>OY754330.1:154358430-156858430 GCA_963573305.1 Pyrrhosoma nymphula | reverse complement strand
TTTCTGGAAACGGAAAATCTCCTTATTACACCTGTTGCATACAGCATTGCTAATTAGATACTGTAAAATCCGTTAAAAACTCCTGAGTTAAACTGACTAATGATCTCTCGTAGAGTAAACATATTCGGGAAATAACTGGTCAAGGTAATCATAAATTGGGATTTGTTAAAAGGATACTTGGCCAGTGCGACAGTAAAGTTAAGGAAATTAGCTACCTCTCCCTCTTTAGACCTCACTTGGAATACGCTGCCGGGATTTGGGATCCTTATGAGGTAGTCTTAAAAATTGATATATATCGCGTGCAGTGAAGATCGGCATGGTACGTTAAGGGCCATTATAATAATTTAGTTAGTATTGCTAGCCTTCTGCAACAACTGAGCTGGGAATTGCTTTCAGCCCGTTGGCAAAAATTTAGACTTAATTTATTACGTAAGCTACAAGCCGATCTATTTCACGACGAAGTCAATAATATTTTACGAAACCCAACATACCACAATAGACTAGAACGTGAGAATAAAATTGGGGAAATATACTGCAGAACAGACAGGTTTAAAATGAAATTTAGCCCACAATCGATAAGATACCATAATAGCTGGCTATGACAATTTAAACTAGGGTTGTCGATAGATAGCGTAGCTAGTTAATTGATTTGCTCCTTGTTTATAATTTGTTGATTTGATGCTTGTTTCTTTATCTGCAACATAGTAGGTACCAACGTCACGTTTTGCATGCTTCCTGCATTATTCTTGCATCTCTGTGCGTTTATGTAGCTATAATATAGAAACAATACAAATAGTTTCTATAGCATTTGTTTCATACTTATAGTAAAGTGTATGCTGGTGATAACTCATCCCCTGCCATGCACACACCCTTGGGATGGCTTGCAGGGTATTTTGTGGATCTATGTAGACACATTTTGTGCATGGACGATGACTTATTCTATTTTATGTTTTTTTATTATACTGATTCTATTTCTGGTTGATACACGCTAAGAATTATATTTTTTAAAGGGTAGAGGGTTCAATGACTTAGTTTTCTACATGACTGTTGAAAATATTGGACTAATCTATTGTATTAATTTTGAGGTTTTCAAAAATTGTTTTAATTTGAACTTTTGTGTGTGTGTATGCCTAACCCGAATTCCATCTCACAAGGCGGCCAAGGGCAAGGAGTCGGACAATGATAAGTGCGGGTGTTATTGGTAGTTTAAGGAGTAACTTTTTGAAATCGATTCATTTTAAATAAAAACTGTGTCTTTGTGATTCTACATTAGTGTATTAAGAAACGACCCAGGTATCGACGTTCTACGCCATTTTCAGGAAAGGACTCTACAAACATCCATTTAGATCTAAGCCGTTGATTTTGAAATTATGGAAAGTCCATTTTGTAATAAAAAAGAGTTAGAGCTAATTTTCATTATAAATTACCTTAAAATTTCTGTTTTTAATCAATTCACAATCGTATCCATAAATAAAAGTGTAAATTATGTAGAAATTTCATATCAGTTTATTAAAGTGCCTATAAGTCATCTACAAACTAGGTCCTTCTAATCCACATGGCTTATCAGAAGGTTCCTTATTTAATTACAGAGCGGCAAGTTACAAATATTTCAATTCAGACATTTATATCAAAGAATCGCAAATGTTGTAGCATTAGAATAGGTACTAATATTTTAATAGGGAAGGATAATCATCTATTAAAATTTTTAATAATGTTTTTAATTTCTTTTTCAATCAAAACATAATCATTTATTAAATGATTGTGTTTTGATTAAAAACAGAAATTTTAAGTTTATTTTTTAATGCTGCAACTCTTTTTTTTAACATAATGTACTTGCCCCACTTTCAAAACCAACGGCTCATGCAATACACTCAGGTAGGGGCGGCGGGGAGGTAGGCAGGGCAGGATGGGTGGGTGGAGGCATTGTTTGGAGTTGGGTCAGTGAGACATTGCGTGCTGGAGGGAAGGGTAGAATCCCCTATAACGAGCACTCTTCTCAAATAGTGAATAAATGTGGATGGTGTTAAACTATACGTTAACAATAACATAGGAAGACCGTTTTTCTTGTTTCTGAGGTCAAGGGAGAGGGTGGAGTAGGCGGAAAGGTTCTTCCCAACTGGGGCATCAGGAGGTGTGGAAGGTTCAGGAGGGGGAGTGGGAGGTGTACTACAAATAGTTTACAGTACTCTCTACAGAGCGTATACTATTTAAAATTTCTAATTGCTCTGATGCGTCTAACCTATAGAAACCCTTTATTTTCCTTTCGCCAAATTTCAGGTTAAAAGTAATTTTCTGGGATCATGTCCCTGGTAGTCCAGATTTGAATGTGGCCCTTCCTCGCGAGGGTTCTAGTCCGTGACACTTTCCCGAGCTTCGAGACCCAAAACCGGGGGTCAAATTTCAAATATTTAGAGGGGTGGTGCATTTTCCTATGAAGAAGGCAGAACAGAAATTGCAGGAGAGGAGGTAGATAATATGTTTCTGGTGGTACCATATGGGAAGATCTTTTGAGGGAGGCGGAAGGGTGGAAAAGGGAGCAGCATTCGCACCTAGGACGTTTGAACGTTGAGGAAAGTGGTGGCTGTGAAGGGAGGGTCTAGTGGAGTTAAGAATATCTCGCAGGTTTGAGGGACGCTTATAAGAAATTACGTGATATGAGGGTAAGACGATGGAAGTTGGGGTATTAATTTTTAATTATCAGGTCTTTGAGTAAGTTTTTGAGTAATTATGTGTGCTCCGCGAAAAGATGTGGTGACAAGGTTAAGTTGGTTAGGTTGGTGGGTCTTGTTCCGAGGGGCAGTGCATTTTCCTACGTAGAAGGCAGGGCAGAAATTGCAGAAAAGGCGGTAGGTGATGTTGCTGGTGGTAGAGTCGAACTTTGGGGAAGATCTTCTGGTCCTGGGCTCAACAAATCTACGCACTACCGTCCCCATCCCCTTCCTCTCCCCTTTCTTTCTCTCCCTGTTTCCCCATCCACTCTCCTCCGCTCCCCGCTCTTCCTCTGTTCCCCCCCTTACCCTCTCACTTCTCCCTCCCTTTTTCCCTCCTCCTCATCGCAATCTCTGTCTCTCCACTCATTCGCCCTCTCTCCATTGAGAAAGATGGGTTGACGGGCCATCGAAGTATAAGAAGTCTAAATTGTACCATCTGTGTGTTTTTATGTTTTTATCAGCCACCTTCTAGGCCTATATCTCGTTTTTTATTCACCAAGTTTCACAGTGATGCGCTGCATTCTTCGAATAATTTCATCTAAATTATTTATGCAGATGAAAAAGAGCGAAGCAAAAAAGCGTCCATTCGGATCAAATCCTTAAGGAGGAGAGAGCACGCGTTGAATCGCGGTCCCGCGTGTGTGTGTGTGTGTCAATTGTGTCGTGGAAGGGGGAATGGAGGTGATCCTTTTGATTGAGGCGTGGGAGGACTCGGAGGTATTCCGTGGAATGCATCGGAAGAGGGGTTGCGGTGGTGTGCTCTTGGGGGCTTTACCAAGAAATGTCTCCATCATTCTCAGACCACCGAGGGCGGAATCAATATGCGGGCGGACAAGTACGGGCCTCGCGGCAACCGCTGCATCATTAAAAGGGAGCGCTTGCACTGCTTCCGTGCTGCCTCTCCACCTGGGGGGTGGGTGCGTGGGTGGGGGCGAAGGAGGCGTCGTCGTCGGAGCGAGGCGAATCCCGGATTTTAAAGGAAGCCTCGCCGCCGCCGTGACTCATTCGAAAGAGATCCCCTCGGCGTCCCTCCGCGCGCCACGGAGCCCACCCTCCTCCGCCGCCAAGTCAGCCGTTTGGTCGGCGCAGATACCGTGCGCTAATTAACGAGGAGTGTGACCCCACCTTACCGCTTTTGCCATTCGAGGCTCCTGTGTGAGTTTCTCACGCAAGCACTGAATTATGTGTAAATTACGCTCTTGCCGGTAGCATACGTAGCCTCCTCTGAACAGCTTATCTCATAACTCATTTCTGTTCCCTTAGTTAAAACCCGATATCTGACGGGGAAAATGGATATCTTTCCTTGGTTATTCCATGAGAGGCGTATCGTCGGAACGGTCAGGCGATTTATGCCATTGATATGCCTTTCTATAACTTTGGGAAAATAACCCCAGTAGCCTAAAAAATATCACGCTAAATGCCGTTGACTTAACGCAGTAGTGTGATTCAAATTTCTACGCCGTTTATTTACCTGTTTCCATCGCCGAAAATAGTCAAATGATAGATATTTTTTTAGTTTCTTTTTTCGGATGCATTGCTCTTTTTGAGCATAGTGCCTTTCAGCAGTGGAGGAGCAGGGATCCAAAAGTGTGGCATTCTTTTCCGGCTGACTGTTGATTCGAGGGATCGTATTATTCATAAATCATTTCCAGTGGCACTTTTTAGTCTGAAGTACTTTCCTTAATCCAATGATTTTACATCATAGCAAACTAAATAAATATTTCTGACGTCGCATTAATTCAACTGAAGACCACCCCATATTTGACGATGACACCCTCCTCTTAAAAGAGAGAGCGAAGAGAACTTTGCTGGCGACTTGGAGACCCCTTCGTGTCCTCGGGGAGTGGCGCTCCAGTTGCCCACCAACGTCGCCTGCAGCCACCGCATTTAATTAAAGTGAATTAGGAGTTCTTCTGTTGGCTTGAGGCCAGCAGCTGGTTCGCTGTCGTTACGGCCGTTTATCTCACTCGCTCGTATCGTACATTATACTCTGATCCATCTACGAGCTGCTGCTTTGTAGGTGTCCGGATTCTTGTCAGTGCTACGCGGCGATCCAAAAATAAAAAAATATAATTCATACAAAAGAGTTGGACGCCATTTTTCGTATTTTTAAGTGTGCGTTTTCCTGGATTTTTTCGGAGGTCTTAAAAATTCGTTACCGAGTCATCAAAATTATTTTTTAAGAATGGACCAAAGTACTTGAATATTTATTAGTTTCTTAATTCAGACATAGATTCACTGAAGATTATCCCTAAGCTACCTAGAGGAATTACGTGTTATTGGTTAAAATTACATCAGTCGACTCATTTATCGTCTCGCACTAAGAATGAATGTAATATGTCTATAATGGTGCATTTTTACGATGAATTAACTCCCAGGGAAGAGAGGCAACACCTTAGCTCAGATATACGGTTAACACGGTTTCACCAAAATGTTCGTTTCAAGTGGCTGCGTAGGTTCACGCAGAAACAGTGCCCCCTCTATGCAGCCAACCCACGGCCACACACGATCGCCAATCACGACTGATTTCTCCTTTCTCGTCTCCTCCCATCTCTGACGTCGAGTTTAAAACAACAGCCATGAGAACTCTCTTCGGACGACGAAACGAGCAAGAATCGCTCCATTTGAGTATTTTAGAATTGATGCCAGCGCCCGATCACTGAAGTGATATTAGTTGAGTTTTCACGCAGACAGCCTATATAAAATTGTCCTCTATGAATCTGCCATTTATGTCGTATTTTCCGACCAAAGAACTCCCACCAAGTGAGTCGAGAAGTCGTGGCCATGAGCATTAAGGGCGCTATAAATTCCCAAAAATCCCTGCAAAATTCACCGTATCCCTTTTAAAAAATATTTCTTTCTGGTTTCGCAATATGGGACTCAGATATGTGGTAAACTTTGTTGATTACTATGATAAATCTAGGCGAGAATTAGTTTCTAACATAGAATTTCGCGGAGTTCCGGTTCGCAGTTAGTAAGCTTTTCGGGTTTCGCCCGCGTTGGCATCGTTCGTGATGGCGTTCACCTGCTCTCTGCCGTAGGCGTCTTCAGGTCGGGCTGAAGTGGAGAATGCTTTGGAAATGCCGTTAGTTATCTGGTTCAACTGGGGTGTCTGCGCGCCAGTTCTTTACTGATTGGTTCATAGGAGAAATGGGGAATTAGTTTTCTATTTCGTAGCATTTTTCAAACATTTCATGTTTTCTGTGATAGAAAGAGCTTCTAAATTGCCAAAACCTAAATGCAAAGCATAAGAAATGTATTTTCAATGCATTTAAAAAACTCACGACGTTTATCAACGCATTGAATAAATAATTAACTTAACATTTCCCTCTTCGAAATAAGTGCAACTTGAAGCTCTTGTGAAACCTCCCGAGGCCACGATTTTGTGAACATTTACGCGTAAATTGGACGCTGTCCAAGCTCTCATTCAAAACCCATGCTCTCATTGTGACAATGAAGTCAATATGAAGGGCAGTTGGCCCGAGATAAGTGATTCACTTCCATTGATGTCATACTCAGAGGAGAAATTGAGAGGAGAGTGATCGATTGGTTGAAAGGTTCCAATCACCTAGAGAACCGTATTTCATTTAATTATTCGATTTAATCAAAGTCAAATTCAATTGATTTTAGTATACGGAAGGCCGATTGAAATAGACAAGAGACTGACAAATTTCAATCTTGACAATGGAATTTGAATGAGCACCTCATGAAAGAGAATATTCCGCACGCGATGTGAAGTTCCTCTGGTCATCCAACCACCTGCCCGACTCGACGCAAGCAAAGAACAAAACAACAAACAAAAGTGACCAAATGAGCCCATGGACGAAGGGTACGGGTATTAGGCCGCAAAAAGCTCACGGAGGAACCCTTGCCCAACCCATCACCAATCTGTCAAGTCAAAGGGGCAACTAACTTATTGATAATGAACCACGAGACCAAGACCAGAAAGGGAAGGAAGAATGATCTCTATGAATACTCGGGAGTATAACTGACCTGCAGTCTATTCTTCTTCTATCTTAACAATGACGATGTGGATGCCATGGACGAGAGTGCTTGGAAGACAAAAGTTTTGCCCACAGCGGATAGCGAAATGGACAACAGGAAATACTGACATGTTAGTGCATTCAGTCACTTGATTAAGTATCACACCAAACTACATCAGTGGTTAATAGTGTAGAAGTTACAAAGTTCATCGAATTTCACAATGAAATAAAAAAACCAAGAGGTTAACTCGCGAACCACTAAAGATACACTAATAATTATTGGCTACACATCAATATATTCTATCTTAATGAAATAGGACCAAGTTTCGGCCTTCTTCTTGACTTCGTTCACGTTAGGACGCAAAAACTGTGGGAGTCCATGGCTATTCAGCAGCCCAAATACTCTCTTGCTCTTCATCGACATTTCTCTTCGCAGATTGAAAAATCTATAAATCTCCTATTTGAAGATTAAATGCAGCCCTAAGCTTAGAGTAAGCTGGGTTAAGGGCGGTCGCTCCAAGACCAAAGTGGCGAATAATTCCATCGTAGTCTTCTCCAAATATCTGGTTCAGTGGGGCAAAAAGTGGGGATATGACGAGTCGCACTTAATCAAAAACATCCTGCTGGACTAAACAAGGCAAGGATGGCCTTCGTCGGTGGCATATCAAATCTTCAGAGGGGAAAGAGGTTGGGAGGTTTGGCTGGTTTATTATTTGGACAGGTGACCGACAACCGAGGTCATTTGAGCCAACATTTTCGGAGATTCTCTGACTAACGTGGAAAATAATTACTCAATTGGCGGCTCTGTATATTAAGAGACACCGAGAGCAAGCTGGAAAAAAGTATCAAAATTGCACTTAGAACTGAACATGTGAAATACCGTATGCACCGAAGACTTCATTATTCAAAAATCTAGATAACATTTTACAACCATTTAGGAAACGTGTGAGGTTAACAACGAAAAAGGTTTCTTTGGGAATGGAGAGAGAAATTCGGGGTCGGTGGTAGTCTGCTATTAACGAATAGCATGAAATAAATAATATCCAATTTGAGACCGGACTTTACGCATCCCGAAATTTTCTTTGCTTTTAAAGGGAAAACCGAGATAATATCTCGGTTTCTTATTTGTAGTACTTGTTAAATAGAGAGGCGTTACATAACAAGGGATTACCTTTCAAATATTTTCATTATTTAAATAGGCACAGCCACGAGGTTATTACCTTTAGTTCGTGGAACTCAATATTTATTGGAGGTATCCCCTTAAAAATATGCACGTTTTGGTCGTGTTAATGATGCTTGTAGGATGGAAAGGGCATTTTACTGCTTGAAAATCTATTTATTAGCTATACCCCATGCCAAAACATGAAGAGAGGTGTATCCATCGGTTTTGCGTATTTGTAGTCCAATACTACGTACTATCTTGTATTCCTGCATCGTAAGCTGTAATAGATTCAATGTTGGAGTTACCTCACCAATTGTTTTATCCTCCACAGTATTCTGCCAAAAACTTGATAGTGATGGGTGACAGGAATGCAGTGGTGGAAGAAGGGAGGGACGGATTAGAAGTGGGAGGGTTTGAGCTATGAAGAAGAAATGATCGCGGTGAAAAGGCAGTTGAATTTTGTAGAAGAAATAAATTTGTAGTGACAAACACTTAGTTTAAACATCACCCCAGGCGTAGGTACACAAGGAAAATGCCGGGTGATACTGGGAGATACCAAATTGATTTTATAATGGTGAGGCAGAGATTTAGGAACAGTGTAAAAAACTCTCGTAGCTATCCAGGGGAGGATGCGGACTCGGATCATAACTTGGTGATGATGCAGTGTGAAGTTAGATTCAAAAGGCTTAATAAAGGCAGGAAGATAAGGAGGTGGAACCTTGAAGCAATGAAGGATTGAAAAAGAGGGAATGCCAATAGCTGGTAGAAAAAAACATAGGTGAAGTAAAGCTGATGGGAACAATATAGAGATGATGGCAGATTATAAAAACAGGCATCGCAGGAACGGCAGAGAAAATTTGAGAAACGGTGGAAAAGAAGATGGTTAAGAAGCAGTAAGTTACTGAAGAAATGATAAAGAAAATGGAAGAGAGAAGGGTATGGAAAAACGTCAACATCGACGTAGGCAAGAGGAAGTACAAGGAATTGAATAATAAACTCAGGCGAGTGACCAATCGGGCAAAAGAAAACTGGTGGAAGGGACAATGTGAAGAAATGGACAAGATGCAGGAGGAGGGGGAAGTGGGCGCTTTGTATGCCAAGGTGAAAATGTTATCGAGTGGTAAGAGAGGTCAAACGATACCAAAGGTTAAGGACAAAACAGGGAAGATATTAATCGAACAGGAAGATATCCAGGAAAGATGGAGAGAATACGTAGAGGAGCTATATGACAGCGAGAATAGACCCTTTAGCATAGATCTAGAAGATGAAGGAACAATAGATAAGGATAACCTCACACCAGAGTTACTTGACATCGAAATAGAGAGGTCATTAAGAGAGATGAAGGGTAGAAAATCCGTGGGAACCGATAATCTACCTTCGGAGATACTGAAGAATCTAGGTAGTAAGGGAAGAAAATCGTTTAAAAAACTTTTGGTAGGATCTACGAGGAAGGAGTATGGCCAGAAGATTTCGTGAAAATAGTATTAATACCTATCCCGAAGAAAAAGAAAGCGTCAGAATGCGAGGAGTATGGAACAATCAGTTTAATTTCGTACACGGCAAATGTCTTGCTTAGAATACTAAATAGTAGGTTGGAGAGTAGAGCAAACAGCTATTTAGGCGATGACTAATTTGGTTTCAGGAAGGGGAGGGCCACCAGAGACGCGATTGCGGTAATGAGGACACTTATTGATAGAAACATAGCGTATAACCACTTAACCAGGAGGTTTTCACTTGTTTTGCGGAATTCGAAACGGCGTTTGACAGAGTAAACTGGGAGAAACTAATGCAGATACTGGGGAAAATAGGAATAGATTGGCGTGATAGGAGACTCATCCAAAACTTATACATGGGGTAGAGGGCTCAGGTGAGGGTAGCTCAGGGTGTATCAGGGTGGGCAGTTATAGGCCGCGGGGTACGGCAAGGGTGCCCGTTGTTGCCTTTACTTTTTAACATCTATGCTGAGGAAATGATAAGAGAGGAATGGGATGAGCTAGATGTGGGAATTAAAGTAGCAGGCCAGCGGATAAAGTCGGTTAGATTCGCAGACGAACAGGCGTTGGTCAGACGGTCATCGAAAGGATTGCAAACTTTAGTAGATGCACTGGAAATGTAAGTATGGATGTAAAAAGAATTGGTGTGCTTAAGACCACACGAAAGAAGTGTAAACTTCTATGGCGATATTCTGATAATTATAATATATAAAAAAACCTCCACCACTACTAATCGATCCTGGGACCTTCGGTACGTGGGACGACGACCACTACGCCATCATACTCTGTTACAGAGAGAGCGTTCTCTTGAGTTTACATTCAGCATGCTAACCGTGACGTGAGAAAAAAAGCGTGTCGCCCAGAATCCAAATTACCGCCTGCAGAATTTTCTGTGCGTGGTGCGTCTCTATAGAAGTTTACACTTAAAAAAGAGGCTGGTGAAGAGCTTGATATGGAGTGTGGCGTTTTATGGGCCAGAAACGTGGACCTTGAGAAAGGAGCATGAAAATAGGCTGAAGATTTTTGAGATTTGGGTGTGGAGGAGGATGGAGAAGGTGCGTTGGACGGAAAGGAAGACAAACGAGGAAGTGCTTAACATGGTGGGCGAGGAGAGGAAACTTATGGATAAGATTAGGGGAAGGCAGGGTAGGTGGCTAGAAGCTTTAATAAAGGGCAATGGTTTGCAGAAGGCCGTGATAGAGGGAAAGATGATGGGTTAGTAGGGGAAGGGGAAGAAAGAAATAGGTTTTATGGACGGGATGAAGAAAGGTAGAACTTATGCTGAGATGAAGAAAGAAATACTAGACGTAGATAGGGCACGGCACGTGTAAGAGTGTCCGTTGGATATTCTCTGACTTTCATCATAACCTACCTCTAACCGGTAGATTACTCTAACGAACGAATGAAGTATTCTGCCATCCCCAGGGCTCCTTACACACCTTGGATTTCTGCTGTGACATAACGCAAACCCTCACTCAACCATTTCTCCTTCTTAATTAATGTAATCTACCATTGATCCACTTCTCCTTCTATCCCTCACATTCCTATACCTTGGTTTACAAACTTGAGGAATGGAATATTCTACATATTATTTTGCGACCTTTCATCTGAACTCATAAAATTACTGCAGAGCTGTCGAAATCCGGGTCAGTAATAAAGTTCTTTTCCGTACGTGGACCATACGAAGTCTTTTCCTCTTCGTTGAGAATGGGGTTTCACCAAGAAGCGGCTATCAGGTTGGTCCAAAGGAAGACTTGATATGTTTTAAGAATTTGTCTAAATATCACTCCCAAGATCCGAGGGTTTCAGTAGTGGCCGTGAAGACGTTCACTAATCATCAAAGTCATCCTGGAGACAATGCATGCAATACTAGCACTCTGATCTGTCAGTGTAAATAAAAATATAAATTGTAAGCTACCCTTCGCGATGGCGAAAATTCTAGCGACGAGGCCATTAGACTCCCAAACTTAAGCCAGAGGATGCTCCAATTATCTCGTAACGATCCTTCGAATTTTGTTACTCTATACTTCCGAAAGATTTTTGAAAGATTTAGAGTAATGGTAAAGTTTTAAGAGGTTCACCCATTTTTCTCGAATGTCCTCGATGAATACAATCAAGAAGGTTTCGTTTTTAATATTTGACCACGATAAATGATGTAGTTGAAAGAGCAGTCGCCCTCGTCTCATGCTTATTAAACAACTGAACAAAATGAGGAAAAAAAGCAATACTCTTAGCCGATAACCGATGATTAAAGATCGGAGGATATTATTAATGATTAAGTTATTTTGGTAAAATGCATTGCTCAATTTAATTTCTTTCGAGAGCATAGGCGGAATAAGCTATGGAAAACACTTCCCGATCCTTGACTATTTCTTGTGGACCCTTTTGTTCAGGCGAGGCAGGTCCTCCTTTCGACCTGGATTCTCGGAGATCCCTTAGAATCCTTTATTCGGAGGAACATCCATTCACCCTTTACTTATCTTAATTGACCACGCATTCCTTCTCTCTTCAATAGCCGTCATTGCCATCATAAAGCTTTAGTTCATTGCATTGCCGCGACTGGTGTGACCAAGCTTGTCCACAGATATCTACTAAGTACCTCATTTTTGCGATATCGCCACAACAGACGTTGCCTTGTATTGACGCAGGTGACAACGAGTGACCAGGCAATATCGCTATTCTCTGTTAAGGTAGTTTGAGCGAAAAATCATTTCGCCTAGAATTTGATGAATTGAACTTCATTTTAAATAAAATGCTCTCCTCTTTCCAATGGTATTTAAATATTAACCACTTGCTGAACTACTTTTCGAGCAATTTTCCTTAAAACAAATAGCTGTTTTACAAGGGAGAGGTGTATTACGGATGTGCGCTCCAGAGGGAGAGTATTGATAACATTAGGAATTCATAACACCTAGATTTCGTCAAAACACCAGCGATGTGTAATTTGTACTTTTTCGCAAATATTTATGAAAATTAATCTATTACTCACTGCATTTATTTTTAGAGTCACGAAAAAAACCTGATGTTCTGAAGGCGTTTTCACCGTTCGGCGTGAAAAAAAGAGTCAAGTTAGTGACTTATGTAGACATATTTATTTTATTACTTCGAATTTTGGTCATATCTAACTATATTTTTGCACCATTAATATTAAAATATTTACGTCACCCTTCTTACAAATTTAAATAAAAAATTTGAATAAGATCTCCATTTTAACTAGGGAAATATCTTGCTCAAACTACCTTAAATGTTCAGTTTCCATTAAAGGCTTAGTTCTATCTTCATTTTACTCGACCCTCCGGGGTTACACTCCTTCCATTAGCACATCCGCTTCACTCTCACGCATGCGAGAAACCAGCCAAGGCCGAAAGAGAGATAGGGAGAGAGAGAGAGAGAGAGAGAGAGGATAAGGGGGTCTGGACCGGCTCCAGAAAGATGTGAGGAGCGCACGAGTTCCCTCGAAACCCTCCCGAGTATTCCCTTTTATTCTGAAATAGATCTAAACTGCTCCCATTGTTTTTATTCCCTTATAAATCATCGTGGTGAAGAGAGAATGCAGGGTAGATTGGTGGGGTGGGATAAGAGGGGGGCGTGGCAGATGGATATTGAATATTGATAACGTGTCAGCGGCAGGATCAGCGGGGGGAGTGATTTACGCCGTTCCATCCGTCCCCACTTTCAAGCACTTACCATCTCTCTCTTCAAAAGATTCGACCACCCACACACCCCCTCCCCTCCCCCCCCTCCCCCCCCCTCCTCCTTCCCCTCCACTCGATTTCCATTCGATCCTAGGCGGCGCCACCTCTCTCTGAATCGCCAGGGCAAATGGAGAGTCTCGCAGATCGTGGGGTTCACGCCCCTTTAAAGCCTTGTTAAAAGGATCGTACTACGCGTCAATCTGAGTAACCTCGACCAGTTTCGACGCAACGTACATACGAGTAATTCTCAAGAGGAGACTACAAAGAGATTTCCAGTCTCATATGTGTCGTAGGGATACTCTTCACTTTCCTTTAGGTACGGGAGTCGGGGGCTATTTTGAAGGACGGGGAAGGGATTATAAACAGGGTTGTGATGAATCCAGGTTTTGAAAAAAAAAAACCTACCTGGTAATTTTTTTTTATCGGGCTATACTTTCTCAACTGCTTCTTGTTTTTTTTGTTTATTCTTATTTAGAAGTTTAAGATTTTTCAATATTAAATTGCTTAATTGGCTTTTGGTGCACAAATTTATATCATTTTTTATTTAATAATCATAAATTGATAACTATTTAGGAAATCCACGCATTTATTTGAATTGAAGATTATACCAGTGGGGAAAATATTAAGCAGGAAATGCAGAAAGATAAAATAGATGCTTCGGGGCGGTGCTATGCTAGATGTAGGGATAGTGGGGACTATGAGTGAGATATTTGTCGTGTGATTTATAGCTGAGGAGATAACAGTCAATGTGGGGTAGCTTCAGTATGTATTAAATAAAAATTGGGGAGGAGGGTAAATAAGCACTGAACCGGTGAGCCACAGGCTGTTGAAAAAAAAGCTCAAGCGACAATTTCGCAGTGTATATAGAATGACAGCGGTGAGAAGACATTTCAATTTTTGGAATAAGTAAATAAATAGTCAAACATATTTTAGTTTAAACACCACCTTTGGAATAGGCACAATAATAGAACCTCGCCCGCTCCACTACAGCTAGGGGGGGCTGCTGTCAGCATAGATACACATGGAAAATGCAGGGGACATAAGAGAAATATCAATTTGATTTTATAATGGTGAAGCAGAGGTTAAGGAAAAATGACAAAAACTCGCGCAGTTTCCAGGGGTGGATGCAGAGACAAATCATAATTTAGTTTTTACAAAATGCGTCGTTCGGTTGAAAAGGCGTAGGGTGGCAATTCAAGTACTGAGTAAGACGGTTTTGGCCACTTATGAATTCTTCCTCCCTTTCCCATTGAGGACGAGATATATTGTCTTTAGATTTGGCCCTGAACATGTCAAAAACTAAATGATTTTTACTGACTTCCGCTTGAACCTACCTTAACCGGAGGGCTACCTTAATGACGATTGATCATGATGCCTTAACTGGCACTTCCCTCCTCCCGTGAACGAAATACTGCAGTCCAAGTTGGCTTCTGGAGGTGGCTGACAGCAAGATTACATTTACAAGTGAACTACTCTTCTCACCTGGCCATGTAGAACCGTCTTACGCTCATGCAATGAGGTGCGGTGGAGTGATTTAGGACAAATATCACTTCACATGTACCAAGCAGGCTTAGAATCGCAAAATATCGGAAAAAAATATGAAGGCCAAAATGTAGCGACAAAGACTAAGTTTACATCGACAAAACATCTTCCTATCAATATTTGCTACCTGTAATCAATAAAGGTTTGATACATCGCGCTGTAACACCCGGCATAGAAGTAAAACTCTGTAGAAGACGGGAGGAATATATGATTACTTATAGGAGTCCAATTGCATCTTTTTTGTAATTATTTAGGCAATAAATAACCTATAATCAGTAATTAATTAAAATCTAGATTCGTTCATTTACACTTTCGAAATACTAAGAAAGACAAGCATTTTTATTAAATTATACCACAATTCGTCCTCTATCTATCTCTCTCCCTCGACGATGGATTATATTCGATTACTATCGATATCACATTTTCCACCTTTTCCCCACTTTTTTACCACAACGATTTGTGTCATTGGTACACTTAGTAGTTCGTCCGGATCGACCAATCACCTTTTGCCACCACAAGACATCTCCACTCAACCCTCCCCCACCCTCCTTCGAACAATTGACTATCGCATCAATTTATCAGATCACGAACAGGCCATTCCTTGTCAATAACTTTCGCGTTAACTTCCAAGGCCATTAAGCGTTCCCCTTCTTATCCTTAAGAAAAAAAGTAAAGATGGAGTCCACCACTCGAAGCAAGCCCTAGGGCACTCACGCACGCACTTAACCTCTCCTCCGAACCCTAAAGGAACGATTTGAGACGGCAATGGACCCTTCCCGAAGAAAGTTTACCTCCGAAAGGATGAATGGCTTCCATTGCTTAAGACGAAAAGAAAATAAGAGAGTGGGAGCGAAGTGTTCTTTTCTCCGTCGAAAAGTCGATGCCTGTGAATCCCATTCCATAAAAGAATTTCATAAATTACGGCCGATAATATTTTCGTCACAATTATCCTCTTCTGGTAGCCACTGTTCTCCTTTACGATGAATGCATTTGTCTATCGTTCAGTGTATGGGAGTGGAAGTCTAGTTTGTATAGTCTTAGGATTTTTGGGTTCCATCTTGAATGAAATAGGTTTACCGAGAGATAATTTACAGATATTCATTGTGCGTTGTTATACAGCCGCTTCAGTGATAAAAACCGCGATGCACTTAGAATTTAAACGAAATATAAAGTAAAAATCAATTTTCTAAACTTGCTGTTAGGAGAAATGGGCGTGTTTGTTAATTTAGGCCCTCACCCAAATCGAGGCTTGTCTTCAATAGCGAATTCAAATTTATGAAAGAACTAATGTATTGGCGATGGAATGAATGTTAATGCATATTATTTTACAATGGCATGAATAAAGATCAATAATATAGATGGGTGAGGTATTGCCGTCTCAAGTTGCAATTAAGAAAAACCCTTAAGTATTTCATCACGAAAACCGTGTAATTGAGGCTTTTGCTTCTTATGTTTGAGTGAAAGGAGAAGAGAAAATCTGGCACTCACGGAACACATATAGTGAACAGTATATAAACTGAAAAAAAGTATTTTAAGCAAATGGAAACGGCGTGGCCACGGTTGGATGTGAACAGCAGTCAGAGATACGAAAGTTAGTAGAAAATCTAATTTATTATCTACGCTGCTCAAATATCACAAGAAATTCTAGCTTCTCCTTCTGCTTTCCCCAACAATTGGTCAGTGGCAGTTATCGCCTAAATTGTCGAATTCTTAAAGTAATAAACGGACCCAGCCTTCTGACGCACGTGAGATACCGAAAAGATTTACGTAATACTAAAGCCTCAGGACAGGTAATTCGGTAAGTTCTTATTGAATTGCTCAAGGTCAAAATTTAAAAGGTTTCATAATATTTCATCGATGCAACGATCATATTGTTCGCAATAATTTTTTGAACGCCATCATGAAACTCAATTTGAGAAACAAAGCGCTCGCAAACTACGTTATGACCAAAATAACGCAAGTTATTTTGCAATATATGTCCCGTGAAAACGTCACTGATGTAATAGTAATCAATATACATATATACCTGTGTAACCGTTTTCAAAAAAAGAACTTATATTTGCATTATTTAAGAGAAATGAGCAAATGGCATGAGCTCATAAGGCACTAATCAACTGGTAACGTATTAAAAAAATTAATCTATCCTAGAACTAAATAACATAGATTTTGTATGCAAACATAGTATGGTATTCCAATGAAACAGAAAAGAAATAACAACATTTTTATTAATAGAATATGCCAGGAATTGTATGTATATCAGGTATTCCAAATTCAACCATCACCCATAACTATAGATAAGTTTTTGTAGCATTAATTATTTGAAATTTAGCATTTTGTAACATTAATTTAACATTAATTTAATATTAATGTTAAATTAATGTTAAATCGCGCGCCCCGACCTGTCTCTGCGCGGCATTAATTTAAAATTAATTTAACATCAATTTAACATTCATTTAACATTAATTTAACATTAATTTAACATTAATTTAACATTAATTTAACATTAATTTAACATTAATTTAACATCAATTTAACATCAATTTAACATCAAATTAACATCAAATTAACATTAATTTAACATTAATTTAACATTAATTTAACATTAATTTAACATTAATTTAACATTAATTTAACATTAATTTAACATTAATTTACCAAAGGAGCGTGGTGGCCTAGTGGGTAGAGTGCTTGGCTACTGATCTAAGGGTCCCGGGTTCAAATCCGGGTGAAGCCTTTGGACGCCCTCGAACAAAAAATCCTCGGAGTGCAAGGTGGCCAAGGTAAAGGAACTGGCCCCCCCTACCCTGAATATGTGAAATTCACACGCCTGTGGCTTAGTCCGGGGCGAACTCTACCCTCTACTATTCAAACCAACCTTCGGGTTGAATCACTGAGTGATATACTCAGATGAACATTAATTATTATAAAGTTAGCTAATATAACACATAAGAAGAAACATATAACTAGGCATTTATGTCGGCGTTTTTGGGGAGCAATTTCTGCTGCTGGGCCGGGACCATTATTATGAACACCACTTCGAATGACGTCTGAGGATTACGTCTGATCGCTTTCATCTCTTCCATACATAAACGAAGTAGTGCCAGACAACTGGTGCTGTGCTGTGCCAGACAACTGTGCTGGACAACTCTGTCCCATCAACAGTGTGCGACCCTCGGAAGATTTTTCGATGAGCTCTCGCACAGTACTACAGTGTTACCCGCTGTTACTACTGTTACCCGCTACAGTACTACAATGGTTTCCAAACTCAACGCACTTGAATCACTACAATATATTTGCGACTTAATGTTCGTGGAATCGCAGAATGCAAAAGACACTGAAAGGCCACGTCCGGGAGACAAAGGAATCTGTGGGTCGGCGCGCTACATTATTTCAACGTTAAATAGGTTCAGTGAGACAAAAAATACAAGGAGTAATTGATTGTGATGGGGGAGGAAATGAATATTGATTAATTGTAAAGTATGAGTTAAACCGTTCTTCAGGACATGGTTCTGCTAACTACCTCGATATTTAGTGGAAGGAAAATTTTTTCTCTTTGCATTTCATTATGAAGTTGACAGACAATTTGAACAATAGTGCATCTACAAAGTATTTATTAAATTTCTTTAAGTTTATTTAAAAAAATTGATTTAAAATACTATAAATAATAATAATATATCAATTTATGAAAACAATGATAGGTATCTGTTTTAAAGTAACTCTTCCATCTTGGTTAAATGCCTTTTATAAAACTTTTTTTAATATGCTGGAATATCTGATAACTCTAGTGAAATCATTAAAAGTGGATGCGTTCTCCACCTAGAATTGTAAATATTTCAACATTTGAAAAAGGCAATCAGCCATAAGGAAAATGTGATATCCTTCTTACTTGTAGGATTTAATTTTCCCGGCGAATGGTTGAAGTAAATTCTTATCGGGTTTCCGTTTGGCTCAGGTGCTCCATATTCTTCCTTGCCGGTGTTTCCAAGAAAGATTCACTCATCGTCATCAGGGCCGTTGGCGACGATGACATGAAGAAGTCTTTCATCAAAACGTCGACAAAGAAGAAGATAGAGCACATAACCCGGACGGAAACCCGAAAAGTATTTACTTCATCTTTCTTGCTGTTTTTTTATCTTTTGTATTAGTGTACTTATCAATTCATCAGTGCTTGCACATTCACAGCTTATTTGACATATTTTCAGTATACTGGGACCAACTACGGTATGACATTTAAGAGCTTATTTATTTGTGAAGCCATTGAAAATCTACCGCCATGCTTAAAAGGTGCATTGAACATACGTTTGTATTCATGATTAAAAGAGGAAACGCTTTTTTACGGTAGTGTTCTGTTAAGTATCGTGGGCTATAGGGAGAGAGGTGGACACCGGGTAAATCACATGACCTTACCAGACTGTGCGAGAGGAAGAGTGAAGCCTAGAAGAAAACGGTAGGAAAGTGAAAAAATGTAGAGAAAACTACGGTGAGAAGGAGAGTTCATTGGTACGTTTCAAACGCATACAAGTTCATCCAATGTTCCTCGGTTTGGAAGCCAGCGCGAATGACGTTCGGGGAAGGCAAACGGTCTGTAATCCGTCACTGGCTTTGACAGTATGTCCATCACTTTACTGTGCTCAAATTTCCCTTGTCGTATCCGAGACCTAGGAATAATATGCCATAAGAGAGGAAGCCGATTTTTCTCCAGAGCTATAGTGGCGACCCTCCTTTTGTTGGGAAACTTTTTCCCCCATTGAACCTATAACAGGTATATTTTAAGGAAAGTACCCAGTCCAAATCTACAATAAAAGAACTTGAAACTATGTACGCAACGGGAAAAAAGTTAATACGAAACTGCTTTCTAGTGCCACAGGACTTGACTGTCACTGCGGTTTTTTTTTCCTGCCAAATACGCCATGCGATATGACAGTCCAACGTAGAAATGCACGCAAATTCTGAGATTAATCTGAGTTAAGAAGTATCAACAATCTTGTCCTACACGATAGAAAATTATTACATTCTTAAAAGGTTTCAAATAAAAAAATGAGCATCACATACCGCTTGCTGATGGGAAAATAGCTTGCATAATTTCTTATTCCCTACCTCGACTGTTATAGCGAAACACTTTCGCTAATTAACATTAATTAACACGTTACTTGGCTCAGATATCATCTTTGCAGTCAGCTCACCGAGATCAGATGCTCTTACGAATTGATCTTCGATCAGGGTTTTAAATTTCTCCCATGTTTTAATTCAGCTATAGTTCTCCACGTCAAATCGATTTACCTAACATAAAAATATAGCCTACGTTCAGAAAATCATAATGATATGGCACCTTAGACCAACAGAGAAATATTGCTTTAATACACTTTGGAGATGAAATAGAAGTGTTCATTTACGGACTCATTTAAACTTACATATTTGTTCTATGGTAGTCTGTAGTTATCGCCTTGCGAGTATCTCGTGCAAAGATAAACGCTAATTATTATGGATTTGGTCTGAGGCAGCATCAGTCAAGAGAAGTAAGTATGAAGAAATGGCTTCCTATCGTCATAGATTTCTTCTGAACCACAGGCAAATTCTATAAAATATCCGCTTATTAAGAACCAATTTCCAGCCACAATATTTGACGTATTAAAATTTAAGGATTCTTTTTACTGAATATTTTTATAGAGCCAATAAAATTTGCATAAAAGTTTACCTCAGCTGGTTACATCCACATATTATTCGTTACGTACGACAATAGCTTTCTTTCCCCAGCGAGTATCACATTGGGGTGTTTTCCCACGGAATATCTAGCTTCTATAAATATGATAAAAGGGATGACATAAGTTTTGATAAAAATATGTGATTCACCACATTTCAAGTAAATAATGAAAAATTTACCAATACTTGCATTTCGGCGTGGTCGCTCGGGAGACCAGCATCGCAGCTGACATCTTTTGCTCTTTCACTTAACCTTTAATTATTTCCCTCTCGCCCCTGTTTTAGCAAACAACTCTAAAGAAACAACAACAAGGGACACCACACCACCACCACCTCGTTATTCCTTCAGCCATCCCGTCCATCTCTCGTGAGACTCCAATTAAGCAGATTGCAAACCTCGGCTCCAATTTGTTTCTTGATCTGCTCGCTTCGTGCACTCACGCCTTCTGAGCAATGAATCGACGAAGAAAAATGCCCGACTCGCGCGCCGCATCTCGCCAACTAACCGAGTTACGGAGAAAATGAGAACGGAGGAGCTCAGGGATTGCGGTCGGCGTTTTTCTTTTTTTTTTACGTGAGGAGATTAGACTGCGAAAATGAAGAAATAAAGCATGGAAGCTGGTGGGGCGGTGAGAGGGTTGGCAGGGGGGCAGGTGGGAGGGAATGAAAAACGAGCGGGAGAGGAAGACGCCCGCTTGGAACGAGGAAGGCTTTCTCAAGTGCAGGCCGTGTCGAGGGATAGGCTCCTCGCCTGAGACTATACCCGATGGGCTAAGTCCAACCGGCTGCGTCACCCTTATATGAGAACGCATCGCTTCTTCCACAGGTGAGAATATTGTTCATATCGGTGGGCTAACGCGCGATGATGCATACGAGGGAAGCATTCCTATGATGAGACCACAAAATGAACTTGAACCGTTCTAATTGGCTTTGCCGTCCCTGTATTTAAGCTCGCCCATTCCCCTATGCCTCCCTGGTTTTCTTATCCGAAGAAGAGATACTTTTAGCCAGGCATGATACTTAATATTTACTGGCGGAGAAATAAATTTGCGAAATTTTATGACGCAGCGTAATGATTAGACCCTCTAAAATACAGGGCAGTTGCATTTGAGGTGGATGACTCAAACCACTGTGCCGCCTATCGCATCATCTCTGGAGGAAATAGTGAAGTAAATTCGTCACTCATCCAAACCTCTCGGACGACGGTAACGCCATTTCTGGAGGAAATAGTGAACCTTGCGCAGAAGGGCGGATGAAAAAATTTATTTTCGGATCAAATTTTCCCGGTGCGGGAAATGTTCAATAAGGAGAAAAGTCATCAATGATGATAGCTCAATGCCACCTCTATGCAACATCTCAGGGAATTATTTAAGTATTCAATGTCATACATTGGCAGACAATAACGTATTGACGACGCTTTTCACTGAAAATAAATAGAAGTACTACTCCTTCTGTCTCCCAGAGGACAAGAAAAAATATTTTGTAACCCGCGACCTACAAAGGGAGATCCCTATGGGACACATTGAAGAAGCATTAAGGGGCGTGGCATAATTTTTCCAGTGTTTACGTCTATCATGCAACGGCCCACCAATTTCGGTCTCTCAAATCAACCTTAGACAGTGTTTTCACCAACAACAGAGAGCGACAATTAGTTATCAAAAGCGAAATATAGGTTCCTGTAATGGAATGTGTCCGTACATTCCATCAGAATAGGCTCAAGTACACCCACATGCTTAGAAGGCACGGGGGACTGGCAGCCACTACACGTGGTATAAGTCTGTCTGTCCAGGTGCTGCTCATAGGTTACGACCGCCTCGCTGTTTACAGCGTAACTTTGTTTAAGTAGTAGCTCGCACCAAGGTACTTGTTATTTGTTAAAGAATTTATTGGTCGGTGAGAGTGCGTTTGAGGCCCGGTATAGTTGTGCCTAATTATTTTTTTTCTTCTTCATTAAGCCTTTCTGCTCAGTAGTTAACCGGTCTGTAGTGGTCTAGCCCGTCTCGGGCACGAGGTAGTGATGGAAATACTCATTTTAGTGCAAAACTACACAGAGGAAAAATTATTCACCTTAACCGGGACTTGAACTCGGATGCGGTTGACTCCGTAAAAGGTAATACCGTTGCTAGTCCAGGTTTCCTCAATATTCCTCATTTCACTATTACCACTCCTTTTTGCGATTATTGAACCCACCGTTTTTTTCTACTGGTAGAGTACTGCATAACGATACATTATGTTAAAATGTGTTAACGTGCAGTTTGTGTATTGCTCGGCCTTGGTTAATGACGATATTATGAATAGACTGCCTGGTGAAGCCTAATGAACAAGAATGTCTCGATGAGACGTTGTATCAACAGGAGCTTCTGAGTGGGTTGAATTCCCCTGGAATGCCTCCGAACTTGCTCCCACTATTTGGTTTAGCCATTAGTCTCATCTGTAACAGCGACGGGGAACAAGGTTTATGAAATGGAATTCAACTCCAAGTCTACCATCTTCACAACTGAATCTACGCCACGATCCTCATTAGTTTGATGATGATGATTCACACCTATTCCTTGGTGTGGCGCCGGCTGTGGTTGGAAACACAACTGTACCTAATTAGTGTTAAAGTTGATAGCGAAGTTCTACGGTGAAAATCTTTAAACACTAAAACTACTGAGTTTCCTGACATCCCCAGTGTTTATGGATGCTCTATGCCGCTGCAGTGATCTGGTAGCGTCGATATTCAAGCAAGGAATGAACGCCAGTTCTGTTGGCCGCAGAGAGTTGGAAATCATAATCACCGTGAGATAAATTTCCACCGCAGGTTTTAATCTTCATGTGCTCAGCGGAAATGACCCGGGAAGTTTGTGAAATATTTCCAATTTAATTTCCAATCATTGAATTGAACAAATGATGTGTTTAGCTGTCACTCGTACGAGTTAGGTTCATCCTTCGCGACAGTGGTTTAGAAAGCGCGTCCACATCTCCTGTGCCACAATGTGGCACAGGAGCCGAAAACGCCTATTTAGCATAAACTCCGACCGAAATTCGCTTTGAATGACGTAGAATTGGTGGTGTAACTTGCTAGCATACCCGACTCACGATTGGGAGATCAGGATTTGAATCCCGGTGAAGTCAAATGATTTTGTCATGGCGAAATTGATCCCATCTACGGATAGATATTTCATCAATGTCACAGATGAGAACCAAAAGATTTCATTTTATGCAATAGATTGGCATCCCATGAATATGATGGTATCAATGCATCTAAAATAAGGGTAAAATTGATTTCATGCGTGAGAATTGCAAAAGTCTTCGGTTTAGTAATTGATCCTTTACACCAGAAGAGCCGAATTCTATATTTGGTATTACATAAAATACAAACTTCACCATTGAAATTCTGCTAAGATGACTTTGTGACTGGGATAAGATATTTATCATGACGGCCATATTTCATCAGGGTTGCACGAAAATATTTGGATTGATTTGCAATTTTAAAGGAAACTAGGGTAACAGCAACCTGAATCCAATAATATGGGTGAACAATAAAATCACTGAACTGTTTATTAGAAAAATTAAATACATGAATCAAATGGATGAAAAAAATTTGAACCTCGTGTAGGGAAGGACAGTTCTACAATGCCACATATCACTGGTTCTCACATAGTATGGGGCAGGATGCCTGGGTAACAAATGTTTAAGCTAACCGTCGGCATTTACAACGCTACAATGGATTGTTGGCAGATAAAAACTACGGTATTCACGATTCAATGTGATAAAGATAAGGCAATATTGTAAGTGATTTCAAGTATTCATGATGCCCACCATATTTAAGAGATGCATGCGTATATCCTAAATCAACTATTTTCTCAAGCGAATAACTTGGCCGTTAGATGAACTATACGGGCCATAAAAGTCTATAATTAGGTATGGTCCTTTTTCATATAATTCAGAACTTTCTCATAAGAATATTTTCGATGCAATTGAGGATATCGTGTAAAGGGTGAGCCAAGTCGCACTTCTTCATCGAGGCTCTGCTGCGATGGCAGCGCCAATGCCACCCAAAGCCTTCGATTCAGCCAACTTCTTCGTCTTCACCGCGTGGCTCACTCTCCCCCAAACCCATGCCAACTTTTACTGGATACTTTTTCTCAGGTTCGCGTCGCGTGAGTGATGGTGCTAAATCATTCCGAACAGAGGCTGACAGTTAGTTTCTTTCCTCTCTCTCTCTCTCTCTTGGCTCGTGTTTTGGTTTGGGTGATTCCTTGACAGCACCCACGGGAATAAATGAGGGCTGCTACTATCTACAATGACAGCTGAGGTAGTGCTTCTCCAATTGGCGAGAATATTTGCTCACTTCGGAACAACATAATGTGATAAATTCCGCAATGTCGCTTTTAATCGCTTTCAGATTACAACATAACGAACACTTTCATAAAATTACATGAAAAATTTACCTGCAGCATATTTCTGTAAATGTATGGAATCGTTTTGATATCTTTGACCGAAGTGAATTACAGGCTTAGTTTTTGCAATTGAGGTATTGTTCGGAAGACAGGCCTTCTCGCTTAAGATAAAAAAAACACAACCGCTAAAGGTTGGACATGATGAAATTCATGAGCGTGGGACACATTCTGTGAGAACGAAAAGTAGAGTAGATCACTCCTTCTCCTTTCGTAAACATTGGACGATGCAATTATCAATTTGCAATGCTCTTTGTTTACTACCTTCATATATTGTATCCCTTAAAGTGCCAGCGTCGCTATAGGCGACGCTCAAAAACTCTCCCAAAAGTGCCAGCGTCGCCTATAGCGACGCTAGGTTTAGAGTTTTTTAATTCATCGTGAACACAATTCTTCGCCGTAATTTTTTTTATAATTAAGCTTCATAATGTTCTACAAACATAATACTACTCAAATTCACTTTTATAAGACAATTGGCGATTTAAATCGCTTTTAAATACTGTGGTCTCAAGTTCAGTGGCACTTCCACCGCCCTCTTATTTGCTTAGTTTTTTTCTTTGGATTTTTTCATGGGAAAATGCTCATAATTCACGAATATTGCTTGTCAATATCTTATTCTTTTTATATCATCTTCTACAAGGATCTCCACAACGTTATTTTACGAGTACTGGGAAAAAATAGATAGGTAATCAGTCCTGGATACGTAGTGTTTTTGAGACGAATGATTTATTCCCGGGTGTGCATTCCCCGCCTTCGTATGACTGAGATGATGCCACTCTTGAATCTTTCGCAGCACAAAAGATTCTGACAATGAGAGTAACTGCAGGCGTACACAAAGTTGCCACCGGCCTGACCCAGAGAGATTAGACCAGCGGCTACTTTTTTATGACTCAGAGGGTCTTAGTCATGCCTTTTGGTTGACAATAGGTAGTGATTTCGGTGACGGGCAAAGTGGAGGGTTCCCTTTGGGAGATCTATTTATGACATGGAGTGTCTGAGCACGGCCATCTGGTCTAAGTCATGCGTTTGGGTTAATAATTACAATGAAAGATCTTTCGGTGACGGGAAAAGTGGAGGATGCCGTAGAAAGCAGTTGCATTTCAGAGGTAGCAAGAGACGCAAGCTAATTAGGTTTCTTATTTCCTACCGAAATTTGCGTGTGATACGAACGAAAGTTTTTTATTTTCGACGATAGTTTATTTTCTCTATGATGAGTGAAGTGCGGTAAAGAAAGAAAAAGTCGACAATTATTGGTAAAGGTGAGCTTTCGTTTCGCTAGTGAAAACGCAATTTTCACCCACTTTCAACAGATGTATCGACATCAAAAGCACCTCACATATTTTGCAAACCTCTTACATTTTACAAATGCACATTCTTTCCTCTACCATTAGGTATCATAGTCAATTTCTCCATATACGTAGCTTTTTCATAAAAAAATCACTGGGTAGACGAAAACTCATTTTTACCGTTTTTTATTTACTTGTGATATGAACGAAAGTTTTTTTTATTTAAAATGAAAGTTTTTTTTCTCTATGATGATTCAATTGCGGAAAAGAAAGAAAAATATCTACGATTTGATCAGTTACATATCAAGTGACAATGATTTCCTAATAAGTTCATCGATTGTAGTGAATCAGTGGAGGAAGAAGACACTAGTGATGCTGAAACTTCTTCATCGGAAACCGACGAGTGTAGACGACTGGAGTGAAAGAGATGGGGAAGACTTGCACCGCGTCAGCAGTATGCCGAAGTTCAAGGTTCGAAGCACACTCCACACCATGATTATGCGCCAATAGTGTACTTTCGTCATTTTTTCACCAATACTCTCCTGAGGATAATGGTCACTGAAAAAAATAGATATGCAGAGCAGTATCTCCCCTCACACAAGATCCTCTCCCCGAATTCAAGAGCAAGACTTTGGAAGCCGGCGACTGTGACAAGAAATGAAAGCATTTATTGCTTACATTTTGACTACGGGGATAGTAACTAATCCCAGGATTTCTAGTTACTAGTCCAACAGTAAATGCTTGGAGACATCATGTTCAGAAACATGTTTTCCTGTAACCGATTTCAAATTTTGCGCAAATGTTTTCCATCCTGTTATAAATTCGAAAGTTCCCCGTAGTGTGACCCATGATCTACTTACCAGCCCATTGTGGACCATGCCAATAAAATACTTAGGCATTACCTACTACATCCCTCACCAGTAAATGTATAAAGATAAAAGTTTAGTTGGACCAAATCCCACAGCAGGTTATTGCAGTACGTATTTCAATAAGCGTCATCATCGTTGGGGAATTAGTTTTTGATGATGTGTGACTCTGTATCTCACTAAAGCGTAAAGTGTGAAAATTGCTTGCAATCTAAATGCATTATCAAGCATATATTGTTGAATATACATTGTAAATTACTTTTGAGTGGAACGGATCATTGTAAAATCATAAAAATTCATGCTATAAGCAGTCGAAGTTTTTCTCTTTCTCTCTTTGAACTTGTAAATGTCACGTGATTTCTGTGTGAATTTGGATACATGATTTTGTTATATTTTCTTTTGATGAATCCAAATTTGATTATGATAATAGTTTAATTTGCTAAGTAAATCTGAAACGCTTGCAGAGACACAAAAATGTGAAAAAATCAGTTGTGATCGTAATTTCAGTACACACTCAGTAATTGTTATAAAAATTATAACATTGCATTATTGTTATTAACAATTAATTCATGTTTTCGAAAACCATTCTGATCGTTTAGATAATAAAATTTTAGCTAGTATGTATTCAATATCTGATTACCATTTGTCTGATTTATGATATTCATTTTTCAAACGTTAGGGGTTGAATCTTGAATGGATCATAAATTTGACTCTGCTGATAACCATCGATTTAAACAAATAGTAGTGAAAATGCTCTTGAAAATTTTGGCATTTGATAAAATCAATAACCATTCTTTGAAAATATGTATAAATCTTATTAAATCGTACATGTATAATTTTACGACATCGCTTTTAAATAATGGCAATAAAATTTGCGATAACAATTACAATGTTTAATTAATTGAATATTTTTTCCATGGCTAATAAATTTAAAAAACGGTCAAGAATATCATATAGGGATATGTTATCTATACACTGTCCAAATTTGACTAATTTATCATAAATATTATTCTTTTAAATGACATTTTATTGAAAGTCTGCAATTTTCATGAAAATCCCTTGGCACTTTTAAGACACCTTTATGGAATTTCGGTTGGCACTCAAAGGGTTATGGATAAATTGGGAGTAAGGCGAAAGCGGAACGAACCCTGTAAGTAGCGACACTCATCGAGACATAACTAACTACACAAGAGACTTGGATTGAAATCATCTATCATTATTGAAGGTGCCTTCACATAGAATGTCATCATTATTGCATGCAATAATTACAAATTTGGTGAATAAAATGGCAATTACGGATTGAGATTCCATTTTGCTCATCTAAATGCATGGAAAACTTCTCTTATGAGGTTTCTGGAAATCGGGGAACAACATGAAAGGGCAGTTCTGCCAGCTAGCCATCCTTCTCACACAAAAAATATCCGGAAAAAATAAAGTTCTCATATTTTCAGGCTGACAGATAGAGTGGCCTATCCCTCCATCGGGTCATAACAATCGATAGGCAAAAACCGGTTCGCCTCAAAGACCCCTCTCGCTCAAGATAAAATGTCCCTCCGCGAAGAAATTCATCTGCGCGGGACTCATGCTGCGAGAAAGAGATGGGTGTAATCCGAGAAGATCACTCCTTCGTCTCATCTTTGCTCATCTACCGTCGCCCAGCTTCACTTTTAACCAGGTGGCTTCCATTAGTGAGGGAAGGGGTTGGACTTCCTTTTGGGTGGCTTTGCAGCCTACACTGGGTTGATTTGGATGATGCTTGAATGAAACGAGGGGAGCCGTTGTTTCGGTCGATTCAAATCGCAACCTTGCCCCTTCATGCAATGGTTAGTCTCACGAATAAAACACCTAAGAAAAGAATTGGATTGGAACATCGTAGGACATTTAAGTATCAGCATTGACAAAAATGTATGCTATATTTATAATTTTAAAGCAATATTAAAACATTGAAATTGTAGCAAAGTGATACCATAAAATTGGCCAAATTTAACATAAAAATTCCACCTAATGTTGCTTCAACGTGAACTCATAAGCAAAACTCAATGTTGAACGGCTAATATTATAAATAACATAATTTTAGAAATAGTTTATCATATAAGCATCGACATTCTTCATGATACTAGAGTTCCGCCTTTAAACGGAGTAATGGGATGCGGCACAAGGCTTCAAGAGAAGCGAATGCAGCAACGCTGTAGCAAAATAGTGTTCAGAAATCCTTAAACTATAACCTATAGCGAAAACTATAAGCATTCAATGGAATAGGGCAATTAATAAGCCATAAATATGACTTGAAAACGAATACAAGTAAGAAAAACCCCATATCAAACTCTAGCCAACCAGAAGAATACGGATTAACGAGGAGATTTTTAATTTCTTTAGAGACAAAGTGGGAGGTTGAACGTGCTCGGGAGGTGACGACTAGCGGTGGTCCATTAGTATGTAGCACACGGAATGACAGTGGTCCCCGTGTATGGAACAGGACTGACTGAATTGAACAGAAGGACTGACTGCCTGAACTGGAAGATGTGAAAATTCTGTGAGAGCAAAGCGGCAGAATTTTTGGATCTACGGCTGGTGCTCGGATCACGGTGGGCTTCTCTTCACCTCTCTGGGGTGCATTACTCCACTGCAGCATCAAAACGTTTGGCTTGTAGGATAATTGAGCATTGCAGACAATTTTATGTTAAAAGGTAGGTCAGTAATTAGAAAAATATCCAAGACTCTAATTCCGATTTTAGCCTCCGATATCAGCCAAATAGCGTCCATTACCGATAAAAAGAAAATTTTGGGGAAGAAAAAAACTGATACTTGTAACCAAATTCGCAAGAAAAAATTCAAAGTATGCCGTCATAAAAAATAATCTCGGAAGAAAAGAAAAACTTGTATTTTTTATGTTTGCAAGGAACACCCATAAAAAACTCACAACCAAGAAACGCTTCACATTGTACCAAAATATATCAATTTATTATTAGCAATTTGTAATTTTGAGAACAAACGTGTCGATGTTGAGATTATATTTCAAAACGCAGAGGTATTTATGGGAACACAAGGCTAGCATTCAGGTTCACAAAGAAATAGTGAAGTATGCCGTCATAAAAAATAATCTCGGAAGAAAAGAAAAACTTGTATTTTTTATGTTTGCAAGGAACACCCATAAAAAACTCACAACCAAGAAACGCTTCACATTGCACAAAAATATATCAATTTATTATTAGCAATTTGTAATTTTGAGAACAAGCGTGTCGATGTTGAGAGTATATTTCGAAACGCAGATGTTTTAATGGGAACACAAAGCTGGCATTCAGGTTCACAAAGAAATAGTAAAGCATGTCGGCGGAGTTAGTCATACCAATTAAATCCGATAAAAATAGAACCACTCACCATTAATCACAATGGAAAAGTCAACGTCTGGTCCCTTTTTAAGGAACGGACCAAAGAAAGCTTGCATATTTTTTTCATTTCATAGACCTCCCGATTCTAAGAAAGAGGGTACACCCCTACTAGAAGTTCAAATATCGAATTCCTCCTCGAGAGGCATCAAAAGCGGATTAGTTTAAAGTTGGAGATTTCAACCTTCCGTCTACACCTGTAGAAACAAGATTTTTAAAACGGAGATATTAACGAGGCACTGCTCGATGCGCTTTCAAACCAGTCTTTCGTAGAAGTAGATAGCACACGGACTAGAAGAAAGAAATGATAACAACTCATAGCAGTAAGTCACCCTGGATTAATTCAATACGTTGATACCCCCAAAGGCCGTAGTGGTCATGAAAGAGTTTTGAAATCTTAGAAACAGCAGTGCGTCCAAAAAATGTATTTCTAACTCAACCTGAAGTTTCTACTTCATTGTTATTCTTCCACGATATTCTTCTAGAAGAAAAGAATCTCAATTCAAAAGGAATTTATGCTCTTATTCCAAGAATAGTTACTTCTGGCATGCGTCCTCTTGAATTAATAATATTTTCTCTAGGAATTAGAAATAAATCCTAAGCATCTAAGGATATCCTTTTGATTTCAGAGACGTGTGCGTATATGTCCTAAGAAACACAACTATTTTAGTATTTTAATTTCTAATTATGTTTAGTCATTATTGTGAGTAGATTCAGTGATTTTCTCCTTTCAGAAAATCATCTGACAGCATTGCACATTAATTTGCACATTTCATTGCGATTACTTTATTAACCCAATAAAATCCAGTTGTTCGTACGTAGAGCAGTAGGTTTATTTCAATTTTACGTGAGTAATGCGTTGCAGTTATAGCTAAACATTATAATTTAAGGAATTGCAACTCACTGTTGTAGGTATTTATTCACTGATAAATATGACATTTGTAAACGTATTCACAACGGTAAGCCTCGATTTATAATCCTTGTGTTAAGACTATTCATTTTCATGTAGAATCCATAGCAAGCTCTGAAAGAACAGAGGAAACGCCAAGCACTATTTACTTTTTCAAAGATAAAGGTGTGCTGAATGGCAAATCTTGGGAAATCTTAATCGAAACGGTCATAAAATATACCATCGTTTAGTCATCTTAACCACAATTGCCTAGACTTTATTACGTGTTCTTTTTGACGTCCATTTATGTATTTTATATATGGAAAACATATCCCATTTATAATAATGAACATCAAATAAGGTTTTATGCATGCATGAGTTTTTTAAAAGGCTTGCTGCTCTTACTTATATTTCCAGATCAGCTTCTTAAAGTTTGTAATGAAGTATTTCAGCCCGAATATTTCGCTAAGGGTTTCTTTATATCTTCTTTCCAGCCCAGGAATTTAAAGTTTGCGGAGAAGAATTCCAGCTGGAACTCTTCACTAAGAACATAAACGTGAGCAAAACTTTCCTACTAAGTGCGTCGTGTCTGCTGTGAACAAGGTTTTTCAAAGCGGAGTGTTTCCAATTGTAGATATCATCGTGGGTTTTGATGCGAGTTTGTATGTTTGGAAGTTCTAAAGTAGGCAATAAAAAATACGTCTTCACGGTGCATATCGCTTCATTTTCGTCAAATAAAAGATTGGGCAACATTACTAAGCTCTGCTACACGAGTAACAAGGAATTATCAACCTATTGTGCGGTAAAACAATGAACTCAAACTCCCCTTCTCCATATATGGCATGGTATATAATGATTGTACTCTGATGTACTTTCTACCAGAATTGAATTTTGTATTGTAAGTATACATTGAAAAAAGAATTATATTATTGTATGTTTTATATTACAGAATGCATTTATCAAAATCATCGCTAGGGAAGTATTTTCCTTTCAAGCTAGAGTATAATCTCCATCAAACTTTCCAAGAATAAATGCCGACGGTTGCACTAAAGAAATAAATACTCAAATAAAACTTAAATACTACCTTAAAGTCATAATATTATTCGTTTAATATTTTTCCTAAAACTGAGGACAAAAGCTCGAGGTCACATATAAAAGCCTTGTAATCTTCTAGTGGGGAAAGGTTCAAACTTAACTTCAGATAACTTTTTTAACCCGTAGTGAAATCAAAAAGAAAGGTTTACGGAGTCATATAATGGAATTGCGCAAAATTCGGAAGGCACTGAATTAAGTTCGAAGTTCGAAGATTAGAAGTTCTAAGATAGTACAAAAGACGAAAATGCTGAAGTAACATTGAGATATTTCTTGGAAATTATATTCAAAGGAATCGATGAATATGACGCAAATGAGCTCAAGCATGAGAGTAAGTAAACACTGGTACAGTAACAAAGTTAAATAGGAACTCAGGAGGAAGAGAAACTCACTCAATGTAGTCATAAAATATGAATGAAAAATTACGAATCTAACGGTAAAATAAAACTACATTGTTCAAAATCCTCAAAATGGAAGTAAATAATCCAAATTGATCAACAAAACTTAAAACAAAGTGATTGGTGAATTACTAGATGAAAGCAGAAATAGCTTTGGACTTTTAAAAGTGAACTTCAAAGTAAAGTTTCAACCATGACGATTGCAAGGAAAAAAAACCTGGCCCAGTATCCACTTACAGTTGAATGCCCTGCAATTTCAAGAACTCGCATGAGATGCCTTGGGTCTCCATTTAGACCCCAAGGAAGTTATAGATATCCCAACAGGAGACATTTTGTCCTTCAGCAAAGCCATAGGACTCTATGGGAGATGAAGAAATGTGGATGGCACAATTGACCTGCAGGTCAAAGTGCCGCGGGACTCCCACGTAAGGAGAAGGAGTAAAAATTAATCCTAACTCAACGCCACCCAAAATTTATCTTATTTCATCCAAGTTCACTAAGAGTAATGACTAAGCCCACACAATGAACTGCTTTTGAAAGTGCAATCACAAAGGACGACCCCCCACATAACATCCATGACATTAGTGAACCAATGTGAGACAATTACCTATGCAGCGCAATGGGATAAATTAACGATGACGCTTGATTTAATAATACAATTGCTTCGCGTAGGTAGATTTATTATTGAAGGGTGCGTCGACGGCATGGTCATTTTGCACCACTACGCGTCATATTTATCAAAAACGTATGAGTTCCAAAAATAGGAAATAAAACACAATAATTGGCATAAATCAATACGTCAAGGGTAAAGTACTTTTACATTCTTAAAATATTATTAAAAAGGTCAGTTTCATTTGAAAATATTATTATTACGCGGCTCAGGGCATTTTGGTCATCGCCAAGGATGGACCCTATGTCTCCTATAAGCTGCAGTCTGTTCCGCTCGTACAGGTATCTGTCACACTTCGTCAGGATATGTCGTATGCTGAGAGGACTGTCGCAGTCATCACACCGAGGTGGTATTTTCTCTTCGGTGAAGAGAAAGGAGTGAGTCAAAGAGCAGTGCCCTATCCTCAATCTTGCGATGACGAATGGAAATTTACACCATCGTTTGGATAACTCGTCATTTGTTTTAGAACAGAGTGAATGAATCAATATTAGGGCTCAGTAACACAAAAGGTGTTGGTTGAAGAGAGATTTCTCTTCATCCTTTGCCAAACACCTAATCGAGGATGACCACGAAAGTGATTTTGTGCCGTTGACCGAACCTGACCGTGACGCACGTCTCTGACGTAATTGAATACCTTCACTTCATTCCCCCCCCCCCCCCCTCCGTCTCTTCCCTATATAATGACTCGATGGATTTTTAAATGTACCTTGTTAACGATTGCAGTGCAGTCAAAATCTGGGTCGGTAATTAACCAGTTTTTTTAGTGGAATATACTAAGTTATATCATCATGTCGGTGACCATTTTCCACAAAATTACGCCTTCAACCATTAAAACTACACCAAGGAAACTACAGGCTTACATCGCTTACATCTCTATCATGCAAGAATATCGAGCAAATAATTGTTAGTATTACAATGACCGTCCTGGGTAATTGATACTTCTATCTAAGAATTCAGCTTGACTAACAGGGGAAACGGCCTGCCACAATGGAAATACCGGTTCCCATTCAGTCACCGAAGTTAAGAATCATTGGGCTCGGCTCGAATTCGACAGGGTGATCCATCCTCGAATTCGTCCGAGTGCTGTAGCCCCTGTCTGAAAATGGCAGACAGAATTAGCTAAATGACCTTAGATGTAGATAAACTAAAATACTGCAAAGGTTATCGGAAAAGTCGATCTTGCGAAATACTTCTTTGATTCATCCTTCATGATATTTTAAAATCAGGTGAAGTGAAAAAGAAGATTTACCCATTATTCCTGGATTACATTAAATCATTTGACAACGGCATCCACCGCAATCACTCCATCCATTGGGAGGAAACTTCTCTGCTCGGAAGGACAAAAGGGTACTGTGATAAAATCATCGAGGAGATCATCGTGATCCTCTCCTTCCAAACAACATCAACAGGGACTAGGGATTTCACCTAAGCAAAACCTGGAGCTCTATACTAAAAAAGGCGCGGAAAAGTTAGCCAATCAGGAACGACCATGGTGAAGGAGAGAGTGTATATACATATATCGGACAACGGAAGTATCACAATCCAAGGTGGAAAACCCGACAAGATTTTACCAGAATCATTCGCCGGGAAAACCTTAAGTCTTTCAAGGGTGGACACGGTTTTTAGTCAGTTTTTGACCATAGAAGAAGTAGAAAAAGTAAATTTAGACAGGAATACATAAAAATAAATACACACGGAACACTCAAAAGCTTCTAAAGTGCGACTCAATATAGAGATTAGCTGCGACCGTCTGCAACCTCGAAAAAAATATCGATATTTCTTATGTGCGCCGGAGAGTATGCTTCTTGCTCATTATTTTTCGATTTCAATTCACAGTGCAACTGGCCCGATTAGAGGGATTCTCCTCTCTTCCCCCTTCCCCCCTCCTTCCCCCTTCCCCCCTCCTCCCCCCTCCCTCCCTCTCCCGCCACTCAAATGCAAATCGAGTCCAACCAACAATTAACTCCTCCGCAGTTGCGTCACGAAGAAGAACGAAGACGAGCCTCGCTGAAGGGACTCCCTCTCAACCAACTGCTCACAACTTCACTACTTCGCCTCGTTTCCCTCACACGCCAAGAGATATTTGCAATATTCCAACCACCACCTATATTCCAACGAACTGACCAATAGTGGAAAAAAGCGCGTAATTGGGACTTGAGAACGAAAAAAACTAAATAAGATACAAAATAGACCATCCCCACCACCTCATTCATTTAAATCCCCTCCTCCCTTAGTTGTCCGTGCCGCCATTAGAGCGCGCCCCTCTCGTTCGATCGCGGACACAAATAAACCCCCCCTCCCCTCCCGCCGTGGTCTCGTCCCGAATGCCGGGAAATAAAAAGCCTTGAGCGGTTAAAAACTGCGCGGGAAGTAAGCGGTCGCCTGATTAGGAAAACCCGAAATAAACGAAGAAATAAAAAAGCGCCCCAGCGTGGAATAGAGGGGAACTAGTTTAGCAGCTGGGCGGGCGATGGCGCGGAGCAATTAAGGACTGCAAGCGAAGGGGAAGGAGGGGAGAGGGGGGGTCCATCCATTCCTCCCCCCCCCCAACCCCACCCAGCCCACCCCCCTCAAATCGCCCACAGGGCAAGAGAGAGAGAGCTTAATCGAATGACCGCTCGAAATGAGTTCTCCGCAAAGCACGCGTGGGAGACAAGGAGACTAAAAAAAGTGCGACTAAAATTCCAACCGCTTCGTTCCGAGGTGGTGTGAGGATTAAAAATTCCCGACTAAACGATGCCATTTGCCGGATTAACAAAAAAGAATAAAAACAGGAACGCGGAAATGTAATTCGACTCGACTAGTACTTTGATTGTCGATTTTCGAGAATCAGAGACGGATCCCAAAGCTAAGTATTCCCTCCACACATTTTTCTCGTTTAATCCCATAACTCGACTCAAGTATTTAGTTCTCTTGCGACCTGCCACGCATAAGAAAATATTTTTTTAGCGTAAAACAATGATTGGGGTGGTTTGTACTCAATTGCTGTTACCTCCTACTCTCATGAGAAAACTATTGAATTCGGTATGGATTTTTCTTTCCTTGCTTTTTTTTTAAATTCATCAAACTCAAAGTATTAAATGGAAATTTTAAATAGACGTGTGGTTTGGACTTCAGTATTTGATATTCAGAGGGGATTGAATATTTGATTCTTCCACTACATTTTTTATAGTTTTTCACATTAAAATTGCGTTTTTATCTCCTAAAACATTCATTTTTCTCTCGTTGCAACAATATATGTTTCCCTAGAAAACAGACGTAAATGTCACTTTAAAGGAATTTCGTTTAAATCAAAATGATATAAACGCAGGAAACATTGAAGTATTAGGTTCAATGATTAATTTCAGACTTGCAGCAAAAGCTTTCGTTTGACAATTTTCACCGTAACTCTCCAAGTAGAGTACGAAGTTGACGAGTACCAATAGTGCACTAACATCGGCATTGAGTACAAGGGTTTGGTATTGCACAGAACTTCTAACACCACAGGGTGATATTATTTTTGGGTTCATCAATGGTAGCGCTGACGACGAAGATAAAATAAAACCCTCCTTTAACATGGCTTTGAGAAAAATATATTTATAGTTATTGGCAATAACAAGTAGCTACTACCTTATCCTATTTCAATTAGGCCGCGGTGCTTATATAATTATATTTCAATGCCTACTAATCGATATAAATAACATGCTATCACATTCAAATGATTTACAAAAAGAAAAGGGGGGAATTATAAAGGGTTGCTGGCTTGGTGGCTGACCAAAGAAAAGACTCTGAAGAACGGTAATCTTGGAAAGAGTAATTACACATAAGGTTAAAACCATTCTAGCACGAAATCTATTTCTCACCTTTATTTGGGCATATAGGTGTCGTTTTGACTGTCGTTACATGATTGACTTTTTTTGTAAAGTAAAGAAATTTCGTCCATAAATAATTAAAATTTGATTTATTTTTTGGAGGATTTTTCTCTTAGCTTCGATTTGTTAATTTTACAATATCGTCTTAGGGTGTATTTGAATAAGCAACTACAATCACTTGCACATATTTTGAAATCAATTTTACCTGACCTTCGTGAATACTAAGCTATTTTTTTGTATCTTCAAAATATACATCTACACCATTATAATTAACAGCTGCATGTGCTAATTTCTTACCTAATTTCCTTCAGATATTCTGTCCTTTCGTCTTATGCAAAAATTCTGCTCCTATTCCATTTGCTCTGTCATTAACCATTGCCCCCATAGATCCCTAGTGCTTGGAAAAATAATCTTCTTGTTAAAGAGAAGAAGTGGAATATTGTCCTTTCAAATTTAATTTGAAAGAAAATGTTTGTGTGTATTCGCTTTGCTCAACCAGAAGGCTTGAATTAAGGTCAGATTTTGTGATAGAAAAAAATATGTAAGAGAGAAAAAAATTTCATCTCTAAAAAGATGCTTACACAAAGTTACCTGATTCCCCCGTGATTCATTCCCGAATATTGTTCCCTAAGAATGGTAGTAATTTCAAAATATAAGCAGATATACAATAGCGACAAAAACAAAAGGTTTTAATCCATCAAGACTTAGTTTGGATACCTAATATGTCCGCGCGGAACGGACATTAAGCCCTGAAGTGTTGATAGTCCGTTCCGTTTCTTCACCACTGTACGACCATTTGGGGTGAAAAGTTTCCAAACACGCAGGAGTAAAATACATCGAACCACACAGCGCTAAGAAGCTTCCAATTGGTCTCATCCTCAGCATCGTCGCATGTTTATCGTCCACCATAATGATACACCTTAGAATATAACTAACCTCCTTTTCCTCAACATCACAGCAGAAAAAGAAATTGCTTCCACTGCCTCACCTGTTGCTTTCTATACTTATAAATACAATTATATTAATACGTTCCCTTCAGTTTAACACAGCATATTCAAAAATGATATCATAAAATTGCATCACTGAACAATTTTTAATGAAATATCAATTTAAAATGAATGCAACATTGTATAAAAAAGTAAGTCAATAAACTGATACGCTTTCATGCAACGGTCCAATTTTTTAAGGTCAAGAAGTTGAACCACTTTCTAACTTTGCACAACATCAAATGTCAACACTCCGTTGATAATTGGATACTTGTTACAGACCTAGGGCTTCTAATGTATAATTGTGTCAATAAATTTCATTGTAATTTAATGAGCAATAGGTACTTAAATTTACTTGTACATAGGTATACGTACCATACATATGTACCTACACACACGCATACAAACACGCGCAAACACATACATATTGTAACAAAATCAGGATTCGTGAAATGAAATAAAACTTGGCGACTGCACGAAAACCTTATATCTGCCCTTGATTTATTTCAAAACTGTTAAATAAGTCTCCCTAACAAAGACATGTTCAATTACATATATCTTAATATTAATTTATTCGGAACTCTTCAAATCTCCGCAGGTGACTCGTTACAATATGGACATATATTTATGTATCACACATTGTATACAAATTAATTATGTCCGGGTGAGCGTAACTTAATGCCACCACTCCGCAAACTATTGGCTACTTTCTGCACATTTTCTACTTTCTCAGCTTCGACCATCAATAATTCTCATTAACTTCCATAAAAAATGAATGTGACATTGATTCTTACTGCCTGCAGGCTTTAATTCTTTTGCAAAATTACATTAGAAATAATAGTCTTACGAACTCATGAAAAGTATAATGAGAAAGGAAGATAAATAAACGTTCATGTTTCTATCAAATGTTTTGTGTTTACAGTCTAAATTTCGAGCATTTTCACAAATAATTCCAGAATTTCCCGAAATTCTGTGTCATTTTTTCTTATCGCATTGCACAGATTATTTTTTTCGTATTGTTTGATGTTTTCCCGGCGGATTTTTGCAGTGAAAGTATCTTCCCGAGAGTATTTCACTGCATTATTTGTTTTACAACAATTGAAAAAGAAAGTGATCCAACGAAATCCTAATGATTGCCACACGGAAAAAATTCAATTCAAGCTCCAATCTATTATTATTACAATCAGGTTTCGTCTTATTATTAACTGTTCGTTGGCATGAGTGGCTGCGGAGCGATTTAAGTGAGAGCAGTAAAAGGCGGCCGTCTCAGTCTCTTCCAGGAGGCAACGCCCATTATTTAAACGTATTATCTATGGTATTATGCATTTATTTGAAAAACCCTCCGCACCGATAAATCTCTGAGCTTAATTATGGATCCAGTTTCCTCGAGCCAAATTACGATACCTATGAAAAGACACCTGACATCACACCGAGGCCCCTTTCGTTGAAGAAGACCTTGTTAATTGATCTGGTGGTATAACCATTGCCTAAAAATACTGAAAGAAAGTCGGTCTTACACAAGTGCGGACATACAATATTCACATTCCCATTCAAATGTTTGGTATTCTTTAATTATTTATCCGTTTTAAAATAACTTTAGGCATTGGTGAAAGTGAAATTAATTTTTAAAATGTATTTTAATATGAAAAAAGCGCATATTATAATAAACAATTAAATACAGAAACTAAGCTAATTTTCTCCTTTCAATTTCCTTTTTCTCTGCCAATTGTCAGTCTCTAATGTGAAAATAGCAAGTATTTTTCAGTCTTCCACTTTCAAGAAGGTAAAGGCATACTTGTATTAAAATACAAATACAAATCAAGCATACATTCCTTAATTCAACGATATAATCAGAAGAGCTGCATCACTCTAGATACGTCTGTTGAACAATGGGAATATACGTGAAAATACACTTATTACATATAAATGAATCGCGAGATGAAATATGCTGAATAAATTTAGTAAAAGCAGTAGTTCAAAAAAAAATTTACAAACTCGTAAATAAAGTCCAACACCATTAACAAGGCCATTATAAGATATCGTACTCGCGTATAATATCATTGCGGTGTACAGAAATAAACAAAATAACATTTTAAAGCATAAATTAAGTTATAATGAACGGAATGAGTTATGAGCTACTAAAGGTTTCCTTTTTTTGTGAATAATGGGACGAATATAATTGTCGTTTTGAAAGTCTCCCTCTACCTAATTTCCCCTCTAATTGAATTCAAAAGAGTGTACAACAAAGGTTTCATCCCCTCGGTTCATATTCTACCCATTTCATTTCCCCCGCAATAAAACGATTAAAAGAATCAATCTTCGTATATTCCACCGCTGGATTAAATTGTCTACCTTGGAGGAAATTACTCTTTTCTGTATAATCATTTGAGGGTACCTCTGTAATTAATAAACCCTTCAGTTCATTGTGGCACAAGAAAACATCTTCATATGCTTGGATATCTCTATCGTTTCCCGGCTGTCCCCCGCTGTGGTTTAGGTTTCCGTGACGGTTTTCTTCGACGGCGAAAAAACGGATCCAGAGAGCAAGAGAGAGATTTCGGAGAGGGAACGGCGAGCAAGGAAATAAAAATGTAAACCGGCCACTCGGAAAATTGCTCGAAACGAATGAATGGACGAAATGATACGCACGGCGCTTGTGTCTCGGGGGACGCGTATACCACGCCCCCATACGAGACCATTCGGATATTAACGTCCCCTCCGCGTGCACTAAAAAATAAACGTTTAATCGGAGAAGAGCAAACATATCTGCTCTGTCGTGTGATCCGAGTGGCATTAAATAGATTAATAATTTCCCTCGCTGTCATCCACTTCGATCATCCAATAGTATCCGGTATGGTGGCAGAAAAGATGACTTCTCAACATTCGAGTTGACCGGCAATTGATGGGCGCTTATCCAAATTCTGGGCGAGCAGGTGATGCATTAAATGCGTGCTCTCTCTCTCTCTCAACGATTACAAGCGATGCATTCAACTCCGCTCTTGGAAACACCGGACCGCCAAACCGCGCCTTTGGAATTAGTTTCCTTTTAAAGAATATCCTCCAACCCTCCACAATTTTCCCACAATTTCTCTTGCAAAAAACGTTATTTCTTTGCTTCCGAAAAACTTTTATTTAGTTCTAGTGTGATTTTTTTCATATTTTTTCCAAAGACAAAAAAATAAATCATTCCCTCAATCCTACTCGATCCTTATTCGTTATATGCAGACCACTAATTATGCATTTTTTTGGATTTGGCATGTTTTCTTATTTTATTTTTATTTTACATACAATGTTGTAGTGCTCAATGCCAGACCATGAAATCTTGACAATGTCTTTGCCAACAATTGGGTCATCAACATCCTTTTCTTTGGTTCCATATTTTAAAACTCAAGAAGAAACCGTAGAATTATTGCAAAAGAAAAAAAATACACTTTGGCAGAGTTAGTAAAAATAAAAATGGAATTTTTATTTCACGAAAGCCGCGTTACATGAGAGTGCATAAACTCCTGTTTGAATATGAATGTGAACTGAAAATTCTCAATTATCATTTGAGATGATTATATAAACCATTCACTGTTGTTCGCAAAATTATAATAGGGCTAAATTTCAACTGTAATTTATTGAAGTATTATTTTGAATTTATAATTTATATTTTTAATTCGTATTGTTTTTATATTAAATATTAATGAAATTCAATGTGGAAATAATCAATGGTAAATAAATATTATGCAAAAACAAGCCGATTCGCAAAAATAGGTAGTGAGTTGTATATTCCGAATAAGTTCCTGTCACTCTGCCGCAAGAGAAAGTCCAACGAGCGAAATACTTCGGATAATATTTCATTGAGCATTCTGGGGAAAGTTTTTGTTAAATATCAATTGAAAGGTTGAAGAAGAGAACAGTTAAACTCGATAGTTTCGGGCTTCACTTTGTGATAGTCCATTCTTATGAATTAATAAAAAAAATATGGTACTTTTTTCACAGTTTTTATTCCAAGTTGACTGGTTTCGTCACATAGGCGACATCATCTGTCCTGCGACAGACCTGATGATGTCACCTATGCGACGAAACCGGTTGAATTGAAATAAAAAACTGTGAAAATTACATCTTTTTTTAATTCAAGAGAACATTTGACAGAATCTGGGGGGTTTTATAAATCATACTTGAAGTTTTTCTCACCCTTCAGATATTACCCCGACCATGGTGCCCTGAGCTATTACTTATATCGTATAATAGCAGAAATGCCCGTTGATTTCCTACGACAGAGAAACAAGTAACTAATAATATAGCAGTTCCATTCATACTGAATAGAAAATGACTTCTGGTTTGTTATCTTACATTTTTTACGAAGTGAAAAGTGCCCGTTTGTTTGCTTACTGATGCATAGTATTAAGCCATTTTACTGATATTGATTATTTTTAAAACAGTAAAACCAAAAAAGCATTCCAGGTTCGCGAGTGTGGCTTAAGGAAGACCGCCATAGACTTGGAGCATATTTTTCCTAAATGAGTGGGAGAGAGATTTTTGTCCGGTGCCAATAGAGACCATATTTTGATTTTTTATTTCAATAAACTGTCGGCGTTAATCTTTAATCGCGCTTGGAGCTCCTTTGAGGCTTCTGAAGTACGTTGTAAGGCGCGTCTCACAGAGCCCAACTGTAATCGTTGTTTTTGAAATTCGTTTGTCCACTATGAGGACAGTTCTCTTTCCTTAGCAGATCTTTGAAAACGATTACTCTTTCCTTGGCATATCCATTGTGTAGTGAAAATCTCAGTCATAAAATAATTATGCGAGTAAAAGTCTCAAAAATCCAATGTTTCCTAAAGAAAACTTAAAAAGTATCAAGTGTTACCTTTGAGTCACCACGAATGTCAACAACAATCTTTCGCTCAAAAATAAATATTTACATTGTACACAATAGTACGTATGCCCTTCCTCTATGTTTCCGAAATAGGAATTTTAAATGTCTTAAAAATGACCGTAATCTTGAATTCGTAAAAATATTCAAAACGGCAATAGGCCTATGTTTTAACGGGGTATGTTGGCTATGTTCATGCGTAATTTCAGCTCATTCGGTGCCGTGGTTTTTGCTTGATTGAGTAACAGACACACGCGCACACACACAAACCACCAATTTTATGTATTGGTATGATATGATTATTGCTCAATTCTATTAGTGTATGGGAATTTTCAAAGCAGTCCGCTAATAATGCTTCGGGCCGAATAACAACGTCATACGAGCCACGTCTAGCAGCAGACCACTGGTGAATATTAGCATTATGTGATTACATAAATTAACGCAATTTAACATTATATTTGGACAGAATTTTGCAACTTTTCTTGTGAGTTTATTTTAGCAAATCTTTAAATTGATGCCTGTACCGCGCGTCAGTTGGCATCACTGAGAATAGATTAATTTGGAAGAGGTCACAAGTATTATTGTACTTTCTGTATTTGAAAACGTCAGTGTATTTCATGTTTAGAGAGAAATTTAGTTTCAGATATCGACGAAACGTAACATGTGCACAAATCTTTGCCTGAGTGAGGAGAGGCGAAGTAGAGATGAAGAAAACATTGGAGTTATAGAAGGGTACAGGTTGAGCCGTCTTTTGAGATGGAAGGAGATAAGATCAAGGCTTGAGCATTCGGGTTATTTTGTTCCTCGCTATGGCTTTGTTACTTTCCTCTGTCGCGAGAACCGAAGATGTTAGGAATTGTGAGAGAGACGTTGGTGGGGGGTTATTGAGAGGAGGAACCTGGGACTCGAAGAAAAGAAGCGCGGAATGAGCCATAGTTGGGAACAGACGATTGCTTACAATGACAGTGAAAATCAAGAGTGCTAAATTATAATTGCTCACGCGAAAAACATTAACTCAAAGGAAAGCCAAAATATAATGACAAATTAGCACGAAACAGACAATTTCTCGGATATTACCTTTGCATACGCACGTGCAAACAACTGAATACGTTGCTGCACGAAACCAAGTACAACAATAGAGTATGTGGAACTTGATTTTCTTGAGAAGCATTAAGTGGCTTCCTTTATTTTGTCCCAAAACGTTTAGAAAGCACCCTAAATGGCCTCCTTCTGAGTCGACTCATTTCCCAAATCGTGCTCCGTAAGTAGGTATGGTGCTGCGACCTGACTTTGGATTTTCTCATAATCGAAGCCCCAGGTGGTCGCTTTAAGGATGAATTGCCCACGCGCGCGCAGAGGAGCCAAGTGAGTAGTGTGAGTGCCAAGTTGAGTTTCGCCGTCTGCCGATTCACACCGAGTTGCTAAGCGACTGTGAGGGAGGAGGAAGCGGGACGGGGTGTTGGTGAATCCACCCACAGATGTCGCTTCCCTGGGAACGCGTCTTCACGTGGGGGGGGGGGGGTTTGAGGGAGGGGTTGGAGGGGTGCTGTCAGCCCAAAGGGGTCAGAGGGGGGAAGGGGGAAGTAAGGCTAAGAGCGAGAGCAGCCATCGGTGGTGAGGGAGCGGGCGGACTCATTACCTCACGAGCCACAACGTAATTACTTTAAGGTAATGACGCCCTCTGATTCACACTCTCATCATAAAGTACACACGCTCACTGTCCATACCGACGACAATAAAAATGAAATGATCCGAAGTAACGCCTTGCACATTCTCCAGGACGCGTGCCACGGTTGAAAGAATGATATCTGCTTCCATAAATTTTACAAAACAACCTAAATGAATTTTCGTTGAACTCAACAAAAATAAAAAGCCCTGCGGTCATTTTACACATTTTAAAATAACATTTTCGCTCAGGAGGGATCTGGTTTTTCACTGTCACGTGAAATCACGATTTAAAATAATAAATTACTCATGGCCTAAACGAAAACGTGGCTTGTAGTAAAACCAGACGGCATCCCTTTCAGTACATCCGTCCTTACAAGCCGTTTTTCAATATAATATACGGATGCTCGATGGGTAAGCGTATGGAAATGATTCGGCAATCTAATGAAATAACATGAGCTGTAAATAGTTAACGAGATTGTTATTTCAACTATCTCCTCAGGTTTTAGAAATTTATTATTTTCAAATGTTCATATTTGATTCAAAAATAATAAAGTGCCTGTACTTCATCATAGAGATAAATATTCAAATTTTCATGAAATATTTGTTACATTAGTGCAATACAAAAGCTAGTTATTAATTTTAACAGGAATCCGTGTATTTAGACTTCGTTAGTAATGACGGGAATATAAGATAAACGAAGCTGAAATTTCCCATTTTTATAAACTTACAATTTTTTAAACTTGAATTTTTTTGGGCGTCTTGTCGCCCTCTTCCTATGGACCACTTACTCTTCCTGGCAACTTCCTAGTTTCCCTCTGAAATTTTAAGTAAATTACCAAATATAAATATTGCTCCAGCATCTTCTGCGCTTTATCTAATAGTTTCCCTCAATTTATTTTGAATACGATTGTTTACAGAACGCTTCCCTTCCTTTACCTTCACCATGTCACGTCATGCGTGGGCAAAGTAGTCACACGAGAGATGATGCTGGGTCCATGATCACATTGTGAGAGGAGGGAAGATGGGTGAGAGTGGGTGAGGAAACGAAAGTTTTCTTACGATGGGAAAGGATGAGTGGGGGTGAATGTGCGACCGATGGAGGGGGTGAGTGACATGGGGTGGTGAAAACAAATAGAGAGTGAAGGGAAGTCACCAGCCGATAAAAAAATGTCGAATGGATGTTAAAAGGGTGAAAAAAAAATGTCCCTGTCCGTCGCGCTGCTCTTCGCATTGCGGAGGTTAGAGGGAGTTCCTCCTCGCCAGCCACCTGATGCGTCCCTCCCTCCCAAGACAAACGTCCCCTCCCTAAACAGCCCCCTCTTCCCTAAACGGTAAATCTCCTTCAGACCCTCGGACATGTCGGACGACGGGGAGCCATGTCTTCGTACGATCGGAAGACGGAAGGAAACCAATTCCCAAAGATTTCGTCCCTTCCGAGGCCTATGTGGACCCGATTTCTTCTCCAGCAAAGGACGCCTCGCCGATAAAACGCTGCCAATCCAACAATTTTCATTCTACGAACAGCCTGGTGTTGAAAGATAAGCGACCGCTTACTATGATCCCTAGTAAAACTAATCATTTTTCATCATTACAAAGAAGGCTCAATACGAATCAACATAATTTTGTCGCTTTGCAAATCCACCAAATTCTTAGTAACATATTGAGAAATAAATATTCCACATTTGTGATAGGGTGCTGAAGATTTTAGACAGTTTTTTTCAAATTTGGAAAATTTCTTTGTTTAACAAAAGAAAAAATTGCCAAATATTGATTAATACACTTCTTTTCAATCACCATTGCTTATCGCTTTGGTTTAACGAAACGTTTATTGTAGGCAACATGAGCTCAAAGTACATCACCCTCCCATCATCATTCATTAATTCTTCCCGAATTTTCAAAATTCTAAATATAAACTCTTTCCCATTCAGCATTAGCATATCTATTTTTTTACTTAGCGCTATAAATAAGCAATACCCATTGCTTAATGCTAAGAACCGAGAATTAGTTTAGTTCATATGGCTATTTCATACTCATTCTAGTTCAATATTCGCAAATTCAGCTGAAATTTGATGTACAATCCCAACCCCTCTCTCAAGAGAATGAGTGAAAAGGAGAACTTTCAACACCGCAGCAGTTCACTTATTATCCAGTTTCACTTGTTGGTATCATAACGTCACCCATACAAATGTTGTTTACTCAAATACTCGGGCAATGCGGTTACGCTCCAATTACAAATATCCGGAACAGAACTGCACAAGCACGAACATGTTTATCACGGACTTTTAGTCATCCTAGAAGCGCCACATTAAGAGAGGTAGGCCAAGTAAGCGACAGGCGCCATTGCTAGCTCATTGGGGCGCGCCTAAACGTTACCGCTAACGGGCGTACGATGAAACGCCAACAATATTATCGATTTTTCTTTCTTTCAGCCGACTAAAATTACTTGTAAAATATCCGTAGCGATAAAAGGAAAGTTTGAACACAAAATAAAATGACCATCCCTGTAAAAATCGGCCGCAATTGATTATTATATCCGAAATTAGTGAAGTTTCGCGAAGTATACGTCGCAGACAGGTGTACATCTCAGCTCCGCAACTTCGACTTAATAAGCTGATATCACAATGGATGTAATAGATCAATCTGTTTTATTGATTCTTCAACATCGGCAAGGATAAGAGTCTAAGCATTAACTATGAAATAAATGCGGGTTGCTTATCCTTTTGCACCGCGGTATAGAAATACTGCAAAGCTGCTAAAGTAAAAAAAATAAAAGAGATGTCGCCTGAAATGTAAAAATTAAAATAGGAAACCAATTACTCTGAATATACTCCAGCTCAGGAACACTGCAGTTTACTTTTAAACAGCGCGACGCCAAGCATACTACTTCAACTATGCACATGGAATGGAGGCAATCTGCTTCCCGAGTAAAAATCGAGAGATCGAATCACTAGCAATCGATACTCTCTACTCAGAGGGAAGAGGCAATGGCTACGGGCTGCCATTTGGGCGCATTCAGGTGCACTCAGGAAGCGCTCAGCCAAAATTCCAGGAATTCCCCCTGAATGTGACCGCTACGTAGCCGCGCCTTCGGAGCGGTCTTTTGGGCCGCTACCTGCACTGAGCACTCGGTAACTGGCGCGATTTTTCAAATGCTTGTACTAAACTCGGTGCTGGTGTCTTCGCATGACTCATCGTTGCATGCCTGTCTGGTCTGGTGCATCAAAATATGTACTCAATAAATTATCTTCCTGAATGCGATTCACATTTATCTTCGAATACGATTAATACAATGCACTAACGATGCAGACATGGTTTACTTAGTTGCTCTCCGTATCCCAATTTATCGCAAAATTTAGCTAGAATTAGTGTAGAACTCTTTCTAATTCGCATGATATTATTGAGATGATTGTCACAAATAAAATAAACTACACGTAGCTCCATTGTCAACGTTTTGTGTGCATTTGTACTAATTAAGGCTGAAAAAAAAATACACAAGGATCAGCGGACGTAGCAATTTCGTAATGTCTCGACAGTGATGCATATTGTATGCCGATAAATTTGTGTCTATCGATGAAGGTGATTATGAAAGAAAGAAAAAGAGATATAAGATATTATACGATTATGAAAGAAAAATATCAATTTTAATTGTTTGTGAGATAATTACAAGAATTTTTAACCGTTAACCTGGGTGACGACCAGTTCGGTTTTAGGAGAGGAATGGGAACGCGAGACGCTATAGCAATGATGAGGACGCTAGTAGAAAAAACCTAGAGTATGGGCAGGATATATTTGCATGATTCGTAGATTTCGAGAAGGCGTTTGATCGGGTGGAATGGACGAAATTAATGGGAGTGTTGAAGAAATTAGGGGTTGATTGGAGGGACAGGCGTCTAAATTATGAATTTGTATACGAACCAGACGGCGCAGGTTAGGGTAGCCAATGGAGAATCGGGATGGGCCACGATAGGACGGGGAGTGCGGTAAGGGTGCCCACTATCGCCGTTGCTTTTTAACGTGTATTCAGAAGAAATGGTAAGGGAGGCATGGGGGGAAGAGGAGGTAGGAATAAAGGTAGGAGGGGAGCTGATAAAATCTGTGAGATTTGCAGATGATCAAGCATTGGTCAGTCAGTCGGCCAAGGAGTTACAGTCAATGGTGAATTCGTTAGAGGTGTAGTGCGAAAAGTATGGGATGAAGGTCAACCTTAAGAAAACGAAAGAGATGAGATTTTCTATAAGTAAGAAGGCGGGGCTTAATATAAGGGTGGGAGGGCAGAAGATAGAGTAGGTCGAGCAGGATACGTATCTGGGTAGTATTTTTGAGGAGAATGGGTTTAGTGGTAGGGGCATCAGATGTAGAATTGCCGTTACTAAAGAAGCATTTTCGAAGAGAAGGGAATTGATGGGGGGGTTCTGAGAAGAGACGTAAAGAAGAGTCTGGTTAAAACTTTAATATGGAGCATGGCGCTATATGGGTCGGAAACTTGGTCATTGCGAAGGGAGGATGTGCGTAGACTTGAAGCGTTTGAGATGTGGGTTTGGAGAAGGATGGAGAAGGTGAGCTGGGGGGCGAGAAAGACGAACGAGGAGGTATTGGATATGGTCGGAGAGGAAGCTTGTGGCAGAGGTTCGGAGAAGGCAGAATAGATGGATGGAGGAGGTTTTGAGAGGAGAGGGCATGTTGAAAAGAGTGATAGAGGGGAGAATACTGGGGAAGCGTGCAAGAGGAAGGAGGAGGATAGGAATTCTGGATGAAATATGAAGAGGTAGAAGATATGAAGAATTGAAGAGGGATCTAATAACGGGTCATCCTTAGGGAGGAAAGCGAGAAAATATCTATAAAATTAGGATGCAGAATAGGGATTGTCCAAGAACCTACCAATCAGCTGGTAGAATACTTGAATGAATGGTTTTATAAATGATCATGCATGCTAATCTTGTTAGCTTCTTTTGTTGGGCTATGGGCTAAGGTAGGGAACTTATGAAACAAACAGCATTTATATCATCGATTGAATGATTTTTTTCTGGAGCTTTGGCCAAATATTTTTTTCAATTCAAAATCACCAATATGCCAACGTTTCGCCTATTCAGTAGGTTTATACTTTTATGCCACCTAAAATACCTATTGAATAGCTGTTAACAATATTTATAAATATTGAAGCAATTTTTTAAAATGTAGGACTCATATTATGTATTTTTAGCCCTTGTGAAGTTTACATAAAAATGCGAAACGTTGGCGTATTGGTGGTTTTTTAATTGAAAAAAAATAAAAGATAAAATCTCCAGAAAAAACATTCAATCTTAATTGTGGTCTAGATTATCTATATACAAATTATTATCTGTTACTTTGCTCATGATCGCAAATACGACGGACAGCTTTCTAGAAACGAAAAGCCGAAAACGTCCAAACTTTCCATGACGAGCGATTGGAACTGCAAAGGGTTCATTGTCTTTCAACATCGAATGTAATTACATAAAAGGTATAATATATCACCGTTGGCAACACAAAAATACGATTGCGCGTACAGCTCCTTAGCTAGCATATATGCATCAATGAAATATAATTGGAATTCCTGGATGTTTGAGACGTTAGCATTAGGTTTTATCCGCCTTGAGAATTCAAATTTATCAGAATCCATATTGGAAAGCATTCATTACAATTAATTCAACACATACCAAGAGTTACAATTTAAAGATGTTTCCGCTATCCCTTAATCTTAATTTAGAGGAGTATGCCTTTAAATTTATGGCTGCCGAAAGAGGGTAAATATGGCTGAAGCATTTCGTCTTGCATCAATGGAGTACGTTTTAGCTTTATTACTCTCATTCCTCACAATTTCCATCCTTTTTGGAAATAAGAAATGTTCTCGACGATGATAGCGCGGATTAACACATCTCCCATTGAGTTTGTTATTCATAGGAGGGTAATTGAGCTTTATTAAACTCGTAGTGGGAGTCCGTTCCATCAATTATCTCCGATTATAAATCTGCGAACGGAAAGAGACTACGATTTCAAAAGTTCCACTGTAGCGCTCAGACTTTTTTTCAATTCAGGGGAGCTGAGCAATTGCTAGGTGGCGGCACTAAGCTCCACCGCAGAGCCCAGAGCGTCCCCTGAATGCGCCCATTATCGCTCCCTCCTCTCTAGCACGACGGCCGCGCCCTCGGCCAGTCAAGCGGAAGAGATTGGAACCACGATGCTCCGGGAAATGTTAGGGAGGGAAGGGAGAGGAGGATGGAGATGGGTGGGTGTGGGGTGGGAATTGGGGGAGAGAGGGGAGGAAACTGAGGAGGGGATAAGGGGACGGTTTGGTAAGGGGCCCCATGGCCCCTTCCCATGGTGCGAGCCGGCATTCTAAGGGAAGGTGAGGTGAAGGAAGGGGTAAAGAAAGAGAAAATGAAAAAGCGGACGATGGGAATCGAATTCACAGACCGCCCTTTTAGAGAACGTCGAGCTCACGAAAAAAACTTCAAGAAGCTCGGAGGGAGGGTGCTGGCCTTTGCTGAATTGTTTCTGCCTGCCTGTATCATTGTGCAGTAAACCTGTGAGTAGTGCTGAGTGAAAGTACTTGGGATAACAGCCACTTAAAACGAAGGGAAGGCGAAACAATGCAATGGGAATTGCGCAAAGCGATGAAGGAGACGGCGAACTTCACAAGAGTACCGTGTTATTTCATCTATTCCAAATCGGATTAGTGCAATTGGTGATGCGCGGCATTGAAGACATCCGTTCAACAGTGATCCTATTATCTTGTCCTTTTCGTCACCCACACATGCGAATCGCCGCGGGGGCGAGTGGCAGGGGGTGTTAGGTCCACCTATGCTATGAACAGGGGAGGAAAGAGGAGAAAGAGATTGGAAGAGGCAAATGACGAAAGTGAACTCTATTCTCTATGCTCTTCGCTTTTTTATAGTCCCTTATGGTGTGTGGAATGAAGGAATTTTGGAACCCATCGCTTCGGCAGTGTATTTCATTTTAGATTCCATCAATTCTAGAAATACGGTTCGGGGTTTAAATAATTTCCTCCACGCCGCCCTGAAACTCGCATTTTTCTGAATTATTCAAGTAATTTAAGGCTACTTGTAGCCCCCAAATCTCTAGCAGCTCCCAGTCTAGTCCTACAATTAGCCGTATTACCCTCTCTTGTTTTACCGTAACAGTATTAAGCCAAAAGTGCGGCTTGCCAATGTATTTACATAGTTTATTTCACTCACCACAGAACTCTGAGCAGGGATGCTCCACATGCTCGGGTCGTCACGAGATGTGGTCTCTACCGGAGTCCCTTCGGTACATCCCGCGGATGCAACGTCGAGCTGCCATGTCAACATCAGTGTCGCCCCCACGCACTTCCAAGGTGCTTAACACATTTACCGGTCACTAAAAACAAATGAGGGAGGCCTTGGAGTCGGCGAGAGAGTTCCCAGGCTCTTTGATTTTCCTTTCGCAGGTCGATCGGCAAACGAGGGCCGACCAATCTTCCCTGACATCGCTCAATCCCTTTCTTCACTCACCCTTTTCAATCATTCTACTTCCTCAGAGGGAGTAGGGTGCGTAGGGTGGTCCTCGAGAGGAAGGGATGGGGAAGTTCTCCCTCCTCCCTCTGCCAACCCCCCACCCCTCCACAAACAACTATACCCGTACAATCACACGCGCCAATTAGGGTGGGAGGAGGGGAGGAGGGTTGAGGCGGGAGGGAGGAGGTGGGAAACAATCGACTGAAGAAAGGTCGATCTCCCGTTCCGATAATCGAAAAAAAACACTCATTGATGGCGAGAGTGTGTGTTTTAGCAGATGTGCTCCTCGGTTATTCGATATCTCCTCTGTCGATCCCTGGAATGGCGGAATATGAATCGGAGCAGCCGCTTTAAATATTCACATAATCATTGCAGATATACTAAAAATTACATAATCGGTGTTGCATGAATTTGCTGCTTCTTTTAAAATGTGACCTTAGCCTCTTGCACTAAAACGCTCATTCTCGAATAAAAACAATTCCAAATTATTCTTCGGATTCTCTCAAGCAGTCATTTCACCCCAACCCAATTTGATTGGCAGAAGAATGTTTTGTTCAACTGACTGGCCTTTCCTCACGGCGGAGTTATTACATCCAGAATTTCGTCACGTTCAAATGTACGAAGTACCGTGCAAACCACCTCCAGGGTGTGGCACGGAGTGACTCCCAATGCATGCAATACTTGTCTTAGTTCAATTCGCACACGTTCACTCATTCGTCGCTAGGTGCAGAACTGAAAACAGTCAGGACAAGGCACGATCAAGCCAGAAACTAGAATAGCTGAATGTTGGCGAACATATTAACATGCCGTACTCTCGTTAAGATGCAACCACTGATTAGCATAACTACTACTACTAATTCATGAATACGAATACTATGAAATACTAAGTCCTGAAGAAAACATTACCAAACGGGACATTTGAAGCTGGGTGAGATGTAGGTAATTAATAATGATATTTTGTTAATCACATTGCCTGCTCTACCTAGCAAGAGTGGGATTTCTTCAGAAATTATCTAGTTCAGCTCTTGTCATTCCTCATTGTCCGAGGAAAACCATGACGTTTTAAATATATCGGTTTTGCAAACTATTTCCTTTATCTTCCGATTGTGATCGTTTCCACCGTAATACTGCGCACACCTCCAGCCGCCCTCAACCTCTCTCTTTCGCTCTCCGCAGACGGAAAACCCCAACGCAGGAGATCCAATATTGAGAGAGTTGGCGACTTATTGGGCGGGAGTCGCCACAAAGGCTGCTCCTGACACATTTAACGAACCAATTGATTCCTTTGACAATGTGATCGAGAAGGCGAGGGTCACGTGAGGAAATTCGAGGAGGGGAGAGGGTGGTTGGGGGGGGGGGGAGGGGGGAATAAGGGAAGTAGTGTGAGTGAGTGGCATGTAGGGGGCGGGGCAGGGGGGGCGCCGGGGGGAAGGGGGCGGGGCAGAAGAATAAGGCAGACGCGGTGTCTGCGGTTAGGGGGCAGCTTCTGCGGACGATGAAATCCTCCCTTCCCCGGTGGTTTAGCAAAGACAACTTCCTACGTTATACATTAAATTTCCCATCGTGTACGAACCCAAAAACTACAACTGGCTCACTGGCTCCTGTTGCAAAAAAATATTAACTGACGTAGGGATAGATTTATGGGCATCGCGGAGAGATGACCTCAGGCTAATAATAGAAATAAAAACTGAGTGAATAGTTTTCCACCCATTCTCTGTAGTTTCACCGGATTTTTTTTAACCTGCAACCACGTTGGCAGATGAAGTTAGTACTAAGCACTTGGAAAATCACGAAACGTTTCTGATAACCAATCATTGTCTCCATCATAGCCGGTCCCAATTCTCGCTAGGGAAAGATTAGGGATAGGAGTTTCATTCATTCATTACAGTAATCTACCGGTTAGAGGTAGGCTGTGATGAAAGTCAGAGAATATCCAACGAAGTCTTACACTTGCCGTGCCCTTTCTAACTCTAGTATTTTTTTCTTCATCTCAGCATAAGTCCTACCTTCTTCATCCCGTCCATAAAACATATTCTCTTCCTACCCCTTCCCCGCATACCCAACATCCTTCCCTCTGTCACGGCCTTCAGCAAACCATTGTCCCTCATTACCCCTTCCAGCCACCTACCCTGTCTTCCCCTAATCTCATCTGTAAGTTTCCTCTCCTCGCCCACCATGTCAAGCACTTCCTCATTTGTCTTCCTTTCCGTCCAACGCACCTTCTCCATCCTCCTCCACACCTACATCTCGAAAGCCTTAAGCCTATTTTCGTCTTCCTATCTCAAGGTCCACGTTTCTGCCCCATACAACGCCACACGACATATCATGCTCTTCACCAGCCTCTTTTTTACATCCTTACTTAAGGTCCCCGTCATCAGCTCCCTTCTATTACCGAACTCTTCCTTCGCTAGAGATATTCTCCTACTAATTTCTTTGGAATTATGTCCTGTTTCTTCTAGCGTACTACTCAACTAATTAAATTGTTCTACTTGGCCCAGTTTGTGACTTCCTACTCTTATCACCAGCCTCGCTTTCTTTGTCCTAGACAATCTCATTACTTTTATTTTCTTATTATTAATCTTCATCCCGCGTTTCTCGCACTGCATTTCCAGTGCATCTACTTATGTTTGCAATCCTTTTGATGACCAACTGACAAACGCCTGGTCGTCTGTGAATCAAACCGACTTTATCCGCTGGCCTCCTTCTTTCATTCCCGCATCTAGCTCATCACATGCCTCTCTTACCATTTCCTCAGCATGGATGTTAAAAAGTAAAGGCGACAACGGACACCCTTGCCGTACTCCACGATCTGTAACTGCCCACCCTGATTCACCCTCAGCTACCCTTACCTGAGCCCTCTGCCCCATATATAAGTTTTGGATGACTCTCCTATCACGCTAATCTATTCCTATTTTCCCCAGTATCTGCATTAGTTTCTCCCAGCTTACTCTGTCAAACGCCTTTTCGAAATCTACAAAGCAAGCGAAAACATCATGATTATGCTCTATGTTTCTATCTATAGGTGTCCTCATTACCGCAATCGCGTCTCAGGTTGCCCTACCCTTCCTGAACTTTTCATTGGTCATCGCCTGAATAGCAGTTTTCTCTGCTCTCCAACATTCTATTTAGTATTCTAAGCAAGACTTTTGACAGGTACGAAATTAAACAATTTTCTATATTCCTCACATTTTGACGCTTTCTTCTTCTTTGGGATATGTTATAACACTGTTTTCACGAAATCCTCTGGACTTATTCCTTCCTCGTAGATCCTGCCAAAAGTTCGAAAAACGATTTTCTCCCCTTACTACCTAGATTCTTCAGTAGCTCCGAAGGTAGGTTATCAGTTCCCATGGCTTTTCTACCCTTCATCTCCCTTAATGCCCTATCTATTTTGCTGTCAAGTAACTCTGGCCCAAGGCTATATTTATCTTTTGTTCCTTCATCCTCTATATCTAGTTTCACCGGACTAATCTCGCTGTCATATAGGTAACTCCTCTACGTATTCTCTCCACCTATTCTGGATAACGTCTTCCTGTTCGATTAATAGCTTCCTTTATATTGTCCTTAACCTTTAGTATCGTTTGCCCTCTTTTACCACCCGATAACATTTTCACTTTGGAGTATAAAGCGCCCACTTCCCCCTCCTCCTGCATATTTTCCATTTCCTCACATTGTCCCTATCACCAGTTTTCTTTTGCCCGATTGGTCACTCGCCGGAGTTTATTATTCAATTCCTTGTACTTCCTCTTGTCTACGTCGGTGTTGACGTTTTTCCTTACCCTTCTCTTCTCCATTTCCTTTATCATTTCTACCGTAACCCACTGCTTCTTAACCCTCTTCTTTTCCACCGTTCCTATTTTTTTCCCTGCCGCTCCTGCGATGCCTGTTTTTATAACCTCCCGTCTTCTCTCTATTGTTCCCATCCGCTTTACTTCACCTATGTTCTTTTCTATCAACTCTTGGTATTCCCTCTTTTTCAACCCTTTCAATGTTTCAAGGTTCCACCTCTTCATTTTCCTCCCTTTATTAAGCCTTTTGAATCTAACTTCATACTTCATCATCACCAAGTTATAATCTGAGTCCGCATCCACCCCTGGATAGCTGCGCGAGTTTTTTACACTGTTTCAAAATCTCTGCTCTACCATTATATAATCAATTTGGTATCCCAGTATCACCCGGCATTTTCCATGTGTACATACGCCTGGGGTGATGTTCAAACCAAGTGTTTTTCACTATAAATTTGTTTCTTCTGCAAAATTCAACTGCCTTTTCACCGCGATCATTTCTTCTTCATAGCCTAAACCCACCCACTTCTAATCCGTCCCTCCCTTCCCCCGCCACTGCATTTCAGTCACCCATTACTATCAGGTTTTTCTTTCCCAGCACTTCTCTAATTATTTCTTCTACTTGCTCGTACACCTCTCCTTCCCTATGGTTGCTCGTAGGCATGTATACCTGGACCAGCACGAAATTCGTCGGGCGTGCTTTTATTTCTACCATTAGTATCTTGTCGCTCACTTGTTCAATGTTTACTACCCTCAGCCCCAATTTTGTGTTAAGTAACTTAGACCATATATACTAGTAGACACGCCACGGCCCACCCCTCTCTACAGCTCGGCGTGTCGCCAACATCTCTCCCCCACCTCCTACCCTTTTCAGCCGTCGTGACGTCAAGTTTGGGAACGTTCGTTAGGAATTGCGTTGAAGCACATGGCTGGAAACGTGTAAGCGCCGTTTCAATGTTGTTATTCGAGTGTTTGCTGCGCAGATTTGAGTGAATATATGCATGATATTTTTATATCACTTATAAGAAGTGATCATATAATCATGGTTGCATACTGTGCTGCCTTAACTGCCAGGAAAAAGCAGTTAAAGGAGGAGTCACATTCCACAGGTAGGTACCTACTTTCTGATTTATATTCCACTCGTACTTCCTGATTCATGAAGTCTTTCAACCTGGTTAACAGTAAAATATTTTATTATGCATAGGTTTCTTTGAACTTTCAATAGTTGTTAAAATTCTGTTAAAAGAGTTATGTTAAAAGAGACTGATATCTGGAATACCAGTTATGAGCGTTGTTGTTGGTTTTCCTTTCAAGGATGAGTAAACCTAAAGTTCTGTGTATTGCGAAAGCCACGATAATAATATATACATAAATATAAACATTAAAAGTCAAATAAATGGTTGAAATGATTATAAGCTTGTATACAGGTCAATCCGTGAAAAGGGGAATGCTTGTTTTTAGTGAAGGCTTTCGTAATTTTCTTGTATACGTATTCCTGATTTTATGTTAACGAATTCATCCGCTGGGAACAGTTTTCCAAAGGATGTCAGTCTGTGTAAGCAGTGGGTCAGTGCTATGAAAAGGAAAGACTTTGTCGCAAGTAAGAACTCCAAGCTGTGTGGTAAGCATTTTTCACCGGATTCCTTCAATACTTCTCCGTGGAGCAGTTTGAGTGTGTTGAAACCTGACGCTGTTCCAACAATATTTGATTTTCCGGAGAATATGATGAAGCCCGAAAATTTTAATTTATGCTTTGTGGAATGACATTAAGTCTGTGTCTTCCCCATGCTGCAATAATGGGGAGGACGAATGATGTATTCTAGGGAAAAGTTTAATTAGTAGCTCACTTTTTCAATGAATGTAATGTTTGTATTTTTTTACTGAGCATGCTTAATTTTTTTTTCTTATTCCAGGCGTACAAATTATAAATAGTAGGTTAGCCTATAGTTGATGTGAGTGTAATGCATGAAAGTCGTCCTTTTTTCATGAAAGTCATATTCGAGCTATTTCCCCAGTACATTCATTTCTTTTTAATTCTAGGCATGGTCGTATTATGAATAGAAGAATATTCTATTTTGATGAGCGAGTGTATAACAAGACTAAAAAAGACCTAGTTCCAATTATAGTAATTGTCCTAAGATGTTGTATTATGTACTATCTTCTCAATAATACCTATCTATCATGTGTTTATATTCATCTTGGCAATTAATTTCATTACATGTTTCAGCAGTATCTCTTGTAGGTAGGAATTGGCACAATGGATATTTTATAAGCTATGAACTAATAATTCTTTTTTTGCACACTATTCTCTCATTTCCAGAGTGTATTGATATAGGCATTTCGTGGTTTCAAAAGGTTTGCCTTACTGCTTGCTGTAATTTATACTATCAATTCCTCTTGATGTGATGATTGCAATGTAATTTGTTCTTATCTGTTTCATTTGAACATTTGTATTTTTTTTCTTTTTTCAGTTTATGGGGGTAACAAAATCCCTAGCAAAAGGATATTTTTTATAATTGGGCAGATGTTCGTGTCCATTGTACGGGTTTGCCCTTGCTTCTCTCTTGAAAGAAAATTGTGGTTTTACATCGATATGTCATGCAAATCAATGTGATTTATTCATTCAATAAACTGTAGTACATTTGTACCATGCCACGTTGTTAGCGTTCATGTTGTTTTGCCTTTTGTGAATGAAGTGCTCACAGGTAGCTTCCTACTGACTTTTAGCTTGCTTCCCTCGTCAATCTATGTACGTTGCTACACACACCATCGCTGATTAGTGCTTCCCTCTGACCATGCCATGTATTAGTAGTGTCATTTTGTTTTTCCCTTGGTGATAAGTGTCCACAGGTACATTCCTCCTGACTTTTGGTTTGCTTCCCTTGTCAAACCATGTACGTTGCCACCCACACAAGTTGAATGAATGAATTTTTTCATGAATGCCATGTTCGTATTTTTTCCTGAATGCCTAACTTGTTTTTATTATTCCAGGCATACACATTATGAAAGAAGATTGGCCTATGGTTCATGTGAGTGTAATTCTTTAAATTATGCTTTATGGAATGACATTGAGTCTGTGTTCTTCCCCATGTTGCAATAATGGGGAGGACGAATGATGTATTCTAGGGAAAAGTTTAATTATTAGCTCATTTTTTCAATGAATGTAATGTTTGTATTTTTTCCCGAGAATGCTGAACTTGTTTTTTTCTTATTCCAGGCGTGCACATTATGAATAGTAGGTTAGCCTATAGTTGATGGGAGTGTAATGCATGAAAGTCGTCCTTTTTTCATGAAAGTCATATTCGAAGTATTTCCTCAGTACATTAATTTATTTTTAATTCCAGGCATGGTCGTATTATGAATATAAGAATATCCTATTTTGATGAGCGAGTGTATTGCAGGACTAAAAAAGTCCTGGTTCCAATTATAGTAATTGTCCTAAGATGTTGTATTATGTACTATCTTTTCAATATTACCTATCTACCATGTGTTTATATTCATCTTTGCAATTAATTTCATTACATACATGTATCAGCAGTATCTCTTGTAGGTAGGAATTGGCACAATGCATATTTATAAGCTAAGAACTAATAATTCTTTTCTTGCACACTATTCTCTCATTTCCAGAATGTATTGATGTAGGCATTTCGTGGTTTCAAAAGGTTTGCCTTACTGCTTGCTGTAATTTATACTATCCATTCCTTTTTCTGTGAAGATTGCAATGTAATATGTTCTCATCTGCTTAATTTGAACATTTGTATTTTTTTCTTTTTTCAGTTTATGGGGGTAACAAAATCCCTAGCAAAAGGATATCTATATTATTGGGTAAATGCATTGTACGGGTTTGCCCTTGCTTCTTTCTTGAAAGAAAATTGTGGTTGTATATCGATGTGTCACGCAAATCAATGTGATTCATTCATTCAATCACCTTTCCACATTAGTTTTGGATGAGAATGTTTTCTGTCAATACTTTGCTGTTCAATTTTGAATTCACTGAAAATATGTATTAAATTGTTCTTTTACTGAATGTTGTTGAGTAATTGTGACTCAGTTTAATTCAGATTCATCAGTCTTTCTTTGTCATGCAAGACTTTCAAGTTGTTTTAAATCTATTTTTAAGTAAAAATTCTTGTTATTCTTTGTCTCTCTTTCTGACTTCTTTTTATCTATGTAATGCCCATTAGGTAAATAAAATGTTGAGTGAATTATGTGTAGTTTTTGTTGGTGGCACATTACTTTTATCTCACTCCCATGTCATTGGCTTCTAGGTTACAGTCACATTGTAGCAATGTCGTTAATATTGAATGAGAAGCAGTAACTTTGTAATTCCATATGTATTTATTGTAAACGACCTGGGTTTCGACGTAGCACGTCATCACTACGTCGAAACCCGGGTCGTTTACAATAAATACATGTGGAATTACAAAGTTACTGCTTCTCATTCAATATGCTAAGCAAATTCCATAGAGTTACACCTGTGATTTATGATGGAAGCATAAGCTAAAAGTTAATGGTGGTAGATTTATTGCAGTTTTATTGAATAACTTAACTTACTAATATTTAAGTCTGAAATCAGTTTAGCCAAAGTTTTTTTTAATGACAATGTTTTATCTGCCAAAAAACCGATTGCCTTCAAATTAGAAATTTTTTGATTAGCCTGTAGATAAGATAATATTCTTTTACGTGCCGTGATATTCTTCACTGTAATGTCTTCTCCAGGGAGACATTAGTAGTACGAAGAAGTTTGTCTAACGAGTATTAAGAAGATGACGAAATCCTTATTTTCGTTATTAGCTGAAAGTCAAGGATGCAGCAGCTGAACATTTCGCAATTCCAATGTTGTTTTCTTCCTAGTTATATTCGGCAGAATAACATTATGTTTTTCGTTAATTCATTGTGCAATAAGTGCTTAAAACGTTACCGTTAAGAGTTGACATTCCGATATGCTAATAAATGCATTTCATACGGTCGCGTCTTGTCATATCCTGGTTTTGGTCATTTTGGCTTAAATTCATTGCTCCGAGATGCTGTATTTCATTGAGTAACTATTATTTGAAGCTTAAATACATTTTACTTACCTACTGTCTACAATTTTCAGCGAATTTCGAACGGATGAGTGATTAAATACATAAGGCGCGTATACGGTACGTCGAATGCATTCCCAAACTTGACGTCACGCTCCCCCATCCCCCTCGTTGCGATCCTGGTGACAGCGTACAGGCGAAACGGCGTGTCTATATACCTACATGGTCTAAGTTCAGTACCATGCCTACCCCCCGTTGACTCTCATCTCCCCCACTATAGACTACCCTGTAGCTATCACTCCAATAGTCCCCGCTATCTTTCCATCTCACTTCGCACAATCCCAAAGCATCTATTTTTCCTTTTTCCATTACCTGCTTAATATTTTCGAACTTCCCGGCCCTCATCATGGTCCTTACGTTCCAAGTTCCTATTTTCACCACTGTTTTCCTCCTCCTCCTCTCTTTCTTCTTCTTCTCCCTCCTATCCCTTGTATCCGCCGATGAGGATGCTGTGCAAATATTTCGTGTGATGACGACCGCGGAGGCCTTGCATCCCCCGATGCCAGGTACGACACCCGCCCTAGCAGGCAGCGTCCCGTAGTTGCCAGGAATCAATTCTCTTTGAATGACTTTCATATTTTACGACGTGATAGTTGAGAGGAATTCCCACGCCACTTAAAACGGTATTTTTAACGTGACACCATCACGAAACTACCTTTTGTCTAGCTCCTACACTTCGACCTATCTGGCATGGGTGGCCCTACCAGGAGCAATAGTACTTGCTCCTGCCAGTCCAGCTCTAGTGGTAATTGAAACGCACAAGCCCTTCCACCACGCCAAGGTCGTAGTTCAAGGAAGAGGATAGGTGTTTAACTTGAGAAAATACCACGGTTCATCGGGCTCAGTATGACAGTGCGCCCAGTTTGGGACCTTTCATGAGGTAACCATATGAAAAAACTGAATTATGGCGAAGAATGTATTGGTGGACGGAAACAGTATTTCAAAGAACTATATGATTATAAGTATATAGGGGAAGGAATTAGATATCTTTAAAAAAAAAGACGAAACAGAAGAGGAGATAGTAAAGCCCTACTAATAACTACAGTAATATCCGGCAGCGTAGTTATAAATGATTAAAGGGTATGTTAGAACAGAGTATATGAGAGAACTAGATTGGATTTAGGAGTGAATAAGGTATTCAATAAGCGTTATTGCTCTTCTAGGAATGATGCTAGAAAATCAAAATGAAAGTTTATTTCATTTTCATTGGCCAGGATATAACTGTGAATATACAGCTAATCACAAAAATATTGTCATTATGTCACATCTTAAATGAACTTCAAGCATTTCGGACGAAGTACAGAATCATGTGCCAAGCAAACACCTAGGACTAACGGAACATTCACGAAGTAGCCCAAACCGATTTTGTTCACAAATTTCATATAGGGCCTCCAACGTTCGTAATTAGGTTACCCTCGTGATATATATGATGAAGCATAACTTATCACTGGCATTCCCAGACTAATAAATGAGCGACGAGATTGCTGATCTATCACTCCGCGACTCTCGTCCCTTTCAATGTAAGACGCACCCCTAAGACATGCAAGTAAAAAGACAACGGAGAGTGTGTTAAGAGCGTGTCGCGACTGGCCATCACGTACATAGGCCAGCAATTAGAGTGCATATTCTTCCCCCACCCGCGTGTACCTATTGGACCACTTTCCCGCAGGAGAGTTGAGAAAAGCCCTCTGCCCCAGCGTGTGAGATCCAGGATCTCTGTCAGCCTGTCCACGCTATTGTTTGTAAGGGACGGGGTTCTGAGTTTTGGTCCCTGGCCTGCCTTAGAGTGCAAAGGCAGTGCAATGCCCAGAGGTGTAAATTGGGGCCCTTAGCCAGGACAACGAGTGCGTCGGGGGCGGCTAAGAGGTTCTTTATATACCAGCAGTAGTTTTCTCGACCCCCGGTCTACAGACCGGAGGCCGCGTTTACACTGACCACTTAGGTAGGAACTTAAGTGCATTTTCCACTTAAGTACGCCGTGTACACGCACTTTCAACACTTAAGTAAACCCGAGGATCTCTATTTCAGTGGAATTGGATGATAACGATTGTGTGGGTACCGACGAGGTGGTCGAATCCTCGTCATCGATAGATCAAGGAGTTTAGATAATCATACACATCATATATGTTTTTATATCATTTATATGAGGGGTTAGGTAGCTGTTCAAGTGTTATTCTTTTTTTGCAGTTGTTTATGGGGTAATACGAGTCTATAAATGTCTTAAGTTACTTTTCGGGCATATAACTTTTGCGCGATGCATATTTCTTTCCATTAACACTAGACAGTGCTGAGAAAGATAAAATAACCGTGTTTAGACGCTCGCCTGCATTTAACTGCTGCATTTAAGTACACCTTACTTAAGTACACCTGCAGTGTAGACGAGGCATCAGACAAGAGGCGGAGCAATTCATTCCATCAGTCGAATGCCATCCCCGCAGCTATTCCGTTTCGAGACCGTATCCCATTCACTCCTGGGCCTTCGATCGATCGATTGGGTCCCGGCAGTCGACTCGCACACCCACAATGCAGCAGTGGAAGCCAGAAAAGAGAGACGGGCAATGGACGGGGGAGGAGGGTGCTTCCCCTCCCTACTCCCTCACCTCGGTTCACGAAGGGCGGAATCGTGTTTTCCGACTCAACTGGGACCCTACCCACCCAACCCCACCCCTCCCCTGCACCCCTAAAGGGGCTCCGCTTCCAGACATCCCACTGGGGCTTGTCTCGGGATCTCGGAAACGATTCTGGAAAAAAACTGCCGTAGATATGTGAGGGTGCTGAAAGTCACTCTTACACCACCAACATTTTCCAAGAATCAGATTGTTGCCCGCACGGCCACTGAATTCACCTAGCCTCGTGTGCGACCCCAACGAAATAAGACATCCGGAGAAATCAGAGACATGTTTTTTTCAATTCACATTCCATAAACTTTGGGCGTCAATATTGAAAGAAATTGAATTTGACCCGTTGGAGCATGAATTTCCTCCTAAAATAAAAAGGAACCTACCAAGTACAAGATGTGTACTTTAAACACGGTTGTCCATAATCACTAAAGAACGGCGAAACTGGACCCACAGAAGCTTTGACGCAGTCACTCTCACGTGATTTCACACACTGCTGGTAAACAAAGTTGAGAGTAACCGATAGTTTTCTGTGTGCATAAAATATTTCCAATTCTAACTAGAGACCATCAGGTTCACCGCCATTGAAAAATGCCACTGACCTATTTTTATCATAATTATGAAAGGTAGAGTCTACTCAAATAGTAAGAAATACTTGCCTAGCTCAACGAGATATAAAGATATATATGGGAAATTAAAAATCATAGGTTAAATGGCTTACTTCAATGGGTAAAGGATCATTGTACTCCACCAAATAACAAACTCACTCACTTTCAGAGTAGCTAAGGCACCTCTTTTCTGAACATCAAAGTAGCAATTTCGAAATAGAAAATATCAAAATAGGCGCATACTAGGATGAATTTCAAGAAAATGAGCTTTTAGAGTAAAAATAAACGAAACGTTATCAGGCATCACTTTGAGAATACTACGGATACTTATGTTGAGATCAGCTCGTTTGGTAAAATTACTACACTTGCATTTATTTACCGATCCAATTTTAAACACAGAGTGCCATTCTCAAGGTTAGCATTCTTGTGAGTGACTTCATACGTACGCAGGTTTCTGTGAGGGGAAGGGTTTACCCGAGTACCAGGACACGAGAGAAAGTTTGATTTCAGACTGGGAAAAATCGAAATTTTTCAAAACGCATATTTTGCTTATTACAATTACAGTACATATAAACCAAAAGTTTGACAATGTACAAAGAAAAGGCAAAGTTAGATATTTTTTAGAGAGTATGATATAACAATCAGTCGAGCTAATGTTATTTTATGTAATGACCATATGTTTTCCACGCCTAAACAAAGTATCTCCACAACCCTTGGGAGGCCAACCACTTAGTTACGAGGGATTTACCCTTCTCATTGTTTAACCTGGCTGGGTCTGGCCTGATGAATGTTTTGAAACGTTTTTCCTCTTTAGAATTTCGCTCTTGAGCTGACCTCATGAATAATACATCAAACCTTTCTCTTACAACAAGTCCCTCTCTCTGAAATTCCCCCACCCACTCCCATTTACCCATGAAATCCCTCACACTACCAGAAACCTGCGTACATATAATGTCACTCACAAGAATTGTTATCTTGAGGATGACACAAAAGAATGCAGAACGACACACAGGGGCATAAAAGTGAGTGTGAAAATTTTTCCAAGCGAGATCACTTCAAAAACGTTAAAATAATAAACATGAAGTAAATAACAGCAAAATCATTTTTTGCCTAAGTAAACAAATTATTGATAGGAGCCAGGAGTTTCACTAAATCTTCAAGTTCATAATTTTGTAAAGTGAATGTGTATGGAGATTTTATTCTTATTCGACGATATGGACTGTGCTGCTACTAGAAAATAAGATGTATTACGTAAATTTTTGACTGGAAAATATGAATGCATATGTTTAGCATGACTAGAGAATGCATCTTATTATGCAATTAGCTGTAATTTTACTTAATATGTTTGTCAAGCGCTTGCCATATTCTAATGTACATGAATGGCTCTCATTCATCAAAAGACTCCTCACATCTACTGCACCATTCAACGTGACTACTCAATGACAAAAGGGGTCCACCTCAATTCAAATTACACCCCGTCAGCCCTCAATAGCCTCGAATCAATCAATCCACGCCCTCAACGGGTGAACTGCACCCACGACACGTGATAGTGCGTCCAGAGTTAGTTATGAGTTTATGCCTGCCTCTGTCTTTCCCTCGCCCCTCCCACTTCACTCCCAAACGTTCAAACCAAAATTTCTATCGTATCCCACCAAAAAAATCAGAGATCCCAAAAAATGTCTCTTACTCCAGAAAGTTATCCTGTTTATCCCGTGAAATCCCGTTTATCTGCAATGACCCATGTACCCATGATGATGTACCCATGATACAATAACCCATGATAACAAAGTGCCCATGATGATGGTGATGGTAAATTAACTAAAGCGGCCCTTATTTGGCATCACCCTCTCATTGGACTGCAATTTGACAAAGTGGTGGAAGGGCTCGAACACTTTGATACCTGCAGGGTAGTAGTTGTATTTCACATTACAAATTTTTTGGGTGCGTCGACAGTTGAGGTCATTATGCACCACGTGCGACCTAATTCATGTCATTAAAATTTGTTTTAAGTGGTAACGTTAAACTCGATATTTATTCACTACGAATTAAACTTTGAATTGCAAAGGAACAATAACATGCATCATGTTTCAAATTTAAGTAAAACATTTTATAGCGAATTAAAGACGTCAATATGACGTTTAAAGAAGTCAACTATGCCTCCAATGGGCACTAGGATATTTGCCGACAATTTGCTCTGGGCCACCCCTAATGTCACGACATTCGCGCAGAGCCAGGTACCATTCACAAGCCGTCAATATGAGTCTCACACACAATGGGCAGTCGCACTCATAACAGCGAGGTGGAATCTTCTCTTCAGTGAAGAGGTACAAGTGGGTGGTACAGAATCCTATTCTCAGTAGCGTGATGACAACTTCCTCCCTACGACTGCTTCCAACGGAAGAGGCCCTCGCTTGCGTATTTGCTTTCAAGCAGCGTAATTTATTTCCTATGATACCTGCAGGGCTTAACTTGCTTCTGTTAGGGCCTTCTCATGCGATATCGAAGAGTAGGGAGTCGAAGAGTAGGGGGCTGAGGAATGGAAGTCCTCGCACCATCAGAGAGGTGGCTATGGCATCCGACTCCAGCACACAGGAACGACGATGAATAGAGCAGCGATGTGCATTGGCGAAACGTTAGATAGGCAGCCAGCGGGTACCATTCTGTAAGACGACAACAGTCACGGCCCAATGTTTTCAAAATAGTTAGCGAATTTGGTCTTCCTACAAACCTATCTGAAAACATAAACCTTTATCACAGAATAGCTAAAAACTTTACATTACCCAGGTTTAATGCATTTACTGTTAATCAGCACAGAAGCAATAATATCCGGTGCGATATTGAAGTTCTTTTACAATCTGTTGAAAATATCCTAGCAAACTTATTTGTATTTAAGTGCATTACCTAGTTCAAAGGGACTGGAACGTATAGGAAGCAAGTGCACTATTGTGCTGCAGAGTAAACATATCTGCGGCCAGAAAGATGTCAATTTTGTGAGAGAAGCAAACTAGTAATCACAGTAAGGCATTCTAAGGAAAAGGTAGCGCGTGGAAAATCGAAGTCGGCGAGAATAGAGAAGGGGGTGTGAGACAATAGTGTCACCATGGATATGCACGGGCACCCGAAGAAAATTGTAAGAGAAGCATGGAAAAATTTGGAATTAAAAATGAAAGTAGGAGGATAGCAAATAAAACCTGTAACATATATTTACGGAGGGGGGGGTATCACGCTTCCCTCTTTCGCGTTGCCGTCATCGTCATTCGAAATGCAAACCGCTGTAGGAGGGTGATGCCCGCAGTTAATGTCCTCGGAACGCATTCCTTCAATTGCAACTACTGATTTAAAAACTTGACATAATTTTTCAATGTGTTCACACTCATGAGCACAATTGAAAAAGAACAATAACGCGAGCGCACGCATTTTGGAGAACCGAGATAGCGCTTCAGTCATTGATTAGCCAGTTTTGTTTTAGAGATAAGGGTCGATAATAATCATGTTTGTGACATAATTTGGTAGGTTTGGCATGGAGGTCATCAGTAAAATGGCGCAGGCGAGGAGATTCTTCCAGCGTTGACTTGCGGGTTTTGAGATGATTAAGGAAGAAGACTGGAGAAGGTAATCTGGATGGAAAGGAAAACAATAAAAGTGTTGAATGAGAGAGAAGATTGGAAAGTAAAATTAGGCAGAGATATGGATGAGTGAAGTAGGTATTAGGGGATTAGCGAAATATTGAAGAGAGCGATAGAGAGGAGGGTGGAGTGTAAACATTGAACGTGAATATGGGAATGTACAATATGAATTAGACGAACGATGCAACGAGAGACAACTGGGGATATCATTAACGGTTTTACGTAGGAAACGCAATAAAAAGTCGCAGAGGCCGAGAGGAGAAACCAATGGCTGAGCTCTCCATGGAACATGTATTTATTTGGTATAGTTCCTTTGATGACGCACTCATTATGAGTGTGACGTTAATTTTTGCTTTACAAACTTTAAACGATAAATACCTGTCTACTTGTACTTAAAATGCCAACTTTCAATTCACTGATGATTCTTAAGATTTTATCAGCAACAGGAATCAATAAAGCGCTGCGAGGGATGGGCAGGAAATAAATTCGGCTTCAACGAGAGACTGCTTTTCTCATCACGACATCTTTCAACACGACCGATGTAAGTGAAGAACCAATTCATTCCTGGGGGGTTATTCATTACGAAACTCTGAGCGTTAAATAAGGACTGCGTTAAATACCGACTGTCCTGGCCTGAATATATCTACCCTAGTTATTACGGAACTGAAAGTATAAGTGTTGAACAGGGTCGTTATCCCCATAAAGACAGTGTTAAGACGAATTCTTCGTTCAAGTCTGGGCAACTCCCTCGGAAATTGTATCGACCAATGAAAAGATTGACGTTCCCGTGTTGAACAGTGGACCAAATGCATGTGATGTCATATTAAACGAAAAAAGAACATGAAAAAAATGAGTATCGTTTAGCGATGGTCGTCGCCAGGAATGAAAATAAATATTCTCCATTTTATTGATGCAGATTGAGGATGTTTTTCAGTCATTTTCCAGTCAAAGAGGTTCTGAATTATCTTTATTATTACGTAATTGCTACTTTCGTGAGTTACACTGGTGGAGATAAAGAAAATTCTTTTGACTAATGTGCAGAAAAAACGAGTTTACACAATGTACAGAGGGTTTGTTTTTAAAACGGTGCAAAGTGTATATGAGACTGATAAATTAATGTTCATTACTGCGATAATCGTGCGCGAAAACGATCGGGGAGCGTCTAAAAGTTTATTAGACGTGCTGCCTGAAAAAGTGTCTTTTGATTGTCACCGTACAGAAAATAGTGGAAAGAGCATACCATGCTTTTAAGAATTAAGCACCAACAGTTTTTATATTTCTTGAACGTGTAATTATCTGTCCGGGGAGTTTGCATTTGAGGAATGTGGGTTTGAAAGTGACAGTGACACGTATTTTTGAAATGAGAAACTATAAACGCATATTTTTCAGTGGAGAAATGAGCGGCAGGGATAATTACTTTATAGAAGACGATGAAATATCTGTTTTTGCCTCTTCGTATAATCTTCTATTGCATGAAGTACGAGTAGTATCAATCAAATCTGCACTAAAATGTATGCCAAAGCTCAGCCGTATGCTGCCCCGTCAGAAATGCTCCCGGGCTCAGAAATTCAATAGCTTTGAAACTCGGAAATATTTTTTAAACATTTTGCAACTCACCTTATTGTAAACTCGTACTTCTTGTCATATTATTCTTCACATAGCCTTTGATTATTAACATTAATATACTTAGCGAGTACTCAGAATTGAACCGTCATCAGATATACTCCCGAGTCTTACCAATGCATTTGATTTGAAACTCGAAAGTATTATTAAAACATTTCACAACTTTCCTAAGTGTGAACATTTGTTTCTTTAAATTTTATTCTTCACATAGGCTTTGATTATTATATACCTCGCGAGTTCGCAGAATTAATCCCTCCGCAAACGCGCCATCTTGATCTTGATCTTCATAAGGACCCTTCTTGAGCTGGCTTTATTTTGGGTCCTTATGATAAAGATTTTCACCCCATAACGCCGTCCTTATGAGTTCCGTAATAACCCCCCTGGAGTATTCACCAGTCGATGCCATTCTCCCAGGGTTTGGACCTCGCGGGAGTTCCCACGAGGGCGGGCGGGGGGGTTTAAGGGTTGCGTGGCCCAGGGTTCGGTTGCGGGGGAGCGCAGGCAGGGGTGACAAATGGAACGAAGGGAGGAAGATGGATGAATGGAGACTCGCGGGTGAACGATTCCGGTGGGAATGAGCGTGCAATTTGTTCTGCCTCACGCTGGTGGAGATGGCATATACATGATATATACATATGATACATACATGCATACGTGTGCATTATTCGCTCACAACGCGCTCCGCAGAGGAGTGAAAAGGGAGGAGAGAGGGTGGGAAGAGAGATAAAGAGAGAGGGAGACGAATTCAAATTGGAAACGATTCTATGCTCTCGCACTCGTACATATATGACGTGAGTATCCAAAAAGGGGTCAACAGTGCGATTCCCGAGGGGAGGGCCAATATTCCTGATCGTAAAGGTGCTCTACATAAAAAAACACACCCACGCCCCGATAATATTGATTGTCGTATTTCTCCATCATGTCTCAGCGGGATAGGACCCCTGCGGTTGGCAGTCCAGTGTTCGGGCCGTACACGCTGGAGAAGGAGTCAGTTGAAAATCCAGGTGTCGTTGTCTCACGGGGAGCAACTTGAGTGGAGTGGTCATCGGAGAAACACTTCCGTTGAATGAGATGTTTGGTCAATTGTGACCCACATAGTTGCTACTCTCGTCCCGATGAAGCATGATGCTGACGCCTGATTTCCCTTGCTCACTGTCCATTCCCCGCCTTTTTCACAGACCTAAGTCCTTTCTCTTACTGAGCTGAGTGCCGACTCATTTCAACGGAAATCCCCTACACACTCGGCCCACATTGGTTGGTGCGGATACATATTTCCAACCTACCACGCTACTCAAAAATGTTCCAAAAAATTAATACATCCAATGGTTAGAAAAGGGGCCGGGCTGGGTTCAGATTTAGGAAGGACAGAGGAAAGAGAGAAACCATACTCTTTCTGGGAATAATAGTTGAGATAACGATATATGTGAAAGAGTCAATCCACGAAGCAATCGTGGATTTGGAGAATAGGTACGACAACGTTGAGTGGCACAAAGTGTCCACGTTGATAGAAAAACACGGAATGGATTACCTACATTATGGAATGAAGAATCACTAATGGTAATTTCCACACGCTTAATTTAGTCAACTGACCGGTTGCGATGTTTACCACATCACCATCAGAGATATAACAACTACATTTGCAGTACATCGGGTGTCACACTACTACTAAAAATATAGTTATATCTCTAATGATAATGTGGTATACATCGAAACCGGTCAGTTGACTAAATTAAGCGTGTGGAAATTACCAAGTGATTCTTCATTCCATAATATCAAATTTCCACAAAGTTACTTCGCCTACCACCGAGTTATTGACTAATCTAAAAACAATACAAGAAGCAAGTCGCCACAATGTGAAAGAGAGACGGAATACAATTTGAAGCTACAATTAGCAAACGAGTCCGTCAAGAATGAGATCTCTCACCAGCACTGCTCAACATACACCTAACAGAAGAAATGGGATTTTAGGAACAAAAATTAACGGAAAAAAAACATCGAAGAAGACGTCGCAGTCATAAAATGAAATCGCAATGATCTTCAAAAATCACTGAACGACATGGACCCAGATCTTTAAGTATATAACAAGAAAAGAATAAATGGAAAAAAATCCTAGAATGTGGAAGAGAGAAGCTTAATGCAGAAGTTACACTAAGATGAGATAAGTCAGAGCAATCGGATTCCTTCGCCTAACTCGGCGCTTAGGTACATGATGTTTATTTAAAATAAAACTAAGAATACGGTCTCTGTTGGTACCGGAATAAAATCTCCCTCAAACTCACATAGGAAAAACATGCTCGAAGTTTATGGCGATTTTTCCCATGAATCCCTCTCCACACTGGAATACATTTTTTCGTTTAATTGTTTAAAAAAACTTTTTCATAAAAAAGCTTAATAATATGCTATCATTAAGCGAAAAAACGGGTAATTTCCACATATCTAGTATAAAAAAGATGAGAAATAAGAAGTCAGATTTTTTTCCGTATAATAGAACTACTATGTCTTTTCAACTTTTATCTCTGCCGTTGAGAACAAACTGGTATTTCCGCTAGCACTTACTAAAGGAGCAGGTAAATGCGCTTATCATCATCATCAAAGTAGTCTCCCGGTTGAATGTGTGAATTTTACACGCCAATGGCTTGAAAGGTACGTTGTAGTAATGGCTAGAAAAGGTAAATGAGATAAGATGAGAAAGGTAAGATGTAAAATGCATTATGTGATAGCATATATCAATCCAATGATTTTAGCCCATGGGTTAGTAAAAAATTGAAAATGTTGAAACAGTCTGTTTGAAAATACTGGTAGAGCGCTGCTGCTAATGAATTTTCGAATTGATGACAGCGAATGACGATTGTATGTCGGAATATTTTGAGACATAGGTGAAGCCAAGAGCAGGAGTTTAAATGATTTTCCTTTGATTATTTTCGGTATCCCTCGTGTTTGGTTGCTTATTTTACAACGTTTTAAGGAATGATATCATAAAAATTAGGCATATCTGATTGAGCTATATACAGTTATTTCAATTAACCTGTCACTTTCTGTATTAAAATTAAATTGTCAATTTCCGAAAACTCTGACTGTAATCTGTTCTGCCATGCAGGGAATAATTTCTCTCATATGTTACCCTTAGAACGCTTAAAAACCACGCGCCTTTCATTAATAACAACAATAAAATTTGGTAAATGAAATACGCATATCTTCCTTATTTATGAGAAGATATAATGCGATTTGTTTGAGTATATTATAACTCAAACCCACCCTCAGAGTTCCCAGGATAAACGTCCATTGCATGGTTTTCTTTGGGGAGAATAGGTACGGAAATGTCACACACACATTATATATACTTCTGCCAATACACAGCGAAATAAGTTGGCCATAACTGAGTGATATAATTGGTAAATGAATTTACTGGTTTAATAACTGAAGATAATTACTTATTCACACCAAACTATCTCCTCCGTAGTGCATTCGATTTTTTCGTTTTTCCATTATTTTCAATGTTTAATATAAAAGTGTTATGTTCTTACTAGTTCCGAAGAGTTGAAATTTACCGTATGATCGCCCGAAATAGAAAACATATCGGAAATTATTCCAAAAATCTGACTTTTCCACGTAGTTCTTAGCGGAGATCGGTGTATAAAAATGGCCGTTTTGGTATTTCCAAAAGTAAAAGTGCATGCGACGACTCGATCCGGTTAGGGAGTAATGTTGAAAATTCTACATAGAGTCCTCTGGAATAGGTTCATTCAAGTAATGTACCAGCTGATTGCTAGGTTCTTCGACAGTCCCCAATCTGCATCCCAACCTCATAGACATTTTGTCGCTTTCCCTCCTAAGGATGTCCCGCTATTAGATCCCTCTTCAATTCTTCATATCTTCTACCTCTTCTTATGTCATCCAGAATTCCTATCCTCTTCCTTCCTCTTCCACGATTCCCCAGTGTTCTCCCCTCTATCACTCTCTTCAATATGCCCTCTCCTCTAAAAATCTCCTCCATCCATCTCTTCTGCCTTCTCCGAACCTCCGCCACAAGCTTCCTCTCCTCTCCAACCATATCCAATTCCTCCTCGTTCGTCTTCCTCGCCATCCAGCTCACCTCCATCATTCTCCAAACCCACATCTCAAACGCCTCAAGTCGACCACAACTTCACGTCACAATAACCAAGTTTCCGACCCATATAGCGCCACGCACCATATTAAAGTTTTAACCAGCCATTTTTTTACGTCTCTTCACAGACCCTCCCTCATCGATTCCCTCATCTTTGAAAATTATTCTTTAGCCACGACAATTCTGCATCTGATGTCCTCACCACTAAACCCATTCTCCTCCTATTAATAATGAATAAAAACACAAGGTAATCTTCCACAAATTTAGTGTTTTTATTCATTATGAATATCGAGAACTACCACCATATCCAGCCTTAAACAGTTATATCCATTCTCCTCCAAAAACCTATCCAGATACGTAAACTGCTCGATCTGCTCTATCTTTAGCCCTTCTTCCTTTATATTCAGCCACGCCTTCTTACTTCTACAAAATCTCATCACTTTGTTTCCTTGTAGTTTATCTTCATCCTACACCATTCGCACTGCACCTCTATTGCATTCACCATTGACTGTAACCCCTTGGCAGACTAACTAACCAATACCTGATCATCTGCCAATCTCACAGATTTTATCAGCTCCCCTCCTATACTTATTCCTACCTCCTTATCTCCCCATGCTCCCCTTATCAATACTTCTGAATGCACGTCAAATAGCAACGGCGATAGTGGGCACCCCTGCCGCACTCCCCGTCCTATCATAGCCCATCCCGATTCTCCATCGGCTACCCTAACCTGCGCCGTCTGGTTCATATACAATTTCCGAATCAGACGCCTGTCCCTCTAATCTACCCCTAATTTCTTCAACAATCCATTAATTTCGTCCATTCCACCCGATCAAACGCCTTCTCGAAATCTACGAAGCATGCAAAAACATCCTGCCCATACTTTAGGTTTCTTTCTACTAGCGTCCTCATCACCGCTATAGCGTCTCGCGTTCCCGTCCCTCTCCTAAACCCGAACTGGTCGTCACCCAGGTATTCATTGCCCTTCTTCTCTAGTCTTCTGTTTAGAATCCTTAGAACTACTTTGGCCGCGTGGAATATTAAGGTTATTGTCCTATAGTCTTCGCACGTTTTTGCCTTACTCTTCTTTGGTATAGGAATTAGTACAGTCTTCGCGAAGTCTTCCGGCTACACTCCATCCTCATAAATCCTACGAATAAGCGCAAAAAGTCTTCCTCTTCCGTTTTCCCCATGCTCTTTAAAAACTCTGCAGGTATGTCATCTATTCCCACCGCCTTATTCATTTTCATGTCTCGTAGAGCTCTTTCAATTTCGCAATCTAGGATACTTGGTCCGATGCCATCTCTGTCGATGTCGTCTTCCCTTTCTATATGTAACGTTTTGGGTCTTATTTATTTACCATACAGCTCTTCAACATACTCCTTACACCTCTCCTGGAACTCTTTTGATTCTGCGATCACTTTTCCCGTCTTGTCTGTTATCGTTGTAATTCCCCTTCCCTTATTACCACCCGTCAGTTTCTTTACTTTCCTTTATAATGCATCTGCTCTTCCCTCTTTTTGGTATTTTTCTAACGAGTATATCTGTCCTCTCCACCACGCCTCTCTTGGTTTCTTTGTTTCTCTTCTAAGCCTGTTATTTAGTTCTCGGTATTTTCTCTTACCTAGCTCTGAGTTTACGCTCTTCCATTTCCTTCTCTACTGCATATCCATTTTCATCTATGTCTTGATCCACAGTTTTCCAATTTTAGTTACACTCACTACGCCTACCGTTGCTTTCGCCGCTTCTACAATTCCATTTTTCAAACTTCCCCATTCATCTTCCACTAAGATGAATGGGGAAGTTTCTCACCCATTATTTAATCCACCTTCTCTCGATACTTCTTCTTCATTGCCCTAGTTGATGCCGTTCTATTCCACTTTCGTACCCCACTTCCCATTTTCATTCTTACAGGACATTTAATTACTATAAGTATTGATTTGTGCCTACATCAGCTCCTGGATAAGTATGTGAGATTTTAATACTGTTTCTGTGTCTGTAATGAACCATAAATTAATCTATCTGGAACCTATTTGTGTCTCGCGGCTTCTTCCAAGTGTACCTATTTTGAGGATGAAGTCTGAACTATGTATCTGTAAACACTAGGTTATGTCTAAGTCAAAACGCCACAGATTTCTCGCTGCGATCATTTCTCCTTCCTAGCCCGTAATCGCCTACCTCCCGCCCATCTCTTCCTTCACCCACCACCGCGTTCCAATCCCCCATTACTACCAAGTGCTTACTCCCAGGTATCCTACCAATTATTTCCTCTAGCTGATCGTATACCTCCTCTCCTCTATCTATCTATCTCTATCTATCTATCTATCTATCTCATCCTCTTTATGATTAGAGGTAGGCATATAAACCTGGATTATAACTAAATTCGTTGGTTCTGCCTTTAGTTCCACGACTTTTATCCTATCACTCACGTATTCTGTATATACTACTTTTCTACCTATTTCGTATTCATTACGAATGCAACCCCACGCTGACTTTCATTCCCTCCATTATATATTACTCTATAGTCATCGCTCCAGTAGTCTGCGCCATCCTTCTATCTTACTTCACCCAGACCCATGATGTCTACACCCACCTCCATTTCTTGTTTTATATTCTCTAGCTTCCCGGCCCTCAGCATAGTCTCAACATTCAACGTCCCTATTCTGATAGTTTCGTTTCCCTTCTTTATCTTCTTCTCCTCTGCTGCTGTATTTTCTGGGAAAGGATTTCGTGTGATGACGACCGCAGGGGCCTTGCTCCCACCGCTGCAGGGCACGGCACCCGGCCCTCTGGGCCGATTCCCGTAGTTGCCAGGATTCATTATCATTTGAGACCTGTCCATAATTTCAATTTTTAAAAATTGAGATAGTGTCCTATCTCAATAGTGTTTTTTACGTGACACCATCACTTCAGAGGCCGCCCCACTGGGGTTAGACGCCTTTTGCTGCAGCTGCCTCACTGAGGTACAGACGCTGCGTGGACTACCTAGTAAGGGAAAGGCTAGAAAAGAATGGAAGGAGAAAAGAAAAATGGAACTCGAAAGGGGAGCGGATAACGAGAAACATGAATTAGTTCGTTTTACGAATGGTAATATAAAATCTCTACGATAATATAGGTTACAATTAAATCGAAGTAGTAGAGAATACAAACATTTAAAAAATACCAAAAAGCACTATTCTGGCTTAAAATATATGACTACGGATTATCTTCTAAAATTTTCCAATTTCATGTAATAAAATAAACCTTTAATTCACCTGACAATATTGAAAATGAAATGACCACAAGCGAGATTTCAAAGTGTTCGTCAAGTTATTCTTGAAGCAATTATCCTCTCAAATCACTCTTGACGTAAGAAAATAGCCTGAGTGTTAAACTTTTTAGATATTGTTTGTGTCAACACCTCCTTCATTTGATGGCTCACCATAACAACGCCAGAGCACCAAACCAAAAGAATCCTGCTTGCTTATGGCGGAAAGTTTTACGCCGACAACGTATTTTCCGCGAGAAACTTTGTGTTGATACTCACGGTGTCTGCTGGGGTTTGGGTGGAAGAGAAGGACATCAAGGCCATAAACAAAAGACGAACTTCGTCCCGCAAAACTTCGAGAAAGATATCGGGGAAGAAAGTTTTACCGGGAGACACTTGTTTATACTCCGGACGACAATTTATTAAAAGCAAAAAATATCCGAAAACATTGCGAAACGTAGCAGGAATATTGAAAAGAAAATGTGTTTATTTCTTATTAATGTGATCCTCCACGTAAGGGACCATACTTTCCAGGACAAGAGTGTAGTTGGATAAAGACCTTTTCTGTCGCTCTTTACACTCGTTTTCGTAAACGTAATAGCAGAGAAAAAAGTTTGTGTGAATTTATCAGGGCTAGAAAACTACAATAGCTAGCTAAACTGAACTAGCGGTTCAGGGAATCTTAGTTAATGGTCTACATTGCTGAAAGAGGGTATGTAAAGTAGAAGAACTTACCATGTATTTCCCCTAAATGAAAATCAAGATAAGAATAATGAACGATAGCATACGAAAATCATTCATATAATGTGCATGGCGGCAACTAACTTGGATTATGCACCACTACCCGAGGATAAAACGAGAATACATCAATAACCTTGCACACGAAGAGCCATGAAGAAGAAAGTGCCTTCTTCAAAGCCCCAAAATTATGTTTATATATGGGAAGACTCACTCACTCCCTGTAAACCATCCCAAAAGCTTTTATCCCAATTTCGCTGACGACCTCCAAATACAAAATGCAAATAAAAACGACGACGAGTAGTGATGAGAACGCCTTACTCACATCCATTCGACCCTCGGAATCCAATTTCTTTTCATATCCCTCATCCCCCCTTGCCCCACCCTCCCACCCCCTCCTCTCCCACCTACACCCCACCCCCACCCCTATACCCCTTCTCTCTCCAATGTGACCACAACAATGCCGCACGAAGCGGAAATCGTGACAGCGGCACGTCATCCGAAAGACTTTCCTCCCTCCGCGGCAAGGAAAGCACCACCACCACCAAGGGCACCAAAAGAGCGCACTCTATTATTCCGCCCGCGTGACTCGAATGGCCACGACACAACCAAAGCGGGCACGCCCACCCTCGCTCTTAGCCAGAACGCACCGTAATGGACCCCCCCCCCCCCACTACCTCCCTCCCCACCCCCTCTAGGATCTGTCCCCGCCCACGGATAACCCCTTCCTCCCTCCCCACCACCTAATACCCTCCCCGCCCACTCCATCTATCTCTCTCGCACACGCAAGAGGAAGGGGTTGGGGGAAATTGATAAAAGAAGAAGGAAAAGAGCGGAAGACGTTTCGAAGGAGGACGTTTCGCTCGCTCTCCTCCTTCGCGACCGCTCCTCGTCCGCCCCTCTCGTCTCTCGCGTGTGGAACGGCAGCGTGCAGTCATTCGGGGAAGCTTCACTCACAACCCCTCGCGCCAAGGACGCCGATTGGAGGGTGGGTTGAAAGGGAAATGGGGAAGGGAGCAGAGAAACCACGAGGTACATCTACGAAGCGCCGCGTAAGCCACCACGAGGGTGTGTGGCACGGGGTGATTCCACACCAGGCATGATGCACTCATCTCAGCACAAATCGGGACCTCGCACGTTCCCCTGGCTGCTAGGCGCAGACACCAAAAAGCAGTCAGGAGAACAATGCGCAGTCAAACCAGAAACTGGGAGAATGCTGCGTAAGTGAACATGCAAACATGCAGAACAATGCTATAGACACATCTAGTGGTTAATATTACTAATACCATTAATTTATGAATGCTACGAGATACAAATTCATGCAGAGAACAAAATAAAGCCGAACATTTCAAGCGGGATGAAGTGTTAATAATGATGATATGCTTTCTAACACAAGTGAAAATTCTACTTTACCTATTGAGGGTGGGAGTATCATATGATTGAGCTGTCGCAACTATTATGATCCCTTATTATACGTGCAAATATTGGCATTTTAAATCTATCGGTTCTGCAGTCTTTTTCCTTTATCTTATTCCTGTGATCGTTTCAGCCGTAATACGTTGGATCTGGCAAATATGTTGAACATCTACATGTACATGTACCGAGGTACCGAGTGAAACATAGTTCAATGTCCCATCAGACGCACGGAGTACGGCACGCGAAGTTCTCCCTATACATTATTATCCAAGTACGTATTCGGGATGACGCGGCCATTTCCGAGATTAGAACCCGCGTGGTTGGGATTCCAGTTCTCTCCGGAGGAATGACTCTTCCTCCGCAAGGGTGCTGCACATTTTTCTCACTCTAATATCCCTTTGTATACACCTCCAGGGATCTTCGATGTCAAAAGATTTCTTCCTCCGACTGCTATGAATATTTAACAAGAAAGTTAGGGAAATCAGCTACTTCTCCCTCGTCAGACCCCACTTGGAATATGCTGCCAGCATTTGGGATTCTTATGAGATAGGCTTGGGAACTGAGTTAGAACGCGTGCAGCGAAGATCGGCAAGATACGTTAAAGGCCGTTATGATAATCTCGTTAGTTTCACTGACCTTTTGCAGCAATTGGGATGGGAAACGCTTTCAGACCGTCGATTAAAATTTAGACTCAATCTATTATGTGAGTTCCAAACCGGTCTATTTTCTGACGACGTTGATAATATTTTTCGAAATCCGACATACTACGGTAGATCAGATCATTAGAATAAAATTAGGGAACTAGACTGCAGAACGGACAGAATTAAAATGTCATTTTTCCCACGAACTATAAGGGACCATAACAGCGGCCAATCTAGGTTTGTCGATAGGTAGTGTAGCTCTTAGTAGTAGTAGTGTTCCCTAATACCTGAATCCTTATCTGTTCCCTAGTACTAACAGCACGTCGTATATGTTTTCTACATAAGTCTTGAGTCTCTGTCCATTTGTGTAGTTGCAAAATACATATATATTAACGGTCCCTCTCCATTGTGATAATATCTGTAGTGTAGTAGTGCATGCTTGTGTGGCTTCGCATTGTGACAAGCACTAGCGATTTATGCTAATGCATAATTATTCGTAGTTACACTAAATTTAGGGTATAGTGTAATGCATGTTGGTGAATACTCACCCCCAGCCACACACCCCTGAGGTGGCTTGCAGGGTATTTAGTAGATGTAGATGAATGAGTCGGTCGAGTCTGTATCTATGCAACAGGCGTCTATTTCAATCCGGCACTTTGGTTCGTGGGTGCCCATGGTGGTGGTGCGTATGCCTCTACAATACTCCGCCTTACCCCTCGCGTTCGTCGACTTGATTTACAACAATTTCGTCGGTTCCCTTGAGTCGGCGTCTTAAGGTCGATCACGTGGGCAAGCAAGCGTACATATTCTATGATCACACCGAAGGTGCGTAGATTTACCGTCCTTTCGCATACCTCTCAGTGCTAATGACACTTTCTTATTACTTCTTTTCTTCCCACGATTTTCGGAGTAGGTAATCTTTTAAACTAAATCTTAGATAATATTTTTAATCTAGGTAGGTAAAGCAAATAACCCAGGAACAGGGGAATATAAATCGTCCTAAGCAAATGCATGGGAGAAAGAGTCAAAGGCTACGTGCAATATTTATGGTGAAGTTGAACACAAAAGCAAAGGATACTGTGATAATTCAAACCTCCCTACCTACTTCTAGTCATGATGTAATCGAGGTGGAAAGAGCGTATGAGCAAATAAATGGAGTTATTAAATGGGTTAAATGAGATGAAAACCTAATAATATGTGCACAGTTTGTGAAGACCCTTCAAGATTTCCACCTGGCTGAAACGGATATCATGGTCAGTTTCGATGTCGTGTCCTTATTCACTCGTGTTCCATTGAAAGAAACGCTTCAGCTCCTGGAAGCCCGGTTTGACCAAAAGACAGTCAGTCTATTTCATCATGTGCTGACCTCTACGTATTTCCTCCACAATGGAAAATATTACGAGCAAGTTGATGGCGTTCCAATGGGATCACCACTCTCTCCTGCCATTGCTAATTTCTATATGGAAGACTTCGAAGAAAGAGCCCTTGTATCAGCCACGCTTAAGCCGAAGCACTACTTCCGCTACGTAGACGACACTTTTATTATTTGGTCACATGGGCCCAAGGAACTAGAGAACTTCCTTAAACACATGAATGAACAGCATCCAAGTATTCAGTGCACGATGGAAGTGGAGAAAGATAACAGCTTACCATTTCTCGATATTTTAATCCAACGGAGGGAGGACGGTACTTTGGGTCACCGAGTGTATCGAAAACCTACACACACGGACTTATACCTAAATGGCCTAAGTCACCACCATCCGTCCCAAAAAAGAGCTGTTATCTCTACGCTCCTGCATCGTGCAGATACTGTAGCAGACAAGGAAAGCCTGCCAATGGAAATTAAACACCTACAGGAAACTTTCCGCCAAAATGGGTATACGGAGAGAGAGATTTCGCTGGGCCTGAAAAGAGCAAGTCACAAGAAAAGCCGCGTTGATAGTCTCCTCAGTCCTGAAATGTCTCCCAAAAAGAAAAAACCCACCGTGATAGCTTGTCTGCCGTATGTTTCAACCGTCGCCGGAAAAATCTCTAGGATCCTATCGAAATGGAACATCGAAACAATTCATAAACCACCGAAAAAACTACGTAGCGTTTTAGTGCGAGTCAAGGATGAATTGGGACTAAAAACACCTGGTGTTAATAGTATTCCATGTCAGTGTGGAAAAATATACATAGGAGATACAGGGAGCACGATAGAGATCCGAATAAAAGAGCACAGGAGGTGTATTAGGTTGTTCCACCCGGAAGAATCTGCCTTGGCTGAACACAGCTTATCGGAAGATCACATCATCTCCTTCGATGAGGCTCGCTTGGTCTCCAAAGCTAATTGATATTGGGATCGTCTCCTTAAAGAGGCCGTTGAAATCAGGCTGGAAGAAAAAACATTAAATCGAGACTCTGGGTACATCCTTAGCAGAGAATGGAAACCGTTAATTCAAGAAATAACGGAAAACAGGAGACAACAATGCCCCCCGGATGAGACGGCTATATAAGCGCACGCGAAAGGCCCTGCAAGCTTTATTGCTCTGAGGACGATGGAGGAGTATTCCATTGAAACGTTAGCAAACCAAAACCTTACTCGGCTAGAAACCCGAGAGATATTTATTAACAATTACTGAGTTAATTAGTTCAGTCCCTCTCCCGGCCATCAAGTTCCTTTCTTCGTTCGATTGCGTTAGCTTACGAAATGTGTTATTTCGAAAACTGTCCCAGAATTTCCAGTTACACTGAATGCAAGTAGTAATAAATCTTTACTGATACGGAAAATAACTCTCGTTGGCGTAAAATATCTTTCGACATCCTTAGCTAATGCTTTGTCCGGTCCAACGTGTTTCAGAATTTCCTCCCCACGAGTGTTCGACTCACCCCGGTATATTCTGCAATTGTGAATGATGACAGTTGAACTTTTCCATTATTTTTAATTTCAGATTATTTTTTACATGGTGGGTGGAATTAAAATTCCTGCATTGAAAAAAGATAATCTATATTTTAATGTACCTATCAATAAGCCAAAATTAAATTTAATCCATACATGTTTTCCTAATATTGATGGCATTAGAATATATATAGAAAATCACTAACGATTTAAAATGGTTTCAAATTTTTTTGAAACCATTTTAAATCGTTATTACGATGGATTTACATCCGTAAAAATATTTGAAAACAAAACACACGAGCAGCAAAAATTTGAACGTAAACTAAAATCAACGATTACAGGGATTAGCTGTTAGTAATTTCTGCATCCGCGGTACATGCAGTACTAGTATTCTTAATATTTCATCAATCAGGAATAAAACTACTTTCCTCAGAAAATAGAAAATTTGGTTGATACACAAAAATGATGCGGAATATCTGCTAAAAACCATGGTGTGATTTTTGTATGGTATGTACGTATATGTAATGTACAAATTCCATACAAAAATCACACCATGGTTTTCAGCAGATATTCCACATCATTTTTCTGTTTCAACCAAATTTTCTATTTTCTGAGGAAAGTAGTTTTATTCCTGATTGATGAAATCTCAAGATTAGTAGTGCTGCATGTACCGCGGGTAGAGAAAATACTAACAGCTATGAACCCTAATGTTCAAGCACTTCACGCGAACCCATTTGCCTCCGAAAATGAAGTTTTCTTAAGCGCTCGCTCGGAGACAAACACGACGGGCTGAAGCCTAGCACGGCGGCGGGAGCAACCCAATACCAACGACCTCGGTTGACAAGCTTTTAAGTCCCGGGACGAGATGGGGCTGCCTGTTGGGGGGGGGGGGGAGGGATTGCCTACTAGGAAGGGGGAGAAAGGGGGGAAGGAACGCTCTCTCCGAAGGGACACCTCCTTTAAGATGTTTTGAATGTGGCTTCACTCTCCATTTCCCCCGATTTCCACCCCCTCTACCGATGGGAACTCTTCCTCGCAAGCAATATCGTATTTCGCTGCCGCCGCCGTGTTATTTCAAGAGCTGCGCTTTCCCGAAAGGAAAACATATATCCTGACCCCCCCGCCCCCCGTCGCCCTCTGACAACCCGCACTCCAGAGCCAACACACAGCCAGCCTCCCCCCCTCCCGCACCTCCCAACCGCCGAATATGAATTCCCGAACACGACCCCCTCGCCTAATGGTCCACTTAAAGACTCCCGAGCCATCCTGAAGACTTCCAGCAGTCACTTCTCGCATCTACTCCCGTGCTCGCACTGGAAGCGAACAGAATTCAGACCGATAGTTTGATCCTAAAAATCAAGAACAGTGAAATAGCATTCAACTCGCAGTCATGTGAAATAAATGACGGGACAGTGGGTCGGATTTACGATAATTTTATCACAGTTAAAAACTAGTAATGGCTTCAAATAGAATCAGTATAGATTTTAAGTGTGTGTACATCTACCGTTTCACTAAAAAGCATGACTTATACGCGTGATCGATATATCTTTGCTTTCTTCCATTTATGCAAACGATGTGCTCCACAGAATCAATGGCGATATTACTTAGCTGGCAGACGATACTGTCGTCAACCGCTAACCAAATGTATTAACTCAACTTCATCATCCCATCTTCATAAACTGTACCAGTCATTCTTTGATTGGAGGCGGCAAAATACAAGGCAATAAACCTCCAATCAAAGCACTTTGACGTCTCATTTGTTGTGTGTGTTCAGCAGAAAAGTGTTGCGGAAGTCTTTATATACAGATAATGAAGCAAAGGTATGGTATAATAACTTCAATTTTTAGAAGGGTTCTCGGCCAAAATTTAAAAAAAAATGTATGCATGGTATAAATATGGATGTCCGACACCAAAAATTTCAAGATTTTGATGATTTTTTTAAATTTAATAGGGACATTAGAGACAATTGAGTTAGCAGCTAATCGTTAACGCATAGATATGCTGTCGTTGGGCTGATAGATGTAGATCCACGGAACATGAAAAGAACCAAACATGTTGTTGAAAGGCTGACCACAGAAACCCTTTAGGTTCCATTCTCGATTAGTAGAAGGGGCCAAATAGTGCCACGTGTATAACCGTAAGCTCTGATTAATTAAATACCTCAACAGATAACATTTCTCAGAAGATGATATCTCAGAAATTAAATAACGTCGCCGGCCAGATAATGGAAAGTCTTTTAATACACCGGAAGGTCCATGGTGAAATGGTTATTATTAAATGTTTCTCAAAGAACCGTCAATAGTCCGTATAAGTTAATATAGTCAGTAACAGTAAACCTGAGACCATGTGAATTCAACACCGATCCATAAACCCATTAGTTGTGGGGAAGTGAGACGAGGTGCCCCATGCATCGCCATTGCTTTTCATGCCTTCCCAATGAAATGATAGGAGAGGTGTGGAGAAAGCTAGGCATAGCATTTAAAGTAGGAGAGCAGCTTATTAACGTAGGTTTTATAATACAATTCGTTGCATACTCCACTTCAGCCTGGCCTGAGGACGCCTACAGCACAGTAGGTGAAACGTCGCCACCAAGAAGGATGACAACGCGGACGAAACATGCCTCACTGCATTTCTAATACACAGTCGTTAATGAACCATACATCCAATGGTGGTGGTAGCATACGAAGAATAAGGATGTGGTAGTGCAATATTAGTATAAGCCATTTCATCGTCATTCATACTCGACTTAATCAGTGGATTACCTACCTCTAGTGATAACAACCAACTTCAGTTAATAGATGAATAGAAAATCAACCTTGTTTTAGGCTCTGGAGCGGTCTCCAATCAACGAAGCTGTCGCAAACAGCACTCACCTGAAAAATAAAGAAAAATTATTATTAGCGGAAGGTAGAAGATCAGCAGGATAGGTAATCAATGTAAAAATATGCAATATTTACTCTACATTTCTGTATGGGGCAATTAAATTAAGAGGATTTTGTAACTCGGAGTGGTTGACGATGGAATGTTGATGCTTGGTGGAATACCATAGTTATATATCGTATATTACTTTCATGTGTGACGGCGCCTCGTTCTCCTGACTAGCTCTGGGTGGGGTTGGACAGCGCGGGCGATCAAGAAACGGGTCGGATATTAAAGTTGTGGGCGCAAGTATAGGTAAGGGGTAAGGAAAGGTCCGCATGTACATATACTCGGACGGGTGAGGTTGGGAAAAAGGGCATGAATGTCCTTTTCGTGATTCCCGGAGTGACTTGCACTCAATACAAGTGTCGTGAGTCACGTATCATCATTGGGAATGAAGAGGAGAAAAAAAAGGTAAAGAATGAATCAATCAATGAGCGAATCAATGAATATATTTCCAACGATAAATATGGCTTCAACAAAAAATAAGCGTGGAAATTTAATGACCATGTTTTCCAGTAGTGTTGTCAGTGTACAATAGAAAACTTTTATACACAAAAACCAGGTCATTACATTAAATGAAAAGTAAAAAATACAAATGAGTTCAGTCTTCTTACAAAACTTATGCCGCCTCCTGCAGCGTTTTTAAACATACAATATAATTACATACCTGCAATTATAGCTTTCACTGTATTTTATAACAAATTTTACAGAATATCTTATGAACAATGTAATTACCAAAATGTTAAATTAGTAACCATATTTCGTTTGAACCATTTTTCTAAAATATTACGCAAAGAATGTACATCTCTTATTTTAGTTAATCAATTTTTAATTGCATTATTTAACGATTTAAATGAGCTATACTTTTTTATTCAAAATTGGTAATATGTTATAGAGCATAGGTCATAAAAACAAAAAAGAGTTCTCGTCAGTTTCAAAGGTCTGTACTTTTCAAACGGTACAAGCTACAGAGCTGCGCGACCTCTTAAAATGACCTCTAGTTCTTTCGGTTACCGCTAGGAAGCAGTTTCCAAGATAAGAGCCGTTATAAGAGCTTTTATCACTCAGTTATTTTTTTCGCAAGATTCACGATGGCAGCAGTCCAACGAGAGTCGTTTTCTGTGTTGCGGTACGCGAAATGTGAGTCTTTTACAGAGGTGCAACGTATTTTTCGGCATCTATATGACATTGATCCACCGCAAAAATCGAACATCTTACGCCTGTACCAACAGTTCTCTGAAACTGTTTTTTTTGTGTGAGGGGAAATCACCCGGCCCTCCGCGCGTGTCTCAGGAGAATGTTGCAAGAGTTCGATTAGCTTTTGCGCATAGTCCAGGAAAATCTAACATTAAGAAGTAAATAGTTATTGAAAATTGGTGATGTTTTTCTTTCCAACAAAACTAGAGAATGTATCGGTCATTTTAAGTGGTCGCGCAGCTCTGTAGCTTTTCGCATTTGAGTAATACAGATCTTTGAAACCGACGCATTCTTTTGTAGTCACCCTTTATACTGGAAAATAGCTTTCTCTAATTGGTTTTCGTAATATTATTCTCAAAAATTATTTTGGTTTAAAAGAGGGAGGTAGTTTAGGAAACTGGGGAAAAGGAATGCTATCATCAAAAGAAAATAGCACTCCCAGTCCTCACAGACCTTCACGGCTTCTCAAGGGGAGCCCTACTCAAGCTGACCTCGACCCAAGAAAATCACTACCTTTTGTCTTGGCGAATCGTCGAATGAATACCAAAATCGACTCTGACGCTAGGGACTCCGCGGCTGGCACGGAAATTAAACGATAACAAGAAAGAAAATAATTATTAAATATAAAAAAATAACTTACCACGTTTGTAAAACGGACTTAAAAGTATAAAATAACTTTCCCTGGGCCCTTTAAATTTTTGAGGGTGAATTTTTAGTGGCTATGGAGACATTTGTAAGACTTGAAGAGAAAAACGTGGGGCGCAGGCAACCCATGATAATTAAGGAGGGGTAAACGGACCAAGTATCGTTGAGCTAACTCCCACAGTTAATACCACTTGCAATGCACTGAAATTGATAGTGATTTCATCCGGATTATCTACTTCTATTATCAACTGCCAGGGAAGAGATGAGGAGGGAATGGAAGGGAGAGAAGTCCCCCAAAGTGGCCTCCGTCTTAGATTAGAGTCAAAGAATTTTATGAGGAGAAGAAACTCAGTGTCTGGTGGAAGTCTGAAGTGATAAGTTTGGTTCCTCGAGGTACTCTCTGTTCACGTTTTTAAAACCAGAAGTGTGTTTGGTCTCTACAATCTCTATCTTGCGGTGCCTGAGGTATGATCATTCTGCTCTCTTCTCACAACAGGCAAACAGGTACAACAATTTGGTTAAATAGAAACTGCTGTAAGTATCCATTAAACTAATCTTTTAGGTTAATAGAAACATTAACTGTATTGTAGGTGTTTTTTTGTTTTTTGTTTAATCTTTATTTTCACAGATTCATGGATTAAAAAACTAAAAGTTTTTAACCTTGAGTAAAAGATTAATTCAAATGGTATTTATTCACGACCTCTTTTTCTTTATGGTGCAAATATCATGAGTTTAGATCAAATAATATATCTATATATATTTTTTTTAACTTTTGCCGACGTTTAGGATTTTTATTCATCCATATTCAGGGCTATAAACAATGATGCATGATGTTAAATGTTTGACAGTTTAATAAATGACACACAACCTTTCAACAAAGAAATATTGGATCCACGCAAACAAATTGTAATTGTAAATAAATAAAAACAGTACTAAACTTAAAGAGTAACAATTTTGAATGTCTATGTTTATGTATTTTTATATTTATTGACTATAAATTTACCATTATGTAATCAAAACAGAACTGTCAAACATTTAACATCATGTATCATTTGTATGGAGCCCTGAATATGGATAAATAAAAATCCTAAACGTCGGCAAAAGTTAAAAAAAATATTATTTGACCTAAACTAATGACATTTGCACTGAATGAATGTACTTAAAATGGTCAGTGAGAATAAAGTTATCATTAAGGAACTGACTACTAATTTCAATTTACGAAAGACACAAATTTAGAATATCAGTAATCAAAAGGATAAAATTAAGTGAGATTCCAGGCTTTCCCGGCGAATGATAATGATGAATTTCTCTCTGTCTTCCCACAGGGTTAGGTTCTCCATGTTAGCCGATGTTTCGACAGGAGATTTTCCTGTCATCTTCAAGGATGAAGCAACCCTGAATATAATAGTGTCAAATTTAACATTAAAAATGTGCGTTTGACGCAATTTCTTTCTAAAGTCGCTCAATGAAGGGTGTGGAAGACGAATGCATAAGAAAGTTTTTCTGAAGCTGTGGCTTCATTAATGATGATGTCACCGATTGTGAAGAAATTATTAATAGTTACAGTGACATCTAAACTTAGATTGAAGAGTTGTATGAACGGGAAGCTAGAGTTGTGAACGCAGTAGGTTTTGTGAACATCGATGAAAACATTTTCAAAGAAATTGATTAAATTGACTAACAAGCTGTGATGGAATCTCAAACTAATGGCTATGAGAGAAATTCAGATTATTAACGGATTGGAGAAGAATGTGAAGAACTAGAACCACTTACAACATCACAGATCTTAGCTCATATTGACACTTTAAGACTATGTCAATATAAAGGAGGAAACTGATTTTTATAAAAAGTTGTGGAGTTGGGGTTTCCTTTCGACTGCAGGAGGAAATAATTGAAAAAACCAAACAATTGAATTTGGACTGTTTCTTCAAATAGGTAGCTTATAAGATTTTTTGCTTTCGGTAATTATTGCATTAAAAAATCTAAAAGTGTATTTGTTCAGCTGTTTAGCTGCACATATTATCTATGGCTTGTGGGTTTTTTGAGTTAAATGATTGAACTGCAATACATTTAGACCAATGCATTATTTTTAGTAATTTTTCGTACAGGTATCAAATTCTGTGATTGCGCTGAATTTTATTCCTTTGAGGCCAACCACATTCTACTAAAAACATTTAATGTGATTAATACATTGTTGTAAGACAAATTGATACAATGTAGGTTGTCTAAGCAAGGCATGTTGTTCTTTCAACGGTAACATCCGTTCTCTCTCTGAAATCATGTAATGTAATTTTGTAAAGTGAAAACTTTCAAGTGTACAAGCAGGTAGACTCCAATTTCGCCGATAAGAAAAGGACATTAGATGGTGAGATTTCCACAATGAGTGACAAATCAGCTGTTCATTAATTTCATGTTCCAGCATCCTTACAGCATAGCGACGAGGACCAACCAAGGTGAACCACGAGAAGGAAGGAAAGGAAGCCCTTGAAGCCCTCCATTATCCCGTCGTCTTGGCAACGCCTATACTCGAGTTTAAACTGTGAGAGTTGGAGGAGTTGACGACGGTCACCAAGCGACCAGCGTCTTCGATTGAACAAACCCACGTCGAATCCCAGGGGAGATTCCCAGCGCCGACATTTCTCTCGATAATCAAGAATCGCCACAGAAATTTGATTTCACGCGTTACTCGTGGTGAGGAGGATAAAATCTTTCACAGTTTGGGAATGGGATGATCCGTACTGAAACTGGCAAATTTAGTTAAGTTTTTAGGCACATTTTGTCCAAAACTACTTTGTAAAGATTAATGTTACATTGTATTTTTTAAGACGTTAGTATTTTTTCGACGATTGGGTAATTTGTTTCAATGAAATACCTGGTGACATATATTCAGCAGGAATGTAGATGAGGAAGCAGAACCACAGGGAATCCATTGGAAAGACATTTCATTCAGTCACTGAGAAAAAACATGGAATATATTGATAAACATTCTGTCTTTCAAAAGAAGTTCCCGCGGAATCTCCAGGAATATCTTAATTAATTATAAATAATACGGAATGAGCAACGAAGTGGGTCGAACGCCTAGACATGCATAAAACGAGTTTAAGGCGCAACACACAAACTAAACTGCACTTTAGAACCGTCATACACTTTCTTTGCTTTCGGGGCGAGGATCATGTCCAGCTGGAGGTTGGGGGGAGGGGAGGGAGAAGAGGGGATGGAGGGGAGGGAGGGGAGGGGAGGGAGGGGGGGGGGAGAGGAGAGCGGGGAAGGCGCCTTGCGAGAAGACGGAGCGGGAGGCGCGGGAGGAGAATTTCTTCTTGCTCCTCCACAACAGAAGCAGCAGCCTCCTTTATCTCCGATCGTACACACACGGTAAGCCCTTTCTTAAAGGCCCCTTTCCCTCACCCCGGGGGTTAATCGAGTCGCGTCGCCCTCTTTGCGGTGAAAAATCATCCTCCGAGAAAATTCTAAGTTCGCGTCGCGCGGATTTTTTTCCCTCGATTTACTTACTGGTACACTTGCTTCTCGTTTTTAAGATGGAAACGGAACGTACGGACAAATAAATTACTATCATGTCATGCTGTGACAGGGAAACTGTTAAGATCCAAAATATATCTTGAGAAATTGTAATGATTAATGTTACATTTTTCTTTTGCATTAAATTTAACAAATAAAACTTGTGAAGGCATTGGCTGGGTTTTTCCATAAATAACGGTTGTTGATGAATAAATTGTGAGTTGGATTGTTGTTCTGGAGCTGAAAAGACATGTTTTTCGATTCTGAGAGAATTTTGAAGAATTATATGGTAATTGTAATCTTTACGTTGAATGAGATTTATTGTTTCATTTTACTATCCTTATTGTCCTGAGGCCTTTTTTTAATTTTTCAAAAATTACCTGGCGCCCTGAAAAATAAAAATCCAAAGAACCAGAACGACAATCCAACTCCCCTATTCATCAACAACCGTTCCTAAGGGATGTAACCCACCCAAGGCCTCCACAAATTTTATGCAAAATTCAAATATAACATTAATCGTTACAAAATATACAGGCACGGAAGATCCTCGCCCACCAACAACTTTTTATGAAACATTATGATACGGAACCCTTCCCTCGGGCTACAACTTCTTAATTCCGGAAGGGCTTGCGCGTTCTAATGACTCCTAGAGCTGGAATAGTAGGAGCAATTACTATTACTCCTAACAGGGCCACCCGTGCCAGATAGGTCGAAGAGTACGAGCCATACGTAAGGTAATTTATGTGATGGTGTCACGTTAATAATACCGTAGGTAAGCGGTATCGGGACAGCCCTATCAATTATCAAGCACCGAACAGAATATGAAATATTTTATTATTATTACTATCAGAACATGAGAGTCATTCACAAATAATTGAATCCTGGCAACTACGGGACGTCGTCCACTATGGCGGGTGTCGTGCCCGGCAGCGGGGGAGGCAAGGCCTCCACAGTCGTCATCACACGAAATCCTTGCACAACATCATCATTAGAGGATACAAGGAATAGAAGGGAGGAGAAGAAGAGAAAGAGTAGGAGGAAAGCAACGGAACAATTTGAGACTTAGAACGTAAAGATCATGTTGAGGGCTTGGAAAGTTGAGAGTAATAAAGAAGAAATGGAGAAAAGGATGCTTTGGGGCAGTGCGAGACGAGACAAAGGTCTAGCGCTATAGCCACGTGCAGTCAAGGTCATCTTGCAATACCCCATTTTCATTAATGAACTATAAGCCGGGAATAAAAATTATATTCGAAAAAGACTACAATTTATTACGATGCTTAGAAAAATGGCAGTATAATAATATAAGCACGCGTTGTGAATAACGAGCGAGGTGAGACTTTGTTATCCAACATGGAGTACGGTGTAGAGCATCAGCACTATCCACTCAGAATATGATAAAAAATTCCAAAAGTATTTAAACATTCACGTAATTTCCGAATTTCCCCGTAATCTGTCAGACGATGCCTCCAAGTGAGAGGAGAGTGGCAGATGCCACATTGTAATGTGTCTGATGTGGAATGGAGATTGAGAACGGCGTGTCTTATCATGGATCCTGTGGCAGCGACCTTCACCATGCTTTATTTATCCGCACTGGTGAGACCCATGCGGATGTGACATGCTATCTTCCGTAAACGCAATTACCCGAAAAGATACCTATTCCAAAGCTACTGCCACTGGTTAGGAGCGATATTCCGCGACGTCGTTTTCAAGTCAACGTGAGTGACAAGGAAAAGAATTGGAGTGGAGTTTGCTCGAGTCCCCCTTCAGGCCAAAATAGAGTTCTCATTTCCGAAACGCTCAAGAATTCTCAAATTGGTACCTCAATTCTCTTTTCATGAAGGAGGAAAAGGTGGACTGTGCTCCTTGAACTTCGCTTATGCCAAGAAAGGTATGTTTGAATGCATAAATACAGCAAGGAGGACTTAGCAGGCATTACATATTGTCTTAATGAGCAGATACTACGAATCAATCAGTTGTTGAGTAGAAAAGCGTCCTATTCTGGAATACAGGAATGCAGTAGAAATAAAAATATAGGATTCTCCGGAATTCTCCCCTGCATCAACCTTGAAGGCCTCCCGGGAGCTTGGGTAACCAAAACATAACGTTGGGCCGTGAACTCGCTCGCGGATGGTGAGAGCGAGCACTGTGCTGCCTTCTCCAGGAATTGCCGCGAACAAATGAAATGCCGGCGTTTTGGGCCTACTAGCGTAGGCGTACTTCTTACTATCTGTCTTGACTCTCGATGCTTACGGTTGTTGTGCAAATGGGGCATTAGTCCGCGGAGAATTATGAACATTAAATCAATGACCAATTCTCGATCCTGGTCGGGGTTTCCTTAATCATCCTCGTCGCAATGTTCTACAGGAAGGCCCCACCGGCGAATTAATCGTCAAATAACGAAACCAAAAGCGACTTTCGGGCATAAAGTTGTCCGAATCCTACGAACTCCTGCAAAGAAACACTTTCATCAAAAGCTCTGGATATAAATTTGCAATTCGCACATTTAATCTAACGAGTACAGTGTTTCGCAAAAGACAAGTGTAATTTTCAAGTGGAAAAATAATACTCTCCAGTTTCTGCAGTAACAAAGAGGATTTATGAACATACTTGTCTCGCAGTGACATCTTAGATATGGTGCACGTACGTCATATCTAAGATCTCAGCTCTGCTGATTTCTAATACTTTAAATTTTAGTTCTCATTATACTTCCAAATAAATTTTAAAATATTGATGGAAGAAATTTCACACAAAAGGTATCAATAATCGTGAAAACTATGAGTGGGAAGCGTTGACGAGTAAAAGAAACATCAGGAGCTCTTGGGCAGGAGTCTAAACGACCACAAGGAAATGAAAAGAGCAGATAAAATAAAGTTGGGATGATAAGAAAGACGTAATAATGAGAGCAGCTGAGAAAATATAGAAGCTAAAGATTGAAGATTAATTAAGAGCCATGATTAAAATCGATAAAAGCAAATCGCGGATGAAGTCATTAGACAGATCAAGTAAAAAAGAGGGAAGAAAAACGTCATCCTTGAATTAGGTATGAGTAGGTATGAAAAATTAAATAAAACAACCATAGGCTACAAACCAAAGTTGACAGAGAAGAAAACACGAAAAAATGAAGTACTACAATGATACCTATAGTAAAAGGAAAGTGATAATCTTACAATAGGAGAATCTGGTGAATAATCAGTAAAAGAGCTCCTAAATCTTACCTCTCATACATGGAAAAAAGTTTAAAATTATGTAAACAATAACCTTGGCCCAAGACTACCAGTTGACGAGAAATATAGAGCAGTACGAGAAAATGATTCTATAAAAGCTATATAGGATACCAAAGTATCCCAATTGGAGTTCCCGAAGAAAAAGAAAATGAAGCAAGATGATTGTCAAGTACTACTAGGATCACGAAAATGTTTCCAACTATTTCTTTGGGTAGAAGAGATAAGGGTTGGCAGAATTATTAATTGAAAATAGTTTTAATACCCTTTCCTAAAAAGAAAAAAGAATTAGGATGGGAATATCAGGACGATAGGTTTGACTCCACACTCAGAAATATATGACTCATATATCATTGCTCTTAATTCTTCTTACATTAAATAATTACGATCACTCAAATTCCTATATAACATGCATTTGCATAAAATAAATGTTTATCTTGATGTACTACAAATTATAAATTGGAGAACTGATATAATTTACGCTAATAATTCCTAATGTTTCAATTTGTACTCGAATCTTTTGACTTCGAAACGAAAACTCCCTTGCAATTGAATGGCATGAATGAGTAACATTTGAACTACACTTTTATTTTATTTACCTTTCCGGTCACGGGAAGGCTATGGTGAACATTATGTAGAAAAAAAGAAAGCCAAACTTGATGCTGCATACGGTAAATTATCGATTATATAAAACATATTTTTGAAACTCCGGGAAGCTTATGTTGGAGATTCCTACAATAAGAGGCGGTAAATATCAACGCCAGTGGAAGTAAGTTACTTTAGGTGTCATTGACAAATGTCTTCGGGTTCATCTAAGACAGAATTAAGGGATAATCTTAGATATGGATGTAAAGCATATAGGTTTTTTACGGCGTAGATGATAGAAAAAATGTTTTATATTTCGCAAAAAAATGAAATGTTGACAAATAAGATATGCAAATTATTGTTTTTATATTATCCTTTTTTATAAACTGCCGGTAGCTGAAAAATAGAGTGAGCGGTTAATGAAGCACTTTACCGTACACTTAATGCAATAACCTGCATTGCTAACTTAGCTGCAATTCCCCTGTGTTGTACAGCCTATTGCGAATGTTTTAACGGCATGAGGGGTGTCCGAAATCCAAACAATTTGAGCCGTTCTACAGAGGAAAGGATAAACCAATTTTTGGTATAGGCCATCTCGCCTGTCACTCCTAATTCTGACCGACATTTTTCATTGGTAGATGTGCCATCTGCCACTATTGCGTGGATAATTGCACCAACTCTTTCAAGCCATATAATTGCTTTTTAATTTTAAGTTGGGCTAGAACTGTCCCTGGCATTGGCCCACGAGATTCAAGAACTGCGACAGGTTGGGTGAAGTTCCCAGCAAGGGGTTGAAGCATTATAGGAACAACCAGAAATATTGTTAGGAACAACCCGGAGCGATACAACGATGCCCTGGCATTCTTAGTTCAAATACAAAACAATAAGTCGAAAGAAATTAGTCGCTTCGAAAGAGCTGGCTTTTTAATTCTCCACAGTTTGTCCAACTCTCAACGTGCTTTCACCGGAGTATATAACAGTCTCTACGGGCGATTAGTTGTGCTGCCATCTATGCGTACAGTTTCCTCGCGGCGACAGTAGCGACGACACCACAGCCGGGAAGTGTCCAGTCCTTTAAACTAATCTAAGTCCGTACTGTACACACTCGTCAAAAGAACTCGCAAATTAACTCCGGGCAATCAAATTTCTGGATTATAAAATATATTGACATCAATAAAATAACTCGACAGCCATTCTTGAAAGAGTATACATAAATAAATGATTATTTGATAAGTGTAAGTGATTTACCACGCATTGTGTAATTTCAAAATCAAATCATTACTCACAGGTTAACTAAACTCAATAAAGATACATGATTTCTTCGTATCTTGAGTTTAAAACACGCAGCGTTCACGGTTCGTCATCTATCAATTCGTCGGCTTCAATCGAGCTGGAATAATACTCGTAACTCCGCGCTTCTCATTCCAGCCTTGGTGGATTCTCGTGGATATTTCTGCAGAACCAAGAAAGGATAGGAGGAAAGAGCGACGAAAAACAATATCCCGTCGTCCTCTGCGTAACTCCACCCGAGTAGCTCCAGACTGAGGAAATGAGAGTTCTGGGGCTGGGAACTTCTCGCACTCTCTCTACTCAAAGCCCCCATCCAAACCCACACAGCGTCACCGGAGCGAACGTCAAGCCACCTCAGGAATGCCATTCACGTAATGTTGCCAGACACCACGGAGGGGAGAATGGGAGGAAGAATGTGTGCGCGCGGCTACCATGTTGTGAGACTGGTGGCGCGCGGCGGAAAAGGTCGGCAAGCAGACGGGTGAGCGCGCGTCATCTCCACGCCAATCGCGTGGAATAGTACGACGAAGGAGAAGGTGGGGAGGTTATTCCGTGATTTGGTACGTATGACGAAATTTCAGGTCTGCCGAAAACCGTTGATGGAATTACGTAGTAATTGCCTTAAGAATTAGGATTCCTGGGTACCGTGGTGGTCTGATCTTCGGCCCGGCAAGCCAAAGGTTCGATCCCTGGTCCAGGTTGATTTTTTCCTGAAACAATTTATACAAAAAATCTAGAGTTTATAAAGCTAGTATAAGATCACTAATGACATAAATGGTGGAAACTCGGCCAGACACAGCAAGAACAAGAAGACTCTTGGAGACTGGTGAGATGAAAGTACCTACTGCGGAAAATCACCGGTGAAACATTACTGGACTGAGTATAAAATGAAACGACAAGAAAAAATTGCAAAGTAGTACTTACACATTAACGAGTGGACCATACAAAAAGCACGAATGGAGTGAACACATAAATCGTATGGGCAAAGAAAGAAAGGTAAAAATAGCTCGTGATAAGTTACCGTTGGGAAAAAGAAGTTTATGTTGGCCACAAAAATATGGTGTGATTACTTCAACGTCGAGCAAGAATAAAAGGCGAAGGGACGAAGAAAAAACAGGCCATGTGCCTACTTTATAGAAGGAAGAAGAGGATAAACATCAACTACTCACTTGTGGATTACTTTTGAAAGCTCCTACTCTTGACCTCATGAATCCCCGTTGTGGAGTTTTCTTTGAACATTCTCAATTTTAACTATCCATTTACCATCCATGAAGTTTATTTCACGGTGTATTTAGCGGGATATCTCTACTCATAAAATTCATTGAATTCGGTCTCATTAAAAATGTGGGGGGAAGGAATGCTGAAGGCTGTGATGGAGGGGACGATGTTGGGTAAGCAGGGAAGGAGAAGAAAAGGAATAGGTTTTATGGAAAGGGACGAAGAGAGGCAGGGAAATTAAAAAAGAGATTGAATAGGTCAGGCCTGCGCCTGTAAAAATCAGGTTTATATTTTTCACACTTCAATTTAAACATACCGTTGATTAATATTACTGTGATGATGATTTACAAAAAAAATCATCTTCGAGCTGATATCAAAATATCAGCCACTTAACGCGCCATTTATCGATATATTTGCTAAAAAAAATATAGGCCGCTTTCCGTGGGATTTGGTGTGGCTGTGATCTCCACGGATACATAAGAAATGAGGGGTTTTAAGTTACAGATGACCTAGTAAACCTAAGGTATAGTTTGTGTTTTCGCAATTATTGTCTAAACTACTCTACGGGATACTATTTAAAAATTAGTTTAAATAACTCGATATTGAAATTATTTTCAGAGTAAGGTGTGAAACAAATAACTCAAGTTTAAGCTTCAGATGCGTAAATGTTGTTAACTATTGAGACGTTCAGTCAAAAAAATGGTTTTGTGACATTATTAGTATTATTATATTTACTTGATGTATACTAAAAAGCTCTAATTTTTTAATAAAATTTGAATTTGAATTAAAATTTGTAAAAAAAGACAATTATAACCAATGTTCCGCAACTTATGTCTCCCAACAACATATTTGACTTGTCCCCTGCGCCTTTTTCATGTGCGTTAATTGTGGCCTTTATTGACATTGGCGAATCTACAAATCTCATCTTTCTTGACAGTCAGCATTATCGGTGAATAATAAATGGACTTGGCTCGCTTATTTCGCGTACATTTGCTTAAAGTTTGTAGCCCAATATTATACGGTTGTACCCAGTTAAATCGCTTAGAAATACCTAGCTTGGTTGAACTCTACCAAACTATTTTTTTTTAAATTACAGATGCGAATGACGCTGAGAATTAAATGCCAAATACTCGTCGCAAGTTCTGTGACACCTAATAGTTTCCATAAAATTATAAATATTTTAATGCTGTTAATATTTATTTTTTTAAGAATAGGGACTTCAAACAAATATTAACTGACAAAACACTGCGTTAAGCTTTAAAATAAATCAAAAAACATTCAATGTTGTGAATTTTTATTTGTTTTATCTTTAGCACTGGAACTGGACTTCATTCACCACTGTTTTTGTGGATGAACGGACACTTCTCGCACCTTCTGGCGGGCAGAATCGGGGTTTTGCTGAATGTATTGGTGCTCAGAAAGGTTATACTTGAGTCAAGCACCGAAAGAAGTTCTATTAATGCCGTTTCGCAGCTTAGTAGTTCGGCCAATATCGGTTTTAGGCGAGTTTATTACATGATATGACACTTCATGACCTTCTAGTGGACCTGGATCAGAACGGGAGCCTCGGAAAGCTACCGGACACCTTTTACAAATGTAGAGCACTAAAAACAGGTGTGCTGAAAAAAAAGAACGCCTCTCTAGCTCTTCTAGTTACCGAACAGCACGAATTTCGGGAAAACTCCAGTATTTCCAGGATATTTCCGTTATCCCAACTAAGAGCGCTTGGGACTTTTGATATGTTCATCTCAAAGGGTACCTGAAAACATCTCAAAAAATCCGGCTTTTTTATTAATTATTTCCGGGTTAAAACCTAATTTTCCTGGGCTATATAAGAAAATTAACCAGAGTCCAGTTAGTGCTCACGGAGGGAATAAATGAACAGATCAATGAATGAATTGGACGACGGTAAGATTTACATTCTACCACTAGAAAATCTTCATTTGTAGTTAATTTCGCATGCACAATTGATTCTTATATTACCCATCAGTGCATTCCAGAGTCAAGGAAGGATAAAAATACGAAATACTCCTATATACGAGAATTTTTGTCGGCTGACCATCCACCGTCGACAGAAATAGTGGGCGGAACATTTTTTCTTGGCGATGGAGGATGATAGTTAAATTTTATAAAATAAAAATAAATCCCTCCTTATACTCATATTTTTCATTTTTTACTTAATTTTTTAATTTATTAATGGTGTGTCAGCTTATTTATTGATAAAACCTTGATCCCTCGGTTATAAACTGATAGTAAAAATTTGTCATTTATTCGTTGACGTTTGAAAAGGCTTTCGCTGCCCGATTGTCACTTCACAACGGAAAAAATATTTTAAAACAACGGAAACTCGCTCCTCCGTTTCCATGAATGTGACGGCATCGCCAGGCGTAAGGAATGGAAAAGACAAAGGGGTAAATGAGCGCTTTTGTCCTCATTAGGCTCAAAATTATTTTGACGGAAATCTAAGAAACGTAAGACATTGAAAGTAACATCATATTAAAGAGGAAGAATTGCGCATGTAGGTAAGACTACACTGAATCCCATATACCTGTCATTACTTTGTATCAAATTCATCGATTTATAAAGCAACCGTAACTTTAGTTTTCCCTATTGCACACTAAACATTCTAAGGCCTATTGCTCCAGGGAAAAAATTAGGGGTCTAATGGAGGGACAGGCGTCTGATTCGGAATTTTTATATGAACCAGACCACATAGGTTGGGGTAGCCGATGGTGAATCGGGGATGGAGAATCGGGGGAATAGGACGGGGAGTGCAGCAGGGGTGCCCACTATCGCCGCCTATTTGTAACGTGTATTCAGGAGAAATGGTATGTCGGGATAAGAAATTAGGAATAAAGGTAGGAGGGGAGTAAATAAAATCAGTGAGATTGGCAGATGATCAAGCATTGGTTAGTCAGACTACCAAAGGATTACAGCCAACGGTGAATGCGTTAGAGGTGCAGTGCAAAAGGTATGGAATGAACAGAAACCACTAGAATATGAAAGTAAAGAGATTTTCTAGAAGTAAGAAGGTGGGGCTGGAGTTTTGGAGGAGAATGGGTTTAGTGGTAGGGACATCAGATGCAGAATTGCGCTTGCTAAAGAAGCATTTTCGAAGAGAAGGGAATTGATGAGGGGGTGTCTGAGAAGAGATGTAAATAAGAGACTGGTGAAAACTTTAATATGGAGTGTGGTGCTTTATGGGTCGGAAACTTGGTCATTGCGAAGGGAGGATCTGCGTCGACTTGAGGCGTTTGTGATGTGGGTTTGGAGAACGACGGAGAAGATGAGATTGGTGGCGAGGAAGACGAACGAGGAGGTATTGGATATGGTTGGAGAGGAGAGGAAGCTTGTGGCAGAGGTTTGGAGAAGGCAGAAGAGATGGATGGAGGAGGTTCTGAAAGGAGAGGGCATGTTGAATTATGGACGAAAGAAAAAGAGGTAGAAGATATGAGGAATTGAAGATGGATCTAATGGTGGGACATTTTTAGGAGGGAAAGCGAGACAATGTGTATGAAACTGGGATGCAAAATGGCGACTGTCCAAGAACCTACCAATCAGCTGGTAGAATACTTGAATGAAAAAACAGCCCCAGGCTGAAATAAGTTTTAGCTAAGGAACTGGATTGCTTAGTTTCTATATATTCTACCCCAAAAAGGCTAGCCATATGGTTTGAATGGTCTGCTCCGTTGTCCTTCCCGTTGGGGAAATTTGTTTCAGCTGACAATTAGACGTCCCAGGATGTATCCGTTTAGGTACTCTGTCTAATGAACGAAGTAATTCGCAGCGACTTTTTTCCAAAGCTCCCAGGGTTTTTACAGGCCTCTTACTAGCCTTAAATCATTAAAGATCTTTTCGAACTGTATTTAATGCATAATTAAGTTGTATAAGTAGATATCATAAACTTTGTGTTATCGTTGAAAGCACACACTCCTCGTTCCGGAGGGACGGAGAGGAGAAATACGACATCGGCACTGCTCCGGAAATGGAAGAATCACAAGAGCGAAACAGCTTCGACTTGTCACAGCTCCGGAACTTAGTCCAGTCCAAAACCAGAGTCCGCTCACTCCGGGACAGGAATGCAATTGACACAGCTCTGGAACGAGTAAAACAGGAGAGTAACAGTTCCTGAGCGCCACGACTCCAGAGCGTAAGAGTTCCGGAACTACAGCTGTGATAAAAAGCAACCAACATGGAGCATAGAAATACAGAATTATGTTTTTACGGAACTGTAATTTCCTGGGTCCTACCACAGCACCGAATTGAGAGGAATGAAATCACAACCCATCTTGCGATATAAAAATTAGCACCTAATAATAACGCAAAAAGCAGGTAATCACTGAAGAGCAGCTTCTAGCTTTCTTGATCCACCATCGTAGGCGGTCCACCTACCATTTCACTTCATTGCCCGTGATCACCTCGCAGAGAAAATTATATCTGATTTCATGAATGAAATATCATTGAGAGACGAATTGTGCCATTACTTTCAGATTAATATTTTTTTATTTTATTTTACGATTTTCGCAGTTTCAAATCCGTGATTAATATCATGAAAAGTTATTTGAAAATTTTGAAGAATGGATTAATTAAGTATTCGTTAAAGCCTATAAAATATTTTAGAATGTTGCATATTAACTACCAACGAATGATTGAATCCACTCGTCAGATTCTTCTGACGTAGAAGACAAGCGTCGTCCGAGCGAGCCACAGACGTTTGATTCATTCAGGCGACGAGGGGGGCGTGGCCAATTGGGAGACAAGAGGGGAGATGCATGGGGGGTGAGGGTAAGACGGGGGACAGGGGTCGGTGGACGGGAGCCAAGGGATCGATTAGCGAAAGGGAAGGGATGAAGGGGGAGGAGGACTCTCTGAAGGCGGAGGAGGGAAAGGGGCGTGGAGGAGGGAAACGAAGTGCAGACCACGTGCGTTTTTCTATTTATAATCATCCACAGCCTTGAAGATGACAGAAATGTCTCATGTCGAAACGTCGGCAAACATGGAGAACCTAACCCGGTGGGAAGAAGAATTCATCATGTACAATTACTTCATACCACCTGGAGTAAAAAAAGTTGTGAGTAGAAAGGCATCGAACGAAATAGTCGGGAGTATTTTCCCGACAGAGGTCCCTCCCCCCCCCCCCACTCCACCCTTACCTCTACACTGCCCTCCCCCTCCACTCCCTCCCTCTGGTGCAGATTGCCAGGCAACCATTCCGCTCAACAAGAGCACCAAAGAGAGCTCCACGTGTCGTCAAAACCAAACCATGTATGATTTCCATAAACTGCGACCCCTAAAACCTCCAAGGCCGAAATAAATTTGGAGCGTCACTTATGGAAGCAGCGGTGGCCTATAGATACGGAGTTCAATTTCTGATCCAAGGGTCGCAGGTTCGAGACTAGTGGATGGAAAATACTCTCAACCCTTTAGCAAATAATCTGCGAACTTTTCGGAACAAGACAACGAAGAGTGCTATGCTATGACCTTGGTGCTGCACTACTGAACGGCGAAAGGCAGCATATACACCAGAGGGGACACTGATGGTGAAAATAAATATAATGGGTCCGGTATCAACTGCCATGCCTGCGGGCAAAAGTGCAGCTCATGGAAACGGTCGCAGCACTGCGATGCGAAAAGCAACGGAGAAACCACGACACTATTCTCCCGAGAAGATGCCGTCTTGCATTAATAGACGCGCTGAAAATTCGGAGGTAAAATAGTCCCCCAATTGGATTTCCGAGTGGGAAAATTGGAAAGTTTTCCAACTGAGAGGGCAACGTCGGTCAATGTAATCACTTATAGGTTTAGAACCTGGAAAGTGTAAGCATACAATGGAAGGCTTCATTTGACGAATCTTATGATGAATTGGCTAATGACGGTGATGATAATGATTAGCTGCTTTGCAATGATAAACAACACTGGTTTATACTAATGTATTCTAATAGTGTGTTGCTCGACGAGATGAAATTAGCATCCAGAGAATCTTTCTACAATGAAGCGCCTCCGAAAAGGTCTTCACATTATTTCGCGTCAACGGAGAAGGGAAATGTTTTCCACTAATTGGAATACACGGCTATCTAATTAGACTTTCATTTTTCGAGTACATTATATAGGCTGTTATATTTCTGTTTGAAGGCAGAGGGAAGAGAAAAAGACCCGCCCTTTGCGATGGCGGACGGGAAAGGGAACGCTAGAATTATGAAAAAGAAAAAAGTAGAAATTACCAGAACGACATGAAAAGCTCTTAATTTTCCTCTAAATCTGAACCATTTCGTCTCCGCAGTCAAATTGCTCGTAATGGCTCGCGCCGCTATTTAACCATTCCACTTCCATTTAATATTCCTCCGTCTCTTTCTGGAAGCGACTAATTCCGAGTTCTCCTCAGACATGCAACGGGAATCATCGCTCTCCGCTCGGAACTTATACACCACACCATATGAATGCTCCTGCTCGTCTCCCAACACCACCCTCCCTCCATTCCACGAGAGGGAAGGAGAGTGGGATCGGTATCCTTTCTTCTAACCACCCTTCCTCCTCCTCCTGCGTTCTTCCTTCCTTTACCTGCCCGGGGGGGCATTAGTCGTCCCAAATGGGGGCATTAGTCGAAGGGGCCAATTTGCGTATTTTGCCCCGGGAGATATAGAGTGGGACTTCCCTCGTTCCGACGACGCTGGGTCAATTAGCTCAATCAAGACCATCTGACTCACCCCTCGCCATAATTCTCTTTATCGTTCGCGGCTCAGAAGAACAACATTGTGCGCGCACAGCGTTCAAGTGAAGCATCGAGGAAGCTGCAGTCGAGAAAATGCATCTGTCCGAGGGGTGATGGCTCCAAGAGTTATAATGACGATCTTAAGCAGCCCCAAATCACAGAACAAAGTTAATTTCTAAGACAAGAGCATCGCAATTTCATATCGTGGGATAAGGAAATGAAGTATATAAACGAGGCATGTGGCCACGAAGGGGATGGTCACGTGAGGAAAAAAAAGGACCTCAACTAAAGGAAAGTGCTCATCAAATGAAATAAAATTGCACGTTGAGGATGGAGTAAATATATGGATATTTCACAAAACCCTGTTACCTGTATAGTACTCTTAAAAAGGATTTTTAATTTGCTGGAATGAAGATATGAAGAATTGAAGAGGGATCTTATAACGGGCCATCCTAAGGAGGGAAAGCGAGACAATGTCTATGAGGTTGGGATGCAGAATGGGGACTGTCCAAGAACCTACCAATCAGCTGGTAGAATACTTGAATGAAAAAAAATAATGAGGAGTAAAGGTGTGTTGAGGGATGTTATTAAGAGTGTTATGTTATCATGGTATAGAAAGAGAGGTTAGTTAAATATTTTTAAGGTAGATCAGAGAGGTAGGAATAGTGTCGATTTGAGGAAGGAAATCGAGTAAAGAAATATGTTTTAGGGTTGTGCAGAGCATTTGAGCTACACCTACTATCATCAAAAGGTTCTTTTAATATCCAGTACTAACATATTAATAGTAATAGTGGGACGCAATGCTGTTAAATAAGCACAAGTCTTCCTTAGCTCCCTTCTGAGTTAAAACATTTAACAGTTTTATCGCACGCCAATAACCACCCGATAGCTAAACTCAGAGACATTTTTTATTCCATTCCTGCAGGATGGGGACTGTCCAAGAACCTACTAATCAGCTGGTAGAATACTTAAATGAAAGAATGAAGCTATTTTACTTACAATGCACAACATAAACTTCACAAGGAGATGCCCGAATATGCCATAATTCGCCTCATTAGACTTTAATAATTAATTACATAATTGAAGCTGGAATTACACCACCCTTCCCTAGTATCAGAGGACGTTGTCACAACGTTGCATCAACGTGCACAATGTTACATGACAACCTGTACGTTGCCACAACGTTGCATCAACGTCCAATCACAACGTTATCACTTCATGTTGCCACAACGTTGCATCAACGTCCAAGCACAACGTTATCAGTCAACATTGAGTCAACGTGCATGCAACGTTGACGTCAGCTAGGATTTAAATTTTAATTTATCTATAATTATACCACAGGGGTTGGCAAAATGCGCATCTATGGATTAGTGCACGCGTGAACATTGTCTTGACGTATAAATGTATATTTAATGTTTTGATTAATTTATTTTACTATTTTGGTTGTCTGCTTGTGAACGAGAATGTGAACATACATGTAGGAATTGGAATAAATCTTGTTTATTCTCAGTAATAGATATTGTATTTATATTCATACTATGTGGCAATATAGGTTTCAATTAATTAATGCCTGATAACTGTTATAGTGATTGGATCGCATTTTCTCAAACTATCACGTAATTATACAATTTAAAAATTAGTTCTCGAAGATACATTAATCCACGGGAGTGGCCATTTATATAAGACTTTCACGATGCGAGTTTTTTAATGTCGGGTGCGAGAATATGCGCTAAGAGCCGTAGGTTATATGGTATTATGAGATATGTAGATTAAATGTCGTCAAGTAGATACAAGATAGGGTAATTCAATGTAGTAAAACGCCATCGCGTGAAATCATCATGCACAGTATTTAAAACGTAGGTTCATTTTTTTATTTTGAGAGGGCAGGGAAGAGTCAGCGGAAAGGGCAAGGGAGTTTCAAGGGAGAAAGTTTTACCTGAGTAACTAGGAAAGATCCGCCTGTTGACAAATTATCAACATTAATGTTAATTATGGGGTAATTCTATTGATGGATAAAGCTAGGGAAATGTTTTAACTCTGCCTTGACAATATTGCACCGATAACGTTGCAGCGATGTTGCATTGATAACGTTGCAGCAACGTGGTTTTTCGGGATATTTGGATGTTGAGGCAACGTGCATGTAACGTTACGACAACCAACATCAACGTTGTGTACACTTGTATCTTTTCCCATTGTAACGTTGTCACAACGTTGTGACAACGTCCTCTGTTACTATCTTTACATTTCAGGGCCCCTTGAATACTTTTCAAGTATGAGTGAGGCCCCCCTTGAATACTTTTCAAGTATGAGTGAGGCACTAAGTAGAGAAATCTAGTTTTATTCCACGGCCGTGAAACCTATGAAGCCCCGAAGTATACTTCTTAGTGACTGTAGATCTCTTTACAGGAATGACTTTGACTTTACTTCACTATTTTCCTTAGAAATACTAAAACATAGACCTCATGTTACCCGAGAAATTTTCTTACCCCAACCTGTCGTTACCTGATTGAATGTTTTGCAGGATTGGCATTGCGAAGTAAAAAGGTAAAGCATCGGTAGGTGTGGCCGTCCGTTCCCATACTCAACACACACACAGGTCATGTCATAATTTTGCACTTCCTGCTCGCCACTTGCAGGAAAGAGAAACAACACTCAGGATGAGTCGAACGCTTAGATACCCATCCCAGTTAGAGTAATGCCAAAAAAAATCCCTATCTTCCGTGACCAAGCGGGAAACGATGTGCATATCGATCCCTCAATATTCAATCACGGTATTATATTTTGAAACCGCTCGAATAATGAGTTAACGGTTAATTTGATTTGAAAATAATAAAATTAACATGTTAGCATCGACATTTTGAAACAGACTGAGAATAGATTACAGATTAATGCGGGCCAAACAGACTGACATCAGATACTAAAAGATTAAAAGAAATTTGAATTTCACTATGTACAAAATCTGTGGTTTCAGGCGTGATGGAGTGGAACCGGAACATCACTGCAGTTAATGAAACAAGAGCAATTTACACAAGTATGACATGAAGATGCTGTAAAAAGCGAAACCGGTCGTGCAATAAATGTCATACTTGTGGAAATTGCTCTTGTTTCATTAACTGCAGTTCACGATGTACCGTCTGTCAATTAAGTATAAATAATGCACCAATAGTTGCTCCGGCTTATTTTTTCGGTTCGGTTTGTTTCTCAAAAATAAAGAATAAAGAATGAAAAATAAAGTATGGAAAAATATGACTAACACATCAAACGCGATGAACTTGCAATTTTTCTGATAGGAAGAGTAAGCGCGCAGAGCCATACGAGAAAGTGACCACGAAGGAATTAAAGAAATTATAGATTTCATGCATGAATGCAAAATTCATTCGTATTCAAACGTGTATATCGGAATGGGTGAAGAAAAGTTGGATGACTTTTTAGCACAGCCCTTTATTCATGTTGTTTTATTTATCTCGACCATTGTAACGGTACGGAGTAACATCTTCACCTGACATCCATATTCCATATTCACTCTGCTACTCTATAACGGAACAATGATCGTGATAAATAAAACAACATGAATAAAGAGCTGTACTGAAATTTCACCTAACATTCCCACTATGAAAAACTTCCACACACGAAACCGTTTCTTATGTGAATGGATGAATGTTATAGCCACGATGAAATATACAATGCGGAACGAAACTGGGTGAAGAGAGAGAGAGTGTGTATAAATGGACCTAAAGTGAGAAATATACTCTTCTGAATACATGGCGGAATATGGATCTACTGGCAATCCGCGTGACGTATCTTTGAGGTAAAAGTGCAAGTGGTTTAAAGCATCTCTTTCTTTAATAAACATATGAGGTCGCCACTCTACGGAGCTATCTGCATCTACAAAATACCCTGCAAGCCACCTCAGGGGTGTGTGGTAGGGGTGAGTATTCACCAGCATGCATTACACCGTACTCTAAAGTTAGTGTTACAACGACTAAAGCTATGACAAAGTCAACATTTTATCCAGCAAATATTGTAGTTACCATAGAAACGCTTAACATTCGGAATTCCACATGTAAATAGACTATCATAAGCATCAGTGACAAAACTGAAATAACGATATATGTCGAATACACCACAGAGGAAACATTCGCACCTATTCAATTGGCGTAGGTTGGCAGGGAGAGGGTAAGATGTAGATTGATGATCTACCCTATTATCTCCTCGACCATATCCATTGAGTGCAGTGATGCAGGGCGCGGAAATTACTAATAGTACAACTAGCCAATTACACTGTTCACCGAATGTAGTGGAAAATGTATGCATTCATACATAATTATGAACGCAACCTTTAGCCACACTACCCACAGATGGGAAATTGGCACGTATTTGATAAGATAAAGGAAGATCAGAAGAAGGTATAGTCATTACTGGCCACCATTGTGCCTAGGTAACATTTACCCAGGATTATTGCATACTGCACATTTGCTTACAGAATATTTTTTTTTCGCAAAAATAAATTCAGATTTTATAATGAATGTAAATGGTCAACAAAAGTTATACAATTCGAAATAATGGTCGGAAATGTTTTTAGTATTAAGAGTTTCCTGCATCGAAATTATCGGGTTCGAAGTGGTTCCGATTCTACTGTGTTGATAAGTAACGTTGGTACAAATCCAAAGCAGTTCCGCGAAGATATTTTAAGAGCCTGAAAGAAAATAACGCAACTTTCATAGCGTTCGTGGTCAATTTAGCTGCTCCATTAAATGCCCCGCGTCGTAAACCACAGAGCATTCCTCTCGTCCCCGAGAAATACGAGTCCAGTCTCGCAATGCGCGAGACAGCCACGAGCGTGCGTGCTCCGGACAACCCCACGTGAGTGTTTCCGGCGCATGTGCGGCACGAAGGCGACGCAAGGGAGGGAAAGGTGCGGCAGCGGTGAAGGAACGCGTTAAGCGTTGTCGCTTTCCGGTTGGTGGGAGAGAAGAGGAACGCGAGCAATTTCCACGCCATGCTAAATCCTCATTCCGCGAAATGCTAATTGTCCAACCTATTCCATTCCAGCCAACCCCCTTCTCCCGTCCAAGCGGCCTCATCTGCAGGCAAACAATGTTTTTCCTATCGAACTTCGACACGCTCACCGCATTAAGAGCTGCGGCGACTATCCGACTGTGCACCATGAAAATATCCCCTTCATGATGACTCAGATTAGCTGTGCAAGTACATCACTTGAGAGGAGAACACGTGCTAATGCACGAACCGAAAACCAGCCTTATTCCTAGAAGGACCCTATATTCTGCCCGGACGCCCATTACGAGCACTTAACTCGCAAATGTGTGACAATTCATTTAGAAACTGCGAATGCTTTTGAAGGGACGGATGGCGATAGTCCAGCACTCGGCCTACCGGCGGTCTGTGAGCTAAAAATTCCAGTGAGACTAAACGTTTAGGGCTCAAACATTTGAACTGTTCTCCGAGAGTATAAAAAATAAGAAGATTGCTTAGAGGAGCGGTATAATTGAGCATAAAACCTAGCCGATACTGGACGTGACAACTTTAGTGTCATTCAGACTAGTTTCATACAGTGCGATAAATTATAGCTCGTTTGCATGATCCAAAAAAATGACAAGGTTTACTTGAAATAAGTTAAATAATCAATTAAACAGAATTACGTTTTCACTCTTCAAGTGGAATATATTTTAAAGTTCCTCCCACCTTCCTTTCCTAAAAATGCGAAAACATTGCATGATAAATCATTTTAAAGACTACAGAGCTTTCATCGAGAAGAACAGCTTTGCGTTGACGATACATGCTTTACAAAGATATAAGTCTCCAACACCAATGTCATTAACGGGTCATAACCACTTATTGGCATCGGTAAATGATAAGAGGGCCTTGTGGAGAATGCAATCGTAAACAGCTTACAAAATAAAGTGTACATATGCAGTTGGAGCGGTAATTCCCACCATATTGCCTCACTCTCAATAACAGTCACTCAGGAACATTCAGTGATGAACTCTACGGATTCCGAACATTCCGATTCCGATTCCGACCTAAATTTGAACCCATAACCCTTGATTACGCGTCTGCTGAGCTATTGGAGCAAATAATTTCAATATTTCAATGATTTTACGCAAACAATCTGCCTAATAAAAGCTATTTTACATATATTAGGTATACGATGAAATGATGCTATCGATATTAGAGGGCTTATGATTGGGCCAGAATTAATTATCCAGACTCGAAACAATCTCCGCTTACTCTTCGCCTAAGACGAAATAATTATTGCCTCAAAAATTTCATCTTCTCAGTCGTTTCATCAATTCACCTCAAGGATGAAATCGGCCGAATAATGCTAAAGTTTCACTGCCAGCTCTGGATGACAGTTTTAGCCTCAATGTCTCATAAAATACGTTGTCGTCGTGACCTACTTAAGTCATAAAACTGTATCTTGACTGTTTCTTAAAAATTTTAACTTAAGATTTTTTTTAAGAAAAGCATTGCCGACTTTCTGCCGTCAACTTTTGAACGTGATGTGGGCATTTAGTAAGTCATATAAAGTTGCAATCCAAAGAAAGACGGCAAAGATTGCCCATGAAATGTTTTTAATGAAGTAACCGAGTAATTCAATGCTTGAGGGATTTCCGTATGGAATGTATCCAAAGTCAACACAAAAAAGAAAATAAATAAATGATAATAGCACTCGTATAACATACGCCTACTTAATTTCATCGGAGTCTAAATTAACCTCCCCTCAACCTGTAAATTGTCTGCTAGTTATATTTTCATTTACCCGGTCGCAAATAACTTTGTTTTTCATTCAATAGTCGAAGTGGAGGAAGGAATGAGGGTAAGGCAGTTGCAACAATGCCATTTCATGTGTAAGTACTAATTTCTTAATTCGACGGCAGCATGATAACTACATTTTAACTGCGAATAGAGCATTCCAAAAATGTGGCATTCAGTAATTAACCTGTTAGCTGATTGTGATGTGGCACTTAAGAAGGAGTCGTTGGGTGTTAAACAACTAATAGCAAATTCCATTTCCAAGCATTAGTCCTCTCGCTGTCCAAAATCTCTTATGTCCGTGTTATTCGTGAGGTCAAGAACTATATCATGAACAATAACCTGACAATGACGAAAGCGGGCAAAGGTAATAGTATTGTAATATTATATAGAGAAGATTACCTCAAGAAATTTATGAATATTTTGAGTGTTGACAATCATTTTCATATTTTAAAGAAAGGCCACACAAATTGCTTCCAGCAGGAGGTGAAATACTCGTTACGGACCTGTTCCGCTTTGCTTACAGATAAAGAGAATTGGGGTCTCATTCGCATGCATCCTCAACCTCCCCGGATATACGGCCTTCCAAAAACTCACAAGCTTGGTGCTGCGATTTGCTTTGTAGTACCCAATATTATACTGCTCCTTGCCACCGATTGCAGGTTGTAACCCAAGTTGGTGTCAACGACGCCATGGACCGTGGATCCGAGGAGATCCTGCGTTCCTTCCGGGAAACCAGAGGCTGCGTCGTTTCTGTACGGACATCGGAGCCACCTTCGTTGACCTTCGGCCGGCAATCCGATCATGTCGGAACCCTCTGAACCAGTCTGGTGTCCATTACACGACCGAGGCAGCTAAGTGTGTAGCTGGTAGTATTTTAGAGCACTGCAGGCCTTTTTTAGGGTAGAGAGAAGGGCAGAGAGAAGATCATGCAGTGGGTTATTAAGTAAAGGGGTCACCGTAAATATTGGTAGGAATGAGAGCTTTTTTAAAATTCAGAATGACTTAACATCCGAAAAAAATAGAAAACGTGGCTCAGGTACATCAAAAACAAGAGTCATTAATGTTTTTAAATAATCGATGGACAGAACTTGTAATTCGTATCCCAGGGATTCCATTTCCTTTGTGGTTGTTAATTGCCGTAGTATAAAAAAACGTGGTCTGCGTCGGACCAGACGGTGGAAGTTATACTTCTTTGGCCGGTCGCACACACCTGCTCACACACACAGGCAGACAGGATATATAAATGAAATAAAAGACATTTTTTTCTCTTCGAAATATTGGGGCCTGTTTCTCTATTATAATTTCAAAATCCAAGAGATAATGCTTCATAGAACATTATCATTTTACATGGTTTTGACTTGTAGAATGGAGTTTCGAGGTACATTTCAGAAAGTAGGTGCAAGGATTAATGTTTCCTGGAAAAACAGAGAGAGGGAAACCCGGAATAAGGTGTAAAGAGTGTTTCAGAAGCAAAATGGAGGAATCTGGAGCGATCCCAACGGATTTCGTAGGCATAAGCAAATGGAGGAGTGTCAAAGCTACGAAACAGTTTATGTATATAATTATAAAACATTGTAAAAAGTATATTTCTAAGGCATAATATCGTTAAAAGCGATTGAAATACGCACGGAGAATGTTATATTCCTTTAAGTTTAATCTTTATAGCACGCGTATAAGGTACTGGAAGTCTCGGGAACAATGAAAAAATTGCTTAGCAACGAAAATGAAAAAAGATCGAAATTTGCATTAATTTTGCGTTTAAACTTCAAATATTTCAATTTATCGATCGATAGAGAAACATCGGTTGCAAGAAGTAAATGCATTGATCGTTTGGCCTCATTTCAGTCAAAGAATGAAACTTGTATCTAAATTATTTCATATTTTAATGAATGAATGAAAATTACTCTACACGTAAATTATTCGTTTTTCCCATTTAAACCCATTAAAAAACAAAATCCTATCTGGACTCGAAACCAATGAAAAATATTGGGATTTTCGATTTTTTCCTGACTCAACACCAAATTTGAACCCTTCCCTGAAAATTTCATCCTTTTAGCTCGATTAGAAATACCCAGGAATTCGTATCAATGAGTACAATTGTGGATTTTTCTCACCCAAAAAAGAGCGTGACGCGGTTTCTCGACCAACATCCCATCCCAAAAGTCTCCAACGGGCGCAAAGAAGTATAACTTCAAAAACAAAGTCGCTGATTTTCACCATCTCATTGGAAGCTCGGAAGCTGATGTAGTAATAGGAACAGAAAGTTGGCTATCGAATAAAATTGCGGATACCGAGATCTTCCCAAAATCATATTCAATATACAGAAAAGACCGAACAGCGAGAACAGGAGGAGGAGTATTTATCGCAGTCAAAGATGAGTTCGTCAGCAGAGCCGAAATATTTCCAGATAATGATTTAGAAAGTGTGTGGTGTTCCATTAAATGCTCAACAAAAAGAATTTTATTTGCTGATATTATAGACCACCCGATGCAGACTTAAATTCAGTTCTGGAGTTGGATAGACAGGTGAAACGTCTCACACATCAAAATAACGAAAATAATATAAATATGGGTGGAGATTTCAACGTTCCCTCGATTGACTGGAAGACATATAGTTCAAAAATGGTGGCAAAGAAAAAGAGTTGTGCGACACTCTACTCCACACATTCACTTCTAATTCCTTGAATCAAATAGTCACAACACCAACCAGAGGAAACAACGTTCTAGATCTTTTGGCGACCAACATACCTGAAAGTGTCCTTAACGTAGTAACAGTGAACGGAATTAGCGACCACAGAGCAGTAAAAGCTAGATTCCATATTAGTACTGACAAAAAGGCACCCATAAAGAGGAGGGTATATTTATTTCACAAGGTGGATTTCGAAGGCTTAAAACAAGAACTATTGACCTCGTATAAAAAATTTAGTGATATTAGTGAAAACAGTTGTACTGACTATACATGGAATACTTTTCGTAACATCACACAACTAGCCATAATTAGCGCAACACCAAGTAAACTTAAAAAGGTCATTACTGAACCTAGGCGGTATAATGCGGACGTCCGAAAATCTCTCAAGCGACAACGAATACGGCACGCAAAAATGAGGAACGAACGTCAGGATCTCCCCGAAGAGGAATATAAAAAGTTATGCGAAAAATACAAGAAAGCGAAAACAGCAGCTATGGCGGCCTTTCAAAATGCATTAACGGAATTCAAAAATAAAATATTGGACGAATATTTAGAGGATAACCCAAAGGCATTTTGGTCATACGTGTGGGAGGTTCAAGGCTGCATATCAACAGTAACGTCACTAAAGAACAATCTAGGAGAAAGAGCAAACGACAAATTAGATAAAGCAAATATCCTCGACGCCTTTTTTCAAAACGTCTATACAAAATGCTTTCCAAACGACACCACTACAATGCCTAGGCTATATAAGCACCCAATGCAGTCTATTTATATCACCAGTCGTGGAATAGAAAGTCATCTGAAATCCATTAATTCCAATAAATCACCCGGTCCCGAACAAATTCCCACCCGAGTTTATGAAGAATTAGCATCAGAAATAGCACCGTATCTCAAAATAATATTTGAAAAATCTCTAACACAACATCGTGTTCCTTACGATTGGAAAATCGTGAACGTTACACCAATATTTAAAAGTGGCGATAAGGAAGATCCCAGTAACTATAGACCGATTTCCCTTACGTCTATCTCGTGCAAGATATTGGAACATATAATCGACAGTTCGATTATGGGGTACTTGGATAATCAAAACTTGTTAGAGCCAAATCAGCACGGATTCCGGAAAGGCAGGTCTTGCGAAACCCAGTCGGCCCTCTTCCTTCACGACATTCTTTCCTCGGGAGAAAAGCTTGTCCAAGTAGACGCAATATTTCTAGATTTTAAAAAAGCTTTCGATAAGGTCCCTCATTCAAAGTTACTCGTTAAATTGGAAGCATACGGAATACACCACGACGTAATATGTTGGATAAGAGAATTCTTTAACAGAGTCCTTAGCCGACCGCGAACAGAGGGTAGTTCTAGATGGCGTTAGCTCAGATGTAGTGAAAGTTACATCAGGTGTACCTCAGGGAAGTATCACCGGTCCCTTATTGTTCCCTTTGTATATTAATAACATCACTACCGTTGTTACTAGCAAAATTCGCCTCTTCGCAGATGACGCAGTGTTGTACAGGGATCTAGTTAATGAGTCCGACAAGATTGCGTTACAAAAAGACCTAGATGCTATAAATGAATGGTGCAATACTAGGCAGTTAGAATTGATTTTTAATAAGTGCGTCGTTATGAATTTTTGTAAAAAGAATAATTTGGTCAACAATACGTACACAATTAATCAAACAGACTTATCAAATGTAGAGTCAGTTAAATACTTAGGTGTGACCCTTACCATAGAGCAAACATATACATGTATAATATGTTTAATCTATGCCCTTACTCAGGACCTGTCTTGGGGGAAACACGTTCGGGAAATCTGCGGACAGGCTAGTCAAAAATTGGGATTTATCAAAAGAATATTACGAAAATGCGACGAGAAAGTTAAAGAGCGATGTTATTTTTCACTCGTGAGACCTCATTTGGAGTACGCCGCTAGCATATGGGACCCTTACGAAGTAGGGCTAATCTCTGAAATAGATAGAATACAACGGAGAGCAGCAAGGTTTGTGAAAAATTGTTACGATAAAATTAGCAGTGTTACCGAATTGTTGAAGGAATTAGGGTGGGAATCTCTAACTGATCGAAGGGAGAAATACAGGTTAAATCTTTTGCGCAAACTCGGAGCAGACAGTTTTTAGCCGGACGTTCAATATATACTGCTAGAGCCAACGTACTACGGTAGAAGTGATCACAGGAATAAAATAAAGGAAATTGACTGCCAAACCGATGGATTCAAAATGTCATTTTTCCCACGCACAATAAGGGATCATAATAGTTGCGATAGATCAATCACATGAAACTTACACCCTAAATAGGTAGAGTAGAATTTTCACTTGTGCTAAAACCATTTTCTAAAACCCTGACTTTGCTCCTTAAACTTAAGTTCCTCCCCACCTCCTGTCTCCTTCGTTATGCTTACTTTTCAAACATATATATGTCAGGCAAACTGCTTACTCGGTCACCTCTTGAAAATTACGTGATAACGTCGAAACCAGTTGAGATAGGAATAAAAAAGGAAAATAAAATTATCTTTATTTATTCACAGAAAATTTACCTTTCATAAATGATACCCACATACATGAGCTGAGTTGCGAAGGTCCATAAATTTAAGTTCGTAGTCTTCATAAATCATATTCAATCCTTTTCTCCTCACTCATTGAAATCCATGGAAGTGAAAAGATGACCCAAAAAAAGAGATGCGTGGGTTGATACTGTCTATGAATTTGACGTAGGTTTCTTCCGCCTCGCCTGAGGACGCCTACGACACAGTAGGCGAAACGTCGCCATCAAGAATGATGTCAACGCGGACGAAACCCGCAATCCTATCATCTGTCTATGAACGTATCCATCAGCTTGTGGATTAACCGTTGACGGAAGCATTCATTAGTACAGCAATTTGAGATTACTCTTCTGCTACCAAAGCCGAGGAACACTTAAAATGTGCATTAAGCTCTAGATACAAAGGCGAATGCTCCTCAACTCACCCTGATCGGTTATTGAGTCACGGGTTTTGGCACCCATGACCAAACCCCTGAACTCAGTTACCCTTAGGCGTAGAAAACAAACAAACCACACCCTGAACTCCGAATCCTAAGGGATTAGGGAACTCGGTGGTGGTGATATCCAGAAGTAAATCCCCCTGATTTCGAAGCGGATTAGAGGTTGCCATTCAACGCGCATTGGATTTCAACTGTTTTGGAATTAAGTTCGCGATTTTTTCCAAGTCCCTCTTTGCTGCGGCCTAGCGAGATTATGCACGTCCCGCCGATAAACACGCCGCGGTGTTTGCCGTGCGAGAAATCACACCGCCCAGGGCAGGATTAACGGCGGTGGATACATTTGGCCGTCCTTCCCCCCTCTCTCATCCCCTACCCCTCCACCCCTACCACTCCGCCCCTACCCCTCTATCCCTTCCCCCTTAGAATGCTATCTGCATCTCCCCCGTCTCCTTCCCCAGTCCCATCTCCTCAACGGTGCCATGACGAATCGCAATGCTATGATCTGTCATTCGAGATGATTCATTTTTTGATGGAAAAATGCAAATGAGACGCATAAGCATTATATTTGTTCCTGAAGGAGAATAAAGGTCAATTAATAATGAATCCATAGGTGGAAATTTTAGTTGCTAAGATGCTATATAACAGCGAGAATAGACCTCTTAGCCTAGAATTAGAGGTTGAAGGAACAATAGATAAGGATAACCTCGGACCAGAGTTACTTGAGAGTGAAATAGTGAGGGCATTAAGAGAGATGAAGGGTAGAAAATCCGTGGGAACCGATAACCTACCTTCGGAGTTACTGAAGAGTCTAGGTAGTAAGGGGAGAAAATCGTTTTTCGAACTTATTCGCAGGATCTACGAGGAAGGAGTATGGCCAGAGGATATCGTGAAAATAGAATTAATACCTATCCCGAAGAAAAAGAAAGCGTCAGAATGCGAGGAGTATGGAACAATCAGTTTAATTTCGTACACGGCAAATGTTTTGCTTAGAATACTAAATAGTAGGTTGGAGAGCAGAGCAAACTGCTATTTAGGCGATGACTAATTTGGTTTCAGGAAGGGGAGGGCCACCAGAGACGCGATTGCGGTAATGACGACACTTATAGATAGAAACATAGTGTATAACCACTTAACCAGGAGGTCTTCACTTGCTTTGCGGAATTCGAAACGGCGTTTGACAGAGTAAACTGGGAGAAACTTATGCAGATACTGGGGAAAATAGGAATAGATTGGCGTGACAGGAGACTTATCCGAAACTTATATACGGGGCAGAGGGCTCAGGTAAGGGTAGCCGACGGTGAATCAGGGTGGGCAGCTATAGGTCGCGGGGTACGGCAAGGGTGTCCGTTATCGCCTTTACTTTTTAACATCTATGCTGATGAAATCTTAAGAGAGGCATGGGATGAGCTAGATGGGGGAATGAAATTAGGATGCCAGTGGATAAAGTCGGTTAGATTCGCAGACGACCAGGCGTTGGTCAGTCGGACATCGAGAGAACTGCACGTGAAACGTTAGTAGATGCACTGGAAAAGCAGTGTGAGAAATACGGAATGAAGATAAATAATAGGAAAACAAAAGTAATGAGATTCTGTAGGACAAAGAAAGCGAAGCTGGTGATAAGAGTAGGAAGTCACAAACTGGAGCAAGTAGAACAATTTAATTTCTTGGGTAGTACGCTAGAAGAAAGAGGACATAGTAGCCAAGACATTAGGAGGAGAATAGTGCTAGCGAAGGAAGCGTTCAATAATAGAGCATAGCTGATGACGGGGACCTTAAGTAAGGATGTAAATAATGGGTTAGTGAAGAGCTTGATATGGAGTGTGGCGTTGTATGGGGAAACGTGGACCTTGAGAAAGGAAGACGAAAATAGGCTTAAGGCTTTCGAGATGTGGGTGTGGAGGAGGATGGAGAAGGTGCGTTGGACGGAAAGGAAGACAAATGAGGAAGTGCTTGACATGGTGGGCGAGGAGAGGAAACTTACAGATGAGATTAGGGGAAGACAGGGTAGGTGCCTGGAAGGGGTAATGAGGGGCGATGGTTTGCTGAAGGCCGTGATAGAGGGTAGGATGTTGGGTAAGCGGGGAAGAGGAAGGAAGAGAATTGGTTTTATGGACGGGATGAAGAAAGGTAGGTAGGATGAAGATAGAAATACTAGAGGTAGATAGGGCACGGCACGTGTAAGAGTTCGTTGGATATTCTCTGACTTTCATCATAAACCTACTTCTAACCGGTAGATTACTGTAATGAATGAATGAAGATGCCATCGTAGATCACTCGTTTATTCGAGAGAGAAATAATTTCGTCTCTATAACAGCAATTGACCTGCAAAGCACTTTAATGATATATGATCAGTAGCAGCTGGGGATTGGCATATCAAAATACAGCAGCGTGAACAGTGCTGAGATAAATAATCAAAATACATCAATAAGATCAGAATAAGCACTACAGTTATGTGGACAAGTTTGAGGGTTCTTTAAAGCGTATCTTTTGCAATGACAATTGTAATTTTGCAATGACCTTCAAGAGGTCGCTGAGCGAGGCGTGGTCCTTCCTCACAAGCGTCTCAGTGGAGTGGAGTACACCTGTCATACGTTGGTCCCTGGCGTGATATTCTACACATAGACCACTTACTTTGGCATGTTTGACTTGAAATTTTTTTGAATAGGGGCCATGGCTTCTGTCAGAAAACTTCAAGCTGGTTGATAGTTGTCAATTTCCGCCTCTAACCCCTTCCTTAGAAAGGTACGTTGTTCACGGCCGTTGGAATTATTTACATTATTATAAGTATTTATTTCGTCTTATTTTGTGCAATACAGCCCCCAGATAGTACGTTACTTAGTCATCATCTACGTCCATAAGTTCAAAACCGCTTAGTAAGTAGGAAAAAATACTTTGCTATTTATCACATTATTAATTTATTAGCGACCGGTTTTGATAAAGAGTATCAATATCTGACAATTTCTCACAGTAATTACATGATTAAAGAGCACAGGAGGCGGGGTCGAAGTAGATATCAGGGGCTTGGTGGGGATCATTGGCGGGGAGAGGGAGGTTCGTTTTGAAAGGTGAAGGCAGCTAACTGCATGAGGTAAACGGAGGTCGGTGTCGTGTATCAGGATTGCATTTTTGAAGAAAAAATTTAGAAGGGGCGAGCGGAAAGAGTACAATTGCTCGTTGACTAATTTTCTGTGTAGTGAGGTTTGATCATGAAGAATTTCCGGCTGCTCAAGTGCGTCCAGTACCTACTGGGACATTCTTTCCCTACGCAGAATTCTTTGGTTCTAAAATCACTAATGTCATTGCAATGAAGGAGGTGTTTGGCAAAGGGCAAAGTTGTTTGCGAAGTCAAGTCGAAGACTAGCTCAAGCACTTCCTTATTTGTCTTCCTTTCCGTCCAACAACGTTCTCCATCCTCCTCCACACCCACATCCCGAACGCATTCAGCCTATTTTAGTCTTCCTTTCTCAAGGTCCACGTTTCTGCTCCATAAAACACCACACTCCATATCAAGCTCTTCACCAGCCTCTTTTTTACATCCTTACTTAAGGTCCCCGTCACCAGCTCCCTTCTATTATTGAACGCTTCCTTCGCTAGCGCTATTCTCCTCCTAATGTCTTTGCTACTATGATCATTTTCTTCTACCGTATTACCCAAGTAATTTAATTGCTCTACTTGCACCAGTTTGTGTCCTCCTAAGTGGTAGTACCGCAATGCGCGTACCTTAGCCTTCAAAGCACGTTAAAACAAAATACCACTACTACTACTTTAAAGGGCATGCGTAGCTTGTTCAGAACAAAAAACCTATTCTTTACAAAGTTGGTCAAACATGGCCTGATCTTAGCTTTTAGGGTGAATAAAATGATCATGGCGTTTTGATATTAAAATTTGGAGACCACGTAGGCCGGTATAACACCTATTATACAGAAAAACCTCGATCCTAAAGACGTGGTAAGCTACTTAAACCACTGCAGTACTGCGAAGTGGAAAACAACGGTATCCCTGATGTTGTACGAAGGTTGAAAGAAACGAAAAAACACAGATCGGCCCACCTAAGTACTCTATACAAAGCTGAAAATAATGAAAACGATGCAGGATCAATCGATTAAATATAGATCGACATTAATGAAAAAGGAATAGTGAAAGCAGTTAGAGAAAGAAAGAAAGAAGAAATTAAGAGAAGTTGAAGCCATGGATTACAGAGAAAAAAACTATAATTTACGTCACTTAGGTTCTAAAGAAAATTGGTTTAAAAAACTCGAATTAAGGTGCACTGCAGCAATATAAAATTGCAAGAAATATGATCAGCTGTGACGCAAAAAATCCGAGGCATGAGTTAGTGAAAAAATGATGTACGTCAATTGGCGAGTGACCATCTCTTGCAGAAAAAAGTTGAAGATTCCACCAGAATAGAAATAAAATTCCTACTTTAAGTAACTACTTATAAAATACACCCGGAGTATTATAGGAAGGAAAAATAAACGCATAGCTTATTTTTTCCACTTGACACCCTCTTGAAAACAGAAATGGAAGAAGAAATGAATGTGAGGAACTACCAAGGAAAGTCTAACTCAGAACAGATGAGGAAAATAATAAAAGGGAAGACTTAGATGCGGTAGTCAATGGGTAAGTTAAAAGGAGAGAGGAACGGAGGTACGAAGAAAACTGATATTCAGATTGGTGACTGCTGAAGATAAAACATTGTAATGTTATTACTCTAATATTAAAGGAACTCGTGTGAGTATAAACCGTTAATTTCTCACCCAATACCATCTCGGCACAGCCCTACAATCAAACCGACCCGAAGCCGCTTCCAAACCCACTTCCCAAGCGCACTCACAATCAGCGCCCCCTTGTTTTCCGCTCTGGAAGTTCACGAGTGTTTTGCACACAGTGACATTCACGGGAGGAAAACCTTCTCGTGGATGGATGTACCCTTAACATTAGCATTGCACAATCACCAAAAAACATCGACTAGGGACCTGATTCTGATGCTTTCCCGATGTTCAACTTTTCCACCAAAACGTCATTAGTTTCCACCAAAACGTCATGACTTTCCGACACTACGTCACATGTTCCACCTTCCACCAGAGAATCGTTCACTACATGGTTCATCGTTCAATGACTGGTGGAAAGTCAAGCTTCCCTTCCACCCGTCATCCACTTGGTGGAACAGCGCTAGTGTCGTGGTGGAAACTTTCCGACGGAAGTTTGCGTGCGGAAGGTAGACATTTTTTTTCGCGGTTTCGAGGCAAGTTGGAAATCGGCTTAAGTTTGTGATGTTCGGCTCTCCAGAGGGGGTCATTGAGCCGTTCATTTAACGGATCAAGAGTCGTTCAATGAACGAATGGTGGAACTTTCCACCAGTCATTGACTGGTGGAAGATCAGAATCGGGCACTAGATTAGATTTTATGCGTAACACCTAGGGAAATTATTGTATTTAGCATCGTGCTGAAATTTTGGATAATTTCCCACATGGCATAATTTTCTTGACAAATAACTCACAACTCTCGGGGGTTATTCGGGAATGTCGTCGGTCATAATGTCGTTACTCATTCATTGAGGCATTCAATGAACGACAAAAAGATCCAATCGAACGACATTTTGAACGAATCTATGAGCTGATGTCAGAGCCGTTGGCTCAGTTTTGTGTTCCGTTTTTAGCGCACCGCTACGAGTTTCGCATTTGTTTTTGTAGAAATTTGGCGGTATAGAGAAATTGCAGAAATGGAAAACACTGAAGGCTGTGAGTTTTCAACCTAGGATTATGAATTATGTGTAATTTAGCATTTATGTTTGTGTTTACATAGAAGAGTTAAACAATGTTTTATGTCATGAATACATGGATTTAATTAATTAACGGCGGTTGAGGTTGTTAATAACGTTATCATCACTATCCAGTTCCGTAGTAATATTTATTTTTGTACGTCCGTTTTACTAGTAGAGGCAGATTTAGAGAAAAATTTAGTTCTAATTAATCATAGGCACCAATTCTATCCATTTTCTGACAATGTTGCGGTTATTTAGGGCATGAGTAACCTCTTGTATTGCTCGGCTCACGCTCACTTGGCTCAGGCCAAGCCCTCCAATAGCGCCCTCACCATGTCCCTTGTTAGCCGGTAAAGTCCCACAAAAACGTTCTCCCGCGAGGCAAATGGATCTGCACCATCTCTTAACTGTCTCAACCTATTTCTCCTCATCGCATTTTCTCTCAGTATTTCTTCCTCCTCATTCCTACGCCGCCTCGCAATTGCAGCTTCCAAAGCCCAGTCATCCATGTCTATGAAATATTAACGGATGGAAGGTTATCCATGAAAAATAATTCGTACGAAACTCTTTTAATATATGCGTCCAACATGTGTGCAAGTCGAAAATAACTTCCAATCACATGAGCGTCAACGGCATAGTGAGATATCTTTGAAACTCAACAGGGAAAGGAATTCCTTTTTAAGTAACTCAAACGCAAGGCATCCAAATAGTATTTTCAAATGAAATCACTGTTGGATGAGTGATATTCTGATTGCGTAGATCATACCCATTAGCATGGCATTAATAATTATTTCTACGAAGAAGACTGATTTTCCACTAGGTATACAACTATGAAAGCATGAAATAGATTAAATACGAGGATTTCTATAAGTATAAACACCGGCATTGTCATTGATCAACCTCGAATTATGAAAATATGTTAGAAGTAAATAAGCATTACTTACTTGACTCTCAAATACCGCCAAAACAATAAACAAAACACTAACGGAAAGCGCTTGAAAAGCTCGGCTGCGGAGGCGGGGCGGGGGGGATTTCCCATGATGCTCTTTAATTCCCGTCGCGACGCTAGCGCCGTCCACCGAAAAATTACGGTCGACACGGAAGCTTCGGTTTTGAGTCGGTCCGTGAACGAAGAACTGCCAAATGAGCCGTGGTCGCCATCTTCGTCGAGATTGATGACGTATTTCTAAAAATGAGGGAAGTGATGACGTAATGTCACCGTTATCGACATTCCCGGATAACCCCCCTCGTGTCACTCCAGTTAAGTAAATTTTTTCCTGTACCGAAATGCTACAGACGATTGTTTTTATTTTTACACATGAACTGCGTCGCTTTGCTACTTTGCTCTGCTCATGCCACTTCTCGATTACGCCACGAACATTTGCGGCTCAATACAAATAGCTTTCTTCCGCGAAATAAATGAAATACGACTGAAAAAAATCTCGTTTCGATAAAAACTTCAATGAGGGAGAAAAATGTTGCGCAGACGGCGAAAGGACAAGAACGGGAACCTTAAGAGAATTTGGGTCTGCACGCGGAGGTTTATATTACTTGAGTATAATTCACATCATGTGAGTTCCCGAGAGACATGGTGGATATTGTTTGTACCCCGCACTACATCTCTTATAACTGTTTGCAGTGAAGAAATAAATACAAAATAGATACACAGCCGAACTGACATGTACAAAAACACCTATCATCCAGGTACCACAAGTGATCATGACAGAAACTGCGTGACAGTAGCTTATGACACATCGTTTGTACAAAATTCATCTCTGCCCTCTTCCCCCCCCCCACCTAATTTAATACTAGAACCTCCCGTTCCAACGCTGGTCTCCTGACACACCCTGCCACACTCCCCTAAGGTTGCACGCAGCTTAATATGTAGATGAAGATGTCGAAGAATATAAATACATTGCGGGTGTACAAACCACATGTTAAGATGGAAAATTCTGAAAAGCATTTAACCTCGTACCCACTGCTCATCTTAAGCAAGAATAAAACATTAATTTTGGTGATTTTTAGTTTTAATTGTCATCCAAAACCTTTTTAACTTTAATTTACAAATGATTGTCTAATGGACCACGGCGTGCAGAACTTGCTTCTAAATGTGTAATTAAACCGGTTTAATTCATTACACTATTCTTTTATTACGGCCTTTCATACAATTTACAAATTCAAATGTTTTTAACATATTATAGCAAACATTCCGATGAATTCTCATGGAAAATTAAAATATAATAATTGTCTGCATGTATTTTATGCTAATAAAATAATTGGACCTAATAAATCAGTTTTATTTCCGTGATGGTTAGCGATTAGTTGGTAATGCTCGTTATATTATATTAAAAGTGCTTCAATGTTAACATAGCGTTTGGCTTTCTTTGCTTGCATTCTTATGCCGCATGCAATGTATTTAGGATGAACAAAGTGCTCCGATTGTGGATTTATCATCATTATGTATCTGTTATTTTGCCATTGTAAGTACTTTTTCATGTGAACGCCAAGCACTTAAAACACCATGGATGAACAGAGTACGCGTGACTGCCAATTTCACTCGTGGCTTCGTCGTTTCCTTTAAGGGGCCGTGATACATACATGTTTTTTATACCTATTTCTCTTAAAATATTTCCCTAATCATAATCAAGGTACTGGAACGCCATTTTCTGATTTTAGAAGATCATGGATAACATAAGAGTTCTATTACGCAACAAATTATTTAACAAGCCTAGTTTAAAATATTTTCCATCGCAAAAATCTACCTTTTTGTATCACTTCATGGAGAACAGAGCGGCCATTTTTTTCGCTTTTCTTATTCTAGGGGAGAAGCTTAATCTGTTGAATTCTCTAAAATTATTGATGAAACCTAATAGACACTCTTCAAGATTCGATGAGGCTATTGAAGTTTTTCGGTGACTTTTGTCGAGGGATATTCCTCGAGCAATATGTAATTCACCAAAACAAAGTTCGCACATTCTCCGTCTGTAGCGTTGCTCAAAATGCAGCAAGGTCATTCAAGGTTCCTCCGACTTGGGACCTTTGTCTCCACAATGTAACACATTTAGATTAAAATTTGAAACATGATCATTCTCAATTAAATGCTTTGCAAACAGACTTGTTATCCAGATAAATCAGTGAATTACTATGCTCCTTAATGCGTATATTTTATCTCGTACCTGTCTGTCCTACATATAAACAACTGCAGTTAGGTGTAGTACATTGTAACATATATATAACAATAATACCTAATCGAAATCATGGTCGGAAATAAATTAGAGTGCAGAATATACAAAGTGCAAATTAGTTTATTGACTCCAGGTCTGATTTCAACATGTAGTCATTGATTACTGTAAATAAAATTCAATTTGCTAATTTCATTCAATAAAATTCATTCAATGAGATTTTACTTGAAAATTATTCTTTTTAGCCATTCTAGATTCGGAAACATAACCATACAAAACTATATATTCGTGGGATGAAGCTGATCACATATACGTCCGAAGTATAAGTAATTATGTAATATATAGTAAATTATGGTAAATTTTACTTTGGACGAAGTATATGTTACGGTCTCTTGGCTCATTTTATTCAAGAAAATGCATTTGATATATCCTACGATAACCCTACGTAATCATATAATCGTGGGATGAAGCTGATTCCTTATACCTCCAAAGTTTAAGTAACGGTAACCAAATTAAGAAAGTCTTCGCACAACAAAATATAGCTCGCAAAAGTAAATGCTAGAATCAAACGTTTCCCTGAGTTGACGAAGGAAAGGTCTTCCCATCCGAATGCTTGCAACTAAGATTGTTGGTTCTTGGCTTTAGACGATCGTACATTTGAGGAACTCCAGAATTCGCCGTTTCACATGGTTTTCGTTAATACAAAACTAGGCATTTGAGAAGTTAAAAGTAATGTTCTTAATTTGGTTCGATGGCTATTCTTTGCCTACGTTTCGAAATTTAATTATTCCATCGGCATGGCTTAGCTATACATTCATTTGAGACTTTCAACATCAGGTCATTATTATCAATAATAAATAAATAAATAATAATAGAGTTCATAAATAGCAATCTTCTAGATGAGAATTTGCGTGAGGAGAGGATAAGAGAGCGTAGTCACAAGAATGAATGTCTAGATCGTTGACCATATTTATGGAGTGGATAGTACCTGATAAAACCATATATTATACGTATTATTTTTTTCCAGCACGAGTATAATAATAACGAATAAAAATAATCTCTCTCACCATACAAATCAATCCCAAAGTCAAAGGACAACAATGGCCAGTCACCCGTAGGGACTTACGATAATCGTTGCTAAGGAAACATTAACTCTGAGCGTTTTAGCAAACTGCAGTGAGATCATTAAGTGGTGAATATAGTGCTGAATATAGTGGTGAATATAGTGCTGAATATAGTGGTGAATATAGTGGTGAATATAGTGCTGAATATAGTGGTGAATATAGTGCTGAATATAGTGGTGAATATAGTGCTGAATATAGTGGTGAATATTAAGTTATTGAATTATTGAGGACATAAGTGCCAGCCAGACATGGGAGGATTACGTGAGTACTGTCTTGTTCATTGTCACTAATAGCATAAGCTTACATTTCGGTCAGATTTATTTTATCTCCTGTGCTCGCGAATAACCAGAGTAATCGATAATATCATAAGGATGCTGATTTACGTGGTGACGATTAATGGCCACGAAACCGCATCAGGAATAAATCGGACTGAACTGGGAATGGAATCTCAAAGTTTCGTCTTGCTGATAGACCACTATGGTACACAGCCTTCCTACTTCTTGTGGTAAATTAAGTAGGAATAAATGAAACTAGATGCTCTACCGTTGGCACAATGTCCGTGTTTCCGTTTCCGGCCACAGCATATTAGTGGATTAAAGTTATTTAAGATACATTGAGGAAAATGAGAATGTCCTTGAGGCATTTGATAAAGTTAGAAATGTTTTGAAGTGTAGGAATAGGCTTCAGACAATAGAAGCAAACAAATGCTGTTTTAGAGAGACCGAATTTGAGATGCATGGGATATAAGGTAATTCATGATCACCTAAAGGGCGTGAAAGTCTCTTTTATTGAAGATTTTTGTCGTTTCGTCAGTTTAATCCCACCTTGAACTTAAGTACTGTGCTTGCAGCGTAATTACCTCACGGTGAGGATGATTTTTTTTCATAAACCTGTAATTTCTTGCTTCAACTTGAATTAATGTCTCAAGTTCATCCCACACCAATTCATCTACTTTAACACCTTAAATTCGCGGAAAAGAGTATTTTTATTAATGTGAAGCAATTCTTTAATTTATCTTGGCCTCCGAATCAATAGTCTTAAGTCATCCCGCAGTGATATCATGAAGCTAATTTGCGCAGGGTTAGAATATGTTCTACCGTGGTCGCTGGCTTTCTGGCGAGAAACATCATTCATAGCGAAGCTAACGACAAAATCCATTCTCTCACGTTTCAGTGTCTTGCGTTCGAGGCAAAGAACGCTCTTCTAAGAAGAAGGAGAAGAAGACTTGGAGAGAAAAGGAAGAGAATGAGGAGAGGAGTGAAGGCCCCTCCACCCCCGCCTCCTCCACCCCCATCTCTTCCCCTGCCCCCAGCCCCACTCCTCCCCCTTCCCGCCCTCCCACCCCCAATCTCCCCCCCATCCTACCTTCTCCTCCCTCCCCTTCTCCTCCCCCTTCCCGCCCACCCACTCCCAATCTCCCCCCCCTCCTACCTTCTCCTTCCTCCCCTTCTCCTCCCCCTAATTCCCCCCTCAAATCCGCCCCTTCTCCATCGACTTCCCTCGAACCCCCTCCCCTCATTAACCACCCCTCGACCCTCCCTTTTGCCCCTTCCCCCCTCCCAATTTCTCCTCCCCCACCCACTGACCGATCTCTACGCGTTCTCTCACCCTACAAGTTAACAGCTGACAAACAGAAAACATCTATTCGGATCACCTACCCTTTCAAAATGAACAGTGAAAACTTTGAATCTGCCATTTTCATCCGCGAGAGGGGGATGTTTCGATTGTGGATTTGCTTCCTCCCCTCAAAATTTACTGGTAAGTTAATAAAAGCAAAACCTTCATAGAATTTTTTACATATTTTTACGTAGTTAGTTGCTCTTTCCTTCAAACGAACATACTTCAATTTCTTTCTTTCTTGTTTACCTTTACTCTATGAGTTAATTTACTAGCCCTAATGTAATGACCCAGACATATTGAGATGCGAGTAAGACAGAATAATAGTAGATAAGAAAAATAAGAAAGCGCCTGGTGCAGAAAACAACAACGGATAAATCATCAAGACGTTTAGAAGCTAAACCAAATAGTGGGAAATAGTCAAAGATAAAAGCGAAAGCGGAAGGTTATCGGAGGACTTTCGAAGGGGTGTAATGATTGCGAAGCGGAATTTGACAAGGACTGAGATTTGTGAGAAACACCGAACCATGAGTCTGGTGTCACTAAAACGCTTACGCTAATAAGTACATAAAAGTAAGATGATTGAAAAATGAGATTTAGAGGCAACATATCGGAAAACGAATTTGGAATTTGGAAGAACAGAGAAACCAGTCCATGTCCTGCCTGTGAGTAATGGTAGAGAAAATGATGCAGGAAAAAGACACTATTTTTGACATTCGTGGACACGGAGAAAACCTTCGAAAACGTTAAGTGAAATATGATGTCTCCACGCTCCCATAATTCGCTTACTTCATGCAATTTATTTTACCCTTCATTCGGCACTTGTAAGTAACTTGGTCTTGGGGATGGTTTTGACTGATTTCCTAGTTGCTGGTATTTTTCTTCCATTAAATTTGATTTGCGCCGGGTGGGTATATTATAAGATTACTCTCAAGAAGCCTTATTAGTCAGCAGCAGTCTTCTATTTAACAATTGTTTTGCTTAAGTATCACTACGTTTTCCCTCCATAGCTTCACTTCCTTACTAGAATTTGGTATCACTCTTCCGTAGATTCCAAACTAAGTTGTGTCACCGTTTAATTGGCTTATGCATTTGCTTTTGTTTTAGGAGGTTGCAGCAATTCCATTGGTTTTCCATCACCCACCGGAGCACCCAGAGCACTACATCCAGTCCGGATCCAGACTACATCAACTCCAAATTAATACCAGGATACTACCCCATTTTATTATGCGGGGGAACGTTGTTTGGCCTTTCTCCGGAGAAATTTTTGTGTTTGTCAAAAAAATGCCTCTTCAAACTCTTATCATCTCTTCAACTCTTAACAACTCTTAAAATCAAGAGTATGTATATTTGAATAAAGTATGGTATACCATTCTAACCTGATTGTATTAATTTCTTTGAGCACCAACGATTTTTGATAAATTGTCGACATTGTCGTTTCTGCTGCACTCCTCAACAATGCCGACGCAATAACTATATGTGGAACCTAGTTTGAAAAATGGGACGTAACTTGGAAAGTACTTGCAAATTAGTTCATCAGTGACAGTATTATCTTAAGATGAACGAATGCGAAAAAAGTATATGTCACAGGGCTGGCATAGAGGAGTGCCTTTTGGTGGTATTATTTTCAGCCGACATGTAGCTAAATCTTCGTCATTAATGAATATTTCATCATAAATTGCTGAAATTGTTTTACCAACCCATGAGCGTAGTATCATAAGTAAATTATTTATGGCATAACTTATAGTTTGAGCACATTTAATAAAACTGTTTAAATAATTCGGTCGCTAATTTCCCAGATTTCGATGATGTCACTACGAAGTTTTTCCATTTCTCCTCTAACTGCAGCACTTTTTGCCTCACTCTTTGGCAAAAACTGCCTCCAGTTTCCTGCATGCAGAGGATGCACTTTCGGAAGTAGTTTTCCTGATGCGGTGATGGCGTTTTGTGCAATGTATGAAGGAGTCATTTTGTTTCTATCACCGACACATAATACATACTACTTTCGTATAGTCACTCTATCTTAGAAAGATATTGCCTATCCGGATTCCTTTTGACAAAAAAGATAATTTAAACCAATCCAATGTATTTGAAGATTCATATAAATATCTAAAGGAACACACAAAACTCTTATTATGTATCTAAACGCTATTCTCAAATAACCTTTCTGGTGCAATACTTATTTCATACATGAGAGTAGGTGCGAAGGAAAACATTAGTTTGATACTGAAGATGAAAACGATCGGTAACAATTTAAAATGTTTAAAACGTATGCAGGGACAGCATAACAGGAATGTAAGGATACTACTTGCCATCCACGCAATCAACCAAAATGAAATTTTCCATTTGAGAAAAATTCACACGCGAGATTCTAACAAAATGCCAATAAAAAGAATAAGGATCATTTTTCATCGAATTCGCTTTAACATCACTGCCAACATCTCAGGTTTTTCCAGAAGCGTCATGTCAGTAGAAAATACCGTCATCCTACCGTTCTCACTACACTCAATCGATGAAAAGCCACGATTTTAAAAATAATTCATGATTGGTTTCACACGACTTAACTGCCTACATATCACGAATGATCAAGCAACTTACGCATCTCACGTTAGACAAAAAAATCACGATTTATTTGACTGCTCTCACATATCGTGATTGATACGTGATGTCATATCAATCTAGGGATTCATATCTATCATATCTAGGGATTCAATCCTCACGACCGACCCATCACTAGCACAAAGTAGAATATGCTCAAATTAAGGTCAAAAGCGAAACTTTTGAATTCAGTGAAGTCATTTAAAGGAACAATATCTGATGAACACCTTCGTTTAGAAATTTTAAATTCTTGAAAAAAAGTAACTTTTAAGCCTTTGTTGTTCTATTGTTAAACTTGTGGGTTGAAGTTTCCTCTGTATTCAGTCTCCATCAAATATTATGCATCAAATGCAGTCTCCACTATGCATGGATGTGACATCATAATTTTTTACACAGTTCATATATTCATGTACTCTAAACGTAAATTTGACGTAAATTAGTAAGAAAGGTTGCTGCATGAATACCAAAAGATGTTTTTAATAATTGGTTTTTACAGGCCTAAGAGCTGAATAAATCTCTTTTTTAATTTGAACCGACTAACTGGGTTCGGAGGTAACGGATTAATAACGGAGCTTCTGAATTATTTTACAAAAGTTTTATTCACCCCGAGAACAATACAACGTACTGCTTGCCACACCAGGGACGAGCAGCGAACGGCAGAGGGAAAATGAGAGGAGGCGGGAAGGAGGATCGAAGGAAGGGCAGTTACACCAGGGCGAGAACAGAGTACGGTGTGCAGACTCTTCGGCTCCCCCAGGAACAGTCGGCTCGGATGAATCGGCGTCGTTGGGCGATCCGCCAAGCACGAAGTGCCAAGGCACAGACAGCCTCCGAGGCCCCGCCGACGCTGCTATTTATTGAGCTGCCCATTCTTCCACTGCCGAGTCCAAAGGGGCACAAAAGGGCGCGACATAATCCCCCACTCCCTTAAACTGCATGGAGAAGGTTGGGCCGTATGCTCGGCCTTCAGCTCGCCGGGTCTTGTCCGCCCAGTCAGTTCTGCCGCCGCCGAGTTCAAAGGGGCAAAAAGGGGGGGGGGAGCTAATCGCCCACTTCCGTGAACTGCATACATGGACAGTTCAAATTCTTTTGACCAAATTGACGTGCAACTCAAAATGCTGTTTACTTGTTGTTGTTGGGTGACTGCGACGAATTTTACAAAACCCTCCTTTTAATTTCCTTGTGAGCATTTTCAACTCCTCCTTAAATGCTTAGAAATTCTATTTACTTTTTCATTTCCATCCATCATTTTTTCATTTTATATCCCCACACCCAAATCCCTAGCGACTACAGTCCACTTTCATTTTCCATTACCTAGGTCAGTGTAATGAGACGCGAGTCGATCACTTCTCCAATGCTCCATATATCCCAATGCATTGAATATTTTCTTCCCGAAAGTTTAGCTCGTGTAGTTTGGCTGCACTATCAGTTCCAGTCCACACTACTCTTCTTCAGCTGAACTTTCTTACCTTGGCAAAATGCGAATCTTTGGGAATAAGTAATATTTATTCCCTAAATATCTCACTATTTTTACCTCATTCCTAAAGCAATTATGGTAAATTATCTGACGAACTGACTAAGCATCAATTGGACAGTAAAAATGTAACTATATTGAACTTTTCTCTTCCTGTAATAATTCTTACAGAATTCTCCACCTTAATAATGTCAGTAAATAAATAAGAATATACATGACTGAACAGCTCTTTCATTTGTCATTTGCAGCTATTGTCATGTCCAGGAAAGCGTCTCGGATGCATTTCCAAAAGACGGCAGGGAGGTAAATGCGTCTCCGTGCCGTGTCGACTCATTTTCGACGCAGAAAACACGAGTCCTTCGCTTTCGTGAGTCCCCTCACACGACACCCCCGCTCCCCCCTCTGCCAGCAACAGGTCCACTGAATAGACCCCCGCACGAGAGCAACGATGAGAGCAACTGGTTGCACCGTGGCATTCATCCTTTCTCGCTCCTTACTCCTGCTGGTCCGTGCGCTGCTCCAAATTGGCTTCGCGTCAAAACCTGTTGTGGCTCTTGTTTTCGGAGCCATTGACCTCCCATCATAGAGGTTTTGAATGCCGTGACAACGGAGGACCTGCGTACATATCGCCTTTTCTTTTGTGTAGCGGACGAACAATTACTGATCGTATGAATCGTGATTGCTGCGAAGTATTTTTTATGGTTTAGATCATTCATTCATTCCCACGTTAATAAACTGGTACTCCATCCCCTAAAAAATCGCTTGTCATGACGCTCAAATGAAATAATCCTGTAATAGGGCCCGCTGCTTTTGATAGACAGTAATGTCTCTTTTAGAGATTCGTTTCCTGTGTAAATCTCCATGAAGCCGGAAATTCGATGTTGCCAGTAGCAGTTGGGAAATTACCAGAGTGCCACGCAATATATTATGTTTTCCTAAAGTAAATAATAACATTTTAAGTAGAGGTAATTCTGTTTAAAATAAAAGTGAAAATAAATTTCCATGAATTCCCGCGAGATAAGTAGCTTTCTATATTTAATGCACATTCATAATTTTTCATTATATTATGACTATGAAAATGAAGTGCAACGCAAAACAGATATTTGTTCAGTATGAAATGAATGAGGAAAGTGATGAAACAAAGAAGTAGGTATAAGAGGAATGCAACTCTTGGCTACTAAGAATGGACCAATGAACCAGAAAAACGAACTTTCCGTAGAAAAAAAGGAATAAATGATTTTAGTATTCGTAGGCATGGTAGGTCCCATGTCAGGGCAATCAATAGATGGTACATGGGGTATTTTTATAACTTGCGTGCGGAAGATTCACATTTGGCATCAAAACTTCTGCGCGAAAATTGCGATCCTTCGCCATAAACAACCATTGACAACGGCTTCGTATACGGACAGTGAAGGAGGAAAATAATAATTGTCGGAGGAGACAATATAATTCATCGACGTCGGAGAATTGAAAACAACAACATATTTCCTCGTGTGAACTGAGTCACTTAAAAGCAGAGACATAGGTCAATATTGGCGAAGCCCTGAACGAAGGGAAGACGTGATAAGGAATTTGAAATACTGCGTGATGCCCTCGAAGATTGGCTTGAGAGACTGACTGAGAGCGTACACTCCTTGAAGAGATCGTTTGGCTGCAACGCATGCTCTGAGATTGCTCTCCCCGCGGAAGGAACACTGCACGCATTGCACTGCAAGAACAAAGTGGACAAACATCATCCAGTTGATGAAGAATAAAATCGGTGCTGGCTTGAGAAATCGTCTACTTGCGAATGAATTATAGTGCTCCAAAATAGATTTTTGCAATGCCTTACACCAAAACAGAAAATTAATTATTAGAAATCAGAGCTCATTACTAGCACAAACTGGAGGAAAATTTATGGCAAACTGTGACTAAATTGACGAGCAAGCACATAACTTAGTTTAATGACTCATCATTAAGAGTTGAATCCTATTTTAAAAGTTGTTTTGACTCAAATGGTAAAAAGCGATTTAAAAATGAAAGGAAAAAGGGTTGGTTCTCATTTCAGAGAGATTCAAAAATGTCTCTCCAGAATATAAGAAAAATATATATGTCAACATTAATATTATTGTATTTCGTTGCTCCCGATTCCCACTGGAAATCGTGGTGCCGCTAGAATGTATGTTTTCCCTGTTGCTTACCTCGCGTCATCCAAACAAGTCGACTCACAACACCATTCCCCGAGAATCGCCCCTTTCCTTATTTCCCATCACCTCCCCTCCTCCTGCACCCCCCACCCATTACTCAACGTTAAAATAACCCATTACAACAACCATTACTCAACACCCCAACCTCCAAGCCCATAAAAATCCCATAGACTCATAATATAATAACCCTTAAGTGCGTCTTTAGGGCTTTCAAAGCACTGATGTGTTGCATGATGAAGGAGATAATATCTAACCACCTCAAATATTGAGACTTGTATGGTGTTGGTGCATATGATTGAGTATATCATATACATAATAGTTGAACGTAGATTCGTGTGGTAGCGAATTGTATTGGCGGCACGTATTCAAAACACTACGACGATCTTTTAAGGAATCGAAAGCATAATGTTGGCAGAGGGAATGGAGTAGTATAAGCACGTATTTGGACTACAAAAGGCGAGGAAATATTTCTCAGCTTCCTTTTTCCTTACTACTTGACAACACAATATTTATGTCTCCCTAGATTTATTTGAAACTTATTGCATTATTTCTTCTATCATTTTTTATGCTCCCCCTTATAGTTCTTTAAGTTCATAATTCTTTGTCTATGTCATTCGCGTTCCATATTCTATTTAGATTATTTTTTTAATTCTGATTTTGAACTCTCCATGTTTTTCTGGCCTTTCAAAATAGATTCTCAATCATAAACTTCGCTTTCTGACTAATATTCAATTACCTTCTTAAAAAAGAACAAGTCTCCTGATGCTGTGTCTTCGACAGAATCAATACAAACTATTCAAATTTCACAATGAATTTTATAATATTATAATAAAAAAAATATTCACTGAGTAATTTCCAAAGTTTGCATTGATTCTGTCAATATGGATATTCACAAAGTTACGCCTGAGAATATCGAGTTGACTGAGTGTCTTTATTAACTCTCCAGGTACGCTGCTCCATGATTACTAGATTTAGTTCCTCCTACGATACCCTATCACTCGGCCATTTTGAGATATCGTCTCTTTTCTTACACTTCCGAACACCTCTGCTCTAGCGTTGGTATAAGAACGACATCTTCATTCCCTGGCCTCATATCATCGACGATTTACTTTCCTTCAATTCTGCGCTCAGCGCCATCTCTTGTCTCCATTAAAAAAAATCTTTTCTTTGAGTGTAACTTTTCCTTATGCCAGCATAACTCCGTATAAACACCTGTTTATAACATTTCTCCTTCTTAAACCGTCAAAATCTAACGGAAATATGTTAATCAAAAATAGTTGCCATTCCTCCAGCACCACGCAGTACATTCTCTCCCCGTCAGTTGCCCCCTATGGCAGTGATAATCCAACCTCGGGTGAACAATCTCAGTGCAAAGGGCCCCCTACCCTACCCTCTCCCTTCCCTCCGGCTCTCCTTGTCGCATCCCTTTGTCAAATCTCCCTCTCACGCCAAACAGGAAGGTGATTGCTAGGCAACCGACATTTGGTCGGATACCCGTCTGGTGCCTTGTCTACGTCACATCTTTAGTAAGAGGCACAATTTATTTCAGAAAACATTAAGTAAAGACGTCATCTACATCTAATTTAAACTGAAGGCAGCGCCACCGAATAAAAATATCAAAACAAATGATTAGTGCCACGCGCGTATGCAGCTAAATTTTTAAGGATGCATTAAATAATATTTTACTTAAAAGGGACGCTTTTTGACTATGATGCATGTAGTTTAACGACGCATCACATTCAATGTCAACGGTAACTAATTATCATTTTTATCTCAATATAATTTTCATTTGATATCCTTTCTTAAGCGTTTAATATTACCGCCAAAACTATTTCGATGAATTCGCCAAAGCAAGGAGATACAGTTATGGACCTGCGTGGTTTTAAATCGTACGAGACCGTCTACTAAAGATGGGAAACGATTTCAGATACGTATTCGTATACGGCCAAGATGGCAAGCGACGAATTATCACCAGGCTGCTGTGTCAAGATCGATGAATACAGGAATTAGACTTCGTTTACAGATTCAGCTCATAGTTCTACTGATCACCATTATCTGTCAAACTAGATACAATCCAATTCCAAAATACACGCAATATAAAAACGCTAAACGTACGCCATGTTGGTGGAAAAATGACTATGCTCACTTCAACTTGTGGTGTGCTCTCAATTGAAATACAAACTCACTTAAACTGCCTTGATATATTCTACACCAGCACTTGAACTGGGGGGATTCATCAAAAGCTTGATTTGAGAGGATTACGTAGACAAGGCACGCCCCCTACTTTTACATGCAATTTGTTGTCCTTTTTATGTTTGCGCAGTAAATTGACATTTTCCAGCAATTTTCGTTTGAATTTTGTTTTTCATAAGAAATAATATGCTATATTATTACCTTTTACCATTTTTTTGTGCAAATCACGTAATAGATACCTCTTATAAATTCAGGCTCAACTCAAAGGTTCATGAACAACTGTGATACTGCAAACGAAGTGTGTTGTGTTTCTCGCCATTACAAATTGGACGAAAATGGGAAAAAGGAACCAGTAAGAGGAGAGTTAGGGTGGTAAGCCTGGGGGTTTCTCTGATGCATGTATTAATATTTAGCTCTATGTTTGCTTTAGTCGTGTTTGACGTCTTTGAAAAAAATAAATTATTGTGCTTGTCCGTAGTTCAAGATTCCGCAGAACAGCCTAACTCAGGATTCCTTGTTTCAGGGGTTAGCTATTATTGTTTTCCTCTCGAGTACCTACTTATAGTTTTAGGTCGTTTAAGTTTGATTACGCTCGAATGTTTTCTTCGCCATTTGGTATCTGTAATTTCGCGTCGCTCTCCCTACGCGGTTTGTCCCTCTCTTGTCTGAATGCACTTGAAATAGATTTTCGCCAAGTTTCAAAGCTCTTTGTCTTATCGGTACAATTTAACACAAAATTGCTCGTCATGCTGGAAATGAATCTTTTAACTCACATCTGATCTCAATGAAGCCACATTTCTGGAATGGCGTATCTTTATTTGAGACCACATTTAAGTATAACCTCTCGTAATTGACTGGCAATAATAGGCAAGGTTGAAGTATGCATTTATATTCATAAAAAGCTGATTTTTTGATCAATGAAATAGACATTGGAGCAATTAGATTGGAGAATTTTTTAATGACTCGCCTGATACCTTCACCATCTTTGCTTTATTATATATGAGTAGCGCTCCCAAGCACTTTTCACCCAGATGTGGATGTCACCAATAACCCGAAGAAAATACCGAAAATAGTCCATAATTACAATCAGACAAATTATGGAGTAGATGTTGTAGAACAGACGGCGAAGAAATACACTGTCCGGACAGCCACTAGGCAATGGCCTGTTCATTCTTTTCATAATACACAAGACTTAGCAGCTATAAACTTTTGGGTTGTACACTAAGATGTAACATGTCATGAAATATCACGAATAGAATTCATTCAGAAGTTAGCAGAAGAGCTTCAGGACCGCAAATGATATCGAGAGGTTTCACCCTTTTGATAGTAATGCACCAGCCAACAAACAAACAGAGATTGAGCTAAAGAAATTGTTCCTAAGTAAGGAAGAATGCAAAAGAAATAGGAGCTTAGGTATTTGAAATTCGTGGAAAAAAGCAACTTGTGGCATATGTACTGCTCATTACATTACACTGCACGTGCATGTAAGAAAAGTAAAATTTAATGTAAGTGAATGTTTTTTTTATTTGTTTTTCATTTACTATGTTACTTTTCAATCATCTCTATGTTTTTTTACAAATATTTTTACTGATAAATTGATCCCTCCAACGGGTATTTAAAAATGTAATTTACGTATTTTGTAACCATAATACTACTAAAAAATTTTTTCCCAGCAAAATAAAACAAAAAAAATAATAATGCTTGCTACTTCTTGATTATACTCTACATAAGCTAAGAATATTGAATATACCGGTCCTGTAAATATTGCTTGTCATCGTAGAAAACTTAAAAACGACATAAAAGTATTTTGTACCAAATGTATTGCGCAAAAATGCCAGAAATAGCAACATAATACAAATGTAGTAAAAAAGACTACCTCGGATATTCTAAGTTGGTGAAAAGTCCGGATATTCTAGCGTTAAAAGAGAATGAGGTATTCTAGCAGTATGCTTAAGGTTTGGTAAAATCTGCCTCGTCAGCAGGCCTTACACCCTGGAAAGCGTATCGCCTCCACTCACATCTGTTACATGTATACTCCCAGAACATTGTGACGTTCTGTGAAGTGCCTATGGGCAATATATTATTTGCAAGTTTACTTCTTTCTTGATGAGTAAAGTGAGAGATTTTTTTTCATTTCTAACTTGATATCTAGCCCAATCAAGTCTTAGAAGAATAGATTAAACGGTTTTAACGGTGTTTTTTTCTATTTTAATAATGTCTTTTGCTTAATAAATGTTAAGTGTCACTAACGAATTGCCAAAATTGGTGTGAATATTGATGATAAACTAAAACTTATAAAATACATATCTGCTGAATTTTAGGTTAAAAAAAGATCCAGTCATAACTTTTGCAATAAATTGGAATACCAAAATGTTTGCCACGAAATACCGATGGAGAATAAGGTAGATGTTTTCAGTACGTGACTTCAATACACCGATATTATCTTTATGCATTCCATTAATACACGCACTATAATCAAATAAAATAGATTTTGGACTTAATTCCTTCGCCGAGTTGATTAGATGATGAAGATTTCTTGGGTATTCTTTCGCGTTAGTCCGTATCCTTGGAAGAATGTTTTGCCAGAATTCCAGCTATCTTATTCACGCTTGAAGTCAATTCCTTCATTTTCAAATATAATCTTCAATGTGGAGGAAAACCCGAGAAATCATCATCGCATATATATTATCGGAATTTGGCCGTGTCAAGTGACCACTCTCAACAGTGCCAGGCGGAAATAAAATCAACCAATATTTTCCACATTGGTTCACTGTTATCCTTATTGGTGCAATAAGGATAAAGTGTCGTCAATTCTCACTTCTTTAGTTTGCGATTCTTATGAAGAATAGCGCGCTAGTGTATTAATCCCTTCACTTAGCACATCAACTGAGGCTACATAGATTTTTGAGCCTTTGAGATTCTGCGAGAATGAGTGAGCGGCTCGCAGATAGGCGACTGTGAAATATGAAAGAGCAACGGAGATAAATAAATGCACTCACTTAATTCATTCGGATGATGAAAAGTATGAGTACACTCACTCTATTGTCTTGCTGATCATCTTACTCTTCTCAGAACAATCCCTGGCTCGGAAATACATTTCCAGGCAATCGTTTTAGACAGCCATTTCTCGATCGGTCGGCTGTTGTAGTCCGATGCGATGCCGACTATGATCCTTGTTTTTAGACCTACGACATATTGACCATCAAAACACTGCATTCAGATAATATTACATCCATCATGAAGAGAAACCGTCACAGATGAGAGCCTAGTGAGATCAAGGACCTGGAAAAGTAAGCTAAAAATCGTTCAAAATAAGCTAAATAACCGATGGGGCATTAAGTTTTGGATTCTGTTTGTAAAAAACATAAGTATCTTCGTATTTAAAAGGTGTATGTTATTATGTGTATTCGAATGCATTTTCATAGAGCCTTAAATAAAGGCATTTCATGAAATACCTCAATTAATATTTCCAAACCATACAATATATGAAAAGTTTTTGTTTTTAAAAAATTCCGTTATGCGCGTTCAGACAACGTATCCTTTTCAAAGGATAAATTTAAGAAAATGTGATATCTCCTGTAGGTACTGATAATTCTCGGATGATTTACTAAAATACAATCAGGTGTTTCTCTTAGCTTTAGTTTGCCCTTTTCGAGTGACTTAGTAATATTCTCTTTAATAAACTTTGACTTGACACATGCAGATTACTATGCTCTGATTTCAGATATATTTCAACAGGAATATTGGTCCTTTGCAGTTCGATGTCGTATGCCGAATCGATTAAAAGGTAATATTCTCCTCGGGTGAAGTGATAGATCAGTCGGTAAGTCTTCCGATTCCATTGCTTGACCAGTCTTCTTCTCGATCGTAACTACGTCCAAATTTCTCGAATCGGATTGGAATCTGTTGGTCGGAGGACTTCCTCACTTACCTCGAGTCGATTCGGATAATGATACAGCGAGGATTAGGATGGCTGTGCAGTGACACCGAGCGGAAATATTGGTTCGGGAAAGGAGTAAGTGAAAGGTCAATATTTGGCCGGGCCGCGGTTGCTCAGTTAGGGGTTGGTTGAGGATAGAGAGGGGAAGGAGGAGAGGGGGAGGGGGAGGAGGGGTGTCGGTTGCCATGGGAGTGAGTGAATGCTAGGGAGAGATGGCATTGTTATCGCGCGACGCGGCGACGTCTGGCCGGGGAACTCTCTCTCCGTCGATGGCGCTAGTGGGCAGATAGTGTGTGTGCGTGTGTTATCTGGGATGGAATGGCCATTTTGTGAGGAGGCGATGGATGGGGAGGAAGTCGTTTGTTAGTGGAGGAGGAGGATGGGGGTTGGGTGGGTGGGAGGGAGTGTGTGGGGGAGTAAGAAGAAGAAAGAGGAGGAGATAAACATGCCGGGGTTGGAGGGTGGAGGTGGTTGGGTGATGGGGTTGTTTGCGTGTAGAGGCAGGTGGGCGGGGAGGTGGAGGGAGGTGGAAGGGGGAAAGGAGGGGGGAGGGAGGGAAAAAGAGAAGTTGTCGCGACTTTTAGAGAGATGTGGAGGAAAAGAAATCGTCATTTTTCCGCTTCATAAATATTTTTCCTTCCCTGCCAGATTATCAATACGACTTTATCGGGTATATTGACGATAGTGAAAATTGGGAAATGTGCGTCCTCATCTGTTGTCGTCCTCAATGGCCCTCTGGATACACAAGGGGTTGGTTCGCGACTCACAACCCGTCGCCTCACTTCACACGCACTTACGTATGCCCACCGTCAACATCGCAACCCTCCCCCCCCTTTCCCTTTCCCTTCTCCTCCTCCTCCTCCTACCTCCCCTCCAACGAATCCTCACTCCCATTACTTTACCCTTATACGTTCGTCTTCACCCGTTCCAAATAAGTACTTATTAAGGGAGAATTCTTCTGTCAAAATAAAAAAGAAATGTATCTGGAACCTCGTCATTTTCCATTGACTTTAGACAGTGCGTGGGGGAATCACGCTACAAACAGGTGCTTCAAAGAAACTAGGATTTATCAAACGGATAGTAGGAATGTTCTCCGCTGAAAGAGTGATACAGAGATGCTACTTTCCTCTGGTTGTATCACATATCGAGAACGTCGAGAGCATTTTGGAAAGTGCTCACAAAGTTTCAATCCGCGAAATATGTAAAAATACAAAGGAAAGCCAGACGCTTCGTTAAAGACCGCTACGAGTGAATAGAAAGTGTCACACAGCCGATTGAAGGATTATGTTGGGATCCGTTAAGGACTCGGGGGCCGTTTTGGGATTTAAAGTACTTGAAATATAAGTACAAATAAGTCTTGATGAGTCCAGTTTCAGAACGACTCGAGGGATTTCATTTTGACACCACGAGACTAGATCTCTAAAACAAATAGAAGCGGAAAAATAAGAGAGATACACTACCAAACTGACAGGTACTAAAATACTTTCTTTCCAGGCACCGTTAGTGGTTATAACAAACAAGGCGTGAAAATAGCATTAGACACATCACTACTAGTATACGATTCTCCCCTTTTCCTCCCCCTTCCGTGGCTGGTGTCCTAACACCCCCTGCCACATATACGTAGATCCACTTCAATACACGCCTTATCTGCTCGCTGCTCTTCATAATCATTGCGTTGGCCTGTAAGCCACCGGAAGAACGAGCGGAAGCGAGTCATACATGCCCTGAAGGCACGTCTCAACGTCACATGGTAAGGCTTAAGAGCCCCCCGATACGTTCTGCTTATTTTGGCCTTTGCGTCTGCGCCAAAGGTAACCAACCACTGAAAGCTTCTACAGGTACGTAGAAAGCTAATTTTAATCTATCAGTTGACGAGTTGTGGTTTTACAGTAATATTTAACAGCCATGGAATACTTAGAGCTTAAAGTAATTGGATATGTGAGACTACCAGTCGTACTTTTCTCTAGTCATGATTTATTCACGAAAAGATTGCACTAACATGGCTACCAGTGAAACGGCTAATACTTTCCCGGTTATTTGTACGGCTATTTTTGTATCATCATTACCTTTCGAGTCTAAAAATTCCCCATAGTATCCTTAATTTTCTTATATTATATATATAATATATTTAGTCTATCTACATATGTAAAGAAGAATACATGTGTGCTTGTTTGTCCTTCCTAGAGATTTACTGTTTTACTCCGATCGTGAAGAAATTTCGCACACCAACAGTTCAAAATAAGAGAAATATTGTCTTATATATTTCATGTCGACAAAAAATACGCCTTTCTTTGTCCACCTCATTGATCTAACTTTTAACGAACACATTTGCAGTTTCTCACGAATACCTGGAAAACCGAGAAGAAATCGGCCAAACTGGATGCTAACATTCTGGAAGTCCTTAAAATTTTCAATAAAATGCATGATTATTCGTTCCCATAGCGCACTTAAGCTCCGATCTATTTAATAGTAAAGTCGAAAATTCATTCCAACCCAGCGAGACCTGTATCGACCCCTTCTGCTCGTGCGCGGCTTCTTTCATTCGCTTCCTCGGTTGCCCATGAGAACCGAAAACAACACATACAACTTTACTCTCTGAGTCAATAAACATACTGTTTTGAGTGCTCTTTACCTCCGGCGGACGCCTCCTGCTTGAAACCTATAGAAATGGCACCGAATAGAAGAAAGAGTACCAGTCAAATAAACCTAGCAACCAACAAAAAATACCCTACCGTGCGCCGGAAACACCTTCAAAAAAACTGTAGCTCCATTTACAGCAGGCGCGTATCAGAGCTTATATGCGTCAAGAGCAATGGAAATGACGGGAGGAAATTGAGCGTCGCCTGCACTGAAGACGCGTGTCAGAGCTTCCCCATCAAGGGTGAAGGGAACCGCTGGAGGAAAGAGAGTTGCGTCTAGAACAAGTGCGACGCAGAATTCGGGAATCAGGAAACATTCTGATCAAATATTAGGGGCATTAAATTATAATGCTGGATACGATTACTATACTTACCCTAATGTTGTAATAGAACGCATGGATGTAATAGATAACCATTGTTAGGTATGGACACATAAAGGCGAGCCACCTGGGATGTGTTTTACAAATGGAAAAAGTGCAACTGACGTCTCCTGAGCCACTTTTCTGCCTTCCTTATCCGGTAGCATAGCAAAGTCCAAACATGTAAAGGCATACAGTTTCAGCTGTCAGATGACATGGATTGGAGCGTCATATATTTTGCAAGAAGATGGTTTTATGCCTACTTTTAAGTTACATGGACAAGTTTTCCACAAAGCTGAATCACTTCTTCCCGTTTCCTGATGAAAATTCATAACTTTTTCAAGTTTTCTTCATGGGAGAGGAAAAATTATAGACTGATCAACGATGAGCTCAAACACTGGCCTGTGGCAAGACATTGTTTTAAATCTGGAATGACTATTTCATTCGCCCAACCTTTTTGTGTAAATGTTTAAAACAGCGTTGGAATGGATGCCTACAAACGAATACAGATTAGTCACATGGGCAGACTAGGGGCAAGGGCGTAACCAGGGGGGGGCGATCTCCCCCCACAACGATGGAGAAAAAGCTCAATTTTAACACCCTACATCCAAAATATGATAAATGTAAATGTAATAACCATAGGTATTCAATTTTAATTTGTATAAACTATAATCAAGAGTAATATCTGTAATTATAAGGTTTGTTTTGAAATAAATTGGTAATAAACTTTGTCAGTTTTTCTGTTATTCTACAATCCCATAGGCGCACAATTATTAATCGCCCCCTCCAAGATCTTACACTGGTTACGCCCTTGAGCGGTGAACATGGACGGTGCTTCAACCCCCCTTCATGAAGAATGCAGCCGTAGTCATTTTAGGTCAGGAGCAGCATGATCGTTATGAGAAATTTATTCAGAGACGGAGCGCAAATTTGCTGCGGATTCCAGAAGCACACCGTTCCTACGATGCTCTGCAGTACCCTATTATCCTCACGAAGGGCGAGGACGGTTACCACTTCCGCATCATGCAAACGAATCCCCGCTCTGGAAAAAGTACTCTAAAAAGGTCTTTTCTATGGCATTTTATGCGCATCGTATGAAAGAGGGGTCGTCAAAACACATCCTGAAATCCCGCCAGCTCTTTCACTAATGCATCGTGGATATGTGCGCTAACGCAGAAAGTGAGCGTCTTTTTCTCATTAAGTTAAAGCAGCATATTACAGTTGAGCTTATAGAAGGACGGTCACCAATGGATCGCCACGATTTGACAGTGAGAGGATAAGAAAAATATAATTAAACTTATGAACGTTATTACGGAAAGTCACAAATATTGGGAAAATCGCTGTTAGATGATTTCAGTCGAATGATAAAAGCGTTGTCTACCACACGTACAGATTCGAATTGCTCAAAGAAAAAACCCCACCGACACAATTAGTTGAAATAATTTCCGCGGAACTCCAGTATCCTCAAAATGACCCACTGCTATTCGACATTGTTTCAAAGAACATGATTCATGGGCCGTGACCTTTAAACCCGAAGCAAACGCTTTGCGTGGCTGGCATTAACTAGGTCCATGTTTTTCGCATGACCAATTATATGCAAGTGTCGGCATGACAGATACTTTATTTATCTCTGCTCCGGACGGACAGACGAAAATTATAGAGTACCGACAAGCTTTACAGTAAAAGCTTTGAGATAAATAAAACTGTCATCGGTATTATATGATGAGAAATAATTTGATGATAAGTAAAACTGTTGTCGGCTTCTTTCATCCGTTCATCGGGTTTCCCAGCCCATGGGAAGAGTTAACATCATCAACAAGTTTATTATACCCGTCAGTGACAGCCTCGAGCGCATAGGTAAGAACAATATAGACCATAATACAAAAATAATGCAATATATATATATATAATGAAATGAACCCGTGCGAAGCCCATTAATACGTCTAGTTAATAATACTTCCACTTGATATCCCCTTCCGCGACTCTCCGCCCTCCTTCCCTCTCTCCCTGCCCTTTTGGGCCAGCTCCTCCTGAACATCCCCCATCTCCTCTTTTGCCAATCTCGTCCGAATCCAACACTGTTACTTCTCTTTTCGATCTATTTAATATTGTCATCTATATAGTAATTTATTTTTGGTGTGATATTATTCGCCGTTCTTAAAAGAAGAATTCTAGTAAAGCAGTTTATTGTGTGCTTGTATGCTCGAAAATCCTGCGGTGCTTATTTTAAGGCGTGGTTTTTGGAGTTCACGACCTGTGCTTCTCGCGCTGTTTATGGTAAATAATGTAAGTAATATGCTATGAGAGATTAAATGTTTCCGGTGACTAATTATTTTTATCAATTAGCTAGAAAATTGATTCATTTAGTTTAATACGATGGAATCATTTCCAGACAAAAAAGCTTAGTTTCTTTGGCACCCACATAATGCAGTGGTTTTATTGCTTTCCTTACTATCGCTTCGAGTTTTACGTTCTATATTAGGATAGGCTTTGAAGGACCATTTTCTGCCACGCGGAGCTCCCTTGAAGGATTGTTCGGTTCTAATCTATTTCCCTCTTCCGTAGAGTATCACAAAAACCTCTACACATTCCAATTCCTAAATTCCAATCATTTTCTTTTCCCCTTACTCTGCAATCTAACTTCCCTCCATTGAATCCCATCCATTCTAATCGCATATTCCATCCACTCTGCCTCATCTACTTTTTGTGACACGTTTCTTACGTCGCGTGCCTGCCTCTAGCTATCCACCATGATTCACCATCCGATGCGTTGCTCGTTTAATACCACCCATGTTTATATTTTTCATCTGTTGTTTATCCCTAATGTTCACTGCCAAGTTATTTAGCCAGTTAATTACGGTACAATTGTTTATACTTTCCTCATTATCAATTAGAGTTTTACATATTAGGATAGGTTTTGATGGACCATTTTTTGTAACGCCCTTTGAAAGATTGTTTGTTAACTGGCTAAAGCACTCGGTGCGAAATCGAGGGATCCGAGTTCGAATCCCGGCCAAGGCGAATGATTTTTGTTTTGAGAAATATCGCACTAATGTGCACTTGAGGGTGACTCCGTATAAGTTTATACCGTGACTAGTCCCGGTATCCTTAAAATTTGTATTACTGCCAAGTTTATCACCAGATTCGTAGAATTTTCCGAATGCACTTCCGTGGATACCACAGGTTTCAGAGTACAAGCAAACATTTCCTAATTGCACCCTCCATTCATTTATTCCAGTTTTCTCAGTATAACGACTAACATTCCTATTCCTAAACTGCAATTGACCTTCGCTTATGATATCGTTCACCACATTTCCAAGAATTGCTAGAGACTCTGAGATACACTTCCACCAAGTGGGACATGAAATTAATTTTCCTTCAGTCCTAATACTCTTCTTCTCACAGATCGTCACTACAGGTTCAGAACTGATGACATAAAGTCGTGCGCCCAAACCTCCTCTTCTTCAAGCACTTATCGAGCAAGTCCCAAAAAAGGTCTTCCATAGTCATAGTCTTTAATTATGCGGCAAATCTATATGAATGTTACCCTCTTTTCCTTAATAACTTAGTTAGAAAAAAATTAATAATTTTAATAATTGAAACATAATTATGTTAGCGTAAATACCACGCAGAGAGAAAGTTTCGGTGGTATCAGATCACGCCTCCATTTTGCTGCATTCGCGGTTTGTTATTATCCAAAAAGGGAATAAAAAGTGCGCTAATCATTTCCAGAGATGGACGCGCGGGAGGGCGGACGTGAGCTGGTTCGCAGATGCGGCAGGAGAGGGCGCGTTCGCGAGAGTCGTGAGTTGAATAATTCGCGCCCTCCACACGCAGGGGTCGCCACTGGCGCGGAATGATCGAACACGCGGCGGTTCGGGAGGCGCCGGATTTGCTGAAGGGACGTAATCTCCGACCTAGGGTCTCGAAGGTCCCTACGCGCGTAATTCACGTCCTTTACTCGAAGATGTTTTATTAAACGAAGCATCGACCTCCGCTCCCATTGGCCGGAGTGGACCCAGAGGAAGTGATAGCAACGCGTGAAGAAAGTGAGTAGGAGGAGTTCGAACCGTCTAATGTTCAGAGGGCCATCTCTCCTCCCAAAATTTACTGATTTCGATGATAATTTGATTGCAGTATATTCGAGGGGGGCAATTTGTTCATCTCAACTAAAAGGCTGATGGAGTGGTAGTCCTGGTGTTGGTACGATTTATTTAGAAGGAATAAGGATGAATGTAATGCGGTGTATGCCATACTGCTCTAAAGGAGAGTCTGCCAGCTGTTAGCACCGTCCGTCTTCAAGGTGCACACACTATGTCACTCAAGCCAGGGTTCGGAATGTCACTGAAAAACCACCGACTCCTAAACGGCTATTACCTCCTCCAACCGGTGTGAGTCATCGTTATTCTGGCAAATACATCACTTTGACAACTTTTCTGATTGCACCACATATTAAATTGATATGCTATTAAAAAGGCCACTGCACAAGAAATGTAGGTAACGACGATTATAGCATGTATATTGTTTATCGATACTTTGATAAGAATTTTAGGGTCAAATTGTACATACGCTATTATAATTGATTTGCGTTAACTTTCAACTTAAAACTAATTACTGTCTCAGATATTAAGATTAAGTGCATCGGGAGGCCTTATAAACAAAAAGTCTCTAGTTTTGCAATCGATATGTTGCTAACTTTGCGATTTCAAAACCGCGAGTTCTCTCTTAGCCAACCCAGTGCCGCGTCGAGACGACAGAAAACCCTTTTGACAGCACAATGGTCCACAATATCAGTGCACTGCACGTATATCAGTGGAGGCATCTTAGATAGATCTTCTTGCTATCTAAAATACAAGCAAAAAGAGGTAGGCTGAATCTCTTTTTAATTTAAATTAACACTTTCAGACTCGGAAAAAATCACCGAAAACAATGACTGAATGAAATTTGCATGCATGCAATGTTAAAATAAGTGAATGGGTTCGCTGCACTCGCGCTTAGAGTTGTTATATTAGAGGAATGAGCTGCACTGCTTTCAGACATTCGGCTTTTTGTTGCTCAGGTTTCCGAGATGGACGAAAAAGTGACATGAGGAGATAGGAAAACTCATGATATTCCACATTTTTAGCGATGCGGAACTTAATTTTGCCAATTCACGACAAATATTATTATGGAAATTAATCCTTGTTACTATCGCCTAATCACGCTTGAAATGTCCAACGTGATTTTATATTCTGCATGAATTATTATTATCTCGTAGTATATATCCAAGAATTAATTGTATCAGTAGCACTAATCAGTAGTATCATATAAGACACTGTCTCCGGCGTTACTCTGCGGAACTCCTTCATTTTTAATAATAATAAACACCTGGTTGTTATTCCACACTTTATTGAAAACAAAATGACCCGGGTTTCAGCATATCATGCCATCATCAGGTGACTCTGGGGACTTTCCCTTCAATTTTTTCCCTCCATTATGCTACTTATGTAATCGCTGTAAATGTAACCGATGTAAATGCAAAATAGTAGCAAGCTAATTTTTGAATGAATTGAGCAATTCAGAAATTCACAAGTATTATCTTTCTCTCGAAATGGATTTTCACAGCACGATTATTACTGCTGCAGCAAAATTACGGGCCAATAAATAAGTCATGATGTCAACTAATAATGCTTATTAAGCGTACCTCCTTCTAAAGTGTGTTCTTTGGGTTACTATGGAAGAATGATCATCAGAAGAAAGCTTTTATTAAGTACCTAATTAGGTAAATAAAACACGCCGATGTTTCTTGTACTTGTGCACCGAATTACATTCACTCATAATTAAATAAACGAAGAAATCAGAGACTATAATCACGCAAGGTTGAGTCTTTCAAACCAATTCATCTGCTTTGTTAAAAAGGGAAATTTTCATCAAATTCTCATTGAAGTATGTCCTCACAGATTCAAGAGAAATGTTGATACATGTCGAAATAACTTATATTCACCAAACACATGCATAATCGAGTGAGTTTTTGGTAATTATTATAAAGTTCTTGGAATGAACAACTACTTTGACGGATCTTTAATTTTTATATCCATTAAATAAGATCCAAACAGATAATATTGTGTATTTTTCTTCAGCTTACAGCTATACATACGGTTTGCTTTGAGATAGGTAAACAATATAGCAATAAATTATCATTTAGGGTATGAAATAGCATATCACAATAAAATAATTTGCTCAAGATCTGTGCCATATTAATTCACCAAAGCCAACTACTAATGATGCGGCTAAACGTACGTTTTGTTAACCTTTTACCTTTATTTGTTAATTGAGCTGGTTGAAATGGCAGATGCATTATTATACTCTTATGACCAAAGCAAAACATCAGCCCTCTTTCATTCACAACCTGTTACGCCTTGAATATTGCATATTTAATTATTTATCTATATGTATACAGTTTGATAGTAAGTTTTTTATTCTGCTGCTTCTACGCCCGTTTTATCAACTCAAGCCGCGTTCACATGGATCTGGAACGGGTGCGGAATGTGGAATGCGGAAATGCATCTATCCAATCACAAGCAAGGAGATTGCGGAAAGGCGGAGTGTGATTGGCTAGATGCACGTCCGCATGTGAACTTAACTTGAATCCTGTCGTAAATACATGTATTGTTAATCTTGTATCGGTATCTTTCCTTGACAAAACACATAATACAAGTAATTAGCAATACAATAGAGGAGGAACATGTAAAGTTACAACAAGATAGGGAGATTCGGAAATAATGTTTTAAATAATATTTAGGCTACGATATGGAGCAAGCTGCATTAATGTATTACCGTATTTACTCGTGTATCCCGAAGCACTCCCATTTTCGGCCAGGCTCGTGAGGGAAAAAATTATTTTTATCAGAAAATCAAATTTTTGCCCTTGACCCTGCATCATTTTGTCATAACATGAATGCACGTTCTTTAATAGAAATTCTGTGCCAAAGTTAAGTGTTGATGTACATCTTTCTCATGAATTTATTGCGTTACGTTTTAATATCGACACGATACACTGCCCGTTTTACTGTGCATCTTTTTCTCCTAACATCACACAGTAATCACAATTGTACATTCAATCACATTATCCTGCTATAAAAATGGCATCTGTTAGAAATGAAATATCCAGCTAAAATAATTGCAGAACTATGTACAATTTCAACCCATGATCATTCGATTACGGAAATCCGTCGGAAAATCAACAAATAAAAGCAGAATGTCGTCCATAGCTGATAGATGCCTGAAATGTGATACGTTTGGTTCGCGGTAATAGCTGATAAGGGACTCCCAACGGGCAACGCCCCCTCCCCCTCCCCCCCTACTTTTGGAAGCCATCTGTGAAGGTAAGGCGTGGGAAAGCGATGAGTGAAATGTGATACTTATGATGAAATGTGATGCTGACTCGAGAAAAAATATCACTTTACTCCGACCCCCTAACTATGAGTGCGCCGAGGTGGGGTGGGGAGAGAGAGAGAGAGAGGTAGAGGAGAGAGGGAGAGGCAGGCCAAGGACGAGCAGCCGTTCGCTGGACTGCCGGAAGCGCCAGCACTCGGAGTGAAGGCTTGTGGAAAAAAGCGCTGGTCATCCTCTTTGCCGAGTAGGTGTGGCTAAAGCTCTTGATAGGAAAGTACGGTCAACGTTTAATCTCGACATATACTGACAATCGAGACTTCTGATTGGTTCCCTACATGTTTGGCCTTCGCGAGTGTTTTGCTTGCGTCAGCTTTCCGTTAGAAAGCATTGGAGTGGTTGTGTTTTTCCTGAAGTAGACGCTACGCTACGCTTTTTAAATATTTGGTTGTAAATAAGCCTCAGTGTTGTGCAGTTGGCTGTTCAACGCAGGCAAAGAAAGGGACGAAGTTATATCTTATCCCTTCGGGAGCAGGGAATGAAATTAGGAGAAGAAAATGACTGCAAAGGATATCCAGAGCTCACTGGATTCCAGGGAAGGATGCTCGTCTATGTCAGGTAAGTTCCGAATTTCCAGAGCATTGTTATTTTTATTTTCTTACACCTTGACACATTTCCTCGTGAGCCTTAGTTCTGTAACGCCAACTAATCTTATTAAGATCACAATGAGAAACGATTGTCTATGAACGCATGTTGTACTATTACAATAGGCATCAGGGGAGAAGGTTTTTTTTATCATGTCCACAAAAGCATCTATAAACATATGTCTACTGCTGGTTTCATGCAGCTAAGTGCAAATTGATTTTTCCTGGATAATTTGTTTATCTCAGTCGCTATATATGTTTAACTCCTAAAACATTTCCTCTCTAGATCTTCACAATGATGTAACGGCAGAGGAGTTACCGGGAGAACAAGCTGATGCGAGCATACCAGCTGCAGCAGGAGTGGATATATTCCTGGGATGCAGTGACCAGGTGATGCACTCTACCCCTGCTAAGGAGAATGTCACAGAGGAAATTGAGGAACTAAGGAGGGAACTTATGTCATTGAAGAGGGAGATCCGTAAATTTGTGTGCTTGTTGTGTTGTGTGTTGTAAACACATTGTGTGTTACACTACAAAGGATTGCGTGCCATATTTGCTGTGCTGATGACATTGTGTGCTAGTACTAGCTAATGACCATCTTCAAAGAAAGACTATCCGATAACTAGTAAGTGTGCAAACTATTAACTGAGCATTAACCCTTCTTCACCTACATTCATTTTTGTTGTGTTTACTGATTATTATGGTATTAAATTATGGAATGGTATTAAAAGTGTGAAAAATGCGTAGTAAGTGTTGGAGAAGATATAACAGCAATCAGTTTATTGTTTCTACTATCGACAAAATTTAAATGAGGAATCTATGTGAATTGAAGTGAAGTTGGTGACTCGTGAATTTCTCTTGTCTTGAAAGTGTGGTTTTTTACGTCCCAGTGAAGGGATAAACAGTGTAGTGTTTTATTATTCTTCATTCAGTGAATGTTGCCACCTCAAGTGTCATCTTTTTTATTCATTGAATTGTTGTGTCCAATGTGATTTTGTTGAAATAATTAATCCGTATGCGTTTAAGGCAGGTAATGACTAATTAGCAATAGGCAATTGGATTTGTCCTTGGCAAGGAATATTGTGTTATTTCATAGTATTGTTACGTGCGTGGGTGCAAAAACAACTCTTCTTATTTCCGTAACTCTTTTAACACATTTATTTCCCTCAAAATGTACACACAGTAACATTAAAAGTTGTTCCCAAACACACCATTTCCCGAATCCCCCTTGTTTATTCCTCGTCTCCCGTCAATAACCACCGTTGCCAAGGCTCTGGATCCTTCCTCCGCTACACTGCCCCCTCCTTAAGGCTGTTTCGTCCCGGAACAGTTCTTACCCTGGTCTTGGCCAAGTTATTCGGCCACCAAACGCGCGTTCACCTCTTGGTCTCCCTCGACTCTTGCGTTGCCACCTGCGTAAGGTGCCAGTCGATTAAAATGGACCACTTTCGGTTTTCCTCGAGGGGGTTTACGAATGCGATAAATAACATCGTTTATTCGCTTCAGGACTTCATACGGACCTTCCCACGCTCGTTGAAATTTAGGTGACAGGCCACGCCGCCTCTGGGGGTTGTAGAACCATACTTGGTCTTTAGCCTGGAAACCTCCTTCTTGCGCTCGAGCATCGTAGTTCTGCTTCATTCTTTCACTGGCTTCCTCCATATTTCTACGGACAAGATCATGGATTTGGTCCATCTTCTCCCTCAAACGACTGACATAATCCTCTCCCGCTATAAGCTCTTCGCCGGGTTTGCTGCCAAACCTCAGGTCACATGGCAGGCGTAATTCTCTCCCAAAGAGGATGCAAGCTGGGGTTTGTCCTGTAGTTTCATGGACGGAAGATCTATATGCCAGAAGGAATAATGGCAGATATTCATCCCAATCGCGCTGGTTCTCCGAGACCACCTTGGAGAGGTGTCGACCGATCGTCCTGTTCATACGCTCAACCATGCCATCCGATTGGGGGTGCAGAGGCGTAGTTCGTGTTTTTCTTATCCCCATGAGCAAACAGACTTGTTGGAATACGACAGACTCGAAGTTCCTGCCTTGGTCGGAGTGTAGTTCCAAAGGTGTACCGAAGCGTGAGAATAATTCCCTCGCCAGGACAGTCGCGATAGTAGTAGCTTCCTGATTTTGTATTGGATATGCTTCAACCCATTTCGAGAAATAATTTGCGGCTACCAGGATGTATTTATTTCCCGAGTCTGTTTCTGGAAAGGGGCCCGCTACGTCGATGGCTAACCTTTCGAACGGGCTCCCCACGTTGTACTGTCGCATGGGCGCCGTTTTTCTTCCGCTCGGCCCGTTCGCGGTGGCACAAACCTCGCACCGTCTGCACCAATTTTTGACATCCTCCCTGCAGTTAACACAGTAGAACCTCTCTCTGACCTTGGCCAATGTCTTACTAATACCAAAATGACCTCCGGAGCTCCCGTCGTGCAGATTCTGTAAAACTTCAGGTACCAATTTCTGGGGAACGACGATCTGTGTCCTTGAAGATGTCCCATCGGGGCTCTCGACCACTCGCTTCAAAACTCCGTCGTCTAACTTCAAGCTGTCCCATTGTGCCCAATACGACTTTACTTTTTGACTAGAAGGAGCGACTTCTTCCCACCCAGGTCGGCGTCCCGCCTCTTTCCAACGGATTATCTTACCAATTTCTGAATCTTCGGATTGTTTGTAACGAAGCGCGGTGGGTACCCAACCGTCGTCGATCACAGTCACCAGTCTTGCCTGACTAATTCTTCCTTCTTGTCGCAAGCAATGGCCACATTCCGCCGGACACGGCCTCCTGGACAAGGCATCAGCATTCATGTGAATAACTCCAGCCCGATGTTTAACCTCGAACTCATACTCTTGCAGACGCTCAAGCCAGCGGGCGATTTGTCCTTCTGGGTTCTTGAATTGCATCAGCCATCTCAACGCGCCGTGGTCCGTCCGAAGTAGAAACTTCCTCCCGTACAGATACTTGTAGAAATGTTCAACTGACTTCACCACAGCCAACAACTCCCGCCTGGTCACGCAATAATTCCTTTCAGGTTTCGACAGAACTTTACTGAAGTAAGCTATTACTTTCTCCTGTCCATCCTGAACCTGTGATAGGACCGCGCCAATTCCCACGTTACTTGCATCCGTGTCGAGTACAAACAAGCCAGTAGCACGTGGATAGCTCAGAATAGGCGCGGTGGCCAACAACGTCTTCAGCTTTTCAAAGGCTACTTGGCTGCCTTCGCTCCATACATATTCTCGGCCGTCTTTTGTCAGGCGAGTCAATGGTTTCGCTATGTCGGCAAATCCAAGAACAAACCGTCGATAGTAGGTACACAATCCAAGGAAGCTTCGGAGTTCTCGCACGTCTCTCGGAACTGGCCAATGTTTCACGGCATGCGTCTTCTCAGGGTCTACTGACACGCCATCCTTCGAGACAATGTGACCCAAGTACTTGACTTTTTCCTGAAAGAGCTGGCATTTCTTTGGATTGAGCTTCAAGTGGGCTTCCTTAAACCTTTGGAATACCTCTTTCAGATTCCTGAGATGGTCGTCGAATGTCTTACCGATCACTATCACGTCGTCCAGGTAAACCAAACAGGTTTTCCATGACAGTCCTCGTAGAACCATCTCCATTAATCTCTCAAAGGTCGCAGGCGCGTTACATAGCCCAAAGGGCATCGCTGTAAATTTCCAGAGGCCCGTACCAATCGAGAACGCAGTCTTCTCTCGATCTTGTGGCTCCATTTCCACTTGCCAATATCCACTTTTCAAATCTAGTGTCGAAAACACTTGGGATCCGACCAAGGTGTCTAGGGTGTCATCTATTCGGGGTAGAGGATAACTATCCCTGACGGTCTTGTTGTTCAGTTGTCTGTAGTCTACGCAAAATCTGGTCGACCCGTCCTTTTTCTTCACCAACACTACCGGTGACGTCCAGGGGCTACTTGACGGTTCAATGACACCTTGTTCATGCATGTCTTGGATGATTTTCTCTGCCTCTTCACGTTTGCTGAACGGCAGCCGTCGCGGGCGTTGGCGAATGGGTTGAGCGTTACCGGTATTTATGCTGTGCTTCACAAGCTTCGTCCTTCCATATGGGCACTCCTCTGACGCAAAGATGCCCTGATATTCACTCAGTAGCTTGTCAACCTCGCTCTTCTGCCTGGTCGTTAACTTTGTCTTCGTTATTTGGAGAGCTTCCGTAAGTTTCGTTAACTCCTCGGCGTTCCTTTGGGGTTCCACCGCGTTCGTTCGTCCACAGTTGACTGACGCTATCGGATGACACAAGGCCACTTGCGTTCCCTTCTTTAGGGCCACCGACGCATCGCTCACATTCATAATTCGTATCGGTGTGGTATCTTGGGTGGCAGCCATAGTTCTTCCCACCAAAATTCCTCGACGAATGTCTTCGGTTATGGGTTCGACGATTCCCGTCACCATCCGATCAATATTGAGCAGGCGGCCCAAGATGACATTGTCACTTTTGGGAGGAAGAACCTCATCCGTATCGACGACGACTTTTACGGGCTCTCTCTGTCGATCGTACAGGACGATTTCTTCGCCAGCCACTTTGAGACATTTCCGTTTCAAGTCCAAAGTCACCTCCAATTTTAACAAAACATCCATTCCCAAGATGACATCTTCTACGATGTCAGCCACTATGACTCGATGTTTACTCTTGTTGTCTCCCAACGTGATGTCGACGACCATCTCTCCGTACGTTTTAACGGCTTGACCTGTGGCAGTTCTTAGGTCCACTCTTGTAGGCTGGAAATCTCCTCTCGCGGTACCCTTCCTCAGGATCGTGGTCGTGGCGCCAGTATCCAACAACATAGCGCGACCCACACCATTCACGTACCCGTCCACAAAGAGACTGTCCACCCGGCGTACAAGAGAGACAATTTTTATCACTTCCTGTGGGGCCACAGGGCCACTCCCCGACGCTCGCCCCCCTGCGCCGGCCCTTTCTAGTTTCCCTGCCGCATCGTGCTATTTTGGCAGTGACTGCGAACATGTCCAAGCTCTCCGCAGTCCCAACAACGTATCTCCCTTTTCCTGGGCTGTCCTTTGTTCCGAAGGAATTTTGAGACGATCCTTTCGATTCTCTCTTCGAGGAATTCTTCTTCGCCCATGCTTCGGACACGAGCGTGGATTTTCGAAGTTTCAGTTGCCGCTTGGAATTCCAAGGCACGGGCTAGTGCGTCGTCCAAAGTTTTCGGATGCATTAAACGAAGAGCTCTCTGCAGTTCCGGATTAGCCACTCCAATCACGAAAGACTCTGCTGACAATCGTTCGATGAATTCGCTGGGCGCCGAAGGATAAGCCAAGAAAACGAGTCGCGCGATGTCCGCTTCAAATTCTTGCAGTGTTTCGCCTCGGTTTTGTCGTCTAGTGAGCAATTGGCTGTGGTAGACTTGTTGGAGGTGTTTGTCGCCGTACCTCATTTCCAGCCGGCTCACCAGACAATCGTAATTCCTGTATTCGTGGTCAGGCATTGCTTGGAGAATATTCAAAGCGTCACCTCGCAGCGCCACAATCAAGCCCGTAGCTCTGTCTTCCTTCGTCCACCCGTTGGCGTTGGCCGCGGCTTCAAATTGTTTCGAGTATGTGGACCAAGGAGTCTTGCCGTCGTATGTAGGTGGCTTCACACGCACGGCCTTGACACTAGGAGCTAGTCCTGGCAATAGTCCTAGGGTGCCAGTTTGCGTCAATTCTTGTGCAAGGGTTTTCAGACGATCTTCAATACGTTTCTCTACGTCGATTTCTACCATTTTTATGTCCTCTTTTACATTCTTTAACTTCTCCTGCACGTCTTGTACCTCCGAAGTGACGTATTTCAGTTCTTCCTTCATTTCGTTGACATCGGTTTTCAGCTCACCTTTTACTCCGCTGATGTCATTTTTTAACTCGCTTTTTAACTCACTGACGTCGTCTTTCAACTCACCTTTTATTTCGAAGATCTTCTCCATCAATTCGTCTTTGGTAGTTCGAAAATTATTGATTAGTTCTTTCAAAGCTCTGGAATTTTCGGAAAGCTCTTCTTTAAATACTCTGAGGACCTGCGTGAATTCGTGCGCTCCGATTTCTATCTTGAAGAGGAAATCTTCGGGGTCCACACCTTCGGCCTGAAGCGCCTCACGAAGTCGCAATTGAAGTACCGATTTCGTCCCACTAGTCTCCATATCACGTTCCTCCAACTCGCGCTTCAAATCCACCACTTTCAGCTCACTTAACTTCGCTACTCTTGAAGCCATTCTCTTATCTCACATGAAAATAAGTCGTGGCAAACACAAAAAAAAACACTTAAATTTACTAATTTATCCCACTTCTGACACCAGTTGTTACGTGCGTGGGTGCAAAAACAACTCTTCTTATTTCCGTAACTCTTTTAACACATTTATTTCCCTCAAAATGTACACACAGTAACATTAAAAGTTGTTCCCAAACACACCATTTCCCGAATCCCCCTTGTTTATTCCTCGTCTCCCGTCAATAACCACCGTTGCCAAGGCTCTGGATCCTTCCTCCGCTACAGTATCATAAATTGTGAGTGTGGAATCCAAGTGAAAGGGGTGATAATTTTTTTCTACAAATGCAATGTAAGTTGTTTCATCTTTCTTATTCATTGAATTGTTGTGTCCAATGTGATTTTGTTGAAATAATTAATCCGTATCCGTTTAAGGCAGGTGATGACTAATTAGCAATAGGCAATTGAATTTGTCCTTGGCAGGGATTATTGTGTTATTGTATAGTATCATAAATTGTGAGTGTGGAGTCCAAGTGAAAGGGTGATGATTTTTTTCTGCTTATGAAATGTAAGTTGTTTCATTATGCTTCATTCATTAAATTTTACCATCTCAAAAGTTATCTTTTCATTTACTCCACTTGATGTCATTACTAAGTATTGTTCCTTTATTTTTAGTGCCGCTGTACATTTGTCTCTGGAGATAAAGTGGAAATGATTAATCGCTGCCATTTTTTTCTCACGGTACGTAATCATAATATTTTATATTAGATAATTATATTACATATATTTGATATTATTTGTACTGACCTGACCTGATGTGCCTCATGGTCAGTGCCTCAGTTAAACATGGAGTGCTGATCGTGTAAATCCTGTCATAATTCTAACTTGACTTTGCCCTGCGTGTCTTTCCACCGAGTGAGGCCATGCGCAGAACGTAAATTAGAAAGTAGCATGTTAAATTTAGCCGCCGATAACAGTCTCGTTTCGGTGCGGAGTACGATCCGTAACGAAGCCAAGGTGTCTCAAAATTTATTTCTCTCACAATTATTGTCGCCCGTGTGATAAGTATGTCCGCTCGCTGTAACTGAAGTGCCAGGGAATCTATTAAGGAAGTTTTGGACGTGAAATTAACCTTAATTGAGAATGATTAAGATTCCAGTGAAAATACAAGGTTGGTTCCCGTCTGTTCTCTATGAGGATTCACTTCATGGTCGAGGAATTGACTTGACGTTTTACTCCTATTGCAGAGAAATATTCTATACCTAGTCGATTTTGATACCTAATTGACAAGTAATCTAATATTTCTGTAGTATTACAACATTTTAAAATACCATTCCGCCAGTTATCAACGAGAAGTCACTTTATGAGCGGGGAAATTATCGCGACGTTCCACTCATATTGCAGATGACGTCGTCTGCTGCCGTTTGAGGCATCTGCTGGGCTCGTATTAAACAGGCCGACTCCCGCATTTTGGAGGATAAACTTGATATGAAAATGATGTAGTATTATAGGCAATTTTATCATTCAAAAGTCATCATGGCTCAAATTCGATGAAATATAGTTAATTAATTTTTATCTCGTGAAAATATGTTTAGTCCCTATCTCTCCCATGTAAAAATAAGCCAGTCATGGCAAGATGGGCAAGGTTGACCGTACTTTCCTAATACAGAGCTTTAGGTGTGGCCAAACCAGTCACAAAACATTGACGAAACTGTCCGTGGTTTTTAACTTAGATTTGACGAAAATCGAACGTGACCACCGGACACGTAAGCCAGAGGAAGGTCTAAACTGTGCCGACTGCAATGGCGGAATTGGCTTCAAGAATCAAGTGGTATGTCGCCTCCATTTCTTTTCTAACCTCCTTGAGTGAAAGCCACCTGGGCAAAAGCGAAACTGGGCGAGGGTAGATAAAAACAGATAAGGTGAAGGAGTGATCCTCTCGGGTTACCCCCATCTCTTTCTCGCTGAATGAGTCCCGCGCAGATGAATGTCGCCGCGCCCAGAAATAAGGAACGACGAACTTTTTTCTTGAGGGGTCTTCTGGGAAAAACCAGTTTGGACGCGCCCATTGTTCAGATCCGACTGAGGTATCACCCTAAAATCTAACAGCATTATTCTTTCCGGCTGAGTGATTGAGAGGGATAGCTGGATGGAACGACTGCCTGTAAGGCAATTTCCAAATACCCTGGAAAGGATATTTTACCATTCATCACGATAACCTGAATCGAGCCTCGTATTACCGGTAATAATCATTTGTCATCACAAAACGAATGAGTGAATGGAATCATGCCTCTATTTGATGCGAAGGCAGCTTGACACACGGAAGTCGATTTCTATTGCAATGTAAAGAGTAGCAATATCTCCAAATATATCACTACTTGCAGGGCATCTTTCGGCTTTCGTCTTACTTCCGAATCATCCGTAAACTTTCATGACGCAAGTAAACAATGAACATTGCAAATTGATATATCGAGATAATATTGTTAAAATTCGTCACGGCAAAGAGGGGTAGTACCGGTAGTACACCAATCCGCGAGTTGCTGCACGCCGCCGCACCGCCAGCTGCAACGGCAAAATAACTTATCCGGTGGCGCCAAATTTGAAATTCCTTCACACGCTTGAATTTTTCGATTGGATATGTATGTTCGTCTTTTTGAAAGTTCGTAAGTCGGATGGTCGTAAGTCGATGACTTACTGTATTCACTTTGGAGAAACTAACGACAGGAATTTGAGGTAAAATGGTGCGCGGCCTAGTACATGAAAATCTGGAGGATTCGTGTAAGCGGCGCACCCCCATTTTTTCACCGGCATTTTCGGAAAAAAAAGGTGCGCGGCTTACACGAGTAAGCACAGTATTATACACTGTAACAATCAAACGGACACTTCGTTCAATTTGTTCATTTTTAATGGAAACACCGAACCGCGCCGTGTGCTTATTACGATGGAAATTATGAGTGTGGAACGACAGTGGGAGATCCGAATTGGATCTAAGATAAATGAATACCTGGAGTTGTTAATTACAGCTCTTGAGATTGGATGAGGGGGAAGAGGGGGAGCAGAAGATAAGAAGTGGCCGGGGAGGTACTTAAATAAAGAGGAAAAAAGAACTGTGAGCGGGAGTTATGGGCACCTGAACAAAAAAAATCAAATGGTAGATAAACGTTTATACTCGTAGTCTTATAGCATGAAAAATAACAATAAAATTATAAAAAAGGGGAATGGTGCTAGTGGAGGTCGGAGGGAAACTTTGGGATAAGAAGAACGGAGGAGGAGGGAGCTAAAAGAAAGGGATTTCGGTGAAAGGAGATTCGAAACGAGTAATCCGTAATACGTAATAATCACAATAAGTATTTGAGAAAATCGAAAATACACCGAAAATACATTTTTTCAAAGGCAATCGCATACTTATTATTTATTGCTTTTGACACCGGCGTTATACCGATTAAGGTTGGTTTGGATATGTTTTCAAATATTAAGCCCTTTACCGCTCTCTTGCAACAGTAAGCACCCGTCTGGGTGGTCTATTCTCTATGGCTTCGGAATTTCCGAGTCTTGTCAGTGACGAAATGTTGACGTCACAAGCCACAAAAACTTCAAAAATGAGCCATTCAAAAGTTGAGATAACTCAGGGGGGGCTCTGACGTCACACCCACGGAATTTTCGAGGTTCGGCCGTGCCGAGTCCTTACTTTGAATAGTGCCATTTTGCATCATTTTGTTCTCATAATTCGACATGCTTCGTAATCCCCTTCTTCTCACCCAGGATATCCCGTTCCCAGCATCCTCGTTCCCTTGTCACCCTGCGAATCCTCCACTCCAAAATCACCAGAGAGAGCTCTTTATATTGCGTGTTCACGCTGCGCTGTCTCTTCATAATGTCCAAAAGCAGTTTCCTCGCTCAACTAACATCGTCGGGACATCGAAAAAAACATTACGCTCCAGTCAGAGCCAATCGAGCCATCGCTGCTGCGGTGGCCTTCGTATTCTCCCAAAATGAGTGAGCCTTCTTAAGCACCCTGGATAAGTATCCCTCAAGGAACCCGAAAGCGCAAGTCGCCTAGTGAACCCTTTTTTTCGATCACATTGCTCTCACTTATGAATAACCACATTAAAGGCCTCGTTAAGCCTAACCTCGGACAGGCTACGAATCCGTGGTGTCATTTATCGATCTCACATTACACCTCTCTCCGAATTGTCCTCTTCCAAAGCAGGATTTAACCGATCTCTTAAGAGTAGAAGTCAATGGACGTATTCAAATATGATCCTGTATATTGATGGGATCTGGCAAAGTTAAAGATAGGAATGGGTTGGGTTTGAAAAAGGAACACGAAATTAAAAGAATAACTCCCCTGCAGGCGGAGACAGTGATAAGAGGTGGAGTTGACTAAATGAAATTATAAAAACAGTCCGTGAGAAGAATCTGGATTATAGCAAAGGAAAGAGTGCTAAAAGACCATAGATTACTCAATGCATGATTGATAAATGGAGAAAAGATGGAGATACAAAAGATAAAACACCAAAGAGGGAAGAAGAATCTACTAAACATTGAATATTGAGTTGAGAAAGGAAACTGATAAGGCAAGAGAAGAGTGGTTAAAAGCTGAGTGTAATGAAAGATAGTAGTAAAATGAAATGGTTAGACATGATCTTGTGTATAAGAAAGCTATAGGAAGTGAAAGTGAAAATTCTAAATACATCGAGATAGAAGACAAGTATGGCATGGTGTTGCGTGAAAAAAAGATATATTGACAGATGGAAGGAGCATATGGAAGAGCTATTTAAGGCAAAGGACAAACCTCGTGAACTAGGAATGGAAAAAGAGGAAGAGATGCCAGTAGATGGAAAGAGAGGGAGTATACTGGTAAAAGAGATAAGGGCAGGATTTGAAAGTGATGAAGAGTGGCAAAGAAGGTGTGGCACGGATGGAATGCCGGTGGAGTTGTTGAAATGATTTCAGGAAGATGGGAGTGATAGAAAGGACATCGTCGTGTAATGTTATCTACCAAAGTGCATCATGGCCCAAGGTTTTCCCGAGCACGAAATGCTCCCACTGGTGAAGAGACAAGGAACGATCAAGAAATAAATAAAGGGGTAAAATAAGAGGTTGGAAATCGAAATTTATAACATAAGTGAATGGTATAATTCTGTTCATAGAGAGTGAATACGACGTCAAGGGAATTTTAGAACATCTAAGGGAAAAAGTAGAGTATGGTTTGATGGTGTATAAAGAGAATACGGAGGAGTGGAAGATCGGGGTAGAAGAACAGCTTTGGAAGAGGTAAGGCTAAGGAATAAGTTAAAAGGTATAAATATATTGAAACTGAGGTAACGGAGGGCTGGAAATTTTTCACGGGAATTAAAATAAGGATTGGATTATGGAAGAAGTAATTCAGAATAAAAAGATACTACTAAGCGGTAAATTGGATTTGGAGTTGATGAAATGGCTAGAGAAATGTTTTGCGTAGAGTGATTTTCTGTACTTCTTTGTGACGCAGTACCATGCAAGAAAGAGAAAGGGAAAGGATAGCAGGGCTAGAAACGTTGATAAGGAGGAGAGTACTTAATGTCACAAGTGGTCGGATAGGCTTGAGGAATGATGGTGTCTAGGAGAAAGTGGGAGAAGAAAAAAAAGCTGTGTTAACGCCGTACAAGGGAGAAAGTGAAATTGGATCGGACATGTTCTGAGGAGGGAATGTTTTTTACGGGATATTTGCTGGAAGGGTAAGTGGAGAGGAAACCCATTTAGAAGAAGAAAGAAAAGGGAGTTGTTGAGTGACGTAGAGGGAAGGCCCTCACGCGAGGATGAAGGGAGAGAAGCGCAAGACAGAGAGAGAGGTGGCGCCGGGTATCACCAGCGCAAACGGACAATCTATGATGGCGAATTACCCAATTTTATCGAATGTATGCACTATTTTTTATAACCACTTATATCCGAAGGACACTATTTAAAATGGATGTAGCGAAAATTTCACAGATGGCAAGCGGTTTTTTACTGAGATATCAGTCTTTAAAAATAATTCTTTCTCGCCAGCTTGAAAACACTACGTCATCGGGGAATTGACGCGTGACGTCACGGAACGGTATCGCTAGAGATTGTTGTTTACCTTCTGACGATAAAGTAGGCGGATGTTATTTGATGGAACGAGCATTTGGCGTAAATGATTGCTTTTTTCATATTTACTGATATTCACTAATCTTACTTGATCATTTCATTTGTGCAGAATGTATGTATACGAGAAAAAACCGGGAAAGGTATATAAATCCTGCATCGTGCCTTGTTGCTCAAATACCTCAACTTCCACGCCGGAAAAGGTTTTTATTTACGTCCCGAAAGACTCGAAGAAGAGGAGAAAATGGTTGATCGCCTGCAGAAGAGACGGAAATTCTCTCTCTAAATTGTCGACGGCTTATTGCTGCGAGGATTATTTCAACGTAAGTGCCGGTACCACGTATTGCAAACCTTATTTTTGTGAGGTAAAAAATGTTATAATTGAGCCAAATTATGTCATTGCCACGCAATATAAATTAGAAAGTGAAAAACTAGCACATCAAAGGCAAAATATTATTTATGAACGGAAAGTTATGACTTGATTTCAACAAAAGTATTATTATTTAAGTATTCTACCGCCTAAGGTACGTTTACATGGACCTTGCATACTTCTCTTTTTCAATTTATCCATATATATCCATAAATAGAATGAAAGGGAATAAACCTTATATGAATTGAAAAGGGAAGTATGTAAGCTGAATGTAAACCTACCTTAATATATTTAATACAACTTACGTCTCTAAAGTCACAGGGAAAGTAAATTTCCAAGCTTTGAACGTTATTTATATGCGAGGAGTAACATTTGAAAATCGTTAGAAAACTCATGAAATACCTATTATATCTCACTATTAGTTCATGATCTGTCTGTTACACGTTTTTACCATTAGTGTGCGAGCTATAATTGATAGAGAGTAAGGGTAGGCGTAAGGTTGTAGGCCTCGATGAGATCTATAAAACGCCGTCAACAGATTGGAGGTGAGAATGTTAGTTTAGAAGGTTTCGCCGAGAAACCGGGTGTTCGGAGTTGGGTATTCGCCGTCATTAATGAAAATCTAGGGAGTAAAACAAAGCAAAAAAAGTTTTAAAAGGTATTGCGATGATGAACATAAAATTTCCAAAGATGTTAGTGAAACTTGCTATGAAAAAAAGAAGAAAAATAACTACCCCAAAATGGATCCGATCTCCCGAACCTTCCACTCCACAACCCACAGCCTAAGCACTAGGCCACCGGTTTCTTAGGAGTATATGTGGAAAATTTGGCTTATACTTATTCTGCCTTTCTTATATCTGCCTATCATAATTTTCTATTTCAGATGATTGTTTTATGGTTATCGTGAGGTCTATGAAGAAGCGAAATGTATTAATCTTTAGGAAATTGTAATGGCTACACAATGAAATAGTCGAAAAAGGACAGATACTAACCGTTTAGGAGTAATTGACGACTAACCGCAGGCTTGCGCGTCCCAGCGGACGAAAAATCCGAACTAGCGGATTGTTGCGAGGTAACTCTTCGGGGTAGCAAAATGAAAAAGCCATCAAAATTTACGCCATTTCAATAGCTACTAGAGGAATTCGTAACATTGGAAATACATTTCATACTTTAATAACTACAGACTGAAAGCCGAAATCTACAATACAGCAAATATACTGCTTTGCCATGGACTTCCCTAAGAATAAAGTCTTCAATAAAAATGTAGGTAATACGAATAAAGATTTATATCTATTCAATAGAGGGGGAAACATTACGAATGCATGGGTTAAGTTTCGGTAATAAGTAAATTTGAAAATCAATAGATTCAGATTATGAGACACATTGAGTTTGCTACATATTAATGCAAAACTTAAGTTAATTAACTAATGTTAATTAACATGCCGACTCGTATTTTTGGCGACTGAAGCCGTTGCGATAATTTAGAATTATTTAGACATTAATCATACTTGAAAGCTGTTTGTACATCAGTTTATTGTTTCCATAGTTGTATTTTAACATCAAAGCAGCTGATATAAGAGAACCGCATAATGTGTCGCATGAAAAGTTAGGCAAAATTATGGGCAGAATTTTAGGTATTAATTAGGTAAAAAAATAAAATTATAAAAAAATTAGGTAAAATTAAATTTACCGCAGTCGGTGGATAGTTTATTATATTCTATAAATAAACATTTATAAATTTATATATTTATATATTAAAACTTAAAGTTTTTCTTATGTATATAATAGTTTGCTTCCTGCTCGCTTTTACTCCACGCATCTCGTCTAATGGTCGAAGCGGCAGCGACGAAACAATCGCTGTTTTTCAGGAAGGCGGCCACCATAAGTGAGTCAATCATCGGAAAATTATCCGAATGTGCCTTCTTGATTCCCACTTCAGTCATTTCTTTTATCGAGAAATTACCAGAATAATTTTAATTGCGAATTTGCTCCGATAACTTCAACGAGGCGCCTATCTCTGCAGCTGCGAGGACTTCAGTACCGTTCGGTGACGTCAAGCCAATGAGAAATCGTTTCGAGTCACGTGACTTTCGTCGATTTTTGCTAACTTTTAATTAGCATTTTACAGCATTTGTAATTGACGGAGACAGCTTTGGCTTACATATTCGGATTCGTGAGAAAATTCTCCATATTATGGGCTACAGTAACGGGAGAAACAAATTCCATGCATGTTCCCCATTACGGGCTCCGCCTGATTTTCGGCAACATTTCAACATACAATAGTATGTAGGCAGGGTAGGGCACGTGTTGGTTTTTTCTGAAATTTGACATGGTGAATTAACACCCAAAAGAAAGCAACTCCACCAACAGGCGTTTGTAAATTCGAAATCGAGTGAAAATCTATCCACCCTAATGCGTAGTTCTCGTCGATAACTCTACATGAACATGGATGTATTGCTCCGATTGTCTCCTCGATTTCCACGAGAAGAGCGTTGTGCAAGCCAAGAGTATAACGCGCTGGGCTCTTTAGCATAACGCCCGTGTTCAAAAAGTTGGCTCAGATTGTGAAGTACCTGATGGATTTTTTTACACTTTCCGGTATTGTTTAAAATTTTTACCTTACAGAGCTGTCAGGTGCTTACTAACATACGTTTTGTGAAGCACCAAACTCTTGTTTGTGGAATATTATGGCTCCGAGGAGTACCGGTTGAGAAACACCGACGTAGACAATACCCCCTCGAGCAAGAGTGTTCATAACAGTCGTTCAATCTTTCTTTTTCATCCAATATGCATTCAGAATAAGGGCAGATGGCAATTTAAGGCTGAAAAAGTACTATGAATGAAAAGTCCCAGAGAATTCCGTTTCTTCGAAAAAAGTCACGATATGTCAAAAAAGTACCCAAATAAGTTTTTATAACACATTCTATTCAATGAAATCAGCGAAGATTTGTCGTCAAAATCACATTTTCCCACTTATTTTAAAAGCCCAAAGTCTTTATCCGCGCACTAGTAATGAGCATGATCAAGCACTGGTTTGGCAGTTTTCCAAAGGGTTACAGTCAATGGTGAATGCATTAGAGGTGCAGTGCGAAAGGTATGGAATGAAGACAAACTACGAGAAAATGAAAGTGATGAGATTTTCTAGAAGTAAGATGGCTGAATATAAGGGTGGGAGGGCAGAAGATGGAGCAGGTCGAGCCGTTTACGTATCTGGGTAGTATTTTGGAGGGGAATGGTTTTTAGTGGTAAGGACATCAGATGCAGAATTGCCCTCGCTAAAGAAGCATTCTCGAAGAGAAAGGAATTGATGAGGGGGGGTCTGAGAAGAGACGTAAAGAAGAGGCTGGTGAAAACTTTAATATGGAGCGTGGCGCTGCAATGGTTGGAAAGTGGGTCATTGTGAAGGGAGGATGTGCATAGACTTGAGGCGTTTGAGAGGTGGGTTTGGAGAAGGATGGAGAAGGTGAGCTGGGTGGAGAGTAAGACGAACGAGGAGGCATTGGATATGGTTGGAGAGGTGAGAAAGCTGTGGCGGAGGTTCGAAGAAGGCAGAAGAGATAGAGGGAAGAGGTTTTGAGAGGGGAGGGCATATTGAAGAGAGTGATAGAGGGGAGAACACTGGGGAAGCATGGAAGAGGAAGGAAGAGGATAGGAATTCTGGACGAAATGAGAGGAGGTGAGGCATTTAAGAGAGATCTAATGTTGGGACATCTATATAAAGGAAAAAGAGACAAGGTTTCAGAAATTGGTATGTAGAATAAGGACTTTCCAATAACCTACCAATCCAAAAAAGCAATTAACAATACTACTTTTCACCTCGGAATTATTTCTCATTTTATAAACGAAAGGTCTTCTCCATAGAAATGGGACTGAATGAAATCATATGTATTAAATATATGCTAAGTGTAGAATAGTGATCGCCAACTCAATACATTGCTAAATGTTTCACTGCAGACTTTGGTCCATCATCATCCGTTCGGCATCACTTGGATGCCCACCCCATGTGGGCTAGTGGCACTACCATGTCGGCGAACAGCTGATCGCCGGTCGTATCTACTCTCTCTCTCTCTTTCTCTCACTTCGCCCTTTGGACGGCCATTCACTCGCAAAAACACTCTCTCTTGCAGTCTTCCACTTTCTCTTTTTTAAACGTGGCAATTGAGGCCATTATCAATTGTTATACGTCCATAATTACTGTAATTAAATACGCAGGTGAGTTAATATATTAAATAACGGTATTATCCTTAGTTATTTTTTAAATAGGTACTAGCGATCTCGAACAATTATCATCATGCTTATTTTCCATAATCCACCCCATGTAATCAATCGGATATCGAAAAATATTTATTTTCCTCGAGTTAAGCCGCGACCCTCAATAAGGTGGAAATCGCATTTTTTCGCATGCGAGAGGCTGTTTTTCAGCAAAATAAAAAAATATTCACTCAGCCTTAGTGAAACACGCTTTTTGAATTTTTTTATTCACTTGCCATACACTTAAGTTGCTTCTATGTACTTCAATGGCTGAATAAAGTATTCCTTCTCGTGATGAACTGTCCAATGCGAGACTAGGACTAGTAAGAGCGGAGATGCGAATGCATTCAATCCGCAAGATAGCCAATAACGTCAGACTGCGGACTCCGACGGTTAGGGCGCCACTCGCAATAAAATTTCTATCGTACAACTGGGACCTGCATCGTACGGCGTTGACTAGCCCAACGTAGTAGTAAACGCCGATATCTGCTCCATATAAATTCATTTCCACAAGCGTCATAAAAAAAAACTTGTGTTCTAGTCCTTGCAGGCATAGAACCGAATTGCATGAATTTTATGGGATTGCGTCACACCATTCGTTGAAATACTCACGTGGCAAGTGATAAAAAAAAATCTTTATCGTTTCTTATTACCTTATTTTATTATTCAACTGATAAAAAGTGAATAGCTGATTTGCATGAAGAGAATTTTTAAAAACATAGTAATTATTATTAATAAATATGCAGAGAAAACTAGCCGTGGATTATTCCACCGTGATTAAGGTGCAAACGAAAAGAATGAAGACTTATCCCATATTAAATGGTACGTTTTTCTGAAAATTTTTCAACTCTTGAGTAATTGAGATGGAATGGAATCTGCAGTAAGGAATCCAATACCGTTCAGTTGCGAGTCCCCTTCATTCAAGCGAGCAAAAGAAGATTGACTCACCGAATGTAGTCGGAATGAAAATTGGTGGCAGTTGTCCACGAGATGCATTATGTCAGGTAGGGGGAGGAGGCTCATATGGAAGAGTTCGACAAATGAGCTGAGGAGAGCGTACAGGGCACATGATTGGCAACGCTGCCACCACCTACTACCCACCACTCCCTTGCGTCAAACAAGTCGTAGAAACAGCATTAGCTGTTTATATTCTGATTGAAAAGTGGTTAAAAGTAAATGGGGTCCAAATTTCATAATTTTTAAATATTCCTCCACATGATCCCAAAATGGACAAAGCAGTAGCGAGGACCTGAATTTATAATCAGATGAACTTTTATCTTACCAAATTAATCGATATTTTTCCATTCAGATCCTTCCAAAAGAATATTTGACTTAAAAGATCTATGGCTTTCCCGGCGAATAATATTTGTAAAATATTCTCGGGTTTGCCACCGGGTAAGGCTTTTAAAGGCCAACGTTTCGACGAGTGACTCCCTCGTCGTCATCAGGGCTGACAATATTTAACTTATTAATATGCATACTCAAACATAAACGTTATTTTTCTCAGCTTCACATGCTAAAAACATGTATTAAATGAAAGGCAGTTAAGCATCGAAGTTTCTACATATATCTGGATATTTTATAACAAAAAGGATATTAACGTTCTGTATTCATCATTTGATATTTATTTCGTTTAAAAAAGAATGTAAAAAGAGGCTGGTGAAGAGCTTGATATGAAGTGCGGCGTTATATGGGGCAGAAACGTGGACCTTAAGAAAGGAATGCGTAAATAGGCTGAAGGCTTTCGAGATGTGGGTGTGGAGGAGGATGGAGAAGGTGCGTTGGATGGAAAGGAAGACAAACGAGGAAGTGCTTGGCATGGTGGGCGAGGAGAGGAAAGTTATAGATGAGATAAGGGGAAGGCAGGGTAGGTGGCTGGAAGGGGCAATGAGGGACGATGGTTTGCTGAAGGCCGTGATAGAGGGAAGGATGTTGGGTAAGCGGGGAAGGGGAAGGAAGAGAAGAAGGTTTTATGGACTGGATGAAGAATGGTTGAACTTATCCTGAAATGAAGAAAGTAATACTAGAGGTATATAGGGTACGGAACGTGTAAGAGTCTGTTGGATATTCTCTGACTTTCACCTCTAACCGTAGATTACTCTAATGATGATGAATCTGTCATTAAAAGAATAAAAGACAAAAGAAAAATAGGTTATAATGCCAGCAAAAGTAGCCGGCATTCAAGGTTGAGAAAAATTCCTTGCCTTCTTGTTATAATACTATTATGTCGTGGTAAAATGAGAGATATTTTGCCTCATTTTACCTCAACTTCTGAAAACGCGCCTTCTCCTGCATGATTGTTGAACTTCGGAGGATCTTCATCAATTCCAGGCGCCTTTCTCTCTCTCTTAAGACTTCCACCGCAGCATCAAATTCTGATCCTTTTTCATCTTCATCCACAATATCTTCAACCTCTAGAATACCGATCTGCAATTATTAACCGCTGTCAAGAGTCTCCACGTACTCTTTCTATGCCTTCATTGTTTCTTCATTCAAGAACTTTATTTTCTTCACTCCATATGATATTACTATTGATTGGTCGTTCTATGAAGTAACTCCTTACAGTTCTGCAAGCAGTTTCAAATTTTCCCAGCGAGAATTTGGCTTCCAACCTCTTTGCATAAGTGTTTAATCAATTCCACTCTGGCCTTCTGTGGTTGATCATATGTCTTATTATTTTATACAGCAGCTGTCCTTCATGTGTTTTCCAGCTATGTAGTTTCTTCTTTCATCTTTAAGGTCCATTGCATTACTGTGTGATCCATGGCTTCCGATTCTTTGTTTTTCTCCTTCCTACATTCTCTACGGCACAATTGAGAATCCCTTTTTTCGATCTCTTGCCATTTCTTATCGATTGATTTTGCATCGCTTTCATCCTATTTGGCTTTGTTTAGAGTATTTTGATAGGCTTATCTGTGTCCTGATTCCTTCAGTGTGTCCAATTGCCAGCGTTTCTTTGTTGACCTTTTCAGATTTTTATACTCGTGCTCTATAAATTTTACTTTCAATTTTTCCACCCTTACCTTTGTAAAATGGAATTAGTATTGCATTTTTTCAATTTTTCAAAATAGTGTTACCGAAGCGCTTCAACATAATTTACACTGTTGGCAAATTCTGTATGACAAGCACTCTATAAACTTCTGTATTTCTATTTTTCAATATTCTCATCTCTCTCCCACGGCCTCATTTCCACATTATTTCTCATCCTATGCGTACAACTCGCGAATATCATCCTCATCAATTTCAGAATTATTGAAAAATTCTTCAAAATACTCTTTACAATAGTCCCTGATATCGCTTTCATCCAACACGATCTCCCTAATGTTGTTCTTTATCGCATTCACTCCCCTTTCCTCATCTTACTTTCCACATTTTATCCATTACCGAAATCTCTTTTTTTTGCCTCAAAATCACTCTGTGTTTTGTAAGCGTCATTCCCATGCATAATGTCCTTGCTCTCTTCCTCAGATTTCACTGTTGCCAATCTCTTAGACTCTTTCTTTCCACTCACCACTATTTTCACTCCTTCATTCCACAATAACCTTTTGTTTTCCTTGCAACCCATTTTCCGCATACACTTTCTTCAGATTTAGCAATAAGTCCTTCCAAACTCATCGGCGCATCATTTGCATTTCCATCGCTAAAATACTCGTCCTATTCTATTCACTTCGAATGTCCCTCATGCACGCATCCATACCGCACCATGAACCTCATCGTCAAACAGCCTCGCCACTTTTACTCTCATTTGTTTACGCGCACTTATCTTCCTCGGAAACCGGTTTCTACCTAGATTCGCTCTAAAGACCACCAAACTGTGGTCTGTTTCACATTCGGCACCCAGAATTTCCCCTTAAGTTTGGTCTTTACTTCCAACCTGCCTGAATTTAACGGTCGCCGCCTGTGGTTGCCTACTGGGGTGGTGGTAGAAGCCCAACGGGAAACTGTGAAGGCGGCGCTGACAAAAATGGAGTGAGGAACGATTATCCTTGGGTGGGGTCTGTGAGGTCTACTCCCTTGTCAATGCAGGCTTGAATGCTTATTATTTCTATAGCTTTAATACGAAAACAGCGTAAATGGTTGTTGATAATTTGCATATATTAAAGACGATTCTTTGATTTAAGTGGGCTGAAAGTCCTCATTTCAAAATCTATCCTTCGCAACGTGCCCCGGAATATTGCCAAAGATTTTCGTAAAAAAACAAAGTTTTGCAATTTTTATTTAGCAAACGCAACCACTTCATGATAAAGTTACTCCATTTAAATCAACAAATGACTCTTCATATACAGGAGACAAAAATTGCAAGTCTCCAGCTGTCACGGCAAAGCCGTAACTGAGTTAGAGGGAAACGTCTGAAAGAAGCTTTTTAGTCCCGGTATAGAGCCACCTTAATCGATTACTGCTTCTGAATCTCTCATAATGCACTATGAAATAGTATTACCCTTGCAATCGCCCCTTTGCCATACATGCACACACATGGATTTTCGTCCGTATAAACCATGCATTTTACACAAACAAACCTTTTTCCTATCACACATTCACCAAGTGTTCACTGTAATCATTCACGTGAGGCTCACCAAAGAGCACCCTCACACTCTCAGATACAGCACTAACTCAGCCATTAGAGTCACCTAATGCAATTATTCTCTCACTCTCAGAGTCACATTTATTCCAAACCTCATCAAACTGTTTTCCCAATAACTCATCTTTTACACCTCCACTTTTTCTATCCAATGGTGCATAACGTGTGACAATCACAACTATTTGAATACCAACTTTCATACGAACCCAGAGAAATCTAGAGGACACCGACTCTTATTTACTAACCAGCATCTTGGCACTCTCATCGAGGACCAAGCCTACACCTTGACTGCCATGCAAACTGTTTTCAACTCTTGACCACAGTGATATCCCATCGCCATCAGATAGTTGTAACAACGTCCTTCCCCTTGCGCTTGGTGTCACAAAAAAACATCCACTCGTCTCCTTTTCACTTCATTCATCAGCACATTCTCTTTTCCATACACACCTCTAACATCCCAGGTGCCGATGTTCCTGTTTGTATTGCCCTGCCCGTATCTTGATGGACCAACCTAATACAGCTTCTGCTTCCCATCTTAGCTTCGGCCGTTCGAGGCAATTCCATGACAGTTAGCAGTAAGTTTCAGTAGAGGACGCACTGTACCCGGGCCACGTGCAGCTTTCCCTGTTAATGGTTATGGCACTAGCACAGTCAGTTTTAGCACATATTCGCCATTAATCACAAAAAAAACCAAAGCCTAATAATACGCTAGGCCCGCTTTGATTCCTCTACTAAAGCTAAGATCCCTTTTGAAAGGACTATACCCTGAGAATCGACATACCGATGCCCTCGATAAAATACAAGGAAATATACGCGGTGTACTGACATACCAGGACGTGCATATTCTTTCATCCATTAAAAAAAACATTTTTTGCTTCTCACTAGGAACTGGAAAAACTCTTCGTCCTTCCACTGCCGTGCAAACTACGTAGCCCCATCATTTCCACTAAACCATAGCTTTGCAGATCTGGTAAACATTTCCAGTTAAACTCATCATTTAAATTTTGTACGTGATGGAGTCACAGTATATTATTAAAGTAGGATAAAATTACTTCTGCCGAGCACACATAAGATTCCATAACCTTGATATGCAATAACTGCATTAGGTATATTTAATCTTAACTTTAAAGTGTCAGGTGACTTGTGGAAATTAGGGACATACCATTATCACAAGAATACTCACTAAATTTCAACATTAAGTTTATTTAACCGACCTCGGTTTCCGCAAACTTTTGCTATTGTCAATGTGGAATTGTATAAGACTCACAAACCCTAGTTTAAATATTTCCATTATCATGTTCCACTGCCACCTTGATAGTGGCATATGTTTTCATAAACCTATGTAAAACACTTTGGAAATTTACATAGTATTTTTTGTGGTAATTTTATCTTATACTATTAGTCTATAGTTCATATAAATCACCGAATATATTTCCTCCTTAGAAGTTGTATGCGATGAAGGCTTCCGCCGAGTATGGATAAATGCAACGTATAACAAAACGTAAAAACAAAAAGTATCCGGAAAGTTTAAGTAAAAAAGCCGAGCGTGGACCGACAAGGGGCAAGGATCGGAAGACTGAACATAAGCTTTCCTGAACATCGATTATTTTCAAATTAATCGATCGTGCCAATACTTTGTGGAAATTGAAGACATAATTCATCATGACAAAAACCCAGTACGAATTCCACTAATTATTTAAATTCTGTCGACCGGTTTCGACGTCTAAAGCGTCATTTACAAGACAAAACAGAAGGAAATATTGCTATTGCTAGCCTTATATAATAAATAAATAAGCCTTATATAATAATAACATATTCATATCCTGTTGTCTACCGTTGAAAAATGTGATTGCTTTGTTACAAATCCACTCCTTCCCTGCATTTTACCACCACCCGACCTTACTCCCGCCCCCCCCCCCGCCCCCACGTGACTTAGTCTTCTCCCCGACCCGTCCTCTTTCCAACCAACCGTCAATTCCGAACCTCCCCTCATTTCTCCATGTTTTTATTATACAAAGCCAGCAGTAGCAATATTCCCTTCTGTTTTGTCTTGTAAATGACGCTTTAGATGTCGAAACCGGTCTACAGCATTTAAATAATTAGTGGAATTCGTACTGAGTTTTTGTCATAATGAATTCTATCGTTTATTTTCACGGCAAGGCAGTACCTTGTGCTAGACTGTGCGACAAAAACCTTACGTGTTGGATAATCGAAAAGCTTAAATATCTAGACCATTGAATGAAAACCTGTAGCATAAAAGCGCTTTACATTCCCGAAAAAAAGAACAATTTTAAACAAGTAAATAGCTGATCGGAGTATGTTGTTTCCTGAAGCACTTCTCGGGGAGTAAAGTTAGGGTTCTCTGGTGGCTTTGTCACTACGCCAAGGCATTGGACGACAGTATTACAGATGGACGATGAGGGAGACACGGAAACTCAGGAACTGATTTCGAATCAATGAGGAAGCTCCATAAGGAGATATTTCTTGGGTGGGCGATCTTCGTAAAGAAGATTTACTTCATAATTTCCCAATGCATGTAACATTGTCTTTTCTCCAGTCCATAAATGTCTTTTCTTTCCCTCAGCGATCCGCTCTTTCTCTAAGTAACTCATTGACACCATTGGAGAAAAAGCATGGAGTAGAAAACTATCCTCTCGCAGAATTCCGCCCAGCACTACTCTTAAAATCAGGTTTACGATTGGTGTCGACATAAACTTCAACTTGAACTGCGTGTTCAATGCACTGGTGTTTTCGGAGGCATTTACGATCGAGAGCGTAAAAATGACAACGGCGAACGTTAACCGTCAAACTGCCAATTTGAGCCAGCGCCAACATTCAAGTTCACGATTGATGACGACAGCGGATTCTCAGTAAATGATTCGGATGTAGCTATTTATTTTCATAGTTTTCCTTTTGAATTTCTAAAGCTTCAAAGTACTGACTAGTAATCCAGTAATAAGCGGCAAATACTGTAATACTGGAGATCAAAGTAGGGTAATTATTTCCATCCCTTACACTTCGTGCACACTTGTCGTCATGAACGAAAATGGGTATATCGTCCATATGTGTGGATGACTACACGAAGCTTTGTTGCCCGAAGATAAACGAAGATAGACGACGATTGCCGACGCCAGTCCCGGTCGGTTAAGAAGCGATTGTAAATGAAAATCGTCAGCGTGACTCCCAACTTATGATAAACGTTTCAAGTTGACACCTATCGTAAAAAAATAAATAAATAAATCCCAAATTAAACTAAAAATATCTCATTACACATTATTCCTTAGGGCATCTTGACAACCTCCGGGATTGCATGGATTCTCAGATATTCGTTCCCGGCGAAGTACGCGAAATAGATTCACCCATTCTTTTCCCGTAGTACCTTTCTCACATACCTTTAATTTATGCCAACTTACATTCAAAGCACCGCCGTGATAGCGAGTTTCTATCAGCAGGAAATGTACTTTCGTCATTTTCTCAATGCCGTAATATAATTATAATATTAAGTAAATATTGTTAATCGTCATTGGGACGCCTTAAGTTATTATACGCATCCATATCATGATCTTGATTGATCATTGAGCATAGGTTGTCAAAATTTTCAATCAGTAATGTTCAGAACATAATTTCCGTATTTTCCTTCGTTTGATCAAGCATGCCATTCGTTGGATTCGGAGACAATAAGATTGATGGCACAAATACTGACGTCCATCTCCGTTCATTGGTGTTTCGTCTACACTACCTATTAGTGGGTTCCTGGAAGCTCCATGGCCACCCGCGGGGCCGTCGCGACAGCATGTGTAGCAATATGATGACCAAAAACACTGTGCCTTATATTATCTCCTTCTCATATTCCTCTTTAACCTCAAGTCTTCCCTCGTGCAACTCAAACGACTAATATTCTTCTCCCCACACACCGACAGCCACTCATCCCAGCCCATTACATCTCAGTGAGTCCTTGATTTGCTTTTCCTGCCTTGGTCGACCTTTTCCAGCGAACCCTTTTCTTACACCCCACCGTAATTAGCACTCCTTTCTTGATCATCTAAATTTATCATAGACGTGGAAAAGCTTGGCTGCTCTTGTCCATCAAAGACTACCCTGACCGATGGAATACCAATAACAAAACAAAAATAGCAGCGGTAATAGTACTTTAACGCGTATCGATGCCTAAGATGACCTCGCGCGCGCTGGTGCTGTCTCCACTAGTTGGAGAAGACAGTAGTCGGCAACGGACTGCACGACGCACAGGAGGTACTACTTCATCCAAATCTGAGTCTATCAGTCCAACAATGCTTCGCTAGCGTGAACGAGCGGGGACCTGTGTTCTCGTCGTTGCTCGAGATGAAGTGAATTGCGTGAATATATCTCCGATGTTATTCATCATTCCCTCTTCCTCCAGAGCAACGATGTACTCATGTGAAAATGAGAAAACAACATTCCCAGGGGGGATTCCAAGAAAAAGTCTTTGGGTTGCCTACAAGCACTTAAGTTAAATAAGTCTTTATTTTCAGTACTCCGGAAGGCGCAACAATGAACGATTGGGATGGAAGCCAAAAAAGAGAGTGAATAAGAGGCTGTTCCCATGGGAACGTTCGCGAGGACGGTCGAAAAGGATTAAGGCGCCAGAGGACCATTCAACAAGTAGCGAGGGCCGCGGTGGATTTCTCTATCTTTCTTTCTATCTCCCCTCCGTCCACCCTCAAACAACTTCCCCTCATCCTCCTTCCATCTCTCTCACTCTCTCTGTCCTCTAGGAATCTTGGAAGGACCGCGCCAACCGACCCCGAGGATGCCGAACATTTGAGCAGCATTGTCGGGTGGGATTAGGAATAGGTTTAATAGTAAACGATTCTAGGCGACTACTTTATGTGTAGAGGATCTCATTTCAACTCGGAATAATCTCTATTGTCAAATTATTTTCCGAGTCGAAAATATTTTCCGTATAAGCACTAAGTATTTACAGTGAAATTCTTGGTCTTTATATGACATTTACTCACCGACCGTCTAATGAACCTAGCAGGAAACATTCAGGTTCACCCATATGTATGTATGTGGTACTCGCTGCGCTGCTTATTGCAGGTAAGCTGGGTCCGTGCTGGGATTGGTGCTGCGTTTCCCTCTGAATACACTTTCGTTTCCCTTCGTCTACAACTTTATCCTCTTACATCCCTAGAAGCAGATGCTGAGGATTGTGGCAGGGGAGGTTAGAAAGACAGCCATGTGTCTACGTGACCGCGTTCCGATCCACGAATGGTTCAAATTGAGCTCTAAGCTAGATGCGCTCTATTACTATTGCTACTATGACAATCGATTATATTGCTTTAAAAATCAAACTATCACGCCTAAGAACAACTTACACCGCTTTTTCCCATAATACCCCTCCTCCGCAGGCTAGACCTTTTCTTTTACAGTCAGAAGCTCTAAATGTATCTTAGTATTGCTACGACTTTTTTTTGTACTGCGCCCTCAAACTATTTCTACGCATTAATCGCGATGCTGCTACCCGCAGCGGGGCGCTCCCACAATGCAATGCTTGCCCCGCTCCGAATAATCCCCCACCCGCTCGCCTCTAGTTTGGTACCAAATCATCCGGAGAAACGTTCTGGGACACATGATGAATTTTTGTAAGGTAGATACGATACTAATGAGTGGTCAGCGTGCTTTAGAGAGGAAACAGTCCATTCGCAAATGCGTGACTCCTCGTGATAAGAGAGGTGACACCCGCTCACGCCTAAGTACAACTTACACCGCTTTTTCCCATAATACCCCTCCTCCGCAGGCTAGACCTTTTCTTTTACAGACAGAAGCTCTAAATGTATCTTAGTATTCTTACAACTTTTTTTGCACTGCGCCCTCAAACTATTTCCACGCATTATTCGTGGTGCTGCTGCCCGCAGCGGGGCGCTCCCACAATGCAATGCTTGCCCTGCTCCGAATCATCCCCCTCCCGCTCGCCTCTAGTTTGGTACTTCGAGCGAAATATCACTTCACGCAGAATTTGACCTCATTTCAAAGAAAAAACCTCATCTTTCCAATGATATCCAAATGTAAACCCCTTGTCGAACTACTTTTATAGCAATTAGCCTAAAAATTAAAGCTGTTTTACATGGGATAGATAGCGGCTGTGCGCTCCAGAGGGAGAATATTGAGAAAATTAGGAATTTATAACACCTAAGATTTCGTCAAAAAACAAACGGTGTGTAGTTTGTATGTTTTCTCATCTATTTATAAAAAAATATATATTACTCACCGTAGTAATTTTTACAGATTCGCAAAAAAAACCTTCTGTTTTGATGGATATTTAGCCGTACGTCGTGAAAAAATGAGTCAAGTTGGAGACTTAAGTCGATATGTTTATGTAATAGCTGATAATTTTTGTCATATATAATTATATATTTGAGTCAATATTTTGCAATATTGACTTCACAATTCTAATATACGCTGAAATAAAAAAATAAAATTAGAATATGGTCTCCATTATGACTAGGGAACCATCTCGCTCAAACTACCCCTTTCTCAAGAGCTCACGTGAGCCGTGGGTGAGCAGGCTCCGATTCACTTCCACGCCACTTTCTCCGGCGATGTTCCTCAGGTCCCTTCGTGTCCGTTATGCCAACACACAGGATGCTGGATGCTTTGGAAGAGGAATCTGGTCTTGTTGCGATTGCAGCTCTCCTCGTGTGAAAGGCGTGTAATGCAATAGGACGTCGCTAAACTCCCCACCAGTCGCCGGCTACCAGCGGGTTGAACCGCATGCCGGCTCGAGAGCCTCCGAGAGCGGATTATATGGACTCGTCTGAATGGATATTGATGAATCACGTTAACTCATTCACGGCGGTTCAAACCCTGCCGGTCGCTTCAGCGCGAGAGCTCACGTGAAAGGGGTCTAAGGGTTTGCTGGGACACCTCTCCCTCCTCCTTCCTCCGAGGGAGGGGGGGGCGCCAAAGCTGCGGTAGCCCCTCCTGAAATTGAGACGGGGTGGGCGGGGGGTGGATGAGACGGCAAAGGTCACGCCGCTAATCGCATTCCCCTTTTTTGGGTCGAGTGCTCTCTTCTAGGGTGGGTGGGGGGGAGGGCGTGGGGGAGAGAGGGGGTTGGCGAGGGAGGTGGCGATGTCTCGTGAGGACGTGGTCGCTTGTGGGGGGTTGGGAGGGGAGATGGGCCGTCGAGATATGGGGGAATGCGCGCCTCGAATGTGAGCTGGTGACTCGGCGGCCCCGTTCGTGACCCCCCCCCCACCTTGCCTCCGGGGGCAAAACCGCTTTGAGGAGGAGGAGAGGGGTGTGAATGCGTGGCGAGGGGCAGAGAGACATTCTCGCCTGCTTCTTTTCTCTCTCGTCGGGCGGTCCTTGATCGACTTGCCCCTTCTACCGCGTGGCCCCCTGCCATCCTCCGACCCGCCCCTGACCCAAACCGCCACACTTCCTCCCTCACCCCCCTTCATACGATAAGGAATTAGTGTTGCGAGATGGTGCTGTACGGATACAATGTGGAGGGGGTATTGCGAAGGTTAACACAACAATGGTGCATACGATGAGGGTGTGTCCTACGAATGGGGATATGCATCCTTTTTAGTCTATGCAAGAATCCTAGACTAGTCGATTATGATTGATTGGGACTTGATAAGTATTGTTCTCATTAAAATGTCTTTCCTCCAAGTAGATCATAAATCACACTGATCTTTCAGTTTTCACCCAAAATTAAACGATTGAACGTCGTTGGATAACGGATCGTCAGCTTGAAGATGACGTATGGCACCTCTGGAAGCTGATAAGCAACCATTATCGTAAAGAGGAAATGACTAAGAACCGGGGAGAGAGCCTTTCAACACACCGTTTGAAACTTCGGTCCACAAGAATCATGAACTATTTGTCACTAATGTATTTCCCATAAAGGTATCACGTAACTCCATGTGTCGCATATGAGAAAATAAATAAAACTAACTGTTTCGCAAAGATATCAATGTCTATTGAATCAAAGGCTTTATTGATTCAGAGTGGACAATACTTTGGTAACTCTTTTATACCCAATGATCCTCTTCCATACATGCATGTCTACGTACTATCGTTTCCAAAAGTCTGAGTGCATCCATTTTGCTCCAATCTACGGTTTGCAGAATGGGACATTGAGGGAAAAATATTGAAATTTGGCACTACCTGCGGACTGCGTCTTTTGCTGGTCTGGCTTCACTTGTGGTGAGACGACGGTGGGGAATGAATTACCGACGAAAGGATAATAATAAAAATCTCTATATACTTAATAGCCGAAGACAATTACTAGGTATTTATTATATGGACGAACACAAACAACCATGCCCTGGGAGGTGTAAATTTACTACCAAGGCGGGATTCGAACCCGCGACCTTCGGTTTGGCAACTTTACCCCTCCGCCACCGAGGCCGGCCGATCGACGGGGACGGAGTAAAACACGAGAAGAGAGGAAACGCCCCCACCGGAATGCACCGAAGGTTATTCGCGCTCATGCGGTTGCGACGATGTAAGCCTCCTTCTTACGTGATTTTCGCTCTCGAAATTCACATTTGTGCTCACAAGTGACCCACTCTGTAAAAGCGGCGCGGTAGACGCGTGGTTAAGAAGACTGCCTCGAAAGGCGAATTTAGAACATTCCCGGGTTCGACTTTCAGTGGTGGCCTTCAGAGCGCTGCGTCCACCTCCGTACGGTGTTCCGATGAACACCCATTCTTATGGCAGTCTCGAAGATTTGCATCCTGGCGGCCACCATTCCAACAATCTTGCCTCTGCTAGCGACAGAGAGCTCGACAGAAGGATCACGTTCCATTGCGACGGTCTGAAAGCGACTGGCTCTGCGTTCTTAGGATTAGGTTGGTTAGGGTTCTTCGACGACTAAGGTCATTCGCACCACTCTGCGTTCTTCGACCATACTCAGGAGTATTCTATGGAATAATAATATACTATTTAATGGGAGGGACTCGGCGAAAGACTGTCAAATAAGTCTCAATATTCCTTATTTTGGAAATAAAATCTATAAAGCAACAGATTTTACCAGAAAGAATCTACGTAATTAATGGAGATGATATGGATTATGAATTTAAGAATTTCTTTGTTTATTAAACATAGGGTAGAAACTCGATAGTTACAGTATTATGACAGCGTAAATATTTTCGCCGTCATATTTTGCGGCTCATGTTAATTTCATTAACAACATTCACTCATTTCCGAAGAAATAAAGAAATTATGAACTTTGGAAGCTAGACTGGTGGTCTGTCTATTGAATTAACGGAGTCAACGACAGAAAGGAAGCAAGGATTAACACTTCCCTTTTTAAATTCTCTTATCCTTTTCCCACCCAGAAATGCATACCTCGCAGAGGAAGGCGGAGGAAGGAGGAGGGAGAGGTGTCCCAGCAAACCCTTAGACCTCTTTCACGCGAGCTCTCGCGCTCATGAGAGCTGAAGCGACCGGCAGGGTTTGAAACGCCGTGAATGAGTTAACGTGATTGAGCAAGATCCATTCAGACGAGTCCATATGATCCGCTCTCGGAGGCTCTCGAGACGGCGGCATGCGGTTCAACCCGCTGGTAGCTTGTGACTAGTGGGGAGTTTAGCGACGTCCCATTGCATTACACGCCTTTCACACGAGGAGAGCTGCAATCGCAACAAGACCAGATTCCTCTTCCAAAGCATCCAGCATCCTGTGTGTTCGCATAACTGACTATAACGAAGGGACCTGAGGAGCATCGCCGGAGAAAGTGGCGTTGTAGTGAATCGGAGCCTGCTCACCCACGGCTCACGTGAGCTCGTGAGAAAGGGGTCTTAAGGTAGTTTGAGCGAGATGGTTCCCCAGTCATAATGGAGTTCATATTCTAATTTTATTTTTTAATTTCAGCGTCTGTTAGAATTGTGAAGTAAATATTGCAAAATATTGACACAAATATATAATTATATATGACTAAAATTATCAGCTATTACATGAACATATCGAATTAAGTCTCTAACAATCATCTAAGTCTCATCGAATTAAGTTTCTAACTTAACTCATTTTTTCACGACGTACGGCTAAATATCCATCGAAACAAGGTTTTTTGCGAATCTGTAAAAATTACTACGGTGAGTAATAGATAACTTTTTATAAGTGGATGATAAAACATACAAACTGCACACCGTTAATTTTTTGACGAAATCTAGGTGTTATAAATTCCTAATTTTCTCAATATTCTCCCTCTGGAGCGCACAGCCGCAATCTATCCCATGTAAAACAGTTTTTATTTTTAGGCAAATTGCTCGAAAAGTAGTTCGACAAGGGGTTAACATTTTGATATCATTGGAAAGATGAGGTTTTTTCTTTAAAATGAGGTCAATTTCTACGTGAATTAATATTTCGCTCGAAGTACCCAAATGGAGGCGAGCGGGAGGTGGATGGTTCGGATCGGGGCAAGCATTGCATTGTGGGTGCGCCCCGCTGCGGGCAGCAGCACCGCGAGTAATGCGTGGAAATAGTTTGAGGGCGCAGTGCAAAAAAAGTTGTAAGAATACTAAGATACATTTAGAGCTTCTGTCTGTAAAAGAAAAGGTCTAGCCTACGGAGGAGGGGTATTATGGGAAAAAGTGGTGTAAGTTGTACTTAGGCGTGAGCGATCACGAGGAGTCACGCATTTGCGAATGGACTGTTTCCTCTCTAAAGCACGCTGACCACTCATTAGTATCGTATCTACCTTTCAAAAATTCATCATGTGCCCCAGAACGTTTCTCCGGATGATTTGGAGTGCGCTTTGATTTGTCAAGAAAAACGTTCGGACAAAAACGATTTCCCGTACATAGAACGGTATCTGGGTGCCAAGGCATCGAACGTTTGCACAGCAGGTTCCAATCCTAACGTTCATGATAAAGAAAATCCCTGCGACGCAAGTCCTACTCCGAGGAAAAGACCTTGTGTATTACGGAGACCCGAAATTTTTATTACCGATTACACTCTCGGGTGCCATTCGATGATTTTTGTGGACGAGTTCTATCGCAACAATATATGATCCTGATGATGACTCTAGGCAAAATAAGGGATAATTCAATTGAGTCTGCGCCCGACTGTCCAGAGTTGTCCTTGGCCAAACTGTGATATATACTGATGAGCCTGGGGTTTAGTTACCAGAAATTGAGCTCATTTATGTTTTGTTTTTATTGAATTATAACCAGATTGTTCGCACTTTTGGAAGCAGATGTATCTAATAAAATTTGCGTATTGCAGGTATCCTATCCTTTAGCATGAAAGTGCAGCCAAGTAATTGGTGGCATTAGTACATTTTTATACAGTTAGCGGACATATAATACTATACCCAAGAAAAAATATCCTACTAACATTGTTTCAACCCCCAATCAACTAAACGGTCAAGTCCTGCAGCAATGTAGCGACAGCGGACGTTGTGATAGCTTGAAATGCAAGCTGCAATTTTAAATGCTGCCATGTTGTTTTGCCAGGAAACATAAATGAACTCATTTTATGTCCCGTAAATAATCAAGAGCAAATTTGCAACCCCGTTTGTGTTAAGTCGAACTGTGAGGGAGGGAAATTCTTTTCCCCAATTTTATTCTCAATCGCAAAACTGGAGTTCCACGAGGCAATGCATGGCCACCACTACTTATCAACTTCGCGTTAGAAAAGATATTGCTTAAGAGAGACAGGTACTTATACTGGAACAAAAATTAACCTGCTTGCATTTGCTGATGGCACTGTATAGTACGCAGGCACAACAAATATAACGGGTATTTTGAAGAGCAGATAAGGATAAAGGTAGCAAAGTAAAGTATGAAAATAAATTATGAGAAAGTAAAATATGTAAGAATCAGCTGGTCTGATGGAATAAATGAATCGCATAAAGTGGAAAATGATGTCTTTCAGAATGTGAAAGGATTTCAATATATCGGCATCCTAATAAACGGATATAACAGCGAGGAAAACGAGATTCACAGCAGGCTGGCAGCAGTTAACATAAGCTACTGGGCTTTGAACAGGCTAATGAAAAGTAAACTGTTTTCAAAGAGAACTAACGTAAGAATTAAAAAGACAATAGTATAGCCAGTACTATTATACGGTGTTGTCATGGTATAGAAAATGACCTAGAACATGGAAAAAAGTTAATTTAATTTGATAACATGGTGGTAAGACATGTCTTCCGTCCAACTTATGAATATGGTTTCCGGGGAACAAAAAAGAATAGACATATACGTGGCATTTACTATGAGCCTGAAAAATTACTAAACTAATTATTAAAATAGTTAATACTAACTAAAAAAAACTAATTATAAAAATAGATGCTTGGAATGGATGGGCCATAGAGTTGGAGAAATTGGATCGTTACTGGAACACATAAAGGATGCCAGAATGGAATGGAAAGACGGAAGATACGAAAACGCCCAAGATTTAGGAGGAAGGATCAGCTAAGGAGAGATGTGCGGAGAATGGGAGTGGCAGGAGAAAGGAAGCATCGGACTGAAAGCCCTGGAGAGGATTTGTAGGCGTGACCATGAAAAGCATCCTTGGCTTCAAATGGCCGTGGGAGTAAGCGGGAGCAAGTGAAAAAAAAGGTATTACAAGATTTCCAAGTAATTCCGAAAGTACAAGTAACGGAAAAGTGCTCTACAGCCTATATTTTGTTATGATATCGCTCTAAGGTGTTATAAATAAATATCACTTTTAAATGGGGAACACAAAACGAAGTCATTTAAAGTTAGCCAAGGATCAGGATTGAAGCTAAAATATTTGCCTATCAATCCCAATTTAGAAGGCATTCTACCGGGTCACACGTGCACGCAAGAAACGAAGGTGAAGGCGACCACTGATAAAAATGCAATGCAGTCAGCTGACTCGAGAACAAGTCAAGAGGACGAGAGCGGGGATTGGTGGCGATCGCAAGGAATGACGGGAACGGAGTAGTGTGACGACGCAACGGAAGGGGGTGCGGGGAGAGATGAACTGAAGAGGAAAGGCACACAACACATGCGATTACTTGCAGAAGACGTATGGACAAGGAGGTTATAAAAGTCACACATGAAGGCAGGCGTAATCTGCTGAGATGCGGTACTGGAAAAATGGAATAAAACTAGTTAGATTCCGAGGAAAGAAAATTACATGGAATGGTATACGGAGCGCATAGAGAGACGGCTAGGTAATCTTAACCTTTCAAGACTGGTGTTTCTGTCTGCATGTTTGAAATAACGGAATTGTATGACCTGAGAATTTTCGTTCCTACGGTGTTCATCAATCATTTATACTTAGCAGAAAGAATTAGCTGGGGAAAATGTGCCCCGTTAGTATTGAAAGGGTTTAAACAGGTTAAAGAAAGTGGGCGAAGGAAATATTGAGACGCAGGGTACTTTTGAAGGCTGTAATTGGGGGTAGAAAGGATATTTCCAATTCGGCGGATTCCATGGAGATTGGAAGGAGGAGAGTGCGTTTTGCTCCAGGGTTCTCACGCATGAATTATCAACCACTTATGCTCAAATGCTATTCCATCCTGAGTTAGACTGATAATATTTTTCCCGGATCATGTTCTTACTTCTCATTGGCTCCAAAAGTCTCATAGTTTGCAGTAAATGAGAAATCATATTATTACTTTTAATTACGAGGTTTATGGACATATTGGGTAAAAAGTAAGAATAAAAATAACATATATTTACAGGCAAACGTTATGAGTAGGTAAAGTCTAACGTGTAAATGGTCATACTGGATGGATCTAATCTTGTGCAGAGCTAATTTTTACTCAATAATTATTTTGATATCCCCCTCCAACCTTTAAGATAGCATTAAATTTGAATTAAATATTCTGAGAATTTTCTCAAACATATTGTAATTAGCAATAGCTATTGATTTAATGCGAGTACTGTAAACGTAAATTACTGTTTCAGGCTCTCACGCGTGAAATATATCCATTTAGGAAAGATAATTACGATTGCAATTTAAATTCAGCCCGGGATAAATTGATGTTTTTAGTTTTCGACATATGTATCCACACAATGTCAACCCTGATCACTTCGTTATGGGTGAAAACCAAGTTGGTGATCAGTAAATATGTCTTAAGTGGAATATATGGAGTTACTGCTATTTTACAACCGCGAGGTATATACCTAATAGTGTTTCGAGTTAACAGAAGACTCAAACAAAAACGGTGTATCTGATTCATCCACGCAAGAAGGCCATAATCACCAGAAGACTAGTAAGGAGAAAAGGTGCATTCAACCGAAGAATGTGTAGTTAAATGAGTGTCTGACCTTGAGCGTCTTGGACTGCGGGTCGTACACCTTGACCTTGTGCTCCGGGGATGGCCGGAGGTTCTTCGAGTCGATCTGCACGTTGGTCTGCATCTTGGACGGTCCTCTTCAGTTCGGTGCACGGACTTCTCGCCTCGCTCCTCCTTCGACAACGCCCCTTTCTTCAACACTCTCACCTCTTCACCAAGGCACCAGGTGAAAGGTGGTGGGGGTGGGGAGTAGGAGGGTGAAAGGGTGGCCAGTGGCACGCGTCAGGGCACGCTGCTGTTCCACGCTCTTTTCCTCCGGCTCTCGACTCGCACTCCACTACTCGCTCCGGGTGACTCCGGGAAGAAGGAGGAGGGGGAGGGTTGGGAGCGAGGGAAACCCCGGTCACCTTGGCAACCGAAGCGCTGAGGCGACCCAGAACCCAAGAGGGAGAGAGAGAAGCAGCTCCTCCTCCCGTATCTCCCCTTATTCCCGAATTACGCACGCACTGCGACACGCGCGAGCACGCACCGGGGAAGGGAAGAGGGAGAGGGACAGCACGGGAGAGAGAGAGATATGCACGCGAGACAATGTCGATCACTCGACTACCTGATTTTATCCGAATGACTTCTTGATCGAATAGCGGCGTTTTCGATTGACTTTGGTCGATCACTCACCGAAATGTTTGCGATATTTATCGGAAGAAAGATGAGATTATTGCCTCATTTACTTAAAGGCGCTCATTTAAATGTTTTGGCAATGTATCCGCAATTAATATTTTACGACCATTGAAGAGTCCTGATTTAAAAGTATGCCATTGAAGAGTGCATGTGACTCTAAGAGTGTAACAGACGGTGAAGAAAAAAGATATTCAAAATTATAAGGATGTATGGTATCAAGTAATTCACCAATGTTACAAGTGAGACAAGATTAGCTTAGAATTTAAGTTACGTTGAACATACAGGGAAGTCATGGACCACAGATTGTATTAAATAGGTGCACCTCTAACTTGACGACAGAAATATTTTGAAAAGTTTAATAAGAGTGAAGTAGTAGTGAGTTCGAAATAGAAACCGTGCTCAGAGAGAAGAGAAATGGATAGGAACGCCAAGAGCGACATTTAATATTGCAAAGGGAACGCGAGAGGAAGAGGAAAAAGGGTGGGGCATTACTAATACGAACTTAGACACAAGTGAAAGTACATATTTTAAACTTCCCGGAAATATACAGGGAGTTAAGGCCAAGTACAGCGCTAAAGCATATTCACAACTAAATTTCAACTTCAAGCAAAGACTATAAAAGTCACAGTTGAAAATCTTTGCCACTATTCTTATCGGCCGACGCGTTATTTGGTTTAGAATAAACGATATGTCTCTCCGTAAAGTCTTTCACCCTCTCAGAATTTCAAAGAACTGGGGCACTCACGCAATCTAACCGGAAGAGAGAGAAATACTTCCAAACTACCCTCCTTCGAAGGGATTGATTGCTCCAGACGATTTAAATTGGAAAATTGGCCGGTCAGGCGAGGAAAAGTAATTTGGCATAATTAATAAAAGTCTCTTAGAGGAATAACTGCCTCAGTGAGAAATGGACTGCCCTAATGGCATGGATTCTGGCTTCGTAAGTTCATTAATAGCCGCAGAAAGACGTAGTTAAGTACAAGGGAACTAGGTTAAATAAATGACTACAATCCTCCATGAGGCTTTCACGAATAAGCAATTACGCAGCTTGGGGTGGGACACATACAACGGGGTTCACTGCGAGCGAATGGCGATCCATTAACCGTGCTGGATTGGCGACAACCGGTTGAGAGTAAAACTCGGGAAAGAAAATTTAGGGAATTGAATGTCGCATCCACACGACACACATTTCACAATCCCAACAGCAGTAAACTGGCTCGAACCTGAGCATTTTCCCGAGAATGGGAAGCATAAGGCACGAGAAGCAACGAACTGTCCCATTTGATTCCCTCACGATCAAAGCTGTGAGTTCCTGGAACTATCAAGTGGGAAAAGCAAACGCTTCAGTCCCAAAGTCTTCTCTGGAATTCAATAATATTGCAAAGAGTAAACGCACTCTCCGTAAATTGATCCAACGGCCACTTATCCCACATTATTTGCCACCCTCGAAGCTCAACTGGGCGGAGACGAGGGGGTGGTGGTGCTGGGCAAGTGGGTGGTGTGGCAGCGTGGTGAAAACACGGCGACCCACCGCTACGCATGAGTGGTGGTGTCTGCGGGGCGTGCCTTCGTGATCAGTGGACCGCGATCCGTCCGCGTGTCGTCGATGGGGGGATGAGGAGGGGGTTGAGGTGGGGGGTTGGCAAAAGGGGGCGTGTCCCTTTGGAGTGGCTCTTCCTCATTCGGGACGTGTACGGGGCGTCGCGAGCGAGCCCTCCAGGGCCGACAGACGAGTCACGCGGTGCACTCGCGGTGCGGGGGTGACGGGGAGGTTGAGGGTTGGAGAGTGAGCACTTGGGGATAGGATTCAGTCCTCCGATGTCACCGTTTCACTTGGTGCGCTTTCCATCAGGGTTTGGATGCTCCGAGTAGGGGTCTCACGACGGGGGTTGTCACCGAAGAGACTGTAACCCACAGGAATGCACTTCCCAGGCTCACGATCACGCACTTCGGCACTGCGAGCCTTCAATCATCCTTGGTCACTCAAGAGAGGTCACTGCGACGATACTAACGTGATTCAGATATTATAATTGACATGCACTCCAAGTCGGTTATATTTTTGACATTGAAGTCTGCCCACCATTGTTTATAAAATGCTAATAAAATGAGAATGGCCCTTGAGGAAAACCCAGTTGAACCGAATGTCAATTCTAGATCGACAGTAGTAATGAAATGAATAAGTCAGAGTGTTAAAAAAAAGAGCACACCAATTAGTTTGAGGCTCGTGGAATGAGGTGGAAGGAAAGAATGGCTAGAGCACAATCGGCACGAGCACTTGCACCACAAGAGAGCACGGGGCGGGGGACCCACTCGGAGAGAGAAAGAGAAGCGTGGTTGGTGCACGTCGCTTCGACGACGGCCGTTGACATTTCCGCCGATGGGGGCGGGGCGGCACGCCGGAGAAGAACCCTCCTCCTCCTCGGGCGCCTTTCCCCGAGTGCTCAACGCCGCCGATTCACACAATCACGGCGAACACGAGTTCACAATCACGCGCGTGGGAACGCCCACTCGCGGTGCGAACCGAGGAGAGGACGACGCGTGCGAAAACAATTGAAGGGAGGCAGGCGAACGTGTCCCGCAGTGTTGAGCACGCACACGTGCACCACTGACGAGGGAAGAGGCACGATGCGGCGCAGGGGAAGAAGCGCGGTGGTCCGTCAGCGGGAGGGCGCGGGGAGAGACTGGCCGAACGACGAGAGGAGAATGGAGGAGGAGGAACACCAACCCCCCTCCCTTGCGCCCCCCTCCCTCCGTTGCGTGGCAACTGCGGAGAGCGGGGAGGGGGCCGGGGAGGCGGAGGGGAGGAAATTCGGTTTCGGCGGCCGGGGGTTGTCTCCTAGCGAGTGGGATGAGCGGACTGCGGTCAAATCCCTCCGAGACGAACACATCAGACATAATCGCCGCCACTCGCGGATATCGCCCGGTCACTCTCCCATCACACCACCCGCGTCCATATCCCATCGGTAAGAAAGAGAAGAAGGCTCGACTGCAGAGTTGATTTCCTTCCGAAGTCGCACCTCGGTCAAAAACATTTCCTGCCTGCTTTCGATAAGTTCCTCCGGCCACTCTGGGGCGTTTAACTCAGAGCAACGTCGAGGTTTGGACGATGAAGCGGAAGAAGGCAAAGAAACAACACAAGTGGGACGCAGACGGCGCGGCGTCCCATGTGTCGCAGGAAGACGAGGCTCTAATACAACATTGCCACCGATAAATAAAAATAGAAAGTAATAAATCAGGTAGTTTATTGACATTAGTTTCTAAGTGATGCACAGGGGTTCATTGAAAACTAACTTCTGAAAATTAATCTAAAATACATAGCAGTATGTTATTTGCTATTATAACCTCGATATAAATTTACGTTTTTTATAGTGGATACAAATCTATTAATGATTAGATAGGCTGTCTTATCTACGAAACCTTCTCACACTAACGAAGTGTTGAAGGTGTTTTTATGGTATTCCGATACTTCTTTCACCGCAGGTTATTTATGTTTCTTTTCATTTTTATATCAACGGTAAAATAAAAAATTGCATAACTTTTCGATAGTTTACATACGAGGGCAGACTTAAAAGTAAGGTCTCCAATTTTTTTTGTCATAGAAAATGACATTTATTCACATTGTTGGATACATCGTTGGAAAGGTCATGGCTTCAGCTATTTTTCGATGTAGTCACGCTGGCGCTCGATGACTTACTTCATCCACATGATGAACTTTTGCATACCGTCGTCATACCAGCTTCCGTCCGCGTTGCGAAGGCGTTGACCTCATCTTGCACCTCGTCGTCCGTCGCGATCTTCATCCCTCCTAGGTGTTTCTTCAGGGTGAGGATTATTGCTGGTGGATTTCATGCCCCGGGGAACCACTATCAATAAGGAAAGATACTGCCACACATTACAAAAACTTCGGCGCGCCATCAAGAAAAAACTTTCAGGAATGCTGACGAAGGGGGTCTCATTTCATCACGACAACGCGCGACCGCATACGGCTAGTCAGACGCAGGAACTGATCTCGAAGTTTGGGTGGAAAGTGATCGGGCATCCTCCGTACAGCCTCGACTTCGCACCAAGTGATTTCCACATGTTCCTCACCCTGAAGAAACACCTAGGAGGGATGAAGATCGCGACGGACGACGAGGTGCGAGATGAGGTCAACGCCTTCGCAACGCGGACGGAAGCTGGTATGACGACGGTATTCAAAAGTTCATCATGCGGATGAGGTAAATCATCGAGCGCCAGGGTGACTACATCGAAAAATAACTGAAGCCATGACCTTTCCAACGATGTATCCAACAATGATAATAAATGTCATTTTCTATGACAAAAAAAATTGGAGACCTTACTTTTAAGTCTACCCTCGTAGATTTAACAATAATATTTGTCATAGGTTGCATATTTTGGCTTTTGAAAAAATTTTCGAAAAATGATTGAAAATTCACACTCTACTCCTTGTTACTCCACTCGACGCTTCGGCCCGACCTTCCTTCCCACTCGTGTACCAAAACTCCCTCCTTCCACCCCCTCCCCCTAACCACCCCTTCCTTGACCACCCCCTCCTTCCACCCACCCACTCAGGTCACGAGGAAATCACACTCGTTCGCGTGAACGAAGTACCTGTATGTAATGCCGCGAGCTTCGTCCGCACCGACGAAACGAATTTTTCGGAAGTAACTCTTTGACGGATGAGAAGCGCATGAAGGTCCATTGGAACACAAGGAACTTCTATTAGAAAAGAACAATTAAGTGACTATTTTCCACTCCGAGAAGAGGTTAAAGTCTTCAGCAGGGCTCACATTTACTGTTGTTTTCTTCTATAGTTTATTGTTTTGTTAAGTTTGTTCTTCCTTTTCCTGTTTGTTAAATGTGGAAATAAACACCTTTGAATTGAATTGCATGTCGACGCTCAAACAATCTCCAAGTGAAAGTCTGGCGAAGCTGTTCCCAGTCTTTTTTGACTTGCGCAAGTGATTCCCTAGACGAGGCGAATCCCTTGGTGGACCATATCGGTTGGAGATCTCGCAGTGAGACAATGTGCTCGTCACTACATATTCAGTTCGTTATCGCGTGCGCCCGAGAACTATCCCCTCCAAGGGGCAAGAGTATTAAACACACACACCACGAACATGTCTTGGGGATCCTCTATTCTAGCGCAATGTCGGTGCGGGGCAACAAGGTGCAATGAAGCCGTGACGGCAACAGCGGCAACTTGTTGCGTCGCCCGCCACCTCCCCCGTCTCCAACCCTCCCCTGCCTCCCACCCACTCCCCCCCCCCCCCTAAAACCCCAACTAACACACACACACAGGCGCAAAACTGCTTCGCCCAGCGCATGCGCGCGAAGCAATGAGGACATTGGTTTCACAACACCCTCTCGCTGGGTATCGAACCATAGGGTTAGTGGGTGCGGTTTTGCCGGAAGGTACCCGAGATAAACAGTTATGAATCCGCTCAAGGCGTGGTTTTTAGCATAGAATTAAATGTAAATCATGAATGCTCGAAAGAGGTACAATTTCTCAAAGCGGACCCAATTCAAATCCATTTTTAATTTCATGTATATTGACCTTCTTAGAATTCAAAAATCTTTACAGCTAATGATTCATGGTTAATGATAACATGGGATTAGAGATAAAATAATTCATTAAAAGTCATCACATATATTTGGTAAAAATATTCATTGTACCCTAATTATAATAAAATCCTTCTTACCACGTGCTAATATGGAATAAAGATTTTAATGCCGCAATTTATGATAGGTAGATGCTTTATTAAATACTCCTTATGATATTTCTGTGATTTATCAAAACAGAGGGATATTTTAACCATAGACAACAATGGACAGGAGGGATTTACGATAGTAAGGCTATAATAGTAACATCATATCTCGTTTTCCTGCCTCCTTGCATCAGTCAATGATTTTGTACTCCAATTTCACACCCATTCCCTGGAGATTCCAGAAATGTTGAAGCATTCAGACATAAACAGTATACATCTCAGTAACGGCATCTTCATTATCCCTCCTAGTTACTACCTTACCCTAAACCTTACCCGACTAAATCCCCTCTATTCAACCTCAACCAAATACTTATAACCCCTCTCCTTCCTCAAGTGATTGGGCGTGGTCAACGCAATAACTGTTTAAATTGCCCCTGACCCCCATCCATTCCACCCCCGCCACCCTCGTAAGAGTTTCTTATGTCTTTCTCTTTCTTGATCCATTCCAAAGCCCAAGCAACCCAGCCTCCATTTCCCTTATAATGGCTGGGGGTAGAATAAGACGGCCTGGAGAAGAAGACTGGAGAAGAGGATGGGGAAAATATTTTATTTTGTAAAATGAGGGTTCATGCCCTAGCTGTAATCAATGCAAATAAACAGGGAGAGATTCTAATTGATCTCTCCCCTAATTAAAATAAAATTAACCCTCCTCCCCCCCCCTCACTTCCGCTTCGGTCAAGGTCTACTTCGACCAAGTTGTCCATGATCTCACATCTGACCGGAGTTTTTTTTCACAGCAAGCATTAGCGGAGAAGACAGCCGTCATTCATTCAGGGGGCGCTGTTCTCATCGCGGGACTAAGACACTTAGAACTTGAATAAAAACAGGTGTAAAAATAATTCAACTTTACTTCAACAGGTTAACACTTTCAGGACCGCCCTGAATATGGATACCTATCCCCAGGGGCCAAAAAAAAAGAAAAAATTTAATACGGCATTTAAACACACTTCTTTAACACACTTCAGGACCCGCGGACGCACACGCTGCGTCCGCGTGTCCTGGCGGGCGCACGCCAGGACGCAGCGTATGCGTCCTCGGTCCTGAACGTGTTAAGGTATTTTGAGTGAGGTATTTCCGTAGTCATAATAGAGGCCATATTCGAATTTTATTTTTTAGTTTCTGCGTCTGTAAGAGGTATGACATAAATGTTGTGTTAATAATTGTGCAAAAATATAGTTTCCAATATGTGACCAAAATTCTCTGTAATTAAATAAATAAAGCTACATAAGCCTCTAACTTGACTCATTTTTTTCACGCCGTGTGGCTAGAAAGCCTTCAAAACAGAAGGCCTTTCATGCGATTCTGTAAAAATTACTGCGGTGAGTAATTGATTAATTTTTACGAATAGTTGAGAAAACATTCAAACTACGCGCCGTTAGTTTTTTGAGGTGTCGTAAATTCCTATATTTTTTTAATGTTCTCCCTCTGGAGCACACAGTCGTTATTCAACCCATGCAAAAATGTCTAAAGTTTTAGGCAAATTTCTCGACAAGTTGTTCGTCAAGGTGTTAATATTTTGATATTATTAGAAATTGACAGTGTTTTCTTTAAAATGAGGCAAAAATCACTAAATTCTAGCTGAATTGAGGTTTCGCTAAAATTACCTTAAACGTATGGGCTCATGGTAATAATCAAGTCACAAATAAAGAAAAAGCACCAACTCTGCAAATAACCTCAATGAAATAAACGAGGAAAAACGAAAAGATAAAACTGCATTCCCACAATAATGAGATTGATCTTGATGATATTAGCAGTTGTTCAACACTGGATCATGTGGAATATAAACGTATATTGATGTCATAGTAGATGATACTTTTAAATAACCACACCATGTTGGAAAAATTATAAGAAAATTATAATTGTAACATATCAAATATTTATGCACAAAGACATTGTACCTCAAGGTACAAAACTAATGATATATATTGCAGAGAGAGAGAGAGAGTAGGTTGAGAGTACATATATTGTGATATGGAATAACAGTGTGCGGAATGATATCAAATACACTATTAGACTTGATAATTGGAAATCCAAAGAAATTCATCTACATCTACACAGTGGCGGATACAGAAAAAACTCAAGGGGGGGGAGGGCGCAAGTTATCGCGACGATTGTAGCTTTCAAACTGACTGCCTGGCAGCGACTCTGCTTCCCTTATATAAGTAGCTCGGTTGTTTCGAGAAAATTCGGTGCCAGAATGTTCGCTTCCAGACTTTTAAGGAGTGTGAACAAATACAAACAGTAGAATATTCGCGACTTTTCTCGAACAAATGCCAGACAGAATAACGTATCGAGATCACTAGAATGGCCGCGAATTTTCTCGTAGGTTAGCTATATATGCGCCAGACAGAAACGTATAAAATACGATGACGCGGACGCGTGCGCGTGCTACATAAGTAAGTACAACTACTCGATAACACGATTCAGAGTCGACTGACGAAAGACACGAACGAATAGTGTGCGGGCTGACTGGCGGGGGCGGCGCGGGCGGCAATGCGGGCGGCCCCGCAAGGGGGGGTGGCGCGCGCCCCCGCGCCCCCCATATGTATCCGCCACTGTATCTACATACTACCCCGCAAGCCGCCTCAATAGGCGTGTGGCGGGGGTGAAACTGATTAATGTGGATAGGAGCAAATATTGAGGTAATATTGAATTAAAATCATTATGCATAACAAATAATGTACACGGTTGATAAATTGAAAAAATTATTAATCATGGTAGAAAATTATTTCCAAAAATAATATCAAATTTCTTGAAACAAAACGCATTTTATGCTAAAAAGAAATACTCTGTGTTGAAAACTTAGGACAGTTATAAATTATATCGGAAAAGATTGGCAAAATAAACTGTACCAAATAATTTCAATTGCATGCCTAAAAAAACATATGCGAACTAAATGGTATTGCAGAAGTTAATAAAAAAATCAAAGAATGGCTAATTAACGAAATTAAACATTTGTAATCTCTTATTACTGACATTTTTGTGGCACAATCATATTTTTCTGGCTATAGTATATTGTTTCAATGTCATTAATATTTATTTAATATATGTTACTATGTAAAATTAATTCATTAGCTGAAATGAAATATTTATAATATATGCTTGAAAATTTATAATTGATTATTTTGTAACTTGACGCTTTGTATGTAACTAAGGAACCTACTGACAAGCAATGTAGTTCAGAAGGATCTAGAATGTAAATGCAATAAAGGCAATTAATAATTAATAACAATATTACTAAAACCGATTGTGCAGATTTCCGAGAGAATCATATGGAATGGAGTAAACAATGTGCAGCATAAAAAAATATAATAAGTTTGAGGAGCAACTTAATTAAAAAATATTTTAATTATAAAATGATATTTTATCGCAGAAGTGAAATACTTCACAATAAAGGTCTTCAACTTTCACTGCATGGACGTTTTTTGGCTAAGTAATATTTTTTCTCGTGCTTACCAATACATTAGTATAAAAAACTTTCCATGCCAGACCAATCAATTTACCCGTAAATATTCGCGTAAATATTCGCGTAAATGAGCAGCGTAAAATGGAGATGCATTGACTGTCTTCGAATGCAATGGAGATCTTTTAACTGGTCTTAATCTTCAGACATACAGGAATAATTGAGGGCACCTATAGCGAATATATTGGGGGGACCCGCCCAATATATTCGCTATTTTGCCCCCGAAATAAGATCGTATGACCACGGCGAGGGGCGCACGGAGCATGCGAGGATACCTAAACTACAACAGCCGGTCGCCGCTAGCTAGCCTGTCTTGCCCCCTCCCCCTCCAAAGTTATAACCTATATTCTCCACTGGAGGGCACAAAGGTCAACCACAAGGGTCCTGAACTTGTGGCGAGTGAGCATTTAGAGAGGTTGGCTAGAGCCAACCATCGGATTTGTTGAATTCACCACGGGTGGGTAAGGTTCTTGCATCTTCCACATCGAAGCTGTTCAATTCAAGTATTCGCGTTTGCTAACATGGAAACCGTGAGGGCAGACGGTCACGAGCCCAGAATACTGACGAGAAATTGGATCCGGGTGGTGAGAGGTGCAGAGGGAGAAGGATTGAACTCGAAAGGGAGAGGGACGGGAGGAATATTCGGAGCCAGGGGAAGGTGTTCCGGGGTATCCGAACGATGGCAACTGGGCGGCAATAATTTCATAGCAATAGAGAACGCCGAGGATCCTTCAGTGGATGAAGTAGCGCTATAGACGGTCTCTCCGCGATACATGGTTGGCCTGACAACTTAGTGCTGTAAATTACTTCGCACTGATTTACTCCTTAATTTGTCCAAAAAACGCTGGTCTAACATATTTTATCAAAGTAAATGGATAAATATGCATCAAATTTGGTATTTGTGAAATAGAATATTAGTTTTTTCCTTAAATACCAGTTTTCCATGGTATGATTAAGGGGCCGTGGTACATAGCTGTTTTTCAGGCCTATTTTTCTTGAAAGATTGCTCTGCCCAGAATCAAAATATTGGAGCTCAGTTTTCTGCTATTATATAAGCCTGGATAACATTAGAGTTCGATCATGTTAAAAAAATCATAAATAAGCCAAGTTCAAATATATTCCATTGGAAAAATAGACCTTTTTGAATAACTTCTTGGGAAATAGAGCAGCCATTTTTTTCGCTTTCCTTTTTTTAGAGAAGAACTATCAAACTCAGTATATTGAATTCTCGAAAATTGTTGATGAAACCTAATAGACACACTCTTCAGGATTCGATACAGTAATTGATGTTTATCGCGGGCTTCATCCCGCGGGTATGACTCAAGCACTATGTAAATCACCATGCAGTTCACACATTCTCCTGTTCAGCTGTTCAAAATGCAGCAAGGTCCTTCTACCCTATGACCTTGAGCACGAAGATGAGCAGAGAGGGGAAGATGAAGGTGGGTGGGAAGGGGAGAGACGATGGACCAGGCGTGTGATTTGCTGATGGACTGTCTAATGTCTGTACTTTGGTCGACAGGCTCAAGATCTCGTCAGAATTCTCGACATGCAACTCAAGGAGTACCGATGCAGAAAAGGGAAAGCAGGCGATTAGCTTATGTTATCTGCGCCAAGAAAAGAAAAGAATCTCATGAGCATTTATGTATGTTTTAAAATTCACCAACCAAATCATCCAAACAAATGACGTGAGTTGTCGAGATTGAATTCTCGAGAATCCACCGAATCGAGATCGCCGCCCGATTAAAAATTCGTATTGTCGATTTTTTTTACCGTTTTTGAATTATGATTACCTAAAAAGCACAGCTAAAATAATAATAATGCTTTCCAAAGTGCGTTAATATTTCTAATAAAAGTAAATGGCTCAGTTAATGTGGTGTACGACTATAAATAATTATCTAACCTCTTCGAACCTGGCCATAACAAAATCAGCCAGCGTATTTCCCCGCTTTTCATAGGACTCTTAAATAAAAGTGTAGGGTTAGTGTGTAAAACTCTATATTGGGAACGTAGCAAAACAGTACATGGTAAGATAGTGAGAAGACATGTTTCTACGGGAAATTCGTTTTTAATTCTAAGCATTTAAGAGAGTTTGAGCCATGTGATGCCATCAATTGTGATGCTTTATGTAATACTCCAATGTTTAACACCCCTTATCTTCTAAAATTGCCTCGGTTGTCGTCATTGGTTGAGGAAAAACGTCCGTACTTCTCTAATCTATAGCTTTAGGCCTGTGCATACACCTCGGAGGCTTCATGGTCAAGCAAATATTCTAGTATGGTTTGCCCTGGTATCAAGATAGCTTGAATGGCAGTGAACTATGCATTTGACAAGTTCGAAAACGGCTTCACAAAAGCGACCCCCTGCCACACACCCTTGAGGTGGCTCGCAGGGTATTCTGTAGAAGTGCGCTGTTGCCACGCGGCATTATGCGGATACAACCTCAAGAGCATTGAAATGGCGACCGCACGTCTAGACGTCTGCCACTCAACATTGTACGAAAACTTCCCCAGATGGCTCGTTTGAATCTCATTCCCTCCACGCATGCCAATGACACAGCGTAAAGGGAACACTAAAAAGAACGTAGCCGACTGGATGGGCATTGACTCTGGTAACTCCACCAGACTATAGATAAAACTATCTCCACCCTCAGAAGATGAAAAAATCATGAATCACGGCAACTTAATTTCACTGATCACTTGTTATTTTTGTAGCTATCATGATTAAGTACAACAAGAGATGATATTTTTACTGACATAAACCGTTTTATTATTAGGAGTACGATGCGCTCCAGGAGCTAAATTATAATCCACCTCCTAGCCTCAGACCTAAATCTCAAGGCATGACCAGCATTCATTCCTGGGGCAAAATTCGACCCGCGATTATCGAAGTGTCATGTCGGCGCAGAACCAGCAAGGCAAACAGTTGTGGTCGGTAAATGAGCGTATTGTCGCCAAAATAAAGAGTGAAATAACTCTAGCATTTTCTAAAAACCTTAAGTATTTTTTCATGCGCTTGCTAGGCTGTAGCAAACTCAACAATGCCAACATTTAGAAAATAAATCGATTTTTAAAAATTTAAACCACAGGAACATGCAAAAGCAACTATACAAAAAAAACTACACTTCCATCAATGGAATTCCAAATACCGATGAAGATAAAAAGGCAAAGTCTATTGGGAATTGATCAAATTGAATGATGCATCGAGCTGTATTTTCGCTAACAATAAGACAACACGTGACTTATGTTCGGGATCCAAACGAGGCAATTATTTTCTGAAACTATAGAGAGAACCCGGGAAAAGTGTCACGGCTTTCTTCCACATAGGCCCGGGTTCGAGAGAAAAACGCTATGAAAGAATCTTCTTCCTCCCTATAAATCCTTTACAGTTCACGCATGTCTCAACAGAGGTCGTAGCCCAGTGGGTTGAAGCGTTGAGCCGTATATCCTCATATGGTAGCTGGGGTTCAATCACAGGTGGCAGATTTTTTTTTCTTTCGAATATTTTACGGAATGACTGCAAATTGCCCACTCCCATGCCACGGCAGTAGCAACAATTTTTTTAAATTTTCAGCCTATTTGCTGGATTTTCAATAAATCCCCTTGGAAGGCTTTCGAAGCTAATTTCGGGATTCTTGTTCAGCCGAAAAGAGGCTACACATGCTGACAGGCCTAGTATGTTTAGATTTTGAAAATACAAGGATACTTCCGTGAATAGGATGGGCTTCGATTGGTCGTGGTTCTTTCTCAAGGTCGTAAACAATGAGCGGATTATTACTTTTTAATTAGCAACGATGTACTCACTTAAATTTTCCCAGGAGCCACGCTCGAGTAATGACATTTGTCATACGAAAGTATGCAATTCCACGACATGAATGAAAAGTTAAATGCCTTCAATTGAAATAAATGAGGTGGGAAAAGAAATAGTGTTATCATTACGTAATATTTTTTGTGCTGGAATATCTTCCTCTCCACCACGATACAGGCTTCGCTTCAAAAAATATGTTGCTCCGCAAAAAGGTCATATCATAAATTTATTTACATAACCTCGGAAACAGTTATCATCTCATTTTTACCTATATCATGTTCACTACTGAATAAGAAATAGAGTTACAGAAGTCATTACTCGAACGCGGCTCCTGGGAAATTTTAAGTGAGTACATCGTTGCTAATTAAAAAGTAATAATCCGTTCATTGCTTACGGCCTTAAGAAAGACCCACGACCAATCAAAGCCCATCCTATTCAGGGAAGTATCTTTTTTTTCAAAATCTAACAATTTTTACTTACTAGGTCTGTCAGAATGTGAAGCCTCTTTTCGGCTGAACTAGAATCCCGAAGTTAGCTTAGAAAGCCTCCCGAGGAGGTTGATTGTAAATCCAGCAAATAGGCTGAAAATTGAAAAAAAGTTGTTGCTACTGCCGTAAATGTATGGGAGTGGGCAATTTACAGTAATTCCGTAAAATTTTCGAAAGAAAAAAAAATGCCACAACCTGGGACCTGGGCAACTGGGCTACGACCTCTGTGGAGAGAGGTGTGAACTGTAATGGATTTATACGGAGGAAGATTCTTTAATAGCGTTTTTCCCTCGAACCCGGGCCTATGTGGGAGAAAGCCGTGACACTTTTCCCGCATTCTCTTTATAGTTTCAGAAAATAATTTCCTCGTTTGGATCCCGAACATAAGTCACGCGATGTCTCCTTGTTAGTAATAAGTTTAAAACGTAAATGAAATGAATTATTCTGTACTAGGATGCAATTTATTGAGAAACCGAGAGTGTTGTTTTACTTCTCCCGAAGTTGTCTCAGGCTTTTAGAGTTACGCCATGCTTGAATGCTCTTTCCCGGTCTCGACTGGTGTCAACTCTTGGCTTAAAAAAATGATACCGCAACGGTAAAAAACCAGGATCGTAAACGAGGTGTTTCAGCGGGGTCTTCGAATTCAAAGGGTCATTCTTCTGTTCATTCGGACATTCATTCATTCGTCCCTAGATACCTCACCCCTCTTCACCTCCACCCCCTTTACCCCAGCCCTCCCCCCCCCTCCTAAAACCCAACCCTTCAATCCAATGCGTCGTCGTCCCGGGAAAGCGGTGGCAACGTGGACCGGGTCGTTTCCATGGTAACCAACGGTAGATATAGAGGGAAGGAGCGTGAGAGTAGGGGGCGCTTGAATTGCAGATGTGGCGCTCTTTCCCCGCACCCCCTGCCACACACCCACCGGTGCCGTCGAGACGCGTGGGTGCGGAGTAAGGAGGAGGCGGCGGACAGACAGACACGCACCAGTTGGTTGGATGCTTTTTGGGAAGGAGAAGACCGAGAGAAGACGCCTTGGCCTTGGCCTAGGCGCCTCTCCTCCTCACAATCTATGTACATTGAATATCATTGGTGACAACTCGCACCCTTGTACTACTCCTTTCCTCTGCTTCTTCTGCATTTCCACCCCATTTCCATCCCTACCTTCTGTTCCTCATACAACCTGAATATTGCTCTTCTGTCATTAAATGACACTCCTATGCTCTCTTCAGTGTAGTCGTCAGCATTCTGTTCCAGTCTACATCGCCAGATGTTTTCTCTAGGTCGATGAGGTAAATATTGCTGGCTGATCCTTTTGAATCCTCTTCCCTATGATTAATCTCTGGGCGAAAATAGATTCCTTCTTTCACTACTTTACCTGAAACCGAATTGGTCTTCATCCAGGAATTTTTCCATCTTCTGTTCCATCCTCCTGTACACGATTCTGGTCTGGTCCGATTATCGATGCATGTGCTGTAGGGCTAATTGTTTTAAATTCTTCGCATTTCTCGGTTCTTTTCTTTTTAGGGATAGCAATTATTACATTCTTGTTAATGTCCGTTGGAATTTGCTCACTTGAAGAAATAACATATCAATCTGTATAGCTTATTCAAGGTCTTCACTCTTGTATACCTACTTACATATGGGACTCCAAGATAATGTCGCCAACTCCTGGCGCCTTTCTGTCTCTTTCTATAATCTTATAGTGCAGCATCAAATTCTGATCTTAATACAGATTATCCTTTCTCATCTTCATCCATTGTGTCTTCATCCTCCAATATAATGGGATTCAGAGCCTTGCCACTTTAGAGTTTCTCCAGGTACTCCTTCCATCTCTTCGCTTTGTCTACAATTTCAATTATAATTTTATTTCCTTCACTTCGAATGACATTACCTTTGATCAAACGTTCTTTAAAGTAACTCTTTATAGTTTTGCATGAAGATTCCACTTTTCCCCGGATAGGATTACCTTTCACCTCTTCACATAAGTTCTCATCCCTTTTCCCCTCCACTTTTATCACTTCATGGATTGAATTTGTTGTCATTTTATAAATATATTCCGTCCTGCTTCCGTTTTCGAATTTTTGTAGTTTCTTCTATCATCTATTAGGTCCGCGCGGTGGTCCTGAATCTAAAAAATACTGATTAAAAAGTTATAATCTTGCTTATTCCAGCGTACTTAGCAAATGCAATGGTTGTTCCTCCTGTTTCGCTTTGGCACGCGGAATCCAAATTTGTAATTATTTTTGCTCTATCTCTGACAACTAACGCTTTCCGGAAAGGATAATTATTTTAACAATTTATAAAAGTGGATATATATTGTATAAAAAAGGAGTTTTACTAATAAAACCACTTAAACCTTTAGTGAATAAATTAACGGAAATGTCAACGGCTGCCATGGTCGTATACCATCCAAGCAAGACACTGGATTCGAACCCACGACCAAAAGTCGCACAGAATAACGCGTTAATTACTTTTTTTAAATGTGAAGTTAATTTAAACAATTTGTTTACAATTGTTAGTTGTATCTCATTATTGATTATTTGCCTTATTAGCAATAAATATAAAAGTGTGCGCTGTATTGGGATAATATATTTAGGACAACTGATTTTTCAAGTTTATACCTGAAATTTTCTAATTGACAATAGTAAACATGAATAGGGCTATAGAGTACAACTCTACTACCATAGAATATTACTCTATACTACTACGTATAGTAATTAGAACACCTAAACATTGCAATATGTATAATAAGTGACACAAGGAGTTAATAAAATTACCCCGTAATCTTTATTAATGAGATTTAAAATGGATCTCTGTACTTAAATTTATCAATTTCTACTCGTTAATGTACTCCAACTGGCTCCATCGGATGAATCCTGATGTATGACATCAAACATTTAAAAAATTAAATTCAAAGAATATCTTATTTTAACAACATTTCAATCCAGGATTTCTCATATTTCTACATTTCAGTATTCACGGACCGAATTGAAAGTCATTGACAGCCGATGCCTAATGGGAGGCACGTACTATAGCACGCATGGGTCTCTTCCCGTTGGACGAAATGATGAAAGGGCAACACAGTTGCACAGATTATGGTCGCATTTTGGGCGGGCGGAGGGGTGACAGCAATGTTATTTGGGAATATTTATTGCACCTTGTTCATCGGAAGCATTTCGTGAGTGCCCTGGTCGGTGGTCACAAGCTCCGCCCATTGGGTAAGCCTGATGTCATAATTACTTGATTGGCTAAAAAAAATACTTCTGCAGTCTAATGCAATAAGGTTTTCCATAGGTTGACATTTAAAAAGCTACTTTGCGGGTAAAAGGATTAGAATTATGTCCTTCATGTTTGGAACGAGGGCAAGCGATTTAGATTGTTAGCAGCTTGAAGCACTTAAAACTGTCATAATTCACACTTTTTGATTAACACGCCAACATGGATAATTAATTCAGTGGTTGTAAACGTTTTTCGGATGAACTCCAAGCTTATTTTCAAAGTTCTACACCACTAAAAATATTCGCGATATTACTTAAAATTCATTCAAGATGCTTCTTCTTCTAGGCGTAATTACCTTGAGTGGATGAGCAGGCAGTCCGCGCAAAAGAAATGGCTCGCTCCTCCACCCCGATTGATGGGATTTACTGTTAAATGCTGGGATTGGTATTCAGTGAACTCGACCATCAGCTGTCAATCGGACAGCCTGATTGATTAATGACATATAAATGGAAGAATTAAAAAAATAGGTGTGAGAGGAGAGTACTTGGGGTACAGGAGGGTACTTCAAATCAGCGACATCCTATAGTTTTCTATTGTAAACACCATCGTACGATCTGAGAAACCTAGTGCAGTATTTAAGCGATGAATTATCTTGCTGGAATTTTAGGTAATAAATTTCCAAATAAAACAATGGAGCCGTATGGCGAGGGGAGGTAGTTAAAATAGGACGATTTTTCTGTCGCCTGCTCGCGTGCTTCGCTGCATCCACGAGCAAACACTCCAGTAGCCTCTCCAAATTGTAACGATTTTAAGCAGCGAGGTTACCCTTTGAATACGCTTTCGAGATTAGGGAGGTAGTTGACGATAGGACTCAATCATTTGTTCACGATAACAGCCATTTTAGATTTTATTTCTGAAAGAGTGGCCTTCGATGACTGAGTAATCACGCAAACTTTCCGTTTCATAGTGGGATCGTAAATCGTTTTGGAAGACAAGCGATAGTTATTTCCATGCGTTGTAAAGCTGTGCGGTGTTGGCATGAGGAAAATACTGGCTATATTTAGCCGAGAAAGTATAATATTTAGCCCCACCATCCCGGCTGGATTAAAAATGAAAGGCTACGGAAAATGGAAACATCGAAGTATTTCGTTAAGAGCAAAGTGAACACGCTGAAGTGTTGCACCATATGAGCAACTCACATAACCGTACATCATGTTTCCAAGTGTGAAAATTCTGGATTCAATCCCTCCCATAATCTTTTAAATGTGCAAGAGTCAAAATGCATGGCTGCTACCTCTTCACAGTCATGCAGCAAAAAAATACTTGGTTACGTTTGTTTGCATTAGTCGCTGTTCCAAAACACGCAACTGATATCACAGTTGCGACATTCATTCAGTGCCAGAAGAGAACTAAACAAGTACTAGGTCGCCTTGAAACGAATGCGAGCCGAAGGGAGAATATGAGTAGCAAAGCGAGGTTCTTATGACATTCAGTGGAAACGCACTTTTTAATTGAGAGAGATGAGAAAACAGTTACTTTCAAGAAGATGAACCATTCACGACTCGTCGTGACTGGTTCATCTTCTCGCTGTGAGGAATAAAAAATCCATTCGAAAAATCTCTCGTACGTAATATGGCGCGATTTATCCATCTGTATTACATCTTTATTAATGGTGTTAGACGTTTTGTAAGGATGTTTCTTTGGAGCTACAGATGTCTCAAAACGATCAATCAAGCTCATTTGCCAAAAAACGTACAATTATTTCGTGCAATTCCTCACCTAGTTGATCCTGGCTGAAAAATGCTCCTGTCACTTCGAACAAATGGAGAAGAGACGTAGGAAGCTGAAAGGAGAGAGTGTAGTATAAATGAAAATGACTGGCAATTTTCCACAAGAATATATTTAAAAAACGACCGGTTTCAGTGTACAACACCATCATCAGGTGAGAGTGTAGGTAGGAGACATCTGTAAAAAATGTAAAATGGAAATTCCGAGTGAGCTTTGTTTGGGCTGCACTGCTGACTGCGAGTGAAGGGGAGGTTGCTGGCGAGAGTGGAATTCTGGGAAGGGTAGGAGTGTGTGGGAGGGGGATGTAATATCACACCTAAATCATCGTGCTTCTCTACGAGCGACCGCAGGGGGGCGTGGGGCAGGCGGTGAGAGGTCATATGAGGAGGGAAGGCAATAATTTGCCGGAGGTGTGTTGCATGTCAACGGAGAGTGTCGCTGTGTGTGCTTGAAGTTTGCTCTCGCTTTAGTTCACTTCGCGACATAATGAGGGGGCAGTTATTTCGTCCGTTCGTATCGAGCCTCGTTTCTCTTCATGGCACATCGGGCGTATCGCCGATGAGCGATGGAGTGCGTCTACGAAGAAAAGAATTCCGATCATCGCATACGAGATTGTCTTTTTTTGTCGATTTTCAGTAATGGCGTCGAACGCAAAAAATTTAAAGTTTCTAATGAAATCGAGGAAAAAAGCTTAATTGTGCGAAGAACTTTAATATTTACAAAAGATTCTGCCGTGATTATATGGAGAACTTGCAGATTGCTACTCGCCGGCAGATTACCATACACTTCATCCCACCGGCAGAGTCCTGTCTTTATGTAAAGAATAAAATTCTGCCATAAGGGTACTCTCGAAATTCTTCTAAATTTACTTTATATGTAATTTCAATATTATATTTTTTTTAAATAATATTATTATCTTGATGAACCTGTTTGATGTGTATTTAGTGCTGAAAAATATTTATTAATAATCCTCCATAAATATTTTTAAAATATTTATGTAACAATGTATTTATTCTATCACTAGTAGTCCAAAGTTAATTTGTTGCAACATTTTCTTGTGTTTTGTTTGGTAAGGTTTTAATTTGTTACACCAAAGAGAAATAGATATTAAATGTATTAGATACAGTTTTCATAGGACAAGGTCCTAGAACGATAAATTTATTATTATTATTATTATTGGCACGTCGTCGTTGCGCTGCCTCGCGTTCCGATCTCTGCGCTCTCGACTCTGTCGTGTGCACTCTCTTCCAATTGGAGAGGGTCGCCTTGAAGGGTCGCCAAGAGTCGTGAGCGGGAAGGAGTCACAAGGAGTTGCCCCTGACGCCGTGGCGCCAGGGATGCGAGGTAGGGGAGGGAGGGGAGAGGGAGGGAGAGGGAGAGGACGAGACCGATTTGTTGGCCCCGCATTTGCACTTTTCTCCAAGCAAGTGTCTCCGTTCGGCAAAACAAATACCTCTTTCCATCTTTTCGTTTTCATTGTAAAAGAGGTACTGATTCACGGATGCCTTAAGGTACTTTGAGCGAAAAATCACTTCACCTAGAATTTTATGAATTAGGCCTATGTTAAGAGAAAAAAAATCTCATATTTCCAATGATATAAAAATATCAACCCCTTGCCAAACTACTTTTCGAGCAATTTACCTGAAAATAAAAGTTTTTTTACATGGGATAGATTACGGCTGTGAGCTCCATAGGGAGAATATAAAAAAATAGGAACTTCTAGCACCTATATTTCGTCAAAAAACTAATGGTGTGTAGATTGCATGTTTTCTCAACTATTTATAAAAAATAATCTATTACTCACCACAGTAATTTTTACAGAATCGCAAAAAGCCCTGCTGTTTTGAAGGGTTTTCAGCCGTACGGTGGGAAAAAATGAGTCAAGTTAGAGACTTATGTAGCTTTATTTATTTAATTACTGATAATTTTGGTCATGTATAACTATATCTTTGCGCCATTAATATTACAATATTTATTTCATACTTTTTACAGACGCTGAAATAAAAAAATAAAATTTTAATATGGTCTCCATTATGACTAGGGAACTATGTCGCTCAAGCCACCTTAACTGCTAAGAAATCAGGATTTAGACACATGACATGCAGATTTGTCGACGAATTTTTTTTAACGAACAATTTTTCCAGGCATAGCCGACTTTAATGCCAAGTCTATCGAAGTGCCGCATTTTGACTTCCATTAATGCAACCCAATGTCCTAAATAGCTCAACAAAGATGGCAGGCAGTTACTTACATGTTATCGCCGCTCAATTATCTGGAGAAGTCGCGCCTTGTAAACAATTTTCCATGAAAATGACATTCGCATTAGTTAGAAAAATACTACATTCCCTATAAGACACTCACATTTTTCAGGTACCCGATGATGACATGATGACATAGATTGTTCATCTTCCACTCATTTCAACATTTATACTCTTCACATATCTCCAGATGTGGAAAAAAATTCTTGGAGGATGAGCAAGGTCATGAGGAATAATAATCATGAAAAGTAAAATGTAGAACAACATCGACATTAACAAGGAAAAGGCAACTTTAAGAAACATAGAGGTACTATTCCTCCATATTATCCACAGTTATTAATAGGAAATTATATTAACTGGTCATTGAAAAGCAAAAACTCGTGAAATCCAAGCATGTAAATACCGTTAAAAAAAGTCACGGTATTTAATTATACTTATATCCTGTGAAACGCTCAAATTGTATACAACGGTGATAGCCCAGTGGTTAAGGTGAGAGACTGTATGTAGAAAAGTTTCGAGATTGATGCCCCGTTACGGTATAATTTTATACTCTTTTTTTCTGGAGTTTTTAATGTTGTGGTTTTAATATATTGTGTTCTTTTCATCGTTACTTCAATGAAAACTATTTTTAGGCAATTTTTAAAGTGTAAATAAAGGCGGGAATAGACTTGTACCCTGTCTACGCTCCGTCAACAGCCCAAGAGGACGCTTCGTTTACTTTCCGGTGTTCAACTTTACGCTCCCCAGACTCTCCGTTTACCCTCCCTTGTGGCTTGGTCAACTCTTCCTTCACTATCCGATAGTAGGAGCTTCATTGACGCCCCCTTTCACGCTATATTATTGCCAGGGCGTGTAAGCAATTTCCAATGCGATAAAAGCGTGGAGAGGTAGGCTTTAGTAATTCGCATCAGAGGACACACATTTTCCATGATAAGCCAACATATGGCTAACATGGTATTGGCAACATTCTACGGTGAACCACCTTAAGTGGGAAAGAGAATGACGAGCAAGCCTCTCCCGCCGCCAAGAGACGTCGCGTCCCTCCTCTTCCGAGAGGTGCGGTGGGAAGCAGAGCAACCGAGCACCGGCCAATTTGCCACCGCAATATGGCAGCGAACGTTTGCGGATTGCTCGTGTGAGCGGAGCCGCGCGTGCTTTCCATGAAAGAAGAGGGAATATAAGAGGCAATGGACCCCTTTTTTACTTCGTGGGTCGTGAGCCGGCGACAACGCCAGCGAGAATGCCAACAAAATCTCCGTCAAAGTCCCGTGTCGGCTTATTTGCCTTTTTTCCTCGGGATCTCCTTCTACACAGTGAACTTCCATTCCATTAACACTAGAACTACACTAGAACGTACAGAGGGGTCATCATGATTCTTTATCCATTTGAGATTGGAGCCATTTGAAAACGGGGAGTGGTAGAGTCATTTTCTTCCGTGACTTTTCATAAGTTACAGTTTTTAAGTTACATTCTAAGCAAAGAAAGCAGGACCGTCAGAGCTCACTACTTTGTAAGTAAATATTAAATTTAGATACCTTAAATGTCCACAGGGATAGATATGATCCCTCGGTATTACAAATAATGGAAGTCTTACGGGGTTCTTTGATGACGTAATATTGTTGTTATTCATCATTATGACTACAGCGCAGCCTTTAAGCACATTTTCATTTCCTTCCACAGTATATATATCCACCGTTTTTCCACTCCTCCCCACTGATTTCTCCTACCGCACAATCTGTTATTCCCTAAGTGGTTCTGAAATGGTACGTAGACTTCATCTCAGCCCTCATGATATAGTCAGAGAGCTTAGGAATGTTTATTATGGTGAATCAGACGGTGGCGAACTCCCTTCGGATGATTAAGTAGATGAAGATTACCGTGCAAGCCCTGACACCGGTGCAATAGGATCTGAAAAACAAATTGAAGTACCCGCATTTCCAGGGAGGGTCTTTACTATTATAATAATTATAATGGCGAGTCCAGTTTTCGTAGATTTGATTTCTTACTACATATTATTTCATATTGTGTTCATGTTAAGGGCCGATATTCGCCGAGCACGATTTTATGGTGTTATAGTTTGCTTAGGAGGTCGCACCGCCTTTGAAATCCAACTGACAACCCTCTTCTTAACAAAGTAATAGTTGCTTCATGATTTCATTCATTCATTACAGTAATCTACCGGTTAGAGATAGGTTGTGATGAAAGTCAGAGAATATCCAACGAACTCTTACACGTGCCATGCCCTTTCTACCTCTAGTATTTCTTTCTTCATCTACATCTACATCTACATCTACGATGTACCGTGCAAGCCACCACTAGGGTTTGTGGCACGGGGTGATTCCACACCAGGCATGCAGCACTCATCCCAGAACAAATCCGAACCCCGCACGCTCCCCCTGGCTCTAGGCGCAGGCCAAAAGCAGTCAGGAGAACAGTGCGCAGACCAACCGGAAACTGGGAGAGTGATACGTAAAAGAACATACAAACATGCAGAAAAATGCTATAGACACATCTAGTGGTTAATATTACTGATCCTGTTAATTTATGAACACTACGAGATGCTACCTCATGCAAAGAACAAAAATAAAATAATGCCGCTTCATCTCAGCATAAGTCCTACCTTTCTTCATCCCGTCCATAAAACCGATTCTCTTCCTTCCCCTTCCCCGCTTACCCAAAATCCCCTACATCACAGCCTTCAACAAACCATCGTCCCTCATTACCCCTTCCAGCCACCTACCCGGTCTTCCCCTAAACTCATCCATAAGTTTCCTTTCCTCGCCCATACCATTTCAAGCACTTCTTCGTTTGTCTTCCTTTCCATCCAACGCACCTTCTCCATCCTCCTCCACACCCACATCTTGAAAGCATTCAGCCTATTTTCGTCTTCCTTTCTCAAGGTCCACGTTTCTGCCCCATACAACGCCACACTCCATATCAAGCTCTTCGCTAGCCTCTTTTTTACATCCTTACTTAAGGTCCCAGTCATCAACTCCCTTCAATTATTGAACGCTTCCTTCGCTAGCGCTATTCCCCTGCTAATGACTTTGCTACTATGTCCTGTTTCTTCTAGCTTACTACCCAATTAATTAATTGTTCTACTTTCTCCAGTTTGTGATTTCCTACTCTTATCACCAGCTTCGCTTTCTTTGTCCTAGAGAATCTCATTACTTTTGTTTTCATATTATTTATCTTCATTCCGTATTTCTCACACTGCTTTTCCAGTGCATCTACTAAAGTTTGCAGTCCTTTCGATGACCGACTGACCAACGTCTGGTCTTCTTCGAATCTAACCGACTTTATCCACTGGCCTCCTACTTTCATCCCTACATCTAGCTCATCCCATGCCTCTCTTACCATTTCCTCAGCATAGATGTTAAAAAGTAAAGGCGACAACGGGCACTTTTACAGTACCCCGCGACCTGTAACTGCCCACCCTGACTCACCCTTAGCTACCCTTACCTGAGCCCTCTGCCCCATGTATAAGTTTCGGATGAGTCTCCTTACATGCAAATCTATTCCTATTTTCCCCAGTATCTGCATTAGTTTCTCCCAGTTTACTCTGTCAAACGCCTTTTCGAAATCTACAAAGCAAGCGAAAACATCCTGATTATGCTCTATGTTTATATCAATAAGTGTCCTCATTACCGCAATCGCGTCTCTGGTTGCCCTCCCCTTCATGAACCCAAATTGGTCATCGCCTAAAAAGCACTTTGCTCTGCTCTCAAACCTTCTATTTAGTACTCCAAGCAACACTTTTGCCGCGTGCGAAATTAAACTGATTGTTCTATACTCCTCGCATTCTGACGCTTTCTTATTCTCCGGGATTCTCTCCGGGATTAATACTGTTTTCACGAAATCCTCTGGCCATACTCCTTTCTTAGGGAGGAGGATGGAGAAGGTGCATTGGACGGAAAGGAAGACAAACGAATAAGTGCTTGAAATGGTATGGTGGGCGAGGAAAGGAAACTTATGGATGAGTTTAGGGGAAGACAGGGTAGGTGGCTGGAAGGGGTAATGAGGGACGATGGTTTGCTGAAGGCCGTGACAGAGGGAAGGATGTTGGGTAAGCGGGGAAGGGGAAGGAAGAGAATAGGTTTTATGGACGGGATGAAGAAAGGTAGGACTTATGCTGAGATGAAGAAAGAAATACTAGAGGTAGATAAGGCACTGCACGAGTGAAAAGCAGGAAGATATATATTTGTTTACTTCCATTTAAACCTACTTTAGCCGGTTGATCACCCAATATTTAAAAACCGGTAAGCTCACCCTTGCGATTTTCTTAACGCTTTTCAAGGTGTTTAAAAAGCGTTTGAAGGTACTCATAAGGCGTATCTAGGCGTTCTCACGGCGCTGGCAAGGTGTTCTGTTACGCTGCTCAGCGGCCAGCGCTCCCTAGCACTCCCGAAGAACCTTGTAAACACCCTTGGCTAGACATTTCCAAGATGATTGCAAGGTGTTGATTCACACTTTCGGGCGGAGGCGCTCCGAATCACCCCCGAAGCGCCTTGACATCACCGTTCTCAAGACGCTTCGCTTCGCATACAAAGTGTTGTGGTGCACTGTGAGCAGAGGCGTTCCGGAGTGCTATTGCAGCGCCTTTGGACTTCACCTTAGGAGGTGTTGTGCTTCAGTGCAAAGGCGCTTCAGATCGCCCTCACGAAGAGAGGGATTCAAAGCGCCATCTAAGTATTTTTGGGTTTCCTTAGAGGGCGTTGTCACAATGTTCGAGGCGTTGTTACACGCTCTCTAAGAGGGGTACTTCAAAGCGCTACAGCGCAGGGATAGGCGCTAAAACCCCTAAATTTCTTGTTCTACACATCCGGCGGGACAATAAAGAAACATTTGGCTAAATCCAACAGATTTGTCGATCCAAGAGATTTCTTTGCAACCTGATGAGACATGCATTTTGATACTGTTTTTATTCGAGCAATCGGAAGAATTTCATCATAAATAATACAAGCGGTAACTTTCTAGTCACCATCGCATCGTTGAGGTATTTTACACACAAATATTCCTGTAGTTATGTCCATCAAAATAAACTGCCCGAGTATGACTTCAGGCTACATAATTTCTATGCCCTCGATATTTTCTACTTTTTCAATGTGTTGAATGATAAAATCTCCAGTTGAAAGAACGGCAGTATCTGAGAGCACAATATTATCATCCAGCAATTGCACACTATAGGCTACAGACAAAAAAATAGCTAATACGAGCACTATTTTACCAATATCAGAGTACACAATTGAATCATCATTTCTCTTGCCCGTAGAATACTGAGCGTTGTTATACTTATACCCTTGAATAGTATGTGGTGATAAAAAAGACACCTTAATGGTTGAAGGCCATTTATCTCAAGGAACTGACTCTCATTCCGACTTAGTTCACAAATCTGACTTACACCTAGCAAAAGACAGTTATCAGAGCGCTTAAATGTAATAAGTCTTTGGTCCAAAACATCTTGGAATTGGAAAAATCTTGTTAATTCTCAGTAATATTGCATTTATATTCATACTATGTGGCAATATAGGTTTCAATCAATCAATGCCAAACAACTGTTATCGCGATGTGATGGTATTTCCTCAAACTATCACGGAATAGCCATTAAAATAATTAGTTCTCTAAGTCACATTAACGCACGGAAGTGGCCGTATATATAAGACTTTCTAGAAGCTGAGATTTCGATGTCGGGTGTAAGAATATGTGCGCAGAGACGTACAATGTAGTTAGGTCGAAACTAGGTAGGATATCTTAATAAATTATAGTATGGTATTGCGTAATAGTACATTCATAATAAGTAATTGTACATAGTGAAATTTTTATTTTGATAGAGCAGGGAAGCGTGCACGGCGCTCCAAGGTGTTGCGACAGCACTGTAGGCATCCGTTCAAGGTCAGCGCGACGCCTTCAGGATCGCTTCGCAATGCTATGGACGGTGCTTAGCAGCACTCTCAGAGCGCCTTACAACGCCTCGTAAGGCGCTTCCTAATACATCTTCGGCGTTCACAACTTCACCATCGAAGCGCCTTCACAGGCGTTACGAGGGAGTTTGTGAGACGCTCCGAAACGCTTTAAGACAGTGTTATGAAGGCGTACCAAAGGAGTGGAAAAAAAACGCCAGGACGACGGTCGACAAAACGTGTTTTTGCATGGCAAGTGGGTGGCGGTTGCGTCTGGAGTGGTAGTTCATCGATCAAATTCGTCGACCATCACGACACGCCGATGGACGTAAGAACGTTTGAGAATGATTCGGCCCTTCAAGGGAAGGAAGCTTTGTTTTACTATCTACGAGGCGAATCGTATTGGAGAAATGGCACTTTTTCTGCAACGTAGGTAGGCTAAAATTAGACATTTCAATGGAAAACTCTTCGTATGTTGTCGCAGGAGGAAACCCTTGACAGTTATAAGAAGGAATAGTGGACGGTGGAAACCCACTGACAACGAAAGGCGACTCTGCCACGCACACTTGTGTTCATCTTTTAAAGGTACTGTAAGCATCTCGGTTTCGAACTGGCACCCTCGGGGTGGAAAACTGATATTCACGACATAGCGCGCGTCCTCAGCTCCCTTCGCAGCGGCTGCATCGAGCCCGCTGCGAGTCGATGCGACGGATGAATTAACAAACGGGTCGCATTTGTCATTTCTGAGGGAGGATCGATTACGAAAACGGGCTGCATGCAAATTAGGCCCATAAAATATTACTACATTTATCTCATTGCCATCAGCCTATGAAAACGACGATTCAGAAGCAGAGTTAACTCCCGAGATATCCATCGCTCCATCACTCAATTTGCTGTTTGCCGCTGAAGTGAATCGTTGGATGGGTGCGCCGGCCGTCAAATATCGCACTGGTTTCACTTACTTGGCTTACAATTGACGTGCTCTCGTTTGGCTTTTTTTGGTGCTATATCCATAGTTAATTTATGAGGAGGAAGAAAACGTGACAATTTAATTTAAAAATTTAACTTATTATATCAACGAGAAATTCATATTCTGTCATACGGCGTAAAAAGAGCTCTATTTGGAGAAGGAAATTGATATTACAAATCACTTTAGCAAACAATTTGTCAGCTCTATGAGTATGTGGTTCCTAAAAAGCACAACAAATTTACAGACGAATATTTTGAAGCAATAATAGTAACGTCCCGTTAGTACGTTACTAACGTTAGTAACGACGCAAAGTGGGCTGAAATCGAAGAAAGCTGGCCACAATTCAAAAACTGCTTTTTTTCTATCTAGAAGCTGAAAGGTCTTAATGGTCATTCTCCACTGATTGATGCATGAGGCAATTCGAATGTCATTTGTTTTAGTTATTACGCACTCGCAATGTACGAGGGCTCAAAAGTTAACACATTTTGCAAAAAACCTTTCCTTCAAATTTATCTGAAAATTATCCAAGTCAAGGTCATGCTGACTCTGTAAGAGTTAAGTTCTGGAATAAAAATGGCATCGACCAATATTATAGGTTTTTGCATATAATTTTTCATTAGCTTAATGGGTTCATTGCTTTTAATACTGCTGTTATAAAACATTATGGACACTTTTTTCATGAAATTTTTAGAAACTTTGTGGACAGAGAATTTATTTAGATATCGATAGACACGGAGATGTTCACACATGAGACTCTCTAAAGCCTCTATAAAGTTGTGACGTAATGACACCAGTATAGTTGACTGTATATTAGCATTAATAAATTGCAAGGTGTCGTAAAATTTACCTAATTATTCCAGTATTTCCGTAAACTGGCATGCAATATTTCCATTACCGTATAATATTACGCAAATATTACCGAAAATTGCCACATGAAAAAACCTACTTTATTTCATCGCTGTATTTGCGGCAGGCAAGAATGTCTTCATTACAAAAAATATTATTCATTAACACTTAGTGTTGAATAATTTGTACGTAGGTAAGTAACTTTCTTGCAAACTTGTATCGCAACTTGTTTTTATCATGAATAAAATATACAAGAACCTTCAAATAAGTTGAGCATAAGAATAAAAATCTCTTCGAACGTCTCTGGGCTGCGTTTTCTTTACATCAGCGACTTTTATCTTTCCATCTCTCTGGTCAATTAAAATAGTCGTGATTTGTAAAATAACGTATAATATAATACTATTTTTTTCACTCTTACCATCCAAACACATCAACTCAAGAATAATTTATTGTATGTCTGACGAATAAGTAAATACGAGCAATTAAGTAGATGTAAATCAGTGCCAGTTTATGACGGTCAAATTACCAGAAGTGATGATAAATTTCATGCCATTCTGGCGAATTATGGATGTTTGCTCTTTTTCGGGTTTTCAACCTCTCGCGTGATGCTACTCTACACAACCGCTGACGTTTTTAAAAGCAGACTTTCCATTCGTAATAAGGGTTGTTGGTCATTCTTCGGAAGTGTTTATCCAAGGTTGGCAGAATTTAGTTCAAGGGTGCGTCGACGGCTGTAGGTCATTTTGAACCACGTGCAGCCGATGGTTACCTATATAAATTGCACTGGAAAAACCTTTTTTATTATAAAGTATGAATCAAGAATAAAATCTGTTACAGAGCGTCATTAAATGCATCATTAAATGAATCATTTTATCTGGGCCAGACTGTTTAAGAAATAAAATTGCTCGGCTTCGGCGATCAGGGTTGTTTCCTAGAAGGTATTCTAGATCACTTCTGATCCCTGACAACCCCCGCATTTTTTACTGAACTAAAGTCAAAACCTGACGCGATCTCCGAGCTTTATATATCTCAGTAAGCCTAATGTTTTAAAAGAAATTAATGTGGAAACATCTGGACTAAATTCTTTGAACATCTGAACTACGAAATTGCAAAGGTCGGTACGTCGCGAGAACTAATACTACTGGGTGACTTTAACAGCCTAATTAGGAAAAAACAACTTGATCAAGTAGTAGGCCCTCACGGAGAGGATGTGATTAGAGGACGAATAATAATCTCGGAGGTATAATCCGAAGAGTTTAGGAGATGAAAGCACAAAGTGGCTAGTAAACAAAAGAAGATTAGATGAAAAACTAGGAGAGACAAAGTTCCAAAACATGGAAGTACACTATAATCACATTGAGACGTGTATTGAAAATGCAGCTCAAGAGAACATGGCTACTATAGTAACCATAAAGTACAAAAACCTTACTGGTGGGATGAAGATGAAGAATTGATACGAACTATATATAATAGAGGAGAAAAGACAACGATACCAAGTGTGACTTATGGAGAGGGTTATATAAGGGGAAAGATGAAAATGTATAGAGAAACATTGCGTCGGCATTAGCCTTACTACAAACCAATTCCGTAAAGTTATTCGTACCAGATGTCTTTTCTACCAATAGTCTTACCGGGAGATGTTACAGAGGTTATATAATTTGTTATCAATTTTAATTTTTTACGTATGCTATGCCGCTCAGGAGATCAATGAAATATGTTTCAATTGTGTACTATCGAAATACAATCGTGACGATGGTAGAAACCAATGCTTTTCATTACATCTACAAAATACCCTGCAAGCCACCTCAGGGGTGTGTGGCAGGGGCTGAGTAGTCACCAACATGCACTACACTATACCCCAAAGTTATTGTAACAACGACTAATTTTGCATTAGCATAAATCGGTTGTTTCGAGGCGAAGCCTCACAAGCATCCACTACACTACCAAATGTTTTTTTAACTACTTTTATGTAGATACAAATCAATTGGTGCCTAAGGTACTTGTCATGAATTAATTTATTCTACTCTAGAATGGCTGAGGATTCTATGCCTATTTTGGCAAAATTTAAGTGGGCGTTCCAAAAAACAGTCTTTGATATAATTTGTTTCATTTTCCTAAAATGGATAAAATAATTTCACATATTTTTTCATGTTATACAAAATACTTTTCCGGGAAAATTTTTAAAAATTTGTGTGTGAGCGTGTTTTTTGTAATTATTATTAAGTCATTAGTCATTTTGCTTAGGCTTACCACTTTCAAGTACAATATTTGTAAATAAGGTTCCTAAGATTTTATGTGATACAGCATGATAAATAATACTTATTGGAAATCAGTGACGTTTTCAGTGGACAAAGCTCACTTTTTAATTTTCACGTCTTTCTGCATCAGATCCGCTTAGTTTTATCAGTCTGGAGGTTGATTAACTGCAGATGTTAAAGGTACATAATCGGATATGTAGAGTGATCGAGTAAAATAAGAAATGCTTTGAAAAGAAGCTTTTTTCCACAACTCATATCCCAAAAGATTTGTCATGCTACACTCGGTGTTTACCCCAATTTACCTGACGTAAGTAATGATATTCTCTAGGACGAAGAAAGCGAAGCTGGTGATAAGAGTAGGAAGTCACAAACTGGAGCAAGTAGAACAATTTAAGTACTTGGGTAGTACGCTAGAAGAAAGAGGACATAGTAGCAAAGACATTAGGAGAAGAATAGCGCTAGCGAAGGAAGCGTTCAATAATAGAAGGGAGCTGATGACGGGGACCTTAAGTAAGGATGTAAAAAAGAGGCTAGTGAAGAGCTTGATATGGAGTGTGGCGTTGTATGGGGCGGAAACGTGGACCTTGAGAAAGGAAGACGAAAATAGGCTGAAGGCTTCCGAGATGTGGGTGTGGAGGAGGATGGAGAAGGTGCGTTGGACGGAAAGGAAGACAAATGAGGAAGTGCTTGACATGGTGGGCGAGGAGAGGAAACTTGTGGATGAGATTAGGGGATGGCAGGGTAGGTGGCTGGAAGGGGTAATGAGGGGCAATGGTTTTCTGAAGGCCGTGATAGAGGGTAGGATGTTGGGTAAGCGGGGAAGGGGAAGGAAGAGAATCGGTTTTATGGACGGGATGAAGAAAGGTAGGACTTATGCTGAGATGAAGAAAGAAATACTAGAGGTATAAAGGGCACGGCACGTGTAAGAGTTCGTTGGATATTCTCTGACTTTCATCACAACCTACCTCTAACCGGTAGATTACTGTAATGCAAACCATGGTCGTTGGCTATGCATTTGTTGTTAAGTGATAATAAAAAATAAAAATCCGTAATGCTGTATCATTTTCCGAAGCGTATTTGACGATAACTGTTATGGTAATATCATATTGTGCGATATTTTTGCGGTAGACACCTCGACCCTAACCGGCATAGATAAGAAGCACATTCAACTCCGCTTGCGGCTCACACACATTGTCCATTTTCCAACTTCTCCATGAGTTGATCCCATTCAGTATCGCACACACCGCGAGTGTATGACACCCAAGCTGCCCCCGATTCATTCACCATGCCCCCCATTCACGCCCTCCGCCGTGCATCGCAGCCCCGCACCACCCAACCAACGTAAAAAGGAAGCTCCGCTGCCGAGGATACAACGAGGCGCACGCCGTCGCGAATCGCGCACAGCACCACCGTCCCATTCGAGCGGTGAAGCAATTGGAAGGGGCGATAGTAGGCCTCCAGCTGTTTCTGCACTGTGGACTGTGGAGTTAAGGGGGGGGGGGGCGCTTGTGGCGAGGGGGGGACACTTTCAGGGGGAGTAATTCGCGCGGCAGGGGTCGTAAAGAGCGGGATATCGACCACACGCCACCAAAAGTCGACGACGCCTTAAAGAAAATATAAAGAAGATGATGCGGTTCTTCGAGATGAGGCGCGCGTTTTCTGCGAAGGGCGACTTCTATTCTCGCCCTTAATGCCTCGGATGATGAAGGCCCGGACGGGAGCAAAGCGAGTCTGCACTCTTGTGTTAACAATAGGAGGAGCGGACTCTTCTGAAGAGAGGGGTGGGCGTGGCTCGCATGGAAAGGATGTCACTCACGTCGCCAATCGACTGAAACCTCGTTCGTTTTGCCATTTCACTGTGATTTAGGCGGTCGCTGTATCCTTCGAGCGGAGTGGCGCCCTTCTTCGCTTTGTCCCGAACAGGGCCACCTGACATTTGAGCAGTTGAGGCGTGGCCAAACAATATGGACTTTAAATTAACATCCAAGAAAGTTTATGGGATAGATAAAAAGATAGTTTTCAAATGAAAGGGGATTTCAATAGATTCATAGTTTTTAAATATTCCGTCACAATTTAATGGTTGATCGTTTTTTTAAGTATTTGAGCGAGACATAAAATTGTTTAAATTGACAATTGATGAGTCCAAATGCGATGAATCGGTCACGCACTACAATTCCTGAATTATTTATTGCTTCACTGCGAAAAGTAGAGTAAATATTCGTTCAAGATATAGTCTCAGAAAATCTTTTGCGACCATAACCTTAAAAAACAAATACAAATATTTCACCAAAATCACCGACAAGTATTCCATTGTATATTTGAAATACATGATATTTTGTTGGTTTACCCAAATTACTGCAGTTAATTATTGTAGCATCGATATAAGTCTTCCTACCTTGTAGTCAAAGCAAATATGTCATTTAGATTATCTCGAGTGTGTGAAATTCGAAATGAAATAATCATTTGCCTGAACAGGGATTATAACCCATATCTCCTAATTTCCTATTTTCATAATTAATTTTATGCATTCGTACATGACTTTTTCCGTTCCTCCAGTCACATCTCTCCCTTCATTGAAATAACGAATGAATGAGTTAGCGCGTGGAAGGTTCTAATACATTGTTCGCGAATAGTTTTTGCTTCCGAAAGCAATGATCAAGGAAAAGAAAGTGATGACGTTGCAGTTTCATGATTGATGGAGTCCTGAAGACGTTTGCTAATTATTTTGCCATCGAATGTTCTCTCGGAAGTCGCAGATGAGAGCGCAAAGGATTGGCCTAGGCATTCTCGACGCTGATTGGCCCCGCATTAGTGCCGAGGGGGAGGGGGGGGCGAGGCGTCCGAGGGTTAACCCCCTCCCCCCATCCCCCTCCTGTGCTGCTGCACGGGTGCTAATGAGATGCCAGCCAAAGCGCTCTCGCTCACCCACACCGGTAGACGGAGCGGTAATCGGCTCTTGCAGCGCGGCGCCGCATTCACGCGCGTGTCTTAGTGCGCCTGTCGCAATAACCGACGAAGCGGTCTCCGTTCTATTTTTTCCCTCCGCAAGGCAAGGACTTCTTTCTTTTTAAAAAGGTCAAAACATCGGTCCCTCGTCGTTATCTGGGTCTCATTTTCGAGTTTTATGGAAACGGGCGCGGGAAAGAGAGTAATTTCCTCCGTTTGCGGTGCGAATATAAAAGGAGACGAAAACTGCTTCTTACTCCCCTCCCCTACTCTTCCCCCCCCCGCCCAATTCCTCCCCCCCTCCACCCACCCACCTCCACGAGAGAGAGTTACAACATCCGAGTCATCTAATGGCCCCACCCCACTCACCTCCACTCTAAAGAAAGCCACTCCCCTCCCGCTCCCCAATTGGCCGAGTGCGGCAGTTCCACTCCTCCTTCCTTCCTATCGGCGCTTGAGCGTGTAGCGCTTTAATGAATCGGTCCGCATACCGTCGTCGGGGTAACGGAATTGAGTGCACAACAAACACATCTGCTAAACTAAACAAATATGAGAGAGATCCGAGCATGGCATTGCAAAAAGAAAGGTTGAAAAAGTGAAATAAACGGAACTCATAATCGTGTGGTGATCCTCGTAACAACTTAATAAGAACTAAGACGATGCAATTTTCCACATAAAAATGTTTTTAATCAACCTGGGTTTCAATGCACTGCATCATCATCAGGTAAATATAGATTTGGAAATCAAGGTACATATATATACAAGAGAAGGTGGGTGAGGGAGGTTTGGAAAGTGGAGGGAGGGAGTGGGGAAGGGAAAAAATAAACTCCCTCCCCCCCTTGAAATGTTTCCCCTACCCCACTCCCTCCCTCCACTTTCCTAACCTCCCTCACCCACCTTCTCTTGTATATAATACCTTGATTTCCAAATGTATTATGTACCTGATGATGATGCAGTGCATCGAAACCCGGGTCCATTAAAACTTTTATCTGTGGAAAATTGCATCGTCTTAGTTCTTATTAAGTTCATATTTCACAACATCTCGCCTGATTCCTCCCTTTTTGTTCGTTACAACTAGTTCAGCTCGACCTTCCCTCTCCCTGACGATCTCGAGGGTTGGTTGCGAGATAGGAGGGAAACCCGGTTCCGGCATCGCGTCAACCTGCTCTCAACGCGGGACTCCCTCAATATCCACCCAATCGAGAATCGGTGGATTTATTATTATCCGTGAGAAAACTCTTGAACTACTTAGATGTATTCTTCATTTGAAGTTATTGCATGAAGGGGCAGTGTTGTACATTGTGTGAATTAACATGCCATCTGCTGCCGTCTTCGATATCTCCTCAGACGCTCTCTCCGGTTACTTCCTCATTCTGTCGCCTTGGGATCCACCCCACAAACCTCCACCAAATAAGACCGTCTGCTATCGTTCTCCCTCTACACAAATTAATTCACACCCCTGCAAAGAACAGTGTCTTCAAAGTTAATTTCTTTCCTCTCAAACCACATTACCGAGCCATCAAAATTTACCCTTCCGATCACTGGTCAAAAAGCATCCGTTCTTTGGTCTTTCAGTCGTGAACTCTCCGTCGTGAATTCACATTTCATTCGTAAAAGTTTCTTTTCACCAAGCCTCCGTACCTTTTGAGAATATCATTTCTTTTCTTTTTATGTAGACAGAAACATTAAATATCTTCAAACTAATATCGTATAGTGTTCAGCAATGTTTGCAGTGTCTTGAATGAGAAACTTCAGCAAATGTCAACCTATCGACCATCAATCTCGAAAAAAAATCCATGCTCCCCTCACCAATACTCCTGGGAAAGAGTCAAACACCTCTAGCCACAGCCAACATCCCTAACTCACCGTTGGGAAATATATCGTCTTGAAAGCGATTCCTGAAAAAAATATATACACTCGAAGATTTTCAATTGAATCCTGAAACAGTGGCATAAATATGTCTGGTCATTCAGCATCTGCTTGCTTCCATTACAACCCGCTAATGGGATCAAGACAGGTGGAGTCCAAAATATTTTCAACGAATAGACCCGTAAACTTTGGACATTTACTAGCAAAGATATTATAAATACCGTACTGTAATTTAAAACTGATAAAACGCGGACATCCTTATAAAATTGTTAGTTATATCAGTGCAATTAATCGGTGGTATGCATGTTTTTTTTCAATCGTTGCAGCAAAATTCGGAAGAGTCAGATGCCAGAGCGTCACCAGTTTCACAACCGTGGTTGTTCAATCTTACCGACATGGTTACAAACGTCGGAGTGATGTCTGAATACTGATTTTGAAGTGATGACTGCTCATTAAGCCTGTCTGTCTGCCTTGGAGACGCGATACTTTTGTCATGTGCAAACAGGTCGACGGCTTATTTGAATGCGAGAGACCTTCGCCCTTGGGAAGGGAGTCAGGGACGCGATGGAACAGGGGGGGTCGGATATGAAACAGGGGGGGGTCTCGTTCTCCGTCGTCGTCAGGTGACATAAGCTATCCCCACTCCACCTACCGCAGGAATGGCGAATGAATGAATACAAGAGGGGGAAGGGTGGTGGGAGACGGGGGGCCTTCGCGTGCCCCCGGCCACTTCATCAACACCCCCTCCTCCCTGCCTCCATCGTTGCCTCCCCCCCTCCATGCGCGCGCCGGAGGAGAGGCGCCGAAAATAAAAAGGACGCTTCTAGATCTCTCTCCCACCCTTTGCGTGTATGTGGAAGTGTCTCTTTTGAGTAGGGTGAGGGAGAAAGAAAGGGGACGAGAGATTAGGGTGAAAGGGAGGGACGGATCAAATGCCTCCCTCCGATAGTCGACCGAGCAACCCGAGGCGTGGCAGTGCTATTGAAAGAGAACGTCGTAAAATGAGAGTCACGCCTTCCTCTTTAAAACATTCGTCGTCGCCCTCACCGAGCCACCAACCGCCCATCAACCCACCAGAGCCGAACCAAACGTTTACGAGCGATACCCTCGCAAATAGTACTTTCAAATCGCACAGCCTTCGCCACAAGAATGAATGAAGCGTTTGTAGAACATACTTCTCCCATAAAAAGCACAACATTATACATTTTTATAACTATCAAAACACATGCATAGACATATCGCCGATCCCTACATTAACAAAGTACTCTGCGAGCCATTTCAGGGGCGTGTGGCAGGAGGTGTTACGTCACATGTCACGAAAAAAGAAGAAATAGGAAAATTGAATTTGAAGAGGGCGAAAGTGAACCATGTGCTGACGCTCTGTTTTTTCTGTACTTACAAATGGTCTGTGGAATGTCTCTGATTTATTTGTTCTCTTTGAAACGGCACTATTCTCGCATACCTTTTTTTTGCTTCTTGTACATTCGTGCATCGTTTGATTCGCGTTCTCTTCTTCTCTCAACAATGCTTCTCCTCTTTAATAATATCTTCCAAATTCCATTTCTTTCTCGGTCCATCCTATCTTCTCACACCACTCTCTCCTCCATCGTACATCTGTTTCTTTATTTGTAGCCCATCCACCCCTTACTTCTCTCGCTATGGCCAAACCAACGAAGCACGCTCCTTTCATAAATTACCATCGCCCACTCTACATTATTTCATGACACACTTATTCCTAACGGTAAACCTCTTTCTTTTCAATATTACGTACCATAACTCTTTACCACTTTTTACTTACGCTGAAGTCGACTGAGGTGCGTATTAAACTTATTTATCAGTTTCTAAAACGTACATAGTAGTGATGGACCAATTTTATTCCGGGCAGTGGCCTGCCACGATGGAAACCCCGGTTCCCGATCAGCCACCGGTTACGTATCGCTGAGCTCCTCTGGGAATTCTTCAGAGCACTGCTACCCCTGTCTGCAAGCGGGAGACAATATGTGAGAAATGAACATAGCCGCCGTCATGGCACGTTAGCCTAAAATACTACAAATATTTCCTAAAAAAATCTACAAAAAGGAATGCAATATATTCAGACTTGTTCACGGGTGGCGCGACCTACTCCTCTTCCCGTCGGTGATGTCTCGTAAGCACAACTATCGTCCGACGTATCCGATCCCATCGTATTACCATCGTCTTTACGATGGTGGTAGAGGCGGAAATCGTAGTGTGAATGCATGTGAGGAGTAGCACGTAGTCCGGAGTAGCATGTAACACGTAGTTCTTAACGCTGCCACTTAACAGTGGTCAGCGCTGGTGCCACGAACGCAAAACGGAAATGATTTATGACTATAACCAAAACAGTCAATCATTGTTGCGAAGCAGATGATGCTCTTTTCATGAATAAGCAAATATAGTATTCATTTTCTAGTAACGCCGTTTCGAAAGCCTCAAAACACCACAGGGACGTGGGAATCCTTATTTCGTTCGCTTGCACTTTACTTATTCGTCGCGATTCCTGGTGAGGGAAGCACTGAGTTACAATAGTACCGTGAATGCGTTTAGGGTAGCTATGATGGTGCGTACGCGCGATTAAAGTCTGAACCGGGAATGAGAAGAGTCTCCTCCCCTTGAATCGCCCCTCCCCTCCAATCACCCTCCCCTCCAATCCCCCCTCCCCACCCTCTCCCATCTAGTCCCCATTCCCCTCCAATCCCTTCCCCTTGAATCTTTCTTCCCCTCCAATCACCCTCCCCTCCAATCCCCCCTCCCCACCCCCTCCCATTCAGTCCCCCTTCCCCTCCAATCCCTTCCCCTTGAATCCTCCTTCCCCTCCAATCACCCTCCCCTCCAATCACCCTCACTTCCAATCCCCCTTCCCCTCCAATCCCCATCCCTCCTCTAATCCCCCCTCCCCTCGAACCCCCCTTCCCCTCCAATCCCCATCCCTCCTCTAATACCCCCTCCCCTCGAAACCCCCTACCCCTCTAATCCTCCTTCCCCTTCAATCCCCCCTCCCCTCTAATCCCGTCCTCCCCTTTAATTCCCCCTCCCCTTAAATCCCCCTTCCCCTCCAATCCCCCCTCTCCTCCAATCCCCCCTCTCCACCAATCCCCGTCACGCAGCACCCTCTTTTTGGAAATCTTTGCCCTCTTGACGACGATCGCATCGATCACCGAGAGAGGGAGCTAGCACGCGACGGGAGACACACGCACTCGGCCACAGGCCCCCCCTTGTCCCCCCCCCTCCGTGCGAAGGTATACGCACGCAATGCCCCCCGTCGCTTTCCTTTGATTCCCCAGCGAGGCACGGTGAAATATTATCCCGGAGACTAATGGTAGCCAAACGACGACCTTGACGGTGCACACTAATGCAACGCACCCTCGTGACTGACCCATGAAATCCACCCCGTACTTGTGTAGACAGCTGAGTCCTTGGCTGCGGTAGAAGTTCGGGAACGTACGGAGAGCACAGAACACAACAGGAATTTGGACAGATCTTCGGAAATATGCGAGGAGCTAATTATTAACGAAGCAAAATGGATCATGGAGGTAATGACAATGGCCAAAGCAGAGAAGAAAACAGTTTCGATTTAAACCTTATTTGCAAATTTGTTTCATATTTAACATTTCCTTTTTAAACATGATTGCAGAATTGAATAAGTCTGCCACTTCATACATTACACGGCTTCGGAATGACAACTTAAGTACCGTCTTCGAACAAATTATATTCAACCACGATATTGACTCGAGCCTTCCTCCCGCCCTAGAAATGAAAGACACCCTTACGAAGTAGGACTAATCTCTGAAATAGATCGAATACAACGGAGAGCAGCAAGATTTGTGAAAAGTTGTTACGATAAACTTAGCAGTGTTACTGAATTGTTGAATGAATTAGGGTGGGAATCTCTAACTGATCGAAGGGAGAAATACAGGTTAAATCTTTTGCGCAAGTTCGAAGCAGATAATTTTTTTCCGGAAATTCAATATATATTGCTAGAGCCAACGTACTACGGTAGAAGCGATCACAGGAATAAAATGAAGGAAATTGACTGCAGAACCGATAGATTTTAAATTCATTTTTTTCAACGTACAAGAAGAGATCATAATAGTTGCGATAGATCAATCATATGAAACTCCCACCCTCACTAGGTAGAGTAGAATTTTCACTTGCGCTTAAGAACATAGCATCATTACTAACATTTTCACACCGCTTAATTTGTCCGGTATTATCTTATTTTGTTCTCTGCATGTAGTAGTATCTCGTAGCATTCATAAATTAATAGTATTAGTAATATTTACCAGGAGTTTTGTTCTTTAGAATTGTACTGCATGTTTGCATGTTCGTTTACGTAGCACTCTCCCAGTTTCTGGTTTGACTGCACACTGTTCTCCTGACTGCTTTCTGGTTTCTGCGCCTAGCGGCCGGAGGAACGTGCGAGGTCCCAAATTGTGCTGGGACGAGTGCTGCATGCCTGATGTGGAATCACCCCGTGCCACACACCCTAGTGGTGGCTAGCACGTTACTTCGTAGATGTATATGTAGAATTCAGCGATGGATAGTTGAAGTCTTGCTGTCGGTTGCGGGATGCTGGAATGGAAGGCAATGTCGCGGGAGACGCCTTGGTCCAAGTTCGGAGGATGAACTGCTCACCCGAGTATACTCGGGCGCCCGAGGGTTCTCCTCTGCTTCACTTGCTTAACTCTTTAAGGCCCTGACTCAACTCTCGCCTTTCAATGGAGGGACATCAAATTTCGACTGATAGCTGCATGCCTGATGGCTATGGGTAGCGACATTCCGGTGACTATAAAAGCTCATTTGGGAGGAGTCATGTAAAAGTACTAGTGTCATAAAGTTCATCGATCCTCATTATGGGAATATAGAAACATAAAGATTAGGAGGGAACTGTAAACATTAGGAAGTACCTCAATGTTATTGTTTTTCTTGCTCGGCTATTTACCCGAATTCAACTTTCACTGAAAAAGCATGTTTAACTTTTACATAATCTTTTACAACGTTTACACTTTTCTACTTTTTAATTTGATCGAAGATATTTTTTTAATGGTTGTCGATATTTTTAGTTTGAAATCAATAAAAGTTTGAAAAATCAGGCCTGCAACGTACAGTCACTTGATAAAATATAGCGACAAAGTACACTAGCGGTTCATAAAGGTTGGCGCTGTAAGCTTCAAATGTGTTCTCAATATTCTCAGGCGTACATTTGTGAAAATCTATATCGACAGAATCAATACAAACGTTGTAAATTTAACAGTGGATTTGATTTAATAAAATCGGTTTAATCGCATGAAACCGGTCGTATTAAATAAAATCCATTGTGAAATTTACAAAGTTTGTATTGATTCAGTCGATATGTGTTGGTTATCCTGGACCGTCCCTGGTAACAATGTGAATTATCGTCCACACTTAATCGACAGGGACCAAGTTCCGACCTTGCTCTCGACTTTGTTCACTTTAAAACGCAAACTCCGTTGTCACAGATATTAACTTGATGGAATTTGCTTAGCATTGTGAATGAGAAGCATTAATTTTGTAACTCCGCATGTTTAAATTAGAAACGACATAGGTTTCGAAGTTGCACGTCATCATCAGGTGCACATGGTGATGACCTGCCACTTCGAAACCTAGGTCGTTTCCTATAATTACATGTGGAATTACAAATTTCTTCATTTTCATTTACATTAAAACGTAAAACCTGAAGTGAATTCACTTAGGGAGGCATTGTCATTCGGCAGCCCAATCCTCTCTTAATCGTAATCGACATTAATTCCCCTCGCAGAACGAATATCGGAAAAGCGGTATTAGGGTGAGCTGGATGAAGGGCGGGCGTGGAGGTGGCGAAGATTTCCATCGTAGTCTTCTTCTCGATCGCTGGTTCAGTGGGGTAAAAAGTGGAGATATGACGAATCGCACTTGTTGGTAATAAAGTCTCGTTTGACCGTCCCGTCGGTGACATACCAGATCTTCAGACGGGCCAGAGATTTGGGTGGTTTGCTATTCTTGAGAGGCAACTGACAACTGAGGTCATTTGCACCACTATTGCTGGGTTTTCTACCATTCACGTTAAAAATATTACAAAGGATGGCGGCACAACTGATTCAAAGACACCGAAAGCAAAAAAGGGCAAAAAACTATCACAATTGCATTCATAATTGTACAAGCGAAATGTTGCATGCTCAGAAGAACATAATTCAAATTATAGATAAAAATTAGCAGAAATTAGTGATTAAAATGAAAAGAGTTATTTCGTGAATGAAGTAAGGATAGAGAGATAGCCAGCGCACCCGGCGCTAACCTTTTCTTAACGAATAGTGCCAAAGGAATGTTGTAGTAACCAGAGGGCAAGACACGAATGGGTTGTTGTTGACAGAGGAATTAAAGGAGAGCTGTAATACGAATACATGTAGAGAGACAGGAAATAAATTATATATTAAGACATGTTTGTCATTTGAATAAGCATAAGACGAAAGAATAAGAGATGGCACAGTCGTAAACGGACCTATAGAAGAAATACTACGGATTCGACGAGAGAAATAAAGAAATAACGTCCCATCCATGTAACACAAGGAACCAAAGGTTAACGTCCCATCCGATGGACGGAGTACTATACTTGAGGTCCTCTCCACGGAATATCCAAGAAGTGATGGAGATTCCATTGAAATGTTTCCTCCACCACTGGGTTCAAACCGGGGCCCTCGTGCAGGGAGGCCAGTATTTTAGCCATCACGCCAAATAGACCCCTTAAATTTACGTGTTAGTTATTGTATTAAATATTAATATTATTGTGTTTACATTTAGTAACTATGAAATTTATATACACCGTAAAGTCATTTGATTCAAGTGAATATGATGAAAATTAACTTTAATGAAAGAAGAACTTCCAATAGTATCTATCCACACTTGTTCATTGACATTACCGACACAGGTTTCAACGGATAATCGTCATTTTCATGGTCGGTTATCCGTTGAAACCTGGGTCGCTATTCTGAATAAAAGTGTGGACAAAAACTATTTGAAGTTCTTATTTCATTAATTAAGAAAGAGAACCAGAAAATCAAGCCTGAAACTTATTTGTTTGAAATTAACTCTCAATAAAACAGTGAAAAACATTCTTTTCTGGCTATTGCATGGGTTTACTACCATTGGACGGATTGGCTCCAATCCAATCAATTGGCTATACCTACCTTATATCGCAATTTACATGAGGACATGACAGGAAAAAACACTAAACTATTAAGTATACTGATGCCAACTTTTATATAAAGTAAAATATAACATTCTGTATATCTATTAATAAATAGACAGTGAGGTCATCTGTTCATTGATTTGGCTCTTCCTCGTTTGGGACATCCATTGCAGTGATGGGAGATCGGCCGCTTGTTCACCAAAGGCGTTCTCTTCTCTGTATTCGAGGCGAGCAACGAACTAAAAAGTCGCTCTAATAATATGGTGTTTCTTCGTTCAACTGTTTCGACATACTTCGCCTCTTCCGAATCTTTCAAATGCGTCTCTAGGCCGCGTCCACGAGCGATCACCGTGCCAGCCAGCGTCTGAAGTAAGGTGGTATTTCCTTTATTGTGGTCCCAATCAACCGTACGCAATGCTGTTTGAATACTGCGAAGCGTACACAAAATCCCTCGTGGTCACCAGAGACGGTACCCGGTAGCCAAAGTATTTCGAGTTCTGAGCGCCAACCGGTATGCATCGCCAGTGCAATTTATCGCGATTCTTTTAGGTGACTCTATGTTATTCCTCTTAAGGTGTCACAACACCTTTGGGAAAATTAACTACATATACAAATATACATTACTAACTCGCTGAAAAACGATCATTCCAATCACACCAAAAATATATAATTATATCTGACATCTGCTCCTAATTTTCGCCAAAAATCTGTGTAGAAGAAATACGTTTGACTACCTGAAACACTTCACCTCCCCAAGCGCTATTCTACCTGTGATTATTGACAAAAAAACCACAATTAGCAGCAAGTCTCCATTTCCCCTTTTAATTACAAATAAAAAAATCGTTAAAACAAAAACTTACATAAAACATTGACCACAAGCATTTTAAAACAGTGAAGATTTCCTATGCAGTATGGAGTAAGGCCTTAAAAAAATCTACTTTCAAAAAGTTATCCAATCTTCTTTCCCTCCACGTATTCCAAGAATTAACTGTTCGAATTGATACTCTCATTGAGACTTACTTCTTCAAAATTCTCTTCACTAATAGTGTATATAATGCTTGAATCACTAATTAAAACGTTCTGCTGTAATAGATCTTTAACAAATTCTGAGGGCATTCGTATATTGTGAATAGGAAGAAAAATATAACTTCCATCTGGTGTTCACATGTGATATTCTTTCTCTTTCCTATTTTAATATTCGAAACCATGAGGGAAAGAAAGCTGAGTAGTCTTCTTCTTTGCTGTTTTCTGCAATGGATAGTCAAAGTACTTGACCGTGTCATTCTATCCGGCTTAATTGTCAAGCTTGAATAACCGTACTAAACTCAATACCAAAATATCAGTGCAAAAAATTGGATTTTTCACATTGCAGCTGTCATTTCTCTGCATATTTTCTAACCCATTTACCCTTGTTCATCGCACAATAAAAGCCCCTGTCTCAAAACGGATTTCACTTCCTCCTGCTTTATTTCAAATCAGCCACTGAGGTTTTATTTAACTTACTTTAATACTCCTATTAGAAATTTGACGTTAATCTATTTTTAGTCACATTAGCACAATACATCTCTAAAGAGAAAGAAGAAAATAATGCCTCAAGTGTACAAATATCAGTTACATTCATCTCAATGAGGAGAATACGCACTACCAGTGATCTGTAAGCAATAGTTCGTAGTTGACTCGACCCATTGGCGTCTTCACAAAAAGTCTCATCTCTGCAGTGATGAAAAAACAGAGAGCGTTGAGAAGGGGGATGCAGTGGACCAGCCCTTTTTCAATCTCCCCCATCCCCCCCCACCCTCTCTCACAGGTCTCTCAAGTCGCTCGCCTACGCCATCCAATCAACGCAACGCGCGGATCCCCAAGAAAGCCCTCCCCCCCCTCCTCCCTTCGCGCCAATAAGAAGAATAAAGGGGGATTCACATTCAAGCATTTCACGCGTACTAAGCGAAGCGTTTCGCGCGCAGCCAATCAGATGCTTCGCTTCGTACGCCTGAGTACGTGCGAGCGAAGTTGAATTTTGCTCAACTTTCTACGCGCGCGACGCGCCTGACGCGTGAAACAAATGGCGGACACATGGAGTCATTTCGTATTTACTTATAAGATTCACTGGGATATATTAGCATGCATACATGAATCGTCCATTTCTGTTAATCATTGCTACAGTGCTGGATATATATTAGTTGTATTATTGGCACATTGAGAATTTTATGGGCTAACTTTCGTGCATTAACATCCCAGGCGACAACGGGACACCGTCGCAGTATTCATTATAATTAACGATTTCCCCATTAATGCCCGCCGAAAATGTGAAGTTGGATCAGATACGAGCTATTAATAATTGTTTTAGTGTAAATAAGAACCTCAATACGTGAACAATGAGCAAAATAACAACAAAAAACTCCTCAAGGTGGGGACCGACATTCTCAGGCCATAACCCGAGGTTCATAGAAAACGGTAGACATAGGCCTCCTTAAGTCTGACTACGGTAGACCGGTCGGTAGGGCGCTTGACTGCGAGTGCGAAGGTCGGAGGTTCAATTCCAAGCGGAGTATATTTTTTTACCCTCAATATTTAACGTAAACATTTAATTTAGCCACTTCTATAGCGATATATTTTAAAAGTAGTGAATAATCTTATGCAGGAAATTTTTCTGCCTTAGTTTTCGAACTAATTCCTAGTTAATGTTGCATGAGTAACATTTGAAACATTCTTTTCTTCGTAATTCCCTGTGCGAATACGTGCATTCCTTCTCCTAATGAAACGTATTATTTTTTAGATAAAATGCAATTACTTTCTATTGAAAGTCATTGCGGTTAATGTTTTTCATTGGTTGGAAAAGGACTATCTCATAAATGCATCTTAACTACGCGTTTTGGAGATCTTGACTAAAACTATTATAAGAAGATATTTTAATATGGTATTTCCGCTAAACGCTATAAGGATTCGGGTGGTTTTATATATTATAATTGGTTAAGGGTCGGGCGGGTTATAAATTAATGATAGTTATTATATAAAATAATGATAAAATATCTCGCACCTAGTTCTTAGGAAAATTATGGGAATGTATCCTTCTGGTCTGCAGTAAATATTATCAACTTTTCGGGCATTATTTATTATCAACTATCGCAACCGATCTTAAATTGGCCTACATTCTGGTTGGTATAATGTCGCATAGCAGTTACTGCCTATGTGCCTAGTGTTACGAAACCAATGATAATTTGAATAGGTACTTGCGATACCTACAGAACGATAGCTTATACGTTAGTAAATTAAATTCAATGGTCTTCGGCATGAGCAGAAAACAGGCGAAAATTTTTACAAAAACAGCGTCTACAGTCCTTTTTTTTCTTCTCCTCGAAATTGTTCCTCCGCCAGAGTTGCATTTGATGATAGGTGTCGTGAACAATTTACATAAACATTTACTGAATGAATTTGAGCTAGATTCTTTTCAGTCGGCAGAAACATGCAGTGTGACTCGCGATATACCTCAAGGGAGTTCAACTTTCAACGGCAATCCTTACAAAACACTGTGAGTAAAGCCTGATTTACTGCGATCAAGAAGTCAAAATTTGAGAACCTTGATACACGTAATTGTATTTGAAAATTTTATAAATGATGTTATGGTCTAGTGCTTTGGTAAAAACTTCAATCCCAACTTCAATAATAAGATTGCTGCATACAAAGAGAGCTCTATTATGCTCAACACAACGGCAACACCTAAAGTCCACGCAGTATTTTTTCACTTACCCGATTTTTGCGACAAAATGCAAGTAGGCCTTGGTTTCTACAGTGAATAGTCAATGGAATCTGTCCACGCTGATTTCAAACTTATATGGGAAAATCATCTAAGCATCAAATCTCTAAGAACCATCCGGAATTAACAGAAAGACTGCTTCATGTTTTTAGTAAATATACTTTTTATCACTCATGTTAATTTCTATTAGTGCTATTGATGTTTGAATAAATGGTAAGTTAATTATTACTGAAGTGGATTTTTATTTTTCTAAATTCATTATTTGAATTTGGTCTAAAGCAATATTTTATTATACAGTAAGCTGTTTTATCTTGCAGAATAATGATAGTATAGATTATATAATAAAAATATGTATGTTATAACATAGAATGGTAATAAGATACAATTTTCATGCATTAAGTGACTCCAAATCATTACTCGTGCTACTGGTTCGAGATGATAAAATCAATTTAATTTATATTTCCAGTTCAATTTCATAACAAATGCGTTATAAAATTACCATAATTGAATATACGTGAACGAAGTCCGAACTTGGAATTTTCATCACAGAAAAATTCTAACCGAAAAATGCCATGTAAACAATAAAAATCAATTTTCTCACAAATCGCTCTACCAATTATTTTCTTTCGGGGATAAAAATATTCGTGAGACATCGTAGAAATGAAATTTGAAAATATTTCATCGGTGCAAGCACTTTTAATTTAAATTCGATCGAAGCCCACCGTGCATTTACATGTCCTCATAATGAAAGAAAGACTTGTCTAGTCGCTCTCCTCGTACCACCTCGCTGCTCGTACGCTCCCGGCGCGTCCACGCACGCAGAGGCTCGACTTATTTTTACAACTTCATTCATCCTCCAATAGGTGTCACCATGTGCAGTTCACGCGTACGACGACGTTGCCTTCGCTTGAATGTGGTCCTTTCGTGCGTTTCGCACGTAAACTGTACGCGCGAGACGCGTGAAATGCTTGAATGTGAATCCCCCTTAAGAAGAGCAGGAGGAAAAGGAAGCGGCAGCTCAAAGTCCCAGCATTCCTTCGCTTTCTCTCCCTCTCTTATTTCCCAAGGCGCGGCGCCACATTGCGAGTCCGGCCGATGGCCGCTCCCATCCCACTCCCCTCCCCTCCCTCCCTCCCCAACCCACCCTCCCACCCACCCCTCCCTCCCGGCACTTCCAACATGTCCTGCGATGGAAGACTGACCCTTCATTCAGGGCCCCCACACAATGGAGCGTCGAAGGAGGAAAACGGTCGTGATCGTGGGCGGCCGTGGACTAAAGACGGACCGTTAAAAGGAGGATGGCCCTGCCCCGGGCGGCCCTTTGAATTCGAATGGAAACCCATCCACCGCAGAGGCATTTGAACTTCTATTTTGAACTCATTTTTATAATGGTCACGTGAAGAGAGAACAAAAATATATTTGCATCGTTGTAGAAATAAAAATGGTGTCATTTCGTCTGCCTAAGGCGATATTGTACGTGTCCACGATTTCATTAGGCATATATATATATGCCTAATGAAATGCCTTATTCGTACGGGCCGATGCCGGGGCCGATATAATGCCTTATTCGTACATATATATATATATATATATATATATATATATATATATATATATATATATATATATATATGTACGAATAAGGCATTATATCGGCCCCGGTGGCGACAGGGTAACGTCCTCGCCTCCCAATCCAAGGGTCGCGGGTTCGAGTCCCGCCTGGGTGGATGTTTTTCAATCCAGGACATTGGTGTTTGTGTTCTTATACTGTTAATGTTAATGTGAGAGGCCATTGCGAGCTGTTTTCGGGGTAGTTGAAATAAATAAAAAATAAATAAATAAATAATTTCCTTCTTTCTCTTTACAGACATATTGTGCTAATGTGACTATAATAAAAATATAGAATAACGTCAAATTTTTTTATAATAGTATTAAAGTAAGTACTCTCCGCTCGATTCAAGAGGAATAAAAAATATGCATTTCAATCCGGGCCCACCCTCACTCACATCCAATTGAAAAAGGGGTTACTTGCATCCAAAAACAAATGTGAATATCACCATTGTACAATTCTCATCAATTATTTGATGCCACTCTGTGTTAGCTAGCTCGAGTAAATCCAATGCCTTTTATTTCAAAAAAGCTTAAATAAAAATAGCTCATTCAATATTACTCAGGAAGTGAAGGATATAGGATGGACATCGATTGAGCCGATTAAAATAGATAAGTAGCCGCGCACAGAGGTTGACTAGAGGCTAGAGAGTGGAGTAGGGTTCGAACTGGGACGAATGGGTACCGCGTGCCTGGTGTGGAATTACTTCATGCCACACACCCTGGAGGCAGATGGCACAGTACAACGGGGACTTTGATGAAAAGGGTTATTTGAATGTAAGGAATAGGTCAATTTAAATTTTATTTGTGAAACTGGAAATCGGCCTCCTTAACTCGCTTCTTTTTAAACACATAGGTAAATGCCGATTTGGGACTCATCAGTTGACTGATGGAGAAAACGGAAGTAAGCAATGGACACCTTTTTTCCAAATCGTACTACCGTGTTCGGCGCCAAGTACGAAGCTCTGTGTTCCTTGTATACAGAGCTCTGAACCTAAATAAATAAAAAATTAAATAAATCAAATAAATCAGTACAATTCTGCAAATTTTAAACGAAAACAATTCTAGAAACTCTAACTAATCCTATTTTATATATTTATTTATTCATATGTTCTTGTTTTCATGTTTGCTGTTTTTTTGTGTATAATGAAGTGGCCTGACGGTGGTTTTGCAAGTTTCCCATCTCGCCCTGGTGCGAATGCCAAATCGCTCCCGCACCAGTTAATACCCAGTGAAATATAAGGATCCGTTTATTCAGTCCCTGATGAGGCAAAAGCCTAAAGTGGGGTCCACACTTGTTTTTTATGTATTTTTTATGAATTTTGTTGCTTTTAGTCTGGAACACCTTTTGAACTTGGAATTGAATGCGTTTATGATATTATAAAAATCCACGAGACCCACTTTTTATTTTTGAAAGTCTCATCACTGTTATCTATTCATGATTTATCTTCATCCTATGCCTTTCGCATCCCATACCTTCATGCCATGTGCTAATTGGACTGTAGGCCGGTGAAGCGTAGCAAGGCAAACGTCAGCTCCTTCGAAAGCCCATGCTTTTCCATGTTTTTTATGGAAACATTCATGCATGGGCTTATCGACATGCGCCTTGAGCAAGGCCTTCTGCGCGTTTTTTTTTTCATTTTGAGCTTGAGAACGTCTGCCTACAATGTCAAGATTACTATCATTGTATTATTATTATTCTATTCTCCAATATTAAGTATGGATTTTATTACTTGCGAACATGAAGAAACATATGCTGAGAAATTGGCTTTTTAATTCAAGGAAATTCCCCGTGAACGATCGGCATCCAATTAGTTATCCGTATCATTCTCATTTTCCATCCAATTCACATTTTCTGGACACAGCCGATAGATAGAGCAGCTAATCGCTCTGGTAAGTCTACGAATGAATTTGTTGGAGGAACAACTGAAGCGCGAAACAACAGTTTCGTTTGTTACTACGAATTTTAAGGATACCGGGACTAGCCACGGTACCGACTCAGTTACTTCTTTGTTACTCCTACAAAAACGCTCTTCAGACGGAGAAAATCGTTTTTGCTGGTCGATCAAATGCTGTAGTAATTCCAGCCAGAGCGTTTTGCACATATAACGAATAAAGCTTAGTAAATGTCATTTGCTTTATCAGCACTCATTTCCTCTCTCACTACTCAGCACATGGGATCCGGTGCAGAAAGACTTAATCCGGGAACTTAATAAAATACAAAGGAAAGCTACGCGATTCGTCAAAAACAGCTACGGGCGTACAGACAGCGTTACACAGATGTTAAACGAATTAGGCTGGGAGCCACTAGAGACTCGGAGGCTGCGCGCTAGGCTTAGATTACTTGAGCAATTGAGAATAGATATCTTTCAGAGCGACACGGAGAACATCATATTAGAACCCCACTATATTTCCAGGTCCGACAGAAACGATAAATTAAGAGAGATATTTTGCCGAACGGATAGGTATGGGAATTCGTTTTTCCCCCGAACAACAAGGGACTTTAATAAATGCTTGGCGTAATTTCATTAGAGCGTTTCCTTTTTAAATATGTAAAACGGCTGGTGTTCTAACACCCCCCGCCACACGCCTATTGAGGCGGCTTGCGGGGTAGTATGTAGATGTAGATTTATAAGAAGAAACTTCAAGGCGCCATTAGGTTCATATTTCTAACTTTCATGATGGACAATTGAATCCTTGTCCTATTTTCACACTTATTTTGCCATCACTATATTGACAAACGAGATTTGCTTTGACAACGTAGTATTGATAACTTTATTAAGATTTTTTCTCCGTGAAATGATAATTGACCAAGTAAGTAATTTAATGTTAACTGAAAATGCGCAAAATGACGTTTACTAGGGAGGTGTGAACAATTCTCTGACTGGCAGTGAAAGACTGTGTCTTACAATTGAAAAATGAATTTTTTTATCTCCGTAGTCCCCTTTTAGTGCAATGAGTCTTGCAAACATTTATATAATGAATGGATTCCATCCCTAGAGTGTGAATTTGGAGGTCTGTAAAATGGCTATCTACGACTGATATCTCCTCTTCAATTGATCCAAGGTCCAGCCACAAACTAATTTAAGTTTTGGAATAAGCGGAAGTCGGAGAAAGCCAAGTCTGAGGAATAGAGTGGATTTTCAATGAGATCGTGCTTAAAACCTCTGTTTTCCCATTACCAAAGCACTTTTTTGGCCAGGTATATTGTCCTGATAAAAAATGATTTTATATCTTGCTATCCAGGCCTCTTCTCACAAATTAATTCATCCAACTGACCATAAAAACCTGTGTAGTTATATTCAGTTACCGGTTTACCCTTTTTAAGATAATTAACAAAAAATTATTCCTTGTGCATCCCAGAACTCACTGGCCATGGCCTTTCCGATGGATAAAATTCACTGCGCCTCTACCATCCAACCCGTCATCCGACGGAGATCCTCTGGCTGATTTTATTGCTGTTCCGTCACATGCATGCAGTGGTGGATCTATTTCTCATTCGCAGTAACGTATTGGCACACAAAATCGGAAGAAATCTTTCAAAGAGTTCCAAGCACTGTTATAAAATACGTTTTCGCATTTGTTATTTGTCAGCATCCAGTATTTGTGGCTGTAGTTTCTTGCCGTTATTCAAGTGGATCATCTTCAAGAGATGCACGATCACGCCCATTTATTCCATTTCCTCACTGTCGAAAAAGGAAAGAATTAAGAAGAACTCAAATGTCTTTACGAACCTTGGATGAATTTTAGTTGGCGATAAACCGTCCAAAACGAAGAATTTTATGACGGAAGTGACATTGTCTAATGATTAACTAGGTGCAATTCCTCCATACCTATCTTCATTCTTTTTGTGCAATGTTTCCTATCCTCTCATCATTTTATGACGGAGCGATGTTGTAGATTATCCGTGTCAGCGAAAAATACGTATGATGCCTATTTTCAAAAGCTGTACAAAGAAAACTGTTTGACAGACAAACTTAAAACTTGAGAGATTGAAAATAGCCATTAGAAAATCATTTGACATTATCGGGATTCAAACCAGGATCCCCCAATTGGCTAATTGAATGCGTTAGCCAGTTGCACCACCAAGACATCTTAAGGAGAGAAATTCAGTGGGGGAATTATTGAAGGGGAATTTCAGTGGGGGACCACGGGGGATATTTCAGCGGAGTGAGTTAAGATGGCTTGTGGTGCAATTCGCAGTGATTATAAAAAAACGTAAAACTTGGCCTATATTTTTGTGACACGTGTACTATCATAACAATAATATTTCATTGATAGTGTAACATATTGGGATCCCAGCCATGTTGAATATTTCGACGTAAAATATTTTAAGAAGCAACCACGTACGTGCAGTGAGTTCTATTTCGGATTTGTGATTGGATACCACTTGATATTTTGTGCAACCCACGGCGTGTTCCTCACTTGATTAAACCGTAATCTTTCAAGATTAATCGCCTAATCTAAAGCGGGCAATCCTCAAACTTTGATTTCTCACATTTTCTTTTTATACGTGTGACCGTACATGGAACCGAAGAGTTTGATCGAGTGATCGTATCGAGCAGCGAAGGATTGTCGATAGGTTTAAACAAGAGCAGCCTTGACTCGGATGAAATGCTTCTCTTGCAGACGATTAAACGCTTAGTGTCGATGGCGGAACATGATTACTTCGGTAAGATAATTTTCGCTCTCGACACTCGGAATAAAAGCGCCATAGTATTCCTTACTACTTGTTATCGCCGTTCCCGATAGAGTTAGAAAAAAAACAAGCCATGAATTTTACCGTTCGGAAAGCCATTGCATGGCTTTCGAGTTCCATAAAACGTAGCGTCAACTCCGCTCAACGTAGTCGCAGCAGGAGGGGGTGGTCGGTCGGTTGTGACGTCACAAATGAGCGCCAGAACGCGCAATCGCCTCGCATAATGCATTTCGGCGCGAGGCCTGGAGTTGCCGCGAAAAAAGCCGCTAGTGTTCCTCAGGTGTTGTTGATATTTACATTTGCTTGGAGAGAATTCCTGGAGGCAGAAGGGCGTAGTCCAATTGAGCAAATCCATTTTTGGGATGAGAAAGTGAACCAGGTAGGTAAACCCAAATGAGGTTGCGTCTATGAACCGAACTAGCTCCTCATTTTCGACGCTTTACTCTCTGCGTCGTCAAACTGTCAAGCAAACACATCTAGCGTACGAAATGTACTCATATACTTTATTTCGATTCCATTACAGTTCCTCATAGTCGACGTTTCACTCACAGCAGGGCCATCTAATAGCGAAGCGATTGAATCGCTCTTATGAATTGGAGACTTTAGAGGGATATCTATTTGTCTAATTAACGCTTAATTCCCATTTATTTTTAATTCAAGGTTTTTAACCACTTCCCTGACGGATTTTTTTTACAAAACCGGTCAAAAAAAGTCATATTTTTTATTACAGATTCAGAAGCATTTAAGGGAGGCAAATCTGAAAATGTTTTCCTTTATTTTTTATTCCAAATAACTAATGATTTATTCAATAATTTCTGAATGTTGCCCCTTAACTTAAGAGAATTAGGCAACCTGAATATCAGTATAACTTTCCTTCCCGTAAACCTTAGTTAGTCATCTAATGATGAATACATTTAGTTTATATTGCAAAAGCATATCTTTGCCGACAAATTTTGTGTTAACTATTAATTTTAGTCCATAGTACATCAAGAAACAACGCACAAACATTTATGGAAGTTAGGCAACCCGCATGACGACGACTTTCGCTCTGAAAATGTTATAACAGAATTCATTCTATGACAAAAACAAGAAAATTCATTTCTTTTACTTGATTATCTTTGAAGTGTGCTGGAATCCCTTTCCTCAGTGTTCCATACGAGTCAGTGGAGTGTGAAGCGAGCAAGTCGGCTAGATCTGGAGACGTATAAAAGTTATCCATCATCAGGAAATATCATAGGCCAAATAATGGCTTCATTAGAGTCATCATCACTTTTGAGGTCATGGATAAATGGGCAAAGTCTTTATCCAACACAGTCCCCTTTCCCGTGTACATTGTCTTTGACCATACGTATCCAGATCTCGATTCACAAAGAAAAAATACTTGCCAAATGAAGCTCTTTTCATAGGCATGAACTGCCGTGGCGGCCTAGGCAAGATCTGCCGTAGGCTCTTTTCGATGGTAACATCCGTCACTGGTGTATGGAGTGCCTTGAACTTTTCCTCCAGCCTCTGGCAAATCGGCCATATTTTATTTAGTTTGGCGTTGGGGTGTGTTTGGGGTTCAAAATCGTTATTATAGGCAAAATGTAAATATTGCCTTATTTTTACGAATCATCGGTAAGACATTGTGTTTCCAAAAAAAAAGAGAGGAGAGTATAGGTCTCGTTGACCAATAAAACTCAGTATCTGGCTTTCGCACTCTGCTCTGTAGCATTACAAGGGCAAAAAACACGAATTTCTGAGCTTGTCACAGCTCGCAACTGATTCACGCTACCACTGCTCGGCCCCGCTTTTTCACGCAAAGTGTTACTGGCGCATTGATTAGTTTCCCAAGTTATAAAGTCAACATTTTCATCGTTGAAAAAAGTTTTTTAGGGAATCTCATTCGGGAACCAGGTCGAAGTTCATCAAAGAATTACCTTCAAAAAGAAACCTAGGTGGTGCCGGAGGAGGATTCGTTGTAAGCATTTCCTCCCACTCCGCTTCCCACGAATGTTCCGCTGCGCCTTCTGATTCGGAGCTTGTTTCTCCGGAGAGAGTCGACTAAGAGCCAGGAACTTCTATGTCCATAACATCCGAATCACTGCTGGTCAACACTGATTCCTCTCCGGAATCCATTTCTGATTACTAAATGTTACCGTGCGAAAACAAATATTTCCGTAGAGTTCACTCCTACTACACCGCTCGTATTAGAACGAAAATGTTAGAACTAAAAATGGAAAGTTAGTATCGGTGGAATTTCAGCGAAAAAGTGCATGCGCTCTGAAAATCAAGGATGCGTAGTCTCTGAAACTCAACGAAAGACTGTCACTATCGTCCTTCCGACAAAGTACTCGTGGAAACAATCACGATATGCAAAGAATCTCGCCCCTAAGTGTGAAAAGTCCATCCCATGCTCATTATAAAATTTTTCTTTTCCGTTCCTACCATTTCCTGGAAAATAAACACACGCGTGCGTACCGCAACAGCATGAATTTTCCAACTAACGGTAAATTTATATCGAGAAAAGCCCATTAGTAAAGGGTTGGCTGGTGGGAAAGTAGCCCGGGGAGCAAAGGGTGGCATATTAGCATGACATGATACCGGGCGCCAGGTTGCTTAGCGGGCCATCGGCTCTCGAGCGGGTGTTTTCTGACCTCAGGAAAGTGTCAAGCATGACAATAGAAGGCATTACACATGTTTGGGATTTATCTCTATCTTTCCTATTTTCTCGAACTCATGTGGGTTAGGGTAGCACATACACAGGGCACTTGTGTTGGTTTCTATGGAGAACGTACGACCTTCAGACGTCTTCATCGTAAAGCTGTTTCCATAAATATGTTTCACCACTTCCGCCAGTATTCAAAGTAGAAAAATGAAAGGGGCTGATGAAATAACATTCGCAACATATCTAAACATTTACGCTCACGCCATTTTATCTAAAGAGAACGGTACAATAGACATTTCCTGCATATATAAAAATTACCGGAAGAAAAATTTGCGGACGAATAATATTGAATTACATAATATATATAGTAACAAATATATATTGTAACAAATATATATTGTAACAAATATATATAGTAACAAACATGTATGGTAACAAACATATATCTATAGTAAAAAATAAGGCAAGGAAAGATTCATGTTCTGTTGCTAGAGAAATATTGTATTCCAATTACTGTGGAACTCATCGTAGCAGTGAAAATTGCAATTTTTATAATGACCGCTAAAATGTTGAAGAAAAATTTAATTGAATGCTCATGAAGTGAATGACGAAATAAATGAAAATAACTAATTTAAAAATTATTTACTTATTTAGAAAGTTTTTTGTCATGTAAAAAGGAAGTTTTACATCATAAATTTGCAATAATTATCTATAAATAACAAAAATTGAAGTTGTAAATTTCGTAAAAAGTTCGCAAAAGAAACTCCATACATGAAGTAAATAGACGGATAGTTACGAATGACAATGTAGGTGATTGAAATTTCGTACGGGGATAACTTTTCAGTGCGTAAAAAATTATAACCCTGGAATTGCTAGAAATATTACCAAAAAAGACCATTGTTTTAACATTAGAAATCACTATTTGAAAAGAGCGCCGCTTGCCGCATCGGTGGCTCTGGACCTTCAACAGCATGGGAGGCGGCAGGAATGCAAACTACTAGCATCGGCCGACTATATGCGGGCGTAAAGAGAAATATACGGACATCGCGGACTTGCCCGAATATATGCGGGCTTGTCAGATTTTGCACAACCTCGGTGCCCGAATATATGCGGGCTTGTCAGGGAAGTGGTTAAGCAACTGGTAGCTAATTTCAATTGAAACCTGAGATTTTCAAAACCACTATGATTATGATGAGAATTTGCTGCACGTTGCAATTTTCATCACCGAGTACGCAAGAAATTGGGCACTCGGCTTCGGACCGGGCCATCCTGCCTTTGACCTGAGGATCACTTCTGGGAATTGACACTTCGCAAATCACGACAAACCTTAAGGCTCTGTCTCCTATCCCTAGTCCACAAATAGCCAGTACCAGTGACCTTCAGTTCTTGGAGCTGTGGAACCTCTACTATCGAAATTAACACCCTAGTTGATTATTACCACTTTTTTACGACAGTAATAAATGGACGATCACTCCGTTTCACAAGAGTATATCTGATATAAAACGGATATAACTCGTGAGGAGAACAAAATTGAAACTCTTATTTTTTAACCGGTTAGGTCTGACGGAGTAGACGTGAGCAAAGGGAGAATGTGGCATGGGTTGGTGACGTGGCATTGGCAGGAGGTGAATCTCGGTTTCAAGCCGCAATGCAAAGTGATTGGCGATGTGAAGTGAGGACGAAATTTGTTCCTCTCTTCCTCTCCATCCCTGCTTCTCGACATTTTCTGCAACTTTTCTTCCTCCTCCTCCGCCTCTACCAGTTCCTCTGTTTCTCATCCCGATATTCATATTTTTCTCTCTCGATTTCCAGTCACGTTGAAAAGGGGACTCCCAATCAAGATGGCGCCACGCTGAGCTCAAAACCCTTTCCCTTTTCTCCATCATTCCATGAATAGTAATCCACAACGCCAATAATACATACAAATAAGGGTGGAGGGTGGGGCGAACCGAATCCATTTTTCGGCACTCCCCTCTCTCCCGGCTGCATCTCCCCCCGTCCCTTTCCGGCTACCCCACCCCGTCGTGGACCATTGGAGGGTCAAGCAGCAGCGGCGTGACCATTAGCTCGAAATGGCATGACTGTATCCAGCATCAAGGGCCGTCGTTACCTCCGCTATCCCCGACTATCGCTAGTCGTCGTTGCTATTGGGTCCATGGGGATTTCGTGGCATGGACCATATAACGCGACGGTTAGTTAAGATTATGGATCGAAAAGTAAACGCATTCATGTGATAATGCGGGGCGAGGTGACAGGTTCTCAGCCTAGCACTAAGATGGCATTGCTATCGTAATACATTGGAATCCCAGCCATGTTGAATATTTCGACGTTAAATATTTTAAGAAGCAACCACGTACCACCATTTCAAATGCAATCACCTTGGGACATTGTCCAGAAGACTTGGAAAATCGGGACCCTGGTCCTTTGTCTCATTCCAGATGGCTAACTGCGGCCAACCGAGTCCTTTTGTATATAAATTCATCAGATCAATTCATAAACTTAAAAAAAATAATTTTGAGGAAACCGGGACTAGCAACGGTAGTAACCTTACACGTAGTCACCCGCAAGTGCACATAAGTGCGATATTCCACAGGAGAAAAATCATTCGCCTTGACTGGGATTCGAACCCGGATCCCTCCATTTCGCGCCGAGTGCTTTGCTATGTAAGAGACTTGAGACTCGGAGTACGTCTTGAAAATGACGCTCACGCGTTGAAATTGCTATCAACCAATTAAATAGTGTACGAATATATGAGGTGTTTAATTTCATTCCATATAAAGATTATTTTGCATACTTAAAAATTGGAGATGGCAATAGCATGTTCTCTATAATTTGGAATGAAGAAAAAGACGATAGTGATAGTGTTTTCTTACTTCCTGTTAAGTGGTATCCTGAGTAGGCAATGCGAATTTAGTTTAAAACATTGAATTCCTAACTAAAACTCTAAATTATGAAATTCGTTAAAAAATATTTTTGAAAGCCCAAGGCCGCGTACTAGTGCCATCAGCCCTCGTCCCTAATTTCCCGAAGGAAGCGATTAATTGGCACAATTTGCGCAAATGACATGGCGATATCTTTTCGAGCTCCGGATCTACTCTCTCGGTAGGAGCTAGTTTCAATAAGAATGATAACATCCGAGCAAGGTGATAAGTATGCGCTTAAATGCTTCCTTTCAAGCGAAGGCTAAGGACAGACCACTTATCATCCTGATTCATGTCTTGGTAATTACGAAGATGATTGAAAATCGCTGCTCTCCACTTGGTCCAAGAGAAAAAATAATTTCGCTAAATCCAATTTCGTCCGCGAGAGGGAATCCCATCATTCATAGCTCCGTTAAACATTGTGATGGCCCATATCCCTTTTTCCTTCCCCTTCACCCGCGGCAGTGGGGGCCGAGGAAAGAGAGGGGGAGGGGCGGGGGGGGGTTGGAAAAAGGGGGAATGACGGGGGGCCGTTCCACAGGTCTTTAAGTCAGATGGGCCTCTAGCATCAGGGGTGTCGATCACGGCAAGAGCCGCATTAGCGTTTCACACTACGGGTGGCAAGCCGCTGACAGGAAACTATTGGATAGTTTCATTAAGGATAGTTTTATTTTAAATGGCATCTCACCACCTTAGCCTGCTACAGACGAACTAGTAATTTTTACCGGGAATTATGTTTTATCGGTGCTCGCTAGCCAGAGAAAAATTTATGACGGGATAAAAAGTTAAGAAAAAAAATAAATAGCCTGATATGAATCGCGTCTTTTCATTGGATTGGAACATGGGCTTAATAATGGAGAGAGGATATATGAATGCATTGGAGGTGTGCTTAGATGTGGGCACACAAGCAAGGCTGGAGAATGTTCAATGCACGGAACAGGAGATCGAAGAGAGAATACCTTGCATGCGACACCGGTTTGGTGTCTAAAAATAAAACCACGGAGGCGCAACTGACATTTGCGATACAAAAGATTGTAACATTACTATATAGGTATGGTGGTTATAAACCATAGCACTTCAATTTCGGAAGGACCAGGAGTTTCCGGGAAGCCAAGATTGCCTCAACCAATACTGTAATTTGTTGATAATCTTCAGTATCACAAGTTTTGATGAGGACGTGCGTGTTTCCGGTGAAAAGTATTTTGCATCACAAATGTTGGTTGCGCCCCATTGTATTATTTTAAGACACGAATAATCGCATTCTGTCTCCTGTATGCCAGTTGTGACAGTTCAAAAATCATTTTCTAATTTTTAGTACCTTTTTAAAAAATAAAACCATGTTATTAAAGAAGTTTTATTTATCTATTCGATTTTATGGTTTGAGTTTAACATAATTTTGCATCAATTTTTTATTCAATTATTGTTGTTGTTGTACGAATATTTTATTGATTAATTTTCAGTGAAATGTTTTGTGAAAATTAATGGAACGAGTTTTTTTGTTAAAATAATGTCTATACTCTGTGTAATTTTTTTAAATTGTAAAAGAATTGTAATGCAATTCAAATTACGTATGTGGATAAAGTTTCAAGAGAATTGACTTGATGGAATTGGGTGTAAAATTGATTACAAGATTTGACCCAAAAACCAATGTTAAGTTAAATAAAACCATGTAAAAATGCTGTGGTTACCGTTGTACATGTACGGGATCGGGCATCTAACGCTGTTTTCTAACATATTCGACCGAAAAAAATGCCGAGAGGAATCTCGTACTCAAGACACTAAATAGCACATTTCTGCGACTGCCTTAACCCACACGGCCCACGGGGGTCCTTTCAGAAGTAATGCAAAGCATTTAGATGGAAAGAAATTCTAAAGTAGCAATTTTCTTGCGATCCCGGGCCTGTGGGAGGGAAAGCCCTGATAATTAGATTGTAATATTGTGTTATCACCGAAGATACAACATGGTTATACGAAATTTTAAGAAAATCTGATTAAGTGGGCGAAAAATCAATGAACAGATTCCACCCAAGCAAACAGACAGACAAATCAATTTAAATAAAATCATTTGAAAAGAAGAAAGAAGCGGTTAAAATGGGAACTTGGAACGTTTGGAAAATGGTGAGGGATAAGAAGCTGGAAAATATTAAACAGGAAATGGATAAATGGATACTAGATGTTTTGGAGCTGTGCGAGGTGAGATAGATGGATGAAAAATGCCTAAATTGGAAATCTAGCTGTTTAAAATGCATATTTGGATGCATCTGTGAGGTTTTACAAAATAACTACTACTTTAAACACCTATTGAGTGAAGCATGAACTATTTTCATCGGCAAGAAGCTGGTGGTAATTTCTACGTGAATCCGATTTCATACGTCTGCTGATAAATTTGCTCGTGACTTGATTTTTTAAGGCACAATCAAATAACTTGATAAAATGTTAATGAATCCCTCCATTTCTCCATGACTTGTCATGCAGTTATCACACGCATTGAGAGCCCAAATATCATTAATTGACTCTATTTGGTTGGAATATTTGGGTTGCGGATACTATTGAAGCAATCACTTGTACTAAAAAAAATATATAAATGAGAAGATCACCTACATCCTAATATATTTGCACCTATGTCAGGATATTTGCTGGTGCTACACACCCTGCTGTCGTATACCAACTAATAATATTTGATAGTTTTACATTCCAGGAATTACTAAAGGGAGGAAATGGTTGAAACTCTTCCTCCACATTTCTATAAACATATATCCAAACGGGTAACCGTATTCTGACGTGGCAGGCCCTGGTCGTTGGCGTCGATATCGTAGGCCGATGTTGGAAGTTCATTGAAGCGAGTGAATATCTCTGATCGAATATCAATGAGCTCGAATCAGCTTTAATGAAGGAAATGGTGCAGGTTCTGAAGAATTAATTTGTAAAATACCACAAAATTATATTTAGAGATTTGAAGTACCATGAAAGATGTTTCACCATTTGGGCACATACAACAGATATGGAGGTGATTCACTGTTTATGTTCGCATCCTAAAGGGTGGATGACTGAATGTCAGTACTCATAAAATTCGTTTTCAAGCAACTCTACCAGATGCATTATTCAGGACTGCGATGACGTGTGTTCAGAAAAAATGAGTGCTCATGTTTTAGTCAATCGTGATACTTCCAGGTGGCACAATATAAACTGCATAAACCATAAGGAATATTTCTATTGAGGCATTTTGAGAAACCCAGTCTTAGTAAAAGTGAAAGCAAGAGGTCTATATGACCGTAATCCGTATCCAGTAATAAAACCGATTTATCAATGCAATCGTGTTGACATGAGACATTCTAATAATCACGTAAACAAGTAAACAAGATGAAAAAAATGATGCGAGCCTGTCTACAGCGCTCGACTTAGTTTATCCAATGAAAATCATTTGATATTTAATTACTGACGGGGCGTGGCGAAAAAGACAGAAACATTTTTTTAAAAGCAATCACGGAAACTTTCTATGACAACAATAATTGGATCATGAGGCCAAAGAGGAGTAATTCTTTTCCTTCAAATGAGTAACGCTAAGTTGAAAAGCAAACCCAGAAATTTGATGCTATGTATTGCAATTACCAATACGTGATTTGCAACGAATGGTACAACCAATAAATAGTGGCCAATATTCTTTATTATCAAATCGCGCAGAAATTGATTACGTGTTGTACTGAGAACGAGCTCAAGCCACGAAGCACCAATCAAATAGGCATTCGCGCTTTAAAGCTGGTACCAGGAATAAAGATTCCAGATTTTCCAACTCCACATTGACACAAATTTTGATTTTAAGGCACTCATCACCTCGTGCATTCACGTATATGGGTTCTCGTGCCTAACTCAGGGGCAACTGCGGTCAACCGCAGTGCAGATCTCTGGTGTCCGAGAAATCATAGTGGCTTGGCGTAGCGGTCGTCCCACGCGGGAAGGTTCGGGAACCGCCTCGTCTGCCTGTTCGAAGTCGATCTTCAATCACCCTTTCTCCTCCTCTGCTCTGTGTGTGTGTCCGTGTGTGATTGGTCGTGCCGACCAATCACAGCGTGGATGTCGCTGCTCGGATTCTCGCTCACTTCGTAGTGGTGGATTTCAGTTTATTTGCGGATTCAGTAAGCGGAATCATAAAATAATTCTTGACGGGAAAGCTATCTGCCTCCGTATCAAGCTCGATGTTACAGTAAATTATATATAACAATGCCTAAGTAGAATAAAAGTACTTCTTACTATGAGCAAAAAACGATTCCTCAAATCATAACATAATCGCAAAAATACTTAGTAAATTTCCAAGCTTAGTTCATTTAACGTACCTAGGTTTCGGCCAATATGTGCCATTGTCAAGAAAACAAGGCCTTGATAATGGGAAATGTATGCTGAAACCAAGACCTGTTAAATAAACTTATGTGTGGAAATTTATAGTATTTTTGTGATAATGCTATCTGTCACCTATTTCAACCAGTTGTCGCCTGAAACATAAAAACGTTGACCGCACTACAGAGACGAGGTAGAACTAAATACTTAGGGCAATAAATAAAACTGAAATGCACGCTTAAGTTTCACGCCATCATTTTGGAAGTATTTAGGAATACGAGTGGCTCTTGATGGCAGTGAGCACTAAACGTCTCTTCGGATTTGGCCTTCAACCATTTGTGTAAAATGGAATCAATTTCTCCGTAGTGTAATGATTGGAACATCTGAGGAGATCCTTTTCGGCCGATATAGTTTTAAATCACTAATAAATTATGCTATTGTATTTCATTAGCGTGTCAACGCAAAAGCTGCGTCACTATAGACCTAGGTATCAGCGGACGTAGCTGGACTCAATCGTATGACGAAAAGATAGTTGTTCTTCGACACAACATTTTTCTTTGAATTCACAATCTGAAAGCGTTTACAAATACCCAGTCTGAATAACTTAACGAACTTCGGTGTATAAGTTTTAAACTACTTCACTGCTTAAAGTAAAAAATTAATGATGAATATACTCGCCATATTTTTATATAGAGATCCCAGTTATCTCTCATAACTGACTTAACACTATGAGGACGGGAGTTTCGCACTACCTAGGACGGGCAAGGGTCATTTTGACCCATTAAGTTTTTTAGCATCGAGTAGCTTATTTTTTCTCCCTGTACTTTATTTTTTCCAGAAATGATATAAAGAAAGCTTTTTTAACACACTATTAGCAATAAAATTATTTTTACTTCCTTATTAATTTGTTAATAATAAAAATTATTTCAGTTGATCCTCTTCAGCAGTGCTCATCTTACGCTATTCGTAAAGCATAACAGTTTTAAAATAAAGACACCTAGCTGAAAAGTGTGCATATTGAAATAAATATCCTTTTTCACCTATAAATAAAAGATATTTTTAGAAATTATTTTTTAAAAATGTGTTATTATTAAAAAAGATTTTAAGTCTGTTGAAAGAGATTCTGCAAGAGCTTAAATCAGGAAGTTTTCAGAAAAATCGAAGGCGGACGTTTTTGACGAAATTTTTACAACGTTCAGCCACTGGTAATTTTTTATGAGTACGTAGTATGGAAAATGACATGCAACACCACGTGCAGCAACCAGTAAAAAGTGGTAATGCCAAGTGTCAGAATTAAGTTGGAAAAAAAGCCGAAGAGGAAATTCATTCAGCTCTTTTCGATTTTAAAATCGTTTTGACGTGCATTCACATGGACGAAGGACGTCTAGCGCTTTGCGCCGAAACGTTTTCCACTCCCAATTCCCAGATCGGAGAGGAATGGAAAAATGTGTTGTTCCAGCAATCAGATTGGATGAGAAAATTAGTTTAGAAAAGTTTTATTCCTGTCCACTGTCAATGATAAATAAATGAATACTATTTGAACTAACAAGCATCTTGGAAAGCGCAATAATATTCTTAATGTTTTTCCAAATTATATAATTATATATTACAGCATTCAGTGATACCCATTACCCTCCTGCTATGGGATTTTAAATATTGATGCTAATATAAAAACAAGCAAATTGTGTTCTTTTGTGTGTCGGCGTGTAAAAGCTATCGTTAAATACGTCTACGGTCACGCCACGGATAATTGCACTGATTACGCAAGTGGCGTGACGCCACAACTCCTTGATTGCCCCACTCCCCCCCTCCCCATCCACCCAATCAATCAATTTCTTACAGTTTTGAAAGAAAGAATCATCCACCAATCTCGCCCCTCGACCCATTAATACTTCCAAAAAATGCCACCGCCGTTTAATGGCTTAAACAGTTTGCGGCGGAAATGAGGAAAGTATTGACTCTCAAAGACTCCCCATTTTGGCCCAGAATTCGAACCACCCCCCTTCTTCCCCATCCCCCGTCCCCCTCCCCCACCCCCAACCCGTCGATCGCGGTACACGACCGGTTGCCATGGCTACGATGCGGTCTTGAGGGAATGTGGGAGGGAGAGAGGAATGGGGGGTGGGGTTATCTATTTCCCCCTCCCTTGCGGGGGGTGGGGGGGGGAGGAAGGGGTGGAAGGGGGGGTGTGAACCCTTCCATCGGTTAGAGAGAGAGATGAGAGGAGGAGTGGGATATGCTGAGGTGAGTGGAGAGAGAAAGAGAGGGCTTCCTCATAATTGGATTTCAATCTACCCTCCCCCTCCATTCATTAGCACGCGTTGGGCACAGGCTATAACAGCACGCCCCCTCGCTCCAATCGCTCGGCCGTGCCCACGTCTGAGCCAATGAGTCTGGGCACGGGTGGCCGGGCGTCGACTCCCGAGCCGACCCAACGTCAGTTCTTTCCGTGAGACGCGGGCTCTCTTGAAAGCAAGCGTGGCCGCGGTATCTGATTTATTTTCCGCCATCCAATTATGAAGAGGATAAGGAATACTTGGTAACATCCCACACTAATATCTATATACTACCGGCCTATCTACTACTTTCTGGTATGCATGATTTGTATAATTATCAAAGGTTGGCACTCATGTAATATACCAGTACTCTGTTTACAGCGCCTTGTACTTTACTACTGCTAAAAATACAAAAAACTCGAAACTAACTATAATCCAAATTCTAAATGATTCCTCTTCACGACCTCTTATTTATATAAATTTGTTTTTCTTTCAGGATATTTATTCCATTAATTTTTGTGTTATTTCATTTCTCTGTACCATTGTTCCTCATTTATATACGTATGCTTCTTCAGGGCTCAGAGAAAGTTACTTCTGAATCTATTGTATAATGAATTTTTACTATGTTTTTATTGAATTGAACTTATTGTATTGTTTAACGTTGGCAAAGAAATATAGTCTAACAATTATTGGATCCATATCTCCTCAAAGAAAAAAATGTATAACCAAATCGAGTGGATAATTACCAAGTACTATTCTTCTATCTCGCAATGGACAACTGCTACAAAGAGACGCTGCACAATGACCTAGGATCCGAATCTGATTTTTTTAAACCGCAGAAGTTGAAAATTCCTGAATGATCTATTTGGTGGATAAACCTGTATTCATGGTTGAACATACAAACTATTCAAGTGGGTGCAGTTCATTTTCGCGTCGGTGGGAATATCAGCGCTCGATAGTCATCAGGAAGTTAGGATTCCACTCAATTTTATTTCGTTTTTTTTTATTTTTTATTTCTTTATGGTATTTCATCCAGCATTAAAACAGGCATTTTTATGCTGCAGGCATCATTAAAAAAACACAAATGTAACATTTTACTTAACGCAAAAATTATTGAAAACTAATATTTTTGCAGTAATCTAAGAATAGCTGCAAGTAATAGCATGCTGAAACGTCGCGCAACCTTCACAATAGTGATCCCCTTTACATACGTGGTCACGCATCACAGTGAAGAAACGTGAGTTGGGGAGGAAGGGCATTGTGGGAGAAAGTTGCGGTGACCATATTTCATTTGTCTTAGGAGAAATGTCGTGGTATATTTTAATAGAAATGCTTCTGGCTGTGAAAAGTATCTAGGTGAAGGTTGGGTTAAGGCATTTAAGATGAGAAGCAAAGTGTGGTAGAGGAAAAAAAGGGCAGTAAATCCTCAAGTGGCCAATAGTTTAGCACGATGATTCAGGGAAGGAAGGAGGACTTTGTTCCTAATTCCGCCCTCTCATTCTCTACCTGTTTTGCCTCTCATACTTAGATTCGATATATGAAACATGTGTAAAAAAAACTAAGTAAAACCGCACCCAATGTAAGAATCTTCAACATTTATGTACGAAAAATGAAAACCTTTAAAATGATTAATGAAGAGGAGTAAGCGAAATTGCAAACACCCTCTGAAATAAGGAAACTTTCAAATATAGCACTTAGATTCCTTTTACCACTCATGGTCCACAGCGTATTTTTTACTGGTGTTATAAAGAATATAGGCAAGCACCAAAAACAATGAAGAAGCTTTCTAATGAGAAGTATGCTATATGTTTATACACCTCACACATTACCCATTTACAGATCTCAATCACGCCTAAGTAAAACAACTGCAAAGAGCTTAATTTCCTATGGAATTACAAAGCCATCAAATGGTAAGCTTTAACACATTCACACATATTCACGATCTACATCTACATCTACATCTACATATTACCCCGCAAGCCGCCTCAATAGGCGTGTGGCGGGGGGTGTTAGGACACCAGCCGTTTAAAGATAAAAAGGAAACGCTCTAATGAAATTACGCCTAGCATTTATTATAGTCCCTTATTGTTCGGGGGAAAAACGAATTCCCATACCTATCCGTTCGGCAAAATATCTCTCTTAATTTATCGTTTCTGTCGGACCTGGAAATATAGTGGGGTTCTAATATGATGTTCTCCGTGTCGCTCTGAAAGATATCTATTCTCAATTGTTCAAGCAATCTAAGCCTAGCGCGTAGCCTCCGAGTCTCTAGCGGCTCACAGCCTAATTCGTTTAACATCTGTGTAATGCTGTCAGTACGCCCGTAGCTGTTTTTGACGAATCGCGCAGCTTTCCTTTGTATTTTATTAAGTTCCCGGACTAAGTCTTTCTGCACCGGATCCCATATGCTCGCTGCATATTCAAGGTGTGGCCGGACGAGTGCGAAGTAGCACCTCTCTTTTACTTTTTCATCCGAATATCTTCCCACAATACGCTTGACGAATCCTAGCTTCTTCAGAGCTCTGCCACAAATATTTCTTATATGTGCTCCCCACGATAGGTCCGAAGTTATCGTAACTCCTAGATACTTCACTTCATCTGTCGCCTTTATGTTAACACCATCCACAGCATATACATGGGAATAGTTGGACGACCTCCGCAAGAATTGTACAGCCGTGCATTTGCTTAGATTAAGTTCGAGTCCCCACTCTTGGCTCCACTCATGAACGTTGTTTAAATCCGATGATAAGGTTTCAAAGTCAGAGTGATCACTAATTTCACGATAGATGACAGCGTCGTCGGCAAATAGACGTATTTTACTGCTAATTCGAGAGCATAGATCATTTATGTATATAAGGAACAAAAGGGGTCCTATCACGCTTCCTTGCGGGACACCTGATGTCACTTTAACTACATCAGAGCTAATTCCGTCAAGAACTACCTTTTGCTTACGATCACTCAGAAAGTCGCGTATCCAGTTTACTACTGTTTTGTTTAGGCCGCATGACTGTAATTTGTATAAAAGTTTGTTATGAGGTACCGTGTCGAAAGCTTTCTTAAAATCTAGAAATAATGCGTCAACTTGTCTTTTCGATTCACCAGATTTGAGAACGTCATGAAGAAAGAGCGCGAGTTGTGTTTCACATGATCTACCTTTCCGGAAGCCGTGCTGACAGCCATGGAGGACGTTACGGCTGTCCAGGAACGTCATGATATTGCTAACGACGATATGTTCGAGTATCTTGCCTATAATCGACGTTAATGAAATTGGTCGATAGTTCCCTGGGTCGTGTCTGTTTCCCTTTTTGAATATCGGTGTAACGTTTGCAATTTTCCAGTCTAATGGTATCTTTCCTTCAGACAATGACTTCTTGAATATTATGTTTTTAGAACGGTGCAATCTGTGGCGCCAACTCCTTGAGGACACGCGCGGGTATTCCCTCTGGACCCAGAGATTTACTATTTTTTATCGACTGCAGCTGTTTAGTTATCCCATCACGTTGAATAGTGATTTCTTTCATCGGTTCCTCAGTGAATTGTAATTCAAAATTACATGCAGTATCGTCTGTGGTGAATACACTTTTGAAGTGGGAATTTAACGTGTTAGCTTTGTCAATATTTTCGGTGACAAGTTTACCATCTTTATCAAATAACGAATCTACGGTTGAAGATTTTCCCTGAAGCTCTCTCGCATATGACCAAAAAGATTTCGGATTTTCTTCGAGTAATTCACCAAGTACTTTTTTCTTGAAATTTAGCAATGCAGAACGCATTGATTTCTTAGTTTTTGAGCGTTGCGCAGCGTAACTTTCTTTTGCTTCAAGTTCCTTCGATTTGTCACCTACCGTAGTGAACTTTTTAACCAAGTTGTGCAATTTTCTCTGTCTCTTAAGGTCCCTCCTAACATCGTTGTTATACCAGCGAGGTTCTTTACTGTCGCATTTCAATTTTTGCGGAATATATTCGTTGATTCCCCGTCGTAGAATTTTTAAGAAATATTTCCATGATTCATCAGTGCTTTTATCCTCAGTTTTAGCTACGAAATCCGTGTACGAATCATTAAGCATCTCGCCAAATTTGATGAAGTTGCATTTATCAAATAAATAAATATTGCGTTTCGGTTTTACAGCTGACTCTACTTCAATTTTTAAGGTTGCAAAAATTACTCTGTGATCACTTATGCCGTCAATAATATCGAGCTGTTTTATCAACTTAGGATGGCTTACTGCAAAAAGGTCTAATATTTTATTTCCTCTCGTAGGCTTGTCAACTACTTGGGAAAGTGAGTGATTAGCAAGTGTGTTGAGTAAGATCTCGCTGATTTCCCTATTCCTAGAATTCGGTTTTACAGTGTAAGAATCCCAATTTATAGATGGCAGATTAAAATCTCCCCCAATAATTATTACACTTTTACTGTCTCTCACAGTAAATGCGGATATTTGATTATCTAATTGGTAAATAACATCAATTTTGGAGTTTGGAGGTCTATAGAAAGAGCAAACATGTATACTCCTTTTGTTTCGTTGTTTAATTGTACACCACACGCTTTCTATTTCATTGTCAGTTATTTCGTGGGCGGTGCTATGTAAATGTGATTTAACTGCTAGAAAAACTCCGCCACCTGCCCTATCGCTTCGATCGCATCTGTAGATTTTATATCCTGGAGGAAAAACTTCGCTGTCGCTTAAATCCTCAGTAAGCCAGCTCTCCGTTCCTATGACCACGTCTGCGTCCTGAAATATATGCTCGATTTCAGCGCGCTTGTTTTTAACGCTACGGCAATTAACTACTATAAAGTTAATGTCATATTTTGTCGATTGAGTGTCGGTTGGTTCTTTTCCACGCTTATGGGTATTAGGTGGGCGAATTTCACTGGAAGTGCTTATTACATTTGATATCATTTCTTTCACTGGAGTACGAGTTTTGGGAAAATTGCCACTATTTACCGGCTTTAGCGCTCCTAAGTTTACTTGGGTGTGAAAATTTTCGCAATGCGGATTTCCTCGGAGGCTGCGTTTGGTAAAATATTTAAAAATCCCACTATATGACCTATCCTCTAGTCTAAAAAATATCTACAGTGCTCAAAAATCCTACGAGCCACCCGTTCGGACGCCTCTTTGGAATAATGCACCCCAGACGAGTTGAGGGGAGCCCGGCATGATCTAAGCACCGGCCGAAGATCCACGAACTCTGCCCCAATGCTCGCACAGAATTTCCACAGCCTCTTGTTTATCCAGGCAATCCTGTCCCAAACTCGAGGGCCGCAGTCAGTCCGTGGAACAATGCTGCAGATGGATAGTCGCAGATCGACACCAGTGCCCCTCCGAACGCGTTCCACCTCCGAGTTTAGATCCCTAAAGGAATCCAAGATCTCATCGGCTCTACGCTCGGAAGCATCATTGGTGCCAACATGGGCCACCACCCGCAGTCTAGAGCAGCCCGTGTACTTCACCGCCGCTTTTACCACCGCCGTAGAATTGGGTACGATTCCCCCTGGTGTACACCAGGAGGTGACCCGTTGGTCCGCTCCGTCTCTCCTTGCCCTCTTCTCCAACTGGGGGAAAATCCGCCGGACGTTCGAACTCCCTAACAATACTATTCCTGCCCTCCCAGCCCGGCTGCCGTTCGAAGTTGAGTCCCTTGCAACGGGGGGTTCGTTCACGACCTCGCTAACTGGCCCCCCAGAATTGTCCTCCGACAAAACCGCGAAGCTGTTGCGAACGGGGATGGGATTAGCCTCCGCATCCCCCACTCCCCGTCTCGGTCGAGCCACCGCCCCCCGCCCTTGGGGCACAACCACCCACTCGGGCCTCAGGCTGTGAGTCATCCCCAGACCCGAAGATTGCACCGTCTTCCCCAAGGCCGCCGCACTTGCTTTCGCACCCGAGCATGCCCGGGACACCACCTTGGTGCTGTGCAAGGTCCTGGAAGAAACGCTACAACCACCGGGGTCCGAAACCCTCCCACAACCCGTAACCCGGGCGAGTATCTCCGTAACTAACCTCTCCAGTTCGGCGACACGTGCCTCGAGGAGGTCGCTCTTCACCTTGCTCTTGAGGCTCGCTACAGAGGAACTAGGGCCAGCCATACTATTCTACAGGCTTTAGCACTTAAAACGATTTGAATTTACACTAAGTCCTCTAAATATATAAGGCGGGTATAAGCGAATCAAGTACTATACGCAAGGTTGCGTAAGAAGTACTTTCTAGCAAAGTAGTTAGACGGATAAAGAGCAAAAATGCAATGGATCAGTTGCTAGAACACGCACGCACGTATAGGATCAAATAATTATTAAGAGTCAATACTAATACTTTAGAACTACTAATAATTTTAAGTTCTATAACACTACTTAACCACTGAAGCAAGACAAATTATAACTAAGCAAGCACTACAAATTAGTAATACACTTGAATAAAAGAAAAAAGAATTTAAGAAAATAAGATGGTCAGTGACTACTTATCCGTTACACCGTCGGCTACAGGACCAGGCTGTTTCACAACACTACTTCCCTATACAACACTACTTCACAAAATGCGATTTCACAAATAACACTACTTCACTTCACAACACTACTTCGCAAAATACGATTTCAAAAATAAAACACTAAATTCACTGCTGCACAAATCTAGGTGTACGGTGCCGCTGCCGGTCAGAGTCAAATAGGTGATCGCCGCCGGTCAGAGAGGAAACCTGTTTCAGGAGCGCTCAGTAGACACAACCTCACCCTTCGAGAGCTGGTTGAAGAATGATCTCTACCAGCAGGGAATCAAGTAAGCCACTGCTGGCTGTTTCAGTGATTACCGGTATATTTTTAAAACCACTTTTCACTCAACAAACATTTATTTAAAGCAGAGCAAGAGCTTGCCACCGTCATGGGAAATCTTCTCGGTGAAACAAATTCCACGTCATTAAGGCACGATATAAGATATTAATATGCAATAAAAATGCAATAAATAGGCAAAAATAAAATATATTTAAAATAATAAATAGGCATTTGAAGTCCTGTACAGACCTTCGAAATTAAAAAAGAGTGAAATACGCTGATTATTAGTATAATACGTGACTATAGCCTAGGTTTTGGATCTTCCTGAAAATACTATATGAAAACATTCTTGCCAAAATACGTAAGATTTCTAACTCTCTTCACAATCGAAATAAAGTTCGATGCGATTGCATTATAAACAGAAGGCTAGAGAAGAAGGCAAATGAATACCTGGGTGACGACCAGTTCGGGTTTAGGAGAGGGACGGGAACGCGAGACGCTATAGCGGTGATGAGGACGCTAGTAGAAAGAAACCTAGAGTATGGGTAGGATGTTTTTGCAGTCTTCATAGATTTCGAGAAGGCGTTTGATCGGGTGGAATGGACGAAATTAATGGAAGTATTGAAGAAATTAGGGGTCGATTGGAGGGACACGCGTCTGATTCGGAATTTGTATATGAACCAGACGGCGCAGGTTAGGGTAGCCGATGGACAATCGGGATGGGCCATGATAGGACGGGGAGTGCGGCAAGGGTGCCCACTATTGCCGCTGCTTTTTAACGTGTATTCAGAAGAAATAGCAAGGGAGGCATGGGGGGAGTAGGAGGTAAGAATAAAGGTAAGAGGGGAGCTGATAAAATCGGTGAGATTTGCAGATGATCAGGCATTGGTTAGTCAGTCTGCCAAGGGGTTACAGTGAATGGTGAATGCTTTAGAGGTGCAGTGCAAAAGGTATGGGATGAAGATAAACTACAACAAAACTAAAGTGATGAAATTTTCTAGAAGTAAGAAGGCGAGGCTGAATATAAGGGTGGGAGGGCAGTAGATAGAGCAGGTCGAGCAGTTTACGTATCTGGGTAGTATTTTGGAGGAGAATGGTGGTAAGGAAATCAGATGTAGAATTGCGCTCGCTAAAGAAGCATTTTCGAAGAGAAGGGAATTGATGAGGGGGGGTCTGAGAAGAGGCGTAAAGAAGAGGCTGATGAAAACTTTAATATGGAGCGTGGCGCTATATGGGTCGGAAACTTGGCCATTGCGAAGGGCGGATGTGCGTAGACTTGGGGCGTTTGAGATGTGGGTTTGGAGAAGGATGGAAAAGGTGAGCTGGGTGGCGAGGAAGACGAACGAGGAGGTATTGGATATGGTTGGAGAGGAGAGGAAGCTTATGGCAGAGGTGCGGAGAAGGCAAAAGAGATGGATGGAGGAGGTTTTGAGAGGAGAGGGCATGTTGAAGAGAGTGATAGAGGGGAGAACACTGGGGAAGCGTGGAAGAGGAAGGAAGAGGATAGGAATTCTGGACGAAATAAGAGGAGGTAGAAGATATGAAGAATTGAAGAGTGATCTAATAGGGGGACGTCCTTAGGAGGGAGAGTGAGACTAAAACTTAATAATACTTAAGAATTAAAGTTGTAAAGAATACTTCGGAGAAATTGAGGAAAGTAGGAAAGGAAAGGATTCTTAGTAGCCAAAATAGTGCAGCCTATTCAGTGCAGAATGGGGAAATAGGATGTCATTAAAAAAGAAGAATATATAAAGTAAGTAAGAGTTAAGAGAGCGTGGTGGAAACGGCAAAACAATGGAATTGAAAAAAAGGAAAGTGGAAGTGAAGTGAAACATTTAATGTGTGCGTAAGAATGTGAAAGGCACTTGGCGAAGAGTTTTTTTTGTAGTGCATATGGCTAGAAATCTTCAACCATCAATATGTTTCGACATACTGCGGTAGATCAGACCATGAGAATAAAATTAGGGAACCAGACTGCAGAATGGACAGATTTAAAATGTAATTTTTCACACGAACTATTTGGGACCATAACAGCGGCCAATGAGACTTTTATCTAGGTTTGTCGATAGATAGTGTAGCTCTTAGTAGTAGTAGTAGTACTCCCTAATACTTGAATCCTTATCTGTTACCTAGTACTAGTCGCACGCCGTGCATGATTTCTATATAAGTCTTGAGTCTCCGTCCATTTGGAAATATAGTGGGGTTCTAATATGTTGTTCTCCGTGTCGCTCTGAAAGATATCTATTCTCAATTGGTCAAGTAATCTAAGCCTAGCGCGTAGTCTCCGAGTCTCTAGCGGCTCCCAGCCTAATTCGTTTAACATCTGCGTAACGCTGTCGGTACGCCCGTAGCAGTTTTTGACGAATCGCGCAGCTTTCCTTTGTATTTTATTAAGTTCCCGAATTAAGTCTTTCTGCACCGGATCCCATATGCTTGTTGCATATTCAAGGTGTGGCCGGACGAGTGCGAAATAGCACCTCTCTTTTACTTTTTCATCTGAGAATCTTCCCACAATACGCTTGACGAATCCTAGCTTCTTCAGAGCTCTGCCACAAATATTTCTTATATGTGTTCCCCACGATAGGTTTGAGGTAATCGTAACTCCCAGATACTTAACTTCATCTGTCGCTTTTATCTTAACGCCATCCACAGCATATACACGGGGATAGTTGGACGACCTCCGCAAGAAATGTACCGCCGTACATTTGCTCAGATTAAGTTCGAGTCCCCACTCTTGGCTCCACACATGAACGTTGTTTAAATCCGATGATAGAATTTCAAAGTCAGAGTGATCATTAATTTCGCGATAGATGACAGCGTCGTCAGCAAATAAACGTATTTTACTGCTAATTCGAGAGCATAGATCGTTTATGCATAGATCATCAAATAAATATATATTAACGGTCCCTCTCTATGGTGATAGTATTTGTAGTGTAGTAGTGCATGTTTGTGAGGCTTCTCCTCGTGACAAGCATAAAGATTTATGCTAATGAATAATTAGTCGTCGTTTCACTAACTTTAGGTTATAGTGTAATGCATGTTGGTGACTACACACCCCCTGCCACACACCCCTGAGGTGACTTGCAGGGTATTTTGTAGATGTAGATGTATAAAGTCAGGAAAATAATTATCTTACACAGTATAGATCCTTAGGTGACAGAACATGTAGGGGATCCTTTTTACATGGAAAATATGCCTATAATCTTAGGTAAAAAATAATTAATGCGATGTGAATTAGTTGATCATCGATTCAGGGTACATATGACTGTGAGACCGAGAGAGCATTTGCTAACATGGTGGCAAGAAAATCAGATGTAAACTATGATAAAGCATACAATTTACTTAAGAGTTGAAGATGAAATTGTATATTTGTTTATTAAGGACTATCGATCCATGCATTTTATCTGAGAAAATAAAATAAAATTGACCGCTCTCCATAAAAACATGAAAGTGTTTTCGAAGACATGGCGAGTTGTCTGTTTTTTACGCTGATAATTTATACTCTAACAATTAATTATATACGGAAGACTGTTGAGAAGAAGAGAGAGAAGAGGCCTTTAGTTATCAGGCAATAATTTCAGACTGTATTTTCAGCTGTCAGAAAGAACAATTTTGGAACAGAGAATCAGAGGCAAACTCATGATGACGCTGAGCTAATGAGGTGAACGGAAATATTTCAGCCGAGGATACCTTCTGTAATATCAGACACCGTTTCTTTATTTTGCAAAATACGTCAATTAATTCAATAATGGAAACTGTCTTGGGTAACTGGAGTAATCGTTTTGCTCTGATGTTGAGAGGAAGTTAGGCAACTCACAGGTGGCGTTAAGAGCGCAGCTAAGACAAGGCCATGTATGATTACTGTAACCTCGCCGACCCCTCCGACTGAGGTTTCGGCAGCGGCCACAGGATGGGACTGAAAGATGGGGGGAGGGGGAAAGGGGGGGGAGAACAGCTGGCGAGGGGCAGGGGCTGTTTATTGGGCGCCACCTGAGTCCTTCTAAACAATGGGCATGACGCGAGAAAGAAAAAAAAGGAAAAAAAAATAATTGAAATGAGAATGCGCCCGCGACCTCGGTGTGAGGAGGAGAATGAGAAGGTGGATTACCATCTTCTCAACTTCACCGGGAAGAGCACGAAATATTCTTGGGTCTTGCGTGCACTGGTTGGTTCCGGACGTGGAGAGGGTGGGCGATTCGGAGCAAAAGAGTCACGGCAGATTTTTTTAACAAATTTATTCGTTTACGAAAGGAACAAAAAAAACATTGATCAATTGTAGATTACACTAAGAGGGGAAGGGGGGGTGCTAATCCTAGAACAAGAGATATCAAATTTTATGAAAAAAGCACAGAAAAGAAAAATAACTGACACGAAATAATTCGCCTTTGGACGGTGGGACAATAATGAAACTCACTTTTAATTATATTGACAATTAAGACAATTTTGTTTGAGTGCAGCTTCTGATTGTCTGTACTCGTATTCTTCTCATTCAGTTGCACTAACATTAATCTCAATTTTAGTTCTCTATCTCTATATTTTTCCACCGGGCCCAAACGGACCGGTTACAATGCATACATGGCCTTGGGCTAAGGTGAGCCGCTGAGAAGAGCGGGTTGTTTTGAAAGTTTGGTGGGGGGGGGGTGCACGTGGGGGGGGAGGGGGGAGGGAGGGTGCGGAACACGGCCGTCGCATTTCAACGCGTGTCGCGCAGGCGACAGAGACGCCGCGGCGTGGAGTAAGGTGGAATGAAAGCAAGAGGGTGAAGTTTTCTTGGAACGGAAAGTTGATTACCCGTGAAAAAAATATAATGAGTCTCTCAAAAAAATGAAGTGTATAGGTATACGTACCAGAAGTCATTAATTAGAAATAGTAGTCTAATCTATGTACAAGTGCAGCGTGTTCGAAGGAAGAAGGAGTAATTCAACGGTACGTATAAGAGGCGCGCATTAACACCGGAGGAGCAGGGTCCAGGGGCGGCTGAGATGTGAGCAGAGCGCTGGCGAGGAGATGGATGCAGTGCTTTTGCTTGTCAGGGGAGAGTGGACTTGGTGGAAAGAGAAAGGAATGCACAGGATGGTGATGAGTCTGGCTCGGAGGAAGGTGGACGCTCGATGGACCGAAAAGGAGAGTCAGATGGGAGAGGACTGGGCGTGGCATGTGGGGAGGGGGGGGACGAGGGGGGGGAGGAGAAAGTGGTGGATGGAGTGAGAGGGGCGTCATTTTTGGCGGGAAGGGAGGAGAAGAGGGGGGGGGGGGGGTAGGAGAGCAAATTCCAACGGATAGCGAAGTGAGGTGGAAAAGAGGACAAAACTGGAGATTGAATCAAGTGAAGTCTATGAATTGTTCAACCAAGAATGTAAATTGTTTGTAAAATTTATAGAATAATTATTTTATCTACGCTCACCATAAAACACCGAACTATTTCAACGATACTGTATTATATATCGTCAATTTGTATAATATACTTTTGGACGCAATTTTAAATAATCTTAGAGTAACATAACGCAAAGAAACATTTATCGATGAATGCGATTTTTTTCACGCCATCCACAATCGACTTTTCAGCTCCCCTTACACCTCTTTAACTTCCTCCGCCCTTCTACAATCAAATAGACGCTGCTTTAATCAAATAGACAAACGGATATCAAAATCAGCTAATAACGTAACATCTAATATAATTAAAAGCTATCTTGTTCCTATAAGGGATTTAACGTTTTCCCGACGAATTATATACGTAAAGGTTTCTCGGGTTTGACATCGATTAACATTATTTAAATTCATCAACATTTCGATGGTTGACTCAAATGGTTGACCCAATTTCATGAACCAAATTAAAGCCCAAAAAAAATATTAGTATTGTGTTAGTAAAGTTTAATAGATGGAAGTTTTAGGTAGATCGCGAAACGCGTTCCATCGGCACATGGGAGAAGAAGGCCTCCTGAATACACGGCTCTGGAAGCGGAAGTATCTCTCGACCAATTCTTGCCATCATCAGGAAATGGAAGAGATGAGAAATTTCTTTTAATTTCCCCAGTCGGAGAGTGAAGGACCGAAGATTGGAGTGAAACCCTTAAAAAGGGAACGCGGAGATGTTTGCTTTCTCCTCTTCCCTCTTCTGTCCGTCCGAATCCTCTCCCCTCCCTCCACTTCCCCCGCTGCGAAAAAGTTCCCCAATCGCCGGGGATGAGTTTTCTCCTTCCCCCTCTCACGCAATACGTGGGGGTGGGGGGAGGGAATGCAACCCCCATCCCAGATCAAACGATGGGTCCTCCTCCTCTGCCCACCCTTACTATTCAGGGCCGGCATTCCCGCGTGCTTCCGCGGAGACTCAGTAATTAAACATGGATGGGGTTATCTATCCTCGGGGGATACAGGAGAGGGGCGGAGATTAAATTCCCCTCCTAACACCCCCGAGTCACGTCTCGCCGCTAATGGAGAAGAGCATCATTGCGGAGGCGTGGGAGGAAGAAGAGTGATCTCTCCTGGAGCAATTGATTCGGGGGGTGCGGGCGTCCCCCGTGAGATGTTCCTCCCCCCCCCCCTTTCGGCTCTTTCGTCCGTGGGCGTGGTCCTCCCAAGATCGCTGCTCCGCTTATAGGAGCCCTTCGAAGGGCGCTCCCTATCGCTATGTCGAGAAGAGCAAGGTGAAGACGACACCGTAGGGGGTTCCCCTTTACCTATTTCACTCGACGAAATCGGGCTGACCTCCACAAATAACGCTTGCACCGAACGTGTGCCTGATTCAAAAATGCAATTCCGAAATTAAAGAGAAAAATTAACGAATGCCCTGGAGAACTATCATCAATTGATTAAGATTTTATTTCGAACTGGTAAAGTTTATCTCAATTGAGAGTTATGGAATTCAAGAGGAATTTAGCATACAATAAATGTAAAAATAAGCCGCCTGCGTAGTTAGAATCTCCGTTTACCGCAACAATTTTTAGTTTCTTAATGAATGAATGAACGTCATCACTAAGTACTCAAGGATGACATCGTAGAAGTTTGGCGGCAACATATTTCTAGCAGTATTGGCTGGGCATGGAAAATGCCACATAAAAGTTCCGCATTTCATACACTCTTAGGACATTCTTCAATCATTTTTTCGATAAATCCGCCATTTTTATTTTCAAAGCAGTATACCACGAAAAAAAAACTCTTATCTGCTATTGCACTTGGCTAAATAATTTCGCAATTCTCTATCGGCTAATAAAACTATGGTCCTGCTTGAATATAATCCGGGAAATGAAGCTCACCATACCATTGGAATATGATTGAATACTTTAATTACGAACTTTTCCAGACGATTTTGTTGGGACAAAGGTGTGCACCACAAAGTAATATTATTTTTCAGAGACAACACCACAGTCATATACCACAAGAGATTGATCCAAGAAGATATTGCCAAAATTGTGGTGATCAAAGAAAAATTATATCATATATATTAAGGAAATATTAAGGGATAGTTAATAAACGTAAAGTAATGAATAATTGGTGGTATTTAAGACTTCATCTCATTAATGTGGTAGTATAAAATAAAGGGTGCAAAATCGGCACCAAATATTTAAAATAGTTTTAGGTATGATCTTCGCATGAAGAATCAATGTTGTTCTCCAAGAAAACTGTGCACTCATTCAACATGCTTTTGGGAGAATGTCGATGTGGGTGACGAAGAAAAATGCGTGTACTGCCTCGACACACAGACAGAGAGGTCACTCACTCACTCTCGGGATCTCTGGATGCTGCGAAGAGGCTTTCCAAGTGGAAATAAGAAACAAGTGCTCAAGCGAGTTGAACTCCCTGCGGGAAGGATAGGAGACCAACAGTCTGGCGCATGATCCAGTTCCACTAAAGTTGGGAAGTTCTCTTTGCCTAATAACGGCTTTGACCCTCTTTCGAATTCCACGGACGAGGAACACAGTTTATGTCTTCGCGGGAAATTTAGAATTGGTCCAATCTTCCCTCTCTTTCTTCCCTTCAACTTCGATGCGGTGATTAAGGTGGGGGTGGGGATAGAGGGGGTTGGGGGAGAGGCTAGTTTTCAACTCAGAGAGGGAAGAACGACAGTCGGAAACGCCTTCTTCGAGCGATGCGATCCTCCTCCCGTGAATCCTCTTTCGATCCCCCACTCTCAGTCCGCAAATTCAAGACCGGAAAACTGCTCGGAGCGCTCTCTGAAGGACATGCATCGAAACAGTTGGAAGCTAGGCATTGTCAATCGAAAAGGACTTACCCGCTCAAGTTTCTCCTCTTTCAATTCCCATCCTCCATTGCATATTACAACCTTCATTGGTCTCGGAATGCAATAAGAAGCACCTATGTGGAAAGCAAAGGTTAAAAGCTCCAATTATCGAGAAAGATTTAGCACCACTATTAGGAATAGGTACATGCCAGAAACTAAAAGTATACCTAGTTAGTGAATGAATTATTCTCGGGTTTCCAACCGGGTTAAAATCTCCATTGTGGCCGACGTTTCGATGCTCGACTCGTGCATCGTCATCAGGACATCAGGGCTGAATGAAACGTCAGCTACAATGGAGATTTTAACCCGGTTGGAGACCCGAAAAGAATTCATTAATGAACTGCGCCGGGAAAGCACCAGATCATGCGTATACCTAGTTAGCCTAGCTGTGGCGGTTTACTTGCTTTCTACATTAGAGGCCGTAGAACTCAACATTTCAATATAAACGCAATTTACCTATGTACTCGTAGTGCCAACGGAGCAAGTTGATCAATTGTCGGGTGATTACTTCATGGACCGCGGAAGCAGTGTTTTCTTAGGGCCTCAGCGACTGGCCCTGAGAAACAACACTATATTGTACCCTTAGAGGAATAACTTGGGCATCAATAAATATGTCAATTATACAGAGTTGTCCTCTTTTTCTCTTGCATTAACCAAATTAATGAAGTAGTGGTAAAAAAATTCAAATCAGTAGTCATCGATGTGAAATGTTAGATAGTTGATGACGTGAACCTCATTCACCTTTCATCCCACCTGTTAATTCTCACATTATTCCTTGTTTTAACATTTTAATGACTTTCTTGATGCATTATATGTACTGTAAATTATCGTTAATACGTACTTACTTCACGCGAATCTCACGATAATACTAACTAAATTTAGCATGCATGGAGTTTAACGGAGTAATATTCGTCTATCGTGAATTTCGGTTTGCGTGAATTTCGAACAATATCCTCTGTCCCTCGTCTCAATATTCTCGCTTGAAGTGAAACCTTTTTACCTGATTTTACGGATCCCATAAAACCCATTCTTGGCTACGTCAAAAGCGCAAACCACTTTATCCTGCTTGGAAGATAATCCTTTCAGCAAGGGGAGAACTCATTAACCAGCGTATGGGATCCCAATTGGACACACTCCTTATCCTCCTTATTCTATCTTTAAACTACTATTGGAAGAAGTGACATGTTTGAAGGATGAAGCATGATATTTGGGATGAAGAAATTAGTTTGGTCATGCATAATCACGTCAGACACTTTGTAACTCTAGTCGAGATTAAGTGAGCAAGAGATTGAGATAACCATCATGTATTGGATAAAATTCTGTGGACGAAAGTAGGTGTTTGATCAAGCAAGTGTGTCAGTTACAAAAAAGCACTCACAAAAGTCTAAATATTTATAAACTGAAATGGGTTAATGAAAAAAACGACTGTTAATCTCCAAGCGAAGCTCATAATGAATGGAAAAAGAAAACTTACGATTAATTCCACATATTTATTTTCTGGTACATCGAGTTTCGACGCATCGACCTCATATCTTCAGGTACGCCGACGCCGATGTTTTGAAACTAGTTGCACACGAAAATAAATTGGTGAAATAAAACGAAGCTTTCTTTTTTCATTAACCGTAATAAACTTCCACCAGGTTGAGCCTTAAACCATTGAGAACACGAAAAACAAACATAATGTTGGGCGAAGTGGATCTCAGAGTTGGAACTCAGATTTCTCAAAAGTTTGGGGTTCCGAAATCTGCGTCATCTGAATGCTGAATAATCGCGACATATTAGATGTAACTGCTACGTTGGGATGCATTGTCCGCAAACAAAGTGTCTGCGTGTATCCCATCATAAAGATGTAGAAGAAGTATTGAAGTGGTTCAATCAAATCCCATTAGTGGACTTTCTCTTTAGCGGGTCTGTTATTCAACAAAATACAATTTTCATCGCATCCAGTTCGTGAATCAAGTAAGCACTTTGGCTCTCAGAAAGTGATCCCCAAGTTGGCAGTGACGATTTTAAAAATTGCGTTGAATTTCTTCCTAATTTTTATTGGTGGAGTAGTAAATAAAGTGGTTGAAGCAAGTGGAAAATGAATGGCTGGTCGATTCGAAACTCTACGGATAAAGTACTCCCCTCGCGACATCTTCAGCATGGAGGAAACTGTAATTTTGTCCAATCTCTTTCTAATCCCTTTATTGGGCATGAAGGGGGAGAAATGCCATGGAGGAAGCCGCAGAAAGCAGAGATTGACCGCTGTGCCACTCTCCTGCAATTCGGACGGGAGTGTCATCTACAAAATACCCTGCAAGCCACCTCAGGGGTGTGTGGCAGGGGGTGAGTATTCATCAACATACATTATACTATACCCTAAATTTAGTGTAACTACAACTAATTATGCATTAACATTAATTGATAATGCTTGTTTCAAGACAAAGCCTCACAAGCATGCACTACACTACATATATTATCACAATGGAGAGGGACCATTAATATATATGTACATATACATGTATTTTCCAACTACACAAATGGACATAGACTCAAGACTTATGCAGAAAACATGCACGGCGTGTTGTTAGTACTACGTAGCAAGTAAGTATTCAAGTATTAGGGAGTATTACTTCTACTATTAGCTACACTAACTATCGAAAAACCTAGATAAAAGTCTCATTGGCAGATGTTATGGTCCCTTATAGTTCGTGGGAAAAATGAATGAATGAATGAATGAATAGTTTATTTATGCTCTGGGAAACCCATAAGAGCAAAAAAGAATAAATACAGAAAACCATTCTGCTCAAAATACAGTAATATAGCATAGCATATCATAACATAGCATTTCAATAATATAACATAGCATAGCATAAAACAAGAGCAATTGAAAACAAAGGTTCTAACAAAAATAAAAGTAATCAACACAAAGATTCATACATTTTAAAACATTTTAAAACAACAGTACTACTGTTTTAAATATTGGTATAGTTTCCTCTTAAATGATTCCGGAGTGGAGGAGCATTTTAATGAGTGGGGTAATGAATTCCAAAACTTGGATCCTGTAATCGGGAAGGAATTTAGATATTGGTTGGTACGGGCTTGGGGTATATGGAGAAGGTTTTGGTCTGCCCGAGTTCTTCTTACGGAAACAGAAGTTCTAAGGGTGAATAGGTTAAAGAGGTATTCCGGCATTTGGGTATGAAAGAGGGAGAACAGAAAAGATCCCAGGAAGTAGTTCCTTCGGGAGCCAAGAGGCAGCCACTTCAAGGCAGCGAAGTAGTCAGAGACATGGTCATCTCTACGAAGATCGAATATAAATCTAATGCAGCTATTGATTAGTCGCTGTATACGTATTTCGAGAGAATTTGATAAATCGATGTACACTAGTATGCAATAATCTATGATCGGAAAAATCAAGCAGGTTATAAGTAAAATTCTTATATGAACAGGTAGATTTTTCTTTTGGAGCTTAAGTATATAGAGAATTTTGTTTCCCTTGTTACACAATTCCAATACATGTTGATCCCATTTTAAGTTAGTGGAAAGAGTGATGCCGAGGTATCGAACTGTTTCTTTTAATTTAACAATGCTCGTGTGAACACGAATAGGCGGAAGACTATCATGATCGATGCTATTCAAAAGTCTTGAATTTCCGAAAATGATTGCTTGAGTTTTTATGGGGTTTAGCTGTAAGCAGTTGATATTAGCCCAATGGTTGATGGAGGAAATGTCACGATTAATTATTTCAATGAAAAATGGAAGTTCATCAGCAGAACAGTGAGTATAAATTTGCAGATCATCTGCATAGAGCATATAGTGGGCGTGACTAATGCTATCAGCCAGATCCAGGGTGTACAAAGTAAAGAGGAGAGGTCCAAGGACGGAACCTTGCGGAACGCCGCATGATACTGGGAGCCAAGGGGATAACTCCTCTCCAGAGCCCTTGACGGCTTGGGTTCTACCCGTCAAGTAGGAATTAAACCAGTTCAGGGCCGAGCTGGAAAAATTGAGGGATTTTAACTTGCGTAAGAGAACTGCGTGGTTAACTCGATCAAATGCCTTGCTGAAATCGAATAGGACCATAATGGTTACCATTTTTTTATCAAGGGCGAGACGAATATCATTAGTGACTTTAAGCAAGGCAGTCTGTGTGCTGAAACCCTTGCGGAAGCCAGATTGAAAAGGGTCAAGTTTACCAGAAGATGTAAGAAAGTCAGTGACTTGTGAGTGCACAATCCTCTCCAGTGTTTTAGAGAGGGCGCAGAGAATTGAAATGGGTCTGAAATCGGATGGGTTTTCAGGCTTTTTAACCTTTCTAATGGGCGTGACAAGTAGCAAAAATGACATTTTAAATCTGTCCGTTCTGCAGTCTGGTTCCCTAATTTTATTCTCATGGTCTGAGCTACCGTAATATGTCGGATTTCGTATAATATTATCAACGTCATCAGAAAATAGACCGGTTTAGAACTTACATAATAGATTGAGTCTAAATTTTAATCGACGGTCTGAAAGCGTTTCCCATTGCAGTTGCTGCAAAAGGTCAGTAACACTAACGTGATTATCGTAACGGCCTTTAACGTATCTTGACCATCTTTGCTGCTCGCGTTATAACTCAGTTTCCAAGCCTATCTCATTAGGATCCTAAATACTGGCAGCATATTCCAAGTGAGGTCTAACGAGGGAGAAGTAACCGATTTCCCAAACTTCATTTAACTACAACTACCTTCCTCACGCCTAAAACTAGTCCATATGAAGTGTGTTTGGAGATTTAATTTGTTGCTTTTCAATATTTAATACAACGATGCTCAAATTTTTACTCTTGGCGCCAAATAAGAATTGGGAAGAGCTATTGTATTCCCGAACCCACCTTAAACCTCTTAGTTGTTCATGATTCCCATCTTTTGTGCATCAACTAGTTTTATTCGGAGTGTTGTCCCTGTTTCAAAGTTCATTTATTTGCTTTTTGAGAGGTTCTATCTATCGTTGTCAATAAATCTTGCTAGTGAATGGTGGTAGCGTTTACAGTTCTCATAGAAAAGGGAAATTGCAACCACCTTTGCAATTATAAATCCTCTCATTGCCATAGTAAATTTATAAGGATTAAGAGCCCGAATGAAGGAGTAACGAGTGTGGAACCCTTCCATTCTTGAACAACGACGCAAGACGTGCATGCGAAAAGGAATATCAATTGCATTATCAGTTCGGTTAAGAGAGCGAATAAAATCTTCAATGAAGTTCGGATGATACACAGACGAGATCATATACATGGCTAAGCTTTAATTTAAATTTACCAATAAATCATTATGTTGGTGATAACCCACTCAATTGCTCGTATTGGGTTTCATCATTAGAAACCTGTTTTACTGTGCCTAAATTGATATGCCCTCAAGCATACAAAACCAAAGTTTGCTGCTGTACTTAAAATGCTAACAATAAGTACGTAAATGAACTATTAACCAAATTAGCAGACAGAAATAGCCAATTTTAACGGCTGAAATGCAATTGCCTCTATTTTACAATAATCTCCAGTATATATTTAATTTATCTTGTTTTATTACGTTTATGAACCTACATTTAGGTAGGTACCATTACAGTTTACTCTTTATGAGCAAACATAGAGCTCCGAGAAAGAACATCGAAAAGTCCCTTAGCCAAATAAAATTACAGAATGTCGTGGTCGGGAAATTAATAAAATAATGGCAATAAACATAATGTTCAATACCACTAGTGTTTTCTAAACTAACTTATATTGGTGTTCAAGGCAATGCACTGGCGTGGATTAAGTCATACCTTCTCAACTGAAAACAAATGGTCCAGCTAAGTTTCCAGCAGAAACCAAACTCTGTGACGATAAGATCTGACACACTTGAAACAAATGGTGAGGTCCCACAGAGATCCATTCTGGGTGCAGTCCTGTTTACTATATTTGTTAAGGTTCTTCATTTCTCTTTGCCTGTGACTGAATTGATTCAATACTAGCAGACCTGCTGCCTGCTTTGCAGGCAGTCTCTGTCTGGTGTGCACTTGAGGTGAACTTGGTGTTTTTCCTTTTTAACACGCTTTTATTAGCTTCACCTGTATGTTTGTTTGTTTGTTTGTTTGTAACCGACTCCTTTGGAGCCCTATTCTGGATCTGAGCGCGCTATTCCACGATCGAGCTATTCCACACCTCATTATAGCCCACGACCGTATTCTGAATCGAGCCGAGCAATAAATTGCCCGGTTCCAAGTGGCTATAATAGGTACCGCCCCTTCCGGTAGGAGAGGCTAGAGGAACAGTAAGCAGAAATTCCGGCAACCAATGGCAAGCAATGTTTACATATACAGCTGGAACTGCTTTCAACATGGCCACCTCGATCGCGATCATTCCCTCTTATAATCTATGAATTATTTTACGTCTTAAATAGATAAAATTATAAATATAATACTTTTTATGTATTATTAGCTATAGCATTTAACTAACAAGCTTGAAGAAATGTATTCCGCATGACATACGATGATATTATGGAGGAGCGGTGAATGCTATTGTGAGTCTTCTGCTGTAATAAGATTTTAATATTACATTTTTAAAGTTATTTGTGTAAATAATGCCTGCGAACCAAATTATTAAATAACGTATGAAGTTTCCTCTTTCCCTGTACCAATTTTGTGATAGTTGTGAACCTTATTACGCTATCAGCGAGTCGTATATCTTATGTTGACATTTGCATTTTGTGACTGGCTGTTTTGACATGCAAGTATCGCAAGTAGTCCTTCGGTCGACAACTATCATTATAGTAAAACATGTTATTTAGTCTGTGATTTCTTATTCAACTGGCAGTAATGGCCTGGGAGCTCCCATTGACTGCTGCTTAAAGTTTGTAGTGGCATTGACGCGAAGGTAAATGTAAGCGAGAGATGAGCATAGAAAAATGTTAATATCGGTCTCAGTTGAAATGATACAAAAATAATTTTACTGTCTTTATAATTGCTGAGGATTTGCTACTTAGTAAACACCTGAGGTTTTTGTCGGTAATGAAAAGTTTATGTATTAATTTCCCTGAAGAAGGCCCCATGTAGGTACGTGATGTTATTGGACTTGTTGTTGATGTTTACAAAGTTTGCCATTACGATATACGAAAGTGGTGTGCTCTTTTTAATTCAACCCTTGTATACTTTTTCATACATAAACTTGGGAAATTCCAAAATTATAACCCAGATTTTTGTAGTGTTCGTCTTCCCTATAGGCAGGAATAAGCGATGGGAAACATGCCTTTGTGCTGGCAAATTGCATTACGGAGTATGAAATTATTGTATTGTATATTATAATGTTATCATGTGGCCAGTAGCAATTAAAATACGTTCAATTCATAATGGGAAATAATCCGCAACAGAAGGGCAGATAGACGATAGTTCTCTCATCGTAAATATATCGGTCTCTATTAAAATGATGCAGAAACAATTTTACTGCCTTTATAATGGTTGAAAGTTAGCTATTACGTAAACAACTAAGGTTTTAGTGGGTAATGACAAATTAATGCATTATTTTGAAGAACCCATTTTAAGTGAATTTTTACCATTTTCATGGGGTGAAATTGCACTTGTTTGAGTTGATTTTTACTTAAGTTTACAATTACGATTCGTCAAAGCGAATGAAGTTTGAATAAATATAGCGTGCTGTTTTAAATTAAACCCTCGTATACTTGTGGGTACGTTTATGCTTGGAAATATCTTTGATTTTAGCGGAGTCACACTCTAAAACCATCGTGGTTAATGTCCGCTTTCGTCACACCAGCCTGAACGTCTTTTTCACTCAGTTCAAACTAACGTATTGCCATGAAATCCATGTCAGTCATCATGCCAAGTTTGCGCATTTATAAAAACTTTTCACTCTGCGAATTAACCCATTTCTTTTGAAATAGTAATGTGTCAAGCCGGAGAAGTGTCATTTTCCCTCTCCGCCGTAAGTGAGATAGGGTCGAGCTATTAGAGAATAGCCCGGTATCAAAGACCGGGCAATAATTCGACCCTCACCGGTGCTATCCGCCGTTCAGAATACCGAATAGCCACCGCGCTGTTGTCATCTTTAGAATAGCCACTTCCGGTGGCTATTTCATCATTGAGAATACCGAATAGCCACTGGGTCTCCATAATCGTGAAAATAGCCACTTTTCGCGCTATTCTGACGAATAGCTCGGCCTTATTTTCATTCAGAATAGGCCTCTTGGACTCGATTTTGACCCACTTTGAACAATCAGATTTCCTTTAAACTTTGTAGACTCATCAAGGACCGATGACAATACAATAATTTGGTAAGATTTTCTCAATATTCTAATCAGGATTGCCAGGTTTAATAATTTTCTTCAATTGAACAGATCCTTTGCGTGACAATTAGAGGGATAGAATAATCGTCAGTGTGTTGATCGGATGGTGTAGTGGTTAGTGTCGTTAACACCCATCGAGGGGGGCCAGATCCGCGGCTAAATGAAGGACGTTTTTTTTTGCTGTCTTTAATTTGATCGTTTAACGGCCAGTTATAATTTAATTCTAATTGCAGCAAGCTTAGACGGGAGAAGAATTTTTTATCGTCATATTCGCTTTTCGTATTTGCTAAATTTGTTTGTCTGTTCGTTTGTAACCGACTCCTTAACACTCAACTCCGAAATAATTCTTAACGATTTCACTCCGAAACTAAAAAACACTCTTTAATGATAACTCAAACTAATAAGTGAAAAATAAATCAAAATATAGAAAAAAAAAATAAATGAAAAATATTAATATTATCGTGAAAAAAGCGTGGGGTGCTCGATATATCAATTCTTGAAAATATTCAATCGGTACGATTAGTAGAAAAATGATACTAAAAATATGACTCAAAGCATAATCTTTTCCCGCATTTTCCATTCAGTAATTTGGGTAAACAATTACAAAAGGCATATCAAATGAACTAAGCAACGGAGCACCCCACGCTTTTTTCACGATAGTATAAATATTTTTCATTTATTTTTTTATTTCTATATTGAGAATTATTTTTCACTTTTTAGTATGAGTTATCATTAAAGCGTGTTTTTTACTTTTTTTAACTATATTTATTTTGCACTACTCAAGTGGAAGGAGTGGGAAATGTGGCTAAATGAGTGTATATGTTTCCCAAAAATAAAAAAAAACATTCAGAATAATTTTTCTTCCCCACAACAGCAATTGCATTGTAACCTATTTAAGTGAACCCGGGAGTCCCGAAGAAAGACTCACTCTGAAAGAGTGAACACAGGAGTCCCGAAAAACCTTAGTCCCCGGAAACTAACTAAATTTAAACTCTCAAAAACCACGGTTTTGTATTTTTCTCTGCACCACCAACTGCTAAAAATCCAAAACTAATACTAATCATACACACAGAAAATCCATATTTAATGCACCAAACCTCATTTCTCTAGCTTAAAACTTGAGAGAGAAATAAACAAAATGAATACAGAATGACAGACTGACTGACACGCTACAAATTTAATATATATAGATGCTGACGATACAACAACAATAAGTCTGGGAGACAATTTTGGACAAAAAGACAAAAAATAAATTAGCAAGAGAAACTGTAAGTAAATTTTTTAATTGGTGTTCCTCTAATAATTTGTTGTTGAATGAAAGGAAATCCCACTTCCTATATTTTAATAACAAAATGATCCCTCCCAATGAAAGTCCTCTACTTCAAGCATGTAATCTGACAATTTAACGATGAAGTACAAAAGGAACATCTTGAGTTTATCCATTAATGAAAATCGAGATTGCCATCCTCAAGGCAGCATATTCATTTTTTTAAACTAGCCAATGGAATCTATATTATCCGTGGACTTGTCCCAACACTACCTCTAGAGGTCCTGAAGTTGAGTGAATTATGTGAAAATTCAATCATACTTAACTTACGGAATCGTCTTTTGGGGTAAGTCCAGTGGTGCAAATATAGTTTTCTCTATGCAGAAGACATCTATAAAGGTTATGGAAAATATTTCTCCTGTGAGGCCACTGTTCCAGAAACTCAAACTAAAAACTTTACCTGACAATAAATATATAATTATTATTATTACATCTATATTTTTCATTGTGCCATATTTGTGAAAAACAAACGCTCCTTCATTCCCACCGAACTCTTCTATCCATGGCTACCATAATCGTGGCAGTGAGGATTTTCACCTAGCAAGTCAACCATTGGCAATATTAAAAAATAGTCCACGTCATACTGCCTCTATTATTTGTAATAAATTACCAAACAATATAACATCCAAATCTACTGTGAATGCTTTGAAAAATGAACTTAAACACCTGTTTCTACAAAAAACTATGATAGTGTAAATGAGTTCCTATGTGACAACTTGTATAAAGTTAAAATGAGTTAATTGGTAAATGTGTATGTACATATATAATGGTATACTTTTATTACCTGTGACCATGTTCTATGTCATTTGACCAACGGATCAATAAAGTATCTTATTATTACTATACTGAAAAACAATAGCTGCTTAGTTTAGATTATGGTTCAGTTCATAATACGACTAATCTTGATGAATGAGAAAAAAATCACGGTCGCGGAAACGATGCTCCCAGTGACGGCGAAAATGATAGTGTGATACAGGATTAAATGATGGCTTCAGCTGTCACTTATTACCCTATCATTCGAGCAATCGCGAAAAGCGCCCCTTAAATGATCCCTGGCAAGGGACGGAAAAAATGAACGTGCAATTCAGGCCTAACCTTTCTCTCCGGATGACCTTAGAAGCTACTTTCTCACATCTGTTTTCCAGGAAGATATGAAAGCCATGACCACCCTCTCCATCAACCAAAAACTTCCCCCCGGACCATTCATCCTTCTCTTTATTTGACATTGACACCGCGTTTTGCTCAATGAATGCTATTGAGTTTAACTCCACAGGTGTTGATGGTATTAATGCCAAAATGATTTTATGTATATTCTTTCTGCTGTAATACCCCTAATTTTATCTCTCAAAAACTCATGAGCACACTTACTTGATAAATGCCAATCGGTTATTCGCAAGAATTATAGCACCTAATCAAATATCATTTGTTGATCGATAGACGAAATAAAAATTACTATTTTGGTTTTATTAAATCTTAGTAAAGTCTTTTTTTCTGTTTATCACGATTTTTTATTAAGATGCATTAGCCACCTAATGTATTCTCCCTTTGTTTTGTCATGATTTCGTTCTTACCCATCCAATCGGCAACATACTGTCAAATATGGTAGAGGTAAAGGATAATGCTGTTTACCACTCCTCCGAGGAGTCCCTCAAGGTTCAATTCTAGCTCACTTATTGTGTAGCATATCTATCAAATATCCAGCTATTTCCATATTTCTATGTAAATAAAATTTTAATGTGTACGATTAATAGATTATTCTAGATGTCTACACAACTGAAAATGACAATGCTATAAAACTGAATTGACGGAGCTAGACGTAACTTAGTGGAAATTTATAACGTTATCAATGATAAAGAACACTCCACACACTTATTATCCGATCTATTTTGACGTTTGCAGCGTCGTTTTCAACAGCGTCGTTTACAATGACATTTAATACATGCTGTCGTCAATTATATAGTCATTCAGGTTGAAGGTTCATAGGGGAAACTGCTTCTTGTATTTATTCTTAACATGTTCATTTGCCTGAAGATAAAAAAATTCGGTTATAATTTCATTTGGGGCATCAGAAACAGTCAATCAAATTTTGAAGAAATCTAATTTCCCAACCATTTTCATTCAAATCAGACAACTGATTCAAAACTTGTTGCTTAAGATCTGAAATAAATGAATTTGTGTGCAGGGAAGGAAATTCTATTTCACCCTTTGTACGCAATTTTTCAAATGATGGTTTGTAATCAAAGTTAAAATATTTCCTCTGGCCTCCCAGAAGTATCAAAATATCTCTGAATACCTTGATATTAATTAATAGACGACATAACTTTTCTCACCCTACATGTTTCAATTATAAATATTCAATTTGTTTACCAGATCTGTAAAAATAAGAGTTCCTGAGAGAGTAGACGACGAAATGTGGATTAAAATTATTTATGTGAACCCTCCGTGGAAAAATATAAAAGCATTCTTTGTTTGATAATGACGGCGCATTCTTTCAACAGAGCAGCAGAGTTGTGGCAAATGAGATATTTAATTTTATCCTTTTCATTCGATTGTATGAAGTGTTCTATTCTTCATTAAACACACGCCATTCATGATCAACCTTTCTCTTTCCAATTCATGTTAAAATTATAAAAAGTATACATCATTCTTATTATTAAAATATAAAAGTTATTATTATATGAGTTACTTTTGTAACATTCCCCTTCTGCCTTCAATGACAAGATGGACGTGTCATTGTCGCTTCCGTCGGATGACAGGTCGAAGTCGTGACCTGTTTCGTCCGCTGCCCTCTTTGCCGCCTGGAAGAGAAATGCAACTGCTCCCGCACTCTCGTGCTCTCTCACGAGATTGAGCAGGGGGTCCCTGCCTTTCAACACTCGGCATGCTGTACCCAGGACAACTCTGTTGTGGAGAAACTCCAGACTCAATAGTCCTCTACCACTTACATTGCGAGAGAGATACTTTAAAACATATTAAATTATTTATATCAAACTACAATAAATTATAAATATTTATGAATTATTAAAATCATGAGAACTCCGTACTTAAGCAAATATGAGAATAAATGCATACTCAAATAAAATTATAAATCTATGCAATTTCAAGCACTACGCCACAGTATGACACTTTGCCGCTGCAAGTATTATTATGAGCAAGTAGCGGTAAGGACTATAGTAGCGAACTTGCAGATTCAATTTTTAGGTTAGTTACAGTGTCAGAGCTACCAACAACGGCGCTGGTAGACATAGTCGATCGAGGCCGAAGAAGTACGAAGAAATATTATGATGTGTACATCTACGATTTAGTATTAGTATAGTTATTAATAATAATAATAATCCGGAAAAGTGGTGGAATTACTCCTTCTCCACCACCAGACAGTTGGAGGTGACCAAGCCTGATATCGTTCTCCTCGACCACCTCATACGCTCCATGTTCGTGATCAAGTTTTCGGCTCCGGCTGAAACTAAAATGGATTGCGAAGGAGGTGGAAAAACGGACGAAATATCAATATTTACTTTTCGAACTTCGACAAATGAACCCCAGACACACTGTGAAACTAGTGGTTCTTATCAAAAGTGTGCTCGGTGGAGCTAAGGGCTCGCTGCTAAGTAGCATCAAGTGTACTCAGTCTTGTATGGCGGTGCTGGAATTACCAGCAGCTTGCATGCAGAAGGCCGACATCCTGGGGTCACTTCGTCTTACTGCGTACGCATGACCCGACCGCAGCGTAGCCACACATCCGATGGGCGTCGGACGTGGCTGCGATTACTGCCTAACCCCTCTCGAGTCTCAGGCCATTATGACGGCAATGAAACCTGATGCTTGCCGGGAACTCGGTGGGGTCTGTTACAACTGTAATAATAATAACAATAATGTAAAGTAAGTGTATTTGAGCACGATTTTAATTTATTAATTTTAAATCTGTCGACATCCCGCATTTTAACCTTTACATTTGTTGGCTTCACTTCGTAGAGTGTCTGGATAGTATTCATGCCTTGTACGGAGGTATAAAACTTAATCTTAGTTGTACCTGATCATGCCGTTAATCAGTGGAACACGTTGTATAGTTATAAGATCAACTTGATTAAAATTACTTAGTATTTTATTTTATTATGAATATCCCGTCTTTTTTTGCAGATTCTCATTTAAAGCTTATTCCAATTGGAGCATTTCCGTATTATAATTCCGCACTGCCGGATGTAGCCCGCAGGCCGTTCTTCTGAGACCCCTTTTTTTACAATCATAAGGATCATATCAAGTTTTCATATCAAGTTGTCATATCAAGTTTTACGAAGTTGTGGCAATCAGCTAAGAGTATTATGGTTCTGGGATTTATGTTTTTAGGAAAGCTGATAATAATATTTAAGCAGCTCATACGAAGAGCCATTCTGAGGAGGGAGGGGCAGGGGAAACAGGTTTAGAGAGAGAGAGAGGAAGGGGAGAACGAGGAAAAACATTTGGAGTAGAATCGGAGAAAGGAAGTCAACGGAAGGTATGGGCAACGGGAAATGTTCTGCACGAAGGAAGGAGGATCTGCCCATAGCGGCTGCACATTAAAATTTCAGAATGTCGTCTTCGTATGTTTGTTCCCATTTTGATCCGCTATTAAGAGACGCCAGTTCGGAATCATATCCCTCTTATTGAGTCACTTCCATTACCTTAAAGATATATAGCAATTGGTCAAAATATTATCCTCCGTGTTCACGTAACTGAAGCTCGTCTGATATGAGTTTTTCAAGTAATGTAAGCCCTATCGTGTAGCCTTCGAGTCTCTAGCGGCCACTAGTCACATCCATCAGCTGTGTAGCACAATGTTCGCTCTTGGCAGTAGTGTAAGGGAGCGCGCGGATAAATAGTGAAATATGATCTTATGATATGATTCGAAATCCAGTGTATCCGGCGCCCTGGCAGGGTATGATCCAAGCAAGCTTAGGGTATTTTAAGGGGCAATTCGCCCTCGTATGAGTATCTTATAAATCCATTGTGTCTGATCAATTGTTCCGAAATTTGATTTTTCTTTTTCCTGCAGTTTTTTTAAAGTTTCTCTTATCGTCAGAAAAAATATATACCGGTTCAACTAAATCGCCGAGAGTAGAGCTGCTAATTACACAACGTTATTGCATCACGGATATGTTTGTTAAAAAACCAAATAAACTTGATATACGTATGTACCAGAGCTAATCCAAATAACGTTATTCATATTGTCCTGGACGTAGATGAACTACATGCCATAATTCATTTTTGGTATCGGCTATCTCCTTGTGGAGCTCCCTACCATAAAAAATTCCTCCACCCCTCATCTGTTTAAATCCGATCTATATAATTTATTGATGGAGGAACATATTCTTATGAAATAATTTGAAAAGGCTCTTTTTCTTTATCATATAATTTTGGGAGTAAATTGTCATTCATTGCTCTTTATTTAAATGACTATATAAACCTTGTAACATTTTTACAAATTTACTAATATAATTCCTTGCATTGCATTGTGTGCAGTATTACATACTATTGTAGAAAGTAATTTGAGTGTCATATTCATGATTGTTTTGGTTGATTGACAATTCATTTTTCTGTTTCTTGTTTGTTCCTTCTATATATTTGTTTGTTTTATTTTATTATTCATAGAGGTAAGTAATTCCAATATTGGAATCCTCTTGAGAGTTCATTTACTCATTCACTTCATTTTTATTTCTCACGGAGCTGCTGCTCCAAGACAATATATTTAGTTCAATTCAATTCAAAATCATTCACAATAAGTAACCATAATGCAGACTCTGGTTCAGCGGCAGGGGATGTAAGGAGTGACGTCATTGCTTCTCGGTGAGGTTCGCCTAGGGATGTAGTGACGCCGCCAAGGCGACGGCCGCTCATTCGTGAGGATGGGAGGGCGGGAGAGGTGGGAGGTGGGAGGGGGGCATGCCTTCTCTGCGGAGCGATTGGCAGAGCACAAAAGGAACTCTCGCTCGCAACTCAAGCCACGGGAGCAATCTTCGCCTCCCTTTTCGGAGGACCAGGGTGGAGGAGGGGTTGCGAGGGTGGGGCAGGGAGGATTGGGGTCCGGGGTTGAGGAGGTAAAAGAGTGGAATAGGGAGGGATTGGGGGTGAGGGGAGCAATAGAGGGTGCGGGCGAACCACACTCGGAACAGAGCCAGTCGCTTCTCAAAGGGAGTGGAAGCACCAATGCCACCAGCACAACCCTCCCCTTGCTCTGTCCAAATCGATTCCAGGCTCTTAAGGCGGCCAGCGTCTTGAATAGTGGACGGAGGAAGGCGAACTGTTTGATTGCAAAGGCATCTCCCCCCCCCTGAAGATCCCACCTCCCCTGAAGATCCCACTCTCCTCCTTCGAGCCCTTCCACTCATCGCAAACCCAAGCACCACTCACATGTGGCTCACTACTCTCGGCAGGCATATATTTATGTTTCTTATTATCATCCTGACCTTGTTTATCAATATGTTGAAATCGAATCACGGAGACTAGATTGATAAATAATACACCTAAATGTATTAAAGTTTAAAAAATTCTCATTCCACAGTAATGAAAATAGTTATTTCTCCTTCTGCGAAGGTTTCGACGAACAACATGTTTAAAATATGAATCTGTCGGCAAGTTTCCCAATTGCTATTGTATCAAGTTATTATTATTAGATAATACAGTTACAAGTTAACCCTTTGGCCAGGTGGTAACTTAAAATACAGATGAAGGTATTAGATAATACATATTCATTAAAAAAACAATACAAATGCATGTTATGGATTACAGTGTTTTTGTGAAGCACCTGACATTATTCGGGAATGGAATTAAAATATTTCTACCTAAGCAATTCCATGCTTCCACCCCTCTGTTCAAGAAGGAGGATTTCCCCCAGTTAGTTCCCTGTTTGGGGGCCTCGATTTTAAATTCTTGGTCCTTCAAATATAAACACGTTATAGCATTATTGATCAAAGATTGCTCGACAAATCACATAAAAATATGAAATACTTTCAGGGGTCGATGAGATACATGGTTCGGAAAAAAATCACTCAATTTTCACTGGCAGGAGCGGATTGCCATTGCGGTGGGTGATGTGCGACTTGCGTTGGAGCAATGCTTACCGATTCATGTGTATGTGCAACTGTCCAAATAATACTTAAATAAAACTGCAGTAATTGTACTGTCCACTTAAATTTCGGTGGACAGTACAATGACTGCAGTTTTATTTAAGTATTAAAATGCTGTACCGCCATATAACGCCAGAGACTGTCGAATATGTCCAAATAATGCCTTTCCGCTAATTGAATGTTCTAATTTCAGCAATAACAATAAAAGCATAAAAATAGAAGGATTCATACTCCTTGGATTGGTCGCGAAGCACTGATCATCGCGGGCATTTGTTGGTGCTACAAAAATGAAAGAAATTTGTCGGAAGATAGTGTGTGAATACAAATGAGGGCTTAAAACACACACGCGCTATAAATTTGAACAATATCCTTTTTTGATTTACTTAAATTTCTCTCCAATCACTCTTCACCTCATCCAATCTTGCCTTAAAAACCGCTCCTTCCGTGTTGCTGGGTTCGACACTCTCTCTTCCTCTCACTCGGCGGTGGCAGGCGTTCCCCAGGGACCCATGTCGAGTCCTCTGCTTTTCAACACCTTTACGTTAACGACATTCCATCCACACCTTAAACACAACCACACATCCATTTCTGCCACATTTACCAAAGGAGACGCAAATGTCCGCAAACTGAGCATACACCTGCGCCACTTACATGATTGGATGAAAACATTGGCATAACAGACCAATACAAACAAAAGCACCCCCTTGTTCACTACTCACGGAGACTCAAACACGAGCCGCCGCAAGTCCTCTTCAGCAAACGACGCGAGCCTTTCATCAAATCCTCCTCGGCGTTCTCTTGGGCTCCGGCCTAGTCATTAGTGACCACCTGGATGTGTGCAGGCTCACGCTTTCCAACAATCTCCACTTCCCGCCTTCGCCGACCAAACTCCCCTCTGGTCTACCCATTGGGCGCGTTTGTGGCTATACGCTTCCATTGCTCGGCCAATTCTGCTGTATGGCGGCGAAGTTTTTGTGAGTCGCAGAACTAATGTCCAGTATCTGGTGATTTTTCAGAGTAAATCCTTACGTAATCTGCTGTATATCAGCAAGCTGGTCAACCTGAACCAAGTACGGTCGTTCCACAATCTTTAAACTATGCAAAACATCCGGTCTATTGTTTATTAAATTAAAAAATATATTACCAGCAACAATAAACCCTCTTCACCAAAATATTTGTGATGGAGTTACCCTTTTTCCCCAGCTACGCATACACTGCGTAAACATATTGCTTGCCTGTTAGTCTTTCCTGTCTTTTTTATTCATATAAGTTTTAGTTCCATGGTTTTGTATAATCCTCCTAAAATTATAATAAATAACTAAATATTTTACAAAAAAATAAAATATAAATCAAACATATTATAAAAAATTATATGAAAATATGTATTTACCCTTTCCCGCCCCAATCCCAATTGTAATCCAGTTTTCAAAATTTGAAATAGATTGTGTCTCAATTTCCCACAAAAAGCACTTAACACGCCAATTCCTTTTCCCTTGTGATGCAGTTTTTTCACATGTGAATTGACCGATTGTGTTCTTTCGCAGCTTCAACCTCTAAACTATTGACGAAGCGAGGACCACTGCCGTGATATTAGGCTGGTCGGTCGGTACCTGTCGTCGGGATTTTGAATCACAATACCGCTTAGATTCGTAGCGCCTAAAACTCACCTGTAACTCTGGCTAGCCTCTACAAATGCGTAAACATGGCGTGTCATTCCGCCCCTGAGATAAACGCGCGAGCAATTGACTGACCCTGGGAGCGAAGGAAGGCCTGCTGAGTACAGGAAGATAGACGCACTTAGTATTCATAGAGGATGATTCGTAGCAACATCGCATTTGCCTGTGTGACAGCGATCGAAATTGTGAATAAAACGACGTAATATACTCGGAAGAACTTGATTAGGTCGAAGATAAAAAGGTGGCATTTTAATTACCGATGCGTCGAATCCAAAATTCATCGAATGCGAATTTTGAACAGCTTTCTCGCCCCGGTCTTTTCTTCTTCCTAGCCCGTAATCGCCCACCTCCCGCCCATCTCTTCCTTCACCCACCACCGCGTTCCAATCCCCCATTACTACCAAGTGCTTACTCCCCTGTATCCTACCAAATATTTCCTCTAGCTCGTCGTATAAAACATCTACCTCCTCCTCTCTGTGATTAGAGGTAGGCATATAAAACATGGATTATAACTTAATTCCTTGGATCTGCCTTTTATTCCAAGACTATTATCCTATTACTCACCTGTTCTGCATATACTACTTTTCTACCTAGTTTCCTATTCATTACGAATGCAACCCCGCGCTGACTTTCATTCCCTCCACTATAAATTACTCTATAATCGTCGCTCCAGTAATCCCCGCCATCCTTCCATCTTACTTTACCCATACCCATGATGTCTACACCCACTCTCTCCATTTCTTGCTTTATATTCTCTAGCTTGACCACCCTCAGCATAGTCATAACATTCCATGATCCTATTCTGATTGTTCCATTCCTCTTCTTTATCTTCTTTTCCTCTGCTGCTGTATTTTCTGGGAAAGGATTTCGTGTGATGACGACCGCAGGGGCCTTGCTTCAACCGCTGCCGAGCACGACACCCGGCCCACTGGGCGGAGTCCAGTAGTTGCCAGGATTCATTATCATTTGAGAACTGTCCATAATTTCAAGGTTTTTGTTTTAATTAGGATGGTATTCCGTAGACTTACTCAATAGTGTGTTTTACGTATCACCATCACTTTAGAGGTCGCCCCACTGGGGTCAGACGTCTTTTGCAGCCGCCTCACTGAGGTACAGGTGCTGCTCGGACTAACATTCGACTCTCTCCTAACCTTCGATCTATCTGGCATGGCTGACCCTACCAGGAGCATTGCTCTTGCCATTTCAGCTCTATGGATCATCGGAGCACGCAAGCCTTTCGACCACGATAAGGTTCTAGTCCAAGGGAAAGGCCCGATAAGGTAGCGGGCCTATGCAGTGAAACAAGGGTGCTAGGGTGAGACGGATAGCGGCCTCGAGATGGCCATTTTCGAACGGGAAGAAGGCATTTGAAGATGGTGAGTGAGGGCAAAATGCAGTTTTGAGAAAAGGTGAAAAGGGGAAAAAATATATTTCAGTGGAAAAAAATGGGAAAATGAGGAAATGGGTATTAGGGTATTCATGGAAATGGACATTTATGAAGAAAATCCCCCGAGTGGGTTAGTGAAGGGGAGTAGTGTATTTGTAGTGTCGTCAATGTTGTAGCGTAATTTTTTAAATAAAGAAATCCCATGAGCTGGTTGGTGATTGGAGTTTGGTGTAGTTGTAATGTCAACGTTGTAGCGTATTTTTTAAAGAAAATAAATCCCCTGAGTTGGTTGGTGATTGGTGGGGGGAGTAGTTGTAGCGTTGTCAATGTTGTAGCGTAATTTTTTAAAGAAAAAATCCCCTGATTGGGTTGGTGATTAGAAGGGGGAAAAGTTTTAGTTTCGTCAATTCTGTAGCGTATTTTATTAAGAATTAAATCTCCGGAGTGGGTTGTTATTATCTCTTCTGGTTGTTCGAACCCCCCATCCACATCTCCCTCGCTATGGTTACTTGTAAGCATGTACACTTGTAGCACTGCGAACTTCATCGGGTGTTCTTTCAAGTCAACTAATAGTATCCTGTCACTCACCGGCTAAATGTTTACTACCCTCATCCCAAATCTCGAATGCAGTACCATAGGAACAGCAATCCTGCGTTAACTCTCCTCTTATCCACTTTTAATTGCCCTGTAAACCCTTTAGTTATCACTTTAACATTCCTCTCTATACAAGGGGTTAGATTGAAGAAGGGACAATTATAGTCTTAATCTCGCCCCAATAAAGACGTTTATCTATATATCCCTTCATCTCACCTTGCACAGTCCCAAAGCATGTTTTCTCTTTATCTATTTCCTGTTTAATATTTTTTTAGATACCCGTCCCTCATCGTAGTCCTAGCGTTCCCAGTTCTTATTTTTACCGCTGCTTTCCTATTCTTTTTCTTCTTCTCCTTTGTAGTCCATTTATCTTTTGCTGATGCTTTTGTGCAAGGATTTCATGATAAGGTTACCTCCCCCGCTGCTTGGAACGACACCCGCCCTAGTGAGTGGCGTGCCGTACATGGAGTCTATATTATAAACTCCATGGTCCCGTAATTGCTAGGTTTCAATTCTCTGTGATTGACTCTCTGGGTAAGTAAACTTTCCCGTCACCACTTTCCAGTGGCATTTGTAACATGACACCATCACGTGAACTACCTTTCGCCTGATTCCTGCCCTTAGACCTATGGATGGCATGGATGGTCCCTGCAAGAGCAATAGTAACTGCGCCTACCAGTCTATCGGTACGGGCCAATGGAATGAACTAACCCTTCCACCGCATCACGACTGTAGTAAAATGGATGGGAAATTCGTGTTCAACATTGAAAGTTAAAAATCACTATTTAGCTATGAAGAAGTGTCCTTCAACCCTTCTCACCAATCTCTTATCGGAATTTAGTTTTATTAATTACCATCATTTTATTTATCAGCGGTTCTTTGGAATAGTAATACATGCTGGATAAACCAATGATCACCGTACTAACCCCACCTTTCCCTAACTGTACAAACTAACAAAATCTGAGGTTTCAGGCGTGATGGAGTGGAACCGGAACATCACTGCAGTTCATGAAACAAGAGCAATTTCCACAAGTATGACATTTATTGCACGACCGGTTTCGCTTTTTACAGCATCTTCAGGTCCTGAAGATGCTGTAAAAAGCGAAACCGGTCGTGCAATAAATGTCATACTTGTGGAAATTGCTAAGCCCTGAAAACAGGGATGTGCTGAGTGACTCAGAATAAGCTCTCAGATCCTTAGTCACTCTGCATAAAAGAGATAGTCAAAGAATTTATTAAATAGAAATGGAGACGAGGGCCTGTGGCAGTATCTCAATGAAAATCTAAAATAAAGAACGGATGTAGAAGACGTTGTGAAACATGACGATTAGACCCCAGAAGTCGTTGAATGCAGCATTTATCACGTTACGCATTGTATATCGAGGCAAATGGTGATTTGGACTATTTTGCTGTGAACCGCTCATAATTTCAAGACCTAGCGGTGTATTCGGTGAGCCCAGTGGGTTATCAACTAGATTTAAAAACTAAAGGCAATCTTTTGCTCCCTTTGTAGAAATTATTTCGTTTTCTCCATTCCTTGGAACTCGTGTTTATTCTACCATTGCAAGAAAACCATTGCCATTGAACTTTTGATAAATGATATTCCCCTAAAAAAAACTATTTGTACTTTAAAAAATAACACTGTGAATAAGTCATGGTGTTATTACTCATCATTACGGCAGCATGCGGAAGATGCAAGTTCCTAGTGTGTAAACTTTGAGACAAACAAAATAAAATTCGATCAGGAAAAAAATGTCCAAATCTTCTGTAACATAAGGTTTTTTAAGAAACAGTTAAAATGAAAAAAAATGTAATACATAATATTTCTTTGAATTTGCCACGTATCTGACTGTCCTTCAAGAGGAACTACACGCACAGACTATATGGTAATCTCTCAGGAAACAATTTTTCATTAACTCCCAAATTTGGGAATTTAATTTTAATTTTCAAATGGCAAGTGGGAATTATATTGTCTGAATTGACTGACCCATAAACATTCTATGAGGTAACGATCGTAAAGAAATTTTTCGTAATTTCTACATTTTTTTGTGGATGACCTAACCGGTTAATATACTTTGCATAATTATCAGTGGTCATACCAAAGGTGTTAAACATCGAAATTGGTCATGTCAGCTGAATTAAAAAGTGGGGAAATTTAATAAGAATTTTTATCCTGTGAGTGTATGCCATTAAGGTACTTCACCAACAATGGATTACATCGTGACATGAGGGTGGTAATATTTTTTCGGTATTATCAATGAAATAATAAATAATAACTAACCAATTTTGGGCTAAATTGATGATCATCGTGGCCGTTTGGACAAGAATACTCCTGAATTTGGTGAACATCCAGCTGTTTTATTTATCAAAAATGGATTTTTTTTTCGATGCAAAAATAAATTTATCCCTATCAATTGTTTCATTGAGATTTTTGAAACAGTTGAAATTGCCATATGGTTACTTGCGAGAGTCAGGCGAAAGGGCTTCTAGCGCTCAACGCCCAATGCTTGAACTAAACGGACATTAAGAGGCGCGGTTGGCAAGGGAAGATGCAGAGGGAAGATGCTCGTACATTAGAAGATGAGAGAAATATTTAAGCCAAGTGGGCTCAGAATATCTCTCGAGAGGATTTTGTAGGGAAGCCAGGGCAAAGAATGTCTGAAAAGCACTTTTTGGAGTCCGATATGACTCGGAAGAAGACAATTAACAGCCGAAATGGGGAAGCATGTATCTCATTTCTATGGTGTGGTTTAGTACTTCATACCCTCATTTCACATTGTCGTCCATCTTTTTGGCCATTTGGTCCTAAAACATAATCGTGCGATGGAATTTTGAGGCAAAATTGACTTCTTGCGTTCAGCAAATATATAAACCGGAAGCTACTGCTATCGGCAGCAATCTCGCAGCTCTCAAATTGGCCCAAATATTTGTCACGCCCGAAGGCAACCACTAGAAAAGCAACCGATTAAGCGATTATCGTTGGGTATAAACTTGATCGCCGATACCCACCGAAAACCCTGTGGTCGCTGATGTGCTGTTGGAGGGGCAAATTCATCCAATAGGTTGGTATATCTGGCCTTACCATTCATCATCATCTGAGTAATCTACCGGTTAAATGTAGGTTATGATTAAAGTAAAAAAAATCCAACAGACTCTTACATGGGTGCTATTATTTATCAGTATTTTAGCGCTAAGATGAAATGTTTGGAAGATGCTTATTTGGGTGAGAAAAATTTGACAAGTTGAGGGTATAATGTTTGTGAAATCTAAATTTGTGCACAATAGGTTAACCGTCAGCATGTAGCAATGCCGCGGAAACAAATACGGTTGCTAGCTTCCAAAGTCGCGATCGGGGTGTGAGTATTTGTACGGAAATTCATAATTCACAACTTTAGGCAATATTTTGTAAGGTGAGGTATTTTCATTTATCAATTTCAGATCAACGAGCTGAATATATGATTAGTGATTTAAATCGTTTGCTTTTTTGTTTGAGAGGAAACAATTTGTTTGTTTTTGATTTCATATTTGTGTCCAACATTCGTCTTCGGGCAACTAACTATTTGCTCTCAAATTATGGTTTTCGGTCTAAACGTTTTCATTGCAATGAGACATCACCCAACTTGCTTAAACCGCAGCTTTAGATCAAGTAAATCACTCATTGTTATTGCTAAAATTTGAGTTCACTGGTATCCTTAAGCCCCTAATTAGTTGGATTAAAAGCTATACATGCAATCGCACTCAGGTGGAAGTAATTACTTTTTGCGGAGTCTGCGATATTTACAGCCGATTTAAGAGTACATAAGCGTAGAGTGGATTTAAAGTGACCGCACTCAAGAAATCAAGAGTGAAAGTGGTATCTACGGGGCATAAAATGACTCTAGACCCAACGGGATATGATGGAAAAAGGGATTTGAGAGAGAGAGAGGAGAGCAGTTTCGGGTGGAACAGTGTAATGCGAACGGCGGGAGTTTGATAAGGGCTGAAGAGGGTCCGTGGGCAGCTGGCCGCTGCGGGGTAATCCCATAAAAATTCAGGAATCCAAAGGCTTTAAAGAGTTTTATCGGAACCCCAAAGCTTCCGGTGAATGTTCTCGTCGGCTCCGTTTAGTGCGCGTCCTTCGCCTTCCCTCTCATTAGGCGGGGAAACTTCAAACCCCTTGGGGGTCGAAGGGTCGGGGGGGGAGGGTGTGGTGTGCGGGGTGGGATGGACGGGGGGAGGGGAGAGGAGATAGAGGGAGGGCGTGGATGATTGCAGACTCGTCTCCTTGCGCCCTTCACACGAACACAGAGGACTTTGGATGAATGAGTAGATGGTGGGGGGAGGGCGTTTAACTTAAGTCGGGCTCCTCTCCATCTCCCAGGAATCAAGTGGACATAGTCCACCCTCATTTAATAGGGAGGGACGCCCGGCTCGACACCGTTGCTGCCGTTGTTCCGAGGAGCAGCGGGCATCTGGGGGGTTATTCACTAAAGCAATGGGCACGGAGACTCCGTGGTGAAGTCTCGGTGACACGTCACAACCACGGAGGAATCGCTAAATTGCGATCCATTACACTTTCACGGAATCTCCGTCTCGGAGTTTTGAGTGTCCGTGGCCGTGGTGATGTCTCGGAAATTTATTCCGCTTTCCACGGATGACGGTCGCCGACTCCACCTCGTCAATTAAAATATTTTTATTAAAGAATCACAGAATTGTGACGATTTTGCAATATCATCGTTGCCTTTTTTATGCCTTGCGGCTATGTCGACTAAATCGACTATCCTTTTTCTACCAGTGTCGTGTTTGTTTTACTTTTTCCCGCAAATTTGGAGTTGAGACAGATTTAACCAATTTTGAATTTCATCGTCAAGTTTAATTGTAACGAATAAAGCATTAATTTTATTTGCGTTTCTGAGTACAATTAATTTATACCAGCGTTGATTTATTCCATTTATTTCTCCCTAGATGTTAAGTGTAGTATTATTTGTGTTGCTGTTTGCTATAGTCACCCACATGAGAATGAACAGTTTAACAGCCATACAGATGTAATAAATAAATTCCCATTCATTCAGATAAGATATTATTTTGTTGCTTCTTCGTCGTAAACGAAAGGTATGAATACGATGCGAGCACAACCAATAATGTTTTGTGAATGCTGTGTGGACGTTAGCGAAGTATATTCGTAGTCTCTGTTCGTGAATTTGCATTTCCTCCTGATTTTTCACATTAATTATAAGTAATTAGCCCTTGTTCACGACATTCCTTTGTAAAATGTAATTTGCAGAAGACAGTCAAAGTTAAGTGTCCTATACGTTAGTTATACTTTATTCGCGTTTTAATTGATTTGCTCTATTGCAATGCAACAATTATCATTAATTTAACGGTTACTCTTCCATTCCTAACTCTTTGAGAAGTTGAATTTTCATCGGCTGAACTGTAAAGGTCATCCACTATGAATTAATAGTGTTAATTCTGATAATTCTAAGAACTCGTATGAAATGTATCTATTCACAATCATAGTCACTGATTAGAGTTCCGAGTTGTCATCTCCCCTGCTATTCCCCCACCAGTGTGACTGTCTTTGTACTAAGCTCTTTTATAAGGTTATTCTAATAATTATATGCATTAAGTGATAGTATGACTAATAGGGGTTGTTATTGTTTTATCAATTTTATTTTAAAGAAAATGGTACACACAAAGCAATGTTGCCAATTTTAAATGATTATATCAGATATGTTGTTATCTCACAATAGTCAGTAAGTATTACTTACTGCATTTATTAATGATAATTACATTACAAACTGATTATTAATTTGATATCATTGTATTGACATATTTATAAGCAACTACCCATTTTTATTGTGTTTAAATTCCTTGTCACTCACAAAATAAATTAAAGGGTTATATAGATGGAACAAAGACCTGACAGCCCTGTATGTCTCTGCTTTCTCTTCTGTTAGCCCTTTATTTCTCGGACCAAGAAAGTAATTAAAAGTCTATAATGAGAATAAAACACTTTCTTTAGTGACTTGGTGGTAGTCCATTATTGAAATGATTTATTAAGGTAAACTTTTACAATACCACTCAATACATAAAACTCACAACCTGGGTTTCAAACCGTTAGCATAATCATCAGCTTTATGGTGATGATGATAATTTTGCTATTAGCGTTGAAATCCAGGTCATGAGTTTTATGTATTAAGTGGCAATGTCAAAGTTTACCTTAATAAATCCCTTCCTATAATGAGAGATAGCAACCTCGGATTGCACTAGATTAGAGAGACAGATATTAGTCATACTATTGAGAAGGGAACCGAGTCACTGAATTCACTGAGAAGTGAATACATTTCTTAATGATACAAAATGCAAGGTGCTGGGTGAGATAGAAGTATTGCGTTCTCAAATTGCAATCAATCAATTGATTCAACCTCAAAATGCAATGTGTTTTCCCAATGTGAGATATTTTCTTTGGGATGCCCACTAAATTAAATTCTCTAATAGTCAGGAATAGCATTTTATGATGGCCATACTTCAAATCTATATTAATACAGCATACAATTAGTAGTCAACTTATATATTTTTTCATAGCAAGTCAATAAGGTATGTCTAGTTGTGAGCCATTTTTATAAATATACTTCTCATGATCTTGCACATCTAATTACTATCTTATCTGCCACTATTTTTTCAACCCTTAACAACCACATCAATTTATACCTCCTACACTTCAAAATTGTGGAATGTAAAAATATGGGATGGTAATGTACTTTAAAAAGCGATAACTTCATTAGGAAACAATATTTACTTGGCAATTAAGAAGTTTATATGATACCCACAAAACCCGAAAACAGTGTATACCTGAATTTCCTAGTTACAGTAAGTTTTATCAGATCCCCTTTGTTAATACTATCATTAACTAGGTAATACTATAATTTGATGATAGGTTTTCGGAAAAACTAGAATTTACTGAAATTAATTATTATGTTTCCAATCGTTCATAGTTATTACCAATTGAAACTAGTTTTACACAAAGTGAGTCAGTTAAAGGTGGTTTTGAAGGTGCCTAAGATCTGAACGATGCATGTCCAGACCTGCTTGTTTTTTGAAAGAAGTTGCTTTCGCCCTCAGTCTCTACCGAGCTTAGACACGTTCTGGAAGTGCAGACGTTTTTCTCTTCATGGGTTCACAGTTTTTGGTGATACTCTGGTGTGTGGTGGATTTTCAACATGATTAGTGAGAACCAAAGTGAAGAGGACAACACGTTATTACACAAGGAAGGTTTTTTGGAGAAACTTCTTTCTTTGGTGAATGAAAAGGAGAGTCACCACAGTGCAATACCACAAATGTATATTTATAATAAAGTTTACTAATAAAGGAATAAATTAACAATAAAGGAATGTGGTGTTGGCTCCACAAGATTCCTCATGTTGTGTTTCTAAGAAATCTTGCATATTCAAAAGATGCTTATGCAAGAAGAAAGGCATACTCTGCAACTCCAAGTGCTATGACAGTTTATCCTACATTTTTTCGTTAATATTTTATTTCCCCTTCTTGATTACATGCAATTTTATTTAATATTAGTTAGCAATACCCATATCTAGTTATGACTAGAAAGCATGTAGTGAAAACTAAAATTGTCAAACAAAAATTGTTATTTCAAGTACTGACTAGTAACTACTAGTATTAACAAAGGGGCTCTGATAATACTAGTTCCATCCAGGTAATTTTGAGTTTTAACTGATATAAGATTCCTACAGAAACAAATTTTAGTTATCACTAGTTGTAACTAGAAAATATTTATTGAAAACTAGAATTAATAAATGAGAAATGTGAATTCTAGTATTGCGTAGTTACTCCTTGTATTAACGAAGTGGCTCTAAGGAAATTAGCTGTAACTAGGTAATTCAGGTAATAACTGTTTTCAGGTTTTGATGGTAAAAAACACAAAGTAAATTACACACGTCTTCAAAAAGCTGATGCAAATCAAAAAAGCTTATATTACAGAGCAGTTCCTCAAATTAAATATAGATATTACCAATCCTCTGGATTCTATAAAGCTATGGGCCACTAACTACCAAGGAACCAGAAGAGTGGGAATACCCATACGTTAGTTGGAAACGATAATATTCCATCAATGTACAAGTATTGAGGAATCCTATTTTAATGAGTATGACACAGAATGAAAAACTAACAAGAAAAAGTAAATGCTGAGGTTAAGTCATGAGGCCAATGATTAGCAAAAAGTTACTAATTTTAGTAATAAGACCAAGTTATTTCTTAGGTGAGGATTTGATACTACGAAAGATGTTCTAGCTCATAAAGAGCTATGTCTTCATCGTTACTTTTGTGGAAGCTTCACAGCTAGGTACAATATCACTTATAGAAGTTTCCTTGAGTGAAAAGCGGTAACCTTGAGTTCAGCGAAGACATGATTTGCTTAAATAGCAGTAGAGTAGCAAGAATGAGCTAATGAGTCATTAATTTCATCACCTTTAATATTAATGACCCCTGGATATAGCGAGTAATTAGTTGCTACATGGAGATTGGACTCAGGTGAGAATAGGTAAGGCACATGTTTAAAGTTTCTTCAATAATTAATTACTCGAGTCAATTATCACATTTATTATGCCAGCTGGATAAAATTTGAACTTTAATTGATAATTTCAACTAGCAATGGATAGTCTTTGATAATTTTGGATCAATTTGTTAAAGCATATCAAAGTTGATTCCTTCAATCAGTTTTTCTATACATTTCAGAAACGAAAAAGTTCGAAATTTCATTGAAAATGAAAAAAGTAATCAATATTATTGCAATCAGTTAAGGCAAACAATGTCACCACAAGGGTATCGGAAACATTTTCATACCAATCCACAGCATTGCACAAAAAAATCCCTTATGGAATCTATTCTTGAGGTGTGAGGCAAACAACCCCAATGTTTGGTTCTCTGCTATTAATTGAACACATTCTTTTTATCCACTTTATTATTTATCTTAGTATATTAAGTATACTATTTATCCACGGGGATAATGCCAGTCCTGGTATACCTATAAGAAATAGCCTTTTCTACAAGGATACTCAAAACGAATTAAGTAATCCTGTTATCGCAACTAGATCTTGAAATTATGAAGGATGAGAATTATCTTAGCATTGTTTCAGGTGTCAATTCTATAACAATTTTTTTCTGTCAGTATGATTCATTTCAAGCGAAAAGTAAAGACTTCTTTCTATCCTGACGTACACATATAGGTACACCTTTGCCAGTTTTGCCCTTAAAAATGTTTGAGAAGAGCACAAACCCCTAATTCAACCAAAATCCTTTTCAGGCTTTCTTCTATTAATATGACACTATTATGGCAGTTATACTCGATCCCTAATAGTCTATTTCCAAGTATCGTACAAAGGATTTATTTGATACATTTTAAATCAGCCGTTGGCATAAAAATGCTCTTCAATTCTATCCAACTACTTATGACATATAGACCCGCAATAAAAAGAGTAAGGAGATAACAACATAAGTTTTCTCAAACCATAATAATTTAGCTTATTCGTAATATTTTTTTGAAGATTGGGATTTATTTTGCAAGAATATAATTATTGCAATGGGTGACTCCACGCGAACTTAAACAAAACTGCCATGCTCTCATTTAGCTACACCACTTCTGGTTCTGAAGGATTTTGGCACGAAAACTATGACCTTAGTGCTTCGAATACTGCAGTTAGCGCAAAATTGAGCGCCACAGCTCCAAACTTTGACTCCAATAAATCTCGATTTCTTTGCAGGATTTCGAATAATATGGCATTTGTATTGTATAAAAAAAATCTGAGATATATTTACCGTCAACTATACACTACGCAGACATCTATTCCGAGCTCTTAGATGAATTATATCTGAACTAATGTTGAAACCTTTTTTCGTGTTAATGGTCAAAATTCATTCTTAGAAAGGATCGACCTTAAATTCAATAAATAGTCATAACGCACGGCAACACGAAGTGTGAACAAGCTTTTATTTTTGGTGCATAAACATGAAGCAACAAAAACGGAAAGGCGAAAATGTTGCGATTTTTGTGGCGTTAACAAAGCGATGTTTGACATGTCTTTTTATGTTGACGTACATATTTTTCCAAGTTCAATGATTAGTCTTTCAAGTGCAAAAATCAATTGTGTATATTTTTTAGTTAAATATACAAAAAAGAGTAAACATAAAGAACTAATCTATCTATAAAGCTAACAATAATCGCGGACTTGCCTTCAAGAAACAGATAGAATGTCATCGATATATTTTAATTATCTTTTTGCTCGAAAGATTTTGTCATTCCCGGGTGCCGGGTTTCTTTCATTCGGCGGACGAATGCTTTAGTACCGGTGATGGGGGCAGGATCAGTGGGTGAAACCATGGGTGGGTATACAATGGGTGGAGGGAGGCGGGGTGAAGACCTACATCCTGCGGAGGATTCTGGGAGAGAGGGATGGGTGGGATGGGTGGCGCGATGAAAAATAAACGCCCAGAGTCGACGGAAAACCCTGCGGAAGTGGCGAAAAGTTGGATTTCCGGCCAGCAGTAACGCGCAAGCATAAGGGCTTCATGAACTTGTATTCAGATAAATTAATTTTGCAGATAAGTTTTTTAAAAATAATGAACTGCTGCTAAGCAAAATGTGGTGGAAAACGACAGGCCAAGACAGGGTGGTAAACCGAACACGCTTTGCTGAGGAATCCGAGATTGCTGTCCTGACGCACCGTGGTTTGATTGAGATATATGATCGGCCTTAGCGAACGAATTTTGACCGTTCCTTTTCTCTTCGGACCAAGTTATCACGCCAATATGTAAGCATACAATGCAATAATTGTGATACCAAAGAAAGCAAGGGCTGAGAAATGTTGGGAACACGTTCTCAACGCGAACAACGTTCTTTCTGGTGAACACTGAAGGGATCCTTATAGTTGAAAGATTATCCTGAAGACTACTTTTATTTTTAAAAGGGCGCCTTCCATCATTTTATTGGCTCAACTCATTACTGAGCGGTACCAGTCGAGTGTCCGATGTAAATTTCCCTGCGCGCGCAGACCAGGAAGGGAGGCGGGAAGGAACTCAATGCGTTTAAGGCGCATCGTATTTCTCTATTTCCCACCTACAACACTTCCGCCTCAATTCATCCGGCCCATAATGTCGGCAACCCTTCCTTCTCCTGCCGAGGTCAAGGAGAATTCAAAATCCGTGAAATAGTTAGCCATGAAATTTTGGATGAGCTCCAAGAGGATGAAACAGAAGATGGAAGAATTCCTGAATGAAGACTGACTCGGTTTCAGGGAGAGAAGAGAAATGAGAGAAGCTATTTTAGCCGTGAGACTTATCATAGGGAAGAGGATTCATATCCTAATAGAGAATCAGAGTCATTACGGTGAATGTCATAGAGAAGAGAAGTCGCCCATGGTATTCAAGATTTATATTATAAAAGCCATTATTGTAAAAAGGAAAACTAAAAACGGGAATATAAGTGCATGAAAGAAAGCAGCATATTTCGCTTTGCTAGCGATCACCAGCGATGGAAGAAGCAGGAAAGATGTTGTGAGCAGAAAAACCCATGCAAAGAAGGCATTCTACCAGAAAAAGTCTGCTGACAGCTATTAAGATAAGCGTGGAAGTAAGGAATTATTTTGCTAAAGCATATTTTTGGAGCATGCATTGATATGGCAGTGAAGAATACACGATAAGAGATGCAGATCAAAAGAGATTGGAAGCAATGGAGATGTGATGCTCTCGAAGAATGATAAAGATCAAATAAACGTTGAGAATCACCAACACAGAAGTTCTACGAAGAGCTGAAGAGAAAAGAAGACATAATTCAAACTCTGAGAAGAAGGAGAAACAAAATGAATGGACAAAATTTGTGACACTACAGACAAATGAAAAACATAATGTAAGGAGAAATGAATGGAAATAAATCCCATTATTTTTATAACGGGAAGATCAGTAATTTGATTGATTAAACAAACAATGAAGGACGTCAAAGCGAAGAGCAATTGTAGGAATGAAGAGGCTAGCTGACGGGCAAGTGGATTAAAGAGCAGCAGCAGAAATTGGATTGGATGGATGACTACTGATGATGAAAATGACGGCACCGGAGGCCTAGACCACAGAGTAAGTCCCTTTTCGCGTTATAACTCTTTCAGAACTACAAACCAGGGAAGCCTACCACACAGTATTTCCGTGGTTTACTTTGCTTTCGGTGTCAGAATCATCGAATTATTTTCGCGACCTTAGTTTATGAAAAAGTATCCTGCCAAATCCTTGATTTTTCTTTTAGCATCTCTAAGTATTCTTCTTCGAAGGAGGGAAAAACTGGTAAAATTGTCACAACTATACTGAATGTGTGGTACTATTGTTAGTGTTTCCCTCTGTATGATGCGGATGCGATGCACGAGACGTTAGCGTTCAAAGGAAAGCAGACGGAGGACGTTCGTTAATGAAAGACGTACTGCAAAGAAGATAGCCACAAGGAGCGAGTCGGGTTGGCTGAAGAGATACACGTGGGTGTGCATTAAAATAGTCCAGTGGGGTGCAATCACGGTTCTCCATAACGCGCGTGCACTCGCGTGATCGTCATTTTTCAATTGCGCGCACGGGAGTTAAACTTAATCGCCATTTTCTCAAACTTTGACATGTGCTTTTAATCACAAGTGTCAATTGATGGAGTGCGTTCTAAGAACACTAAATGTTAGCAATATCCAAATCGAGTGGTTTGAATTTTGAGTAGCGATAAAGACAACGCAAAAGAAGGAAACGTGATTCCACCCCTGACGAGTTAATGACCGGAAAATAATAAGTTTTAACTGATGCAAAAGGTATTGGTCACATACATGTATTATAGATAAATTTAAGAGAAATATTTTCCCGTTCTGGATTTGCTCAGTAAATTTAAAACTCAATTTTTCATGCATTCTCATGTCGAAAGAGATTTTCATTAAAATATTGAAGCCCAATTTAAGTCCTAACAGTTTGTTTTTTTGTCAAATACAACATTTTTTTGTAGTTTGATTAATTTATTCCAATCAAAACATCTGTTTGAGCAAGAAATTCACAAAACGCCCTGAATGATTTCTCAAATCAATATTAAATTGTTTGACAAGGAAATATAAAACACTTTGTTTAGTTTATACCAACGTGCAAAGCACAAATCCACTTGGGAGCCTTAGGTAAGCTATCAATGGACTCACTTGATGGATTGTAATTTGCCTTACGCACGTACTGATATCTTGTTGATAGACAAGCATTATGCCTTTGGGTATCGCAACTAACAGAAGCTTAACTGCAATGATAAATTGGCCTTCTTATGGCATCAATATTTCTAACTTGACGCTTTGGTTAAAGATCTCTCACTTACGGAGTGTATCCCGAGATGATTTAAGTAATGAATGACCTGCAGCAGGTGGTGAACGACAAAGGTCAAAGGCAAGCAACAAGTGCTCTCGGAGAAGAATTGGTGCTCATCGTTTGATCAAGAGGTGGCCGTTTGGGAGAGGGAGCGGAGGGGGGGGGGAGGGAGAGGAAAGAGGGTGAGGGTCAGTGCTTGTGCATTGCATTGTGGGTTGAGCTGGTTAGCCGATGGTTCGTCATCTGTGTTTGTGGAATGACGAGATAGCTAACTTAGATATAGTACGCTTATATGATAACTAGCGAAAATACTCGTTGATTCTCAACGGGAGAGAAAAAATGTAGTAGTGATGTTTAAACAAAAGGGAAATGATTTCGAGTAGAAAAATAATAATGAAATCGCTTTTAAATTTATATACAAAAGTTTAAAAATTGAAAACTAAATTCTGGTATGTTTTTAATACAAAGATGATGGTTTATAATTAAATCAAATCGTAGTGGAAAGCGGAAGGTACCCGTTGAAATTCAACGCGTGTGAAAAACATTGAACTTATTTTATAATAAAACCACAAATCCTGAAGAATAGTGTCAGCGTGGCCATTTAAGGAGATTGTAACCTATCTTGTACGTTTTGTTCGTTGTAGTAGACACGCTGACCATTTTCCAGGTGCACGGAGAGATGAGATACCGTTCGTTTTCTTTCATGACGGGAAACCCAAAAATGGGCCACGCAGACTCATTACTACTTAAATAGCACCCAGGTTGATAGATGGTCACCTCGTCCCTCCGGTTCTCTTGAGCCGTCTTCTGAGTGACTGACGGCTTCATGGCTTCCCTTGTTTACATACATATATATGCATTCAATGACTTAATTGAGTAGCGCTATTCAACTTTGATATGTGCGTTTAGTATCTTAATTAGGGTACAATCCAGCGGTTGACAACATCAAAAGGAGCATTTGTAGTGGCAGCTATTTTTATTTGACCTATCAATCCACCATCATCCGGACTGCGACTACGATGTGAAGAGTAGCTATTATCATTGGTTACCATTGCTAAATAAAAAAAACTATGGTGATTCTTAGTGCACTAGCCGATTTAATGCAAGGATGTCATTGATTGTGCAGAATTTTCGCTCTTCCTTCGGGTGAGAAGCGTGTAGTATCGTCATTATAGTTTCCGCCGTCTTAAAACAGAGTAAAGTTTCGAAACAGATGGATCTATATTTGAACCAGATTTATAGTTGGTTGCCCGACCGTAGGTTGGGTTGGGATGAAATTTGTGCGGTTCTTAGAGTAACCCGAGAAAAACCACGGGGAGATATTCATGCGATCGCTAGTGGACATGTCTTTGAGCATCCAAGTCTAACCTTAGTCGTTTTTTTTATGCAAGGACTCAGTTACTCACGAAGAAGATATTCCTCATGCTTTAGAAGATTTTTTCGAAAGGTTACCCTTTATTCTATTAGGCATGTTTATGGGTATATTTTTTAGTCCAAGAAGGGAAACACAGCGGCGAGTGAGACTCTTTAATAGGCAACTCGAGAATTGAGTGAATATAAGTTTACTACACTATAACACTTTTAAACAAATATAAATATTTTGTAACTTTTATGATGTGGGAATTGGTCTAAAAAACAGTTCACAATCGTAATGAGAGGCAGGCGGTTCCACTACGTGTAATATATCTGAGTATTAAACAATAATAAACAAAGCTGTCTTTGTTGTAGCAAGAGAGGCATTATTACCATTACTATTCGCTGCACATAAATATTCTTGCACGTTCAATTGCTTGCGTAGCCTCTTTAATTCTTTTATGTGTATCGTTTACTACGTAAGTGTGCTCTGATATACATGCAGTGCCCCTATGAGAGCTACTTTGAGAATAGACTTTGAAGAGTAAACCTGTTGTAAATGTGCATTGAATTATCGATTACCCCCCGAAGCAATCTATCATGCGGCCCTTGGGACTCTGGGCCCGTCTTATACAGATTTCCTTTCTACGTGTTATGATGGACCTGCAGGAAAATAAAATATATTTAAATGCTAGAGACATGAATATCCTTTGAAATCAAATCTCTGGTTGTCAATGAAATTTGCTATTGCTGATTTTAGAGAAAAATATAAAATGTTTCAGCTAAAAAAATAAATTTCAGACAAGCATGAAGCCTAAAAAAATTAATAGAAAGAAATATAATTTATTCAGCCATCCGATACAAATATCCCGGCTCTCTATCTTGAGTGAAAGTACTTTTAAAAAGCAAAAAATGAAACAACTGCACCGAACCCAAAGCTTAGTATGCACCACCAGGGGGGGCCTTAGGGGGCCCCGAGGGCTTTTCAATATAGCCTATGTTACAGACATATTACCTACAGCAGATACCTATATTTTCTATCGACATGAAAAATTTCAGCTCAATCAGTTCAGTAGTTTTTGAATGATGGAGCAACAAACAGACAGACGGACATACAGACACCATAACATTTTTATATATGTATAGCTGAATTACTCCTGCAAAGCTCGGGATAACACTTCCTTTATAAATTACCAAGTAAGAGGAGAATCGATTGAAGAAAATGAAAATTTTCATTCTTTCGGGTACCCGATAAAATAATTTTTAGCTCTCTATCTTGAGTGAAAGTATTTAAAAAAGCAAAAAACTTTAACCATTGCACAAAACCCAATGTTTTGAATTCCTAATCAGGTTAACTGAGCAAAATGATTTCCAATGCGTTAAAGACCAAAGCTGGTTGTCAAGGAAATATGCTGTTGTTGATTTCTGAGAAAAAATTAACCACTGCACGAAACCCAATGCTTTGCATTCCTAATCAGATTAACTAAACTAAATCAATTTTAAATACGTTTAAGACTAAAATCTGGTTGTCAAGGAGATATGCTATTGTTCATTTCTGAGAGAAATGTGCGTTTTTGCAGATTAAAACGCGGTTTTCAGACAAATACTTATAGGAAAAGTTATTTAATTGAAAAGATTATAAACTTCATTTTTTTAGCCATTTGATTTTTAAAAATCCCAAACCTCTATCTTCAGTGGAAGTACTTTTAAAAAACTAAAAATGTAACCACTGCACAAAACCCAATTCGTAGCTTAAACCACCAAAGGGTCCCTTTTTGGGACGTTTTGGGGCCCTGAGGTATTTTTAGATAGCCATAAAAACCTTCTCCTTGAAATAATTACATGTATGTGCCAACTTTCATGGTGATCGGTGAAACGGTGTCTATTAATTCTATTAATCTCGGACAGAGAGAGAGACAGACATCCATCCATAGATAACAGTTGTCGGGCCACCAAATTAATTTTATTCAACCTATAATTGAGAGTTTTTGAGAAATATTTAAATTTATTAAATTTAAGGACCGCATAAAGTATTTATGAAACCCTCTGGAGTAGAGTATTACTTGTGTTTTCCAGCATGTGATGCCGGGTAGATGGGCTTCGCAGATATACCGATCCTTTTTTAGTCGTTTCCTTTTCAGTATTCGTACATGCTTTTAGTCCAATCCAATGGCTTTTTTATTTTATTACAAAAAATAGCAATCGTCTAACTTTCACTGCTTTCTTTATCATATGTTTTATAGATCTTTAAATGGATCAGTTTAACAATTTTTTTTATTTCCAGTGGTGCCATTGCAGAGTACTACATATATAATTTTCAATGAACTCCCGATCATCCGTGCGTGGATTATCCGTGTAGCGGATTATCCGCGCGTGGTTTTTTACTCTTTGTCGATATTTTCTGCGGTAAATATAAAAAAGAATCAATGAAAAAACACATTTGTAATTTAGCAATCTAAAACAAGCAAGACTTACATAAGGCCATTTCTTGCCACTTAAATCCACCATATAAATAATAATTTTTCTCCTTACTTACTCATAATGAACATGTTATGTTTACCTCATTGTTTATCGTCAGTATCTCTCCAACTTTTGAGCCATGAATACGCACTCTCCGGAGCTTTCTCGCTGGTATATTTACAACAATTAATGGTTTCGTCCACAATAAATTTCATAAGATCCAATGAAAGATACAATTTTCGGAAAAATCTAGTATCGCACAATCTTCGCTAGCACTCCCCTTGCATCTAGAATCATGGAGATCGCATCCGTGAATTCCCGGATTCAGATCCGTAGAGTGCCATATGAATTCCGGTAATTTCTTCTTCGAATGTGGCGGTAAATCGTGAAGATACAGGTCTTCCGTGTTTTCCTACGCATTGTTCCATCATCTTCGGACGACGGCGTTGCAGTCGTGAAGCTAGGCTTGTGCGATGAGTCGATTAATCGAAGTCATCGACGATGATTTTAGTCATCGCGGTGGGATGACTGTAATCGATGACGATGAATGTCATCGACCATCGATGTCGATGAGTCGATGATAATCATCGACCCCGATGAGTTGATGCGAATCATTGATGTCGATGAGAACCATCGATGAGGATGATCGATATCATTATATCACTAATTTTTCTTCTTTTGTTCCATTCATTTGAACGCCTTAAATCTAAAATGTATAAAGTATAAGCACCCCAGCTATTGCGCCTTGAGAACGATGGCAGGACCACAGTGGGATGATTGGAATTCATGTTATTCCTCAAGTTTGTGGTAGACGATACAGAAGTAGCGATCACGTTCAATCACAGTTAATACGCAGTAGCAGTGGTAGCATTGTATTCGTTGGTTGCACTGGTTCAGTTGATAGCTGCGGTAGCAGCCTGAGCTAAATCGGCTAAATTCACCGAATTCACAGTCACAGTGATTTCGATTATTTAGTCACAGGCTGTGATTGCTACTTTTCAGTGTCGCTGATTCAATCACAGCGATATATCGCTCATCACTACTGCACAGTTCATCAAGAGTCATCGATCATCGTAATTCATCCATCATCGGCATTCATCGATCATCAACATTCATCGATCATCGATATTCATCGATAGTCATCGATCATCGTGTTCACTCTATACGATGATCGATGACAGCCATCGTCATCGAAACATTTCGATGAAATTTTTTCATCGAAGTTCGATGACCAAAATCGGTCATCGCACAAGCCTACGTGAAGCGGTCGTCTCTACGCCGACTTTCGACTTTGGCAGTCGTGAAGTTGCAGTGGTGAAGTGGTCGTCTCTACGCCGACTTTCGACTTTGGCAGTCTTGAAGTGGTCGACTCAACGCCGAATTTCGTCGGCAACGCCGGCAAAAAAATTCGTCCGAAGAAGATGGACCAACGCGGAGTAAAACCTGGAAGACCGGTATCTTCACATCTATCAACCCGCGGAAGCCTACACAAGGCGGTAAATCGACTTCATTTGAGCTATCTTCAGATTCCGAAAGTGAACTTGGAAATTATTTTTCTTTAGCTGAGACTCCCGCCCGACGTAGATGTTTAGCAGATTGAGCTCTAGAAGAATCTTCCTCATCCTCTTCAGTACCTAAAATTTGCACGCTTTCCCTCTCCTCTCGATCTCATTCAAACAGTACCATCGATCAGAATTTTTTTATTATTTATTTAAATCGATGAGATTTTATGGCGACGTGATCGGGAGGTTGGGGAAAGTAGAGATATAGAGTAATCTTCGGAAATTTTGTCTAAAAATTCGTCCCCGCGCTCATTTTCTTCCAGAATTTCTTAAAAACCTTCCGTTGGAATGCTCTTCTTGAAAAATACATACGTTCTTTATGTATTTTTGGACGTAGAATCAGTGAATGCTTCAAAGGGGACGGTGGAGAATAAACCAACGATGATTCAAGGGCAAAATAAAGCCTAAGTTTGAAGGAAGCCGCAAGACAGCCAAAATAAAGCACTGGTAAATGTAAAAATAATCAGTCCCAAAATGCCGAGAGAAAAGTCCAAGATGACGCGCAGGACAATATACGAACAAAGCACTGTTGAGGTTGCCTCTGGTAATCCAAAGAACGCCCTGCTACCAATCAAACGCAGAGGTCGGTAAAAAGTCCAGAGATGAATGACCAAACAAAGCAGGGAGATTAACAATAAATGCACAGTGGAATTATTTCAGAAGACGAAGTCCAAACAGTATGCAATGGGTCAAAAAATGAGCGAGAAATGAGTAGAAGGACGCATCGAGAAAAAAATAACGTTAAAGATGTACGAACAATAAATCTAGCAGCTGTGGGTAATACGATACTCCAGAAGCACTATCGCGAAGCTAAGGGATGACCATGGACCCTCATCAACTCCCAAGGCCAACGTGCCTGGGAGAGGGAAATCCTCAAGCTGATAAGCTGTCAGCAAGAAAAAGATAACAGACAAAAGAAAGACCATAAATACAAGCGAGCTCCCTGTGACGGTCAAGATAACTTCTAAGGCCGTTTTACACGGTACATTTGTTTGTACAAACTGTTCCGTGATCTCTTGCATGAGGGAAAATGTATCGTATAAAGCGGCAAATTGTATGAACCCTTGTGCAAATGTCTCAATGCCTGCACGGGAAATAGAACCTGTTCTAATTTCGTTGAGACAAACGTACAATCTGACGTACATTCGTTAGTACAAAATCTTTCATCGTGTAAAACGGCCTTAAGAATCATGTAAAACCCACAAGAGTTTGTCAGACCTTCGGCGACATAGCAAGCCTCTCAAAACAAAATGCAGCGAAACGAAGTTTTTTTCCGCCGAACGTCACTTCCAATACTTCAGCCAATGGATCACGGTGTCATCGGGTCATTGAAAAGGAATTAGCGAGTTTGTCTTCTCAGGACGCTAGCCAATGAAGATGATAATGTATTGAAAATTTGGAAGAAAATGGCAAAATTGGATGCAATTCACGGTGTGTCACAGGCCTGGTCCTCCGTGAAACCTGTTAAACTAGTTCGTTCTTGGAGGAAACTTTTGTTTAGCCTCAAAGGTGATTTTTGGGGATTTTCCGAGTTGGGGGGTTTATTGAAAACCATGAAAGGATTCGAAAATGTTGATGCGGAGAACTTAGAAGAATGGCTAACGAGAGACGAAAGAGTCCAGGTCTTCCAGCATGTGACTGATAGCGATATTGTTGACGCCGCGATCGGACAAAGGGGGGAAAGGTAGTGGGGAGAGTTGAAGTAGCGGGTATGAAGACGAGGGCGGCAGCGAACGCATAAATCACAGCCAGGCGCTCAACTTCGTAGGTGCATTATACGAAGCAGTGGGAATAAGACTATAATGGCATTATCGCTGCTAAAAAGATACGCGTTAGGGTGAAGAAAACTCACTATCAGTCCATGAAACAATTTAAAATAACGACTATGACTATGTGCGCAAATGATATTACATCGTTTTTTTACGTATACTATGAAAATTATAAGAAATAAATGTGAAAGTTCGGATTATCCGTGTTTTCTGATTATCCGTTCGTCCTCTCCCCATCATTAGCCCGGATAATCTAGAGTTCACTGTATTTATATAATTATATATCTTTATATTTAAAAAATATTTTTTGCTTCTGTCATTTAAATGTTATTGAATCAATATATGTAATTCACCTTAACTATGATATTATTTTCACGATAAACGTCCTTATTTAGCAATGAAGAGACTTAGTGACTTCCACAGTTTATTTAATATAGAACGACCGGTTTTGGCTGTCAAGCCATCTTCAGGTACATTAAAAAAACATGGAAAAAACAGGTTTATATATACTATGGGAAGTTGTTATGGGAGGGGGTGGGGGTGAGGTTGGTTGAGCAGGGAGGGAAAAGGGGGTGGGGGGGAACAAAGTATGTGTTGTAACTGGGAGAGAGGGTGGGGGGGGGGTTAATCACTCGAGTTGTGGGGGGTTGGGGTTTTGGGAGGGTGATGAGTAATAAGGGGGATGGGTTAGGAAATGTTACGTCATTGAGAAAGTGGTTTCCTTGTGATCTCCCGAATTTCTAGGGCATCCATTCTCCTTCCTTTCCCGGCAAAATGCAGGATTTCGGGCTCAAAGCTGCTTCGGTGCCCCATCTCCAAAAGGTGTCGGGCGAAGGATGACGTATCGTCCTTATTCTTCCAGCATGCCTTGTGTTCTTTTACTCTTGTCTTGAAATTTCGCCCCGTTTGACCAATATGCCCTTGACCTCGACAATATGAACAATATGACCTCGACGAATATATTTGACCAATGGATGCCCTAGAAATTTGGGAGATCACCCTACAAGGAAACCACCACCTCAATGACGTAACCTTTCCTAACCCATCCCCCTTATTACTCATCACCCTCCCAAAACCCCAACCCCCCACAACTCGAGTGATTAACCCCCCCCCCCAACCTCTCTCGCAGTTACAACACATACATTGTTCCCCCCACCCCTTTCCCCTCCCTGCTCAACCAACCTCACCCCCACCCCCTCCCATAGCAACTTCCCATAGTATATATAAACCAGTCTTCTCCATTATTTTTCAATGTACTACCTGAAGATGGCTTGACAGCCGAAACCGGTCGTTATTTTTTAAATAAACTGTGGAAGTCACATAGTCTCCTCATTGCTATTATGGAGCCCTTCCACCACGTCATAGCTTCTAATTTCGATGTAAGTCCTTATTTAGCTGAATCGAGGGCTTCCGAAGTGGTTGGTAAAAATGCTTCACAGGAGGTGTCTTCAAGTCGAAGTGATTAGAAGGAAGTGACATCACTTCGACCTGAAGACGCCTCCTGTGACGAAGGAGAAACTGTTGTAATGGAAATTGACCAAGGCAGCTGTTCCGGAAAAAAAAACATATCCGGCATGCCCTTCTATGTATTTTAGGCTTGAGACCCATGACATGAGTAGATGAAGATTTTTTTTTCATTGCTTATAAATTCTGGTACACATTTTATGTGTAGTCGATAATCTTCACAATATACTAGTGGTGGACATAAAAAATGAGTAGGAACCATTACTTTCTTTGAGAGATGAGTCAAACAAGGCGGTATCCCTCATCAACACTATTTGATTTTCTTCTTCTTCTTTCAAGAGATATAGGTCAAATAAGTTGGATTTTTAATTATTTATTACTCTTTGCTATCGTTTCGCATTGTTATCTATGATTCATCAATGCTACAATGCAAATATGAGGCGTTTTTACATAAATGGGATATAGCTAACAATTTTTAGGTTATATTTATGTTATATAGTTTATAAACATTTCATTTTTCAATTTATCTCAGAGAGAGTTCCTTCTAAATTATTTGCATGATTATATTTTCGTTGCTATTAATTGTATGTTTCAATTGTTGTTATTATTGTCAGTTTGTTTCAAAATTCAAAATATAATTAAGTGTTGTTAAACCATATTAGATTATAATAAATTTTGCTCAATTTGGCGATGTCTGTTTTTATTGCAGGATGTTTTTTTGTGTAATGTGCACCATTTAAAAAAAATATTTTACATAAGTTGGGTTCTGAATCTATTATTTTTATGAGTTGAAAATTGAGAGTGTGGTAATTTGTGATTGTATGATCTGCTAGTGCACATAATTGAAATTTGGATTTAATTGAAATTTAATGCTGGGATAATCTATTTTTTAGATATTGAGATGTTTGACCTACATACTTTTTATCACAGTCATTACATGGCATTGAATAAACGACGTTACTCTTCAGTTCTTTAGGAGTTTTAGATTTTCATTACGAATATATGAGATTGTGTTGTGTATTATGATTCCTGTGTGCTATTTTATAGTCTGTGTTTTTGAATACTTTTGTTATTTTTTTCAGATAGACCTTTAATATAAATAACTCCTTGATATTGAGATGTTTTTACGTTTGAGGTGCAATAGTTGTATTGATTGATTTTTGTTGTTGAGAAAATGAACTTTTCGAAGAATAAATTATGGAGTGAATTAGCTTCTTGGGGAAATGGTTTTTTGTAAAATCATACTCAATAATTTTTAAATTTTTACTGTGAAAACATTTATGGCTTAAACTTAGTTCTCTGAATTTAGGAGCTATTGCTGTGCTTACTTGCTGTACTTACTTGCTGTGAGAATGCTTGTGTGTGTATAAGCTTACTGTGTTGATATTTTGTTTAAAGGGTGGTGAGATAGGAAATGTAAGTACCAATCAGCCTTATGAGGTTTCTTCCACCAGTCAATGGTTATTGTGCTATCAGGATTTCTTTTTGTAATCATGTCTAGAAAAGGGAGTGTGTTATTGTTCGTGCACGCATTGATAAGGACAGAAGTGATAACAGATTGAACAAGAGAGATTCGCATCTTTGTCTCCAAATCCTTCCGAAAACATTTAACTCACTCACTTAACACGTATCAAAGAGAATATGACCGTCACCAAAAACGACCAGCATGCGCTCCTTGAGTAATCCTTGGCAGAATTTCTCGCGGGAAAATGAACTTATAAGTGGAAGTCGGATTCAGATGAAATTTATCCAGTGTGGAATTTCGTTCTACTGTTCAAAAAGAGAAAACTATTCCAAGACCGATCACAAAACGAAAGTGAAGCCACACGAAAATGCAGAACAAATAAAGTGCCTGAAAAATTGAAGAATCAGAAAGGAGGCTGAAGAGAGAGAGATACGAAAAGGGAGATCGTTCGGGAAAGAGAGAGAGAGAGAGAGAGAGAGAGAGAGAGAGAGAGAGAGAGAGAGAGAGAGAGAGAGAGAGAGTATGTGCATCCAAGACGTGAATAATGCTTGAAGAGTCGAAGGGATAAACAAAAGGGAAGACAAAAAAAAACAATACGGAGTTCAGATGAATATGAAAAGCAGCACGACGGCATGTCGATATTCTCAATGCCGCGCGGAATTGGCAATATCGACAGGGGAAAACACAAAAGAATTGTCATTGAAGAAATGTCATAAAATGTTCTAAGCTTACAATTAGATGACGTAGCTCGATACACTCCACGTGTGTTTGCGGGATCGTGGTTCGACTTCCACGGCGGGTGCATAGTCTTTCGTTGAGAATTCCCCATATTTGCGAGTCTATTCATCGGGTGATTCTCACACCAGTCAAAACTATTGGGATCAGGAGAATACATCCTTGTTAAAAAGATCAGAAGCTCTCCCGGCGTACACTGGTTAAGAAGTCTATTTCGGATGCCCAAAGGATGAAATTCTTCACGGCTGCCGACGTTTCGAAGGCTAAGTCTTCTACCAGTTCAAGATTGAATGACATTCAGCCCTTTTAAGAATTCTCCAACACCAATATGAAATTTTATCAAACCCATGCTTCAATTTTGCCAAAGTTCTCATTTTTAAGATAAAATTAGGGCTTGCAACACCCTTTGTGAAATACTCACACCTCAAAAATGTCGTCTGGTTCCAATCTTTCCAATAGAAGATAATTTATAGGACATTACTGTCGATAGGGAATACGAACCTCTCTCTCTCTCTCTCTGTGGTTTTCGACGTCACTGAAATTTCATTTTTAGACACCGAATAAAACGGCAGATTAATAAGTTTTTGTAATTCATCACTAATTCACACTTAATTCCTTGGAAATGGAGCACAACCAATGAAAACATTAGCCCCACCATATTCCTTGTGAAGATAAAATACTGACCAATCGGTGTACATGTAACGGAGGCCGCTCTCTTTTTAACTGCATTAATTAGGACCAAGGCATATGGAAATGAAACTTCTTTTTGTTCTGATCCTCATGAATATCATAAAATGAAAAAAATTCATGAAAATAAACCCGAAATCTCCGCATAATAATTGAAAAGTAAACCTTGAGAAAAACATAGTAAAATAGAAAAGTATTTTATCGGTGATTTGGTACACTCGATTTTTAAAAGTAGTGTTCATCAAGAATGTTTGACAGTAGTTTGTCACTAATTTCTACAAAAGGCAACTGCTTCAGTGCGGCACTCAAGTGCTGCGGAGCACCCAAAGTTATTACTCTGGGCACTAAATAAGAAGCACTCCAAGCTTCTTAAAGGACTATGATATGAACAATTCATGGACTTATCAAAAGACCTCGTTCATGATAAAAGTTTGAAAAATAAGCTAAAAGACCAGGATTGCAACTGTGTGTTCTTGACAGCGGCGTCGTATCGAAGGGATACATTGAAAGTAATAAAAAAAATGAAGTACTCGCGGAAGTAACTAAGACTTGCGACAAATGACAAATGTTCATTCGCAAGCGCTCACGAAATCCGAGTGGAAAATGTCGCTGGGGAGAAATGAATTAAAAGATTTAATCTCTCGTCCGCTCTCAGGCCAATCGAGTTACTTGAAGGAAGTCGGCGAAGAAGCTGAGAACTCGCTATTTCGAAAGAAACACTCAAAATCACGTTTCATCTTCCTCGCTATGGTTGCCTTAAGATTCCCATTTCAATGCTCGGAACGACGCCATCGTGGACCCTTTTTCCCCAATTTGGGTCACATTTTGCAGAATTTTTAATTTTAATGAACAACAAAACTATGTGAATTTATGGGCTCGTCCTCTTTAAACTTTAATGGAAAGGAATTGAATTGGCCCATCTCCGTGACAGAGAACCGTCTAAGTATCTTAGGACTCTTACAAGAACAGAAATACCGCTGATGTACGCCACACATGAGTCCAGTGTTCTTAAATATCACTTTGAAATTTTATATAACTAAATTTATAAATTCGCTCCAGTTTTTTAAAATAATCTCTATATAAAAGTAACATAACATGTTTTTTTTATCCAAGCTCTTCATTTTATGACTGCCTTTTTTACCTCATCACTTTCATTTAAATTTTTCTTCAGAACAGTTATATACCCTGACTCTTGGAAAACTAATCCCTAGTAGCAGAAAAAGGTTGTCACAACGTTTTAGCAACGTTCCAATGGGAAAATCAATATGTGGTCAAAATATTTCCTGAAATTGCCACAATGTTGCATAACGTTGCGTGCATGTTGTCACATCGTTAAATTTCTCGACTATTACGCTGTATGTACATTACCACAACAGTTGCAAAGTAACAATTGAAAAACTTTCTCTAGAAGCACTATTACGCGATAGCATTCTTTAGTAGGGATGGAATAAAAAATCGATTCTTCATCATAATCGATTATTTGCTTCCGATTCTTTCGATTATTAGATCGATTATGGGTGGAAGATTTAATCGTTGAATCGATTATTCAATCCCGATTATGACTGTCAGAAAAAAATCGGCGGGATTGGTGTAATTTGAAAATTTACCGAGGGAAAAAATAATCGGCTTTAGAACTTTGATGATTTTTTTCGCAACTACCAGTGACTCGTTTTAAAATAAAAAGATTTAAATAGCCCATGAAAAAGCTAATTTTTGCATTTTCTGTTTGAACTGCGATGGCAAGACTGTAACATCTGCAAGAAGACGAGTGAAAACGCCGTAGATAAAAAATATGACTCAAATGCATGAGGTTTAACGAGAGATGAGGTAAAACGTTTATGACTTTTAATGACAGACAGTTTCATTTCAAGGATAACGCTAATAATATTTGACCTAATTTATAAGTATTAATGCTCCTGATATTTACAGCATGAAGTATAAGATGTCGAGAAAACATATAATTTGAAATACTAAGCTAATTTTTCGAAAAAAATAGAATAACTAGGTACATTATACATATGATTTACTCCATAAGTTACTATTTCTGTCGAAATAATAAATATATATATTTATAACTCAAGTATCATCATCACTGAGCGATGTAAATTACAATCATTGTAAATTTTGCATCATGTTGAGTGTGAATTAGAGCTATACCAAGTATTACATATGGAGACATATTTTTTACTGTATTCCAGGCACCTATAACATTCCCATTTTGTCAATACCTCTCTCCTTTACAAAACCTTTACAATAACCTTGATTAGTCACTTATTATTCTCCTCTTTTCAATTAGGTTATTTAACACAAATGCACAAAAATCAACTCATTATATACAGCTCTCTATCCCCACATCACTTCACAGTATCGTTTACTTCAGTCAGAGAACATAAGTATATATCACTGAATATAATGATTTCACCACAATCATACAACACCGTGAAATAATTTCAACAGACCATTCGTTTCAAAAATCTGGGCGCATAGCTTTCCGCTTCGCATTCTCTGCGATCCTCCACATGAGTCTACGATTATTCCATCCGTCACAGATATATCCGCAGAAAAATCGTATGATTATTTACCGATTCTTCATATGCTACCCGTCAGGCATGCGCAGACCAATGATCATCCTTGACGATCCTTCACAGGCTTGACATGAATCGTATGATTCTTCCGATTCTTCTGCTCGTCACAGAAGCTACGAACTTCACAGAAAAATCGCATGATTATTTACCGATTCTTCTAATAATCGATTATGCTTACCCGTCAGGCATGCGCAGAGCGATGCTCATTCTTGATGATCCTTCACAGGCTTCACATGAATCGTATGATTCTTCCGATTCTTCTGCTCGTCGCAGAAGCTACGAACTTCACAGAAATATCATATGATTATTTGCCGATTCTTCATAATCGATTATGCCTTCCCGATTTTTGTACTGAATCGATTTTCCCGACACGATCATCATATGATACGATTAATCGATTACTGATAAATTTGTCTCATCTCTATTTTTAGTGCTTTGTATTATCCTACCTTGTACATACCTAATGATATAACACCTATCTCACAATGTTATATATCCTACGGCTCCATACGCATATTCTCGCATCCGAAGTTAAAGTCGTGAAAGTCGTATATATATGGCACCTCCCGTGGATTAAAGTGACTTCGAGAACTAATTTTCAAGTGGCAATTCCATGATATTTTGGGGGAATACCATCCAATCACGATAACAGTTATAAGGCATTAATTAATTGAAACCTTTATTGCCACATAGTATGAATATGTATGCAATATTACTGAGACTAAACAAGATTTTTTCCTATCCCACACGTTTGTTCACATTCACATTCAAAAGCAGACAAACAACCAGCCCCTGCCTGTTGAGGGTCTCACTCGATTAAAAATGTATAATCATATGTGGGTGACACATATCTGAGTCCAAATGTTTTATTCCAGAAATACACGTACACGCAAAAAGAACAACGGAAGCTTGGAACACAGCGTGTATAGGAAGCCGACGCACACCAACCTATATCTGAACGGGAAAAGTAACCACCATCCCGCACAAAAAAATAGGTGTGTTGACCACGTTGTTCCATCGTGCGAAGGCAGTGTCGCATGAGGGGAACCAAAACTCTGAAATTGAGCACTTGAAGAAGACCTTTCGTACCGAAGGATACACACAGAGATAGATCCAATTGGCCTTAAAAAGGACCATCACTCAGGGGACGAAAGAAACGCAGACCAAACCAAGAAGCAGAGCCTGTCTCCCCTTCATCCCAAAAGTATCCAACCAGATCTTGAGGATACTAGCCAAGCACGAGATCGAGCCGACCCACAGACCAACGACAAAAACTTAAAAACATCCTAGGATCCACAAAAGACAACCTTCCGTTGAAGACACCTGGAGCATACAGCATCCCTTGTGAATGCGGAAAAGTGTACATCGGTGAGACTGGACGCACCGTAGAAACACGCCTGAAGGAACACGAAAGGTGCATCAGACTCTTCCATCCGGAAAAATCGGCTGTGGCGGAACATAGCCTGGAAAATGGCCATATGATCGAATTTGCCAACACCAAAGTGCTTTGCAAAACAAAGGACTATTTGGATCGCATTGTAAAAGAAGCTGTAGAGATCAGGCTGGAAAGTAAAAACTTGAACCGAGACAAAGGTTTCAAACTCATCAGTGCTTGGAAACCTACTTAGAAAAATGCTAAAATAATGGCGGGAAAAAACTGACAAATCAGGGAAGACCTGACTAAAAATGTGACCGTATAAATATAATACCTATATGACAATTCTGGCAAAAATCATTGCATTCACCCTGAAGACGATGGCAGACTACGCCATTGAAACGTCGCGACGTGTCGGTGCAGTTAAACGCCATTACCCGGCTGGAAACCCGATAACTATTCATCCCATGATATATATGTCCTGTGAGAGTATATACTATGGGAACTTGAAATGTAAACAGCATGTAAAAACGTTGGTCGACGTTTCCACAACGTTCAAAAGTAACGTTGCCGGCAAACGTGCAAATAACGTTGTGGTCACGTTAACATTACAATGTAATATTTGGAAAGCTGTGACAACTTTTTCTGCTACTGGGGATGATTTTTATTGAATCACAAAAACTATTTGAGATCCTTCTCTTTTGAATTATAATACATGAGCATGAGTTGCAGTTATGACTTTGACTGAAGTTATAATAACTTGTTGCATGAACAATCGTGTAAATTCAATAGCAATCAGGATGTATTAATCTTTCAGGAAGCATTGGCATATCCACCTTTCAAGATTTTCGATTTTTCAATCGATTGCAGTTCGATACTATATAAATCATCAATGCCACCGTTGAGCACTTCAGATAAAACTCCCACTTGCTACGACTGATGACCTAAGAGCTCACATTTCCCTTTGATTCTTCGCATGGGACTTTGGAACAACTGTCATCCGGAAGATCGATATCGAGCTGAATCAGGGGTTATCGAGTCGCCCTTGTTGAGCGAGGAGAGCGGAACGGCCTTCCAGGTTTATCTTGGCAACTTTCATCGGAGCCAACAAATGCCCAAGATTTTGGCGAGCTAAGTTCAGCCCAGAAATGAAACTTATCGTCGTCATATTGATCGGTCTCATCCCTGAGATTACAAAGAAACTCCCTAGTCACACCCTTGCTATCGCAAGTCCTCCACTATTTTAGCTCCCCTTTCTTCATGGCACCCTCAAGACTCTCATGCTCCCTCTCCACGCATTTACTCTTCAACTGCCTTCTTCAGCATTCATTAATTTCCCTCCCTTCCACCCCTTCAGCTTCAGCCTCCATCCCCACAAATAGGTGTGCATCCCCTCCCCACTATCCAGCGCCTTATCGCGCTCATCCTCCACACCTCCTCTGCTCGACTCTTCTCTTGACTGGCGCTTTAAAAGTTTTTGAAATGAAAACGTATCCTCTATCCTCAGTGGAGGGGCTTTACGCACATGTTCTTAGCATGTCGTCGATCGAAGTTGACCTATTTCTAAAACTTAATGTTAGTGCCCCCGTCAAAAATCTCCTCCAAGTACACGCTCACGAAGCTATTTAGATTATTAGGTATATATATGTCTTCAATAATGACTTCATTTTCAATCAAAGCATACGCCAGATGAGATATGTTCAACCCGCTCTCTGTTTAACTGTTGTGAGTTGAATTACAGCCAAGGCTACAAACTACTATTTAGCTTCCCCAGCTTTTTATTTATGTTCATGAATTATTTTGCAAATCGAAATAAAATTTAATAATGTAATTGTAACCAATTTAAAAGTGACAGGTAGTAAACCCAATAGAAAGAAACAATTTCTCGAGCGAGGGATTGCGAGGTGCTTAAGATGAAATGACTTCATTTTCGGAAGAACCGCGTTGTTTTTCTTGCTAGGACAACTGGTTTCCAGCGTTAAAGATGGCGTTTCCACTTCGACCAGAAGACGCCAGGTGTAACGCTGAACTGCGAAACTGTTTTCGCAGCAACGAAAACAACACGATTATCCCGAAAATGAAGGCATTTAAAAATATTTCCTCTTGTCAGTGCCATCAATATGCTAGTGGGGTGCCTGCAATACTATTAGGTAGAAGAAAATTCTCCTCGGAAAATGACAGAAGTTTTCAATATTCTTACTAACCTCTCAAGCATTATCATTTACTCTCTGCTTGCCTGTCAGTTGTTTGATTAACTTTAAGAATTTAGCTTAACCTAACTGTTTAGGATTTTAGCTACCTGTCTTGGATTGAAGTATAATTAGGAACACACACATATTTGCCGAAAAGAGCGCATAATTTCGACAGTTTCCTCCTCCAGTTCCTCTTTTTTCCATTCCCCCTTCATTCCAAATTTCGAGGTTACCGGGACTAGCCACGGTATTGCCCATTACGGAGTCACCCGCAAGTGCATTATAACAGCGAAATTTCCACAGAGGAAAAGTCACAGTCACTCGCCTTTACTGGAATATGTCTGGCAGTAATAAACATCTTGTTCCTTGAAAGCATACAAAAATCCATATGACTCTGAATGACTCATTGGTAGGTTCGAAGCACTCGGCGAAATATTGAGAGATCCGGGTTCGGGTCCCGGTCTAGGTGAATGATTTTTCCTTCCTTGAATCTTTCCCTCCATTCTGTCTCAAAAGGCTGCTCCTTCCCTTCCTCCCTCTCCTTCCCCGCGTTCCCCATTCCAACGCGGGCTCCGATATCTCAGCGCAGTCTTCAACTTATATCTGCTCCGTCCTTTCCCCTTCGCCACCGCCACCTGTTCTCCTACTGTGACCACCTCGCTACCCACCCCGCACCATTAGACCCGCACCATCAGACCCGCACCACAAGCCCCGCACCGTTTGCCGTTCACCTTCTTGCGTTCATTCCATCGTTCCTCCACCGAACGCACCGGGGCGCCTCCTCGAACCTCTTTCTCCCTTTCCCTCTTTCCTTCGACACGTTCTCGGACGCATTATGTGCCACACAGCACCCCAACCTTCCCTTGATCATTTTCGTTTTCTTATATACCTGCGGTTAGTTCTCGCCAGCTGGTAAACTAATATTTTCCGTTACGCAATCTGGTGTTTACTCGGCGAATGACAAATATTAGGTGTTCTCGGGTTTCACACCGGGTTAGGTAATTGGATGCTTTCAATTTGATACATGCTACTTTATTATGCCAGAAAGTGTGAGTGTGAAAATTATTCTCAGTGTTTCTTGTCCTTTCACACCCCCTCTCCCTCATTGACGTCTAAGAGATTGACGGACTTGGGACCCTCTCCCTTTCCTCCCATCGGTCAGTGTCTCGCCCCTTTGGCCCTTCCAGTTTCCTCCCGACTTCACCCCCTTCTCACCTTCCCTGCTGGACCCTTGACCATCCCTCATGGCTCCTAGTACCCCCCCTTCATTCAATTCCCTTGTCACCCGCTTCTTGGAGAGCATCCCCTTACGATTTTAACATATGTGCACATCCCATTCCTCCTTCTCCCCCTCGCCCTATTCCTGGATGTTCGAGAAGCCTTTGACGTTCGGGAAGGAGCCAACGAATATATTTCAAAGCTCCAAATGACGCCCACAGCTGAATGGCTCAATTTAAACTGACCCTGCCCACGCTCCCGTGGTCAGGGAATATAAAACGAGAGCCCTTCGGGGCAAAGATCATCAGTTGCGAGGGCGACACCAGCCCCCGGCCATGCATCTCTCCCAACTCCTCCTGACTCCGAGCGGGCCCATCCGACGAGTTTCATGGACCTCCTGCCCTGACTCCGAACGGTAAATGAGGATAATGCTGATAATGATCATCTCAGCTGGAGAGGTGAGTTCCGGAGAGCCAATTGGGCGTGAGCGTAGGTTCATGAATGCGATTGTTGCTTCTCATTTGATGTCTTACCTCAGGTTGTTGGATAATCTGGAAACTAGCTTTTTGAAAATGCTTCGGCCTTTTTCGAATTGGTAGTCAGTGATGAAGTCAAACAAGAGGAGAAAGAAGAAATAGAACCTAATAAAACTAAAGGATGAGACCATATTGTAACAGAACCAAAAAGCTACAGATGAAAAGGGAGATAGAAGTGAATGCAACGAAGTAGAGGAAATTTGGTCCTCAATAAAGGACGACCTCCTTGGAGCAACAGAGGAAAAAGTTGGAAAGGAAGGGAAGGTGAAAAATAAAGAATGGATTAGAAATGATATAATGAAAATGATGGAAGAGAAAAGACAACTAAAAACCACAAAAAAGAGGAAGGTAAACAGTGGTTCAGGAGCCTGAGAAACAAAATAAATTGAGAGATGAAAAAAGAAAGAGAAAAGTATTACGAAGATCTATGCTCACAAATAGAGGAAAACCTGGATGGGGCAAGAATATAAAATGGCTACAAATTAATAAAACAATTCTTTGGAGAATATAGAAACAGAAGTAGGGCAATTATGGACAAATATGGGATTTTACTAGTTAAGGATGACGAAATCATTAAAAGATGGAAAGAATAACTCGAGGTTCTGTACGGAGGTGAAGAATTGCCGGAAAACAGTATTGAAAGAGAAGAAACAATACCTGTTAGTAGATGAGCTGGGAGAACTAATACTGAAAGAGGAATTTGAATTAGCAATGAAAAGCCTGAAAAATAATAAATCCCCAGGTGTAAATGACATCCCGGCAGAAGTTCTCAAGGCGGGAGGAGCCGAAATTAAGGACAGACTATAAAGCCTCATCAAGTTGATATATGAACAGGAAAAACTCCCTGCATATTTTAAAGCTAATATCATGATACCTTTACCTTAGAAAGTAGGTGAAATGAAATGTGAACAATGGAGAACGATAAGTCTAGGGGGTATAAATAAGCATAAAAAAAATGAAAAATATTATCCTCCGGCGCATGGAACGAAAAGCTGAAGCAATGCTCTCAGAAGATCAATTTGGGTTCAAAAAAAGCAAATACCAGAGGTACAAGGGAGACAATACAGGCATTAAGATTGATTGTAGAAAAAAAGATTAGAGTGTAATAGGAAAACTAACATTGCATTCATAGATATGGAAAAACCTTCGATAACGTAAAATGGGACCAAATATTTAAGGTTCTAAAGAAAACTGGAATCAGCTATAGAGAGCGAAGACTCATATGGAATCTGTTTTGGAAAAAAAAGCTATTCTGGAGGGAGAAAAACAGCAATTAGAAACTAAAACCCGGAAGGGGGTGAGACAAGGATGCGCGTTATCACCAGTGATATTTAACATGTATATTGAAGAGAAGTCAGGAAATGAACAAAAACGGGAGTTAGAAGACACGGCGAAAGAGTAGAAATGCTAAGGTTTGCGGATGATATTGCTGTAATAGTGGAAAAGGAAGAAGACCTTAAAAGCATGATAGAAAAAATTAATAAAATCATGGAAACAAGGTATAACATGAAAATTAATGCAACCAAAACAAAGATAATGGTATGCGAAAAAGAGGGAATGGCGAAAGTGCGGATTGTAGTTGATAATAAATACCTGGAACAAGTGGATTCCTTCGTATACCTGGGGATCAGGATTACAAGAGATGGGCGAAGTAGAAAGGAAGTACGAAGTAGAATTAATCAAGCAAAAAGCGCTTTTAACAAAAAAATTAAACTTTTTACGTCCCGATGCAATCATCTTCAAATAAGAAAGAGGCTCCTTAAAAACTATGTCTGAAGTGTTTTTTAATACGGTTGTGAGACGTGGACCTTAGGGGTAAAAGAGAAAAAGAGACTGAACTCTTTTGAACTATGGTTGTTATAGGCGTATGCTAAGAATTAGATGGGCAGACAAAGTGACGAATGAAGAAGTTCTTCCAAGAGTAGATGAAAAACGCAGCCTAGAGAAAACCATAGTTCAGAGACGAGTAAAGCTTGTTGGACATCTGTTGAGACACGGAGGGCTCCTGAAATTAATAATAGAAGGAAACATTAAAGGAAAGAGAAACAGAGGGAGGCCACGTTTGCAGTACCTGGAGCAGATAATGAAGGGCATAGGATGCAGGGGTTGGGTTGGATTGAAGAGGAAGGCAGATAAAAGAGAAGAATGGCGAGTTGCTGTAAATCAATCAAAAGATAGAACACTGATGAAGAAGAAGAAGTCAGTGATGAGTGGTGTGGAGAGCCTTTAAGGCGATCGAGCCAGGCGCCATACAGAGCTGTCGGATGAAGTAAGGTTGCGCACTTTCCATCGTTTGCTGCGATGACGCAAAACTGATCTCACTCTTTTTTGTGGAGCGTAAAAGCGCTTCCGGTCTTCAGGGACAATATTATTGCCAGAGTTTCCTGGCTTGGTTTCTTTCCCGCAAAGTTTACCACTAGACTCAAATAAATGCTGATTAAACGTTGCTTCAGTTTATGCCGAAGACATATTATTGTTATAGTAATCGCACTCATTCACTCAAAGTCACCATAAAACGCAGAAATAGCAGTGCCGAAAAGATTAAAAAACTTCCGTCAGGCAGAAGGGACGAATAAGTTAATAATCTAAATCAGTGTAATACTTCAATTAAATACTACCCGGCAAGCCGTCGTAATGGCGTGTGACAGTGTTACTTCGCCAGAGCAGATCAGTTGTTAGTTTCTTTCAATGTAGTCCACCACTCCAATGTCAAAAACTTCAATCTAAATCCAAAGGAGACCATTCTTATCACATTACTTCATTTAAAAATTAAATAAATCCCTCTTGTATGGCACGGGTAATCTTGGAGAACATAGAAGGATAACTTATCATGGAGCGGAGTTGACATTGATCTAATAGCTGAAAATTTCTCAAAAACATCATCAAATTAGGTCTTTGTTTTTTTAATGCTACTAAAAGCTTACCCTATTCTTACATCAGTTAAGGTAGAAAAATACTTGTAAAAAGCATTACCCAAATATTTAGAACCTTAGCATTGTGAAGACCTATCTACACAAGAGCTGGATGATAGCCCTTTCGCCCGTTGTTCAATCATATAATAAAGTAGTTTAATTTTTAAATAAAGATTGCAATAGCTAGATGCAGTGGTTAGAACAGTACCAATAAAAATAATAGATGCTTACCGATGCATGACTGATATAACTGATGAAGAACACCGACAGTGTAGCATTAACACTAGAACGCCGGATATTTTTGACCACGAAGAACTCTGGTAGTGTTCATTTCCTCCTTACATCTCCTCTCTCTAAGTCAACTTTAGCCATTATTATGTCTTTTTATTCTTTTAGTACTCCCTCAATACCTGTGGATTGTTGGTTGAATCGAACGACGCACAGTGGTCCCAAATCGAAAAAAGCTGGCCAAAATTAATACCGCTGTTATTTTTCCATACTTACTATACTTGAACGATATTTTTAAAAGTTTTAGATCCGCTGAATCCGAATTTTACGTTTATTTTGCTGTATCTCTGATATTTTCGTTTTTACAAGACCAATTATTTAAACAATTAAATGTAACAAATTTAAATTGAACTTTATTAGTTGTTCCGCATGTTGCTATATCCGTATACTCCGAATGCGATGTTATTTATGCTGTATCTTTGATTTTTATTGTTTATACTTGATAATTGTTTTAACAATTTATTGTAACTAATTAAAATTGAACAATAATCGTGGTTGCTATATATTTTCTATCCACAGAATTCGAATATGAAGTTGGTTTTACTGTATCACTGAATGTTATTATTTTTACGAGAAAATTGTTTAAACAATTAAAAAACACACTAATGGGCATTGTAATCATACGTATACAGAAATCCGATAAGTAATATTTTGTTCTGCACAGTAAGATATGAAAAATAAATCACTTCATTCAAATTATAGGCGAGATTCGGACCCGCGACCTTCAGTAGAGCCATTTCGTGCGTTAAATACCAGGATTGGAAACTAATATACATGTACACCAACTTTGGCACTATATATCTTATAAGTTTTATTAATCAACTGGGTATCATTATTATTAATAGCAATAAGAAAATATAGAAGTTATTTCCATAGTTGAATTATTAATTATTGAAGAAACAAATGACAGATATTCAAAATCATCGCCTGATAGTTCATCAGTCTCACTATCGATCTGCGATTCATCCAGAGTAAGAAGACTTCGTACCTCTGCAAATAAGGGCATAACTATTGTCTCTGAACACCTGAAATAGTGGAAATGAAGGGATCGGATGTTAACAGAAGTCTTCGGAATAGATCCTCGTATGTTGCCATTCTTGAAAATTTCTTTATGTGGTGCTCCCGGAATGTTCGGATATCTTTGTTCCTGGCCTCCATAGCCTCTTCTGACAAAATACCAATATTAAGGATAATTCCCTTGACAATGGCTGCAACGTGAATTAGCAGCTTGTGTAGGATGGGCGGCATGTGATAATATGCGTAAAGATGGAGAACAAATCTGCCGTAGAAAAACAGTATTTTCTGAATTTTTCAGCAATGATCTCAAAACCACTTTCCAAGAAAGTACTCTTTCCGGTGATACTTCGCTTTGTTTGCCCTCCTGTACTCCCCATTTCGATAAAACGCGTCACGTTCTTGTAGAAGTAGTTGTCCTCACCTCTTTGATTAGCTTTGCAGCCGACTCATTTCCTCTGCTTCGATAGCTCATGGATGTAGCTAAGGCTAACTCAGCTGGTCATATATTAGCTCAACTTTTCCCTGTATTTCTTCTCTTTGACATTTCACTAGACTCATGATATAGTTTTTTTTGTTAATCCAATTTCAGCTAACTCTGCAAAACCTACTAAGATTTATGGTGTTACTAAGATTACATGAAATATTCCAACTGATCATAGTTAACGTAACAATTATTCACCGGAGGAAGATATCTACATACAACGGGAGGGAATTTAAACTTTAGCTGTAGCCAACTTCCGAACTTTCTCCTGAAAACACAATCAAGTCGTGAACTTAAGTTACATAATCAGATACTTAGAGAAAAACATTTCTGCATGAAACTTTCCAAAGTATTTTTGGCCATCACATCTTCGCCTTAATTAAAAGTTTCAATCAAGTGGTCCAGGACATATTTTTTATTAAAGGTTATAGATAAATTTTTCATGCACCTCAAGGTACGCTACCATTATCACTTCCATTAAACACTTAACCTTCCATTGGTCGCGCAATTAGATTTTCTCTCACGCCAAATTTAAACTTGTGCTCACTTTATAATCATGAGTTAGAATACGTTTCCTGTCCTTGTAGCTGACTTTTCATCTCTTCTTATTGACCGACCATCTCAAGAAGTATAAATGAAGCGTCCGCAGCTGTGTAATGATATGCCTGATACCGTCGGCTACAAAGTGTGAGATTTTTTTTTATCATCGCGCGACCACTGACGTTATTGTTTTTCCATCACTCAGTAGCGTTACACTCTCGCAGCATGCGAGCAAAGTTGATTAATTTCGTGGAGAGCAGATATTTTAATGCAAATTTATGAGTCATTAGAATTATGTCCTCATAAATAAATAGTTCTTAATAAGAATGGTAATTTTCTTCATTTATACCCAATGATATCATCGCAAGTAAAATTAGCAATGATTACGTAATTGTATCAGTAATTGTGTATCTGTGGAAATCATTGATTCAAATGAACATTTAGAGGAATACATTATGTTTAATATAGTGAATTGCCAATAAACGTTCTATGATAGATAATCAATGATCCATCTGAGTGGCCAGAGTGAAATTCATTCCTGGTTGGGTTTTTCTCGTTGGAGGGAAATAAAAGTGCGGCATGGCGCTACCCTTTTCGGCAGCAATTTAACTTGCGTGGCGGCCACAAGGGTATCTGTGAACAAATTCGTAATGGGCTTGTGCTGTAAACAAGTGCGCTTTGAGGAGTCCGCTTTCCTGAAGAATGAGGTCGAAAGATTGGGCCAGCTATTTAAGGGACTTTACAATTCATGAATGCTTAAAAACTATTTGTACATCATACAAGTTCCACCATCACGTCCGATCGCTAACGTTGCAGCTCTCAGAATGTTGCTGATGAATATCGAGCCTCACTGTGAGTATTTTAGTCGAGCCACATTAATATACGCTGGACTAGCTGGAGAATCTCGACTTCACGAGATGAGAGAGGAATTTATCCTAAAAAAGTTTCCGATATGGATATGTAGCGCCTAAAACATCATGGGAACCTGATGCCAGCCAGAAAATTGACATTTTCTTGGGTTACACTACGCGCCGGCCCCTGGCAGCACAATGCTCGACTCAAAACGATCTTGAGGTCATATTCACAAACAAATGCAAGATTTTTCTTTTGATATATATTCTATACACCTTACTTTTTTATTTATATCGAAATATCTGGGGAGCAGACGGGTGCTAAAAACAATATTGGTCTTTTTATTTTAAAATACAAGTAAAAATAGCATCATGTTTAAACATTTTTATTAAGAGTACAAAAACTTTAAGGAAACCAGGTTACTAGGAAAAGACGCTTAGAGGTACCAATTTACGGGTAGCATTTTTTTAAATTTCATATGTTGTCCGAGCGCTTTGTTCTAAGAAGGTATATTTCTCTAAAATCGACGGCGTTCGCCGACAAGCGTATTTACCCCGAATGACCCATGTTTGACGGCTTCCACAGATTACTATGAGTAGTACAATGACCATTGTAGTAGTCTATATTGTAGGCCATTTACTCTGGAATACAAATTAAACTTTCCGAACTTCATCGTATAAAATTGAAAAAATGACTTTTGGCCAGCTTTTTTTCGATTTGGGACCACTGTGCGCCGTGATTTTTGCAAACCTTCCTGTGTTCTTTTTATTTTCGTTTTTGCGAATGATTTTCCACATTTTTCAGTGAATGCCATAAGAAGTTGTAGAGAGGATTTTTCTAAGTACATCTCATATCAAAACCCATGTATTCATTGCTGCCAGCGAGAGATAGTTATAAATAAATAAATAAATCTGCTTTCTATAGTTAAACAAATCTAATGCGTTATAAAATACGGGGACTGGCTAACTACTCGCGTGGAGTTCTGGCGACTCATTTGATCAACAGAGTCCAACACCTGCCTTCGTATGATTGAAATAGTCTACAGTTTCTGTACGCCTTTTTTGTTCCATCAGAGACTTGGAATTATGGATGAAAAGTGCTTAGCAGCTGGACATTATTAGCTATTTTTTCTCGATTAATTATGAGAGTGACAAATTTTTTTGACAAAGTTTTTGAGTGGATAGAATCTCTGTCTGACTTAAGAAATCCCTCAATGAGCGCGAGTCTGTGTTCCCAAGGTGCTAGCATTATTAGACTTGAGCACGCTTGCCAGTAATTATATTATATATAATTATATATAATATAATTATAATTATCTTTATATATATAAAAGTCAATGTATGTGCGGCGACCTTGGCCGGCGACTAGCACGCATTCGACACGCAATGGGCTAGCGGTCAACGCGGCCGACCGGGGCGACTCCAACATTACAGGCGCCGGTTGACGCGGCCGTCCAGAACCTTCGAGACGCCGGAGAATCGGCAGAGATTTATGTATATATATACCGGTTGTAAGAAATAAAAGTCAGAAATATTTCCTCACGAGAGCGAGTGGTATCATTCACGCGAGTAACCCAGAATTACCCCGCATAGTGGTGACCCCGACGACGAAACGCACGATGGCCGAAGACGAAGATGTCCGCGCGAAGAATTTACTTCTGCAGCAACAGTGCGAGGCCCTCCAACAGCAGCTGCAACTGCAGATACAGCGCCAGCAGCAACCGTTCCAAGAGCAGAGCTTTGCCCAAGTCGATCGCGTGGCCGTTCGCCTTCCGCCCTTTTGGCCCGAATATCCAAGTTTATGGATCGCGCAAGTAGAGAGTCAATTCGCACTACACCGTATCACATCAGACCTAAGTAAGTTTAATCTCATTATTTCTCAACTTGAACCTCGGTACGCGGCTGAAATTTCCGATATTATTACAAACCCTCCGGCCGAGGGGAAGTTCGAGAAACTTAAAGCGGAATTGGTTACTCGTATATCTGCGTCACGGGAGGAGCGAATACGCCAGCTACTCACGCAAGCCGAAATGGGAGACCGCAAACCATCCCAGATCCTGCGCTACATGCGTGGTTTGGTTGGAGCGGAAACCATACCGGACACCCTACTGAGGACTCTTTGGAGCGGACGCCTGCCCAACTCCATCCAGACGGTAATAGCAACGCAGCAGAATCTTCCCCTGGATGTCATCGCCGACCTGGCAGATAAGGTTTTCGAAGTAATCCCTGCGCCACAAGTCGCAACTGTGAGTACCTGTACCATTGATGTTAATAAGCGCCTCGAGGAACTCTCTCAGCAACTCAATGCCCTTACTACTAAATTTGAAGAACTATGCCACGAGCGCTCAAGATTTAGGAGTCAAAGACAACCTCCCAAAGAAAATGTCTCCCGGCATAGATCCACTTCACCAAAGCCAACTACCAACGGCACCTGCTGGTACCACAGACGTTACGGCACCGAGGCAAGGAGGTGCACCACTCCGTGTGAGTTTTCCCCAAACGCCCCCGGCAGCCATCCGTAGCGGCATCGTTTGACTGCCTCAACGAGTCGCCGCAACGCTTATTTGTAAAAGATCGGAACTCGCAGCGCCGTTATTTAATAGACACTGGCTCCGATCTCTCCATTTTTCCCCGACGACTCCTTCGAGAAAAACGCCCTAAAACAAATTACAATCTATCAGCAGCTAATGACAGTATTATTGCCACTTACGGTACCGTCACTTCCAACCTTAATTTTGGACTTCGACGGAATTTTCTTTGGCGTTTTGTCGTCGCTGACGTGGCGGAACCCATCCTCGGAGCCGACTTCCTCGGACATTACCATCTCTTGCCTGATATAAAACACGCTCAGCTTATTGATGGTGTCACTCGCCTCTCCTGCCCTGGCTTACGCGCTCCCTCTATTCAACAAAGCGTCAAAACCGTTACTGGATCATCTCCATTTCATTTTATTTTAGCGGAATTCCCTGATATTCTGCGCCTCCAAGGAACGACACGTGAGGTCCGCCACAGGACGATTCATTTCATCAAGACAACCCCGGGACCGCCAATCTCTCGCAAGCCACGACGACTCGCTTCCCAACGCCATCGCGCAGCCAAGGCCGAGTTCGAGCTCATGATTCAGGAGGGTACCGCCCGTCGATCCAAAAGCCAATGGTCCTCGCCACTTCAATTGGTGCCAAAGAAAGACAATGGATGGCGGCCGTGCGGCGACTACCGCTTACTCAATGCTAGAACCATCCCCGACCGTTATCCTGTGCGCCATATTCACGACTTCACCCTGCGACTTAGCGGCTGTGCCATTTTCTCAGTCGTAGACCTTGTAAAGGCCTACACACAGATCCCAGTGGACCCATTGGACATTCCAAAGACGGCAGTAACCACGCCATTTGGATTATTCGAATTTCCTTTTATGCCGTTTGGTCTCCGAAATGCCGGTCAAACGTTTCAACGTTTCATTGATGAAGTCGTCCATGGTTTTGACTTTTGCTTCCCATATATTGACGATATTTTGGTTTTCTCACACGACCCTGCCGAGCATGAAGTTCATCTCCGGACCCTCTTCCGACGCCTGACCGACTATGGAATAATCATTAATGTCGCGAAGAGTGTATTTGGCTCTCGTGAAGTAAAATTCCTGGGCTACCAAATCTCAGCCGAGGGCACACGACCATTACCAGAGCGTGTTAACGCATTGCTGGAATATCCTCGTCCACCCACCGCCCGAGGTTTGCGCCGATTTTTAGGAATGCTAAATTTTTACCGACGTTTTATACCTTCCGCAGCCAATCACCAAGCTCCTCTGCACGCCGCCATCACCGGGCTCCGTGGCCACCAGACCGTGAATTGGACTCCAGAATTAGACCGAGCCTTCGCTGCCTGCAAGGAAAATCTTGCGCAAACCACCCTGCTTGCACACCCGGAGAACGACGCCCCGCTAGGCCTGTTCACCGATGCTTCGAGCTCCTCCGTCGGTGCCGTGTTACAACAACTCGTGAAAAATGCATGGCAACCGCTGGCATTCTTCTCCCGGAAGCTGACTCCACGCCAGACACAGTGGCCGGCCTACTACAGGGAACTTCATGCGGTCTACTCAGCCATTCAACACTTTCGGCATATCCTAGAAGCTCAGCACTGCACAATATTCACCGACCACAAACCATTAACCTACGCATTTCTTCAACGACGGGATAAACTACCTCCAGTGCAGCTCAACCAATTGAGTTTCATTGCTGAATTCACAACGGACATTCGACACGTGAGCGGCTCTACCAATATCGTTGCAGACGCCTTATCGCGTACCAACGCCATCATTTCTCCCACTCCGGTCGACCCTCATGAACTAGCTCGCGCACAGGAGGACGACAAAGAGCTCCGCGACCTATTGACAAGCGACTCATCATCCCTCCACCTCCAACGCACCAGCATACCAGGATTCGACGTCCAAGTCTACTGCGACAGGTCATCTCCACACCCGAGGCCCTACATTCCTGCACCGCTGCGACGAAAAATATTTGATACCTTACATAACCTGAGTCACCCAGGAATAAAGGCATCAGCTCGTCTTATCTCGCAGCGTTTCGTCTGGCCCCGCGTGCGACAAGATTGCCATACCTGGGCTCGAGCCTGCCAACACTGTCAACGAGCCAAGGTTACGCGCCACATACATTCCCCTGTGGGATACTTCAATACTCCGTCTTCCCGTTTCCAGCATGTCCACATCGATATAATCGGACCTCTACCGCCTGCAAATTCATTCCGTTATTGTTTAACTGCGGTGGATAGATTCACTCGGTGGCCAGAGGTTTGGCCTTTACAGACAATCACTGCCGAAGAGGTCGCCGAGGCCTTTATCACCTGCTGGATATCCCGTTTTGGCTCACCAGTCCGTATCACCACAGATCAGGGTCGCCAATTTGAATCCGAATTATTTCGCGCCATAGGCAAAACCTTTGGAATGGACCGTTCCCGCACCTGCAGTTACCACCCCTGCGCGAATGGCATGGTGGAAGGATTCCACCGTTACCTCAAGGCAGCCAACATGTGTCATCCCAGCTTCACTTGGCTCCAGGCCCTGCCTCTCGTCCTACTCGGTCTACGCAGCGCCTTCAAAGACGAACTCAATGCCTCACCAGCGGAACTAGTATACGGAGAGCCATTGCGCCTGCCTGGCGAACTGCTTTCCGCACCCCAAAATCCCGAGGGTCACGAGGACGTCACCAACTTGGTCACACGGCTTCGACATCAAATGTCTCGACTCCGACCCTCTCCCGCATCTCGCCACATCATTGATAATTCTTTTGTTTTTCAGAACTTGGCGACTTGTACACATGTCTTCCTACGTGACGACGTGGTACGGCGATCCCTACAGCCACCATACAGCGGACCGCACCCAGTAGTCAAACGAAAGGACAAAACCATCACCATAAGACTTAAGGGCAGAGAGTCAACGGTCAGCATCGACCGAGTGAAGCCAGCGTTCATCCTACCAGCCACCACAGCCCAGGCTCCACACAACAAAGCAGACCAACGTACGCAGCCCACTACCACCCACTACACCACCTGCTACGGCCGGCGTGTACGCTTCAGAGAACCCTGACCTCCGGTCTTCGCGGGGGGCTGGTGCGGCGACCTTGGCCGGCGACTAGCACGCATTCGACACGCAATGGGCTAGCGGTCAACGCGGCCGACCGGGGCGACTCCAACATTACAGGCGCCGGTTGACGCGGCCGTCCAGAACCTTCGAGACGCCGGAGAATCGGCAGAGATTTATGTATATATATACCGGTTGTAAGAAATAAAAGTCAGAAATATTTCCTCACGAGAGCGAGTGGTATCATTCACGCGAGTAACCCAGAATTACCCTTTCATATGTATGTATGTATGTTCCACATCTCCTCCTAAACCACAGGACCGATTTTGATGAAATTTGGAACACATGTTTGTTACTGGTAGACAACAAACACTGTAGGGTTCAATTAACCAAAACCCTATTTTTTCAGGGTTAAGGGTGTGATACTTACTAATATGTATAAAAATGTAATGGTGTCTGTCTGTCTGTTGCTCCATCACGCAAAAACTACTGAACCGATTGAGCTGAAATTTGGCACGCAGATAGAAAACATATGTGGTTGTAACATATGCTATATTGAAAATCCCTAAGGGCCCCCAAAGTCCCCCTGAAGGTCCCCCCTGGTGGTTCATGCTAAGCATTGGGTTCGGTGCAGTGGTTTCATTTATTTGTTTTTTAAATTACTTTCACTCAAGATATAGAGCTGGGATTCTTTTATCGAATGGCTGAATAAATGAAGTTTCTAATTTTATCAATCGATTTCCTTCTACGCTCCGTATTTGTCTGAACTTCATGTTTTCAGCTGAAAAATCTCACCGTTTTCTCTGAAATCAACAATAACATATTTCCTTGACAACCATAGATTTGATTTTCAAAGGATATACACGCCTCTAGCATTTAAATATCACGCATTCCCCATGATAGAACGTAGAAAGAAAATCCGTATAAGAAGAGCCCAGAGTCCCAAGGGCCCCATGATAAATTGCTTCGGGGGGTACTCGATAAAGTCAATGCATATTTAACAAGTATACTTTTCAACGTCTATTCTCAAAGTAGCTCTCAAAGGGGCACTGCATGTATATGAGAGAATAATTACGTAGTAAACTTTACACATAAAGGAACTAATAGAATACACACTTAATTAAATGTGCAAGAATATTTACGTGGAGCGAATATCAATGGTTATAATGCCTCTGTTGCTACAACAAACACGGCGTTGTTTATTATCATTTAATACTCAGATGTATTACACGTAGTGAAACCGTCGGCCTCTCATTGCGATTGCGAATTGTTTTTTAGACCAATTCCCACATCATAAATCACGAGTTATTTATATGTTTAAAAGTGTTAAAGTGCAGTTAACTTAGGTACATTCACTCAATCATCCAGTTGCCTATTCTAGACTCTCACTTGCCGCTGTTTCCGTTTCTTGGACTCAAAAATATATCCATCAACATGCCTAATAGGAAAAAGAGTAACCTTTCGAAAAAATCTTCCAAAGCAAAATGAATGTTTTATTTGCGAGAAAATGAGCCCTTGAAAGAAAAACGACAAAGGTTAGACTTGGATGGTCAAAGACATGCCCACCAGCGATCTCATGAGATTCTCCTCATGGTGTTTCTCGGGTTATGCTAAGATCCGCACAAATGTCATCCTTACCCAACCTACAGACGGGTAACCAACTATAAATCTGGTTCAAATATAGACGCATCTGTTTCGAACATTCAGTCTGCGTTAAGATGGCGGAAATTATAACGACGTCACTACATGCTTCTTACCCGAAAGAAGAACGGAAATTCTGCGCAATCAACGACATCCGTGCATAAAAATCGACAAGTGCACTAAGAATCACCATACATTTTTTTCATTTAGCAACGGAAACCAATGATTATGGCTATTCCGAAGGCGCAGTCCCATTGATGGAGGATTCATAGGTCAAATAAACCTGGCTTCTGCTGCCATTACTCCTCTTGACGTTGTCAACCGCTGGATTGTACCCTTCTGTCCAATCCGGATTAAGATAATCAACGCACATATCAGCGTTGAATAGTGCAACTGAATTAAGTCATGGAATGCAAATATATGTATGTACACAAGGGAAGCGATAGAGCTGTAATCACTCAGAAGATGGCTCAAGAGAACCGGAGGGACGAGGTGACCATCTATCAACCTTTGCTATTTAAGTATTAATGAGTCTGCAAGGCCGATTTTTGAGTTTCCCGTGCATGAAAGTGAACCAATAGTCACTCATCTCTCCGTGCACATGGAAAAATGTCAGCGTGTCTACTAGATCGAACACAACATACAAGATAGGTTACCACGCCTACTCCTCAAATGACCACGCATACGGTTTTTCTTTGGGCTTTGCGGTTTTATTATAAAAAATAAGTTTAATGTTTTTCACACCCGTTGAATTTCAACGGGTATCTTCCGCTCGTATATAATATAATTATAATTATATATAATATAATTATATATATATATAAAATAGTTATAAACAGTCATGTTGCCATCTTTGTTTAGGTAGGGCCTCGTAACATTCGTAATTACATGTTCTCCACCATTACCCTCAGACATTGATTGCCATTACATAGAATTGCTCATGCACTTTGAATTTGAATCTGATAGCATCAAGAACTTCATCCCGAATTTGTCATATTGTTGGGTATGTACTGGACCTGCTCCTGCACTTTGAGGGAAAAAGCTTCGCATAACCTGTAAGTTTAGGACTCGGTTCGTAGCCATCCTGACATTTTTCGATAATCTTACCCAAGCATCAGATATGATAGCAAAACTGTTGATGTTCCACCTTTCCACCATGAAACCTGAGGTTGCTCATTGAGTCAATTCATCATGCAAATGGTATCTGCAAAAATATTTGAGGGGCCCAATTGCTTCTCCATTGCAAACACAAATCGAGCTGGCGGACATCATTTGCTCCACTAGAAAACAATTAAACAATAAAATCAATGGGGTTGAATTTTCAGATACCTGTCGAGCATATAGTTGAGTAATGTTTTGAATGCGTCGGAGTAAGCAGTCTATAAAGAAAAGTCCCCATGCGACATTTCGTTTTGAATGACATGACGGGCAACTCGCCTTTCAAGGATCATTCTCACTAACTGCGCGACCAACAACATTCGCTGTCATCATGATGGTCCACTCAACTCCATATTTTGTATAAATGTCTTCGATTTCTCTATTGACAAGGAATAATCTTGTCTATCAGCGTTTAAATACTTCAAAACGTTGCCCAAGAGCCTTATTATAACCTCTAGTGGAGACTTAGCTGTATATTAAGAAAAAGTTCAATTATCAGACAACCGAAAAAAATATATGTAGAGTGATTGTATTTATAGTCATTGATATTGCTTCTTATGGGTGTGTATGGATACCATGATAACCATTCTGTGGTCAATACGACCACAATCGGCGATCCAAGTTATTATACAGCTAAAAAATTGCAGAGCATAGAAGGCTGTAATTTTAGCAATAAATATCCCTTCAAAAAACATAAAAAGTCACAGCATAGCGGCATCCTCGGGTGGTATTCATAGAAATGGCAAAAATTCAATGGAACGCTAGGAATCATTTTCACCCCTGCCGGTGTTCTAGTGTTAAATACTGGAACCTGACTTTTGATTTTCAAGGGTCAGGTCAAACCACACGAAATACTGGAGGGCAAGTTGCTGAGTGGTTTTACCCCTTTTTCACGTTCGAATGCCCTATGAGATCTTGTCAACGACATTAATTTAACAGATGGCGTTTAGCGACACAGATGTCGTGTTACAAAAGCTTTTATTTTCTATTGGAGATCTTCCGATGCCCAACCAGATGTCTCTCTTGTCCGAGTCTCGGGCGATGGCCAATTCCCGCTCATTTCCTCCGAAGAATAACAAGTGAAATCGGCCGTGCGGGAGGAAGGAAAGAGACCCTTCTCCCAAGTCATCGCATCTCTCTTCTCTTCCTCCCTTTACCTCTCTTCCTTCCTCTTTTCGGCAAAGGCGGCGACACGTCCTTTCCGGTGCGTGGGGGGCGGGGGTAGGGGGGTTCAGTGAGGGGGGAGGGGAGCCAAATGGCTGCCTCAACACTCGCGCTATCCCTTTCCCATCGTGCAAAGGGGGATCAAGCCCCAAAAAAACGCCCCGCGAGGATTTCCACTTTGAGCGATGCCTTCGATCTGTGGGAGGAGGATCTCTCCCCACCCTTCTGCCACCAACGGACGCCGAAGGATCGCTTTGCCAAGAATACAAATGGAAGAGACCGAGGCGCTCGCTATCTTACTCCAGCGCTGATCTCCCTCTGCTTGGGTCGCATTTTTCTTCCAAGTCATAACGATGCTTCCGAAGAGGGGGATTATTTTTCTCTTCGCCCAGAGATGTCGACACGTAGTTGCTTCGACTGCCACTAGCCACTATATAGAGGGGGCGAGGCATTTTTTATGCATGCTGCATTACCCCTTTTTCCCATCTTTGGACATATTTTCCATTCTGTGTGTCTTCGGACATCGCCGAAGGACTTGCTAGATGGGCGCCCGACACTTGCCGAGCTGACGATATCGCACCGACGACGCCAACAATGCCCAGCGGAGCCACATGACGCACATGGCAAGCTACGCTCAGCAGCACCACGGTCAAAAAGAGACAAAAATCCTGCAAGGAGCCAGCATAGAGAGGTGTCAGCTTCTGATGTTAAAGAGTTGCGAGCTTCCAACACACTTCCCTTGACTATTCGATTAATCCCCCGAATTTTATCCCTCCAAGGCTAGTCAAAAGTCGATACCAAAGGCTCATCCACTCCACCTCATCCTTACCACCGAAAAATCATCCCCATCTATTGGCAGTTTCAGGGGTCACCGATTCACTTCTGAACGAGACCATATTGTATCGTCCAACGTGCCAACACAATCAATTTTCTCTTTGAGAGCCTGTTTCCTCATACTTGAACCACTTTCTCATTGATTCTGAACCAGAAGTTTCGTAATCAGTTGGCAGATGTATTCGTCTAATACCCTCTGCTTCAAGCGTAGCACATCCTCAATCAAGCAACCATGTCGCAGTCTTATTTAGATTTCAAACAAGTTTTATTCATATCCCAGTGGACAGGGGGTTAGTTTGTTTCCAACCAAAGACGAGTGCGTACCACGCTCAGGCAGATGGAGACGATTGTCGGCGTTTGGACATCGGCCGGGACACGAGTTCCTCCACCCCCGTCGACCTGTCTCCCAAACGAATGCAGCTGAATGCGGAAGCGAATGACTAAAGCCGTGTTTACACGATGCATTTACCCGCGCAAGTACGTGGCTAGACAGATGCGTGAACACATTCACCAAATTAGAACAGGGGCTATTTTCTGTCCACGCATTCACGCATTTGCGCAATTTTGAGTGTTTACAAGGTGAAATTTTGATGATGATTGTGTTCACGCATCTACCCGCGCGGGTAAATGCATCGTGTATACACGGCTTAAGACGCGGGCGAGGCAGTTATAGGGCAAATGTTTATGGAGCCGAGTTGTGTCCTATGGCGATGAAACAAATAAAGACGAAGAAAGACTTATGTACTGTAAAGATTGGTATTAGTGAGAAAATGGATGGTTTTAGATGAACAAATCGTCCCAAATAACTTTTAGAGGTCAATTATCGAATGTTATTTTTGATAATTTATTTACAGAAAATATACGTCGAAAAATCCAGGAGATGTAATGATAAACCAAATTGATTGCATTACCGTAATAAAGGGATTAAGTTCGTTCCAAGGTTTCAATCTCAATTATGTGGAATTTGATTTTCACAAATGAAAATTAACTACTTCACCGTATCCTACCTGATGATGACACCGTTGTGTCGAAACATATTGTACCAAGAAAATAAATCTTTGGAAGAAAACAAAGTTACTTTTTCATTTGTGAAGAGATCAAATGTTTACAAATTAAGAGAAAAGCACCTTCTTCATCCTCCACACTCACATCTCGAACGCCTTTATTCTATTTTCGTCTCAAGGTACACATTTCTGCCCCATACAACGCCACACTCCATATAAAGCTCTTCATCAGCCACTTTATTACTTCCTTACTTAAAGTTCCCGTCATCAGCTCCCTTCTTATATCATTGAAAGCTTCCTTAGCTAGCGCTATTCTCCTCCTAATGTCTTTGCTACTATGTCCAGTTTCTTCTAGCGTACTACCCAAGTAATTAAATTGTTCTACTTGCTCCAGTTTGTGACTTCCTACTCTTATCACCAGCCTCGCTTTCTTTGTCCTAGAAAATCTCTTTACTTTGGTTTCCTTATGATTAATCTTCAACCCGTATTTCTCACACTGCTTTTCCAGTGCATCTACTAAAGTTTGCAATCCTTTTGATGATCGACTGACCAAGGCCTGATCGTACGCGAATCTAACCGACTTTATTCGCTGGCCTCCTACTTTGATTCCCACTTGTAGCTCATCCCATGCCTCTTTTACCATTTCCTCAGCATAGATTCTAAAAAGTAAAGGCGACAACGGGAACCCTTGCCGTACCCCGCGACCTATAACTGCCGACCCTGATTCACCGTCAGCTACCCTCAACTGAGCCCTCTATCCCATATAGAAGTTTCAGATGAGTCCTCTATCACGCCAATCTATTCCTATTTTCCCCAGTATCTGCATTCGTTTCTCCCAGTTTACTCTGTCAATCGCCTTTTCGAAATCCTCATAGCTACCTAGGTTTGCAAGACTAAGGACTCCGAGCAAACTGAAATATTTGATATGTGACATCTGAGAAATTGGCCATAAACGAATGGAGTAAAAGAATACCGTTAACATCCCTATAAAATACTATTCAATTCAGCATCCAAAACACTCAAGTTCCTCAATTACATACTTCTGTAGTATTCAACATGTAACTTGATGTTTTGTCAAGTTCTAATTTGGCACGTGCAAACATCAACGAGGTCTCCAAGAGTAAAGAAAAATTATTTTTACAGTCTCTACCAAGAAAACATAAAGAATAGCTGATAAAATTAATGCTAGTTATTTCTAATGTTTCCATTTCAGTTATAATTAATTCCATGAAAACGTTCCAGAGATTAAATGTCATAGATGAGTTAGTTTTGAACTACTCTTTGATTTGGATTTCCAATGGCTGATGACAACTGAGAACAATTTTTAAAATAAAGAAAGCTAAACGGTAAACTAATGTACTGAATATTAATTGATTAGCTATAAAATAAACGACGTGGGAGCTGAATTTGAAAATACCAACGTGGGTAGATAATTGCAATTGTAGTTGGCAAACGTCTTAGCATTCATTTTAGATAGAATTTGGGGAAGGTTAAGACATGGATGTGAAGCATATAGGTTTTATGTGGCATGAAGGAGGAAAAATGTTCTGCCGTAGAAAAATGAGTTTTGAGAAATAAATTAATGAGTTTCAATTATCAAAATTATCAACTACTTCCATGTCTCTTTATAAACTCCCGGTGGCACAAAATAAGGTGAACTCTTATTGAAGGACTTTACCGTACAAACTCGTCATGAGTCCTCTCAAGATAACTCTGGGGAAACAAATATCCGGGTTATAAAACATAGACATCAAGAAAACACCAAATGCTATTCTTGAAATAAAATAAAAATAAATGAATGTTTTATGAGGTGAAGCGATTTGTCATACTTAGCATTATTAAAAATAAAATGATCCTCCCCTCGTTGACAAAACGTTCTCCGTGCCTCGAGTTTCAAACAAGCAGCATTCACGGTATTTCGAGCTTTAATTGTTCACTATACGTACGAGGCATCGCAGGAGGTAGCGCACTGGATACTTGAGCATACTCGTCGAGTCTAACATAGACGGTAGACTATTGAGTATGTATATTAGTGGGATCAATAATTTTGTGTTTTGCCAATAAGTAATTCAACAAAGAGTAGAGGGCTCATGAATAGCAAAAATTAAACATCAATTTTTAAATGTCCCCGATGTGAATAAACGATAATTATGAAGCAGTAGTAATTACATTAGTTAATTTCCGTGGTTAAAAAAATAAGATTCCAGAATTTCAACATCTTATTCATGGAACTAAGTATAACGTTATTATTGGTACAGAAAGTTGGCTGACAGACGATATTTCTGGTATTGAAATTTTTCCAAAATCGTTCAACATTACAGAAAAGATAGATCCATCCGAACCGGAGTACTTATATCTGTAAAGATTACAATCTTTAGCCAAGCGGAAATATTTCCAGAGACTAGGCTAGAATCTGTATGGTGATCAATTAGATTCCCTAAATCAAAAAAATAATTCGTGTGCGGGTACTACAGGCCACAGCTACAGAAACTGGTTGCTCACGGCACCACTTCTAAGCAATATCAACGAAGAAGAAGAAGAACAAATAATAAGCTCCAGATTACTATGAATACTGCTGTAAGTTTTGTATGTGATCTAAAACGGTGGGATCATGTTACTGATTCATACAACAGACTAAAATGGCTTAAAGTAAGAGAAAGACGGCTTTGTTTATCTATTTTCTCTCCACCTTCAAAATTTTCAAGTCAACCTGTCCTCCATACCTGTTCAACTCTTTTATTTTCAAAAAAATCACCCAAAACCGGCTAACAAGATCCCATCATTTAGACCTACAGATCCCACAGCACAAAACTGAAATGTATCATAAATCTTAAATCGCTACTGTAGCAAGAAATTGGAATACTCTTCCAACAGATATAAAAACATGTGATTCTGTACCCTGTTTTAAAAGAAAATTATTTCAATCCATAATCACGAAGAGATGTTGAGGGAGAAAGTGACAATGAAAATGATTGTTGTAACACTGTAATCAATTTTAATTTTTTTGTGAAAACACTTTATTGTATTTTTTCTGTAAATTTATTATTATTATGTATATTTTTGTGTAAACACTGTCTTGTAAGCATTATTATAATTTTTGAATTATGTATTTTGTAAATTATAATTAATGTACAAAGGTGTCTGAAAGACCGATAAGGGTCTACGACAATAAACGTTTTATTTATTTATTTATCACGTCTCCCGTAAGTTTGCGTCATTTCATTCCATTGTACAATGGCTGATAGATATCCCAATATCAGATACAAATTATAACCAGGAGCTACAGGCAATAATGCGCATCGCCAAAAAAAATGGCTGCTTACCCTTCTTTATTGAAAAAATGTAAGAAAAATAAAGGAAAAATGTTTCCCAATAAATGATTAAGAAAACCATTCGCGAGATTAAGGACAAGCGCCAATGGGTTAAACTCAATTTATTAGGAACTTTGTCTTTAAAAGTCACTTTCAAAAACTTCCTTCAGGCTTTGTTTTTACAAAAATAGTCTTTCATATAAGCACGTCGATAAAAAGGTGCTCCAGCACGTCTACGGAATTTACTCAATACAATGCAATGCCAGCAGCGCTATTTATGCCTGCCAAACAGATCGTAACTTCAAAACTAGAACCAACGAACATATTCCAGCGTTCCTACAATCACAACCAGAGAAGTCTCATTTTGCAAAACACCTTATTGACGTGGGGCGGCGGAGTGATTTCAATTGCACGCCTCTCCTCATAGAACGTAAAGGCGGAAAAATGGACGCCTTGGAGCAATTGTTAATTGTCTTCTATCGTGATTCTTCTTCTAACTTCACGAAACGTAAACCTTTTCCCCTCCCTTCCACTCACCAATCCTGGCCTGCGTCTTCTCCTCCCTCCCTCCATTCCTTCCTCCCTCCCTCCTCCCTAGGAATACATTATCCCGCCACCTGGGGCCTTATTCAGTAAGGACTCGACGTGGTCGAACCTCGGAAAATCCGTGAATGAGACGTCACTTCCTCCGACAAATATCAACTATTGAATTGAGACTATTTGAAATTTTTGAAGCTGTGACGTCAAAATTTCGTCACTTTCGAGTCTCGGAAATTCCGAGAACATACAGAATATCCCCTCTGAAGTGAATCACCACCACAAACAACACCACTTTCCTCCATCCCTCTACGTGACATTCCTAACCTCCCCTCGTCTTCCCCCTATTCTCCTACCCCGTGACTACTATCACCCCTGAGTTACACGCATATATATATTTTCCCAGAGATTAGATATTTTAATTGTTCCTGATGATGCCTTGACGGGTTTCACCACCCCTTTAGAAGCATTAGTTTCTCTTACACATGCACCACTCACATGTATGTTAAAAGTGACCAATCGCGGTACCAGTTTGCCGTCGTGCACGGAGCCCACGTTCACGAAAGGACATGCATTAAAGAAAAGTTCCTTTGCTGGGGGAATTGCGATATGCTAAGGACATGGCGAGGGACTGTCGCTGGGAGGACCACGAGTACTAATGCTCTCTAAATGTCATCGTCACGAGAAACAGCGTGCGGATTGCCGGAGGGTGAGTGGTGGGAGGGATATAGGAATGGTGTCTGGGGGGGGGGGAGGGATCTTTGGTCCCTCGCGTCGCAGTCAGCCTTCTTCGCATCGATCTTTTCGCTCGTTCGGCCGGTCGCCTTTCTATTTCCCCTCGGATTCCCTTCAAAGCCTCGAGAAAGGCGTGCGAGCGACGGCTCAGTGGAATTCCAATGGCAGGAGACGAAATGAAAGAGGGGTGTCTCAGACAACCAGCCAGGCCCTGCCTTGCCCGGCCCTGCCTTGCCCGGCCCTGCCTTGCCCGGCCCTGCCTTGCCCTGACCGCGACCGTCGCACATGGTGACGCATGGGTGAATTGATTGAAGGCGCGCCGCGGTGCAATGGCAGAATATGAATTCTGGAATCTCCGTCAAAAGGGCGCGCGTTCGCCCCATACAGGGGGGCGGGGGGGGCGAAGGGGTCTCTTTGCGAGAGCCCTCCCCTTCCACCCCTTCCACATGGGTCCGACACCCCCCCTCCCCCCCCCCACCCGCATCGGTAGTCCAGTGAGTCACGTAGCTTGGTCTCCACGTTCGCTAAAAAAATAATAAGCTGTTTTTTATTCACTCTTTGTTTAGTTTTTGTATTTTTAATCGTCCCTCCTCCTTGGCTGGTTTTGGATTTCATGCTAAATACATAAATTTAAAAAAGTACACACATCTTTATTTCCCACGAAATAACTTCAGAAAAATTTGGAGCGGTGAAAAAAGGTTATTTTATATTATTCGATTTGACGAGAATCTAAATAACAATGAATAAACGTGAATGACATTCAGGAAAGAAACGTACCTATTCGGCAATCGTGAATGACGCCATTTCAAGAGGTCCTTGATGAACCTGCATTATTTCAGTGTCGGTCGATTGGCTGTTGGAGTAATATCGCTGCGATGCCCATTCTTCCGAGCTAGCAACACAAGCCATTCAAGAGTATAAATCATTTCTTTTCATTTATAATTAAAATGTAAAGAGTTAGAAAGTTTATTATATTCATTTTTCACATGCCTGCCCATAATTTTCACTAAACGACGAACGAGCGTATTTCTTTAAAATTATTTATTAATGAAATTCTGCAAATATCAGATCAGAGATCGAATTGGAGGCGTTTTAAAAATGTTAACCTTTGAAAAAAGTTATGTACTTTGCGAATTATTAATTATCGAAGCCTCATGTCCTAATTTACATGAAAAGTGACCCTGTTCACAGATAAGAAATTTGAATTGAAACTGGGACACGCATTTCTTTAAACTGTCTTAACAAGAGACCCCTAGCGTGGAAATTCCTATTTCCTACGATAATTTGCGGCCCAGTGTCTCTCTCGCTCGGAAATGAATTTCGCCGAAGGGAAGTAGTTAGTTACCGGGATAGGAGTGTTGCTGCTTTAACATTGCAAGAGGGAATGTAAGTGATTCGTAGGTTATCGAAGAGTAATTACTGCTCTCACCTTCCTGAAATTGCTAACCGGATTAAGATGTTACTCGATGGAACACTGGTGAAATTCTGGCCTGGCAGTGCAGGGTCGTCAATCCATTTGGGTGTCCACCCAGTGTCCCTCTTGGTGACGATTCCCTGGTCATCTCTCACACGATGACATTCCCGTACGCGAGCACTCTCACGCATATCACAAACACGCCAGATTTCTTCGACGAGACAGACAAAAAAAACACTTATAAAGTGAAGAAACAAAAAATACGAACTCATTCATGAGAAGTACCTACTTGCGGACTCCTTCCTTTCGCGGCTGCCTACCTTCTCGTGTCCACCCGTTGCCTTATTCAATAAGGACTCGACGCGGTATAACTTTGGAAAATCCAAGGGTGTGACGTCAAAGCCCCCGACAGATGTCAGGTTTTGAAAGGCCCTGTTTGAAATTTTCGTTGCTGTGACGTGAAAATTACGTCACCTTCGAGACTCAGAATTCCGAGGCCATACAGAATAGCCCCCCCGCCCCCTGCTCGCCTTACATTTCCATCCCACGGGCCACCGATTCTGGTGCAGGTGGGCCAAGTGGGAGTTGGAGGAAGTTCCGGGGTCGAACGGCTTCTCTGAACGGGGTCTTTGGGTGACTTTTAATGACTATCAGGAAAAAACTTCCATGCCACTCATTTACTAGTGATATGTTCCCTTTTCCATTTATGGCGCTGGAAGGTCGATTAATATTCAGCTGCAGCTTACAGCCACTGCAGTGGGCATGTGGTTAGAATGGATGCCAAGAGGCCACCAGATAGATCTTTTGACATCGGAATGCATGGTAAAAGACTAGTTGGAAGACCACGTAAGCGTTGGGAAGATGAAGTACAGGCTGACACCACCGTGATCTCTTAGGATTACGGATTTGGAGGATATCAAGAAACAGACAGAAAAGTATGGAGGCGGAAGTTAAACGAGGCCAAGGCCTTGGGCTGTACCGCAAGGGAGAGATGGTGATACTACTAAAAATGCCTGTAAAATTATAATTTGTTGTATATTATCAATTAGAGTAACGAAAAAACCACAATTATAAGACAAAGGAAATTGATTATGAAAATTATTGATGAAAAATGCCATTTTTTCCGCCGACAATAAAGAAAATATTTCCGATATGTTTTTCTATTTAATTCCCACCCTCGCATAGTGTGCTAGTTTTTTTCGTGCATAATAACATCTCATTGTTACTATCGTAACACCTCATGCCGCTTGAAATATTCCGCATGAGTTTGTTCTCTGCAGTAATTTTTGTCACGTAGTATCCATGAATTGATAGTATTAGTAATACTAATCTGTAGTAGTATTTTAACCCGTGTACTGTATGTTTACACTTTTGTCAACGTAGCTCTTCCCTAGTTCCAGGCATGGCCGTGAATTACTCTCCTGACTGCTTTTTGGTCCACACTTGTAGGCCGCAAGGGGTAGCGTGCGGGGTTTGACCTTGAACTGGGACGAGTATTGCGTGCCTTGCGTGGAATCACCCCGTGCCACACATCCTAGTCAGTTTCTCATTGAAGAACTTCCAGAATATTTGGGAAACATTGAGGTGATAGAGGTTGTTGAGTACAGCACAATGCTGAAAACCCGATGTCAAATCGAATGCTAGTTTCGGAGATAAAAATTCACCTAGTCGAAATTTTAAATGTTACGAAATACTGCCTGGAAGTGGGCGTGTCCCCGTCTGACGTCACGACTGCTTTCGAGAGCCAGAAGCGCCTTCCCCTTCCCGACGGGCAATCCCCGTGATGCATGCATGGAGTACTGCGAAATGGGGGACATACAATTGATTCATGGATGTTTATACAGTGAAAAATCAAATAGAGAAAATTTATTTGTACAGCTACGAGGAAAGCGTTACTAGATATTATCTAATGAAAGAAGTAGGTATCAGCGGTTAAACAGAAAACGTAATCTTACTACCCCAATTATCTGGGGAACCCTCGAAATCTTCCCGTGAAAACCACGTTTTCCTTATATTACTTACATTTCTAAATACTAGGTTATATCGAAAGTATCAAATGTTCTTAATTAAAACCTTTGGCGCTTTTATTATGCGAAGATGTCTTTGTTGTGGTGAATTTAGTGAACTCAATAATATCTTCAAAAATATCATATTGGTGGATTTATATGGACAACAGGCGGAATCACTATCGGTTGCACGCGTGCAGAAGGCAGTCATCCCGGGATCACTCCGTCTACTGCGTATGCATGACCCGACAGCAGCGTAGCCACTCATCCAATGGACGTGGCAACGATCACTGCCCAATCCCTCTCGAGTCTCCAGCCATTATGACGGCGCAATGAAACCTGATGCTTGCCGGGGACTCGGTGGGAATGGTCGGAGGGAATATGGACATTATTGTTGTTTATCTGTATTCCAGTCATCGCACGCATATCTATTATTTTTCCAGCATGAGCGACATTCATTACAAGTTTGGTACCACGTGATTGAAGTACGCCGATACAGCTCCAAAAATATATATTTGTTTTACCGAACGAGAGAAAAATATGGAGTTGTATTTCGAAGCTATGTGAAAAAAATCCCAGGAAAATTTCAATATAAACTGTGGAATACATGTGTGAGGATCACTTCAATATAGGTTAAACATTACGCGACGCTTAACTAATTAAATTTATGAATAGATAGTATTGTAAAATGTGGAATGAGAATTTAACCCTTGACCCGGCACAAAAATTCACGTTATCCAAAAAACATGAGTCTTAAGAGATCCAATCCGCATTAATCAGCCTTAAAGAACAAAATATTAACAATTAATAATAACCCTTTTGTGCTCGTAAAGTGAAAATAGTTCATTTATTTCAATACATGGATTTCAGATAAATTTTATAAGGTGGAAAACAAGAGTGAAGTCAGGAAGTGTGTGCCTCGGGTATTTATAATAATAATAATGTATTGCTTCCAGTCATTGCATACAGAGTACAACATTATTAGGTGAAGCAAGTTTGGTAGCCCCTAAGGTACACCTGTTTGGGGGCTACCATTAGTTAAGCCATGTAACATAGGCAAATTTATAACAATCAAGATACAGTGAAGTACACAAAACCTATCAAAAGAAATGCTCTGTGCAGAGAGCAACAGAAAATACAAACTGACAACGCTCATCATACACACAAACATACATATACTCATAAGAATTACATACAAACACTCATAAGCATACAAACACTCGTAAGCATTTATTCATACATGAGCGACAAGCGTTAACAAGTTAAATATATACATACAATCACTTTCTATTTAACATTAGACTTATTACATGTAAATCACAAAATAAAAGTTCGATGTTATTAATGGTAAGTGACCAATTTTTTACTTCCCTCAAACATTTCCCGGGTTTTTTTTCTTTTTTAATACAATCAGGAAGAAAGTTAAATATTTTTGGCTGGATATAAATAAAACATCTTTGAAACATCGTTATGTTTGGTTTGGGCAGTGATAATTCATTTTTTTTACTCAAATTAAAAGAATAATCCTTTGGTAGTAGATTAGCAACATTTCCACTTCTTATGTAAAAGTTTTTTAGAACTTTATAAAAATACAAGTAGCGAATTGGCAGTAATTTCAGCTTAAGAAACAAAGGGAAAGTGTGGCAGAATCTGGTTTTCTGCATAATCGTTCGCAGAATTCTCTTTTGCAAGTACAATAATGGACATATATTTTCTTTATATGCACTTCCCCAACATTGTATGCCGTATGTTACTTTTGACTCTACGAGAGCAGAGTAAATAGCCTTTAGAAAGTGGAGAGGACATTTGTTGCGTAATAAAAAAAATTTCGAGAGGTAATGCCGCAATGTCTTTGCGAGTTTGTGTACATGAAGATTCCATTTCAATTGATTATCGATAGTTATTCCTAGATATTTATATTCTGAAACACAATCTATCGGGATACAATTTGAGCAGTTATCTTTGGGACATCCAAGGGAATGGTATACAATATTCCAATTTTCTTGGTACCTATTGCATATATCGAATATCATATATTTAGACTTAGGACTTATAGACAGTCTATTCTGATCAAACCAATTCCTGAGTAATATCAGATCGTTTTCCATTTTTCCTCTAACCATATCCCACGATTCGCCATGATAATTTAAAGCAATATCGTCTGCGTAGGCTGTAATGTTCCCGTTAAATTTTTGTTGAAAGAGATCGTTAATATATACCAGGAAGAGGATAGGCCCATGCACGGAACCTTGTGGGACCCCAGCCATTATTACTTTACATTCACTATGACAGTCATTCACTCTAACAGTTTGTGATCGCAAAAACAAATAGCTTTTAAACCACTGAAGCACAATACCCCTGATTCCTGAACGACATAGTTTATCTAACAGAATATTATGGTCCAGAGTATCAAAAGCCTTTTTAATGTCAATGAAGATGGTAGATGTACGTTGGTTACGATTTAATCCGTTAAAAACACTTTGAAAATGATGCATTAGCGCGTCTTCAGTTCCCAAGTTACTCCTAAATCCGAACTGATGTGAGCTAATAAACTGAATTTTATGTTAGAAGTTTAATATCCTTTTTTTAATTAATTTCTCGATAACTTTTGAAAATATAGAAAGGAGGGATATTGGGCGGTAATTTTTCACATTCAAGCGACTTCCTTTCTTGTAAACAGGAATGATAACAGCTTTTTTAAGTGATGAAGGAAACTCTCCTGTAGATATGCTCACATTGTACACATGTGCCATCACTGGAGCTATAATATCAATTATCCGTTTGAGAACACCGGCGCACAGTGGTTCCAAATGCCGAAAACGTGGTCATGAAACCTAAAAAAGGTTTATTGTTCAGAAACTTCTGTATTTAAGTATTTTTGAGTCGCTGATTACGAATCTGATATTATTTTGTGGAAAAACAAAATGGCGGATCCAATATGGCGGAAGAATAATTGAAAACATGAAATAAAACGCATATTTCTTCTGAAATTTGATGAATTAAGGAGTTTTTGAGGCGGCTGATTACGAAACCGACATTACTTGTTTGAAAAAGCAAAATGGCGGATCCAATATGGCGGGAAATGGAAAATTAAAAAAAACGCATATTTATTCTTAAATTTGCTAGTTTAAGGAGTTATTGGTGTCGCTGATTACGAATCCGACATTATGTTTTGGAAAAACAAAATGGTGGATCCAATATGGCGGGAAAATTTAATATATTAACAAAAGGCAATTCTTCTTTAATTTGGTAATTGAAGGCGTTTTGACAATAATTTTAAGGAAAAAACTAAACGTGAAAAAGATAATCCTTTTTATTTAAAATGTTTAATTCAAATAAATGCAAAAAATAAAAGAAGTGTGCACTTATAGACAACATGAAAAAAAATTGTGTTTGATAGAATCATCAAATTCATAATTCGATAACTCGTCAGTTAAACTAATGCCACATTCATCATTTTTTGATTCAGCAGCAGATGGCTGAATCAAAAGTTCAACTGCTTCCGATGATAAGGTCTTAATTTATTTAGTAGTTAGCTTCCTTAAACTAGAAATAAATGGGTTAATGTAATAATGAGACGTAGAAATGTATCTTGCATCGTTTTGACTCGACTCCTTTTTTTCGCATAATCAGCTATACATTTGCGAATGTATTTATTACATGATTCTTGTGCCTCTTCGGACATTTGTCCAATTGGTAATGACGCAGATTCCTCTTTTTCTCCACCATGAATCAATCATTTATACACGTAAGTTGGTACGTGGAACCAAGGATATAATTGAATGAATTTTCTCGCGGTTTCCAAAGAGTGTGCTTTGAAATTGACTACGTTAATTTCATAACCGCTTGAAATTGCCTGCAACAAAATGTGAAGTCGGTCAGTTAATCTTTGATCTACTCCTGTTATCAACGAAGAAACAGAAGCGTCTTCAAAGAATCGTCGAGCAGTGTTTCCGTCACTTGAACTTCCTAAACCAGGCTTCGGTAGATCGACAATTAGTCCCAGTTGATGACGAAATCCCAACTGAATATTTTTCCTTTCAGTTGTGAGTTTCGAGTTATTAATTTGTTTTGTTTATTTTCTTTATTCTTATTGATATTAATAATAAAACTATTTCGATTATTAAGCTACCTTATAAATTCAAACTGATAAATACTTACATCAGTCATTCAACTTATTTTATGTCGTTTATTATTATTAAATTAATTACTTAAATTACTTTTTTCATATGATAATGAATAGTCTCAATACATAAAAACCTTGTATGTTAAATATATATACATTTCTATGTATAGTATACAAATAAAACTAATATATTTAAACTTAACGTAACATATACTGACAGCGTCATTAAATATTTCTGTATTAAAACACGGGTCAGCAATGCAGTTGCAGCTAATTTAAAGTGCTTCTGTAACTCAATACTATATACTAAACGACTATGGAAAGCTGATCGCAGAATTATGCAGAATTATGTACTTTTCACATATGGTTTTACAGAATTTCAATTATTTCAAATTTTATTTTTTTAATTTGTTTATTAACAAATATTTAGCATTTACTATTATAAAAGCTTATATTTTCTTACGTTTTCCATTTGAACATACCTTCACAAGAAGAATTCGTTTCAAACAGATAAAATCGGTCGCATACAAAATATTTTATAGCAATATTTGTAACGCGCTTTATTTCACTCTCCCTGCCGGCTTAAAATAACGTCGAAAGTGGCTCACTTTCGGACTGAGTTATGAACATGAATACAAAAGATATGACCCTTATACCTGCGTATTATAACTCTACTATAATAAGGGTAAACGACTGTAAACATAAAAATCCTCCGCTAGGAACTTATTTTTACCCCCTTATGACCACGTTTTCAGTATTTGGAACCACTGTGCGGCGGTTATCCCATCAAATCCAGGTGATTTGCTTGCAGGGAGGGACTTAACCAGCGCAATGATTTCGCCTTCAGTTACTGGTTCTAAATATAGCGATTCACAGGTGTTACTCAATAAGTTTACATTTTTAGGAGAGTGACAGTGGGAGTTATGTTTATAAGTTTCTGTATCGTATGCCGACATAAAGAAGTTATTAAATTCAGTTGCTAATTTTGATGGGTCTGTAATTACGACGCCTTCTACGTCTAACGAGGGGGTGGAATGTTTTGCAAGACTTTCTCCGATTATATCTTTCACCAGGCCCCACTGAGTTTTGGAATTTCCTTTACAATTTTCAAACTTTCGCATATAATAATTATTACAAGCCAGTCTTAACTTAGACCTTAGACTATTTCTAAAAGCTATGAATTCCTCTTTTAAGGCATTACAATTAGGATGACGCCTAACTTTTTTGAGAAGATGATTCTTTTCCTCTATGTCTTTAAGCAGAGCGTTAGTTACCCATGGTTTCAGTATTCTTAAATATCTTTTATGTTTACTTGGGAATTTTGCCGCGTTTACAACTGTGTGTATTAAATCCAACATAACTGAAAATGCTCTTGAGGCATTGTGCTCATTAAACACTGGAGTCCAATCTATTTTCCTTGCCTCTTCATATAACATATCGTAATTTATTTTTAAAGAAGTTTCATTTTTTACACAGTGAGCACGGGACACATTTTCTTTACCCCTAGAGATATCAAAGGAAACCATGGAATGATCAGTTATACCCAGATGCTTAACTTCTGCCAGCATTTTGTATCTGAATGCATTATAAAATCTAACAAATACATGGTCGATGCACGTTGATGATGATGCGCTAACTCTAGTTGGTTGATTTAGCAAACATGACAGACCATATGTATGCATCAAATTACAATAATAATCATAATCATTATTTGCAACAATCAAATTAATATTCATGTCACCAATAATAATCATATTTTTTCCACCGCTATTCAAAATTGGTTCCAACTCTTGTAAGAATTCAGCCACAGGAAAATTCTGGTCCCTGAAAATGCTTACAAGATTGAACTCAGTCAGATTAGTTTTAATTGTTAAGTAAACACAGTCCAAAGTATGACTTGTGATTGCTTTTGACACACATTGAATACCTTCATCCACATAAACTATGACGCCTCGAGCGCGGCTTTTTTGACAGCATTTAGCAAATACATTATAACCAGTTACATTGTAGAAATTAACTTCGTGTTCATCAATCCATATCTCAGATAGAACAATTATTGTTGGTTTACATTGCAGTTGTCCTATATGAAGCAAGAAGAGATCGAAATTGCTGCGTAAACTGCGGATATTTTGATGGATTATGGATACTGAATCACCATTGTTTGACAAGTTGTTTGTAGTTAGAGACATCAAAACATATTTTACAGTGATTTTAAGTCCTCCATATGTGATATTAAAAAACAAGGCTCCTTTTCAGCTTTCCGCATGAGAATCTTGCCTCCACGTATCCAGAGGTAAGCATAACCCTTAGTCTTTTTTATTTCTTTCGCAGCATTTAGAACTCTACGCCTCCCGGGGCATAAAGCCTCATTTATATAAATGGGACTATCAGAAACCGACTCAGGAAATAAATGCATCGTGGAAAAATTCCTCTTAACCCGTCGCTTAGCAAGAAGATTTTCTTTCGTGGTCTGCTTGAGAAATCTTACGTGCATAGCCCCAGGAAGTCCATTCGGCCTTGGCTTAGTACGATAACAACTATCAATGGATTCCTCAGTCAGGTCAACTCCTAACTGTAGTCCAATTTGACTGACGACATTAAGTAAATTTTCCGACTTATTGAAGGGAACTCCATGAATTTCCACGTTGTTAGAAAGTGAGAGTTGCTCAAGGTCGTCAGAGCGATTTGAAAGAAGCGTTACCTCTTTTCTTAACTGTAAATTTTCACTTTTTAATTCACATATTGTTTCGTTGCACTCATCTAATCTTTTGGTTTGCGCCTCAATAAGTTTAACACTCTCTTCCAACCTTTCATACAGCTTTTCGATTGAATTCCCTAGATGTTTCTCAGTCTCTTTTAGTTCAGTTTTTATCTCTTTCACCAAGGAATACACGTCATCGATAGATTTACCTTTTGCAACACATTCGTCTTCATCCAGTTGTAGCAGCGGTGCATTGAGGCTCTGCCTGCGGGAACTTTGGCATTCCAGGCACCTCCACTTCTGATTGCTTACCTGGATACCAGCAATATCTTCCTTCTTCAGCTGGACTGGCAGGCACTGCCCATGAAAGAGCTTGTTGCACTCGCTACACGAGATGTAGACGGTATTCCTTGTAGATTTACGGCACGTGAAACACTGACTGCTCATATTAGCACGATACTCAATGCACAGCACATTCACTGAGAAATAACTTATTTTTTCACCGGCAATGTGACTAGACTTCAACACTGTGAGCAGTATGACATGGCCTTGAGCGTGGCTCAGAGAGTGGAAAGACAACCGTTCTCTCCGAAAGCCGAACATGAACTCAACATGGCATGCCAACATGGCAGAAGGAGTGGACGAATTGGAACCTACGGTTGTCATTACAGTTAGAAGAGTTTAAGAGGCCCTAGTAATTCATTTACGAGGAATAGAAAACTAGTTGGTATTATTTACCATTGTAGCAGTACTTGAAGCCGATCCTTCTCATGCATTACGACGAGACTGAGACAAAAGAAGAGCGAACCTGGTTTATCGGCGAAGTTACCCTCATATTGAGGAGAATATCTTAATAATTCTTACCTAGGAATAAAAATGAAGATGATAGCTTTTATACGACAATAAATTTAAAATATGAACTAAATAAATGTGATGCTATGCTGATAAGGTAAACAAAATACAACAAAACGATCGATCAATTTCTTGGTTTGCCGTAGAAAATTGTTAGAAACGAGTAGAGTGGATAGTTAGGTTATAATTCCAATGAAATCTGTTTACATTATCATGAGTTAACTGAAGTATATTCACAGTGAATTAATTCAGTGGCTTCAGGTATTTGAGCATAGCTTTGACATGGAAGCGCAGAAATGTACATATGGCATCAATAACAGAATTGAGAAATACATTAGAGTAGTTCACAGTTGCGATTAGCGTTACGTAAGTATTTACTATAAGTTTATTACATGAAGCTTGTAAGTATCCCAAATACTGCATCAGAGCAAGGACTACTGTGCAGTAGCTGCATCTCATGTCAGCCTACAACTGCAAATTAGTCCATTGATACCCTGAAAAAGTCCCAAAAAGCAACTTGATAATTTGCGTCACAATAGGAAATAGAGATAAAAATTTCGGTGGGATACTACAAAAAATACTAAACGCACAAAAACTATCAATAAATCTCAGTTTATTTTCTGCAATATCAAGATACAGCGATATTGATATCTAAATGTCTCAGGCAGGAAATCTTTCGATATCTCAGCGTTATATGCTGATGTGAAGAACCGTAATAGCATTACCCACGACATTGGAAGATAACATACGGCATCTCACCCGAAATCATACTCTAGGGCGTCGAACAAAAACGACGGGCCAAAATAATATCATTTCACTTATCGCACAATAAACCACCAGTCAATCGACTAAAATCGCAACGCTTATAGAAAGAGTTCCGTATTTGACACCCAAAACGTCCACTTGAGACAAGTTATTTGACTTCACCCATACGAATTCCTCCTTCAATTCTCAATTACGTAGACTACTTAGGTATTTGGAAATCGTATGGAACAGGCTCCTGAAGATTGTCAAGAAAGCAGCAAGCGCGGGATTGCAACGAACGACAGGTACCTATATAAAATACCGTAGCAAAAGTTGGAAAGTTCCACAATGATGACTGGACGGCACTCCGTGGACGTAGATGGAGGAATATTTCTTCCTCTTATTTCTCCAGCAATCTCGACTCCTTTCCCAAATTGCATCTAAAACACTTCCAGTCGTCAGCAATGTAGTCTTCTGAATCTCTTCTGGAACACTTTAGGGGGCAATATCCTCCACAATTCATGCATTTCTCTCATTTACTAAGATTTATACGAAAATTCGTTTGATTTCAATTGACAGGAGTTCAAGTAGAAATATACTTATCAGTAAAAATTAACAGTATGCCCTCGGAATGAAGTATTCTTCAAAGTGAGTGAAAATGTATTTTCATAAATCAGCTCTAGATTCCTCTTGTAGGTCTTACTTTATATGGAATGTGTATGTATATATACATTAAATGAGGAATAAAACATGTTTTCATTATATTTCTGAAGGAAAAGTTCACGATTTATCCATCACGATTTCACAATACCTCCAACTAAATACGAAGACAAACTTTGATGAGGAAGTTTAGGTTAGCCAATGCCTACAGGTTAATTCCCAGTCATATGTCCTTCATTGCATCTAGCATATAGCATGCAACGTGATAATATTGAGCGTCAATTTCACGTTTTCCGTGGACAAAGCAGGTGTGCTCCTAATTATGGCAGAAGTATTTCATATGCCGTCATATTCCCCTTCCTGTGGAGCATTAAGAGCGATATTTATTGCAGCTAGTGCCAATGAAGATAAATAGATGAGACAAGGGAATGCATAAAAGGGGCTGGATTCGGCGCTTGGATGACCTTAAGAGTTGCCTGTCCTTAATCCTGTGATCTGTGGCCGCTCTGTACACAGGCACAAATGGCCTGTGGTTGAAAACATAATACCCTAAGGATGCCTGGGACTTGCTCAAGCAGTACAGGGAACGATCTTCGAAAGCATCCATTTCATGGGAGATGTGCAACTTGCCAGTTGAGTTAGCACGTCTTAAACTCTTTGAAGGTGATAATTTAGGAGGAAATTGCATACAAATAATTGTTGTTGGGTGCTGTTCCTCGCGGAGGAGTCTATGACTGATGTAACATACATGATATTATAGCATTTGCTATGCTATAGGAATTAAAACCTTAGGAATCAAAACATTATAATAATACTTACCAAATATATTCGCAAAATATGGATAGATATAGGAGCAATCTTTAGTCATAACATTGCACAGAGTTTTTTGCGTGTAACGCTTCGAGCCTTCTGACACCGACAGCGATTCATATCTTCACGCATTATACACAGCACTGAAGACAGTGAGTCTCGCAATAGTGACTAAATAATTTTCATCAACATTTCTTTTTCTAAAACTTTTCAATCAATGGCCAAGAAAGTTATTAATGTATAAGGCTCGACATTACACTGAAATGAGCAAAGGTACTCAAGGGTCTAATAGTCATTGATACAAGTGTTGAAATAATCACCAAACAATTCCTAGATGAATAGTAAATAGCGAAGGCGTAAAATATTCTGAGCTTTGGAAGTGAGGGACATTGAAGTATCTTGCTAGAGTGGCTTCCACGAGAAATCTCACTACAGATTATGGGGAGACCTTAAGAAAATATTGTCTGAGGCGTCAAATAAAAAAGATGTCTTCTAAATCCCCCATTATCCAACTCTCGCCCCAATAAGGCAGTCCTTACAGGATGGCTCCCCAAACGGCTCCACCCCCCCTTGCCCTCAATCCTCAACTCCCTGACCCTCCCCCCTCCTCATCCACTACATCTCCTCGACGTCCGCCTCCTCGCTACCATAGCAACGGCACGGAGAAGCTGTGATTGGAAAGATACTACCGAAAATCGATATCCAAGTAATGTTCTCCGATACTATCTTGAAACTTTCTTGTAACCTCCAGTCGTAGCCATGCTGAGGTGCGTGACCGATGGACCACTTGCCGCCGCTCCGGGCAACCGCAATCACTTGACCGCACTCCTTTGCACTTTTCTTATAGTGGAGCACGGAGCTCCGGTTGCGTTCTCGACAGGCGACGGAGACTGACTTAATAACATTATGCAGTAATTTCATTTACACATTGCAGTTGCAGTTTTTTCACTAATTTGCCATTATTTATTTGCAAAATATTTAAGAATTTCGTAAAAAACTATCTCAGTATTAAGTATCAATCATTAATTATAAAATTAGTATATGTCGCATACAATCGGCGAAAGAGAGCTTTTTAAGTAGCCACCAAAAACATTCATGCCATAAAATATCCTCTAATATCTAGTGTTGGTTGAAACAGGAACATTCAGCCTACCTAAAAAGTTTCAACTTTCTCCATTGTTGGTAATGTGACGTGGAAGTCGTCAGTCAATCAATACTCTCACAACAAATAGTTTTTTTTAAATTAAACGTTAATCGTAGTTTATCATAAAAGTCATTATTTTTCTGGATGGGAGAAACATAATACATTTTTAAAATATTTTTTGGCCTCCTTCAACCATTTCCATACACCTTTTTGTAGTAGATATCCATATTGTAAAACAATACTCGAATTTGATTCTAACAATAAATAAGGGAATACACTTGTGAACTCACTTTCGTCACTGAAATAGTTTGGCTGGAATTAAATTGTGGTTAACATGCGGGCATGGTTATGTACAATGTATGATTGAGTTAGTAAAAGTGGTATTAGCGTTTTGGCTTGACTTTTTAATTCGATAATTATCTGCAGACATAAATTATCAAAATTTAATGTGGAGCTCCTAATTGATCTTAGACGCCATCTCAGTCATTTTTTTCTATCCCGCGACGCATAAATACGGACATTCAAATTTCGAGTATTTTTACATCGAACATACATATAGGAAATGATCATGGCAGATACATATTTTTATTTTTAACAAATGTTGACTGAAAAAAAAAAATTAGCTTCGAAATAGTAATAGCCATAAAAGACGAACTGAAACTATTGTAAATTGTACTGAAGGGTTTGCAAATATCATTCCTTAATTTAAATTATTGTAAATGAAAAACAAGTAATTTACAATGATTAATGCTAGAATCGCTAATCAATGAATGTTGAAATCGATGCGACGGAGAAACACGGCAACAATGCAGTCGTCCTTTTTTAATTCGTTTGTTTATCTTCTCGAGGGAAACATGAACGAATGAGTGTGGATATTATATAGCAGCGATAGTCTTTGGAAATTTTAACAAATAAATTTGATCAATTTAAGAAACAGCAACACGTCTTAATAGAGAAATAAAATGCACGTGAGCAGAGAATTAAAACAACTCTAGGTACTAATTGCCAACCATAGATGCCAACAGTAAAATTTCAGCATTGTTACGAATACTGGGGTTATTATTAAACTACATTAAGCCCGGGGGTCTCGTAACCGTACGGCTCCAGATACCCGGGGAGTTTTTTGTTTTTTTGGGACTTTAACATAATAATGACCAAAAAGTTCATGTATGAGTTGCAAGCGGAGGATCTGTCCAGCGGCTGACGGCCAGTGGCCACGGCAGACGGCCTAAGAGCCCAAACCCATTATTATTACGCGGCTGCAAATATGTACGAAAGCAAACAAATGAAAACGAGTTACGCTCGGGTTTGGGTCCCTGGCAGAAAGTAATTGCAACACGAGGTATACTCTGGCTTGGGCTTCAAAGTGTTAAAAATAAATATTTAAGAGTAACAAATGAGACATCCCTAAAGAAAACCTCATATGGCAAGTTTTAAGTTGTGAAGAAGGCAGTAATTATCTGATTAAGTGCTAATGTCGTGGGTTGGAAGTACGAGCCTTTAATGGCTCCGATATTACCCGTAATACATTTTATCTCTACATGCAAAATTTCAGCTCAATCGGTTCAGCAGTTTTTGCGTGATTGAGCAACAGACAGACACCATTCAATTTTTATATATTAGTATGATCTCTACTTATCTCCTCTTTTACAGTTGATATTCATCTCTTCTATTGAAATCATGCGACTACTTTTCAGTTTCAATGGCTTTCCCTTTGTGAGCCCTGGGTAGTACAGCAGTTCCAACAATGCAAGTTCCAACTTGGCTGAAAGTAGAAATAACTCCTCTTCATTGCCTTTTCATGGTCTTGAAGGATTTTTGTCATTTGGAGGACTTCCCACAGCAGCGTTTCATTACGTAGATCTTCCCTTATGTCTCTTGCGGAATTCTGTCTTTTGCACCAGTTAGCAGGTTAATAATTTTTTTCTAGTAGATCCTCGCGTTCATGTCACTTTCTGAGAGTATACCTTCAGGCAATTTAAGGAAGGACGTCTTTCTTTGTCATCCAAGAGTAAGAGTTGTATTATTTCCCCTATTTCTGTGGTAAACTGTATCGATTGGTGTAGACAGTACAGGTGTGGCAGAAATATTTCCGGCTCTCTTTTTCTATGGGCCCAACGAATTAACAATCTTCCACGTATCTTAACCACAGAGGCGTTTCTAATTGGTAGACGTTCACAGACTTCTCACATCATAACTCCTTCGCACGAACACTTTATCAGCTATTTGACACGGGTTCTTGAGTCCCTAGCTCTCCCCAAGAAGCAAACGCCGCATTCGATGCTACTCTCCTCCTGATGACTAAGTTCGATCTTAGTCGTCATCCAACATATAGGCTACGCCCAATGTGTTTCCTTGAGGAGAGCATTCTCAAATTTATATCCACATTTCCACACTGGAACTGCACGCCATAATTATCATCACAGACCCCTAATTTTATACCCCACACCTTTGCACCGACGGACGGGGTACGGGATACAAAATAGACTCCACCCTAGTTGCCAGAGGATGTTGCCCAAAGGTAAAAAGGGTTTACTTGAAGGCAGGCCAATCTCACCAACTCAGGTGGAAAACTCACTACTTGGAGAGAGAGTATGTGTTGTGTGAGAGGCGATAAGGGAAGGATAAGGGGTGGGTGTGGATAGATGGGTGACAGCAGTCCATTCATTAAATCGCTGGCATCAATTTTTCATTCCGTCCAAGGCATCGATCGACGGGGAGAGTTTGACACTCCGTCGATCCCTCTCAACCTCTTTTAAAGGGTGCGGCCCTTCAGGGCCTGTATGGGGTGTGGGCGGGGGTTCAAGGGCCTTTAGGGAGCGGCTGGGATGACGGAAAAAGGTGATGAGATAAAAAGGGTCTTGCTCGCTATCACCTGTCAGCATCTAAATCTAGATTTATGAGTGCATTAATACATCACGCGTAAGCCACTGCCAACCTAAGGTGAGTGACAACCTAAGAGTGTGATCGACGAAGGCAGGATATTAAAATTAATAGCCATCGTACACTTGTGATTGGCCAGAATTAGAAGGATTGAGTGCAGGGCTATCATTATTCTGCAAGTTAACTGACCACTGAATAGTATTCTACTTTATTGCTAACGCTTTCCTATCGCCGTTTTGCATTGTAAAGCACACTATATGCTAAAGTGCTAATGAATAATCTTCAGTATTTATCACTCGTCTCTTTCGAGTGGTTCTGGCGAGAAATAAAGCGTTTCAAATACAGAATCAAACTCAAAATATAAAAAATACAAAGGCATTAAAAATTATAAGTATTAAACGCACACATGTTTTTCTATTATGAGAATGAGTACGAACCCGATCAAACGAGCTGACTACCATCAAGAAAAAGATATCCAAACTGTGCTACGACCAGAGACCTGAAATGTTCGCCAGACCACCAAAGACCCCTCACGCCGACTTCAAGTTCCACCCCAAGACAATGAACTTATTGAATCATAACTTCTCAGCTCCTGAAGGAGAAGTTCTCTACAAAGGTTTGAAATACGCCCCCAAAACTCCCCATACCTGAAATGTTAGCAAGAAACCTTTTGGTGGGTTTTGAAACGACAGTGTGGAAAGAGAATCACGGAACCAAGCAGATGGTGGCAAATCCCCAAAGAACATTCATTCAGAAAGGAACGATATAAATTTAAAAAATGGAGTGATACAGGCCCTAGGAAGCGTTATAGATCAACAAAGAGAGAAAATCTCGCTATAACCAAATCAGACAAAGGAAATTCCATTTTAATCATTCAACAACAAGATTACTCACAAAAAATTCAGGATTTTGTCATATGAACGAATTTCAGACACTAACCGAAGATCCAACGCAAGCTTTTAAAAACAAAACGGTACATCATAGATACCTGGGATGGCTTACAACGTGGAAAGGAAAAATATCGCATAATCCATAAAAAAAACTCTTCCTCCACGACGGCATGGATTCAAAGTTCACAAAGTGAACATGCGCATTTGACCAGAAACATCTGAACCGGCACTCAGAGTGGCATCCAAATTCAATTCGGTCTTGAAGGAGTACACCGCCTTTTCGCCAAAATATAGCATAAAGAATTCCATTCATTTAGCAATATAGCTCAAGGATGCCAAATTAGTGTCCTGTGATGTTACCAACTTATTCACTTGTATTTCCAAGTAAGAAGTTTTAGATATCACGATTGAAATGATTACAAATAGAAACTTCAATCCAGTTATTTTTAGGAAATCCAATCCCTCACGGAATTCTGTCTCATGCAAAATTACTTCCTATTTAATGACATCGATTACAACATAAAAGAAGAGCTGGTAATAGGATCACCCCTTTCATCATGGATGGCCGAAATTTTCATGAGAGGCTATCAATATCTTCCATTTCAAGAGATTTTCATGTTAATCGATTCGGGAAACAAATTTACCAAATTTGTACACTATTGGTACAAATATGTAGATGATGTATTATGCTGCTGGACGAGAAAAAGCAGACAATTAATGCCCTTCTTCAATCCCGCTGAAGATGGTGGGATTTGAACCTTAATTCAGGGTATACTCAACCAAAAGATACAAGAAAAATCCAAATGCCGATAAGGAAGTCTCCCTCCGAAACTTCGGGAAAAGGAAGAATATCACACAAGAGGAAGGTCAAGAAGGATTATAAAAAACGATTGATGAGACGAAGTAAAAAATACCGGGTGAGTATAAGGGCAACTTTGCAAAAGTACTGCTGAGACAATGGCATAAACGAAGACGGTGGTTGAAATGTACGAGCGTAATTGCTATCCTATTCCAAGAAATGGTTGTGAAATGGGTGAAGAGTTCTGCCAATGCAATTGCAATAATTTCACTATGACCTTTACGACATTAAACCCAAGTCACAGACTCTGACGGGGGAGCTCGTGAAAAAAATTAAATTATCAGCATAATTTCATTCCTAATTCAAGCATAATATATTTAAATACTGATGAAAATATGGCACCAAAGTGCCTTGGTTTCTCTACAACAACCAACATGGAATAGATTTTTTTATATCTTTTACAGGGTGCAACAAAGTCTATCCATGATTTTATTAAAACTATGGGCCAGAACTTCATGGAATATTTTGTAAAAATTTATATAAATATCATGGTATTTAAACAATGAACTCAGGGGAAAATCATCTCTGGTGAAATAAAGTATGAAATTCATCACTAAGTAATGAATCCCACTCGACCTAAAATCTATCAAGAGGCATTTGCAGTTACAGCTGAGGATTTCAATGAAAGTTTTCAAAAACACCCGGAGACAGCTTATTCCTAATTCCTCCGCAACTGAGACATATATTAATTGAAGATGTGACTTCAAACCTTAGCTTTCAATAACACAGGTGGGTGGGAGAATACATAATACGTTTTTGGGTGGGTAAGCTAAGAATGTTGCAGCATTAAAAGCAATATAGGAAGATTTATTTATCAAATTAAGTGGGATACTAATCAAGTTTTTGTTGACCGTAAAACTGACTGAGAATGCACTTTAAAATTTCATGTCATAGAAAGAACAAATGAGGAATATCATCGAATTCAGCAGATAGTTAATTTACGCTTGCATTAAATCATGCATTTTTAATTCATTATTGAATACATTTTCACCTGGAATTAGTGAATATATGGCGTCAATGCTCTTTTGGGTGTGATGGAAGTGTGTGGCAAAAATGTAATCTTCTCTTTGTTTTCAAATGTCTCTTCTGTTAAGAGGTCCCTCCATAAAGAAATCGTGGAATCCGAGCTAGATGTAGTAGTGCTAACTTTTATTCGGTAGAAAGGAGAGAGAATAACTCTCTTCATATTTGATTTGGCTAATCTATATCCTTTGGAAGAATTTATTGCCAAATAACGCAGAAATATCTTTCCAAAAAGGTGATTCATAAAATCTTCATCAATTGTGGAGAGTCAAAAAAAATAATCGTTTTGCCCATTTAGAGTATGGAATGCTCCCTCTTTATATGTATGTATAACTTTTTCTTGTTCCGGCTTTATCACTTTAATTACTTTTTCATAACGAGAGGTGCCAAGGAGATCACGGTTTAACAGACGGACGGAGGAAGACCTGTTCTTGAAATGCTCTCCAAAAAGCATCCAAGCAGGGATCGATATTCCAATGAATACTCACCGCCACAACCGAGATTCGAACTCAGACTCTCGGAATGGGAAGTCAGTACTTTAGCCGCCACACTAACACGGTCCGCGTTGATGCTGATTCCTTCGACATTATAACACAGCAGTGTGTGGATCGAGGGCAACGAAAATTGATCAGACAGAAACCTGAAGCCTTTAGAGCTTTTGTGAAGTCTTCAAGGCCTCGTGTTTAATAAAAAACGGGACGAGTATTGCAGCATTAATTTCAAAGTAGCTAACATCGCTTCTGCACGGACCCAATATGAACTCCAATCCTGTTTGTATATCGGTTTCCTAGAGAGAATACTGAATCGGCTGATCGCTCGTAGGTATCGGACGTTGGGCTTCAACATCACTCAACAGAACTAAACTATGAGTTTTTACTCTTTTAAAGACCCCGATTTATACAAGTAGTCACTCCATTACCTACAGGGGACCCTATTATTCAGTTCAATATTACAAAGTTACGAATATCGTATTAGGAGTGACAGATCCAAAGAAAAATTAATTGCCTTGTTCACTCCTCAACTGAACCTCTGTGCAAAAATGGAGGAGAAAATCAAGATAAAAACGAGCAAGTTTCTTTTTAAATTAAATGTTTAAAAATTTTAAATAGCTATAAAAAGTTAATTAGCACATATTTTCTGTCTCGCTCGACGTTAGCATTGATGGTGTTTATTAAAACTGCTCTGAGGAAACGAACGCTCGTGAACTTCCAACAGAAGTTTCGGGCAGTTGTTTCGAGTTAATTAAGACCTGTGCCATAAAGTTTTCGCTTGACAGTCGCATCTACCCGCCCGGAGATATACTGGTGACTGCGTCTTACTCTGGTCGCAGCAAAAAAAGTTAGCAAAGCCGTTAACCCGATGCCCCTTCCGGAGGGAGGGGGGGCGCCAGAGCAGGGCCGGAGGGGGGGGGGGCGCCAGAGAAAAGGGAGGGGGAGGACAAGGAGGAGGAAGGCTCCCGCAAATGCGATCCAATTAAGTGAAGAGAGATGACGGCAGCGCAATAACAACCACCCGAGGAGGCAATTTCAAATTTATAGCGATTTCAACCAATCGTAAGGAAAAGGTAATTCCACTTCGTTAATTTACATGCCGACCCATAAAGAAGGACTCGCAAAGAGTAGGTGTTGGTTTGGAGAACATAGTGAACACTTGAGCGTTGAGAATTTCAATCACTGTTTTATGTGCGCAAGAGGATGCTATAATATTGGTGCCGAACTCAAACCTCTAGCAATGTTCTTACTCATCTCCATAAAATAAGTCCCACAGGTCAAACAACTGTCCAAGAGTAACGGAGTATATCCGACGCTGGGAAAAAAAATTGTCACGTATTCATACCGTTCATTTTACGTTTTATCTTAGGTTATATTAGGCTACATAATTATGAGGGTCTGAGAATCAAAGTAATACTAGTAAAATACATTGTTCTGTGTCACCTGTATCACTGTACTCCGGTCAGAAATGACAAAAAGCAAAGTAGCTTAAGGTAGTTTGAGCGAAAAATCACTTCACCTCGAATTTGATGAATTTGACTTCATTTTAAAGATAAAAATTCCATCTTTTCAATGATATCAAAATATTAACCCTTTGCTACTACGAACTACTTTTCAAGCAATTTTCCTGCAAATGTAAGCTGTTTTACATGGGGTAGATTACGGCTCTACGCTCCAGAGGGAGAATATTTATAAAAAAATAGGAACTTCTAGCACCTGGATTTCGTCTAAAAACTAACGGTGTGTAGTTTGCATGTTTTCTCAACATTTATAACAAATAAATTATTACTCGCCGCAGTAATTTTTACATAATCACAAAAAAAACATGCCAGTTTGAAGGTTTTCAGCCGTAAGGCGGGAAAAAATGAGTCAAGTTAGAGACTTATGTAGCTTTATTTATGTTATTACTGAGAGTTTTCGTCATATATAACTCTATCTTTGCGCCATTAATATTACAATATTTATTTTATACTTCTTACAGACGATGAAATAAAAAATGAAATTTGAATATGGTCTCCATTATGACTAGGGAACTATCTCGCTCAAACCACCTTAAGTGTTCGGCGGCTAGATCGCAGCACCATACGTTCGAGCACTTTTATTCCTTTTCCTGCAGCTACCTGACGGTACCCGACGGTACCAACTTAGAACATATGCACTTACATCGTTTTTCGTGTTTGTGTTACTTGTATTAGTTTGACTCTCATGCCATCCTATATCATTATTGGTTAGAATTCACGTGAAATTATTTCCTTTTTTCGGAAAAAAAACGGTTATTATGGTTCAAAACCGCATACTGAAACGCAGTCCTCCGTAAAGGCCGTGCGACAAGAGAGCAGGAGAGAAAGGCATTGAAAGGGGGAAAGTGAGACGAGGGGAGGCGTGAGAAATGAAAGAAATGAATGAATTGAGAGATGTTTCGCTATTTAGGAGCCCGTGTTTCGCTTTTCATCAGTATTCTTTCTCAACGGACGAAGGGAAAACAAAATGTCACCCTCAGTTCGAGTCTAGAATTAGACAATCTAAAAAATTTACCTACATTTTATTGGTGAGTTTCCTACATATTGGCTTTAAAATGAATCATCAAAATGAACTTGAGTAAAATAACACACAATTAAAGGAATTTTTATTACTCTTTCTCAGGAGTTGAGTATAAATTTTTACTTTATTTCCCTCAAGAAATTAAATCCACAAAGGGGCATGTCTCGGCGTTGGTCGCGCTGTAATCTTCTCTCCGTGCATTGTACAATGATAATAATAATAACCATTCCACGAGAGCTTTGCGGATCGGAGTGCTTTTCTACTTGTTTCTCACCCCTTCCTTCTTTGATTTGTACCGTTGTATCCACACTCCATCCGTTCTTGGCATGAATGGAGTAAATCACTCCTACATTACTTATATCTCCTAGACCAAGACGCGAGCAAGCACGATATTTTTACATTGGTCATATTTATACCAGGGTGTGAGTGACAGCGTTAGTGAAAATCGCTCCATGAATGAGGACATAATAATATAAGATTTAAGCATCAATTAATATATAATATCCATACACGGTCGACAAATCTGTTAAGAAGTGAAAAAATATTTCGGGAATTATTTGAGAAAATGTAACGTTTTACAAGAAATATTGATCTGATTGTTTGTTTTGTCATGTTTTACCTGGAGTTTTCTTATGAAGAAACAAGACGTTTAAACGGGAAAACATTCCAGTGAATATTTATATTTAAACTTTGGTCACTAAATGTAAGTGACTTTTACAAAAACTGTATTGCCTGAAAGCCAAGGTTCATTAAACATTAAGTATATTTATATTGCTTTACTTAAACTTTGCACTTCTCAAAGAAAATTTTAAAAACTAGCCATTGTTAAAATATTCAGCAGAATAATTTGTGAGGAACCGATATGGACCGTACGGAGAAAATTGGGAGAGAGTTTTGTAAATGTTTCATTCCATCCTTGATGAGGAAGTGTCAGAATTCGAGGAGGACGACGACAGTTATTCCGAAGAAGTGTACGACTCAAATCACTCTACTGACGCCGATCAGGGTAATGAAGACCCATGGATGAGCGTAAAAATACTATGCTTTTTTGCTTAGCCCTTAAGCTGCTGCAGCTAGAGCGCTTTTTGTCCACCCTGTGCGAGAAATATCTATTCGGACGGAGCCTGTCCCTCCTTCCCACCGGCCGAGGCCCAGCAGTTATATGACCCATGTAATCCCCTCCCGACCTTTTTCTCGGGATCCCCGGGGGTGGGCACCGGAACTTGTTGAGGGATTAGTGGGACTTGGAACTAATTTTGAAACATTTTTTATAGGCGTAATTGTTGAAAACAAATATGACAGTATTTTTTCTAGCAACTTTCTGTTTAGTTTGATACCAAGCACCAAATAAATCCGTTGATAATTGAGCCGGGCGCGAGCATGAGACAACTAACTTTTGAGACGACAATAGACCATTGAGCGAGCAATCGGAAGAAAGGGTCGTACCTCATTGCGGTGGTGTATGCGATCCCTTAAGAGCGTGAGATGGGAGTGGTTTGGGTAAAAAGGATGGATTTCCAGATGTCCACCGCTGGAAAGAAAGTATTCGGGTCATAAAAATATGAAAGGGCTAAGGGAGGGAGGTAGACAGAGAGAGGGTCAAACGTATAAGAACGTTCTACCCCCATTTGCCGGTACACTGGTACATGTACGTTTCCCGCAGTCTAAGGGTTAGGCAGGGACAAAAGAGACCAAATGATGCAATAAGTCACGTTTAAAGTACCATGAAATCGATCTCAAAACATTGTAACTCGCTTCTTTGGGGTTCGTACCCGGACAAAAACGCAAAACCATCTATAGACTGTTGTTCATTGCTTTTCTGAGATAAAATGGTCTGAGATATCACTTAATACGCTGACTAATTCAAAGTGTTTAAAGTAATTTTGTCAAAGAGGGAGAGAGAATCTATGGTTACTTCAATCGGAGAAATATTTGCACTTTTTGGTTACCGTACATGGTAGGAGAAACGCTCGTCGGAATATCAAAGATTTGAGCAGTTCAGATGGAACCAGAGCTAAAATATTCCCCACCACTGTGTCTAACCATAGGTTAGATTTTTCGATCGAAATGAGACGACGTAAGAAATCGAACCACACGAGAACGGCTCGAAAGCCCCAGATCCGGAAATCATCAGATCTTTTTTCTGCTTGTAAAAATGATTTCATTATACTCCGATAAGCAAGGATCTACGCTGAAGAGCTTCAGAGGGTATTGTGGGTAATTTAGAGTTTATATGTTAAGGAAACGGCCAATTTTTACTTTAAAATTTATATACTCGATGCCAAGAATTTATAGACTTATAACAAAGAAATAAATACCAGTTAACAACCAGATTGCCCTTTCAAGTATTCTTTACACCTTTTGATATTGTGTGTGCCGCTTGGAATCACCAGGGTTGTGAACTGGGTGTAATATAACTGTAGGTGACTGGTTCACATACATTATTCGGACTACAACTCCACTTATGACGGAAATCACACTCTAATTAGCATAATGGGGAAAAATAAAAGAGAACTACCCATTTGTTTTGCGTAATATATAAACAAAAACCATTGTTCTAGTATTTTGTTATTTTGTTTGGAGTGAAATGCACATTGATAAGATGAGACCGTAATCCTTCTATTTAGTTTCCATCATAATGCTGCTCGAGATAATAAGATTATGTAATAGCTCAAATGTCTCAGTGAACACCGTCAATGAGCTGACAGCTACCTTCACTGCTTCGAGAATTTCCAGGCGTTGGCTTCTGCGACTTATTACACTTTCATGGATATCGCTGGAATAAATTCTCATGTCATATATGCTTGCAATGCTAGTTAAAATACGGAAAGATACTTGTACAAAGCAATTCAGGTTTTCTCTCTTCGGTGACTTTATGGTCGAGAGATGTTCCATATTTATTCATTGGTCGTTAAATAAAATGCTTGGTTGACTGCATCCCTCCACCCTCCCTATCTAATGCAAGTTCCCCTACTCCCAAAAATTTCTTGTTATGTACTTTCCGCTTCATTTGGTCAATCTATTTACCCCTTGAGGCATTTCCCTCTATTTCTCATTCAATTCAATTCTTCACAAACCCATTGTGCGTCAGCGTCCGTGACTTGGGTTTAATGTCATAAAGGTCATAGTGAAATTATTGCGATTGCATTGGCAGAACTCTTCACCCATTTCACAATCATTTCTTGGAATACGATAGCAATTACAGTCGTACATTTCAACCACCCTCTTCGTTTTTGCCATTGCCTCAGCAGTACTTTTGCAAAGATACCCTTATACTCACCCGGTATTTTTTACTTCGTCTCATCAATCGTTTTTTTTTAATTCTTCTTGACCTTCCTCTTGGGTGAGATTCTTCCTTTTCCCGAAGTTTCGGAGGGAGACTTCCTTATCGTCGTTTGGATTTTTTTTGTTTCTTTTGGTTAAGTGTACCCTGAATTAAGGCTCAAATCCCATCATCTTCAGCGGGATTGAAGAAGGGCATTAATTGTCTGGTTTTTCTCGTCCAGCAGCATAATACATCATCTACACATTTGTACCAAAAGCGTACAAATTTGGTCAATTTGTTTCCCGAATCGATTAACATGAAAATTTCTTGAAATGGAAGATCATGATAGCAACTCATGAAAATTTCGGCCTTCCATGATGAAAGGGGTGATCTCATTACCAGCTCTTCCTTTATGTTGTAATCGCTGTAATTAAATAGGAAGTAATTTTGCATGAGACAGAATTCCTTGAGGGATTGGATTTCGTCAAAAATCACTGAATTGAAGTTTCTATTTAAAAGCATTTCCATCGTGAGATCTAAAGCTTCTTACTTGGAAATTCAAGAGAATAAGTTGGTGACATCACAGGACACTAATTTGGCATCCTTGAGCTTCATTGCTAAGTCATTGCGAAAGGCTCTTTAGTTCTTGCGCTACAGCTTATTCCCGTTTGATCCACACAAAAACAATTGCAACCCGTTGGATCACACTTTAGAATGTGCACTATACTTTTTACTTTGGAGCTAATCTTATCTTTAGAATTGAAAAATATTGACACCAAGTTGAACAATTACAAAAATACAGGGAGAATTCTTAATACTCCTGTCGGATCTTTATTTCGTGAATGCGAAATTACATACGACACTCTCGTTATTGGGAGATTCTTTTGTTTTGTTTGTCAGAAAGAAAGTTGAAATGAAAGAATGAAAATAACTCTATTCATAACATTTATTCATCTAAATCATTAGTCCAAATGGCTAACCTATGAACAATTGGTCGATGGTAACTAATAATTTCTGTTTTCATGTGTTAAGTTTATATTTATTGCGTTATTATCGTCTAACTCACGTACTCAGCTCTCCGTAGACACCTCGATCACTGAAATCGACTAACTCGTTCCGAAGATATAACTGAACTGAGCTCGCGCCATGCGCACACAAGCCCAAATTTAGACCACCATGCGCATCACTGCGACGTCACCTCGCAACCGCCGCTCGCGTCAAACCATTTCCGTTATTCGACGATACGGGCTATCCAGTCATAGTTTTAGATATTCTGTAATCCTTTAAGCTTTTGCACACTAGGCCCTCGAAAGTACATAAATATTGGTCGCGGCAAAACTTTACATGACACCGAGAACGAATCATAAGGAGTTTATTCGGATTCACATCAAAATAAAATTATCATTAACAATTATCTTATAACATCTTTCTAATACTACGCGACAAATTTTACATGAAAGGTACTTTCGTCCATTTTGTTTGTGAGGGAGCGATTGGGGACTGGTTGGTTGACAACATAACTGAAAGTTTTCGTCGTTTTTTGTAGAGTAATTCATCTGTTTAAGAAATTCCTCACACCCATTTCTAATTGCTATCTATTTGCTTGCGGTCAATTCACCGTAAAATCCTACTTGCGTCAAGGGAATGGATGGCAATCAGTGTAAAAGCGAATGGAATTCTGATAATTTTTTAGAACAATGGTGGTTAGAGTCGTTGGGGATAACAGTATCCATGAGCGAGTCTTTTCCATAGATGGGGAAGTAATGCTTCCAATCCTTGAGGGATTTCCTCAAATCTAAAAAAAAAGTATTTTGGTACAAGTTTCTTAAACGACATGATACCATTGATTTGATCACCTCTCTACCTGTCCCCCCTATCAAAACGTCTGCTCCGTCAAGTAGAACTTCAGCGATTGAAAAGTAGGGAATATCAAGAGCTGGTAGAAAAGAGCATAGGTGAAGCAAAGCGGATGGGACAATAAAGAGAAGATGGGAGCTTATAAAAACAGGAATCGTAGGAGCGACAGAGAAAAGAGTAGGAACTGTGGAAAAGAAGAGGGTTAAGAAGCAGTGGGTTACGGAAGAAATGATTAAAAAAATGGAGGAGAGAAGGATATGGAAAAAAGTGAACACCGACGTAGGCAAGAGGAAGTACAAGGAATTAAATAATAAACTCAGGCGAGTGACCAATCGGGCAAAAGAAAACTGGTGGAAGGGACAATGCGAGGAAATGGAAAAGATGCAGGAGGAGGGGAAGTGGGCGCTTTGTACGCCAAGGTGAAAATGTTATCGGGTGGTAAGAGAGGTCAAACGATACCAAAGATTAAGGACAAAACAGGGAACATATTAATCAAACAGGAAGATATCCAGGAAAGGTAGAGAGAATACGTGGAGGAGCTATATGACAGCGGGAATAGACCCTTGAGCCTAGATCTAGAGGGTGAAGGAACAATAGTTAAGGATAACCTCGGGCCAGAGTTAAAATAAATTAAATTAATTTCTTAAAACAGTTCTCATGATGCTATTGATGATGAGTTTAGACTTGGTAATCGGAAGGCTGCATAATTGGATACCACCAGATGAAACAATTTGTAGCAATGTTCTTCGGAAACTTAGATTGTATAGTACTTGTATTCATTTTATCTCACAGATTAACTATAGGAGTTACATACTTGAAAATATCATATACAAATAGGTTTATAATAAAAAAATGGGGAAGATTAGAAACTCACGTAAAAATGTTTAAAAAGCAAGGATTGGGAAAGAGCGTTTATATTTAAAAAAAATGCACTGTCACTTCACAGACGACTAGAGTAAACGAACACCCTATGCAATGATTTGCTCTTACGACATTTTACGCTTTTTACTGCTATAATCGTCAACCCATGGGCTTTTTTGTGTGTCATATGACATATTTAATTTATCAACCTTCCCATTATTCTCTGCGTGGGCAACTTGCACCTCTTAAACGCCCTCCAATATTGCCTGAGCGAGCCCGGCCTCTCCTAAGGTTATTTTTAACACTGCTGTCGTCAGTCTCTCGTTAGCTTCAATTAGATTGAAGGATTCCCAATTTTTTTTCTCTTTCCATTTTTTAATCATGAATCCATTAGTTTCCATCTCCGCCAGCCATGACTCGGAGAATTTGCACTTCCCCATCACATGAATCACCGCCTCTCCGCCCAAACATAATCACATGAAGGCACTACGGAGATGAATAATAAATATTTATACCAAGCAAAACAGGCTGGGAAGTTTGTCGCACATTTAATGCTATAGAGCAAACCAACTTTGCTAATGTGTACTTACAAACAAATACGATGCTGTCCAGGCTTCCTCCTAATTATTTTTTATATTACGGGTAGGTACTACGTGCTAACAGCTCTAGATAAGCCTAGGAAGAAAAGGGGCTAGGAGAGAGGAAAAAGACGCATGGAGTGGTGCCTCTCACAGTAAAGCTACATTGCAATGAAAAACAACAATTTTTTGCAAAATCCGAGAATAAATTATATCTACTAAATCGACACGTGCTCTGTGTCGCAACGCCAACTTATAATTTATTTCACACCTGACTGAATATAATTGTGTAACATTGTCAAGTTCTCTTGTTACCTTGGTATTAATTCCGTTTTAGCCTGATGCTGTTTCATCCATCAGGTATAAAAGTATCGCAATGTCAGAGACCTTTATTCATTCTTGATTATGTGTACATCAAAAATCGCAGGGAGAAAAAGAAATAAAAAGTTACCTCGCCAAAGGAAAAGTAACATTTTGGCACTGAACGTGAAAAAATTACCAAATTACTAAATAGTAACCCTTGTTTCACCAGTGACTAAGGTATAAAATTTATGGACGTGATTGACCTAACAGAACCGATGGTGGAGTATGCATAGCAGTTAAGTCACATTCAAAAATGCACCACACACGTCTTCAGAAGCAATGAAATAATGCGAATCTGGTGCGTCATTGAAGAGCGCAACAAAAGAAGCAGACACGTTAACGGAAGACACGAATCTAACGAAGATGCACCAATCAGAGGCTCGAATGTGGACATACTATTCGACAGGCAGCGAAAGCATCAGAATATTTGGTCGAGTTTCAATCTTTCGTGTACAATGTGAGAAACCTCCATTGAAAAGAAATTAATAAACCAAGACACTAGTGAAGCGTTCCTCAATGCACTTTCAAACCAATTTCTAAACCAAATAGTCAACACATCTACCAGAAAGAGCTACGTTTACAACCTTTTAACTGTCAGTCGGTTTGCAGTGATAAAATACTCCTCGAAGGCGTAGGCTGGGGTTGGTCTGTAATAAAACATAAAAGAAAAATGTAAACTTAAGCGTTAGATCCTTCGAAACGAAAAGTTTTCTCATTAGTAAATGTATTTTCGTAGAATTTGGAGATGCTTCGGATGTTTCATTCTTGGAATGAGTAGCAAGTACAACGACGAAAAAATCGAAATAGCATGGATATTCTCAACCGTAGAGTCTTTGACGGACACAAATGGCAAAGTAGTCACAGTATCTACAGATTGAACACATTAACTATGTTTTTGAAAGCGTATACACATAGGACGAGAACAAATGAGATGAGGGAATGGCAAAGCGTATATAACAAATGGTAAACCTATTGACACCGCAAGCAGCAAAATTCGTGCAACACGGACTGCTAACAAAGATAAATTAGCTACAGAGGTTAAAGTGAAAACTGAAGGGAAGAATTTAAATGAATCAAGTTATGTGGACAAACATAAAAATGGTGACTAATCCAAATGTTATCGATAGCTCACTCAGCTAATATTTTACTAGCATCGCGACGGAAGTGTCATTCAAGCTTCAATCAATGAAGCTCTGACTGAGTAGAATCATTTTACAACTAATAGACCCAATTTTTCCACATCTCGAAAACTAAAGTAATCTGGCAGATTCTATTATTCGCCGCAAAACTCACGTGTGGCTGTTTCTCAGTCTCCCGACAAGGCGTATACAGCCTACAAATTTCCCCACCACTAATTCGGACCATTTACCATGTGATAACATATTGTCAGGAGGATGAAAACATGATATCAGGAAAAAAGTTGATCAAATATTTACAAACAAAGCATTTAGGCATCCTGCACCGCATAATTTTACGCCATTGTGTAATGGATCTTGCGTATCTGAGAAGGTTTAGATTTTTTAGGGCGATGTCAAAGAAATTAAATGTGAAAATTATGAAGCACGCCCACATGCGGTTCGAACCGGAATAAATGACATTGGTTAAAGGGACAACCGAGATATGAGATTTCGGCTATCGAAAGCAACTGTTGCTAGTATCGTCCTCCTCAATGAGGTGGCATTTTCTCCGTTGGCCCAACAGCTTTATACATTTTAAATTTAACCAAACCAGTAATACGCCGCGATGTCGGTAGAGTTAGTTACCCAGCCGGAGATGGAGGAGATGTACGGTAGACGAGCTCTGGCCAGTAGTTCCTCTTGTATCTTGTCTTCACGATGATGAAAGGTCCTTTTTAGTGCCAAAGAGATGACTTTGTCGTCGTAACCATTCTGACGGAAGATTTCTTTAGATTTTTTAGTTCCGAAGGGTCGTGCGCCAGCTCCCCTTGATATATATCCTAGTTCAGCGGAAGGCCAATGGAATACTAGGCCACGGCGCGTTTCGGAAACCAACGCACACGAACCTATACCTACGCGGCCAGTGCCTTCACCTTCCTTCAAAACGATGAGCTGTTTTGTCTTTCCTCTTCCAACGGGCTACTAATATGTCGGACTTTATGCTACGGATGGAATGTATCATCAACATCCCAGCACTATGGAGCCTAATTACTAACTGCTTGCTGCCACTGTGAGAAAGTACAACAAAACTAGAGTGGATTGAAAAATCAACCTATTGCACCCTAATGTTGCAAAATATTCAATCTCTCCTTATCAGCACATAATATTCATAAAAATGAATAGCATTCATTACTTCTATCACGAGTACTGCCACCGTATCCTAAGCCTTTTTAAAACTTTAAAAAATTTAGCGTAGTTCACGGAAAAAGTTTCATATCGTTGTATTTTCGTTATGCATTAATGCTATTGAATGTGTTCAATGTGTTCCTCGTAAATTATTATTAAATATCGCCGATTTGATTCTCGTCAATGGTGAGGTAAATATTGTGATAAGAACCAGAAACATTCGGCTTTATTGGTAAAAGAGTTTAGTATCCTTGAATTCCAAAGTTTAAACAATGCCTGTCTAGTATTATTTATTATTTTCGTGGAAAATCAATATTTTCATATTAAAGGGAAAGAGAAAGCACTGGATATTCTCGTGAGCATTGATTGACTCCTCTACTTTGACGTGCCAGGAGTGCCACTGCGATCGTCACTAAAAGCCAACCCATCCACCAGCAGTGAGCAGAAAATGCGAAATGCAGAAAGGAAAAGGAAATGTAATAAATTATGCGAACGTCTTTAATTGAAATATCAGCGGTTAAAAATGTAAAACTTAAATAAACAATGAGGAGAAGTAATTAAAGAAGGTTTTCATTCATAATTTAAGGAAAAGGGGGTAGAGACGACTCAGGAGTACCTTCTTCCCCACTTTCTTTCTCGAGCCTCGCCACTCTTTTGACTCTTTCTTTCTTTCTCTCTTTTTCAGCGAAGCGACACGGAATGTGGGTTTTCTGTGAATCTTCGCCCTTCCCCTTCTCGCCGCGACTCAGGTAAACCAATAGAAGGGATCTCGTTGTGTTTGCCGTTGGGACTCCCACGTGGCGGTGGATCTTATTTGTAGCCATGGAGACACGCCGAGGCTTTAACTAACTTTATCCAGACATTTCGCCTCGCGCGGAAAACAGAATCCCACGGAATTGCACGAGGACGAGATCGGGAGTTTCACTCTTCTGCTTCTCGCGTCTCATCGACTTCGTTGACGGAGTGAGTAGAGATAACTGTGTCAGCCTAGGGTCGATCATATTTGCTGCATTAATGTGGATCAATAAAAGCCTACCAATCATAGATCTTTTTCTTAAAAAATTCATTGTATTTGCAAAAAGATCCAGTGAAGAATAGATTCCTACGGTTTCCAAGAATTCGCAGAGGAAATGCTTCAAGTAAGGAGCTTGATAAAGTATCGTTAATAAATTGGTCTGATAAGATTTAGGCGTATCTACAATACTTGAATAAATGAATGAAAAAACGACTGGCGCAGCTTAATTAACGTGGTAATTACCGTATTTTAGGAGACGCACGTTTCCGCCCATAAAGATGACTCGAAATCACACTTGGGGGTCTTAAATGCCACCAGGTGGCTCCACACGCAGGCCAAAGTCATACCCGACGCACTCTACTGTCGAAACATTTTAACCCAGATGGTCTGCACTACCCAGCATTTCCCAAAGTATTATATTCATAAACAGTAATATTGTTACGAAATTCGGTCTATACATATACACCGCATATGCCTGAAATTGCCGCCATTAGTATAAAAGTCTCTCCCGTCATACTTTTCATCTCTATTTTTGAAAATGGATACATAACTTCTGCCAATATTTACACTCGTATCGTGAATTACCTATCCGTATTACTCTCTTTTATGTAACAAACAACGCTGGTCGTTTCTTCTCAGTGCATCTCTAGATCTAATTAGAGGAAATATATTCAAGACGCAATTGTTTCTCAGGATGCACAAAACACTTTTCCGCGTCGTTACACAGAAGCATCTTCATGATGGAAAATTGATGAAATAATAAAAATAGTTCGCATATTCTTAGAATTATTGTTTAATATATGAAATAAGTTGCTCGTCATTTTTTGGCTTGTACCTAGGGACTGTCAAAGAACCTACCAATCAGCTGGTAGTCTACATAATTGAAAACCTTAGTTCGAGCAGAGAAATACTTGGTTGCAATTCGGGTTGCATACGGTCTTTAGAGAATTGCCATACGGCTGTAAAAACATAATATCAACACGGAGAAAGATAAATTAAAAATTTAAAAAACTTTTCCGTAATTATTCAAAATATAGTTCATTGTTTACTGATATGAGTAATCAATAGTCATGGAATTTATAAGTAATTTTCATTTATGATGCTTGAAAATAGGTCCCCCTTGTCCTTTCGATACTGATATTTGGCCAAAACTGGGTCTACATAAAATATATTCGGATAGTAACGGCTTGTCGTTTTTATTGCATCTGTGATATTGAAGAGCAATATATCCAACTTCATATCATCATCATATCAGATTTTTTAAAAACCATGCCCTTAACTATAGTAAAACCAGACCAAACTAACAAAACAGTCTGCAAATGTAAGGAATTTCGGAAATAGTAATCCACAGCTATGGAAATAATAATTTATTTTTTCTAGAAGACTTAAGAATGATCGGCATATTTAGCACAACAACAATAATAATAATAAACAGCTAATCTCTATGTGAACAAATATAATCGTTTCTTATGTTTCTAACACTCCTCAATTTTGTGTGGTATTTATTTTGAAACAAATATTGGTATCATCATTATTAATCCTTTTACAGTATGAAATTAATTGACTTTTAATGCATTTCTAAAATTGTTAAATTTTTCTTTGCTTAAGGCTTGAGTAAATATATCAGCTATGTTCTCTTCAGTTCTTACACAAAGCTCTAGGCAGTTTCAGGGTTTTCTCTCCTCCTTGTGTTCAAACCTTCTGGAGCCTTTATGTTAATCATAATTTGCATTAAAACTGTTAGCTGAGTACAACTCATAATCCTCCCATTTCTTTGGAATTCTTGTACTTCTTTTTGGTCTGCTTAAATCTTTATGACTTTCTTCGTCTTAATTTTTGTTCGAATATAATTCTTCGTTTTCATTTTGAACTTCATTTCTGTTTGAGTTTCTTTCTATATCTTCTTGATTTCCTTCTGTGTATGTTTCTTCATTATCATCATCTTCTTGATTTATTTGTTCCCTTATGTTGGATCACACTTTAGAATGTGCACTATTGCAGCACTAAACGGCGGTGATTAATCTTGTTTCTTCCATTTGACATTTTTTATCGTCCATAAAGCATGTATTTTCTCATCAAACTTAACATAATAACCGTCTTCTAACCAGTAGAATACTCAGAAGATGATGATACTCCTGTGTTTAAAGGATTTTCTGCATTTCCTTTTTAGCTTTCGTATTTACCTGTTATAATACTAAGGGTCACCATTAAGCCTCAAAATTTTTCTCGGTACAAATTTCTCTAAACCCTCATTTAAGAGAATATGAAATGAATTCTATGTTTCATTAAAAATAGTACCTTTACAAGCCCACCTTGGATAATTTTCAGTCAACATAGTTCTGAACACATCCGCTTTTCCCTTTTCTATTAAGCATCACATACTTATTTGTAATTTTCTTTGGGTTCGGCGGTGACTAATCTAGCTCCATTGACACAGCGAACAGATTGCTCCGCCCAGGTTAAATCTCTCGGTGGTAACAACTCCTTTATAAGGCATATATATTAAGAAAAACGCATTTCTCCCTCCAGTGGGTTCATTTCCTAGCTGCTTAAATCCCTCTTCTTGGATTAACAACCTATTTGCAGCTGACTGAGCCCTCCCCTTATCCCCCCTCCTAGTCCACCCCAGGAAAGTTAAGATCCACTATTACAGTCCAATCTATCTGGTTTTTCTGAGCATACGCCCACCAAGACCTCAAGGGTGACGATGTCTTCATTTGGATTCCTATATATGCACTTCAATTATATTGTGTGAACTTTTATTTTCAGAGTTAAAAATGCTTACACCTATCATTTTGAAATCTTGCCACACTCATACAAGGTTATTCAAAAACTCAGTCTTGACGCAGGTTTTCTCGCATTTCTCACACATCAGACGTATTTCTTAGATGTTTCTTTAAAAATACAACCATGATGCATCATGAAGAATTAAAATCATCCGTTCAATAACGCTCACCACAATGGTTAGACCAATTTAAGTTACATAAGTTTAACCGAGGCTCTAATTTGATGAAACTGAGTAAATATTTGTCCTTGAAAAATTCTTCCAGGTTTTTAATAAATAGTTATTTCTACAATGAACGTAAAATCTTAGCCACATAGTAATTGAAACTATAAGAATAGTCACTAGTAAGCTAGGAAAATACACTTTCTCACCAACGATGACGATTTATTGTCTCAGAGAAGAGCTTTGTTTGCATTTGAGTGACTTACCGCCAGAGAGCACCGTTTCCACGAATTCTGTCCTGATGTCGGCGAACGTATTCCGGGAGGACATATTGAACGAGGATTCGTACGCATCGCTTCCCGAGACGAACACTTGTTCCCCACCGGCAATCGTACTCTCAATCCCCCTCCATCACATTGAGCGACTAGCAGAGCAACTCATGCCATGTTGCCGCGGCGCTGCTAGTAAAAAGTGGAGTAAAAAGTGACGAGCAGCTTACACTGCAGCAGGTAGCGCAGCTGTTTCGAGAGATGGGTGATGGATCACGTGACAAATTTTTAGCCGCCATTTTAGCGTATAGAGGAATTGATATGAGCTCAGTGGATAAGATTCCGTCTAGTGTGGACCTGTGCTTGTGACTTCTACGGATAAAAAAATGAAGGGCCAAAAAATCTTACATTCATCCGATTCTGGCAGCAAGGAAGAAGTTGAGTCTGAACTACATCCTATTTGATGAACAGTACGAGGATGATTATAATTTTTTTTACTACTTAAGAATGTGAAAGACCTTAATTTTCGAACTATTTAATAACATAAAAAATACTTACATGGCACATATACCAAATTGAATTCCGCGCGCAGCGGTAATGGCGGCCAGTAGCGCAACAAACCACCCTAATGTGATTGGTGCCATGTAAAGCAATGCCCAACAAGTGATCGGCTTTGAAAAACGCTGCGCTGCTATCCTCAGCTCAGTCACGAGGAGAGGTTACTGATTTTGTCGGCTGTGCAGCTGTTTATTTTGATGCTCGCCTAGTGTGACAGCTCAAATTTGTTCAAATGCCCCTCAACGAGTCTGTCCGCTAGCTGCTCTGCTAAGTTGCTCTGCTAGTCGCCTAATGCGGGCTTAGTGAGCAACAAGAGCTCTCTGGGATCCGGGAACTCTCGATCTGCGGCAAAGGACTGCGAGTTCGATGCGACTCCGCGGAGGGCGTCGTAGCGGGGAAACACCGAGGCGGCTGGCAGGGGGGAGAAGACGATCCCTATACGTCCGTCCATCGGTGAGAATCGTGAGTTCTGGGACGCTGAATATTTTAGTAACGTGTACAAACAAGTTTATTGCGATTTTTTGTGATGGTGCGAGTAAACAAAGTTCTGCTTAAATGTTCATGACTCATTCATGCATTCATCTTCGAAGAAGGACATTCAAGTCTTCAGGGAATGAATATCTGGTGAGTAGAGAGATGCAAGGCAATGCACCAGCGAAGCCCACCATTGAAGGGGGATCGGGTTGGTGCGTGGCTACGGTGAGCACTGCCTCATCACCCAAAAGACCCGGGGTTGAGTCTCGGCAGCGGCGAAGATTTAGCGGTGGAATCGCGTGTTTCGTGTAGAGCACTTGCCGCGACCCCTTCCCCCTCTTCCTCTCTCTGGTCTCCTCTCCTTTAGCGCACGAATCCCCTTTAAGAGGATTCCTCTCTCTCTCCTCATCCATCCTTCTTCCTCTCTCCTCCCTTCCACTCATCTCCCCTTCCCATTTCTCCCACCACCCTGACGAGGAGAGAGAGTGTTGGGAGGATGGGAAGTGGCAGGGGTTGTGCGCCACCCTCAAACCACCCTTCTCATCTCTCGAGACGACGACCCCCACCCCTTCAACCCGTGTTCCGCGCCTGCCTCCTCCGTCACCTTCGCGAGCCCACCCCACCCCCCACTCCCTCGTCCCCCCCCCTTGCGGTCGCCAACCCACTCTTGTCACTACCCTCCTAACCCTGGCCTCACCTCGACATAAAAATGAAGGGAAGAGCCGCCGCCCCTCCTTACTCCTCCCAAAACGGCCCCGCGGGCTGAGGAGGGGGCAGCAGCCACTGGGGGCAGTAAGAGCAATCCCCCGCCTCCATCGCTTCCCTCCTCCCCTTTCACACACCCTATTCCTCCGCTCTGGCACGGACGCACATCGCTCATGGCACCGAGAACGCACACCGCGCGACGAGAGAGAGAGTAAAGAGAGAGAGTTGTGCGGCGGAGGTGGTTCGCCATTGGCTGACGGAGAGGGATCTTCCGGGATGGGCGGGTGATTTCGTGGGAGGTGGAGTGGAAACAGTTAAAAGGCATATCTGGCTGTAATGCGACAGCTGAGGCCAATCGTGGCATCGGGGAAGGTGGGGAGGTTGTTGTTACCTGTTATAGTAGGATTAGTACGGTGTAAAGGGAGAGATGAGACGAGAGGAGAGGAACACGGCTTCGACATCAGTCTTCTTTTTAGAAAAATCGCCAAGGGGACGATGGGTGGGCAAGAGTGTCACATTTAATGCGGAGGATTTTGCCTTGCGTCCTTCCCAACCTAGAGGGTGTGAGGGCTTTGCTGAAAAATATCCGCTTCGATCTTGATTGGAAAGCGGTTCCTTTTTCAGGGGAAAGGGATTCCGTCGGTAGGGGAATGATGCGATCCATCCATCAACAACCGTTGCAATAAACATATAACCGAGTCTAAAACATACTTCGTTTATCATTTTGCATATTTAATAGCTTGGTGCATAAAATAGTATAATTACTGTAGCGGTCTGAGGGACTTGAAGACGGAGAGCGTCGGCGAGAGGTGAGCGGTCATTGCCCTGAAGGGAAGGGGGACCTCTATGACCGCGAGAGCGACCGTCTTTTTGAGCCTTTGTACAATACAGAAAATAAACCAGTACCGTGTGAGCTCTGAACGAGACAAGTTGTTTTCCTTAACCATATCCTTCTTCCGCGGACAGGCGCTACATTGGCGCAGTCGGTAGGATCTTTCTTCGATCCGGAAATTTCGCGTGCGGTTCGGCGGCGGCAGCCATGGCGTGTATAGTGATGCCGGAGAAGTTTGGTTGTGCAGGGGACTGGGAAGACTGGGTCTTCCAATTTGAGACGGTAGCGGAGATAAATAAGTGGCCTGAGGAGCAGAAGACGCTCTATCTGAGACTCTGCCTAGTGGGAAACGCTCTCTCTGCGTTTCGCGAGCTTCCAGAGGAAAGCCGGGAGAGTTACGCTAAGGCGCGGGAGGCATTAGGGCGGCGTTTCAACCCAAAGGAATCGAGTGAAAAGGAAAAGGCGCGATTCATCCAAAGGACGCGCAATCCCGGAGAAGACGAAATAACTGACAATGAAATAGAAAGCGTGTGGTGTACAATTAAACAACGAAACAAAAGGAGTATACATGTTTGCTCTTTCTATAGACCTCCAAACTCCAAAATTGATGTTATTTACCAATTAGATAATCAAATATCCGCATTTACTGTGAGAGACAGTAAAAGTGTAATAATTATTGGGGGAGATTTTAATCTGCCATCTATAAATTGGGATTCTTACACTGTAAAACCGAATTCTAGGAATAGGGAAATCAGCGAGATCTTACTCAACACACTTGCTAATCACTCACTTTCCCAAGTAGTTGACAAGCCTACGAGAGGAAATAAAATATTAGACCTTTTTGCAGTAAGCCATCCTAAGTTGATAAAACAGCTCGATATTATTGACGGCATAAGTGATCACAGAGTAATTTTTGCAACCTTAAAAATTGAAGTAGAGTCAGCTGTAAAACCGAAACGCAATATTTATTTATTTGATAAATGCAACTTCATCAAATTTGGCGAGATGCTTAATGATTCGTACACGGATTTCGTAGCTAAAACTGAGGATAAAAGCACTGATGAATCATGGAAATATTTCTTAAAAATTCTACGACGGGGAATCAACGAATATATTCCGCAAAAATTGAAATGCGACAGTAAAGAACCTCGCTGGTATAACAACGATGTTAGGAGGGACCTTAAGAGACAGAGAAAATTGCACAACTTGGTTAAAAAGTTCACTACGGTAGGTGACAAATCGAAGGAACTTGAAGCAAAAGAAAGTTACGCTGCGCAACGCTCAAAAACTAAGAAATCAATGCGTTCTGCATTGCTAAATTTCAAGAAAAAAGTACTTGGTGAATTACTCGAAGAAAATCCGAAATATTTTTGGTCAAATGCGAGAGAGCTTCAGGGAAAATCTTCAACCGTAGATTCGTTATTTGATAAAGATGGCAAACTTGTCACCGAAAATATTGACAAAGCTAACACGTTAAATTCCCACTTCAAAAGTGTATTCACCACAGACGATACTGCATGTAACTTTGAAATACAATTCACTGAGGAACCGATGAAAGAAATCACTATTCAACGTGATGGGATAACTAAACAGCTACAGTCGATAAAAAATAGTAAATCTCCGGGTCCGGAGGGAATACCCGCGCGTGTCCTCAAGGAGTTAGCGAAATGATTTCCATCACTAGGCGTGTGGATAACAACAAACAGAATTCCCGGTCAAATGTCCCGTGTCCTCAAGGAGTTGGCGCCACAGATCGCACCGTTCTTAGACATAATATTCAAGAAGTCATTGTCTGAAGGAAAGATACCATTAGACTGGAAAATTGCAAACGTTACACCGATATTCAAAAAGGGAAACAGACACGACCCAGGGAACTATCGACCAATTTCATTAACGTCGATTATAGGCAAGATACTCGAACATATCGTCGTTAGCAATATCATGACGTTCCTGGACAGTCGTAACGTCCTCCATGGCTGTCAGCACGGCTTCCGGAAAGGTAAATCATGTGAAACACAACTCGCGCTCTTTCTTCATGACGTTCTCAAATCTGGTGAATCGAAAAGACAAGTTGACGCATTATTTCTAGATTTTAAGAAAGCTTTCGACACGGTACCTCATAACAAACTTTTATACAAATTACAGTCATGCGGCCTAAACGAAACAGTAGTAAACTGGATACGCGACTTTCTGAGTGATCGTAAGCAAAAGGTAGTTCTTGACGGAATTAGCTCTGATGTCGTTAAAGTGACATCAGGTGTCCCGCAAGGAAGCGTGATCGGACCCCTTTTGTTCATTATATACATAAATGATCTATGCTCTCGAATTAGCAGTAAAATACGTCTATTTGCCGACGACGCTGTCATCTATCGTGAAATTAGTGATCACTCTGACTTTAAAACTCTATCATCGGATTTAAACAACGTTCATGTGTGGAGCCAAGAGTGGGGACTCGAACTTAATCTGAGCAAATGCACGGCGGTACATTTATTTCGGAAGTCGTCCAACTATTCCCAAGTATATGCTGTGGATGGTGTTAACATAAAGGCGACAGATGAAGTGAAGTATCTAGGAGTTACGATAACTTCGGACCTATCGTGGGGAGCACATATAAGAAATATTTGTGGCAGAGCTCTGAAGAAGCTAGGATTCGTCAAGCGTATTGTGGGAAGATTTTCGGATGAAAAAGTAAAAGAGAGGTGCTATTTCGCACTCGTCCGGCCACACCTTGAATATGCAGCGAGCATATGGGATCCGGTGCAGAAAGACTTAGTCCGGGAACTTAATAAAATACAAAGGAAAGCTGCGCGATTCGTCAAAAACAGCTACGGGCGTACTGACAGCGTTACACAGATGTTAAACGAATTAGGCTGGGAACCGCTAGAGACTCGGAGGCTGCGCGCTAGGCTTAGATTGCTTGAACAATTGAGAATAGATATCTTTCAGAGCGACACGGAGAACATCATATTAGAACCCCACTATATTTCCAGGTCCGACAGAAACGATAAATTAAGAGAGATATTTTGCCGAACGGATAGGTATGGGAATTCGTTTTTCCCCCGAACAATAAGGGACTTCAATAAATGCTAGGCGTAATTTCATTAGAGCGTTTCCTTTTTATCTTTAAACGGCTGGTGTCCTAACACCCCTATTGAGGCGGCTTGCGGGGTAATATGTAGATGTAGATGTAGATGAAGATATCGCCACCTTTGCCACGGACCTCGGGCACCTCGCTCGGCGTGCATACCCTTCTTGGCCCGAGGATGCGAGAAAGGCCGTTGTGCGCGACCGTTTCTTGGATGGACTGGATGGGAACATCCGAGTGTGGGTGAAACAGACGAGACCTGCTTGCCTCGAGGACGCTATCGGCGTTGCCACCGAGATGGAGGCTATCCATTTCGCGGAGTCACACACCAGGGGAGTAAATGCACTGGCGCCGGCGACCCTCAACACGGAACCACGAGAAGATGGCGTGGAGAGCCGAGGGTGTGGTCGCGAGGACAAAGTGGAGGCCGCATTAAGACAGAATTCAGAGACAATGAAAGAGGTCTTGGAATTCTTGCGAGGAATCGCTGTATCGGGTGGTGACGACCGCGGCCCCGCTCCTGAGTTGCGGCGCTCAACACCCAGGGTGAGGCGTAGAGACCGGCTGCGTTGTTGGATGTGCGGCGAAGAGGGGCACGTGAGAGCCGAATGCACACGCCCTTTCTCCCCGGGAAACGACGAAAGGCCGAGGAGGTGGTAACCTTCTCGGCCGGTGACGGAATAGGAACCCGAGATGCTGCTTCACCGCTCGAGGGCGTCGGAGGAGGCGCTGCAAAGGAAATTTGGACGATTTTGTCCGATTCAGTGCCCCTGGTGTGAGGATCAGTTTCGGAAATCCCCGCCGAAATGCTCATTGACACGGGAGCGGCGGTGTCCTTGATCTCGGAAGAGATATGGAACCGCACCGACAATTCGGGGAAAATGAAGAAAGACGAGTTGGCACTAGTGACGGCGAATGGGGAGCCATTACGGATTCTCGGGAGGGGAGAAGGGGTGCTTCGCATCGGAGGGGAAGAGTTTTCGCTTGATGTACTCATCGCCCCTCGTTTACCGAAGGGATGTCTCCTGGGTGCCGATTTCCTGCGAGCACATCAGTGTGACGTGGCTTTTTCCCGGAATTGCGTTCTCATCCGCGGAAAAGCTGTGCCTTTTCTCTCAGGTGAGGAAAGATGCGAGTTGTGTTGCGCCGTGACTTTGAAAGAGAACGTCGTTCTTCCTCCTTGCCACGAAGTGTTAGTGGAGTGTTTTATGAGCTCGGATCCGGGGTTCAAGGAAAAATTAGGGATAATAGAGCCAAATCCGAAACTTTTAGAACGCTATGGCGTGTTCGGTGCACGAATTTTACATAAAGTGAAGGGTTCCGCGGTGCATATGCTCTTCCTGAATCCATCAGCAGAGACAGTGACTCTATATAAAGACACTAAAGTGGGCGTGTTATGGGAGTGTGATGGAGAAAAAGCGGAAGTGAGTAACGAGCCGTTTTTAGTTTGGAGAACGCGTACCTTCCCCCTGCATCTTCTCTCTTTGATTTAGACTGTGCCGAAATAAGTGAAGTGGAAAAGGAGGAACTTAAAATAGTGCTGGATGAGTTTTCGGATGTGTGCTCCCGAGGACCCTACGACTTAGGACGTACAAACATCCTCAAACATAAAATAGAGACCAGGGATGTGTCTCCAGTTCGGCAACCTCCTAGGAGATTGCCTATTCACAAACGGGAAGAAGTGCGACGAACCGTAGAGGAGATGATGAGGGACGATATAATCGAGGAATCGTCATCTCCTTGGAGTTCACCGATCGTCCTTGCGAAGAAGAAAGACGGATCGACGCGATTTTGTATTGATTATAGGCGTCTTAATATAGTGACGCGTAAAGACGCTTATCCAATTCCCCGCTTAGACGACATTCTCGATTCGCTATCTGGCGCCACAGCTTTCTCCACAATAGATATGGCGTCAGGATACTGGCAGTGCGAGGTCGCGGAAAGCGATCGGGAAAAGACAGCCTTTACCACCGGTGACGGTCTCTACCAATTTAAAGTGCTGCCTTTCGGATTGTGCAACGGACCCAGTACCTTCCAAAGACTAATGGACCTAGTGCTTGCGGGTGCCCAGTGGAAGTCCTGTTTGGTGTACTTGGATGACGTAATTATTTTCGGAAGGGATTTTAGAGAGCACATAGGAAGGCTAACAGATGTGTTGGTACGTCTGAGGAAGGCGGGACTTAAAGTTAAGCCTGAGAAGAGCCAAATAATGAAACGTACTGTGAAATTTTTAGGCCATGTAGTGTCGAAGAATGGTGTCACGACGGACCCTGGAAAAATTGCCGCGATCACACAATGGCGGTCCCCAGCATCTCTTGAGGAGCTTAGGGCGTTTCTTGGAACGGTGTCATATTATAGGCGGTTCATAAGGAATTTTTCTCAATTAGCCTGCCCGCTTCATAAGTTGACCGAGAAGCATGCACTATTCAAATGGAGTACAGAATGCGAAGACGCCTTCCAGACGCTTAAACGGAAGTTAACGTGTGCGCCGATTTTGGCCTTCCCGCGGATGGACTCCGAATTTACGCTCGACTGTGACGCTAGCGGAATGGGTATCGGGGCCGTGCTTAGCCAGAGTCAGGAAGACAAGGAAAGGGTGGTGGCCTATTACAGCAGGACGCTCTCACGCGCCGAAAAACAGTATTGCGTGACACGACGTGAACTCTTGGCGGTAGTCAATTCCACACGCCACTTTCGACAATATTTGTTGGGAAAACGTTTTGTGGTGCGTACCGACCATAATTTCTTACAATGGTTGAGATCCTTTCGTGAGCCGGAAGGACAAGTTGCTCGCTGGCTCGAGTAATTGTCGGAGTACGACTTTTTGGTGGTGCATCGGCCGGGAATCAAGCACGGGAATGCCGACGGTTTATCCCGGTCTGTATGTAAACAGTGTGCCTGGGGGGAGGGGCAACCGATTTCGGCGGAAATCGACGCCATCCTAGAGGCCCCCAGTGAAAGCGTGAGGGAAAGGCAGAGGAAGGATCCCGTGCTGAGAAGGGTAGTGGATGCACTTGAGGCCGGAATTCGGCCACCCGAAGGGGAGAGAAGGGGTGACTGCCTGGGGGCGAAGGCTTTGTGGGCACAATGGGACAGATTGGTGTGTAGGGATGGGGTCCTCTTTCGAAGGTGGGAGGGATAAGGAAAAGACGCCGACCACCTACAGTTAATTGTGCCGGCTGAGGCAAAAGAAGAAATTCTTCTGTCTTTGCACGATTCACCCGTCGGAGGCCATTTAGGGTATGAGAAGACTAGGCAAAGTGAGAGAGCGGTACTATTGGCCCGGATACACCAAAGACGTGGAAGTATGGTGCCGCACGTGTGAAGGTTGTTCACGTCGGAAATCCCCGCCCCATCCGCCAAGAGCTCCATTGGGTCATTGCCCGACCGGAGGACCGATGGAAAGAATTTCCGTCGACAAATTGGGCCCTCTCCCTCGAACCAAGACAAACAATAAATATATATTGGTGGTCGCCGATGAGTTCACCAAGTGGACCGAGGCGTATGCCATGTGTAATCAAGAGGCAGAAACAGTGGCGCATCAAGTTAAGGGCTTCGTGTGTAGGTGGGGAGCGCCTCAGGAAATCCACACGGACCAAGGACGCCAATTTGAATCCCACCTCTTCCAGGAGATGTGCAAATTGATGGGGGTGGTAAAAACAAGGACATCACCCTACCACCCTCAGTCCGATGGCCAGGTCGAGCGGTTTAATAGAACTTTATTAGCAATGTTGAGCCAGTGGACGGAAAATGAAGACGAATGGGATGAACATTTGGATTCCGTCATGTTGGCCTATCGTTCGGCCAAGCACAGCAGCACAGGATTCACACCCTATTTCCTCATGTTTGGGAGGGAAGTGCGCCTCCCGATTGAGTTGGAGTGGGGGGTCCCTGATGTGCAAATAGGGGTAGGGCAGCGAAGAGAAGGCGACTACGTGAGACGCTTAAGAGAGGGTCTCGAGAAGGCTCATGATCTCACTCGGCAGAGGCTGGGGTCGGCTCACCTCCGACAAAAAGAGCAGTATGATCGCCGGTGTCATGGCACCCCCTTTGAGGAAGGGGAGAGAGTGTGGCTCCACGTACCCGCCACAAAAAGGGGCAAATGCAGGAAATTTCATCGCCCCTGGGTTGGCCCCTTCGAAATCATAAAGAGACTGTCCGACGTCACGTACAGGGTGAGAAACAAAGACAATCCTCGACGTCGCCTTGTCGTACATTTTAACCGCCTTAAGAAGTGGGAGGCGAGACCGGGAGACAGCGAGGACAAGGAAGATCAGACCAAGGAAGGGAACAGTGGAACAATGGCGGGGCCGGGAGAAACCCAAGTACAAGAGGAAAAACCAGCAAACGCTATTGAGAGTGGTTGGAGAATAATATCCATTCCTCCGCCGCTGGAGTCCCAAACGCCGGCGGCGGACGGCCAGATTTGCAGAAGAGAGGGCACTTGGGAACTGACCACGGCGCGGTATCCCAAAAGGATTACCAGGGAACCAGATAGACTCCAAGTCGGGCTCTAAAGGATGGGGAAGACCCGAGGGGTCTATTTTTCTTTCTTTCTTGTCTTTATTTCAGAAGGTTGAAAAGGAGGACCAAGGGACAGCATGTTCCAACGGAGCCGGTACATAAGTGATCGCGGGGGCGCAATGCTTTCGAAGGGGGAGGCAGTGTAGCGGTCTGAGGGACTTGAAGACGGAGAGCGTCGGTGAGAGGCGAGCGGTCATTGCCCTGAAGGGAAGGGGGACCTCTATGACCGCGAGAGCGACCGTCCTTTTGAGCCTTTGTACAACACAGAAAATAAACCAGTACCGTGTGAGCTCTGAACGAGACAAGTTGTTTTCCTTAACCATGTCCTTCTTCCGCGGACCGGCGCTACAAATACTATAGGAGAATCACCCGAAACATACATATATGTCGCAGAGGGCGCAGGTGAAGGGGGCCGACGGTGAATAAGGATGGGCAGATAGGTATAGGTTGTGGAGTAAGACAAGGGTGCCTGACAGGCAGTGTACAATACATTCTATAGGAGAAATAAAGCGAGGCTGATCATAAACTCAGTAAGACAGAGACTAGAGCAAGTAGAGAAATTAAATTACTTGGGTATTACGCTAAAAAAATGGATATTTTTGCAAATATATTAAGAGGAGAATAGCTTTAGCGAAGGATGAGTTTAGTAATAGAAGAGAGTTGATGACGGGGGTCTTAAGTAAGGATGTAAATAAGAGGCTGGTGAAGAGTTTGGTATGGAGTGTAACGTTTTATGATGCAGAAACGTGGAATTTTGGGAAAGGAAGACGGGAAATGAGGAGGATATAAGACGAGAATAGGGCTACAGGAGTTCGAGATGTGGGTGTGTAGGAGGATGGAGAAGGTGCGATGGACTAATAGAAAAACAAACGTGGAAGTGTTTGGTATGGCTATTGAGACCAGGAAGCTTCAGAATGGATTGGGAGGAGGCCGGGTAGGTGGCTGGAAGACGTAATGAGGGGACTTAGGCTGTAAGAGATGGGAGGATGTTAGGTGAGCGGAGAAGGGGAAGAAAAGGAATAGGTTTTATGGTTGGGATGAAGAAGGTTAGGACGTATACTGGACAAAGAATGAAATATCATTGGATATCGTTGATAAGGTCCAGCACATTTGAGAATATATTTAATTTCCATTTAAAGCTTCCTTAATCGGTGCATTATGTAATAACTACCTTCAATGCCTGGTCCACAATCTTCAAGCGGCTAGTATTTAAATTGGAGGTAAGTATGGCAATCTTATTTTGTGACGCCTAGACCGAATTAGGGACTCTTTTGAACAAATGGTATTTTAAATAACGGAAAATAAATAAAGGAGACAAAAGACAAGGCACACACGCTTTTTATTTAATCATTCAGGATGAGTCGATCTTTGGAGCGGACCCTTGATGAGTACAGGCTGCAAAACAAGTACGTGATAAATGTATTGCAATTACTTATAAAAATACAGAATGATTCTTTAGTCATTCTCCATGGTATGAATTCAATTATATTTTCAAGTCACCCAGATAAAAAACTACCGTTGCAGAAATATAAAAACCCAGGTTATATCAAGTAATAAAAAAAGAAAATTTTTAGTCATTTGGGTCTCTTGAATGAGAAGGAATAACTTTGTAATTCCACATGTATACATGCATACATATGGAATTACAAAGTTACTGCTTCTAATTCAATATGCTACTCAAATTCCATAAAGTTACGCCTGAGACAACGGAATTTGGGTCTCTATTTGAAATTTTGCCATACGTACACTATATATGAAGTCAACACTTCAATATTCTTTTTACCTCTAATTAAGAATAATATTAAATCATCATTGATAGAGACACAAGGATGGAGGCCAAAGATAGGCATATCCCCTGCGTGAATTCTAGCTGTATAGAATGAGGAAGGTTTATGCAAAGACCCTGGATTATAGGGTGAAGGCTAAACTCACTAACTGTGAGGATTAAAGAAGCATTTAAAACGCCCAAATAGTCTAATAAAAGACATGGAGTTATTTCTATCTAAAGGTAAAGGTGATTGTAGTCAATTAGGTCAAATTTAATCCTTTTCGTTTGAAATAAATCGATGCATCTTTGTTATAAACATTCAAATAACAGGTAAGTTACATGAAATCCCCAAGTGTTATTGGAAACGCAAGAAAATCGATACCTTAAGACTAGTTTATTTAAAACCAGTAACTAGTGAAAGATTGCCTCATAATTCATCTTCGCTTGGAAATATGAAATATGCCGTTCTGTTAAAATATGAGGTTGAAGTTATCGATATCCCTTGCTTCACTCCTTTTATAAATATGAAGACAAAGGAAAGGAATGCAACCAATTCTTGAAGATGGACTTATTATTATCGCACGTTGGCCACCGTATAATCTTCACGCATACATACCGATAGTAGTGAATTTAAATTTAGGAATGATGGTCATGGGATAAGGAAGTTCTTTCAGTGACGTTGTAAAATAATGAGAGGCGAAGTAAATCCAAAGAATAAGCACATTACGTATACGTTTACTTAGCTTTAATCACATCTTCCGAGAATGACCTATTCCCTTATACCTTTTCACTACCTTTCCCTCTTGTTTCACCTTGTTTATTTTTTTACATTTCCTGATTTTACTACTCCAGGTTTATTTTCTTACCATGCTAAATTTTGACAGTCATAAACAGTATAAAACATAGTATTTCTATAGTGTGTTTCGTGATTTTGTTTCGTTATTTATTTTAAATTGTTTTGTTACTATTTTGCCGACGTATCTCATTTACATTCATGCTTCTTCTGGGCACAGAGAGGTTTCCTTCACATTTCTTTTTAAATTCAGAAGGAAACCTCTCATGAGCCCAGAAGAAGCATATATATATAAATGAGAAAGGTCGACAAAAAAGAAATAAATTACTCTTTCAATTAATAGACATATAACTCCATAATAAATAAAAACAATAATTATATACACGTTATATTGTGTTCATAAAAATAATTTCTTTCACAGAAATTTAAAAATTAAACATTTTTTTGGAAAAAGAATTGGAGAAGCAAAAGTGTCGAAGGAGAAGGAAAAACTATGTAAAGTGGATTATCTTAAGTCTAGGTTAATGGAATCCCCTAATGCAATTAACAGTTGCTAATATGGTTAATGCGCGACAATGTATTTTTAATAAGGCTATGACATAAACCAGGTTAGCTGAGCGTTTGCGGAAGGCATAACCTTAAGAAGGAAGAAAAGAATTTAGCATTTTTCCAGAAACGTCGTAGGAAATCAGAATGGTTGTGTCAGCCGAAACTTTGTGGAACTTGTCTAAAATTGGGAAATGAAAGCTGTACCTTAGTAATTCCACATAAACTTTATTAACGGCCCAGGTTTCGGCAGGTGACCCATCATCTGGCGATGACTTCATAAGGCAACACCTAGGTTGTTAATACATTTTATGTGGAATTACTAAGGTACAGCCATGGAGTCTATATAAAGAAGACGAAAGTCCGAGCGTTTTAGAAGGAAAACACGCGCCCCCCCAGGCGTCGTCGCTAACTTACGACTTTTATAGACTCCATGGTTACAGCTTTCATATCACAATTTGTAGAAAATAGCAAAATCTTCCAACGCTGTCAAGTATAACGGAGAAATTTCCATGGGGGAAAAAACGGCCTGGACCGGGAATCTAAACGCGGATCTTTGGCTTGGGGGTCCAATGCGCAGACCACTTAACTACAGGCTTGCTAATTCCGGATGGATTCTGGATGTTTTATCCTCCTAAATTTCCTCCGAAACTAGGAATAGCCTGGGTTGCGTAGTGGTCTACACATTGGCCCGGCAAGCCAAAGGTCGGTGGTTCGATTCCCGATTCAGGCCGATTTTTCCCCCATGGCAATTTCTCCGCTTTTTCATCGCCGTATTTGCGATAGGTAAGTAATTTGTGCAATGCTCAGTGTGAACAGTCATTGGAGCAGTCAATAGTTTTAAAGCTAACAGGCGTTGAATATATGTTTGTGTAACCAAGGTGACTAGGTGGCTCGAATACGTTTGGAAATCACTTGTCTAACCCAATGACTATTTCCTTGTCATTACGCATACTGTGTACGAAATCTTAAGGTTTAAAATGAGCATCATCATGTTCCATGGGGTCCAACACAACCCAAATATATTTTGATTTGCTCCTGGATATTTTTGCCTCTCAAACGTTAGTTTCGCAAATAGTGTTGGAAATGCAAAACTCTGCCATCACAGTAGAGCCATTTCAGGTCCGTGGGGCTAAATGACCATACATATCTATCCCATGTACCTCCTAATGCTAACAAGAGCAAAATACCATGGTAATCTGTTCAATATTTACCCATAATGGCATTCTGAATGCGGAGCTTGGTGCGGTCCTGATTGACAATAGTCCGTTCTTACACAAAATATGACCTTTCCAATGCTATGGTCCCACATGCATGTAAAATCTCGAGATAATTAGTTAGTCAGTTTGTCCAGTGTGACTTAACTAAATAAGGTGCATCCGGTTTAAGGCACCAGGGTCTATCAGGGTGCCAATCTTAATTCTGAGCTTTTGGACATCAATGAACATATTTCCATCATTATGCAAAATTCCAGTTGACCAGCATTGTAAAACCACCCGAGGAATCTCTTTTGAGCTCGATGTCCCCAGTGCCTACTTCTGTGTATCTCAAGTCCTTTCCCGTGCTAAGATGTACTTAGGAGCTAACTTTCAAGAGCATCGGTTCATTAGTTCATTCGTTATGATATAACAAAGGCCGAACTTGTTCGGTCTTATTTCTGCGCCTTATTTTTTATGTTTAGGGCCTTATTATGGCTTCAAGGGTTTACAACTTATTTTCCAAAAGTGTGTGAAATTATATTATGGCTACAATCTTGAACCTCCTGATGGCATATCGCCTTCCGTGTATAGGCTATGTTCTTCCCGTACTATTATGTACAATTGCGCATAATGTCAAGAATATCGGTTCATCAGATAATTTTTAATGAGATGACATAGAAAGCACTGGTTCGGAGCCCGAGGGCCTATCACGACAATAACCTTTATTCTGAGCTCTTAGACCTTGGACCCTTGAATAATGGCATTGTGGTGCTTAGACTTGCGTGATAATATATACCAAATCCTCGATTAGCAATATTCCACTACCCTCGGAGGACACATAAATCTTCCCAAAATGACGTGTCAAATGTATTTATAATATAGCAGTCACCAACCGCACTTTAAGAACTTGGCTTGGAAGAAAAAAGAACACCGCACTTGGTGATAAATATCGTGGCTAAAATCTCACTGTAATTAAGTTAAGTATATTGATCACTTCACCTAAGCCAGAAAGGCCTTTGGCATATTTCCTCATATAAATCCAATGCTACGATTACCATGTAGATGAAAATTTCTATTTTTGAAATAGTACGTATGTGACAATTTTGGAGCCAAAACTCAAACTTGAGGCAAAAATATAGCAAATATGTAAATCGAATGCAAATTAACTTTTTCAGTCATCTGTGGCTAAATATTTAAAACCTATATTATGAGTACAAGAAATTTATGAAAGCAAAAAAAGAAACCTCTGCACCGAATCCCATGCTTTTCTGAGGGATGTAAAAGGTGGTTTAAAAAAATGACCCACGCATGTTTCCCTGGTGCCTTTTGGCCTATCTATCCTTGGTCTATTAATCTTTCTTGGTCTTTATGAACAAATTTCTAATTCCAATCACGTTTTCATTCATGGAGGGGTGTGGATATGTATAGCGTTAGATCAAACAAGAGTTTAAGTTTCATTGATGGTTATTACAATAGTTTTAAAGCCTTATTTGTCATAATTTCTCTCAGAAATTTCCCAGTTTGCCTGACCAATTTATAGTTTTCAAACTTTTGTTTGCTAAAAACTATGTTTGTGAGGACAAAGTTTATATTTACCCTAGCACTTCAATTATTTGTTGCTAGAAAGAATGTGCCTGAAGTGCATGCAATGCATCTCGCAAGATTCTCGTGAAGTTGCACTCACTTCACCGACATCGACTCTTGCAAGGAGGTGAGTACATGAGTTTCAATTGGAGTTACCGTTCCGGAAATACTGATATCCTTAACGATGCGTGAACAGCAAAATCCGAACGTTATCACATCGTGTCTTGCAGTCGACCGCGCGCCGCCACAATTCTCTCTCTCTCGGCTGCAATGCCCTCTGGGAATGTAAATAGGAGGCACAGTGCCGCCCCCGGAGGCGGGCCGGGGGCGGAGGAAAGGGAATGGCATCCCCCACGAGGGAGCGACTCTTGCAATACGGCAGGGGGGGTGGCGATCGGCTTGTCAGCCAACGTGCCTCAAGGGGACGGAGTGGACATTGAGAGAGAGAGGCGCCCTTATTAGAATTTAATGCAGCGAGGGAACATGATTTTCCCATTGGTGTAATTTCGGTCGCCCTTTTCCGTCCAAATGAAAATTTATGGCCGCAGGAATGCGTCCCGGGACAATTGTGCGAATAACCGTCGAGCAAATATTGGGAAATGCGACGAGATACAACTCGTAAAGGGAATTCGGGGTTACGAGGAAAAAAAATGAAAAGGGGAATCTCAACGGGACGGAAAACGAATTCCATTTCAGGAGGTCATAGAAAATAAAGTGCGAATTTTAATGGATGAACAGATTCCATGAATAATTTACATCTCTCCGCAGAGAAAATGATTTTAGTAGAGTCTGTTGTTGATAGTAGTAGTGACGAACAAAGTACAAACGGTCATAACACACCTTCAAAAACAAAACAGCTAAAACTAACACTTGGGACGTCGAGGGACACCAAAAGGCAAATGGCGCTCTCGTCGGACACCGAGAAGGAAACGCAATCGCTGCGATTCTCGAGCTGCAGTCAGGAGTGACCTCGCACATAACGAGCAACCTGCAGAGTAATCCTACGAGCAGCACTCTTTTTATCGCGACTATAAAAGTCTAGGAGTTCTCATTGCTTCTAAGAATCAGTCAATTTTTACTCATTGTTAGAGAGCCTGACCTCTCCCACTTATACATTTTAGCCTTTGATTCTGAAGTGGGGTTTAGAAAAAGGTTGGCTGACCCTTGAGTTATTGGTTTGTAATTTGGTTGGTTTTGTGAAATATACCTACTTCATCAGTAGTTCTTAAAAAATACTAGTTTCACGCTAGTTTCCTCAATTTTCTCACCGAATCTTGGAAAGAATTTCGTTTAATTTTGAGGATACCGTGAATAGTCACGGAAGTAACCTCACGGACATAGGCGTGTCCAAGGCAGGTGCCACTGGTGCCGTGGCACCACCACTAGATCGAGATTCTTATCTAAGTTTTACCCTTTTTCCCGACTCTTGGAGGCTGGACGGTAGAGAGCTAGAGACTCTGTTCACTTTATGTTTCTACTCCTGGCACCACCACTATTCTTGGCACCACCACTTCTGTGGTCCTGGACACGCCTATGTTTCTACTCCTGGCACCACCACTATTCCTGGCACCACCACTTCTGTAGTCCTGGACACGCCTATGTTTCTACTCCTGGCACCACCACTATTCCTGGCACCACCACTTCTGTAGTCCTGGACACGCCTATGTTTCTACTCCTGGCACCACCACTATTCCTGACACCACCACTTCTGTAGTCCTGGACACGCCTATGTTTCTACTCCTGGCACCACCACTATTCCTGACACCACCACTTCTGTAGTCCTGGACACGCCTATGTTTCTACTCCTGGCACCACCACTATTCCTGACACCACCACTTCTGTAGTCCTGGACACGCCTATGTTTCTACTCCTGGCACCACCACTATTCCTGACACCACCACTTCTGTAGTCCTGGACACGCCTATGTTTCTACTCCTGGCACCACCACTATTCCTGACACCACCACTTCTGTAGTCCTGGACACGCCTATGTTTCTACTCCTGGCACCACCACTATTCCTGACACCACCACTTCTGTAGTCCTGGACACGCCTATGTTTCTACTCCTGGCACCACCACTATTCCTGACACCACCACTTCTGTAGTCCTGGACACGCCTATGTTTCTACTCCTGGCACCACCACTATTCCTGACACCACCACTTCTGTAGTCCTGGACACGCCTATGTTTCTACTCCTGGCACCACCACTATTCCTGGCACCACCACTTCTATAGTCATGGACACGCCTATGCTCACGGAGTCACCCACAAGTGTGGAGTTAGGTTTCTAGACCGGTGGGGTTTCGGCGAGAAAATAATTTTCCTCTCCCATTACGCCTCAGTGCTGAACAACATTTACCCTTAACAGGAAGCCTAAACTTCAGCACGGACTACACCTAAAGTTTATTCTTTTTCGTACGTTGTCATCTATCAGTCTAAATTTGCCTGCCCGTCCTACAGCTGGCATCAAAGCGAGGTGTTTCGAATTGAGCGATATCAGTATTGGGGGAGACGATTGTCAACGTGGGGTAGGCATGGTACTAAATACAAAATTGGGGCTTAGGGTAGTAAACATTCAACAGGTGAGCGACAGGATACTGTTGGTAGAAATAAAAGCTCGCCCGAAGAATTTCGTACTCGGGGGTTATTTTGTAATCTCACTTTATTGAGAATACGCCATAAAATCTCACTTTTTCGTTGTTCAACTCCTTCACCCAGGCAGCGTGACCATCTTCGGATCTCAATCGGTGAACTACCGGTCATATGCTGGTCTTTTAGACGATTGATCCGCTCTGATCCGTATCTTTCGACTCTTGATCCGTTTCATTATCTCCGCCTGCTATTAGTTACATCTCACCTGTCATAAAAAACGTGCCATGGAGCCACCATCGTTTCCACTTGAAGCTTGAGTTGTAAAATAAACAAGGGCGCGAAAGATACAAATGATTTTAAATCGTATTGTTGTCATTTGCTAAACGTGAAGAACTTAAGCATTTTCAACTCCAATATATTGGGCACTTGAAGGTATGCTTTGTTTGAAATGCTTATGTTATTATTTAGCTTGAATTATCTGTGTATATATTTCGTATCAATATTTCCCAAACAATGTTGCTGATACCTTTGTTTTCGTGTGCCTATCCGCCAGTGTATGGAGAATGGAATTCAATTATTTATACCATAATTTCATAATTTTAACAAATATTGCCTTATAATCTACGGTCTAGGTAGATATTTCCCGTGCTTGTGAATCGAATACTAATTAGATGCACTTAATTTTTTTTTTAAATATTGAGTGATCGCTTACATGTCGCTTGTAGTTTTGACTGTATTTAGATTTTCGTGGTGTGTTCAGTGTAAGATATATTCCGTAAGATGTTGATCAATCTGGGTATTCGCTAGTCTCGGCATCTTTTATTTGATATAAGGTAATTGAAGCTTCGACAATTCACGAACCGTTCGTGAGCTGATCATTAAGAGAGGGAAACGGATCTCCCGCCTTTCCACTAAGAGTTACTAAAAAGGTGAGATTACAAAATAACCCCCCTGGTCCAGGTATGCATGCCTACAGGACCCCATAGGGAGGAAGAGGTTGAAGAGTTGTAGAATAAATAATTAGAGAAGTGCCGGGTAGTGATGGCCAGTTTCGTTCCTTTCTCGGACTCGTTCCTTTCGTTCTCGTGCACTAAAAGGAACGAGGTTAAAGATTCGTTCCTTTCGTTTCTTTTCAAGTTGCGCCTGGGAATTTGGGAATTATGGTACATGTCAATTATACGATTCAATATGATTCGTCACGTCAGTGGAGGCGTGAGAGAAAGAAGCATGCGAGATTTTCACTTTCACACCATTTTGCCAGAGAACTACGCGGGAGTAAGGGTTTTTGCTACTTATCCGTTAAGTTCATGTTATGGCGCATGCGCCTGTCTAGTCTCAAGGTAATGCCTACACTGGTGAAGGCGTGAGGGAAAGATACATTCCAAAGATTCACGATAAGCCGACTTAGGCATCATGTAGCCAGAGAACTACGACAAATGAAGAAAACGAATAGCAGAAAGTTGTAAGCGTGATTGAGATCTAGAAAAAACCGCACAACAGATTTGTGATCCAAATTCTAGTTTTGAAACCACAGTCGAAAATCCGGAAAATCAAACTTTGGCGCCATATTTTCAGCAAACTATAAAACAAAAGTGTTACAGAGTAGGAATAGCCATAAAGTTGTAGACCTAGATGAGATCTACGTAAAACCACCGAACAAATTTGAAATACGACTTCTAATTTAGAAGCTACAGTGGAAAAACAGAAAAATCCAACTTTGGCGTCATGTTTCCAGTGAACTATAAGTGTTAGAGAGAAATGATTGGCATAAACGTTAGGACTTGATGAGATCTAAAAAAGCCGCCCAACAGATTCGAGATCAGACCTTTAGTGTAGCAGGTACGAGACGTGAGGGAAAGAAACATTCGAAAATATCACTTTGGCACCATGTTGCCTGAGAACTACAAGAGAATCCGGGTTTTCGCTAATTATCTGTAAATATCATGTCAAGGCGCATATCCCAGCCGACTTTCAAGCTCGTACCTACACTGGTAAGGGCGTGAGGGAAAGAAACATTAGAGAGTTTCATGAAGTAGCCCACTTTGGCACCATGTACCCAGAGAACTACGAGGGATGAAAAAAAAGATAGCAGAGAATTGTAGGCCTGCATGAGATCTAAAAAAAACGCCAAACAGATTCGAGATCCGACTTCTAGTTTAGAAGCTACAGTCGAACAACGAGTTTCACGAAAAGCCGACTTTGACAGCATGTTACCAGAGAACTAAAGGAAATGGAAAACAATGAATAAAATAAAGTTATAGGCCTGAATGAGATCTAAAAAAACGCCCAACAGATTCGACCGACTTCTAGCTTAGAAGCTACAGTCGAAAAACAGCAAGTTTCACAAAAATTCCGAATTTGGCGCTATGTTACCTGCCAACTATTAGTGTTAGAGAAAAAGTAATGGCATACAATTGTAAACGTCGATGACATCTAAAAAAAACCGTCAAAACATTTTAGATCTGACTTCAAGTTTGGAAGGTACAGTGGAAAACTGGGAAATAGTTTACTAAATTTCGTATTTAAGGACCTCTGGTGGGAAAACTAAGCAACTTAGAATAACAGGGTTGGTAAATTTTGTAAAATATTTAATCTTCCTTAAAATATGTCGTCAGATTCAAGATACGACTTACCTTTCAAAAGATATGAAACAAGAACAGAAAGTCTCGTTTTAGAAATGCCAAAAAGCCACCATTTTTAATTCTATAGTCGGTTTAACGATAAATAATCTTGGTTTTTACTTATTATTGGTAAAAATCATGTCAAGGTGCATGCGCCTGTCATGTTTCAAGGCCGTATCACCCCCAGTAGAGGCGTGAAGGAAAGAAACATTTGAAAGTTTTACCAAAATTCGACTTTGGCACCATGTTACCAGAGATACGACGATAGATATAAGAGATAGAAAAAACAAAAATCACCAAGTTTTAGGTAACTATGAGATCTAAATGCCTGGGAAAAATAGCTTTCAGATCAGAATCCCAGTTTAGGAGCTACAGTAAAAAACCGCAAAAAGAAATATAGGTCTGCAAAACAGTTATAAACTGATGTCCCTTAAATATTTCCACTGTCTCCCTCGATGCGAAGAACGCGAGGTGCGAAGAAAAGGAATATCTCTTTCCCCCTCCCCCCTCACTCCATGAGTCAAATCGTTAAGTATTTCCCACTGACACGACTCCTTGAAATTCTGCACCGAACTCCGGGGGTGCCGCGTTGAGTATGGCGCATGATGAATATGCGTTGAATTACACACACGAGGAGTCGCCGGGAACTAAAATTGAACCGAGAGAGCGTCGTAGACTCTCGACATCTCATCCTACGCTCAAGAGTGGTCTCCTGTTCCCTCGAGCCTCAGAGGCGCCACGGCGGCGAGAGGCGAAGGGTGGCGATGCGTGGAGCACGAGCGAGGTGGAGGAGGTGAGGCGAATGGAGGCGATATGGGTTTTGATCGAGCGAATGCATTAAAAGGGCATTCCTTCGATTCATTCTTGGGTGAATGAGATGTTTGATTAAATTCAAGGAAGGCGTAGGTTGCACCTGTTCCCTCTCCTCTCTCACGCCTCATCTACATCTACAACACATTCTGCAAGCCACCTCAAGGGTGTGTGGCAGGGGGATAGTAGTCACCAACATGCATTACTCTATACTCAATTAAAGTTAGTGTAACTACGACTTAGCATAAACCTCTAATGCTTGTCAGGAGGCGAAGGCTCCTGACAAGCATTCACTACACTATAGGAATGATTCCAATTTTAGAACGATCTTTAGCATTTATGTATCTTGCAAATCAACATAAATGGACCGAGATACAAGATTTATGCTGAAAACATGCATGGCGTGCTGTTGCTGTCTCAATGCCTCGATGCACGGTGTCACCGCTCTCCGGTCACAGGCAGTTGCTCCACACTCTGTTAAATCGTTTGAGAAATTCACTGGAGAATGTCACTCAAAACGGTTAAATTGGAGCGTGCCAATCTTTGAAAGGGAGGGAGCATTCGCAATGCGCCCTCAGGGCTTAACCCTGTCGACGGCTGGATACGCCCTGGGCTTAACTTGTTCACCTCTTATATCGGGAACCGTTAACTTGGCCAATCAGGAAGAGGAGTGATGTCATTTAGTTGATAAGCTTGACACTTCCTTGGCGAGCACAAAGTAATGTCCATGTTCATATGTTCCATGGTCACATGTTTTATTGACATGGTCTATTTTAATAAGGCAATATTGCGAAAAACAATTTAAAAATACACATTTTCGAAAAAATATCCAAAACGCGTTTTTCTGAAATATGATAATACTTTGAGACATTGCAATGGATTTAATAATTTATTCTATGCAAAAGTTCTGAATGAATCCCTAGACATTACACTCCATGAGTTGCATGCTCAAACCGAGTTTCAAGGGAGTCGATTAAATTACTTTAGTGCCCCTTTTTTCGGATCCAAACCACTGTGAGGTATTTCCTCACCAGTTACTTAAAGTTTTTATACGAGCTTGAAAAATGAGAGGCTCGGTGGATTTTAACTATTCCATAAAATATTGTGTAACAACAGTTCTTCTCCCCGTTACTCCAGCGGAATTTTTTTGTACTACCCTTCTTTAGCAATTACTGAACGATCACCAGTGACGATAAAGTTTGTGGCGACGTCGCGAGGGCCATTTAAACGCTGACCTCCGGTTGCCGGCGTTCCTCACCCTCCAACGCACGTCGCCTCCACTCCTTGCGAGAGCAATTTTTATGCCGACCTGTAGTTGCCGGCGTTCCTGACCCTCTAGCCTCGATGAAGCGTCTTGAAGTTTTGAAAGCCACCTCCGACAGATTCTAGAGGTCTCGGAGGCGAATATAAAGAGGCGTGGCGTTGAGTGCAGTTCGGACTCAGTGCTCGACCCCGTGCGTCCTGGCTTACTCGTTGTTAATTCGTCTATAAAATAAACATAGGTGAAAAGCAGTTGACGTGTTTACTCAACCCTTCACGATCCCATCTATAAGTTTAATGCAAAAGTGAATTCGGTGGAATTACGATGAATCACTCCAATTCTGATTTAGATGGCTCACTAATGACCAAAACAGCACGGTTGTATGGATAGCAATTTTTTTAAGACTCCTATGAAAGCTGTTACATGGCGTGTAATTGCATCCGTCCTTGGACATTATGGGAGAGAATATGGGAGTCAATTAACTGACCACTGACCTTGGTCACCAGGGATTTCCCACGGAATTCGGGCGGCCGAAAAATTTCGCGGATTCTTTCTCTCGACAGAAAACTGAAATGAATTGCAAAACGAGAAACACTTATAATGTAATATTAAGCTATTTTAAGCGACAACAGAGCTCTTCCCAATACATTCGACAGTATCTGTCGTTTCGTGGTGGAATAGCATTTCAGTAATTAAATCAAACTGCAGGAATTGTACTGTCCACTTACATTTTACGTACAATATTCCAAGACACGTGTTTCAATGCTTAGGGCGTCATCATCAGGTATCAGATATTTATTGTACAATTTAATGTACATTATTACACAACACGTGTTTCAATGCATAGGGCGTCATCATAAGGTATCTGATACCTAATAATGTATGTACATTAAATACAAGTGGACAGTACAAATCCTGCGGTTTAATTTAATTACAGAGCCTTTTCCGTTCTACTTGATAATTTCGCATGAAAATGATCTTGTCTTGAAAGCTGATTCCAGTCTGAGAATTTCTACCCAAAATTTTATTGTTAAAAAAAATACACTTGTAAGCTTTTAGCGACCAATGAAGCTGGCCGTCGGAAATTCTCATAAGGGAATCAACACCAACCAGCCTTTGGCACACGATCGAATATCCAATTTCATTTTCGGCGTCACTAACGGAATAGAAGTTAGTTCTCTTCTGATTCACACTCTGAACGCTGTTCAAACATTTGTGATAGAATTAACATTTCGTGCATTGGCATTTATTTACACATGACTTTTAAGTATTCACGATCGTTGGCCAAGGTTGATTTTGCAACGCTTTCAAGTCGTCCGAGCGACCCTATAGCCGCCAAGCATAAACATATTAAACATTGTCGTCTACATTTTATAACACATTTCACATCAATGAACTCTTTGACGCCTGCCACAAAAACGTCGATGAAATACGTTGAAATTGCCACCAGAATGTTTTTATTTTCTTCTCGTGGCATATTTCTAAGTATCCCACATCAAGGTCGCGAACTTCACAAGGTCGACTTCGCGACAATTACTTGTCGTTCGAGCATCCCACGGTGGTCTAGCATAAACACACAAATAGTGTTGTTTACGCATTTTAAGACACATCGCGTGAGCTCGCCGACCGAGAAACAGCAATTGGGAAACCCAAAACAAATGAGAGTGACGACGCGTGCAGACATTAGGGTAGGGTGTGGGAGCGATTGCTAAGCTATCAGATGTATATACATACAGTCGTAAAGGCGCACATGGGGCATTGTCCTGTCCGGATTTAACCCTGCTGGTTAGAGCTTTACGCAGCCTGGAATTATTTTTTTATAACAACTCGTGGAGTGCCGTCGTTGCCTCCGTGTGGGGAAGAGCAGTACGTCATCTCGCCGGTGAGATACGGAGGGGAAGGCAGCCGTGAATCAAATACCGAGGACTGTCAGTAGTGACCAAATTACATACCCCACCAGAGGCTTTCCGTGACTCACAGCACGTAATATTGACATTGCTACTTCGATAGCATAACGAAAGACCTAGCTATCGACAATCAACTTTCACTACGCTTTTTGGTAAGACTTTTGTCGGTAGAGCTAACGAAAAATGTCGATAAGCTACCGGAGTGACACGCCCTGACCGTTAAGTTTATTGACACTCGAAGAAAAGTGAGTTGTTTGTTATGGCAACGCATTTTCTTTCAGGTATAAGTCTAGAGTATTTAATTATTCCTTAATGTGTATGGATATTTTAAACTAGTATAAGTGGTATGGATTCAATTAGTGCGAGACCTTAGCGTAAATATACCTATTTACTCAATGATTATATCGTGATGTAACAGAAATAATGATGAACATCCACGGCTTTATTCCCTATTTATAAGGTAGGTGCACTAAAGTCATCTGTCACCATTCCATAACGTAGACATAAATATAATGTGGTTTATGGTCTCGCACCATTCGTTCGGTTGTATTCCAATTCTCAGTGGATCGCACCGTAGTGTCTCAACAAAGGGCTTGTGAAAGATTATTGCCTGCGTTTTGTTTGTATTAAGCGTCAGGCGCCACTTCCTATACCATTTATCTGCCTCATCGAGTGCGTCTTGTAGATGTCCACTGCGTTGTTCGCCCGTTTACTGCTGGAGATGATTGCGACGTCATCCGCATAAAATGCATTGTCAATAAGCCAGTTTTCGTCATATTTTGGGAAGTCTGCCATATAAAGATTAAAAAATAGCGGCCCAAGTACCGAACCTTGTGGCACCCCACCTCTTGCCATTTTCCAAGCACTACTCTCGCATTTCCACTTAACGCAGAAGGGTATGTCATTAAAGTAGGATTGTGCCCATAGTAATAGCCATCTGGGGAAGTTTTAACCGTCCATTTTAAAAAGTAGGCCGTCTTGCCAAACTCTGTCGAAAGCTTTTGATAAGTCTAGGAAAACGTCTGCTGTTATTTGATTTTTATTGAGGCCATCTTTTATATGGTTAATTAATCTATTTATTTGGTGCGTTGTGGACCTGCCTTGCCTAAAACCAAATTGTTTCTCAGGGATGATATGATTACTGTTAATAAATGTATTTATGTATCTTGCCAATACCCTTTCCACCAATTTCCCAAATTGGGAAATTAGGGAGATTGGTCTAAATCATCCCTAGTTAGGGTTCGCCCCATTTTCTTTGGAATGCAAGTGACTATTGATTTTTTTCCACGGCGAAGGATAGTGGCCCATTCTGACGGAGTTATTGATTATCTGTGCCAGGAAAAGTTTGGCCGAGTTCGGAAGCTTTTTCAACACTTCGTTAGGGATTGCTTTCTTATTTTGCAATTTTCTGATGGCTTCATCAATGTCACTTATTTTAAAAATTAAAAAATTCTCTGTGTTCCTGTCTATGGTCGATCGAGCATTGTCAAAAGATATTACCGGCGTTCTGCTGCCGGGTCGTCCAGGTGTAAAAATCTTTTCAAAATGATCAGTCATCGCATTTGCTTTGTCCATTGGCCGTACGAGTGCATTAGAATTGTGATCACGAATTATGGGGTCAGCGGGAGCCGTGTTTCTAATTCTTTTCGCTGTCGTCCATAAACACCTGTCATTTGTTGTCATATTGTTTAGGATATTTTCCCATCGTTCCTTACGTGCGGTTTTATCATCTGCTTAATTTCCTTGTTGAGCTCTCGCAATTCATTTTTGAGGTCTAGTGTTCCCAGGGTTTTATATTTTCGTCTTACATAATTCCTTAATTTAATCGTATCTTTCACCTCATTTGACAACGGAATACATTCTGCCGGTCGACCTTTACGTTTCGGTATGCTGCCCAACATGCCCTTTTTAATGGTTTTCGCAAGGTCTTCCGCCATTTTATCTAAGACCTCCGGGAGGTTTGGCTCACGATCAACCTGTGTCAGTTCGGTTGTTATTATATCGTCAAATTTTCCCAAATCTGCAATTCCGTAGCAGAATCTGGGACCTGTTGGTGGCGTTTTTACGGACACTCGCCCTATTTGAATAAGGACGGGATAGTGGTCACTAGTGAGATCATTTGCTATCCTCACAGAAGCTGGCTTACTCAAGTTCTTTGCGAGTGCAATATCTATCACGCTACTACCGAAAACTCTTGTCGGGTCAGTTGGCGCAAGGACATTGACGTTATTATTTTGCACCCAGTCATACAGTAACTTGCCATTTTTTATTTCTATCGGACAATTCCAGGTCAAATGTTTAGAATTGAAATCCCCACCAATGATGGTTGGTTCGTTATCGATTATGAACTCTTCGAATTCAGAGGCAATAATTTCCTTTATGGGCGATTAATAACATGCGAATAATTTTAAATTACCGAAAAGGGTTTCTATTACCACTCCTATTACTTCCAGCGCCGCAGTATTAATGTGTTGCAGTGGATATGACTTGGTGCTGCTGTCGATTAAAATTGCCACACCGCCAACGGCTCGCCTTCACCCTACATAGTCTCTTCGGTATACGTCATAGCCTGGCACCTCCCATATTTTGTCAGGCGCGACACATCGTCTCTGATACTAGGCATTCAACTATTTTATTCGCCCTTAAAAAGTTTAAAAGCTCCTCCGTTTTGTAACGAACGCCACCGTTGGCGTTCCAGAGGGCGATGTCAAACGATTTTCTGTTTCCGGGCGTATTATCCATGGGCGAGTATGTTTAATATCTCTCCCATTTTTGCCGTCATGGTGTTCATCATTGTCATCTGCTGCCTTATCATTTTTTTCATACCTAACATTTCTCTTGGCATATTCTTAATGTCATTTCCTACGTTTAAATTGTAGTCACTCTCATTTTGAATTCTCTCCGTTGCCGCGATGGTATCTCGTATCGGCTCGGTCGTGTCAGTTCGAGGCGCCACCGCAGTCGGTTCGATCTTTTTAGTTTCGGGCGCGGCCACCAAGGGCGCTCCTGTTTTCCTCTCATACTCAACTCGTCTCCTTCGCCAGGGATTTTCACTAGGTATATTGTTTATATTTAGGCCGCATTACCTGCGTTGTTATTAATAGGATAATTACTGTTACAATCATTGTCGTCAGCTTCATTTATTCTCGGGGCGATCCCAGTCTCATCGATTCCTTCGTTCTTATTTGGGTTCCTTCTTATCTGTTCGATTGATTCTAACTCTTTAGCGTATACTTCGCATTCGTGTGAGTATGCGTGGTGGCTTTTTCCACTATTGCAACATTTAATTTCATTGGTCCCTGGACAATCCTTTCCTTCATGATCTCCCGCACAATTGTAGCACAGCTAGGAGATGCTGTACAGAATCGGAAACCATGCCTAAATCTATTGCACCGATAACATCGCTGCGGCGTTTTCTACACAAATGGAGATAATCTAACTGGGTGGATATATATATATATATATATATATATATATATGAATTTCACCTTTTCTCCAGCATAAGCGGATTGAAATGTTCGCCTCTCTGAATCGTGATGACATACGTGCTCGGGCTGTTAGGCGACTTAAGCGCTTTCACAGCCACGCACGGAATTTTTTCCAATTCTAGTTCTTCCTTAATAAACTCTGGATCAATGTCTCGGTCTAAGCCATGCATCAAGTATCTGACTACGATTTGTCCCCTAGGGGCCCAACTATGGGTGTGCACGCCCTGTTTTTTCAGAAACTCGTTAATAACATCATAGTCTGCCTGAGTTTTCAATTGAGCATAAATGTTTTATCCGTAACCAAACTTCTTATTTTTTAAATAAATTCCGTGACGTTAATTATTTTATTTAATACAATTGGTGGGGGCCACTTTTTTATCGGCGGCCTCTGATAGCGTCCGCCTTACCTCTAGTTTGGGCAGTTGAATTGCTGTCAAGACTCATTAGCGGTAGGAACCTTATTTTTCAATTCGAAAAGGGGCGGCCGATTCCTCCTCTCCCGTCGCCTTTGTTTCCTCGTTTGCTCTACCGTTTCGATAAGTAGGTTGTCCTTGACTCTTTCCATCAGTCCGGTGTCACTGATAATGTAATTATTTCCGTCATCTGTATCGCTACGATCGTCCATTTGTACGCAGTCGATTGTCACTCCTTCATCTCCAGTGTTTTCGTCATCTTCATTGATTACTACGTTAGTAGACTTGTCAATGGATAGATTTGTTTTTGTCGGCTGTCTTTTAAAGGTAGTTATCTCTTTTCTTTATCTTTGTCAATATTTATGGTCTCCCGATTGCCTGTGATAGGTCTCACAATCCTCTTTGAGGATGGTTTCGGCGGCGAGCGAAACATTTTTGATATCGTCTCCTTGGATGTGATGCTGGCATATAAATAGGGATATATCCTTGCCCTAGGGGGAGGGAAGGATCCTTGTCTGTATAACCCTTTTTGGACCAATCTGCTCGATCCGTCCGCCGCGACGGAACGGGAACAAGCAGACTTGATCGAGTTCTTTTTTCCTACTCACTGATTTCTCAATGAGGATGACACCTCCGTCCGAGGAGATATTTATCAATCCCTCCCCTGCTTACTACACACTTCTTCCCAAGCGTGTGAGATAACACGCAGAGTTCAGTCACTGCACGACACTTCGGCCTGTGACCTGGAAATGCCACCCCTTTGGGAGTGCTTGGGAATGAGAGGGGAAATGTGAGGGCGGCGACGGCCTTAACGTGACCGCAGCCGACGTTGATTCCGGCGTGGATACTGCAGGCTAGCTGGGCACTGTTTCGTTTTAACATGCGGCTTCCCGAATGTAGGGATGAGCGGCTGACGTCTGCACAAACAGCCAGTAATGCCTCTGATGCGAACCGATGAATCCATGGACAGGTGAATCCACCTTCGGAACGACGCACTAACCCTTGGCAGTGGCAGAGCCTCCCAGTTATCTCCCTCCTCGTTGGCGGTTTCCAGAATTCTGCAGACTGTTCGGGCAGAGCTACCGCCTATGCTTCGCGGAATCTTATCTGTTTTTTTCCGCTTCTTGATAAGACCCTTTTATACGTTCCGGAATCTGTCTTCAAGGGAAGTGGGGGTGGGCACAGGTGGGAATGGGGCATGGATGGGGGTAATACGTCAATGTCATGCCTCGGAAGGAGGTAGTGGTCAACAAGCCCCCCCTCTACGCCTGGACTGCTCCATTACACCAAAACATACCACATTCTGGGAATGGAATCACTCAGCACCACCGTTGTCACGTCCGGGCTGCCGACCTTCGTCGCCGGGCACATCACAACACTCGAACCACACAAACGCACCCCAACCCGAAAGGCCCAGTAAAACGGAGGAGGTAAGGAAGAAAAGGAGTAATGGACTATAACCATTACAATATAATGATTCCCATGCTAAGCATCAGTGGGTTCAATAACTTACCTTTCTTAGGAAATGTGAGAATATCGGGATATTTTATCGATGGCATTTGGGATCATGTAAAATTCTATTCATTTAAGCTGGCATGTGTATGTCTAACCCAAATTCACCTTCATAAGGCGGCCGGGAAACTAATCGTCAAGGCGTCAAGGGCGGGAGGCATGGCCGCGATCATTTGTAATTTGGACCTCACGTTTGAGGCACCCAACGTTAGCTTTACATAAAATCGCTGAGAACGCGTTCACTAATGTCTGCCCGCCTGCCTCTCTGTCTGTCAGGGAAGTCTGTTTGAAGGTCTTCCTTGCAATTTAGGAGGTCTAAATTTGGCACGAGCACAGGACGTGACCTCAAATTGGTAGGAAAGATTTTAAAATCAACGATTGAAATGGGTTTTTAGTGCCCTATATTGCTGATTTTTAGCCACGAATAGTAATGAAATCTGCACTGGGGTTTCTTTTAAACATTAGTTGCAGTCAAGATACGGGGATGGAATTTCACAAGTTCAATCAAGATAGCGAGAAGAATATTTTTTTACATTCGGTTTAAGTCTACACTTCGTTTCCACCACAAATCACGTCCTAGGCTATCAAAATCTTCCATTTTTTCACAATTTCAACCATTAAAATGTTAAATCCCTTGGCAACCGTAGATTGGGCATTAAATGGGAAATATAGCTGAGACCTTAAGGTTTAATGGTTTAGGTATATTGATAGTAATTATGAGAATTACAGTGATCTTTCAGTTGGGTACTTTTTACCCCAATCTCTCCATGGGCGGCAATCCCGTGTAGTAAATACATTTTACACATATTGAAAGCACTCTATTAACCTTGAGCAATAATTTTTACTTTTTTCATCTTCCTGCTGAATTTCAGTGTGCACCCTTTTCTCAGTAAACAAACTATTTTACAGCTTTGAGAAATAACATTTGACTAAAAACATTTTCCACCATTCCATTACTAGGTGAAGGCAAATATCTCTCAAGACTCAATAAATTGACATTAATTTAATAAATTAAGCGTGATAAGTTAACAAAATATATTTTTCATTTGTTGTTTCAAGAGTAAATGCAACCGCTTTCATGTAAAAACTGTTAGAGAAAATGGAAATTGGATATTATTCACTTTTTTATTTTAGCCGTAGGTAATTGGTAATGAGTGAAACGTATTAAAAATAACATGTACTACGACAATCAGCGATCAATTTAGAGTTACTTTGCCAAGTTTTTACTTCTGGGTAGATAAAAATGCATTTTCATGATTTTAGCCAGCTTTATTTTCGATTTGAGGCCAATTTGCGTTGGTGAGGCCAACGCAGTATAAAAAACCGCCATAATCCTTTTCTTCAAAGGATCCTCTGTCCAATAAAAAATACAATACAGTTTCCGGCGTAATTCGATGGAAATCTTTGATATTACACATAATGAATTCACTTGTCTATTTCCACGCTGTTTTAATTCTACCGACCATGGTTTCGGGAAAATGGCACTACGTGCCGAAACCATGGTCGGTAGAATTAAAACAGTGTGGAAATAGACAAGTGAATTCATTATGTTTAAGATCCTCTGTTCGTTGAACCAAGGCATCAATCGCCACTATATAACCCCTGAATATCCATTGCTGAGGGTAGTTTTTCGGGCAATGACGAGAAGTAAATGTCACGAGCCAATACGATCCGTCGATAAAGGGAATTGACAGGGAGTAATAAGTACAATGGACGGTTTATGGTTTCAAATGATTTTTGCATGAGCTTTGCATGTTTTTTAATGAGTTCTCATAAGACTGTATGATAGGAACCAATCATATTTTTTACCCCGATAGGGGTGAGAATGAAAAATAAGTACCTATCAGGTTGGACTATCCCGAAGAAAAATGGAACACTTTCGATTAAAATTGATTTAAAAAATGCAAATGTCACGCATTTTATTTTTCATTGTCATCTACTCGCGCGCATAATTCATTCGGGCGTTATTTCGGGGATGTGTGCAGATCAGCGGACGACGCGACGTTAAGTTTCGAAAGTAGATGGCTATGGAGATGTGGGAGTAGGAAATGGCGTACGACGGATTAATTGAGCCCCCTTTGGGCAAATCACGATCATCGACCACGTGGACGTCCGCATGGATGAAATGCTCGTCCAAACCCGCCTCGTTATTAGGGTGGGCGCCCGAAACGATGGATATATATCTATGAAAGGCTTCTTCACTCCCATCAACGTCACTTGCGGTGATGCGGTCCGTGGAGCTAACATTCCAATCCCGCCACTTCCGTCACCGAATCTCTCGAATTGAAATCCTTTATCACCTTTATCACACTGTGCGTCAGGGAGCTCTTATCATGACATCCGACTCTTTTCGAAATGTTCCTTGTAGCATCAGCAGTCAAACAAACATGGCCTAATGAGGTTGCTGAATCCAACCTAATCTTTATTTTTATATTGAAAAAGGACCTCCGAATAGTTAACGGCTTATGGAATGACATCTTCTATTTCTAAACTAACAACATTTGTTTTAGATTCTTATGTGAATTTATGTTGTACATATAGATAGATAGATATTTAATGCTCAAAACTCATACATAATTTATACAATGAATAAATAAATTGAGCTTTAGGTTGCTTACAAGGATAAACCTGAAAAAAGCTACCATCAGAAACTAAAGTGTTGGAATTCAAATGCTTAACATTCCAAAACAAGGCGTAATAAAAATACAAAAAATAAAAAAAATTTAAAAAAATTTAACCAACAAATATGTATGAATTGAGTACAAAAAATTTTCACAATATATACATATACAAATACATATATATATATATAGAACATTTAGGAGGATCAAACTGTTAGTATACAAGAATATAGAATATTCCAGAAGAGAGTGAAAAAGGTTATATACAAGAATACAGAATAGTTCGAATCAATAGATCGGAGTTGAGCAAAGCAAAATTGCTACATTAATAAATATTCCACATTTTCGAAACAAAGGAGCCAATGTTTTAAATTATTAAGGAAGGTAGGTAAACTTGAATTTGTTTATAGTGGGCGTGGAAGTTCGTTAAATGATTTAGGGCCAATATAAAAGTCATTGATTATGTTATAAAATCGTAACACGGATTCAGAAAGGGATGATTTTGCAAAACTCAATTCGCACTTTTTGTCCATGATATTTTAGTTTCTGGTGAAGATAATATTCCAATTGATACTATTTTTCTAGAATTTTAATAGGTATTTGAAGAAGTGATCCATAGAAAGTTACTTATAAAGTTATAATCTTACAGTTTACATGACCAAGTACTTATTTGGGTTAGAAATATCTTCAGCAATCACGAATAAAGAGTTGTTTAAGACGGCACTATCTCTAATGAAGTTGACGTCACATAAGGAATCCCACAGGGAAGTGTCATAGTCCCAATTTTCTTCCTTTTGAAAATTGGTAATATTGCTGAAGTAGTTGGCAGCAAGCTTAGATTATTTGCAGACGACGCAGGACTGTATAGGAAAAGCCGTAGCGGTAGGGATAAGTAAGAGCTAACGAAATACCTCGAGCCAATCCAAAAGTGGTGCGAAGCGTGGCAGCTAGAATTATACTTGTAAAAATGTGATCTAATGAGTTTATGGAAAAGGAAAAACTCTCCTCGTTACAGCCATTGCATACATAATATAGCCTAAACAGATAGACTATAGAATCGGTTAAATGCCTCGGTGTTCGGGCCGCATTCCGGAAAATTTGCTATAGCAGCAGCTTCGCTGGATACGTCACCAGCGCGCTACATGCGTCATCCACAGCTGATATAATGACGAAAGCGCGCTACAGAGGATTGCTGCAACAAGTAGTGAACTCCAAACCGTGTTATTCGCCACAAAAACGTGGCCGCCAGATTTCGTCTGCTGGACGTATCGCATTTACAATCATTGACGACTGTTTGTATGAAATTCAGCCACGATTATACATTTCCTTCCATGACAAACTGACTGTGGAGCCGTCATTCTAATACGTGTCAGACCCACTTGAAGTGGGAAAGATTCCGAAGCGATATGTGTTACTGTCTACTCATGGAGTGCGGTACAGTGAACGCTACGGAACGCTAAAACCGCTCTCACTCCGAACGATTCCGAACTGTCGCTACAGACGTTCCTGCCAGTGGACCGGTTCTGGAGCTTTTGTGGCAAAGTGTCATGGCCGCCGTTTGTCGTTGTTGTTCGGAAAGAATGAATAGCTATTTGCATCGGAGTATATTTGGCCGGAAAACATAGCACAGTTTAATGTTTATATACAAGGAAAGGTTATCATCCGAAGACTCCTAAGCAGGGGTTCCATTCGACTCTACATGGGACCCTCATTTATCTCTTGTAGAGCGAGAAGACGTTTTTAGCATAACAGGCTTGTCCCAAGAACATGACACTAAAGATTAAAAATAAGTGAAAGGTACCTTTGCAAATTATAGCAGTGTTTGGAGCGTCAAGTTCTAAAGTGTTAGCATTTAGGACATTAACACACCAGTTGATTTTATTTTGACTATATTGTAAATTTGAGGTGTCAAGCCTAATTCTTCACTCATTAGTAGGCCAATACATTTCATATTTTGTAATCTTCTGATATTGGATGAATTGATTTTGACTACAGTACCTACTACATAGAGGAAGAGACATTTTATTTTGAAGCTGTTGATAATAATGCAGATTTTTGTCATAAGGGTGAGTTGATTATTAGAACCACACAACTCCATTTATTAGATAGCAACTTGTAGTATACATTTAAGACTTAGTGTGCAGTATACATATTAGTAAGTTTGGGTGTATGATTGGCTTTAATAATTGAGGAAGTCCATCTGCATATATTACTCAGAGCTAGACAACTATACTTACTATTAGGCAAGTCAATGGTGAATATTTCATGAGACAAGTTAATTAATTTGGTCAGGCAATAGTCAGTGTTCACAAACTTTTCAGAATATCATAGTTCAATTCTTGTTGGGATATAATTAAAGCATATTTATAATTTAAAAGCATTACAGGAGAGGTAAAGAGATTGATTCCCAAGCGTTTCAACTATTTTCTTGCATTAGTGAAGTCTCTTCTCAATGTCCTACAGCACTGTACCAATAAATAAGCAGATGAAGTCTTAACAATTATCAAGTAAGTCAACCAATTTTCATGAACCAATATCTACACCCAAGCAATGATGCAAAATATAATTTTATGCAATTGCGATAGTCTAATGAACGTCGAGAAAAACGAGATGCTTAAAATATGCAGGGGTGAAAATGCAGGGACATAGGCTTAGGACGGTAGAGGTAATAAAACACCATGGAAGTGTTTTCTCAAATAAAGGCAGCAATAAACAGGAAATATGCGACAGAATAAAACACTACATTAAGGTAATGGCAGCAATATACCCACTTCTCAAGGATACATTCATGCCTTTAGCAGCCAAGAAAGTGGTTTTTGAAAATACGCTGACTTCAATTCAAATATATGGTGCTGAAAAAAGACAACTGGTACAAAGAACAGAAACATAATCCCATGCAGCCGAAACGAGAGTCCTAAGAATGATCACCGGAAACAATTGAAGAGATAAAATCATAAATAATCAAATAAGAGAAACAGTAGAAGGTTTTCTAGCTGTACAAAAGATAAATACGGCTCAGCAAAGATGACTTGGACATCTTAAGAGGGTGGATGGAGATAGAAATGCCAGAAGATGATGGGAATGGACACCGCATGGCATCAGACCAAAACGATGACCGAGGAAAAGAGTCAGTGAAGCTGTTGAAGAGTTTGGACGTTCTCAGAAGAGATCTGATACTGCTGGACAGGAAAGAACGGAGGAGGAGGCTGGCCCGACTGACAGATAAGAATCTCTAACTGGGAGCAGAAGCAGATGCATGTACTAACATGATTTTCACTGAAACAGTACCTTAATCAAGGGACATAGAGCAAAAGGAAATGTTTTGTCATTCACCACAAATATTTTTTAAATAAATTCCTCCGTGGATGAAAATCAAAGGGTATTAGTACGTTCTATGAAAAAAGATGAAACTACTTCTTGGCTCGTAGTATCAGTGATTTTTATTGAAATGCACATGGTGCAAGTTATTTCAACCAATGTAGACACTGCGAACAAGTAAAACAAGGGACATGAATGGAATTCAATTAAATATCTCAAGTTATCAATTATCGTTTCATACAAATAATTCACTCGATTTATTCAAATACTGAAAAGAGCATTTAAAACGATTCAAAGGGTAAACACCAACTTTTACGAGCAAATAACACCTAGCCATAAAAGCCATCAATTCGTAAGCCCTACTTGATATCGCATCCTTCATTTTTAGAATAAAAATAAGAATAAGTTTATTTCACCCAAAAGATATACAAAATTGTAACAAATCAAAATGAGGGTGAAACTAGGCACCCCAGAAGAAATAATTTCTTGTTTTGGGGTTGCCCTCCCTTAAATAAATTGGCTGTAGTTCAGCAGCGGTCATTTACAAAAATAATCATACAATAAATTATGGTTTTTATATAACATAAATGTGTTCCATTATAACATTTTTGAATTTGAATATAAAATAAATTGCAATTTTCACATAATAAAATAAAATAAGTACACATACCATACAAGAGTCACACCATAGTTTTTAGGAGATATTCCACATCATTTTTCTCTAACAACCAAAATTTCAATTTCCTGAGGAAAATGGTCTTATTGCTAATTGATGAAATCTCATTTGGAATTTTTTGATGAATTGAAGGAGCAATGAAATCAAAGAAATGTTTGTAAGCTTCAATATTGGGTTTAGGTATGGTACAATACTGAACACTTCTTAATCTACCGTAAGTACACGGTTTAAAATTTAGACCTCCTCGGTTATAAAAGATTCGTAATACTTTATACAACTAGAGGTGACGAAGAGGCAATATTTTTAATTTTTTATATAAAGGGAATGACGATTCTCTTGTGCCAGTTCCCAGAATGACACGTAGCATTTTATTTTGTACGATGCGAACTGGTTGGATATTAGAGTAGTACGTGCCTCCCCAACAAGTCAAGCCATATTCTATTCTAGAATTAACAAGAGCAAAATAAACAGATCGCATGACTGACACAGGACAAATTCTTTTTAGCAAGTAAAATTTTCTTAGAGCAATAATTAATTCCGATTTTAGTTTGCTAATGTGTGGTTTCCAATTTCAATTTTTATCCATGATTAAGCCTAAATACTTCAGATTTTCTGCTGTGACTTCCAAGGCTTACAAGGAAACGGTTGTTTTCAAATACTGTGAATGTATGTTCACATATAAATTAGCTCTTTTGGGAATTAAATTGCCTTGCACAACTAATTGCATATATTTCGTCACTTTGCATAAATTATCCTACATTATATCGTGGTACGACGAAAGTAAAACAATGATACCATGAAGTAGTAATAGAGCACGAAAGATATATAATTTCCTTGTAATACGTATTTCTTGAAAAAGGAGCTAAAATATACGCAAAGCCATAAATATTTCACAAAGACTACCTTTTGACTCTCATTATAGGTAATTTAAACAAGCTCATACCATACTATTGCAGAGTGGCTTTTAGAGCTTTCCATACTATAATTATCTTATTGAGGCGATTGTAATGTCACCTCCTTCAAGAATAGCAGGAACTGTACCGGGCGAAATAAAAGGCAATAATTTCAGCTGCAAGCAATGGTACCTCTTTAACGGAAACAACAGCACGTGCGTCTGAGTCGTTGTAGTTCATTTCAGTATTAAAAATGATCTCAGGCATATGATATCTTGGACAACAGTAGCTGTTCAGAATGTTCCAAACTTTTCCATTAGTGAAAAAGTGGCAGGAAAATAGGAAGACATACAAGGTGGTCGGAGATACGATTACAAAAAAGTTCCCTCTATAGCCTCCAATAAGTACCGACGATAACAGCTTCCGCGAAACCCTTCCATGTCGGATGGAATTCGAAGAATGCCCGTTTTAGAAAGGAAATGGAATATAAGCGATTCCACGAGTTTCCATCACTGAGCGTGTTTCATTTGTTTTAACTCGCTTTCACTTTCGCTCCTCTTCTTATTGGTCTAGTGTCTCGCGTTTCCGGGTGACTGACGTCACGGGCGAAAGGAGAGGAGTAAATATACTCCGCGTTATATTCGGATGATATAGGCGTCTGTGATCAAGTGACTTTCGGCTTAAATTTATTGATTAGAACAAATTTCATACCAGCACAGGAGGTATTAGGTGCATCATTCTCGCCATAAGTAGACATTTTAAATGAGGAAGAACCTAGGAACAAAGCGTAGTGGTAACTCGCACAAATTTTGCAATCGCTTATCCTATTCAATCGTTTATTTAAACATTTTCACTCATAATGAACGTCTCTTGGTCTACTCACCGAGTAGGCTTTTTCATTCTGGCTATAGCGTCCAGAAAAGAGACTTTTCTACCGTCGTGTCAGATTTGTTGGCGTTGGCATGTCAGATTAGTCAAGACTAGTATATATTCTCCCCATCAGGTCAGATCGTTTGCCATCTCCTATTATCCGATGAAATTTATACTTTAGCGCATAGCGCACCAAATTTATCATATTTCTGTAGATTTTCCATGTCTTCAAACTGTCCTTTCCACCAGTTTACCTTCGCCCGATTTTATTCTCGCCGAAGTTTTTTATTAAATGCCTAATACTTCCTCTTGCATAGGTCAAAGTCGACGCTTGTCCACGTCCTTCTCTCCTCTATTTTTCTAATTATTTCACCTGCAGCCCCACTACTTCTTTACTATTTTAGTTTCCACTGTTCCCATTATTTTCTCTGCCACTCTTACAATGCCTTTTTTTTATAATCTCTCTTCGATAGTTTCCATTTGCCTTGCTTAACCTGTGTATATTTCCTCTAGCTCCAAATACTCCCTCCTTTTCATCCATTTCAATTTTTCCACTTTCAACCTCTTCGCTCTCTTACTTTTACAAAGGCTTTTGAATCTAACATAATATTTCATATTACTAAAATATTATCTGAGTCCGCATCCACTCCCGGATAACTTCACGAGTTTTTGACACTATTCCTAAACCTCTGCATTACCACGATGTAATGAATTAGTTATCTCCCCTGGAATTATCCATGTGTACGTATGCCTGTGGTGATATCTAAACCAAGTGTATTAACTACTAATTTATTTCTTCTACAAAGTCAACTGATTTCTCCCACTGGTTATTTCTTGTTGCTAGCCCATAACTTCCCACTTCTAATGAATGCCTACCTTTTCCCTTCACTGCAATCAATTCTCCCATTACTATTGGGTTTTTCTTACCCGGAACTTCTCTAATTATCTTCTCTATAGCTCGTACCTCCCTCCACCTCTTCCTCCCTATGGTTGCTTTTAGACATTTTTACCTGGACCAATGCGAATTTCGTCGGGTGGGCCTTTATTTCAACCACTAATATCCTGACGCTCATCTGGACAATATTTACTACCCTCTTCCCCTGTATTGCGTTCAATACCATTGCTACCCCACGATGACTTCCTTCTCCCCCACTATAGATTACTCAGTAACTATCACTCCTAGTCCCCGCTATCTCTCCATATCCCCTCACGCAGTCCCGAAGAATCTATTTTCCCTTTATCCGTTTCCTGTTTAATATTCTCAAGCTTTCCAGCCTTCATCATTGTTCTTTCGTTCCAAGTTCTTATTTAAAACGTTTATTCCATCCGAAGAAAAGGAAGTAGTCTCCACTACTTCTTTTTCTTTTTCATCTCTCATGGTCCTTGTATCCCCTGATACAGTTGTTGCACAAGGACGAGTCCTTGCCTCCCCCGCTGTTGGACACGACACCCGCCCTAGCGGGTGGCGTTCCATAGTGGCCAGGATTCAATTAACTTTGATTGACTTCCATTTGCAGGTAATGAGAGTTAGAGGGGCTTCCCCATCTCCACCCCAACGGTATTTTTAAAGTAACACCATCACGTGGACTATCTTTCGCCAGCCACCAACCCTACGACATATCTGCAGGCGGGAGCAATCGTAATTTCTCCAAGTCCAGCTCTAGTGGTCATTGTAACGCACCACCCCTTTCATCTCGTCAAGGTTGTAGTCCAAGGGAAGGGCACAATCATGTAGCCAGGAATTAAAAAAGGCGACTCTTTTTTTACGCCAGTGTTCACGAACAATGCACACGTTCTCATAGTTTAAAACACACTGCAAGAAATGTTTTAGAAAGTGCTCTCTGAATATTTGAAAAAGAAAATTATATGAAATTACGTAAGATAAACAAATATAAGATTATACACCGAAGACGATGAAATTCGCCATGAAAACATCATTTGACTTGATCGGGATCTTCTGAAGAGATCTCAAGTCTTCGGTGTATAACTTCGCACCCGAGGGCGTGACTGCGTACCACATCATTTTGAGTAAATGCAATGATTGGAAATAAAAGACTGCTTTAGTTTGCAAGACTATGGAAAATATATTAACTTTGTGTTCCTTGCCGGGATCAGTAGGCAGCAGACATTTCCAGTCCTGCCTTTAAATTACACTCCCCGCCTGTTATGCAGGGGCTACTCATGGTTGAACCTAACTAACGAACTATTTCCTTGTATCTAAGATACCACTTTTTCGACATTTTTTCTCTTTCAACTTGAATCATTTAAATCCCAATCATACTCTCTGTAGCTCCAGTTTCACATCTTACATTCCATTCCATCACATCCTCAAGCACGTTGCGCCGGTCATATTGGAAAATTTATTCAGCGCTTTCAGCGCCGCCAACGGTGGTCTGAGTCTCGAATAATTCTTAGGAACTAATTTTTCAATTACATTTTACAAGTTACAAAAGTTAAAATAATATTTACCACTCACATATACATATAATAGAACCACTGACAAGCTAAAAATTTGAATTAGTTTTTTTATTCACTAATTAGACGTTAAAAAATAAACAATATCACGAAATATGATGACTATCTCTCATATATGTTGCTTGCAGATCATCGAGAAAACATATATTAGTTAAATTAATTCACATCGCCATCATTTATTCCAGAGGATAAATTGTTCCAATATATTAATTAAAGTATTTTTACTCTGTTTTATTTAAATCACTTAATTCATCCATTAATTTTTGCTGTAAAATTTTATTTCATTTACAAGACAAAGATTTCTATCCACTTCTATTGAATAGCTTGCTCAAGTAGAATCTGTTTCTGGCTGCGTATGTATTGTTTAAATTGTTTTTCCAGTAAATCCTTTAAGCAATTATTTCTGTTACAATTCTTAAGTGATACAGAGTGATGTACATTATGTAGGCTTCTATAAAGTATACCTTGGTCTGCAAGTGATTAAAGTGGAGGGAAATCAGGTTGGACAGTTACAGATTAGGGAGTAAGGAATGGTTGTCAGTTACGGCGGAAGCTCTTTAACATCTGCGGTAGAAATGAAAAGGCAAGTGTGAAATTTTCATCATGAAGGAGTGAAAATTGTTGGGTAGTTGATAAAATCTTTCAATAGAATCAGTTTTTAAGAGAATCGAGTACATTTATGCATGAGAAAGTCAATCTTTTCTCTTATTTTCCGGCCAGAAGAAACGAAGGGCAACTAGGCTTTATTCTGCGAGGCATCCAGAGGTATTTTTGGCGGTATCTTTATGATCACATCCGGCAGAGGTATTTCTTTCCCACCGATGGAGATTTATATCACCCCTAAGAGTGGAAAGGAATGGGAGTTTTCCATTCAGATGCCACACGCGAAGATACGGGAACCTGTATACCTGGGAACCTGTGTTTACTCGAGCAGTGAAACGGCGCTCTTTGCCGAGCGTGCGAAGGGGAGAAGGAACCAATCAGGGGGCGGCGCCTCTATCCGGGTACCGGACGCCCGCGACCTCAAATCAGATTCAGACGGGCACGATCCCTGGGCACGAAACCTCGCGATTTCCACCTAATCGAGAGTCGAAGCTTCGGATGATGATGGCGAGATAAAGGGAAAGGGATGGAGCGGAACGAGAAGGTGGAAGCGGAAGATGTGGCTCAAAGACGAAATGAAAATTAAAAAATGTTCAAAGAGAATAATATTCATAAATCGTGTCGTTAAAATAGGACTTGTGGCATCGATGATGAATGAACCGATGATGGGAGAAACATTTGAGATAAAGACTGAAAATTCCTGCTTCAGTTGAAGCACCAAATAAACGTGTACTCAATCAGCATATAGAAGCATCGATATGTGTAACAGCCGTCGTATATAAACTGGAGAGAAAATATTTTATTTCCGGCGAGCATCAGAGATGATGTCAGAATGATGAGAGGCATGAGAGGCATGAAGAGTTAATAATGTGAACGCCCGGTAAGCTCCGATCATAGTAGCTTTTTCCACCCCGGTAAACCTACAATCGTAATCTATCTACCCATAGTTGATTTCTGCCGTCGAAATGTAATGGTCAAGAGAACAATCTACATCAATATGATGTGACCGGGAGGCGAAGATAAACAAATATATAAACGACGAACGTTTAAGGTATTGATTATAAATGTTCCACAGTGATTGAAGACATGTGTTGATGTAGAGGTAGAACTACCAAAGTATTGAAGAATGGTAAAAAGATAATCATGTAAACAAGGTATGACCGATTCATTAATTTCACATATCAAGATTTCTAAATAAACAAACTCCTTAGGAGCAAAACTACATAAACGATAAACAATGTGGTCGCCCGATATATATGTTCACGTACAAGAGAATTATTGACAGGCTTCGACTAAAACGCCAATTACTGAAGCAAGTAGACTAGGTTTGGATCATGACCAGCAGATTAACATTACTTCTAGATAAGTACTCAAAGCCGAGAATGCCATATGCATGTTGAAAATCTCAGTATTAATGTAATCATTTGAACTTTTAGGTGCGTGAGAAGAGAATGGTTTTATTATTGATGTCACGTACGATGGGATTCTAAGAAGAGGTTTGAGGTAATACCGCCCACAGGCACCCATAAAGAGGAGGGTATATTTATTTTACAAGGCGGATTTCGAAGGTTTAAAACGAGAACTATTGACCTCGTATAAAAAATGTAGTGATATTAATGAAAACCGTTGTACTGACTATACATGGAATACTTTTCGTAGCATCGCACTACAAACCATAACTAGCGCAATACCAAGTAAACTTAAAACGGTCAATACTGAACCTAGGTGGTATAATGCGGACGTCTGGAAATCTCTCAAGCGACAACGAATCCGGCAGGCATAAATGAAGAACGCACGTCAGGGTCTCCTCGAAGAGGAGTATAAGAAGTTATGCGAAAAATAGAAGAAAGCGAAAACAGCCGCTAATGCGGCCTTTCAAAAAGCATCAACAGAATTCAAAAATAAAATATTGGGCGAATATTTGAAGGATAACCCAAAGGTATTTTGGTCGCACGTGAGGAAGGTTCGAAGTTGCAAATCAACAGTAACGTCACTAAAGAACAATCTAGGAGAAAGAGTAAACGACATGTTAGATAAAGAAAATATCCTCAACACCTTTTTTTTCAAATCGTTTATACAACATGCTCTCCGAACGACACCGCTACTATGCCTAGGCTATATAAGCACCCAATGCAGTCTATTAATATCACTAGTCGTGTAATAGAAAGTCATCTGAAATCCATTAATTCAATAAAATCACCGGGTCCCGATCAAATTCCCGCCCGAGTTTATAAAGAATTAGCATCAGAAATAGCACCGTACATGAAAACTATATTTGAAAATTCCTTAACACAACATCGTGTTCCTTACGATTGGAAAATCGCGAACGTTTCACCAATATTTAAAAGTGGTGATAAAGAAGAGCCCAGTAACTATAAACCAATTTCCCTTACGTCTATCTCGAGCAAGATGTTGAAACATATAAATTTCAGTTCGATTATGGGGTACTTGCATACTCAAAACTTGTTAACGCCAAATCAGCACGGATTCCGGAAATTCAAGTCTTGCAAAACCCAGTTGGCCCTCTTCCTTGACGACATTCTTTCCTCGGGAGAAAAGCTTGTCCAAGTGCTTGTACTTGACCATCGATGGTTTTGATTGCTTGAAACGATGTTGGTTCTTTGGCCACGTGAAGCAGCATTCGCAAATAGTAACATTCACCATTATTTGAATGAACAATATACACTCGTCCCAATGTGCCAGTAGAAAATATGCCACCTATGGAAGAATGCCTGGTGCCTCGATTTCTTCCGCAAAATTTCTTCATCGATTGATTCCATGTGTAATAGTGAGGGATTTCGTGATATAGCAATGTTTTTTGCGAATTCGTCAGATGAACACAATTGAAAAAAGGCGGTCAAAGTTGTGTTTGGTGGATCTGCAGCTCTCTGGGGTGCACTCTCTTCCGTGAAGTAGACTCGTTGACCGTTTTCCAATTGAACACTGAGATGCATGACAGCAGGAAAGCGTTCATGGGTGTAGAAACCAAGACTTCGCCATACAGCTTCATTACTGATTATATAACGTCACATTTGAAACTGCTCGACTTCATTGACGGGTACATTGGGATTCGCAAGTCCGAAAACTGCCATATCGCTACCTTTATTCACATATCTACATATGTATTTTATCGATTTAACTGAGTTGCAGTCCTCCACGTTGATTATTTTCCAAAGGATAGGAGTGTATGGCACAATCCATTGGTTATATTAATTTGAAAATCAACGTTATTTTTTTCTTATTTGCCGTGTGTGCTCCAGCATCTTGTGTAAGGATTCTCTATCTATGGCATAATACTTTAATGTAACTTAAGTTATTTCAAATTAAAGAATGTGATACAGGAAAGTAGGTATAAATGAGGATAACGCTTTGGCTGATTGGATACATTTATACTATGCTATGGTGGGAGATATCCTGATAAGTGCAGGAGAGTACGATGTGGTTGGCAATGCCGTTTAACATAACATTGGGATCAATACCATTCTCTATAGTCTTCAATGAAGTTCATGGCAAATGCGAATTGTATGATAACGGGACTAGAAATGTCTATTTCCCAAAAAAACGGCCAATGGCGAATGGGTAGTGGCTGTCTTTCTTAACGTTTGACTACCCTGCATGCGACGCACTTACCATACGAGTGAAACATGTTGGAAGTTGCTCTTTTCAGCGGTAGGGGTCCATTGCCTGCAAACTAGCTCCGTACGGGGAGAAAGATAAGAAGCCTCCGCAATTAACCACCAGGGCTTCCAAGGTCGCAAAACTTCATTGCCTACTTCAAAATACCTTCTCAATTTTTTACTCAAATCAATAAAATTCTCTACATGGCTCTTAATTTAATTGTTTTGAATAAAAAATCCGATGGTTTTTTAATATTAAGAGCGTGTTTAGGCGAATCATTGTTTGAATCGTAAGCATTGCCTTTAAACTTAGGGCTAAGATCTCCTACCCTCAGGCTAAATCTGATTACGTTGGCAGCGTTGCCTAGTACGTGCTGTTAAGGCAGTAAAAAAATGTTTTTGCAGATGGAAATAACAAAACAATTAACATACACCACCGCAATGAGGTACGACCCTTTCTTCCGATTGTTCGCTCAAGAGGCTACGGTTGTCTCAAAAGTTAGTTGTCTCATGCTCGCGCCCGTCTAAATTATCAACGGATTTATTTGGTGTTCGTTATCAAACTAAACAGAAAATTGCTAGAAAAAAATAATGCCATATTTGTTTTTAACAATTACGCCTATAAACAAATTTTCAAAATGTGTTCAAAGTCCCACTGATCCCTTTACAAGTTCCGGTGCCCACCCCCTGGGATCCCGAGAAAAGGGTCGGGAGGGGATTACTTGGGTCATATAACTGCCCGGCCCGTGGGAAGGAGGGACAGGCTCCGAACGAATAGATATTTCTCGTACAGGGTGGACGACATGCGCTCTAGCTGCAGCAGCTTAAGTGTTCATGTTACTCACATGTTTTAGGTCTTTAACACCCATAAGCGTTTAGAATGCATTAGATTCTAGCAATGATAACCGCGTCGCTTACAACCTTTACTCCCCTTCAACATATATTTTTTGCGCTCTCTATACGTGCTACTCAAGAAAGAGATAATTTTCCTACGAATTTAACGTCCAAGCAATTAATGAAACTGGATTAATGCTCTCTATCGGTAGAATAACAATCGCCTATATCAGCGATGAGAATTCTGTCCCTGAATACGAATTACTTCCATGCTAATTATTTCGGGTAATTTGGGTGTGCTTTGGGATGTTTGTCAACAACCTTATTTCAGCATATTTCTAACAATCGCGGAATATAGCTATCGCACGAGGAAAGAATAATATCAAGAGAAACTTCAATAGATAATATCAAGGTAATTTCTAGGAAAACCCTATTTTGGTGCGTTACTGCTAGAACGATAAATTAGAAGCTGGATTTTGTTGGAGAGAAAATCAACGTACTCATAACATTTTCACATTTTTAGATTTATTTAAGAGAAAACTCTGTGATAATGAAGAAGCAATTGATTCCGTTGACCTTTCTGGAAGCCCCTACAAACTCCATCATTGAAGAAAGCTGCATGGAAATGTTTTCTAAGGAGGGATTGGTGACTTCGCTGGTCGTGGAGAAGTTCCAAGAGTGCGTTCGGGTTCATGAGACTCGCACTCCGGACTGGAACGTCGTCCCGGACCTGAAAACGTCGGCGGTGACCTCCGTAGGACACCAACCAAAGGTATGGCGCGGCGACTTCTACACGATCCTCGCAGCTTTTAAAAGCTAAGTAATCTGTTATGCAATGCGCATGCATTGCGAGTACTTCATTGCATTGTATGTATTGTACCACGTAAAAATTCACGTCTCCTTAGAAGCCTATATGATATTCTTTATCAAGGTTGTTCTATATTAAAAGCGGGAATAGTTGAAGTGAAAATTTATATTATGTTTCAAGTTTATTTACGTTTCAAGAATCCTACAGTTAATTAGTCAATTTATTGATGTTTTTTGTTTTTAAGACCAATGCTCTTTAACAAATTACCAATTGAAATTAAAATAACTTTGCTCAGTTAACTCATTTTATAATGCAATTAGAAATAGGTTAGCTGAAATAGAGATGTAAATTCTTTGCGTAAAATTTTAGAATAATGACTCAGATGAATGAAGGTAATCAATGTAATATTTTGTTAATAATATTGTTAATAAAGTTATTTTTGTAAACTTTTGTCATGAAATATAGTAAAATTTATAAAGATATGTTTAAAAACGCCGCAGGAAGTAGCATAAATTATGTAAAGAAGACTGAATTCTTTTGTATTTTTTTACTTTTCATTTGCTGTATGATTAAAATTTTCTATTGAAAACTGGCCACACTACTGGAAACTGTGGTTAGTAAATTTCCAAGTGTACGTTTAGCCATAGGTTGTAGCCATATTTGTCACTGGAAAAATAAATTTATTGATTGATTCACAGCGGAAGAGGACGCCTGAGTAGCTCCTTTGGTTAAATCACTCGGCATAAAGTCGGGTTTGATCTGGTTTTGAACCCCAGACGAGAAGAATGATTTTTTGCTGTGAATTTCAGAAAATATTTCAGCTTTTCGGCTGATTACTCGCTAAATCCACCCCCGTGGATAAACTTTCGCAGTACCTTGCATATGTCCCTTGACATGAAACTTACTGTATATTGATTTAACCACATAAAAAACGGAGTATGCTTGTGACTACGAGTATTTAAGTGAGAGAGGCTTTGAATGTACTCAATGTAGAGGACACATTATTTCGTCAGAGGTTCTAAAAATGAATTTTGAATAAAACCTTGGGTAAGGATATAAAGAAGATACTGGCAAAGACTTAGATAATGAGCGTGTAGCGTTATACGAGGAAAAAACGAGGACTCTATAAAAAGGAGGGCAAGAATAGGCTGAAAAAGGCTTTCGAGATGTGGGTTATGGAGAAGGATTTCAAAGGTTGTTGGCGGATGGAAAGGAAGGCAAACGGTGAAGTACTTGGTTATGGTTGGTGAGGAAAGGAAACTTTATGATGAGATTGGGAAGAGGCGCAGAGTAGGTGGCTGGAAGTAGTAATGAGAGGCAAAGGGCTACTTAAGGCCGTGATAGAGGAAGGACGTTGAGCAAGCAGGGAAGAGAATAGGTTCTATGGACGGGATGAAGAAAGGTATGACTTACGCTGAAATGAATAAAGAAATACTGGAGGTAGATAGGGCTCTGAACGTGCTTGAATCAGGATGATTTTCTCTGACTTTCAATAAAACCTACCTTTAACTGGTGGATTAAAATAATAAGTTGCACCTTAAAACTCTTTTCTTCTCTCATTAGTGTCAATGGCATTCATCCATCACAATTTCAGTTGAGCGAGGATTGTTTCACAATTGAAGTGCAAGCCTAGTGGATTTAACGGAGTAGTTCTTAATAGCCTGGCTTTCGGAACGTTCAAAATTATTCGCAAACAGTCCTTGATGCTCGTTTATAAGAGAAAATAAATTAATTGTTGGAGGAAAGGCTTCCACAGTGACTTGATATGTTGGATCATGTGTTGGATCATATGTTGGATCATATGTTGTTCTCCAGGTGTAGCTCCGTGTGTCAGTGATAAAGTGACGATGGTTTCTCCTCCATTACAGGAGACATCTTCAGGTCAAGGTTTAACCTGAAGACGTCTCCTGTAACGGATGAGAAACTGTCGTCACTTAAACGCTGACACACGCCATCGCTTCTGAAGAAATGGGATCCAACAAAAGGAAAGAATGCATTGGCATCGCAGTCATATGGTTGGGACATACGACCAGTGGTCGATAGATATTCCATTAATTCTTGTCGAAAGAATTTTTTCATCAAATAAATAAACTAATTACGGGAGGAAAATTTTTCAGTATATTGCCAAATATAAAATCCCTTAATAGACATACTTTTTTAAATATAGGGTATATTGAAACGATCCACTGGTCGAAACTTCCAAGCGAAAGATCCCGGGACATGGAGGGGAGACGAGAAGAAGTCTTTCGGTTCCAAATTGTTGGACTTGATTTGCTACCCATGTGCTCGCTTCAACGCCAACAAGAAGAAACCAAAGTCCAACATGCACTGTGTGAGATTCAAAGGCATAGATGACAAGGAAGTTGAACCAGTTCAGGCCTCCTGGAAAACGTATGAATGACCAATATGAGGTACATAATCATTTTTATGAGTTAACTCTTCTTGGGCTCTCCACCGGTTTAAAATGTTCACCATTGCCTAAATGCTTTTTATGGTTATTTAATGGCAAATTTTCAAGTCACTCGCTAGGACGTGTTTTTCACGTATTCGTGAAGTAAGTGGACTGACAACTTTTTCCACGAGATAAATCTACTTTCATTTCAGGCCTCCTGGAAAACTTGGGTGAAGGGTTAGGGGGCTATCAATAAACATATCAAATATTTGCTCAGCTGTTTGTTTATTGTCGCGAATCCTAATTTACATTGTAATATAATGAATAAGTAATAAAAATAGACGTTCTTGTACTTTTATATACATGAACCTAGATAGTTGTAATATGTTCGGAAAATAATTACGAGATACGTAAGTATTACTTTTGTAGGTTGCATAGTTTTTCTACCTCGGTTGAATAGGCCTTTGAAAACATGATCATGATAAAAAATGAGATGATTGATCATGTGTAGCTCTATCGTTGAACACGTAGGCTATATAAAAATTGAATTGTTATTGATGTAAGAATTAAATGTGAGTTAGTGAATTCAAAAAGTGATATGATCAAAACTTCGAGAATCGATCTGTTCGAGTGTAAATATCCCTCGTTTTGTCAATTTTGCCTCTCTTAATGCGTAGCGTGTGTGTGGGGGTAAAGAATGTTCATGTTCACGTCGATTTTTTTCACGTGGCGGCTCGCAGTGAAGTATGTAGATAAAGATAAAGCTTTTGCTAGGGTTCATTCTGTCGTAAACAAGGTTGTACTCTCATACTACACATTTACTAATTATAACCTGTGAAATATGTTGTATATCAGTGCTAAGGATACAAATATTTAATTCACTCCATTCTGATTTTGCTAAAAACTAAATTATCTGAGAAATCGTCCATAATTGCTACGCTAATAATCAAGTCTTCTGCTGCTAGTTTCATCCGGATGACGTAATGCAAAGAACGGACTAAATTTCGTCACTCCTACCTTGTATAAATAGTATGGACCATGGCTATAATACGCTTACCACCATACCACCCGCATCCACTCCATAATTGTGTCGACCTGAAGATCTTGGTTTATTATTCTTCTATTCTTCGGCCTAGCGTGTAACCATCGAGTCACTAAAGTAATTTTGATAAAATGGAATATATGTATATCTCAAACGGCACAGCCATTGCAAATTCTCGAATTTTCATTGCGTATGCATGAAGGAAAAGTTCTCATTCTCTTGTAACTCCATGCCACACTACGAGTTTAACACACAAATATTTACTTACTGTCAGTTTGACTAAAGAGCATACTGAATCACAGAAATGGCAATTTTCCTCCAGATAAAATTTAATACGACCATAGTTTCGATGCAATGCATCGAAATCATAAATGTAATAAATCATAACCACTGAAAAATTGTCATTTCTGTGATTCATTGTGATGAACTTACACCGCATCACGTCTGATACTTCTCTTTTTGTACAGAGTTTACGATAACGTAACTATAAAATTATCTGACGTGGTGAGATCATTATTTTATACCTTACCTTCCCTCTCCCTTGGGCACTATAAATATTTCCAATTCCCCCGGAAACTGCGAAACAGGCCAAGATAAGTGCATTTCTGGGCATTATTGCATCCGGACCAACATTTATTCATCTGCATTTATCTGGGGAGTATTGTAGAGGAGAGTGGGTTCCGTAGAAAGTAGGGCATAATAATGGCACTGCATGCTCAAGGAATCATTTTCGGTCAGAAGTGAGTCGATATGGAGGACTGTATGCAAGGACATTGAGAATATTATTAAAATGTTATTTATGAGGAATGGTGGTTGGATAATTAATCATGGCGGTAAGAAAATGTGCGTTCACTGGAAGTATATGAGACATTCGCAAGGAGAATAAGGAAGAGAGTGAGCTGGTTAGCGAGGAAAACAGATGAGAGATTGCTTGATATGTTCGAAAAGGAAATCAGTTGGATTCTTCGTACCTAAGGGGTCACTTCAAGTATTGGCACCCCGTCCATTAGGTGAAGCGTTGAGCTATGGCTCCCATGGCGCCTTTCATTAAGACTAGGCTTATGCCGACGCTGGGATTTTCTCCCCCGTTCCTCCAATTCTCCAATCTTAGCTCCTGTCCTGAATGGCGCAAAAGGCATCAGTTGCCAGTCACGTCCCCAAATAACCGAATGACTAACAAGTAGAAAGAACTCGATTTAATAAAGCGTCTATTTCAGTAATTCGACTTTTATCTTGGCCTAATATGTTCTTCTTTTATTAAAAAATCGCCACTCGTAAAATTATGGTACAACCTCCACAAAGATAGAATGCTGGAGAGTTGAATCAGCTGTTAACGATTGATGCAACAGAAGTGGGAAGGGGGAGAGCCATTTATATTATGATTGCTATGACATTAATGTAGCGGTTAATGTAGGATTACTGGATGTGAGCTAAAATCCTCTAGTTTTTTCTTAAGGCGCAGACCTTTATCTACTTTCGCAATTATTTTTTTCACCTCAGCATACCTCTCTTCATTGCGCCCTTCCCCGCGTGCCAAACAACCTCTCTTCCATCTCAACTTGAAGCAACCCTCTCCTTCTAAATACCCTGCTTTGCCTCCTCCTCCTTATCTCATCCAGGAGTTTCCTTATCTCAACACACCACACCAAGCACTTCCTCGTCCTTTCTGTCCACCGCACCTTCTCCATCTTCATCCACACATATATCTCAAATGCCTGCACCATATTCCCGTATTCTTTCCACAAGGTCCACGTTTCTGCCCGCGTGCGTAAAATTTCAACCACATAACTTACGGATGCCCCCTGAAATAAGAACGGAAGTCGGAAAAACGTTTACATAGTTATTGATGTGCGGTTATTGCAGTGCGATGTTTCCGCCCGGAAGTGACGATGGCTGCGAGGAGGACCGACGACGCTCTGGTGACGGAAGAGAAAGACAGAGTAAATGGAAAGAAGATTGCAAACATGATGTGGAAGAGGAATAAGTATGTTTGCAGAAAATGTTGTATGTTTATCAGTTGCAGAAAATTGTACAAATCCAAATTTTCTTGTGAGATACCATTATCAATATATTTATTTTGTATTAAAATTTATGGTATCTTTCGTTAGGTATGCCTTTCATTTCCCTTTATGTATTTAAGTGTACTTCGGATCCATTACCTCACTTTTCTCGCTGATTTTACGACGACGAGGTAGATGTTTAAGAGTTTTTAATGACATTAAGGAAGGCAGAGAAAGGTCGAAGAGCTCTAGAGAATCGTACCGGCGGGCGAATAGATGGTCAAGAGTTGGAGCGTAGAAACATCCCAAAGTTGGGCATGTGGCGTTGAAAATGTCTATACAATCACCCAATAAATTTATCAAATACCAAAAGATGATGACGTTTTCATAAAAAAATCCTTCTTAAGTATATGGTTGAAAAAAAACATTCTTAAAAATTCAAGAATTTTCTTCCTCTGGCTACATGAAATAGCTTGCATATCTCAGCAAAATATTACAGACAATATGTAAACCTGTGAGATATCTCCGCAACTGAGTGTATGAAAACACATAATAATAAATTATTTCACCTTCTCACTTTCAATGTTTAAAACGCGATTCTCTCACTAACATGTCAAAACTGAGAGAATTACGTTTTAAACAATGAAAGTGAGAAGGTGAAATAGATAATCAAAGCAAAATATAAAATCAACGCAAATTCTTAGCTAATTAAAATAGGATCAAAGTCCAAAACATGCAAATACGGGAACAAATATATTTTAAGCAGCACATTTTCCATCCGTTGGCCAATTTCATTGAATAAAAGCATTTGGACTATAGTAGTTATTATAATTGTAGCTACATAATACTAGCTCAAAAATAAAATGGGTAAGCGGCATACATAATATTACCACCGTATTTCCAAAGAGAATTCGCTTTTTATTAACATTTATTCACGAAAATATCATTCCTTTAACATGGAAAAATAATTCTATTTCCTCATATATCACCCACTCACGCTTTTATAGCAGGGTCTAGATTCGAGTTGACCAAGCGAATAAATTAGCGTGGAAAGGTATAATTTATTAATTCCTATAACGTGCACATATGTAGAAGTAGTTTATTTCAACAAGTAGCCAGAATATGAGCAAGTGAAATATGTATAGTTTACGATGAATCATCATCGTAAACTATACGATGGTGACTATACGAAAACTTAAATACCTCCTCACGGTGACGATTGGAATCGTTAGTGGCAATTCATGCATAAAGGTTTATCCATTCACATTCCTAGAAGTAGAAATTAACGAAAAACATCATTCCATTAGTTTGGAAGTAGAATTATGTATCTTTGTAAGTTTTACTTTGGTGATACAGCTTGCATCTCTGCTTGTGATTGTCAACAAAATAATTTGTTCAACATGCGGTATAAATAAATGGCATTCACTCTACGTTCTACAGCTTCATGGATTTTTTCCAATAAGCAGTTAAAACTCTTCCTACGCGTAAGCAGACACTACCCAACTTGGTTAGCAGCTATTTCTTAATAGTTTGCTAATCCTAGGTAATTAGTGTGAAACGTACATTTAAAATATAAAGACGGCCACTGGTGCACTTGCTTATGACAGAATATGATATTGATGATAAAAAAAACATTTATCATTCTTCCAAACATTTCATTAGGTGGTACGAAGCGTTTAAATTAACTATGGCCTAATCATAACTATGAAATGGCTCAATGTGGTGTGATTGGTGCCATGTAATCAAATCAGTGAAAGAGTAATAAGTGTTCAGTTCATCATCAATATCGACGACATCCATCAGGTCTGCCACAATCAGTAATAATTAAAATGATAATGTACTAATGGTAATTAGTAACGGAGGGGACTTGATATTTTTCTGCCAACGCAATAAACATTTGCTGCATACCTACATTAAGAAACTTGTAGGTCAAGGTGAAATATAGCTGCAAGCCCATCACTCCAATAAAAAAATGGAAGAAAACAAGCAACACTGATATAAGTAAAAAAGCGATACGAAACACACAACGAGCGAGCTCCTCGCGCAGGCCGTGAACGCGAAAGTTGGGACTGGCTGAACTCTGAAGCTACAACACAAGAACACTAATGCATACAGGGATGACGCAAATCCTAAATCGCAACCGTCCTTGTAAAGACTAATATGTACTGCACTCATACTATTCAAACAACGAATAGACGCCGCTATGGAACATCGTTCTCGCCGACATTTCTCCCTCTGATACAAAAAGACGCTCGTCATTCGCTGTCACCCCATCCCATGCCCAACGGACAGCTCCGCCACTTGTTTATCACTTGTGTTCGTCGCAAATTAAAAAAAAAGTATTAATATCTCACCACAGCCTTCCCCAAAGTAAAAAAGCACGAAATCGGCGCGCCATAAATTCTCTGGGACAAGCAAACAGCAATACGTTTCCAGCCAATCACAGAATAGTAACATGAAATATATTGGGGAGGTCGGGGAACTAAGTATCTCGACGACTGCCGTGAGGTTCACTTCGGTTTCGTATCGTCTGTGTTTTGTCAAATTTCCTGCTCGCAAATTGCCTTGTGTTCGAGTCGGCGATTTTATTTTCAACTTCACCTGTGGAGGTCCAATTCTTGGATTAAAAATAAGAATGGGGAATATATCAGACTTCGTTGTTTAAGGTAGTTTGAGATAAATATCGCTTCACCTAGAATTTCATGAGTTAGACTTCATTTTGAAGAATACACTCGCATCATTCCAATGATATCAAAATAATAACCCCCTGCCGAACTACTTTTCGAGCAATTTTTCTGACAATACAAGCTGTTTTACATGGGATAGATTACGGCTGTGCGCTCCAGAGGGAGAATATATTGAAAATTAAATGAATATATATAACATCTACATTTCGTCAAAAAATAACCACGTGTAGTTAGTGTGTTTTATCAACAATTTATAAAAATTGAATCTATTACTGACAGCAGTAATTTTTACAGAGTCGCAAAAAAACCCTGCTGTTTTGAAGGCTTTTTTGCGGTACGGCGTGCAAAAATGATTCAACTTAGACACTTATGTAGCATTATTTATTTAAATACTGAGACTATTGTCATATCATCATCCTAATATATAAAAATTGAATGGTGTCTGTCTGCCTGTCTGTCTGTTGCTCAATCACACAAAACCTACTGAACCGATTCAGCTGAAATTTGGCATGAAGTAAGAAAATGTATCTGGATGTAACATAGGATATATTAAAAATCCCTCAGGACCCCCCCTGGTGGTCCCTGGTGGTCCATGCTAAGCATTGGGTTCGGTGCAGTGGTTTCCTTTATTGCTTTTTTAAATTACTTTCACTCGAAATAGACAGCTGAAATTTTTTTTAATGTATGGCTGAATAAATGAAGTTTCTAATTATTTCAATCTATTTTCTTTTACGCTTCGTAATTGTCTGAAAATCATGTTTATAGCTGAATAACCTCACGCTTTTCCCTGAAATCAACAATAGAATATTTCCTTGACAACCAGAGATTTGAATTTCAAAGATATTCACGCCTTTGGCGTTTAAGATTTCCTGCAGGCCCATGATAGCACGTAGAAATAAAATTTGTATAAGAGGGGTCCAGAGTCCCAAGGGCCCCATGTTAGATTGCTTTGGGGGGTAATAGATAAATTCAATGCATATTGACAACAAGTATACTCTTCAATGTCTATTCTCAAAGTAGCTCTCGTAGGGAAACTGCATACGAGAGAACACTTATGTAGCAAACGATACACATAAAGGAATTAAACGTGGAAGAGTATTTACGTTCAGTGAATAGTAATTGTATTAACGCATCCGTTGCTACAACAAACACGGCGTCGTTTATTATAGTTTAATACTCAGATCTCATTACGATTGTGAGCTGTTTTTAGACCAATTCTCACATCGTAAACGTTAGGAGTTTTTTATACATATATGTTTAAAAGTGTTAAATTGCAGTTAACTTACATTCACTCAATCATCGATTTCCAGTGCTTAAAAATATGCCCATCAATATGCCTAACAGAAAAAATTGTAATCCTTCGAATAAATCTTCTAAAGCAAGAGGAATGTCATCTTTGCGATAAAATGAGGGATTGCATAAAAAACGACTGAGGTTAACCTGGAATGCTCAAAGACATGCCCACCAGCTATAAATCTGGTTCAAATATAGCCCATCTGTTCCGAAACTTCAATCTCTATTGAGAGTGCAGAAATTATGACGTCACTACATGCTTCTTGCCAGAAAGAAGAACGGAAATTTGTTTATGTGAAAAAAAAAAGTTAGTGGGGTGCAACTCCTGGCAGTTCCAAGGTGTTCAGAAACTCAACCGGATAATGACCACTTGATCCTCTTCAAGAACAGAATCGATTGATAAATCGGTGTATTTTTCTCCAGGAATCAAGTCGAGGATAATTTTGTTAACTTTATTGACAGTGTCATTTTTCGGAGCGAGAACAACCAACCCTGTTGCACAGCCAATCAGCATTTTGGTAGTTTTCAGCAATATTGGGAGAAACATTTGAAATAAGCTCATCAGTAGAAGAAATCAGCTGTCCAAAGATATCAGGAAAGACGATTGTCTGCCAGTCATCTGTGCTGATGGTTCATTCGCCGATTTTTAATAGATAAGCTGAAAACTGGCCAGTGTTGTGATCATTGTAAGGATGAACCCTCATATTCTGCGTCAAATGGCATTTTTCGATGTGACACCATGACGCAGATTTTTTCAGAAAGGCGTTTATCTCGTCTGCGGGCGTACCACACTGAAAAACTGGCTAAGTTATTTTTTTAAATCACCAGCCAGCAGAACGACCAAACCTCCCATGAAATCATGACTATTTCTGAGATCTTTAAGAGTTATATTGAGCGCTTCGAAAGCCCGCTTGTGAGACATGGTACACTCATCCCACACCAATAGTTTGCAGCGTCTAAGTACTTCCGCTCGATCAGAGGTCTTGCTAATTTTGCATTGGGTAGTCTCGACGTTGGCCAAGTTCAATGGAAGCTTCAAGGCAGAGTGTGCAGTTCTTCCATCTGGTAGAAGCCTGGACGCAATTCCAGAAGATGCTACCGCAAGTGTAATGTTGCCTTCTTTCCAGATATGAGCCAGTAAAAGGTTGATGAGAAACGTCTTTCCTGTTCCACCTGGAACATCAAAGAAAATAATTGCACCTTTTCTCTGTGTAACTCTATGTACGACTTTATCGAAAACCACTCTCTGCTCGGGTAGTAGTTGAGGTATCATCTCCTGCACGTGATTTTGCAAGTCGGTTATTTTGTAAGACATCTCTTTTAGGACTTTCGAATTCACAATAGCTGCTGTTTGCGGTGCTGGTAGACCAAAGGAACTTATATCCCTACCACAGAACAACTTCACCAGATCTTGGATGGCCACCAACGCCTCCTTATAGATTATGTCATTGTACATGAGTTCAGGAACATCTCGTCTATGACGATGTAAGGTGTGGTCGGCTAGAATTCGGCCAAAGGTTTCTTTAAGTCTCCCACAAAGCAATAGGATTTGATAACCCACACGAACTGATTAGGACAGCAGACAGGTGACGGACGCGAGGGGCTGAGCGGGTCATAAAGCTTCTCGCATTGTGGCCTATCAGTGATCACCACTCTCAAGCAACCCTAGAGCCTCGCACGCATCTCTGTAGGTGGCGTACACGTAGTTGTTGACTTTCCTCAGGTCCTGGAAAGATGTTGGACGTCGTGGAGGAGCAATCGAAGGCAGTAGCATTCAAAGGTCGCTGGATGGACAGTATATACACGGCCTAATGGGTCTGCATAGTTAATGCCTTGTTGGCCAACAATTTTCTTTCCGCCGAGACGACGCTGGAACTGTTTTCTTGACACATCCCAAATATAATAATGCGGGACTTCGTAATAGAGAAGAGTCTTAGCAAAATCTTCTACACTACAAAGCCTGAAGAATGCAGTCTGCGTGGTCGTTGGAGAAGTTTGTAACCTTTCTCTTAAGTTTTGTTCATTGGAGTAGACACGCTGACCGTTTTCCAGACGTGCGGAGAGATGAGTCACCGCTGGTTCTCCTTCATGCACTGGAAAGCCAAAAATGCGCCAGCTTCATTACTACTTAAGTAGCGTCCAGATTGATAAATGGTCACCTCGTCCCTCCGGTTCTCTTTAGACGCCTCCCCGACTAAATTGAATACAGCTTGATGGCTTCCCTTATGAACGTACTTGCATATGTATTTTATGGCTTTTACAGAGTTGCAGTATTCAACGTTAATAGGCCAGTCCTAATAGTGGAAATAGGATCCTAACAGTGGAAATATATAATATTTCCACTGTTAGGATCTGGTATCTCAGAACTGATAACACTATCAATCTGGGGTGAACGGATTTTGTCACACATCCAGATGAGTGCATGGATATGAGGCAATCCACTTTTTTGCCACTCCACCATGTACATTAGGCCCGATCGTCAGGAGGTCGATATCGAAATTCGATTTTCGACATAAGGGAAAATGTAGCCCGTCCCACCAGATGAACAACGGAAGAAATTTTTTTTTTCGGACAATGTCTATGGGTGCCGCCGGGGCCGTTTATACTGAGAGCAGGCAACCCGCAACGCTCTGATTTGCCCCCTTTTAAGCCATTTCAGAGACTCTGGTGCGGTGTCTTCGAGTCGTTATGACTGATATGGCTCGACTAGATGCTGAGGTAAGCCCAACAGGTCAGTGGGTCACGTGGTACGCCATCAGTGCTGTAGAAAAGGTAAGAAATTAGTCAATTTCTTCAAAAATGCGTTGTAAGTGACGTAAAATCGTAATTATTTGGGTATGTGGGACAGTTACTTCGTCCAATTAGTTCCCCCCTCCTCCCTCACCATCCGCCTTCCTCCCCCTCCCCCCATGCTCGTTGAAGAAAACTTCTTTTTTCGGACAATATCTAGGGGTGCCGCCGGGGCCGTTTATGCTGAGAGTAGGCAACCCGCAACACCCGCTCTGATTTGCACCCTTCAAGCCATTTCAGAGACTGGTGCGGTTTCTTCGGGTCGTTATGACTGATATGGCTCGGCTAGATGCTGAGGTAGGCCCAACAGGTCATTGGGTCACGTGGTACGCCATCAGTGCTGTATAAAAGGTAAGAAATTAGTCAATTTCTTACCTTTACAGGTACAACTAAGTACAAAAAAGTACACTGTACATCCAGCATCGCACAAGACCAAAGACATCACCCTTTTTTATGAAAGCGATGAAGATCTTAACTTTCACGTGGAGAACACGTGCCACAATGCAGTGCCGATCAATAGCTTTTTGACCTGGAAGTAGTAATTGCGTGATCTTAGTCCATTTTGGGTTACATGTCATGGTTATAAATAGATCTGGACGGCCGTAGTGTTTGACGTATTTCAAAGTGTCCTGTGCCCACTCACTTAAATATCCAGGAGAACCAACGTAGCTTGATAGGATAATAACAGGTTGAATAAGGTCATTAGCACTGACAGAACCATCGTCGGCCAACGCGTCCCTTAAATGCACATAGCTCTCGGCACGGAGTTTTCCCTGAACTTAACGTAGAGAAGAAGTTAACTTTCGATTTTGGCGTACATGTCAACTATAAACTGGTTCAGAAGCTGTCTGTAGCGCGTTACGGTGTAAAAGTTGTCTTGCCGCACCATTAACATGCAGGCATAATAATCCACTGAAGATACTTTCTTGTTCATAGGCTGAGTGGTGTCTGAATCAACCAAGGGGATACCAAAATGGTAACCCTCTTGCCCCTTCCAGAAAATGATTGAGTATTGAAATGCGTCATAAAAGCGATGAGTTTCATACATACGAACCAGAGAGTGATCACGTTTCCGCAAGACGATGTCTCGCCTCTCAAATTCATTTCCAACCACGACGATTGCTACTTCATCCGTCGTTGGAGTATTGTAGCGGCGCTCATGCTCACCAGGTGGACGGCGGTCTGCGCGGATTACGACCTTATACTCATTGGTAGGAAACTGATCTATTGCTTTCTTAAAACATCGGACAAGTTGATTTTCTTCGTGAAGCACTTACTGAATACTTTCAACTGTGACGCTATAAAATCCTGGTATATTATTGCAACGCCGATCAGTTTCAACTTCGTGGTCGCCAACAAAATATACTTGAAGAAAGCTGTAGGGCTGGGATGGTGGAGGGAAGAGAGAGCGAACACGTTAGAATATTTGCCCATGAACAGAAAAAATTGTAGGAAAATCGTATGAAACAACCTAACCAGACTTTCCAAAGGATGTCATCTGAAAGCACATATTGTATTTTCTAATATTCTTCAGAAACTATTTCGACTGTGGCGTATCCCCGGTAAGTAAGTTAAGGAGGGGTTCATAGGGCTCTTCCAGTACAGGAATGACTACTTTGCCGTTCAAACAACACATTCCCTTAGATTTTCCGGGCCATTTTAAAGCTCCACAATACCTACATAACTGTTGCATGCTTCAAATCGAAAGAAGGCCGTGGCTTTTATAGTCTAAGCAAGGGTCATATATATAACCAGTTTTTTTAAAAAGAGTTCCAGGCCATTTTCATGAATTGTTGTCTCCTTACCCTCCTATCCTGAAGAATAGCCTGTCGTTCTTCGTCAGTTGGTGTTAGACGTTGAGCAGAATGCCTATCCGCATCGACTAAAATACGCGCCTGTCGCTGTTCAGGATCTTCCAAACAACGCTGAGAAGCGTGTCTTGTAGCATCCTGCTCCCTTCGCGCGCGCTGCTCCACAGAATCTTGAGATTGGCGTTGGAAGCGTGTCTTGCAGCATCCTGCTCCCTTTGTGCGCGCTGCTCCTTCAGAATCTTCAGATTGGCTTTGGGAAGCGTGTCTTGAAGCATCCTGCTCCCTTCGCGCGCGCTGCTCCTTCAGAATCTTCAGATTGGCGTTGGGCAGCGTGTCTTGAGGTATCCTGCTCCCTTCGGGTATGCCGCTCTTCAGGAGTTTCATAAGATCGCTGGTGGGCATGTCTTTGAGCATCCAAATCTAATCTTTTTCGTTTTTCTTGTGAGGGCTCTTTTTCTCGCAATGAAGATATGCCTCTTGCTTTAGATGATTTTGTCACAAGGTTACTCTTTTTTCTCTTTGGCATGTTGTTAAATATATTCTTTTTCCAATGAGAGGAAACACAGTGGCGAGTGAGAGTCTTAAATGAGAGGCAGACTGTTCCACTACGTGAACTACATCTCAGTATTAAACGCGATAAACAACGATGTGTTTGTTGTAGCAACTGAGTCATTATTACCATTAAGATTCGCTGCACACGTAAATATTCTTGCACATTTGACTTCGTGTGTGGTCTATTTAATTCCTTTATGTGTATCGTTTATTACGTAAGTGTTCTCTCATGTACATGCAGTTTCCCTATGACAGCTACTTTGAGAATAGACATTGATGAGTATGCTTGTTGTTAATATGCATTGATCTTATCGATTACCCCCGAAGCAATGTATCATGGGGCCCTTGGGACTCAGAGCCCTTTTTATACAGATTTTCATTCTACCTACTACCATAGGTCTTCAGGAAGACGTGATATTTTAATGCTAGATGTGTAAATAATCTTTGAAAGTAAAACCACTGGTATTCAAGTAAATATACTACTGTTGATTTCAGAGAAAAATGTGAGATATTTCAGCTAAAAACGTGATTTTCAGACAAATACGAAGAGTATAAGAAAATCGAATGAAATAATTCCAAATTTCATTTGTTCAGCCATCCATTAAAAGAATTCCAGCCGTCTATCTTGAGTTAAAGTACTTTTAAAAAGCAAAAATGAAACCACTCCACCGAACCCAATACTTAATGCTTTAATTGAGTTGCGAAATGCAACGTTGATATGTCCGTTGAGTATCTTAATCATAGGTGGAGATTATGTTACAATCCAGCGGGTGACATCGTCAAAATGAACATTTGCATCAGCACACATGTTTATTTGACCTATAAATCCTCCGTCACCTGGACTGAGCCTTAGGCATAAAGGGTAGCCATAATCATAGGTTTCGGTTGCTAAATAAAACATCTATGGTGATTTAGTGCACTTGCTGATTTTCATGCACGGATGTCGTTCGTTGCGGAGAATTTCCGTTCTTCTTTCCGGTAAGAAGCATCTAGTGACGTAATTATAATTTCCACCATCTTAAAATATATTGAAGTTTCGAAACAGATGGTTCAATATTTGAACCAGATTTATAGTTGGTTACCCGTCCGTAGGTTGGTTTATGATGAAATTTGTGCGGTTCTTAACGTAACCCGAGAAAAACCACGGGGAGATACTAATGCGATCGCTGGTGGACGTCTTTGAGCATCCAAGTCTAACGTGTGTCGTTTTTCTTGCAAGGGCTCAATTTCTCGCCAAGAAGACATTCCTCTTGCTTTTGAAGATTTATTCGAAAGTTTACATTTTTTTCAATTAGGCATGTTGATGGATATATTTTTAACTCCAAGGAAGGGAAACACAGCGGCAAGTAAGAGACTCGAATAGGCAACTCGATGATTGAGTGAATGTAAGTTAACTGCATTTTAACACGTTTAAGTATATGTAAATAGAAGTATTGTATTATCGACCTCTCTATGGAATGTAAGATTTGTATCTCAAGGATAGGTTAAAAAATTTCAAACTTTAACTCCTCGCCAACGTTTTGGTGTATAATGGTACCCATAATGATATATGGTAATGATAATTGGTACCCATAATGATATATGGTCACAATATAGTAATATATGTACCATTCAATAAAATGGTTCTGATAGATCCTGATTCTACGTGCTATCATGGGCCCATGATAGCACGTAGAAATAAAATCTGTACAAGAAGGGCCCAGAATCCCAACGGCCCCATGATAGATTGCTTCGGGGAATAATCGATAAATTCAATGCATATTTACAACAAGTATACTCTTCAATCTCTATTCTCAAAGTAGCTCTCATTTCCTGCAGGAGAACGTGATATAGGCGTGAATATTGAAAATCAAATCTCTGGTTGTCAAGAAAATATGCTAATGTTGATTTTAGAGAAAAATGTGAGATTTTTCAGCAAAAAACAAGATATTCAGGTAATTACGAAGCGTAAAAGAGAATCGATTGAAAGAATTAAAAACTTCATTTGTTCAGACATCCGATAAAAAAAATTCTAGCCCACTGTCTTGAGTAAAAGTAATGTTAAATAGCAAAAGACGAAACCACTGCACCGAACCCAATGCTTAGAATGGACCACCAGGGACCACCAGGGACCACCGCCTTTAGGGGCTCTGAGGGTTTTTTAATATAGCCTATATTACATCCAGATATATTTTTACACGACGTGCCAAATTTCATCTCAATCGGTTCAGTAGTTTTTGTGTGATTGAGCGACAGACAGACAGACATCATTCAATTTTTATATATTAGTATGATTTGACTTCTAAATTAAGTTTTCAAAAATGAGCGAATCCAGATTTATTTAGAAAGAATTACAAAATGTATACCGTTGACACAAGATATTCAAAACTCTTTTACTCCGCATTTTATGCGGTTTATTCCTACTTTTATATTTCACGACATAGTTTAGGATATTTTGATAAAGGAACATAAAAAAGTTGTTTTCAGTAAATAGGATTGCAATTCCTTAGAATTTTTATAAATTATTTGACTTCTTAATAATATTTTCAAAAATGAACAAATCCAGATTTTCTTAGCAAGATACTCAAAACTATATACCTTTGACACAAGATATTCAAAACTCTTTTACTAAGCATTGTATGCGTATTTATTCTTACTCTTATATTTCACGAGATAGTTTAGGATGTTTTGACGAAGAAACAAACATACTTAGTATTTAGTGAACGGGATTGCAATTCCTTCGAATTTTTATTAATGATTTCACTTCTTAATTATGTTTTACAAAATGAACGAATCCAGATTGTCTTAGCAAGAAGCACAAAACTGAATACCGTTGACACAAAATATTCAAAACTCTTTCACTACGCATTTTATGCGTATTTATTCCTACTCTTATATTTCACGACATAGTTCATGATGTGTTGATAAAGATACATACAAAAGTTGTTTTCAGTAAATAGGATTGTAATTCCCACGAATTACTCGAGCAGTGAAAACGGCGGTCTTTGCCGAGATGGAGAGAACGAGCCAATCAGGGGGCGGCGCCTCTATCCGGGTACCGGACGCCCCCGCTACCTCAAATCAGATTACGATGGCACGATCCCCGGGCCCTCGCGATTTCCACCTAATCGAGAGTCGAAGCTTCGGATGATGATGGCGAGATAAAGGAAAAGGGATGGAGCGGAACGAGAAGGCGGAAGCGGAAGGTGTGGCTCAATGACGAAATGAAAATGAAAAAATGTTCAAAGAGAATAATCATAGAGTAATTCTTGTTCGCATGTTGGCTTATGTGTAGCTGATGGCTTGGCAACAAACTGACCCGGTGGAGGAACTACCCTTCATAAGCCTGGAGGAAGATATAGAAAGGAGAATGGGAAAGAAATGAGAAAGTTGGGAAAAACTGCTGCCAGGAGAGCGTAGCGGAACTGGACATCGACACGCAAGGACTACTCGCGTGCCGCCTATCGTAGCTTCCTGAACCATTCAGGGAGTGAAGTACTCGACTGCCAAGATCAAAAGTGAGATAAGGGCGAAATATTATATTCAAATACTGCAAGGAAATTCATGAAGAAAGTTGAAAAAAAAGATACCTACTTGCTCTTTTTATCATATTGTCGCATTAGACAGCTATTTTTTACGCAACCGAGTTCACCCTGAAAATCTGAATCAGCATTGAGATAATGCTGATTCAGATTTTAAGGATATGACATTTACGGTGCGTGGAAGGGAGGAACTTTCGTAGTACATGTCAGTTCGGTAGTATTTCTCTTTTGTATTTATTTCGTCAATCAAATCTGCTCTAGAGATGTAGTGCTGGGTTAAAACAATATCCTCCGTGTCCTATATAAACTCGCCCGATACATGGATTATTTTCAAGTAATCTAAACCTAGCTTACGGCCTCAGATTCTATGAGACTTCCCACCCTAGTCCTTTTATCAGCTCCAAAATAGTTTCCCTTTGCTTAAAGCGGTTCTTAACGAACCGTACTGATTCCCTTTGTATTTTAATTACTTTGCGGAGTTAATCTACTGTTGTTTTTGGCCGCAAATGTTCGTGGAGTATTCGAGGAGTGTCCTAACCAGAGGAAAGTAGCAATGCCACGAGATTCATGCGGCACAGTAAATTGAATAATCATGTTAGGCATTTCGGTGAATAGAAACCTTCACTGGAGTAAAAGGTCAAAGTGATGTATTAGGTATGTAGAGAGGGTAGAATGCCACGTGGGGAATTGTCAGAAATCTTTGCTCGATGCTAAATACAATCATAGATGCTACTTAGAAAATCTAACGTAGAGATGGTGATGTACTGCAGAAGCATAGGTTTCTGGTATAAACAATTTTTACCAGCCTTTTCTCAGTATCTATCGCTATTTTTCCATTTTATTCTCATTTTGTTGCCTCCTTCCATATCGCAGTACCACCCACCCAACGCTGGACAATCATCCCAGATAATATATATTCATTCCATCAATTCTTCCATCATTTCTTAAAAAATAAGTTCTCTAATATTTTTGGAAAAAAGTATGAAGGAGATATCAACAGTATACTGCAGATAGCATATACAGAAATTTCATATTCAAGCATTGACCTTCGTAACCAAGATTCATCCACTTAATGTTGCATACAACGTGGACTTAAGTCCACGTGGTGTTTGAATTTTTGTCTATCGAGACTACCATGTCCCTGAAATTGGTCACGTCGTCTTATTCCTAGAAATAATTCTTTGACTCTCTCGCGCGTTGCTCAGCTATTGACGGCGAAAGCCAAAACTTATTTGCCACTCCAAGTCACAAACAAAAAGGCACATCCACAGCATGGGTGAACCTTCACATTAGTTTATTCTATCTAGTAAAATATTTCCTGATTGAAAACCAACAATCTTTTCAAATGACTTATCGCTCCAGCCACTCGATCATTGGCTGCTTCTTTGTATTTCTATTATTTTGTATTTCTATTATTTTGGCTGCTTCAACAAAATAATAATGGAAAAAAATCTGATTAAACGCTGCTATTTGATCATAATAATAAAAAGTTGTCACTTCTCCCTCGCTAATTAGTTCGTGAAGAAGGAAAAGTACACTTCTGGTTACATATGGTGCTACTTTTACACCAAAGTGAAAACATTTCTTTTGTGCCTGTTCAAGATACGTCAGCTCAGCTCAGCCTAAACACTTACCGATAAAGGAGTGTCACTTGTACTGGACGGGTCCCATTAGCAGCATCCCTATTTCATCACTGAATTTTGGCTACACTTAAAGATACCCTTGATTGACCACTGATATTTTCCGATCATTGCTTCTCATATTGAAACTTTTCTCCAGGCTTTGCATATTATTTTGTTTTACAGTGGCTAATTTTTATTTTTAGCTATCATAGTATCTTTAGGCTTCAAGAATTCACTGCCACAAAAATGAGGTGAATCTATGAGTGCCAATACCTTTCTTGTAACAAATATCTGTGATGTATATTTAATAATTAAATAAAACCATCTTCCGTGGTCCGTGGCCTCTCATAGTCTCACTTCAGTCGTAACTTATAATTAGCTTAAAACCGATGACTCATTGGGAAAACAATTTTCACTCCGTATTCATATCTATTGGTCCAGTTTAATATTAATAGGTAACTTAGTTTTCACAATCCGGTGCTCCGAATCGGTGAGTAAAATAACGGTTGTTCGATTCGGCTGTTGGCGATCGGCGCTTACGAACGAAATTGACTTTGCTTCCGTTTGTTAAATAATTTACCACCCGAATATAGATCCCCTAATTTACTAATGGGGGAAGAATGGATTTTCATGAGCTATTATTCCATTATCACGGAAAGCCAAGAGACTACCAACACTCCGCGTCGTCGGCGATCGATCGACTTCCAAGTGAACAATGCCATCGATCACAAGGAGGGAAATGAAGAGAGGGGGAAAGAAACGTGTTCGATTGGTGGAGACGGACACGGTCCGTTGGGGAATGCGGCATTTCAGTTCTCCTAACCCCATCCTCCTTGCCAAAACGATTTCACCCCCCTCCCCCCCACCACCACCCAGGACAGCAAAACAATAACAATGGAAGTCCCAAACACTCCACCGACAATCAATCACTCTCGCCGTGGAATCGGTCCGAGTCCGATGTCAACAAGATTAAAGTGGACATAGAGAGAGATAGATGGTAAGCGATGGGATGGAGATCTTCAAAAGACTGTCGTTGATTCGATGGCGGAAAACGACTAGCCGGGGGTTTACTATCGATAGCGACGAAGGAGTTAAGAAATTTCGGCCGATGAATATTCCATCCAATTTTAGTCTTTTTTCATTCCCCACCACTCTTAGAAGATGCTCTCTCTCTCTCTCTTCATGGCATGCACTTACAAATCGACACTTCGGTTGCAACACCTTCCATCAAAACAGGATTATCAGCGTAAATACAAAGCGTCTTCATAATGAACAAAAACACTTGGTTATCTTCCACAGATTTATTTCTTTGGCACGACGCGTTTCACCACACTGTGGCATAATCATGTGCACATGATTTTGCCACAGTGTGGTGACACGCGTCGTGCCAAAGAAATAAATCTGTGGAAGATTACCAAGTGTTTTCATTCATTATAAATATCGAGAACTTCCACCATATCCAGTCTTCATTTATATTTATTTTTTACAAATAATCTTGCTAAGAGATGTGGATTAGTTTCTAGAGTGCGATTGAAAAACCACGAAAATACTGAAGTGCATACCAAAATATCTTTGGAGGAGGTGAGTGGAGGGACAGAGGCGCTTCGTGGTGGACAGCGGGGCTCTGGTGGTAAAACTTTGCCTCCTACCGGGCAGCCAGCCGAAGAAGGCGAATCACGTCCTCATCGATGACGCAATTCCTATGAAACTTTGTCTCTCGAGAAATGGATGAAGGTGAACTACCGCTGCATGACGCACACGTCATTTGATATTCATGTCACTCCCCATTAAATTGAGCCGCACCGTTAAGAATGCTTTCGTTTAGGCGGAGTTTACGATTGAATTACTTCCAACAAAATTAGCAACAACTTAATCAACGATTGCCCTATTTCTCCATCTATTAAGCGTCGAATGGTGAAAACAGAAAACTAGCAAGCAACTAGCAATCGTGGCGGTGAAAACCCAAGCAGTCTAAAAACGCCTTTCCAGGCGTTGTATGTATCCACACATCTCGAAGCCCTTGAAACAAGGGGTTGAAAATGTAACCGTAGGTGTATAAATCAGTCGTTGACTTCAGTTTCGGTCGACTTCAAGCGTCTCACCCATTTCGCCGTCTGAGGTGTGACTCTCAATAATAGTATAAGAAGGGAAAGAATAGCGTTTTCTTTCAAATGCATCATTTTTATCCCGAAACTGAAACGGGATATCAACTCCATAAAAGCAAAGCGCAATTGACTCTCCTTTCTTCAGTAGCGAAAAGGAGTCAAGCAGTATTTTGCAACCATTGAAAAAAATACAAGACATCAACTCAAGACAGGATTTTTAATAATGCATCAAAAGAGTCGTAAAGACAAACTGAACTACATTTTCAGAAATTTAATATAAAGATATTGCAAACAATTGAAAAATAAATGGTAAGAAACAAGACGAGCTAGAGCAAATAGGTGGGGAAAGGGGCTGAGAAAGCAATTAATAGAGTAGAGAATCTATTTTATGTCAACAGTCGATAATTAATACTCCTGTTGACATCGTCTCTATTATAGTTCAAATATATTTTATTACTTTTCTGAACTGCCATGCCTGCATCTGTAACAATCTCAGGCATCAATTTTGTCGGAAACTTTTCCTTTCACCAGAAACTTTTCTCGCCCCAAGGCCTCGCCCGGGGCACGCCCTATCGCAAGCAGCAGCCCATCCGCCCCCTTTCCCCGGCCCCTTCCAACTCTCTTTTCAAACGATTAACCCTTCCGCTCACTTTGGCTCCGCGCGGGAAGAACCTCTCCCCTCTCCTCCATCCCTCTCCTCTTCCTACCTTTGAGCACAGACACGCAGACACACAATTTCTCTCGACACCCGTTTTCTCAACTCAAAGAAAATACAACAAGCTTCGTGTAGCATCTAAGGAGCCAGTGACTAAGGTTACTGTAAGGTTAAGGTAATGCGCGAAATGTTTACAATAAAATTTGAAAGCGATATTTATCATCAACCTATATGTCTACTAGGTTTTCAAATGCGCCCGTGGTGCCCACGTATTCAAGGAAGATGTTGAAATGAAATGGAACTTGATATCATGAGTTTATTCCCAGAACTAAAAAAAGAAAGAGGCACTCCGGGAGTGCCGACAGAAGTGAAAACTTGAAATAACGTGAGCATTTTTGAATGTAGGGAATAATTTCTAATTAAGTGTTTTATTAATCAGTAGAAAGTAGTTTCATGTATATAATAAATTAAATATTCATTTTTTGCGCTATTGTACACAATTATTTTACATAAAAATTGTACACTTCAGAATAATCAACTTTCATCCATTATTTCAAAAACTCTTTCATCATCACCACCATCATCATCGGCAATATTTAAAACTGATACAATAGGCTTATGGTAACTAAAGTAAGAAACGAATAATTTTGATTCGAATTTGCTTAAATGTCTTGTAAATACTGCATCAATAGTAGTTTTATATTTCGTTGTGCCAAGATTGCGGTCATTAGATATCGTTAAACCAAACTCACTATTTAAAAATTCAATCAATGGTAGATTTTTATCGTCTGCAAAGTTTATGTTTATGTATATATGAATAAGCTACTCAAATTGAACGTATTAAAAGAAATTGAGTTATATTGTACTAACCTTCACTATTCTTGTATCGAGTACACTCTCCTGCACGAGTATGGACTATTATATTATCCGGCACAATATTTGTAGTACCCAAATTGAATGAACTAAACCGTATATTAGATATATATAATGTAATATGAATAAAATTATAATATAGTTTATTTGACGGTGACGGTGACACGAGTGCAATGGTTTTTACCCATCCACAAGTACTGTGTATATAGCGAGTATACTTGTATATACAGAATATACAATTATACATATATTTAGCAGCAGTGACGGTGACGGTGACGCGAGTCCAATGGCTTTTACCCATCCACAAAAGTGTATATACAGAATATAGAATTACACATATATTTAGTAGCGGTGATGGTGACAGTGACGGTGATGCGAGTCCAATGGTTTGTACCCATCCACAAGTACTGTGTATATAGCGAGTATACTGTGTATATACAGAATATACATAATTATACATATATGTAGTAGCGGTGACGGTGACGCGAGTCCAATGTCTTTTACCCATCTACAAAAGTGCTCAACGCGACATAAGAAGTTTTCACTTCAAAAATTACATTTTCGTTTATTTACGAGAGAGAGAAAGAGAGCAACGTTCGGTGTGAGAATACTGACACTGTTTGAAGTCCAACGTGGTCAAACGACTGACCCTGCGACTTGTTGGTTGTAATCGCATATTATGCCGGCTCGGAATCACTGGAAGTTGTCGTCGTCGCAAGATGAAAGGGAGCGTTATCTCAGTCGGAGACGAATCAGAAATGATTTTCGCTTTTAAGAAATTTCTTGTAGGCAGTTGACTTACGGCATTTTAAAATTTATGTGACTGTGGCTCCATCTAATAACGGCAATTAAAACTTTTAGTGACTGTGGCTCCATCTTACAACATTCCTGAGTAAGCGAGTGAGTGGCAAGGGCTTTTCTTATAAGGGGTATCCTTACATCCCTTTTCACGAATATTCTGAATGATGCTGCCATTCAGATAACCACTAATAAATGGAGTGTCATTAAGAGTCACACTAATCCGTATAAAATAGATTTATAGGGATGTTTTTGGCTTGGTATAAATCTGAAATACTGTGATAAACTATATCGTATCATAAATTGTATTTTGATGGGCCTCCCAGTAGCTGACATAATAATGGAAAGCATTCTCCACGAACTGCACTTAATGGAATTGAGAAACTTCCACAGTGATAGATAGAATTTATTACACGACCGGTTTCGCCTTTTACAGCGTCTTTAGGTCCTTGACCAGGAATTTCTTTAAGTGCAGTTATGCTCCGTTTCCACTCCATCACGCATAAAACCTCAGATTATGTTTCTCAATTAAGCCTATTCTGTCCTTCCGCTTCTCACTCCATTATTATAAATATGAAAAATTTTCCGAAGAGATTGATAAACATCATGTTACACTCGGGCAGATCTAACTTATGCCTCAGTTACATTCCTAGGATTGATATAGTGACGCGTCTCTCGCGGCTATCTCCGACAAATGTACGTTGGGTTCAAACGAATGGAAAGAGTCGGTTCGAAGAGAAGTATGAAGAAGATGGGCGCCAGAGCACAGGTATGGTTGAGAGAAAGGGGATGAGGAAGCCATGTCCTTTCTTTGATTCCCTCAGTGACTTACACTCACGATCAGTACTGTGAGTCACGTATCATCATTGGGAATCAAAGCAAGGAAGGAATTGGTATGAGGAAGGTAGGAAGGGAAAGGTATTAGGGAGGTATTGGAAGGGGAACAGGAAGGAATGTCCTAATTAATTAAAATAAGCAAGACGATAGAATGACCCTCGGTTAAACTTCAACTTGCTGTTGAATACCACCGTGGCCTCCACGACAACGTCCCGCGAGCAACCTTTCTCTAACTGTAATCGAAACAAAAAACATCCACCCCCCACTCCCTATAGTGCGTCCACCGAATTTAATACCCTGGCCGATACCACCATTACTCTGCAGCCCGCACGGGAACTAGCAAAACAAAAGAGGAACCAAAAAAGGAACTCCTAAACTTGGCACCAGCATACAAAACGCTATATTGAACGATGGTCAAAATGGTGGCTCTAGCTTACTTGCGTAAACACAATTTCCAGTTTACCGAAGTAGAAGTGTGCTGGTGACCTCTGGTGAAGAGTACGGAATCACTTAAAGAAACAACTGAAACATCGTACGCACCTGCAGCAGTACCACCACCACTCTCATTTATTAATTTGGCCAGATGATTAGTCATAGAAACTAGTGTATGCTAGCTATTAGGCACGTCAATATTGATGAGAAATACTTGAATAAAACTGGCAGTAAGCAAACAGTGTACACAAAATGAAGACTACTTGCAAGAGATACAGCATAAGTTGCAAATAATAAGTACCTATGCAAAATAAATATAAGGAAAATATAAAAAATATTGATTTATTGGTACATCGTTCGTGTATTCTACTACAGGATAAGAATCTTTCTCCAACAGAAATTTTTCCAATTGAGTCTTGAATGCAAAATGTCAATAGCATCTATTGAAAACAGTGTTGGATACTACTAACATTTATTAGGTTTGAAGACGGTAGAAGAAGTTAGAGTTAAGTGCCTTTTGCCCGTCTCATGAGGTCCAGATTTCCACATGGAAGGAAGAACGTTAATGGAAAAAGAGTACATGGAGATATAGTTTCCTTATAACTACAACCAAAATTCAGATATTCTAGGCACCTATCCTCTGCCATATCCTTCCATAGTTATGAGATATTTATCATTAGAAAAATCGTAATTCATATTTCATCTACGATAGAATATTGTCGCTTTAGTCAACGCACTCGCACACGAATTTCAAATGCCGGTAACCAGCGGCAACACTAATAATTCTTGCGTGGTAAGCAAAGGTACTTGGGATGGCGCTAACTTGCGTTGACGTGAGGAACGTTTTACTAGCTTTCAATTTACAAACATAAAAAGCCATTAATGTACACGGAGCATCATTATACTAAACATGAACAGACAACAGTTTTTCCCAACCATCACATCAAATATTTATTCCTCCACTTAACTAAAAGTCATCCGTAATTTAAGGTAAATATCATAGTATAATTTACACGAAAGGTTAGCCTGAACAAATCTACAATAAATTGCAGTGCACTATACTTTCAATAACCTTAAAAAAACTATTAGACGCAAAAAAATTCAAGACACACGTTTCAAGATCGGCACATCTGAACTCAGTATAGCAACATAATTTATTCCGTCCCTTAGAGAGATTTTTACCGTGTTTACTTGGGTCAAACATCACAATATATTAAAGGCAGGCCAGCTCATCAATTCAAACTTTTAAATATACCTTTACACTGGCTAGCCATGTCATTTCTTATGATCATTGTTGTAATTTTAACTAATTCAAAATAATCGTAATAGAATCTGATTTTTAACAATAGGCTTTTTAAAGAAATTTTCAACCTAGAATCTAAATTCTTGCATTTAGAGAAGAACATATTATTAATACACGGCATTTGATCACAGAATACCCGGAATTTTCTTTCTTTTCAAAAAATCTATTCGTCAGTAACAATGTTGTATCCTTCAATGTAGCCTAATTAGACGTGATACATTTGCGCCAGTGCTTTTTTCAACTCTCAAAAGCACTTCTGGAACGCAATTTTCGGTATGGCCTACAGCTCATTCAGCGATTCTGCCAATTCCCCTGTATGGTTTATTACCACCCGATTTCGGTTACTGGGAGAAATCTTCGTACGTGGACCTGGTCAAGGCCCGTGACGTTTGAAATTTAACGTCATCGACGTATCGGAACTAAACAAAAGACATTATTTGAAAGGTGATTTTTGGTTTTAAAAAGTTTATCTTCCAAATTTTCCATAATTATGTCAGCCAATAGCGGAGATATATGTAGCGGAGTTATAACAGAGATTCCATAGCTAGTCCGTGGCTTTGTTCATAGAATGTTCCGTTGAATAGAAACTAGTTTTGGCAAGGATACAAGTTTAGTAAAAGGCCTTGCTCGATGAGTGTTCTGGGGTTCATTCCGTATCTTTTGACTAATTCAACAGATAACAGAAACTTCCTCCTGCGCGGGAACAAACGTGAATAAGTTTTTTTCTTCAATTGGAACAAGCTTAGCGTTTGAGGGAGGTGTAATGGTTCGATAGAACTTTCGCCAGTTCTATGGAATTCTTAAGGAACCTCTTTGGTTTGAACGCTGAATAGTCTCAAAGAAGAGAATTTAGTACTCGATCGTTCAAATATAAACAAAATTTCATCATACATATTTGAAAACTTACGAGTCTTTCTGCCGCAGAGGAAGGACCTACGAGCCTAAAAAATTCATAAAACCAATTTGTGTTGACATAATCTCTCCTTTTCCTACCGATACATTTGTACATTGCCATAGCAAACAAACTTCAGAAATATATTGTATGAATAACATGTATGCAGTTTTCTCATGCCATCTCAATGTAACAAGGATCAGTATGTAGAAGACTACATGTAGCTCATACGCCGGGAAATCAACCGCCCAATATTAATATGCTTCACTAATAACACTTATTTCTATGATGAGAAAATCAAAAGAAGTACCAATTAATAAACTAATGATAGATGGATAGTATTTGAACTCGCGCTGAATGCCTAGCTTGACGAATCGTCAATAGAATTCTCTCAGCAGAGGCCGCGACTTTGGCAAGCAACAAACTTTCGATTAATAAGAATCGGAGGGCCCGACATTGCGGAGATGAGGCATATATTCATCACAAACGGGGAAACCACGCACACACTGTTTCGATGGGAACGCAGTGCCGCGCGTCAGTTGTTCCCATCGTCTGTTAATTCCAAATGGTCTGCTTCCCTTGGTCCTCTCCTCTCTGCACAATTATTCCGGCGCCTCGCGCTCTCACTGGCGCTGTCATCGCACAGAAGATGAAGGGGGTGGAGTTGAAGGTAGGATTACACTTTTACACTCGCGGTAAAGACTCGCTCCATCTTGGGAGACTTGCTCCTTCCTTCCTTTTTATTCCGCGCGTCGATCCTCCTACAGAGGATTCGATACTGCGGGAGGAAGCACCGTTTGGAGATACGGGCGACCTCTCCCCTCCTCTTCCTCTCATCTCAAATTGCCAATGCATAAACTTTGCAATTCACATTGCATACCACAGTTTCTCTACCTGAAGGTTTCCCAGATTTTCCTCAACAACCCTCCACCAAATGTGCACGGGTTTATCGCTCTGGGTTTTTCTTAGTAAAGGATTGGAAACAAATTATTAAATTCTTTCCGACAAAGGTTTTGTCTTTCATAGTTTTGTTAATCATGTATCTACTATCGTGTTCAATTTATTGCGCATCGACGTCATGACGTTTAGGTTTATTTCTCATGCAAATTTCTCATGAAGTACTTCCTGACTGTTTCTTTTTTCGGGATCCATTCCGCGATATTAAAATTTAAAAAAGAAATTATTTCGCCTGTCCTCCTTCCAGCTTCATCAGGTTAACTGAACTGAACTGAAGTACTTCCTGTTCGCAAACATTACCACTGAAAAAGTTCTACCTGCTGATTTCAGCACTTTATTCTGTAAACTTTTAGTGGCACAGTTTTTCTTCAGCCTTAAATTTTACGTCTGTATTTTATGATCTATAGATTGAATCATTTTCTCTCCTTATACAATTATTTATGTGTAAGATGGTTGTAACTCTATTCCTAATCCCATCCCACCTCATTTAGTCTTCCACCTTAGTTGGTTGGATATTTGTGGAGGCTTAATGCAGCTGAGATAATTTCGTCATTAAATAAAATAAGTGGAAAGAGCGTGAGGTGAAAAGTATTGTGTGAGAGATGAGGAAGGTCGGAGAGGAACTTGGGGCCTCGGCATTAGCCCTCTCTGGACAAAAGACGCCCAGGGGATCTCAGTTCAACCTCTCATCCGAAGGACGGAGAGTAACACGCTGCTCTTAAAGTGCTCTCCACACTGCATCCAAGTTTGGATCGGTATTACACTTACAATGAGAAGTAGGTACCCGCCAAGGCAGGGAGGGTTTGCGTCCGGGCCTTCGGGGTGGGAAGTCAGCACTCTAGCCACCAAGGCAACCCAATCGCCACTAGTTTATTTATCTATTCTCACCCCCCTCTCCACTCCCCTTCCACCTCCTCTCCCGGTATGCTAATCCCTACACCTTCCGTTCTCATCCGATTATCTCATCTCCGTCTCCACGTTTTCGGAGAGAGGACGAGGAACTTCCATCGAGCAACGCGACGACAAGAGGCTCAGAGCCACAAAATTAGTCTTAATATTAATCCGCTCACTCCGCGACCACTTCACGTCTACTTCCTATTCTCCAAGTGACGTTCTCCGCTAAATACCAAATCCAGGATATGATTTTTTTTACTTTCAATAAGATTTTTCAATGGTGTTTGCAAACAAGGTGATGATTACTCGTGATGCAGCCGCAGCGTGCTAGCAATATACTTCTACAGTTACGTCAATTACATTCACTTAGTTGATTTATATCAACTAATTTCAAGTTAGAATACATGCATTCATACCAACAGCGTGTTCCCTTTCGGTTTAAGTATTGCCAAAAGGTTCAAAATAACTATTAAAGGTGATTTCTAGATTTTTAGAAGGATTCCTCTCAGAAAGCTCAAATGTATCATGTTTTTAATTCATTTGGAATGCATTTTGTGATATCTCAACCGACAAGGGTTACCTTAATAGACCATTTTGCCACTAATTTTGTTCTTGTATAAATTTAAATACACTCTTGGTGGCTTGGGCCTATTATATGACTGTTCATCTGAAGTTTCTGTAAACCTCGATGCGGTGGAAACCTCCCAACCACAACTTTCCCTAGAGTATTATCTCAAGGAAATCTGCCCGACTTTAAATTCGCTTTTTATGAAAAGAGGGATGGCATGTTTTTCAAGCCTCTTCTTTTAATTTAAGTTTTGATTTTCTTCATCCAAAATTTCAGTACTTATTTGACAATGCTTATACAGAAAAACTATTTGAAAAACGCCAATCATCTAACAAAAAGAAATGGCTTATTAAGTAAATCATATCCTATACAAGAGTTATAAAGGAAATTGTACGAAAAGATCGATTACCTAGAAATTAAGATTATCATGAAAATAAAAAAAATGAAAATTGCGTATCGTAATATGTTAAAGTTTGCTAAGAAATTCAACATTAACAGAAGTCTGTTTGCAGTGAAAAATACGGTAATATATGATTCATATCCACATGCAGTATACCATCACTTGCTGAATCAGTAATATTAACTCATTAGCCAAACATTGAATTCACTGCTAATTTTATTCCCCGCTTACTCTGACCTCTCCCACTATAAGCTATCATTAAATGTATCCAATGGGGCATCCAAGTAGAACTCACTAGTAATGCATGCCGGGAAAGCACCTCTCTCATTTTACGCATGCATTATATTTCCCATTTACTCCGCTCAATGCTCTGACATTCGCCATCTCTTTTGTAAAATATTCTACTTACTTCGGCACGAGTATTTTTCTCCTCTCATCCGCTTCCACTCATTTTAAGAGGGCTTCGCAGACTTTGCCCACCTCGGTTCGTGCACGAACCTCACCATTAGTGGAACCGGTCTCATAGTTTGCTTATTACTTTTCTCTAACGTTAACATATCATGGATCTTAAGATTTATAATGAAGGTGGTTTCCCATTGCATTAGCCTATAGTTGTCTTTACGTGACAGCGCAACGCTTCTCGGAACAGTGACCGCCATAATTGGAGCCATAACCATTTTTCGCACCCAATTCACTTTAGTGACATTCATATCAGAATAAGTGTGTCACTGATTCAGTGGTGGAAAAATCGATTCTCTGTTACGGTAATATGAAGACAATCTAAAGCCCATGCTGAATGCTAGTCAATTTAAATCGTTGGATGATGTGAGCTGCAAACGTTTAACGAGGCATGGCATGGCGAGGTGATGGCATGAATGTGATCATAATCATCGCGCCGAGAGTCCGGCACATTAACGCAAATACTGGAGATGATGACCGATGGGATCCGCGAGACTTATCCATGCAATGTAAAGTGTGACCGGGCACCGTAAAGGCGGTGTCCCAAGTGTCAGAGCACTCCACTCGATCGCACGTTCTACCATCCGATTGGATTTCCCTTTTCGCTCTGCTATTCCCTTCCTCCTCCTCCTCCCCCCACCCACCCTACCCATCTTCCCCTTCGCCCCCTCCCCACCCTCTAAGCACCCGTTTGGAATGGAGTGGGAGAGAGGAGGGGTTGTTACTGCCAGAGGTCCACCGCGGAATTTCTCCCACGCATATCCATGCGGGTGGCGCATATCAATCGATGATTCTCCCTCATATACACACCTGCCATTCCCCGCCACACTCCCCAAACACACATGAACCCGCAGCAGCAGCCCTATACTCGCTCCCCTTGCCCATTATTCTGTACCACCTCACCTGCCAGACGACCCGGCGTCGTCACGTGGTGTCGAAGCGGACACGGTGTGACAACAAGAGGGAGATAGAGGAGAGAGAGAGAAGGAATCGCTCGACGGTGTTTGCTGCGTCCGGCGCGGCATGAAGCGGTTGAGAACGGCATCCGGTTTCTAGAGATCAGAGCGTTGCAACATTGCCAAATACCTTAACCCTTTGTATTTCATTAATTACCACTCCTTCGCGACGCATAGAGTTAGTTTCATATTCAGATTTATTTATGCTATCCCGAGTTCCATAAATGCAAATCCATGTCTTTCCAGATTGAAATATTTCCACTGACAAAGTTAGAACTGCTGGTCTCAACTAATTCTGCAAATGTATATTAAAGGGGTGGTATTCGCCGTAACCCAAATAGTTTGATTTGACTTGGATTCTAACCCAAATTTCAAATGCCGATCAGGTGTGATATCCAGTTACAAGCCACGTAACTGAATTGCCGTACCCGCTTACCACTCCGACGAACGCTATTTTGATTCAGCCTTAAGATGAGCGTCACACATTTAACTGGCAATCTAATAATAAGAGAACCATCTTCTTCATTCTCAGATTGCAAGCTAAAGAGAAGGCCTAAAACTGGTAAATATTATCTCAAGGAAAAAAGTATTCCTTCCTATGTCAGTTTCCGCCTTGCACTAGATATTAAAAAAAACGCTTAAGTTCATTTTTCTTACGTAAAAATTTTGTTATCAGTAATGTAAACCATACATGTGAATATACTTGTTGCATACTACCGTTTCGCAACTTTAAGTCTGTCATTTAATCAAATATTCACATTAAACTGTCCAAGTACTTGCAACTTTGTTAAACAATCACCCTGCAGTAATGTAAAATATCGATAACTGAGTTAAGCTGGTATGTCAAATTCCATGTCGTTAAAGGGATGAAAATCTAACAAAAAGTGTGTAAATCATTGCCGATCAGAATCCCTTGATGGGTAACACACTTGCCCACACACGGTTGGGAGTTCCATTCCCAGCTTGGGATTGATATTTCTGCTACTAGGATATCGGTTTCCTCATGTTTCAGAAGAAACATGAGGGTTGAGCTATGAGCGGACCATTAGTAGCATTTTGGGGCACACAAATTTCAAGAGTGACCGGCATGTACAGCCGAATGTCCAATACAGTGGACACGAAATTCTTTTAACAAAAACAATTGCTATGGTTTTTCAAACTCAATAAAACCACCAGTCAGTTAACATAAAAGAAGTATTGAATGAAAAATATTTTTGTATTGGTTGAAAATTAATCAGGCCAGAAAGGGTAAAGTAATACAAATATTTTCCGTAGAATTTTGCGTGAGATATTTGCTGAGATATACTTATGCCTGACAGCAACACCAAAGCGTTACTTTTTCCTTCTGTAAAAGTATCCTATCCGTCATTTATCTCAAGACAACTAATATACCTTTCTTGCCGAATAAAAAATTATAATAGAGTTGTCAGGGGTTGGCCTCTGTAGAATTTGACTCCACGATACAAAGTGCGTTCTTAAGCATTGTAGTTTGGACATAATAGTGCACACCAATTGCGGGAAATGGAGCTTCCGCTTTGGCTTCAGAGATGGATGGAATCGCTAGATCGAAAGCAAAATCTCCATTGCACCACCAAAGAGTGGGTTGCAAAAAAAGTATATTCTTGTGAAGCATTTCAGTCCACGACTAACTCATTACTCGTTCGATGGAAGCGATTCTGCGGGAAAAGACAATATTTGGGGTCAGCCACGTTTTAAAATACTCAGGTCTCACTTCAATAATAAGCAGTCTCTCCTCAGTCTCGTAAGGAACCTTGAAGTCTTCTCGTCTCGTTTCCAAAAAGTAACACAATTGACTAATTTTCAATAGAAGCTCATCTACTTCATGTGTTGCAACAAATGATAAAAAAAGAAAATGTCATCTTTAAGTAATGATAACCTCTAAATAAAAAGAAAAATATTTATGAGGTCAAAGACAAACTAAACTAAAAACGGTCAATTCAAACGTAAAAAGTAATAAACAGTAGGTACTCGTAGTTGTAATACCTCGAATAGCACTCAAAGCAATTCAGTCAAATAACAAGTGTGACACTGTTAGTTTTAAATTTGTAAAGTACGCTTGAAAATAAAATAATGTATCACATCGGCTTTTGCATCCTCTTACGACTCAAGGGAAGGAAGTGTTTCAATAGGATCGTCATTTTAGCTGAGTGATTTCTCCATGTGAAATCAATGCTTTCTGCAGACATTGATATCGGAGGGTTTTTGATAAAGAATTTTCACATTTTTTCGTGTTCTAAAAATGTTATTACATAAGCCAATTTGCCAACATTTTTCATCGATAAGGATCAAATTACACAGTGCTGCAACGCTGTCAACTCGTCATGATACTTCCATAGTTTGAACAGACCGCTGAAACACTAGACAAAATTCAAAGTTTTTGAATTTAATTAGTGTGCGAAATTTAACTCAGTGCTTCCTTAAGAGTTTGGAAGCTCTGCGTAAACTTGATTCACAGGGAATTCGGTTGGTAAGGTGGCTGGCAAAATCCCAGCAGTGGCGAAGATTAAGTAGCGGAATGCCGATCCCTTCCACGGGGGCTTTGTGGAGAGCACTTCAAAGTCATTCCTTTGTGCGTCAGATGGAATCTTGAACTGCGGTTCTCTTGGCTAAGTTCGCGTTCCAATAAGGTTCATTCCAATGAGAATTTTCTCACCAACCTTCTCTCATTCACCAAATAATCCTATCCTTACCATTCACCAATCACGAATGGAGCAAATGACCTCCGTTGTCCGTCACCACCCTAAACAGCCAACCAACCAATACGAGAAAATGAGAATTCACGGCCAATCAGCTAAGTGCTCAATGTGATGAGAGATAGTGGACAACGCAAAAGCAAATTTTTGGTTAAAACTAAATCTGAACTACGCAAGTCATTTACAATGCCCACCCTTTATGATGTACGAAGTATTTTATGGTTTCCTATTTCATAGTACCCTTTAATAATGCCGAAGAGACACCAGGTTTAGATAGATAAATTTTCTTTAAAAAAACATAATATATTTAAAAAGCAACGCTCGCAATATGATATGACCACAGTCTGTATTACTCTCCTTGAATATTAATAAGAAACTCATTTTAAGGGTCACCCTCGGAATCGACGCTCGGAATATTAATTATAAAACTTTTGAAAGCAAAAAACCACCTTTCCCGCGTACCGTGGGCTCTCTCAAACGCGGTCCAAAGAACGACCTTTGAATTTCATGTAAATGTGATGGGATGAAAATATTCCTTGTATATGAAGGCCGATAAATTGGTTTACACCTGAGTCAACAGTTTTTTTTTAATATTAGGGGTGAGTTTACCTCTCTCAATCTTCACTTCTAGGAACTCGATTTTTTACGCTTCGTTACAACGGAGTAAAACTTCAAGAGCCACAAAATTAATATTCTATCCAATAACTTCAAGTTTTTAATTTAATTACATAGCCTTCACAATGAGTCACATCCCGACCTGGTAATGCTTAAAATTCAGTGAATTAGGGGTTGGCTGTGTCTATAAGGCGTACACATGCGTGTATAAATGGCAACGCATCAAATAATATCGAAGTTTGTAATTTTCTTTGGTTTATTGCGATCTACTTAAGAGGGCGTATGATACTCATAACTGACTAAAATTTAGGTGAAGCACACAAGTAGTTAGAATTCTAAAGTCGGACATACCACTCACTAGCACGTCGGCTACCGGAAGTCCTAAAAAGGGGAATATTCCAGGCATGCCTTGCTCTTAAACTTATAAGGCCCTCTTCTTTCGCTGTTTTTCATGATAACAGAGGAAGCTTGAAGAATCGTGTAGGGCAACACATTTACCACTGGAACCCATCGCTCATATAAGGCGCATAAAGAGTATTCGTTTCCAAAACTTGCAATTATTTTATAATTTTTATGCAAAGTGATACAACCCTTTATTATACATCGGTCGCATAATTAGCTTCCTAACATGGCATTCTATTACAAGAGTAAGGGTATGTAAGTCGAACGCCCGGTTAGCAACAGCCATGGTAACGATTTCTACCCGGGATAAACCAACCACGGTCATCCATCAACCATAAGCTGTTTTCTGCCATCCGAATTCAAGTCAGTCACAATGGTCACGTGATCAATAGACATAATCTTTAAATGACTGGTAGGGGATGGAGAAACAAATATGGGGCACGTTAGAGATATTAAACATCAGTTTATACCATCGTGATTACAGACAAGTGCGAAGGTGGGTAGAAATCACTAAATTTCATACAGTGGTAAGAAGCTAGTTAAGGGTGATAAAGTCGGGATGGTCTCGAAACGTCGAGTAAAATGAAGATAGAACTCGGCCATTTAAGGAAACTTATGTAATTAATAGAATATAGCGAAAGCGCCTTTCTCAGGGCCTATGCAGGAACAAGTATCCAATTGTCCAAACACAATTAGACGTCCCAGTTGGACGAACACAGCAGTTGGCGATCGGATACGTATCCCTAGTACGCTCAACGTAACCCATGGGACACCATTAAACTTAAATAACCACATCTATCACGGCCATCCTGCATGCGGATCGTCTTTGAGCCAACTTTGCAGTATCGATCCAATCATGCAAGCATTCGTTTATTCAATAGACTGAAGAAAAAACTTCTGTAAATGATAACCGTGAGTTCCACTACTGGAATTCAACAACGACCACTATAGAATCTATGAAGCTCCATCAGTTAAGCGTCTCAATCAAGAAAAACAATGAAAGATATCACCAGAATTTTGAAATCATAACATAATCGTCAACACATCGCCATTGGTCAAATCAGGTTGACATCAATAAAAACACTTGCCAAAATTTTGGACTTGTGTTTGTTTTATTCTCCCAGACGAACTTAAGTGACCAAGGGGTTTAATTTTCCATGGTTAAATAACCAACAGCCAGCAAACTTTAGAGGCCTGGTTTGTTCACTCAGTGACCAAAATGTTTGTGCTTAATAACAAATATTAACTTTATGCTTAAATAAATAACAGGCAGACAAGAATAGGGACCTGATTAACACTAGGAGGACGGGAGAAATTCGCACTACCTAGAAAGACGGGCAGGGGTCATTTTTGACCCATGAAGTTTTTCTGCATCAAATAGCTACTTTTTACTCCCGGTACTTTATTTTTTCGACAAATGACATTAAGAAGGCATTATCTACACATGATTAGCAATAAAAATTATTTTCACTAATCAATTGTTTGTAATTAAAATTATTTCAGTTGATCCTCTTCATCAGTGCTTATCTTAAGCTATTCTCAAGCATAACTGTTTGAAAATAAAGACGCGTGACTGAATATAGTTCATATTTCAGTAAATACCCTTTTATTTGATAAATATTAATTTTACAAAACCTTTTTAAAATTTATTTTATAAAACTCACATTCATACACAGGCATACACATGTGCATATATTTGGAAAGATATAATATCACTTTTTTTGCACAACTTTCACATTTAGTATTTTCTTCAGCACAGTTTCCACAAACACTACAGTTGGCAGTTTTCTTTGTGCAATTTTTGAAAATTTGACAATGTTTTCTTTTCTGACCCCTTGGGTAAGTGCGTGCGTTTCCCGGGAAGATGAGGGTTTCGTTCCAATTGGCATCCCCACCACTAATTCAACCAGTCCTTGAATATACTTCTTTCTACTTATTTTGCTATTCATCACTTCTATCTTGCTATTTTTATTTGCCATTCGTCACTTCTGCTATCCGCCTAGTAGCCTCATTCCTTCCCGGAAAAACCCCGGTCCCTCCCCGGTCCTAAGAGTACGTGAATGACACTCGCCGCCAGCCACAGCGGTAGGGATCTATGTACACGGACACCTGCGATAAAAGGAGCCGACGACAGAAAGGAAGCTTACGGAAGGTTTGGCGAGTTTTGCGGCGTCGGAAACTATGCCCACTAATCCTAGGAGGGACAAAAGGAATAGGCTTATATGGTCTAATACGAACCAAAACACTTGCTTTCTCTCTTTTTCATCCCACGGAGCGATTTCCCTTGGCAGCTAAAGAATAGGGGATTCGGAAATGATTTTACAACTTGAGCTCGGCGCATCCATTAGACGGCTTTAATATGTAGTGTGCCGACACTTCGGCGATAAAAAAGGTTTAAGCGAACGTGCGTATCTCTAGTGAGAGGTCAAAACAATTTGGCGAGTGAAGGTCAAGACTATCCTTTTCCACTGTCGCACCACTGCACTGGCCACTGTTACCTCCTGGGAATGGAAGAAATATAGATCACATTCCTTTCGTCTAGCTGTCATATTTTACGCTACATATTTTAATAATGAATACGAGAATAATGTATACAACGGCAGAATAAAAGTGACATATTTTCTATCGTATTCCTCTGGCGATTTCACTTGTAAGTCAAATTCAAAGACGATTTGAAAGTACAACATTTCCGTAACTTATGTCAGCCGAAACCAGGAGATTTCGCTATCAACGAATGACATTCAAATGAAATATAAAGGCTTCGAGTACTAACCCAAATGTGCGCTAATATATTTTAGTTGGTATAAATAAATACGAGTGATCAATTGGAGAAGAAAGTGGTGAGAAAACTTGACTCAAATACAGAATGAATTCATGGGTCAAAATGACCCATAGTCGTCCTTCTAGTGTTAAGCAAATCATTTGATAGCACTATTCCACAGATTTAATAAAAGGTACAACGTGTTTCAGCTGCAAAGCCATGATCAGGTACCGTACTGATGGATTTACAGCGGAAACACGTTGTACCTTTTATTAAATCTGTGGAAAGGTGCATTTAAACTTTGTGCTTAATTACGATAAGTATGCTTCCACTACGTGTCGCCGGATGCAGTTACGTTTAATAGTGACCTGGTTATCTTACTCAGTGACCAAGGTTTTATTCCAAAATAAAACATCGTTTACCGTTCGTATGTTGAATTATTGGATTACTTCCATGCCTGATGACTGTTACCATTAGGATTATTCACCCTCGTAATCGCATCTAGAATAGTTGATACTAAATCAGTATTCAAAGTCACCATGGATCCCCTCGTTGTGCCGACTCATCAGCCTTTCCTTGGACAAAATTTAGAGTTAAAGATTCACGAGTAGTCTCCAATGCTGAAAACCTCACGCAACTCACTAAGCATTTGGAGGGTCCTGCGAAATATTTGTATACAGAGACTTAAGCCGTATTGTTCTCTTGGGTTACACCGCGTCAAGGTTTAAAAGGTTCTACGTTTCGTCTCCGCTGCTGGAGACCTCATAAGGGTGAGATTAAAGGGGACGAGCTGGCTACGAGATGGCTATGGCTACGGAAAAATCCCTTGAATTTCGACGGGTAATATTCATAAACGGTTGCATTTTCCAGATGTCACTCCACCATTTCCACTCAATGCTCATTTTAATACAGATATGGTTTATGATCGGTGCGAACATAGTCTTCGATTTCGAACATCGCCTCGGGGAATGCCTGGTGGTCATAAAATAGGATATGAGTAAACAAATGGCGAGAACTCAAGTCATTGGAAATTCATATCATTGTCAATTGCAATTCGACTTCGGTAGAGAATATGAAAGGCTGAGTTCTCTGATTTTGATGAATATTACGAACACTGTAAGGACAGTAATAGCCATTAAAATAAAAATATAAGGGTAACACTAATAACTCAAAAACTGTAGAACGGCTGACTTCCTTTCCGTTACTCACGAGCATTCAGAGAGTCTGATTTCCACTCGATGCATTAAACCATTATGACTTCAATGAAATAAATTATGCCGTTTTTTTTAGATTAACTCTAGATTTCTTACAATTGAAGTGTAACCGTATAAACTATGTGAACATTTAGAGTATAAGAATGCAGTTAATGCAAATATGCAATATAGCTAACCTTTTAATACAATATTTCAAAAGTGTAAACATTTGAATGTAATTAATTGAAATGCAACTCGGAGCGGTAAGTCCTGTTTTGTTAAAGTTGAATTCATTACACTGTAACCAATAAATAGTACTTGATTCCCAGAAGATACACTCGAAAGAATTCACTATTACCAGTTTTTTGCTAGGAAGAATGATAATAATACTCGTAGTTTGCCGGCCATTCTGGCTCAAGAAACACAACCCGGAATCGAATATCTCCCGTAGTATGCATGCACTCTCCCCGCCAGGGGGCTTGCAACCTCCCCGGAGCACCCTTGGGGCGAGAGGCCAACACTTTAAGCCACCTTACCACCTTGAGAGATACTCTTTCTAAGTTACATGTCTACAGCAATACTTGACTCTTTATAATATTAATTTTGACTTACGCTAATAACTTCAATTTTAATGAGACTCAATTCACATAGCTTATATTCTTCTGCGATAAACGAGCAGACGTGAATAAGGTATTCAATGGCATCATACCCAATGGTATGTACCTGCTGTCGACCGTAGGCACTTTCAGTCGGAAGTTTAATGATGGCAATTATAGCGTATTTATTTGAGATACAAAGAAAGCATGCAGTATTCTCTTGCATTAGTTCAATACGAAACACGTAAACACTCTTTCCTCAGTCTGAGATGGCGTGACCCAGGCGTGACCCGAGCCCATAACGCATGCGAATATGGCATTAGAGTCGCTGGTGACTTGAGTTAAGACGCTTGTAATGACCCCTTCCGATCTTGGCCACGAGTGCCGCCGGTTGCATTTAATTATTATTGAGGTATACTAGTCCGACTCGGCACGAAACGACTGGAGGGCAGCGTTAAAAGGCTCCCTACCATTATGAAGATCAATATGTCAACCACTCCCCGTAATTATTACGTAACGCTGCGTGGGTCAAAAGGTAAAAGCAGCCATTCTACCTTCCTTCTTTTTAGCTTCCCAAATTTGGGAAGCTAAAGTTTTAGCTTCCCAATTCTAGTTCTTAATCTTTTTCGCCGTAAAACAGTTATATCTGCTGAATGTGTGTCATCTTCCTAAGGACGCCATAATTGATAGATAATAAGTAGGAGAATAATTTTAATCCGAAACAGTGCTAATTCAATTCCTCAGTTCTTACTCCTTATATAAAAAATTTTTTGACAGCAGGTAAAGTATTAGCGCACAAAAAAACAATAGGGAAATAATTTACATTAATAAAAATTACCAGTGCACACTTTTTCGGAGTGGTGACATTCTTCTATCTGACAACATTCGATGTATGTAAAAGACGGGGTTCCTTGAAGGTATTCATGAGGTGGGTTATATAATTAATTTAACTCTTAACGTGACATACTATGAACGTGAACCATACTGTGAACGTTATGCATCCTTTCTGAAGCAATCTTAGGAAGACGGTATTATTATTCGTTGGTGAACGCTTTTAGGGAGAGCGTAACTAGGATGGTCGTTGTTATGTATATATGTTTTACGGTTAATAATTTGTTGTTTATTTTGTTTTACATTATTAATTTTATTTCGTTCACTTTCATTTGTTTTTTTATTGGTTTTGGATCCATTGTTGATTGTTACTAGAGATGAGCGAGGTCATTCAATAAGGAAGGAAGCTGACTGGTGGATCATAAGAAATGGCCAGAGGCACACGATGTTTGAGAAACCTGGTGACGATCCTTATTTGACCCTTCTAGAGTTAATAAATACCCCAAGAGATAATATTAGTTCGTCCGCCAGATTATTTATGCTAAGATCTTTAAGATCCCTTATTCCTAGGCATTTTAATTATCTAAAAGTAGAATTATGTCACGAAAAGAATAGAAATGCGATGTTGGAAAACAAGAAAAGAATGAAATTATATCACATGACAGTAATTGCCTCTCGGAGGCAATTTATTTCAAAGTTGGCAAACATTCTAAACAGAAAGCATGGTTTCAAGGTACAATAATTAGTAAATGGCGTAAACCAAGGTCATAATTAAGGATTAAGAGGAACTCAATTATGGGAGAAACATAATACATATATCCCCTTAAAGATCCAAACTTATTCTAAAGATAATTAATGAAATATATAATAGTAATATATAATATGATATATTTTTGTATCTATTTTGTACTGGGAAATATTGTAATCGGATATTTTTTGTATGTATTGTACATTTTAGGTATTACGATACTTTATGTTGTATGTGTCATTTATTTATTGTTTATTCAAAGGAAAATGATAAGATATCATACATATGTTTAATGTTTAATAATTGAAGCTGGTTAATTTTGGTTTAAATTAATTATGTTGTTTTTGTTTACTTGCACTTGTATGTTAATTGGTTTTGGATCATTTATTGATTGTTTCTAGAGATGAGCGAGGTGAGTCACTTAAGAAGGAAGCTGGCTAGTAAGTCATAAGAAAGACCCAAAAGCTTTATCATTTAAATATAACAGTCATAATTCGAGTGGCCTAAGGTTGGCCACGGTTATACATGGAAGCAAGTGTGGTCGAAGGCAATGAAAAACCGTCCCACTAGACCCATAACTTCCCACTATACCATCGTAATTTCGAACGATTCACCAAACTGAAAAACCCAATTTATTATGAAATACATATTCAATGCTTATAAAACTGAAATTTTATTTGTGTTAATTCTATAGACTTCCAAACCCCTTGTTAGATCCGAACAGTATTTAGTGCACATGTTCCTCAAGACCCAGAAATATATATTGGCTACCTATATAAGAAAGAGATAAGGAAGAGGCTTTGGGTTCGGAGGAGATATATATTTTTTCGCTAATTTAAATCAATTGCACTCACGATATGGACTTGAAATATTTCAAATTGGTTGACTGAGAAAATTAATTTTTGACATTTGCATTTTTTGTTGGCACACGCTTTTGTTTTTTTCGTAAAAGCCACCAACACCAAGGTCACCCACCCCTTGTTACCCACAACTCAAAGGTAACCCGCACCCACGGTGACCTGCCGCCAGAAGGCTGACAAATGCAAATCGATGGAGAGCCAAGAAGTTTCCGAAGAAAAGGATTAAGTGGAAGTGGAGAGAGTTGGAGGGGTGGGGAAGGAATGATGTTAGGTGGGGGACGGAGGGGGAGGGTAGGAGGGAGGCGGAGGTGTCGTAAGCAGCTGAAGAGATGACGTCATCAAACTTGAGTGCCATTCCTCCCACCCCCCCTCCCACTCACAGGTATTCACAGGTAGGGTCCACGCAACTACCGAGTCCGAAACTTGGAGAGACGAGTCGGAGGGAGGTGGAGAAAAGGAACCTTAAGCCGAGAGACGAAAACTCCTGATCTCTAATACTTTTCGAGAGAAATGCAGAAAATACACGCGTCTCTTTTATTCTTAAGCAGCTTGATAAAAATGTTATGCTTCTACTACGCGAAGTAACATTCACTCTCGCGTAATATTAAATGTAAAAAGACCGTTGAAGCTGCCACTTATATTAATGCGGAGCTGTGTAGTGACACGAAACTCCATTTTTTCAAACGAGGCACTCATCATGAGGTAAAGGGAGTCGCGCATTGAAATATATTGAGCTCTTTGAACGGGTGCGATATTCAGCATAGAGAAAATCATTCGCCTTGACCGGGATTCCGGTGAAGGCGAAGGTCACAAGGCAATTATGTGCACTTGTGGGTGACTCCGTGTAAGGATAGTATACTGTGGATTGTAGTCCCGGTATCCTCAAAATTGCTCGTTGAACGGCACCGTTTCTTCTTGTTTTACCACTTCCAAATCATTCCAATGAGATATTAATTGAGCATGTTTCTCTAACGAGTGTTAGCATAGCAGCACAAATATTTTTAATGCTTTCACTTTCCCATGAAAATCTGAATCGGATTTTTTAATATGAAGATATATTCTTGGTTGCTTTTTTAATTAAAAAATATTCTAAATGAATGTGGCAGACAGCTTTCGGGTTGCGGCCGCGTCCATGTTTAAAATACAACAGTTTCGCCAGCTGTCCTGCTGGCGTCTTCAATGGAAGAACGTCGAAAACCTTTTTCGTCAGCTTCATATAGGCGAATTTTGGGAGTTAAATCTGCGCCGGCATTGTGGCCTATCGTGGTGCGGCATTTGTTTTGCGCGGGATACAAATGCTCCGTTTCCATGCCCCGAATGGGGGGCTTCTCTTTTAAAATTATTGGGGGTTTCATGGATCTCGATTGCTTCCCTAATAATCCTCGGGAAGTATCTGCTCTCTCTCTCTCCCTTGCAATGACCTTGGCTTCCTCGAAGTTTACCGAGTGCCCAGGTAGACTCCAAACATGTTCTGCGATTGCGGACTCTGTTTGTTTTGGTCGCCCTCTGATGTTCCATGAGTTAGTTGCACGCTGAGTGACCTACACGTCTCTCCGATGTAATATTGGCCGCATGAGAAAGGCACTCGATATACTCCTTCGTTGAGTCCCGATGGGATGGCGAAACGAGGATCTTACGGAAACATGACGTGAGCATGCGTGAGCATGCGGTTTAACTGCGTGACCAAGATAGCCGACACCTTACCCAGACTGAAGGAGGCCAATTTAATTAGAGAACATGGCCTTGCATGTATGTAGTAGTCGTGGTATGTGTCCCTGAAATAATATATTTGAAAGTGGATTTCCGACAAAGGCTATGAAAAAAGCTTTTTATTAAGGTAATGATCCTTCTGTGAAAGACAAATCACTTGTCACATATAATTAAACTCAATCGAAATGAATAATAAGTGTATGGCCGTAATGTTTGACGGAACTGTCGATTATAGTACTGTTATATATGTTGTATAGCATTTATTTACGTAGAAAATATCAAGAATAAAAATAATAAATTTAAATATGCACTTACATCATATAGACATCTATTAGATAACTATTAGAGGTTCTACTTTATTCTAAAGGATGTTTTGTGTAAAATTAACACGAAAATAGCTTGATTGCTTAGCGCTGTAGGCATGATGCTATACATACATGCAGCAAGGGGAATTCTTAATGTTCAAATAAGTATAGAAATGATAAAATATTTCAAAGAACTTTCCAAAAATAAAAAAGCAGCATTTGCAGAAAAAATAATCAGAATTAAAAAAACATTATTTTGATGAAATAGAAGATTTTGAAATACAAAAATGAAGAATTATAGGAATTGCGAAGGAAGAAGGAGTTATTCTTGAAAATGAGGCTGAAAACTTGAAGCAAATGTCAAAAGGAAAATAAATAATTTTTCAGTGTTTTAAAAAGCACTTATTTACTTAATTACTTAAAGAAAGATTATAATTTGTGATCGAACGTAGCTCATTATTTTGAAACATCCTTGAATAACTGGTGTTTATTATCTTTGAAAACCTTGAAATATCCTTGAATTTTGTATTAGATTTTCGTTCGACACCCTGTCATATGAATAAGAAATGGATTGCAGTATTATTTTTCTCATGCGTCTCTGTTATCGTGCAATCCCATGACCTTTTCTGCAAGCCATAAAAAGTGGAAAGCAGAAGTCAGTAAATTAATTGGCTATACATTAAACAAAGGCATACAAAAATACCCGACACTATTCGGTGACACTATTGAAATATTTTTTTTTTAAAGAAAGTGATCAATGTAAAAGACACTAAAGATAACTATATTCACAACCAGTTAGAAGTAACTCTAATTGCATTGGAAGAGACAATTTTGTTAATTACAGCACTAAAGGAATATCAATGGCCACTGAATTTCTAATCCATGGTAAAAAAAAAAACAATTTAGTTTCAGTCCACACAATTTATTACATACGACCCGGGTTTCAGCAACTTCATGCCATCTTCAGGTAACAAATTTCACAGGTGGTTGGGTATATATATATATATATATATATGGTTGAAGGTGGGGAGTGAGGAACAAATGGGTTGGGTAGCATGGAAAGGGGGGGGAAGGTTAAGTCAATCAGTGTTTTTAAAGGAAGAGCGTGCGTTATTACAGTGAAGGACGGATAAAGTGACGGTTAACGGTTTGAGGGGGTCGGGGGAGGTCTATTTTTAAGGAGGGGGGAATGAGATGGGAACAAATGATCATTACGTAACATATGTGGGCTATTAACAATTTAAAATTGTTCGATAAAATCCAGTTTGGCACCCTTGCCATTAAAATGTAATATTTCAAATTTAAAATCACTAAAATGTTTATCCAAAACGTACAAAAAAAGTTTGAGCAAGCTATAAATATCGATTATATAATAGAAATGTATAAATTTGGAAATATATTTTGGATAACTTATGGATGGAAATATTTGACGTAATGAGATACCGTAATATGATTTAATGGTCATTGACAAGTAGATTTTTTCAATTCTACCCAGTCCGTGCATTGATTTATGAATTAATAATGAATTATTTAACATTAAATCTAAAACTTTAACTCTTTAATCGTATCCTATTTAACGGAAAATCTTTTTCTACTCCAGTTGCTACACTTATAATTCTTAATATATATTCATAGAAATTCTCAACAGGGATTCTGAACCGTGAAATGAGTAAAGCTTTTTTTGTGTATTTTAAGTTATTTTAATAATATTTCCTTTTTGCACAAAATGCATAAGAGACACCGAAAAAATAATGGTGAAATAAAGTTAACCAGCTCAAATTACTACATGAACGTCCAAAAAACGCAGTTAAACCCGAATGAGTAATTAATTTTGGCCAGCTTTTTTCCAATCGGTCCCACTACTGTGCGCCGTTGTTTTGAAGCTGCGAATTGTACGGGGTGCAGCACGGGATACTGCTGCTAGACTCAATGTCAGCTTACGGAAAAGGGGGTGAACTTATGACCCTTGTCAAGTAACTGTATTTCTTCTTTTGAAAATGTTTACCCGGCCACCTGTGAAATTTGTTACCTGAAGGTGGCATGAAGTGTAAATTGCTGAATCTCGGATCGTATCTAATAAATTTGTGGGGATTGAAACTCAGTTGTCTTTTATCGTGGATGTTACCAACTTCCAACAAAGATAAGCCGGAGACGATTACTTATGTTACATAAGCTACTGAAGTCACACCGTGCGAGATTCAATTCCAGGAGAGGGTGAAATTTAGGCAGACCTTCGTCTAAGATACTGTTTTTGTGGCCGTCAACCACTACGTTTAGGTCCACAAGTACGTCACTGGATACTTTACTAACCTGTTCTGTTGTACCTGCATGTTAAATGACTGTATTTTAAACACAGAGGGGTTAGTATTGCTCTTAAAGCACTAAATATCAATTGGAGGATTATCATAAAAATTCCCTTCGCCCACCAGAAAATATTATCCATAACTCAAAGGTAAACATTCAATAGAAAGAAGCAGCAGTATAATTTGAACCAAAGTTCCTCTTAAATTTCTGCCTTTAGTCCAGTATGAAGCAGGTCGTTATCAAAAAAGCCTCATTCGCTACAGGGCCTATGTTTTCACAGATCTCAGGCTGAGATTACCTTTAGCAGCCTGCGAACATGGACATTGACAAAGTACAGCATTTCGTTTCAGCTGCACGCGAGGTGGAGGGGGATATTGACGAGGTCAGACGTTTCGGTCGGTGTTATGCGCGTCTACTTTTTAAGGCTTGAGGGCTCCCTGGGGTATCCCCTCCCTTCCTTCCCCTTCCCCCCCCCTTCCTCGTCTTGACACCTCGTCCCCTGGAGGGTTGTGAAAGTTGCGATGGCGCTGAGCGGATTTAGGGTAGGCTGAGGGATGGACCACTAGTGAAGAGGCTGTCACTCAAACCACAACATCATCTTCGGATGCAAGCGACCAGTTTTCGACCAACACTCCCTCCCTACTCCCTCGGGCGTAATTTTGTAGACTGCCGTCTTAAAAAGGCAAGCTGAAACTTAGGACACTTCCACTAAGGTTTTATTGACACACAAACCATGGTAAGTAAGCAAGTAAACTTCATTTTCGTCATTTCCAAGGGATAACAAAAATGACGTTTATATTTTCAATCCATGATAGTGTGTCAGTTAATTTCTAGTGAAAAGGGACAAAGTATCAATCAGCCTTGTTTACATGGCCAACTTTTTGTCGGCCATGGGGTCTCGTGGCAGTCGGGCTAAGGAGAGGGAAAATAAGTTAGTTAATTTCGTTGGATTTCAATTCCTCACCGTCTCTGTTGTTATTTGGGTTCCTTTTCAATTGTTTACAGGGATACAATCATGCGCAGTTTCATGTTAAATAATCAATAAGGAGTTTTTTCAACCAGGATGGAGCAAGCCTTTGTATATTTGCAGGTTGTTTGCGATAGGTGCGCATTAAGGTAGGTAAGAACAAGAGAAAAGGTGGAGGGAAACCTGGCGTTAGCGATAACCTAGTGTCAACGTTAGGCGCCAAGGAATAAATAATTCAACGTCCCTAATGACGGAGTGTGAAGTACTGCACTTGAAGTATTTTCCTCAAAGCACCCAACGTAACATTTTAATACAAATAAAAATGTCCAGGCCTCATCCAGGATTCGAATTCGGTCCTTCGAGATAGGAAGCCAGTACTCCAGCTAAAATATGAAACCGATTACCGATTATTAGTATTTTACCGTTTTATATTAGTATAAACCCTCAAGAGCTTGGTATATTGGCTCATCAGATGACAAATTGCATGACTCTCTTTTTTTTCCGTTGTCATTTCAGCGCCATCTGCGAGAGACTCGAAGAACCTTCCCGCGGAAACTTCCCTCTCAGCGCCTTTTATTCAATTGAGGACTCAAGGGTTACGGTTAGCAGACGCGCGGTAATCATCAAATATATTTTGAGGTTACTAGGCAGAGACATATTCCCTCTATTTGATTGAAAATCAACGAAAACACTGTAATGTTTAGTCAATTACAATTTAATTTTCACATCTTATTTGAGAGTAAATATAAACAAAATATAGCTAAGCAGATCGTCAATATAGCATTGTGCTAATAAAAGAGTAAAAATAATGCATCGTTTATGAATTAATCAATTTTAGAAATCACTGTTAATTTAGTTTCTGGTTCAATACAAGAGTGATGAGACTGCAGAATCGCTGCCCGTTTTTGCCATATAAATTTTTAGTCTCACTTCGTTGCCTTCATACCAGGGTTAAAATACAAAAATATTGAATACGCTTGGTAAAAAATTGTCACTTGCAATAATTTCGTTAAAAAGTCATTTATATGGGAATAGTTGTTTTCGAGTAATATTTTTTTTTTTTCCGCTTTGAAATCCTTTAGTTTAGCATGGTACAATAAAATCAGTGGAAATCGAATAACTACATGGAAGTATCGTATATGTACGCAATTTGAGACCACGAAAGTGTGTATAAGTTTATTTTGTGCTTTTTGAAGTTATTTTTACCCCCCGACTATTGCTTGTACAACTAAGGGAGATTTCCATTCGAGGTGTAAAAGCACAGATCTTCGCACTTCTGCGCTCAAAAACGACGATGACTGGAGCTATGTGTATAAGTAAAAGGTTAAAATTGGTTTGGTAACCTGGCACTAGGTTGCATTCTATGAGTACACGATACTCACTGCCGATGGATTTGTAAGCAGGGAAGGCTTACTTAAAAACAGCATACCGAAACAGTAAGATTTTTACCACACATTAATTAAAAGCTTCACATAATCCATTTTTTAACGCTTTGCAAATTCATGATGAGAAAACCACCTTTGTTAATTCCACAAACTTTCTTACAAACTTTCTGTGGCATAATCATGTGCCACAGTGCACATGATTATGCCACAGTGTGGTGAAACGCGCGTCGTGCCAGCGTAAGAAAGTTTGTGGAATTAACAAAGGTGGATTTCTCATCATGGATATCCATAGTTTCCACGAGGTCAGGCCTGAGATCATCAGTTTTATGCTTTGCAAATTATTCTCGAGCACCCAAACTTATTCAATTCCAGACGCTATCGATTTTTAAAAGCATTCTTTAAAACGCGTTCACAAGCCACGCTCTATCTCATCTCTATGACAACAGTTGCTCGCCTCTCCCCTGTTTTTTTCTTCAATTTTCTATCTCATACATTTAATCTTATTTTGTTAGTGTTTTTGCACACACGTCTATCATTTTACGTTCACGCCAATTTAGATAGGCATGTGGACAGTGATGCCGTAGGTAGACAATTTCCACTAAAAATAATTACACGTATATTCTCCGATAACGGAACTGGTCTTTGCTGAAGATCAACGCAATAGCAAGAATCGGAGATACGAGTATCGGAAGTTCTCTGCTTCCAAAGTCCTCTCCAGCTCCCGATTAAAAAATGGTCCCGATCTGTTTTGAATTGCGCAGAGCAATAGGTCTTAGGGTCTGAAACGAATGTAAAGCAGAATCGTTGTTGTTTCATCGCTAAGTGAGCGTTGCGAATGGAAAGCAATCATAGACATGTATCATTTGATCCAAATGTGTAATCTTCAAGAAACCGAAAGGGAAATCCCGACGCCCGTTTTGATTGCATCGGGGGTTCTTAAGCCGTGTTTACACGATGCATTTACCCGCGCAGGTACGTGGCTGGACAGATGCGTGAACACATTCACCAAATTAGAACAGGGGCTATTTTTTGTCCACGCATTCACGCATTTGCGCAATTTTGAGTGTTTACACGGTGAAATGTTGATGGTGATTGTGTTCACGCATCTACCCGCGCCGGTAAATGCATCGTGTAAACACGGCTTTAGAACTCATGGAAATTAGAAATGGGTTCAAGAGAGGGGTGGGGGATTCTCGATAGAGAGAGAAAGGTAGTTCCCACGAAACGCGTAAGAGGGCCTGGATGTCGGTTAAGAGGCCCTTTATTATTAGGGGCCCTAATGTCGGTCAAGGGCGAGCGATAGGACGCACGCATCGCTCACGGGCTCTCGCGGGAGATGCTGCTGGTGTCCACGAAAACGGTCACGTGGCGAGCCAAGAGATTCTGCTATCGTGGCGGTGACGACCATAACTTCCTCCTTCCCTGCTTTTCTTTTGTTTGTGTCCCGTAGAGATGGCAACCAGTCACGCATCCCAAGCCAAACTCGCTCAAATAAGAAGCGCTCGAGAGATCTCGAAATTCCGAAATGATTAAAAAGAGATTCCAGGTCGGCAAATGCGATCATGAACTATTTACATAAGGACTCGCTTGCTGAGTAAAGCCATCATCTTTTTCCTCTACCCAACTCTTCACTGCAAACTCCACTGCTGATTATCCAGTGATCAAATGTCTTCCTCGGATTAATTAAGAAATTTGTGAAGATATTAAGGATGGCGTGCTTAGAAATAAGGCACTTAAGTAGGAGAGCTATATTGAAAATTATTTCATTGTAAATGGATGAAACCCCCCCCCCAAGAAATCAAATTTCTTTGCACTACTCTTCAAGTCAGATGCCTATATCTAAGCAGTTCCGCTGGACATGCGCAAAGATCGCCTACAAGAGGAAATCTCTTTACAAACCAAGTTCTTTATCTCGTTGTAATTGATTTTTATTATATCCAATCCAGCAGCTTAAAAATTATATACTACTTTTAAGGCAAATTCCGATGCTTAACTCGTGTTTAAAAATATTTGACCAACCATCATAGTCTTCCACATAAATGTTTACAACAGGTTGCTAAAATGAATCCCGAAATCAAAGATAGAAGCATAAAAAACTAATAATCTTATCAGTTAAAGTAATATTTTAACAACAAACAAATTCAATTTCGAATAAAAATGCGGCGATTAAAATTAAAAGGAAGTAAAACAAGAGCTGTTTCACTTTTTGGTATTCCATTGTAAGAGAATTTAATGGTTACTTTTACGAACACACACAAGTCTAAAAATCACGGCCCGGGTTTCGATGCGTCACCACCTGATGATGATGTTTCTGCATCATGTTGTGATAGAAATACAATGATTAGATGTTTTGCTCATATGTGGTAATAAATAATCTGTTTATTCCCAAATTTAGAAAAATTGGCTTCATGTCCACTTTCGAAGAACACCGGTATTTGGGTGGCCAATATTTCGGCATTTTTTTGTTTTGGACCAGCTGTCTTGATTTTTTTGTTATGTATTATAGTGTTTATCTCGGGTTGAGAAGTAGGTACGAGTAATGTGAATAAATATGTAGATGAGTTACGAGGCCTTAAAAAGGTGAGGCCACATCGAAACACAGGTGCCCGTCAAATCACTGAGGTAAAGCAATGTTGGGCCCGGACACTCTTCCATACCTCTACCACGGTGCTCTTGTCCCTTATCTGCAGGTCTGTCCGGCACAATGGATCCAAAGGGGTCAAAGTGCCAGGAGGGCTCCAGAAGGCACTTGTCCACCAAAATAATCAATCACTATCTTTGGAGACTAAATCTTTCTCAATTTGAAAAGGCAGCAAATACATAATATACTTTTCCTTTTCCTCGTACTTGTTCGGGAAAGGTACAATGACTATCAGTAGTTGAGCTGACTCAATCGTATGATATTTCCATTGTGTATCATTACTTAGCTCAATTTATCGTCAGGAAGTTTGATTAATTAGCGATAAAAATCACTTTCATAGCTATTATCCTCAAGCTACATGAATTCACGCAAGAATAAAGCGTACACAATATTGTACAACTATCACAGTGCACAAATATTTCTTTACATAATGTTGCGAAGCCTTGACTTTGCATAAGAGTAAATTTTGCTACTCGACAAAGATGGGCAAGAAGTTTTCTTGAGCTAACTAAGGGTAAATTTTAGATGCAACATACACTTATTGGATTAACACGTATTCAACTGGGCACTGATTAAAATGCACGCTGTCCATACCCCGAGGAGCGCAACGCTTGTCGTGATTCCGGTGCGCGAGGAGACGCCAATCAATCAATCAACCAATCAATCGTGAAGCGAGTGAGAAGGTGAGAGACAAAAGGGACGACACACACACAAAGGCCTCAGCGCTACTACAAATAAATCGATGGGCTTTCCGGATTCTTTTGTTCGCTCCGCTGTCTTTGTCTCTCGCTTCTCAAGCATTCTCTTTTAAGTGAGCGACCTCGAGTCCTTGGACAAACAGAAGGTCGGATCGAATTGTGTCCTTTCTCCCTCCCCTGCGTCCACGAGACCAAGATGCTTCTCCGCAGCATCTTCCGCGATGAGAGGGCGCTTCCTCAAAAAGGGCGCTTGCACCAGCCAGAGAACACCAGCCTCCTTTCAATCCGGAGAACAAAAAAAAAACACCCAAAACCCGCAAGTGGTGGTGCTCGCCCTCTTGCGTGGAAGCAGAGAGTCGTAAAGACCACATGCAGTGAGAGATCATCTTCGAGCGGCGCAGAGTGTTGCCAGAGGGTAATGAATGAAAGGACTCCGCGGAGAAGCGCCGTTTAACTCTCATTAGACTGGCAGTGAAAACTCACCGTTGAAGAGACATAGACCGACCGCTGTCATTCATATCCACACTCTACGTCATTAATTTATTTATGTTTTGTTTTTAAATTATATATCTTCTAAACTTTTATATTAGATCTTCTAAATCACAATCACACAAAAAATTAGACTTTATAAAACAATAATATTCCCGTAGCTACTCTTCGGATCCGAAACATGGAGACTGCCAAAAAAGGAGGAGAAAAAACTAATAGTTTTCGAGAATGAGATATTGTGGTAAATCTATGGGTCCACATACGAAGTACAATGGAGAAAAAAGCACAAAAGAGAAGTCTATGCAAACATCCAGACATAACAAGTGAGAGCAAGTGCAGAAGAATCAGGTGGGCTGGACATATTCTAAGCAAAGAGGAGGGATGTCTGCTGAAGGAGGTACTGCACGGGATTCCTGAAGGATGAAGACCACGTCTGAGACGGTGGGATCAAGTGAAGAAAGATCGGTGCAACAGAAAGAGAGGCAGGAGATCGTTCCAGGTGGAGGGGATATGTTGATGCGGCTAAATGTCGCCTAAGATATAGATGGCCCTGGGAGTAGGAGTGTTGTTTTTAATGTTTACCCAACATATAAATATAATTACAGGGTAAACAATGAATAATCGAACAAAAAATACAAATATTTTTAACATTGGTCACATCTGGTCAAATACATACATTATTTAGTCTACGACAGACTAACATCGATTATCTAATCGACAACATTACTTCCCTATTTTTGAAATTACATTTTAAAAACAATTATTTCTACCTTGATACATATTAAGGTAATTACAATATTTTTTATATGTAATACACAATCTGTTAATAGGAGAATGATTACAGTATTCACAATTAACATTAATTACATAAAAAGTCATCGCGTTTCTGCCTTTTTTCGATAGAACGTGAAAATTCAATCATTCAACAGCGTTCCACATTCTCCTTTATTTATTACATCATGTAAAAATAAAAGATCATTCAATACTCTCCGATCAAATAATTTATGGATTTTAAATATTTCCAACAAGTTCTCGTATTTTACATGCTTCTCCACTCTTTCTTTTCTATGAGTATCATGTTTTCAACCATCTGCTTCTTTTAGTTAATCCAGGTTCTTCTCCAATTGCTTCCTGCCTTAAGAAAGCCAATTTGTATTCAAAATCGTCATCATAAGCAGATGCCACTTGGAGGGACGTGCTTGCAGTGTCTCTCTATACTCCTTCCTCTTTCCAGTTGAGCGCTTCATTTCAACATGAGACTCCGTTTTATCATCTTCAGAATTTGAATCAAATGTATTTCCTTTTTTGTAATTCTTCCCATTCATTTTTCCTTACAAGTGTGTTTTCAGAAGAATATATCAAATAAGTTTGTCTTTTTTCCCAAATTTTAGCAAGAATTTAGTTGTTATTCCCTTTGTCGATCCTGTTTTAAAAGATAAACAATTAAAAATAGCAAGAGATTAACTCTATAGCCTAATGAACTAGGAGAAACATGAAAATAAGATAAACTCCGGCTGCACAAAGTTCTGTACTACTCGTCAGGAACTCCGATGCAATTCATGTTCTCATTTGCGGTGAAATTTAGTCACTCTCCAGAGATCGAACAAGACAGAACACACTCACACATACAAAGCCAACACACGAGAACAACCGCAAATACTCCACCTGATGACGCATTAGTTTGCGGGCAAGCTAATGCGTCATCAGGGACTGGACCACAATTAAGTTTCGCTCAAACCCGTCGTCAGATTGTTCACGCCGTTTTCAGCAAGGGCTACAATCAATTATTGACGAATCCTTTGGCCGGTCACGAGACAATTGATCGAGTCTATTGAGCGATTGACGAAAAGTACTGGCGGATACCTTTGTTGAAAGAAAATCATTGAAACAAAGGAATGGCATAAGTGTAAATGGGATTCGGATTCAATATGCTCACCCTGGCCATCACAGGTTGCCCTTCACAGCGCTCAAGAGGAAGAAGTTACACTCTTAGCTACTTAAGGTAGTTCGAGCGAGATGTTTCCCTAGTCACAATGGAGACCTAAGAAATAAATATTGTAATATTAATGGCGTGAAAATATAGTTAAATATGATTAAAATGATTAGTAATTAAATAAATATATCGACCTAAGTCTCTAGCTCGACTCATTTTTCCACTCCGTGAAGCTAAAAATTCTTCAAAACACCAGGATGTTTTTGCAATTCTGTAAAAATTACTGAGGTGAGTAATAGTTAAATTTTTATACATAGTTGAAAACATACAAACTAAACACCGTTAGTTTTTTGATCAAATCTACGTGTTAGAAGTTCCTGATTTTTTCAATATTCTTCCTCTGGAGCGCACAGCCGTAATCTATCCCATTGAAAACAGCATATATTTTCAGGTAAATTGCTCGAAAAGTAGTTTGGAAAAGGGTTAATATTTTGATATCACTGGAAAAATGAGAGTTTTTTTTAATGAGGTCATTTAATTAGATCAGGGCGAGAACCTCCGTAGTTTTTGTTGGAGTGTGTGTGGGGGGTAGGATCGTACGATCGTTAGGGCGTAGTTTTTGTTGGGGGGTAGGATCATTTTTGCGTGGAAGGTGAATATGATCGTAGACGGAAGCAAAATGGATGGGGGAGCCAAGTAGAGAGGGAAAATGAATGCTGTGGCCGTTGACGGAATGAGAGGGGGAAGAAAGGGGAGGGGAGAGGAATCGGCTTGAAATGAACGAGAGGGGTGTAGTGCAAATTCTAAAATTTAATTAGGACGAGTTGCTCGAGAAATACCAAATCACTTCCGTGGCCAGTGGTTCAATAAAGGGATTTTTGTCGTCAATAAATAAGTTAGCTCTTAGTCAGTCACTAGAGGATTTAAAAGGACCGAAAAGTCAAAATTTACTTATAACTATCTTGCAATCTATTATAATTAAAGAGGAGAGCAACTGACTATTAAATTTAACTAAATATTAATTAAAATTGTCAATGGAAGCATAAGAGGAAATTGACTCATTCAAATGGTCTATGGTAATGGTATAATATTATGGTCTTCCAGGTGACCATCCATTGGGAGGACTTTTCAATCTCGCGAACACGTGTGTGTTGCCCTTGGGCTATAAGTCCAAGTGTGTAATTGTAAAAGTTCAGGTGTAACAGTTACACACTTGGACTTATAGCCCACGGGGCAACTCACACGTGTTCGCGAGATTGAAAAGTTCTCCCAGTTCATGGTCACCTGGATTTCCGAATTGAATGCATTTGGATGAGTCTATTTCCTCTTATGCTTCTTCCATTGACGATTTGAGTTGATATTTAATTTAATGCGACCTTATGTTTGCAGAAGGCTTATCTCGTGAATCCCTCAACATTTTTATGAATACATTAACGCCTGTTAACATAAATGCATGTCTCTTTCTTCATAATCAATGTAATTTAATGTCAATAATTGTCAATAAAATTTTGGATAAAATAAAATTGTCAGTAACATTTTGTTTCATTCAAAATACTTCCAATTGGGATTTTTACTTAAAAATTCAATACAAGTGTCCGTGCTCTACAATTGTCAACAATTTCGTGTTCATATAATCGTCTTTCTATTGTCATGAAATTCCTACTCCGCCTCTACTCATCTTCTGAGAGGAAGACGGAGGGATGGAACGAGGGAAAGGCGGGGATCGCCCAAGAGGAAGAAGATGTGCTGAGCCCTTTAAAGAGGGGGTGGTAGGGAGGGAGGGAGGGAGGAGTTGAAGGGGGGGAGACTGTTTCCGGAGCGGTTTTTCCTTCTCTCTCTCTCTCTCTCTTCCTGTTTCCCCCGCCCCTCCCTGTGGAAATATTTCTTTCTCCGGGTGGCCAAGAGGGGAACGGGTGTCGGGGATGAGATGTACCGGAAGTGTAGGGGTGGAAAGAGAAGGGAGGAGAGAGGGAGTGCGGTTCTCGGATCTCTTCACGGAGCCTACGTCGCGAAACAAAAGGTACCTATGCAATTGTTAATTTTTTCTGTTACTTAAATATGACAGTCCAATGCACGAATGCCAACAAAATGTATCTTTTTCGTCTTATTTTTTTACAAATTACAGTAAAATACGCAGGATTATGAGTCTCTTATGTAAAAAAAACAAGTACCTATCCACATAAACAGAAATGTAGCTTTTATTGAGAACTAACATTAGATCCACATTTTTTCTGGTATATAAAATTACGGCTAAAAGAAAGGAACTTAACTATCTCTATTTTTTAAGTACTACAGAAATTCGCGCTATATGCTGGAAAAATGCATTAGAGAAACAGATATGACTTTGCAATCGATACAGTAGACAGTGAAAAGTTTCCCCAAAAAAATATTTATATCGAATGAAAAAGGCATCATCCGTCAAGCGTCGGTCGGTTAGATACCATGAGCATATACATGTATTTCAATGGCGTTTCATCTTATATAATACGGGAAATATTTACTTGGAGTATGTCTTCTATCATATCTAAAGATGTTATATCCAAACCACAATAGGTTTTCTTTAATTACTTCTCATCTGCGAAACACAGCCATAGGTAATACATGTCTTAACATTAATTTTGTGGAATACATATTTTTTCAATAACAAGACAGTTATATCACTCTCAAAGATTTCGTATTTCCCTCATTTCATTCATTTTTTAGCTCACAGCTTACTGGACCATTCTTGATGGTGGCCACTGATAAAATAATCTAATAAATAGTCAATCTGCGGCATTTATGCATTCCACAACACCACAATATAAACTTATATAAGTTCAAAGAAGCGCAGGGAATAAACTCAGAGTTTATGCTGGAAAATGCTATTCTCCTCACATTCCAGAGAGCAAATTTGCGAACTGTTCGCTAAAGAGTAAGTACGTGGAATTGAAATCCGACCCTTTACGGCCTTGCTCGAAGCCTACTCTTTCTCACGGAGAGTTTAGCTCGAACTGAGTTGTAATGCATTCGCGTGGCCAGACAGTTAGCCGTAGTTCCACGTCACTTTTATTTTGAATCAAGTTCTTAAAAAGTAATAAATCAACCTTCATAAATTACGTCAAGTCCTAATGATCAACTCGCAGCTTAAATTTTTACTATAATTGAATGGTTTTAGTACAAAAGTTTTATTCCGTTTCCTGTACTCGAGAGTGGGAAACAGTTTTTTTCCATCGAGGTTATGTAGAAATCAGTTTTTGTGAAATGTATTATTACTTTTAAAAATCATGATAACTCCGTCATGGTGTGGGCTCTGCGACGAAGGGTTCTTTCTTCTTTAGAAGTTTTAAGCGTCCAGCTGCAGGTGACAGTTGGTTAATACTAATGGATAACTTGATTTTAAAACTTTCGCAAGTGTCAGGCTATGGTTTTTTAAAGTTAGGAAGGGAGGTGCCTCCGCAGACTGTGATAGCAAAGTGGAAATACTTCAGTACAATGGCCTGCCCCACGATGGAAAACCGGCTCCCGATCAAGTCATCGAACTTGAACATCGTTGGGCTCGGCTCGAATTTGGCTATGTGTGACCCTCCGATTCGTCCGAGTGCTGTTGCCCCTGTCTTCTGCGAGAGGCAGACAAAGTGTGTTAAATGACTTCAGCCATAGCAGCACGTTCAACTAATATATTGCTATGAAATTCCAGATAAGAGGGCAAGAACGATGGAAATGTAATAAAATACTGGACGGAGTGTGGAAGGAGGAAGTGCTGAGTATAAGAGCAAGAAGTCGAGAGAGATCTCTGGAGAAGGAAAACCAGAGAGGAAAATTTAGAGTGCGTGGAAGCGATTTATACCATGATTTAAACATAATAGAATTCAGGATAGGATAATTCACCGCCTGTTAAACGTACCCCTGTCAAAAGACGACTTCAATAAGGAAGTCAGCATCATTAAACAGATCGCTAGGAACAAGGGGTACACGAACAGATTAATAGAGAAATTAATTTCTTATAAACAAAAGAAATTGGCACTCGAGTCTATTTATCCCACCAAGAGCTTGCTAAGTAACAAAAAACGGTGGTGCTCGTTCAGATACCTAGGTGACATCACATATAGATTGGCTAAATTACTCCCTACAGAAATGTATAACATCTCCTATAGAACCCCTGTAACGTTAAAAACGTTACTTGTTAAATGTAAAGACCAAGTGGACTCCAAGGAGAGAAGTGGGGTATATGCTTTACAGTGTGGTGAATGCGATGGAGCCAAAACCCTCAGAAATTTTAACATTAGAAGTAAAGAACATTTACAAGCTTTTAAACATAACAATGACGACAAGAGCAACTTCGCTAAGCATCTTTTAGTTTGCGACCATAGTAGTGATTTTATTGTTAAAATTTTACATATGTCTAATAACAGAAGGGAGTTGAAGTCACTAAATCAACTGGAAATTTTAACAGCATTTAATGACCCGAATGTTTCCGTAATAAACGAATATTTGTACCCTGCCTCCTCCTCCCCTATCCTTGACGCAGTCGCTGCTTCCGCTCCTCCCTCATTCCACTCAAGGTCCGCTACCAGCCCTGCACGACACCGCTTATCTCCCCATCCTCCACCACTACCCACAGTACAATCCGTGTCCACCCCCTAATTACTACATCCCCAACCCACCCAACCCACCCCTCCCTCCAGTGTGGTATACATACAGGTTGTTCGCATTGCTTCGTCACCTGATGATGGTACTCAGCGCCGAAACCCGGGTCGTGTTTGTACGAATGTGCATATTTTTCTGTGGTTAATAAAGGTTTTTTAAATAAATTGTTTTACATAATGGAATTCCACAAAGTTAGCAGTGAGCTTATTTTATTTATAATAGGATTGCAAAAAAAATTATAATTTTCCTGCAAGTATAGGCCGTAAATATAGCGCCAAGCTACTCAGGTAAGCGGATTTTCAAGATCATGAAACATTTAGTACGACATCAAGACATGGCAGAACTGTTCCAATTTTCCACGTCTAAAATAATGAGTTGCCATGATTGGTGATGTCACGGTAAAGTATCGAAACATTGTGTTTGTTTACGTTATTGGCAATAGAGCTGCCGGGAACACAAAACACAGACGCGCGCGCAAAAGGTATACAAGTAATTTGCGAGGACTTTCGGCAACAGCTTTAAGACAGAGGAAAAATTCGATTCTTTTGGGAAATATTCCAAATCAGATACCTCTGCATGGTAACACGGAGTTCCTAAAACAAGTTGAAAAGATGAATTTTGCCGAGATCGGAATGAAAAGACTCGAGTAATGAATAGTCACATTATATGTGCATGTACAAAATACAGAAGTTCATCTTTGAGAGTGATAACATACACTGTTCACCGCCTATAAATTTCAGAATTAAAACCAACATGATTGCGTTCGTATTGCAGAGTAGTGTCAAAATATGCCCTCTTGAAGCGTTTCACGGCTTGTTGGACGTTTAAAGTATGGCCACTGTCTAAATTATCAGCGCATATTTTACAAATTAATCTTTCGATTGCAAATATAAGTACATAACACGCAGCGCTATCCAAGTGATGTATGAAAAATGTACTTCAGTACTGCGATTATCACCAGAGATTTAAAACTGAATATGAAAATCTCTCCGTCTACTCAAAGAACACGATGCCGTTGAGGAATCAGCGACACAGAGAAATGACGACGTAGATCAAAGATGATTGAAATGAAAACTGCCGAGCAGCACGCAATGAATCAAATAAAGGCTTTCTCCAGTGCTTCAGAGAGTGTCCAACGGCGAAGATAATTACACGTTCCCTCATCTAAAAAATACCCTGCAAGCCATCTCAAGGGTATAGGGCAGGGGAGGTCAGTCGCGAGGGGGCGCATATATGTCGCGGCGTCCCCGTTGTGGCCGAGGCGAGATTTGTTTCCCCGCGGGCCGCACGCTTGCCGGCCCTCATTTTGCCCGTGAGATCAGGGAGGACGCGAGGCAAGGTCCGTAAAGGATTTTGAGGCGAGTTGGTGCACAGTGGCGACACTCGACGTTAGACAGCCAAGCACACGACGGCCAGAGGCGCCCGTAGCGCTGTAGGTGGCAGTGCGCTCAAGTATCTCGCCCTTATTTCGTTACCCGTGCGTGTTGCGTTGCAAAACATCATGGAAATAAAACATCTCACATGCTAATTCACCATTGCATATTCAACAGGAATTCGAATTTACTTAATAATTTACATATATTACACAGCAATGTAAAAAAGTTGCAAGATTAAAAAATAACAATGTACAGCTATAGATACAAAATTTGAACTAAATACACTGTAATGATCAAAAATTGGCAGAGACACGAATGTAAGAAGAGGAATCCTGAGATACCACAAAGATGTAAGCATCATTCACAGCGGATTATAAGAAGGTTTACTGTCAAATCAAAACGCACCAAAGATAAAAGTAAAAAGAAAAACACTGGAAGCATTAACTTCAAAATTTAAACATGAAACAATACCGTTGATTTTTAGGTTTCCGCGGCGTTGATTGGTTGATCTCATCATTGTTTCTGGGTTTTCACCTCGTTGAACTTGGTGACTACAGTTTCACTGGTATTACAACCAGAGTCCTCAGGTTTTCCAGGTGCCGCGTTGAGATTTTGGCCACTTTGTGTACGACATTTTGGCGCCTTTTTTAAGCAGAGTGTTTAGGCGCCTTGGTTCTTTCTCGGAGAACCCTCTTCCACGAGCTATGGAGAGGGAACCTAACCATCCCGATCCCTATTCATGTTGCTGGGCGTCTTATTGATTTAGATCGCTTCCTTTATCAGCATCGGGTAGTATTGCTTTTCTCAAGCAATGACCGTTGATTCGTCGAAAATTATTTCATGACCGGGTTCACTCAAGGCACGCTCTCCTCAATGGCGGAATGTTAAAACTGCTTTTTATTCGTGGCCCTTCTATGCTCCAAAATTTTCTGTACAAGGTGGCCAAAATCTCAACCCAGCAACTCCGACGACTGAGGACGCTGATCGGAATACCAACGTCCTCAGCCGTCATCAACAAAGGTCTAACGCCATGACAACCCATAAAAAATGGAGACATCATTAAATACCATTATTTTAAGTTCAAACAAAGTCTATGCTGAGAAAAAACGGACGACTTAGTTTCTAGTTTAAAAAAAACGGAATTTCATATACTTTCTCAGCGATAGCATACAAATAAGACATTGCAAATATTACAACAAACGAGCAAAAAACAATTCTATCAAAGGGTAAGTGTAATGCAATATTGAAGTTGATATTCATGCGATTCAAAGTGGTATCGCGAATGTTATTTTGTCCCATGGTAGCGCGCTGTGATTGGTCAATCTAACAGAGATCGCGATAGAGTTTTGGAGAGAAATCGTCACATACTCGGCCATTTCAACCGATAGTCTTTATTCCAAAAAAAAATATTATGATGCCAAATTACTGTAAGAGAGGCACACGTTATCTCGTCACGTAAACGTAACGCCCCTGGCTGGGGTTGTCTAGGAATGGGAGAATGGCAGGGGCTGCGAGCGACCACCCTCCAAACACAGCGCCACGGACGGCACAGTCACGTAGCAGAGCCTCCATCACCTCCCCCAGAGCCATCTACATGCCGCCGGAACAACTACCTGATAACACCATGTAGACAACGCTGCTATATTCCTCCTCCAGTTGCTGCGGCAGAATGTAGATGGCTCTGCATCCGCTGAGCTGCCATCGCCGACGGGCATGTGCTCGGACAGTCGAAGACAATCAATTCCCCGGTCCATAGAATTGCGATACTTGTCAGGCTATGCGATGGAAGCAGCGGAAATTCAGCAATCATGTTAGATATACTTCTCTTGACACACTCCCTCTGATTCTTCAGGAACGTAAGGAAAAATATTAATATACGAAGGTAACAAGGTAACTGGCGTAACTTTGTGAAACATCGTTACAGACATGACGAAAGAAATAACTTGGAATATTCCACGCTGAATAATTTTATTTTTGACCTAGGGAGTGGAGGGGAATATGAAGGAAAAACACATTCATTTAGAAGTTTTACATCGTTGTTGGCAGCAGAATTTACAATTTCAAATTGTTCTAGGAAGTCAAATTTGGTCCCTTTTCTCTCAATGGGGAGAACTTCAGGCACGAAATAACTTTCACGGTCCTCCTCGATTAGGTATTTGGCAAAACTTGATGGAATCTCTCCCTCCAACCAGCACGTTTTATGTTCCCTAATGTTTATGGCTCGACCACTTTGACCAATATAGTGCAAAGTGCAATTTGGAGTACTACACTTTAACCCCTTTCATGCATGCATTGTTCATGTACCTTGATAATGACTGCTGAGCAGTCGAACCCTAGGTCGGATATGAACGTTTTAGTGTGGAATATAGCAAGTTATTTTTTCTTCATGTCTGAACGTAAGGAAATATTATGAAAGATTCATTCCACCGAAGGTTTCTTGAAATTCCAATGGAACTACAAATCCATGCTAAACAGTTTTCCGGCACTTCCAATTGTGATAAAGTCATTAAATGAATGATCACTAAAAACGTGCACGGAGCATTTTGTTAATATTGTTTACAGCAATCCAGCAACCTTCTAGTTTCTCGGGGAGGACAGTGCCACTGAATGCCTACATCAAGGATCAATTTTTGAGCTTTTACAAATCTGTAACATATGCTTTATTAGGGCACCTAGTGTTAAATGTGTCTCAATCTAGCAAAATCGAAAAGTGTAATTTCTTAATGTTGAAGATAGTGGCTGCGTTATCTTGTGGTGCAAAGAAGGAATTTTCCATAGCAACATCTCTAATATTTTTTTACTTGGCCGGATAATCCAAACAGTGCACTTTGACCGTATTTATCCGCTAAAACTTGTTACCCGGTTACAAATAGTTCCAAGGCTGGGTAACTCGTCGTTTCATTGGATCATCGAACCCGGTGGACTCCGGTGCCAGACGATGCTCCACGAATGGACGCTCTCCTTCCGGGGGGCAGAGGAGAAACGCACTCGGCGAAAACCACATCAAACCCAGCCTCACGTCCAATATTTGTTGTAACCCTAATTTTAATGAACTTGTTTGAATAAATGTTCCCACAAAATTGCTGCTGGCTCTTGAGAATAAGAAAGTGATGATTCGACAACATTGCCATTAATTTCAAGGCCCACTCACAGTGTCTGACTTGAGTAATATGCTCCAATACAGAGCTACAGAACCCTTGGCCGATGTGAGTCCATGACGTGCCTTTCCTCTGACAGTGACGATCTGATTTTCACTCTCCTCCCGAAGATTGTATACTCCTCGTTTTACTCTCACTATAGTTGAATCGATGTGAGGTTGGAGGTCCATAGTAATTACCTCAATAGGTACTCTCATTTTTTTCTTTTATTAAACACAGAACTAAATTGAAGAACGTGATGGGAGAATCAAAAAACTTTCTCCTTTTCCGTTCCTCTACCGAGATCCCGATTTTATCACTGTGAAAAACTGCAATAGACATTTAAATTTGAGTATATAACATTAATTACGTGTCATAACTATGAGGTTTTCTGTTTTTCATGTTTATCGGAGTAGTGAATTTTCAACGCACTTAGTTTAAGCGCCGACCTCAGTTGCAAACATGAATTCTGCCAAGAACGAACTGCAAATAGATACTAGGCTCAACTATTCACAGCGCAACTATTCAGGGACGATTAAAATTACTCAATGGAGTTAAAAAAAAAGGACAAAGTAATTCTCTCTAAAATATCTACAACTGGTTAACTTTGTGTGCCAATATTTTTACGGAAATGAGAGAAAGTCGTATAATAATGATTGGAAAGACAATAATTAAATTTCAGGTAATGCATAAAAAATAGCTTAAATTTTTATCATTCATATTTGTTAAAGTATTTACTGGCATTCTGGCCTGGTTCGGTTACACAGATCACGACAAAGTTTTAGACCCCATGGGCTCAAAATGTTAATCTTCAACAACGTCTGTCCGTTAAGAGAACCGTACTTTGTACTTTATCACGTCAAACAAGTGCATTCCGACCACAGTGCCGCGACGAAACAGCCGGGGAAATCGTGATATGTGAATGGCGCTTACTATCAGTGGCACCATCTGGTATCTTGACGCGACGGGATTTGCATCGCTCTGCTCGAGACGCCTAAATCGCAGTTAAGAGCCGGCGCCTGGTGGCGCTCGTATCCTAGTCATAATTTTGCATAAAGGAAACATTTTAGCCGACTTAAGTCGTCATGGCGGTCCGGAATCACCCATTAGCAGTGAGTCTATGTTCCGTTATCTTCTGTCATCGTTCCGTTGAGGGTTTTATTTAACGGAGGTGAGTGAAAGATCCGTCACTTGGATGAGGACAATTCTTCAAGCTATTACTTTTACGATTTTATGGTAAGACGTTTACCCTTTTAACCTGCACTAAAATGCGGAGTCCCTCCGATTATAAGACTGAGAAACTAATTTCTTTTGTTATTAAAAAAATTAAGATTTCTATTCTTGAAGGCTTCAAACGAAACAAATAACGAGAAATAAAAATATACCGATTATAAACGCAACTTCTGCGCTCAAAGTTTTCATGCCTTGAAAACATAGTAAAATAATCATCGCTTTGATCTCCCTCGCCGTTGTGAGAGAAACGCCGCTCTCTTATACGCCGCTAATACCGCGCGCCTTCACGTCCCAATTGCGATTACTTCGGAGGGATAAGTTTGGACGCGCAGTGGCACCATGAACCCGTTTCACATTATAAAAGGTCATTACAGTCAAAAAGGTGGTATACTTAGTTCAGTAGTACTTGAGCCCCACATATAACATGTTACAAATGACGGCTTTTGTCCCTACTAAAATTTCATCTACGAATCCAGTTCATTCATCTTTGGAAAAAAGAAATATTTTCCCTAGTTTGGGAAAAATTAGCTTCACCTCTGTGAATATCCGTGTACTGTCCTTTCATGATTATTAATCAATCAGGATTTTTTTCCAATACTTAAACTGATATTTTAGAGTACATAATCATTTTAATTACTACAAAGAATACTCGTTTAGTTGACTCTACAGCTAGACTTGTAACTGAGGATAATTTCTCACCGTTCCCTAATTCAAAACCTTTTCCCACCCCTCAATACTTAGCGGAGACAAGTGTAAGAAACAATGCGAACTTATGATCTTACCCGCGTCAATGGAAACTCCCTTCCTTAGACTGGCTGATAAAAAGGGAAGATTTCATACCTGCAAGAGAAGAGGGAAGTTCAATTAAATTAAGTCTTCATTCAAAAATAACATACTGATATGATTTACATTAGGGTTCCACAATTAAAAATGTTTTAACAGACATAATGCAGAATATTAATTTACCGCTTTGGAGTCCATAGATAAAATACTAGACTTAGCGAAGGATAATTTATAAAAACTGTGTACATTTACATTTAAAGCTGTTTCAGCTTCTATGGGCCTCTATAATGTTAAATCAATAGGCATAAGAATAACTTTGTGAAAATGGCAAGCTTTTCAAAACGTCTTGTTTCTGGCAATCGCCATTTCAGCGAATATATACAATTTTACATAATCATAAAAACAACTCCAATTCAAGAACACATAGCTCAATAGCATAGCATAGCTTGTAAGGATAGCTTGCTCAATAGCATAGCTTGTAAGGAACCAACACACACGAAAAGTGCAGACGCACTCGGTAAATATGTATAACGCAATCGGCAGACGCCCAAAATGAAATGAAAAATAGGAAAGCACCGTTTATATATAGTAGATACTAGTTCTGAGGTTCTCAAAAAAAGAAGGATGTTTACAGAAACTCAGACTGCTGCATATAATTCATAAGTGCCGGTTGACATATAACATGCCAGTTCTCTGCAAAACAGCCAAATAGTTCTCTGTGAGGAATATTGGTAAAGAAGCGACCTAGAAAATGAAAGTGGAATGAGCACACTAAGCGCGAAGTATACGGTCAACAGCACAATGATTTATAGAGACTGTTACATCTCTGTGGCCTTACTGATGGGAGAAGAATCAGGATGCAGAATAGGTCGATACTGTATTAATTATATCTTCGGGGTAAGTAATCCAATAAAAAGGCGATAAACACCTTTCCTGCACATATCTGTGGAAGCCACTCCCAGGGTGTGTGATACGGGGTGATTCCACACCAGGTGTATGCAGTGCTCGTCCCAGGTCTAGGTAAAGATTCACTTGATTCCCCGGCTGCTAGGTGCAGACCGAAATGCAGAAAACTATGCACGTTGAAACCGGTAACTTGGAGAGTGCTACGCTGGCGAACTTGCTAACATTCGGTACACGGGTTAGGACACTACCAGTGATTGGTACTACTAATACTATCAATTCATGAATGCTACGAGATACGAATTCATGTGGAAAATAAAACGATGTGGGACATTTCAAACGAAATGATACGATATTAAAAGTGATAAGTTATTAAACAAAAGTAGAAAATCAAATCTACCCATCAATCCTCGACCTTCATGATGGAACGCAGAAATGGTTACTACAGACGCGTAAAATTATTTAGCATTCCATACAGAGACTGAAAAATGAAAAATAAATTTAAGAGCTATAAAGATATAAGAAAGTCTATTGTAACAAGAGAAACTGGAAAGGCCATATTCTTTAAATATTCTTCAACAGGGTAATAAGAATTCCAATGAATATGCCCCCAAAAGGGAAAAGAAGGGTGAGGAAAACAGCTTAGATGGCGAAACGGAACAGGCAGAAATGCCTCAACCTAGCTCCGATCGGGTGTCATACAATTGATAAATATCAAGTTAAACACATTGATTAAAATGGTAGTAGGAATTCCATTACAAATTACTTAGCTTGCAATATGTAAGCACCATTATGTATGTAAGCTAGTCTTATTTATCTTATTAACTTTAGCTTTACAATTTAATAAATATCCTACAGTGTATGCATTTTGCAAACCAGTATTGTGCGTAATATGCCTATATTGTAGGATAAACGAGAATACGTATTTTATGCCTGAAATTACTTCAGCCACCAGAAGTTGAATAAAGGTAAACAAATAGATTTGCCTTGCTATATGAAATTATTTTTGCGATAGCAACAGTTGATTCATGGTAAGTGATGCAATGGAAAGTTGGAGAACTCGAGTCAGCGAAATAAAGTGGGTAATAGTCGATGACTTGTGAAGCGACGGATACAGAGTAATTAAACGACAATGGGATAGCAGGAGTGAGCGTCATTCTGAATAAAAAATGGGAAAGAAGAGTGTACTAATATTGGCAGTGCAATGAGAGCATTTTGATGACGAAGCTAGAAGGAGAATAGGCCGACTAAGTAGTAGTCCAGGCCTACATGATCATGTACAGTAGGCCCGATCATGAAACAACTTTTTTCGAAATTCTTAGTTCGACAAACGGCAAAATGTAGCCCGCAGTACCCAAGGAACAGAGAAAATTTTTTTGTTTCAGTAGGTTGACATCCTACTCTGCCGCAGAGGTCATTTATGTTGAGGGTAGGCAACCCACAACGCACATCCACTTTTTACGTTATTTTGGCTGTAAATGTCGCGATTCAAGCATTTTTTCAGTCGATGCTGTACCATTCATGTCAGGAATTGTCGAAGTAAGCCACAGAGATCGGATGATCACTTGTTTATACGATAACTGGTCTTAGAATGCAAATAAACATGAAAAAATGTGAAAATTGCTTTATTATTGACTTATTTTGGAATTTACCGCACTCTTATGGGTATGACAGTACGTATACGGCCCCTTACCCTCTGCTCTGGTCTCGAGAATCCCCCACCTCTCCTATACCCCGCCCACGAACTCATACGAACGATACTGTACTGGCTACAATGTCTACGACAAAGGGTTTTGTGTTCAAAATGATGCAGCTCTTTGCCCACCGTAAATGTCAACAATGAAGACTCAGGCTGCATCTTACGTAAATAATCAAAATGTTAATCATGACAGCAGCACAATTTTGAGCCATCTAGCGGAACAATTTATGCGCCTCGACTACCTAAGAATGTCTTTTGCTTAGCGCATGGTCTGCCGAGGCTAGATTCGCGTGTCGGAGTGAATTATATTATTTTTTGTGGAGTAGCAATTAAAAAGTGCGATGAAAGTGGCGACACTTTCGTCTTTGGAATGCAACAATTCATTTGGGCGCTCCTCAAAAGTTGTCTGGAATAAATCTGCCCACATTTGAAGATGTTATGAAATACTAAAATTGGGTGGAGATGAAAAAGCGGCAAGAGAGAGAAGGATTTGATCCATCGGCCCAGGAGATTACGCAGGTTGTCGCCGACAGTGTGTAGCAAGTGTGGAACGACGCGTATTGTACCTGCTATCTTAAACCGCGGCATCCTTACTTCAGTTTTGAGATATTATGAGAAATATAGAAACATTATGAAGAGAGCAAAGAAGGAAAACTCACCTGTTGTCCAAAAAGACTTGAAACAGTTTAAGAAAGATGCTAAAAGTCTGTTTGATATTTCTCAATGCATGTATCTTCCAAAACTGGCCAAGTGCATCTGTAAGCCAAAGATAGTATCTATGAAAGAATAAATACCATTCCTTTTGCACCAAAGATCAGCCAGGGAGCTTGTCATTGGGACCGTTGATTGGTAAACGACAGAAAAGGCATAGAAAATATTGTATCAAAGAAGAAAGAAAAGGGGCAAAAATGAAGGAAATATTTAAAAACAGAGCGTCAAAATCCTTTGCCCAGGAAATTGGATCTAAACTGAAGTCATTGAGCGCCAAAGTTCCAGATGATACACCGTCTGTGTTCGAAGATGAATGGCAACCACCCTCCCACCCGTCCTATCGATCAATTTCATTAACGTCGATTATAGGCAAGATACTCGAACATATCGTCGTTAGCAATATCATGACGTTCCTGGACAGTCGTAACTTCCTTCATGGCTATAAGCACGGCTTTCGGAAAGGTAGATCATGTGAAACACAGCTCGCGCTCTTTCTTCATGACGTTCTCAAATCTGGTGAATCGAAAATGCAAGTGGACGCATTATTCCTAGATTTTAAGAAAGCTTTCGACACGGTACCTCACAACAATCTTTTATACAAATTACAGTCATGCGGGCTGAACAAAACAGTAGTAAACTGGATACGCGACTTTCTGAGTGATCGTAAGCAAAAAGTAGTTCTTGACGGAATTAGCTCTGATGTAGTCAAAGTGACATCAGGTGTCCCAAAAGGAAGCGTAATCGGCCCCCTTTTGTTCATTATATACATAAATGACCTATGCTCTCGAACTAGCAGTAAAATACGTTTATTTGCTGACGACGCTATCATCTATCGCGAAATTAGTGATCACTCTGACTTTGAAATTCTATCATCGGATTTAAACAACGTTCATGTGTGGAGCCAAGAGTGGGGACTCGAACTTAATCTGAGCAAATGCACGGCGGTACATTTCTTGCGGAGGTCGTAATACAGAGAGGTAATACAGAGAGCCAACGACTTCAGAGGGTCTGCAAAAGCTAATAGACCAAATGTGTATAGCCTTGTACTTCGATGGGAGAAAAGACAACACGGAAGTCAGGGAATTGTGCAGCAACAATTAAGTGCGCATCACGACTGCCACCGAAGAGCAGGTAGTTTTTCTCGCAGAACCCGGCGGGGTTTATTTGGGAGATGCATCACCTTTAACAGGAAATTCTGAGAGCCTCGAAAACACTACCCTCGACTTTTTCGAAGCCGCTGAAAGTGACGCGTCTCATATACGGTGCATCGGTTGTAATGGTTGTCAGACGAACACCGGCTGGAAGGGAGGTGCTATACATTTTATCGAAGTGCGTCTGGGGCGTGCCTTACAGATTTCTGTGTGCCAGCTGCACGCAAACGAATTCCCCCTTCGACATATAATGGAGAAGTTTGATGTGCCGACGACCGGACCAAGTTGCTACAGTGGGCCAATAGGCCAACTGAAGACCTGTGTGCAGGTGCCTGTGGTAAAATGTCAGACATATAATGGAGAAGTTTGATGTGCCGACGACCGGACCAAGTTGCTACAGTGGGCCAATAGGCCAACTGAAGACCTGTGTGCAGGTGCCTGTGGTAAAATGTCAGACAATGTACTTGATCTGCCTGACCCTGAACTACATTCATCACTCATCAGCACACACCAAAAATACCCGCTGGACATGGCTCGTGGTAATGCCAGTGGATGCATCCCACAAGAGCTGGCTGGTCGCAATCCTGGTGAAATTGATAACAGCAGGTGCGGAACAACGGCCAACAGCGAAATGCGCGTTTACATAGGAACAAGACGACCTACAGTGGCTTTGAAGGCAATAGCCCAGATTATGATAAAGCTCTATGTATCAATGTGGTTCAAAATAAAGATAAACTGGATGATTACCGAATGAGAAAATATGCTAGGGAAATGCTTCAGAGATCAAGACAATTCCTTAAAAAGTACAGAGAGGTTCTTGAGAAATTCGTCCAGAGCAACACGTTCTTCGCTCATCCAGAGAACATCCTCATTGCAATGGTGATTGATGAAAGGGCCGAAGTGCGAAGAGTTGACTTCCGGAGGATAGTCAGAAGAAGACATCAAGGCTTTTTACAGCCCTCTTAAACTTTAATGCATCTGACTACACCAATATCATCGGTTGAGAGTACACTACAGTCAGCGCCCCACCACTCCTGAATCACATCTCGACAGAGGAGCTTGAATCTATGCTGGCCGACCAGACGGAGGGAAGGTCACCTCGGATCAAAATCCCTGACTTACACTGCCACACTCAAGCTGTCGAAAGACATGTGAAAATGGTGACAGAGGCATCGGGGAGCAAGAGCACAGCGGAGAAAAGGGATGGAAACATCTGTCAGAAAATCCAATCAAAGAAACAAATGCCAAAGTTTGGATCCAAAAAAGATTACAGCGTGACTGATAAGTTATAAGACTTGAAGGGTGGGTGGATACGGGAGGAAATCGAGTTGCAGCTACCTCCACGTGGTAAGTAATCGGTCACCCTGAGAGCCTGAGTGGTACCGGTCCTCATGGTGGGCGAAGAGCTGCAAAGTTTTGGAACACAGAACCATTTTCGTATACGATGTAGCCATCGCAGTGCGTTGATAGGCGGGTCATAGTGAGAAGAAGAGATGGTTGCTTGAGAAAGGGAAAGGGTGATGTTCTACTGAAGGGGAAGCGTCATATGAGTGCTATCATGCCCATACGAGTGCGGCAAATTACAATATAAGTCATTAATTAAGCAATTTTCACAGTTTTTCATGTTTATTTGCATTTTAAGACTAGTTATTGTATAAACACGTGACCATCCGATCTCTATGGCTTACCTCGACAATTCCTGACATGACTGGTACAGCATCGACTGAAAAAATGCTTGAATCGCGACATTTACAGCCAAAATAACGTAAAAAGTGGATGTGCGTTGTGGGTTGCCTACCCTCAACATAAATGACCTCGGCGGCAGAGTAGGATGTCAACCTACTGAAACAAAAAATTTTCTCTGTTCCTTGGGTACTGCGGGCTACATTTTGCCGTTTGTCGAACTTAGAATATCGAATAAAGTTGTTTAATGATCGGGCCTAATGTACAGCCCCACAGACGAAATTTTGTGTGTCCGTCGTATGTTGTAAGGTGGCGACTCTTGTCCTCACCTTACAACATGAAGAAGAATGCGGTTGCGACAACCACACACTTTGAACAATATTCACGCGAGTGATACATATGGAAGATGTCTGGAGACACGGCACGGAGAGACGGTCGAGGCACAAAATCGACTTCATGCTTGTCAGAGAGAGGTACAAAAACCAACTGAGGAAATATAAGAGTTATCCAGTTGCAGATATAAATAAGGACCATGATATAGTGATCATGGATAGCCGCTTAAGTAGGAAAAGGAAAAAATCTTGAAGATACAACCGCGATGGAGAACGAAAAACTTGGGGGAAAAACATACCAGAGAATAATTCGGTGTGGCAATATAAGTAAACTGGAGGTAATGAAAAAGAACAGCACATACGACAGATGTAATGTACTGAAGAAAGCGATCATGAAATATGCATACGAGCAAATACTGAGGATGAGAACGGAGAAAAGATGGTCATGGATCATGACCAAGATTAAAGTTCTAATTTACGAGAGGTGTAAATACAAGAATAAAAATAATAAAGATGAGACAGACAACTACCAGAACCTACTGAACCAAATAATACAGGAATTCAAAAAGGCGAAGGAAGAGTTGATTGAAAGCTGCTGCGACGGAATCTGCGAAAGCGTTAAGAATGGAAACACTGAGACAGAATACAGCCCAGTGAGGTGACAATGCACAAAAAATAAGTTATCCTATAATATAAATGAGACAACGGCCTCTTTCCTCGGATTTCGGCCTTCAGTGAATCGCGCGTCTTCCTTTTTTATTCATTTCAGATTTTAGATAAAATATTTTACGGTTCAGTCCTAAATGCTTTTTGCGTACTCGTTATGAAATCCTGGCAGAGCAAAATTATATCACTCTTCACTATTCCTCAAAGAACCTGCGTACTATAGGTGTAGCAAAACTTGGGGGCACTCGCTTGTGAAGATCATGACGCAAAGGAGAGGAAAGCATACATGAGATGTGAGTTGAAGAGGCCGGGCCTTTTTCCAGAGGATCCTGCGGGAGTCCTTCGATTACTTTGCCCGCTAATCAACGCTTGGTTTTCGGTCAGTGTCATCTAATCCTCCACTGATGAGTGCCACCAAGTTTCTCTATACCTATACCAACTTGAATAAAACTTGTCTCTTCTCTGCACCTTAGCAAATCTTTTGAATATGTTTTTCGCAAGATCGGTGAAAGAGGCCGAGGAGTTCGACTCCACCTGCTCCATTTCTCTACACCGCCCACTTCGTGATCATGTAAATTCTTGTGTTAAGGGAGTGCTCTATTTATTTTACTAATATGAAGTGAAAGCCCCTTTTAAAAGCACAGGAAATATGCGTCGTCATGATCCAACTAACCTTTAATCGGTAGCACTCAAATGCACTCACATATGGTCGCGTACGGCCATAATGACCCTAAAGATAGACACAAAAGCTGCATTACAGATGTTAGGAGTAGAAGAGGAGCAGGATGCGGGACAGACCATACGCTGGTCATTGCAAAACTTAGACAGAGAATTTGTAGAAACAAGAGAAGAAAACAAGAGACTAGACCATAAATATAAATTAGAAACTTGAAAAATCAGGCTGTTAAAACGAAGTTCGGACTAGAACTCAAAAATAAATTTGAAGTACTATCCATAGAGGAGGAAAACGATGAAACCACAGGTGTCAATGAATAATGGAATAAAATTAAAGACACAATACAAACAGCATTAGAAGAAATAGTAGGAACCAGAAAACTAAACAAGAAATCTTGGGTAAGTGAAGAATGCAGAAATGCACTAGAAGAGAGAAAAAAATCTAAACAAAAGTGGTTAGCAGCTAACACCGAAGAAAATGAAGATAATTATCAAAGGTGAAATAGGGAAGTTAACAGAATGTTGAAGACAGCTAAAAGGAGCTTCCTTAAATACCAGCTGAAAAAAGCAGAAGAGGTCAAATAGCAATACAAGAGACTTTTATCGTACCGTACAATATTTCAAAAAAGAAGCCAATCCAAACAGTTTTAGGGTAAAAAATGCAAAAGGAAAAGTATCATGTAATCAAGCTAAGAGCCTTAAGATATGGAAAGAACATTTTGAACAACTTCTGAATGGCAAAATAAAAAAGGTCTCAGGAACATTGACATGCCAAAATGTACAACTCCATATCAGTGAACCATCCCTAAAAGAAGTAGAAGAAGCTATATCGTCACTTAAAAATGGTAAAGCTCCAGGGGGAAGATGGAATACCAATCGAAGCCCTGAAGTGCGGTAGGAAAACATTACTGGAAGAAATACATAAACCTATCTTGAGAATTTGGAAAAAAAAAGAAAAGTTGCCAGAAGAATGGAAGGTAGCAGTTGTAGTACCCATACACAAAAAGGGAGGCAAACAGAACTGCAACAACTTTTGAGGAATATCCTTAATCAACACAACATACAAAATTCTATCCAAAATCATATGTAATAAGGTAACAGGTAACTCAGATGAAACATTAGGGGAACATCAAGCAGGTTTTAGAAGAGGGAAATCCACAACGGACCCATTGTTCATTTTAAAAATGGCACTGTCCAAATATTGGGGATACAATAAATCTGCCCATCTTCTTTTCGCAGATTTTTTAAAGGAAAGGACAGTATAAATTGTGAACAGTTATGGGACAGACTAAGAGTAGAGGGTATACCTTAAAAGCTAATTAGACTGGCAGGAATGTGCATAGATGAATCGAAATGTAAGGTTAAAATAAATGACGAATTTTCAGTTACTTTCAAAGTAAATACAGAGGTCCGACAAGGAGACGGTTTGTCACCACTACTGTTTAATTTGGCAATAGAATTAACACTGAGAAAGACAAAGGAGTTAAATGAAGACTTGTTTGTGGGCACCAAAGTCAATGTACTGGCATTCGCAGATGACGTCGCCTTGCTAGCAGAAGACGAGGATAGCCTCAAAAACCTGTCTATGGAATTGCTATCTCAAGCAAGACTAGTGAGGCTAGAAGTAAATGAATAAAAAACCAAATATCTTAAAGTAGAACGAAACCCATAAGGAATAGCCAAAATTGAATTTAACACGCACAAATTTCAAAGAAGTAAGGATTTTAAGTACCTCGGTGTAACTATTGACCAATACAACAATGAAGAAGCTGAAATAGAAACAAGACTTTTAAATGGAAACAAATGCTATTGGGTATTTTAAAAATATTAAGGAAGAAAATTCTTTGAAGAAAGACTAAAAAACAGACTACAAAACAATTATAAGGCCAGTAGTCCTATTTGGCTCAGAGATATGGGCAATCAGTAAAAAGACGGGAAAAAAACTTATCACCTTGGAAAATAAAATACTAAGGACAATACATGTACCAATAAAAGAAGAGGAATAGTAGCGAATTAGGAATAACATGGAGCTAAGAGAACTCCACAAGGTAGCAGGCATCGTGGCAGAAGCAAAATGTAGAAGACTGAGATGGGCGGGTCATGTAAATAGAAGAGAGGGTTGTTCATTATTGAAAACCATAATGAAGGGGAGACCAATAGGAAAAAGACCTCCTGGAAGATCAAGACTGAGGTGGACCGACCAGATGGGACTGAGGGACATGAGGAGGAAAATAGGAGCGGAAGAAAACACCATGCAGGACAGGCCGAGGTAGAGACCAAAAACCTTTTACGGTTTGAATGGCCACCTAAGTAAGTATAGTAATGTCGATTTATACACCGGGGTGCATACTACTAAGTATAAGAACATTTTTGTTAGATTTCCCTTGATAGCCTGTCAAGATGATATCTTCGTGCTTATAGATAACAATGCTGATACGAGCTTATTTTGTTTTTTAAAAGAAGACGGTTCTTCTCTTTTATTTCGATTTTGCGTTCCAACAAGAGTAGTTTTGCTCTCCCTAACGTCATTCACAAGATTCAAGAGAGGTAAAGAAACTATCAGTTGTCATGTTTCTACCCTTGTTTAGAAAACGCTGTACAAAATGTTTGACAATATTTTCGCCTACGCCTTCTGTGCTTGCCCTCCCCTCTTATTTGCCTGGGTAGGGATGACCACGTATCTGATTTTTGCGTCGGTAGCAATGCAAAACTTATCCCCAAACTTGTCTGTTTTATTCCCCAAGTATTGTTCAAGGGGCACCTACATTTCGTCGGATACAGCTGCTCTTCGACGGTAATACTTTCGCTAAGTTTGTAGCATGCTAAACAATCGTCAACAAACTTATTGCAAACTTTTGAAACCAAGCAAAAATATTTAGCTTCTAATATCCACCGGTTAAAAGGTAGCGAAAGCGATATTTTCGTGGAATTTAATCCGCGTAGCACGGAACGTTTAATACAGTGGAGAAAATTACGCGAGTTTCCATCACTTAGGGTTCATTCCCAAAAAATAATGAGTTTGGATCCAGTCGCATTAGTCTTAATGCATAAAAAAGGTATGACTTAGGAATTGGGGAGAGTTTGTTTCCCCCGACTTTCCAGCGGAGTCCGGGGATCACCTCACCAACGGCGAAATTCACCCGGAAAAGGGGCCCTTTGCTTTTTATGTTCAATTTCCCTCCTCTTCTTTCCTCCCTCACGAACCAACTCTTTAATTCTCCAACCCCTCCCGGTTTTCCCCAACCCCCACCTCCTCACCGCAGCCAGAGTATAAAAAAAGCTGCAGGAGATTGGAGTGACCATTAATAACTCCGCACCACGCCCCCTCTACCCGCGCTGCTCTCCTCCCCTCCCCCTTGGGAGTGTAAGCAGGACGCAGTGGTCCTGCACGTCCTACTCGCTTCGCGCAACGGTGGGCCGCCCTCAGCATCCATTATCCCCCCCCCCCCTGGGCATGCACATTGAGTGAATGGACGGGACAACACCCTCTTGAGATAAACGCTCTGGCTGCGCTATGACCTGCGAGCGAAATGGCGAAATCACAGTAAAAATATATTTCTTAACAAATCGGAAGTGACGTAAACTCACGAGGTACTTTATTCGAATTCATATTTCGTAGTTCGAGTAAAGGCTTCCACGGTGAGTTAGAGGAATTGACTTAATTTTCGTGAGAATCGCGTTGTTTTGTTACAGTGAAAATAGTTTTGCCAGCGTTACAGCTGGCGTCCTCAGGTCTAAGTTAGGTCTTGTCTATCCTAATGTAGTTGTTTTGAGATCGCTGCCGTGCCCTGATTGGTTGGCTGCAGTTTGTCGTTATGGCGGGAAAGTTGTTGGCACTTGGCCCGAACAACCGTTTCCACGAGTTATGAAGCTAGTACCCGTCTTCTCTGTTGAAGTTGTCTTTTGGTGTTTGGTGAATTCTAGTGCATCCCTGATGAGCCGGGGGAAGTATCGGTGTTCCTTGGCGATGACCTTCGTATCCGTGGAGTAAATGAAGTTGAATTAGTGAAAGCAAGCCCCTAATCCACGTGCATCAGGATAGTCTTCATCGCCCGAATGATTTAAGAGTCGAGTCTCACACAGAAGGCTTCAATTCCATTCAAAGAGCACATTAGGAGAGGGATAGAAAGAGGCTACTATAACTGTGCAGAAGGACCTTATCCTTGACCCTCCTCACCTTGGCGTATAAAGCGCCTACTTCCAAATTCAACTGCCTTTTCACCGCGATCATTTCTTCTTCCTAGCCCAAACCCTCCTACTTGTAATCCGTCCCTCTCTTCCCCCACCACTGCATTCCAGTCATCCATCACTATCAGGTTTTTCTTTCCCGGAACTTCTCTAATTATTTCTTCTACTTGCTCGTACACCTCTTCCACCTCTTCCTCCCTATGGTTGCTCGTAGGCATGTATACCTGGACCAGTACGAAATTCGTCGGGCGTGCTTTTATTTCTACCACTAATATCCGGTCGCTCACCTGATCAATGTTTACCACCCTCAGCCCAATTTTTTTATTCTGTACCATTCCTACCCCACGTTGACTCTCGTTTCTCCCACTATAGATTACCCTGTAGCTATCACTCCAATAGTCCGCACTATCCTTCCATCTCACTTCGCACAATCCCAAAGCATCTCTTTTTCCTTTTTTCTATCTCCTGTTTCATTTTTTAAGCTTCCCGGCCCTCATCATGGTCTTTACGTTCCAAGTTCCTATTTTTACCACTGTTTTCCTCCTCCTCTTCCTCTTTTTCTTCTTCTTCTCCCTCCTATCCCTTGTATCCGCCGATGACGATGCTGTGCAAGGATTTCGTGTGATGACGACCGCGGATACCTTGTGCATAATTCCACCAATTTATTCCACGGTATACTAGTTTCAATGCAGCGGCTTCATCTTCAAGTACCTTTTTATTTTTATTATTTATAATGTACTTCCACAAGGTCGAGCCTGAGAGCATTGAGATAAGTATTGAAAGTATGTGGCTTGCAGTGGTTTGCAATTTTTTAAAGTAGCAGTTGTTTTTTCTCAAGTTTCTAGGGTCAGTGAGATCAGTTAACTGTGTTTAGTTTCACTGACACCCGTACCTTGATTATATCCCTTCAGTACCCTTCGGAATTGAGCTACATTTAGTCTGTTGAATTTTCCTGTATCACTGTAGTTAGAGCCAGTTATTTGTTTGGGATTATGTGCCCTATCGTTGAGTGTCAGTTTATTCCTTAAATTTTAGTAAAAACACCTTACCGGAAAGAATTTCTTAGCTTCATTGGATTTTTTGCTTGATTTTCATCGCCGTGGATTCCACTTTGATGTAACGAGTGAGAGATTCACTGTATTTTTGTCGCTACGAGAGTTTGTGAACCAGAACAGGTTGACAAATTCGAATACCTGGGGACATAAATTACTAGTGATTGGAGGCCATACTTTGACGTGAGCCACAGAATTCATAAAACAAACCAGTAGTATTATCAGCTTAGCAGATCAGCTGTGGGCAAGAGGGAAACATCAAAGAAGACAAAGATGAGGATGTAGAAAACCGTTTTCCAGCCAGTGTTGCTGTACGGGTTAGAAAGCCTAACGCTACTAGACAAGCAAAGGAGTAGATTCCAAATCTGTGAGATGAGATACTCAATAAGAGCAGTAGGGCGCACTAGAAGAGATCTTTTAAGAAATACTACAATCAGAGCCCCATTCCAGCAAAACCCGATAGAAGAGTCGATGAAAAGAATAACTTTAAGATGGTATGGACATGTGGTTACGATGAATGAGGAAAGGAAGCTAAAAGCTGTGATTGAGGCAAGACCGGAAGAAGGGCGAGGAAGAGAACACGATCAAGGCTAGAATGGGAAGGATATGTGGAGGGATTGGCAGCCAGGCGCGGAAAGAGCTTCTTGAATGAAGTGAAGCGTCTCGATCCGAACAGGACCGAATTTAGAGAGTGGATGAGAGACCCCGACGCCTAACAGCGAAAGTGGATTTGAGAAATAAAGAGAAGAAAAGTTCGTGTGGGTTTAATAGTGGCGCTTATTTTATTCCAAATTCGAGTGATGTAGGATTTATTAGGCATTAAATAATATATTTGGTGAGAAAACGCATAGAAGTCTCAAACTTATAGCTGCACAACCCACCGTAGCCGTGCGCTTGGGGTCAGCTTGTTCAAGATGACCGTTCTTAATTAAAGAAAGAAGAAGCTTCAAATACTATTTGAAGCTTCTTTCTTTAATTTAAGAAAGAGTTCCACAAGTTCAAGCCTGAAACTATATGTTTAATGATCGTTCTTCTTGGTGAAATCACCGTCACTATGGTAATTACAGTCACTTAGAATCTCCTCTGATACGAAAATTTCAACCATTTTGGCGTGTTGCCATGCCTTCATAGATAAACTGGCCAGTCTTTCCCAAAAATTTTTCCACATCGCTGACTACCTCAGAATTCTCACCTTGGATTACGTTTGATTCATTTAAGTTGAAGGGGGACCCAAAGTGACTCACTTTAAGTGTAAGGAGTTGCTTTCTCTTATTTTATTCTAATGCTATATTTTTTTCAACTGGAAAAGATTTACCTCAACATTCCCAAAAGACATTGAAACAGTTCCTCCTAGGAAGTCTCTTTCCTACCGATCAATGATCTGTACTACCCGTCTACCACTGTCATAAATCGCCCCAAATTCCATGCTATGTCTTTGCCTTGCTGTACACAAGTGATTCCTGTTCTTTATATCATTGGCATCATAAAGGAAGTAGTGTTTAAGTTCAAAAAGTGGAAGTAATTTGGCGTATTTGTATTTGTCAAGTCAATCAGTCGTGCTATACACCTCCCTGACTATTAGCTGCCGTCCGACAGAGGGCTACCGTTATTCCTGATCCATTCCAAATTATTATTTGTAAAACTAGTGTCTTTCCCTTCATCTTCAGTAAGGTGCTCATGAGTACCTCAATTGGTGATAAAATCCAATTTTAGCCGTCTTCGTGATTTTCTCCAATTCATCCTCTCGCTCCAGTGAAGAGTTGAAATAAAAGAAAAGACAAAGTTCAACTTCTTATACCGCTCCTCTTCCTGTTCACTTTTCCCGAGCTATCAATGCTTAAACTGAGCAGTTATGAGGGTTCTTGACTCACCTTTTAAAATCCCATAACTCGTAATTGAAGAAAGCTTTTAGGATTCAACTTTGATTCTTGTATGATGCAACAGATTTCGTCGCGCAGTTCACATCCTCGGGTGCAAACGTAGTCCAACTAAACGCATAGGTATCATTGCAGTGCAGTGCAATTTAAATGGGGGGCTGTAGGTCTTGGAGGGTAGATGGTTGAGTGGCTAGAAAGGTGAAGGTTTGTTCGGTTGGGGGAAGGAGGTGGTGGGGGGGAGAGGAAGACCTCTCGAACGAAGGAGCTCAACTGTCCAACGGTGGGATATGAGAGAGGGATAGAGAGAGAGAGAAGGCGAATGAGGTGCACGTGACCTGTAGGCCATATGTGAGCGGAATATCAAGGAAAGGAGAAGGGTACTGGAGATGTTTGACTTTTATCAGCGACACTCCAGTTTAATTTTAAATCAGCCAATGCTACAGAGCGTCCATTTACTGTGCTATCCTTTCTTCATGATGAGTTCTGGGGTCTAATTTAATGACGAGTAATTTTCTCCCAAATGGTATCTCGCAAACTGCGATCCCCGATCACACAATAATATTTATGAATCTTGTTCGGAATTTCTCGAGGTATCTTCATTTGCCGCATGCATGCGACGGTGGATGAACAATAATTAAGTCTTGTAATGCCAATTTTTTACTTTTTTTTTAATTTGGAGACCTACGAACCTTGCACATATTCAAAAATCAAACAGTTATAGTTTTGCACATCTGAATTTAACGGAAAATAGTAACGTTTAACCTATTCGTTTGCAGAAACCGTTTAATAACCAATGTTCATTAGGTTGCATTCTTTTCAGTAATAGGCCATTCCATGTAAAGTGAGCCCAATAGAAAACAAAATATTTTTAAAATGTACCAATATTATTTTTAGTTTAATATTATTAACATATTAAGATTATATTATTACATATTCTTAATATTAACATATTCAACATTCAGAAAAATTAAGTTGAAAATATTTTTTAAATGAAAAATGTAAACTCTGATGCTGGCAGTTGGTCTTTCTAAGTCTACTAGATAATTTTGATGTTTTAGGTTGCTTCTATTTAAATAATAAAAAAAAGAAATAAACAGTTGATTGTTATTGTTTGGGTGTACGGAAGGAGCAGAAGTTTGTCCTTTCATTAGAGTTGAAAGCTGTAATTTAGATAAGTTTTATATTTGTAAAATTAATTTCAAAATAATGACAATTTAGTGTTCCACCCGTGACAGCAAAAGATAAAAAAGTACATTTTATGTTCAGACCTATTTGTAGTTCATGCTTGTTATAACGTCATAGTAGGTACTTAATTAACATACTTCTTCTAACCATGAAAAACAGTGACAGAAATTGAATGCCATGAGATTTTTCAATTATTTTTCTGTCCCACCCGCGATAATTTCAAAATGGGTTTATCATATTGCATTATAGTCTTGAACTTGATGGTCATATAAAGTTATTTCTAGGTTATATTCATGGCAGGTTAACATGTACCTACAGGTAGAGGTCGTGTTTAGGTATTTAACACGTGTAGCCATGATTATTTTTAATTAAAATGAACATTTGTCCCTCCGTGACAGCAAAAGATCGTATAAAATATAGACCTAATATTATCCTCAGACTAAATGGTAGGTTATGTTTATTTTGTGTGCTAGTTTCTAGGAAAAATATAAAATATATTCATATTAAAAATACAAATTATTCAAATGAAATGCTATGAAATTTCAACAGTGTAGTTCATCTTTCCCAACTGTAACAGCTTTCAACTTCACTATTTTTACTAAATGGGTCTTCATTTTTGTAAATTTTAGGTTTTGTTTCTTTTGGAATATATCCTCACATTAAAATTAGGGCTGCCTTAACTTTATTCACACCTGTAACATTTTATAGGCTTAGAGGTTTTTAACAGTGTATTTCTTCAGAAATATGAGGAAGACTTTATCTACATAGCGGATGAAAACCTGTGGGAAGAACTTAAGAAAGATAAATAAAATATGAAAGCTATGACGAAAAAGAGAGAGCTATAGATAAGGAGAGAGGTGAGAGAAGATGAAGATGGAAATTAACATTAGCCAGGAATATTACTTAGGGACATTAGACGGAAGAAAACAGAACGAAAAAGAAAGTATGGACAGAAAAATAAGCAAACTTATACGGTCAACGAAACTACCTAAACTGCTTCGTGAGATTATTTAAATGCTCACAGTCCCTTGGGAAGGCTGTTACGAGAATTAAAAAAATGTTATCTTCCAGTCCAAGTACAAAGAAAGCAGTAATAAGCTTGTAGTAAAATTTTCCAAAAGTGGAAGGAAAAATATTTAATCAACCCCAAACAAAGTGTTCCATTTTGCAACATATTATCTTCAACGATAAAGAGGTTTATAGTAAGACGATATTAGTTGGCAGGCAGCAGGAATCAAGTATGTCGATTCTACTAAAGACACCAAAAATTGGAATCGAAATAAAGATATGAATCATCAAAGGAACATGAATATCAACGCAGGTAAACCTTATTAAAAATGACAAGCCATCAGTATAAATCAGGAGTTCAAAATTTTATGAACTTATGCCAAAAAATATTGCTTTTGCCAGTGAAATTCCGCACAATGTTTGTGTTTTCAAATATCATTCCACTTTAAATTTCCTAATTGAACTCCATTTAATTTTTTTAATGTGTTACTTGAAAAATGATTTGTGCACGTAATAATGATAAATTCAAATAAATTAGATAGGTATAATAGTTTAAATATTTGTTAGTTTATGTTGTTACACTAACAATTTAAAAATTAAACATTGTTCAAAGTCCTATAAATGAGTTTTTATCTTACTAATTCCCACCCGTTTCAAGTCCTTATCCCACCCGTGACAGAAGTTAAGTGCTATATATATAAAAAAAAGTATTAGTGATCCATATTTTCTCATATTGTAATAACTTTAGGATATTTTGTTTCATAGAATTCATCAGCATAATTAGAGCTGCTACATAAACTTCACAGATTTTATTAGTAAAAGAATGTAACCTCCAGAATCACATTATCTTGCAGTCCCACCCGTCAAATAAATTTAATGTACAGTAACAATTATGTAAAACAAAATTTTAAGCTGTAAGTTGGACCAGAGCTTGAGGAAGTATTTATGAACATAGAAGTATAGTATATTTTTTAAGTAAAATTTGAAATAATGACGATATTTATTTAAGAATAACTGATTACAGGACACTACGGTCCCACTCGTGACAATGGAAAGGCCCTTATCCCTTCACTATCGATCAAATTTAAATCAAGTTTTTAACCCAAGCAAAGCGCAGTTGTGTACAAATTAATGTTCTTTAACTCCAGCCCAAATATAAAAATGAGTCGTCAAGCTTTCTCAATAGTCAACGTTAAATTCTTTATCGGTGCCCTAAGATAAGACGTAGACATTCCTCCACATGGAGATATAACGCAGCGGAGCGCCGAGTGAAACGGGTCAGTTGGCGCCGGCTTCGGAAGCCCCAATGGCGATAGTGATTTCTTCTTCACTACATCCTCGAGTGGATTGAGCCTGGTCGAGGAGGGAGACGATCGTGTGCGCTTTATTTCGCCCTTCAGGATAGGCGGAAATGAGACCGCTTCCCTGCTCGTCCTCAGGGAGGGCCGCCCATCAAAGGACGATGCAGGACGTGGCAATTAACTCGATGGTACCCGCGGGACAAAAGGGAGGAAGGGGGGAAAAGAGTGACGCCCAGACGATTCGACAGAGAGCACTTGAGTGGACGAGCCTAAGGCCTCCATGCGCTGGTCACGAAGAGATAGAAGGGGGGGGGAAAGAGATATGGAGGATGCTCGGGAAAGGGGAGTGCTGTGATGGCTAGCGAACGTGATTCGCTTTACTTGCAATTACGTCCAAATTACGTTCATGAATAAGTACGATGTGTATTCAAGAGAATTCTAAATGAGTCAAAAACGAATAAAAACACAATATATCTTCTTCCTTGAGTGCTCAGTAATTCCTGCCAATTGTGACAGAGATAAATCCATGTAAAGGCTCTTAATTAGCAATGTGTGCGTTGCTTTGATGAAAGCTGTGACCTGAGCATCAGCATACGTACCATCTTGGTACTCTAACACCTGATTGGTTGCTTTTGGACATTCTATTCCTTAACTTCCCCATTTTTAGCTTTTTATTTTCCTGCACACAATTTGTTCGTCACCATCTCTCTCTTAATTTCCTCTTCCTCTCTGCTTCTCCTAATGTCGTCCATATATCCTATTCCCCTCTTTCCTCTTCCATCCTTCCCCTCTGCATATTACCTCTGCATATTCTGCACCCTCTGTTCACATTCTCCCTTACATCCTCCATCCATCATTTCTACCCTCTCCTTATTTCCGTAAACCACCTCTTTCCCTCCTTTCCCTCCATCTCCAAACCTTCCTCGTTCGTTTTTCTCGCTACCATCATCATTCTCTCCATCCTTCTCCAAACCCACATCTCAAACGCATCCAGTCTAAGTGCATCCTCCCTCCCCTATGATTACGTTTCCATCCCATACAGCGCCACGCTCCAATTTTGAGTAATTGTTTATATTTTATTCCAAAGACCCGTCATGAATTCTTTTCTCCGAGAAATTTTTGTTGCACTGGAGAAGTCTAGATTTGATATTTCTTGAGGTATGGAAACTGTTCATCTGCTCTATTTCATGCCCTACCAGCCAAATAATAATTTCTGCCTAATTACTTTTGGAGAACCACATTACTTTCATTATCTTAATATTTATCTTAACCTCATCCGTTTCACACAGTGACGATAATGCACTAATCATTGACAATAAGCTGCGGGCTAACTGGCTAATCAAAGACATCATCTGCAAATCTCACTCAATTTATCATCTGCTACCTTTATCTCCACCTCCATCTCCTCCATGCTTCCTTAACCATTTCCTCTGAATAAACGTTGAAAAACATCAGCGGTAGTTGACATCCATAACTCACTTCTTGTCCAATCGGAACCCATTCTGATTCTCCTTCAGTTACCCCTAATTGTGCCGTCTGGTTCATTTAGAGATTTCGAATGAGACATCTGTCCCTCACATCTAGCATTAATTATTCAGCACTTTCATTATTTCGTCCAATCTACTCGTCAAACCCCTTCTACAAATCTACGAAGCATGCATCCTGGCCATTTTCCAATTTTCTTTCTTTAAGTCCTCCTTATAGCTTTCCTATAGCATCCCACGTTCACGTTCTCTTCTTATTCCAAACTGATCGTCACCCAGGAACTCATTAATCTTGTTCTATAGCCTCCTATGATAAATTATGAGCATCAATTTAGCCACGTGCGATATTAAACTTACTTTTTTTTATTAACTTCGCATATATTGTCCCGCTCTTCTTCGATACAGGAATTAGTATAGTCTTCAAGAAGTACTCCGGCCACACTCCATCGTCATAATTTCTACGAAGGAGCGCAACAAGTTTTCGTTTTTGTTCTTCCCCATACTCTTTAGAAATTTTACAGGTACGTTATCAGTCGTATTCCCACCATATTATTCTTTTTTTCACTAATACTCTTTCGCTTTCTCAGTTAAAGATAACTGGTCCAGTGGTCCACTGCAATCCTTCTCGTCGACGGCTTCCTCTTCTATTTATAATGTACTGGATCTTATTTCCTTACATATATCTCTTTTGCAATTTATTTCCTCCTCTCATGCCTTGTCAATTATCGCTAAATTCTCCCCTCACCAAATACCTCCCGTCGTCAGTTCATTAACTTTCCAATCCGTAAATAGCGCAAACTGTTGGATTAAAAAAAAGTGACACCGAATGACACGAATATTTTTATGCGGGAAGAAGTGGACTTCTTAGAAAATATTCATTTAAAAATAGTCAGTCATTACTTGCCTAAACGTGGTGGACCCAACCTTATACGACTCTCTGCCTCTCATAAGAGCGTCGAAACCGAAGAGTAATTATGGAAACAGGTTTCAAAGTATACATTTTTTCTAATGTATAAATAAATAGGGTTGTAAAAATGAAGAATTATTTATTCCCTTCCCTATTCCATTCTGCCATGGTCTGAACTTACTCTTGAATGAGAGAGTGAAGAGTGTTTCAGTCATCGATCCTTAACACAATGCTGAATAATGCTTGTAGTGGAGGGAAAATTTATTTTAACTCTTCTGCGTACCATTCCTACCCTTTTATGGTAATCAGTTAAAGTAAATACGACAGGTCGTACTATTATATTTAGCTTGGAGAACCAATCACTGGTCTGTCCCTTCCCTCAAAGTTAATGTTTCAGAGGACCTGCTATCATCAAAGGCACAACACACACGTGAAAAGGGTTAGATCCGGAAGTAAGATAGTTTACTCAATTTACGTTTAGAACCACCCAAATATCGCTCTTTGTCTATCTATGCACGTCTTTGACCTGCAGTTGAAGCTTCACGAGTCGACGGATATACTTTAGGCAGCACTCGATTCTTTTTCAAAACACTCTCCGCACCATTACTTCTAAGATGGGCTCAATTGCAAGACTTGTCACTGGCGTTCATTTCGAACAAAATCCATGCATTTAATATTTCTCCGTATCTGGTCAACCTATAACAACCCTCCTGGTTATCCTGGAGGGTGAATCTAGTATTCTCAGGGTCGTCAATGACCCCTCATCTTCACCTCTTCCCTGCCTCAGTCAAAACATTAAGTATAGTCCCCCTCAGTCACTCATTTTCTTATGATGTGTGCAAACATGCCAGTCGTTAGTCGTCAAGCCCTCGGTTTGCAATTGATTTCGTATTATTTTGTTAACATTGGCGTCTAAATTTCGCTTGCCCAGGGAATGGGTGTTTCTGTCAAGTTCTGGTGGTTCGGCCCCTGAGAAACCTGTTGACAAGTCAATGGCATAATCGGGATCGCACTTAACATATGGACCACCAGAATCGTTCGAGAGAGCCAAAAAAATAACTTGAAATTTTGTGATCTATTGATTGATCAACGTATTTCCATCACAGTGATTAGAAAAAATACGCAAGTATGCTCTTTTTATTTTTTTCCATTCGTACGATAAGATTAGGTCCAGTATTAGGCACATCACTAAATTTTCCATGTTTTTTTTCCTTCGTCTCAAACTTTCAATTTATTTTTGTGTTTACACGATTTCTTTTTATTTCACTCACGAGTGGTTCTTATTGTTTAAGTCCAAGTTATGTCATTAGAATTCACTGGGAAAAAACTTCACGATTAAATGTAGGAAAAGAAAAGAGAATCAGCGGTGGGATAAAGTACTTACCGGCCAACCTAAGGTTCGAGGGTACAAATTAGGGATTGGAAAATCGATTTCGATTTTAATCGAAAATCGATTATCACACTCCGATTATCGATTTAATCGAAGTCAACTTTTTGTTTTGAAAAACCGATCAAAATCGATTCTAGCCGATCGATTTTCGATTTTTAGCTTGCTAGCTAAAGCTAGTGTTTGAATTTTACCAATCGAGCTGCACCAGTTCGTAAACCGCCCTCCAGTCGACCGCAAGTCAAACTCTAATCCACAACAAGCTTGGAAGGAGATTGAGGGAGAATATCCCCACGTATACAAACTAGCCAGCAGGATTTTATCTATAGTTGCCTCTTCTGTGCCGTGTGAGCGACTATTTTCTCACGCCGGGTCAATTGCAACTCAGGTGAAAAATCGATTTTCCGGAGAACATTTAAATATGTTAGTTTTCTTAAGGCCCATCCCTGAGGAACACTGGTTCCACGGCTTTGCAAACAAGAAATAAATAAAATTCTGTTTTTCATTTTGTGGTATGCCCACTTTTCAATATACAATTCCTATTGCTACTAAGCTATATGTAATTTGCTTGTTATGTTACATATGTGTTTATTAGTATCTGTTATGGATTATTACTTCCCTGTATATCTTATTAATATCTTTAAAATAATATATTGTATTAATAAATTTAACTGTATTCGGTGCTTATCCCTAGTGCTTCCATAAACCCATATTTTGCATTTTGTATATGCAGCACATCCGTATTTCAGCAGGCAATTACTTCTATGTTAAATATCGACTTCGATTTTTCGATTATTTTGGGAAAAAAAACGAATTTTTAGAAAATCGATTTTTAAAACCCAAATCGAAAGTCGATTAATCGAAAATCGATTCTGGATTTAAATTTCTAATCCCTAGTACAAATCCCACCTGGGTAGGATTTTCACCTCCCAGGGCCTCTTAATTCTCGGTTGGTCTCCTTTTCACGAAGGCGGTTTGCATAATGGCGCACATTCGTCTGCGATAGGTGGTCGTTTTGTGGATGCATATCACACCACAGATATTGCATCCCTGCCATGTACACCCTGCGATCGGGTTCCCTGGCAGCATGATATGCGTGTACTCACCTAGGTCTACTCGTAGGGCATCCGTCACCTGCATACGTGCTCCCTTCTCAGATGGCACTATATTGCCATACCCAACTCACAACAATAATAATAATGCCTGAACCACGTACTTAAGAGCACTACATTATTTTTCCGATAAGCTCCACAGTTAGTTCTTTTGTCTGTTGCATTCTATCCTTCCTATAGCCCATAATCCCCCACTTCTCCCTCCTTCACCCACTTCCGCGTTTCAATTCCCCATTGCTACCAAGCTTACCTGAACATATCATTAAACTGTAATTACCAAGAGGCCAATTATTGAACCAAAATTGCTCATGTTAATACAGACAGAGGGTATTCCGGCAGATTTATGTGGATATCCCTAATCAAAGGCTTTTTCCAAGCACTTCAAAATTACAATAGAAAGGAAATAATTGCCAAGTTCTAGTCTCCAAAATCGATTTTATTATAAACAATATAAGGTTCAATTCCAATTTTTTTATTAATGTGCACCTTACAGGCTCACTAAAGTTCACTATTGCTTTAATTCTTTGCCGAAGTACAATGTGAGGCCAAATAGAAATCATTGGCAAAAAATCAGATCAGTTGTGTTAACTCATTGTTTTTAAGTCAAAAATAAACAACCATTTGTTCCAAGCGAATACCTCTGGCCTAATAGGGTGGTTTCCTATTTTTTTTATTGCCTAGATCTGAAGTTTTTAACCCCTGGAGTACGTGTTTGAAGCCGTTCGATTTTTAAATGGCGTTAAGTATTTTTCCTTATTAATTAAAAAGTGAAGAAATTCAACGGCGCGAAAACGCGACGGCAAACTAATGCATGCTGGTAAATCCTACGTGTGACGTCACAGGTACGTACGCAACTACCGCAATCTGCCGCTAGGTCACGCTAGGTGGTTCGCCGCCGCTGCTTATCTGCAGCACAGTCTAAACAAACACACAGTTTAGACTGTGTCTGCAGACGACGTCCTCCGAGAGGGCTTTAATAATAATAATAAATTTACTGACGGGAAAAAAAATTTTACAAAAGTAAACTTGGTGTAAAATGGAAATGAGCTTTATTTATTAATTTAGCTGCTCTAGTCGCATAGAGAAACCTCATCAAAATAATGAAACATTTATGGTTACGGTATGGGGAATGAAAATCGTATAATAATATATTCTCAAATTAATGGTGCTAGCTCCTATTTTTTAGGTAAAGTTAGTATGAAAAGCATGAAATAAACCATTTTGTTCGTATTCATTTCGAAATATTTCACGCAAGCAAGCACGAAATCGTCACTTAATAACTATACGGAGAGCAGGTGCTGCGCCGCAGCTATGATACGATTACACATTAATTTAATTCATCCACTTTGTCGAGGTGTCATTGCCAGAACATGAAATTAGCAAAAAAGGCTTACCGTCAATAGCATAATGGATGGCAAAATCTCGAAGCAAACTATGTATGAGCAAATACTAAAACAACTAAAATGCGTTGATCACCCCTCACCGTGATCACAGACCATTGATGGGAACTCGTGATTCACTGCATCAGCTGATCAGCATCATATTCTCCAAGGAGTACCAGTAACATGCCTCCGAGGACATTGCTTTATAAAAATTGTTTTGTGCCGCAGTGACACACAACAACATTTAGCGATAGCAAGAAAGCTTACGTCGGGGTTCCACTGATCGAGAAGAGGAGAATTTTGTGGTTAAAAGCTGTCAGAAGAGAGTACCTTGCTTTACTCCTCTGATTTCACCTGCACTAAACCGAACATCTTCTCTAAAGAACTCCACCACAATGGCCACATCCACTTACAGTAGATTGTCCGTACAAAACCAGTTTGTAAAGCCATTGAACTTCTTCTCATGAAACCTTGTGGCTTTGTATATCAGCAAAAGGAACTGATGATGAAAGGTAACTAATGAAATATGCAAGGTATGAATGATAGGAATGGTAAATGAAAGGAATAGAAGATGAGATAAAGGAAATGTTTGTCAAAACGAAAGTGATCAAAACGTAAACATCTAGGCCGGAACACCACAGAACGCGAAGTCACAGGTACGCAGTTTCGTTATTCATTTCACTGCGCATGCGACGCTCGCCGCGAAGAACTCCTTCGCGGTAGCTCTGTACTAGCAGGTAGCGTAGGAGCCTAGAAAACTTCTTTTAATGGCATGCTCAATGGAGGAAACTTTCCGAAATTTGAGTAATTTAATCGAGGTATATTAATACAGGTTCACCAGATTTTAGGGACTCTGAAATACAATAGGAAGTACAGTCGATGACAATTCCATATACCTCGCAATGTTGACTATCTACCTGTTACGTCATCATAAGAGCTGCCGCTGTTCCGCCATTTCCGAGCCATTTCAAATGAACTTAAAATTAACATTCAATTTACTTGTAAACTAAGACTTTTTAATCCAAATAATTTGCATGTAATGAATACGTTTATTCTGGGGCACCTGTCGCAATAAATGAATTCTGTTTTCTTTGATGAAGGAAACTACCCTATTCCTCCACCAGACAATTTTCTTCTAACAATTAGAAAACATGCTAGGACTATAAACAGCTTTCTTCTTTTTTTTTTAGTTTTGGTCAATTTAAAAGTCACTATTTCACCGCCAACGTTACTGCAAATGTATTGCCATCCGCAGGGCTAATTGACATAAACCATGATACTGCCATTTTCAAATGTTTCATGGTTTATACCAATTAACCCTGAGGATGGCAATACATTTGCAGTAACGTTGGCGGTGAAATAGTGACTTTTAAATTGACCAAAACTCAAAAAAAAGAAGAAAAGGAAACTATTTATTAGTGGTCATTATATGCACTACCTGTAAACAATACTCGAGATATTTATTGGCCAGGAGTAATGCGACTTCGTCATTTGAGGAATGGGGCCAACATAATTATAATAAAATTCCCCTCAACTGGTTTTTCTCTTCCTTTTGCTACCTCTTTTGTTGCTTACATTTCCTACGGTGTGTCAGCAGTGGAGTTCATGCATATAATTTAGGTATCAGCGGATACTGTGAATACAGTTCAATGATTTACAAAGATATGTAGGCCGATGAACATCATCAGGATATCAAAATGATGGTGAAATGAATAGAAACACCTCAAATAACTCAGTACAATCGTGTTAACCATTCACGGGAATCTATTAAAGAGTTATAGGAAAGAGAAGAGGATTTATATGACTAATAAAACATGAAAAAACAGTATTTTACGTAATTGAGTCAGTATAGTTTCTACTTATAACGGGCAAATGTTCAGAGAAAAATGATCAGTAATGCCCAGTGAAAGGAATTCCTTCCACGACCGGATCAGGATTCACTTAAAATGACTCTGGATCACAATCATGTATCTTAACTAATATACTCTCCGCAAAGTGTACAAGAGCAAAAAATAACTGCCTGGGTCACAATCCATATCGTGCCGTGTGAACGAAGACAAAAGTGAAATTATAACATTGGAAATATGGTGATGGTGATAATTCGATAAGTACCTATGCCTTGAAACGCGAAACCTCGATTGGTGCAACCAAGGCGATGACCTTGACGACGAGCGATGACACGTTCCCCGCTTATCCGCTACGTCACTCGCGACCTCCAGCGTCGGTCCCTCCACCATCTCTCAATCCCTCACCTCCCTTCTCTTCATCATTCCATTACGTCCGATCACACAACATCCTCCACAGGGCACGCCACAGGGCACGCCGCGTCACGTCACGGATGACCCCATGTCGATCGCCAGTCACCGTTTATCGTGAGACAAGGCGCCATCTCCACGATTTCATCCACCGTAAGTGCATCTACGCGACTACTTCATTTCAACCTTTTCCTCTATATCCAACAACACTTTGCTGGAGATCATCTCAGAGCTTCTTATGATATGCGTAAGATGTTAAGAAACATTTGAATTTGATTTAATGACTTTCATTAACCAATTACTCTTTTCATGGCTTTATTTCTACATAATTTGATTTCGCAGATATTTTTTAAATGCTAACAACTAAAAAAACCGGGTCTCCTTAGCCTTGGCATGAAGCTGCTTCCCTTTATTTACCGTTTGCAAGTAATAAAATCGCGGAATGTAAAGTGTGGAAGACGATGGAGTATCTGGAGGGCTTTTTCATTTGAATAGCCAGCTGAACACCAACATTGTGCACTTCTCCTTGGTATCGGGATTTGTTTGCAATTGGCGGGATCTCGCATCGTTTATTCTAGAGTTTTAGGCCCCGTGATGGTTCGAGTAATTTACAACCTTCAGGGTTATACATTTAAGAAGAAAGATTATCTACTGTCGCTTAGTTTATTAGCTTCATGTACATCGTTTTCAGCTGCTAAATTTACAATTTCTCCTAACTCAAGCCAAGTATTCGAAATTGATGCTCATTAGTTTAACCTCCTTCTCTGTCAGTCTTGGTCACAGTTTGTATATAGAGAGAATATATAAATATTCAGTTAAGGTGAGGAAGTAAACACCGGAGGAAAACAGTGCTAGTTGTAAAGCTTGCAGTTACAAGGATGGTAGAATCTTAAAAGCTAGCCATATTTAAATTAATGACATGAAATCTTATGTTCTTTTCATTTTAATTGAGTTGTTTTTTTTTCAGTCTGACGCTGCAGTAAAATGGACGAGGAAAGGCAAAATGACTGAAGCAGATGAGATCAAGGGAGAAATTAACGAGACACTCAAAACGTCCTGTTTCAAATTATATCAAAGAACAACTTCGGAAACGGAGAACTGCCGCGGGGTACCGATAATAATGTAACTGCGCTCACCCTGAGTAAAGCAAGAAACAAAAGAGCCGCCGCAGGCGCTTAACCCCTCTGAACTTCTTGCTGTTCACGGAAATGGTTTCTATTTGACTTTCCTTCGTAAGTTATGAGATTACTCATACACAGCCAAATCCGAATTTCCAATGATGCAATGTGATCCAAAGTTTTTGTTTCTTTTTGCACTTGTATACATTTTTGCGCTAATTTATACATTTTTTGCTGGCACTGTGTATTAGATTAGTACATAGTAGGAAGAGATCCTATGTCAAACATGAAAACGTGGCGTGTCATGAGCTGAACTTTCTCCCTGAATGGATTACAAATACAGCTGCCATAATGCAAATTATGTTCTTCTGCTCATGAAAGTAATGTTTATAGTAGTGCTTAAATGAATTAATTTCCTCCAGTAGAACTCCAGAATTGACTCGTTTTTATTTGGGAGCAAGCTACTCGGTGTAAATATAAGGTATTCTGGGGAGTTGAAGACATTGCTTACAGCTTTAGTCAGCAATTGATATTAGAAAAAGTGATCGTGAAAATGTATCTAATAAGACATTATCTTGATGATGCAACCTTAACGTCCATTGAGATCTATTTAATGAAGTGATATTGATCGTTAAAGTCAATTTTGTTTACCATATCCAAGTAAGCCATAAACGATGAGGAAAAAAGATGAAGGTTATTCCTTTATAAGCACAAAATTAATGTACCTACATTTGAAATAAAAAGTCACAAAATAGCTGAAGTATAAACTGAAAAATATCAGTAGTAAAGGGTCACTTCATTGGACATGTGATTAAATAAATATAAAGAGCACAAATATGTACTTGTGACGCTTTCAGTTAATCATAAAATGCCTTTGGGGTCATTCCGTACCATTTAACCAGATTTTTAAAAAAGTTGTTGCAGCACCATTTCAGAAACAATTCAAATTGTACACACTTACCACTAAATGTTTGTAAGGTAGAAAACCAATTTTTGTTTATTTTTTTCTCATGACGTTAAGGACTTGCAGGCCCGTGAAGGTCGCAGCACGTTGTAAAAATGACACTTTCAGCGAGTATCGCCAATTAGAGTTACTCAAAAACTACAAGTTGTAGGAGAATGTTTCAAATATCAGATTAATCATCACAAATAGAACTTTTATTTGACATAATTGTCAATACCTTCACTGTATAATATGTATGAGAACAATTAGTCCAAACTTTTTATACAAATCACTGTTTTTTACAAATTTTGCTATTTTTTTCTTATAGAAGGGTTGTGATCACAAGGTCTATATTTTTGTTATAGTGTATTTGGGCATTGTAGTAAGTGTGTGTACGAAAACCTTTGTGTGTTTGTTAATCCTCTAGCTGTTACAAGCCTTGAAATATAAGAAAAATTGAAAATTTACCATTTTTGGGCCCCCGTATCTCTGGTGGGAGACTTTTTAAAAATTTGAAATTTTCAGTATCATAAGCTATGATTTTATTAAGAATGCACTAAAAATTTGGATCATGCGTTTTGACTCGTTTGGAAGTTACATCATACTGAAGTTACGAAAATATTTACTCTCGCCCACTGGGTAGAACCAATGTACGGATTGGTGCATATCATAAAATGTTGCCTAAAATAAGTCTAATTTTTATTGATAATTAGCAAACCAGTTACCTGTTTAATGTGTTGATAGTAGTAGATTTCATGTTTCACTAAGGATACAAATGTCTCGTAAGCAGAATATTAGCAAACTATTTACCATTTTAGCAGAATATTAGCAATCTATTTAGCATTTTAGCAGAATATTAGCAAATTTAGCATTGGTTTTGCCAATGAACTTGCTCTATATGATTGTTCTTTTGTCAGTAAGCTGATATGAATACAATCTTAAAAATTAGTGTAGTTTCCAGACTGGGTGTCTTCCATATACTTACTCTATGATTGCACCGATAATGCATAAAAGAACCGGGTTAATGTTGAGAATTTTACATTTTCTCGGCTAAAAATATATTTATACATGACATGAAATTTGAGAATTAATTTAGAGAATATTTCAAAAAGCATATTTCATAGATATTTGTTTTTATTTTGTATATAGTTTTGTGACATTTGTTTTAAAAACAAATGTCACAAAAATCACACATTTGGTAATATTATTACACAATCTCGGTCCGTAAATAGTTCTAATTAATATTAATAAGAGCAATATGATCATGCCCGTTGAATTTCAGTGGGAGATGCCATTTACCTTTATTATTGAGAATCAATGCATGACGCGAGCTATATTCAGGTACTTTATAACAGCCATTAACCGCATTTTGGAACTTCGGAGTGAATTCTCATTGAAATTCGCTTTTTGTAATAAAAATCTTATTAATATTGCATAAAGTATGCATGCTCGTGTAAAACTAAAAAATGAAATGTAGTAAATTTAAAAACTTTAAGGATTATAAAATGTATTCTTTGCACAGATAACTGACTACTTCTTACGGACAACAATGGAACCGCCGTCATCTGACTAGGTGATCACTAGGTTTTCTTTCTTAGTTGATTCTATGACGTTATCTAAGGTTTGAGTCACTTCTTTGGCATATTTTTATGGTATTTTGCAAGACTAATGTTATTAGTTAGGGAGTTGCCACGAGCTGCTTGGTTCTGCAATTCTCTCTCCCCAAAGCAACTTTACATTGCACTAAAATGTTTATAAGCGATTTGCCCTAGGGGGCTACCATACTTTATTAATTCAGAATTGATACCACCTAGTCCAGGTCCTTTTCTGTTTTTTAAGTTCTTTAATACGTTTTGTTCCACATTCTTATAAACATCTATTATGGAGTTCAACTTTCTCAGTAATTAGAGATGTTTCACCGGTTCATTTAATAAAACTTTCACAGTGCCTTTGGCCAATAGCCACAGGGCAGGAAATATATGTGTACATGATATTTGGGGAAAATCATATTTTGAACAGAAAAAATTTCCATAACGCGATATTGTATTTAAAATTCTGAAAGCAACAAAAAACACAAAATGCTAACTATAGCATTGAAAATTCCAAGACAAAATGTGTCAAATATTAAAACAGGAATATGGAAACTTCTTAACGAGTTCCAGCATATCGATGAAGCCTCACCCGAAAATGAAAAAAATGCTGAAATGTCCGCGAACAATTAAAACGGGGCAAAATTATTCATTGACATCATGATGATGGCTGCAATGGTGGCGGTGGAATGCCATTCATTGTTCGGGAGCATAATATGGATGAGTAACAAAGGATGAACGTCAGACACAGAGAGACAGGTGAAAGGCAATCACAATGCGCAAAAGTTGTGGATTAATTAAGCCTGTAGTGATTAAGTAAGCCCCATGGCACCATCATTTTGGCTCAAAAGGCGGAAAATACTTTAATGTGGCTGATGTTATAAGTTTACCAACTTCATCAGAAATCGGTTATGATCACCCAACTACTGCAAATTAGCGTCTGATGAGATCAAAGAATAAATAATAAGGGGTTTTCACTAGGACATACCCAACATATGACAACTTTTGTCGCAGTTTCACTCTATACATTACTATGCCGTGGTTTTTGTAAAAGGTGCGGCGTATTTAAATAAATGACAAGTAAAGTTTCTACCATAAAATGATCAATTTCCTTTAATTAAAATATGGATATGCTTCATAACAGCATGAAACATAGTTGTGTGAAACTCACTCTGAAAAAATCATTCGCTTGGATTTCAATTTTAACCCAGACCCACCTATTGAGATGAAGGAAGAAATAATATATTTTTTTAAGATTATTCAAATAGATCTCTCTTCTAAGGAATGGGATTCTTGCAGCGAGTGATCAAGATTGAGCGATAAATAACGATTTATTTATACTGACTTATTTTATTCCAAAATGATTCATTTTCTATTCTGACAAGATTTAGACTACGCCGCTATCCAATGACAGCAGATATAGAACAAATTCCAAAATAAGATGTTTTTATGACCCAAATTTACAATGATCCAAACCTGATTCCTACGATTTATTGCTTACGTATCGTCTCGCAGCAAGAACATATGGAACTGCATCTGCACCAGACTTAGCCAATGGCTGTCTTCAGCTAACCACCGTCAAGGAAAAAATGGAGCTTCCTCTTGCATCAGCGTTGGCATCGAATTATTTATATGCAGAACATTACAGGGACTGACTTATTGAAGGAGGAACTAGAAATTCATCAACAAATAAAGAGCTCAAACGTGGTGCGTCTCGCATAAGAAAATGGAGTACAAATAATGTTCCGTTGTTGTTAAAGGGTCTTAAATTTATAAGTGTGTATGAGTTAATTTATAGAGGGTTGGTCATGTCTTTTTTAAAAAATCTCAACTCCCTTTTTTCTCCAAATTTTCACCTTCTAATTAAAGCATCTTCAGGGCAACAGCACAATTCAAGGAAAACAGTTAATAACAATTATAATACTACAAATATGAAAACGCTTACACTCATAAATTTAGTACCTCAAAGTTGAGATCAAATTTCTTGCTGTGACAATGGTAACAAAAACAAACTCTTCGTCTTGGTAACAAAATCACAAGGTAAATTTATTAGGGAATTAAAAATCATGTGCAATCAAACAATGTTTATTTATTCTTTCGTTTATTTTATCAAAACATTGTATAATCTAAAATTTTTAGGCGTGTTTCGCCAAACTCTGAATACATTTATCACTTTGTCAATGCCGAATGTAATTTTTGACACGAATTCTACTTTTTCACTATTTTTTGCATTTAATGAATTAGTTAAAAAATATTTGATTTTTTTGCATCATACCAATCGAGAGTCATACTATTGTAAATTTTCCAACATTAAGCTGATAATTTCTTTTTATTTGATTAAAATTGGATTGATGTGCGAAGACCGCTGTCCTTCCAAAGATGCATAATCCCTTTCGTGAGCGGCAGATGCCGAAAGCGTGAATTTTACTTTCATCCAAAATTATGAGCAAGATTATTATTGAATTTGATTTTTCAATGGTATATTATGAAATGTGAACTCCTTATCTACAGAATACAACATTTCCTATGCCCTAAACACAATTTCTATTTTTTATTAGTTTTGGGCACCTTTTTGGCATTGGCGGTTGGTCGGACTTGTGGCGCGAGGAATGAATTCTACGTGTCGGGTGTCGGACCGTTGATGGCGGGCATAGTAATCAACTGCACTTGGGAATAGGTGGAACAGTTGTGTTCTGAATGGTGGTAGAGACAGGCATTTTTTCTTTGCATTCATGATTCTCCAAAGTTAAAGATTCTTTTCGTCTGCAATCCGGCAATTCATCTCTGCCATCGCCAATATCTGTCACCTTCTTTTTAAGTTCCACCACAGGCATGAACTACATGCAGAAAAACGCAAGAGCACCCATTGAACCGTCTTCCCAATTACGGACTTAATGCGTTAAAAAAAATCCGGAAAATAAAGCGATTTCAACCGACAACCAGATGTGACTGTGTCCGAGTAATTCGCGAAGAACAATAGAAGCACTATGGAAACCGCAAAGTAAGATGACAGCCTAAAATAAAGAACGGGTTTAATGACTACGTAATTGGTCACGTTGATGAGATGGATTCAATTAAAAAAAAGAGTATTTTCTCGTCTCTGGAGTGTGCAACGAGAGAGTTCATACGAGCGTGAAAATAATGCGACCGATTGTAATGCAGTTAAGTATAAGCAGGTTGATACCAAGACTTTTCCCACGAAAAGCATTCAGCATAATTTCCCCCGTTTACCAAATTTATGCTCCGAGAGTTTTGTCCAAAAACAGGAGAGACGCGGGAGTTGGTAGAACACAATCCATTCCGATTCACTAGCCTAACCCTCGTACTGGCTTGTTTTCCTTCTGCTCCATTTTTTAATTTAAACTCGACGGGAGCAGAGCCATTGGCTACGAATGACTTTCTAATTACATCGACTACATGTTTATTGTATTAGGGATAGGAAGGCGTTGAGATCCGGAAGCTCCTTCGCTCTCACCTCAGCTCTTGCACCAGCGTCGTATAAACGCTGAGCTGTTCTCCACGGACCAAGTCCGCGAACTTTTCCGTCCGACGCGAGGAACTTCACTCACCTACGTTCGATATTCGATGAAATGAACAGACGGCCGCGCGCCTACCAAAGGCTCAAGGGCGGGCGAGATACTTCCCCCTGCCCTTGAGACGCAAAGAAGGGAACGTAGAACTGGGGTCGCCGACTCCCGAAGGGCCTAAGAATCCCAAGGGTATGGAGTTGTGCAAAATTAAGGGGGCAGAAGTGAGAAGCATGAGTGTGCCGAAGGGAATTTCAAGGGGACGTCTGAAGGGAGGGGAGGTGACCCTTATCCCTTCCTTTCCTGGTTCCTTGGTATCGTAGGTACCTCTCCTACGATATCCTCTCCAAGACATCAAACTCTTCCCGAGCGAGTGACACCATGTTTTACCACCCCGATACCAATGCTTTAAATCGCGGAATTCCGAGCTACATTTGCATATGACCCGCGATATTAATTTCAATTAACATGCTAAATAACAAGTTGTAAAGCATAACAAACATTGGTTTTGGTAAAGACATAAAAAACCTTTTATTTATGACTTAAAGCGTGAGGGGAAATAGTTTAAACATCACAAAGGAAACGGTTGTAGGATTGACCTTGAGGAATTGATCCATGACGGAATAATTATAATAGCTTTGTTAACTCCACCAATTATTTATTAACACGACCCGGATTTCCAAACTTCGTGTCATCTTCAGGTGAAGGTTGAAACCCAACTCCAACCCAAACCCAACCCAACATGTGAAACCCAAGTGTTGAAACGCGGGTCGTGCTATTAAATAATTGGTGGAGTTAACAAAGTTATTATAATTGTTCCGTAATTTTTAATATCGTTTTTCGATTCCGGGAGTCACCCGATGAGACTAACTCGGGAGTGTTGGCCGGAAGAGGAAACCAACCCCCTTATCCCCTTCCGCGCAATGGAAGGGGATCGGAGGGGAATTGATTGGAGGAGTTTGGGTTTGAATACAGAAAAGAGAACAAATCAAGAGGTATTTCTCCCACGACGGTCAATTGCTCCGCCCGTTATTAAGACCATCTTGACCCCTTGCCTCCAAACTTGGAGGGCACACCAAGCGAGCGCCTCGGAGCGGCTGAAGAGGGAACTGGGATCAGAGATGTTAAAAATATATCGAGGCACCAAGGCCAGAGCTACGTCTCCGGATACTACGCAATCACGCAAATTTAGCACTTATGATATGTGGGACATTATACTGAGCCCAAATACTGCCTCTGTGTCAGTCATAAACAGCTACAATAATAAAGACCACCGAACAGATTATAACGAGAAATCATTGAATAATAATATACGGCAACGTATAACTTTCACTGAAATAAGCATGTCAATGCAAGTTAGGAACCTTACTCGGTGATGAATATAAATAGTTTGCCAATTAGAAGGATAATGAGGCGGTGAGTTAAAAGTCGTATGCCAGTTATACCTAATAGGTTCATTGCAAGTTGAAAAACATGCTTTGAGGTTAACTAAAAGTTTTGCCTGTTTATTTCAAGTTTTGAAACAAACATTGTCGATAAAAGAAATGCATTCTCTTTAACGCAGAAAAAAATATTACTTTTGTTTATATGTTTGTTTATATGCTTGATATAATATTCGTGTGATTCTCCGTAGTGTTATTTTGTCATTACATTATAACGTATAGCTCACGTAATCAAGGAAATGTTGTGCCTAAAATGCATTTATAATGTTCTTTCATATAATAAATCAATATCATGATCTTACGGCTCTTTTTTATGCATTCAAAAACCTCTATTTTTTTAGTTATTTGTTTTGGTTGCGGGTTCCGCGTGTTGGCACCGCGGCGCTCGCAACTTCCGTTAATTTCAAGATTCGCCACAATGACGTGTAGACACGATCGGCCTTCCGAGTGGAGTCGGACATCATAGTCGACTCGATATAAATCGATCAGATAGGAATCAACTACCGTGTGTATCTGAGGCTTAAAATATGGCTACAAATCGATATATTTTATTATAGTTTTCGCAATTTTGACTGGAAAACAGCATACGGTTAAAAAAAGAAAAGAATCTCTATTCAATTTTATTTCACTTGGTGCCTCATCAATTTCTCACGACCATTATTCATAACCTTATATTTATATAAATCTGTTTTTCTTTCAGGAGATATAGGTTTATTGATTTTTAAATTATTTGATTTCTCTTTACCGACGTTCCTCGTTTTTATATTTGCTTCTTCCGGAATCAGAGTGAGTTCCTTCTGAATTTATTGTTTTATGAACAATAAATCGGAACAATAAATTCAAAAGTAACTCGCTCTGAACCCTGAAGTAGCATAAATATAAATGAGGAACGTAGGTACCAGTAAAAATAAAAATAAATTAACATAATAAAGAAAATAATCTCATTTCCATGTAAGAGATTTGAAAATAAAAAATTGCTCACGGAAAAAGTCATCAGAATAAAGTTTTATAATAATAATAATATATTTTATTGCTTCCAGTCATTACATAATTATTATTAATTAATATCAAAGGTAATAAAGAAAGAGTCGGAATGAAATGATTATCCAAAAACCTGGGGTCGGAAGAGGATAATTGCAATCCGGTGCCAATTGCAAAGATCACAGAAGCGAGTTCTATAGGAAACATTTTGAGTTCAGTCAACCAGAGAGGGATGTTTATTTTTTGCACCGGAGGAATTTTCAGCCAATCATTACATTAAACCATTTTCTCCTAGGTAATTATCTGTGAGCTAGTCGTAAACACCATCCACCTATTCCTCTCAATCGACAAGGTCATCTGTTGACATGCTTATTTGTGCCTACGTAAAATTTGTCTTGGAGCACCTGAAACGAAGCATATTTATACCAGCATATTCTCCCACCTGCACCAGCCGTTGAGTTAGCTTTTAAAGAGCTGGTAAAGTTGCGTTTTTTATCCTAATTATGGGGTATTCGTCCAAGATTTTATTCATCTACATCTAAATAATCCCCTGAAAGCCACCCCAAGGGCAGGGAGTGAGTTATCACCAATATGTACTACACTGTTCCACAGTAAAGTTATTACCCAACCAATATTTATGCATCAGAGAAAAAACTGCAAATAATTGTTAGGAGGAGAAATATCCCCAACATTTATGGCACTATAGGCATGCCAACTATGCAAGATACTCTATTTGTATTAATGTATTTTTCAACTACCTACATAAATGGACAAGAGTTAAAACCGGAAACATTCACGATGTGATGTTACTACTAGGTAGCACATTAGGGTACAAGACTTTGGGAATTAATCAACTAACTAGCTACACTACCTATTGACAAACCTAGTTAAAATTCTCATTGGCAGCTGTTATGGTCTCTGATCGTTCGCGGGATAAATGATGGCATTTTAAAATCTGTTCATTCAGCAATCTACAAGTTCCCTAATTTTATTCGTATTATTTTGTTAATATCTACGAAAAACTTCCAATATTTGTATTGAAAATATGCACGGTTGTACTGAGTTACATTTTTCATAACTTAAAAAGTATCCTAGCAGTCGAAAATGACTCCGGACACAGCAGAATAGAAATACACGTATTGCACGTTAAATGTTTCACGTCTGCGTATCCTTGAAGACAGATGAGGAAGGGTGAAGAACGCAGCTACGACTCAAAACTTGGAAAATAAACGGCGAGGCAGAAATGAGAGGAGGGGAGGGGAATGGATTTAAGGGGAAGATTGATATGAAACGAGACAGTGGGGCAGGAGGAGGGGGGAAGGGGAAGGAGGAGGCAGAGGGGGGGGGGGGAAGGAGGGGGAAGGAGATCCATGGGCTTACATGCGGAGGAAGAGGAGGAGGTACGCGAAGGGAGAGGAGGGGACGTTAGATATTATTAGGCGTCCTTCGGGAGGGATTTCGGGAGGAAAATGGAGAATCTGGCGCGACGCGATGCAAATAAGCAAAATGAAAACACATGATCTCGTCATATTGCCTCTTTACTCGGACGAATTCATCTGGAAATGGAAAAGGAACCCTTTCCTACATGTCATGCACCGTGAGATAAATCTTCTTTCTGAGAATTTGGTTAAATAATTGTCAACTTCTTATCCTTAGCTTGGAATTCCTACGCTATTGATGATAGAAAGGATAATGTCAAAAGAGAAATTCTCTCAGTATTAACGCCAAAATGGCAAATAATTCGATATTCGCATGTCAAATTTGACCATTATCCCAAAAAGAAGCACATTATCCTTTAGTGCAAGTAATAACACTTCTACAATGAAATGATTCTCGTTTCATTCGAGAGACTTTTAAGACTGTCTACCGATAACTTTCCTCCCATTCCCCATTTCTTTTTCTTTTTCATTTCCGAGTTTGGCCTTCTGTGGTCTGCGAGAAACAAATGGTTTTCTTGGTTGTCTCTCACTCCTCCTACCGAAATGTCTTCATTATTTCGCTCGTCCTCCTTGCTTCTGACCAGGTGTTATTCAGCTTTTTGCTTTGTTTTTCCTGGAATCTCTTGAATTAATCAACCCAATCTTCGAAAACTCTCTTTGTTTCAGATATCCTCTGGATGGATAACGACATCTACCATATTCTTATTTGTTTTGTTCGCTCAATCCATTTTGTTGTAGTTTTGAATTTGGTTTTTATAGCTGAATATTTTCTTTGTCATCAGTACGCAATCTTTCATTCTGAAGATGTGACCATAAATTTTCAGTCTTCTCTGGCGCATTTCATCTGTGATCACTTCCACTTTCTTATAAAGATCTTCATTTTTCCTGTTCCTCTAATGTCTCTATTTTCTGGACCGAAGATCTTTCGAAGATCTAATTATTTCATTTCCCTTTTCTTGTTTACTAACACGCAACCTGATCTATGAAGTCCTTCTAGATTAACAACTGTGTTGCAGTGCCTTATTTTTGCATTGCAGAAGAACGCTCTCTTATTATTTTTTTCTAACATATACGCCAATTTTATCTTTCTGGCTCGTCCATTCCCTGTTTTACTGCGAATTAAGTGATAAAAAATGGTATTATAACTTATATACTCCCATGGAGGGTATATCTTTGATAATATACAGGAAGGAAAAATATGCTAAAATAACTTCATAAATGATTACTCAAATAAATATGCATGCTGATTTAAACGGAATAAACATTGTCAAAACAACTCGGTGGAATATCATTGTGAATGAATAAGAAATATTTTTCCTGCATTTGCACAATATCAAAACATTTGTTCCGGCCATATGCAATGAGGAAACATGCTAATTCATACATTCTGGTGGGTAAACAGAAAGGCATACGATGGCCCGATACGCATCTCACGCGAACGAAATATCAAAACTATACCCGAAAACTGAATACGTCTTTCCACAACAAAATACAGCTGATCCATTTAAATGCAGAAGTTTATATATTTTTATGAACACAGCACTTCTAATTGCGTCTCACGGTAAACCATGATTACATCTCTACCTCCGTAAGCACTGACTGTGGCGTAATTTCTCCTCATTTTGAAGTTGGCAGCCTCGCGTTATTAGAGTACCTATATATTGCTAAGTAATATACTTAAGTATTTATCATTCGATTCGTATATTACGGAAGTAAATTTGACTTATAATTGAGACTGAAATCCGACAGTGCTTACTGCCGCTGTATTTTTGGCATCAGTATAAGCCTTCCTGATGGCGAGGAACGTTGGAAATTACGGAGTCATCGCTCATTAATCGATAATTGTACGGCTCATACGTCGGGAAATCCTTCTTTGCAAATTATGTTTATTTTATGTGTGCCGTGAGTGTTTGCTCATATCCGGCTGAAATGTGTTAGAAAAATCCTAATATACAAAAAATTAAAACTTTAAGGTGGTGGATTAAGTTACATTTAGATACACACGTAGCCGTTAAAATGCAACTCTTATCCTCTGCTACGGGCAAGGACATAAATCGATTCAAGAAAGCCCTGACTGATGATAAGTCCCAAAATATGTGCAACAATGATTCTCAAGGGCCTGGTTTCATAATTTCAGGTTAAAAATTATTTTGGCATTAAAATAAAAGATTAGAAGTTCTATCACATGACTCTGATGTCGGCTAGCCTGCAGTCTGATGCAGCATGCATGTACTACCCGATCTATTAGCAAATGTCAAGTTAACGGAATACATTCGTCATCATGGGGTTCATATTAACCGGAAATCATAAGACCGAGCATTATGAAAAGCAAGAGACCGTAAAATGTATTACGCACACAGGAAACAAGCAAATTAACGTTCAAAATAGGAAGTTAGGTTGGTACGGTTGAAATCGTAAAATTGGACCCGGGAAGACGCTGGTAATTGGTTTTCCGTCTCACTACGTTTTATTCCTCGCCGTTGCCGTCGAGAGTGAGATTCCCAGTTTTCTCATCTTCGACCGAGCGAGCAGACAACTTCACTCTGCAGGACCGCGACGCCCTTCGCGGTGACGTCACTAGAGTAGACAGAATGACAAGGAGGGAGAAACTTACAAGCGGCTGATTGAGAGTAAGTCCCCGTCGCCGAATCAGAAACCCTTTTAACTCCGATTCATTCTTCCGAATGAAATTAGTTTCTCTGAAATGCGATTATTATCCAAGGGGTTGTATTTAACCCGTTGAGAGAAGTCGCGTGCATTTCCATAGTTCTGCAATTGGCCACGTGGCGTGGACGCAGTACGCAAAAAATAATCATGTCCATTGAAACGAATAAGCTGCGTTATAAATAAATGTTCATTCATTCTTCATCGCATACAAATTGTTTTAAAATATATCATCTAACAAGGAAAATTCGTTAAAATATACATTAGAAGAACTGCATTGAGCAAATTCCAAAATCATGAAATATAATTTATCAATTTAAATAGAAAAATACCAGTAGTTTTTACTTCCATGGACGGTTTTATTAGTTATTTTAATGGAAATCATTAGGAATTAATGGAAATATTGATATTGATTCAATTAATTTATTTTGAGCATTTTCTTTGCTTATTGTTCATTGCCAATTCAACAATTCCCTGCGCATACTTCTCAAATGCATTTCCTTTCTAAAATATTACTATTACAAATAAAAAAAGCAATTTCAAGGTGTGATCTGGTGGAATATCATAATTAAAGAAAATTCGTAAATTTCTTTAAATTTAATGACTTTTACAGCTATAATCTTGGTATGAAAACTTTACTAGCGTGTAGTTGTTTTTTCTATCTCCATGCACACAGTGGCATACAGTGACATACAATCCCTCTCGATATCATCTCCTCTTGCGTCTTCTGTGGTTGATCGTTTAGCCGAAGAATATTTGAAAAAGAAATCTTTGATACCGAGTTGGAGCGTTTTGATCTTCACTCTTTACTGGTGCCGTCTCTTCCTTAGACTCAGACTTGGGCTTATCAAAAATGCTCTCCGTAAGATCCTCCCTTTATTAAAGAGCATATATTCCCGCATTGTTTAGTGGGGGGGGGACAAATAACAATGGCCAAATACAATCTTCTTAATCTCTTTGAAACAAAATTTCGCGCACATCTAATCCACAATGGCCACACCCTCTTCGGCCCTATTTTAATTTTGAATGACTACCAGCGTCAGACCGTCAATGAAGTGTTGATCACGCGTGGATTATATTAGGAGTAAATATGTAGTTTTCTTGGACAGTAAGAATAATGTGAAGCTGTAAGCCAAGTAAAGTTGTTCCCATTCACCCTGTGGCGGGCGACTCCGAAAAAGTAATACAGTGGCTTGTCTCAGTATTCTCAAAACTAGTCGTTCTCAACACCTTTCTGGGTTTACTCGTCAGAAACTCGCGTAACATCCCTCTTTTGTTTTTCTATAACTACCCAAGAAGATAATTTTATCTCTCGATAGTGAAATTCCTAGGTAATAACTTAAGTACCAGTTGCCGCAATTTAAATTCCGGTTTGCTCCCTTGGGGTGATAAAGCAGTAGATTTGCAACTGCCACTTGCGTGTCATCCACCACAAATGGTCCAACCGACTGTTTGGTGCCCTATAGGTACCTCCAGGTCACAGATGAAACATACTTTAACATCGGCAAGTATAAATTGTTTTAGGCCATTTCGTTTGACTGAATCAACAATATCTTTGTGATTTTCACAATGTTTTTTATTGCAAGGCGACCAGTTTAATTGAAAAGGCAATATTCTCAGGTGTGCATATGCGATGAAACCGGTCGTCTTGAAATAAAATCCAGTGTGAAAATTACAAAGACATCATTGATTCAGTCATAATGCATTTTAAAAAAGTTACGCCTGAAAATATCGAGTTCACCATTTTGTTTGGTTTGTGTAACGTCGTGTCATGCCCAAATAAAAAAGTGATCGCGTTGATTTTGTTCAAAATCGAGGCTTCGTTATTCTTAGTCGTTCTTCAATATGTTGGTGGTTGTTTAGTTTATTTTATTTTTTATTATTTTTTTTATTAATTTTTCCAAAACTCTCTTTTGTTATTTGTTGAATGTTTATTTTTTGGAAACGGTTGTTAATATGCTGTTTAAAAAAGAAAGAGGGATTGTTTTACGAAATACTGCAGAGAGAGGATCGAGGATGCATCATTGTCTTAAATAAAGATGGGTCTGGAACTTTGGAATGTGAATAATTAATATTTTCAAAAAAAGATAACGACATCACATTTGCTGAGTAAGTACTGGATAAAACTTCTTCGCCCCGCAATTTGCTTATTTTCGGTTGGCCGCAAATCTACCCAGTATCGACCGTAATGGTGACAACTCACGCCTTGTAGTCTCGCCATAAAATTGTTAAATACCCAGCAAAAACAAATACCTATTTTAGCCGGAACAACAAAAAAATTGATAACCCATCCCATCACTAGCCCAAAGCTTTAAAAAAAAATATCTTTAAAGTCCTTTTGAGCCCACGAGATACAAAAGCCGAACCAATGCTAAAATCAACGCTTTTATAGTTTGAATATCCCGTTCTCGAGAAAAAACGTGGGCCGTAATTCTTCTTTTGATATGATTATTAGTAAACCTCACTCATTCCTCATTCATGATGTCAATCATCAATTTTCATGAAGGATGTCAAATCATTGTCAATCGCATGACGTGTTATTTGGACCTAGAAATATGGCCTTCAAAATATTTTTCGTTGGAGTTTTGCTATTGTACTTCTAAATTAAATTTTTTTCACTTAGAAATCCTGTCTCTCTGAATAAAATAAGGGTCATTATTAGTATAAGAAGTAATATGTCTTCATCCCACAGGAATCCGTATTTCATTAAGCCTACTTGAAATTCCTACTTGAAAACTATCAAATCTGTGATTTTATACCCGAAATTTTACACGTCTTCCAAAAGGCCTGAAAATAGACGCACGTGACCACATAGAAATTATCAGACAATCCAATAACCTTTGTGATGAATTATTATTTCCGCATCCCTCCCCATTACTCCTTTCAGATAAAATTAACCTTTCCTGCTCCTTGATCTTTCTCAACCCCCCGACCGAATATTTGTATTTGTCCCCTCCTCTACCGTAACCACAATAACAATTTTTAAAACAAAATACATACAATGTAATAACAAAAACATATAAAACTAAATTTCTGTACCCGACGATGCCGTGAATCGGTGAAACACATCGCACAAATAAACATTTGTAGAAAAGTACTAAAAGCATTTTAATTAATCATGAGTACTAATATGATGAACTTCTATGAAGTGAAGCCTGCCACTGTCACGTTTATGGATTTGTTTTTTCTCTTTTACAACCATCTAACACCTTGAGAGGCGTTCCGTAAGACTGTGATTGCGGATTAAGTCCCTGAAGCTTAAATAGACGCTGTAATCTGCAAAAACATACCAAGTCTTCTAAGGTAGGAGAGCTAAATTTAGAAGCGTTTCCTTGTCAAGGTGTCAGGCAATGTACATACCCAGCTTTCATCGCTTAGAGCCCTTGCGAGTAAGTGTCCGCGCCGATTGCTTCGAGTGATATCAGTGTATCATCGTTGACTTCATAAGACGTGAGGAACTGAGATGACTCGAGGAGCACTTGATAATCTTGACCTTGGTCTAAACCTAGGCTAGCGGAGTAATGACGATTGATGGTGGAGACAGAGACAATACAATAGATATTTTTGCCTCCTTCCCGAAGGATTCGCCAAATTAGGCTGCCTAATAGCTTCAGTACATTTGTCGTTCCATTCTGGCACCACTCGATGAGAGGAAATGCCTCTTGAAACACGGTGCGACATGACGATGGGCTTGTGAAAGACACTCATTCAAAGGCTGCAATCGCCGTTATTGTCATGTGCAATGTGAAGTAAATTGTTCCTTATTTGTATTTCAGTTACTTTCCCGAACAATCAATTGTTCCGGGAACCTAGAATTATTATTACAATTTTCCATGCCAATAAAAGTTGGAAGACGATCATTATTTATTTACGTTCTCACTTTTCCTCGCACACTCCGTCAAGGATCAACGTTACATTCGACGAAAATCTCTTTTATTCCGTCCCTTTCCGGGCGGGAACTTTCAAATGAAGAAAGATCGTTTTCTCCCAGTCCAGTGGCTGGAGTATGATCGTTTTACAACCTGGGCGATCTTTTTGGTCTTCCATCGACCTTCTTACGGTAGTTTGAGCGAGATAGTTCCCTTTACATAATGAAGGCCAAATTCAAATTTTATCATTTGATTTCAGCGTCTGTAATAAGTATGAAATAAATATTGCAATATTAATCACGCAAAAAAATGGCATCATTCATTCGACACTAAAAATTCCAAGCCCAAGTCATGAGTGCAAATAATTTAAGAAGCATCAAAATGAACCTCTGCACCGAATCCAAAGATTTTACTATGGAAGTAAAAGTTTTTTATAAAAGATTCCACATAGGGACCCCTTAGAGGCCCTTTAACCATTCTTATAGGTCCTATGGAAAATGTATGCTAAACTTTTGTTCGAATGAGTCAAGGGATTTGGAAGTCTACAGTGTTAATACACGAGAATTGAAATTTTATAGATACAGATTTTGTCGATATTTTCCCGACTACAATGAAACGACATGCTGGAATAGCGTATGGCTGCCTGTTTTAGAACGGTTATCTTCAAAATCGTCTTGTAAGCAATCAGTTTCACTTTCCTTTTGACTCCTCCGTTTTCCACGCGAGGGACCAAGAGTATTCCTCCCTCCTATGGAAGCTGCGCTGAGGCTGATGGGGTCAATGTTGTAGTGGGCTCGCCACAAAAGAGAACCCCTGGGCGAGACTACGCTGTTCTCGTGATCTCCTTAGGGCCCTGGTTACGGGGGAGTGTTTCGAACTGTCGTTAGGTGGCGACGGGAGATCATGTGCTCAAGTCGAAGCGTGGTCAAACCTCGCCTTGGTGCGTGTTAATGCAAATGCGGTGAAGAGGCCACCAATGGAATGGGGGAGGGGTGACGGGAGGACAAAGGAAGGAAGTTCTCAGCGTAGGACGTAAATAGATGGGGACGTTGGAGTGACGCACTTCTAGGGGGCTAGGTTGGACCATGGAATACTACAGTGAACGACATTTCAGAAAAAATGTTATCTTGGAAAATATACAATTCATGCAACTGTACTACGCCAAAGTTTTATTTAATTCATCATTAAAATAACCGAATTCTATAAATTGGTCATCATTTCAATTTTGAATAACTAATAAGAGTTCTTTGAACCATTCACTACAATCGAAAATGTATCAGTAGTGTACTACACTGTGATTGGCTCGATGCTCATGCGTTTTCATTAAAACATTCACCTGAGCAAAAGGCACAGATTGGGTGTCTTATGGCTGCAGGTGAGTGGCTTTCTGTGAATTTTGGACAATGGAAAAACAAAGTTTGAACAATGAAAATATTGGAAAATAAGATTCGTGGTGCTTATCCAGAAACTGGTGCTAAAAATATTGAGTGAAACTTTTTTAACTCTCATTTAAAAAGATTTGCGAATGTGCGCATATCGCATTGTCCTATTATTACCAAGCGTGTTACAATGTCCTATTATTACCAATTACCTTACTCATAAAATAGGTAAAGGCTCTAATTAAGGTGAAACATTGATTTATAAAAATGAAACAGGGTAGTTCCCATGGGATACAGACTAGGTGTTTCGAGGATAGGACGTCCTTTTGTTGCGTGGTGGCAGACAAGATGACGAAAATCAGATGGTGATGATCCATTCAGAGAGAAGAGAGTGAGTGGTTGCAGAAGAACACACAATCCAGTTGCTGCGGGCGTGCTCGTTGGAATCGGAAATGACGTTGGATTACTCGGATAGTGTGACGTGCAAATGACGGGATACCCAAGACAGGAGAGACGGGAAGAGAGGAGCCGAGAGGTAATCTAGGATAGACCAGGAATAAATCATGCCGTTAATCCATGACGAATCACAAAAGTGGGACTGGGAACTCGCCAAGGACTGGGACGCGTAGGAGATGACGAGGAACTTTGCTGCCTTATGTGAAGACGCGCTGGAGATTTTTAGTGGAATCTTGCTCCCTACCTGGAGTCATGAGGGTAGCACCTTGAGTACTATACTCCTTCCGTCATCAGGGGCGTTATATTGTGAACTCCTTTTTAATCTTTTGTGTAAAATATGCAAGTTAGACTTAGAGTTTTTATTTCCTATGTATGTTTCAAAAATAATACTTTTCTCTCTTACATATCCTCATTGGTGTAGATGACTTCACTTTTCAATCTTTTCTTTGGATATTGGAAAAAAACTTTCATTAAAAGAGTATACGAAAAATTAAATTATATGTGTTTATTAAGCGCTCATTGTTATTTTTTAATCATTAAATGGTTACAATTATTTTTGTCACAAAAAGCATGCAGACCCGAAAATAAAATACAAATTTATTTCCAAGGTGGGGCATAATTTATCCATTCCACTGACAATGAGTTAACTTTTGTATTATGGCTGGGTGGTGGCGGGAAAAAGGTCTAATTACATATCCGAAGCCTATGGTTGCCATCAATGCAACAGTCACATAGCAATTTTAACCAAACTGCTGGTCTTTAAGTGACTCCCGAAAACACCAAGGATTTGTATCTTTTCCCGCTTGTAAATTCACCAAAATAAACTTATAAAGGATTGGGTTCGATCTAAGAAAGGGAAAGCGTTCATGGCCAAGAGTTTGAATGCTGTACTTATCTGAAGAACTGGCTTTCCGTAGCGCATGTAACGTTTGCATTTTTCCCTAAGCTTAGCGAGAATCCTAATCGCAGGATTGAAATATGAATATTTTTAAATAGTTGAAGACATGGGTTCATGGAAATGCTCCAAATACAAATAAATTAGATTTTTCCGGTAGTATTTCTTTCCCTCAATCAACATCAGAGGTACATATTCAATGTGATAAATTTAAGAGTATAAAAACACATCTAAGATCATAAATTTTCACCAATCTCACTTGAGGTACTCATAAGTCAAAAAACATTCGCATCCAATGTTGTACTTGAACCTGCTACATTTATTTTGCCAGCCCGATAACTACCGCGAGAAGTCCAACTCAATAGCAGAAGAGGTCAATGAAGAAGAAATAAAAAGTCATTGTAGATATGGTTCCAAAAAATTATAATTTGCATTACAGAATCATTGACCCCATTAATTAACCTTCTCTCTAGCCTACCGCCTATGCTAAGCTTGAAGACTATGCTCAACTCTCCTGCCTCCTGCGATCCCCCGTGCAGTTAGGGATATCAGCTCCTTCTCCCTTGATAGACCCCACTTTGAATACGCTTCCAGTATTTGGGATCCTTATGAGATACAGGTTACAGGTTATTACAGGTTCCCGCGTGCGTGTTGTGTGCAGGTAAGATCGGTAAGTTACTTTAAAGGCCGTTATGATAATCTCGTTAGTATTACTGACCTTTTGCAGCAACTGGGATAGATATCGCTTTCAGACCGTCAGCAAAAATTTAGACTTAATCTATTATGTAAGTTCCAAACTGATTTATTCTATGACGACGTAACTAATATTTTACGAAATCCAACATACTAAGGCAGATCAGATTATGAGAATAAAATTAGGGAACTAGACTGCTGAACGGACAGATTTAATTTCATTTTTTCCGCGAACGATAAGAGACCATAACAGCTGCCGATGAGACTAGGTTTTCCGATAGGTAGTGTAGATCTTAGTAGTAGTAGAATTCCTCAAACTCCTCAATGCTTGTATCCTTATCTGCTACCTAGCACTGACAGCGCGCCTTGCATATTTTCAGCATAAGTTTTGCATGTCGGTCCATTTATATAGTTGCAACATACATTAATACAAACGGTTTCTTTAACATTGGTAGCATACCTACAGTGTAGTGCAAGTTTCTGAGGCATTGCTTCCTGACAAGCGATTTACTTTAAACCATCAATAGTCCTGGTTACATTAACTTTAATTGGGTATAGGGTAATGCATCTTGGTGACATCTCACCCCCTACCACGCACCCTTGAGGTAGCATTCATGATATTATGTGGATGTAAATGAAAAAATGCACATCAAAGTGTTTTTATAACGTATATTCACTCAAGTATTCTACCAGCTGATTGGTAGGTTATTGGACAGTCCCAATTCTGCATCCTAATTTCTGCAACATTGTCTCACTTTCCCTCCTAATGATGGCCCGTTGTTAGATCCCTCTTCAATTCTTCATATCTTCTACCTCCTCTTATTTCGTCCAGAATTTCTATCCTCTTCCTTCCTCATCCATACTTCCCCAGTGTTCTCCTCTCTATCACACTTTTCAACATGCCCTCTCCTCTCAAAACCTCCTCCATCCATCTCTTCTGCCTTCACCGAACCTCTGCCACAAGCTTCCTCTCCTCTCCGACCATATCCAATACCTCCTCGTTTGTCTTCCTCGCCATCCACCTCACCCTCTCCATCCTTCTCCAAACCCACATCTGAAACGCCTCAAGTCTACGTACATCCTCCCTTCACAATGACCAAGTTTCCGACCCATACAACGCCACGCTCCATATTAAAGTTTTCTATAACGTATAATAAGAGAAAAATGTTTTGTATTTTCAATGATAAAATAAAATCTGAATTTTATACAAACAATTGGTTTTATATTTACTGAAGAGCAGCCGGTAACAGCTATTTGCGGCTCTTTTGAACATTTCTTAGATTTATGATTCTCTTAAATTAAGCGGAAAGTTTGAAAATTTTAACAAGACGTAACGAGTTTTATAAAACAAAATGAAAACATACCGAGACGCTTTACCAACCTATATTGCTCGATGTTCCTGTTTTTCTGGTGTAACTATTAAGAATGTTTCGAATAAATCACCGATTTCTCTATCGAGAGCAGTAGATCAAAATGAATGAATTGACGTTTCACTCAAAATAATATTTCGCCACATAGGAGAGCAGAGAACCATCCAAGTCTTTCCCCTACTTCTTTTTATGCCCAAACTTGAGTATTTGCGTCAGCTGCAATCTCCAAGAAGCTTATTCCGTTCCCCTTCTGATTCTATTCACCAAAGAATAATCAGAGCGAGTTAAAAAGAGTTTGGAAGGTGCACTCGCATATATGGTGCACAAACCACATTCCCTTCTCCCTATTCCTTTGTGTCTTCGTTCCTCCCTTCCCCTCCTCCCCCCCCCCACCACCTCCCCCACAATCTCTCTCCCCTACCACCTCGTACTCTTCATACAGACTCTTATTTTTTTAATTCATGACCAAAAAAACGAAACATTTGCACTTAAACTTAAAGTAGCTCGAGATTGGTCTGAGTCGTGGGGAAAGCAAACTTACGACATTTACTTTTTTTGTTTAAGTTACCTCTTTTTTATTCAAACTAGAATCCCTGTCGTGATAAAAAAAACCTTCGCCATGTAAGTACCTCTCTCTACGCCAAGATGTCGTCCCTCGTGGATGCTCTGGCGCTTTCCTGTTCTTCTGCCAAGTCTCACTTTATATGCGATTACTAAAATTAAACTCATTCCATTTCAACTTAATGCTACTTGGTCTTCCCCAAAGGCCACACGCACAAAAAATGCAAGATAAAGCTATCATACATTTAAAAAAATTCTCGGCTGTTTCTGCATTATCTTTCCTGCTATCTTCTGCTGCATGATAACTCGCGTTGGATTTCCTTCCGTATTTCGCAATGCGTGTGAATGGGGGTGGTCAAACTCCCTGCGAAGAGAGTGGCACCCGCATCAGGACAGCGTGCCGCAGGGGGTCCGAGGAAGGGACGCGGTGTTCCCATGGAAACGGATAAGGGGTCCGTTCCCTGTCTCTCACTCACTCACCCGACCCCAAGGGTGTCGCTGCCTTCGTTGGAGTGCGGAGGAGGTTCACGGTCTGGTGAAACGCCTCGTGCCCTCTGAATAAATCTTTGAAACATTACAAAGTGTTATATTCACATGAATATCGACAACTTTCTATCTGCAGGTCATTTACATAACTTTGAGAGCTAAGATAGAAATAGGGGCGCCATGTGCCATGCGCGCCCGAAAATTTCCCGTTGAGAGTCAGTCATTCTCAATGTCATCCCGTATCTTACGGTGAGACAGGAGGAGACCTTGATCTGAAGTATTAAGGGTTTCTTAGTTGTGGTGCATTGGACCACCTTCATCTACCAGTTGAGGAAGAAGTTGAATGCTTGTTCTTTATCGGGTCCTTCGTAAATATTAATCTGAGTGTTCCCCTGTACTGAGGTGTTCCCTTTCGTGGTTGGCCTGATGGTCGTTAGGACAGTGACCCGGCGCTGTTCAACGGATGCGTAATTCCTCAAATATGAAAAAGTTGGGACAAGGTGAACCGTTACATTATATATATATATATATATATATATATATATATATATAAAAGAAAAGGAAATAAATATAAAAGTATACGCTAGCAACAAGGCGTTGAGGTTGGGGAAGGATAGGAAAGTAAATCAGTGGACACTCACTGGTAGATGATCCATGACGACACCGGTGTCCACTGCTTAGGGGTAGCTTTCGGGCTAAGGACCCTTCTTCAGCTGGAGGAGATACACTACTAAGGAGTGTCACACTGGAGTTAGGAGTTTAGGGTATGTCTTGGTACGGGGTTGGTTGTTGGGGAAAGGGGATTGGTTGGAAGGAAGTGCAGGGGGGGGTTGGAGTGGGAGGGGAGGGAGCTAGCGAATATTGAGTCCGGGCGGGCAGGTTGACTTCAAAATGGAAATATAAGACATCTCCCAGTGGCGGAGCTGTATTATGGGTGTGTCGGGTGGGAGGGCGCGGATTATTTTTATGTGAAAGCAGTTGTTGAAGGAGAGGTTATGCGAGTTAGCGTGCTCGGCTACAGGCAACTGTAACTGTTGCATCACGCTGCTCCTGTGGTTATTTAACCGCATATTTAAAGGTGTGCTGGTGAGGCCAACGTAGAAAGCCTGGCAGTGCTTGCAGGTTATAAGATATATAACATTACTCGAGGAGCTGTTTCCCCGAGTAAGTATTTGATATGTGACATTCGTCACCGGAGTAGTGAAGAAACGGGAAGAGGTGTTGATTGGGCAAGTGAGGCAACGGGGCTTGTTGCAAGGGTGAGAGCCAATAGGGGAGAGATTGGTAACACTCCTTGCAAGTGAAGTTTGACGGATCTCACGGATCCAGAGACTATTTTGTAGATTGGGAGGGCGACGGAAGGAGAGCACGGGAGGTCTTTGAATAAGGGAGGAAGTTGAGGGGGAAGAGGAGAGAATGGAGTGTGCTGATTTCAGAAGGCTTTTCAGTGAAGCATCAAGACCTGAGTGTCCACTGATTTACTTTCCTATCCTTCCCCAACCTCAACGCCTTGTTGCTAGCGTATATATATATATATATATATATATATATATATATATATATATATATATATATATATATATAAAACTTCTAGGAGAATCACTCGGATGATAAATATACAATATGCCAAGAGGGTGGCCGATAAAAATATATAAACGGAAAAAAGAACACTCACAATTTAAAACTTCCGATATTTCGAAGGAAAGTAGCTTCCATCTTTCTTACTCTCTACCTAGAGAAAGATGGAAGCTACTTTCCTTCGAAATATCGGAAGTTTTAAATTGTGAGTGTTTTTTTTCCGTTTATATATTTTTATCGGCCACCCTCTTGGCATATTGTATATATATATATATATAATAAACTTACAAGAGGTGAGAGAAAGAGATAAAGATAAAAAAGGATTTGTTATTACAGAACGTTTCGGACCGGTTGGTCCTTCCTCAGCTTTAGATGGAAGGACCAACCGGTCCGAAACGTCTTAACTAAAAACTCTAACTAGGTTTGTCGATAGGTATTGTAGCACTTAGTAGTAGTAGTACTCCTAAATACTTATCTACTACCTAATACTTACAGCACGCCGTGTTTGTTTTATCTATATGCGTGCCTCGTCTCACCCCTCTCCTCGGGCAAGGTGTGAGGCACGGAGTGGTGGCGGAGGACGGGGGTGGGAGGAGTGTATAGGACGCTGGGGGGTGGGGCGGGAGGCGTAGGACGACCGAGGGGGGGGGATAAGGGACGAGACGCGACCGACCCGATGTGCATTGCATTGTGGGATTTCCTTTCCTGCGGTCGCTTTGGGATCCTAGCAGCGAGAGGGCACGCACGCACTTGGAGGATAAAAGAGGAGGAGGATGATGAGGCGGGAGGAGGAGGTGAACCCGCGGGGAATTCTGGGAGAATTAGTGCTGATGAAGAGCGATGGATGGATGTGGCCCGTCTTGAGAGGAGGAAGTGGCTGCGCCCGTTGTAAGTGGCTGCCGTGGCAACGGAGGTGCTTTTAACGTGGCTGGTGGGAAAGGGCGAAGGGAGGTGATATTTTCGCCCCTAATGAGCGCTTTGAGAAGAGTGGGAACAATTCCATCTGAAAAACAACCGCGAGAGGAAAGTTCCGAAAACTAACTGCTTCCGCTCTGAACGTCTCTCACCTGAAGGAAGGGCGCTCATCATGGCACGCGGGGGGGGCATTTAAGGAAACGAGCAGAAAAAAATTAAAAATACGTGCTAGGTGTATTTTACAAATAATATTTCATGGCATCCCCACTGCTCATAAATAACCAAGGAAAAGTATCTTGTCTAGCATTAATTATTCTCGGGATTTACTCCGGGTTAATTTAGTAAAAAATAAAAGTCTGCAGGGTAAATGTCGTCGAATCGATGTACGACAAACGTATAATCTGGGTCCAATAATCAGGCTAAATCTTAGTGGTCGGAAGGTGAAATTTCAAAATAACTACAATGGAAGGGAAAAGTATTTGTTCTATTATTCCTAATTATCTTTAGAATGGAATTATAAAAGTGGCTTACCAGCGTCACGATTAAAATTCTCCTTTTCCAGCCTGATCTCAATGGCTTCCTTTGCCCGTCTTTCCCATTAACTATTGGAACGGCAAAGAATATAGGCACTATACCATTTAATCCTGTTGTCAAAAGTAATGCTGTGTTCAGCAATAGCAGATTTTTCGGGAGTTCATCCAGTCTCCCCCACGTAGACTTAGTCACATTAACAAGGGATCTCATAGGCACCAGGGTTCTGATTGCGTCACTCTTCCTTCTTACTACGACGTCGGAAGCTGTCTGGAAAAGTCCCCTTTATATGTTTGTGCATTAAGAGGCAATCGCCATACTTACCGGTGTATATTCGACTTTGTTATATAGAAGGCGAGCATTATCGTTTTCACTTCATTGCATTCACGTCATTCACTTTGGCACACGATGAAACTTGTTATGGAATGTTAGAGGAGCGATACAAGAATCGGTTATGATCTGATGATCGCATTTTTTGTTGTATGTTGTTGTGTTGTATTAATGTTGTATTAATAGTAGACCTGGGTAAGGGGTCTATTGGATGAGGTTATTCCATTCAACCTAATCTAAGACTTCAACCCTGCGGTGTTCACTATCAAACAAACACAACACCACTGCCCTAGGTGGGTATGAAATTTAACCTGTGTTCTTTTCCGTCGACAGGCCGGTGAGGTACCAACCCGGCTTCGCTCTCCAAAGCATGTAAGAAGTGGCCATGACGCCAGTGAATATGTTCAGAAGAACAATGATTTTGTCCCGTAGATAATCACCCTTTTCCGACAACTGCTGGGAGCACTGAGTGCAAGTGATAAATTTCAAATCACCGATAGCCTTAACCGAATCAAACACACTTTGTTCAAAAATGAAGAAACAAACACAACACATATGAAATATCCCGTAAAATAGTGGAAAATTTTCACGAAACAGCGCTTGCTCATGAAAACGTTTTGTACATCACACAATTAAACGTTTCTAAATTACATTATATAGCAGCTTGGCGTTTTACTTCACGAATTATTAGAAAGAGCAACTATAATAAAATTCACTCAGTTTGGAAAATACCGATAGAGCATTATTCGAGAGGAAATTAAAACCAATGCCATTCAGTGTGATCGTTAAGAATTTTATACCACAAGCCACAAATAACGACACCATAACTCAAAAAATGCTCACTTTTCACATTCCTTGAATAGAAACTACTGGTGAGGCAGCTTAAGGGTTTAACAATGCTGAATAGCAATAGCAATCAGGTGAGTCCCGTGGAAAGCAGAATAAAAGTGTATGCGCAACCGCATCTACGGAAAGACACATTGGAAACCGCGATAATGTAATAAACCTACTCACTGTTGAAAACTACCAAAGCATGAGTGAATGCAATGAGTAAATGAGGAGAGAGCACCTTGCTAACGCGGAACATCAACTAATACATCGCGACGAAGTTCCTTCCACAAGTGAGCGGGGGTGGTGGCGTGGGGAAACTGATAGGCCTTTAGTTTAAGAAGAGAAGGGCTGCCCAGTGGTGGTGGTGGTGGTGGGACGAGGTGGAATAGGAATGAGTTTTCCCCCTCATACATTATACATCTGGTGATGTTAGTCCCGTTCGCAGTCGGAGCGGAAGAACGCGCACGCCCGTTATTTAATCGAACGGAAGTTTAGCGTTCAGCTTTCACAAGTTTCATTCCCGGTGGACCTCTCGAATTCATTCCATCCATCTTTACCCTCTTCCAGTTTCCGAGAGCACCAAATGTCTCTTCTTGCGATTTGGCGTGGTGTAAATTGACAGGATCCATACTAGAGAGCCTCGGGCTCCATTTAGTGGGGCCAAATTCTCTTCCATTCTCAATCATCAGGTGGTGGAGAGTGGGCTAACTCCGAAATATTTGGGAATCCAGAAGGAATAGAGGAGCTACAATATGTGGTGGTCTCATGTTACAGGATTATTTCTTAGTCATGTAGGAATGCTTAGTTATGGCTTTGGAACCTCTAGTTATCTACAGTAAGATAAGTGATACCCTACCACGAAACTTGAACTAAATGAAGTTGTACCGTTAATTCCCCGTTTTTACAGCATTACTACGTACCGAAGTAGCAACCCTACATGCGTGTAAACAACATTGGCGTAATAGCTGCAACTCTGCGCTGCCCTCTCTAGGAATTGCCGCGAACAATTGAAACGCAAGCAATTAATTTCAAACGAAGTTAGTACTCCAGCATTCATGATACCTTTTGCAATATTCGGAATGGTTTCAGGAGCAAATGAAACTCTTCTATGTGAGTCAAACACAGTTACATCACGCCATTATCTATTTTGTGCTCGTTTTACGAATATCGCGCGAGTATATTTCCGGTTCTTCCCCCACAACGCCAGTGCCAACCAACGTATGGTGGCCAGTGTTAGGAACTACGTGTTACAACTGCACGGACTTGCGTATCGACGGTGTTTTGGGCCTTTATTACAGGCGTAAGCACGTTTGTTGTGTAAAAGGGGCACAACACGACCATTCTACGCTTCCTGGGACTTTTGCCTCTACACACGGAAGTGTCTTACGGCAGCATTTGAAATACTTAAGACGGCGTAACTAATATCTCGCACAGAACTTTCAACTCCCTCGCTTACTTTCACTCCCTCTGCTTATATGCCCATTTCGCTCATTTAACTCAAAGCCTCAACGCATCCTTAAGGTGCCCGGCATCAACCCTAGTTGGGTGGCTATGCAGTGGCGCCGTCCGTGGCAAAGTCTTCTTTTTTCTTGCCCGGGATTCCGTCGATTCCCATTGGATGTGCCATTCGGATGTCGACAAGGTGGGACCGGGTCAAAATTTCCGGAGTTTTTTAAGCATATCTGTTTGCTGAATCCGTATTGTGTCTCTGACTGCGTCTTTGCAGAGGTTTACTAAGTTCAATTTGATCGTCGTTCTCAGGACGTCCTGCCGAATACTTTTCAGCTCGTGAATTCAGGGAGTGGAGTGCCGTCCGTTTGGTAATCTGAACATTCTCATTTCCATAAGTCTTAATATAAACGTATTTCGCTTATACCTGAATCCAAGCATTTATCACTAGATTTACGGGCCAGATCGCAATGGCTATCTTTCATAAAATGCATCTCTTTCATGTCAGTCCAAGAATCGTTGAAATGGGAAATGTAATTTCACCTTATCACGGCTAACAGAAACATTGCGCTTCTCCACAAAACCTTTATTGAAAGCCAACTGTAGCTTCAACTTATTCTTACCATTGGTGGTTTTGAGGTTGGGATTAGAAAAATAGCCAAACGCTGAACTTTTGAAATCAGTCAGGTATTTTCGGAATTATTTTTTTATTTTAAAAGTTCTAACCATTCTATATTCCGTATCATACCAGCCAGCTACTTCTCATTTCCACCGAGTGGGTGTCGTTGTCATCAACAGTGTAAATGAAATATTGGGGTATAGTGCCATAAAAACGGAATATTTAATGAACTATGAGAAATTTTCGTACTTAACGTCAATTTCAATCCCAGTGAGAAAAAGTTAGTGCAAAGTATATGCAAAGTATGTTCTCAAATGCACTACCTTAAGTGCAAAGTACATTCTCAAAGTATATGCAAAGAACATGCTCGGTGGCGCACATAGACAGTGCATAGTACATGCTGGTGCACTAGTGAAAAGAATATGCAAAGAATGTTCTGACCTACACTAAGTCATTTCCGAATGTTCTTTTAATGTTCTTTAAAGACTAACTATGGACTATCTAAAGTTAGTGTTTACTATGTGTTGCAGAGCATATGCATGTCTGCACATTCTAAGAAGCAACTTTGCATGTTCCTAAACTGGGTGCTACAGAGAAAGTAATACAACTCATATATATCAAGAAAATTAGCTGTTTATTTAAACTAATGAACTAGATTCTTTACAAATCTTAAGGAAAACTAACAAAATAAAAAATTCTTAAGAGTTCAACTTTCAAATAAGGTTGCGTTTCAAAACTCCTGAAACAAATTCAATGATATTCAATCATATATATTACAAAGAAGACAGTAAGCGTCAAAAATTAGGATTATTTTCCACTCATCGACTAAAAAAGGATTCAGTCTCATTTAAAAATTTCACAATATAAAACGGGAACAAGACAATAATCCTCTGCACAATGGAACACAACACTTATTCACCATGATGGTACACTAATGATTCTGTGTAAATATAAATAAACACAGTAAACTCCACTCTAATCACAATATCTCGCTCTCACTTACTCGCTCAACACCAACAACTTTCGTTCATGCAGTAAGACTGAACCAGGGTTAGGGTGTAACGGGCACGTTGAAACCTATCAAGCCGATGATGACACAAGAGATCGCCGGGAGATGGAGTGGACTAGGGGGAGGCCACATGGCGACGAGCAAGGAGAAACAAAACTTCTTGTTGAGCACAGGAAAGTCACAGAAATATGACAATGGATTGTAGTGGAAGGGGGAGGGGGTTCACACGTATAAAACAGAATAAAACTGGCAGAATACCGCGTTTGCACCAACAAAAAACACAAAAGAAGCGGGACGATAAGCACACGTGACTTTGGCGGCGGCCATCTTGCCGAGCAGGAGTATCTCGGTGGTCACGGCTACGGGGGCTACACGGGAGTGGCGCACGGACGAAATAAGTGAATTGCCATCCCTCAGAAGAGAGGGTCGCCTAGAAATGCTCGAAAGTATCGAGGCTTGCGAAAGGGATTTTGCGGTTAAAAATTCACCAAAATAAGCCGTGACGAGCAGTGTTTTTCAAATTCACTCTTTTCCAGCTTTCTGACTTTTATTCAAAGTAAATTTTCTTTTTCAAAGTATCAGTTTATTACAAATTTTCGCAGAATTATTCGTCAAAATGTCTGCTCTACAATAAATTCAAAATAAATAATATTTGTTTTCACGAACAAAAAAAGCCTGTAATTTTGGTTGTGGAGAGAGACTTTAATTTAAGTAGCCTAAAGAGAGCAACTTTGTTCCACTTGTTAGCGAGAATGTTCGGCGCAGACTGTTCTTTTAGTATTGTACGTGGCATATTTTCTGCACTAGTGCAAAACCTTACATTTATTGCATGTGTAAAGAATGTGTACAGGAGCACATATGCATAGTCCGTGCTCTGGAGACTATCTTTTTCCTATTCGTAATTACACGTGTATTTTAGCACATTCTTTGCACATACTTTAGATATTCTAGAAAACATTAGTGTTTTTAAGAACATTCTTTTCACATGAAAAACATATTTGTTTTGAGATAGTGCACAACGACACTAACTTTGACTTAGTGCAAAATTAATTCTGCACAAACTTTGCTCACTGGGATGAGAAACTCAAAACAGAAGAAAGTCGCGGACTCAAAGTGACTACACAAACGGTCCCGTGGTCTCATAAAAACGTCCCTTTTCGCAAACACACTCTCACTGGGCGGCAGTGGGTGGGAATAGTAGTTGGGATAGGAAAAGGAACGGTTGTACGACACCAGTTTCTGGCGGCTGCCTTAAGGCTCGTTCACAACAACTTCACTTGGCTTCACATTACTTATTCTTTCTTCGAAGACGAGCCAAGACGCGAAATTTTTAACCAATCACAGCGCACCACTGCCATATTCAATCTTAAAATCGATTGATGAGGCCTATCGATAGCGTGAATTTCCAGAGTTGTTGTCAGCTCCCCCGAAACAGCTCAGCTGATGTGAAGTATCAATTGTAAATTAGGAGTTGAGCTACAGAAGTCTTAAAATGGAAGGTTTGTTAAACATGTGAGGGTTATTTCGCACTGACTCGATCAACTTATCAGCATCCATTATCGCTTTAAACGTATCCGCAAGCGGCATCACAACAAAATCACATTTTCAATATGGCTGCTCGATAAGATATCGAGTGTAGTAATCGATTGCTGCCTGACTATCGATAGTAGAGCATGCCATGCTATGGTCTGTAATTAAGAGAGAGTTGTACTGGGCTCAACTCCAGGCTTCGCCAAGTAGAGTTGCGCCGCTTTAAGTCGTTGTAAACTGATAAGACGCTTTTCTCATCTCTGGCGTTGTGCAGAGTCTAGCCAAGTTACGCCGAGTGAAGTTGTTGTGAACAAAGGTCTAGGGAGACACGTTCACAAATGGCTATGCATGTTGCCTATAGAAGCTAAACATATCCTTCTACAGACTTAAATGTTAACGTGAAATACCAGGGTCAGCTCCTTCATTGTATCCGAAGAGAGGCAATTTGGGCTATCGGTCAACATGAATGAGAATGTATTCATTTTTCAAACCACCATTTTAGCCCCTTTGGTGGTCCTTTAAAATATATATACAGTTGTAAAATCACCCTTGCTAAGTTCATCGCCCGATCGAAAAATCGAATTTCTTTTCGGCGTCACTGACGATCAAGATGTTTTCACACTCCTAAAACTTCAGAATATCTTGTAATATAAGTTCTTTACGTTTTTTTTGGTTGATTTTTAAATAATTATCTACCTTAATTCAGAAAATGGGTGGAAAATAGGGTCCGCCATTTAGTTCTATCACAAGGGCAAATGTTACTATAAACCATTAAAAGTCACCACATTTCAATGAATAATGTCTGGTTTATAATATTATATTACGTTTTATTCCGTGGAGCTACAACAAAAGGTTCTGAAACCACTTCATTTTAGAGATTTTCAAAGAAAACTAAATCCTGGCGTTTTTGACATATTTTGTTCTACTTTAAGCCCTTGCATATTGTTAATGCGCAATAATTATGAAAAATGAAATCAAACATCAAATGCTCAAATAAAAGGAGAGTCAACATACTATTTTTAAACTTCCACACTGATAAAAAACACACTTGGAGTTTTAGTCAGCCTGTTTCGATTTCAGCCCACTGCGCAGCGGGTTCTACCCTGTGGCTCGCGAACCCTGAGGGTTATGTGCTTCGCGCTTATTGGAGTACGGAAAAAAGTTTACATCTACATCTACATGTAACCCTGCGAGCCTCCTCTAGGGTGTTTGGAAGGGGGTGACAAGTCACCAAATTGCAGCATGCAAGCGGACCGCCACATGCACTCCGCACAGTCATGAATATTACGGATACTAACCAATTCCATCATTAACTAAAAACCATCTACATCGCATATGCATAGAAACGCATACGCATATGCATAGAAAATACAAATATATAAATACAAATACAAATGAATAGTTTTTGGGATTTACTTCACTAGATTCAACTTGGCCAGCCAGCAAGTAATGAAGGTCGACAAAAGAGGAAGTAGAAAGTAATGGAAGGATTTATTGGCACACAATTTCCATTTTATTTCATCATTTCTCGATTGATATTATGTTCAGTTCCATTTATGATAGGCAGCGAGGCATTCGTTTTGAATTAATGTGTCTGCTCGAAAAGTGGGGATTAAAACAAGCCTGAAATGACGATATATGTAAGAATGCATGTAAGAATATATGTAAGAATGCAAGAAATTATGCTTTTATGACGATATATGTAAGTTTGCAGTAGCAGTCGGAACATAAATGATCAACTACTACTAATATTGTGCGTACCATTCGTTTGAAATGAATGAAGGTCAAGATGCGAAGAAAAGCTTGGGAACCGCTGGGCCAGTGCATCGCGATGTGTATCCGATATCCTAGCAGTATATGCAACGTTTAGATACGTTCTTGCACGGCGTACTGCATAAGCTATCAGGATAAAAATAACCAATTAGAATACATAATATTTGTGTGTAATTGTGTAGTGCTGGTTGCATAAGTACATTTTTTCGCCGTTACGGATGGCATCTTAAGAGGCCATGAAAAAAATTAACAAAAATATTTCTCATGATGTTGGCGAAATTGGCAGTCATAGATATCAAGGCATCCTTTAAATACCAAAATCTGTTGAAAATAAAATTTAAAAAATTCAATCACCTGGGACACCCGGGACAAATTTTTTCGGCAGCATGGAATGTGAAATGAGTATAGGAAAGACTCAGGTTCCTTAAGAATTAAGAGAATGGCAATAGGTGAAAGCTGTATTTTGGACAGTTGAACAGTGGGGGGGCATTTGGGAAAAATCCTGCCTGCGTTTTGCTTGAGCAATTATTAGATATAAACATCTTCTGTAATTACTATTTCACCACCATTATTTGGAAATTATTTTAAGAGCAGTTTTTATTGTACATACAATGGGCACAATCACTAGCCCTCATCCAGATATTTTTTTAAATTCTAAACTGGGTTTTCTAAGCTAGGCAATATAAAATACAAACAGGTATTAAAGATGAAAATATTATAAATAAAATAAAATCTGAGCAATTTAAAATCCAAAGGTCCAGGGATGATTATAAAGAAATCATTCCACCTAGTTTTATTCTTTCAGGATGTCTTCCCCCAAAAAAAATTTCTTCCAGAGAACCTGCTGCTGTTTATTACGCCAGATGGATGGAAAACGCCATTCATTTTCTCAAAATATATCTTTTGAGGGAGACTCTTATATAAACTGATTTAGAGAAAAAATGTATTGAAGACATTTTTTTATTAATAATTAATATTTAATTAAAAGCGTGGTTGACCTTGAAACCCAACCAGGACTATAATTATGAAAATCGTTTGTTGAATACAGAAAAATTGATAAGGAAGTTGCAGACAAGGCACTGCCTAAAATGATAAAATATTTGTGGCATCTGAACTCGGAGTAAGTTGAATTTCATTTTTGATGATACTTTGAGAAAAAATGTCAAAATAAACTTGGCTGTAAAATTAACGTTCAAAGAAGAAAATGATGAATATGACTTTGATGGCAGGGATATTAAAGTAACACTCAGTACCGAAGAGGTTGGTCACTTATTGGAAAAAGAAGTTGATTTTGTTTCTTCTCAAACTCAATCAGTATGATAAAATAGAGTTTTTAAATACTCATCCCAATGACTAGTGCGAAAATCAACAGAAGTTTAAAATCAATTAAAATATTGAATGATTTTAAGATTGTTAATGACAAACCTTAAAAGGAGTAAAACTTAAGAGAAAAAAGCTTCAACTCCTGTTTGACGAAACATGAAGAACAATGACAGTTTCTGTTATAAATTTTATATAAATGTATGCAAATATTTCCTTCCTATTCAAAAAGCCACCTTATCCAAGCCATTACCAACAACACCTAAATCTGAAAATTGTACATAAAAATCATTTCTTCGAATAAAATGCAAGTGAACATTATTTCTCCTCATGTTTTTTATCTCACTTGTTCATTTTCAATTTGGAATATGCCATATTCACTTTTAAAAACGTCTCTAACCCTTTTTAATAAAAAAACGAAAAATACAACAAGCGGAACCTGAAAAGTAGATTAAATTTAATGTTTCCATGCATTTAAGCCTTTTCATATACGTATAGTAACTTTTGAGGAAATGGACCCGACCTAAAAAATTATAAATATCACTGAATCTACACGTTTTATCAAACAAATGGCATGAATAAAACTGCAAGGCAACAAAATATCCAATGAAATGGCATTTAAATAGATTTCTAGGACGAATGGTTTTTATTTATGAAGGAAAAACTTTAATTTCTTGGTAAAGTTCGCTCTCTTTCTGAACTTCAACATCAATGAGGCATGGGTTCACGCTTTCAAGTTGAGCTGAAACTTTTTCAATCACATTTTCTTGTCAATTGGCAACTTTAAGGGGGTCCCCCGGAAAACATTCGAGCATCGATTTCTTGTGTCAACCCTAATGCACACTTTCTGTTGAATGGCCGAATTGAAATCCAGCCGGTAGTGCCCGCAATAAGCATTTGAATGTTTAGGATAAACATGAATTCATAGTAAGCGATTCTAAAAACATTAATATTTCTCAAGGTGATAATTGATTTATGTTACCGATAAAAATAAAAATCAGTAATATACTGTCATAATTTGTTCTAACTTAGGCAGCAGAAATATTAAATGCTTTTATAATTACACAGAAGGTCCATATTAAAATAAAAGTGATTGAAATATTATAGAGAATTTAGTGCTATCACAAATATAAATGTTAAACAATGAGATAGAAAATTGAACATCAAGCACGATGTAATTTCACGTCGAATGGCGTAAAAGAGTTACACTTTGTTAGCCTTATAAAGTGAGTCTCAGTAGATCACAAGTTTATTTAAGAGGGGATATACATATGGCATATTACAGAGTACGCCTGTAAAATAATTTAGTGCAAAAATGAGCGGAGTTAACGTTATGGTGCTATCTCAGGAGTCATGCTAGGAGACGCCGTTTGGCACGAAGAGCCTTGCCAACTTCTTCACGACAACATGGAGACAAAGCATTCTCTGTTGGCTTACGTGACCAAGGAATTCGAACTATACGAGTGATTCAAAGATATAAAATAAGTGTCTCTTGTAGCTATTAAAAAGGGTTTCTACAATTACACCAAAATTGGGAAGCAACGTGGTCGACGAGATGATAATGTTTTACTGAATATCTGAAGTGGCTTCAAAACTCATTACCCCAGCTCCAAACATTGAAAGAGACTTTTATATAGACGGCACAAGTGTAGATTCAGGGCCATCAACGTCAAAAGGAAAATTTTAAAAAATTTAAAGATCCGAAGGAGGTAAGTAGTCGAAAATGTGGCCTATAGTGGAACAGAACTATTAACGCATTGCTCAAGTTCAGAATGATGCCCCCCCGTACAATATACTACCGTCAGAGAAACAATAAACAGGGTGTTTCAGAAGGAATGTACTTAACTTCTGAAGGTGATAGGAGAGATGATTTTAAGCATGTTTTTCTCTATGAACATGGGGTCACCAATCCTTAGCAACGAAGCTATGGCATCGAAAAAAGCTTGTCAGAAGCATTTTGCAGTCACTATTTTAACGCTACAAAATCAGTAATTTGTGATTAGAATATGAAATAAAACTTGTCTAAGTGGTACTTAAAATTTACATATATTTCTTTTCATGTCAGTATCAAAGTTAAATCCATTCATTAATATTATAGCTACCCAAATTGCCAAACTTTTCCTTCTAAAATTTTGCTATTTGGTAATACTTATTTAATATAGACAAATTTAATGATTTGCCTTTGAAAGGCCATGTATGCATGCACTTAACCCCTAATCTTGAAACTTTTTTTGTCTGTCATCTCTTGATAATGACCAAAAGAGGTCGAAAATGGTTGACTTTTGAAATAAATCGCATGGAATATACAAATTTAATTCTTGTGTCATATTGTTCATATTCCATTAAGTGAACTTGCCAACCATCTATTTTATTCGGAACACTACTTTGATGATGAAGGTGAGTCTATTTCAGGAACTATGTATTGGGTGCAGAGTCACGAGCTTAAACATATTTTTCATCAATTCCTGCCTTCACTTTGAAGTCACGCCAAAGTACGAGTGTATCTATCCTCAAGATCGCCTCTCAGAGCTGCTTCCACAGCATAGACGTAGGCCAAGAAGATTTGGGTCTGAGAAGACCTGAAGTGCTCTTTCGGTTTCTGGGATTTCCTTTCACACCACCTCTATCTCCTGGAGACATTGATTTGTCCAGCAGTCTCCACCGAAGTAAGTGAGGCTAACTTCAGGACCAGGTGAAAAGAGTTTCCAATGCTATCGCCTTAAAAAAAACAAGATCATCCTGAAGAAACTAAAAACTCTGGTGAATTCACAATTAATTGTCAAGCTCACGGTGAGAGTGGGCAAAGTGGAGGACCGGATGTTTCATGGCCGAGTAATTAATCTTTCAAAAGATTGCTTTTCTCGACCCGAGATGGAACTTTGAAGCATGAGCTATACATTCTCGCCGTTACAAAACAAAGGGACAAAAAAAAACATTGTTACAAAATTAGAAGCTATAGTGTCAAATGCGTTCACAAGCCTTCCAGTGATTTTTAACTGAGTTGAATCCATGATTACCAAGTAAAATACTAACAAGCCTTATCACCATTTAATGCTGAGGGTCCCCAATCACCCTTTTGCTTCGTCAGGATAGAGAAAACATGACGAATTAAGATCGGGTGGTGCAGTGTGGAGACGGCGCTTCATAAGTGACTCCTAGAAAAGGGGCCTATGACAATGACAAACAAATTGAAAGATTATCTCTCTTTTCTTAACAAAATAGTGCACCTGGTTTTCCTTTATTTCAGACCCTATGTACTAGGCAGACGTCCATGGTCATCACAGACATGGTCGTCACATGGACGTTGGTTTGTCGTTCACAGGGTCTTCTGAGATATGGTGCGATATATAGGTAGGAGTTGGGAGCATCTAATTACACCGAAATCTAAATACAACTGGAAATCCGTACACCAAAACGTCAAAATGCGAATGCTTATGGCATTTTAGATAACTTTTATCTTCAAAAATCCTATTTTTTGACCGAAATGTCTTCTCTCGTTTTCAGAAAAATAGAGTTGGCAACCCTACTAGCAGGGATTTCCCTATTATGCAGGTGTAAAGACGAGGCAGGGGATGGCTCAATTCTGAGCCGATTGTCGTTCCCACGTGAGTTATGAGGTCATTCATGAGGATGCGTGGGGAGAGGGAGTAAAGGTCAAGGACAACTCCGGAGCCGATCACTTATGGTGTTCACGCCATGAAATGTCTTAACTGCCATTTCATTTGCCTTATCAACCTTCCTAGAAAGAAGTTTGTCCACAGTTGCGGTGACATCCTACCTATCCCTGCAAGTTTTTTCGCAAATTGAAGTTGAAATTAATTTCGTTAAATGCGTAAATTGGTGGCACACGATATTTTCCTACTTAAATGAATAACATTTTCTCAAAAAACTGTTTTGATGACGAAATCACTCGCACGAGTTGGAAGTCGGTCGAGAATAACGGAGCATCGAAGTTGAAAAGAACGACATGACTCGTAATTAGTACATTTATTCTAGATAACAATGAGGATAATCAATATTAACAAATTACATAAAGGGGTGGAAAGCACTTGCAAACGGAAGAATGACACGGATGTCCGCCCCTTCCACCTTCCACACCCAGCTGACAGCCTCGTTCTCACTCCACTGTTCAACCCACAACCTCGTCCGGACGCCAAACACTGACGCGGTCACCGCAAGGCTCACTCTTAGCCCCGCCGGAGGAAGGGTCTCAATCGACGCGAAGAGAAAACACACCCGAATTTCCCAGGCGGGTGACACAAACACAAATTAATCCAACAGTTAAAAAGAAGCCAATTCACCGATTGGTGATGACATCAAGGCCATCACCAAGTAACTTCAGAAACAAGTCAGCAAAATATTATTTCAATTGAAAATTAAATAGTCTGCTTCTATAGTTGAAAAATATGATTGTAAAAATATATTCTTCAAGTGATTTTAATATTTTTCACCCTAATTTTAATTTCAAAGAGGTAAGGGTCGTGAGAGGAGTATTTTATTTAAGCAATACAAACGGAAAGGTGGAATTCAATATTCGCATTGACCCTAAGCAGCCTGCGCGGTGGAAACCCTTTTTCAAATATCATCTCAACCCCTTCCCTCCACACGTCCTATCCTCCCTCTCCCAACCAAACCACCTTGAATCGCCTAAACCCCTTCCCCACCCCTTCCCCCCCCCCCTTGCATACATTTCGAGAGGAGGGATCCATTAATCAAAAGGGACTACTCGAATCAGATCAGCCCAAATGAAGAGCACCGCTTCGCCGTGTCTGCCGACCTTCCTCCCCTCTCCGTCGCACCTCTCCTGCGCTGCCTCGCTTGATTCTCTCGAACACGATCTTAAAGAAGCGCGAAGGACAAACAGTTGAACACCACAAAACGTCTCGTGAATCTTCAAGACAAACAATTGAAGTCACAGCGAGCAAAACGAATTGGTGGCCTCAAAAATGAAGTATATACTCCAAAGTTAAAAATCAATGCGGAAGGTCAAAGTGATGCATCAATGTTCGCGCGTCACAACAACAGCAGACAGAGTCTTGGATAATGTGATAATCATAAAGTTAGCTTTCTAAACTCTTTGAGCACAGAATTCTCTTGTTTTGCTCCTAGGAATTTCTAGAAGAGCCTTATTATACTTACCTTGTCTTTTCTGTAATTTAAAAGGTGCGTGCAAAAATTAAGTTCCATTTTTTTATGATAAACTTCAGAATAGATAACTAAGTTTGAATTTATTTTTACATGAAAGAGCACATCTTAAACTATTTTTTCGGCATGATTTCCGCCGTTCTTTAGGAACTTGTCTAATCTGGAGACCAAATTGTTTATTCCTTCTCCAAAGAACAGCGCCGCTAATGATGAAAAACATTGCTGCATGATTATTTTAACTTCATCATCGCTGTTATAGCGCTGGCCGGCCTGAGAGCGATTCCGTTAATTAGATTAATGAAATTCGCTCGGAGTGAGGTTTGGGATGTACTTACGGCCGAGGGTCGATTTGTTCCAAGGGAACATCGGTGGGTAGTGTTTCCTCATCAAATTTCCTCACCAAATCTTCATTGGCAAAAAAGGCTGTCAACTCCTTGGCTCATCATGCACATCTTCCCGGCCTCCCTTTAACTACCTTACCAAACGATTTCATTTCCAAACCATTCCATCACTTGTATGCATTGCTACCGTAAAATTCAATAATTTTCAGACGAATTTCTGCGGATTTGAGGTTCCATGCATTTGAAAACCGGATAAAAGCCCACATTTCATAATCGGCGAAATGTTTTACTAACCTAAACGTTGGAAACTGTCAATTTAAGATATATATACACTATTATTCTCGCCCGTTAATCTTACAATGGAAAAACCAAGCGTCAAAAAAAGCTAGTGAGCTCGTGCAGTACAGCGGTGGCAGCGATATGGCGAAACTATCACGAGACGGTTTTTTACTTTTTGAACGCACCTCGTATTTAGCAATTGATGCATCACGTCACATAAAATGAAGTATTAGAATAAACGCACCATGAAATTGAAATTTGTATCCGAGTAGAAATGGATGCTGCGGGAGACCATTGGGAGAGATGGAGATGATCACTCGTAATCTGTTCTCCTTCATTCAATGCGCGTCCGAAATAAACGCCACCGATTTGATTATGCCTGGTGAGCTCCTTTTGTCCCACGGAAATGAACAAATACTCTTGGAAAAATTTCTCTTTGCTACTATCTCCACCTTGGAAACTTAGGGAAACTTATGGGAATAACTAATATAGTTAAATAACATCACAATTGACTATTTTATACCTAATTATGCTCAAAATAATGTTTTGAGGTTACGTTGAGCAAAATACTAGGTACCTAAGGCAGGCTAAAAATCGCAAAAGACTAGAAACACGGTCGCGTCATGTCGTGACAAAATCTTTTTTTCGGATCAATCACTGAAAATGTTGAAGTACAACATTTTGAATCGACAAAGTGACAACAAAGAGGAGACTAGACCAATAAACAAAGCAATAAATTGACATTTTTCATAAAATATCGACAACGAAATAGTCGTCGGGTCGATATGACCCGACGCGACCGATTAAGGGCTAAGGGAGAATACAAAAACATGGTTCCAGAAATTTAAATTCAATTTAATATTCATTCATTGTTAGTGTAATATTCATGGGCCAGAAACGTGGATCTAGAGAAAGGAAGACGGAAATAGGCTGAAGGTGTTCGGGATGTGGGTGTGGACGGAAAGGATGAAAAATGAGTAAGTGCTTGACATGGTGGGGGTGGAGAGGAAGCTGGTGGATGATATTAGGGGAAGGCAGGGTAAGTGGCTGGAAGGGGTAATGAGGGGCAATGGTTTGCTAAGGGCTGCGATAGGGGGAAATGCAGTGCGTGAAATACGGAATGAAGGTAAATAATAAGAAAACAAAAGTAATGTTTCTCTTGGACAAAGAAAGAGGTGACAAGAGTAGGAAGTCACGAACTGGAGCAAGTAGAACAATTGAATTACTTGGGTAGTATGCTAGAAGAAACAGAACATAGTAGCAAAGACATAAAGAGGAGAATAACGCTAGCGAAAGAAGCGTTCAATAATAGAAGGGGATCTTAAGTAAGGATGTAAAAAAGAGGCTGGTGAAGAGCTTGATATGGAGTGTGGCGTTGTATGGACCAGAAACGTGGAGCTTGAGAAAGGAAGACGAAAATAGGCTGAATGCTTTCAAGATGTTAGTGTGCAGATGAGGATGGAAAAGGTGCGTTGGACGGAAAGGAAGACAAACGAGGACGTGCTTGACATTTTGGGTGAGGAGAGGAAACTTGTGGATGTGATTAAGGGAAGGCAGGGTAGGTGGCTGGAAGGGGTAATGAGGGGCGATGGTTTGCTAAAGATCGTGATTGAAGGAAGGATGTTGGGTAAGCGGGGAGCGGGAAGAAAGAGAATAGGTTTTATGGACGGGATAAAGAAAGGTAGAACTTATGCTGAGATGAAGACAGAAATACTATACATAGATAGGCCACTGCACGTGTAAGAGTATGTTGGATTATCTCAGACTTCCATCATAACCTATGTTTAATCGGTAGATTACTCAAATGATAATGATTCATTCATTGTATATGAAGGGTAGACAATAGAATAACTAGTTGTTTCTCCGTGTGCAAATGTAACAAGGGTAACATTATTGTAAACGATTTGATTTTTCAAATGCACTTTGTGAGTATAATAAATTGTTTGATTGAAATTGTGCTAAGTGCGTGCTAAATCCCACAAAGTGACCGCGCAAGGAGTTACCAAGGTAAATGTGTGGGTGCCAAAAAGCAGCACTACAAAGTGGAATATCGAAACTAAATTTAAATCGGGACTGGAGTATCAAATGTAGTGACAGACTGCAAAGAACTTTCAAAGAAGCAATATATGTGATGAAATCTTCCAAAGGTTAAAAAATCAATTATTAACTTTTAAGTAGGAATAAGTAAAATCATATACAAATTAAAGAGTAGTAGTAGCCCCTTACATCATATTTTTCCATATCTCGACGAGTTTTCTAAAGTTATCACCTGAATTTACCAGATTCAGAATTGATTGCCTTATTCCTCTAATGGGAGATGTCATAGCTCCTATGCTCCTTTTCTGGTATTTTCGTGTCATTTATTTATTTAATTGTCAACTATATTCCACATTCGGCACATTTGATGTTGTGGTAATGAACGAGTCATTTGCCTCTTGTCAGAGCCAAATGTGAAGCATTAATGGTTATGATGGGAATTCAGTTTTTGAACGCGCAGCGCGTTTCCTGGGGGTAATCCGAGGAAGGCGGTCCCGTCATCCGGGAGATTCATTCTCGGAAGAATTCCACGGACGAATCCATGATTTGTGACAAAGCATTTCACTTCCAAGCGAGAGAACCGCTTGAGTGCTCCGGAATAACGCATCCGGTTCGTTACTTTTAAGGCCGAGATTTATGTTATTCCTGCAGCTAATCGTATTTGCCAGTAATTGTGACACAAAATTACGGATCGTCTTATTAACTTCTTTGCCAGCGAAACACAACTATTTAAACAAAATCTGTAACTTCCAATGTGCTGGCAATAAGTCAACACTTTTATAACAAGAAGCCAGTTGGAAGCTATAGGGATTGATGTAGCTACAGGCCTGAAAGAATCATTGCTGAAATGGTAATTAAACATAATACCCATGTTCATATCTCAAACTCTACTGGATAGAGTTATTCTTGACGGTAAAAAAAAGAAATCGTTCTAAATAAAATTTGTCCATTTTGATTGAATGGAGAGGGATTCCCAAAATAGAAAAGATTTTTGCACAAAAACGATGCACATCAAATGCATAAGAAAGTGATGGCGGCCTTCGCAGCTTTTTCTCTGTGGAAACAGACCACAACAAAAACATTAGCTGACATTTTCCCTCACAAGTCTGTAGCATTCATAGAAGTCATTGTAATTGCTTGCATGATGGACGCGATCCCTGACCGTTGGAGAAGATTTCCCCGTTGTAGCGGGAGGGAGAGAGACGGTGGAGGTTCCGGGAGTGAGCGACGGTGGAGGGTTTACGAATTGCACTAGGACCAGAGGGATGGGTTGGGGGATCACGAGAGGCACCAAAAAGAAACAAAAGCAGACAGAAGGGCGCATCGCTCGGGCTAAAAAGTACTACACTTGTTAGAGGAGTGAGTAGAGTATCTGCAAGAACAGTGCAAACGTATTGGATTGTCACCGGGAAACGTATTGGGGATTGATTCGAAATCAATTATATTTGATAGTACTAATAATAATCACATTTTTATACGAAACAGCCAAAACCAATTACTAAGTATTTATTATACAGACGAACACACACAACCATGCCCTAGGAGGTGTTAATTTCCTACCCAGGCGGGATTCGAACCCGCGACCTTCGGTTTTGGCATGCGAGGACTTTACCCCTCCGCCACCTGGCTGGCTAAATATAATTTGTGTTTGCATAATATTATATTGAAGTTGCCGAATCAAATTTCGCCTAGTGAGTTTAAAAATTAGTATTTATTGTGCATTTTTCTCGAAACTTTAAATTTTTAAAGTTTCATCATCGAGATAGGGACTATAAATTAAGTTGTTATTAGCCATATGATAACAAGAAGTTTTTCAGTTTTGGCTAACATATGAGCATGAAATAAATAGGTTAAAGTATTAGAAGTTCCTATGGACACGTGATAATTTGCTTCCATTGATGTTACGCTGCAAAAGATTAGGCTTATCGCGACTCCGCGCGGCAGACAGAGGGACGGCGCAGCACTGAGACTATAAGCCTGGTTTTAAGACGCTCCGATGAAACGGAGGAAGCGCGGACGAAATGGATACATTCTCCCCTTTTCCTCAATTCGAGAGCCTTCCTTTCCCAGGTGACAAAGGAACAACAGCACAGTGAGTCTATGTTTTCCAAGGTGTGCGGGAGGCAGTCATATTCGGTCTTCGGCATTCCAGTTGCCAGGAGAAGCGGTGGCAAGGTGAACGGATATATAGGTTATGTTCTTGGACCCACTTTCACGGATTTTTCGCCAAACTGAGGACCTCAACACACGAGAGATCGAATCGTGTTCTTCTCGTTTTTTCCAACGAAAAAGCGTAGTGCGAGCCATTTACAGAGGGTCCCTACTTTTAATTGCTGGACTTGCCTTTACCATAAAACTCAGCAATTCAATTTGCTCCGCCGGAAAATCTTAAAAGAACAGAACTGATGTAATTGGCTGCCAATAGAAATACTGTGTGTTCTTTAAACCTAAGATGCTGTCAATAGATAAGCTGTCCTATCTTTAGATTTTACTTGATCTTCATCATTGTTGTTTGAACATCGTTTCCCGAATCACGATTCCACAAAGCAGTAGGAATGCACTGCTTAGATTGTTGTTCCAGTGAGTGCACTGCAGGGAGCGATCGAAATCCAAGGAAACGAAGAGATGTTTTTAGAATTCGATTTGTATGATTCGTGCTCCCTTGTTCGCCCTTCCGTCCTCCACCCGATCGCCCACTCCTCCCTCCGCCCTCCTTTTGCCCCACCCCCCCTCTCCATCGCCAGATAGAGAGAGAGAGATAGGGATCATGTCTTCCTTCCTTCCCTCCCTCCCACCCTTCCGTTCTTAATCCCTCCCCTTCGTCCGTCCACTCACTCCAAACGTCCGTCCACAAACTCCAAACTCCCTTCCCCTGAGGGTCACCCAGCGCTGCAAAATCCTCCGGACGTCGGAGGAGATGTCGAGAGTCGTTTACCCGGAATGATAAATAAGAACAGAGAGCAAAAGAGTCCCTGTCTTGAATTTAAAAAGAAACGGGTTCCTTCCCTCCCCCCTGCACGCCCTCTAGATCCGCCCTCTGCCCACCCTAATCTTTTTCTTTACTCGCAGAGAGAGAGAGAAAGAACATATACAAGAAGGGCATAAATATATAAATAAATATATGTATACATTTACAATCTCTTGGTAGATAATGCATCTGGTAAACGTTTCGGGGCACGCAGAGCCCAAGAAGTATAAATGAGCCATTCCGGCCATACAACCATCCATTCATTCACTTAAACCGCTCACAGGCGTAAAAAATAAATATTTCGTTCAAACAGATGGTGAAAGAAAGAGGATAGGAAACTCATCAAATGGGACAACACAATGGTGATGTGAAAATGGAATGATGGCCAATTCCTGGTGAAAAAAATTCGACTAGGCCGAGAATCTATCCACGGACCTTCCGATGTCGTGCCGAATGCTCAGATCACCGAGCTACCTAGTCTTATAAGAATCAAAGTGAAATCGGTGGGGGGTTTTTATGAACCAAACACCCCTAAGAGTAGCCCGTAAATGTCGCCGATAGATGGCGCAGGGCAGATTCACTCTTCACCACTGTTTGTGTGCCTGGTTCAAGCTTTCCTTTCCTTTTCTAATAATTCCTCCTCTGCCGGTGAGTGAAACTGCCTTGCGCCATCTCTCGGCGACATTTACGGGCTACTCTTAGGGGTGTTTGATTCTTATAAACCCCCCTAAGGACAACCTAAGGGCTAATGTCATTTCCAACCATTATTTGACCAGCCTTGAAGCAGTCGGAGTAGATTTGAACAGTCCAAGGAGCCTTAAAGAGCTGGAGGGACAAAAAAACCGACCCAGGTCGGGCGACACAGCTTCAGATTTGAACATTGATGTTGGGATAATTAATCTCCTGCTACCTATCACCCAATAACAATATGATTTAAAACGAATTTGACTCGCTCCTAGAGTGGACTATGGCTCCGTAATCTTTAGAGGTGGAGATTTTAAGGCAAAAATTGACAAGTGGATCTGCCCCACGGAAAATATACTAATAGGAGAAAAGTACAAAAATGGGTAAACAGGACACACACGCGAATAGCGACACCAACGGACCCAACTCGAGTCACGGGATATACTGTCTCAAGACAAATAACCTGAGACGAACCACGAAAGTGGCGACGATTAACAGGATGACCAAGTGGCGGCAACTACCCCCCGTGGTGGGGATTAGTACTATGGAGCGAAGCCAATGCCGCTCGCCGATCTCCACACAAAACGCTACTACGGGCTAGTGGATTAGGATTCACTTTCGTAAAACGGACAGGGAAGAGCTTTTGAGCAGCCAGGAGATGTGAGAGGTGAGGCAAAAATAGACGCTGTGGTCAAATAACTTAAGAACACGATAAATAAAGGCATAGACAATGCTATACCTGTATAAAAGACGGCCTGCAGACGAGTCTAAAACCACGCCTGAATTTAAAAAAACATATTTGCGAAAGAAACTTACTACGGAGGAAATATTATAACCAAGGAAACATTACTAACAGACAAAAGGCATTTAATTGTATCAATTTAACCAAAAAATTAAAAACTTAGAACGAGCGAGGTGAGATGAAAAACCATTAGCAACGAACAAGCAGGTCTTTTTAACTATGAACACTAACAATGAATAGGCAAGTCTAGCAACAGTTTGGAAAGAGGTGAAGAATCTTCGGACTAATTCTCCCCGCCGCGCCGATCCAGTCATCAAGGATGGGGGAAGGGTCATAAATAAAGACGATCACTAAGCCAACTTCATCGCGAAGCATCTATCGAAAACTTTCCGACCTAACGCGTGCAGTCGCAAATACCCCAATATATAACGACACGATACCAAGGCATAAACATTATTGACCCTCCCTCAATAAGCTTAAAAGACCTTGTGGTTGAAACGTTCTAAGATTTTTCACCGGGTACGGTTCACAATAGCTTCCAACGTTTCCACAGGCGTCTCATCAGGGATCCTGAAATTCGAAAGATTCGCCCGCGAGTCATCTGTCGAAAGAAAGGCCTGTCTAAATGTTGGAAGTAATGGAGAACCTTATCCACTTGAAAACCCGACAGATATTCAATCATCATATTTGCTGGGAAAGCTTAAAAGTCATACATGATTTAAAAAGCCTTGCCAGCGTAATAAAAAACGTTCCGCATAAGAAGGGTCCCGGCAGAGAAAGCATCACTAAAGAAGTCATTTCACGGATGTTATTAGCAACCGTGAATTATTCCATCAAAATAGCAACTGCATCCGTCGCCCTGGGCTACTTCCCCTCTGCGTAAAGAAAGAGGTTAGTAATTAGGTACATACAAAGAAGAAGGGAAAGGACTCAAGGATAATGACTTCCTCCCGCTCTCTCCCTGACCTCTGACTTCGGGAAGGTCTTAGAGCGCGCGCCTAGTCTCAAGGAACCGCTAAAGAAAGGGTAACATTTCAAAACGACGAACAATCATGAGGACCGTCATCTTGCACGACTCCGAAGATGAACACCCGCGATTTTTGTTTTTAATTCAAGGCATTGTGCGAATTTGTTCTGACTAGTCGACTTGTCACAGGCAAACTTAAATGTGCTTTTGTGAAACGTTTTCGGGAGGACGAGGTGCAAACGTCACGAAATACAAAACACAGTAAAGACTATTGCTAAAACTAAAATAACATGCTGCCTTGCATTAGTAGTACCATGACATGTAGCATTTTCATATTCCACCAAAGGTTCGCGTTCCAACGTCCCATAGAGCGTCTATCCTAGAGGCGATAGGAGAGATAACCCCAAAGAGCCCTGTGCTCCTTGCCCAAGGGTCTAAAGCATCGAGGACTCTCTCCACTTGTCGCAGTGCCTGTCGTCCCACACGTGCTATGATAAGCATTACTTACAAGAATCCTTTAACCTTATCATTAAACCATCCTGGATATATACCGAATATTACAGTTTCGAAGAATTAGAATTATCTTAACCTTTTTTCTTAGAGATAGTTCTCTAATCACTCCCTGCCGATTCCTTGCAAATTAAACATGAAAGTCATTCTGCATGATGTACCCAATAAAATACAATTCTATCGGTGCTGCATTTTTTTAAATATTGGCAAGAGTTTAATTCATTACTTTCACTGAACTCCTTTTTCAATTTCCCTACAACTTATGAAACGCAATGATAATGGCAATTACACCCGATTAACACACTCCTTATCTCCAAGACAGTTTATCTGCATATCGCATTAAAGATGTATTTGGACGTTTTCATTTCGAATTATTATCCGTCTGCATTTGTTACAAAAATATTTTTCAAGCTAGTTAACAACTTTTTACATTTCTGCAATAAATATGGAATGCGCTAATAAAGACGCTAATTATCCCAGAGCATGCATAAATATTTTGAGTATTCGTAATACGACTGATATTTCTTGATATTTATATAGTACTCAATACGACTTATATCGTTGATACTTTTATTATAATAATGGTAAAATAATCTTGGCTAATAAATATTACAGTTTCGTTATTGCAGTTGGTATACATTTTGCGTGATTTTATGAGCAAACTCGTTCACATACGAATGTAAAAACTCAATACATAGTCCAAATCATGTCCATAAACCTTCTTCCCGGTTTATTGTCACTCGAGGAAAAATAATTTCCTGCTGACATTCAGCCATTGGTTCGAAGATGTTGCGTCATCAACTTCATGGTATAGGTCAGTGGAACGTCAGGCCGTCTTCGCTTTCGAGGGAAGAGTGACCGCAGGAACAACGCCGAGGTGTTTACTGAATCGCTCACGGGAGACACTCACGGGCAATGCTGCCTCGGTTGACCTCCGTCTCGGAATCCTCGTCGACGAAGTCGCGTTAAATGAACGCCCCCTCAACTCCTCACGTGTCCTATGACTATTGGAAGAGATTTCGTCGAAGTCGCTAATTGTCAATTTCGATTCACGGAAGCGCGTATCTGGGTTACAAAAATCCAAAAATCCTAGAATTTGCAAAATAAACTTACGACGACACCTTGAAAGGGTTTTTGGCTCTGAAATGAAAGACTAAACCCAATGAGAATGAGAGGTGATTCAATGATGGAGACGCTCACTAACGAAACTGGGATACGGTGAGTAATTATTCTCCATAACGCCGACGAGCTTATCGGAAACAAATCTGCTTTCCAATGAGTTGCTCTTCTCTCACAACGTTCGTTTCCGATGATACGAGATGAAGTGAACCGATGGCCGAATCACGAGATCCCATAAAACTCGCCAAAAAACACATCTCGCGTTACAAAAATAAGTATTGTATTACACAAACTCTGCCTAAACAACTTTTGGAAAAAGATTAACTCGGTCAACGAAACGTACACAATTAATCGAACCAACTTATCAAATGTAGATTCAGTTAAATACTTAGGTGTGACCCTTACTCAGGACCTGTCTTGGGGGAAACACGTCCGGGAAATCTGCGGACAGGCTAGTCGCAAATTGGGGTTAATCAAAAGAATATTAGGAAAATGCGACGAGAAGGTTAAAGAGCGATATTATTTTTCACTCTTGAGACCTCTTTTGGAGTATGCCGCTAACATATGAGACCCTTAAGAAGGAGGACTAATCTCTGAAATAGATTGAATACAGCGGAGAGCAGCAAGATTTGTGAAAAGTTGTTACGATAAACTTAGCAGTGTCACCTAATTGTTAAAGGAATTGGGGTGGGAATCTCTAACTGAACGAAGGGAGAAATACAGGTTAAATCTTTTGCGCAAGTTCTGAGCAGACAGTTTTTTGCCGGACGTTCAACATATACTGCTAGAGCCAACGTACTACGGTAGAAGTGATCACAGGATTAAAATAAAGGAAATTGACTGCCGAACCAATAGATTTAAATTTCATTTTTCCCACGTACAAGAAGGGATCATAATAGTTGCGATAGATCAATCATATGAAACTCCCACCCTCAATAGGTAGAGTAAAATCTTTACTTGTGCTTAATAACACATCATTACTAACACTTCACACCGATCGATTTGTCAGGCGTTATTTTATTTTGTTCTCTGCATGAAGTAGCATCTCGTAGCATTCATAAATTAACAGTATCATTAATATTAACCACTAGATGTGTCTATAGCATTGTTCTGCATGTCTGCATGTTCATTTACGTATCACTCTCCCAGTTTCCGGTTGGACTGCGCACTGTTCTCCTGACTGATTTTTAGTGACTGCGCCTAGAGCGGCCGGGGGAGCGTGCGAGGTTCTGATTTGTGCTGGGACGTGTGCTGCATGCCTGGTGTGGAATCACCCCGTGCCACACACCATATTGGTGGTTTGCACGGTACTTCGTAAATGTAAATGTAAACCTCGGCAGATGCTAACGGTGATTCTGGCGGTTGGCCTCGAAGATAGACAGACGGTGGAGTGGGCGTGGTTCGCACAGAGTGATATTTGGTCGGATCATCGGCATCGCCGAGAGAAAGGCAGGAGTGAGCAATGCCGAGGCATATTTGCGTGATGCTGATAAGTGCAAACAAGGGCGAAATTCCGAACACCCCGCAACAACTCGCAGCACGCAACCTACGGGTTTGATTTCACGACAGAGATAAGAGCCTTTTAAATGCGTTTTCACCTCGGAATGGTTCTGTAACGCGTGCTACCAGCCGACCAAGGGGGCTGAATGTGGATGGATTCGCACCGACGATTAATTTTTTGATATGTCATGCCCAGTAGGGTTCACGGGGTCAACCAAATGTCACGCCAAATATAGCAATAGAGGGGCGAGAGACGGTGTTTTGAGCCAACTTTTCCTCTGGAGCTCATGGTCCAAACGAGCCAAGCTTTGAAGCGATCTCAGACCAGTATTTTCATACCGAGAGTCAGTTCGATCGGCGGAAGTTTGCCTTACCCATAAATAAATTTCAAGAATTATTGCACTATAATTCAATGCAAATATATAATCTCTATGTAAAACCTTTAACGTATCGAAAACATTAAAGTGCACTGAGATTTCGAAAGCAATCGAGGTCAATGGAATATTTGAGGCGGCTTTGCCAAAATCAGTGTAACACTGAATACAGTCAAAGGAAAATACAAATATTTGAGAAGTCTCGCCATTCCTGATCGGGTGAGAAGCCATTACCTTATAAGTATCCAGTCGTCCAGAAGGGCTCAGAATTCCGTAGGTTTGGGGTGAGGCGTATTAGCTCTTCATGCATAATGTATGAGACTCCACGAAAATAGGAGAAATTAATGCGAAGTCACGCAAGTGCCCTAGTCCCCTCCGAACTAGAGATTATTTATGCCAAGGAGGAAATTTGCATCTTGATGGACTCGCTCGCGGTTCTTTCGGAGGAACGAACCTCCTTTTGCACTTTTGCTCCTTTTCAGCTCTTCATCGCTGACTCTGCCTCTAATTCCCGCTCTCCTCAATGCACTCGAAGACAAATGAATACGGATAGCGCGAGTGACAAAGCGCACTTTTGCTGTCACTCCCTAGTTCCCACGCGGCCTTCCAGAGCGCTATTTTTCCATTAACGGTGTGGAGAAAAACAGTGCTAAGCACACAGAGGGAAAAGCACTTTTTAAAGTTGACCCGACTGAATGCGTTGAGCAGTTAACGTGAGAGGGTTTAAATCACAGAAGGGCGGCGGAAGGGAATTTACGCTGCCCAGAGAGCGAAATACGCCCCTCCTCTTTTTCACCGTCAGCTACGAGGGTAGGCGGGTACAATTCCCACACATCCATTTACTTAAAGTGCTATATAGTCAAAGCATGGTCGACGTTTGTCCTCGACCGATGCCCATAACCGAGGCTTCTAAATTGGCTTCCGAATTTCACGGCCTTAAGAGCGCAGCTGATTATTTCAATGAAGTACATATATGAAGTTTACGTGTATCTGCGAAGCTTTTTTTGTTATAATTGTTGTCATTGTGCCTCAGTGGTGTGCATTTGGGTGTTCCACGCATGCGAAGGTACGGTCAAAGCCTTATCCGCATTCATATGAGTCTACAAACTAAATAAATACTAAAACTAAAACTAGAAACTGATGAAATAAATACTAAAAGGATACACTATAGAATATTCACTGAATACGTGGGATAAATGCCCGTACTCGTGAGGTCAGAGTACCAAGTTTTTTCCGATTTATTCGTGAGTTACTGTAATTGGATTTTATGTTTCTATTGCTTTTAAGCTTCAACCTCGTTTTAAATTATACTACCATAAATGAATATAAAAATACATCATTAATGGCCACAATTCTTCTCCGAATTGCGCAACAGGAAATCATTGTTAATGCAAGTTATCGTTTTAAGTTTATATTGATGGTGTTATCGTAAAAAGTTGTGAATATATAACAACTCACTTGTAAAATAATACTTCGAGAAATTTATGTTGATTATATTCTCTTTGTGTACAACAAAATGTGGGGTTTTCATTGATTAAACTTCATTACGCAAACCATTAGAAGCCCTTTTCCGGGTGTATTTTCCAGTTGAGTACTCAGCTTTACTTCAGTCGGGTACTTATGTTGAAATATTTATCTTTCCGCTTCTATGAAATAAGAAAATTTCAAGTTTCAGTGGTAAACAGGCGTTGTGATTACTGCCGTTTGAGGAAATATTTGTTGTCAAACATCTCCTTGTGCTGCTTAAGTAGCCAGGCAAGGACATTTAGAAATGACACTGGCATAGTGTCTGATTCGGACAAGTACATATTTCATAGTAAGTTTAGGGAAGCCAAGAGGGCGAGGCCGAAATATTTGGTGGTCAATACGCCGTTATTTTGTAATAATACAACCTAATATATGCATGTTTATTGATATTGACAATTTACATATTCTAAATTGTATTCACTCAGCAGATTCAGCCAAAACGTTTCTTACATCCCAAAATTCAAGATTATTTCGCTTTTCTTCAGGATACATGGCACAGTTTAGTGCATTTGATTCAATATATTTTTGCATTATGTCTATAGAATTGTTTTCTTTCACAATGCAGCGCGTGTAACTAGTGTGCCCCTGAATGTGAAATTGAATTCTGTTTTCTTATGCATTTAGGGTAAAGGGTAAATGATAGGGGTTTTTAGAATTCACTGCACTAGCTAACTTAATGACGCAAGTACGCAGAACGACGGATGAACTTTGTATTTAACTATCAAAACCCGGGTGAATGTAGAGATTTTAAGGTAAATCAATATTAATGCAGTGTAATTATAATTTTCATCCCCATCATGTTTTTACGCGAAGTCACTTCATGATCCAGAGAAGAAACTGCTGACTTTTGCTACCCATTGCAAGCAACGTCGTCTGCTACGCTCGCGATTAACTGGCTAACTGCTGCATTTGAAGAATATATGGCCTTTAAACATTTTAGTACAATATGAAATATTACAATTGACGGCATTACATGGCTCAAACTCACTTAAATACTTTACAATAAATCTTTTCCTGTAAAAACCTGTTTACTCCCTGTACTCTTCCACACGTATTAGATTGTCCACTTTGGTTGCGGTCATAGTCGTCATTAAGTCGTTTTCCATACTTTCCGAATCCAGAACTTTCGGAAAAAATAAAAAAAATAGGTGTCGCAAGAATAAAAAGAGGATTATGGAATTTTGTTTGTCTCTCTGTTCACATAACGTTCCGCGTTGACTTTCACTCACAGCAGTGAATCTAAATTCCTCTCCTCAAATGATAATTCCTCCGTTAACTCCAAACTCCCTTTTGGAAAATATAAACGGAGTTGAGGGAGCAGGACGAGAAGAAGAACTACTTGCGCAAAAACAATCGTGGTGTGGCGTGGAGGAGGAAATCACAGAGAGGGGGGAATCCATAAGAGGGGGGGGAAGAATTTGTAAAAGCTTCGCTGCGGAGCTCAGCGCCGTGTCACTTCAGAAGCCCGGCTAATTTTGAAAGATATAGCAATAAGTTTGACTTCAGAGACGGGGTTAAGGGTAAATGGAAAAAGCAAGCTGAGCGAATCGAAGAACAAAACGGGGAAGTGATAGTCGGCGTTTCTCAGGCTTCCCATTCGGGTTGAGGTTCTTTGTTCTTCCCACATTGCGAGGGGCGGAGAAATGTAACCACTCATTGTGGAGAAATTGGGAGCCATCTTACACGGTGGGAAGCCGGAGAAACACTGACTCATGACATTGCTTGGAGGAAAACCAGATCTATCTTTAAAATAAGTAGTTCTCCCAATGGAAAAATGCGGAGAGGGAATTTGCAAAATGTGGAATTCGAAGGAAGCCAAAGGGTGGAAGACGAATTAACCTGTTTTTGAAAATGATGCAATAAAAGGAAGAGCAAAAACTAAAACAACTGAGATGAAAGGAAAAAAGAGATGAGGAGAGATTATATGCGACATAAGAATAATAGGAGTATGTTAGGAGCAGAAGAGTGGGATAAAAATTATAATAATAATATATATATTGATCCAAATATTTTACAAGAAAATGTAGGATAAATCATATGAAAGTAATATAAAAATACAGGAAGGACATCGTTTGTACAACATGGCACATATTAATGTCCAAAAGACTCTTCCAAAAAGTTCTGTGAATTATAGTAACCCTTTCTTAATAAGAAATGTTTCAACTTGTTTTAACCTGATTCCCGGGAAGAGGAATTATTGATATCGTGGAAGGTTATTCGGGATTTCCACCGAGTCAGGTTCTCCATTACGGCCAACGTTTCGATGAACGAGTCGTCCATCGTCATCAGGGAATTATTGATGCTAGATGGCAAATAGTTTTAGACTTTAAGGACTGCGTGGAAGAGGCCCTTGTTAATTAATGCAGTTGAGTGACAAAACATGTGCATGTCCCCTCTTTTCCTGAATTGTCAGCTCTCTACAATAAGGTTTCCAACATTTCCGGACTGGTATTTTTGCAACATACCTAATATCTCTCTTTTGCTTGACAAATACATTTTCAAATCCAGGAGATGATCCCCAGAAAGTAATACCACATTTTAGATGTGACTAGAAGATACCAAAATATGACCTCACCTCTATATATAATGAATATTTTCCTCAACTTTAAGTCCGCAATCTTGGTAAGATTTCTTACCGCCCACCGTAGTCACATGGCTACACCCTGACGCGCCGAGCGTATGACGCTCTGTAGGAGGAACCGCGAACTTTATCGCAATCAACTTGTCAACACTGCGTTGTTTAAGATTACGATCGCCAGATCCACGTGTAAGTTCGTTTTTGAAGCTAGTGGGGGCGAGACTCTACCCGCGGGAAGAGACGTGTGCGCGTCAGAGGAGTAAAATGGACGCCCGTTGCAGGTAATTGTGCGATTGTTTTCTGTGTAATCTGTTGTTGTGAACTTAAAATAGGTTTTATTTGTTCCTAAAGGATTGGAGCGTCATGTGCTCACTTTGCTTTGTGGAATTGTGCGATCAAACTATTTTTGTAGTAGAGTAAATGCCGCCGTATCCACAGTGCTACGCTGGGAGGCTACTGAGTCATTTCACGCGAGATGCCAAATCCATTTGTTTTATCAGGGTTACCGGGTTTTAAAGCGTTTATGACTGCGGTTAACGTGTTTAAATAAATAACTACAGGTTTTTACGTAGAAACTTTTATTGGTTTCTCGTTTTTTCCCAGGAACCTGACAGTGCGAGATATCTTAGACATTTTGGAGGATGACACTGATACCGGTGAAATACAAGGCATTTACATCGAACCTCCAGAAATAACAACATTTCGGATTAAGACTCCGGTGATGAGGATAGAGAAAGATTAGCTGATAATCTCTCCGGCCGTCAACTTAGGGCTAACGCTTCATTCCAATTTGCAAAATCTGCTGAAGAAAAAGAAGAATATGATGACCCAGACCACCTTTCGTATGGTGCAGACTCCGAAGTCTCATAATATGGAGACGAAACTCGGCAAAAAAGAAAGAAGCCGGAGTTCTCATTTCGTAGGAGGAAAAAACATTAACTTTTTTTTAAACATTAAAAAATTAAAAGATAAATAGTGAGGAAACAAAGGCACCAAAAAAAGCACAAAAGAAACACAATTGCATTCAAATGGGTGGAGAAGGATCTTCTGGGACAGAAATTAGGTATATTCCCAGAGCCAAGCTACAATGCTGTCCAATTTGTCTTCTGTAGATCTGTTGGAATTGTTTTTCGAAGCGGAGGTGATTGATATTCTGATACTAGAGTGAAACAAGTACGCAGTTTTCAAGAACGAACCAAATCCTAACATTACTTCAGAATAAATGAAGGCTTCCCTTGCTATACTGCATTTGTCTGGGTACGTGCAGCTTCCGGAAAAAAGATATTTTTTGGAGGAAGCTCCAGACGTACAAAGCATCTTGGCCAGCAGTGCTATAAGATGAAGTCGATTCTTGGAAATATGTAGATTCCTGCACTGTGCAAATAATACATGGTCCCCTCCTATGGATGGTGACAAAATGTGGAAAGATCGCCTACTTATGGAAAACATTCAGCAACGTTTCATGGCGCACTATATTCCAGAACAAAACATGAATTATGCTGAGAGCATGGTGAAATACTTTGGCCGCCATAGGAAAAAGCAGCAGCACCCTTAATTGTGATGCTCAATAATTTTCCAGACGATGTTAGGAATCTACATCTACAAAATACCCTGCAAGCCACCTCAGAGGTGTTTGGCAGGGGGTGAGTATTCGCCAGCATGCATTACACTATACCCTAAAGTTAGTGTAACTACGACTAATTATGCATTAGTATAAATCGCTAATGCTTATCATGAGGTGAAGCCTCACAAGCACCTACTACACTACAGATATGCTCTCAATGTTAGAGGGACCGTTAGTATATATGTATTTTCCAACTGCACAAACGGACAGAGACTCAAGAGTTATGCTGTAAATATGCACGGCGTTGTGTTAGTACTTGATAGCAGTTAATGATACAAGTATTAGGGAGTACTAATAGTACTAAGGGCTACACTACCTATCGACAAACCTAGATTAAAGTCTCATTGGCAGCTGTTATTAAGTCTTATTGTTCGTGGGAAAAATAACATTTTAAATCTGTCCGTTCTGCAATCTAGTTCCCCAAATTTATTCTCATGGTCTGATCTACCGTAGTATATCGTATTCTGTAAAAAAAATTATTTACGTCCTCAGTGAATAAATTGCTTCAGAGCATACATAATAGATCAAGTCTAAATTTTAATTGTTAGTGTGAAAGCGTTTCCCATCCCAGTTGATGCAAAAGTTCAGTAACACTAACGAGATTACCATAACGACCTTTAATGTATTCTTCACTGCACGCGTTATAACTCGGTTCGGAAGTCTACTTCATAAGGATCCAAAATACTGGCAGCGTATTCTAAGTGGGGTCTAAAAAGGGGGAAATAGCTTATTGCCCTAACTATATCATCACACTTGCCAAGAACTCTTTTTACAAATCCTAATTTACGATTAGCTTGGCTGGTAATTTCCCGAATATGTTTACTCCACGAGCGGTCATTAGTCAGTTCAACTCCGAGGCATTTAACCGATTCTATAGATTCTAATTTGCTGTTGTGTATTCAAGAGCTGTTATAGGTAGAGTTTTTTCCGTTTCTAAAAATTCATAACAACGCTTTTTTCAGGTTTAATTCTAGCTTCCACGCATCGCACCACTCCTGTATTCCGTCAAGGTCCTTACTTAGAGCTTACTTGTCATTAAGGCTTTGGATTTCCCTGTTCACCACTACGTCGTCTGAAAATAATCAAAGCTTACTGTTAATCTCTTCATCGGTATTGTTTATGTACAAAAGGGACAGAAGTGGGCCTATGACTCTCCCCTGTGGAACATCTGATGTCACTTTTACTTCATTAGAGATAGCGCCGTCTAACACAACTCTTTCCACGCGAATGATTATGAATTATCTAACCCAGGAAATAACCTCGTCGTCAAACCAATAGGATTTAAATTTAATGAGTAACTTTCTATGGGATACTTTATCAAATTCCTTTTTAAAGTCAAGAAAAGTTGCGTCAACTGGAACTTAAATATCGTGGGCAAGAAGTGCTAATTGAGTTGCGCAAGATCTTCCCTTTCTGAATCCTCGTTGCGTTTTTGTTAACAAGTTCTGCATATCGAGTTGTCTCATAACTGAACTTACAGTTATATGTTCAAGGACTTTGCAAGAGATAGATGTGAGAGATATCGGTCTGTAGTTCGATGGCTGTTCCTTATCACCGCTTTTGAATATGGGAGTAACATTTGCAATTTTCCAGTCCTTGAGTACTATGTGTTCGTTGATGGCTTCAATAATTATTATCTGCGAGTAGGGTGCTATTTCACAAGCTAATTCTCTATACACGTGGAATGGAATTTCTTCAGGACCTGAGGATGTGTTTGGACTTTGAGATTTAACAAGGATTCTATTCCGTGAGTGCAAATATCGATAGGCGGCATCTTTTGCTGGAAGTGTTCATTTACGGTGACGGATGTAATCTTTGATGACTTGGTGAAAACACTTTGAAAGTAGAAGTTTAATAAATTGGCTTTTACCGAAATTCTTGATTCCTTTATCGGTTCGTAGTGAATTAACTGTTGATTAATTGCTTTAAACTACCCTTACGTATACCAAAAGGCTTTTGGGTTATTCTGTAACTGTTCTAGTAATGTTTTTCTTTTAAAATCCATGAATGCATTCCGAAACGCTTCCTTTGCAGTGGCTTTATAAAATTTGTTTTCTTTTATTATTAAATTGTGATCATCAGTGGACAAATCTGTACGGAGTTTATTTCATCTTGGCGTGGCATACTCTCTGTCGTCTTAGCGATTTTCTCACTTCTGCATTGTTCCATCTTGGTTCGCTACCCTTTTTTTTTTTACTCGGAATATATTTTCTGATCCCCTAATTCACGATCGAAAGGAACGCTTTCCAACTACCCTCCGTGTCTAACTTTACGCTTGATTCCTGGAAGTCGGGAAGAGAATTTTTTAGATGACTCTTGAACACACTGAAATAGGCATTTTAAAAAAATTGGAACTTTCTTCTTTGTTTAAATCTTTTAATGATATTCAAAGAGAACTTAGCGATAACTACTCTATAGTCACTAATGCCCTCAATAGTGTTTACCTCAACTACTTGTTGCGGTATATTTGTTGCCAATAAATCACGAATGTTGTCCCATCTGTTAGGCGTCGTAGCTGACTGATGTAGGGAATTTAATGAGAACGTGTACAGCAGGGACTCGCATATATCTTTGTCTCTTCCCCCTGGTATGTAACTATAGCTCCTCCAATATATAGATGGCGTATTGAAATCTCCACCTGTTATTAAATTTATTTCGGCGTTCCTGGATGTGATGCTCTTTATTTGTATTTCGAGTTCTAAAATTAAGGTGACGTCGGTGTTAGGTGGCCTGTAGTATGCGCACTCAAATATTGTTTTTGATTTAGGGCATCTAATTGAGCACCATACAGATTCTAGGCTAGTCTCTGGATATATTTCCGCTTGGCTGACGATGGTATTCTTCACAGCTATAGTAAATTCACCTCAGGCTCGGTTGGTCCTATCTTTTGTATTATATTGAACGATTTGGGAAAAATTTCACTATCAGAAATATCGTCCGTCAGCCTACTTTATGTGCCAATAATGAAGTTACACTCCTTGCTATGAATAAGGTGGTGAAATTCTGGAATCTTATTTTCTTAAATATGGCAGATAACTACCGCAACGACTACTGCTTCGTGATTATCGTTTATGCGTTTTGGGGACATTTCAAGATTTCTGTCTTCAGTTAAGTTATGCTCAGGTTCAATTAATCTATACTAAGCACTGCCCAGCGTGTCTCCCATCGGCGGAATGATGAAGGACGGCATTCACTTGTTTGCTCGCTGCGCAGTTGAAGCGACGGGGGCTCATTAGATCGCCCGCTTTGGCCGCAATGTCGCCATTGGTCAGCCCTGCCTCTCTGGTGGCGCCGCCTAGCGTGCCATTTCGTCCTCAAGCACCACTTCGCTTCCACTTTTCACGCATTATTAAATCACGAGTCCTCTCCCGCGTGTGTGCTTTGCACGCGGCGATATCATATGTGGCGGAATGGAACCGACTTTCGACGTAATGGAACTGGGAGGGTCATAAAAATGAATTAAAATCCATGTTTTGGTGAACTATGGAGCAGGAGTCTCGGGAAATAGTTCTCTTAATGCTTGGTACTCATTGCCCCTCTCTGGCTTGGCGCAATAAACCACCACAGAGACGTTCGTGTCGCGCGATTTCGGCCGTAATGGGCATACGGGCACCGTACAACCGCCCACTGTTTGCGCGCCCACGGGCCTTCAGTGAAAGAATAAAAACAATGAACGATCGCGTTGAGCACAGAGTGATTTAATAGCGATTCTGGGACATTTGAGTCCGCTCGTTTCATCATCACCTTTAAATTCCAGTGAAGAAAGGAAGAAAGGGCAAGAGCGTAGGTAGCTTAATGGCACACGGGTGAGAAGCCATCGAAACTTTTTTTTAAGGCGGATATCTACCAGTGCCGGAGGTGAAGGAGAATGCCGTCGGGCCTGCGCTTTACGCCATCTTGAAAGTTGGACTGCATGAATACTGTTAGTAACTTTAAAATATAAAAAAACTAAAAAGGAAACACGACTCTCACTTTGATATTATAACATATTTTTACAAAACCGACGTTTAATGCAATCGACCGCGCAAGGAACCTGAAAACGAATACTTTCAGGCCCAGTTTTATGGTTTCCGATCAGCTTTAGCAGCAAGATGACGTAGTTATAACGTTAACTTTATTTTAGGTGACAGTGCGGGTTTTGTGTGTCACGTCGAATTGTTGGTAATTTGGCATGAGCGTTATTGAAATTATAACGTAGTAATAAACTTCGCTTTTCATACCGAGAGAGTATTTAGCCAGCTATTATAAAACCGGGCATTGAACTATTTATTAGTTAATATTGTGGAGAGCGTGGTGGCTTAGTGGGTAGAGTGCTAGGCTACTGATCGAAGGGTCCCGGGTTCAAATCCGGGTGAAGCCTTTGAACGCCCCCGAAACAAAAAATCCTCGGAGTGCGAGGTGGCCCAGGGAAAGGAACTGGCCCCCATACCCTGAATGTGTGAATTTCACACGCCTGTGGCTTAATCCGGGATGAGCTCTACCGTCAACTATCCAAACCAACCTTCGGGTTGAATTACTGAGTGAGTGATTGTGGTCTATGTTATAAGCAATAGATCTAAGGAAAACCGGTTCCTGGATAAACTCTTGGTACCAGAAATTAAATTGACAATCACGACCCAGTGTCCTTATTATCTAACCTATCCAAAATTGTTGAACATTTAATGAGAGATAGACTTTATAACTTCATTACTAATAACATTTAAATGGTGAACAGTATGGATTCCAAGAAGTTAAAGGGACAAATGATGCTCTTGCCATAAGATAACTTTACGAGTATACTCAGGTGCCTAAAGTTATGGAAAATGGAATATTTTGCAAAAATAATTACATACAAAATAATTCTTCTACTGAGCTTTATTTTTCTGACTGGTTTGATCGGGCAGGTTTGTAAAACACTTTTTTGTCGCGTGGTTCAGGTACTTCCATATCCGCGGCTTTTCTAATCAATGAACAGTTTTACACCTGTGAAAGAATAATTGATATGGCAACTCTGGCTTACTGTCTATTTATATTTCCTGAAGCACCAAAATAATCATATACAAGACAGTGCTTAGACCTGTTTTCCTTGATGCCTCTGAAATATGGGCACTAGAAGTTACACAAGAAGAAATAATCAGAAGATGGGAAAGAAATATTTTCAGAAGAATAAACGCTGCTGTGATAGATGCAGGAATATGGAGAATAAGAACAAATGCTGAAATCTATTAACTTTATGGAGAACCATATATCATATCAGTTATAAAGTAAGGAAGACTTCGTTGGGCTGGCCATGTGCAACGCATGGAGGAAAGCAGGGCAGTCATAAACGTTTTCAATGGCACTCCAGGAGGGAGGAGAAGCAGAGGAAGACCACGAAAGTGGTGGCTTGATGACTTAAGAGACCGACTTGAGAAGACTGGGAGTCAGGAGGTGGAGGCGAGTGGCGGAAGATAGAGAAGAATGGGGGCAGATTTTTCTGGAGGCCAGAGCCCTCCTGACATGGGCTGTAGCGCCAAGAGTGATGATGACGATGAGATGCCACACATCTTCCCCAATTGCCTCGGTTGTCGGCATCCCTTAAGGACATACGTTGTCCGTACTTTTATAATTTAGAGCAGTGGTTCCCAAAGTGGGCGCTGCCGCCCCCTGGGGGGCGTTGCTTTAACCTTGGGGGAGCGAAAATAAGAAAAGAGGCGACATAGGGGCGCTGGAGGCAGGGTCTTCACTGAATGGTAACCATAAACGATTGTCTTTGGCAACCATCCTTTACCACGTTGAAACTACATTGCTCTCCACCTTTTCCAGAGAAGTTTTCTACGAGCCACACATCATGTGTCCTCACATTGCAATGTAATGCAATACGTTGGATTCGTAGTAGGAGTGAATCAAACAAATAAGTTGTGAAGGATTTCGTGGCGTTTGAAATGATGAGGCTGCATTCTCGAACTCCGCCCTGACGACGCCAGCTGTAACGCTGGAGAAACTGTCATCACCAATGAGCAACATATGCGGCAGAAGCACGATAATGCAGCCTCATCTTAAATGCAGCCATGGGCCGGGGGGGAAGAGATGGGGGGGCCACAGGGAAGAGGTCTCACTCGGTCCACGTCAAATATAAAGCAAGTCAAGTGAAGTAAACGTTGGAAAAATACATTGTTTTAATGTTTTTCATTATTTATATTGGCCATTTTCTTAAAACAACCCACTACTTAAAGATCAAATCCACTTCTCATACAGACATTTAATTTTAAAAGGTGAATAAATTTTATTTTTAACCAAATTTAATAACTAAACCCTTGTTTCAGAAAAATAATGGCAGGCACTGAAACATCAAAGAAGAAATGTCGACAATATAACGTGGATTATCGTAAGTATGGGTTTATAGTATCACCTAAAAACAAGCACATGCCGATGTGCTTAATATGTGAAAAGGTGTTTTCTAATGAAGCGATGAAACCTTCCAGGCTAGGTGAACACTTGAGGAAGGCACATCCTGACGCAACACGCAAAACAATGCAACATTTTTTTCAATCTCTTCGTGACATACTGCGAAAACGTCCAACGTTGTCAAGTATGTTGTGCAATTCTTCAAAGCAAACCACTGATGGTTTTCGTGCATCATATAATATTTCAATGCTGATTGCCAAGTCTGGAAAGCCGTATACAATTGGTGAAGAACTCAAATTGCCAGCTTTAAGGTAAACCCTGAGCACTGTTCAACATAGGTCACCACATGATATATTAAAGAGTATTCCTCTGAGCAACACTTCAGTGCAAAGGCACATAGATGAAATGGCTGAAAATTTGGAAGATATGTTGTGCGGAATATTAAGGAAAACTGAATTTGCATTGCAACTAGAGGAGTCAACTTTGCCAAGCAATGAGTCCTTGCTTCTAGGTTACGTGCGCTTTATCAAAGATGAAAATTTAGCTCAAGAGTTTTTGCTTGCAAGATAATTGCAAACAGATACAAAAGAGGAGTCAATATTTCGTGTTGTTGAGCTGTTCTTCAGAGGAAAGAGAATTCCACTTAGCAACATACTTGCTGTTGCGACGGATGGAGCCCCATCAATGACTGGTCGTTTCCATGTATGCATTCCATACTTGAAGAAATATGTACCAAATGTCTTCACTATCCTTGGCGTCATTCAACGACAACACCTGGTCTCCAAGAAACTCAGCGATCGCTTTCACAAGTCAATGCACACTGTAATTACTGCAGTTAATAAAATCAAAGCACACGCTCTTAACGATGGACTATTTGTGTTTGGAAAATGATGAAGATTTTCAACGTTTGTTACGACAGACTGAAGTTCGTTGGAAGATTTTCAACGTTTGTTACGACAGACTGAAGTTCGTTGGAAATCCAAAGGAAACTTTTTAAGGATCTTTTATGATCTTTTTTATACTGCCGCCGAGTTTTTCTGAAAATAAAGATGCTATGCTCAGTGACAAACTTAAAGATATCAGACATGATATTGCATATTTATCAGAACTATTCGCAAAGTTCAATGAACTGAATTTATAACTGCAGGGAAATGAGATCAACCTAATTAAGTCAAAGTCTCTGGTGCCTAATTTTATTTCAAAATTAATAATATTCAAATGCAATATATGCCGCCGTGTGCTACACCAATTTCCCTCCCTGCATAAGCATGAAGAGAAAGCTGGTAGAGGTGATGATGATCTGAAAAAATTTTGTGATCATTCAGACACATTGCTTCAAGATATGTCTGAACGATATAAGGATCTCCTTTTGATGGAAGTTCCAGATTACAGAATGAAGTTTATGATCGCTATCCTGGACTATGGACGGTGGTTAATAAACTCGTAATTTATTTCCTAACTTCCGATTAGGTGGAACGCAGTTTTAGCGCAGTCATTTAGTCAGATTAGGTGGAACTTATTTCGAAGTAAAGAAATCACCTTCAACGAAGTGATCTAAGACGATAAGGAAGTGATCGTAGACTCTTGCTAAGAAGCTTTAAACCGGCCGTTGAGAAATTTGTATCATCTCATCAAGCCCATCCATCGCATTAAAACTTTATTTTACTATAATTTTTTTGCTTAATTCCTTTCCAAAACTTTTCATAAATGGCTTTAAGAACTTGAAAGCTATAATTTATAGTCACTTAATTTGTTAAACTAATTTAAATAAAAAATGTATTGGTGAATCTGTTTTCACAAATTTCAATTATTCATAGAACCATGATAACATAAAGCTAAACTACAGAGAGAAATTGTAATTTTTTATTTCATGTATTAAATTAATTTGTTTGGATAGTTTATTTTCATTCAATGCATTAAATAGCAGTTCCTTTATTTCTATATAAATCCCACCTTGTCTGTGTGCATAAAAGTTCTGAGATGAATATCTGCTTTATTCTCAAAAATAATCAGATTAATCACTATTTTATTTTATTAACTCCCTAATTTGTTCACGTAGTCTTTGATTTTTATTACAGTTTTTAAGATTATAGGTGGGGGGCGTCGGGTATAGGTATGTGGAACCAAGGCTCGAAAAAGTTTGGGAAACACTGACTTAGAGCTTCACCGCGAGATTTGCGTCAGCGAGAGACTGAACCAGGGCAGTATTCGAAATGCACCGCAAATGCTTCATATGTTTTTACCCACGCTAGGTGATTTCCAGGTACCCCTTCCTCATTAAAGATATAGCGTTGGTGTGATTTCTTTCGTAAAGTGTACTGCAGTGTATTTACTAAGGTAAAGTTCTTATCCCCCCCCCGCCAATCAAGACACCACGAGTTAAAATTGTTGAGGTCCGATGCGAGAGAGATTCTCGGTTAGTGTGTTTGTGGTGGGCCATTTCTCGGGAGATTACAGAATCGTCTGCTAACTTAACTATCTAATTTTATCACTCACTACATATCTAATGTCGTTTACATAATTGAGAAATAACAGGAGACCGATGACGCTTCCTTGCGGGACGTTGAATGTCGTTCTAATATTGAAGAAACTAATTCCGTAGGTAACTATTTTTTATGTGAATGGTTCGCTGGCCTTTCACACCGGGTCATGTTTTCCATAGTGGCCGACGTTTCGATCGTAGACTTTCCCATCGCCTTCAAAGCTGATGATCCCCGGTGTCAAGGTGTGGAATGGCTGCGCCAAAGGCATTCAAGAATATTATATCGTGTCGGTCAGCGGAGCTCACCACAGCTGGTCTTTTAGCAGTTCAATCTGTGCATCACGGGGGATTAGAAAGGGAAGTGGTTGGTTTATATCTTCTTCCCTTTAGGTCATGCCCGCAGTAATTGGCGGATTCGTGTGCCTTTGTCCCACCAATTTGAGAATTGGATTCCAAATTTTACTGAACTGGAGCACTTCTGACACCCGCCATCATCAGCCCTGAAGACATTGGGAAAGTCTTCCTTCGAAACGTCGGCCGCTATGGAAAACCTGACCCCGTGTGATGCCCGAGAATAATCCACCTCAGTTATTCTTCGGGAGAGCATCGAAACTACTTTTTGATTGCCGTTAGTTGGAAAACCACGTATTCAATCCACCCTTTTCTTGCTTACCCCCACGTATTGTAATGTAAATGTTAGTTTTAGTGTTTCTTGAGGAACCTTATCTTACTATTTCTTGAAATTCCGAAATAACGAGTCCACTTGCTTTTTCCATTCACCTGATTTTAGAATGTTGGTGGCATTGAAAGAACACAATAGTTTCATTGCAACTGTTTTGAAACCGTAACAGTTTAAAAACGAAACAGTTCCATGAAACAAACTGTTGCGGACAGCAGTTAGCTGGAGCCACACCAAACAACAGGCGATCGATCGGAGCTGTTACAACATGGCTGGTAGTTCTGTATTCTATGTAAGAAGAAATCTTTCTGAAATAAAGTAGGAATTTCGTTTGGATTCATGATAGATAGGCACTTCACAGTTGTAATTCTATCTGCAACGATGGGTGGACATGTGTCGGCTGAATAAAACAGCAACCGTCTGCAACAGATTCAAATCCAACCAATTGCAGCTTATAACCGCAACGCAGCCACACGTGCAGTGCAACTGGACAAGAATAGAAGACGAAACAGTCAGCTCCAGCAATCAATTGCCGTTGCACTTCGCGGCTGCGGCACATTCGCTAAGCTAACCTTTTGTTTGCAATTCAGGTATTTGAAAGAGTTTTCTGACCGAAACGGTTGCGGCGGCAGCCGTTTCGCTGCTCTGACAACTCTTAACTTCACCTCTATTTTAGAATATCACGAAGGAAAAGCTTAAGCTGACTTTCACTAAATCTACCCTTTCAAAATCCTAACTGAATTTAGTTAATTATTAAGACATTTTGGTGATCCAGGAAAGTCATGATATCACTAACAATTATGTACATGAGAATCTTGCATGATAGCTATATGTTTATGATATTGGCCAGTATTTTCCTGTGTCTTTTTTTCTCTTTTTCAAACAAAGAGACGTCTATTTTTTTCTTCGTTTTGTGGCAATTCATCTTCGGATTATGAAGACATGTTAAATATGACATCCTAGAAACGGTGCGATATGCATGGACAAATCTTTGAGCAGGCAGTAGCTCTTCTGGACCTTGGGAGTTGTTACATCGAGCGTATTTGCTATATCATCGCCTTGTGTTGCTTAAATATGCCACCAATCGGGTCACTGATGACAGGGTCGTATGTGTCATGCATGGTGTCGTCCTTAGTGTGTATCTGCACGGGGTGGTTCCACAACAGGCATGCAATAATGGTCCCAGTTTAAGATGAAGTCGCCCACATTTCAACGGTCGCTAAGTGATTACTAAATATCAGTCAGGAGAACTAAAAGCTGATCAATGAAAAACAGGTCTAAGACTAACTCCACTGAGCCATTCTAATCTGTTGGCAATGGACTCTCACTTAAAAAGGTTTCTGCGCAAATAACGCCATGTTTCAATGCCATTCACAGCCGTCGACATTTTAAAAATTTAGATCCTCGGATGCTCGCTCGTTGGAAGCGCAAAATACGTTTTATTCCAAGCTGCAAGCAATAGGTTTCCTTTTCCTACTTTTTGCATATAGGTAAGGATTTTAAAGGAGTGTCTAACCCCTAAGAACCAATGCACTAATAAAATCAACTTCTCCGCCTAAACCTTTATACTATACGAGCATTTAAGTGGTAAATGCCACTCCCCTTGTAGTAAATGCAAATGAAGATCGTGAACTCACGTTAAAAAAATTGGCTACAGTGATAAAGAAATGGGTAACCCATGGGTAACCATTAATTCCAAAATACGGCGTCTCACGCAGAACAAACTTCATTGAGCATTTCAATATTTGACGGTGGTACCCACTAGAAGAAATGTGAATTATTAAGAGTACGGTTTCCGAGGAGCAATGACGTAAAAATAGATAAGAGTGGGCCTTCACTGACAAAAGACGAACGGAGGTTTGACGGGGAGGAGAGGGAAGAAACATGGAGAGTAACGGGAAACCTCGAATCTTTGGATTACACCAAACTTATAACGATTTTCACCGAGAAAAAAAGATCAAAGTGAAACCATTCTGTGTACCGATAACAAGTCGGTCTATCATTAATTCAGAAAGAATCCGGACTCTTTACTTTCACAAGAAACATGCTGGACTAAAGTAAAGGCCAAATGGAAATCATGAGCGGTTGATGTGAATGAGAGAGTATCCCTATCCATCTTCGTGCGTCCAACGATGACGTTGATGTGGCGGCGCTTTTCCCCTTTCCCCCCTTACGGCGCCTTCTCGGGAAGCCGAGAGACATATCCGTCGCCGCAGAATCGGCGCTCGATTCGCGAAAAGGGAAAGTGCGCCAAATGGATGAACGAAAGTGAGTGGCATTTTGGGATCCACGGCGGACATATTGCGGACGCTTTTAATTCAAACCCAAGCGGCGGCGGAGGCCATAGACTCTCAAGGGAGAGAGAGAGAGTGGTGGTCCTCGCGGAGGGATTGGAGAGTGGGCGGAATGGGATTTTTCGCACGATGGCACACCCCCAAAGGCCCAAAGGCGTGCGCTCAAAGGGACAGAGCACGCACAAACCAGCGTTGAACTTCTGGGGCGGGGGGGGGGGGGGGGGGTGCTTTCCATTCTAAGGGTTTTGAAGTAATGTGCACATCGAAGGAACACCACATCAGCGCACTTTGGCGCGAACACGGACGACGTTGAATGGAACGAAGTGCGCTATGGCGACATTGTTTTTCAACATGCCGGTAGGTCTAAATACCTGGTCCTAATGCAGCTTAAGATTGTAGCATAATATGTAAACCAATACGCATTATATTCAATCTCTGATAGTATTACATGTGTTATATTTCATGTTAAATCATGTTTGGTTGATATGTTATGTAATTTTAGAAAAAAGCAATGTTTAGTTAATCCAGCTCTGTATTTCCGTTTTCTTTTTTCTGGTGATATTATTTATTAAGGTTCCCCTCAACGCCTAATTCATGGAAATAATCAAGGTAATCTTATTAGTAATTTTCACTCGTTTTTTGTATTGTCCACTTGAATCTAGGGGACATGAGATCCCAGGTTCTAAATAAAGTTATTGTAACGTGTTCTGTGGCTGAACATCAGTCACGGCCGAATGTATAGTTTAAATTTGTTCAATTCGTTCAAAATAAGCATTTCAAAACATTAATTTTTTGTCACTGAGTACTTATAAACATTGCAATATGCATGTTTGACACCTTTACTGCAAATCAACAAACTCGAAAACAATCACGGATGCCATAATCGACGTTCTTTTGTTCTTCAGCGCACATCGACTTTGCTCCCGATCTGTTTTGAAGCGCGCCGCGCCTATAGTGCGCAGGGTCACGAATGGAAGACAAGTGCGCTGTTATTTTGTGTTAAACGAAGTGACGAGAGCGCACTTTAATGCGAATTGATGGAACCGTATTCGGTGTAGAATGCAAAAGACGAGACGAAAGAGTCTCTCTATCGTTTGGGAAATGTTAATTCTCCAGCGTCAATCGATTATGAAGTGGCGGCGAAACGCCATCTGCAAAATGCGATCGGAATGGCGAGATGTAAAATTATAAGTTTTTTTTTTCAATTGTACATATTTTGCCGAATGGACAAAAAATTTGACGCATTGGAACATTTAGAAATATGTATACTAGCTAAAAACCAAAATGTTAATCTATATGATGACCTTATACATAAGCATTTATCCCCATTATTTTCGTTATTTTCATCTTTGAAAGAGTAACTGTCACTCCCCCACATCATTCTGTACGTAAGGGGTCGGTTTACTTCAGATATTTGCCCAACTCCAAATAGTTCTCGGCCTCGGCCCTGCTATGTTCATAAAAAATGCTCTCTTCCTCCCTGTTTTGTCCTCACTCTACAATGTCCTAACCGCCCCGCTTTCTCCTATCTCCCATCTCAAGCCAATCTTTCTTTGGGTATATATTGTATGCTCTAAGTTTCAGAATGTGCCAGAAGATGCCTTATTAAGGTGAAACCGGTCGCAGTTTTTAAATTAAATGTGGAAAAGAACTACGTTTTTTTTATTCAAAAAGGAATATCTATCACTGCCACGAAGTCAAGCCTGAAACAATCAAATTTAAAACGTGGCATGATGGAATCAGAAAATTATTATTGACACAATCGTAAAATTTTGATTTATTCTATTAAATCCTGCATTTTACCTATGATTTTTTGCCAATTCCCCTCTACTATGTTGCAAACACATCAATAAGGTACATTAAAATAACTTTACTTGAAATAAATCGACAGAGACTTTATCAGTTTGAGAACCAGTAAATATAATTTTGCCGCGCTTCTAAGAAAGAAATGTTTGTGAGCTCACGCCATCCCAATATACCTGATTGTCCCCATTGCGCTAAACACTTCAATCACCCTCCTCCGTTTCCACTGATCACCCCCCCAAAGCACTTAAGCACCACGCACGGCAATGAGGGACTGCACAGTTGACTTTAATTTAATTTCACTCTTGAAAAAGTAATCCTTCTTCGATTTCGCTTCTCATTTTTGTTCCTAAAACAAAAGGAACAGGCAGATTATTGGTGGAATCCAATCTAAACAACCCCATACAAAAGGGTAAACTTTTCATCGACTTATAAAACCCTTGTTCATTTTAGAATTTCACAACACTGGAAGAAAAGAGAACAAAAGATTCACTCCAAACGGGAGACGGTGGGAGTTTTTCTTGACGTATCCAAGGCATTTGACAAGGTATGGCATAACGGCTTAATTTAAAAAAAAATGGACGTAGTTGGTACACCGAAATGGATGGTAAAATGGACGGACTCTTATTTAAAAGGAAGGACATTCTTCGTGAAATGGGGAGAGGAAAAAAGAGATGACAAAGTGATAACTGCTTGAGTGCCACAAGTATCTTTATATGGCCCACTACTATTTAACCTGTTCACTACTGACTTCCCAAGAGACAAAGGAGATTGGCACATCAAAGTATTTTTATACACTGACGATGCGGCTATTTTATCGCGGAGTAAAAAGCCGAAACAAGCTGTGGAATGCGCTCAAAGAAAAATAGACGAGATAATACGCTGGTATGAAAAATGGAGATTACTACTAAACACTAAAAAGACACAAGTGGTAATATTTACGAAGCACGTTGACGCAGAAACTCCAAGAAGGCACTGTATGCGAATCAAAAAGCAACCAATAGAATGGCAAGATAAAGCCAACTATCTTGATGTACAACTAGATAGTAAACTAAACTTCAAAGGACATATTAATAAAATAACAGGACAAGCGTTCGGCGCAAGTTTGGGACTTGCCCCGATACTGAAAAATAATGCAACCCCTAAAAATTCTTTTAAAAAACTTAACTACGACATGTATATTATAACAAAACTATTATATGCTTTTCTCGCATGGGTTGGTTTACTAAATAAAAAGCAAATGGAAACATTGGAAATAACTAAAAAGAAAATAGCACGATCAATTTTCGAAATACCATACTCTGTTACAAACAAAAATCTCTACTTGAACACGGGTATAGTTACAATAAAAATTCAAATAAAAACACAAGTCGAAAACTACTTTTTAAAACTAAAAGGAAGTAGTATAAAGATTTTTATTGAGCTGCGTGAGAAAAAGGTACAAGAGAGGGGTAGGTAGAAGACACCTGAAAAAGCACTTCTCATTTAAATGGCAACAGCCTAAAAAATAGGGAAGAAAAAGAAGTTAGTCACAGAGCAAAATCTTAAATCATTTAAGAAACCTCTGCAATATAGCTGCTCCGGAGCGAAGGACCACTTCACATTTAGCCAACTCTTTATGCTTTTATCCTGACATAACAATAAGAAATGAGTAATTCCTTGTTTAGGTGGGTTGTTGGATATACTTGACTGCTGACGGCTTTACTTCGTAGAAGTTACTTGTACTCATAATTAACACTGCTTAGTACTTTTCTACAATATTTTATTACTGCACGATGCGTTTCGCCGCTTTACGGCATCGTCTGGTTTACAAAATATAATATACATAAGTTTGTTATTTTAGTTTGTTATTGTTGTTGTAGTTACGGAGGAGGAGGGGGGAACCAGATATTGGTGCAGGGTTGAGAGGAGGAAAAATGAAAGTAGACACGATGATTAAGGGCTGGTGAGGCGGGAAAGATTAATTTTCTCTGAAAGGAGAAGGGAGGGATGCGGAAATAATAATTCGTTGCAAAGGTTTTTTTACTGTCTGATAATTTCTACTTGTTTCAGTGCGTCCATTTTCAGGCCCTTGGGAATAACGTGTAAAATTTCGGGTATAAAATCGCTCGTATGATTGTTATCCAAAAGGTGTTTGGCAATTGGTGAAATATTTATAAAATTAAATGCAAAAGTTGCAATATGGCTTACATAGGCCAGACTGGTAGGAGTTTTAGAACACGTATCAAAAACCACGCCAGATGTTACCGAAACATGGATTCCACCTCACTAACATTCGGTTTTGACTAATTGAACTGCGAGAGAAAGTTTTCGTATTTCGGTTTTGACTAATTAGTTTATTATTTACCATCATTAAGGTCAAACTCTACTACAGTGTTTTAATCGCTCTTTTTAAGACTAGACCAATGGTAGTCATTATTACTCGAGTTTTTGTGAGTACAAGTTTTTGTTTATTTACGGAATAGGATAACATATACCACAACAGCGTTATCTTGAAGCATATATAAAATATAAAAAGTATTATGTAGCTTATGAAAATAATTTTTACTCATGGTAATACGTAAAGGTTTGGAAGCTTTATCGTTCCTTTTTTCATAAAACAACTTCGTTGCTATAAATACTAACCTTCATTGGTGGAGAGCCCCTCGAAAAACAGTTTAAAAAGTAGCTGTAAGGGTGCTGATATATTGACCGACTTGGAGCCACTTACGCTTCTCAAGGAAATCGAACTTCACTTACTGGATTGTGGTTTTTCGTGTGTAGTTTTTATTTAGCAGCCTCCATGATTGCTTCATTTACAGAATGAGTGAATGAATAACTTGCAGATTTTCATGATGAAACTTCAGTACCTTGATGAAGGCCAGAAATTTTGAAAATATTTAACAGGAAACGAATAAAGGAAAAATAGATGCTTTGGGATTGTACGAGGTGACATGGAAGGATAGCGGGGACTATTGGAGTGATAGCTACAGGGTAATCTATAGTGGGGGAGACGAGAGTCAACGTAGGTATTGTACTGAACACTAAATTGGGGCTGAGGATAGTAAACATTGAACAGGTAAGCGACAGGATACTAGTGGTAGAAATAAAACCACGCCTGACGAATTTCGTACTGGTCCAGTTATACATGCCTACGAGCAACCATAGGGAGGAAGAGGTGTATGAGCAAGTAGAAGAAATAATTAGAGAAGTTCCGGGAAAGAAAAACCTGATAGTGATGGGCGACTGGAATGCAGTGGTCCGGGAAGGGAGGGTCGGATTTGAAGTGGGAGGGTATGGGCAAGGAAGAAGAAACGACCGCGGTGAAAAGGCAGTTGAATTTTGTAGAATAAATAAAATAATAGTGACAAACACTTGGTTTAAACATCACCCCAGGCGTAGGTGCTCATGAAAAATACCGGGTGGTACTGGGAGATACCAAATTGAATACATAATGGTAAGGCGGCAATTTAGGAACAGTGTAAAAACTCGCGTAGCTATCCAGGGGTGGATGCGGACTCGGATCATAACTTGGTGATGATGAAGTGTGAAGTTATATTCAAAACGCTTTGTAAAGGTGGGAAGATAAAGAGGTGGAACCTTGAAGCATTGAAAGGGTTGAAAAGGAGGGAATACCAAGAGCTGGTAGCAAAGAATATAGGTGAAGCAAAGCGGATGGGAACAATAAAGAGAAGATGGGAGGATATTAAAATAGGCATAGTTTTAGCGGCAGAGAAAAGAGTAGGAACGGTGGAAAAGAAGAGGGTTAAGAAGCAGTGCGTTACGGAAGAAGTGATAAAGAAAATGGAGGAGAGAAAGATTTTGGAAAACGTCAACACCCACGTAGGCAAGAGGAAGTACAAGGAATTGAATAATAAACTCCGGCGAGTAACCAATCGGGCTAAAGAAAACTGGTTGAAGGGACAATGCGAGAAAATCGAAAAGCAGCTGAAAGAGGGGGGAGTGGGGGTTTTGTACGCCAAGGTAAAAATGTTATCGGGTGGTAAAAGAGGGCAAACGATACCAACGGTCAATGACATAACAGGGAAGCTATTAATCGAACAGGAAAATGTCTAGGAAAGGCGTATGGAATACGTAGAAGAGCTATATGACAGCGGGAAGAGACCCTTGATTCTAGATCTAGAGGATGAAGGAACAAAAGATAAGAATAACCTCGGACCAGAGTTACTTGACACCGAAATAGAGAGGGCTTTAAGTGAGATGAAGGGTAGAAAAGCCGTGGGAACCGATAACCTACCTTTGAAGCTACTGTAGAATATAGGTAGTAAGGGGAGAGAATCCTTTTTCGAACTTATTCGCAGGACCTGCGAGTAAGGAGAATGGCCAGAGAATATCGAGAAAAGAGTATTAATACATATCCCGAAGAAGAATTAGGCTTCAGAATGCGAGGAATATATAACAATCAGTTTAGTTTCGTACGCGGCAAAAGTGTTGCTTTGAATACTAAATAGAACGTTGGAGAGCAGAGCAAACTACTATTTAGGCGATGACTAATTTGGCTTCAGGAATGGGAGGGCAACCAGAGACGCGATTGCGTTAATAAGGACACTTATAGATAGAAACATAGAGTATATAATGGATGTTTTTGCTTGCTTTGTGGATTTTAAAATGTTGTTAGACAGTGTAAACTTGGAGAAACTAATACAGATACTGGGTAAAATAGGATTAGATTGGCGTGATAGGAGACTCATCCGAAACTTATATATGGGGCAGAGAGCTCAGGTGAGGGTAGCTGACGGTGAATCATGGTTGGCAGTTATAGGTCGCGGGGTGCGGCTAGGGTGCCCGTTGTCGCCTTTACTCTTTAACATATATGCTGAGGAAATGGTAAGAGAGGCATGGGATGAGCTAGATGTGGCAATCAAAGTAGGAGGTCAGGTGAAAAAGTCGGTTAGATTCGCAGACGACCAGGCGTTGGTCAGTCGGTCATCGATAGGATTGCAAACTTTAGTAGATGCATTGGAAAAGCAGTGCGAGAAATACGGGATGAAGATAAATAATAAGTAAACAAAAGTAATGAGATTCTCTAGAACAAAGAAAGCGAGGCTGGTGATATGAGTAGGAAGTCACAAACTGGAGCAAATAGAACAATTTAATTACTTGGGTAGTACGCCAGAAGAAACAGGACATAGTAGCAAAGACATTAAGAGAATAGCACTAGCGAAGGAAGCGTTCAATAATAGAAGGGAGCTGGTGACGGGGACCTTAAGTAAGGATGTAACAAAGAGGCTGGTAAAGAGCTTGATATGGAGTGTGGCGTTGTATGGGGCAGAAATGTGGATCTTGAGAAAGGAAGACGAAAATGGGCTGAAGGCTTACAAGATTTGGGTGCAGATGAGGATGGAGAAGTTGCGTTGGACGGAAAGGAAGACAAATGAGGAAGTGCTTGACATGGTGGGCGAGGAGAGGAAACTTATTGATTAGATTAGGGGAAGACAGGGTAGGTGGCTGGAAGGGGTAATGAGGGGCGATGGTTTGCTGAAGGCCGTGATAGAGGGCAGGATGTTGGGTAAGCAGGGAAGGAGAATAGGTTTTATGGACGGGATGACAAAAGGTAGTACTAATGCTGAGATGAAGAAATAAATACTAGATAGGGTAGATAGGGCACGGCACGAGTAAGAGTCAGTTGGATATTCTCTGACTTTCACCACAACCTACCTCTAACCGGTTTAGATTACTCTAATGAATGAATTAGTTCAGAGTGAAATATATACATATATACGGAATCTCGGCTTCAACAATTAGCATTCCGTCGTTATAGGGACGATGATTCAAAAACGCAAAACGTGTTCCAAATATCGATACATTTTATTAAATTTTTCAAAATTTCGACTGGAAAATAACATTCGGTTATAATAATAAAAATTTCTAATAAATTTTCTTTGTATTGGTGCCCCTCCAGATTCCTTACAACTTTTATTCCTAATTAAATTTTGCAAATGAAAAAAGGTCCGGACTAAACCAAACATAAGTTTTACGTTTTTTTGAAGCCTACGATCTAATCAGTTTTATGTGTTTTCTTGTGGGAATTTTAGAGATCAAGACGATTAATTGGAATATAAATTGATGGGTGTCCGATACCTGGAAGTGGCTTAGCATTTCGGACATCCAAACACACACACACACAGATAAACGCACTTTCTCCTTTAATTATAGAGATACACTACACGAGTAAAAAGTAGGATTGGATGGGCATTTGAATTCGGCACTCTGCTGCTACAGAAAGGGAAGATGTTCCATGAATGGTTCTGCTCAGTGCGTTGGAGAGAAAGAGGGGGAGCTAGAAAGTCTACCCCTTTCGCCTCCTCTACTTTCCCCCCCTCTTCCCTGGGACCGCCGAACAACGGGGGGTGGGGGGGTCAAATGCCCAAATGCCCGGTTGCAGCTTGCTCTTTGAATGGCTAAATGCAATTCACCAAAGTGGTGCCCACCAGACAGCCGTTTTCAAAGGGTGAACAGTGAACCAACTCACGAAAATGATGAGGGTAAGGTGAGAGCACACCAGTTTTCCTGCGAACAAATCATGACTAAAGAGTTTTTGAAAAGTTCCTATTCAAAGTATTATGTGAATGAGCGGCAATACTTTCATTATTTGATTTTGATAATTCCCGTAACGCAAGGTCAATGTTTCGAAATTCCATGGCCGTCAACGACCGCGATTACTTCGCCTAAAACCTCGTTATTGCGATGAAAGAAGTTTTACGATAGAAGCCGTGAAATGATCATCAGCCTCTGATAATTTAAAAACATTTTAATTGATTTCCTCTTTTGCATCTTACACCCGTCGTGAATTAGCATAGTACGAGTATGATACCCGGTACAGTCGAACTTTTTTCTTTTTTAATCTGACGTCTTTCACGTCACCCTTCATCGGTGTTCGTGTGTATATGTGTTCTCCAATTTGTATATCTGTCTTTCTCTTTGGACGATGTGTGCATAGAACTTCAATATAACGCATGAAACATTTTCCTTGAGCTTTGGCATTCTTTTCCTAATTTTGCTCTTTCCATAAGGCTAAGTTATTTTTCATATTATTTAAGTACTCGCGCAGTTCAAAATATGACGTCATTTTCATTTTTTTCACATTAGCACATCCCAAGTTATTACGTTGGAATCCGAATGAACAATAAAAGCTTAAAACGCAATTTTAAACTCTCACGAATCACTGAAGAAGACGTATATTCCCCGCCCCAATGTGATACAACCCTCACGTGATGGAATAATTTGCGTGACCTGATGACCTTAAGGAGTGGGACTGACGGAGGCGATAGTAACAACTAATGACATGATTGCCCAATCACGGCAGATAGATCTAACGGTATGACCAGTAACCCGCGCAGCGTCAGACCCTCAATTGAGGCGACTGCCAGATGCTAATGAATCCATATTCTCACGGAGTCTGAATGAATGTGGACATGTCAAATATATTATTGAAATAGGTAACGGAAAACTTCTGCAGCCATCTCCCCGAATTTAATACGGAATAGTCACCTACTCCAGTAAATCCACGAATTCTGGTGACTGCGGAGCACGGTGTGGTTCTGCGACCGGAAGTGGAGGGCCTGCCTCCTTTGGTCACCATCCACTAGGGATCATTGGTCATCAGTAGAGATGAAGAAGAAGAGAGTAGAAGGCATGGAATAGGAGCGCAACGGTTTTAATGTAGACTCGAAAATTTAGATCCTTGGTGAGGGCGGGAGAGATAAAAATATGACACAAGAAATAGAAAAGAGAGCATGGGATAATATAGTGCGAGGTAGCATGGAAGGATAACGGACGTTGCGGAAACGATGAATACGTGCAGCACAGCATATACAAGGTGATCTAAAATGAACAAAATTCATTTTTGAATCCTTAAAATTTTCATTCAAATTGATTCATTTAAATTGAACGTCAAGTGCGAGCGTAGTCAGTGTAGAGCAGGGGAATCTTTGGATACTACTGGTAGAGTTAATTACAGATCCCAAAAATTCAGTCACGATAGAACCCAAGTGCTAGCCAAAGACAGAAAGAGGTAGATACTATCAGTAGGAAAAAATGTTTATATTGGGCAGAGAGGACGAAGTTTTTCAACTAGGTGTAAAGAACACAAACACTGCCTTCACGGCGGAGACGTCTCTTCAAGCTTCGCCCAACACATTCTGGATGATGGCCACAGCTGTACCCGAGATACTACATCTGGTTCCAAAAGGACGTAAAATGAATGCATTGGAACAGAGGGAAATTGGACTGCGTGCTAAAGACTCGTCATTACTTGATGACATAAGCTTCCTGCACATCTCCCCACGGAGGAGTCGCAGAGGACGACTCTCAAGGTAATGGAAGTGAGATGGAAAGGAAGCGGGTGGCTGTTAATTAGAAAAACAACTGGCGGACAGCCAGGAGTTAGAGAGAAAAAACAGCAAAGAAGTACAGAGCCTAATTTATTAGAGGAACTCCACTAAAGGTGTGTGATAGGTAGTGGTCCACATCCACAAGGCGAAAGGGCACTGCCTGGGAGTAGAATAGAGGGGGGGCTGAGTACAATCGAAGGAGAAGGAGCCGGTGTACAGTAACAAGGGTCTGATTCAAGGACTCTACATATTACCCTGTGAGCCACCTCAAGGGTGTGTGGCAGGGGGTGAGTTATAGGTGTAGCGAAACTTGGTGGCATTCGCTTGTGAAGATGATGACGCAAAGGAGAGGAAAGCATCCATGAGATGTGGGTTGAAGCGGCCGAGCCTTTTTACAGAGGACCCTGCGGAACTCCTTCGACAACTTTGCCCGCTAATCAACGCTTGGTTTACGGTTTATGTCATCTAATCCTCCGCTGGTGGGTGCCACCAAGTTTCGCTATACCTATGCCAACGGCTTGCACCACACCATGCCCTAATAAGGATAAGGAAACTACGATTATTAATACTATTAATGCATTATAAAAAACCTAAAAATTTTTGTCAGTCGGTGATTTGTCACCAGCATACACTACACTGTAGATATGCAACCAATGTTAAATAAATTAGTGCCTATTTTGAGGAAACCGGGACTAGCCTTGGTAGTAACCTTAGACTGCTAATGAAATTACATGTCTAGCAGTCCTGACCACCATGCTCCTATAAAGCCACCAATAATCCACAGGGGAGAAGGACGCCTCAGTAGCTTAAAGCACTCGGCGCGAAATCGAGGGATCCGGGTTCGAATCCCGGTCAAGGCGAATGATTTTTCTCCTGTGGAATATCGCACAAATTAGTACCTGGTTACCGTGCGTTGCTCGATGTTTATTTGGTGTACTAAGAACTTGTATGCCCCTATTCTGCTACTTATTGTCTATTTTAAGTATATTGGTCATTCACATAGAGCGATTTAAGGTTTTAATATAACAAATTTTATAAAGCATAACGGATATTTATTTTTTTTAAACAGTAGTGATGATGCAATTAGGTGGAATAAGCAATCTCAAAAACACCACTAACGCCAAAATGTTCTTCTAACGAAATATTTACATTGTTTTCATTATTTCCATTATTCATTGGCAGATTATTGTTATTATTAGATTCAAAATTATTCAATATTTCTTTCCAAACAATATTTCTCGTGTGTCTAAGTTATTGAGTAAGGAAACTCTTGGGCAAATTGTTGCAAGGTTGATCCATCTTCAAAAGTTGTACGAGCTGCTTCAGTAAATTCTGGATTGCACGTCATTGTGATAAAGAAGTATGATGATCCAAGTCGACGGACAAAGGCCAAAGCTTCTTCAAAATGTTCAATGTAAAAACGTGTAGATCCAGGAAACGATGAAGGCAAAATAATCCTTTCAACAAAAACATTCTTTTTTTAGCCAATGAACTCAAAAATTGAATAGCTCTTGTACAGTTTTCTGCAAGTTTTTTTATTTGTATTTGAATATGTATATATACAAGATTTGCTCGTTTAATAGTATAGGATATATACAAGACTTGCTCGTTTGATAGTATAGGATTTATATTAGTATTTATCGACAACCGTAATTCACAGAATTCCTAGATCAATACAGGGAAATATGCAAAAGGATCTTTCAATATTACGTAGCAGATTTGTAAGCAGGCATTCGGAAGCAAATTAACTTCTAAGCTATTCTGCCCACTGACAAGCCTAGCTAAAATTCTTATTGGCAGCTCTTATGAACTCTTAACGAACGCGGGAAAAATTACATTTTAAAGCTGTCTCTTCTTCAGTCGTATTTCCCTAATTTTATTCTCACCATCTAATGTACCGTATTTGTAAAATATTATTAACGTCTTCATAAAATATATCGGCTAGGAACTTGCAAAAAATATTGAATCTAAATTTTAGGTGGCGGTATGAAAGCGGTTCCCATTCCAGTTGTTGCTGGTGAATTGTTACAGTTGAATGCTGGCGAGGAATGCATTTGAACACATTTGGTCTGACTCCTCGTAAAATTTTGGTGTGTCAAAAAAGTAAATTTAAAAACATTAAAGCACACAGGAACCAGATAACCATATATGTTTGAAGAGATATGTAACCTAAGAAATAAAAATTAGTATAATTCTTGCGAAGTTTTCACTATATTCTAAATCAGTTATCAATTTAATGAGGAAATTGAAATAGATATTTTAGGAGGCACATTACCAAGGTCGATGAACGCCCAATCTTTCAAGATCGCGAAGTTCGATAATAATCCCTTATAACCGCGAATTTTTTTTTAAGTGACTGAAAGTCGTTAATACTGTTGTATATTGTAGTTTTTCCCCAAATCAGCGACCAGCCACCACTTGCCAATGAACCCAGAGCGAGGGCTCGACGGGAAAGGCAGTCAAGGCCCATATTGAGATTTTCGCTACAGTATACAGCATTTATCATCCAACTTGCCATGACACACGACTTAGGCACCCTGACGTAGGCGTACTATCGTTTCCAAAAGTCTGAGTGCATCCACTTTGACCCATTCTACGGTTTGTAGAATGGGGCATGGTGGGAAAAAATTTGAAATTTGGAACTACCTTCCGACTGCGTCTTTTGCTGGTCTGGTTCCACTTGTGGTGAGACGACGGTGGGGAATGAGTTACCGACGAAAGGATAATAATAATAATCTCTATATACCTAACAGCCGAAACCAATTACTAGGTATTTATTATATGGACGAACACACACAACCATGCCCTGGGAGGTGAAAATTTACTACCCAGGCGGGATTCGAACCCGCGACCTTCGGTTTGGCAACTTTACCCCTCCGCCACCGAGGCCGGCCGATCGACGGGGAGGGAGTAAAACACGAGAAGAGAGGAAACGCCCCCATCGGAATGCACCGAAGGTTATTCGCGCTCATGCGGTTGCGACGATGTAAGCCTCCGACTTGTGTGATTTTTGCTCTCGAAATTCACATTTGTGCTCACGAGTGACCCACTCTGTAAAAGCGGCGCGGTAGACGCGTGGTTAAGAAGACTGTCTCGAAAGGCGAATTTAAAATATTCCCCGGCTCGATGCTCAGTCTTTGTCTTTTTTGCACTCAAGTAATTTCAACACGACTGTGAAAATGAACCTCAAATACAGTCTCTTTACATCAACGCACCCGGTATTGTTTATTATACTACAGGCATTCAACAAGGATGCTACATAACCTAATACGAAATATTACTCCTCCAATCCTTATTTCTCCTTCACTCTCACACTCAGTGATTCAACCCGAAGGTTGGTTTGGTCAGTTGAGGGTAGAGCTCACCCCTGGACTAAGCCACTAAGGCGTGTGAGTTTCACACATTCAGGGTAGTGTTCAGGTGCGGAATTGACTTGAACCCGGGACCCTTCGATCAGTAGTCAAGCGCTCTACTCACTGGACCACCACGCTCCCCTATATTCCTCCTCTCCCACTTCGAGAAAGAGCATTCGAGGTGGTCGATCGTGATTTCCGATCGAATCGAAGGGGAATTCGTGTGGAGGAGACGTGGCCGCCACTCACCTTGAACTTCTTGGACTGCGGGTCGTACACTTTGACCGTGTGCTCTGGGGACGAGCGAAGGTTCTTGGAGTCGATCTGCACGTTGGTCTGCATGGCTCGGAGGACGGGCGCTCGCCGCTGCAATCCAACTTGCTACTACGATCTGACCGCTACTCCTCACAGGAAGGGGCGGGAAAAGTGGGAGTGGCCAAATGAGCGGGGGGGGGGGCAGCGCGGCGGGAAGACCTTCGGCGGGAAAACGGTGGCGCAAAGTGCGCTATGTATCGACGGCCACCTCTCCGTTGCCCAGGAAACGGCGACTTCTCCGGGGAAACAGTTGTATTCCTCGAGACGCGATTAGTTCACTCGAATTTGCGAAGAGAGAGAAAGAGGGAGACAGAGGGAACACACACACTCCGTTCATTCATTCATTCTCCGCTCCGTCGGCACCACTCGTCACAAATGGCGGCCCGCCAACTCTTTTCGCGCTCTCGTCGCCGACGCCTCCTGGAGTCTTCGGGAACGGAAGTCGTCGTAGCACGCCCTCTTACGTGCGAGCGCCGAAACTAGCATGCGTGGCAAGGGGACTCGACAGATAGAGGAAACACTCCGGCACTCCAGAAAATCACCGTCTCAAAAACGAAAAATGGAAATCCCTCCGGGAAGAAACAAACTAACGAGAGTAGAGAAGGACGGTTAATTAATACGACTGTGGAACGAGATGATTTTATTGAATACAGGTGAAACATCAAATTGGAATTGAAATTAAGTGGAAATTAATGCTGTTATTATTTCATTTCTAATAAGCCTATGGGGAAGAGTTTTATAAGAGAATGTTAAGAAACCCATTCCCCTAATCAACACATGCTGTATTGGCAATAATTAAGGTAATTTTCTAATTATGGAGAAGTTGTTTGCCGTTTGACTTGCAGTGGGAGCTGAACTAGAGAGGGAAAACGGACGGCGTTGACCGCTCGCAGCGGAAAAAAACAACACAAGACTAGATGAAGCACAGTGTCGATAGAGTGAGTGATATCGAGAGGAGGCGGCGGACGAGCGGCAGGCGATATAAAGAGCACGCGGTCTCACAATGTGAACACGCGGTCCAAACGGGCGGTCGCGTTTCTAATCGACACCTCGCGCACCAAACGATTCGACGCTCGGAGAGCGAACGACACACGCACGAGCACTCGATAAACACGGCACGCGTGCGAGCAGATCCACGCGACGTGAGTGATGGGCTGCAGCCCCTTAGGAAGTGCTTCGGAGGTGGCGAGTGGCCTCCTTGAGCGCCCTCTCCTCTGCGACCTCCCGCTGACCACCAACCACCGTCAGTCAGCGCGGGCGAGCACCATCCGCCACACAACGGCGAGCGTCTTCTTAAGCCGAGAGAGAGAGGACAAGAGGAAGAGGGAAGGGCGGTTGTTGGTGTGGAGGAGAAGGAGCGAATGGCGTTGTCGGGGCGACCCAAGGAGAGAGACTGACTCAAGAGACGCAGTGTGGGAGAGATAGAGAGAGAGAGGTGGTGGGGGCGAAGGGTGGGGGGGGGGGTGTGGGGGTGGGGGCGCGCGCGCAACCGGTGTTTTCATCTGCGAGACCCGCCCCCTTTCGAGCGCAACAAACAACAATCGCAGCAACAGTCAAGTGCGCCCCTCCCCCTCCCCTCCTGCCCCAGTGAGGATGACGAGCGTGAGAAGAGTGACCTCCTCCCGTGGTGCACCACGCGACCTTGAGGGAGAATTCTTAATTAAAGGCGATGCGCTTTCGAATCTAGTTGCGCCCACCCGCATTCACTTGTCCTCCATTCCACCAACGACTCCTCTCTCTCTTCGCTCTCTTCTCTCTGTCTCTTATCCTCCTTCCCCTCCCTCTCACGCCTTTCTCCCCCCTTTGGCATTCTCTCCTCCCCAGGTTTGTCGAATGGTAGTGTAGCTCTCAGTAGTAGTAGTACTCTCTAATGCTTCTATCCTTTTGTGCTACCTAGTACTTACTGCACGCCGTGCACTTTTCCAGCATGACTCTTGAATTTATGTCCGTTTGTGCAGTTGCAAAATACATGCATAAATACTAACGGTTCCTCTAACACTGGCAGTATGTCTATAGTGTAATGCATGCTTGTGAGGCTTCGTCTCCTGACGAGCATATGTAATTTATGCTAATGCATCAATAGCCGTTGTTACACTAACTTCAGAGCATATGTAATGCATGATGGTGACTACTCACTCCCTGCCACACACCCTTTTAGCCACGCCGGCGCTGCGTCATCCCTCCAGAGCGAACGCCACTCGTCCCGGCCGGAGTTGCGGACCGGGTGCCGCGCTGCCACTGCACCCGTTAATCTGCGCTCGACAGCGGATCCCTCTTCGGCTGGTGCATTGCGAACGAATGAAGAGGTAGCCCGGAGATGATGCATTGGAGAGTGCACTTCTGGTCTCCTATCGTGGTGTCACGGTGCTTCGGATGCAGGATCACCTTTGCCCGCCTTGAGAAGAACATTGGAGTCGCTGTGGGCGTTGTGTTGGTTTTAACTACCGCTTCATTATCGAGAGAATTATCAGTTATTATTGCTGTTTATTAGATGTAACGGGCAATCCCGACGAGAAATAGCGAAAGTGTTGAACAATTTATAAAGGGTTATTGTTTTAAGGTTTTCGCGGCGATAAGATATACTACTCTCAATCATTTCCGCGTTAACTGCTGCGTGGAGAAATATTTGGCTCAACGTTTCATTCCTCATGCTGGGAAGCCGCATTCAAAATTTTCTCCACGCAGTAGTTAACCCGATAGTGATTGAGAATAGAGTATAATTTATAAGGGGGTGTTTCGACCCGAAGGTTGGTTTTGATGGGTGGTGAGAGTGGAGCCCACTCCGTGAATTCCTTCCATATATTCAACTCTCTTCAAAATGACGTGATCAGTACGTTGAAACCGATTGAGTGAAGAATGAATGAGTGTGGAAAATTCTAAAGTTCTCTCTTTTTATTAATAGCCTGACTGCTGTAAAGCTATTAAAAAAATATATTCTATTTTCGCGAACGGTAATCACGAACAAAAGTGACGATGCGTAAACTTGAAACGGCATAAAGCACTTTTAATATATTTTGGAAACTGAAGAGTGATTTGAAAGAAGAGTTTAGAGATGTAATCAAATAAAACAGCTAACAAATGACGACTCTAAAGCGATCAAAGAAGTCCTAATATAAAAAACAATGTATGTATGCATGTGGGTATATTCCACATCTCCTCCTAAACCACTGGACCGATTTTGATGAAATTTGGAACACATATTTTTTACTGGTAGACAACAAACACTGTAGGATTCAATTATCCAAAACCCTTTTTTCAGGGTTAGGGGTGTGATCCTTACTAATATATATATATATATATATATATATATATATATATATATATATATATATATATATATATATATATATATATAAATGTAATGGTTTCTGTCTGTCTGTTGCTCAATCACGAAAAAACTACTAAACCGATCGAGCTGAATGTTTGTTTCTTTGAGGTATTGGGCATTGGGCCATCACCTTATATCATTTGCTCCTGAAGTTCTTTTTCAGGTTGTTCTGTAGATCGGATGTTAAAATTAAAAGTCTGCTTCTTTGGAGGCATTTTATTAGGCATCTTAAAAATAAAATTCAAAATATATCAATATCATAAAAAAATATATTCCATAAAAATCATTAGATAGATAAGTGTTATATAGATGCATAAGTAATATATAAATAAATATAAAACTAACATGCGATTTGTCACGATGAAAACGGCAAACTAATATACATTTCATTATTTAAAAATTAAAACTTTAGCTGTGCTGCTTCTTCTGTCAGACTCCCTGTCGTTTTTAAAAACTTTTTTTAAATAGACTGTTAATTAATATAAACTATCTATATAATTAATATATAATTAATAATTAATTAATTATTATTATATCTATCTATCTAATCCAAGTACTAATCTATTTAGAAGGCAAACACTTGGTTAATTTAATACCTAGTGTTGAACGGAAAATAAAGTCAAAGATACTTACCGTTGGTTACACGAAATAGTGCAATATATGTCACCTAGCCGCTTGACTAGAAAAGTACTAGCGGCTTGAGAAAGCACTTGTATGGATGCGCAGCTGAGACTACTTTCTTGAAAAAGAACATACGGAACAGTGTCACGAGGAAGTTGTACGCTAATACTGGTGGAATGAAAAAAACTGTAAGCGAAAAGAGCAAAGCTTGGACGGACTGGTAGAAAATCATTAAATGGGAAGATGGGAATAAAGTAATGAAGAAAAATACATGTATATAGAAAATGAAATAATTCAGAGAGATATCAAGAGGCGGCCTAGGAAACATCTTCAAATTCGCTGTTATTCACGTCAAAATTCACCATTTTCACGGTTGTGTTTGAGTTAAATACAAAACCGTTCAAAAATCACATTTTTTGTAAATACTTTTGACTCGTAATTTATTGGAAATCTACGGTAGGCTGGTTATGGTGCGTTATTTTGTTATAAGGTTATTTGCCTCCTTTTACGTGTATTTTTATTAGCAATGTAATTAAAACATAAAGTGATTGATTGAATATATTTACTATAAAATTTTTGTTTAAGTTTCCTGCTGTTTCTCATGCACTAAAACATGCTTAATACACATGATTCTGTGATGATCAGGAGCTAAAGTTAAAAGTGTAAAGAATAAAAATAAGCAAAACAATTGGCGAACGTTAAAAAGACAGAAATCGCAGACTCGATCAAATGCGGTTTCGTGGAGTGAAATGTGATAAAAAGAGCTCCGATGGGATGGAGGACAGTAGATTGTAGAGATGAATGTCTGCGAAAAGGAGCAATGCAGATTTATTCCTTTAAAAAAAGTCTGACGAAGCTTCGACCGGCTGGCAGTGTTGCAGCAATTGACCACCCTGAATATAACCACTCTATAAATCGTAAATTATTATATTCATTGTCATAGTCATCATATGATGCCTCATAAATGCATTGTCTTTCGTATAACCCACTTTTTCTTGTCCAATATACTGCCATGCCACTGTCTAGACTTTTTCTTTTGACTGTGGCCATACTAAATCCATCATTTTGTTTTCATTTCATTTAAGATATAATATTCATAGTCAACGACCTGAAAAACCTCTAAATACCAAATTTCAAACGGATAAAATAAGAATTCGGGATTTAGCCCCACTGTGCGACTAGTAGGTGCATATTTGAAATGGCAATACAGCACCTTTGGGAATTCAACGATTTGCCAATTAGTCTTCATTACTCTTTCAAGTTGACTTGATAGTCTTTGATTTTAAATATACATTCGACGAAGGTCCTCGTTTTTCATGAAGTTGGAAAACTATTGGAAAGATAATAATATCATAATCTGGCTTTAACTCTTCTTAAAGGGTCACGAACAACGGGAACAACTAGGTCCATATAATGTCCAATTCCATATAATGACCCAAGAAGGAAGACCAATGACCAAGAAGGAAGACCAATGACCAAGAAGGAAGACCAATGACCAAGAAGGAAGACCAATGACCAAGAAAGTGTCATTGGTCTTCTTATATTTTTCCTGTATAAACGACTTCAGTACCGTAGTTAAAAGTCAACTTAAGACTATTTGCTGAAGACGCAGTTGCAAACTAAGATATATTGTAGCCGGAAAACAGTGACTTAATTAAAAAGGATTTAGTAGCCATTCAAACCTAGTGTACAGAATGGCAGTTGAAATACAACCTAATTGCATGCGTGGTAATACAATTTGGAGAAAGAAGATGGACCAGAAAGATCATACAAAATAAAAGATTCGGAAAATGTCAAAGCCGAGTCCGTTAAATACTTAGACGTCACAATGAATCAGGACCTATATTGGAATAAACATATTCGGAAAATATGCGGTCAAGGCAAAGGAAAGCTAAGATTCATCAACTTAAGTGTCGGTAAATGCGATGAGAAATTTAAAGAGCGCTGCTTTTTTTCTCAAGCTAGACCACATTTGAGTTAGACGTAGAAATAAGAAGAAGAAAATGCTGCGATATTACTGAGTTGCATGGACAAAGCTGAAAAAAATACAACTTAAGGGTGTATTTAAAGAGATAAAAAGAACGGATTATGAACTAGATCAAGAAAAAAAAGTAATTATAAGACTTAAACAATAAAAACTGGAACTAATGGAAATATTAATTATGCAAATTGCTATCAGGGGTGTAACATAACTTAACAGCACCAGCGATGGAAGAATTTAGGAAGACGTAATCGTACCAAGGAGAATACCCCAAGCAAAGGGGGTACTCTGCCAAAACAAAGAGTTGACTAGCAGCCCACAATACGGGCTTGAAAGAAATGAAGAATCACATCATAGAAACACTTGCGTACAGCATGGTGCTCCCATGATTCATGTGGCAGTGAAGCTTGGTCGATGACAGCACCTGAGCAAATATGATTGGAATCGATGGAGATGTATGGTGGGTGCTACCGAAGAATGATGAAGGTGAAATGGACGGAGATAATCAATCACCGCTGAAGAAGAAGATGAGAGGAGGAATGGTGCAAGTTGATGAAAAGGACCGCGAGGTGGAAGATCCTTACACACATTTTGAGACGTAAGTATAATGAATGTGAAAGGCAATCCGCCAGTTAATGGAAGTTTGGATGGAGAATATATATATATATTAAATTTAAAAAAGTTCTGTCGTCGCAGACCTCTATTATCTCTTAAATACGAATACTTTCTTCCTCTCGAAGCTATACGAATCGGAATACGAAATGAATAAATATTCTATCACACCAAATTTCATTATTGCTAATGAAATTAGCTATTTAAAATGACAATACTAAAGAGAAAGTGGTTATAAAGGTAAGAAAAGAAATGGTAAAAGGAAAATGAAACTAAATTCTAGTATTTTAATAATTTATTCATATTATTAGAACATGATTTTCCCATGCAATTTTTTTTACCAAAACTCTTAGTTTTCACTTGAGCGTCCTTATCTGATTGTTTTTTCATTTATTGCTGTATAAATATATTTTTTCCGTTCATTTTTCTTTTTGATACTTTCACCACATGCGCATACATAAATTATATAACAATTAAGTTTATAGCATGTACTAAAATTCTTCAACTAAGGAGATAAGTGAATGACGCAGCAAAGATTCGTAGGCTAGTAATACGTTGAGGCTGTGTATGGTACGTGGTAGAAGATATTTGGTAGTCCTAAATGTGTAGCTGGAGAAGATTCTTGTAATCTAGCAATCTATTTTGACTGTGGGAAGAGCAAATTTGGTTCAGGTTCACTGGCCAACTAATTCGGAGCAGTATTTGTTGTGGTTAATTTTGGGAATCTCAATATGACTAATTATAGTCCAACGGCACGCCACGCAGCCATAGAGGAGCAGAGGCCGAAATATGTCTTCCCCGCCGTATTTGTTGCACGGCCGATGTATTTCGGTGGAACGCCACGCGAGCGCTGTATGTTTGATTTCATCGAACTGGCTAGAAACTGAACTGCCAAATTGTGGACACTCACATTGAGGAAATTCATTGGACTTCACCGGAATTCGGACCAGGATTGACCGATTGCCGGTCAAGTGTGTCAGCCAGCTACGTCACCAACTCATAGAAACAAGTGGAAACTCGTTTCAATGTATCTTAAGGTGGTTTGAGGGAGATAGTTCCCTAGTCATATTAGAGACCATATTATAATTTTATTTTTTGACTTAAGCGTCAGTAAGAAGTGTGAAATAAATATTGTAATATTAATGGCGCAAATATATAATTAAATATGACCAATTTTTCTCGGTAATTAAATAAAAAAAGTTGCATAAGTCTCTAACTTGACTAATTTTTTCCCGCCGTACGGCTGAAACCCCTTCAAAACTGCTGGTTTTTTTTAGATTCTGTAAAAAATACTGTGGTGAGTAATAGATTATTTTTTTATAAATAGTTAAGAAAACATGCAATCTGCACACTATTAGTTTTTTGACGAAATCTAGGTGCTATAAGTTCCTAATTTGTTTAATATTCTCCCTCTGGAGCGCTGATCCATAATCTCTCCCATGTAAAACATCTTATATTTTTAGACAAATTGCTCGAAAAGTAGTTCGGCAAGGGGTTGACATTTTGATATTATTGGAAAGATGAGAGTTTTTTCTATGAAATGAGGCCAAATTCATCAACTTCTAGGTGAAGTGATTTTCCGCTCAAACTACCTTAAATATCTCTTTCACGGACGTCATATTTGTTAGTCATTCTCAAGTGCTAACAAGAAGCAAATCTAATTGACCCATTTTTATTTCATGAGGTGAATTGCAAAATGCACTGATTTAAATTCCATACTATAAGGAAAGGCAGCATGTCGAAAGGACACGTTATCAGGATAAAGGATATGCCTTCGGAGCATCAAAAGGTACATTAAGTTTCAAGAATTTACTGCCATGGAACTTATGTCGTCTCTTTCCCATGTGTTTCTTCACAGTTGAACGTGAGAAGTTGTTCCTGTTGTTGTTTCATTCAAAACAGTGGATCCATGCACACTAGTGATCTCGGACATCGGCCGGAGCAGCATTTCCGCGCGCCAGGGCAGTCCCGGTCAGATGAGCACGTGCTGGAGCAGACCCATGAGCCACCTCCGCCGCCAGCTGGACATCGCCCCCACTTCCCTGGTAGAGGGAGAGACAGAAGAAGCGAGAATGTCGTCATGCTCCGTAATGCTCTCGAGCGGGCGTGTACAGAGCAAGTGCAGACATGAACAGAGGCGCTGAGGGTCTGAGTTTCACAAAATGTTTCCCCCAACACGAGGCATCACTCGTCTTTAAGCAGCCTATGCGACACTCTCTGGGACCTTTAATGGAGAGACCCTCTCAGCGGCATCCGGATTTTCTATATATTTTGCACCGCGAACGTCATACTTAACAATTCGAGATGCATTTAGTATAAGGGGACATTATTAATCGGAACGACGCCAGCAGAATTTTAACCCATTCAGCCCATGAGTCGGCTGAGCGTCTGTACCTAGGAGCGGCACCCGCCAATGGGCGGGCTCGGCCCCTTTCGAGGTTTAGCTCTTACTTTCAACAGTTTCTGAGGTCGATTCACGACTTCAGCATAGCAGTGAATGTGTTAAGAGGTTTATGGTACTGCATTAGAATGCTGACAACTGGGAAGCGACAATATTCCGACAATCGGAGGCCATCACTTGGAATACAATAATGCGTTCGCCTTCGGCTCTATTGGATCTGTCTTTTTTATAAATGTTGACGATTTTGGGAAAAAATAACTAAGGGAGATATCGTCTGTCAACCAGCTTTCTGAGCGAATAACAGCATCATCCTCCGTGCTATGAAATATATGGTGAAATCCTGGAATTTTATTGTTTAGACTACGATTATAATATTATAAAAAAAGTTATGGAAAATTATTACTGCAATGACAACTGCTTCTAAATGTTCATCTATTAGTTTCGGGGACATTTCCAGATTGCTCTGTTCCATGTGATGTCACAAATCAAAAATCGCGATTCAGTAAGTGTGTGGTTAGTCAATGCCTGGAGAGAGAAAGAAAGCCAAACGGTGTAGGATCGATAAAAACAGGAATTAGCGAGAAGCAGCGCAAAAACGTGAATCCGCGAAACTTGCATAAGACTACCATACGCACGCCGAGCGCACGAAAATCACCCGAAAACTGCTCTCAAGGAAATCAAATCGAAATCTTAAAGGATATCAAAGTGACGTCCTAAGGTCGATGAAGGAAGCTGCAGTGTCCTGCTTCGTAAAAATAACGTCAATCAACCCAATGCTTCGAGACATGCAGAAGCAAGAAGCTCGATGTATGTTTGCGTGGGATTGAGATAGACACAAGGGACAAAAGGCAGGACGATGGAGGGAGAGAGAGAGAGAGAACAGGCAGGCAATAGTTTTTTTTCAAATGCGCAAGTATATTTACTTATGTTAGGCGTCCATGGGGCGGAGACTGGCGGAATGCACATTCTGCCTCCGGTCGAGGTGGGGCAGCACTTGTCCCCTCTCCGGTGGCCGCAGTCCGAGTCCCTGTGGCACTGCGTTACCCTGAAGGCGGCGGTTATGGTGGGCGGGCACACTTGCTCTGGTGAAGAAACACAGGGAGAACTACTCTAGCGATGAGCCGTTCACGATCGATTCGTTCTAAACGATTGAATCACCAATTCAATCAAATGACTCATGATTAGAGAAGGTGTTTTTTTAGCGGTTATAAACTAATGGTTCAGCATTAGGAATTAATTCTAGGTTTAGCAATTTGTTGTATGTATTTACAAATTATGAGAGTAGTTTTTTGCATCGAATTAGTGGAAATCGCAACTAAAGGTACAAATAACTTTTAATAATGAATACACATGGGAAATAGTTTATCATTAATTAGAGCTGAATAAATTTCAATGCAAAATGTAATTTTTCCACTTGATTGGAAGGTTTTCCGCGGCGTTTGGCGCATATATGTCTCTCTAGTGTCTGCTTTCGTGTGTTCCTCCGCGAGTAGTCTTTTTACGACAGCCGGTTTGTTACATACTGGAATCCCAGCCATGTCGAATATTTCGAAGTTAAATATTTTAAGAAGCAACCACGTACGTGCAGTGAGTTCTATTTTTAGACTCCGCACTTTTACAGGTGTGAGGTAGCAACAATTACGCTACAGCGACCACGACGGGAATCCATTGTGAACTTTAAGACGGATTCAAATAACTTTTAATTACTATTCACTTCCTTTACAAAAGTTCTTTCGCTGGGATTATCTGGCTCGACAATTTTACATAGACTACGATTGAGAACTTATGTAGTTTAAACAATTCATTACTGACATAAAACACCTAATTCAACACAAATTACTACCTCGAAACATACCGATAGCATTTATTCATACTACATATATACAAACTAAGATTACCAACTCCATCTCAGCTATATTTTGTTGATCGGTTTCCAAATACATAATACCAATTATACAAAGTATTAGAGAAATGCGAGTTAACTAACAACGATTGTAATGTCACACTTCTTAAACAAACCACTGTCTATCACTTGATGGAAGGATTCCATGACTACAAACGAACTCTGGCGACAGCTGGATTGGGGTTAGTGGCGTGCCCTGCATGTGATGCCTCCTGCAAAAATGAACTTGGATGTGCACAAAGTACCCTATCTCACGTATGTGATCATTATGTGGTATTTTTACCAGTCGGTGTAGTCCTTACCACTCTCCTATCACAGTTTCCAGTTCTACTTTCTCATGTGATCTACATTTTCAGTTCAGCATGCATACCTCCTGTTTGCAATCCATTCCACTTAACCCTTTATCCTACCGTCGTCCCTTTTCCCCAGCCCCCTACATTCGCGTGAGAATGCAAAGCATGTTGGGAATGTGTTTATCCTTATAAATTTGATGGTTGGTGAGTTAACTTTGTGGCAGTTGATCAGATTCATAGCAATGAAAACAATTTGTTATTATTTCGCTAAAACGCTCATTTCGTTCCGCTGCTAAATTTGTAGTGGAACGAAATAAAAGTGTGGAAAATCAAAAAGTGTTTTAACCACCATGAATTCTAACATCCTATCAAATGTACGTCGTATGAGATGACGACGTCTCTCGACTTCGAGGGCTTCGAAGGAATGGAGAGGACATTTCTTCTCTACTGCCAGCGGGTCGAGATGGCCAAACCATCGAAGACCAATCATAAAAACAAGTGCAGAGATAGTCTAAGCTGACTGGTCTATAATCTTCATGATACGAGTTTGTGATAAATACTCTCCACCTAGGCTGAATATCTTCAGTTCCAACAACAGTAATTCATTCTTGTCCCTAGTGTGAAGAACAATGTCTTCCTACAACAACAACGAACAAGTCCAAGTCAATTGGAGTGATCTTCTTTCTTCCTGGCTCTAAGGGCTCTTCCAGGAAATGACAAGGAGCTATTACAAGGTAAAGGTGGAGTTTAGATGTTGCAGGAATTGGAAGAGGAGGATGAGTTCAGATTAGAGAAAGCAACGTTTTATTTGCATCTTGATGATTGTTGTAGCTTGAGGGTGGTATATGTTTAAACGCGGTGGTACTGTTGAACTTCTGACGAGAGAGTGACGAATTGGAAGAGAATGTCGGGCGAGAGCAAGAAGAAGACCGAACGATATATTGTACGACGAGGGAAGCGGTGATTCGAAACGCAACTGGATTAGAATCTGAAGGTTGTGAGCTGAGCAGTCCTAAACTAAATCGAGCTACCAACATCCACTGGTAGAACTCTTTGATTATTAGCCTAAACAAAGCTCCAGTAATCTCAAAGTTTCTGCCATAAAGCCTCGAAAAATCCATTTCCTCTGTCTCTTTCATATTTTCTTGGCAAATATATCCCACCTTCTCCCCATCTACTTAAGGTGGTCCTATCTTGAGTAATTAGCATCGCTTCCACCAGTCCAATTACGGGTCCGTGGAACCCGCAAGCCCTTCCACTGCTTTGCCTGGGATGTAGCCCACTAACTAAGTGGGGAATGGGATACTTTGGCTCGGCCATATCGGCGCAGGCCCATTTTTCTGCAGGCCCATGTGGGCGCGGGACACTCAAGAGTTGGGACATTTCAGAGTTGACGCTTCGTTGAGAACTTACGATGTTTCCCGCAAATGATAATATGCTTATATTTACTACTTACGTGTAATTTTACGGTTTCCCCTCTCATCCCTTCACTTGCTATCACCGCATAGAAATGGAAAATGAAGACAAAGCAAATAACGGTGTAGAATTTGAACTCCCAAGTTCCGTACAAAATAATAAACGCTGCGTATTGTGCGTTAAATATTGTGCACACCACCAGTCCCAAACATAGTTATGAATATGCCTTTAACTTGCATTTTTTTATTTTATTGCGATCAGCTCATTGGTAATCGAGACATAACATCTCAAATACAGATTTCTTGACTTTTCCCATGTGAAGTAAAGCATGTTGGAAATTTAGAACACAATTTAATCAGGTAAGTGTTATTCATGCCAAATATCTAAAAGAAAATTAAACAGTAATTGCAATGAGTAAATATAAGCCTATGTTCATTAGCGAGCACGTCGTATGAACACGACGAAGCGAACGTTATCTCACTGTCAACACTAAAATCCACCCTTTCTAGGTCCCAAGTGGGCCTGACGCCCAAGTGGACCTGGCGCCCGAGTGGACCTGGCGCCCGAGTAGACCTGGCGCCAAAGTGACCACGCCCAAGTGTCCTAGAATGGTATGTGATCCATTAAGGAACTTGACGCTCAGTGCCGGAACTTAGAGACACGAAGCTATCCGTTACGGTAAAGTGCCGGAACTGGGAGGCACCGGAACTCAAAGTCCGAGCCTCGACTTCGAAGGCGACTCAACCATTCACCGCGGGAGGTTTATGGCACCAACTGATCAGTCACACTATAGTTCATAACTTCTAAAAGTTAAACTTCAACTGCAAAATTATGTTCGTCTTTGTGTTGCACCAGTCACGCTAGTGAAAATGAACATTAAACTGGCTTGGTTCACTAAAACACGTTAAATTTTTTATATCTATCGTATAACTGCGATGAAAAACTATTTTAGTAGTGCAATAAAAATAGGAATATAATTTTTCGATTTATGTTTATTTTTTAGAAGTTATAAACTATAATGTGACTGGTCAGTTGGTGCCTTAAATCACCCGAGGCGAAAGGTGGGGGGTCGCCTTCGACGCCGAGGCTCGGAGGTTGCGAGTTCGGGTGCATTTCCAGTTCCGGCACTTTACCATGTAACGGATAGTTCCTTGCCTCCCGGCACCAAGCGTAAAGTGCCTTCTCTTCGTATCACATCCCTGGGTCATACTGGACCCTACTGAGAGTGTTGCATTGAATGTCGTTCGCTTACCGTAGCGGGGCTGCGTAGGAGGAGGCGGGACCCAAGGGGGTGAAGGGGCCCGGGGGAAGGTCGGGGGCGGCGGCGGAATGGGGACCCAGGGCTGCAAAGGGTGCCGGGGGAAGGTCGGGGGCGGCATCACGTAAGGTGGGCGTGGGAACATGGGGTGGTGAGGGAGTGAAGGGGGCGGCGCGGGGCCGAATGGGGGCAAGGACCCAGGGAATGGGCCCGTCGGCAGCGAAGGAGGCCCGAAGACACGGGAGCGATGATGTCCGTGGGAGCAGCGCTTCGGGCGTTTCTGCGGCGGATGGACTTCCGCAGCAGGGGTGGCTGGCAGGCGCAGCGGGCCCTCGGCCACGCAGACGCCGGTGAGGCGGGGTGAGGAAAGAGGCGGGGCAGATGAGGGGCAGCACTTGAGGCGGCCGCAGTCCTCGTCCCGCTGACAGCGCCTCCACTCGAACGACGGGTCGCGGACTCCTGTGCGACGAAGAAGGAAGGAAGAAGAGGAGAAAGATTAAAGAGACGGCTCTCGCTCCACACACACACGCCACACACACAACGATAGGGTAGATAACGAGAATGAAATTAAGGAACTAGACTGCAGAACGGACAGATTTAAAATGTGATTTTTCCCACGAACGATAAGGGAACATAACAGCAGCCAATGATGCTTTTAATTAGGTTTTTCGATAAGTTGTGCAGCTCTTAGTAGTAGTGGTACTACCTTAATACTTGTATCCTTATCTGCTACGTAGTACTTACAGCACGCCGTGCATGTTTTCAGCATAACTCTTGAGTCTCTGTCCGTTTATGCGGTTGCTCAATACATAAATACTAACGGTCCCTCTAACACTGGTATCATTCCTACAGTGTAGTGCATGCTTGTGAGGCTTCGCCTCGTGAAAAGAATTAGTGATTTATGCTAATGTATAATTAGTCGTAGCTACACTAACTTTAGGTTATAGTGTAACTCATGTTGATGACTACTCACCCCCTGCCACACACCCTTGAGGTTGGTTGCAGGGTATTTTTTAGATGTAAATCGTGTGAAACGGCCTTCACTCGTCACAAGAATGAATGCAATCACCGAATCTCTCACATCCCCTTTCCAACACGGAGAGCAGGGGGCGCAAGGAGAAAAATATGCGACCCTGCTATAAGGGCAGCCAAAGCGATGGAAACACTGACTGACTAACCTGTCCGTGTCCTTGACGACGCGGAGGCGCAGACGCTCAGCGTCCCGTTCATCTGGGCGCATTGTCCTCTGTCCTCGCAGTCCGCGTGGGTCCTGCACCTCCGGATGGCCCAATGTGGACAGCCTGCCTCCAAAGATCTGAGGTCGCTTGGACGAGCTGTTTCAGAGAGAGAGAGAGAACAGTCACGTCAAAAAGCACTCGTGCGAACAACAACGTCCATTATCAATGAATTAACAACTTTCGGGCAAATTACGCTTAAGCCATAGAATACATAAAGGACATTGTCACAATAGGTGCATTGAAAATAATGCACCACGGTCTATTTTGAAATTCTTTCGAGATATGGCCTCACTATGTGGGGGGAAGGTGGATTTATAAATCTAAAAAGGATCAAATCTAATCAGAAAAGGTTAATGAAAATAATAAAATCAAATTCATTCCAGCAAACTGGAGGGATCACAGATGATGGATATTTTAAAGTTCAACATTCTACCCGTTGAAAAGATATTGGATATATTATGCCTCATTATTAAATTATTTCAGTGATAAATATACAAAGAAAAGAGTGTACTATCAAAATATACTGAACTTATAAAAGTTCATACATATGAAGTTCCAAGATATTACACACACACGCGTGCGGGTTGCGGGCAATTGAGTGTCTATGTTCTAAAACTGTTCAACAAAATGAGCGATGGTTTAAAAATATAGAATGCATAAGTGAAGTTAAGAGAAGGGCAAAGGAATAGTTATTATGCACATAAGTTATGTTGCTAGTGATAAATAAAAACACTAACTGATAAATTATAAAAGGCACCTGCTGAGAAGCCACGAATTGCTTAGCAGGTCAATTGTAAAATTGAAAAATTTATTACATATAGTGCATTTTTCATGATTTATATGACATTGCTTTTAAATGAGTTTGCTTATATATTTTAGGAATTAAATTTTTACATTTTTTGTAAATTCGGTTATCAAATAAATGGTTTCTTTAATCTTAAGAAAAATAAATAAAAAAAGTCACCAATGAATTCAGCTGCGATTTTATGGATAGCACACGTAATTTTTTCTCTGTTACATTTAGATCACCTTCGACTTTCGAAGCCAAAATTCATTGATTATATTACACTGTTCTGCGTTGATTTTGATTTGGAACTGGCAACCCAGGGTTATGTGAACATCAGAGATTTAACTATTTTAACACATTTCTTATGAGTAGAGATAAGTTTTTTAACATTATTTTTTTGTATTTTTAGCATTAATTATTTGAAATTTAGCATTTTCTAGCATTATTATTAGTAATTTAGCAAATAAGTAGCAAAATGTGTAAAATTGGATTTTTGGGACAGTTATGGTCACAAACTGAGGATTCCGGTCAAAATTATGGTACGCTGTTATGAATGGAGTATTTGCAAGTTTTTCATGTAGTTTGTAAATGGATGAGTGAATGAAAAGTTGATATCTGAAGAATAAACGAAAAATATACATCCAAGCTTACAGGTCTAGATAATTTTTTATCTAAAAAACGTGAGTCTTGCAGCTACTACCATAACTTGATGAAAGTTGGTTATTGACCACTATTTTATGTTAGGATGTTTTATGGAGAATTGGTCATGAATAAACTACTAGTGTTACTGCCATACATAATAGATATCCATAATTATATATTTTTTATGTAATTGGAATCGTGAAAAAATTCGTGTGGGCAGTGGCACTCTACGGATCAGAAGCATGGACCATTGGAAAAACTGACCAGATAAGAATAGAAGCCTTCGAGACCTGGTGCTGGAGGAGGATGCTGAAGATCAAATGGACGCATAGGGTGAGAAACGAGGAGGTATACAGAAGAATAGGAGAAGAAAGGACACTGTGGAGCACCATACGCCAAAGAAGAACACGGTGGGTTGGCCATGTTATGAGACACAACGATTACATAAGAAGCATAATGGAGGGAAACATTGAAGGGAAAGCCCCCAGAGGAAGACCAAGAGACAAGTACTTGAGGCAAGGCAAGTGAGATACGGGGAAGAAGAACGATAGGGAACTGGCATGGGATAGGGCGAAATGGAGGGCTGCAGTATACCAATTCCTAGGATTGTAATACTATGATGATGAATTATATTTTTGTTCCTAGTTTCGTGTGTAATATTGAAAATACAATTTGAGTCAGGGCTTAAATTATGAACCGGTCAAGTCCTAGGCCAAATATTCGTTCCTGGAGACTATTATGTACAATTAAAAATAAAATAAAAATAAAGTAAGCCTAGGCCTAATGTATATTAAATCTAGCTTTCTTCGTCCCATTAAGGTACATATTGACTTCACTTCTCGCTTATGGAATGACAGAACAAACACTTCCAACACTATATTGCATTCATTCACTCAAAAGGCATTCACTTCATAAAAAATATCCACGTTATGACGATATACGGCTGCAACCGGAAGCGCGTCACTCAACCGTACTGGTGATTGGCCGCCACATATATAGCCAATGGGGGCGTACGGTCAACGGTTGTCAGAGCGAGGTCTGACAAATAGATGTTTGGGAAGCAGATCGTAGTAGATCGAGGCAGGAGGCAGCGGGCTTCTTGAAAATACGTTTTTTCGGAAATCTCTCGCGCAAATGTTTCGTTAAAAAAAACGGGAAATACCTAACAATTTGTAGAAATGTCTACATGTTTGTGAAATTAGCGCCAATTTATCTAAATAGCAATTATTCGCTATAAAAAACTTATTTCGCATTAATTCGAGAAAAAGAAGACCACTTTAAATGCATGGTTTTAACAAAAAACATGCAAATAAATACATGTTTTTAAGAGAATTTAATTTTTTCCTCATTTTTAATTTATGCAAAAATAACGTATCTCTACTTATGAGGTAAAAATCATCCGATACGGAAGATCCGTTGGGCAGCATTGAAATTTAATTATCACACAATTACCGGCTATAACTATCCAACAACGGGTTTTGAACCTCTGCATCACGCAGAAATAGCAGAAAACAACTATTCGTCATAAAATCATCTAAAAAATAGAAGTAGTTAATAAAACATGAATTTACCTCCATTGCACTTGGGAGACAGCAAAACGAGTGAAACCAACACAGCACCTAGACTTGCGACAACTTCAGGATTCCCTGTCAAAATAAAAGTAAGAGTTAACACTGCAAAACATTTCCCCCTCAATTTCCACTGATCATCACATCTCTTCTCTGAGTGAAAGCAGTTCAGCTGGTTATTTCGGTCATGAGTGCGTTTTAAAATGTGACAACAAAAAATTTCGACGAGTAATAGTTATAATAATTCTATTCTCCATGACGTGTCCAAGATAATTTAGCAAAAACTATCATGAAGATAACCTAACATAAAATAATCTAAGAATGAAACAAGGTTTTCATACAATTAAATAAAAGTGCTGAACATGATGTGGACTTAAAAGAGTTCTGCGTGTTAAGGTGTGGTTGCCCAAAAATGAATAATTAAGGGAGAGATAAGAAATATTGTCCCGAACTTTAATATTTCACGCTGTTGGCATCCTTGGGTGTCGGCTGCTTCCAAGATAAAATCTTGTCAGGAGGGTATAGATACACCAACCGTGAACTAAAAATCTACAGTGCATTGCAGTGAATAACGTGGATCACGCAAAACGCCATTAAATGTACGCGAAATCCGTCACTAAATACAACTAGATGACTCGCAAAATAAAGTATGAGGACCCCTGTTACGGCAAACATAAAGACCAGACTTAATTGTGATGATCCAGAGATACCAATAATTTTAAAGTGTTAACCTATCCACAAAAGGTTGCTTTCAGTACAGACCCCACCTGTTTCCCAACATGGAAAATCAACTGTTCTCTCAAGACACTAAGGAGACACAAGGCACTAAGACTCACCCATCCTGTCACCTCGGCTGCTGACTGAAGACCAAGATCGGAAACTGCTTTCTGCGGCATCGCTTCAGAAACGCGAATGAAGCAATCGTGTCTTGGAAATTGTATAATTACATAAATTTAATTCAATTCTCCGAAATACATTAGCTTGATACGAGGAATATATAATCTAATCTTCAGCGAGATAAACTCATTAGCAACCACAATTAAAATGCATCAGTGTACTTCCTCGACTTCCTTAAATTAAAAAAAAGATATCATACTGATTATCAACTACCCGGGGTTTTAAATGTTTGACAGTTCGTAAAGAAATGGAGACCAGCAATCATTCGATTCTGCCTGCCTTCTGCAGGAACAAAATTAAATCCGAGAGACCGAACATCGACCCAATGCTGTCAGTCGAAAGGAGCAAAGTTCCCCCCCGGGAAGGGAACACTTCTATGACTCATTGATGGACACCTATCCTCTGATTTCATGCGTCCATCGTGGTGAACTTCTCGATTTACGCTTTTATTTCGGAGCTGAAAAAATATTTTTGCCCACATCGGAATAACCAATGGATAAATAATTGCAATGAAGAGAGTACATTTTTAAGTTTGAAGACGCGCTAACGAGTCAATGGGCTGAACTCTGCTTCACCGTGTCCAGCAGCTCGAGCATTGCCTGCGGAATGCAAACTTTGCAAACATGTACCGTATTCACCCTTCCATTTTTTGTTTACATCCTCATCCATCTTCACCTTCAACCACCACTCTTCATCGTCCGCGCACAGACTCTGCAAGACTTATATTATGCGCCCTCTCATTTGTTTATCCATTCGCAAGAGTGGAGCAATGCAAGTAAGCTTTCCAAGCTTTAGGAATGGTGTGCTTCAGAAGTCGCTTCTTTGAAATTTCGTGGCTAGATAAATTTCCACTTCGAAGAGCGTACTCATTTGTTGGTCTTAAAACTTTTTTCTGTAGGCGACCAGCGAGATAAGCTCGAAATTTCCTGCTTCCTCACATTTTTCCTTGACCATATCTGCTTTAGTCGGGAGCGTTGCGTCATTTTGATAATCGTCTCTCTCTTAGTTGGCTACGCGCTCCATGCTATACATGAATTTTCATCATACGTGCTAGATTATAGGCTCACCACATTTGGCAGATCTTTAATTGTAACACTGAGTTTTAGCATTTTATGGCCCTTCTCTGAGGAAGACGCATTAGCTTTGTACTTGATTATTATTGAATGCCAAGCTTGTTATTAATTTATTTCGGTGGAGCGATGGGAATTTGCCGGACATCTTCAACATGCGCGGGCTTAAAAGTGCATTTAGTGCATCCTTTGACGTAATGGCATTCACTTTGCAGTTCGGAAATTGAAGCGAGTGAAGATAGATTTGAATATTAACAAGGAAAAAACCAGAGTAATGGTGTGGTCCAGAAAGCAGGCCGAAAGAGGAGCAGATGGAGACCTAATATTCAACCAAATAGATATATTAGAGCACTTCAAATATTTGGGGGCAATGGTCACAAATGATAACTCTATTGCAAAAGAGATTGAAGCGAAAATTGCAGCAGTAAATCGAGCATACTATGCTATGCAAAAAGGATTAAAAGCAAAAATTGTTAGTGGAAAAACAAAGAAAATAATCTATAAAACTGTCATCAGACCAATCGTAACCTATGGATCGGAGGCCTGGACGTTGACAGTGAGAGAAGAGACTTTGTTACAGAGGTGGGAGAGGAAAATTCTTCGTAAGATCTATGGATCATTCAATGAAGAAGGGCAATGGAGGGTAAAATGGAATGGATGGCAGCAACTGTATGGGGACGATGGACTACAAACAAAGATTAAGAAATCGAGAACTAGATGAAAGAAAGGGCATGAGCAAAGAATGGGCGGGGTAAGATTGGTGAGAAAAGCATTCGAAGGAAAACCAGAGGGAAGAAGAAGTAAAGGAAGACCCAGAAAAAGATGGTTGAATGACGTAGAAGAGGATTTAAGGATTTTGGGGGATTCAGAGGTGGAGAAGGGCAGCAGAGGATAAAAAAGAATGGAAGGAAGTAGTGAAAAAGAAGAAGAAGAGGTCCATAATATATGTGCTGTAGTGCCGACGATCATGATGATTAGGTTTTTTCTATACAAATATTAAAAATGAGTTAACCTTTCTCACATTCAGAGTTGTTTTAATAAATTAATACTAAACTGAGTTAAAAGAGTAGGTCAATATAATTATTACCCTTTTTAGGTTAAACATTTCCCATTCCCGTCATGATCAGTTGGGGATCTTGGTTTGATGCTGTTGTGTACATACATTGACTTTACTTGACAAGTACTTATATGACATTTTAGATTTTTTTAAAATACAGATAGCCAGTCTTCAAATGAAAATGAAGGAGTTTATTTACAGAAGGAGAAGATTTAAAAACATTAACTTCTAAAAACAAACAGATGATACAGTCACAAGCTCAACATGTCACTACAAGTTGTAAGGACTTATGTTTTTCGTTACATTTTTGGAAGGTACAGAGTATCCAACTGGTCATATTCTTTAGAAGAAAGTTGCTTGCATTCAAGATTTACAAGTTTTGGTAAGTATTATAATAATGTTTCTATGTGTTCATATTTTTGAAAATGCAAATTTAGGACTGCATTTTAAGACCTAAATTTACATTTTTCAAAAGTAATTTTCTATATCTTTCAAAGGAAGTTGCCATTTTCTTCCTGAGGGCAAGTATCATCTCGGTAAATTACCCATACTTCAAAAAGCAAGGGTGGAAGAACAACGTAAGTCAACGGCTCAACAATCAGTAATAAAATGCAAGTAATTGAAGTTAAATGACCCTGCCAAACAGCTTTGGATGAGCCTAAGTGAGTAGTTTAATCCACGAAACTTGGGGAAGTCAACTGTGTGTCGTACCGACCTGGAGATCTCAATTAAAAATGTGCCATTAAAAATATTTTCACCTTGTCACATTGCAACCGGGCCATCTTGAGCAAGAGCATATTGCAAAAGAGGATCTTGTAAAGCCAGGATGTGAAAAAATCAACTTGTTAGCAATGCTATCTTCTCTCAAGCTCAGTAACTCTGATTATGCTGTAGCATATCTTAAAGTAATATGGTTGATTTTATTGACCTCGGAGATAATGTAAGTGGATTTGTATTGATGGGTAACAAGGAAAAATAAAAAATTGAAGAAAGAGGGAAAAAGAAAATAAAAATGCGCAAATAAGATGGAGTTGGACAGTAATTATTTCAAATGTACTATTGTGTTCCTGGACTGGATGAAAATTTGAATATCTGAGTTCAAACTGACAGACAAAGCTGTTGAATTTGTATTTTCAAATGGTCAATCAGTGGCATTAGATAATGGTGAACAAATCTACAAGGCAAAGAAATGAAACAAAGTATATATTGTTCAAGCAACTATAGATGAGGAGACAGCCAAGGACAGGAAGAAGAGTCAGGAGGGGGTCAAGCAGTGGCATCGCATGGAATTGTTGGGAAGAGGGAGGCGGCGGCATGCTGCTTACCAGGGCTTCCCTGGGAGAGAAGATGCTCGTGTAATATTCTTAATTACTTTATGTCCTTTTTTCTTTCACGAATAAAGATAAACTTCTAATCGCTTTGATTAACAATTCTTTTTTATTGTCTCCATCAACAAACTGTTCTTTTTTGTCGCTAGGTAAATAATTTCAATCAGTAAAACAAGCAATAAAATTGCAAGCATCAAAAAATTAAGCATCAGTTGGAGACAATAAAAAAATAATGGTTAACCAAAGCGATAAGACGTTTCCCTTTATCAGCTCCCCTCTTACCTTTATTCCTATCTCATTACCCCCCCATTATTCCCTTACCATTCCTTCTGAGTACACGTTAAAAAGCAACGGCGATAGTGGGCACCCCTGCCGCACTCCCCATCCCATCCCGATTCTCCATCGGCTACCCTAACCTGCGCCGTCTGGTTTATATACAAATTCCGAATCAGACGCCTGTCCCTCCAATCGACCCCTAACTTTTTCAACACTTCCATTATTTTCGTCCAGTCCACCCGATCAAACGCATTCTAGAAAAAACAATATAATAATATAATATTTATTCTTCCCGATCAAACGCCTTCTCAAAATAACAATATAATAATATAATATTTATTCTTCCATACATATGTTCACACAGGTATTATTTCCATTCAAGGAAGTAAGGTAGCCTGTAAGGCAATGCCTGTAATTAGGCTTACGTCAAATTCTACAATGCGGAAATGAAAAAAATAGAGCCAAAATTACTAATTACATAAAGAAAAACATTGAAAGGACTTTTAGTGCATAAAAATAAATTCACAACTGTAGTGGATGTAAAATATGAATTACAACATAAAATGTACAACACATACGAATTGAAGCATAAAAAATCCACGAAGCATGCAAAAAAATCTACGAAGCATACAAAAACATCCTGCCCATATACTAGGTTTCCCTCTACTAGCGTCTCGCGTTCCCGTCCCTCTCCTAAACCCGAACTGGTCGTCACCCAGGTGTTCATTTGCTTTTTTATCTATCCTTATGCTTATAATTCTCAGAACTACTTTGGCCGCGTAGGATATTAAGATTATTGTCCTATAGTCTTCACACGTTTTTGCCTTGCTTTTCTTAGGTAAAGGAATTAGTACAGTCTTCGCGAAGTCTTCCGGCCACATTCCATCCTCATAAATCGCTATCTAGGATACTTGGTCCGATGCCATCTCTGTCGATATCGTCTTCTCTTTCTATTTATAACATATTGGGCCTTATTTCTTTACCATACATCTCTTCAACATACTCATTCCACCTCTCCTGGATCTCTTTCGGTTCTACGATCACCTTTCCCGTCTTGTCTGTTATCGTTGTAATTCCCCTTCCCTTATTACCACCCGTCAGTTCCTTTACTTTCCTATACAATCCATCTGCTCTTCCCTCTTTTTGGTATTTCTCTAACGCGTCGATCTGTTCTATCCACCACGCCTCTCTTGCTTTCTTTGTTTCTCTTCTAAGCCTGTTATTTAATTCTCGGTATTTTCTCTTACCTAGCTCTGAGTTAACGTTCTTCCATTTCCTTCTCTCTTGCATCTCCCTTATTATCTCCTTCGTGTTCCACGGTTTTCTAATTTTAGTTGCATTGGCTACGCCTACCGTTGCTTTCGCCACTTCTATAATCCCATTTTTCACACTTCCCCATTCATCTTCCACTGATCTAGCTCCGTGTTCCTCACCCATTATCTCATCAACCTTCTCTCGATACTTCTTCTTCATTGCCCCAGTTAATGCCTCCGTATTCCACTTTCTTACCCTCCTTCCCATCCTTACCTTTTAAAGTTTTACCCGACATTTCATGACTAATATGTTATGATCTGAGTCTGCATTAGCTATTGAATAAGTATGCGAGTTTTTAACACTATTCTTGTTTTTTTGACGAACCATTATATAATCTATTTGTAACTTAGCTGTGTCTCCCTGCTTCTTTCAAGTGTACCTACGTTGAGGATGATTTCTGAACAATGTACATATTTTTAATTACTAGGTTATTTCTACAGCAAAACTCCACTGCTTTCTCGCCCCGGTCGTTTCTCCTTCCTAGCCCGTAATCGCCCGCCTCCCACCCATCTCTTCCTTCACCCACCACCGCGTTCCAATCCCCCATTACTACCAGGTGCTTACTACCTGGTATGCTACCAATTATTTCCTCTAGCTGCTTGTACACCCCATCCACCTCCTCCTCTTTATGATTAGAGGTAGGCATATAAATCTGGATTATAACTAAATTCGTTGGATCTGCCTCTAGTTCCACGACTATTATCCTATCACTCACCTATTCTGCATACGCTACTTTCCTACCTAGTTTCCTATTCATTACCAATGCAACCCCTCGCTGACATTCATTCCCTCCACTATAAATTACTCTATAGTTATCGCTCCAGTAGTCCTCGTCATCCTTCCATCATACTTCACCCAGAACCATTATGTCTACACCAACTCTCTCAATATCTTGCTTTATATTCTCTAGCTTACCCGCTCTCAGCATCGTCCTAACATTCCACGTGCCTATTCTGATAGTTTCGTTCCTCTTCTTTATCTTCTTTTCCTCTGCTGTTGTTTTCTGAGCAAGGATTTCGTGTGATGACGACCGCAGGGGCCTTGCTCCCACCGCTGCCGGGCACGACACCCGACCCTCTGGATCGAGTCCCGTAATCGCCAGGATTCATTATCATTTGAGAACTGTCCATAATTTCTAGGTTTTTGTTTTAATTGAGATGGTATTCCGTGGCCTATCTCAATAGTGTTTTTTACGTGACACCATCACTTCAGAGGCCGCCCCACTGGTGTCAGACGCCTTTTGCAGCCGCCTCACTGAGGTACAGACGCTACACGGACTACCATTCGTCTCTCTCCTAACCTTCGACCAATCTGGTATGGGTGACACTACCAGGAGCAATGCTCCCGCCAGTGCAGCTCTAGGGGTCATCGGAGCACGCAAGCCCTTCCACCACGACAAGGTTGTATTCCAAATATCCAAATATTAATCCTTTGCCGAACTTCATTTCGAACAATTTGCCTGTAAATATTAACTGTTTTACATGAGAGAGATTACGGCTGTGCGCTCTAGAGGAAGAATATTGAAAAAATTAGTAATTTATGACACCAAGATTTCGTCAAAAAACCAGTGGTTTGTAATTTCTTTGTTTTGTCAAATGTTTGTAAAAACTAATGAATTACTCACCGCAGTAATTTTTACATAATACCATTCTGTTGTTGTGTAGGCGTTTTCACCGTACGACGTGAAAATTATGAGTCAAGCTAGAGACTTATCTATATAACTACTGTGAACTTTTTTCAAGCATAGCTATATTTTTGCGCCATTAATATTATAATATTTACTACATTCTTCTTGCAGGCGCTGAAATAAAAAGATTAAATTCGAATATGATCTCCATATTGACTATGGGAAATATGTCGCTCAAGCTACCTTAAAAGATCTCGGAGCGATCGGAAGGTTGAATTTCCGCTCAACTCGCGCCACCTTACTCCATGGCTCGCAAACCTTACTCCCCTCTCCTCCCGTGCGTTCGTTCAATCCCTCCCCCTCCTCCCCCCACTCTCTGCCCCTTCCCCCACCCCCACCCCTCTTCTCACCTCGTCTATTTCAAAATGCTCTGCCAACTTACGGAAGTTTTTTCGAAAGTCGACTTGACAAGTGGTTCGTGCGAATCTGCCAATTTCGCGAATTTTCTGCGCAAGAAGTAGAAGTTTTGCACATAACAAAATCACTACGATACTGTTTTTTTTCACACAACTTGAATAGCAACACTTATCCCCAATTTAGGTAATGGCACAGCATCATTCATACTCTCACAGAAATCAGTGACTTCAGCCTCCTCGAACTACTGATTGCTCTCCATGCTTTATATCACTTTCCTCCATCGCTTCATAAATAAGCCGTTTCTTCTTCATTTTGTGAGCAGCCTCAGTCGAATCGGGGTCGTTTTGGCGAAGCCTCGGTCCGGTTGGCAATCAAATGTGTGTGGTACAGCCTGAGGTTTTTATTTAGCTAGACCACCCGTTACAGACAAATACATGAAATTTGTCGAGTCTTCCTGTAACTAAACTGCATTATTTGGCATACATTTACTGGAAAAGGTTTACTTATTTACATGCGATCAATATATTCGTAATAAGTTGGTACATACATTAAACTGGTCTTCACAACATTAGAATATTGTTTTTCTCTGGACGAAATCCCTGCGTGTCGCTTGACACCTGAGTTTATTTCTCCATTCGTCGTTTGGAAGCAGAATAAATCTCTTGTTCGGTGTTTTCACCGATATATTTGTACAACGTGGCACAAAACACCATCTACATCTCTTACGATGCCATTTATAGGCACATCAAGAAAAAGGAAAACGTCCAAATCGAATATCGCCGCGCACTTGTTTCCACCGTAAGCATAAGGAAACGCCCGGGTGCGAACAGCGAAAATGACGTCACAGGTCATTCTTTTGTTTTCGGAGTGTGCTCGGGAGCATTCGTAACCTTCGACTTTCTTTAGCTTTTAAAACCTAAATTCATACAATTTGATAAGAAAACTTTTAGCCAATGCAATAAGTGCAAGTAACAGAATCGGAATATCGATAGTTTGAAACACGTGGAAAATACCCGAATCTCCTCAAATGGTTAAGCACGCGCTATTTGGCTATAGTGGGGAGAGATGGCTCTTGGTCTCTTGGAGATCTGGACGTGAGAGTGATTCGTGCGGAAGAGGTAAATTATGAAAGATTGATTACTGAACGCGGGAGCGCAGAATTCTACCGAGGTTGTTAAAGACTACAACGGCTAATGAATTATTTCAGAGGGACAACAAAGAAATTAAACACATTTTGAGTTCAAGTATTGGGAAGAATGAAATGATGGAGCAATGTTCCTCTTCCATTCAGTCACTACTAGAGGAACATTTGTTTTCGTAGTTCATACAGAATTTCAAAGCAAATTGAAAAATAGCAGTACAAAATTTCAAAAACTACAAACTTTATGGCCGTTACATGGACAGCTACTTGGAAATAAATGCAACGTACAACAGTAACAGCTTTAGAAAGAAATAGCTACAGCAGGAGCGCGTCATCTCGCTGATACCAATAGTAGACTTGAAAATATATGGTGCGAGTTCTTCGAAGAGAAAAATACATTATCAGGATGGCAAAGCCTTTCAAACAAACATTCCAAATAACATACGACCGTACTCTTTATTTGCAAATTCATCAAATTCAGTCAAAAATAAACATCTGATAAACAATTGGTTGCAGTAGCACGAAATGACATTATGTGTTCCAGAACTTAAAAAGGGAAAAGAGAAGTTTTGTTCGCGAAAATCCATGCTTTGGAAAATTCAAACGCAGAGCATGCCATTGTGCCGCAGAAGTGGTGTCCACATCCACACTCTCAGTTCACTCTTTGTTCCCAGAGAGGTCCTCGGGAGCAGTTTTCGTCCCGGCCACATGGACGCCACCCATCTCCGGCCTGCACACATCTCCTCCCTCATGGCTCCGGCTTCTGACACGTGAGTGCACCACAGCGGTTCTTGCAGCACTTGAGTCGACCCCTGCAATCAACGTCCGTGGAGCACATGTGCGAGCAGATCCAGGGCCCGGTTGGCTCGGACGGGCAGCTCCCTTGCTTCGCTGGAAACGTAAAGAGACGAAATCAGTTTAGAAAAGGCCCCAAGAGATGAGAGCCACTTTTGTTTCATTATCAGCACAATCCAGACTGCAAAGATAACGCTGTTACAATTGCACCCAATTTGAATTATACACTGTTGTCGAATAAATCCGTTCAATTTGTATAAACCTTTACTATTTTTTTTCTGGAACCAGGCAACGAACTGACACGCCCATATTTGTTGAGTGGTAGCAGTTTACTTTGGTAAGGGGGAGGGGGGAGCAAACGCCCAGAACATTTCTTTATAACTTAATGTAAGGATTTGGAGACCTTATAACTTAAACGCACGGCGTAGTCACTCCATCCCAACATTGCGTGATGGTTCATATGCTCACAATTCACTTTTTTTTAGTATCAGTGGGGGGCTCTCCATTTTAGACTGAATTTACCTTTTAATGCACTTTTCCAAAAGTATTCGCGTCAATTCCAAATGAACTAAAGTTAGCGAGTAGTGAATGAAGTTAGATGCAGGGGTGCACCCTCACCTCGATAACACAATCCAGCGGTGCAAAAAATCATATTTGAAACGATTCAGACAATAGAGAAAGCCTGGATTCATCAATTGCACATAAAGATTAATGAGAAATGGATAACTATTATTTTAAAAATGAAATATCATTCATGAAGAATTCATTTTATTTAGATGACCTAAGAAGAGGAATTATAAGAAAAAAGTTAACAAGATTTTGTTATAGAGAAAAGATTACCTGATTTTAAAAGTTATAACGCATTAAGGTTGCTCTGGGGGTGAGTAAAGTGAATGTTAACTACTAACTAGCGACCTTGAATGCTTATTTAAGTGTCATTCTAATTATCAAACCCTTTAACTTTTTAATTAAATTCTCCAACCTTTTTCTTATTTTTTTCTTTTTAGAGCAACTAAATATAAAGAATTTTATGTTTTTTATATTATTCTTCACCTTGCACTTTGTCTCGGAGCCCAAGACCTTACGCGCTCTTGTCTTTAGTTCACTTCGTTCATTCATTGGTTCCAGTCAAGTTAGAAACCTAAACCCCTAGGAAAGGCGTGTACTTACAGAACCCAAATATTCGTAGAGTGTTCCTTATTTTGCATTTTTCCAACGTTGTTTGATCATAAAGTCTTTAAGTTATGTTATCAGGTTGAGAAGAAGACCTCCAAATATTCAGTTAAAATTCTCTTAAAAGGCAGCATTTGATTTTCCCGATTCGAGAAAATCAAAATCTTCCAGAATAGAAATGCATGAAGTCGTTTTGGATGGAAATGCAGTCGATAAATAGAAGAGCAAGAGAAAAGGGTCTCACCCGATGGAGCGCCGATTAGCCTGGAGACAGGTGCCGTGCAGGAAGTACCTCCGCACCCGGTGCGGCAGCACTTCTCGGCACCCGGGCACTCGGAGTCGCCGGAACACGTGAAGGCGCAGATGCCGACGCCCACGCTGGGCGGACAAGCTCCGCGCTTCTCTCCTGGAAAGAAAACTGAGTCAGAGAAGAGGCTCTCGCTTGGAAGGCAAAGAGGGAAGGGTGTGTCGTCGTATGGCGAGCGCAATTCTATCCAATGCTATCTGCACGACCACGCGCCAGCGAGACCGCGCTCTTCGTCTCAACACGCATGAAGAACACAAGTTGACTTCGCTGATTGTAGAATTGCAGCGCAGCCCATCGATTTTTGTGAGAATACCAAAATATAGTAATAATTGACATATAAATAACTCAATTGGACATTTTGAAAATTAAAAACTGCCCTTAATTGAACGCAATTATGAGTTTTCAAACAGTGATTTATGTGAAAAGAACGCTATTTTTTTAAAAATTCATAATTTCATTCCGGATTCCAAGATCTACAATTATGGTAACATTCCAAAAGAAATTTAACGGGCTTGAAGCTCGAAACGGGCTCGGCAGATGGTCTTTCGCTGCAATGGCACACGTGACCACTGGGCCATCATAGAAAGGGAGGTCCCAAACCAAAAATGGGTAACCACGAATTTATTGATATACTCCTTTCGGGATGACTAAGCGCTTGTTCAAAATGTTGAGGAAATGGATTATACTGTAAACACAAACACAGAAAACTTTTCAGTATCAAATTTGTTTTCATTGAATTTTTGAAGAATTTTTTATTTTAGCAATTGGTTAGTAGTACTTTTTTCGGAAAGAGAAAACTTATAAGCTAATAAAATATTTTAAATTCCGTAAGTCTTTGTTTAAAGTTGTCTCATGGACAGTTTGCTCGAGTGGCGTTTGTTCCCAGTCCCTGTTCGCGAGATGTTTTCAGTCACTTCTCTAAACAAGACGCAAATTACCACGATGAATAAGTTGAAAATATTTCCATTCCCGTCCCATACCAAAATTGCAACATTGTGAGGTGAGCTCAACAGCCGATACGCCGAGAATCAGTCCTCCATCTTGTCTGTTGGTGGCGCAGCAACGCTCCTCTGCACCACAGGCAGCAGCCGTGAGTGTGTAAATGGTAAACAAAAGACCGACGGAAGGAAAACGACGGCGTAACGTCAACAGCCTGTTTTTCATTAAAAAAAAGGCCAAACAAGAATGACTTCTATTACGGAAGTGATGTAGAAGCTAAGCAGTTCTCATTCGCAAAGGAACACGGTTTTATCCACATTATCTGAGGTCTTAGGCGTGATGAAGTGGAAAGGGAACATAACAGCACTTAATGAAATTGAGCAACTTCCACTTTTATCCAATTAAAATATTTCAAGCCATAACCTACGCAATTAAATCCACACTTTCAGAGTCAAGAGGACTTGGCCAATGAGGATTTTTTCATCACCATCCTAGCACCGATGCCTCAGTTAATAGTCCCGTAATCTATTTTCATAGGAAGGAAAGAAAATGAAATTATAAATGAGACGTGATGATCCCAAATTGGATAGATTGAAATTATCAAAATAAATTATCACACTCCGCCGAACAGGAACTAAAAATAAATGTATTCGAACGCTTGTGTCTCAAGACGAAGATATTTTCTTATAAAATGTTTGGTATTTAAATAATGGCCACGGTTAAAAAATATAACGAGACTAAAGTTTTATCGTTAAATTAAACATAACGCCGCTAAATTGAAACGTTTTTGAGCACCTTAGGTACAAATTTGTTGAAAACCCATTGCTACCAAACAAGAAATTCGTAGACAAAGCAGACAAACTCCACGCCATCGTACAGCACTGGTCATATTCTTACGATTTACCCAGTGAGGGTAGACATGTAGACATATAGACCCTTACATCACTCTGCAAACCACATGCTTTCTTCGGAATCAGTGATGAGAGGAGAGGAATCTAAGGGAGTGGAGCCATCATTTGTGGAGCGGTCGCGATCTGGTAGGAATCGGCGAATGGATGGGGCAACACAGCAGAGAGCGTTCATCGGCTGAATCGTTCGCCAATTAATGGTCTCTCAAAGCAAAATGAGATGCAGAGCTGCAGCACACAAATCTTCCAATTAATGACTGCCAATGAAACCAGCCGGGTTAGTTTTCCACGACAAGATCCATGGTGAAATAATTTGTAAAGCGTTGTGGTCTCGAGTCTTCGACATGTTCGCCAACATACGAGGGTCATTTTTAAAGTAAGAGCCGTTTTTCCATTTAAAAAATATTTATTCAAATAATAGTATTACTGCTACTACTTGCAACACATGTTTACTTTTCTACATATTCCCCAAAAGAGATCCAGGCACTCGTTTAGACGTGGAGCGAGCATTACGATCCCCTCATCATAGAAGTCGGCCACCCTTCCATCCAGCCAACCCACAGACAGTTTATTATTCACTTCTTCGTCAGTTCCCATCCTCTTTCCACCCAGAAACTCCTTCAGTTTTGTGAAAAGGTCCAAGTCAGAAGGTGCCAAAGGTCAGGACTGTAGAGAGGATGGTCTCAAGGGGTTTCCCAATGAAATTTCTCCAACAACGCTTGCTTTTTCCGTGCAACATGCGGTCGGGCATTGTCATGAAGCAGACGCACTCCCCTCTAGTGAGAGCAGGTCCCGTCAGCGATTTTGGATAGTGTGCCGTAGCTTTGTCAATGTTGCGCGATATGCGTTTGCTTTGATGGTCTCTCCAAGAGGCAAGAAGTCAAACAAAAGAACGCCTTTCCTGTCCCAAAAACAGCAATGCTTTTCAGAGTTGAAGGTGTTGTTCAGGGTTGGCCATGTTTTTCAAGTCCTCATTCATGAGAGATGGGGCGACCAAATCGCGCGGGTCATCTTGGGCATAAATGTTCTTCCACCATTAAACAAACGACACCACTTTCGCACATTCCCCTCCTTCAATACACATTCCCCATACACTTCAACAAGCTGCCGATAAATTCCGGTCGGGCGATTTTTTTTCGCGTACAAAAATCTAATCACTGAACGCACTTCATAATCAGCGGGATCAGTGATTGACATAGTTCTTCAGTCAACACTGTGAAAAATCACCCAACTTACCCAAACGCTCGATTCACACAATGGGGATATGGCCCTGGGGACGCTAGGGAGAGCACTCGACCGTTAGACGGCTCCGTTCAATGACCTGCCTGGGTAGGGTGCGTAAACGGTTCTTACTTTAAAAATGACCCTCGTATTAAGTTGGTGAACTGGAGGCGGAGTATTAGTAGCTGTGAAGAATACAACAGTCAGCCAAGCGAAAATCGTTCCAGAGGCCAGCTTAGTGACTGTTTGATGCTCAATTAGATGCCCTAAATCAAAAAACATTTTTGTGCGCCTACCATAGGCCACCTAACGCTGACATCATCACAATTTTTAAACATGGAACACAAATAATTAGCATCACATCCAATACTCCTTAAAGAAATTAAATAATACGTGGAGACTTCAATGCCCCTCTTCATATGTCGGAGGACCTACAGATATACCGGTGGCGGGAGAGGCAAAAGCATGTGCGAGTCTCTGTTGTATATGTTCTCATAAATTTCCCTTACGTCAGGTAGCTAAAATACTTCAGAGAGAGGACACAAATATGCCATAAGAAGTGACCACAATTGAGGCTGTTGAGGGCATTAGCGACCATAAAGTAACTATCGCTATGTTTTCTTAAAATATCAATGAACGTTTCAAACAAAGAAGAAAATTCTACATTTTTAAAATGCTGATTTCAAGGCGTTCAAGAGTCATCCAAAAATTCGTTTCCCCACTTCCAAGAATCAAGCGTAAAACTAGACACGCAGAGTACTCGGAACACTTTCCTTTTATCGCGGATTCAGGGATCAGAAAATATATTCCGGGTTAAGTCAAAAATGTAGAGCACCGAACCAATACAGTGTGAAAGTGAAAAAATCGTTAAAAGACGACCAAGCGTATGCCACGCCCCAAGATGAAAAAAACTCTGATTCGTCCACATATGATAGTCATTAGTTAATAGTTGAAAAATATGAATTTTCTAAATCCAAGACGAAGGAACAGTTTTGGAATTTAATCATGGATGTTATAATAAAAACACTATTAGAACAGTTACTGGATGACCCAAAAGCCTTTTAGCCATTCCTGAGAGAATTTCAATGCAATAGATCAACCGTTACTCCACTACGAAACGAAAAGGGCGAATAATTAACAAGCAGTTCTGAAAAAGCTAATTATTAAAGCTCCTACTTTCAACGTGTGTTCACCAAGTCATCACAGATTATATCCTTCACGGTAAATGATTATTTCTAGCAAAAAATGCCGCCTATTGATATTTGCACTCACAGAATAGAAAACTTGTTAAAATCTCTAAGTCCAAATAATTCCCCAGGTCCTGAATAAGTTCCTGCCCGCGTGAATAAAGAATCACCTTGTGAAATAGCACCTTACTTGCAGAATACATTAAGTAAATTCATATACGAACACAAAGTACCCAAGGACTGGAAAATTGCAAATGTCACTCCCATATTCAATAACGGTGATAGGGAACAGACATCGAACTACAGACCGATATCTCTCACATTTATCTCTTGCAAAGTCCTTGAACATATTATTTTAAGTTCATTAGTGAGACACCTCAATATGCAGAACTTGCTTATAAAGACACAACACGGATTCAGAAAGGGTAGATCTTGAGAAACTCAATAAACATTTTTGGTCCCAGATATTTTAATTTCGGGTGAATAACGTTAAGATACCATAACAGCTGCCAATAGAACTTTAACTAGGTTTTTCGATAGGTAGTGTAGCTATTTTGTTGATTTACTCCCTAATACTAGTATGCTTATCTGTAACGTAGTACTTATAGCATGTCGAGCATGTTTTCGGTATAACTCTAGCACCTCTGTATATTTATGTATCTGCAGAATACATGATTATAAATAATTTCTCTAAGTTGGTGGCATACCTATAGCACAGGGCATGTTGATGAATTTTACCCAATTTGTGTTTTTGCTAATGCGACAAGAGTCGTAGCTTCATTAGCTTTATTAGGGTTCAGTGTAGTACATGTTGGTGATTGCTCACCCCCTTCCACACACCTTTGTGGTGGCTTGCAGGGTATTTTGTAGATGCATTATCCCACGAATCCTCGCAGGACTGTCATCAGGGCACCAGTCCTGTGGTGAAAATATTTGCACGTTGCACAAAAATCTTTGTCCTTTTTTTAAAAAGTGGGACTTTTGCGGTTTTAACAAAAAATCTTCACCATAGTTGAACTAGATATTCTATTCAGGCGTTACTTTGTAAAATTCCATATTGACATAATTAAACAAACATTGTAAATTACAAAATTTACAACTGTGAACAGAATTAATACAAAATTAATTCTGTTCGCAATTGTTGCAAAATAGAACAGGTTCTGTTAACTTTGTTTAAGACTATGTAGGACTTTTTTTACATCTGGGAACTTTTTCCGGAGAAACAGACCATTCTGATACTTTTAATTTAAATCACATTATTTACCTTAAAAATCACTATATGTAATATTGCTGAATGCACGTAAAGAAGTATATATGGAAGAGAATCATAAAACGATCGTCGTGGATGCATTTGTTCACATAGGCTTTGTCCACGTCAGTGTTGCTTAACCGTTACTCCAAGGAGCCCCGTTGATCATAAAATATGAGTTTGTAACTATGCAAAAGTGTACCTACGCATGTACCCAACGGTTGTTTACGGGAACTTAAAATCACAGCTGCTGATAAAATAATTTATTCTTTCCGCTGCTCCACAAGCCATAAGTGGTCACTGGTGTAATGCAATGCATCAACTCATATAAACATTATGGCGTTCTGTTGAAGAGTAGAGCTTTCTTCACCCTTGACCAACACGCTGTCCTCCTCGAGTAAATTGAGGAGACTATCGACACAAATCCACGTTCGAATGCCTTACGTGGTACACGTAAGCAATACAGATGCTTCCTCCCAGGGTCAGGTCCTATTGGCAAGTTTGTCCTCGGTACTAGACATTTAAGAGGACAGGTTAAGTATTAAGAAAAGACCGGTATATGTATATATATGCATTGTCTTTTCATGTAATTTCTTCGCTAAGCGAGTAATCTGCGTGTAGTCCAATACCATTTGTTGCTGTGTCTAAGTGTAGTAAGGCCGTCGTTAACGCGTTAGTGCTGCTCGGTGAAATTGTTCAACAGATATGGAGAGGAAAATATGTAACATATAGAAATAAAATGGTTAAGGACAGGTCTAAGTATGCTTGGCTGTGTAAGTACCAGCATGTATTGAATAACAAAATTTATTGTAATGCTTATAAAAAAACCATGAGTACCAAGAGAGAGGTAAAATCACCAGAAGAATTGCTGACATATCTAGGTTGCTGAGGTCCACCTTGCCAATTTATTATGATCACTTGAAGCCCAGAATATGTTACAGGTAAAGTAGGGGTGTTATGGTAGATGATAAAAATAACATGAAAAGGGTATATGGCAGGAAGTGTAATACAAAAGTGGACTTGCATGTGATAGGACTGTCGGTATGGTCAGTATGGTTTATAAGGAATCCGATTAAAAACATTTGGTCCGCTGGTATTATTGTAAATAAATGTTATGAACCAAGGTCTTATGTAATAAAAGATAAACAAGGAACTTTATGCAGGAGAAATACCCTTCACATAATGTCAAAAAAATGTGCAAGAAATTCGGATGTGAATAATAGCACATGGAGAGTTGGATTTTTTTATTGAATGTTTTGTTAACAAATGTAAAAGGGGATAATGTTGTACGCCTATTTATATGTATGCCAAGAAAATGTCCTGGTGACAACCACACATTTTAGTATTGGTTAGTTGATAGTACTGTTGATAGTGAGTTGGTGATGAAATCCGGTAATAAAGGTAAGTAAAAGATACTTGACAATAATTGACTCAAGATTACACCTCCGACACCAAATTGATAACTTTGAAGGATGATTTTTTGAGTAATGCTGTGTTTTGTTCATTTTTTTTCATTCAACGTTTCGTTCCTCGTACTACTGGAAGCGTCATCAAGAGAAAGGAAGTAGCATTAGCATTCATTAACTCCTCGTACGCTTACAGGACGAGGAGCGAAGAGTTGAGTTTTTTTTTGAATGAACAAAACGCAGCATTGCCCGAATAAATCATTCTTCATAGACAAGAAAAGCTGAGAAAGTATTCAAACAAAAATTGGTAACTTGTAAGCGCAGTTCGTCGAGAGGAGGCTCTGTAAATTTGACGCCTCCTTCCTTATTTCTCGCGACAACCTTCTTCTTCCGCGTTTCCCACATAAATTGTCTCACCCTCGCCAACCTGCCAATGACGAAAGTGGCCTCCCATTGCGGCAAGCTAAAAAAATAAATACTGGTGTGCTTAAGACCACACGGGAGAAGTGTAAACTTCTATGGCGATATTCTGATATATATAACATATAAAAAAATTTCATCAATCAGATTTTTTTCTCTTCCGTTCCATGTTAGTTTTTTCCAATTCGGGATCAGCGTCAATTCTCCCCAATTCTTTCTTTTTAGCGCGATAATTTCGGTCATATTCGGCTTTCTTCCTCTTTCTTTCACCTCTCTGTCCTGCCGCATAATTATTCAGTTGTAAAATCTCACCCATTTCGACTATTGTTTCATTACCCTTTTGATCTTCTAGCCGCTCTCTTCCTTTCTCTGCATTTTCTAACATTGCGGATTCAACTCAAGTTGCGTTGCCTTAATGACGTTTGTCCAAGTTTCCGTGCCTACAAAAGAATTCCAAAATAATAACATTTCTCGATATAGCAGATCAGGTGCGTAGGTCAAATTTCCGAAATAATTTCTCATAAACACCCATTTTTTATGAAAAACCATTTTCCCCCCACACATTTGTCGAAAAAATAACTTTTTGACAAGAACAGAACAAAATCTGAAATAAATTATCAAGAATTGTTCCCAAAAAAAATCTCAAAAAAAAGACCACCACTAGAAAAAGATCCTGGGTCATTCGGAACGTGGGACGACGACTCTAACCACTACGTCATCTTATTCTGATTAAGAGCGAGCGTTCTCATGAGTTTACATTCGGCATGCTAAACGGGGCCCCGGGAAGAAGAATCTGACGGTACGTGACGCGAGTTTGCTCTTTTTCCCCATGCCAAAAGTGCCCAACGGGCCAAAAGAAGTTTACACTTAAAAAAAAATATTCGGAAAATTTAATTCATTAAACATTCGGGATACTGTTCAGGAGTAAGTTCAAGGAACTCCGCAAGGAGTTTATGAGGCAATTGAGGAAATGATAGTGTAATCAGCGAGGAGGAGGAGGAGGTTCTTCCCCCCATGAGTAAAATGAGGCGGCGATCGTACAGAGCGGCGTAGTTTCTTTATTTCGCTTCCGTCGTTCGCTCTTATCGCCCTCGGAGAGAGAGAGGAGAGGATAAGGGGGCGGCCCGCGGACGGCGGTCCCCTTTCCGGATCCGGGTCCGGATGCCTCGTCGCAGGAGGTAACGACGTCGTCGGATGGGGCGAACGGCCCCGGGCACGACCTCGTTGCCTTCGCCCGGGGCGGCCGGCCCAAGGGAAGGGGGCGTTTCCACACTTTCGTGGTCGTGACACGAGCTGCCACATTAAAATCGACGCAATAAAATTGCCATTTCGTTGGAGGGTTTGGAGGAGCGAGGGTAAGTGACAAGGAACGGTTGATTAATTTACATCTCTCAAGTACATTCGATGGATTCTTATATCCTGGCATTTATTTAAATCACCTGACAGTCAAAATTTAGTTACCTGTGATAAAACTGCATTGAACAAATTGAATTAAAAGTTAGGGAATCTGAAATTTTGCGCATTGACATTTGTGGTCAAGATGCGCGACCGAGGAAAATATATTTCAATAATGGATTTCGTTAATGAGATCGTCATTGTGTTATTCAAATAACCAACTCGTTTAAAAAAAGATAAACGGTAACTTATGGAATACTAATACTTTCTAAATTCATTTTCCGAGTATGGTAACTTAAACCATGATATACATTTAGTATGCGCTTAATTTTTATGAAGTATAATTTTTGTAATCAAATTGAACAATGGAGTTTAAGTTGCCATGGCTTACGAATACGCCATCCGCATACGATATGGGAAACCGAGACGGATGGAATCAGATATAGATCCACCCCCTCCTTCCCTATGCCCGTATCAGATATTCTGATACAGACGATTGCAACATCCTATTAAAATCAAACATTCCGTACCGTAACCGTAATCGTCCTCAAATTCCTGAAGCAGTTTCCTATGGTACCAAAAATGCCGCTGGATCGGCGAGACCTAGGGTGCGTTCCGAATCACGCATGCTGCGCATCAAGGCGCTTCGGGTCGTTCCGAATCGCGCTTTGGAGCGCTTCAAAGCGGCCCCGAAACGAGCATTTCCGGCAAACTGAAGCGCGCATCAAGGCATCAGAAATGTCTGATGCAGTTGATGCGTAGACCCCGTAGCCCGCGAAAGTTGAAAGCATATTTGGTTGAAAGTGACCGGTGGTGGACGGCTATGAGACGGTTATCCAATTTTTTTAATGAAAAATTCGTTTAAAATTATTTCCAATAATTTTAAAATCAAAATGTCATAAGATGGCTAAACTCATGACTTTTTCAAGATTTTAAAATAATGTACGAGGTAAGTTCTTTTAAAGTTCCGTTTCCTGTCATCTTTTTTGTTGATTTTATCAATGAGTCATATCAAAGTGTTAAAATATATCAGTATAATAATTCTCGGAGCTTAAAATAGTTTGAGGTGACCGACAGCTGTAATTTTGCATAAAATAACCGATAAAATCGGAATTGAATTTTTTTTGCAGTGAATTATATTTTGCATATTTTTAAAATACCGTGAAGACATATCGGTGTGACAACTGATATCTCGGGCAAAACGCTCCAAAGCGATATAATAATTTAGTTGATAATAATGAAGTTATTCAGTTTCGGTTCACAACCGGTATCGGTATACTAGCCGGTATATCGGCAGCGACACTCGATATTTAGAAGTTTGGTTGCGATAAAGCTTTCGTAAATCGTGAAACATATTACGCGGAAAATGTTTCTAGTAGAGATCCGGCTTCAGAATAAGCTGAATGGATAGGGGTTGAAACATTTAGTCAGAAAAACCTATTGTGAACAACTGGTCATGCAGTCTAAAACAATAAAAAAACCAGAGTAATCCACATTATCAAAGACTAATTACACGCCGATTAAAAATTACCTCGAGAGTTATAACGATTACAAAAATGAAACGATTTCTCCTGGAGTAAAATTACAATTGGAGAAAAGTAACGATTAGTAGTAGAAGTAAATCAGATGTAATCGTTACAATTACTCGGATACTTGCAATCAATTACTTCCCATCACTGTCCATTATCGTACAGCTATGGGTGAAATTTACACGGAATTAAAATCAGCCTTCAAAAGCACTAGGCTATCACTATTTAGTAGGTGCAAAGGAAATTACTTTTTATATGTGGTTCATAACCAAGTTCCATTATTATAATTGCCAACGAATTAAGTATGTACCCGGTATGTTTCCCCCGTGGTTTATCCTTCGCTCGAAATGTTGGCAAAAATGGGAAACTTGCAAATGAATCGGAGAGGCTTTAATTCAGTCATTAAACATTTCATTGAGAGCTTTGCGTAATTAATTTCCGTTATGCATATATAATTCTGTGTTTATTGGTACAGCAATTTTCTGCTTTCAACATTTTCGCAAGTCAGTTACTACGTCTTGATTGCAACGTGAGGGAATTGGAAAAAAATCTTGTTTATTCTCAGTAACATTGCAGTTGCATTGCATGAATGTCAGTGGAGAGGGCAAGGGAGTTTCAGGAGAGTGGACTAGGTAATTTCAGATTTTTACCTGAGGTATGTAAGTTGTTTGAATTTCATAATTATAATCCGGGAAAATGTTTAATAATAAAAACATCAATGTATGCAACGTTCTTGCATGTGAAGCATATTAGTTGTACATGTGCACACGTTCTTTTACATACATACTAATATTTTCCTTTTTATCGTGATTTCAATATGTATCTACGCTTTTAAAAATTCACCAGAGAGACATTTTAATCAAGGGCACGGATAATCGCATGCTATACCGCAGATCAGTCAGTCCTCCACCCGCTTCTACCTCACTCACATTTGAAAATGACTATTTTGGCGCTATATTCGCATCAAGACCGTTCCGATTCGCGCACAAGCATCAAGCGCTTCAAAGCGCGTCAGCAATTCGGAACGACTGCTGCAGCGCTCCAACTTGATGCGCAGCATGCGTGATTCGGAACGCACCCCTAACCTCTTTCTAAAATTCTTTTCCGATTGCCTACAGCCTACTTCCAACCATAAAATTATCCCTGTCCATTCCCTCCTTCCTAATTCAAATCATTGCCTATCCCACGTGCAGACGGACTCTCGGGAGGATTTTCAATATCTCTGCAAAATACCCCTCCACCGCTCACCTGGCCCTGATGGCCTCAACCCTAAATTCATTCGCAACTGTGCTTCATCCCTCTCTCAACCTTTAAACCTCTTATTCAATCGCTTTTTTTCCCTAGGAACCTTCCCTCCTCAATGGAAGTGCGCCAACGTAACTCCGATACATAAAACAGGTCACAAGAATGATGTTTCAAACTATTTCCCCATCTCATTGCTTCCGAACTTTTCTTCCATTTGTGAGCGTATTATTCTGAACAGGATTTACTATTTCACCTCTCCTGTTTTATCTTCTCAAAACATGGTTTCCTCCCAGGAAGATCATGCTTAACCAATCTTTCTGTCTTTCAACACCATTCCGCCAGTGCAATAGATAAGTCAACTCAACTTGATGCCATTTACCGTGACTTCTCCAAGGCTTTTGACCCCCTCCATCATAAACGCCTCCTTCATAAACCTAGCCAACAGTTTGGCTTACATGGTATGTTCCTCAGCCTTCTTTCTAGCTTTCTCTCCAACAGAACCCAGCGTGTAATACTCGCAGGTGCTTCTTCCTCTTGGTCTCCTGTGATGTCTGGAGTTCCCTAGGGCAGTGTCCTTGGGCCATATCTTTTCAATTTATTCATAAATTATCTTCCTTCTCAACTCCACTCCTCTCAAGTCCATACCCTTCTCTATGCTGATGATTGCAAGATTTACAAGCAAATTAATAACACTTCGGACTGTATTAATCTTCAACTTGCCTTAAATCAAACCTCCCTGTGGTGTGATACTAGGAAACTTAACCTAAACCCTGGAAAATGAAGCATCGTAATTCTTGCTCTGAAAACAAAACCCCTGACATTCAATTACACCATTAATTCAACTCACTTAAACAGAGTGACAGCAATGAAAGACCTAGGTGTTATAACCGACCGAAAACTAAATTACTCCGGCCACATTCAGACTGTAAAAAGTAAGGCAATGCCCCATTTAGGCCTTCTTTACCGCCTCACAGAAATAAAAGATCCCAGAGCACTCCATTCCTACTTCTCAACAATTGTTCTTCCCGTAGTATCATATTGCTCCCCAATATGGTCCATATCAGCCCCGACTAATCTAAAATCCCTTGATTGCATCCCCCATTTCTTTGCCAAAATAGTCCAACACAGAGTCCCACATTTCCGCAATACGTCCTCAAATGCTATTCTGTCTTCTCTTTCCATTTCTAATCTCCAAAACCACAAATTTTAAACTGATTTAAAACTCCTTCACACTACCCCTCTCTCGACCATTGACTACCCTGAACTGCTTTCTCTCTTCAACTTTAGGATACCAACTCAATCCACCCGCACGCATTCACTACTCCACCTCATGCCTATTCCCACTAGGATATCACTCACCCAGCGCTCACCTTTATTTCGCCTCTCCTCCCTTCTTGATTCATTCCCTCACACTGTCGATCCTTTTTATTTATCATGTAATCATTTCACCACCCAAGCTATGTCAACAAATTAAATATTTCCCCTTTCCATGTTGGGCTCAGCGTTGTTGATTTTTATGTTGCTATTGTATTTTTGTCCTCTTTCATGTTTATTGGTAAATGTTACACTGTAAATTGGCTCTACTGCTGTATGTGAACAATGTTTTAAATAAATAAATAAATATTGATCTTCAGCCTTAAACCGATGTTCTCCGAAAAATGTTTGAGACAATTTTTCTAGATGAAGGGCTGAACGAATTTTCAGTTGATTATACTCAGTAAAATTTCAAACGTTTGTTTTTCGAGCACAAACAGTTTAAATGTTGCAACTTTATTTGTTCGCGAAATATCGGAAAGTCTAGAACACAATGTCACGAATTTTGCTGGGCAACAGTCACTACGTTTACCAATCGATCTCAGATCGGTCTGAGTTCAGACCGATCTGAAAGTTCAGCACGGAGCTGACTCTGATCGCCTGGTTTACCAACACGGTCTGAAAATATCGATATTGAACTATCGATTTCAGTAGTTTGAATTATTTTGAGATTTCTTGCATATTTCAGCCGCACACTTCTCTCCTTTCCCGTCTTGCAACAAGTCACGCCGTAAATGATATCGATTATATTTTGTTTACCATCGGCAACCAAAAGAAGAACGATGAGCGCTACGCTCCGGCCTCTTCGGATCGATCTGAGATCTCAGACCGGTTAGGGAAAGCGGGCCGACTCGGCTCGCTTCTCAGATCGATCTGGTCAGCGCGCTCCGTTTACCATACCGAGCTGAGCCAGTCAGATCGATCTGAGATCGATTGGTAAACGTAGTGAGTGAGGATAGTGGAGACGCTTCGGGCGCTAGCTGCAACCACGGCAAAATTAGGCTTTTGGAAAGAAGTACGGCATCACTATACTTTTTATGTTGTGAGTTGATATATGTACAAGGTGGCAGAGAGGACAAAGCGAATATGCACGGAGCAATAAATGTAGAGGTATTAGCATGGGGGAAGCATATCGGCATAAGCGTTATAGTAGAAATGACGATAGTGTTTTTGAAATAATTAAACCTTGAATATGTATCGACAAGATTGTTGTTACAACAATGAAAATGCAGCTTGCAAAAAGAGAAATTTAAGAAATAATATTCGCAATTATATTTTGTCATCAATAATATTTTACTCGTCTAAAATAGCAGATTATTCGATAAATACGAATTTATTTGATACATTGTTGTTGATTCAAATAATGGCCGTTTCCTGGACTTAATATTTTTTGTTCGAAAATCCTTTCGTATCTTGTGCCTTGATCGTTTAAGGGCACTTGTACTTTTGAAACTGAAGATACATATACCTAACTTATACTAGGCACGAAATTAGGTTCTCCGCGCGACTCTATAGTATATCGATTTTTCCAGTGTAACGTACTACGTAAAGTGCCATAGTGAGTGTAGCAATTTAAATTCGTATTGAGTGAGCCCTTAAGTTTTTTTCTATTAGGAGTTTTAAGGCTACTTCATTAGAGCTTTGGTTAGATTACCTCAGACATTTGACTTGTGAAAGGTTGAAAATTGAAGTTTGTATATGGCTTCATTACCAACCACTCATAAAATTGAAGGTCAACTAACATTTGCTAATGTTTTCAACTCGCATGGCAATGAAGAGACATCATTGTACGATTGTACATTGACTGTATGTTAATCACTATGTCGTACTATTCATTCATCAGATTAATCTACAGGTTAGAGGTAGGTTATAATGAAAGTCAGAGAATATCCAACGGACTCTTACACGTGCCGTTCCCTATCTATCCTATCTAGTATTTCTTTCTTCATCTCAGCATAAGTCTTGCCTTTCTTCATCCCGTCCATAAAACCTTACCCTTCCCCGCTTACCCAACATCCTTCCCTCTGTCACAGCCTTCAGCAAACCACCGCCCCTCATTACCCCTTCCAGCCACCTACCCTGTCCTCCCCTAATCTCATCTATAAGTTTCCTCTCCTCGCCCACCATGTCAAGCACTTCCTCATTTGTCTTCCTTTCCGTCCAACGCACCTTCTCCATCCTCCTCCACACCCACATCTCGAAAGCCTACAGCCTATTTTCGTCTTTATTTATCAGGGACCACGTTTCTGCCCCATACAACGCCACACTCCATATCAAGCTCTTCACCAGCCTCTTTTTTAAATCCTTACTTAATGGCCCCGTCATCAGCTTCTATTATTGAACGCTTCCTTCGCTAGCGCTATTCTCCTCCTAATGTCTTTGCTACTAGATCCTGTTTCTTCTAGCGTACTACCCAAGTAATAAAATTGCTCTACTTGCTCCAGTTTATGACTTCCTACTCTTATAACCAGCCTCGTTTTTCGTACTATAAAGATAAATATAAATTTTCGTAAAACAATATTCAGGAATTGCACTGAGCTGTCCATGTATACGAATTAAAAACTAATGACACATATTCGATTCGTGTAATTGAAAAAATGGCGAGGAAAACGTTGAAAAATTCACCTGAATAATCCTAATCGTATCTCGCGCGTTGAAAATTGGATTAAATGATTTACGTCTTTCTACGGAGTTATTTGTGATGAAAAAAATTACTCTAAAGAGAATTGAATTTCTTAGCGTTTTTATTAAAAGCGTAGGGAAAAATTGTTATCAAATTAATGTAATAATTAGCGAATTGTGAAATAGAAAATGCGTTTAATCATAACATGAATGTTGCATAGAACATTCTTGTAATAACATTAAATAAGTTTCAGATGAGAGTACCAGACGCTTTTTTATGTCAGCATAAAAATATAATGCTTTTAAATGCTAAATATTCTCCATTAAATATAAAATAATAAATTCAGGTTGATTTAAGGGGAAGCTGTCCCATTGGCTTAATTCTCTTTGGATCCTTGCTAATGGCAAAAAGACTTAAATGTGCTACTTCTTTAACGCCAGTTCCATTCATTGCATTTTTCATTAACAATCGTTCAAGTATAAGATTATTTGGCTTGTATTTGTATGTACGGTAGTTTTCCTAGATACAAAACATGTTTGAATAAATATATTACATATATGCCAAAATAAAATATGCACACCAAAGTCTGTATTCTGAGTACTTAGTTTTTATCTTCCAAACTTCACACCAACACAGTACTACCCAACCCAAACGTCTTCCCCCGTCATATAGTACATATAAAACGTAAGAATGGCTGTGGTAAGGAGACTTGCGGATCGCCACTTCGCTATCACTCTCTGGCGCCTTCTCTTCGTGGCGTGAGCCAGAACCTCGATGGAGGCGATAGGAATCTCCGAAATTAAGTGAAAAGCGCGATATATCTCAAACTCTTGTGGTTTACAGTGGTTCAGAAAAATGGCGCCTGAAGCATACGAACCCCCTCCCACCCTAGATTGCATGGTCTGCCCAAATAACATAAATTAGGAATTCCTATAAGGCCAGTCGTTTTAAGCATATCTTCTCCTTATCGAAACGAGTCTCATCGATCACATATCCTATTCAAAGGATACACTAAATTTAAAACAAAGTGCAGCACCAAAAATGTTATTGAACTGGCCAATATTCTTAAGGCAAGGTATGTTCCTGTGAATGCTAGGTCAGTTGCTTCCTTTATTGTTAATAACTTTCTCACGCGTGTTCCCAAATTGGAAGCCCTCAATTAGGCTCGGGAAACGTTAATTTGCTCTAAAGTTACACAAAATATTATGATCGAAATTTCTTCATTGATGAAAATGGCAATTGAAAAAAAAAGAATGTTATTTTTAGAGTAAATTCTTCTCGGGATGTCCTCCGGGTTAAATTGGCAAACAGTTGCAACGTTTCGATGAATGACTCGTCCGGCGTATTAAGGGTAAACATCGTTGAAAGAAAGTTTGGAAAAAAGTCTTCACTGATATAACACCAGATAATAGGCATAGGTATGCTTAATACCTGTTGTAATACCTGCGAAGACTGTATACGTCATATTCACCGGTAAAATCTTTGAGGATTAATGGTGGTTCAACCGTAAAATGACTTCAATGTCATTTTATTCATATTCTGTCTACTTGTAAAAAACCTTCTCCTCTATCTGATATGAACAACAAAATAATACCTTTCCACGCTATTTTTTTCTATAGTTGAACTTGAAATTACATTGTGTTCAATGGGGGAATGAGAGAGACACGGGGAAAAATAGCATTTTTCCATAAAATATAAATGCCATTTTCGCGGATAACTATTTATACTAAGGAAATATCCAGAAAAATTGAATAAAAACAAAATACAGGTATCTTACCACCTTATTTCTATAGTTATTGAAGAATTAATGCCGTAATTGAAGTCAAAATGCTATAATTCGTAGGAAATGGCGCTGCAGTCTGGAAAAAAGTGCTAATTTAAAATACATTCGTAGAATAATCTGAATTTTTTCTACTTTACTTTTGGTTTCTGTAGGTAACGCATTTCATCAGCAAAAGCAGGATTTTTTGGACAAAATATCAAAATGTGGAATTTAGGATTTGCTTTGACTCACTGACAGTCGCGGCGGAACCTCCATAAAGTTTGGAAAGTTTATAATCTGGGTCCAACAATCAGGTGACTCCTGATTGGTCGGAGGGTGAAATTTGAATATAACGACAACGGAAAGGAATAGTATTCGTTCTATTATTCCGAATTATCTTTAAAATGGAATTCCAAGAATTGAAGAGATGAGACATTTCAGGTTTTGGTTTCAGGTAGGTGCGTCTAATGTCTAAGGACTTCCCTTGCATTTGACAAACCAACCGCTTTCAGAAGTTGCTCCGTCCATTTCTCGGTAATATTTCACACAGAATAGAAAATCGCCTGCCAAGTTCCCTAAAAGCAGCCTTTTACACCCTTTGACCCTCGCTAAGCTTCTATACAACAGCAGGCATCCACAATAAAAAATGGGGAAGCCAAGGATATGAAAGTTAAAATGCAATGATTGCTAACTCGCGTAGTACGTATATTGGGGCAGGCCGGCAGAAACATTTAGGGAAATGAACGCAGGAATATTTGAGATGTTTTGGGAATTCGAGCACTGCCCCTCGGTTTTTTTGCAAAAATATTTGACTGACCTCAACCACGAGAGTGACTTTACACCGGAAATATTACATGTTGTTCCGAAGGGATTCAAGATGAATGGAACTTGTTTGCAGAGACAAATTGAGCTGCGCAAGGAACAAACATTTCCCCGCCCATCCCCAAATTACTTTCCCCTCCACTCACCACCCCATAAAGAGTCACTAAACTCACTCCTCCCGCTGTTTCTACGAGGGTCAAACTGGCCATGGTCAAACCCCAACCAGACGATCCTGCCAATCACGGCGTCCTGCCAATAACATTTCTGTGGAATATCAAGTATGTTGTGCATTTTTAATTAATTACATGCTTTTCTTTAACTCGCTTTTACATGGTTATCACTTCTTGATCTCGCGGATCCGTGGTTACCACTTCATTTATAACCAAATAATGTCATGAAATACCCTCCCTATTGTTGTGATTCGAGTTGGAATAATGGTAAAGCATCCAACTCATTTATATTTCGCACATTGACTTTAATTAATTTAAAGATTTTCTATAACTTGCATATTGAAGCTCTTAATTCCATTGAATACCAAAATCTTCACGTTTAATGAATTTATGTAGATATCGAATATGAAAGAGCACCCCATGTTTTTCGTCGTGATCTTGCATAAATAGATAACTTAAAGCATGTTATATTGTTGAAAACATATTTTTTTCTATTTATGTTCATAGGTAATGCACTATTAGGCTGATTTCCTTGAATTGAATTTAATTATTTCCAGTACTAGGCTAAACCTTCATTCACTTGAGAAAATATTATTTTTTTTCTTTTTTAGTTCGACTCTAATATATTTCTTTTTTTTTAGATTTTTATTAAAATTTTATTTTTTTAAAGCATGATTAAAAATGTTTTACATTTTTTATTACTAGCAGAAAAGCTCGTTGATTCTCAACGGAAGGTATAAAAGAAAGCAATAACATAGTACATATTTCAATTCCTACAGAAGAGAAACTGACTTCTTCATTTATCATCTTAGTTTTTTTACAAAGTGGAAATTGAACGTTTTGTTGTTTAATGATGCATAGATAGTATAAAGCAATTTTACTGAAAATTTTTATTCTTAAAAACAGTAAAACAATAAAATGTATTCAATTTTTCCAATGGGGGAGCGTGGGGAAGATCGCCAACGAACTTCGAGAGAATATTTTCCCTCAAGTGAGTTTGAGTGATTTTTATTTCCAGTTCCAATCAATCCCATATTTGAATTTGTATTTGACGTTTAAAGTATCATGTGTGCATCTGCGCTCAAATTTTCAAAATAAACGGCCAGAATAACTTAATTAATTCCGAGGCTAAATAGTAGAAAGCAGTGATTCGGGGATTTAGAGCCGAATTGGAACCCCCCAACCATCCCCCAATTGTGCACCAGGACTGTATATTAAGGTTTAATTGATGCAATACGTAGGTCTCTAGAAGTGTGCAAAGTTCTAAGTAGAAGCGATATACCACACATGCCGATTAGCCCTAATTATTAGAATCAACGTGACGTTCTAAATTCAGATACGGATGTTGGGGTAAAAATACACAAACTGAAATCTCACTGAAATTTGCTTTAATAATTCATTCAACGTAAAGCTAGCCATAAATGGGCAGGGTGATCCCGTCCATAGTCATTTGTTAGGTTGCCAAGGAAATATACTATTGTTGAAATAGGAGAAAATTTGATACTTTTGGAATTGAAAACCTAAGTTTTAATCAAATATGAAACGTAAAACATAATCGAATGCAATAATTAAATACTTTGTTTTTTCAATCATCCGATAGTAAATATATTTTTACCATGTATCATGAGTGCAAGTAATTTTAAAAAGCAAATAAAAACAACCTCTGCACTGACTCCAATGATTTTCTGATGGGAGTAAAATCCAGGGGCCCGTTTAGCGATCCTTGGGGCCTTGATGAAATTTAAATATATCCTATTTTCATCCCAGTGCACTTAATACCCAGTGAACCACATGCAAAATTTCAAAATTCTCTGTTCAGCCGTTTTTGCGTGATTGAGAAACAGACGCACCATTATATTTTTATGTTTTCGGATTGGATAACTTTCTGTTGATAATATTTAAAACTACCTTTATTTTTTGTTATATTGTCTGTATTAATCATTAAAATTAATTTCCTATCTGGTGTTTTCAATTGGAATATGAAATTACTGCCAGAGATGTGGGCCCTCAAATCTATAAGTGACCACTTTTTTATGATACTATGTATTTTTCCTGATTTACGTATTTCCCATTATATGTACATCCTGCACTCATTAATTACCAATGCTAATAATGAGCACATTGTGTCAAAATATCATTAAATGATCGTTCTTAGAATTTCGTATGGATAAATATATGTTTAGAACCACCAGCCACATATTTTAAAAAACGTAAAACATGGGATTTCCTACTCATATTAACTTAAGAGGAACCTATATTTAGACTATCAGATAATTTTCATGCTCTAAGCTTACATTGTTATTTAAAACTGTTGTGGAATAATAGTTTTTTCTCCTTCTGCAAAATATTAAATATTGGGGTTGGTGTGCAATAGAACTTGATGAATAATAAAAAGCGATGAAACGTGGTCAGGAAATAAATAGTGACTTCAATTGCTAAAATGTATACAACAGATTAAATGACCTGCCTCTTATTTTTATTTGATAAAAAAACAATCAGACAATATTAATTAAGAGTAACTTCGAATTTATTAACGATATTGTCCACATAGCCACAAGCGAATGTTTTTTTAAGAAGAGTTGCAATTATGACTATTTATATTTGTAGATTCTCATTCTTAAAAGTGAACTTAAGGCTGGGAGAGGGAATAGATTTTATAGAGATAATATCCAACGTATTACAGATGGTCAACCGTCGTGTACCCCGCTGTCGTTTATACCTTTCGACCGATTCCGAAACTCAAAAGCGATCGAAATAGCGCCGTGGGAGATCTTCCAAAGAACTTGACCCGTTGCGCTAAAAAAAAAACATTTTAAACTTACATAAGCCACCGCAAGTATAGCAACGAGTTATCACCCAAATCGTTATTCTCGTTGTTACGAGGATTAGAAACGAGAGAGAGAGGTAGTGAGAGAAGAACAAAACTGATTGAAATCAAATTGCAACGAAAAAGAATGCGCCAAGCGCCAAATATAAAAGCTGTCTGGATCTTATTAGATAGCTCATTTTCGTGAATTTTCACGAAAGGGAAAGGAACTTCAAATGACCGGAAGTCCAGTAATAACTCGGTAGCATAAACGTTTGCTTGGTTTGTCAATCGCTTGATTCGTGCGATATTGACTGCCTAAAATTTCTTATCCTGCCCTGCTTACTTATGCATGTGTAAGGCCAATAAGTCTCAACTCAATATTGAGCACAATGGAGAAATAGAAAGTTTAAGAGAAACAGAGGCGGCGGCAATACTGTGTGCATGGATTCGCTCACACACAATTCTTTCAAAATGAAAGCGTATGTCCAAGCAAAACGCATTTACATTGAGAACATTACCCGACAACCTTCATTCACATTTCAGTAGCACACAGCAAAAGGTGACATAATGCACACATGAACTCCAACTATCCCCATTTAATAATATATGCCAAATCGATTTGCTACTTTTTATTGAGTCATATTAAACTGTTTTTTTTACTATTCCAGGAAATGAACTCACAAAGACTTCAGAGGGCTTCATTTCTCACTGAATACGACAACTGAATCACCGCGCCTCTCGGAAGATCAACTCAACAAGCTAGGGAAGCAGCAGCAGCACATTTCTCCGATTTTCACGACACGAAGGGTAAATAGTACAAATGAGGGAAGAATGAGAAACCCTCGCCAATGAGTATAAGTGATTATAACGAACTGTATACATCCGATTCCACTCGATGATTCAGAGAAAGCATTCCCCCCCTTTTTATGGCCTCACCACGTGACTGCTGTCCACTTGCGGCATCCGAGAGCACCACAACGGCCACGGCCAGCACCAACGCCGCGTGGAAACCTGAAAATTTATTGAATTAGAGAGTAAAGTAACATGCCACTCACACACATGGTGGAGTACTTTCAGTGCAAAATACCACGGTTGACATAAATGGAATCGCTCGCACTTGGCGAGACACCTCCCGCGCGACGGAATATCGTTGAACCACTGTCCACCCAGAGATTGATCATTCATACGAAGCGGAAGAAACTTCGCCATACCAGCATGGAGCAACTTTAAAATCCCCACTCATGCCACGAGAGGCGATGGTCTGACTTTCATTTACTAACTTCATCCCCTCTTCTCCTCCCACTCCAAAACTACCCCCCACCCCATCACTCAGCTATCCACCTGCGAAGACACTTTGGTCCATTCCGCCGAACCCCACCCACCCCGAAACCCTAGGATACCTTAACCGACTCCCTTCGGAACGTTCCAAGTCAAATCGTTGGCACCGGCCGTCATACTCTCTACGCCGGTAAGGAAGTTGTTTTTAAATTAGTTACATTTAAATATTGAATGACAATACTCTTAAAAGACGGTCTCCTTATGGGATCATTAGTGAAGAACCGGAGTGGCATGCTATCGCCAACAAATCAGGTGCATTTCTTATCGTGAGCCCTCTCCTTCTGAGCATTTTCTGGAGCCAAAAAGAGTTTGTTTCGATTCGAAAGTTGTCAGGAAGTTCCTTGGAGAGGCCAACCCAGGGAACGAGGAGGGCTCAATACATTGAGCACAGATATGCGACGATTGGCAAGAACATTTTCCTGGATAAACCCATGGCAGATTACAATACCCACTTCAAATATAATTGCGATATTATATAATTAAATTATGAAGGCCCTGATCTTAAAACAAAAATAAACAACTTCCCAAGAATATATGAAGAGCTATAGCTAAGAGAAGAATCAATTAGATGGGCAAATAAAGTGAATGCTCGGCTGTTCCCGTCATCTTTTAAGAATCTCAATGTTTGACTCTGGGAAAATAAACACATGCGATTCATTGAAGCAACAGAAATTAAGTTTATAGCGATTGAATGCTAGTTGTAAATGATAGACGGGAAATGCAGCAGCCAAGCAAGAATGGCCATTTCCGCGATTCAAAAATTTACAATTTCAAAATTAAAATGGAAAAACCAAAATGGAGAATGACCATGCCGCGAGGTTTCAACTTCTGGAATGAAAACAGCATTTGTTGGAGTTACGGGCAGATTATTTTCAATTCCATCCCATTTTACGCCTGCCGCAGAGTATGGAAAGGTATAAAGATTACGGAGCCCTGGTGGATTCAAGACCTTGCATGGCGAAAAAGAAGCTAAGAAAAGGACGCAGCTGCTTCGATAGTGAGATAAATTGGACAGCGCGATAACTGATATCACTATCTTCTCATTATGCTCACGAAAGAGGAAGAAAATTTAAGTTTTTTTCTGTTCTGCGTAATAGATTACAAAAACTCACCCATTCTTTTCCTCGAATGAAACTCGATATTTTCTATCAATGTCTCTCTTCGCTGCGTCGACTCGAGGGAGTACGAGATGGGATCGCCTGACTCTCTCTCTCTCGGTGCCCCGTTCTTTCTTCAAGTGAAGAACACACTCCGCGCAAACAACATATCTCAGGGTGACGGAATTACCCCCGACCGCATCCTCTCAAAAACAAACACGAAAATAGGTTGCGCAACTTACGCGTCCTTACCTCCCTCCCCTCTTGCAGTTTCCGGTAGATTAGATTCCAGTGAGGTGGAGACGGGAAATTCAAACGCCGTAATGTGGTGGGCTCACAGTCGAAATCCGTGTCGGCCGCCTGCGGGCCCCGACCGCTTTTCGCGCAGTGCACCTTGGGATAGGATGGACGCGCAAGTATGCACGGGGAAGGGGTTCCATTGAACTCTCTTTTGTTCTCGCCCTGCTGTTCACTGTCCCTCATCATTCATTCATCTCTCGCGATTTTTCGCTCTCGCCTTGCCACCGCCTCTCGTGCTCTGACATGTCTTGCTTGATAACTGGTATCCCCTCCTCCTACTACACCTCTCGTTTCTCACAGCTTCGGCTTCAAACAATCAATGAAGTTCATATTCTCGAGCATGAATATAGATACTGGATGGAAATCCGCCATCTTGTCCCGTGTTAATTCCCCGTAATCCTTGTTGTCGCTAAATTCCGCACCCTTTAGAAGTTCCATTTTCTAACTGTGGGTTGTTGGTAGGTAACGTTAGCGTCGATAAGGTTGTTCAAGGTCTCTATGCCCCAGGTGATGACACGCACTTAACTAATGTAATCCGCCATCTTGAATCCAGATCGCAGCGAGAATTCAAATTTTCCATGTAAATGAATGGCTGACATAGGTTAAAAGAACCACGGATATCTCACTTATTACGTAAGATGAAACAAGGAAAGTTGCGAGGACAATAGGCAATGACATGCTACATGGGAATATGTTTAGAAAACTGGGTTGAAGTCTTCTGTTCGACTCCAGAAAAATTGTGAAATTACCTCAGACTCCGATTCTTGATAGGTAACATGGCGAACATAGGCATAAATAACGTAGGTTTCCACTTGTCCAGCCGGCAGTTCAATGCCCATACCTTTATTCTTGCTGGATAAGTAGGAAAATAGGTAGGTAGGTAATTTGTAATTGCAATTTTTGCAAAGGAAACAACCCTGACCATAATGGAATTCCCGGATTTTTCAGCTGTTTTTTATAAAAATGAATTTATGAAGTTAAGGCTTTTTTAAATGAATAAACGTTATTAGTTCCAGGCATCGGTATTTAATCCAATCTAAATTTAATCAGTATTTACTTCCTGAAGAGATATTCATTTACCCGATTAATCATGAACATAACCCTTAGTATTCGCTGTGGCCAGTTTTAACTGCCGCCAATAGTTTTACCAATGCCGGCGGCGAGTGGAACTAAGGGGCGGAAAGGGGGGCCAACAAGGGGCGAGACCAACAAGGGGCGGAAACTTGATTTTTTCGAACAGTTTGAAATTGTGAATTGCCCCGCTGATTTTAAATTATGTAACGATCATATGTTCCCATTCCACTCGCCTCTCCTGCACATCACCCTACCTCCAACCCATCGCCCGTTGACGTCATCCCTCACTCCCATGACCTTGCCTAAACCCTCAAGTGAATCCCCCCCTCCCCAAATCCAGTAACCCCCCCTGAAAACTCTACCCCATCCCTTTCCCATTGAAACATATATATATATATATATATATATATATATATATATATATATAGGCTGTCACCCATAGCTAAAGTACCTTGAAAATGGCACTACGTGCCGAAACCATGGTCGCTTGAAATAAAACAGTGTGGAAATAGACAAGTGATTTCATTATGTTTATTACCAATGCCCGCTTGTTTACAGCGCTGCCATCGCCTCAGTCGCGGTAGCCTAGCCTGCGGAACTTTTGACAACAGATACGAACGATCATTGATTCCCATCCAGTATTCTGTATTCATGTGCTCGAGTAATCACCTTGGGGTGAGAGCAGCTGGAAAAAATGAATAGCGTGGAGCATTAAAGTTACGACATGTTAAGATTAAGATCTGCCTTAAGATTCACTTGAGGGTTTAAGATCTGTTCTGCGAAACACTTTCACCAATCATTTCCTTAAGCAACTACAAAACGTTCTGCAAACCTCTTCATTTCGGAGAATTTCAGCGAAAACTGAATTCCTACGTTTTTTGTGTATTTTGTTCAGCTTTATAAGCCATTGCATGTTGCTGATGCGCATAAAACTATGTAAAATGAAATCACACACCACATGCACCAATAGAAGGAGAGTCACTATGCAAATATGTCAACCTCATGACTGAAAAAATCCAAAGAGTTCACTTCTATATTATGACTAAATAAACAATGAGAAAAAAATACAGGAACAAAAATTGTTTCTGAAACGTTATCGAAATTGTCTTCAGACAAAGGACAATATGTTGTGGTTGGAGGTAAAAGGAAGTGTTAGCTAAAAGATGTCAATCTTATTTGAAAAAAAAACAATATCAGCCGAGGAAATGACGAAAGCTTCTGGACATTTGCAAAAGAACAATTCGGTAAGACGCACTCCATAAATCATGAAATTTATAGGTGTGGGGAGAATTCTCGGAGTATAATAGCATATGCTTTCCGAGAATATGTTATGTCATTTTGTACAAATAAGACTACCACCACTACAGCGAAACGCGCTACAAGAGAAGTTTTTAATTGCAGTGGAACCATATTCTTCAATTACATTGATCTTGGCAAAGTACATATTTAAATGCATGTATGGTGTCAAAACATAAACGTATGTTGGTTCGGGTGATATTCCTGCATATATTTTTAAATGTGGTTAAGATATTTCAGCCCCAACTTTATTACATCTGTTTTATGTGGCCTTGGATAATGGTCTTTTCTACAAAATTTAAAAAATGTCAAGATCTGTCACATAATATTTTTTAAATGCACTTACATTAAAAAATTAGCGCCTAGCGCGTGTTTTGTGTTTTTCAGAGTATTTGAGCGAATACTAATGATGGTGGCTCTCATGCTGATATTATTTACCTTTGACTTTTAAAAACCCAGACAAATTAACCAGTTACACTGCAATGTCATCTTAATTAAACGCAAATATGCGAATATAAGCATTAGGTGAAAATAACACATTTCCGACCTATGTCTTTACAATGGCGGAGGAGACGTAGTTGACCATCGGTCAGTGGCGTGAGAATAAACCCAAAGTTGTCGCTAAAAATGATAAACGTTTTTATATTGATATGTAAAATTAATAAATTGCAATTTGTTGCAGCGATTGGATGATGACTGGTGAACACACACCCGTGAACCGTTGATAAAGAGATTCGGGAACGAATCGCAGCGAAGTAGATTAATGTTTTCATTGAATTTCTATTCCTTGAAATCGCAAATATTAATGCACTTGGGAACGTGATTCCGTGCTGTATCTTTCGACAAATGGTTGCAGAGAGCATTTTTTCACCCCTCATTATCTCAAATGTTTCCTCAATTCATCTTAAGATATGTTTCTTTACGACTAGCTGTACTTTTTACAAAGCTATTTCACTCTTATCAATTTTTTCAGAGCTAAGTATTCACATAATTCAACTGCACATATGCATGACCTAGTTTCACTTGAGTAAACGTGCCTTTTTTCGGAAGTCAAAGTGGTTAAGGATTACAATTTGATTTTAAATTGCTAGGTACCTGAACAAGAGAAGCATATTTTACCTCTTCCGAAGTAACAGGATTTATTCAGCATTATCCTGTTTGAAAAGTAGAAGCCAATGGGACTTGTTGGAGAAAGCTTTTTATTTATGCACACATGAATTTCTGCATATGTTTTACCAGACATATTTTAAAAGACTTAGTTTTCATATCACTCCGAATTTCTCATCCATCACACTGGTTTTTAGAATATTATGATGTATTATCTACGCATTATCATTCCAATTGTGACGGTAGGAAATAGCTGCGAGTCAAAATACCAGTGACTGGCAGATATTATTGATTTTGAGTGCGGTAATACTGACACCAAAACCTAAAATTATGACATTCCTGCATTTTATAATAAAAGTTGACCAAACAGTTCGAAGCCATAAGTGTCAAATGCAACAAAATTGAAGAGGTTTTTTAAATCGGCATTTTGCACACTAACGTTACCTTATCAAGCCCGCTTACTGTATCATTATCAACAAATAAAAGCATTTAAAGACAACGTGCAATAATTTCCTCTCCAATAAAGTTTTATACTCTAAGCATGCATATCTTTTAATTACAAGCATAGTTATCAAAATTAGTCAACAACTAAGAGATAAACAATCGTTCAGGCATGTGAAAACTCAAAAATACATCAACTTGCATAAGTTATTACAATTTAAATTCAAATTATTATGTTAAGTATCAAAAGCCAATATAACAAATGAAACATTATAACACACCATAACCCCCAAAAATCTGATAAAACCCATAAAAGCCCAAGGTGTTGGGTTAAAAATATTGGGTTCCTCTTATTCCCGATTAATTCAAAAATGGCAACGAGGGTGACTAAGACACGAACATTTAATTTTTTCAGTGAGACGTTTAGAGAGAAGATCCCCTTTCAAAATGAAATGAATAAACTGAGGGTTAATTGAAAGAATTGTCCACCAAGAAATATGCTTGAGATGTTATCGCAGAGAAAAGGGGAGGAATTGGAGGGTGGAACTCTCTCCCTCTATTGATAAGTGAGGAAGACTGACGTAGACCGCAAAACTGGGGACGAAGTGTGTCTTGGGGGGGGAAAGCGATCGAAATACAACATCCTGTGCCTCCTCCTCATTGGGGAGGGTTAGATGACGCATATTATGCAAATAACCGTTAAAAAAAACGACTCTGGAAATTTAAAATGCCTCGCCGCTACGGAATAAATGGCAGCGACCAAGGGTCTGACGGAATAGCGAAGTCACGTATGGATTACTACTAGCGCCCATTGTTTCAGGCGCAAATGGAAAAATACGTATGCGTGAAAAATATAAAGATTGTATGCTTTTGCCATAAATCTTTTATTTTTTGTGAAAAAATGCAGTAATTATTACTTTTGTTGTTCGACGTTTATCAGCGTCCATTTAAAATACGCCTGGGACCACACGAGACATTATCATCGCAACAGTAAGTAAACACAGAAGATGGCCGAGAAAGTACACTGCGAAAACGCCAAGAGAAGGACTGGACGGCATTATTGCGCTGCAATCTATTTCCAGTATTTTTCAGGATGCATAATTGATTGATCAGTTACCTTTTTACGTTTCCCCTGTGAAATAAATAGGTAATTTACCACTTCAATCTGCAAGATATTCAATTAAAGAGTATACCTGTCGCGCAGTTGCGCTGATAGTTTTCGCCTGACTCCTAGAGTGCTCTGGATGAAATGTTTAGCCATTGGAGTAATGTGAGTGTCAGACCCTTGGTATAGACTTGTGAACCGCATCAAATGGGACCACAATTGGCCCCATTCAACCCTGGCCATAAAGTATCACACTGTTCCGAATGAAACCAACTGTGATGGTATCACATATTCTGCACTCTATGTGAATGCCAAGTGAAGATAGAACGGGCACAGCGGATAGTTTCGTCTCGGGACAATAAACTCGACTCCAAATGAGGAAAATACTTCATTCCCGATCTTAAAACTTCCGTGTCCTCTTCTTCGTTGTTTTGGTGACAGCAGATTCGCTAATGTCTCAAGTGGCGTCTTCAAGTCGGAAATGACGGCAGGAGTGTCCTCGAAACTGTTGTCGCCAAAACAGCACACAGACGAGGGAGAAGATACGGAATATTTAAGAGACTCCTCAATAATAAACTTCGCGGAGAGGCCTACGTTCGATAAGGCTTATTCTTTAGAACCACGAATGTCTCACCCATCGCGAACAGATACGATCACCTAAGTTGTACGATTTGAAGCGATACGGACGGAACACAAAAAAAGTAGGCTTAACTTTAATAAGCCTTCCCAACGAAACTGATAAATCAAGAGATAAGCCTTATCCGTTTGCTATGCGAGCAGCCAGCCTGTCAATAATAAATTCACCTAAATTGGGGAATGCTAAACGTATTCAAGCCTTCTGATATTCCGAAAACGTAATAGGGAATTGCTGCAGGCATGATAAAAGCCCAGGCTCAAAGAAAGTAATTTCTAAAATCTCATCAAAATAATTGGTTACTAAAATTCTTGGGTTATCATGGTGACCCCCACAGCCCATTCAATTAGTGAAGCAATGGAGGCGTAAAGATAAGGAAGAAGATTTTTCACATGGTTGCCAAATCTTCTTTCCAGCAGACGACATATTTAAAAAGATCGTGGAATGCTATTGACTCCGTAAAAGACGGAAAATTAATCATGGAAAGCCAAGATAGTCTATTTGTAAACAATGGATACCTAACCTCCACACATAAGAACTATTCAATGTTCAGGGATAGGAAAATTTTCTATAATAGAAAGAATGAAATAATATTGTTCCTCTACGTCTTTTGAAAGACACAAGCCTAAAGAAAAAACATCCGGTTGATTAGAAATTAGGCAACACATTCTAAAATTTAATCTTGGGTACTCCTCTGGAACTTCGCAATCACATCCCCTGAATATAATTGCCGTAAAGTACGACAGAAATCAAGTGTAGGGGATGACTGGAAACTGGCTCCAGACTCAATTAGTCCTTAGGTTTTAGCATATCCAGCTGAAATCGCTTAAATAAACTGATCCCGCTTATAACGCCGAATATATAGGAGTCAGTCAAAACGGTTCCCTCGTCAATTCTCCCCTCTTCGGTCACCAACCGTTCCGAACGTCATTCGATTCAATGCGGAAACGAACGAATGAAACCAAAAATATAATTTCCAACCCAACGTAATAACGCTCCTCCCGGCACACTGGTGAATGTAGGTATGCACCCAGTCATTGGAGCCGCCGTGCTGAAATCGCCAGAAATCGTTGAAGACGTGAATAGGTCTTAACCAAGGAGGTTAGAAAAAAAAACTCTGCCCAAATCGTGGAGGCGACATTCTGTTTCATTCTTGAAGCCAATTCCGCCATTACAGTCGGCACAGTTGATGCATCACTCTCAAGGTTTACGTCTCAAGCGGTCGCGTTTGATATTCCTATAAATGTAAAAGTTAAAAACAAAAGACAGGGCGATGTTTTGTGACCGGTTTGGCCACGCCTACCTACTCGGCACAAAATCCTTCCCAAGCACCCCTCGCTTCTCTGTCGCCCACGAGCGTCATGCCTCCTCCATTTCATTTTATCCTCCTTGGTCTTAAAGGGCGAAGTATAAGCAAAGAAAATATTCTGATAGGAATAATAAAACAGAAATGGATAAGTATGAATGGTAAGACAAAAAAAAAGACAAAAAAAGAGATGGTTATGGCGACATCTTGGCCGATGATCACACACACTTAAAAAGTCGAATAACTTCTTTAAGACCTTCGCCCTTCCCCGTGTCTTATAGCAGAGACCCACTTCACTGCATTTCTACAGTTTTCTTTGGGCCGTCAGGTGGCACCCGCGCTCAGCGTACCAACACTCGGAGAAAAACAACCACCGGCCATGTCTAATTACATTCGGAATTACAGGAAGGAGGTAGCTCAAATTGGGAAAAAAATGAACGTTAGGCAAGGTTCCACGCCCCCGAAAACATTGTATGTAACAAAAGACAGTTTACAATTTAAAAAATAATACCTAAATCGAGAACTTTGTGCAAGAATATAATTGTACCATGGAGTGCTGGAATTATTGAGGTTAGTTTGTCTCGGTGAAATCCGATGAAGACGACTGTTGGACACGTTAACAATAAACTAATTTCCGAAGGACCATGAGAACGTGAACATTCGTTCAATAAGCAATAACGACAGAAATTAATAGAACAATTATACTTATAATATTCCTCACACATAAATTAATAAAATAATTATACTTGTCATATTCGCCCGTTGCTGTCCAGTCCCTGCAATAGGTGTGGGAGGTTTTCTTGAGGTGCGTGGACTCGGGGGCAGCGGGGGTGCACGAGTTCGAAAACTTCCCCTTACTCACTCGGGGTATCACTGAGTACGTGGCTCGTCTCAAGTTCGCGTAGCAACTGACTGACTGATCGCACGCCCGATGTGTGTTCACCAAGGACAGGAGGCCGAAAGGAATAGAGGGAATGGGTGGAAAACCGGTCCGGATCCTCGGCAAGGTTCGGTGGCGGGAAGAGATTTTTTTCACGACCGCAAGAGGCAGATCCTTATGCTGCATTAGCAGTCTTTTACTGAGCGTTTGTATGGCGGAGTAAGCTGCGTCTAGTAGATATCAAGCAATTTCTGGAAGTAAAACCTTATTGCAGCCAAAATTTTGTGAAAATGAGCAAGAATTGTTTTGTGCCTGGATGCTCCAGTGGCTATAGGAGTCAATTCAAGGCCAATAAGGAAAAATGTGTGAGAAATGCCAGCCTGTTCAAAGCACCTAAGGTAAGCTTCACTTTTTTCTCTTTTCATGAAGGATCACATTCCTTTCCTCTTTTTTGAACTCTTCCATGTTGACTGGTAAGTATTTCCGGGGAATATTATCTAGGTAGATAAATAATGCTTTTAGTACATGAACATTCTACTTGTGTAAGGAAAGCACGTTGCTTAGACAAAGCATCATCCAGTTTTCTCGTTAACATTTATCGCACTATAACCCAAAAGTTGTCATTGTTTTTTTATGATACTAAATTAAATAATCAATAAATTGTTTTATCATTCCGCGTGTGTAAAGGAAAGCACCCCAAGTAGCAATATCTTATGAAAAAATTATTTTAAAATTATTACAAAAATATTTTAAAATCATTTTAAAATTATTTTGAAAACATATTAGCTCTCTCTTTTTATACTTTTAAAATCTTTTTTTCATCATTTTAAAATGATTTTAACATAAGTTTTCAATATGTTTAACTCTTTAAGAAGCTACCCAGTAAACACAAAATGCTGAAGATGCGCATCTGATGTGCTGCGCAGTAGCGCTGCAGCTACCGCGAAGGCACTGCTTGCAGCACGTCTAGCACTCCTAAACTTCCCTTTTTTGAATGTCGGATGCGCTGAAAACGGGTGTCAGGAGCGCTACACAAGCGTGTCACGATTGCTTCAAACTGCAAAAAAAGGGTCCAGCCATTGGCGACTTTTTCTACCTATCTCCGGACCGTATAGAATTAATTTCAATCTAACATTCAAGATCGCTCCTGCTCAATACTACCAACAGAAAGAGCGCTCCAAAAAAGTTGTATATATACGGCCATTCCCGTGCGTAAATGTGTTCGCGAGAACTAACTTTTAAATGTCAATTCCGTGATAGTTTGAGGAAACGTACCATTCAATCACGATAACAGTTTTCAGGTATTAATTAATTGAAACCTATGTTACCACATAAAATGAATATAAAATCAATATTAATGAGAATAAACAATATTTTTTCCAATTTCCCCACGTTTTTTACATTTCAATGAAGACGTAACTTACTTGCGGAAATGTTACGAACGTGAATATGCATGTATTATCAATGTTACGACTGTGGAAATGAGAAAACTGATAAATTTACCAATAAAAGCATAACAGTAATTTAGTGTACAGCGGAAATTAATTACAAAAAGCTATCAATGATAAGTGTTTACTGGCAGAACCCAAGTCTCTCCGATTCGTTTCAAAGCTTCCCATTTATGCCTAATTTTCGGTCGAAGAATGAACCACAGGCTGAATATTACTATGTACTAAGAACCACAATGAATATTACTATGTATCAAGAATATATTTCATGAAATATATTCATATCATACTAATATATAAAAATTGAATGGTGTCTGTCTGTCTGTCTGTCTGTCTGTCTGTCTGTTGCTCAATCACGCAAACACTATTGAACCGATTGAGCTGAAATTTTGTATGTAGTTAGAAAATGTACCAGGATGAAACATAGGCTATATTAAAAATCTGTCAGGGCACCCAAAGGCCCCCCCTGGGGATCCCTTTTGGTCCATGCTAAGCATTGGGTTTGGTGCAGTGGTTTTATTTTTTGCTTTTAAAAATTACTTTCTCTCAAGATAGAGGGCTGAAATTTTTTTTATTGGATGGATGAATAAATGAAGTTTCTAATTCTTTCAGTCGATTTTGTTTTACGCTTCGTAATTCTCTGAAACTTATGTTTATAGCTGAAAAATCTCATATTTTTCTCTGAAATCAACAATAGCATATTTCCTTGACAACCAGAGATTTGAATTTCAAAGGATATTCACGCATCTGGCATTTAAGTTTTCCTGCCGGCCCATGATAGTACGTAGAAAGAGAATTTGTATAGGAAGGGCCCAGAGTCCCAAGGGTCCGATGATAGATTGCTTTGGGGGGGGTAATCGATAAATTCAATGCATATTTACAGGTATACTCCTCAATATCTATTCTCCAAGTAGCTCTCATAAGGGAACTGCATACGAGAGAACACTTATGTATAAAACGATACATATAAAAGGAATTAAACGTGGAAGAATATTTACGTGCAGCGAATAATAATGTTAATAATCCCTCCGTTGCTACAACAAATACGGCATCGTTTAATATATTTTAATACTCAGATGAATTACATGTAGTGGAACCGTCTGCCTCTCATTACGATTGCGAACTGTTTTTTAGACCAATTCCCACATCAACTTTACGAGTTATTTATATATACTTAAACGTGTTAAAATGCAGTTCACTTACATTGACTCAATCGTCAAGTTGCCTATTGGAGTCTCTCACTTGCCTGTTTCCTCTCCTTGGACTAAAAAATTTTTCCATAAACATGCCTAATAGCATAAAGGGTAACATTTTGAAAAAATTTTCTAAAGCATGAGGAATGTCTTCTTTGCGAGAAAATGAGTCCTTGCATGAAAAACGACAGTTTAGCCTTGGATGCTCAAAGACATGCCTACCAGCAATCTCATGATAATCTCCCCGTGGTGTTTCTCGGATTACGCTAAGAACCGCATAAATTTCATCCTAACCAAGCCTACTAACGGGTAACCAGCTAAAAATCTGGTTCAAATATTGAGCCATTTGTTTAGAAACTTCAATCTGTTTTATGATGGCGGAAATTATAATTGAGTCTTTACATGCTTTTTACCCATAAGAAGAACGGATATTCTACGCAATGGACGTCATCGGTGCATGCAAATTGACAAGTGCACTAAGACTGATCGCCATAGATTTTTAATTTTGTAACCAATGATTATGATTTAGGAAACAATGAATGTAGTCACCCTTTATGCCAAAGGCATAGTCCGGGTATTGAAGGATTCATAGGAAAAATAAACATCGCTGCTATTGAAAATGCTCCTTTTGACGTTGTCAACCGCTGGATTATACTCTACTCTCCTATCCTGATTAAGATACTCAATGCACATATCAACGTCGAATGGCGGAACTCAATTAAGTCATTGAATGCAAATATATTTATGCACACAAGGGAAGTGATCAAGCTGTTATTCACTCAGAAGACGGCTCAAGAGAACTTCAGGGACGAGGTCACCATCTATCAACCTTGGTGCTATTTATTAAGTAGTAATGAGTCTTCCTGGCCCATTATTGAGTTTCCTGTGCATTAAAGAGGACAAATAATCACTCAACTCTCCGTGCACGAAATGGAAAACGAACGAATCACAACAAACAAGATAGGATGCGAACACCTCAAATGATCACGCTGACAGTATTCTTCAGGTTTTGTGGTTTTCTTATAAAATAATTTCAATGTTTTTCACATCCGTTGAAGTTCAACGGGTACCTTCAGCTAGTAATATATATATATTCATATAAATAAAAGAGGTTTTAAAAATTAATTCAAAATAATTTCTAAAAAATTTTTAATTATTTAAAATAATTTTAAAAATATTTTAAAATAATTTTCAAAATATTTTAAAACAATTTTAAAATAATTTTAAAATAATTTTAATATTATTTTTAAAAAAATTTAAAATTATTTGAAAATTATTTTGAAATGATTTTGAAATAATATTCTCATTTTTTTTTGAAATGTTAAAAAAAGACTTTTCATTCAAATAAATGTCTCAGTACTTCCTACATATGCTTATATATGTTATCAACAAAATGAGATGACAGGATACAGAACTTTAATATCATACATTATTTTAAAATTATTTTAAAATCTTGAAAAACTCATGATTTTAGCCATCTTATGATATTTTGATTTTAAAATTATTTAAAATCATTTTAAAATCATTTTTCAACATTCTTTTGCTACTTGGGACGTTGCCTAGACAAAGCATCATCCAGTTTTCTCGTTAATACTTATCGCACCATCACCCAAAAGTTATCATCGTTTTTTTATGATGCTAAAGTGAATAATCAATAACATTTTTTATCCTTTTTTTCATATTCCGTTTCGTATATCATAAAGATTCCCTTAATATGATTTGATAGGTTCATCTACATTACTTAATACCCTGCGAGCCACCACGAGGGTGTATGGCAGGGGAGGTTCGTGGCCAACCATTCAATAATAGTACATACCTGACAGGAATATATTTAGTTTTTAATGTTAATTTCTATTTAAGATGCATACATGAAGATTGTTTACCCCATACCTCTTGACCATGTGGTGGTTTGCAGTGTGTGATGTTGATGCGGTTGTGAATTTGCCTTGTTCATGGATGATATTGTTCATGTATTTTTTTCTATTAAATTCTAAGGTGCAACTAAGTTAATACATATGAAACAATCTCGGTTTTCGACAATTGTTTCATGCGAATGGAGGACAAATGCTGTTTCCCAAAAGTTAATCTTTCCTTTAGTCTGTTTCCTTTACCATAGAATAAACCGTTTAACTTTTCGTTTAAGTTGGTTGGTAGTTTACTGCTGAACAACTGGAAATAGAAATGGTTCCTGCGTGTATTTTTTAGCCAAGCATTTTATTCGTTAAACGCACTTTTTATCAACTGATCTCTTTCAAATTGACCCCTTCAAAGCAATTTTATCAAAAATAGAAACTATTATATTAGTCTCTTTATAAATTGGATTTTAGGATTTAAGTAAGTACATACTACATATTGTGATGGGGGATAATGTAACGAGAAGTGACGTACGTGAATCCGAACAGCAATCTAACTAAAGCCGAAGGTGCCATGAAATCATGGTTTAACACAAGATTCCAGCGATCTGTCCGAGATTCAGCCTCGGCTGCTTAGTTCTGTGAACTGTGTTGCTTACAATACTGTATTTTTGAAAAGACTGATTTTTGACCAATTTCTGATTAATTTCTCTAACTAATGATTCTGAAGTATAAGCTAAGAACTCCACCTAAGTCCAAGGTTTTCAAGATTGCAAGTGGATTCTTTTATTTTACGTGATACATGGATAGGCCCCAGCCATAGTCAGTTTTTTCTGTATTTCTTTTTTTACTTCAAACAGTTGACATTACTGAAAATGTTTACTGTATTTGAAGGGTTGCAATGTAATATGTTTATTATATTTGAGGCCCATGAGGCTGTTATGTTATGCACAGGTTTGTGGTTGTTCCTTTTTACTCTTCATATTTTTTTGTAAAATAAATATGCAAATTATATTTATTATTGAGTTTTCACTATGCTTGCTAATTTTTGTTCTTTTATATTACATGATACATGGACTGTCCACACGTTGAAGATTTGATACCAATTTGTTGAAGTGTGCCTTTTTGTTCATGGATCATGTATAAAAGAAGTATTCAAGAATTTAGCTTTAATTTTCATTACTTTCCTCCTTGTACTAGTACTTGCAGTGTCAACACAAAAAACTAACTTTCACATCATTGTGACCCTTTTTAGTCTCGAATTGGACAAAATCTAATTTTGACCTTGGGGTCCGTGGGTTACTTATGATGTCATTGTGTGGTAATGGTGACTTTTTTGTGTTACTTGGGTTTTTATCACATTTTTGATCACATGGTGTTATTCATTTTATTTTTTTCTAATTTTTAGCTAATGTGTTCCTTTATACTAGCTGCTAGATCAAATGATCATCTTTGGTGGTTTTCAGAAAAGTGGTGGTTGTATTTGTATGCCTGTTTATGCTACTCATGTCCATAGACCAATCACATGTTCCTATTCTTTTGTTTTAGTAAACGTGTGGCCCATGAAGGTGTCTTAATATTTCCTTTGACTGGAGTTGGTAAAGTTAAGCCTTTAAATGTGCCTCTTTGTGCGGTTATTCCTGTGGGACAGCAGTCCAACTAGGACATTGCATTTTTACATGTAGCTCTCCCAGCTGTTTTTCCCATGTCTTGTGCTTGAGAATATCCAAGCCATGCATTATAATTGTTTGTGTGGCATTGTTCTTCTGAATTCAAGTATATTTCCTGTAGTAGCATGTATTAAAAATAACGATTTCTTTACTTTTTATTTCAGAGTGGCTAACGCAAAGTAGTACGTATGTACATCATGGATGCATTAACCAGACTTACAAGAAGTAGGGAAAGCATGGACCAGGAGGACAAGGCTCCTGACTCACATTTCTCAGTCATTCTATTACTTTTAACATTGTTATAATCAGTCTGTTGTTTATCCCTGTACTTTCTGTGAACTTGTATGACGCCAAATGATGTTTTGCAAAATGTTGCAATTGTGGTTATGGTTTGTGAATTAATGTTGTGAAATTAACATTATTTTTATTTTATTTAGGGTGTCCCCTTATTTATTTTTTGGTGCTATTAATTTTACTTCTGGAATTCGTTGCAACTATCGGGTTTGGAAAGTGGAGTAATAAAAGTTAGTCACAATTGCTATTATTGACTATGATCCCCTTTGTCTGCTTGTAATTTTCATAGGTGTCACATCGAAATCATTTATTTGGTCAAATTTGATGATGGGTGTCCCCCTGTTTATTTTTTGGTGTGACTAATTTTACTTCTGGAATTCGTTGCCAGCATCGGGTTTTGCAATTGCTCCACTCATATTGCTATTATTTAATGATCCCGTTTGGCTGCTTGTAATTTTCGTATGTGTCACATGTAAATCATTTATTTGGTCAAATTATATCATGTTAATGCTACATGATTTGGTCGCGGAGTATATGTATAAATCCCTCTACATTTGAGGGGGCGTGGCACTTTTACTTCGGGAGGATACGGCCGCGATAACTAATTTCTCAAGTGCAATAAGGTGTTCGTCTGAAAGCCTCAGCTTACTCATGTGCTCACCGTTTGCGTTTTCAGCAGAAGTGCTTGATAAATGTATCTGTTCGCCTGGCGTGTTTATTTCGGGCTCAACATTGACTTCATTTTTACGTGTGAAGCAGTACGATTCACGCTGAACACAACATGAGGACTAACGGTGGCGCCGCGCAGCGGATTCTTTTGGTAACTGGAACCTTGCCGGCGCTTCGGACCAAAACTATTACATTCCGTTCGGCCTCCTGTGGTGTTCACATTCGTCCAGTAAAATGGCAATGAGACGCCCTCCTGCGTCATTCCACACGCGCTGGGCGCGATATTTAAACTGCATTTACGAAGCAGTGACAGTGACTCGGCGAAATCCCTTCAGGATGAGGGTAAAGGAATGACAATAAAAACGAACGAAAATATATTGAATCACTTTCGACCAAGGTATCGATCCTGCTCATCATGGAATAATAATCTAGCACTCATGCATTATAACCAAGAGAAAGGAAAGAGTGGGGGAATTCATTAAATGAATGCACACAGGAAAGTGGTTTAAGTACTATAGGATGCTAATGGAACTTCATGTGCCTCATTACTTGAATTGTAAATATTTTTTTTCTAAAATTTAATAGTTGACTGATTTCTAGAAATTGTATCATCGGCAGTCTAAAATTCAGAGAAGGTAGGTAGGTAGAGAATTGTAGAATATTAGTAGCTATTACGTAGAGAATTGTAGAATATTAGTACAGAGGTTAATAGTTGAATAGATGATGCATACACATGTGTCAATTGTACAAATATGTATCAATTATAAGTATGAGACCTACTTCCAGGAGTATAATTCCGCATTTATGGATGAAACTCACTGCTCATTCATATCCTGCTGTTCACTGCTCATTCATGCTGTTATTAAAACATTGAAGTTTATTGTTTCATCGTATGCATTGCCACCAGGCACTTGGTGTGTGAATACAGAGTATTTATCACTCAGCCATTAATACCCAGGCGATCACTCATGCAGCATTACTGGAGCTATAAATTCGTTTGCTACAAAACATTTCGTTTACTTTATGGTAGATAATGTTGTAGAGCCGAAATCACAGCAAACAATTTGGCACTGCACAGCCTAGAAATGATGAGGGGACGCAAAGACGTGCAGATCCCGTTATTTATTGCTCTATAATGAAACATGAAATGCCATAAGATTTTTAAAAGTGTATCGAGGTTGTCGGTCGGAGGGTCAACTGCACTGACATTTGGCTGCACTGACAATTGGCTGCACTGACAATTCTCCTCCTTGTGAGTTTTGGCAGCCTCGGTAGAGCTGGCGCCGCTGGTCGGAGGATGTGGGAAACGTCGTCCTCGGGAATGCGGGATTTCTTTTTAAGATCGATAGTCCGTCTTGTGTAGGTCAGTGTCACGAGGTTGAGTCTTGCAGGCTGGTCCTGGTTGAGGTTCGGTTTTGAGCGTTACGATCCTTTACAGGGCAAGTGAGACTTCATACGTCCTCAGGATGTTTTTACTCCGCCTGATCAATCCCTCCAATTATGTATTTCCTTGGGTATACGGGATGCTTCTCGGTGATGGTGTAAAGTGGATCCCTTTGGAGATATTTGAACTCTAGAATTGCGTGAAGATTGGAACTCTAGAAACATAGAGCTCATTACATGTTCTGCACCGGAAGTCAAAAACGAGTGTTTACGTTCCTCTTCACAAAGGTATAAAGCTACATAACCTGTTATCTGTAGAATTGAAAAATCCTTCATCGTTAAAACCCTATAAGATGTCTCCACCGGAGATGCTCGTCGTCTGTCACTGTCGTGCTAAGCAAGGACAACGCTTCTCCTTCTTGTCCGCATCCACGAGGCTTCTATGGAGAGACAAGCGCGGGGAAAACAAACTCTGGGTTGCGTATCCTTTTCATTCAAGTATTCTACCAGCTGATTGGTAGGTTCTTGGACAGTCCCCATCCTGCATCCTAATTTCATACACATTGTCTCGCTTTCCCTCCTAAGGATGTCCTATTGTCCTGCCATTAGATCCCTCTTCAATTCTTCATATCTCCTACCTCCTCTTATTTCGTCCAGAATTCCTATCCTCTTCCTTCCTCTCCCACGCTTCCCCAGTGTTCTCCCCTCTATCACTCTTTTCAACATGCCCTCTCCTCTCAAAACCTCCTCCATCCATCTCTTCTGCCTTCTCCGAACCTCTGCCACAAGCTTCCTCTCCTCTCCGACCATATCCAATACCTCCTCGTTCGTCTTCCTCGCCACTCAGCTCACCTTCTCCATCCTTCTCCAAACCCACATCTCAAACGCGGTTGCGTAAAATAATGTTTATTTCCAAGTAAAATTTAATATAAAATAATTAAACTATTATCTTTTGTGCTTATAACTGCTCATTGCTCCGAGCCAAAAAAGAACGCCAACCACGTGTGCTAGTTGAAAGGGAGATAGCAGTTGTTAGGAGGCCTCGGGAGTCCTGGGTGGAGGGAGGGGGGGAAGACCCACTGGACCTAACGGGACCGCGCGTCCTCGCCGCTGCTGCCGGCCGAGCCGCTGAGACGGCATCCGACAAGACGCGGCACGGAGTTTATTCCATTTCAATCCGCCATACTCGGTGCAACACAGTGGAAGAAGAGTCGCCTTCACTCAAATCTCTCGTCGCCGATTCTCGCAGCTTTTCCGTTCAAAATGACTCGGAGGACGGGGGGGGGGGAGGTGATTAGAATTAGGGGTCCAGCGGAAAGTCGCACTACCAGATGGAGAGTGGGGGTATTTCCACTCAATCTGGCGACCCCGAGGATATCGTGGCGGCGACCACGGAGTTTTCCCACTTAAACAGGTAACTAAGGGCAAGGGGCCACATTGAAACACCGGTCCCCATCAGATCACCGAAGTTAAGCAATGTTGGGCCCGGACCAAGGTTGGAGGGGTGGCCCCTCTGGCCTTCATACCTCTACCGCGGTGCTCTTGTCCCCTGTCTGCAGGTGGCGGGCATGGGATGGCAGGTGTAAAATGGACCCAAAAGGGGTCTAAGTGCCAAGAGGGTTCCAGAAGGCCCTCGCCCACCCAAACCATCTAATCCAATGTCAAAGGAATTCCTAAGTCTACCCATACACAAAAAGTCGGCAGTGACTTCACCTACGAGGAAAATAATAAAATTGTATTTATGTGGCGTATCTTTGTACGATCCTTTAGACAAATAAAAATTATTATTACAACCTAGACTAACTCTTCCGGGTCCATTATGTTTGATGCCATGCCCTGGGACAATGGTACATAGCCCCCACCATAGGCTTGCACCACTGCATCACCACTGCACCCATCCAACACCCGTCTGAGGTTCGGGAAGGACTGAGGAAGGTCCTCCCCAAACCTGGACCAGGCCCTCGGTTTTTGTATGATTCTCAGGGGCAGCTACGTGACCTACCAGTCAATAGGGGTTTGCGTCATTGAAGTGGGGGAGGGAGAAAGGTCCCGTTTATGCCCCTGAGAGTAGAATGTAGCTACTAGCTTATAGGCATGCTTTTCGGACATCTCCAAATCCTTACGCTGGGGAATATCAAAGATTAAACTCAAAAGATTTATTTGAAATAAAACAATATATACTTAAAATTATTTAATTGGGTATTTTTAGGAGATTAAATAAACAAATGTAACATTGTAGATAGTTTATAAATAAATGTATCACCTTAAGTTGTGTATAAATCCTGTTATATGAAAAATTCTTATTATGTGCCACATTTTGACTGCTATCATAGTTATAATAACCTATGCAGTACGTACGCCTTATTTTTATCTGACAAAACCTATGTCAGAATTTCTTTGCATGGCTTTTTGGCAAATAATATAATAATTTGTTACTATTGTAGCAAATACTGATAAATACTCACTATCCAGAGCTTACAAGACTCCAATATTTCAAACAAGAAATACATTGCACGTAAATTTAGGAGAAAACTTACATCCTGTTGGCAAGGTTTTGTGTGTTTCAGCCATGAACAAATCCACCAACACATACAATAATGTGCACAGCTGGAAATACGTAATTCACTAATAAATTTTATTCTACGACCACTGTCATTCAATGCTTGAAGTTGCCACTGACTTCATTTTAAATTATATAATTGCATTTCTTTGTGGAGGGTGATCACTCTCTGATAAAAAGAGACACATCTAATGCTTTCATGCCATTCTTCCTAAAAAAAAACCACTTGAGTCATTTCCACGCAGCTGAGATCACACTTGGCCATCAGAAGATCAATGCATTTCCTCTGACCTATCATTACCACAGACTTGGTGAGGGGAAGTAGTGTTCGGTGAGTATTATGGCTGTTCTGCATTGTAGCCGTATCACCCTAGCAAACACATGCACTGATTCACAATGCTGAACAATGGAGAAGTCTCACTATAATCTATATATACATTGGATAGCACTTTGGCTTTCATGTCTCGTAGGATAATGCACTATTGGGGGGTGAGATACACAGAGACAACCGTGCATTTGAACCAACACATAATGCATCCATTCCATTTCTGTGCAATGTGCAATTTTTTATGCATACACAACTGGGCAGATAGTACTCACAGCACCTTCAACATTCAAAATAACAGGTAGGTTATACTCTTGAGCAAGAAGACTAACAAGTTTGACTTGGTGTCCATTTTGTAAATAGGGTCTATTCACACACAGGGCAGCCCATGCGCCCATGCACACATTCATCGTGATTCAACTTGAATCATAGAGTACGTATAAACCACAAGCACTCCCAGCTTTCCCTTTTAGTATGAAAAAAACATTCACCTATAAGGAACAATGGGCATACGTCACTAAATTACCATGGTCAATGGCTGTCCTATTGACATGAAGTATATTCACGATTGATACTCCAATGTCCTCCTTGAACCATAATTTCCTCAACGGATCACCTGAAATAGGTAAAATAAATAATGAATAACATTTTTAAAGAATTGCACAGAGCAAAGAGCCATTGCATATATATTTCAAGTTATGTATGAATTACCTTTTCCCGGCCAATGCAGCCAAATCTCTGAAAGGACATTCAATCATCATATATAGAAAGAGAGAGGCGCCATAGGTCATTATTAAGTTCACCAACCACAGCCCAGCCTGTGAAATAGGGTTCAAAACAATTAGTTCAACTATAGAGAGAATGGTGTAAAAGTTATTCAGGGTATGAGTCAATGAGCAATGGTGCTAATAGGGGCCAAGGAGACCAATGATCACCAGGGTGCAGCCATGACATGCAAGCAAAGGAACAATTCGAGACCAGTTGCGATTGGTTTGAAGTGGCACAGCACTGCCCTCTACTACCTCAGTCATGAAAGGTGTGGAGTGGGCTTTTGTCACTTTCTGACAGCATATGCTGCACCGGGACAAATGGTTATAGTTCCATATGAATGAAATATTTTGTCACGAATAGGACAACAACAATAGGATTGCAATCGCGACAGTTGGTAGCACTGGAAGAAAAACCTTGGATGGAGAAGAGAGATGTGACGTACGCTTGTGGTGTAAAATGTTGCTGTGAAATGAAGTACAAACTCCAAAGAGTGATTTTGCATACGAACAGATACCCTAACATCAGCTGAAGAGAATAAAGAAAGCAAAGGTGATGATGTTGATGGTTCTTAAGATTTTTTGGCACCAGAAACTAGGATAAGCTGCCTTTTTGACTTCAATGAACATCCAGCATCGGTGCTGATGGCAATGGAGATGTGAATATTTGCAGAAGGAGAAGGAAATTTACAAATGTGTACTCACGACTCAATTGCTGGAAAAAGAGCTAATTCAAAATGTATTCGTGGAATAATCTGCATATTTTGAATCTTACTTTTAGTTTTCTATAGGTAATGCATTCCATCAGTGAAAGCAGGATGTTTTGTATAAAATACCAAAAACGAGGAATTTATTAAATGATTTAGAATTTTCCTGGTGAATCTGATATAGGTATAAATTTTCCTCAGGTTTCACACCAAGTATAGACTTCATTTCTACCTCATTTACAAAACTTAAATCCACCAGATGTGTTCCACCCAAAGTAGCATATTTTGTAAGTACATAATTAGATTATGAGGCACTTACCATGTCATAGATGCTCACAAATGTAGGGCTCCTTCTCGTGCCAATTAATATAAGTTGAAACACAAAGTGGACCAAATATGCACTGTATGTCAACTTTCCAAGAACGATGAATACTTTATGAGAAAAAAAATCACCAATCAAGCCTGAGGAATAAAAAAAGGATGTGCACTTTGTTAATCGACCAATATACATATTTAAATGATGCCAAGGCACCAATATAACACCACCTTAAAATACTTCACAAGATATTTTAAATGTATTAAAAAACACATGATTCACATGTAGGTATCCAAAAACCAAATGCTCTTTAGTTGTTTATAATATGTAGTGACTTTTTTCCCCTGAAATTAATCAACTTAATAGTAAAAATATAAATGAAAATACAGCCACCTACCTATGTTTAATGTAGTAATTGATTCCCAATTCATAATCATTCAGAAATAAGATGCAGTATACTTAATAATCTTTTCAGCAAATGAAAGATGATACATGAAGATGTACATGCATATAATTTCCCTTTCTTACCCTGAGTGTTCTCATTGAGAAAGACACTTAGCCAGTGCTGATCAAAAGTTACATATTTCAAGGATACCAGGACTAGCCACAGTATCCCTTTTACAAAGTCACCCGCAAGTGCATATGAGTGCAAAAATTCCACAGGGGAGGAAAAATCATTCGCCTTGACCGGGACTCAAAAGCAGAGCCCTCGATATAGCAATGAGTGCTTTAGCCAGTTAAGCTATGGAGGCATCCTCTTCCCCTGTGTGCGGCATTTATAGGAGCAAGATGTTCAAGATTGCCATTTATGTATACAATGTTCTACATTTTTGCCCTTACGTACAGAATTACCCTCACTAAAGAAGCATTTTTGAGGAGAAGGTAATTGATGAGGGGAGGTCTGAGAGGAGACATAAAGAAAAAGCTGGTGAAAACTTTAATATGAAGCGTGGCGCTGCATGGGTCGAAAACTTGGCCATTGCAAAGGGAGGATGTGCGTAGACTTAAGGCGTTTGAGATGTGGGTTTGGAGAAGGACGGAGAAGGCTAGCTGGATGGCGAGGAAGACAAACGAGGAGGTATTGGATATGGTCGGAGAGGAGAGGAAGGTTGTGGCAGAGATTCGGAGAAGGCAGAAGAGATGGATGGAGGAGGTTTTTAGAGGAGAGGGCACGTTGAAGTGAGTGATAGAGAGAACACTGGGGAAGCGTGGAAGAGGAAGGAAGAGGATAGGAATTCTGGAAGAAATAAGAGGAGGTAGAAGATATGAAGAATTTAAGAGGGATCTAATGGTGGGACATCCTGAGAAGGGAAAGGGAGACTATGTCTATGAAATTAGGATGCAGAATAGGGACTGTCCAAGAACCTACCAATCAGCTGGTAGAATATTTGAATGAATATGCTCTTGCAGGTTATACCGTGGTAGTCACGGTATCCTCAAAATTTATCAAAAAGAGCAAACACTTCATTATGTTCAAAATTCAGTTTTAACCTCGAGGACTGTGGTTTGCAAAGCACACGCTTTGGATTGCTTCGTTACATTGCATGTCAGTTAATCTTGAAAACCTTGCTTCTTCAAAGCCTCAGTTGCTTAACTGACTTAAAAACTCAGTGCGTTGTCGAGGGATGTGGGTTCAAGTCCTGGTCAAGGCAAATGATTTTTCCATTGTGTAATTTTGGGCTAAAAGTTAGAAATTTTATTAAACTGAGCAATCAGCAATAGTGTTTACATACTAGACATACAATCATTAACTATTAGAGCATTTTCTTGGGCACCACCTGAATCATTTTTACCTACAATCAGCGTGAAAAAAGTGGATATGAATCTAACCTGACCTATGTGAACAATAATTTCCTCTGCCATTGTATCTATAACCAAAGATGTGAGATAGTCAGTAACCTCCTTTATAGCCTTGCTTCATATTCAACATTTTTCCATGAATAGTCATATTGTCACAGATTTTGGTGGTCAATTAAGGCTCAGAATATTCAGCGTATAAAACAATCAGAAGCTTGAAAGCAGGACCAAAGAAAAAGAAAATGGCAGAAGTGGGTGTAAATTTTATGAGCTGAAATTCTGCATGCAGGACTGGAGGAAGAAAAGAGACACTCTTCAGCAACAGTGAGGTAATAATATTGAGAATAAAATCGGGCAGATTGGTATCCAAGGGTGTAGCAAGAGTAGTTATTGGGGTAATGAGTATGGGAAGGAAGTGTCATGTGAGGCACGGGAGTGGTAGGAGTCAGTGATGCTGCCATGATCTGAAATTCAGTGGGTTATGCCTTGGTCGCTTGGAGAAGAAACTTGAGGACAAGAAGGGAAGAACTGTTCCTATGAATTAAATGCATGCTTTCCAGGTGTATGCTCCACTGCAAAGGTAAAGACAGAGAAATGAAGCTTACACTGAGTCACTGTGCCCTCTGAATCCTATTCAGGGACCATCACAGTCTCGAAGATAGAGTAGGAATGTGTCAACATCTACACAACACTCTGCAAGCCAATTCAAAGGCATACGATTGGGACACCATTCATCAAACAGGGAAGGGATGCAGAATAGGAGGGTGGAGAGGGAAAGGATGACTATAAGTGAATCACAAAGAACCTCAGTCTCTCATTCCGTTTTTGATTTAATTATTAATGGTGCGGGGGAAGAAGTAATGAAACCCTGATAATAGCATTACGTACTGAAACCTTGGTTGGTGGTGTATTCTAACTGTGGTTTATAATATACTGTGTGGAAATTTTACCAATTTTGTTTTATTTGAAATGGACGAGAAGAAGTAATGTTTCCACCATCCTGTTTGATAGGGAACTCTCTTATTTTGAAACTGCTTTCAAATCCAGAGATATAGTGCACAGTTAATAAAATATCTTTCATGTCAAACTGAAACATGCAAAATCTTGCATGACTTTCCCAGAAGCCAACTAGGATGCAGTAGGCGTGGCATGCACTCTCATAATTTTTCGTGCCTCTCAAGACCTCTATTGCGTGAATTTGATAACCCGTCACCCTTATGTCTATACATATCTGTCTCACTGAGGGCCAGCTGAAGTGCTGATTTCCCAGCTGAAGTGGTAGAGAGATAATCTCAGCAATGCTGAGCTCAAGCCACCCCTCTCCATGGCAGTTCCCCTGTCCCCAATAGTGGAGGAAATCAAACTATTCCAGGCCTTCCCAAAGGGCACCCACCCTTACAAATTTTAAGCCAGCCTCTCAGCCTCAAAGATAATTGAAAAGAACTACCCACTGTAAGGCATGACAAAACCTTCTCATGTCTTTGTTTCCAGGTTGAGGATTTCAGCCTTAAGACATGAGATGAAAGAGCTGTCATTGCTGTTCCCACAGGAGAGCAGTTTCAAGTCCAGCACTCATTTTGAGTCCATCCACGATTACTCCACGGCCTCCATTGACGAGCTCCCCTAACTCAATAATCTCACAAGAGACAGCTCTCATCAAAATGAACACAATTACTCCACAGTGGAGATGCTTCAAAGAGGCAAGCCCTTTATGACCCTGATCTCAAGGGAATTTCAATCTGACAAGGAAAGGGTTTGAGTGAAATCTTCCCCCCCCCCCATTGCCACCATTTCTCTGGCACCCTCAACTTAATCAAATATATCTGACTTGTGCTCACCCTTTTCTTGCAAGAGGAAGAAGAGTTAGTGTAGTTTAAGCCCATAGACCCTTTTGCAGACTGGAGAAAAGTTGTGTTCATCAAACTTGCAGCAAATAAATGCTCAAATGTAGATTGAATTATTTTTAACCGTAGCAGCTTTTGAGGGGGTTTAAACAAACCAGTCTCTTTGGTTATCAGACAGGCAATCTAAATTCACCTGCACTTTGTCAAGCAATATGGATCATAGAATGAAGTATCAATCATCATGGCTATGATGTATGGATGATTTACATAACAGATTACATCCAAGCCTTCTGTAGTCACAAATCAAGGGTCACATAGAAAAAAGCTTCATTTTTGATGACTTTTCCGTTGATATTATGGTGAAAGTTCACCTACCATTGAAATTTGCTCAGCCTACATAAAGAACTCAATTAAAATTATGACTGCCATCAAGCATAAGATACACTGTTGATTACTGATCAGCTTATTTGATGTACAAGAGAGAATAAATAAATTAATACAAAAAGAATACATACCAAGGTATCCAGAAGACATGCTAATGATTAGTAAGGCAATGCCAACGCCCCATATGAAGCGATTCAATCCTGCATACATTGCTGCCTCCACTGGATAATATGGTCGATCTGGGGTATAGAACAAGCCAGCATAGTATATCGGGCCAAATATCAGAGCCAATCCTGACAAGAACATTAAAACATAGGCAACCTTGAAAGAAAAAGAAAATTCACGTTAGAACTCACAATACAATTCACTTCATGGAAGTAAAAGTACAATGTAAGATTGGAAGTAAAAATACTGCACAAAATGTCTTGACAAATATCACACTGTGACGTAAAATGCTATTCTCAGCAAAATTGGAGTCGGAATGTGTGAAATGATGTGAAGTGCAAGGTGCACTCAGAAAAAATTCAGAAAAGCATGTTTCTGATGAAATTCCAAATTTAATAATACACAAAAAAAGATCACAATATCAACACAATCAAGGTCTCAGTCCTGACTATAAATATTTTTACTGTATCACAGTCTTGACTGTATTATTAAAGAAATATTGAGCTTTGTTACACTCATGATTCACTGATGACAAAATAAAATGGTGATGATAAAATTCATTCCATTATTAGAACATGTCGCTAAACCATCCCCACCACAGAAACTATATATGTATATGAGAATACATCAGAAAGTACAAACATGAAATTGTTGCTTTGTAAGATTAATTATAATGAAATGCCAATCGATTTTTATAAACTTTCATAACTATCCTTCACTCATAATATTATCAGGAACTCACGTACTTCTTAGATCTGCAGAAAAACAAGGAAGTCTCTATGTTGAAAAATATAACATTCTGAAACATTAATATGACAGAATAGGGATTTTATGTACTCCTGTCAAGCAAAATTGGACTTTTCATGGGACAAAATTTGAAAATTAATAGAGAGAAATGTAAACTTTCCCAGTTTCACCGTAGCATTTGTTATTTTTTTATTATTCATGTCCAAAATAACATTGGACAAATAACTACATACAGGAATTTGAAAAAAATATACAATGAACTCAATAATAAATAACAGCAATAAACACATTAAAACACAAAATTAATGTAGAGCATGAACTAATAGAACCAAACAGGCAGAGAGCGATAGAGAGGAGCACGATTAGGAGGATTGCCACGGATAAGAAGGGATGAATACATAGAACGGATCAAATCCAGGGATAATTTCCAGCATAGCATTATGTACATATAGATGGGAGTCCATTAAGTTAAAAGACCATTTGAAGACAGAGAGACGTGGGGTATTCCAATGAAAAAGTTCATTTTGTCGTGTCATTCACGAAGGAACCCATAAAGAAAAAAGGGAAAAAGGTCTCATCCATAGTTTCAATTGACCATTTTCTTCAAAAACTTGCTATCAAGAAGGGCAGGGAGGTCAATCATGGTGGAAATGCCAACAGGTAGTCTTAATTTACGGAGAAAATAGTTGTGGATCTGTGAATGGTGGTGCCTGATTATGGAGAGGGAAAAATGAACTGGACTTTCAAGAAGTTTGAGGGCACTGGCCCAAATTTGGGAGAATTATTCAAGAACCGGAGAAACTCAGCCAAAGAAAAAGTTTGGAGAGCATTTAGATCATCTACCACTCCATTGCAAAAAATAATGCCTACTAAGCACATGGAATGTGATGAAATGCCAATTATGAGCTAATGAAAGAGAAGCTTAGAGTCAAATATGACCTCCAAGTCTTTTTTATTAGTGACTGAAGGGATAAGTTGGCCTGATATTTGATACATATGTGGTTGAGGAGATTTACATGGAGAGAAAGATGAAATGAAATATTTAGAAGGGTTCATTTTTAGGAACCAACTATTGGACCAATTGACCAGGGCATCGAGAGCCTTTGGTAGGGTAATGCTGTCATTAATGGAATTCACTAGTTTGAAAAGTTCACAGTCATCTGCATATAGGAGTATTTTACATCCTGAGGAGAAAACAGTATCCACCAAATAGTCAATGAATAGTGCAAACAATAAACGACCAAGAACACTACCTTGGGGAACACCAGAAGTAATTTAGATACATAGTTGTTGAACGTAAGCCTTAAATTAAAACACACTGTTGCCAGTTCCATAGAAATGTATTTAATATTGCCAGAAACTTGCCATGAATTCTATAATGATTCATAAATTAAAAAATATATATATAACTGGTGGTTTATTTTATCAAATGCCTTAGCAAAATCAATGTAACAGAAATCCAGTTGAGAAGAGCACTCAAATTCTTTCATATGTACAGTGATTTTGCAAAAAGGTTACCTACAGACTGTTGATGCACCATAAAGAAAACTATGCTGCTCATCAGAGATTAAAGAAAGAGTGAGAGATTTTATACATTGATGACTTATGTGCATGCAGATGGTGGAAATAATGGGTAAAATAGAAATAGGGTGGTAGGAATACACTGAAAATTTTTTTCCTGGCTAACATAGAAGGAAGGAATTACAGTAAAACCCCCATACAACGAACACCCATACAGCGAAATTTTAAGGAAAACTCCCTATTTCGAAGTCATTGGCCCGGTCCCGGACCCTTCCAATGGACAATACACGCAAAAAAACCTCCCGTAACGAACCTCTCTAACTACGAAAACTCCGTACATCGAAGTCTGCGCTTAGGCCCAAAACATGAAAAGTGCCCCTCTAGAACGAATTATTGAGAAAAAAAACGTAGCATTCTTCATTTACAGGTAATTTTTCCATAGACATTTACGTAATGAGCAGGAAGTTGAACCGCAGCGGAGAGTACCGCGTCTTAACCCTTCCGCTCCGGGCTTCGAAAATGTTTACATCCGAGACCTACAGAGCAGAGGGCATGAAGGAAACTTGACGCTTTCGCTCCGTGAAGGCTCGTTTACACGTTTATTATGGTGGGAACCAGCAACTCTGATGGTTCCCACAATAAAAAAACGTGTAAGGGAAGCCAAAGCTCCGCTCCGCGTTAGCTGAGCCGGGTGATAGTTGGGTGGATGATTAATGCACCAAGAGGGGAGGGGGAATACCAGTCAGTTCCAGGCGGCCAGACGTAACCCAATACAGAAAAATACTCTGAAAAGAACAGATCAGGGGGGCTATTCTCCACTCTCACTCATCCGCCCCACCTCTTTTGCGAAGGTGCAGGTGGTGAGGATGGAGCTCAATTTTCCCTTTTTAAATCGTATCAGATTACTTTCCCATATTGGGTTACATTCCCGGGACCCCTGAATGGGAGGAGCTCCATGGTTTCAAATTACCTTTCGGTATCCGATTTTATTTTGAGAGAGGCAGTCGGCGATAAATTTTTTCATGCTTATTTTCTTTGTTTTTCCTTCGTGGAATTATATGTTAAAATTTAATCTTTACTTTTCTATTCAAAGTTTTTTTTAATGAGTGGAAATATTTTTTTCGCGAATACCAACGGGCTTATTTTTTTTCTTTCCCGCGAAGTCAACGTAATTTCTTTGTTTCCCCATTCTTTCAGCACGCAAACTTCATTTGTTCCTTCATTTGCAAGACCTCCTGTTGATATTATAATTATAAAATAGTCTAAATAATTGTTACATCATTATTTATAAGACCCACGATCAAAGATCCCCGTTTTCTTCTATTGTTGTGCCTTGAAAAAAGGAGGGGAAAATGTGATCGGCTTATCTACTTATTTCTGTAATCGAATCACCATTTCGCGATCTAAAGACGTACAAATAAATACATTGTAATAATGCTCGTCGAGAAAGGCCCGTGTTTTAAATGGCGAGTGACCACTTGCAGATTATTTTCATTATTGTATAATTATGATATCAACAGGAGGTCTTGCAAATGAAGGAACAAATGAAGTTTGCGTGGTGAAAGAATGGGGAAACAAAGAAATTTTGCGGGAAAGAAAAAAAAATAAGTCCTATGTTATTCGCAAAAGAAAAATATTTCCACTCGTTAAAAAAAACTTTGAATAGAAAAGTAAAAATTAGATTTTAACAGAATTCCAGAAAGGAAAAACAAAGAAAGTAAGCATGAAAAATTTGTCGCCGACGGGAATCGAACATGGTCCCTCTGCACCGCAGCCCCGTACGCTAATCAAAGGACCACACCCTTGATGCCGAAGGCTGATAAATAGGGATTTTATAACATCTATATATGTTTAAACGCCTTTTTTGTTAACTATTGGATTTATACGCCCATATGTGGAGTGATTCGTGAAAAGCATTCGGAGTTCTATATGCATACGAATTTTCATCGAGATCTGCGACCCGTTTATCGGAAACTCCCCTCGTTAGGAGGGCGAAGTATTCAAAACTTCATTGGTTGGTGTTCAACCAATGAGAGCCAATTTTATCTACTCTGTCCCCATCCCAAAGGAAAATCTGGAGTAACCTCTCTTCTCTATCCAAATATTGCTATTGCCGTCTTAACCTTGATGGATGTGGTCTGTTAACCGGCAAGTTTGCTCGAGATCGCCCTAATATTTGCTCGATTGCTTGAGGATACCTTTTTTCCCAGAAATCGCAGCCGAAAATGAGGGTGCGCCTCTGACACGAATTTTTTATCTGCCAGCCTTCGATTCTCGGTCACGATATGAGCGGTGGGCTGCAGAGAAATAACGCGGCAGGGTGGTAGTGGCCACGAAACGAGCAGTGATTCGTCCTAAGATAAGTTCAGAATCTGAAATGGCAGTACATACTGTCAGAAGACAGAACGTTCTCGGCCAACATTTTACCACAGAATGAGAAGAACGGCACAAGAAATATTTAATATCTGGGATTGGTGGCGAGCGGCACCTATGCCACTCACGTCTATCATGGCTGGGTCCGAGTGTGGTCCATGTCAAACATTAGGAACATAAAACTCATCGTTGCCACTCTATCGCTTGCCTACCACCGCTCGTATCGTGGCCGCGGCTCGCGCCGCTCGTATCGTGCCCGAGGCAAGTCCCTCGAGAGCTGAGTGACCTTGGTGCTTAGCGTGAATCATCAAGGGGAGGGTATCATTCGCTCGCTTGTTTACGGGGGATGCAGTTGCCTAATAACTTTAAAAACTTGTTGTTTGACAAGGCAAGCGTGTGGGGTGCAATTGGGGGACAGCGATTGGCCGCGCGACAAGTGCAAGCACTGGAATTTTCCACCCCCCTAACTTTCTCATTTTCTGTCACCAGACAACTTTGAGTGACTGTATGCACCTGCCTTAAGCTCAACTGAGAGAATTCTGTGGCTATTAACATTTGTGCATGCGTCAATATAGGTCAGTGTTGTTCCAAAATGAACAAGGGCAAAAAGTTGTGGTCTTTCACGGTAGTTGAAAAAATTAAAGCGCTTTAAGTCATCAAAGACGCTGAGGATGTAGGAAACCGCGCTGCCGGACTAAGGCATGATGTGCCGGAATCGTGCATTAGAAGATGGAGGAAGGATAAGGTTGCACTATTCATACCATAGGGACAGAAGGTCTTTTCGGGGAAAATCTACGAGCTGTGACAGGACATGCGCGCGCGTGCCACCGTACTGCGACGCCCGTCTCACTGGTAAGTCAGCCGTTTTTATGTATGTACCTAAATCATGATTTTTTTTATTTTGTCATTCATTGAAGATTTTTTTTGGACCATATTGAAATATTAACTGCTTTAAATTCCATAGACAGTTATGATTTCTTTCAAAGTTTGACTTTTTTCAAGTTTTGATGTCGTATCTACGCCTTATCGTTCGTTTTTTACGCGGCTGACGCTGGGGTATTTTGAATTTAACGTGTTTGCATTCCCACTCGTCATCGTTTACAGCAAAATATAATTTGTAAAAGTTAATCACGTTTTAAAAGGCGACTTACAGCGACTATGACTTGTGCATTAGGAAAATGGTGGGGGGATTCGGATTTATAAATCAGAGCTCGGTGCGACTGTCCGCACTTACCAGCTAAACACGAATTGTAGCGAGGTCGGATTACTTTTGTTTTAATGAATATCAATTACTCCACACATTCCAAAGGACAATAAACAATGCAAGCATTGTAGGGCCTAGGCTACAAGTGAAAACTTGCCTCCGAGGTCCATACATGCCTATGGAAAATGCCGCGTAAATTATAAAGGCCGCTTTACACGATGAAAGATTTTGTACAAACGAATGTACGTTTGTCTCAACGAAATTAGAACAGGTTCTATTTCCCGTGCAGGCATTGAGACATTCGCACAAGCGTTCATACAATTTGCCGCTTTACACGATACATTTTGCCTCATGCAAGAGTTCACGGAAGAGTTTGTACAAACAAATGTACCGTGTAAAACGGCCTTAAGAGAATATCGCTAGCGGCTTTGATAATGGCCGAAAATTCGAAGTTAGTCCCGCAACACCTCGCAATAGGAAAAAAAAGCCTCAAATTTTTTTCTTCAACTTCGACGCATAAAAAGAGGGGTGCGACTCTTACACGCGTTAACGGCATCGTCAATGCATTATCATCTGAGATTGCCATTGTGACCTCAATGCATTGCCGACTGCCACGTTTTTACTCGTGGTAACTAACTCACCACACCTATATTCCATCGTCGTTGATCGATATCTAGTATATTCTGGTCACGAACATAGATATTTACCGGTATTTCAATGGGATTCCAACAGTGCGTTTCATTTCGGAAGTATAAATGGGAATATGTGCTCTTTCAAGCAAAATTGCTGCATAAAACTGCCATTTGATATTGACTTAAATTATTCCACTCTAAGAATAATATAGACTAGATACTCAGAAAAATTATGGAGCACTTTAAATATACCTAATCCTTAGGCATTAATTTTGGCGCTCCTTTACTTTCAGACCGTAACTAAAGAAAGCGATGAGGCGTAGAGCAGAATCGACGAAAAAAACAATAATTTCATTAGAAATACGCAGATTGAAAATAACACTGTGATAGCCACGGTATTTGATGGTAAATAATAAAAATTGTTTATCATCACTCTAAGAAGGTTTTAATGGTGAATAAAGCAAGATTGAGATATTTACTCGACTTGCATCGTAAAGCACGCGGAACATTTGGATGCCCCTTTGGAGACGCAACCCGCACACCACCTCCATACATCGAAACCCCCCTACATCGAAGTAATTTTTCTGGTCCCAACAAATTCGTTGTATGGGGGTTTTACTGTACCAATTTTCTACTTCTCAGGGAAATAACCCTGTGAAAAGTACCTGTTGAAAATGATGGTGTCAGGGACAGCCAAAGAAGGAGCTGCATATTTCAGGAACAGCTCCCAGCTGATCAGAACCAGTAGCATGGCAAAACTTAGGGGATTTTAAACTGTTTAAGGCATTCGTCAGAGGAAGTGAAAATAGAAGAAAAAGAATGGGAACAAATAGGTACTTCTAAGATTGGGGTTTGAAGTATCAATCAGTTGGTTAGATATGTAGATGAATTAAAAAAAATAATGAAAAGGTTCCCCTGCTGTGGTCTAACTGCTTGTTCTGGGCCAAGAGACAGTTCCATCGAGGTGCATGCAGAATTTTGTCGAGTATTGATCATAGACCAAAAGCACTGGGGGTTAGAAACGTGTTGGTGATAAAACTGAAGCTACAAAATAGCTGAAATACAACTTAACAAAATGATTTGCTTGGTCACAAAGCTAGCTCACAAACATTTTTAAACAGTGGGGGTTTGGAAATTGCTTTTACAAGCATCAAGGACATTGCTTATTTTTTTAAACTAATACCATTTCACCCAACATCCCCAAGGGAGTTTTCTTGGACAAGACCGGCAAATAAGGATTGCAGTCATTCACAACAGCTACCATCCAGTCATAGAAGTGGTAAAGGGTGTCTTCCACAATGCCCTCTATTAAATTACACCATGGGAGACAGTTGAGGGTGTCATTAACATGAGCCCAGTTGGTCCTCTTCTGGATATGGAGGTTGAGGGGGGAGAGTGGGGTAGTTGGAATTGTCCAAGGAGTCGAGGGCAGCCACAGACTGAGATTCGAAGAAAGAAATTAATTTTCTGAGAAATTTTTCAATTGCTTTAAATTTTATAAATTGTAGGTACATATCATATCCTCTCATATCCGTTCATAGGGTAATTTACCAATAGATTGGAAGGTTCTAGAGCAGTAATGGTCATAATTTCCACCCTTATGAGACGTCTTCTCCTACCACAGAGCTATATTCTGTGTTACATGGGATCAGAATTAACATCCGTAATCCTTTTCCTTCTTTTCTTCCAATCTAAGGCATCCTCCCTCCCAGCACCATCCCTTCTTTCTCAGGTCCTCTGCCACTTTGTCATTCCATCTAAGTTTTGCCCTACCCCTCTTCTTCCACCCTTCCATCTCAATTCTTTCCACTCTTTTACAAAAGTAGTCCTCATCCCTTCATTCAACATGGCCAAACCATCTCAGCCAGCTTTCCTGAATTTTCTTTTGACTAGGTCCCACCATTAGTGTAGTACCTCTGATGTGGTGATGCCTTATGCTGTCCTTTTTTGTCACACCACTAATCCGTCTCATCAACCTCATCTCTGCCAACCTCCATCTTGCTCTCCTGTGCCTTTGTGATTGGCCATGTCTCCACCTGGTGGATCATTGCTGGCCTCACCACCATCTTGTACAATTTAACTTTCATTTTTCAGTTCACTCTTTTGAAACACCCCACTCATCTCCCTCCAGTTCATCCACTTGCATGTGCAATACTTCCTCATCTACGGCTCCACTCTTCTCAACCACTGACCCAGATACTTGAATTTTGTTGCTGGTGGTAATCTTTCATCCTGGAGACGTATTGCCACGTCCTGAAAATTCTCCGTTGGCATGTATTCCATCCTCACCCAGCTAATCCTCATACCTCTCTCCTCCTCTCCTCCAGGGTATTTCAAGCTGTCCTTGGGACACGTTGCAAAGAACAATGTCACCTGCAAACACCATGCTTGATGGTGCTTCCACTTCAACATCCTCCACCCGCATATCCACGACCAAGTTAAAACAGAATAGGCTGAGGGCAGATCCCTGATGGAGCCCAACGACATTGGGGAACCCCTCAGTCATGCTGATACCATGACTTCAGGCTTTCCCAGTGAACAGTGTAGATGAAACTTTCTCGGGATTCTAACCGGGTAAGTTTGCTCCATGCCGATGTTTTGACAGCTGACTCTGCTCTCGCCCTCAGGGTGATGAGTACCTTGGCAATCCTGGTATCGACATATTTCCTTTACAAAGGAAAGTTCTACAAACAGACCGAAGGAGACCCGAAGGGGTGACCCTTATCTCTAGCCATGGTCAACCATTTTATGGGAGATTTGGAGGAGAAAGCCTTGGAAACAGCCCCACTGCAGCCCCTCTGCAGCCCAAGTGCTTCCATCAATACGTCTACGACACGCTCATTGTGTGGCCTCATGGTCCTGAGGCTCTCGAAGAATTTTTGACCACTTGAACGCCCAACACCCGAATATTTAATTTAAAATGGAAAAGGAGACAGAGGGTCGCCTGCCTTTCCTGAATATTCTGATCTTCCGGAAAAGTGATGGAACGCTGGGCCATTGAATGAGGAGGAAGCCCACTGATACCGACCTGTATGTACTTGAATGCCAACAGTCAACGCCATCCTTCCTAGAGAAGAGCTGTCCTGTCAACATTGGTACACTGTGCCAGGGCCATATCTGACCAAGAAAGCCTGCCCAGAGAACTTCAGCACCTGAAGACGACATTTCTCCAGAAAGGTTTTCACCGAGATGACGTAAATCAGGCCTTGAGAAAAGTACCTGAAAATATGGTCCTTAAAAGGGCCTCGGACCGAGAGCAGCCAGCGGCTAGGGCTCGTATTCCGTATGTCTCAACCATATCCGAGAAGATTTCAAGAACCTTAAGATACACGGAATCGAGACCATCCATGTAGTACCACACACCAAATTAAAAAACCAACTGGTGAAGTATAAAAGACCCACTGTGTACGAAGACTTTGGGAGTGTATGGCATTCCATGTGAATGCGGAGAGACATACGTTGGAGAAACGGGAAGGACGATCGAGACAAGACTGAAGGAGCATGAACGGTGTATTCGCCTAAAACAACCGGACAAGTCAGCAATGGGCGAGTACGGTCTCCTTAATGGCCATCAAATAGATCTTGAAAAAACAAGAATACTTTGCCATTCCACTGGGTATTGGGACAGAATACTCAAGGAGGGTGGATGAATGTCATATGCTGCACACCTGCTTCTCTCTAAAAGTTCCCATCAGTAACCTCTGAGCAAATATCGCCTCCGCCATTCCTCTTTCTGGCCTACACCCAAATGGGTCATCACCAATACCTATTTGTCTACAGCCGTATCCTTCCTTTTAACACCCATTCCCATACCATACATATTTGGGTGTAGCATGAGCTTGAGCCCTCAGTACTGGCAACATTACTGGAAATCTCATTTTCAGGGATATGGATACTTTTTCTCCATTCATCAGCAGGGCGATTACCTTGCTCATAACGTCCGAATTTCGACGTTATAGAGCGTTACAGAGCTGCACAATACTGCCCCGGCGATTACGTAACTATAGGTGGTTAGTTCTCGGGTTTCCAGCCGGGTAATGGTGTTAAACTGCACCGACGTTTCAATGGCGTAGTCTGCCCAGGGATTCACCCTGTAAAGACGATGGCAGACTACGCCATTGAAATGTCGGTGCAGTTTAAAACCATTACCCGGCTGGAAACACGATAACTATTCATACTAAGCATTCGCCGGGAAAGACTTAGATCCTACATTACGTATCTATTGTTTGTACTTCGACGGCGCTTCATAGAGCTCACCCGGCGTGAAGTTTAACGCTTGAAGCGATCACGTAACTGGAGAGGGCGCTACAGAACGGCAAAAACGAGGCACTTCATAAGAATGGCAAGGGCATAGGCGGATTTAGGGGGGGGGGCACCGGGGCACGTGCCCCCCCCAGACGCTTAAATAATGGACAAGTTTTTTAATACGGTCCAGTTATAATTACGCTCGTTTTGTTTTGTGTATTACGGAGCCTCATTCACTTTAGCCTTAAGCACAAGTCAAGAAGACAGATTCGCTAGTCAGCGCTCGAAAAAAAACATCACCCAAGTGGAAAGGAAGACATTGTGTCAAAAATGAACGTAAATGAAATACTGGACATCTTCAGCAGAAAAAATAATAGAAAACTGCCGTTATTATATATGTAACTAATTAATATTTTCATATTAGTAATCTCTATATTAAAATAAAAAGTATATTTCGTACATTAATTGTTGTATGTTGTTTTTTAATCCCAAATATGAGAAGACCGTTTGCCTATCAGACCCTTGTGCCCCCCCCCCCAAAGAAAAATCCTGGATCCGCCCCTGGGCAAGGGAGTCGGTCTTTCATAATGCCCAGCATAAGTACATATATGGATATAAGCGCCAGTGACATAATATTCCGCTTTCTAACGACAGCAGTCGGATGCAATAGGTATTCGGGGAGACTGCCATCCACGGAATTTCAACGGAAATTTTTAATTTTGATTAATCTGACAGGTTCTTTTTGACGTCACCTCGAATGTGCAAGCTTCTGTGGAAATATAATTTTTATATTTTGTCACATAATCCCTTTACTTTAATAATGACTGAATTTGGCAGTGTGCATGTGTAAAATTTCGTTGAAAATGAGGGATTTTTTATGTTCATCAAAGATTTCAGGATGTAATTATAATAGGGCAAATATTTACCACGAAGTGTCGTCTCTTCGGGTGGCTAACATTGTTCCCCGGGAGATAATTTTATTTACAATCGTATTGTGTCGTGTTGTTGATTTTGTTCCGACGAAAATCATAGAGAATGCTGCTGTTTGGAATTTTTTTATGTTCAATTCCAGTGTGTGCGTATGGGAACTCCGTAAAAACGTACCTAACGTAATTACGTAAAGTCACGTTTAACTCTTAGTATTCTAGAAGGTGATAAGTGAAGAGCCAAGTGTTTTAGCTACAAATTCGTGATTTTATTATACACATGTGACATGCCAAAATGGGAGCTAATTTTCCAAATACGAATTCCAGGTAGGGGACTGAAAGGTGATTGATTGCCTTTCGCTTTCACGGTGTTGTGCTCAAGCGTGGTAATTTAATTACATACTTATGGAAAAGCACTTTAGTGTTTTCTAGAGTATTATTACACATCATGAGTAACCGGGCGACAACTCGTTTTGGGCGACTCAAGAGTCGCCCGGGCCTCAGTTCTCGCCTCTATAGCGGTTAGTTATCACTTTTTTCTCGTCACCAGGCGAAAAATGGTACTGCAACTCCTTAGAGCAAAGTTTTGTCGAAATGAAGTACTTCCTTACCTTGGGTATTTTTTTCTCCTTCACTTGTATCCAGTAGTGGAAGAAGCCAGCAATCAACCCAGCCATGTATGGGCCAGCCCTTGAGTGGGACGGATAATATACTTCATACAACAACTTGTTGTTTAAAGAAAAATCCTCGAAGAAAGAGCTGAAAGGAAAGGATGAATGATTAGGCATGGGGAAAATGATCACAGCTACATTATCACTCAAAAACATTCGCAAGCAATTAGTTATCGAAGGGAGGCCTTTGAATGGCATGGCATTCATAATTGCTGCTTACTCTAAGTAAAATATGACGGTGGCATTAAGGCTCCACACGTAGGTGATGATGGCAGGGATGGCGAGGGAGACGGCGGTAGCCACCATTAGCACAAGGAAGCCGAAGCGGGGCCGGTGGTGCAGGAGTTGCAGCAGTGGGATGGCCAGCACGAAGAAGTGGGTGTCGCAGGGAAGGTACCACGACTGCAACACGCACTGCGAGACAGGGGAAAGGAAGGTCAATTGGCAGGACCGAGCATTGGCAGCTCCAAGGAGGGAGATTGCCCCCAAGACCCGGTGTATTTTATTTATTTTTTCATAGACCTAAAACTAAAAGCCAAGATTATTTTATGCTGTGAAGTACGATGGTAGGCATATGTCTTTAGCAAAATAAGAGTTTCTTTTTCATTTTACACATATAGTTTGTTACGATGTCTCGGGACGAAACCCACGGACTCCCCTTTTCCTGGGAAGTGTTCAATACCTCCAGAGCCGCCTCCCTCCCCCCCCCTCCCCGGTTACCCCCCGGTTAACCTCTGGTTGTTGAGCCGCCTGTGCCACCGAGAAGCAATGTGAAACTCTTTATTTCTTTCAACGGAGAGTAAAAAGGATGAGGAGATCGTACGGCATCGTAAAAATGTGGATAAATATTATCCCAAGTAGATGAAGTCAGTATCACCGTGAAAAACAGTGAATCAGCACATTTTACTGATAGAATTCTATATCATGACAAATGGTGATGGTGTGTGGCACGGGGTGATTCCACACCAGGCATGCTGCACTCGTCCCAGTACAAATCGCAACCTCGCACGTTCCCCCGGCCGCTAGGCGCAGACACCAAAAAGCAGGAGAACAGTGCGTAGTCAAACCAGAAACTGGGAGAGTGCTCCGTAAATGAACATGCAAACATGCAATACACTGGTAAAGAGATAACTAGTGGTTAATATTACTAACACTATTAATTTGTTAATGCTAAGAGATACTACTTCATGCAGAGAACAAAATAAAATAATGTTGGACAAATCAAGCGATGTGAAGAGTTAGTAATAATGCTGTGTCATAAAACATAAGTGAAAATTCTACTCTACCTATTGAGGGTGGGAGTTTTATGTGATTAATCTATCGCAACTATTATGATCCCTTATTGTGCCTGGGAAAAATGACATGTTATATATATATCGGTTCTGCAGTCAATTTCCTTTATCTTACACCTATGATCGTTTCCACCGCAATGCATTGGCTCTAGCAAAATAATATCAAACGTCCGGCAAAAACATGTCTACATCGAACTTGCGCAAAAAATTTAACATATATTTTTCCCTTCGATCAGTTACAGATCCCCACCCTGATTAGTATTGAATAACTACGCTATTTGGTAATGAGTCACTATGCAGTGAATCAGAAGTAAGTGAATTTTATGAAGGCGATGTGTGGCAATGGTAACGCAAGTATGGAAGTGAGTGTGGCCTTTGGTGACTGGTTTGAAACAATGCAGGGCGTGAACCAAGGATCCCTAATGTCACCGTGTCCGCTGAATATTTTATACATGAAGATGTGCGAGAGATACATGTAGGGATATTGCCGGTGTAATGGTTGGAGACGTAAACGTGTAATTTTCATCGTACGCGGATGATGCTGTCCAAGAGCCCTTAAGGATCTCAAGGGACAGTCTAGGTAGATATATATATAGTCTCTTAGAAGCAACAATAAGAATGGACTAAAGGAAAAATGCTTCAAAGGACAAATATGGTGTTTTGACATGGCGAGTGGGAGGAATGGTTGTATACCGAGGGAAAATTATGAAATGACTGAAATGGAGGAGAATGAGAATTTTGTGTTTAATTTCCGAAAGTTAGAGAAGAATTGGAAGGATAGATGATGAGACCATGAAGCATGCCAATGCTAGAAGGAAATCGTAGGTATCATATGGAGGGCATATCTCAATAAATGCGTGTGTGTGCGTGTGTGTATCTAGGAAAGCGAAGATTGCAATATCCAAAAGTGCATTCCTCCCTGCTTTACTTTGTGGCAGCAAAATCTGGGTGTACCGGGATAAGAAACAACTTAGGCAAAATGCATTGTGAATTTGGTACCATAGATAAATGTTAAAGTAGGGTGCTAGGATTGAGTGGGGAATTGAAGAATGTGAGTCAGGTTCTGCAGTGATGGAAATGTACGAAAGGAGTATGCTTCGTTGATTTGGCCATGTTACGAGAATGGATGAGAATCGCATAAATAAACAGATGCATGATAGTAGAGTGAATGGTGTGAGAGGTAGGGGCGAAAGTCATGGGCGAATGTGATAGAAGTAGAGACTCTTACCTCAAAAGGAAATGACCCGAGAGTATGACTCTATGTACGATACATTAAGTTTATAAAAAATATAGCTCGGAGCAGTGTATGAAAAGGGCTTATCAAATGTTTCCACGAGTGCAAAATGAAGGCACTCGTTTAACTTGGACTATTAGTGGCTAAAATTTAGGTAGTGAAATTCTGTAAACAGTATAATGAAATATACCTTAAAAAATTCACACAAATTTATCCATAATATTCAAAGGGCACAACGGACGTACTATTCCACAGAAATATTATTGGTGGGACGTGTTCCATCGCGATACGGCATCGTCGGGTACAAATATCTAAACGGGGGGGTTGGGTTTAGATTCCAAAATATAAGGAAAGTGACACCAGTTGGTTCTGGAGGAGAGTGGATGTGTGGAGAGAGGAGGAGGCAGGAGGGGAAAGGGAGCGTTTGACGGAGAAACAGCGAGAGGTGGCGTATGAGTGACTCTTTTTAGGCCAAATGGTTGAGTGGAGGGTTGCGGTGGAGGGGGAGGTTTTTGACAGCTGTTTTAATCGACGGTCAGTCGTGCAGAAAGTAATCTGGGGATGGGCGGGGAAATGTTTGTTCCTTGTCTGCAGCTCAATTTGTCTCTCCACTTAAGTTCTAATCAATTGCATTTGTTCTAGTGCGTCCATCATTAATCCCTTCGGAACAACATGCAATGTTTCCGGTATTAAGTCACTCTCATGGTGTTCCCTTAAGTGAAGCCTGAAGTAGTTGAGTCTATCACGCATTGTACTTTTTCCGAAGTTTTTCGAAACTTCTTTCAGGAAAATAAATACTTTGGGCACCAAAAGCCAATGATCGAATTCTGCTTATTTTTAAATTAAAAAAGAATGCCCCCTCGATGGTATTATCGAAAAATTGCTCTTTCCATGATGTACCAATTTTATTACTGCAGAGTATCACACGTGGAGCGGTGCTATGGAGACGGGGCTCGTAGGATGGTAGGCTGGGAGACATCAAGATGGGCCTTCGACCCTCTCTCTCTATGCTCGGTCTTCTCCTGGGATTGTTCCTCTTCCCAGGGTTTTGTGGCACCCAGAACTCTGACTTCCCATCCTGAAAGGCCCGGGTTTGAATTCTACATCTACGCAATACTCTGCAAGCCACCTCAAAGGTGCGTGGCAGGGGGAGAGTTGTCACCAGCATGCACTACAAGTTATATGTATGCAACCAATGCTATGGTAACTAGAAGAAGTATTTCTGTTTAACGCGCTTCGACAGCTAAGGTCATTTCGCATTTATACTGTCTGCATCACGTGCAGAAGACAGGGGCAGCAGCACTCGGACGAATCGGAAGATCACCCCTATCCAAACTCGAGCCGAGCCCAAAGATGCATAACTTCGACGACTTATAGGGAACCGGTGATTCCATCGTGGGGCAGGCCGTTGCCATTCTAGTAACTATTTTTATTTATCTATTTTACAAATAAATAAACGCACAGAGATGCAAGAGTAATGCAGGAAGCATGTAACACGTGACGTTGGTACCTACAACGTTGCAGATTAAGAAACAAGCATTAGGGCGCATATCAACTAATTGGCTACAGTATCTATCGACAAACCTAGCTTGAAGTTTCATTGGAAGCTATTTTGATCCCTTACCGATCGCGGGGAAAATGACATTTTAAACCTCTCTGTCCTGCAGTCATATTTCCCCAATTTTATTCCCAAGGTTGTTGCAGAAGGCTAGTGACACTAACAAAATCATCATTACGGCCTTCTACACCTTGCCGATCTTCTCTGCACACGTTCTGACTCAACTTGTTAAGCTTACCTTATAAGGATCCCAAATACCCGCAAGGCATTCCAAGTGGGGTGCAATAACGGAGAAATAGCTGATTTCCCTATCTTTGTCGTCACACTTGCCAAGTAATCTTTTAAAAAATCCCTTTTTACGATTAGCTTGACCTGCAATTTCCCGAATATGTTTACCTCACGATAGATCATTATTCAGTATTACTCCGAGGTATTTAACGGATTCCACAGTCTATAATTGGCTCTACTCATGAGGAGAGTTTTCCTTTTTCATAAATTCATTATAACACTTTTTTTTATTTAATTCCAGTTTCCACGCATCGCACCACTCTTGAATTGCCTCGAGGTCCTTTGTTAGCAATTGCTTATCTTTAAATCTATGGATTTCCCAATACACTACAGCGTTGTCTGTAAATAATTGAAGGTTATTGTCAACCACTTCCCTAATATTGTTAATATATAGCAGGAACAAAAGTGGGCCTATAGCACTCCCCTGTGAGACTCCCGATGTGACTTTAACTTAATTAGAGGTATCGCCGTTTAATGCAACCCTTTCTACGCGATTCCTTAAGAATACTTTAATCTTTGGAAATTACTTCGTCCTGTAAACCGTAAGGTTTTAATTTCATGAGTAGCTTTCTGTAGAAAACCTTTTCGAATGCCTTTTTAAAATCAAGAAAAACTGTTTCAACTGAAACTTTATCTTCCTCCGAGTTTCAAATAACGTGGGCAAAAAGTGGTAATTAAGTTTCTAAAGATCTTCCCTTTCTGGATCCGTGTTGCGTTTTTGTTTACAAGTTCTGCATATCGAGGTGTCTCATAACTTAACTAACAATATATGGCCAAGGACTTTGCTCGAGATGTAAACGATATCGGTCGATAGTTCGATGACTGTTCCTTGTCACCGCTTTTGAATATGGGAGTGCCATTAGCAATTTTCCAGTCCATGGGTACTTTGTGTTCGTTGATGGATTTACTAAATATATTCTGAAAGTAGGGTGCTATTTCACAAGCTAATTCTCTCTACGCGCGGGCAGGAATTTCTGCTTGACCTGGGGATTTATTTTGACCTAAAACGTTTAACAATGTTTTCTATACCGTGAGTGCAAATGTCGATATGCGGCATCTTTTGCTGGAAATGTTGGTTTACCGTGACGGATGTAATTTGTGATGACTCGGTGAACACACTTCGAAAGTAGGAGTTTAATTAACTGGCCTTTCCGAACTGCTTGTTAATAATTCGCCATTTTCATTTCGTTTGAATTCCTACTGTGGGGGAGATTTTTCAGCATGGTGCCTACTTGAGTATTACAGTGAAGAGAGCATTTCTAATATAGCACCCCGTCCGTCTGATTGGACTTTCGTCTGTGATCTCCTCCGAGTCGTTCGATGAGACGTCGAGTTTCTCTCCACCCTTCATCCATTCCCCCAAACAATCCTCTTCCCAAACCTTCTTCCCCTTCGTGTCGTCGCACCCCCACGTCACCAACTAACCCAATCCGATTTGTGATTTGCTCTTCTAAAAGTAAACCAATGAACCCATGGAACAATTTTATAGACTATCAAGCTCCATTCAGCAAGAACACCAAAGAGGGTGAAATTCGTCACGAAAAAATCACTTGACTTGACCGGGATTCGAACCCGGATCTCCCAATTGTCGATCAGGTCGCAATCCTGCAACATGTATTATACTACACGCTATTAAAGTTAGTGTAACTACGACTATTGACGCATTAGCATAAATCGCTAATGCTTGTCAGGAAGCGAAGCCCTACAAGCATGCACTAGATATTTTACCAATGCTAGAGGGGCCGTTAGTATTTATGTATTTTGCAACTCTTGACTTTAAAAAGGCATTTGATAAAGTTTCCCACAGTAAGCTACTCATGAAATTAAAATCCTACGGGTTAGACGACGACGTAATTTCCTGGATTAGTGAATTCTTAAGCAATCGCGTGCAAAGGATTTTATTAGACGGCGATATCTCTTATGAAGTGAAAGTCACATCAGGTGTCCCACAGGGAAGTGTCATAGGCCCACTTTTGATTCCTTTTGTACATAAACGATATCGGTGAAAAAGTTGACAGTAAGCTTAGATTATTTGCAGACGACGCAGTGGTGTATAGAGAAATCCGTAGCCTTAACGATAAGCTAGCGCTAACTAAGGACCTCGAAGCAATACAGGAGTGGTGCGATGCGTGGCAGCTAGAATTACATCTGAAAAAATGCGTTGTAATGAATTTTTGGAAACGGAAAAACGCTCCTTGTAACAGCTATTGCATAAACAACAGCAAATTAGAGACTGTAGAATCGGTTAAATACCTCGGAGTCAAACTGACTAATGATCTTTCGTGGAGTAAACATATTCGAGAAATTACTGGTCAAGCTAATCGTAAATTGGGATTTGTTAAAAGAGTACTTGGCAAGTGCGACGATAAAGTTTGGGAAATCAGCTACTTCTCCCTCGTTATTTTATTTTTTATTTGTTTTATTATTTTAATATATTTATTTTACGTATATTACGTTTATTATTTTATTTTATTATTATTTTTCCCACGAACGATAAGGGACCATAACAGCTGCCAATGAGACTTTTATCTAGGTTTGTCGTTAGGTAGTGTCGCTCTTAGTAGTAGTAAGCACTAATACTTGAATCCTTATCCGTTACCTAGTACTAACAGCACGCCGTGCATGTTTTCTACATAAGTTTCGAGTCTCTGTCCATTTGTTTAGTTGCAAAATACATATATATTAACGGTCCCTCTCCATTGTGAGCGCATTTGTAGAGTAGTGCATGCTTGTGAGGCTTCGCCTCTTAACCAGAATTAGTGATTTATACTAATGCACAATTAGTCGTAGTTACACTAACTTTAGAGTATAGTGCAATGCATGTTGGTGACTACTCACGCCCTGCCACAGACCCCTGAGGTGGCTTGTTGGGTATTTTGTAGATGTAGATGTATACATAAACGGACAGACATTCAAGAATTGTGCTGAAAACATGCACTACATGCTGTTAGTACTTGGTAGCAGATAAGGATACAAGTATTAGGGAGTACTGATACTACTAAGAGCTTCACTACCTATCAACAAACCTAGTCAAAATTCTCATAGGCAGTTGCTGTGATCTTTTATCGTTCGCGGGAAAAAGAACATTTTAAATCTGTCCGTTCTGCAGTCTACTTCCCTAATTTAATTCTCATAGTCTGATCTACCGTAGTATATCGGATTCCGTAAAAAAAATTATTTACGTCATCAGTGAATAAATTGTTTTGGAACTTACACAATAATTCAAGTCTAAATTTTAATCTAGGTGGCTTGGAGGGTATTTTGTAGATGCAGATGATCAGTCTCTCACCATTTTGTCTGGGTGCACATAGTTGTTGATGTAGAGGACGTTGGTCCACCAGTTTTGCTGACAGTTATCTCTTTCCCTGTTCATGGTCGCATTCCAAAATGGTCCGGAACCCAACTTATTCAAGAGGGATGCATAGAACAGGACAACGAAGAGGACAGTTGGTGTCAACCTGAATATAAAAAGATTTTTAAAAATGTTGAGGATATCGTGAAAAACAAGAAAGTTAGTACGCAATGCAAAGATTACCAATAAAAATATTTAATACATATACTTTGCTTCTTCAATGAATTCTAGTCGCAGAACGCAGTGACCTCTTTCACTCCTTGTTAGTCTCAGCCTTCTCCCTCGGCTGCTTGAAACAGGCTGGAAACTCAAGGTCAAGTACATTCCCAGCTGAATAAAAAATGAAATGGAAATCATCCGCTGATGTTTACTTTCAGTGGTATGATAGAGGATGCCATCAGTCTAATATTTATGACCGTATAATGATCCACCTCTGAAAGCGATAAGCTGTGTATTCGCGTGCATAGGGGTGGGCTACATTCCTCCTCCACGCAATCCACTCAGATAGTCTTCCAGGTTGTTACGCAACACTCACCGAAGTGTATCCTAGATGCCCTACAATACCTTACTACAGCTACCGAGTACAAAACATCGCGTCCACCGATAACAACATGAAGCGAATAACTTTTTTGCGAATCCCGATCGAAGTTAAATCCGTCATTGGTTAATTTTGTTCTCGCAGCATTCAAAAGATTCCGCTCGATGGCGTGCGTGCGTGAGGACGACGTATCCCGTGCGTGTTTCTCATGTGATGTGCGCAGACGCGCTCGCACTCCGGATCCTCTGCGCATGCGCGTCTACGCGAAACTTTCCTTCCATCTTTGAGACAAAAATGGATTCATTTTTTTATTTTACCTCGCTCATTTTAACTTGCCCTGTTTTGTTTTGTTGGTTTGTCTGGATGGAATCTTGTAGTAATCGAAATCTACAACCTACTTCCCAATGTTCGATCAATGCTTAAATTTGGCACAATTACTTGCTCTCCTAATTACTTACTCATCCAGAGCCTTGAAAATGGCAGAAAAGTCTTCTGCCGAAACGTCGTTTACCATGGAGAGCCTAACTAGTTGGGAAACCCGAGAAGAACTAATCAGTTAATTACTCTCGATGACAATACATGAATCAGTCATTAAATTCACTAATTAACAAGTTAATCTACTAGTAAAATTATTTTTTTTACATTTTATTCTTTGCTCAAAACTTTGTTTTGACGAAATCGGTGAGCACATAGTATAAGCACGATGAAGAAGAAGACAGTCGCTCATTCCGAAGCAGCAGACGGCAGCGAGGAAAGTTGAAGGCAGGTCGCTGTCGCCCCCTATATATAGCAACCGCGAATTTGACAATTGTAGAAACCTTGGTCAAATACAATTAAGAATAAATAAATACGTGTGGAAATAAATAAAGTCATTCCTGTTTATGGTTAATTCAATAAGTACCGACAAAGTGCTTAAATTAGATGAAAATGGGGCTCCTGTAGGCCCCTCTGGCTTAAGAAAGTAAACACTTGGATTGATCTGCATCGTTAACCGCCATACCTTCTCGTAATCGGGGTCTTTGGAGCAGCATCGGATTCCCAGGAGGGGGGAAAGGGGGAACTCCCCCCCAAGAGGTAAGGTGAGCAAAAGGAAAAGCATTGTATTTGATGGTAAACTTCATTGTGTGCAAACAAGTAACCACATTCATAAGCTAGAAAAACATTTGTGCCTCTCCAACGGGCATAAATTGTGTCTTAGTCTATCCCACTTTTGTCTTACCACCGTCTCTTGCAAAGCCACTTTTACCATCCCCTAAAGAGTAAAGGATCTCTGGCAACCAGGAGTCACTTTGTTTCAAACAGCCTCCCCTAACACCTTAAAAAATTACGGGCTGACTTCCCTTTTAGTTGGTGCGGCTTAACGCACGGCATTTGTTTAGTTTGTTAGACAAAGGATACTGTTGCAGGCTTAACTTTGTGGAAGTTATTTTCTACGGAAGAATTAAAATGCCTTAATTAATTCCATTTTCGTTATTTCTTGTCGAAACCCGGGTGGTGGCAATAAATCATGCAAGTGGCATCAACAGAGGTATTTTAATTATCCCGTAGCTAGTTAGATGCCAACGACAGCAAAGTCAATTCTTTGTAGCATTTATAAATTAGTAGTATTTGTAATATTAACCACTAGATGTGTGTATAGCAATGTTCTGCATGTTTGCATGTTCATTTACGTATCACTCTCCCAGTTTCCGGTTGGACTGTGCACTGTTCTCCTGACTGCTTTGGCCTGCGCCTAGCGCCAGGGGTAGCGTACGAGGTCCTGAATTGTACAGGGACGAGTGCTGCATGCCTGGTGTGGAATCACCCCGTGCCACACCCTAGTGGTGGTTTGCACGGTACTTAGTAGATGTAGATTTCGTTGGCTCTTAAAAGGACCTTTCATCCCCGCAAATACATGGTACAAGAGGAACCACTGGCCAGAGCTTGTCTAACGTACATCTCCGGCATGATCTCTAGAATACTGACACTGATACAATATCACGACCATTCGCAAGCCCAAAGGCCAACATCAGAGACATGGTCCTACGAGCTAAATACCCGATTGAACTGAAGACCCCATGGAGTATTTCGCGTTCTCTGTAGTGGCGGCATACATCGGGGAGACTGCCCGAACCGTTGCAACGCGCCTCAATGAGTACCGGCGGACCATGAGGCTTGCACAACAGGAGAAACAGGCTGTAACGGAGCATGTGCAGCCATTGCATAAACTTTGATAGAGCAAAGTTTTTGTGCCGTTCCTCCAGCTATTGGGACCGACGGACCACGGAAGCTATTGTGATCCAGATCCAGTGAAAAGATAATATTAATCGCTAAGCAAGTCATGGCTGCCGATCCTGAAAGAAGCCAAACTTAACGAGGGAAAATTGGCGCCAAAATTCTAACCAATCAGAAGACACTAGAATGAGAACCGGAGCGATATATTGATTCAGCTAACATTTTCCCGATTTTATTATTATTTTTCAACATTTTACTAACGGAGAAATAATATAAAATTGTATAGAATAAAATTCATAAGCTCGAAATATTCTTGAACTTTACAAATAGGATCACGTTTCGTCATATTTACGGGAAGCACGTCTCGGTTCGGTCCTGCGAAGTGTAGAAAATTCTTTCTCGGAGGTTTCCCATTCTGGATAATTTAATCTCAAAACGACCAAATATTGACCGAAATTGCTCTTGACCTCACTCATTCCGACCAAAGTTGCAGGAAGTATTTTGTTTGACAATATTGCAAGCCATGCTCTATTTTTTTGCAAAATAAGAATCCATTGCCCTAGTTACGGGAGTAAGAAAAACTGAGCTTCTTGTAAATTTGTTTGATTTGCCCTCCATATCTCCGGACATATGATACTTATATTAGATCACAATTGCTCTTTTGAAAGAAAAATCAACAAAGCATAAAACTATGACGTCATTTTTATTTAATTTTGCTATTTTTTGCATAAAAATTTATTTTGAAAAGTTAAAACGGGTTTTTTTCTCAAAACACGCACCCCTTCGATCTGCTATTTTTTTTATATTGATTAGATCCTTAGCTATCCATTCTTGAACTTTTGCTATAGTAATTTTTCTTTTAAAAGACCACATCTCTCTAGTTTATGCCGAATTTCTAAGCAGGTTGGTTGAACAAAAATTTTTATTTTACTGCGAAGAGCAAATTACAAATGATTTAGTGATAAATAGCATCGAACTACTCACAGACATTGCGTGAAATGAACGCTATTAAAAAGAGAAGATTCCAACACCATTAGAGCCACCGCCGTTCGTATTCTTAAGTTTGCCATTGATTCCAGAATCATTTCATCATATTTCATCTATCTCCTATGCTCCAATTCAGCGAATTTTATGCGGTTTTAGGTCGTAGTGTATCTTATGGGCGTTGAACTGCGTTCTTTAGTATATGTAGCCATTGATGCTGTATGTGATGTAGGTAATCACCTACTTTTTTCTTTCGTTTAACAACATAGTTTTTACTGTGATTTTTGCTGCGATGATTTTTCTGTGGGAGCTCAGCGCTCTCCAAATATCAATTCATCTTCCAGAATTAGAGCCAAAAGTCGCAGAAAAAATAGGGTTAAAAAGATTGGTCATCTGTTTTTGGTATTTTTGAACCTGAGCCACCACTTCGAAAACCATGAGAAAAATCTTGGTTATAATTAATACGTAAATACACGAACAACATATATGTATGTAAAAGTGATAGCTCTTTCAAACAAGGTATGGAAAAAATAAAATTTCATACAAAAACAGCTCCGAAGTTTTCAACAATAATATACAGACTTTGAATTCAGGATATTTATAATATGTACTGGAATCCAAATTTCCAAAACAATTGGTGTGATACGTTCCGAGGAAATAAATAAAAATATATAAACAACCTTTTGATGTTTATGGTCGCTAGGGATCACCATGACAACCATAAATTTGGGAAACAGTATTTTTGCATGCCAAGCATTACAACAATGCCCTCGGCTCTAAAGCGCTGGGGGCATTTTTGACTGTCTCATTCGGCTAAGCCCCTTTTCAATTCGCACTCGTTTTATTTTTATCAGTGAGGTGTTCCTAGCATTTAAATTTAATAATTATATGAATAGTATATAATCAAATTGATAAGAACGTGCATATCATGAGTGACAGCAATGCGTTTGTCCGTCGGCTTGGGAATTAGCACGCGTTCCAACGCACCAGCGGAAGAGTCACGTGGTCTGATGCTGGAACAGTCCTCTCTCCCGACCGCGCACCTCACTCGCACGCCATGCTCCTTATTTCGCCCATGGTGCAACCAATCAATGGTCGACGAGCAGGTGAGCGGTGGCGCGCGACAGATCAATCAGTGTGCTCCCGGCGCGTGAGCACACTCTGATTATACCCTTTGAGTGAGCAATATTACTCCTACGTGAGCGAATGCTCCCGCTCTCGCTCGTTAGTGTGGTACCTATGGCAAGGGGATTCGACCCCTTTTAACCTTGAGGGGACAAATGTCGGTGTTGCCATCGACGTAAAATGAAACTCGCTATATAAGGCGCGGCATGAGACTCGAGGCGTCCTTTCTCGAAAAAAATAACAATAAAGCCTCCGGTTAATCGTCTGCGCCGTAAAAAAAGTTGAAAGAAATCACTCAAATCATCGGGGAAGAAATCACTTCGGAGACGAAATTATCTTCCTGGAATAATATGATCTTCGAGTGCGTAATTTAACGCGTTTCGTCATCGGACGCAACGGAGCTCTCTTCCCCGGCCTTATGCGTGATTGCTTTTGAGGTAGCACGCGTGTAATAAAAAGCAAATTTCAAGGTTCTCTTACGGCAGTGCCGTGTGCGAATCGTGTGTGTTCTCGCGGCAGCGACACTTCTGCTGCTCCACGGAATCGGGAAATGGCGGTTACAACTCCCGCGTTACAATCACGACGAGAAGGTCAACCTGACTGCTCCAGCGGGAAGGTGAACGGAGAAGTGACATGCTTTGCATTAGCATTCGTAATTTCATAAAATACTTAGTACTTCCACATAGTTAAGCATTTTAATTGCAAGACGCGTTTCGCCGATAAACGGAATCATCACGTTGGAAGTCTACGAAGTGAAACCAACAAAAGTAAAGTTCATAGACACTGCGTGATTGGACCAAATACGTGAGTGTTCGTTCTCTTTAGCCGTGGGGGTGCAATAATAGTAAACCTTGCAGTAGAACCACAAAAAAGAAATCTTTCGCAATTCTGGAAAAAAATCATCATTTCTTCTGGGGTGCCTAGTTTCACAGTTTCTTGATGTAAACTTAAATGTATTTCTTATAGTGAAATAATTGCTATTATATTATTACCTTGAGAATTGGGTACTGGTTTTGAAACCAATGAATGATACTTTCAATAGCGTTTTCGTCAATTTGCCAGTCTGAAGAGCGAGATTTTTCTTCAAGTGAGTATTTCAAATAACATTATATAAAAGTATTGAAACTGACAATGAGTGTGATTTTAAACTCCTAATTTTGTATCGATCAAACTACAGATAAGTATGTTTGATACGACTACACCGTTAATTGGCATTATACCTGCATGTGAACTTTTTTCTTTAAATAAATAAGTTAATAAAGGACAAATCACATGAAATATCAGTCATATTTTATTTTTAAGGAATCTGATCGAAAAGTTACACCCAATGAAGCTTATTTTTACGTAAATTTGATCCTTTTTTCTGTTTGAGACGACTCAAGTAAGTTTTGAATCGTGAACTTGATCTTTGGTATTAACGAGATAAGTAATCTCGATGGTTTTCACCGGACAACATCTGAAAACTGGCAAAAAAAGCAGAGCAGAAATAGAGTAATATTCTAGGTGAGAACATTTCTTCTATAGAATAGGTATTCTAATGGATGTTACTATGGCTCCCATTGTTTATTTTCATTTAAACTACTTAGTGGCTAATTTCTTTAGCATTCGTCAATTCGCCAAATTATTTTGGGGCTTGCTACGCAAATACTGTGAATTCGATGGCAGTCAAACTATAATACAATAATACTCTAATCTTAGCATGTGCTTTCTTCAAGTTTTAGAGTGGTAACTTACTTAGTTCAATGTTGTATTTATTTTCGCGGAACAACAGTGTGTCCGTTTTCACTGTTTGGAGAGAGATCTGCGAAGCACACCATTGGCTTTGTTGTGAGTTCAGGACTACGTACCTACAATTCAAGTATTTTCAAATATATAGAAGTGAAGGTGTATCGTATTGCGACACCGACAGCGAAGAAACCAAAGGGGATAGTAAGTTCCGGGAGCCCGCATCTCCGACTTAACTAACGGTGAAGGATGGCAAAAAATTGGCATAAATAAAAATCGCTTTGCAAATTACTTGTTGCAATCAACTAGGGTTTAGACGAGCTTAATTTCGATATTCGTTTCCTAAAAATCGATCCAGGCGTTCTCCGAATAATAAGTCTCAAACTCAGGGTTTTTCTCCGCAGAAGGTAAATGCACCCACCCAGACGAATCCATAACACGATTGCTTTAGAATTTTAAACATGATTCATTTATTTTATTACAATTGTCACGGACCAGTGACCAATTTATTTAGTTGAATTTGTAAAATATATAAAATTGTGATAACGTAATATAAACCTCGCAGTTTTTCTCCTCCCCTACGTCGTTACGTCGGAAGCTCTAATAGAGTATTTGCACACTTTTGGAAAGTGACATCTAAAAAATCTATCGATACTTCAGACACTAAATTTTCATTCTGACGCTCGAGAGGCTTCTCGTTAATTTTTTATAAGCTAATAAAATCTAATAAAATATTATTGCGCCGAAACAATGGTCCGCCATTTTTTGTAGGCTCTGACGTCATCTCCCATAGTCGACCATTTGTTGATTTGGAGATTGTGTGACTGTGTAGTCTTAGCGTGCGGACGAAACTTTAGCTATTAATTAGCAAATATCGAAATAACTTCGAAAAGGCAAATACTATTTCACTCTCAACGCACAGATAGGCTATTTCGCTTCTGCTAATATGGGAGATGACGTCACACTACGAAGAACCAACGGTTGGGCGTTTAGACCTAGGTAATTTCGATGCTAAAACAATGCATATTAAAAGCTATTTATTAAATTAATTACTTGGAATTATACCTTGGTATTTCGTACGTGGCATTTCGAAACCTAACACTACTCGCTATAATAAATTTCAACAAAATACCTCACTTACGCAAATACTCTATTCAACTGTTAGCAGCTGCAAATATGACTTAGTAGTCATATTTGTAGTCCCCGTAGTTTTTATAACACTCTTCTTTCGAATGAATTCTTTAGGCGTAGGTCATCTCCGTGAATATCATATATATGTTCAGTATCCTTCCGCATCATCGCTTCGGCTTGGTTTCGTGATGCGTCTCCTCGAAATAATTATTCCCATCTTATTGGCTCATTTTTTCTACTAACAGTGATTAATAACGATGTCAATTAAGTCAACTTATGAAGAAATGATGACCTAATAGACCTTGCGTGGAAAACACTAAAAGTAGTACCGCGGTACTTGTCTACCAAGTGAGTCAAAATTAGTTCCGCCCGTCAGCGAACTATTCCTTGGGACTAGAGATGATGGGCCACTCCGAAAATTACCTCGGTTGATTTCGTAATTCACCGCGCCCCTTTGCAAATTGCCGTAATTTTCTAGATTATTCACCAATGTTTGAGATAATTTTTCATACAGATAAATGTCCAACGTTCTTTTAAGCCAAGTTCACAATTCCGACGTGTTTAATTATAAATTGAGGCATGTACAACTCATTTTTGGAATATTTTACTTAAATGATAACATTATAGAGTAATACAATAGAATATTCTTCTTGAAAATTTCTCATACTTTGACAAAAGAAAGCCAGATTGCGTGTTGCTGCCGTAGTTCTTTTTACAATTTTAAAAATTTACAATAAATTAATGTTGCATCATGTATGGTTTAAACATCGTTATTCCCTTCCTATTGCTATTGAGTTTGTTATTTAACCATGCATTCATTCAAGTATTCTACCAGCTGATTGGTAGGTTCTTGGACAGTCCCCATTCTGCATCCCAACCTCACAGAAACTGACTCGCTTTCCCTCCTAATGATGTCCCACCATTAGATCCCTCTTAAAATTCTTCATATCTTCTACCTCCTCTCTTATTTCGTCCAGAATTCCTATCCTCTTCCTTCCTCTTCCACGCTTTCCCAGTGTTCTCCCCTCTATCACTCTCTTCAACATGCCCTCTCCTCTCTAAACCTCCTCCATCCATCTCTTCTGCCTTCTCCGAACCTCTGCCACAAGCCTCCTCTCCTCTCCGACCATATCCAACACGGGTCTATCTGCCAAGCAATCCAAAAGTAGTACCGCGGTACTGTGCACCAAACGAACCAAACGTAGTACTGCACATCACCGGAGTTATTCCTCGGAACTAATAGTCCGTGCGCTAGCGTTAAAAGCTAAAACGAAAAATCAGTGGGCGGCGGATATCGGATTTTTAGTTCAAACTGAACTATACACTGTCTGTTTCAGTGAATGAATCACTTATTTCACTCAAGTGAATAGTTCCTTATGAATCGTTAGTTCACCCATTGTCTGTCGAATGCATTCGCCTCTAGCGTGCGGCCACTATGATCGAATCGATCTTAGTGGCCGCACATATATGATAAATCGATCACAGATGTGGCTCATTCAGGATGAGATTCAGTAATATATTCATCATATAATAAAATTTGCTACTTTTCTACACTTTTATTTTTTCAAACACAGTACGCGTTTCACCAATTGTATGGCATCTTCAGGTGTAGTAGTTTGTTTACATATATTATATTGTTGTCATTTTTAGATACAGAACATTAAAATTTGATTTTCAAGAAAAGTTTACATTTAAAAAATGCAAAAAGGAAATGAAACAAAAATGAAAAGGAGGGTCAAAAAATAAAAACATGAAAATAATAACAACAAAAATTTACATACAATGCTTGGGAAAAACAATGAAATGGTTGGTATGAGAAAGGTCAACGTTTTTTAACGAAAATTTTCCAGAAATTAGTGGGGAGGTATGTGTAAAACTCTGCTCATTGCATAGATTTGGAGAATGCCTGATAATTTCAATTTTTTATAACGCATCCATTTTCAAACCTTCTAGCATCATTTTTTAGATTCATGTAATGTTTGAGCGAGAGACAAAAGCGCTCTCAGGCAGTGGAGCTCTGAAAGTGAAGGGCAACTCATATTTAGATATGGGTATAGAGTATGATTGCTTGTGAATTTATATTCCATACACGCTGTGGAAAATCTTATAATGTCATTGATAGTTTAAATAAGTGATTATTCTACCCCGTGTGCAGTTTCTATTTACGAGTCTGTGAAATCATTTTATTCTCTCCAATTATGGCTTAAAACATCCAGAGTTGCAAGTTGAAAATCCTCTGCAGTGAATGCAAAAATCAATTCCACGGTAATTGTGTTTTACATTTCTAAGGACGACTTGGATTACACTTAAACTGAAGAGTAAATGTCGCGTTTTCCTCCCAGAATTCCCTCCTATGTGAGAAGGAAAAGTATAACGGCACTTTCCTCCGCTGATTCCGGATATCGCAAGGTCATATTTATGCTTGAAGAAACCAAAAAAAGTCAGAGAACGTATGGAAGTGGATCTTAATAATTCATTTAACTTTGTGGATTAAATTGATGACAGTAAAACATTTTTGGAGGATCACTGTACAAAGATTGATCAGCACTTATAAATTATCGATCAGCTAAGACAGAAAAAAACATCCTTGAAAGATCGTGTGGCTGCATTGGAAAGGCGTGTGTAGCATAGAGTTATTAAGGTACTATATACTCTAAGGTGTGTAGTGATGGAAAAATCGATTTCGAAAAATCGAAAATCGAGTTTTAGTAGTCAAATATCGAGGAAATCGAGATCGAATTATGATCTTCGAGTTTCGATCCAAACTCGATTTTTCAACTTCGATCTTGACCATTTCGTACCGTTTCGCGATCAGAGTGCTGAGTATGATAACGTCATCCGTCCCATGTGAAAGACTTTTCTGTAAGGCCGGTAAAATTGGAAAGGCACGCTCTAGATCATCAAGAAAGTATCTCAATCAGTTGATCTTTCTTAAAAATTTGAGTTAAGCCGAATGGTTCCAAGCGGTGATCCCCAAACTTTAATGTACGTGCATTTGTAAATTTTTACTACAAATAATTCAAGAATGTATTCTAAGTACATTTTTAGGGATTTTTTATACTTTTCAAATATGTATTATGAGCGTTTTTCGAATGAATAATAAACATGCTTTTGTACCAACTGTATTTTTTCAAAAAAGAACCGTCGATTTTTTCGATAAATCGATCTTTTGGTTCAAATTTCGATTTTTGTTGAAAAGTCGAGCTTTCCATTTCGATTAAAAATCGATTGCTCGAAAAATCGATTTTGACCAACATTTTTCCATCACTAGGCGTGTGGATAACAACAAACAGAATTCCCCGTCAAATGTCTTGGAAATTCACGGAGTTCCACAATAACGCAACGACGAAGTGCTAGAAGTAGTTAAAAATATGCATCACTTGCCATAAAGATTACTAGTGATATGATGGACGTCTGCCATCGCATGGATAAGAGAGATAGAGTCTACTAGAAGCGATACACTTGCATTAGATACACAAGTAAACTGAAAAAGAATTATGACCGTTAGTTTCCATCTTTTCATTCACAAAAATCTCTATTCTTTATCTCGACATACTCTAATATAAATTAAGGAACTCACAAAAGAGCTAAAACCCACAATAGTTCAACCAAAGGATTGGATAACATAACATCAAATATTTCAACTGTTGACGGCTCTACTTGGTGGAATAACATATCGTGGGAGAATTTAAAATATTAAGTAGTATTCCACTATGATTTATGTTGTTATGATGTTACGCTTTTAAATGACTGTTCTATTTTTAAATTTTCTCCGTTCAACTCGGTGTTACACCCTATAGTCTCATCTCTCACCTTGACGGTTGTTTCCTCGCAATACCCTCACCCTCCATCCCTTACCCTCCACCCCCAGTTTCCCCTCCCTTTCTACTTAAACCCCCTCACCCCCTTTTTGATAATTGGGTATATATGTGGCGCACCTCCCAAAACTTTGAGAATTGTACCCTTGATAATGACGCTGCAGCGTTGAAACCGGTTGGGTTAATACATCATTGTGGAATACTACTAGAAATTTGTTTTAAATTCTCCCATAACATCAAATGTTGCAAAGTACATAAATGAAAAAATTGCTCCAGTGTTTACATTTATCGTAAATTTAAGCAAGGAATCAGGTATATTCCACGAAAAGTTAAAATCGGAGTTGTCTAAAAAATGGGATAGGGCTGATATATACAATTATGGAAAAATTTCTCTTCCACTGATTTTTATCTAAAATCTAGAAATATAGTGAAAACTAGGCTTTGAAGTTTCCTAAATAATGTCAAAATTTATATTAATAGGCCAATTTGGATTTCGGAAAGGCAAATGCACTGAAGATACTCTTTAAAAATTTTGCTCGGGCCTTTGTGAGGGATTTCATGGAAACAACAAAAATGCTGGCCTTTTTATTCACATAACAAAAGCATTCGGCTTGGTTGACCACACATTATTGTTAAAAAGACTAGAAGAACCAGGGATCAGAGGTGTACCTCCGTTTAGGAGCTATTTTCGTGGTAGGACCCAATGTGTGAAAATGAATGATTGTATAAGCAGTGAGGTACCACTTATTTATGGAGTAACTCAGGGTTCCGTCTTGGGCCCAATATTATTTTTAGTGTATGTTAGAATTTATGTACTCGTTTATTCGGTGGAGAATTGACTTCATTCTCTGATAATACAGAATTGCGATATTCGGCATCTGATACTAAATAATCAAGCACTGAAAATTCATAGTGATCCTCACAGATTTGATTTAAATATTGGTTTTTGGCTAATAGCATGTCTTTACGTCAAAAAACTAAACACTGCATTCACCTTAAAAATTTGCCATTTCCAGGTGGTTCCAGGTTACAAGTGTTCTCGTTGTATATTTTTGAATGGAAGTGATAAATGTATAAAAATAGCACACGTTGACCAAATTAAATATTTAGGAGAAATATTAGACTGAAATTGTAACAGGAAGCAGCATATTATCAAACTCAGATCAGAATTAATTTATGTTTTAGGGAAAATTATTTATTAAGGTTTAAGTGCACGTTCCCTGATATACGACCCTACGCTCGATATTAGTTTATTGGGCTTTTTTTAACTACGTGGCCTAATGCTGAAGCGTGTAAAAATTCATATCCATATTTTGCACCATATATATATATATATATATATATATATATATATATATATATATATATATATATATATATATATATGTCCACTTGCTAAAAGAAATATCTTCTGAGCAATGTGGGGCCAGATTCCTCAGCCACTTAAGAAAATGGTTATTTTTGCAAACAGACATATAAAATATTCTATGATGACAAATTTTACACCAATTCCCATGTATTTGATAACTCTATGTATCTTCTTACATATTTATTTATTAAGTATCCCAAACCATTATTCATTAAGTATTTTTCTATAGTAAAATGCACCAAATCAATGTATTTATCATTATGCTATTTTTAACACGAATTTGTGTTGATTACCTATATACCTATATGCTAATGCTCTTAAAAATACTTACTGCCGAATATTTCTAAAACAATCAATGGCAACCCCTACATAAGTTACTTTCAGGGGGGCCTAAGTACAATGCCATGTGGTTTAATTGAATAAGTGTATCATTCTGAGAGTGAAATAACATATTATTATCATTATTTAGGGTGGAGAGTGGCTCGTTCCTTATTAATTTGTTCACACCGGGGCTTTATTTTGAAATTCGGAATATTGAGTAGGAGAGGTATAAGAAGGGGTGACTATTCTGTACCTACTCTACATATATTTTTATTTATTGTATCGCGGACGGAGTTCAAGCGGTGATCGTAGCACACGCTCATTCGCCAGAATTAATGCAATGTCCCTGAAGACGCATTCAAACTTCGACGACCAAAATGTTGAATTAATTGGGCCGAGGGTGACTCTTCTCTCTACCTCGCCATTATCACCTTAAAAATCTAAAAAATCGGCCTCAAGTACATTTATGAACCATCGACTGTGATTACAGGCCTTAAAGAGAAATGATTGGAAAAATAATGCACCCGTTTACCACAGTTTTCTACATGCAAGTATCAAGGCCTCCATAAGACGGCTAGACTAAGAAAATCCTCTAAAAACTGCAATGAAGAAGCCATTTTCAGCTCTCACGATACCATATCACTATAAGGCAATTCACGAAAACACGCTTTCATCTTCAGTACACTGCCAGATAAACATCGAGAGCCAAGGGTTAAAATGGTAGCGTGGGGGTAAACTCGAGCCACTGACCTCACGTAGCGGAAAAATATCAGTTTCAGAGCGCTGACGGGCCGCTTGTCGAGTTCCAGCAGGAGGAAGTACGCGAGGAGGAAGGCTCCCGACGTGAAGAACGTGTCCACGACCAGATCACCGTGGAGAAGCCACAGCGCCGACGGGTTCCTATTGCCCTGCGGACACAAAGAGGTGGATTTATATAACATATATATATCTATCGGCCGATTGATTGCATGCATCGTGAGAATAGAACAGCATTATAAATACTCCGGGACTGGTCCCCTAGAGCAACTATAAGATACAGTGAAATTGCAGCGAGGTAATTAAGCAAATGATTTTGTTCAAATCAGAACACAAATGGAGCTTAGTAACAAAGAAAAAGAAATACAAGTGCAACTACCCTCAGTGAAAAACAGTAACTGTACATGTGATCCAATTGAATTCAAAGATAGGTATGGTTATGGCACAAGATATTCGTGAGGTAAAAATCCCTAAGGTTACAATACGTATGAGATTTGAAACAAAAAAACATTTTAAACAGTTAAAACAAATAACAGGAATGGACCATAAAACATTTTTTTGTCTAGAAAAAAATTAGTTATGAGAATTTAGTGCTGAAAAGGATTATTAAAAATTCCATACAATTTAGATCGAAATATTTGCCAACGAACGAGATTTCCTCAAATCAATTGTATTAGGATTCGAGAGTAGTAGTAGGTAGTGTGGTGGTGGCGGTGGCCTCGACAAACGAGACGAGAGAACACCTTGGAACACACGGGGGGACAAGAGACACGCGCTCTCGAGCGGACGTACAGTTGAAGAGCGCGCGCCAAACTCCGCAAACTCACCCTCTCGATCATGTCGGCGTTCATAATTGGGCCTTGGATGACGTTCAATACGCAGTGGCAGAGTATGATGAAGGCCATGGAGATGACGCGCAGCCCAAACATCGTGTTCAGGCCTCCAGCATTGCCCTTCTTCTGAGGAAGATTGACGAAAATCTTTCGCAAGGAAAAGCACGTGAAAATGTTTAACAGCAGACCTAAAAAGAAGGACGGAGTCAAAGAAACAATTAGCAAAAAATATATATTCCATTTTATCATCACACCGCATTTGGGAGGGAGCACTCATAGAAGGGGTAGTTTTATTGACGTAACTACAATCGAAGACACTCGTGATATATACATGAAAAATGAGGCATATATGTATTTCCAATAGTTCTCACCGAAATTACTGGCATACTTCCCGTCAACTTTCATGTCATTGGTACGCTGCATTTTAACGTCCCATATGGTGCTGGTAATGTTTAGGAGTAACAGGAACGCCGCGAGGAAACTAGAAAAGAAAGACAAAGTATGCCATGATTAATCAACGGAAATGCTTCCTTGAGAGAGAGAGAGTAATAATATAAGCATTAGAGAACATCCATCCGTGTGTGGCGTCTCCGTAGCAACTCAAGGGCATCGACCACCCAAATATGGGATTCTGACAGAGCCACGGATTGGGTCATTTTAATGCAACTTCCTCCATCTTCAAACAATTGATGAGCTGGCTACACATTTCACAACACTTTGCAAGCCTAAGATGGTCACGGATTGGAAAAATATGCCATCCTTTAAAATCCTGCAAAAGGATACATGCGCGTACAGGTTTTTTAATACATTGAGGTGCGATTATCGAAACTAATACATGATTTGTACAGACTAGAGATTGCTATCTCAGGATCCCTGAATTCAGAATCCCAGGTTCCTGTTAAACATGTCAATCCTGAAATCTTGGGATTAGGAATACACAGATTGATATTGTAGAGCCGTTTGCTAGCAGATGACGCAATAAGTTTAGTTGTATTGCAGGTGAATGAAATAATATAAGCAGTCTGAATTCACTGATCAATACATTGTATGTTAGTTCAGAAAATGAAGAAGGGAGTGTTGTAAACAATTGAATAATATTCCATAAAACTCCAAGTTCGGCAGTATGGTTTTAGATTTTATGCCCACGAGAGTAAAAACAAAAATTTAGATCAGAATCTTCAACTAATGATGAGTGGACTTCACAGCGTAGCATAAAATATTAAAATATTAAGAGTACCTATTATAATTGGTAAGATGAGATAACATTTGCCAATTTTATACACATTTTAGATACTCTGACTGATTATAACAAATGGAAATATCCCACAGAAATGTTCTTTGAACCATTGAAAAAGAAACTGCCAGAGTATGATATGTAGAAGAACATGATTTAGCACTTTCCACCAATAGTGCTAGTGAAATGGTTCCAGTTTTTTAGGCTAAAACCTACTGATTGTCAACTTCTTTTTTGCTCACGTTGTACAACTGGAGGTCGTTTTGCACAAATATGGGCTTATAGACGGGACTAAGAATGAATACGAGGACGAAAAAGCTTTTGGATGAACGGGACGATGAAGCTTTTTCCAGGAGCGATAAAACGGACGTAGATGACTCGTTTTGTAGGTGCAGCTCAGGCGGATCAGGAACAATCATTGAATTATTGATTGAAAAAAAATAAGCAAAGCTGTTCTTCTTTTCAGAACATCGGCCTCAAGAGCGAGAGATTCCTTCAGAAATATGTAACTGAACAATATGGAGAATAAAATACACTTTTATCGATATATAAAGATTACCTGGAATAATTGAGAGGAAAATGTTGAATGATATTTTTTAAAAGTTGCCAACAATTAATATGGCCTTAACTGAACTGAATGTCAATATATCATTCGATTACTTAGAATTTAAACTTTATTTGCATTTTTGCAGCAAAGCAACCAGTAAATATTTCTGAGGAAACTCTTCGCAGAAGAGATTCACGACAATTGAAATGTGAGTCAACTGTGGAATTTATGTTGAAGAAACTGAATGATGTGACAACAAAATCGAGGCATAAATGTGAGATATACCTTGGGGAATGAAATAAGGAAGATAAGAAATGAGTTATCAACGGTATTGATGTATAAGCACCACAGTGTACAGAATTTATTTTTTTGAACCAGCTATAAAAAAAAGTATGCAAATTCTTAATCAAAAATGTTTTCACTGAGTTTTTAGCAAGAATGTTTACATTTATTTTCTTATAGTATAGCAAAGGATTTATAGCAGTGTAACAAAGCTTCCTTCGGCACGCTGTGAGAAAGAGGATTTCCATCAGAGTTTGGACAGATCGAGGAGAAAATCAACAGTTTCTTCTATTCGAACTACTTACTAGATATTCCTCCCACACCAGCATAGAATCAGAATGGGCTTTTTTTATGAGCAGGGATGCTTTTCAATTTATATAGAACGGGAGAGAGTGACAAACTTTGCTCTTTCTGGGCATATTTTAAAACTTTGTGAAAGTTTTCTTTGAGGATTTACCTGGAGGTATTGTATTTTTCTCTTGAAATACAAATATTCGTTCAGTTTAAGGTGGTTTGAGCTAGGTATCACTTCGTGTGAAGTTCAATAAATTAGATCTCATCGGTGTACAAGGTCTCATCTTCCCAAATGATGCCACTTACCATTGCACTATTTTTCGAGAAACATTCCATAAAATGGAATTCATTTTTCTAGGGATTAGGCTCGCAATTCGAGATCACGACTCTGGCACAAAGATCACGCCGGAATCATGCTTAATTTTTATGATTTGTATACTATTAAAAAATCAATGTATGTACTACTCATCGTAGTACTTTTCACAAAATCGCGAAAAACCTTCGGTTTTCAAAGCGTTTTCATCGCATGGCGTGAAACAAACGAGTCAAGCTATTAATAGTCTCTCTCTCTCTTTAATATCCATGTATTATACATATGAATCTTTAGTCAATGACGAAGAACTTCAATCGTATATGTTTAACAAATTTTTGCAAAGTTTGTTCAGTTCGCGAGTTAAAGCTTTCTGTGTAACGTCACACCGCTTACTGTAAGCGACTATCTGACTGTACCTGCGCACTCTGTGTTGCACCTCTTGGATTTTCGGAGGAGGTGTGTCCAGAGAGGCCTCACCCGGATTTGGCCGCCCGAGTTCAAATCCGGGTGAAGCCACTCTACACTACTCTGGACGCCCCCTCCTTAAAAAAATCCTCGCGGTATGAATAACTGAGTCCGAACTTCGTGGACAATCGCCCAGGTGGCATCCCAGGGATAGGAACTGACCCCCTACTATCCTGAATGTGTGAATTTCACACGCCAAATGGCTAAGCAAAGGGGTGAGCTCTCTCACCTATCAAAAATCAACCTCCGGGTTGAAAATATGAGTGAATGCATGTGTACAGTTACAGCGTACATTCTTAGTGCCATTCATCGCAACTAGATTGAGAGCAGAGCAGTCTGGTAAGTGAAGTTTGAAACACTGGAGTGGAGTCCTCTTGGCCTCCGTCGAGAGAGAACGTCGGATCCCACGATTTCATGAACAGATTCCTACTTTCATCGAAAGGATTCATTCATTCCAAAATGATGCACTCTCTTCTCCCAACTTCAGTCCCTCTCCAGCCCCTCTCCGGTCGGAACATTGCCCGCTCCCCCCCCCCCCCCCCCCAATGGTAAATGGGAGAAGAAAATCAGAGCAAGTACTACATGCATACACGAGGTGCACTCAACACGGCATCCCACCGAAGACAGCGCGCCCCAAAAATACTCCAAAGCCAATAACGCGGCCGTAGATATCCGCAGGAATCTGCAACTTCGGCTTCATTGAAAGACAGCGTTCATCGCGGAGATACTTTATCATCTCTTCACAACTGAGCGTAACACAACACCAATTATTCGGATCACTTGGGACCGGACCCCATTTGGATAATTGAATGTCTTACGAAAAACGGTAATTTCTTTGGAAAAAACTAAATGAATTTATGCGCATTAATTTAATGAACACAATAACGCTAAAGAAACGTATACACTGTAACCAATTACTGCCAAACACTTTCTAAATGAAAACTTACATGTATTTCTTAGAGTGAAATAATTGCTATTATATTATTACCTTGAGAATTGGGTACTGGTTTTGAAACCAATGAATGATACTTTCAATAGCGTTTTCGTCAATTTGCCGCTCTGAAGAGCGAGATTTTTCTTCAAGTGAGTATTTCAAGTAACAATGTATAAAAGTATTAAAACTGACAATGAGTGTGATTTTAAACTCCTCTACCTTTTTATCAATCAAACTACAGATAAGTATGTTTAATACGACTACACCGTTAATTGGCATTATACCTGCATGTGAACTTTTTTCTTTAAATAAATAAGTTAATAAAGGACAAACCACATCAAATATCAGTCATATTTTATCTTTGAGGAATCTGATCGAAAAGTTACACCCAATGAAGCTTATTTTTACGTAAATTTTATCCTTTTTTCTGTTTGAGGCGACTCAAGTAAGTTTTGAATCGTGAACTTGATCTTTGGTAATAACGAGATAAGTAATCTCGATGGTTTTCACCGGACAACATCTGAGAACTGGCAAAAAAAAAGCAGAGCGGAAAAAGAGTAATATTCTATGTGAGAACATTTCTTCTGCAGTATAGGTATTCTAATGGATAATACCATGGCTCCCATTAGTTATTTTCATTTAAACTACTTAGTGACTAATTTCATTAGCATTCGTCAATTCGACAAATTATTTTGGGGCTTGCTACGCAAATACTGTGAATTCAGTGGCAGTCAAACTCTAATACAATATTTCTCTAATCTATGCATGTGCTATCTTCAAGTTTTAGAGTTGCTTTAGAGCAAGAACGCTAAAGAAACATATAACCAATAACTGTTAAACAAAATCAAAGGTATAAAAAATACAATACACGTTTCCAATAGACTAATGCCGTTACATTAAAAAGCCGATTTTCGAGGATTTTGCCCCATCTAAGCGATTCGGATACTTGTCGATCCGGTTAGTTGAAGTGCGGATAAGTAATTGGAGTTTTACTGCATTCCAATACTTTTCCGTGAAACTTTTCGCCGATTCTCTTTCACAATATATACAATACACAGTTCAAAGCGATTGTTCTCTTACCAGAACATGTAATCGTATCCGGATAGCGTCACGGTCTCCCGCACCGAGCACAGCGATTCGTCGACGGTGGCGGACGCCACGACTCCGAAGGCGGACCTAGCACTTAGGAGTGCGTGGTTGAGCGAAGTCTCGAGGTCTTTGGAGGAGCACGTGGACGGCAGGCAGAAGCCCCACTTGAGCCTGTCGCGCCTGTGCTTGGACTTGTCACCCTTGTACTGGAATGCCAGAGGGAAAGAGTTAAAACGCGCTCTTATTGGGGAGAGAATAACTAAATAGAGTGATAACACAATCAGAACTTTGTAATATTCCACACTGTTTTATTACAAGTAAACAAGCCTAACCGGTTTCAATGTATACACATCATCATCAGTGGACAAATTTGCAGCGTACAGAGGTGGTGGCTTGATATGTATACAGATATCCACTCGGGGAAGGAAGTAAGGAGGAGGTTGGGAGGATATTAGGGAGGGAAGGGAGGTTGGGAGGGGTAATCAGTAGAGTGGCGGGGGTTAACGGGGCAAGGTCACTGGAAATTTAAAACCAACCGCATCAAAAGAGGAACGGAGAGGCACTGTTTAAAAGGGGGCGGGACAATTTGTACGGAATAAAATCATTTAAGACCCTATGACTAGATTTTTAAAAGGCTAAAACAATTTAAAAATTTTCTAAAAAGTCCAATTTGGCACCTTTGTCACAAAAATATAAAATGTTAGGATGAAAAATAAGAAATGTGACCGTGGTCAAACAGATGCTTAGCAAAGACAGAGCTGTTGTCATGATTTCAAAAACATTTCAAATGTTCAGAAATTCTCGTTTTAAATTTGCAGCCAGTTTGACCGACGTAAAAACAGTTGCATCCGGGAGAATCACACTTCAGGGAGTACGCCCCCCTCCTCTCCAAATTGTCATATAATGATATTAATACTGCGGAATATTACAAAGTTCTTATTATTTTATCATGTCGAAATTCCACCAAGTCAACTCTTCAACTATCTTGTATATATGAACTAAATAGAGCATTGTCAGACGTTGCTTTGTCGAACCATTGAATATTAATAAGTCAATGCCTGAAAAATTACAAATAATTTAATTATTAAAAATTCAAAACCAGTTTCGCCAACTATGGTATCATCACGTACATTAACTTCTCCATTCATTAATTCACATGTTAAAATGTCAATAGTTTTATTTTATTTTATTTATTTTTTATTTATTAGGTTAAAAGAACATCATTGCTCTTTTACAAATTAAATAACTGTTTGATAGAAACAAATAGTTGAATGATTCATATTCGTATTATAACTGGTTGGAAAAGGATAACGTGAAAGACCTCATTTATCATCACCCCGTGAAAGGAAGCAGTCACAGCAGACGGCACTGATGCCTAGGACAACCTCTACGGAAATAATCTATATATATATATATATATATATATATATATATATATATATATATATATATATATAGGTTCTCGATTTTTTTTCACTGTGAATCGGCCTTCATACCATCTTCACACCACCATTGGACTTCACAATTTTGTGTTTCCTATCCTCTTTCTTTCACCCTCTGTTTGAACGAAATTATTTATTATATATATATATATAATAATATTTAAATATATACATATATATTTTTTATATATTTATGTATTTTTTATTATTTTTTTGGCATGATATGACTAATTTTATATTTATATATATCTAATTAGTCATATCATGCCAAAAAAATGATAAAAATACATAAATATATATAAATTAAATTAAATTAAAAATAAATAAAACCAATCCCGAGCATGATGATAATAAAAGAAACAAATGTGTAACAAAGAGAAACTCTTAGATACAAATTACACGCACGCAACCCCCGCCCTTAAAAACTTTCCCTAGTCCAGGGAGAAAAATGTTCAAAAAGGAACTTAAAGTCTTCAAAAAGAAGAAGACTGTGAAACAATGCGGAAGCGGAAACGACCTATTAAGACGCAATCTATTTTTAATCTCAACTTTCAGTTCAATTGCCACCGGAAGAGACGCAAATGAGAACAAATGTATTTCATCAAGACATGTATCCAAATAATGAACATAACCATTAATAATAATAATCAAGTTGGAGGTTAAATTAAGAATTTCGAATCCATACCCGCAAAGAACATATAGCTTAAGAGAGAGACAGAGACACTATAGGATAAAAATAGAAAATAAAGCTGATTTTCGAGCGAGCGCAGCTCGTTATGCTTTTATTTTTCTTCTTTTGCTCCTGCGACTCTCACCTCAACTACATCCCAGGCGGATGCCATTGGGTCGAAATCGACGTCGAACGGAGAGCGCGTGGCCGCCGTCAGCGGGCCGCCGAGCCGCGTCGCCTTGGAGACGGCGTCCTCGGACACGTGCACGGAGGCGAGACAGTACTGGCCGGAGACAGTGGCGCCCTTCCGGTCTCGGCCGCTCGCCCAAACACACTCGTCGAAGTCTCCGAGGCGGTAGTAGTTCCCCGATATGACGCCTCCAGGCAACTTGGCGCCAGAGTCGAACACTGAAATAGTTAGGAGAGAACTAAAAATCCATCAAAGAGGAGATGAAAATAGAATCACAGTCGACAAGCATTAATGACAAGTGTAATCCAGCCGTTTCCTTAACAGGTGTACGTTCACTCATACTTTGCACTTGGCATTAAAAGGTAGTTAGTGGGAGGTATATGGTTCAAACATCATCCTCGTCGTAGGTACACTTGGAAGAATCCGGGAGACACACAAATAGGTTCCAGATAGATAATATTACTATTATTCACTGATTCAGGAATGGTGTTAAAAACTCGCATACTTATTCAATAGCTAATTCAGACTCAGATCATAACATATTGGTCATGAAATGTCGGGTAAAACTGAAAAAGATAAGAATGGGAAGGAGGGTACGAAAGTGGAATACTGAGGCATTAACTGGGGCAATGAAGAATCAGTATCGATAGAAGGTTAATCAGATCACAGCTGCGGACAATGGAGTGAAATCAATTGAAGATGAATAGGGAAGCAAGAAAAATTGAATTGAGGAAGCGGCGAAAGCAACGGTAGACGTAGTGAGTGCAACTGAAATAAGAAAACCGTGGATCACGAAGGAGATAATACGGAAGATGCAGAAGAGAAGGACATGGAAGAGTGTAAACTCAAAAGCTAGGCAAGAGAAAATACCGAGAATAAAATACAAGCTTAGAAGAGAAACAAAGAAAGCAAGAGAAGCGTGGTGGAGAGAAGAGATCGACTCGTCAGAGAAATACCAAAAAGAGGGAAGATCAGATGCATTATATAGGAAAATAAAGGAACTGACGGGTGGTAATAAGGGAAGGGGAATTACAACGATAACAGACAAGACGGGAAAGGTGATCATAGAACTGAAAGAGATCCAGGTGAGGTGGAAGGAGTAATTTGAAGAACTGTTTGGGAAAGAAATAAGGCCCAATAGGCTTTATATAGAAAGGGAAGACGATATCGACAGAGATGGCATCGGACTAGGCATCCTAGATAGCGAAATCGAAAGAGCTCTACGAGACATGAAAAGGAATAAGGCGGTGGGAATAGATGACATACCTGCAGAGTTTTTAAAGAGCATGGGGAAGAACGGAAGAGGAAAAATATTAGCGCTTATTCGTAGGATTTATGAGGATGGAGTGTGGCCTGAAGACTTCGCGAAGGCAGTACTAATTCAGATACCGAAGAAAAGCAAGGTAAAAATGTGCGAAAACGATAGGACAATATGCTTAATATCCCACGCGGCCAAAGTAGTTCTGAGAATTATAGATAGAAGGCTCAAAGAAGAATTCTAATAAATATCTGGATGACGACCAGTTTGGTTTGAGGAGAGGGACGGGAATGCGAGACGCTATAGCGGTGATGAGGACGCTAGTGGAAAGAAACCTTGAGTATGGGCAGGATGTTTTTGCATGCTACGTAGATTTTGAGAAGGCGTTTGAAAGGGTGAACTAGAGGAAATTAATGGGAGTGTTGAAGAAATTAGGGGTCGATTGGAGGGACAGGCGTCTGATTCGGAATTTGTATATGAACCAGACGGCGCAGGTTAGGGTACCCAATGGAGAATCGTGATGGGCCACGATAGGACGGGGAGTGCGGCAGGGGTGCCCACTATCGCCATTGCTTTTTAAAGTGTATTCATAAGAAATGGTAAGGGAGGCATTGGGGGAGGAGGAGGTAGGGATAAAGGTAGGAGGGGAGATGATAAAATCAGTGAGATTTGCAGATGATCAAGCATTGGTTAGTGAGTATGCCAAGGGTTATATTCAATGGTGAATGCGTTAGAGGTGCAGTGTGAAAGGTATGGGATGAAGATAAACCAGAAGAAAACGAAAGTGATGAGATTCTCTAGAAGTAAGAAGGCGGAGCTAAATATAAGGGTGGGAGGGCAGAATATAGAGCAGGTCGAGCAGTTTACTTCTCTGGGTAGTATTTTGGAGGAGAATGGGTTTAGTTGTAGGGACATCAGATGCAGAATTGGCGTGACTAAAGAAGCATTTTCGAGGAGAAGAGAATTGATGAGGGGGGACGTAAAAAAAGGCTGGTGAAAACTTTAATATGGAGCGTTGCGCTGTATGGGTCGGAAACTTGGCCATTGCGAAGGGAGGATGTCGTCGACTTGAGGCGTTTGAAGTGTGGGTTTGGAGAAGGATGGAGGTGAGCTGGATGGCGAGGAAGACGAACGAGGAGGCATTGGATATGGTCGGAGAGGAGAGAAAGCTTGTGGCAGAGGTTCGGAGAAGGCAGAAGAGATGGATGGAGGAGGTTTTGAAGGAGAGGGCATGTTGAAAAGAGTGATAGAGGGGAGAAAACTGGGGAAGAGGAAGGAAGAGGATAGGAATTCTGGACGAAATAAGACGAGGTAGAAGATATGAAGAATTTTAAGAGGGATCTAATGGTGGGACATTATTAGGAGGGAAAGCGAGTCAGTTTCTATGAGGTTGGGATGCAGAATTGGGACTGTCCAAGAACCAACCAATCTGCTGGTAGACTACTCAAGTGAATCATACACAATAAATAAGTACACCTCTACACTGCTTCATTCTTCAAGTTTTAATTCATTTTACCCTCTATCTAAAATTTTTGGGGGGGTTTTCCAACCCCCTAAACCGTGCTAAGACTCGAACCCTCGCCCTCTGCAGAGCGATACCGTAGAGCTCCCACGCAATATTGATCCCCCATATGAATTTTCAATCAATAGGCTATTTTTAAAGAACTCGTTGGTTCCCATAGAAATATTATTTCTATAGCAGAACCATATGACACTTCATGATTGTTTTCCATTCAATACATCAATTCAATAATAAAATTCATTCAATGAACTCGCCGCTCCGCTACTCTACCTCGCTCCAGAGGGACATGAAAAGAAAGTGAAAAGCTCTGACGAGTAGACCAGGTCAGAAATGTAACTGTTAGTTGTTCGTATTTGTCATCCATTATTTTTTTAAATAACTTATTACTAATCATAATACTTTTTAACAAGCGCAATATAACCTTCGGTAGTGGAGGCATTTTCAGAGTACGACGTTAAATATATAATTATGTACTTAACTCCATTCTCTGAAAATGTCTCCACTTCCTCTACTTCTACTATTTTAATTAAAGTTAAAGCCTCGAATATGCATATTTATTGAATTCCTGCGAAATTCAGTCGGGTGAAAGACAGTTTTCTCGTCATTGATCTTACTCCATTCATGCTTCTTAAAATTGCTTAGTTTTCCAGTAATATTCGAATGCGGTATCTACTCTGATTGAAGAACTATCTCGCTAAAAACGCCGTCATTCCTGAAGCAAGAAGAAAAACTGACGGCGCGCAGTTGAGATGTCCTATTGCGCGTTGGATGCACACCATGGCGACCGACGCGGCGGCTAGGCAACCCGCTAGACACGACCGTCGGCGAGGGTGGCCTGCATCGTATGCGGCGTGAAAAGGAAAACGCTCTAACGCAAACACAACGTCGACGCGAGGAGAGCGCATTTGCCGCACGTAGCATGCGTCGCGACCCTCGTTGGCTGGCGCGTGGCCGGAGGTAACGCAATGGAATGAATTTATTTTTTTAATTTCACCTCTTTATAATGACTCATTGCGGGAGGGCCGGAGACCCGATTCGCTCTCTTAATGATCGGATCACGATCACGCGAGGTCCGTGGAAACGATGGTGGCTACATTTCACGTTCCTTACGACACGTGATATGGAGCAAATGAAAGGCAAAGGCAAATGAAACGGATCAAGAGTCGAAAGAGCCAGTGAGTTACGCGGAAAGAGCTGTTGAGTCGAGGAAAAGACCTGCGGATCACCACTTGAGAGCCGAAGACGGTCACGCCGCCTGGATGGGGGAGTGGAACTACGAAAATTGACGTAATTTTCCGTATTTTATGACTTATTCCCGTTTATGTGAGATTACAAAATATCTTATCTCCGCGCAACAATCCAGAATGCAGGTATACAATACAACAGAAGGCCAGCTGATGTGGAGGACGTCACCGAATGAGCGGACATATTATTTACTAGCGGTGATCCTTTGACACCCCGCGCAAGACAGAGCACGATTTCTTAAGGAGATTCGGTGGTTTCACTTAACTTCAGAGAATTTGACGAAACTTGCTAGAAGCATTACTTATCTTCTCTTAAATCTACCTGATTTTTTTCAGAATTATTTAACGCAGATTACTTACGATATTTGATCTAGAAGTGGACAAAAAATTACATGGGTTCCTATGGGAACACAAGGTAGGAGTAGCTTAATTCATCAATAAGAACCTTTTTATAGTTAAGAATAAGAAAAACAAAAATAATAAAAATAAAATATCCTAAATGATTTTCATACATTATTCTATTGATGATTTAAATTAATTTTGTGTTTCTTATTCTTAACTAGAAAAGTTCTTTTCGATTAATAAAGCTGTTCGCATTTCGCGTTCCCATAAGAACCCATGTAATTTCATGACCACTTCCACAACAAATATCCTAAGAAATCTGGGATAAATAATTTTGAAAAAATTTAGGTAGCTTTAGGAAAACATAGTTAATGCTTCCAGCAAGTTTCGTCGAATTCCTTTAAGTTGAGTGAAACCACCTAACGTCCTTTTATGAATAACCAGGAGAAGATATTTTTTCATGCTTGCCTAAGCCAAAAAATTCGTTATTGAAATGAACTCTCAGAGAGACGGTGTCATTGAATGTATCGCGCGCACACATTATTTCCCCGAAATTGAGAGCATTCAGAGGATCAGGTGAAACACGAGAGTCAAATTCAACAAAGGTAAGCGCCGGCGCCAACCGTCGCTGTGCCCTTTAACTCGGTTCCCAAACTGGCGCCAGGCATGAAATAAATATTCCATGTATCACGTGCAAAAGGAACAAGAATTGCCCACAGTCAATGGTGAATGCGTTAGAGGTGCAGTGCGAAAATTATGGGATGAAGATAAACCAGAAGAAAACGAAAGTAATGATATTTTCTAGGAGTAAGAAGGCGGGGCGGAATATAAGGGTGGGAGGGCAGAAGATAGAGCAGGTCGAGCAGTTTACGTATCTGGGTAGTATTTTGGAGGAGAATGGGTTTAGTAGTAAGGACATCAGGGGGCTTATTCTCTAACTCGAAGCATCGGAGCTTTCTGGCGAAAAGATGCTTCAATAAACTACTTGCTCCCATCGGTATTCTCTATCATGGAAGCTACCGGAGAAAGAGCAAGCAGAAGCTACCGGTAGCATACTAGGCTCCCACCCATATTCTGTAAATGTCAACAAGCTACTTCCGTAGCCCCAATAAGCTCCCACGGTAACCTCACGAAGCGCGGCCTCCGAATACCCTGCTTAAATATTGGTCATTTTATAACGCTTATCTATCAATAATTATCCAACGCACGGGTATGTTTCTTACATTTACTAAATGTGGATACGTACTTCTTCACCGTCTAAATCGGCCTTAAAACAGGTTGCACCAGTTTTATCCTCGGAAAAACATTGAGACGAGCTTTCCCATTGGTTCTAAGAATGACATCACCAGAAATTAAGTTTCCGCGGATTTGGTTTAAAAAGATTCTCATACCCGCCTTTCGCCAAACCTCTCTCCACTTCCTATTACGTTCTTGAGAAAGCTCCCGCGAGTTAGAGAATACGGTTGGAAGCCAATTCTGGTAGCTTATTCGAAGCTACGGCATCGGTAGCTTCGAAATAGAGAATAAGCCCCCAGATGCAGAATTGCGCTATCTAAAGAAGCATTTTCGAGGAGAAGGGAATTGATGAGGGGGAGTCTGAGAAGAGACGTAAAGAAAAGACTGTTGTAAAATTTAATATGGAGCGTGCCGCTGTATGGGTCGGAAACTTGGTCACTGCGAAGGGAGGATGTGCGTAGACTTGAGGCGTTTGAGATGTGGGTTTGGAGGAGGATGGAGAAGGTTAGCTGGATGGCGAGAAAGACGTACGAGGAGGTATTGGATATGGTCGGAGAGGAGAGGAAGCTTGTGGCAGAGGTGCGGAGAAGGCAGAAGAGGTGGATGGAGGAGGTTTTGAGAGGAGAGGGCATGTTGAAGAGAGTGATAGAGGGGAGAACACTGGGGAAGCGTGGAGGAGGAAGGAAGAGGATAGGAATTCTGGACGAAATAAGAGGAGGTAGAAGATATGAAGACTTGAAGACGGATCTAATGGCGGGACATCATTAGGAGGGAAGCGAGACAATGTCTATGAGGTTGGGATGCAGAATGTGGACTGTCCAAGAACCTACCAATCAGCTGGTAGAATACTTGAATGAATGAGCCTATTGTACGCTTCATACAAGGGTGAATGGCACACGCGGAAGAAACGGTGACACGAAACTTTGATTTAGAAAGTACAAGAAACACTGAACTGAAATGTTTCAAGTTTAGTTACATGAGAACGGGTTTTGTTAGAGAGGTGAAGGAAGAGGCTGGTAGAGAGAAATAATAATCACGAGCTATCACTCGTCGTGTAAGATATTCCCTTCTCGTACCTTGACACGGTGAAACGGCTTACGTGATCTAATGACCCCTAGGCCTTGTCTGATGGGAGCAATAGTACTTTCTCTTCTCCGACCATCCATGTAATCGATGAGTAGGAGCAGGACGAAGGGTAGTCATCACGTGAACAAGTCACGTTAGCAACACATTTGGGAAGTGGCGATGGGAAAGCCCTATCAACTTAAAATTTTCCTGAAGATGGAAGTACATATAAGAGTAGGAAATTTATCCTATAAAATACGGGACTCGGACCATGGGGTTTGTTGCCGGTAGAGGGGAAGTCAAGGCCACCGCTGTCGTCATCACACAAAATCCTTGAGCGACAGCATCATCATCGGCGGATTCAAGGACTACGAGAAAGAAGATGAAAAAGATGAAAACAGCGGCAAAAATAGGAACTTGAAACGCTGGGAAAATGATGAAGGCAGGGAAGCTGGAAAATACATACAAACATAAAAAACAGGAAATGGAGAAAGGGAAAATGGATGCTTTGGGATTGTGCGAGGTGAGATGGAAGGATAGCGGGGACTAATGGAGTGATAACTACAGGGTAGTCTATAGTGGGGGAGATGAGAGTCAACGTGGGGTAGGTATGGTACTGAGCAAAAAATTGGGACTGAGGGTGGTAAACATTGAACAGGTGAGCGACAGGATACTAGTGGTAGAAATAAAAGCACGCCCGACGAATTTCGTAATGGCCCAGGTATACACGCCTACGAGCAACCATAGGGAGAAAGAGGAGGTGTACGAGCAAGTAGAAGAAATAATTAGAGAAGTGCCGGGGAAGAAAAACCTGATAGTGATGGGTGACTGGAATGCAGTGGTGGGAGAAGGGAGGGACGGATTAAAAGTAGGAGGGTTTGGGCTAGGAACAAGAAATGATCGCCGTGAAAAGGCAGTTGAGTTTTGTAGACGAAATAAATTAGTACTTGACCAACACTTGGTTTAAACATCCCCCCAGGCGTAGGTACAAATAGAAAATTCCGGAATTTACAGATAGATATATAATTGATAACACTATGGTAAGGCAGAGATCTAGGAGCAGTGTAAAAAAGTCGCAAAGCTATCTATGGGTGGATGCGGACTCAAATCATAATTTTTTAATGGTGGAATGTGAAGTTAGATTCAAAATTTTTAATATGCTTAAATGGAATTAGGTAATATATTGGGTCACATTCTGCAAATATTAACTATCGCGTGTGATGTGATTATAAGCCGGAGATGAGTGTAATGTGGTGTAAATGAGGAGAAAACTAGCGTAAATGTGTAAATGTGACATTCCCTTTCAGAGTAGCCTCGTCGTATAAATACACGCGGCGATTAATTAAGACCAGACAGATTTTGTAATAGGAAAAGCGATCATTAAACTCTGCCACGAGTACACATAGATATATTTAGGATTGGCCTTTACAATGAAGAAACAAGTGAGATGGGAATAACAAACAGAACTAATCAAACAGTCAACACACCAGAGTGCGCCAAAAGCCAATAGATACAAAAAAGGAATGAAGAAATATTGAAATATATATATCGCACAAGTATTTGGAGAATGCGTCATTACGGAGATTGTGACGTCCTTCGCGGGAGTGCTCAGAAGCTGTGGGCGATATGCTGGGCGCGAGTAAGTTAAAGAGGCTACACTCGGAAGGGGAAAAAGGTTGAGGGTAGAAATAATAAAAACACAATTTTTTGTGTGATTCTCTTTAAGAGAAGGTGGCGTCGCTCATCCACTCGTTTGACTCCAGCACCCGTTCATCATCAAGAAACAGCAAACGGGTAGGATAGAGGACAGAGGGTGAAGAGAAATGAAAAAAAATGGAAGGGAACGGAAAATACAAGCCTACTTAGGTTATCGCCGATTCTAGATCCTAACGGAAGCCAAACGACTGATATAAAACTGCCCAACGCAGAACGCGAGCCAGAGCCACTTGCAAACACCTTCCCCCCACCAACAACAACGGTATCCGCAGCTGTTTACGCAAACAAAAAAAAAGAAAAGAAGCAGTGGGCGCACCCGAGCGCCAGCAATTAAACGTTACAAGCGAACACTTGAGGAATGCGAGACAAATGGAGAGAAGAATTTTTGAGGGAGTAGGGATAGATGTTTTTAGAATAAACTGTAGAATACCACGGTTAAATACAGTTCCGAACCGAAAGGACCAGAATAACGATTCAAAACAAAAGAAAAACCCACTGAAGAAATAGATACAATAAGATTAAAATGCTAAGGGGAAGTGACAAGAATGGAAAACCACTAATGAGCCCAAGAGGAGTCGCAATGGCATAAATTAATTGGCACCACCTAAGAGGAGGGCAAGTGAACGACCACCAGAAGAAAGTATGAAGCTAGTTGCCATTTTGGACGCAAAACGAGGCAGGCAGGAGAGAGGAGGAAATTGCCTGAGGGGCAGAGCGGTGAAAAAGATGCACGATTACACAGCTGCATGTAAGACATTGCGGAAAAGAAGATGAAAATTATCGGAAGTAGGAAATGTTTTGCATTAATTTTCACGGCACCTACATGAAATAAGCAGAGGGTATTAAAGCACAGATAAATACCGGAGAGAGATAATAAACAAGTGCACACAAGAGATGTTTCTCTCGCGAATCTATTGCTTTAATCATAAACGTAATGAGATTAAAATGAATACACATTGTACAATTTGCATAAAGAATGAAAGTGTCAAGCTCTCTTAGCGACACGAGAGTTAACCGCCGTATCTGCCGTGCATGCCGTAAAGATGAGTAAGCAGGCAATTTGGCTTAAGTCATAAGGGAATGCCTTGGCATTGGAACTGGTTAAAAAAATTTAAATAAGCACTGTAACAACTAAGGTCTTATAAATAATAGCGAATATATACTTCGGATGAAGAACAATTTTATCTAAAAGTACCTTAGTTCTTGGAGTTCGGTAAATTTACAAATATTTTTACACACTATGTCACAACCAAGTGAGTGAAATACTAGCTTCTAATTAATCTGGAAACGTTTACGCATATCATGATGCATGTACATATATAGTTTTGTTAATCAGCGCCCACAGTACTAGCTTATTACACATTGACCACTGGCACAGAGAAAATAAACAATCCTGCACTGAGGCATAAGTACATCAGTTCACTTGACTGTTCATTATACGCCAATACCAATTCATCTGCGAAAGCTGTCAGATTATCTCTGAACTTAAGGTTCCACTAATATTAATGAGGAACAGAACTGGTACCAACCAGGAGCGGATTAAAATGGGTTCCCCGTGATTCCTCGTAACATAGGAAAAATGGTGGTCACAATCCACAACCTGTTTTCCATTCCTTCCTCCCCCCTCCCCGCCCCCATTCCCCCCTCCCGGAAGGTGGGCGTGTTCGCCCTGACCGCACTCTCTCCTCCGTTCCCAAGTTCAAGGTCCTCGGCACAGCGGCAGTGCCCCCGCCTGCGACCTTCACCTCGGTCTCACCGGTCGGCTGACGGCCGGCTGCAAAAAGAAAGCGCGCGCGCCCGTCGTCATAATAAAACTGCGCTCGCTCCAGAAAGGTATCCCCCCCTCTCCAATTCCCCGACCCCCTCGTCGCTATGGAAACGCTCTTGCCGAGGAGGTGGGAGCTCTTCGCCCAGGACCGATGGGGCCGAGAATCGCTCTCCGGCCGACTCCGGAGACTGCGAGTGCCCACCTCTCCCCCATCTCCACGGATATGCACACGAGTAGGGGAGGGGGGGGGAAGGCTTTCCCGGTGAACTACTCTGGGGGGGGTGAATTCTTCACCGGGTCAATTGCCGCACGACGCGACGGTGCAGGCATTTCGACCCCGACCCTTCCCAATCAGTGGTGGTGGCACTCAAAGAAGAACACAAACAGTTTCGTTGCAACGGTTTCGAAACAACCGAAACAGTTTCAAAACGAAACAGTTCCGCGAAACACCCTGTTGCGGACAACAGATATAGAGGCGATCTATCGGCGCTGTTAGAACACGGCTGGTAGTTCTGTATTCTATATGTAATAAGAAATCTTTCACTGAAATAATGTAACAATTTCGTTTGTATTCATGATAGATAGTTACTTCACAGTTGTAATTCTATCTGCAACGATGGGTGGACATGTGTAGGCTGAATAAAACAGCAACCGCCTGCAACAGATTCATATCCAACCAATTGCAGCTTTATAACCGAAACGCAGCAACACGTGCAGCGCAACTGGACAAGAATAGAAGACGAAACAGCTTCAGCTCCAGCAACCAATAGAGTATTTGCATGGGTCAGAGTTAGGTGACCAATTACTTATCAGCGAATCCTTACATAATAAAACAGCCAACCCTGAAGTAAAACTTTTTTTGTTGTGTTTTATAAATAATATAAGCCATTGACGTTGATAATTTTTCGCATCACCATCGAGCAAGGAAAAACGCACGCTGATTGGGTACCGGATTCTGACGTCACCGCGCTTAGTCGCCTGGCTCCAGCATAAGATTTTGCCGAAAGATTTGTGTGACGACAAGGCATTATCATTTTGAAATCAAATTCAAGTATAATTTTTTCGCACATTATTAATCAAAATGCAGGTAGTATACTCAAAGGCGTCATCCAACAACCTCTGCCTGCGGTAGATGCGTTGATGGTGGTTACGAAGAGAAACCCTCTCTTCGTAAGCTCCGAGCAGAGAGGTGTGAAACTGGCTCGGTAAGTATGTTTCTCTTGCACTTATTTTGGTGAATTATTTAGTTTTATTGCTATGTAGAAGTTATTTTTAGAAATTCTTATTACTATAGGGCATCATCTAAATATAATCTACCCCAAAGAGCGAGGTAAGAAAGTAAGCATTGGTATATTGACCGCTTCTTTCATGGGTATGAGTATGCATCATGATAGAAAATAATATAAATACATACTAAACATTATACTAATTTAATATTAATTACGTAGAATTATATGGGAATCGTAACATTAATCGTTACGCCGCTGCACAGCACAGAGCGTAACGTCGCGGCTGCGGCACGATTAAGAAGCTAACCTGTTGTTTGCATCAGTTATTTGAAACAGTTGTATGACAGAAACAGTTGAGTCGGCTACAGCAGCTCCGCTCCCACAACACTTAATTAAGGTATTTTGAGTGAAAAATCACTTCACCTAGAATTTGATGAATTTTTACATCATTTTAATTTTTAAAAACTCTCATCTTGCCATTGATAGCATAATTTTAACCCCTTATCGAAAAACTTTTCGAGCAATTTGCCTAAATATTTAAGCTGTTTTGCATGGGATTGATTACGGCTGTGCGCTCCAGAGGGAGAATATTGAAAAAATAGGAATTTACAACACCTAGATTTCGTCAAAATACTAACAGTGTTTATTTTCTATTTCTTCTCAAAAATTCATAAAAATTAATCTATTACTCACCAAAGTAATTTTTACAGAATAGCAAAAATAATACCAGCTGTTTTGAAGGTTTTTTAGCCGCACGGCGTGAAAAAAATAGTCAAGTTAGAGACTTATGTATTTATATATTTATTTAATTACTAAGAACTTATGTTTTATATTACTATATTTTTACACCATTAATATTACAATATTTAATTCATACTTCTTACAGACGTAGAAATCAACAAATAATATTCGAATATGGCCTCCATTATGACTAGGGAACTATCTCGCTCAAACCATCTTAATTCCACCATTGCGTACTTTCTCGGAGCTGTAGATGCTCATGTTCCGTGTCGTCCGATTTCTTTGCTCTCTCCTTCACCTTTGGTCCACTGGCTGGCTTTTACCTTTTGTTTCTAAGGTTCGAGTTCCAGGTGTCTCGTCGAATGGCTTTAAGCCACATTTTCCTCCGTTTTTCTTCTTTTAGCACATTAACAAAAATATTATTTGACGTAGATATGGTTGGACTTTTGCACAAAGGCACAATGCACCACTTGTATCGCATGAATGAACTATTTTTTCTTCCGTACACAAGGTACATCTACATCTACAGAATACTCTGCAAGCCACCTTAAGGGTGTGTGGCAGGGGGTGAGTAGTCACCAACATGCATTAAACTATACCCTAATAAAGCTAGTGTATCTACGACTGATGACGCATTAGCATTAATCGCCAATTCTTGTCACGAGGTGAAGCATCACAAGCATGCACTACACTGTATATATTCTACAAATGTTTGAGGGAATGTTAGTATTTATGTGTTTTGCAACTACACATACGGACAGAGACTCAAGAGTTTTCGCGAAAAAATACACGGCGTGCTGTAAGTACTAGTTAGCAGATAAGGATAAAGGTATTATGGAGTACTACTGCCACTACTAACAATAAGAGCTACGAGTGCAAAACATGCACACATCATCTACTACATCTGACTCCAATCTGCTAACTGATTCTGTCAGTTAGCAGATTGGAGTCACTGGAGATAGAAATTGGAGCACCACGGAACCGTATTTACTGGAATCGCTCGTCGAACATCATCTATGGCGATGAGTCGTTTTGAGCTCAAGGTTGCAATGTTATTTTCAACGTTGAATTGTACAAACAATTCACAAGTACACAAAAACTGCTTGCATTGTAATTTTCAGTGTAGGAGGTACTTTTTTAATCGCATAATCATCCACTTTTTCAGTAGACTTCCTCATTCGCGTAAAAAGAGAGGGGGTGACGGAGAGAGGAAGTGTGAAGTGACTATTGAGTGGGCTTTCACTTTCTCTCTCTGGGACCCACTCACTCTTACGGGCGGGCGTCGTCGTCTCGGAGGGGGGTGGGGAGAGAAGGGGTCCAGCCAGCTCTCCTCTTCCCCCCGTAGATTGGTGGCCACGCTGCAAACCACCTTTACTGCCACTTCCAAGGTCTAGAACATCAATCGTTTTTGTTGGATCGTGGTTGTATCGTTAGGTTGGTTGAGGGGGAAGGGGAGGAGAGGGGGAAGGCGTCTTGATGGTCGGGGCAGGTCGGGCAGTTTCGTAGCGGCGCGCCGTCTTAAGCGCACCGCGGGTGACGTCACCCGACCGCGCGCGTCGGAAACTCCCACTTCTCGTCTCGTCAAGTACCGTCACGCGCGTTGGCAGCGCCGCCGGGCGAGGGTTAAAAGTAGTGATGGGAAAAGTCGGTCTTTTGAGAGATTTCGGTCGCGTCGGTCACTCCCGCTTGTGATTCGATCTTCCATCGTCGATCAGAGAGACCGATTTTCCAGCTAGTGAGCAGTCCAAGTTGCCTACGATCAATGATCTCTCAGGAAAATCGTGATAGATAAAAAATCTGGTCGTTCGTGAGTTTCATACTGTAAGCATGACCGAGGTGTACAGCTTTGCTCTTGATAGCACAGAGCAGGCACAGAGTTTCAGTGCAGCTACCTCGTTCAGTGCCGGTTTCCGTGGAGTTGTGGGTAATTCTTTGAAAACAATTGAAGGCACAATTGTGCAATCGTGCGAAGGTTTGTGTTGTTTTTACACAATGCTCTTGGTTTGTGATTTTAAGTATAGTTATACGAAGAATATTAGGAATATCCCACTTGATTACAAAACTATTGAAGAGTGACATTTTATGGACCACAAATTATTAACAACTCATTATAGAAACCAATTATTAATAGTAATTTAGTAGCGAAATTTTATTTTGGTATGTAGTTCGAAACGATCAACGTTTTCTTTTGGCTGTAAGAATTTAAAGCAAATTATCCGACTGTAGCACTAAAATTCAATTTTCAATTACAGTCTGTTTCACTTGTTCACGAGACGTAATATTTGTCGAGAATATTGAAACGATGGTTTATCGTGTATTTAAGTGACAATGCAATTATGGAAATTCAGTGATTACAAATGTTATATGTGCTGTGATGTATTGCGTGTGTTCTTGTGGTGATATTTTGATATTTAAAGGTTATTTGTGTTAGGTAGACTTACGCTCCTAATGGATGTGTTATGACAGGAAATACACCATGGAGGTTATAAAAGTTTCTGTGCTTCTGAAATGGCATAATATTGCGTCGTGTTTCTGGACGTGAGTTACACGAAGAAAGTGTATGTTCAACTTATGCTAAAGTTATAGTTTATGTCGTAAATTTACCAAGAGTTAGTGCTTCAAAAATAGCCTTTAATGGTGGGTTTTTGTTTGTTTACGTCGTAGATTTTTAAGTTACAGTCCCCCCTGAAATAATCTCATAGTTTGCTGCTGTGTTTGTCTAAGAGTGAATTGCATGTAAAAAAGCGAACGTTCAACTTTGGTTTGTTTACATCGTACTATATATCTATAATTTAGTTACTGTGCTTCTGAAATACTGTCTCGTGATCGTCGAGTGCTTACAATATTAATAAATGCCAAAATCGAAGATGTGTTCATAGGTTAACGTAATATTCGTCGTTTATTGTTTACATCGTAAATATAAAGCATAAATTCAGAGTATTAGTGCAAATACAGGAGTCCAAGACATTCGCTGTGCATATATATATATATATCTGTGATTCTAATAATAACAATCAGTCCTACGATGAATACTTTTTTGTGAAGTTGCTTCTGTCGTGATGTTGTTTTCTTCTCGTGAAGCACTTCTTGTGCCAAAGTGAACTGAATAGGACTTCACGTTTACTATTCTCAATATTTGTTGAAATATATGAATTTTTTCAGCCACTTGAGTGATTTATATCTAATGTAAAACGCTCCTTACAAAACATGCTTCGTTTGTTGCCATCGATTAAAATCGTTAGGGTTTCACCATGCACTTCGTCACTTAGATAACTAATCAAACTAGTCAATTATATTGATGTTCAGTAAATATGTTTTTCGCAATGCCACATAGATTCTAAATGTTTAAAAAGCATATTATTAAATGATGGTTTGTATATGTACCTGCGTACCTTTCAATAAAATGTATATTCAGTAAAAATGCACTTTGTTATAGTATTGAATCTTTAGTGCTATATTAATTCCCCCTCACAAAATGCTTTTGCCCGTACATTGGAGATGTTAATTGGTTACGAAAACGATTTGATTATTATAGTTATGTCTTACAGGGTATTCAACAGTTATACATATCTTAATTCTTATCAGTTAACATATATTGCTTCTAAGCTACCTATAAGAAATGCCTAATACACACAAAATATTTGTTATTATGATGTGTATGAGTAGGGATTTAAAAACTGATTGCAGGATGTGATGAATCTTCTTAAATTGTTTGGCACTGACAGTGCTAATTTTAAACCCACTACATTCGTTCTTCCTCTAGATGATATTTCTGCTATCATTAAGAAGCACCAATGCAATGCAATAAAATATGTAAGCGTCAGTGAGTTTCTCTGCTATCTGATTGCTACTCTAGTTGCCATTTACTAGACTATATCATGTAACAGGTAGGGAATACTATATCTAGGCAAAATTATAACTAGTTTACTCTGTAGATTTTATGAAATACATGGAACAATCAGGTTATAAGAATGTTTACTAAATATCTGACCTCAATATATATGTTTATTATCTTTGCAAGGAATAGCCTCTGATCAATTATTAATTTACACAATGGTTTAGTGCTTATCAATGGTTATAGCCATCAATAACTTCAGACCAATATCCACTCTGCCAGTTCTCTCTATATTATAGAACTGTAATCAGAAAACAGTAGTGTTTACATATCATATGAGTGATAACAGTTGTATGTCATACCTAGTTTTGATTCAAAGAAGAAAAATCAGCTGTGCATACTGTGACAAATGTTTATTTCCCCCATGCAATCATTGAATTTGCTAGAACAATATACATACCATCTTGGATTATTAAGAGTAAAGATTCTGAGTGTATTTCATGTTGATTTTTGCTTGATATACTTACTGAATACTTATGGGAACTAAAGCTAATATCTTTTTATTAATTTTCTTTTGACATTTTGAAAATATCTCTTCCTTCATGCTACTGTAATGGACTTTATGAAAGGATTATTCTCTGTGGGTTTGGCAATGTTTAAATAATAGATTAGAGTTGAGTATTGGAACAGGATTGTGATTGAGGAGTGAATAGCGTAAGAGGAAGATGGAAAAAATTGTGGGTTCATGATGTGGTGGAAGAGACATTAAAGGAGGAAGATTAGGAGTCTTAAGAATAGGAGAGAGTGTGAATGAAGTAATGTATGAATGCAATAGAGGCAAAGGATATATGCCAATATAGGGTATTATGGAGTAAATTATTATAAGAGAGCCAGTTTCCAAATCCAAACAGACATCACTAACAGCAGAGAGCAAACAATATCATGTGATAAGTTGTGTGCCTCAAGTTATCCAGGTACTCAATTACTTAGCAGTCAACTTAAGTGTACAGATGTCGTTCCTGTGTGACTTAAAGTCAACTTGATCAGAATAAAATTATTTTTTATGCCCTCATTTAAATTAAATGTCTGTCATAATTTAAGTCAAGTATGCACTCATAGTTTTGGTAACACCCTTTTATAAATTGAAGAAGTTAATGGAGAAGAGGGTCATGAATGGATAATAAAGCAATGGTAGGTAATCAATGATTTTTCACTTATAACAAAATTTTAGTGTAAAATGGATTTGGTCTATAATGCTTCATGCTTAATGAATGCTGTTACATATTATTAATATTATTTATTTCACTGATATGAGGAACCTAAGAAGCTTTCTCGGGTTTCCAACAGGGTGATGGTCTCCATGTAGGCTGACGTTTCGATGTCTGACTCAGTCATTGTCATCAGGGGTGATGAAAACCAAGGGTTGTGCAACCATTCATAGATCCATTTATTTTTAATAATCAATAAGTGAAATAAATGTTGGTGTAGGTTTTTTACAATTACTACTTGGCTTATTTTGAATATGTTCCTTGAAACCCCAATATGATTAAGTCTTAAGTCGACTCCTATTGTCATGATCTTTGGTAAATTTATGAATATTAATCAACTGTTATCAAAGGACATGCTATGATGTATTGTTTACCTGTAGTAGAAATTAACAAGGGTAATTATAGCTGCTAGGCTCACACATGCCAGATTGGACGAAGAGCAGGAACGAAGGGAACATAGTCCACTCAGCATCTGTGGATATTTTTCCTCATGGTAAGTGGCTTGCCATCTCACTCCAGAGTATAGATTGAGAATGGTCATTGAGTAGAAACCATTAGAGGCTTAAGACAAATAGCAAAAAACAAATAGTGGAATGAAGTTGTAACTGGGGCAGAATTTTAGTGGAACGAGGTGTCCTACTCAAGATATTAAATGTCTTGTATCAGCAATATTCAAGAATTATGGGGGATATGTAATGCCTCAAGTCCTGATATAGGATGTAAACAAAAGGTTGGTTTGGAAGGTTTTATAAAGGGTTGTGGACTTCGGTGGATCTAAACCATTGGCTAATGTTGAGAGGGTGAGATTAGACTAAAGTTATATGAGGAGTGGCTCTCGAGAAGGATAATGAAAGTAAGATAGAAGAGAAGTTAAGAGATACTTGACTAGGCATTGAAGTTACATATAACAGTGAAGGAAATTTAGGAGTCCACTTTATGTCAGATAGTAGGTAATTAAGAGGAAATGAGGTCCTGAAAGGCACTTTTGAAGGGAAAGGTTTGCTTCATTGGGAGAGGTAGGAAAAATATAGGCAATTGAAATGAATGGATGTGATGCGCAGAACTAAATTGAAACATTTTAAGGAAAGAAATTTTTGAAGCAGGAAGGGTGGAGTGGTAACTGCAGTTACCACTCCACCATTCCTGCTGGTCATGACCACTGAAATATATGTCTGTTAAGCTATCTGTATACCATTATAATGGTGGTAAAATGTCATGGTCAGGCAAATATAAGAATTAAAGTGAATGTGGAATGAATAGACGTTGATAACAGTCCAATGCTATAATTGCATTACTCCACCAATGTTTAAGATAGGCATCAGTTTTTAAACCAAAATAAGATTTTCTTTGCCACTATAGGTTTCTGATTATCCTCATGAATGTTCTGCTAACTTCCTGCAGGTTCCTTCTAAATTTTCCTGCTAAATATTTACCAGGGATTTTGGATGTACAATGAGTAATTAGTACTATCAGATATTTTAATTTGTCCTTTCCAAGGAATTAAATTTTAAATGAATATGGTCTAAGCTCCTGTGTACAAGCCATGTTCGAATACACACTTTGATGGATGATACGAGGATTACAAATTTCCAGCACTATTTTACAGTATATGCACGCAGAAATACAGTCTTTATTTATTTAATTGCTCACATACAGCATTTCTGCCAATTTAAAGTGACACAGTATCGGTGGTATTAAGTCATATATTGCCTTACTAAACATGTTAGTACATTTTGATTGAAATAACTCCTTGCCCATTTCAATGGGATGCCTAAGGCTGATGTAATGGCCCACTCATGTAATTCATTTTTGCTTACAACCAATTACAGTATTACGATATTTACATTGTACCGTTTATTGAAGCTACACTCAGCGCAAATGCAAATGAAATTCCGGAAACTCATACTGATATTTACTGATCAAGCCTATGTACATTTTTTTAACTTACTATTCACTACAAAAGTATAATGATGAAAGTATGAATCAAATTACCTGTGGGTAATCATAATTTGCAGTTATCATGTCTCGAACGGTGTTTGGATCTAACCTATATTAACTGGAATCACGCTATTTTTCCCTGAATCAAGTTCTTCAAATACCATTCCTCTAAATGAAAAGGAGAGTTATTGGCACATACGAAATTTTATTCTCCGAAAAAAGGATTCGCTGATGAGATTGCAGTTAAAAATATTTGAAATAACACCAAAAGCAAACTGCATTCCAAAAACAAACAATTCTGGATGAATTCACCGGTGATTTTAACACGCCAATACTTCGGAAGACATATGGGAAGAAAATTCAGACGAAGGGAAAGCCAACGGACATCCAATGAAGCACTGGAAACATTCTTGATTGACAGCAACACCATCAAAGTCTAGAAAAAGTGATTGAAGAGAGAGGAGCGGAGTTGAATTTTTAAAATGCATTGGCAATATGAATCACAGTTGTTTATATAAACGGCCGGTATATATATAATACAGCGGCATGGGTATCAGGTTTGATTTCTAAGCGATCACGTCATAGACTCAGATATTTAATTATCACACAATTTACGACTCGTCGCGGCAAAGGAAAACAATTCATAGGGATATAGTATTGTACTATACTACTTACAAGTGACGATTAACCTATTGCACGTAATAAATAACGGCACTACATAGCCAACGCAGTAACAAATAATGCATTGACTGGCGAATTAACAAACGGATAAGTACCTGGATCATGTTTAATTTCCATTGCATTCCTTTTGAATCTTAACCCAGCTGTCTCTTTGCCGACAGTGTAACGGATTCGGTCTTCATTTTTAATGATGTTATTATTCTACTAAAAAGCGAGCCAGCAAAACTGGTAAAACTCTCTCGATGCAAGATATTTATGTCGTGATGTAAATTGTTGACTGTTATTACGCTGCGTCTTTGTTAGCGCAACCGAGCGGAGCATCGAATAACTGCCTACATCTCACGAAAGAGCGAGTAACTCTGGAATCTCTCGTTATAAAACTCACTCAAGATTTTTTTGGTCGGTCTCAAGTCTCGTGATCGATATTTGATGTCATGCAATCATTCCTGTCGCGATCGGTGAAGATCGCCTCGGTCATTGGAGAGAAGTCGTTCATCGATCTTTCTTTTAAGAGAACTTGCTCTCGGAATTCGATCTCTCACGACCGACCCATCACTAGTTAAAAGATCCGCGCATAATTTTTTACTTCATTTAAGTTTTGCAAACAACTTCACTTACATCTACATCTACATATTACCCTGCGAGCCACCTCTAGGGTGTTTGGCAGGGGGTGACAAGTCACCAAAATGCAGCATGCAAGCGGACCGCCACATGCACACCGCACGGTCATGAATATTAAGGATACTAACCAATTCCATCATTAACTAAAATCCATCATGCAGCATGCAAGAGAATCCCCACATGCACGCCACACATGTACGATGGCACATAATATTCTACATGCTACTTAAGAGGGCAATCTGCCTATGAAGCTAGGACATGCAAAACATGCTGTTAGAAACACCATACATTCGACGCCATATTAGTTGTGCCGCTGAAATCAATGTTGGTTCAAGTAAAAATTGTCACATATTTTGGCAATTGTCACATATCACATACATCTACATCTTCAAAATACCCTGCAAGCCACCTCCGGGGTGTGTGGCAGGGGGTGAGTATTCACCAACGTGCATTACACTATACCCTAGAGTTAGTGCAACTACGACTAATAATGAATCAGTGCTGATGTAGGTAAAATAAATAAAATGTTGAGGAAAAAAGTGCTGATTTCTAACGGAACATCACGGAAGCTTAACTTAGGCAACACATTCACGAAATAGACAACAGGTAGTGTGAATGCTTCTGCGCACTTGAATAAAATATGGTAACAAACTGACTTCATTACTTTTGCTGCCAACGGCTCAACTGTCGCTGCCATAGTTATAGAAAATGCCAAAACTTGTTATTGCCAAAGAAACTGCTAATATTATTGCAGTAAACATTTGGACAATTAGTAAATAATAGGAGTTAACAAGTAAGGAACCCTGGGCTCTAAAACTGTAACACTTCAACATAAATGTGGCATTGAAAACTGGATTTGAAATGAGACTTGTGATATCCAATTATTCCATTCTTGCTTTTATTTTTTTAAATATAACTTCGCGGACTATTCTAGTTTTCCCCTGCAACACACCCTTTGAGGTGGCTTGCAAGTTTTTTTATAGGTGTAGATGTAAATGAGGACTAGGCGCGCGCGTCGTCCTGCACGTGCCTCGGATCCAACGCACGCGCCAATGACGCCAAAAACGCGTACTACGCCTCATCTCCTGCCTATATCGTCTCTATGACTGCCTCTCTATGTCTCTCTATGATACACTCGCATCGCCACCCTTCTTTCAACCAGCGCCTTTCTTGTCGAACGCAATCATTGTTTACCTGGGCCACGTTGCCTCATTGCGTGTCCGAACTACCGAAAGCATTATTATTCTGGAGATAATGTCTCGCAGAAGTGTGACTGATCTTCGAACAACTAACTGATTGGTAATTTGGGTGACATACCCAAAGCCCCAAAGCGTTTAAATCCGAAAGTGAAAAGAACCAAATGACATTGGAACGGGTTTGGAACCTGGTCTGGTCAAATCATTAGTTCGTCGCGGCGCATTTCCATACTTCAATGTTATATCTGGCTACCTATTGTTTTTGATAAAATCTGTAATTATTAAAAAAAAATCTTAAACATTAGTTTCAAACGTGGTTACACCAATTCTTTCTTTCCAACGACCATGTAAACAAATTTATCGATCCGGACGAGACCCTTTTAAAAACAATGTATCTAACTTGTCTCTGGGGTTAGTAGAAAGTGATAAACAAACACCAAATTCTATCGCTCATATTTGGCTCGAGGACTCCAAATTATTCTTTCTTCGTAATAATTGAGTTCTAATAATTGGTTTGTCTGGAAATCCATTCGCGACATTTCGCCTACGGGAAATGTTCTGCACGCAATGGCATTGGCGAAATTAATATCATCCTCCTCCTGAGCCCCGATTCCACGGCCTTCATTTCCAAATCCACGAAAGGGGCAGGGCTTTCGTATCCGCAGGGCAATCGGCCCCATAGTTGGGCTAATTCGCCAAGCCTTGGGGCTCGGCATCCACAGCCAATCCACCGCGTACCAAGATTGGAGTCTAATTACTCCATTTAAACCTTGACGTCTCTGAAAGTGAACCCTAGTGGGCCTAGCGTGTCGGCGAGAGCTTCCAAATGTTTCCCTCGATAAAAAAAAGTAATTTCAAAATTGCGGCAGATATGGGAAGGCCAATTCAAAGTTCCATGGCAACTGCGTGGATTCCGTGGAAATGCCGGCGTTATACTTCAGTAAATCGAAACTAGAAGCTATGACGTGGTGGAAGGGCTCCATATTAGCAATGAAAAAACTTTGTGACTTCCACAGTTTATTTAATTTTGAACTACCAGTTGCCCTTGCCCTTATACACTGTAATATACGAAAGAGATAAAACCCTATAAGTGTGTAAATATAATGCTGGATATTACATTAAGAATGTTGTCTTGGTTTGCCTCATGTTACCGCTGCGTCTCATTCAATTCACCATTTCATGGTTTTCGTGGTCAACATGGCCACCGAGAAGAAGAGGGAAGAGGAGAAGGCGACTTCCCCGTTCAAAATATTCCAAGGGCGAAGAGAACGTGTCCCCCCCTCCCCTCCCCCCACGTAGCTGACCCACATAATAATAATAAAACACACATTCACGAAAGTCCTGCACGGGACGCGAAAGGGAAAGAGCGAGACTCCATTTCCGAATCAACGTGCTCTCGTACACGCACGCCGCCCGCCCCCCTCTAGCCACTAGTGTCAATGTCAACCGGTGGGCGACCGCGAATGGAAGGGGGAGGGGAAGGGGTTTAGGACCACCCATCCCCCACTCCTCTCCCCCCCCATCCCCCCCCAAAGCCAACAGTCTAAGATCGAGCGCCTCCGTCGTGTGTTGCAATAATGGGTTGACTGGGGTTAATGGGGAGGTGGGGAGGGGGCGTATATTTTGGGGGTGAAGTAAGAAAGTAAGGACGCCCGATTTTGCGTCACGGCGGAGGCTGCGAAGGGGAGTGAGTCACGGTCACTGTGTCCGGAAGTGACGTAACGACGCGCTGCCGTCGGAGACGCGTAACCGGAAGGGAGGCAGCGGAAACGGATAGATGGGTGCCGCTCTCATTTACAATGCGCCAATGGGAGCGGAGGAACAGAAGTGACGCGGTATGCAAGTTTTCCGGATGTTGAAATTATGAAAGCCCTCCCCGGAATGTTTGCACTCCAAAAAAAAAGAATGTTTTGTATAGAGAATGAAATTAGGGAACTAGACTGCAGAACGGACAGATTTAAAATGTAATACTTCCCGCGAACGATAAGGGACCATAACAGCTGCCAATGAGACATTTAACTGGTTTTGTCAATAGGTAGTGAAGCTCTTAGTAGTAGTTGTACTCTCTAATACCTGTATCCTTATCTGCTTCCTAGTACTTAGAGCACGCCGTGTATGTTTTCAGCATAATTCTTTGAGGTTCTGTCTATTTATGTATTTGCAAAATACATAAATACTAACGGTCCCTCTAACATTGGTAGCATACTTATAGAGTAGCCGATGCTTGTAGGGCTTCGCCTCGTGACATGCATTAGCGATTTTATGCTTATGCATCAACAGTCGTAGCTACACTTACTTTAATAGTGTATTGTGTAATGCATGTTGGTGACTACTCACCCCCTACCACACACCCTTGAGGTGGCTTGCAGGCTATTTGGTAGATTTAGATGTAAAGGGACAGAGTCAAGCGATGCATACCGCATCCGAGATAGATCTCTTCTCCGCAATATCATTCCCAATAAAGTTTCCCTCGTTTACTGAAGAAAAATTCGGAAAAAATAACGAAAAAATGTTAATTCTCGTCGATCCTCTCGTCTCGGCCATTCTCATCAATTTGCGTCACGACTACAGCGATTCCAGAAACAGTCACTGAAACTACAACGCCACGTCTATCTAAATCTACAAAATACCCTGCAAGCCACCTCAAGGATGTGTGGCAGGGGGGGGGGGGGCGGTACATACGAGCCTTAAGGAGGTTCCGCTGCGACTGTGTGAGTCAAAACAAGTACTAAATTCCACATTTTTTTATATTTTGTTCAAAAAATCCTACTTTCGATGATGAAATGCGTTACCTACAGAATAACAAAAATAAAGTAGAAAAAATGCAGATTATTCCACGAATTTATTTTAAATGAGCACTTTTTTCCAGCCATTGGAGCCGAATGCAGCGCCATTTCCTACGAATTACCGCATTTCTTCACCGATTTTACCGACTTCAATTACGGTATTAATTCTTCAATAACTGTAAAAACAAGGTGGTAAGATGCCTGTATTTTGTTTTTATTCAATTTTTCTGGATTATTTCCTTCATATAAATGGTTATCCGCGAAAATGGCATTTATATTTTATGGAAAAATACTAATTTCCCCCGTGTTTCTCTCATTCCCCCATTGAACACAGTGTAATTTCAAGTACAATTATAGAATAAAATAGCGTGGAAAGGTATTATTTTGTTATTCATATCACATAGAGAACAATTTTTTTCACAAGTAGACAGAATGTGAATAAAATGACATTTAAGTCATTTTACGGTGGAACCACATTAAGATAACCATTTCCAATTTGTCAGATACTTCAGCGTGTTTTCGTTTTTATTGAGCGACAACTAACGATTGCAATCTTTGAACGAAAACGGCCTTTTGTCATAAGAAGATGAATATAATTTGCAGAAAAGAGTATAATTGGCAAAAGAGAAGAAGAGCACGCGCGCGCTTCACTTATCGCGACGGAAACTTCGGGGAGTATCCGGGAGGTGGAGGCGTTTTCAAGGAAGAGCAGCTCTCGTATGACCTCACAACAAGAGATTGCCCTCGACAGAAATTGGAGGGAGAATGTAGCAATGAGACGCGCATTTTAAACAGAGAGATACACCTCAATCTTCAGAAAAAGAATGTCCAGTGATTACGAGGAGCGGAACATTTTCATACTTGCTGATAACTGAGGCTGTTTTTCAAATTTACCGAAATATAAACACTATCATGTTAGGAGAATTCACTACGTTTCATTCTCGTGCAGTAGACATGAAGTATGGTGGCACTGCTATATTTCTTAGTTACTTTAGAAATTATTCGAAAAGAGATTTATTAACATGTTCCAAACACCATCAAAACTTTACTTCAGCATTTTCGCGCCTTCGAATCTCTTCTAATTGTGCGAATTCGTTGTTTACGCGTTGGACGCGAGCAGAGGCGAAAGCGGGATCTGCTGCAGCCATGAATAAGAAGCGAGGAATCCCAGGAAACGGCATTCTGCGCATATCCTCGCGACGACAGAATGAGACACGAAGCCCAGCTTTCAACGAGTGCTATGAGAATACGCGTGAAGCACATGGCGGGCACGCCACGTAATCATTTGAGTATTCACTTTTTAGATTCATTAGGATATATTCACATGTATTCACAAGGCAATACATATGTACTTACTTATATGCCTTTTTTCCTGCTTGAGCGCGTTAACTTATAACTCCAATTCTCATCTTTGTGTTCATTTCAGACAATCTATTGCCACCACTACGTGAACACCCCTATGTTTTTGGTGGTACCGTCCAGGTATGTACATTATCGGCGGGCAGGTGAGCTCGCAAAATAACGACTATGTACATGTTACTGAATTCCCTTGAATGGATAACATCTTAAACCTTCCAAAACTGATCGAAGGAAGAAATACAGGTTAAATCTTTTGTGAAAGTTCGAAGCAGACAATTTCTTGCCGGACGTTCAACATATATTGCTAGAGCCAACGTACTACGGTAGAGGCGATCACAGGAAATAGATAAAGGAAATAGACTGCAGATCCGATATATTAAAAAATGTCATTTTTTCCACGAACAATAAGGGATCATAATAGTTTCGATAGATCAATCATATCTGATTGATAGATCTGGGTGATGAGAAATATTAAGGAGAGTAATAAAGAAACCAAGGAAATGGCCTACAGGACTATGGTTCGTCCGGTATTAGAATATGCACAACGGTAGAGTGGGATCCTCATTTAAAAACAGATATATTCAAGCTGGAGAAAGTACAAAGGAAGGGAGCCAGGTATGTTTTAGGCAGGCACAAAAGGTGTGACAGTGTCACAGCCATGCTGGGGTATCTGGGTTGGAAACCTTTGAAATTAAGGAGGAGCATAAACAGGTTATGCGGGATATACAAAGTAATTACAAAAGAACGGGCTTGGGAGGAAATAAATCAAAGGCTAGACTCACCCTGCTACATAGGAAGAAATGACCACAGGTACAAAATTAAATGTAGAAAGCAGAAAACTGATATCTGGAAGCAATCTTTCTTAAATAGAGGTATAAAGGAGTGGAATGAGTTACCTGAAGTAATTTTTTAGATCTTTCCTGCTAACGTTAAATTTTTTTAGAAATAAGTGTTCCTCGATTCTGTAATGGTTTATTTGGAAGTGTTTAGAAAATTTCATGTGTATTTTCTTATGCTTATGTTAATGTTACCACCAGGCGATTGCCTACTTGTAACGTTTTGTAATCATATTTAATATGAAACTCCCACCCTCACTTGGTAGAGTAGACTTTTTAACTATGCTTAATTACATATCATCATTATCGACACCTCACCCTCTTTAAATGTCCGGCATTATTTTGTCATCTGCATGAAGTAGTATCTAGTAGCATTAATAAATTAATGGTATCAGTAGTATTAACCAGTAGTTATCTCTTTACTAGTGTAATGCATGTTTGCATGTTCATTTGCGTATCACTCTCCCAGTTTCTGGTTTGACTGCGCACTGTTCTCTTGACTGTTTTTTGGTGTTTGCGCCTAGAGCGGCCGGGGGAACGTGCGAGGTCCCGATTTGAACTGGGACGAGTGTTGCAGGCCTGGTGTTGAATCACCCATACCACACACCCTACTAGTGGTGGCTTTCACGGTACTTCGTAGATGTAGAATACGAACACCGTGTTCAAATGGCGCAGATTTTTCATCTCGCGCGAACGGTAGCCGTTTATAAACGACAAATATTTCTACGCAAGAAAATGAACGCCGTTTTATTAACACGGCCCTGCGCTCAAGGAAGAAAAAAGGACCCAGGTGTCATTAGGGATCCCACCTTGATCGACTCGCATGCACCCTCGGCCTGCGCACGTGGATCATATCTACTCATCTTCTATCAGCAATAGCTCCACTCAAGGCATGTGGCAGAGATCAAATACATATTCGATTTCGCAGTGGATACACTGAAAAACTATTTTCTGCTTCTTCGGAAAATACTGGCTCCAAAATGCCTTCCTTATGTTCAACGGATCATTTACAAATTTTAAACGGAACTCCAAAGTCATTATTACCTAAGTTGTTGGGAGCATCCTAAAAACCAAGAACTTTTTGTTAATAATTACCTTAAGAGTTCCGTTCAAAATTTGTGAATGCAAAGAATACATATGGAGTACACTCCTGAGTCTATATTTTCCTAGTAAGGAACAATTTTATTTCTTTGGCCAAGCCACTGAGTAAACAAATAGTTGGCTGTAGACGTGGGCTATCAATTAGATTACCTCCACCCACCGTCCGAGTTAAAGGGTTCGGTGTTTGTGAGAACTTGAGTCAAATAAAACGCACGAAATTTTTTCTCTAAAAGACGAGAAGAGAGTTCCGCAGAGAGGAGTGAAATGCTCTCTTTCGTAACGGGGAAAGCATTTCGTCCTTCGCGAGGCTCTGGCGCGAAAGGGAGACGCGATTAAAACGCGATGTAGGCCCGATTAATCAATCGAGAAAGTAACCAACAAAAAGAATACGTAGTTCTTCCCTCCAACCAGCCTCGAGGAAGCGGAGTGGCAATTTCTATGAAGAGAGCAAGGCATGGGAGTGAACCCTGCATGGGTAACTCGGGGAGAGAAAAAAGGCGAATCTAACGAGGCGTGGTCCTGATCAGCCGAGATGCCATGGGCAGGTAGAATAACAATGACAAACTAGGAGGTCTCGAAACGGATAGAAGAGTTGCTCTGTCTGCGAAACACTGTCAAGAGAAAGAAGACACGAGGATAATGCACGCTCTACAACAGAAAAAACTAGTGCACGCAACACCGGAAGGTTAAGGGAGGGAAGTATAAGTACGAGAGGAGGAGTTGGTGGAAAGTACATCGATCAGATCAAATAGGAGCCACAAGGGGTTTTTGCATTGTCTAGATTTTGGAGTAAACCACGGGCAAAACCTTTGTATGTATTTATGATGAGTTACGAGAGAATCAATTGGCAAAAAAAACAATGAAGGCTAGTTTTTTCGACATTTATCTCACTATCGTAACCTGACCGGAATGAAAAGGTTTTGTGTCGGATATTTTCGGTAATTTTTTTACCATTTAAAAGCAAAAGGTGTTCCACAAGTACCTACCTAGTAGGAGGAGATTGAAGTGAGGCAAAACTTCTCAAAAAATCCTACCTTAAACTTTCCTGTATTTTTAAATGAAAAATATCATGATTTTTTCCCATCCCATAGTTTTGCTGTTGACACAGTACGAGAGCACGTTTGTGGGGGAAGCACAAAACAGTTCACAAGAAAACAATGGAACCCGTAAAAGGATGTGGGTTGCGATGGCATAACGAGCGAACAATTCCTTAAAGGAGAGTGGAAGGGGGGGGGGGATAAACAATGAAGAAGCAAGCGAGGGAGCCCAGTCGCACCAAAAAAGGGTGCCGAGCGATATAAATGCGAAGCGAATGTCAAAATGCAAAAGCCGAGCGTAAAAGGTGAGTAAAATTATAGGCAATGAAAGGACAATGATCGTTCGGAGCCCTCGAGTGGATGTTGGCGCTTCGCAGGAAGAGAAAGTATCCTTAGCCGGTGAAGAAGGGCGAAACGGATAGGTCAGAGAGAGAAGGACGCTTCGGAAAATTACGACCAACACAAGAAGAGAGGTTTCCATCGGGATGGTAAACATAGAGATGACGGAGAAACAACTTTGAGTGAAAACAATTGTTTATTACTTTTGCGCAGAATTATTTGATTTGGAGATAAGAGAAGTGGACTTAATGGGGAGGATAGCAGTGAATCTGTAGACTATACATCTACCATTAATTGAATTGAACCACATCCCTAGCAACAAGGCAGAAGGATATCGTGCTGGTTTTCCTCAAGAAATGGGTCGGGCCCTAACTGCAAGTGCGTCATGAGCCTGCTGCCTCCTCTCTTATTTACTCCCTCCGAAAAACTCCACCTGTACAAATCTAAACAGCCGAGCTGAAGTCAGCGCACATCGAAGGAACACCACATCTAAGTCCAATCAATAGGTACATATTTTTACATACTCTAATTCTATAGTGGATGACATGTGCTCAGGGGTGTGGAGGTGGACATGAAATGACCCCCCCCCCATGTGCGTTCGACTCGAGATTATGGGCGGTTGCTAAATAGAGATTGTTTATAGGGCGCCGAAATGACTCTCTTGTTATTATTTCAATAAATAATGAATTTACAAAAACATGTTTTGTACAAAAGTTGTGGGTAATCAAAAAACCTTTAATTTGAGTCGTCGTACGTCGAAATCAATGAATTAATTTTTTCAAACAAGCCAAACAACCGGTGAAAATTGGCGTTTTTTGTAAATGAAATATTTATTGCAAAAATTATATTTTCACTATTTGTATTACTTTGAAGGAAAGCGCTTGTGATTCTGAATACAACGATCTTATTTATAAAGTGATTGTTGAATTATTTACTGAGATATGGTCTATTGTTTATCCAGAGACAGTGTTTAAAGTTAATAATTGCTTTCTTTTCGCGGAATTATTGAGTCAAATCCAACGGGATTCTACACTTAAAGACTTATATTACGTGTAGTATTAAAACCAATTCGAAAAATCGTTAAAAAGTCATCGAAATAAACGTTGAAAAAGCATACTTTTTCAGACTAGCGTTTTTTATGAACAAATAGAGCTACGGCGTCGGCTTTTTGTCGCACGAGTTTCTAACTTGGATATTCTGAAAGCTGATTTAATTGCGCAGATTTATGAAAAACAAAAAGTCCTTACGACCAATAGGAGCCGAGATAGGATTTTGTTTTCTTTAAATCGCAGAGGTTTTATTTATAAAAGTTAAGAAACCATTTTACCGGTGTTACACAGACAAAGGCTTATATTTGCTTAATGCAATTACTTTTTTTTTCATAAAACTTATCTTTTATAATAAAATTGCGTGCACAAAGTGGAGCGCATTCACGGCGGATGCGGTAACCAACATGGGGACGCGTGGAGGGGGGTGGGCAGAGAGGGGGTGAGTCACGGCGGAGCTGCCGCGCGCCTGAAAAACTGAATTGGAAACTTATAGATAGAGGAGTGCGTCCAAATTCACTCTATCTCCTCTATTAATATACCAATAACGACGTTCATTTTTTTTTAATTTGGGGAACCATGGAAAATAATTAACAACTCCGCTATCAGCTAAAGATATAATTGTATATTCAATTATTTATTGTTACAGTTGTAACATGACCCTCCGAGTCCCCGGCAAGCATCGGGTTTCATTGCCGTCATAATGGCCGGAGACTCGAGAGGGGTTGTGCAGTAATCGCAGCCACGTCCGACGCCCATCGGATGAGTGGCTACGCTGTGGTCGGGTCATGCGTACGCAGTAAACGGAGTGACCCTAGGATGACGGCCTTCTGCATGCGTGCAACTAGTGATTCCGCCTGTGCCACGCAGGAAGGAATGCATTTGATGTTATTTATCAGCGAGCCCTTAATTCCACCGAGCACACCTATGATGAGGACCACCAGTTTCACAGAGTGTCCGGGGTACATCTGTCGAAGTTCGAAAAGCAGGTCTTGATATTTCGTCCGTTTTTCCACCTCTTTCGCATCCATGTTGGTTTCAGCCGGAGCAGAAAACTCAATGACAAACATGGAGCGTGTGAGGTGGTCGAGGAGGAGGATATCAGGCTTGGTCGCCTCCGACTGCCTGGTGGTGGAGAAGGAGTAATTCCACCAGATTGTGCATTTATCGTTCTCCACGACGGATTCGATATCTGCAGGGGCATAGGGCAGCACAGGTGTTTCGTCGATGCCATAATGGTGTCGAAGGTGAAAGTATAGCACCCGTAGGGCCGCGTTATGCCGAGCTAAATACGCGGACTTAGCGTAATAGCTATAGCCGGAGAGGAGGTGAATCAACGTCTCCGTCTGGGCTCGGCACGCCCTACATCTCGTGTCCGCAACCTCCGCCTTGAAAATAATACGGCGGTACACGAGTGTGTTTATGACACCATCCTGGCACGCGAGGACAAATCCTTCGGTCTCGGACTTCAGACCAGCGGAGCGTAAGAAGGCAAACGTCAGCTCCTTCGATAACCCATGCTTTTCGATGTTTCGGTAGAAATATCCATGCATGGGCTTGTCGGTATGCGCCGTGAGCAAGGCCTTCTTCTCGGCTTTTTTTATTTCGAGCTTGAGGACGTCTGCCTTCAATGACGAGATGGTCGTGTCATTGTCGCTTCCGTCGGATGACGGGTCGAAGTCGAGACCGGTTTCGTCCGCTGCCCTCTTTGCCGCCTGGAAGAGAAACGCCCCTGCTCCCGAACTCTCGTGATCTCTCACGAGATTGAGCAGGGGGTCCCCTGTCTTTCAAAACTCGGCAAGCTGTACCCAGGACAACTCTGTTGTGGAGACACTCCAGACTCAATAGTCCTCTACCACCTACATTGCGAGGGAGATACAATCTGGCGACGGAAGATTTTGGATGAAGACTTCTATGGATGGTCATGATCTTCCTCGTTCCCCTATCGAGGTTCTGCAACTCGTTGACGTTCCACTTCATGCATCCGAAGGTATACAGCAGTGTAGGAACCGCGAACATGTTCGTGGCAAGAACCTCGTTCTTGCCCGACAGCTCAGAACTCCAGATGTTCCTGAGAGTCTGTCTGTATTTGGCGGTGACCCTTTCCTTCACTGCTGCAACCTCCTGCATTCGGCGCTGGGGGACGCCGAGATATTCATAGCTGTCATCGTCCTCGAGGTGACGAATGACGCTCCCGGCAACAAGTTGCACGTCTTCTTTGATCTCCGAAAATCTTCCTCTCGCCAAGTGGATGGATGCACACTTGTCCAATCCGAACTCCATCCCTCACCGTATTCCAGTACGGTGTCCAGGGCAGTGCGAAGGTCTTTCGCATTAGAAGCGTAGAGCTTCAGGTCATCCACGTAGAACAAATTGGTGACCTTATGCTTTCTGTCACCTGGAACACCGCACATGTATCCTTTACCTCGTCGCAGCCTAAGGGACAGGGGTAGGAGGGAAATACAGAACAGTAAGGGGCTCAAGCTGTCGCCTTGAAAAACGCCACGGTGGTATGTTATCAACTCTGTGGAAACTGACCGCTTGCCTGAGGTCAGAACGAAGCGCGTTTTCCAGAGTGGTAACAGGCGTTGGATGCAGGACACTACCTCTGGGTGGACTTTCATCAACTTCAGCATGGCGATCAAAAGCTCATGCGAAGTGGTGTCAAAAGCCTTCTTGTAGTCCACCCAGGCCATTGATAGGTTTCGCTTATGCCGGATGGCATCCTGGCATATGCACCTATCAATGAGCAGGTTGTCCTTGCATCCCGAGATTCCCCGCTTTGAGCCCCTCTGCTCGTACACCCCCTCCCACACCGGCTGGACTTGGTGTAGGATAAGGTCGCTCAAGATCGAGGTGAACGCCTTACATATATATATATATATATATATATATATATATATATATATATATATATAATTTTTATTATTATTATGACTCACTGCACAGTTACTGTAATTACTTACTGATAACTATTTAATATAAGCTTATGTTTATTAAAATGGAAGAAACTTGTACACATTTTTCATTACTTAATAATAATTTATTTATCTAGACACTTTTTGTTTAAGATAGACATATGTCGTTACTCTCCTCCAAGACATTTTCAGTACATTTGTCGTATATGTTTATATTTTCCTCATATTGAACATGAGGAATGATTGAAGGACATTCACTATCGTCATTGAATATATTGTTTGAAATGTCATTCTTATTAGTCTCTTCGATCTCTTCATGTTCAATACAAGGAACATTTGTGCTGTTTTCGCCATTACAATTTAGACATAACCGATTTTTTTTAAACAATGTATCACATCATAATATAATAACATGTATAATTATCAATCTGTGAACTGAATGCGTACATGTATACATTGATATTTTAAACAATATATTCAATGACGACAGTGAATGTCCTACAATCATTCCTCATGCTCAATATGAGGAAAATATAAACATATATGATAATGTACTGAAAATGTCTTGGAGGAGTGTAACAACATTTGTCAATCTTATAAAAAAAGTGGAACGCACATGGGGGGGGGGGTCATTTCATGCCTCCACCTCCACACCCCTGAGCACATTTCATCCACTATAGAATTGGAGTAAAATTAACATTGGGTTTTATTGATTGGACTACATCAGCAAAGTACTTTCGCGCACACGAACTGCGTTGAATGGAACGATGTGCTCTTGCAAAATGTTTCGTAACTTACAGGTAAGTAGCATTCTAATGGGTGAACAACAGTCACGGCCCAATGTTTTTTTTTTAAGTGTTCTATATTTAGTAATTAAAAACTTAAGCTTTTTGTCGCTGTGTAATTAAACAAAACCCAAATGCCGCTCGCCGCTTTTACTGAAAGTCAACAAACTTGACAACAATGACGGATGCCATAACCGACGTTCTTTTGTTGTTTAGTGCACATCAACTTTGCTCCCGAACTGTTTTCAATTGCGCTGGGTCTGAATCACGAAGAGAAGGCAAGTGCGCTGTTGTGTTACGAAGTGATTAGCGCACTAGAGCGAATGGGAAGTACCCAACAATAATGCCATACGCATGTTCATTTACATCAAATAATCTAAGAGCTCTCATTTCCCAGAGTGTTAAAGTTGTTTTCAAATATTAAATGAAAGGAAAACTTTGTTTTATTCCACCAATTTATTTGTCGGTACTACTAGTTTCGACGCAGCGGCGTCATCTTCAGGTACAAAGTGGAAAGCAAAAATTTGATCTTAATATACCATCCAGGATAGGCGTTGGGGTGGGGGAGGAAGAAGGTAGGTGGAAGGGGTGGAAAACCTCAAGGATACAAAGTAGTGAAATGTTTAGCGGGTGGATACAATGTAGTGGCGGGTGGTGGGTCGGAATGGGGGGGGGGGGGCGGATGACCGTTGGCAGGTTAGAGTTTTGAAAGGGATTGCTGGTGACTAAGGTAGCGGTGAGGTGTCCGTGGGAGTGGGGGGAGGGGAAGGATTACGGGCTACTGTTTTTTCCGTGAGGGTCAGGGAGGCTTCAAGGAGGGGGGAAAGGTATTCAAATAATATGTCATTAAGGAGAGGACGTTTCTTCATCTGTCTTTTAATTTCCAGCTCTTCCTTCTTGTCCATTCTCTTCCCTTTTTCCTCCCGGTGTAGAATCTTGTTTTCAAATGTTCATTATTTGAATATTTCAATAATGTTTGCGGTTTATAGGGGAGATAAATTATATAGGCTAGTTGTAATAAATCTAAAATATTATAGATATCTGTTGTTAGTTAAATTCTGTTTGTATCTAGCTTGAATTTTGTTGAGGGAGTGGTTGCTTAGGAAAATAAATACATAAAATATTCTAATATTGTAATAAAAACGGAAATGACGTTGAATTTCGAACCCGTGTTTCTTTTCTTAACTATTCAAGTTGTTTGAGTTTGCCCTTTAAGTTCGAATCGTTCCACCGTTAAAAATACAAGAGTAATGTAAAGCAGAAGTAGATTCAGAGTACGAGAACGTTTACCCCACGACGTATTCCAACTTCGAACTAATAAATAAAACGTAATATTAAACTCATTTAGTGATTTGCGTTTTTGGCTCAGAATAGATCAATGGATCAGGTGTTGAATTTATTTAATGCCGTGGAATTTTGAGTCAAGTAACAAGAACGGCAAAAAGAATTCCTGCACAGAAACATTCGGCCCGTTTAAAAAAAAAATATCGGCACAAGTCTGGCTGCCGCACCTGAGTCATCTCCTGACCATGACACGTTATTCTCAATAGTTTCGGGGCTAGTGTAGGCCTATCATAGACCTGTCTAAAAAGTCGTTCTCTAATAAAACCAGCGGCCTTTAACTAAACAACACTAACAGAGACCACGAGACGAGATAATTAGATATCGATATTTCTAGGCCGAGAGATCTAATATGAAGGATCGCCCGTGGTGACCCAGAATCCCCTGAGGCGGCCGAAGCCAGCAAAGGGCTGTCGTCTTTCCAAATGCTCGCTACCTACGTAAGAGTTGCGCAAATCCCCCCCTCCCTTCTCCCCACCCCCTCCGCCCTTCCTACCGTAATACCACAGTCGGACAGACTTTCTTGTCGGGGGGGATAAAGTTACTTCTCATATTACAATATACGCCACAAATTATTTTAACATTACCTCAAAAACAGCCTAGAAGGCTCTTTATAATTGTTATAATTATCAACTATATTAATTAGCTACTAGAAAAAACAGCAAGTTGAGGTAAAAAAATAACAAAGAAAGCAACATACTCTATGTGATTTATGAGATGAATGTCGGTCAAATAGTTTTAGGGAGGAAACAACGGAGCATGTCAGGAGAGAAGAGGTCAATAATGATAATGAGAAAAGATATTTAGAGGAAAGATATGAGATGGGGTTTGCGGAATCGATTTTAGCATCTGCACGTGAGAGGAATTGCAAGAAAACAAATTCCTCTCCATGGCAACGGGGCACAACAAGGGCGGCGTGTTAACTGTAAGTTTGGACCTAGAAGGAATATACAAAAATCGCTTTGGTTGTAAATGTGTATGCGGGTAGTAATAAATTCGATTCCCCTTCATTTTCACGGCGCACGGGTGCCACACCAACGAGAATTGAAGAATGTGACCTTCGCTGGAGATACGATCGAATCGAAACGGAATCAGTTTTTGGGATTTGTTTTTCGAAACGACTTTAAGGGACTCCCTTGACTAGCATTGGGCGCTACACCTGTAAGTTTGATTGCAATCAATATCATTTCACACTCTTATCAAGCGGCTTATGATGTAAATGAAACTTTATCAATCAAGTGTCTTCACGAATAATCGTAACAGTATACACAGTGAGGGACAGTATAAAAGACTTATTTAAACTTGAACATTTTCCTTCCCAGGTCCTGTTTATGTTTTTTGCAAACGTCTTATTTCGGCTGTAATAACTTTTCTGTTGACTTGAGTCAGTCATTCTGTGTAACCACTGACAACTCAATATTTTACTTGCTTTCCTCAATTTTTTAACTCAACAGAGGAATCGCTTTTTCTCTCGCGCGACGCATGTCGTTGAGAAGTACCAGTCTCGGCTCGACTAGCATAGCATAGCATTTGCCTCAGGGCGAGAATAAACTGATCGTCCTATTACTTCACATTCCAGTTGAGTGCCCTTCTCTTCTTCGGAACCGCAATGAAGAATGTGTTGACGACCATCTACGGCTCCTACCTTTCGTCACAGATCCAACAAAGAGGTCCATAAAGTCTGCCTCCGACTATATTCTTCTCTTCGGGAATGTTTTCTGCTTCGTAAGACCTCCAACACCTCCATTTCTCGCACCGCTTAAATCTGTAACCACGGTTTCTTATCGTCATGGCTACTAGAACGGGCAGTGCTTCTGCCACAGATTTCAAGACAGACTTTATCGCACGGATTAAAATGCCCGCTGCGGCCATTGATTCAATTTTGGGCGCACAGTATAAATGGTATGGGTTTAAACATCAAATCCCGCTAAAGTAGATTTTTCAGTGCGGGCGCGGCCGGTGGACCTCCGGCACTTCCGAGTACGATACCGAGTTAAAACGTACGCCAGTTATTTAAAGGTCATGATATCATTTGGACATAAAAACTCTCCACTGAAAATATCACATTCCTAAGTTGTGATGGCACACCAAACGCAATTATGCCGTAAAGAGATAGAAGTGATTTGTAATCACAATCTTAATTAAATTTAAGAGCAGATATGATGAGGCAGATGAGAGGGACTATCTAGAAATTCCAAGGCTCAAACGATTTCGTACTCTGTAACCAATACTCTTCCTGAAGAAGAAATCTTAAGCCATCGTCTAAAGAGTGTTCATAAATATTAAATGAATTTGGTAAATCTTGTGAGGTTGTGGATTTAAAGTCATAACTAATATTACTAATTTATTTTTTCAAACATTTTATTATGTCATTCAATCATAATTGTATGTATAATTGTAAACCCGTATTATTTATATTCCACACGCACATTAGTTAATTTAAGCAGCTTCAGAGAAACATTCCCCCGGACATCATCTGAATGCAATGTACTATTGAAGAAATGACTAGGGAGGGAGATGCGGGTGCACTGGACCTGTGCCATCTTGCCACGGTCCTAATGAGCCTATCTACCTACCTACGGGCCTAGACCATTGTCGCAGTAAGAAAGTTAATCCTTTGAGCCCTGAAGAAGTCTCATTAATAAAAAGACGAAACGTCGGCGGAAAAAGGAGGCTGAGTTTCTTAAAAAAGACATGACCAAACCTCCATCAATTAACCAATGTATCTTATGAGCAAAAGTGCCAAGTTTTCAAGTTAACGCAGACTTCTTTAATCAGAACCTTGCAGATCAGTTGTCGTCATTCGTCGAGGAGTGGAATGGCGCGAATATGATATTATAACGTCTCGGATGTGTGGATCTCACCGGACAACCGGTCTTAAAGAACCTTACAATTGGTGCATCTCGGGGGATTTGAAATTTGAGCGTATATAATCGCGAGAGAAAGTCGAAATTCTTACAACAAACGAGTAACAATTGTCATAAACGAAACCTAAGGGAGGGAGAGGGGGAATACAATGTAGGAAAGGGGAAAGGGTATGCATAGGTAGGTATGTACTACATATTTCAATTCTCTTTTTCGTGATTTTTTATATTTTCATTATACATTTTTTGTATTTTCTTTCATTTTTTCATGTTATGCTATTTTTTCCCAAATGTCAGCTTTTTATTATTTTTTTGCTTTTTTTACATTTTAAAACTTTTATCTTTATTTTTCCAGCTTTAATCGCTTTTTTATCGTCTTCGTGTGCGGTGAGCGTGTGTGCTTTTGTCTGCGTAAATTTGAATTTTCCATGTTCGCGTCCATTTGTGTAAGTGGCGTAGATGTACGTTGAGTTTGCGGACATTTGCGCCTCCTGTGACAGATGTAGCAGAGATGACTGAGTCGTCAGGGGTGTAGACGGCATGTCAATGACGTGTATGTCGAATAGCAGAGGACTTATTAGGGATCCTTGGGGAACACCAGCCTCATTCGGGCTGGTGGAAGAGAGGATGCCGGATTCTGCAGCGTGAAAGGCACGATTAGCAAGGAAATATTTGATGATGTGAACTAGTGGTAATGGATATTGAAGGAAAGCCAATTTGTAGACGAGATCCCGATGTCATACCCAGTCAAAGGCTATAGCGACATCCAGGAAAATGACATCGGTGAATCGTCTACGGGTGAAGAAGCCGTATTAGATAACCTCGACCAATCGCAGGGTTTGGTAGACAGCGAACAGTTTTGTCCAAAATCCTAGCTGTTCGGGTTGCAGGGGTGTTCTGGGATCCGGAGTGATATTCAATATGAGAAATGATGGTGCGTTCAAAGAAACAGGCATTCATTACACGTCATGTAAAAAATTTGAGGCGAAGAGAAGAGGCTTCGCATTTCAAAATGGATTGTCGATCACACGTTTGAACGCTATTGACCGCAATCAGTAAATTATTAACCGACTAATCAGTGGCTTTCTTTTGTTTTTTTTAATAGTCCCAGGACAAGATTATGGGACAAGTCAAGTGAAATGAGAGCACACGAATACACATATAGATACAAAATAATAACATTAAAATTATAAATTAACTGTTACCATGTTCGTTAACTGAATAAAAAGCAATTTCAATAAAAAATCTCCTTAACTTCGTTTTAAAGGACGGTATTGAAGTAGTTACTTTCATTTCACCAGGTAAAGAATTAAAAAATTTGCACACCAGAATATACAAGTATTTTACATTATAGTGCTAAGTTACTTTAAACCAGCCTAAAACTCTTTTTTTTTGACTGGCATCATGATTGCGCAAGTCCATATTGACATTTAGTTTAAGTGGAGAATGTTGGCCCTCGACATAAGTGGTGGAGAAATAAATATAATTACAAGGCAAGGTTTAAACATCAAGTACTTTGAAGAGCTTGCTACAACTGGAATATTAACCCCGTCTTGCCAGAATCTTAAAACCACATTTTTGTAGCCTGAATAACCTTTGCTCATGATGAGAACGCCTTTAACCAATGCTAACCAAGCAAACGTAACGAATCTGTGAAGCATAACCAGGAAATCTCAAATTAACTAATTAACTTTTCGTGTTTGCTCACGGAGTTAGCAGTTATTACTTTTTAAGGAAAACTGTGGAATAAATTAACAATTTATTCCACAACGAAAAAGGAATTGTTTGAAGGAGCAAGCCTAATTTACAAAGATAGAGAGTCAAGGAATAAAAATGGTGATTTGACGCCCCGAATTTACTACAGACACTTGAGGACGTCGTGAGGCTCCGTCTCTCCTCATCTCGGTCAATTCTATAGCACTGATATATGTAGAGCAAGGCCCTTCTACCTCCGAGATATTCGTGCTTCTTTATGCCTATGTATGTTTGACGAGTTCTCCATCGGGGAAGTTCGGAATCTGAGGTATTTTCACAATTTTCTGGAGTCTAACGGAAGACTTTAGCTAAGACATATAAACATATTCCCAAGTAGCATGTTGTTACCTATTGATATCACAAATTTCATTGCACTATCTTGCGTAATATGTGATATATCATTGGTTCTTTTAACCTATGTCAGCCATTCTTTTGCATGGAAAAGTAGAATACCCGCTGCGACATAGGTCCAAGATGGCGGAATACATTAGTCAAGTGCGTGTCACGACCTGGGGTGTGGTGATCTTGAGATAGAGATGTATAGAGGTACCCTCGCGGTCTCTTGCGCTTCGAATTGCAATTATCCGGACACCACAGAAACGTTCCTCGTTGGGCTGAGCAAGCGTCCCTGCCTCATCCAATCGGACCACGTGTGCGTCGACGCGAACACCTGGAGGGTCGGGGGGGGGGGGGGGGGGAGAGGGGGGGGGGGGGTTTGAACAACCACGCGAGATAACTTCGATCACGTGACGAAGGAATCAATTTTAATACAAAAGACAATGAGGAAGAGCCAGAAATACAAAAAGGGTTAAACCTCGCCAAAAGATTATGTCTGCACATGCACGTCCACAACCTAATCCTTCCGAATCTTCTTAATCCCTATCACACAAAACGAATATTAGACTTCATAAAACAATAATTTCCCCAGCGCTGCTCTAAGGATCCGAAACATGGAAGCTATCAAAGAAGGAGGAGAGAAAACTAATCGTTTTCGAGAATAAGATATTGCGGAAAATCTATGGGCCCGAAAATGAAGAAGAACGATGGAGAAAAAAGCACAAAAGAGAAATCTATATAAACATCCAGACACAACAAGTGAGAAAAAGTCCATAAGAATAGAGTGGGCTGGACATATTCTAAGGAAAGAGGAGGGATGTCTGCTGAAGGACGTACTGCACGGGATCCGTGAAGGAAGAAGACCCCGGGGAAGACCACGTGTGAGATGGTGGGACCAAGTGAAGAAGGATATAGAATAGATCGGAGCAACAGAAAGAGAGGCAGAAGATCGGTTGATGCGGCTAAATATCGCCTAAGATATAAGATATAGCCCTGGGAATAAGTAAGTAAGTAACTAACTAAGGAGTCACATGTCATAATAACAAACTGTTTGAGATTCATAGTGTGTTTGAAACTATTGGATGGATAATTGAGAGTGCTTTCGATTTAATATGGCGATAGCCGGCTATTGACGGAAGCGATTGGCAATCGCCAGGGGACCAAATGAAATTTAAAGGCTCAATGCGGCTATTCACGCATGCGCAGTCCGTCTCGCGTACACACAAGCAGTAGCGAATAGCTGTGAAGAAATGCGCTTGAAGCTCTTCAATTGTTCGGCCCACCTCGGAGCATTCCAATGTCTCGGAGAGAAGAGCCACCGATAGCCGGCGATAGAACTATTATTATTTTTCTCTATTTCATTAAATGGAAAGCACCGCGGTGTGGCGATCACCGCAAATCGAAAGCACCATTACGCGTCTGATGTGTTGATTATTGCGACTTAAATCGAGATATTCGACTCCATCAACGATACCCCGATAACCCTATCGGAAAGACTGCGAGAGATTTTTACGATTCTGTAAAACGTACTGCGGTGAGTACTAGATCAATCTGTATAAAGAGTTTAGAAAACGTACAAACTACTCGCCGTTAATTTTTCTTTTATTTTTGTTTTCGCAGCGATAAGATATACAACTCTGAATCATTTTCGGGTCAACTGACGCGCGGAGAACTTTTTGGCACAACGTATCATTCCTCTCATGCTGGTCACGTCGCCAGGAGACTGAATAAGTTAGATCTGTCTGGCTCCATTTTGGGCCGTTGAATGACTGAACATTGTTATCCGGATTTAAAAAATAAATAAAAACAAAATATTTAAAAACCAAATAAAAATTAAAATACGAAAAATCTTTAACGATTGGTTATCACACCCATGTTTTTGGAAAGATATCTCTTCCACACACGCTACTTAAGGCCACCTAAGGAATGAAACGTTGAGTCAAAAAGTTCTCCACGCGTCAGTTAACCCGGAAATGATTGAGAGTAGTATCTACACACCGTTCTTGACGAAATATAATTGTTAGAAGTTCCTAGTTTTTCTAATATTCTCCCTCTGGAGCTCAAAATCATAATCCATCTCATATGTAAAACAGCTTGTATTTTAAGACAAATTGCTCGAAAAGTAGTTCGGTAAGGGGTTAACTTTTTTATGAAAACATAGTGAAATGAAAACTTTGACTTAGTAATGTTCCACATTGACTTTATTGACGACCTAGATTTCGACTAATGAAGTCATCATCAGGTACATGCACAAGAAAAACAGCTCAATTATATATATTGTCACAAAGTGGGTGAAATCCGGTGAGAGTGTCACTTCACCCACTTTGTGACTATATATATTTGAGCAGTTATCTTATGCATGGACCTGATGATGACTTCATAAGTCGAAACCTAGGCCGTAAATAAAGTCCATTTGGGTAGTGAAGGCTGCTCGGGTGCTCCACCGGGTAATCTCCTCCATGGCTGCCGACGTTTCGGGGTACGAGTCATACTTCATCCTCAGGGCTGAAAGCCATGCCCTGAGGATGGAGTACGACTCGTACCCCGAAACGTCGGCAGCCATGGAGAAGATTACCCGGTGGAGCACCCGAGCAGCCTTCACTACCAGCATACGCCGGGGAAGCATCAGATCTTTTATCAAAGTCCATGTAGAATTACTAAGTCAAAGTTTTCATTTCACTACGTTAAGCAAGTTCCACCAAGTTTCGCCTGACACAACTATAATATGAGAGGTCTTTCCTTTAAAATTCATCAAATTCTAAGTGAATTGACACGTGCGTCGCTCAAACCACCTTAAACTCTGAGGAATATCGGAAAAAAACGTATAAATCCGTAATTCTTTATAAGAACTTGGATATAGTCTGCAAATCAACAACTTTTTTTCGAATGCGAAGATATACTGATTTCAATTTGAAAAAAAAAATATTTTTCAGTGACATGAGCGTTTATATTACAGTTTTTCAGACTAATCACAAATATTATTCTATTCATTTAATGTAAATGTTGATATTTCAATTCTTTTTTAGTACAGAATACAGTTCTGATATCCAATATGTTCTACATGTCATGATACACAAATTATTCTATTTATGTAAACAAAATTGTTTACTATAAAAAACAGGTGAGGTGGAACGAGTATGTTGAAGAGCTGTATGGTAAAGAAACAAGGCCCAATATGTTAGATATAGAAAGGAAAGACGACATCGGCAGAGATGGAATCGGACCAAGTATCCTAGATAGCGAAATCTAAAGAGCTGTACGAGACATGAAAAGGAATAAGGCGGTGGGAATAGATGACATACCTGCAGAGTTTTTAAAGAGCATGGGGAGGAACAGAATAGGAAATCTATTTGCGATTATTCGTAGGATTTATGAGGATGGAGTGTGGCCGGAAGACTTCGCGAAGACTGTACTAATTCCTATACCAAAGAAGAGTAAGGCAAAAACGTGCGAAGACTACAGGACAATAAGCTTAATATCCCACGCGGCCAAAGTTGTTCTGAGAATTATAAACAGAAGGCTAGAGAAGAGGGCTAATGAATACCTGGGAGACGACGAGTTCGGGTTTAGGAGAGGGACGGGAACGCGAGACGCTATAGCGGTGATGACGACGCTAGTAGAAAGAAACTAGAGTATGGGCAGGATGTTTATGCATTCTTCGTAGATTTCTAGAAGGCGTTTGATCGGGTGGAATGCACGAAATTAATGGGAGTGTTGAAGAAATTAGGTCTCCATTGGAGGAACAGGCGTCTGATTCGGAATTTGTATATGAACCAGACGGCGCAGGTTATGGTAGCCAATGGAGACTCGTGATGGGCCACGATAGGACGGGGAGTGCGGCAGGGGTGCCCACTATCGCCATTGCTTTTTAACATGTACTCGGAAGAAATAGTAAGGGAGGCATGGGGGGAGGAGGAGGTAGGAAAGAAGGTAGGCGGGGAGCTGATAAAATCAGTGAGATTTCCAGATGATCAAGCATTGGTTATTCAGTCTGCAAAGGGGTTACAGTCAATGGTGAATGCTTTAGAGGTGTAGTGCGAAAGGTATGGGATGAAGAGAAACTACAACAAAACGAAAGTGATGAGGTTCTGTAGAAGTAAGAAGGTGAGGCTGAATATAAGGGTGGGAGGGCAGAAGATAGAGCAGGTCGAGCAGTTTACGTATCTGGGTAGTATTTTGGAGGAGAATGGGTTAAGTGGTAAGGACATCAGATGCAGAATTGCGCTCGCTAAAGAAGCATTTTCGAAGAGAAGGGAATTGATGAGGGGGGGTCTGAGGAGAGATGTAAAAAAAAAGCTGGTGAAAACTCTAATATGGAGCGTGGTGCAATATGGGTCGGAAACTTGGTCATTGCAAAGGGAGGATGTGCGTAGACTTGAGGCGTTTGAAATGTGGGTTTGGAGAAGGATGGAGAAGGTGAGCTGGGGGGCGAGAAAGACGAACGAGGAGGTATTGGATATGGTTGGAGAGGAGAGGAAGCTGGTGGCGGAGAAGGCAGAAGAGATGGATGGAGGAGTTTTTGAGAGGAGAGGGCATGTTGCAGAGAGTGATAGAGGGGAGAACACTGGGGAAGCGTGGAAGAGGAAGGAAGAGGATAGGAATTCTGAACGAAATAAGAGGAGGTAGAAGATATGAAGAATAAAAGAGGGATCTAATGGTAGGACATCCTTAGGAGGGAAAGCGAGACAATGTTTATAAAATTGGGATACAGAATGGGGACTGTCCAAGGACCTACCAATCAGCTGGTAGAATACTTGAATGAATGAACTATTTAAAAACTGTTTATTTTTTTCGCCAACAGTTACAATAATATTAGTGATTAGCCTGAAACACAGTATTATTTACATGCATATTATTAAAAATATATTTTTGTTTCTAATTGAAAGCATTTATTAATCGTATTCGAGAAAAAGGTGCTGATTGGCAAACTTTTTGCATGTTCGCATAAACATTTACGGATTTCTACGTATTTTCCGATACTCCTCAGAGTTTAAGCTTTAAAATAATATGTAAAAAATGCTTTTCTATAAAACCACGCTTATATTCAAGTGTACTAAAAATTAAAAAAAAATGTTTTCATCGCTCTCTTCTGATGGAAGGAGGGCGCTTAATGTGGAGCTCGAGATACTGATAGAGTAATAAATGACAAGAGGTTGGATGTTGAAAAAGAATAAAAAGCGCCCACATTTTTATTTTCCGAGTTATAAAAAAAATATTTTTTTACTTTCTAGTACACTAGAATGGAAGCGTGGTTTTGTAAAAGTATTTTTCCCAAATTATTATTACTGTCGAATTTTTAGTCTTTATATTAATTGTGCAACGGTACTTTGAAATTTTGAATCATTAGCATTTCTTCTCACTATAAAAGACTTTTTTCCATATAAAATGTAAACCGTTTAATTTTATTACTAGATTGACTTGGTAATTAGTGAATGCATTGACTGATTCACGTATTGTCATCGAGAGGATAAGTAATTGTGCCAAAGTTCAGCATTGATTGAGCATTGGGAAGTGGGATTGGGATTTCGATTGCTACCAGATTCCAAACAAACAAATTGGAGTAAGTTCAAATAAGCGTGGTTCAAATGGTGAAAAATTCATCTCAATATCTCTATTTTATCAAAAGTTCTTTGATTTTGAAAGTGAACTCACCCACCGGGCGGGGCGGGGGGAGGGAGGGGAGGCATTCAAGAATGCCGAATTCCTTGACGGAGAGGGAGAGTGGGGTGGGGTGGGGTGGGGGAGCGCGGCTTAATTTCATCTCTCTTTTGAGGACGGCCCTTTGCTGATTCAAGGCGACTACCAGTTCTGTCCGCGTTTCACTTCCCGGGAAGTCGTTTTCGGTGATCATTGGATCGGACGGGAAGGGCGAAAAAGTCGACCCAGCGTAAAGGTCAAGCGCGTAAGAAGAAAAAAAACAAATTAAAGCCCGAGGGCGACTCCAAGGAATAACGCGAATCGAAATGGGAAATAAGCACGCAGAGCACTTCTTAAAATGCTTAAAATGGAGAGTTGTAGAGAAAAAACTTTGTTTCGACCTCGAACATGTGTATATTGTTGAGGCCAGCCGGCCACGCCGATCAACTCAAAACCTGCGGAATTCTTAATCCTATTCGTGCACTTCAGTTTACATTTCTTGAAAGGAGCGCTTGTTGCCGATAATCTACAGGCAATGGAGACGCGAATTGCATCCACCGTAATACCTAGAAATTGTCAATAGAAGCAGAATAGGAAAATAGACTCCTCCAAATGCAGTCTTTTCTTGGACTTTTAACCTACGGGCAACACACATGTGTTCACGAAATTAACATCTTCTACCAGTCAGTGGATGGTCCACTGGATGTCCGAAATGCATATGCAATGCAAAATTTGGAGGAGTCTGTTTACTCTTCTGGATCTATTGACAATTTGGATTAATTTTTTAATTTAATTTACATACTAATTCCTCCCCTCTTTAATTAATAATAAGACGTCGAGTCAAAACTTATAATTCCGACCCAAATGCATACCATGCCAAAGTTCTTCAGGTTGTGTTTAACTAGTATTTCACCGATAGCTACATCCCTACTCCCAGAAACTAGTATGACCCTCGGATCTGGTAATCACCTTATTACCACTATCGATTTAACACGTCCTATGAATTATTAAGAATTTCAAGAGCAAATAAAGGAATACGATACAATGTGCCTGCAGAGTTCAGAAATGCTTAAGAGTCGGGAGTGCAATTGCTAAATTAACGTATTTCGCACATCGGTAATTATTTATTAACTAGTTAGTTGTAGTAGGCACCCATAGATGAGTTGCACGCTGTGTTTGCTAAATTCCTAATTTGAAGTAGGTAGGGTAGACCGGGGCACGTTTGGAACAGGGGCAAGTTTTCATACAATGCCTATAGTTCCTTAACGGTTACAGCGCCTCACTAGTTAGAGTGCAGGCAGTGCCACCAACCTGGAATAGGGAGAAGATCACCTGCATCCCGAAGGAAAGAGGAGCGGAAATGGCCCCCGGAGACTTCCGGCCCATATCGTTCCTCGAAGGCTTAGGGAAGATCTTCGAGGGACTACTGCGGTGGTCAATTGCTGTGTTAGTTCGGGAGGCTGGGCTTCCTACCGGACGAGCAATTCGGCTTCCGCGAAGGGCACTCCACGGTCCAACAACTAGTAAGGACAACTGACTTCATCACCGACGCCTTCAACAGGAGAAAAGCTGTTGCCGGCGTTTTCTTCGACATATCGAAGGCATTCGACCGCGTCTGGCATCAAGCGCTCCTGTTGAAGATGGTTCGACTCCAGTTCCCAGCATGGGCCACCCGGCTCATCCGATCGTATCTACAGGACAGGACATTCACTGTGCACTGGCTCGGAACAACCTCTGGCACTCGGCATATCAACGCCGGCGTGCCGCAGGGGTCTGTTCTGGGACCAGTGCTTTTCAACATCTACACCCATGACTTTCCTAGGGATAATGGGAGAAACATGGTCCTGTCCTTGTACGCCGAAGATGCAGCCCTCCTGTCCCGATCCATGCAGCAGAGAGCGGCAGTGAAGAGAATGCACGATGCCGTTGATGTCACCCTCTCGTGGTACCATCGATGGAGGATTACAGTCAACGCAGGGAAGACAGAAGCTATCGTCTTCCACACGGGACACGGAGCGGATCCAGGAGTCGACTTGTCGGTTGATGAAGTCACCTTACCATGGAACTCTGAGGTCACATACCTCGGAGTTAAGTTGGACCGGAAGCTTCTCGGAAAGCCTCAAACGGAGAGTGTCCGTGCATAAGCATCGGCGGCGTTGGCAAGGCTCTGGCCAGCCCTGCGCCCACCGGTGCTGAGCATGGACACAAAGAGAAGACTATACAAGGCCTGTATACTCCCTGTCATAGAGTATGCAGCGCCTGTATGGTCTAGAGCGCCCAAAACCAACCTCTACCGAATCCAGGTGGTGCAGAACTCTGCACTTCGGTGCATCCTAGGACGAGGACGCTACGACCACGTCCCCGAGATGCACCGAGATGGGAAGTAGGGAGCCCCTTGATGTCCACTTGCCGAAGATCTCGCGACGGATCTTCGACAAGGCCGCTGACTTTGAACATACGGCGATCAGCAACCTCGCCAAGATCCAGGTCTGGCCATGGGATCACTACAAGCGACCAATTTCCAGCCTGGACACCTCTGACTCCCTCCTTAGAGGAAAGATTCCAAGGCTTCTCCCGTAGGAGTCATCCGAAGTATCTCCCGGGACGCAACGAGACCCCGGAGATGATTTCATTACGCCTTCAGAGGAAGAATCCTGGCAAGGCGATATGATCGAGCCCACCAGTGAAGGGCATGGAGACAACAGCTATGGATTGTCATCATCTCCTTTGTCTATGACGTTAGTGGGAGCTCAGTCATTGAAGAAACAACAGTTTGGGTAGTGTCGATTTCAGGGGGACCGCATGGCGGACAGACCCAGGTAGTCTCCAGAAGACCCTCATTAGGAAGGCCCTCGCTCGTTCGCGAGCTAATCAGGGTCCTCTCTTGAGCTTGGGGACGGCCGAGGGTCGCCCTTCCCGGCAGGTAGAAAGTGACCCCGTGCAGTACAATGATAAAGTTTATAAATTTTGCAATTTTGTAACTTTTTCGCATCGCCATCGAATCCCTTGTCTCAATACGTTTACGAGCGTCTTTTGATTGACTCTCTAGGATGAAAATTAAGGATTTTAGTGTCAGCATAGAAAATGCGCCTATGACACCTAGCAACGTTGCGGCGTACAGGGTCAGATGGGGCATTTTGTGGCGGGATTTTGTGTGGAGCGTCTTGGAAATCAAAAATATCGTGTCAAATTATTTTGAATCGTCTTATGCACGTTAAAAATCATGTTCCATTTAACGTGGAACCCGAGGTAACGAGGTAAGGTGGTGAACTTTCTGTCGAAAATGTTATAAAAAGGGTGTATCAAGTAACTGAATCTAAGATTTAAAATATAATGATTTTGGTGTTGCGAAACTTCAGTTTCAAAACAAAATGTCCCCTAATTTATTGAGGGAAGGTTGACATCACCACCAATTTCAGCCGTATTGCCATTATTCTAGGAAGGAAACGCCTTACCTGTGTCTCCAGTCATAACATCGAATTTAGTTTTGAATCTGGTGCTCTGTAGTAAGCGCAAATAATGCATCTTGTTGCTGCTAACTTAAAAGAATACCACACACTCTCAAAATCACAATCGGGAAAAATATCTTCCATTCTGGAATTCTCATCTTTGACGCTTCTTTTCGTTGGTGAAGCACGCGAAGTATGCACTGTAGCGCTTCATCCTTTTCAGTGTCTTATTTTTTTACACTGATCGTATGAAAACTGCTCTCACTGACCGAAATTATAACATTTATGCTATATGTGAGGAGATAAAACATTGGCGCTTTCATCATGCCATTGATTCATGATTCAAGTCGTGCTACTGACATATAACTGCAAAAAAGCAAGAATATAAGGAGAAGTAATGATGGGAGTGAGCAGTTATTTGGAAATATGTTGATACTTTTTGACAGTATAGTAAGAAGCCAAGAAATATGTACTAACGCTCAGGAGATTGAACCACTCACGAACGTGCTACCAATAAAAGTAATCATCAAAATGCCGAGGATCTTTGTAGGATTCAAGGAAGTTTAATTGAAATATTTCATTATTTGGCATGTCACTACTGCGTTTTCGATCACCACAGCGTTGTGCTACGTTCCATGACGAAGAGGCCAAAGTGGGCTGACCTAAAATTCGTAGGCTCCAACGCCTGAGAGAGATATTGGATATTATCTTTGAAATCTTCAAAAATAATTCAGCTCATCTGCCCAGAGTACGAAGAACGAGAAGTTGGAAGCACTTGGAATTTGCTGTGGAGTTCGTCATTATATAGCAAATAAACAGATCAAATATGGAATTAGAATGTACGGCTCTTGCGATGTTGTAATGCGTTAACGTCCATCCTGGAGTTTTATGTTGGTAAACAAGATGAAGGGAGGCATTCAGAGAACACTCGCGGACTTTCCGTGGTTGAACGTATGTGCGAACCAATAGCACACAAACCGTAATGTGAACATGAACAATTGAGTCACTAGTATTGAATTTCTTACAAAAGTGATGGATAAATATCGACGAACTTTAGCGATACTATTGGAAAAATGATTTAACTACCGGATTTACATACACATTTCGTCCATGAGAAAAATGTAAACCCGTGTCTGTTATGTTTTAGCCAAATTGCGCTTTAGTTTCGTGAATTAAGAAACAGAGAAAAACTGTTGTCTTGATTTCAAGCTAGCATGGCAATGAATAACTAACTGAAATAACTGAAATACGTGATATAATTTTGACCTTTAACGCCACAACGAATGGGGAGGATATCATGGATAGGTTGTGCGATAACTACACCTGTGCTTCACAAACAAGGCGTTGACAAATTGTCGTGTTTTATACATGATTTAACGTATCGGCAACAAATGCACAAGTTGTACAAACTATCAGAAAAAGAAAATGTTTACAGCGTAAATTTTTTGAAATAGTAGAAATTTATCTGAACTAAAGAAACATTTCAGAAGTCTTGAATCAACATCCCACGAATCACTTGTGTGCGAAGAAAGGGACTACAGAATACTAAACCATCACCTTCAAACTACAAACTTCAATCACATACTACCTTCTAATGCTACTGATTTCCTATTTAGTCGCTGTAATTATTTTGACGGTAAGAAGAATCGTAAAACTTGTGGAAACATGTAACTATTTCCTGTCTTGAAGCAATAAACTTGCCATGTGAAATGTTAAAAACGCGGGTGCCCCCATCGGAAATTTATATTGTAAAAATTCCTGAACATAGATAGACTGAATTCCTCAATCATTACTGACCTGTAAGGGAGACGAAACCTTTTTCTTAATATCATTTCCTTGTAACGTCTTTTTTTGATGCAATAAAAAATTCCTAATTTACCTGCACGTGGTTCTATTTCCGCTGGGAATGGTATGACACTGGGGATTGGGATAACAATTTCTTGGAATCTATTAAGTGTTCACTAATAGTTCAGTCACCGGGAATTTTGGTAATGAGGGAGAGGTTAGAAAAAGGAGGGACTGTGGAGGTTATCACTAGTGGAATACTGTGCACAGAAATTCTCAGAATATGCACTTTAAGATACGTTCCTAACTAATTCTTTCCTCTCCTCAACTACCACACCCCCCGCTGTCCGAAGGTCTTTAACGCATGGAAATCCCGGCCAACTTAACGAGGCCCTTTATCTCCCCAACCCTTTCTCCCTCTCACACCTCCAACCCTCAACACCACCATTCGACGCTGAGAGTCCAGCAAGTCGATGCCTCATTTTTCGATTTCAAGAAAGGCTTTGACAAGGTACCTCACAAAAAACTAGTATTCAAGCTACAATCATGCAGATTAAACGAAAAAGTAGTAGATTTGATTCGTGATTTTCTGAGAGATCGCAAGGAAAATGTATCATATCACGAATAAACAGAAAAATCGACTATTTGTGGACGATGCAGTAATATACCGCAAAATTAGCGAAGATTCCGAGATTTAATTATGCGATGCGAATAATATAAAAAACCGAAAATAATTTATTAAGCGAAGATTTAATTATGTCTTCTATGTGCCTAATCCACCGATACACTCGCTGTCACACTTTATTCCTTTCTCAAATAGCCGCTATAATGCACATTATTACACATTACTCTACAGAATGACGAAAATATAATCGTGTGTTAAATATCTGGGAAAACATTTTATATGCAACAATATGTGGGTATAATTCAATAAAACTGCACTGAAATTGCTACGATTTAAAAACACGTCTATTGAGCAATATTGGTGTACTGGAGAAACATTGAACCAAATCTGAAAGTAAAATCATTGTTCTTAGCTGAGGCGTTTACTTGTACAAGTTGGACCCCTACACGTGTCACCGAATCATTGCACTCGAAAATCAACAGTATCGTCCGATAGAAGGTATACAGCGAAACTTAAGAAATAACACTGGTATAGGTATGAAGCTTTCATTCGACGAGCACAAAAACATCCAATGCACATTATATTGTTCCGGCATGACACTCATAATGATGAGAATTTGAAACAGTATCGTGTGTTAGCCATTTTAATCACTTTATTAGGAAATCGGTTGCAATGAAAATATGGATATAATTCATAATAATGTCACTGACTTTAATACAATTGAAAACTTGTAGGTATCAACGTACTTTTATTTAGCTACTTTCACGCTGGGCAGACAATAAAAATAACAAGCACCCACTAGGTGAAATTGGTAATCAAAATGTATCACCAAACAATTGCACTAGGAATAAGCAGCACAGTGGTAGAATTTAACATAATTCTACCATACCAAAGAGTGAGCCGTAACACATGTATATGAAACTTCCACTAGAACATCACTCAGTAATTCTGAGAGTAAGGACATTTATGTATGTTAGTACACTGTTTATCACGAGATACTATAACATTATCACCTCACGACGAAATCGATTTCAATGAAAGTAACTTTAGCACTCACTCCCGGAGGATTTTCATGGTGGATATAGGTTTACTACAAAGAAACACTTTGATCTCTTCTTTTAATACGGAGAGTAATGCCGTACCTGCGGTTTTGCTCGCATACTGGACCTCCTGGCAACGAGCATTCTAGTGCGTCACGAATGTAGAGACAGTTACAGTGCATGAGTAGGCCCTACAATAAGAATTATTACATAAATGCCCTAATTGAATAACAGAAACGGCAATTTCCCACTGGAAACTGTCCTTAGACCCAGATCATATTGATTTAATTCTTTCCAGATAGAAGTGCAGTACGTAAATATGGCGATAGCACCTGCAGATAGACAACGTGAAAGCAAAGAGAGAAGAAAAGAAGCGGGATTACATGAAGTAATGATACAAAGGGATAGAGAGAGGAAACGTAGTTAGAAACAGCAGGAATACTCGACTGAAAGAACAGAATTTCTCGACGAAAAGCCTGTCTTTTTGGTCCTATACGAGAGAGCTTCAGGGAAAATCATCATCCGTAAAATCGTTATTGGGTAAAGACGCCGAATTAGTCACCGATAGTGTAAACAAGGCTAACACATTGAACCACTACTATGGATGACACAGCACATGATTTGGATCTTCCGTTAATAGATGAAGCGATGAATGAAAGCATAATACAGCGTATATGAACATTTTTCTGTATATGAAAATCATCTTGATAAAAGTTTGTTGATCATGCACAGTTAGATGTGTTGCAATTATTTAGTATTTTACAATTTTATCACAATATCCTATTACATAGTTTTCTTTAAAGGTAATTCCGTCACACATGGAATTCCCCAACTACAAGGCTGTCAGTTCAATATTCCATGTCGCCTCCAATAGAAAGGCTACCTTAAAACAAAAGCTGTTTTTGTGAGATTCCATAAATGGAAGGCAAGTCGTGTAAAATCAAAGAAGCCGTGCATTAATGACATCCACCATGTCATGGTGGTCTATGAAGACGGTCAATGGCTGTCAATGGCTCCCATGGCTGGATTGACATTGTTGGTGAAAATCAAAGGGCAACTCTTGACACACACTATGCCTCGTTGGGAAGCACTAATCGGCTAAGTTTTCGGCTAAGAATCCGTCCGTAACCCCAAAGGATACCAGGGGGGTTATTACGTAACTCATAAGGACGGCGTTATGGGGTCTAAGTCTTTATCATAACTACCCCCAGTGATCATACCGACTTGAGCGATTACGGAACTCATAAGGCCGTCTTTATGGAGTGAAAAGTCTTTATCATAACGACCCAAAATAAAGACAGCTCAAGAGGGGTCCTTATGAAGATAAAGACCCAAGATGGCGTATTTGCGCAAAAGTTAACTCTGCGAACTCGCGAGGTATATAATAATTATCAAAGCCTATGTGAAGAATAACATTAAAAGTAACAAGCGTTCACACTTAGAAGAGTTGCGAAATGCTTTTAAAACATTTCCGAGTTTCAAATCAAATGCAATGTCGAGACCCGGGAGTACATCTGATGACGGTTCAATTCTGAGGACTCACGAAGTATATTAATGTTAATAATCAAAGGCTATGCGAAGAATAATATGACAAAAAGTATGATTTTACAATTAGGTGATTTTCTAATGTTTTAAAAATATTTCCGAGTTTCAAAGCTATTGAATTGCTGAGTGGGAGCATTTCTGACGGTGCAGCTTACGGCTAGCCGTCAGCGCTGAGCTTTGGCATACAAGTTACTGTAGATTTGATTGATACTACTGGTATTTCATGCAATAGAAGGTTATACGAAGAAGCAAATACAGATATATCATCGTATTCTAGAGTGTAATTATCCCTGCCACTCATGTCACCCCGGAAAGATTTGCGTTTATAGTTTCTCATTTCAAATACGCGTCACTGTCACTTTTTCAAACCCACATTCCTCAATTTTAAACTCTCTGGGGAGTTAATTACACGTTCAAGAAATATAAAAACTGTTTATGCATACTTCCTAAACTCTTGAAATGCTCTTTTCACAATTTTCTGTGCGGTGTCAATCAAAAGACACCTTTGAAGGCAGCAACTTTTAAGGCCGCTTTACACGATGAAAGATTTTGTACAAACGAATGTACGTGAGATTGTACGTTTGTCTCAACGAAATTAGAACAGGCTCTATTTCCCGTGCAGGCATTGAGACATTCGCACAAGCGTTCATACAATTTGCCGCTTTACACGATACATTTTGCCTCATGCAAGAGTTCACGGAAGAGTTTGTACAAACAAATGTACCGTGTAAAACGTAAGACACTCTTCGATCGTTTTCGCGCACGATTCTCACAGAAATGCACATTGATAAATCAGTCTCATACACACTTTTTAACGTTTTAAAAACAAACCAAATATTTCCGAGTTTCAAAGCCACGAACAAGGTCAACCGGGAGCATTTCTGACAGGGCACCAAACAGCTGATCTTTGGCTCAGCTGTTTGCTGCGTAGTTAGTATAGATTTGTTTGATACTGCTCGTATTTCATGCAATAGAAGGTTATACGAAGAGGCAAATACAGATATGTCATTACGAGTGGTCGTGGAGGAGAAAGGAAGAGGCTTCTAGGAAAGTAGATGGAGGGTGGGGATGCGTTGTACCTTATCTCATGAGGAAATGTGACTCCAACCATAAAGTAAGGGTACATTTTTGGATTTCTCTGGCTGTTTTTGTGAGCTTTCCCAAATGGGAGGCAAATCGTGTAACATCAAAGAAGCCGCGCATTAATGACATACACCACGTCATGATGCTATCTGAAGAGGGTATATAAACGGGGAATGCATAGTCGTCAGATTACTTGCGATCAAGTCTTCAGCCATGGAGTTCTGCAAGAGTATCGCTGCCTTCAAGAGGTACTTGGAAGCGGTTGGTTGGGTCACCTTCCTATGCTCAACCGGAATTCTCCCCCTTACCAAGGAGTGCGCATGTGGGGGCATCAGCAGCATCAACTCCAAGGGCAGAGGGAAGGCGCCGGTCTATCGTTGTCGGGTGACTGCCTGCCGAAGAAAGTCGCCCTTACTAGAGGGCACGATGTTCTTCGGGACACGCAGGCACGTTATCAAGTTTCTGTGCGTGTTAATTGGCTGAATTAATAAGTATCCAGCCGATGTCATCACGAAAGAGTTTGGCCTCCACCGAAAAACGGTGGCTAAATACCTTCAAGCCTTTAGAGACTAGATAGGGGTTTGGCTGCAAGAAGGCAGCACGGAGATTGGCGAGCCAGGGCACACGGTTGAAATTGACGAAAGTGATTTTGGTCGTCGAAAGTATAACCGTGGCCGCCTTTCCAAGACGAAGTGGGTTTTGGGGGGGATCGACCGGGAGACCCGTGAAACGTTTCTCTGCGTAGTGGAGAGACGCGACGCGGCCACCCTCTCGGACACGATCCAACGCTATGTCAACCTATTTGTTATCAACCTATTTGATATTATCTCTTTTCATTCGTATACGAGACTACTGCCGATTCCTGAAAAATTTTCCTGATTTTTGGCCTCCGTTTCCCGTTGTGTTTACTTGGCCTTTAGACTTGACTAATTATGCGTATGTTCTTAGGGCAATATTACAGTTAACGCATCAAATTAGCTTATTCATTACTATTCCCCATTTTTATCTTAATTCTGGTCCTCTGCCCTGCTCTACGTTCCTTCAAATGACATCTTTAGCACATGTCCTAACGTATACTTCTACATCTACATACTACCCCGCAAGCCACCATGATAGGCCTGCGGCGGGGGGTGTTAGGACACCAGCCTTTAAACCTTAGAAAACCTGAAATAGAGCACATGCGATTAAAATTGTATGTGTATGAAATCAAGAGAGCAGTTTTCCCCTGTCTTTTGATGCACGAAACTAAAGCGCAATTTGGCTTAAACTAAACAGACACGAGTTTACGTTATTTTTCATGAACGAAATATGTAGTTAAATCCCAATCATTTTGCCAAACACCCTAAGGTTGGCTCGCAGGGTAGTTATGTAGATGTAGATGATTTTTCCGATAGTATCGCTAAAGTTACTCGATATTTATCCATCACTTTTGCAAGATATCCAATGCTAGTGAATCAATTGTTCATGGTAACATTACGGTTTGGGTGATAAGTTGTTTCACACATACGTTCAACCACAGAAATTCTGCGAGTTATTATTATAAAATTATTAAGGCAACAGAGAGCGTGCCATGCTAAGAGTAAAAAACCAGTCATGATTTATCTGCTAGTGATCGAGAGTTAACAATAGCTAGAGGAAAACACATTGAGATCAGTTACGGGATAACCCAAAACCATTTTGGTCTTATGTTAGGGAAGTTCAAGGTAAAATATCTACCGTTTGTTCGCTACGATACGAAAACGCAGTACTGTTAACAAACAGTTCAGATAAAGTCAATTTATTAAATTCATACTTCCAGAGCGTGTACACCGAGTCATCTGAGAAGTCATCCGTGATGATTGATAATCAGTGCATACGAAAAATGCCTCCTCTTGATATTAGTGCTCATGGAATAGAAATTTTATTGAAATCGCTCAGTCAAAATAAATCACCTGGTCCAGATGAAATCCCTTCCCGCGTGTATAAAGAACTAGCCTCAGATATTGCCTCCAACTTGCAGCTGATATTCAGAAAATCTATCACGCAACACGAAGTACTTAATGACTGGAAAATTGCACAATATAACGCCCATATTCAAAAGTTGAGACAAGGAAAAGCCATGTAATTACAGACCGATATCAATATCGTCCAACTCAAGCATAGTCCTTGAACACATTGTTGTCAGGTCAGTAATGAAACACCTAGACACGCAAAACTTGTTAATGTATGTTCTCCTTAATGTATGTTTATGTATTCTCCTGGTATTTATAACAGCATGTTTTGCATGTACTACTGTCACAGGCATATTGCCTTTAAGAGTAGTATATAGTAGATTATGTGTCATAAGTACTTGTGTGATGTGCATGTGGGTATCCTCTTGCATGCTGCATGCTGATGATTTATCGCCCCCTGCCAAACACCCTAGACGTGGCTCGTAGGGTATTATGTGGATACAGTGGAATAAACATATTCGGGAAAAAACCGGTCAGGCTGATCGTAAATTGTCCGTCGTCACCAGGGTGAATGTGACGGTTGGAGGAGGTTGGTGCGCGACTGAATAATTCATAACATATACTTTTCGCATGTATGGTTGAGAAAATGTTTTGCTTTCATAGACGAAATCCATCGATTTTAAAGAGCAAAAATAGTGCGCACTGAATTTGGAAAGTTCACTGTTCATTTGTGCAACGGTGCAATTTGCATGGAATGTTTTCGTTCTTTATTCAATGTCGTGCACCTGTTCCGTTCTGCATGTTGGCGAGCACTCGCCTCCTGCCAAATACCCCACAGGTGGCTTGCAGGGTATTATGTAGATGTAGATGTATTGTGTAAATTCAAGAGTAGCTTATTTTACGACGAAGTTGACCATATTTTAAGATCGCCAACGTACTATGGCATATCAGACCATAAAAATAAAATAAGAGAGATAGACTGTAGAACAGATAGATTCAGAATTTCGTTTTTTCCGCGATCGATAAGAAACTATAACGGCTGCGTCAGGATTTATAATTAGAAATAGTTTAGTCGACTGGTAGAGTAGCTTACTAACTTATGTTATCCTTAATGTATGTCTATGTATTCTCCAGGTATTTCTAACAGCATGTTTTGCATGCTCTACCGGCACAGGCATATTGCCTTTAAGAGTGATTGATTACCCCCTGCCCAAAATCCTGCCTAGGTGGACGGCAGGGTATTATGCAGAGGATTTCTAACAGCTTTCATAAGGCTACTGCACGAAGACTCAGCCTCAAAACCTTCGAAATCCCGCCACAAAATGCCCCATCTGACCGCCTACGCCGCAACGTTGACAGGTGTCATAGGCGCATTTTCTATGCTGACACTAAAATCCTTAATTTTCATCCTAGAGAGTCAATCAAAAGACGCTCGTAAACGTATTGAGACAAGGGATTCGATGGCGATGCGAAAAAGTTACAAAATTGCAAAATTTATAAACTTTATCATTGTACTGCACTTTCTACCTGCCGGGAAGGGCGACCCTCGGCCGTCCCCAAGCTCAAGAGAGGACCCTGATTAGCTCGCGAGCGAGCGAGGGCCTTCCTAATGAGGGTCTTCTGGAGACTACCTGAGTCTGTCCGCCATGCGGTCTCCCTGAAATCGACACTACCCTAAATTACGTCTTCCACATAAATTTGAAGGAACAATATGGCGACGGGTCACGTTTACACAACGAACCCGGGGCACGTTTATACACGGTGTGCAAACGTTCCCCAATGTTAATTAATTTTTTCTTCACACTATATTTTGAGTATGTAACAATCACGCACAGAGTATAATTGTTGTGGTAAGGTATCAAGGCTTCATTTATTAATCCTGGAGTTATTGTGCAAGTGCATTCATAGTCCTGCTGTGCTAATTATTGTAATTGATGATTCAAAATTTTCACTATGAATGAGAATAACTCCCTTATTTATATTCCATGCCTCATGCAAGGCACAAGATCCAGCCCTTAGACCGTAAAGTGTGTATGGCCCATTTAAAAAAAAGCAAATGAACACGAATTGTGATGCATGGTGGTCGATAAATAATCGTCCAATTACTATTTACGCCATCCCGGCCCTTTTATGTAAAAGCCATTCCCTTCCAGCTGTTGTGACACCAGTCAACATTTTGTCTGGGATTAGGAATCCAAGAATTTTTCCTTTTAAATAGGTTTACTGATGATGATTTTTTGCCAGCATACGCGACAGACAGGCCTGCTTTATTGTCACAAGTAGACCCAAGCCATGTTCCCTTAATTACTTCACCAAGCAACACACAAACTGCGCCTGATAATAGGCCTGAGAAGTCTCATTCGATATTAACAGCTGATAATAATGTTACAACATCAGACCCTTGTACGTCAAGACAAGTAGACCCATATCATTCTCCTACTCCTGGTCCAATTAGGTCTACGACAACCAATCCGACTCCTGAGGACGTGAGATATATGCAAAAAAGCAGGACCCAGAAAAGAATGTACGAACAAAGGAAGAAAAAAAAGGAAATCAGCTATCTTGACCGATACACCCGTAAAGAAAGCTTTACAAGAAGAGCAAAAAATATCAAAGCAGAGAAAGATGGCTCGTAAAATAAATCCGAAACCGAAAAAAAACCGCCCAGCATAAAAATCTCTTTCCCCAGAGACCAACCGGTAAAAGAGGAGACTAAAAGGCGTCCAACCAAAAAAACAAAAACAAAAAAGGTCAAAAATATCGTGCGTACGTTAGTGACTCCGAAGAAGATGACGAGAATTGTATTCATATGTATTTATTATCCGGAACTTCACAAGACATCTAAACCTGGAGATAAAATGGATTTGTTACACAAGGTGCAAGAGATGGGTCCATGAAGATTGTATTCCGGGAGACATAATGTTAATGTTCTTTGTTTGTGAAAACTATGACGAAATAGATGATGTTGATTGTCATATAATTGATAACAATGATGAATCCGATTCCTCTTTTTAATTAAATATTTTTTTAATTAAAGTTATTTTCCAAGCTGAAACCATGTTTTATTTCTTTAATTAGTTCATTTATATACATATGTAAACGTGCCCAACCCTTCGTGTAAATTTACCCTGGTCAAGGGGAACGTTTACACAAGTGACGAAAAAATTTATATTCTTATTTTGTTATTAAATTTTGTTATTTTACAATAGTTACCAACACCAAATTGCAGCATGATAGCCACTGTTTACGCTTAGGTAAGTATAGCAGTCAAAAATTTTAAATTTAAAAAATGCAAAATGAAACAATAAAAAGTGTGTCGATGTGCCCCCGATCTACCCTACGCATCAAGCAGAAATTCCCTTGGGTTAAAAATAACGGCATTTTAAATTTTAAGTGACCGTGGCTCCATGTCTAACTCGCTTTGCTCCCCTTTGAATTAATAATTTATCACTTTAGAGAGAGTAAGAAGTTGAGTGAAAATATGTTTAATGGAAGTTACCATGAAGTAAGCACAATATCTAAAAAGATAAGCGAAAAAAAAACTATGAAAGAAAGATGTAATAATGCACCACACCAGGGCATCGAACTCCGTACCTTCCACTCCACATGCCACCACCACTTCACCACCGGTCTACCGCTTCCTGAATTCGCAATTTTTTCAATATATTCTCTCACTGGAGCGCACAGCCGTAATCTATCCCGTGTGCAAAACAGATTGTATTTTCAGGCAAATTACTCGAAAAGCATTTCGGCAAGGGGCTTATACATTTTCATATCATTGGATATATGAGAGTTATTTTTTTATAAAATGAGGTCAAATTCTAGGTGAAGTGCCATTTCTCTCTTAGACTATCTTAAAGGGGTTGTTGGGTGGGGCGGGGGGGGGGAAGCGGGGGAGGCGAATGATAAGCGGGAGAGGTAGGGTGGGGGGAGGGGACCGCTTCCACGATGGATGAGGCTGCAGGTGTATTTCGGGTGAAAGGATTTCTCAGAGTAGAGAGTGGGAATTGAGGGTATGAGAGGCAAGAAAGCGGATGGAGGGCATTGTGATTAGAAGTGCAAGCGAAGAGGGCTCCATTTTTGAAAGAACGGAATGAATGATAAGACGCGTGAGGAAGACGTGGAAGGAACGGAAGGAGGGCGAGGGAGGAAGAGGGAGAGGGAGGAAGAGGGAGAGGGAGGAAGAGAGAGGAAGGAAGGAAGGAAGGAATGAGGAGGAGGAGGAGGAGGGTGGTGACTCAGAGAACGGGTTTCGGTTGGGGCAGTGGGTGTGGGGCGGGCGGCGGGAGGAATGGACGGACCAACAGACTAAGGGGGGAGGAATGGAGGGGGAGAGGAGGGGAGGGAAGGGGAGGGGGAGGACGGCTGACCTGCGGAACGGGAGTGATCTTCGAGACCTTTTTGAATTGACTCCACGCGGGCACTTTTGAGGAAGACAAATCGCCAAGTGTGGTTCGACGTCTAAATAAAAAAATGAACAGCGGTTCACAGGAACGGTGCAGGGGGCGCAATTCCCGGGAAAATAGATACAATGGTAATCATAAGGTATTCCATACCTCACAGAAACCCAGGAAGCGGCAAACTGCCACCCTTACAATGATCACAATCCGACCCTCAGATAGGGTAGTAGGTAACGGTAAGAAAATAAATTTTTAAGTGTCAAATGAAGTAATTCGAGAAGCGTAAGGGGCAACGGCCTGCCCCACGATGGAAACACCAAAGTTCCCTATCAGTCACCCAAGTTAAGCATCATCTTTGGGTTCGGCTCGAGTTTGTAAGGGGTGATCCTCCGATTCGTCCGAGTGCTGTTGCCCCTGTCTTCTGCACGTGATGCAGACAGTATGTGCGAAATGACCTTAGCCGTCGAAGCACGTTAAACAATATTACTCTTACTAATCGAGAAGCAAGCTACTAGATCCTCAATGATTCATCTCATCAGGAGGCTGCAATGATATTCATCTTACGCAGTGAAATAAAATCGCCATTGATTTTCAGGGAAGAGACGGATTAGCGCACACTTCGAGAGAGAGCAAAAGGAGCGTTATGCGTTTCCATTTCGATCCCGCGATATAGAGATATCGCGTGCTTACGTCTATGCACACATAGAGCCAATCGTATTTCAAAGTTCAGCCGTTGGGAGGCGGGCAACCATTCCACTCGTGCTGAGACTGATGTCCCTCGACTGTCGATGACCGACCCCGTGGTCGCGTGCCCAGCACGGGGGCATGCGCAGAGCGATCGTCATCTATCTCATCTCTCATCGCCACGAGAGAAAAGAGTCGCTTCCCTCACGGTATCATGTACAGATTCAAGTATCACTTGAGACGCTTTTAGGGGGGTTGAGATGTTCTTACATCGTCTTACATAGGGTGGATGAGGGGTCTCCGATAAGCTTATGCAAGATTTCAATCATTTATGAGATCGTATTGTCATAAATTTTAAAATTTTCATTGGACGAAAAATCTTACTTCGTAGGATTACCGCCGCGGCGCTATGCCTGAATTTTTGCGTAACTATAGAAAAGCGTATGAACAATTCCTAGCGTCCATTAGTTTTGGGATATCATATTACTTAAGGAGGTTCCTCCGCGACTGTGGAGTCAAAACAAATACTAAATTCCACATTTTCTATATTTTGTCCAAAAAATCCTACTTTCGATGATGAAATGCGTTACCTACAGAAAACAAAAAGTAAAGTAGAAAAAATGCAGATTATTCCACGAATGTATTTTAAATGAGCACTTTTTTCCAGCCATTGGAGCCGACTGCAGCGCCATTTCCTACGAATTACCGCATTTTGACTTCAATTACGGCATTAATTCTTCAATAACTATAAAAATAAGGTGGTAAGATGCCTGTATTTTGTTTTTATTCAATTTTTCTGGATTATTTTCTTCATGTAAATAGTTATCCGCGAAAATGGCATTTCTATTTTATGGAAAAATACTATTTTTCCTCGTGTTTCTCTCATTCCCCCATTGAACAAAATGTAATTTCAAGTTCAATTATTGAATAAAATAGCATGGAAAGGTATTATTTTGTTGTTCATATCAGATAGAGAAGGTTTTTCAAGTAGACAGAGTATGAATAAAATGACATTTAAGTCATTTTACGGTGGAACCACCTCACTTGTTTTACAAGTAGCGCCTACTGTAAATCGTGAAATATCGAAAACCGTTATTGGTCAGTTTTTGCTCACTTGGACATGGAATGGCCCATTATCTTTATGCATATATGTCCCAAAAGTAATAGGCAACTTACGTAAGATTGAGCGGGGAGGGGTGGGGTTCATAAATTCTTACGTTGTCTTACATGGGTCTAAAAAGTGGTCAAAATCGCCTTGCTTCATACTTGAATGGTCCCTAACCTCTTCCATTTGCGGGGAATTAATTTTTTTTTTAATCAAGGTCAAAGAAGAAGTGACTCACTCTGCACGGCCCACGTGGTGAGGTTGGCGAGACTGGCGAGGTAGTCCGCCGTTTGATTGCGGCACGTCTCCGTGGAAGCCGTGACGGCCATCGCCTCCATCGTCCTCTGGTACACGTCCCACAGCCCATTTCCGCCCTCCGACGACGACGATGCCACGGCCAGCGGAAGGAGGAGTGAAGTAGAGACGAAGACGAAGGCGACGGCGAGAACCGCCGGACACCGGCGTCGGGACGCCATGGTAAAGTGGCGAGTGCGATTCGGTCTGTCTGGAATAATAATAATGCTCGTCTCAACCATCATCAAGAAATACAGGGTTCATTTGAATATGGTGCAGTCAGAGTCAACATTTAATTAATACACGCCAAGACTACTTACACAAACTGCAAGTAGCTGAATTTAAGAAATAAGGACATACTAGTAAGTAAGGTCCACACGGACACACACGCACTAAATTTTAGTTTAGCAAAAAGGATAGTTAGAATTTTTCCTAAAGTGATCGACCAGAGTTTAAACAAGATTTTAAATTTTAAATATTTTCATTGACGTTCTCAAAGTGCAGAGAGATCGTACAATTATAACGCATGCACATTCAGCCTGATTAGGAAGTGAGAAGTAATGGGATGACAAAATACAACCAACTCTCTCATACACTTTTCGGAAGACGTGAGTGAGTACATAGCAACCGCCAATTCCAGGAAGCCACCACCACCTTGGAGCACAGCGCGGAAGACGACCGGGACGAAAATCTAAGGATTTCCAAATGCATTTAAGCAACCAGCAAGTCCTACTCGAATGAAAACACACGAAAGTCCACGAGTAATTAGACCACAAATAATTGCGGCCGAGCGAACGAAAGTCGGCTAAGTTTTGTAGCCCTTGCTCCAATTATATCAATTTCTTCCATCGAAGGCTTCCTCGCTTACTCTGCCTTGGAAACAATCAACTCCGACGGCAGGTTTTTTAACAGGATAAGTTTCAGGGAATGCTGGGAAGACCATAACCGAGGTCCACCGCATTTCTTTCGATCGTCGTCACGGCAAGTTAAAAAGGAAGGAATGAAGGGACGCTTAATGCGACGAATATACAAGAACAAAACGACGCATGACACGGCGAAGACAAATCGATCTTTAATCGCGGTGTAACTTGCCTTGGGCCCAGAAGACACATCGCAATGGAGCACCCTTCACTTTCTTCTGTCCCTCTTGAGAAGCACGGCTCGAAAGGGAAGAAGAAGAAGATCACGTTGCGCATCGGGGAAAAAGTGTCATTGCCGATAACAATGACCCGTAAGGACGATTAGAAATCTGGAAACTTCACTGAGACTTCACTAAGATAAAATATTCGTAGCTCAGAGTCATTCGCATGCTTGAAGCGAATTAATCAGGAGCCAGGAAGGAAATACGGTCCATTCATTTCTTTCACGAAACAAGATGGCAAGGGTGTATCGACATCTACTAACAATAAGTACCGTGCAAGCCACCACAAAGGGTATGTGACGCAAGGGGTGCTTCCAATTCCAGGCACATGCAGCACTCGTCCCAGTTCAAATCGAAACTTCGCACGTTGCCCCGACCTCAAGGCGCGGAGTCACCAAAGAGCAGTGAAAGGAGACCATACAGTGCACGACTAAACAGGAAACTACGAGATTGCTACTTTGGCGAACACACATTACACTGCTTAAGGTAAAGATAATAATCATTAATACAAAATCTAATTGTTCATGAATACTACGAGATACTAATTCATGCAGGAAACCAATTGATGCGGTGCATTTCAAGAGGGGCGAGACGTTAGTAATGATATGCTATTTCATTAAAAAAACAATTAAAAAACCTACTCTACCTAGCGAGGGTGGCAGTTTCATAGAAATGATCTATCGCAACTACATATAATGGTCCCTTGTTGTCCGTGGATAAATTTCTATTTTAAAGCTATCGGTTTTGCTAATGAAGAAATAAATAACATTTATAATTTTCCAAAAATATAAATTTACTTCCTAAGTAACTTTTATTTTTGTGGAAAATTGAACGTGTTAAGTACATTGTCATTAAGTACAAATTCCACTCAATTTCGCAAGAATCTTCGGATGTTATATCGGTTCTGCAATCTATTTCCTTCGCCTAATGCTTGTGATCGCTTCTACTGTAATACGTAGACTCTATTAATAGCTAAACATGTTGAATGTCTGGCAAAAAATTTCCTACTTCGAACATTCGCAAAATATTTAACCTATGCTTAACCCTTCGATCAGAAGAGATTCCCATTCTAGTTCCTTCAACAATTCGGCCACTCACTGCTCTCCGCTCTACTCGATCTGTGACTAATTCTACTAATTCTACTTCGAAGGGGGCCTTCATATGCTTGCGGCATGCTCCAAGTGAGGAGAGGGAAGTAACATCGCACACAAAATTCAGCAGGATTATCCTTGGTAGCTGAACTGGACAAAGCACTCGGCGCGATACAAAGGGATTCCCGGGTTCGAGTCGAGGCAAATGTTTTTTTTATTTCTCTTTGGAATTACGTAATTGCTTCACTTGCTGGTGACTCCGTTAAGGCAATACGGTGGTTGGTTCCGGTGTTACGAATCCGGCGACGTAATTTCTCTTATCCAAGAAATTACGTCGCCGTCTGCACTGTAATATTTTAATTTAATAAGTAGCTTCCTATGGAAGACTTTATCAAATGCTACTTTAAAGTCAAGAAATATTGCAGCAAATGGAATATTATCCTCACCCCAGACTAAAATATCTTGGGAAAAAATGCCAATTAGATTTCGCAAGATATGTCATTTATGAATTCATTTTTCTATTGTATTAGCCAGTACTGACTATCGAGGTATCTCATACCCAGAATTGCAATGAAATGTTCGAAAACTTTGCGCTGAGTGAAAGTGATCTGTAATTCGATGGCTTTTATCCTTATCATCATCTTTATGAGCGTTACATTTGCAATTCTACCGTCCGTGGAATTTAGTATTTCTTTTGACTCACTGACAGTCGCGGTGGAACCTCCTTAATGATCACGGATGGTATCCCTAAAACGTAAACACGCTCGAAATATATCTGGAATAATCTTTCGGAGAGCGGAATAAATGTACCTGCAGTGTGTCCCTCGGTCTTCGTGGCAATTGGACGGCTCCTTCCTCAACGACTCAACGTGCGAATCTCTTCTTCTTCTGACACCTCTCTCAATATATCTCTCGCCCCTTTCTTCTCACGCTCTTCACCGGACGCTGTCGTCTGGACAACTGCGGAAAGCGAACCGCCGCGCCCCCATCGCTCGACACCACCCGGACCAATCGGCTTCGTCTCGAAGGGGGGAACCAACGGCAGCCAGCCTCCAATGCCGCTCCATTATAGGGGCCGCCCCAAAGACCACTGGAGTCGCCCTTCGACTGCTAGAGAGATATGATGGATATACGCACCCAGCCGAGGTCAGCTCGCCGAATCTCCGGCATTTTGAGGTCGCCCGCCCTGCTCCGATGAGAGAGTGACGAAGGGAGCCAGGAAGAGTTGCGTCTCCCATTCCATCGTCTCTCTCTCTCGAACACACCACCTTCCGATCGGCGAAAAACACTTCCCCTGCCCTGCTTCGTCCCCCACCCACCCCCTCTCACGAGAGAACTCGTTCCCGGAGGCGGAATATTGTTGCATCAAATGACGGATGGATTTCGTCGCTCGGGACAACTCTTACGCTGACGACCGCCTGTTGCGTCCGCCTCTCCGTTCTCGTTTGATAAGGATCGGCCATTTTTACGAAAGGTAATGTGGAATCCACTTCCACCGGCGCAAATAAACAATTATTAATGCAGGGTAGGTGGCTGGAAGGGGTGATGATGGTTTGTTTGTAGGCCGTGATAGAAGGAAGGATGTTAGGCAAGGGGAAGAAAGAGTATAGGTTTTATGGACGGGATGAAGAAAGGTAGGACTTACGTTGAGATGAAGAAAGAAATACTAGAGGTAGAAAGGGCACGGCACGTGTAAGAGTATGTTGGATTTCCTCTGACTTTCATCATAAACTACCTTTAATTCACTTAGATTACTCAGATGATGATCATGATAGATTTTTGCTAATGTCATGTCTCTTCCGTATTAAAAAAAACTGACATTATCTACAGAGAATTTGAATTTTGATAGAGCACTTTTGCTGTGGGTATTTCTCTCGTTCTTACACTTTAAATACATCAGAGTTGTTTCAGCTTCGATATCATGTTTTTAAAATTGTTTTCTCTCCCATTACTAGCTAAAAATAAACCGCCAAAATCCACCTGTTGTTCCATAAACAAAACATTTCAATGTCAAAAGTCCCTTGCTAAATGAATAATAGAGAAATAATACATGCGATAGCGGTACAGATATTTGGGAGATGGTACATACTTCATTCTTTTTGCTCACCCGCCGTTTACAAGTGAAAGCAGTATATTCCAGCTGTTATCGTGTATCGGTTGCGTTCGCACATTTAAGCCGACCAATCAGTCCTCGAAGACCAATTCCTAGGACGCGAAAGGGAACTGATTCGCAAACTGGAAGACGTTCACTCTAAAGTAAATTATGAATAGGTTTCCACGCAAAGGGCGTGTCGCAAGGCACGTTAATTAATGTCGCTCACCAATTAAATTTCATTCGAGCAAGAGACATGCGTCAGCATATCAGCACTTTCACGAATAATGTTTTCCGCCAGAGTTTAGTAAATAACTTGAGCAGGGCCAGAATAAACTATACTTAGCGCTAGTTCTACTCGCCTTTTGCGACAGTGGAACAGTATTTGAGACGCCTTAGTTAAACTTCCGTACATTCTTAGTTCATTACTATGTAGTCTTGTAAGGGTTCGCCTCCACTTCTTTGAATGTATTCAATGAATGGGAGATTTCAAGAGGACCCCGAAAGTGTTCAAAAGGATTCGTGCGATTCAAACCACCGCTTAATTTGGAGCTTTCCTTTCTTCTCGTCGTATAGGACGTACGCTTTCAGCGAATCAGAGACTCCTCCACGAATCTCTGGCGGAGTTCCTCAGAAGTTAAACCTGAGAAAGCAATAATCTACTTTTTTGTACAAGTCATCCATTTTAGAACCGGTGGTCGGAGCAGCGCAAGGTGAAAAACAATAATCTGAGGAGATGCAACGAAGACCAATTTCTCGGACGCGAAGGTAACTGATCCGCAAAGAAGCTGGCCTCGCCAAGATGTCGGCGAAGGCTAATGGCGGTGACCCAAGGAACTTGGACTCCGACCACAGATTTGAGAAACTACTTCCTACGAATTCCTCTCCTTTCATCACCTTCTTTAACATTTCTCAACCTTACCTTTCGCGTCTTACTTTTGCTACCTTCTAAGAGCCTCTGCCAGTAATTTCCTTCCCTCCTGCACCATCCCTAAGCACTTACTTAATTTTCTTCTCCACCGTCAAGCTTTTACATCTTTGCTCTTCGTCATATTCACATTAGATTACATTTGATATCCCTTTCCAAAATTCACATTTTGCGAAGAGGAAAATTATAAATCATTGCTTCTTAATGTCTCTTCTATCAGGGTCACCTCGTCCATTTCGTACCATTTGTAAACGAATAGTGAATTGAATTCTGCTTCTGATGCCCTTAATACTAGATCAATTTCTATTCAAAATGCACTCCAGATACTTGTAATATTCTACTTCATGATATAAATTATCATTAATATTGGAAAGTTGAAAAAATGTCATGTTTATTTGATTGTAAAATAGTAATCTTCAAATGAATTTACAGCTAATCTGGATCTATTGATAATTTGTAGCAATCACTATTTGATTTTTTCAGTAAAATTTATGTTTGTGATGGCTTATTGGAATTCCAGTTCGAAATTGGGATATGTAACTTCAAAAAGCTTTGCTAATCCACGATGCATAATATTTCATTGCCTCGACTAGTTTCGCTACCCTGTATAATCTTCAAGAAACAACAAGAAGTCAAGACAATAGTTTTTTCCCCATGCCTGTCGATGCAGCAAACAGTAACAATTACAATCCACTTGTTAGTAAGTTCGCAGCTTTCAATATGCAGTCGTTCAGAGTCGGAGGTGGTGGTGCGCCTTGGGGTTTACAGGGTGGGAGGGAATATGAGGAGGGGTGCGGGGTTCTATGGGGTTGGTCCCTCAAGAGGGGTCGCAAGGTTTGAGTTGGGTTTAATATTTTGGGTTTGCGCGGTAGGAGCAGCGGGAAATGTCCATGAGGGAAATGGAATCAATGGTGGCCAATGGTAAATCATTCTTCCACGCACTTGTTACAACGGCCACTCTATCTTGTCCACCCCGCTCCCTTCCTTCTCCCTTTCTTGCATGCCACCGTCGCACAGTGGGCGGAAATCGAAAAAAAAACTTGTCAAAACTAATATCTCCGTTATTATTTAACGTAGATCCACGATTTTTTCCATTACACGTGATTTTTACCTCCTAAATCCGAATCTAATGTTTGTTTTGCCGCAGACTAATCAGACTCTGAAACAATATGGCGGAGAGATTTTTTCCACTTTATGAAAAAAATAGTAAAAAAATAGTGAACTTTTGAATGTTTAATTATTATATGACAAACTAATAAAAACAAATTAATTTTTCAGTATAATTCTTAGGAAATATTTATGCTTTCAGAAAATATGCTTTGAAATCTATGGAAAACCAGCTTAACGACTCACGAGCGAAAGTAAAAACTCGATTTTTGCGGAAATTCGGATTTGAAATTTTTTCTCATTTTTAACTTCTTCTGATGGTTTTATGGATAAACCAAAATTTTAAACTGCCATAGTTCCTTAATCTTTAGACATTATACTATCAGACTGTACCATTTTTACTTTCCAAAAAAATTCTCAAAATTTTGGATTTTGGCAAGGTTTTTTTGGTTTCCGCCCACTGTGCGTTGGGATGAATACAGTGTCGTGGCCTTCCGTGAGGATGTGAGCCGATAACTGCGAATGTGGAACTTGCCGATTTTTTGTATCAAAAAGATGTGGTGACAGAGGATGTCCAGGTAGTTCGTTCGAGATGTTTCCCTTACAGTCATAATGGAGACCATATTTGGATTTAGTTTATTAATTTCAGCGACTATAAGAAGTATGAAGTGAATATTGTAGTAATAATGGCGCAAAAATATAGTTATACCTATATGATAAATATTCTCAGTATTTAAATAAATATATCCACAACTTAAAGTCTCTAACTTGACTCATTTTTTCACGCCGTAGGTAAGGCTAAAAAGCCTTCAAAATAGTAGGTTTTTTGTGATTCTGTAAAAATCACTACGGTTAGTGATGGATTTTTTAAATAAATATTTGATAAAACATACAAACTACTTTAATTCTCACCGTTAATTTGGACGAGTAATAAATTCCATTTTTTTTTCAATATTCACCCTCTGGAGCGCACAGCCACAATCTACCCCATGTTTAAACGGCTTACCTTTTGAGGCAAATTGCTCGAAAAGTAGTTTGGTAAGGGGTTAATATTTTGATATCATTGGAAAGATAGGAGTTTTTTTATTTTAAAGTGAGGTCAAATTCATCAAATTCTATTCGAAGATATATTTCACTCACATTAACTTAAGTACAGCACAATGATGAAAATCCGAGGTCAAAGTGAAGCTTAGTTTCGGAGATATAAATTCGCTAAGTAGTCGGACATTGAACGTCGCGAAAAACGGCCTAAAAGTGGACGTGCCCCCGTCTGACGTCACAGCTGCTTTCCAAGAGCCGGCGGCCTTCCGCCTTGACGGGCTCGGGCAGTGGCGTGCCATGGAGATCTGCGATATGGGAGACATAAGATTGATTCATGGATGTTTGTAGAGAGAGAAAAGTCAAATATTAGGAAAATATTTCTTTGTAGAATTACGAGGAAAAAATGAGCACTGCCTAATAAAAAGAAGTACCAGTGGATAAACAGGAAATGTAATCTTATTCCCCTTATAGAATATATATTTCGAGGGAGAACCCTCGAAATTTTCCCTTGAAGCCTACGTTTTCCCGAATATTATTAACATATCTAAATACAACATGTTATATTGCAAGTATCAAATTTTCTTAAAGCTTTTTGTGCCTTCGTTGTGCGATAACGGCTTTGCTATGGTGAACTTCGTCAACAACAATAGCGTCAAAAATGGAATATTGGTGGCTTCATATGGCCAATGTAGCAGTTTCTCTGTACTTACTCCGGTCATCGCACACAGATCTACTATTTTTTTGCGCCATGAGCGAAATTCGGTACTAATATTTTTTGGTAGCAGGTGGTCGAAGTATAACGTATACAACTCCAAGAAATATTTCCTAGTTTGCCGAACGAGTGAAAACCACGGAGCTTGTATTTATGAAAGCTATTTGAGAAAAATTCGCGGGGGCATTTCATGATTAAACTGTGGAATTTGTACGTGAGAATCACTCTTCAGTTAGATGTTTGTTTGATTGTATGATTTGGTGATTCTGAAGCATTACGTGACAATTTTATAATTAAAATTAGTATTGTATAATGTGAAATGAATATTTAACTCTTAAACTGTCACAAAAAAACTTATTTTTAGTGACCCAGTCCGCATTAATCGACCTTAAGAGAGACATTTACGAATAATAAGAGCCCACGGAAAGATCCGGTATTTCGGGTCCGCTCTTCCGCGAACTTCCATTTATTTGGGCCAACAGTTTTGCCCGAGGCGTTGCAGTCGGCGTCTTATTCAGGTCAAAATGACAATTAAATAAGTGGGGAGGGAATTAAATATTCCATCTTATGTATATCAACCGTTAAGAGTCAGGTGCGTGGTGATTGGTTGACCTCCCATTGTTGTTAAAAAGACGTTTCAAAACGTTTGAAAGATTGCAACCGTCTTCCCTATTGAGATTATTGAGATTATTAAGATTTTTTTTGTCTATTTCAATAGCGTTTCTATTAATACGAGGAAATTAGCGAATTTTCTCTGGCGACTAATTTTGCCGCGTCTAAGTGAATTCGGTTTCAATAAAAAAATGAAAAGAATATGTCTGTAAAACTTCACAACAGGAAATAGCATAAAAAGAGCGTTTGCTTCTATGAATGAATTATATGTTCTATTAAAACATGTTTACCCCCAGCTAGCTAAGTCGAAATTTAGTGCTTTCAGACCAAAATGGTATGTTATTTCTGGTGCGACGAGAACTGATACTGCATGCGTTTGCATTTATCACCAGAATATCAAATTGATGCTATAGATGGAGCAAACGCCAATTTTGGCTAAACGGAATATTTAAGGCTAATTTAATACATTACAAGTGTCTGACCGGAAATTGCTCTGATTGGCCTGGTTAAGGACCTTTACGTGACTTTTTTAGGAGTGAGATGGAAGACATTCCCGACAATATTACTTGTAGGCAGTGGGTTACTGCGGACAAGGCTAATCTAATTACAGTGGTTAAGCCTTAGAGTGAATTCAATGAGACCTTGATTGAGAAACTGAAAGCGTTTGAATATCATAATTTCGTGTCTAATGTTCAGTCGCAGTACTTGAAAGAGAAAAAAAGATAAATTTAAGAGCTAGCGAGTGCAGAGTAGTCGCAGATTTTGGAGAGAGTTTTATTTTAGTTTTAGTTTTATCACCCAGGAAGAAATTCAGAGCTTCCGTCGTGCTAAAAACAGGCTAAGCTCCAACCCTTTGTATATATATTACTATTTATCAACGGAAAATACACTTAAAAGTAGGAGCCTCTGCATAATAAGTGATCATTTAGAGCACAATACTGTAGCCGTACACGCATTCCAAAAAAAATCGATAAGTGATGTGAGGGCTGTAGCACCATTAGTCAAGAATATTATATACTTCAAATATGGAGCTGCAGGCCAATACAAAAAATAAGAAAAATTTCAACGATATTTTTAATCATGAAAATTATTTTGGGCTCGAAGCGGAGTGGAATGTTTTTGCGTCATGTCATGGTAAAAATTCTTGTGGTGGAGTTGGGGGCACGACAAAAAGTTCTGTACCAAAAGCTAGTTTACAACGAGCAAATATAAATCTAATTCTTACGCTTGACGTGCTAAAATTTTGCTCAAAATACATTTAAGGAATATCCTACATTTTTGTTTCTTTCAAAGTAATTCAAGATAATGAAACAGCATTGAAAGCAAAATGCAAAACTGTGAAGCCAAGTACATACTAGAGAAAATCGTAGTTTTGTTTCGGTTGGCCCAAATGTCATCAGGTACTACTATAAGACCTATCAACAGATTATGAGGATCTGCTAACTTCTAGCTAAACTCGTAAAATCATCAGACTTCAAAGTTGTTTAAGAAAGTCATAGCTAAATAAGGAAAGACTTTAAAATAAACCTAGATGAAACTTTTTAAGAATTAATCAGTTCTAGTGAGGATTCTCTCCAGTAAATGACCAAATATTTCGACCATAAATAAGTGAGTCTTGCTTCATTATCAAATGGTTCATCTTTGAATATTTCAGGAAAGGTACGCCGCAGGAGAAGAGAGCAGCAACAGACATCAATATTGCATTAATGATAAGTAATATAAAGCTTATTCGTCTGCCGTTGGACCACCATAGAATCCATCGTAATTGTTTAGGGTAGGTACCCTCACAAACGGGTAAGAAACCATGAAGTTTTTATTCAATTTTCTGCTAGTTTACAACTGCCTTATTTCACTTAACTCTCGAACTCCATAAGTTTTTACCATATGTTGCACTTTTGCATATCTTTATATATTTTAAGTCACATATCTTTTTATGGATCCTCCTTGGAGATTATGAAGTAAAAAAATGGCTGATTTTGACCGCGAAGCCATTTTAGTTTGCCTCTAGAAAAGAAAGGGTAAATGTACAACCTCTAAAACTATTTACAGACATTTCTCATTATCATTACTTTAAGTACACAATATCTTGGGTCTGAGACTTTTCTCCTTCGTACCGAAAATCGGATTATTGAAGAAAATAACTCTAGTTTAAGAGTTCTAGTTTAAACACGAAGCAACATATTATGAGGAAAAGATAAGAAATGTACGGAAATATATACCATTTGGACTATAAAAGTATGGTTTAAGTTTCGCTTCTGCTACAAAATTAGTTCTTGAGATATAAATGATACAGTTAACATCAAATTTCTCTGGCAAGGTTCCACAATTATTTTATTTGGCGACCGGTTTTGATACAAAGTATCATCATCATCCTCTGATGATGATTTATCTTGTGTCGAAACCGATCGCCAAATAAAATAATTATTGATCCTTGCCAGTGGTTTTCCTTTTTGAATAATCACGAAGGAGTCATCATGTTTCGCCTGATACCATTTAATTTATCAAATTTCTTAAAAATTCACGATCACCGTGTTGAAAAAATGATTGTCACTGGAAAACGAAAGGAAATAATTTTTTTAAATGGATGTATTCAACTGCCAGAGCTAATAATAATTAAGTCCGTGCAAACATTATTTGAAAAAAAAGCTCATGCAGCAATTATATTTTTATTTGATAATTTCATATGGAATGGTCCCTCAACTGATGATTTCTGATGTAATCTGTTACATCAGCTATAGAGAAGAGGGTGACGCTCAGTACTGATCCTTGAGGTAGGGTCAGTACTGATTGTGAGCTAATTACGTATAATTGATCGAACACGTCCGTTTCGCATATCTAATAACAAGGCGTGCACGGAAGCATCTAAATGCTTTCAAGTTAGAGGTTGTGGGATACTTTTGAAAACTCCTCAAAGTTCGCTTTCTTCTTTCAAATGCCATCAACGCATTCACCATTCCACCAAGGGACTGAAAGGTCTTCCTCTCCAGACCAAAGGCCTTTGCCGAGCTGTGAATGAGTGCCTCTCCGTTAGCTGTTTATGTTTTCAATTCCGCCAAAGGTAGGACCGTGCACATGTAAAAAAAGATTTCCTATAGAGCTGCCAGTTAGACTCATTAAAAAACCATGGAGAAGGACACCGAGCCTCAGAATTGGCATTCTTAATTTGGCTGCATAGGTCGTCGTAGCTGGACAGTTATACTGAGTGAGCGATGCCTGGAGATCATAAGGCTACATTTATGGAGGATAATTCAGCGGTTGAACTATTGAAATGAGCTTTTTTCCAATTATTTTAAAGAATTATTATAAGAAAATAAAACTAAAATTTTCAGCAACTTTCTCTAAAAATACGTCCTGTACGGTTTTTCCCAGCAACTGGGCCTCGCCTCAATGGGTACCGTGAGCATTAAAGTCTCCAAGGATCAGTAAGGGCCTAGGAGGTTGATTACCAGTAATGTTGCCTTATATGTGAAAGGGACCCAATTCAAGCAAGTACACATTGCACAAGTTCGGGGTCGGCGAATTTTGCTGCAATCACCTGAAACGGTGTCTTCAGAATGACTTGAGATACGTAATAGGATCCCGGATTGCTATTGAAACTCCACCTTGAGCTCTGTTACCAGTAACATCATCACATCAAAAAGCCTTTTAAGATAGCACTATCATATCTTTATAAATTCGTTTCCTTCAGGTAGATTCACTATGGATGTATATTTCCTCGTTGTTATGATAAAAGCTATTGCAATTCCACTGATGGATTGTTGCCATGGTAAAAAAGTTTTAAAAATGAAATGAATCAAAAAAATTCAATGGAAAATATAAAATACATCAAAAATGAAGGGTTTTCACGGAGTAGCGGTCATCGCTTTCCATTCCATTCTAGTGTTCTACCAACTGATTGGTAGGTTCTTGGACAGTCCCCGTTCTGCATCCCAATTTCATAGACATTGTCTCCCTTTCCCTCCTAAGGATGTCCCACCATTAGATCCCTCTTATATTCTTCACGTTATTAATATTTATTTTTTTATTATATTTTTTTTATTTTATTACAGTATTCTACCAGCTGATTGGTAGGTTCTTGGACAGTCCCCATTTTGTATCCCAACCTAATAGAAATTGTCTCGCTTTCCCTCCTAAGGATGGCCCGTTATTAGATCCCTCTTCAATTCTTCATATCTTCTACCTCCTCTTATTTCGTCCAGAATTCCTATCCTCTTCCTTCCTCTCCCACGTTTCCCCAGTGTTCTCCCTTCTATCACTCTCTTTAACATGCCCTCTCCTCTCAAAACCTCCTCCATCCATCTCTTCTGTCTTCTCCGAACCTCTGCCACAAGCTTCCTCTCCTCTCCGACCATATCCAATACCTCCTCGTTCGTCTTTCTCGCCATTCAGCTAACCTTCTCCATCCTTCTCCAAACCCAAATCTCAAACGCCTCAAGTCTACGCACATCCTCCCTTCGCAATGACCACGTTTCCGACCCATATAGCGCCACGCTCCATATTAAAGTTTTCACCAGCCTCTTCTTTACGTCTCTTCTCAGACCCCCCCTCATCAATTCCCTTCTCTTCGAAAATGCTTCTTTAGCGAGCGCAATTCTGCATCTGATGTCCTTACCACTAAACCCATTCGCCTCCAAAATACTACCCAGATACGTAAACTGCTCGACCTGCTCTATCTTCTGCCCTCCCACCCTTATATTCAGCCCCGCCTTCTTACTTCTAGAAAATCTCATTACTTTCGTTTTCTTGTGATTGATCTTCATCCCATACTTTTCGCACTGCATTCACCATTGACTGTAACCCCTTGGCCGACTGACTAACTAATGCTTGATCATCTGCAAATCTCACTGATTTTATCAGCTCCCCTCCTACCTTTATTCCTACTTCCTCCTCCCCCCATGCCTCCCTTACCATTTCCTCTGAATACACGTTAAAAAGCAACGGCGATAGTGGGCACCCTTGCCGCACTCCCCGTCCTATCGTGGCCCATCCCGATTCTCCATTGGCTACCCTAACCTGCGCCGTCTGGTTCATATACAGATTACGAATCAGACGCCTGTCCCTCCAATCGACTCCTAATTTCTTCAACACTCCCATTAATTTCGTCCATTCCACCCGATCAAACGCCTTCTCGAAATCTACGAAGCATGCAAAAAGATCCTGCCCATTCTCCAGGTATCTTTCTACTAGCGTCGTCATCACCTTTCCCGTCTTGTCTGTTATCGTTGTAATTCCCCTTCCCTTATATCCCTACTCCATATATTCCCTACTTTCCTATATAATTTATCTGCTCTTCCCTCTTTTTGGTATTTCTCTATCGAGTCGATCTGTTCTCTCCACCACGCCTCTCTTGCTTTCTTTGTTTCTCTTCTAGCCCTGTTATTTAATTCTCGGTATTTTCTCTTACCTAGCTCTGAGTTTACGCTCTTCCATTTCCTTCTCTCCTCCATCTCCCTGATCATCTCCTTCGTGATCCACGGTTTTCTAATTTTAGTTGCACTCACTACGCCTACCGTTGCTTTCGCCGCTTCTACAATTCCATTTTTCAAACTTCCCCATTCATCTTCCGCCGATCTAACTCCGTGATCCTCACCCATCATCTCATCAACCTTCTCTCGATATTTTATTCTTCATTGCCTCTGTATTCCACTTTCGTACCCTCCTTCCCCTTCTTATCTTTTTCAGTTTTGCCCGGAATTTCACGACTAATAAGTCGTGATCTGAGTCTGCATCTGCTCTTGGGTTAGTTTTTAAGTGGATATTTAGCCTAAAAGACCCGAGTAGTCGTCTGTTGAGGTGGGCGTTGAAACTTGGGGAGTACGAACACGAAGTTACTCATAAGCCCGGAAAGAAACATTTAAATGTCGATGCACTGAGCAGACAAGTGAGACGCGCAAGTGCTTCCTGTGATGAGTGGAGAGGAGGCAGATGGCGCGGACGAGGCCGAGGCCTAAAATGGCGCTCGGAAAAGGGGTTCGAGGGGAATTTGAAAATATCAACAGACCTGGGGGTCTTATTCAGTACGAACTCGACACGGTCGAACCTCGGAAAAGCCGTGGATTTACCGTCACAGACCCGACAAATCTCAACTACGAAATTTTAGAGGCTGTGACGTCAAAATTTCGTCACTTTCGAGGCTCGGAAATTCCGAGAACATATAGAATAGCTCCTCAGGGCATCAGAGTCGTAGTCCCCAGTTATTTGCGATCCGAGGTATTGCGTCCATGTCACGACCATCCGTCTGCGGGGCATCATGGGAATTCGACCAGCTGTAAGCGAACCCTAAATAAAAGAACCGAACCCTAAATAAAAGAAAAAAAACTACACACAAACTAATATTTTGTCTCACTCATATGTACATTAACATTGGCCGTGCTTCCTCTCTCCGGCACACGCCAACCAAAGCGGCCGGGGGTGCTGGCACCAAACCGGCCGTGTCGGCAGGCCATACTTCGTGAGAACGACCAACGAGCGTAGCAAAACACTGTGTGGGGAATCCCCACAGTTTATCCGTTCTGATTTTTAGATACCTAGTGTTATAGTCAGTATAGCGGGGGGGGCGCAAAATTATATATTGGGGGGCGCAAAATTCAAATCTTGCCAGGGGCGCTGGTGACCATAGCTACGACTCTGGCTCCCATACGCAGTTTCCGCTTACAATTCCAGCGAGCACTCTAGCCTCGGGTACACCCCACATCAAGTGATATTTGGCTATCCGGTGAGTTTACCGTTTGAACATGTGACGGGGAAATTTGAAGGACTGAACGAGGGTTACGTGTCCGAGTTGCGGTAAAAGCTGAAGCACATGTGGGAAATATGTAAAAAAAAAGTTTAAAAAACGCGCCATAGGCAGGAAAAACAATGCAATAATGGTTTCAAGAATGTGATGTGGCCATCGGGTGAAGGCACAGAGTAAAGATATGAGACAGATCCCTGATCTGTGATGTACTAGGTACTATCTGTTAGAGAGAGATTTAAGTGCGAAAGCGGAGCAAGTCAATAAGTTGAACAAATTATGGAAGGGCACTTATGAAGTGATCTGAGGTCATTTCCCCAACAAGTGTGAATCTCCGCCTTCCACATGGAGCTCTCCTCGTTCACAAAACTCACCTTAAACCCCACCCTGGTGCAACGGTGCCCTCCCCGGCCCTACTAGGTCAGCGAGAGACACCGCGGGAAGACTTGGGACCAAACTCGGGACATTCCTCGCGCTGGAGAGATGCAAACGGCGAGGTTTCCACGGCGGAGAGGCCTCTCCCCCGAATTCCCCAAAGACCACCAAATTGGGAGGAAGATGAGGAGTGGGAAGATGTCGATGCAGCAACGCAAGGGACACGTACGCCTCCCTCAGCGAGAACCGCAGAGAAATATAAAGAGGGAATCCAATGGCAGAGACGAAGAGTGGCCAGTGGGCTTAAGACAAAATTTTACCTCGAGCGAGAGAGTATTCCCCCCTATCAAACTATTCACCACTTAAACGTAGTAAAAAAAATATATTTTCACAATCACGGCGTCCAGGGCAGTCGCTCGTGTCGCCCAGGCCTTAAAGCCGGGCCTGGGTGCCAGACGCCGGAAGGAAGGCTTTAAGGCCTATTCCACACACACTGGTATAGTACCGGAAAGTAGCCAGTTTAATTTTGGACAAGAGGTCTGAAAACGAAAGACGTTTCCTGCAGGCTTGTGCTGATGTACCTAAGGCGGAAATACAGGAGACGAGAAAGACAGTATTGGGTTCATCCACTTTAAAGTGTCAGATAGTTAGAAGGATTAAGTTTCTGCACCACTTATGAAAAAATAAGAAAGGTTGAATCCAATTTTTTTAAATTATTTTCCTATGACCATTCATACGTTTGATTTCTTAGTGGAACGCATAGGAAATGCTATTCAGTGCCACGATCATCTGGAATGAGAGCGTGTAGCGTATAGCGTACGCTATTGAAATAAAGAGCATACTGAATTTTGAACCTATACATATCTCCTCACCGGCAAAATCGGTATGGGTGTGAAAGTGCACATTTAAAAACATTGAAACCGACAGCTGGTGCCGGCTTCAAATTTGTCGAGTTCATCGCCGGCTGCAATTGCCCGTGCCGGCAATAGTGCCGGGCCGGACATCGTGTGAAAGCTTCCATTTGATTACACAATTGCATCCGGCACCGCGGTTATGCCGGAAGTGTGAAAACGGCCAGGTAGACTTCCGAGGAACGCGGCAGACGACAACTGCACTCGTCGCGGCAGCAGAAGACACTAACTACTTTGTTCTATTACTATTTAACATGGACGCACTTCGAAAGCTGGGCGACAGCAAATCACTTGTTTTTCCGTCGAGCAGCAGACGTCAATTTTGTACCGGTGGTGTATTTCCACGGGCCGTCGGACATCATGGACGTACTATTTACTGATGAAGACTATGAAAAATGTATCGATTTGGTGCCTCAGCACCCTCCAATATTTGAATATAATTATAAGTACTTTGGTAACCTGTGCACTGGTAATTCTGGTCTTCTTCTTTTTGCATGTAAATAGTACAGCAGTGTAACAAAAATACAAACATGATCAATACAAACAGATTACAATTAAAATACTTGTGAAGTCAAGTTCGAAGTATTCTTCAATGCTGTACAGTGGTCTGTCAACCAACCATTTCTCTTATGCCCTTCGAAATTTACATGATTTGGCCATTTGAAGGGAGTTTGGCAACATGTTGTAAAACTTCAGACCCATGTTTGAAGTTTTGTGTGTTATTGCTAATCTACACTGAGTCATATCCAGACTAAACTTTGTTCTTGTGTTGTAACTGTGCATGTCAGCCCGAGTTAGGTAGTCATCACAATTATCTTTGACATAGAGGAGGGAATGCATTACAAATAGATTGCAAAAATGGTCATAATGCCAAATCTACGGAACAGTGGGTGACAGTGTTCCATGGGACCACCATTGGCAAAGATTCTAATAGCTTTTTTTTTGCAACATAATACCTTTTTTTCACATCTGTGGTGCGGTCTCACAGCCGCAGACCATAGGCGAGATGGGAGTGGAAGAAAGCATCATAGGCTGATACAAGATAAGCATCATCAACACAGGATTTAAGCCTCTCCCCTAGTGACCCCTCTCCCAAGACATGATACAAGTGACTATGAAGAGATAGGGGCAGAGAGACGTAATGTTGTGCACTGTTTTAGTGTCGAGTGTTATTCTGAGTGTTCTGGCAGTGGAAGTGACTTTTAAACGGTTGCAAGATGTTGTCATCTCCGAGCAAACATGGACCATTGTCATAATCTATGAATTGTCGGAAATAAGGGAAGAGTATAATAAGTTGTCCGCGGCCTTCAAAAAAGTAAACGCGAGCCTTAAAGGCGGAGCGGAGGGAATTATGAGAGAATCACGTGGCCGCTATGAGGAGAATGTTGGGAGAATATCGAGGAGTTAAAGAGAAGTTGGAGGTCCTCATTGGTATGAAGAGTAAAAAGAGATATAAGCGAAACCTATCAATGGCCTGGGTGGACTACAAAAAGGCTTTTGACAACACTTCACATGAGCTTTTGATCGCCATGCTGAAGTTGATGAAAGTCCACCCAGAGGTAGTGTCCTGCATCCAACGCCTGTTACCACTCTAGAAAACGCGCCTTATTCTGACTTCAGGCAAGCGGTCAGTTTCGATGGAGTTGGTAACTTACCATCCAAGGCGCTTTTAAAAGTGACTGCTTGAACCCCATCCTATTCTATATTGCCCTCCTACCTCTGTCCCAAAGGCTGCGACAAGGTAGAGGATACATGTGCGGTGTTCCAGGTGACACGAAGAATAAGGTCACATTTATTTTATATGGATGACCTGAAGCCAAATGCTTCAAATACAAAAGACCTTCGTGTTGCCCTGGACACTGTACTGGAATACCGAGAGGCTGCAGGGGTGGAGCTCGGATTGGACAAGTGTGCATCCATCCACCTGGTGAGAGGAAGGTTTTCAGGGACAAGGAAGACGTGCAACTTTTTGACACAATCATCATTCGTCACATCGAGGACAATGACAGCTATGAATACCTCGGCGTACCCCAACGCCAAATGCAGGAGGTTGCAGCAGTGAAGTAAAGGCTAACCGCAAAGCACAGACAGACTTTCAGGAAAATCTGGAGTTCTGAGCTCTCTGGCAAGAACAAGGTTCTTGCATGAACATGGTCACAGTTCCTACACTACTGTATACCCATGGATGCATTAAATAAAACATCGATGAGTTGCAGAATTTCGATAGGGGAGTGAGGAAGATTATGACCATCTTTTGAAGTCTTAATCCGAAATCTTCCGTCACCAGATTGTATCTCAACCGCAACGTACTTGGTAGAGGACCATTGATTCTGGAGTGTCTCCACAACAGTGTTGTCCTGGGTACAGCATGCCACTTCTTCAAGAGCAGAGACCCCCTGCAAAATCTTGTGAGAGTGCAGGATCAGAAGCATTTCTCTTCCAGGCAGCGGACTAAACTGGTATGGAGTTCCTGTCATCCGATGGAACCTATGATGACATGTCCATCTTATCATTTAAGAAAGATGTTCTCAAGCTTGAAATTAAAAAAGCAGAGTAGTAAACCTTGCTCAAGGCACATAGCGATAAGCCCAGGCATGGATGTTTCTATCGAAATGCGTAAAAGGCTATAGAAGAAGGTGATGTTTGTCTTCCTACACTCCACCGGTCTAAAGCCCGAGACCAAGGGTTTCAACCTTGCGTCGCAGGATGGTGTCATAATAAACACACTCGTGTACCGCCACCTTATATTCTAGGCAGAGGTCGCAGACATGAGGTGCAGGGCGTGCCGAGCGCAGCCAGAGATTTTAAGTCACCTTCTCTCTGGCTGCAAGAACATGGATGCGAAGGATGTGGAAAAAAGGACGAAATATCAAGATATGCTTTTCGATCTCAGGCAAATGTATCCCAGACTACCCCAGACACTCTGTGAAACTAGTAGTCCTCATAATAGGTGTGTTCCTTCTTGAACGCATCATCCTTTAATCATTTCTTACTTGTGATTCCGCCAGTGTCATGCAGGATGGAATACACTTGATGCCATCTAGCAGTGAATCTCTTAACTTCACCAAGCACACCTATTATGAGGACTACTAGTTTCACAGAGTATCAACATGAAAATAGGGAAAGGATAATTAGATTTAAAAATATTATTCTTTTTACAATATAATTCACCAACTAAAACGCTCGACTGATATTAATCTGGATAGATTATTTTAAATATATTTTTACATGAACAATGCATTTAGTGCATACATTCACAGCATACAGCTTACAAGGTTCTAATTATTGTCCTTCGTACATGAATAATGGAGAATTGTGTAATTATGTAGATCAAAATTCATAGTTGATTTCTAATAGTAACATGAGTCAACATCACAAGTTGTTGATATGGCATCACAGATAGTAGTACAACAGACATACCACAGGCGTAACATTTCCAAATACTTTTTGAGGGGCATGTCAGTTTAACATATGCAGCATAATCACCTTTTACAACCAACTATTACCATAGAAGTCTATGTTTGTGTACTTCAAGTGCACAAGCACCACAGTAGTAAATGGCTTCCGGCACACACCACTCTCCTGCGAGGGCGGTGCACAAGGCTAGAGCTGGCCAATATTTTCAATCAATAGCCAATAACCTATATACAGATTTATTGATTGTGTAGACAGTATCAATATTGAAAATTAAATAGTTCCATTAAAAATATATTGAGTGTCAATTTCCAACATTCATTATTGAAACCAATATTTCAACATAACAGTGTTGAGGTTTTGGTTTGCAATATTCCATAATTTAATATTGCAGCATTTAAATATTGGTTTTTAATACATCCATACTGGAATAGTTGAACATGACCTATTAGGTATGTTCCATGGTTAAATAGTGTAATAGCAGAGTGATACAAGACACGCATGGCTACTGTATACACGTATTTTCATATTAATGGCTACAAAAGTAATGAACAACACAAATTACACACACTGATAGCTAGAACATCAGACAGGAATGAATCCCTGATTGGCCGCATAGAAGATTAATGTATCTGCATTTTCTCTCAGAAACAGCAGTTATTATATTGTCAGCGAGCCCACTTGAGAGACAGAGCAAAGTCGAAAGAAATTGCAAGAGTCCAAAGTTATAGCAGCAGGGGAGGGAAGAAGTCGCCTCATTACTCGGAAGTGTAATTCAAATTGAGAGAACCAGTACAAATTTTTAAGAGCAGGCAACTCTTTTCAATATTGACATACTGCATTGGAAGTTTTCAATTTTGTACGGTGACATATTAGAATACCAATTTTCAAATTCTGGCATTGAGATACTAGTACAGTCAGTCAGTACCTATTTAATATTTAGGCATTGATATATTTTGGATCCATATCCAATAACCAATACTGGCTATTGAAATTTCAATATTTATAAACATTATATAAAAACTAATATCTTGAAACTGAAATACCACCCAGTGCTACAAAGGGCTACACTCCATTTTATTCTTAACACAGTTTTGGATACGCATCTTTCATTGCACGTCAAATCACGCATATTTGTGGCTAGACTCCATAAACCTAATGCCATGATCACTGAGGAACCACTTCCCCTTACAGCCTATCCCTTTCAATTTACTTCCACGGAAGGAATAGCTAACAGCAGACTGAGTACGATATCACAGGGAGAGAAGATCTTGGTGAGCCAGAGTTGTAAGAGCTAACTTTCATCAGGCATGCAAAATCACAGGGTTAAGCAAATTCAAATTAGATCCATGTGAAGGAAAACCTGAGAAAATATCCATTGGTGGCTAAAAATAATTTGCAACCCTCTAACCATATAATTTTTAGAAAAATCATATATCTTTCCATTATTTTCCAGAGATAAGTACTATAGAAATCATCCGTTTAACAAATGTAATTGCACCAGATTCTCAGATAAGTATTCCACATTAGATTGAATGATAAAGTAGATCAATGGCATGTGTGGTAACCTGTATTTGTATAGTCCTTTGAGTAACAACTAAAAAGTCCACAAGATAAAAAGTTATTCAATTATTCTCCATATATAAATAAGCAATCGAATAAGAGTGCACTTACCTACTCACGTAGCTAAGATGACACCCCTGTCCAGAATTCAATTTGACCATAACGGACAGTTTGGGAGGATTGAATTCTTTATCACAAGTACTTGGATTTCAAAATTAGGTTAATGTACATTACTCAACATCCCTTTGTAATAATGCCAAATTATGCCAAAGAGTAAGCATGGACTAAATGATTTTATCTATACACACATACATATATAGAGACCACCCTATCAACATGACACTCCACCATCATAATGCCTTTCCCACATAAAGTCATGAACAATTACCCTTGAATGCAGATTATTTTTTAGTTAAGCAGATATATCCTCCTTGTGTTACAAATACTCTTTTTTTAACTATGAACTTGATAAAAACTTAACAATAGCATAATTGCCAACATTTTTATTTTTCATTTGAAAATAATTTAAAACTGTAATTTTTCAAGAGACACAGTACTTTATTTAAAACAACCATTATAAAGAAATAATATTTATTTACATTAACTATAATCAGCATGATCAATATTTGATCAAATGACTTCATTTGTATCACATAATATATTAGGTTACCATATTTTGCTAACCAATTTTTTATTGGTTCATATTAAACAATTTAAATAACCATAATAAATAAATTACCTAAGTTCTGAAAGTCCAGATAAAAATTGGTTCCCTCCCAGAAATATGTTCCCTGGTCTTACTACTAAACAATTAAAAGATCACCTGATTGCTGGAGAGACCAAGTACACAGTCAAGAGGAGAGACACTGGTGCAGCAGCAGGAGAAAAGAGTTCCAGCTTCCCCACTAAGCAGACAGCAGCACATGTAATGATTCCGCTCCTTGACATCCGTGGGATGCAGGCTCAACGAGGTTACTCTCCACTTCAATAGACAAAGAGTTCTGGGAAGAGAATCTCATACGCGGGCGGTGGGCTGTTGGAATTGTTATGCAGCGTCACTTGGCCCCCCGAACTCCTCCTCTGGTGCAGTCGGCCCAAGAATGGCGAGGACGATGCGGCCAGGAGCTGCGGTGGAGGTGAGCGCCCCATGCAGTCCACTGCAGTCGACAGTCTCCCAAATATCTCGTTCAGCTTGTTTTGAAGAGCATCATTTTGCTGGAAGAGATACACATTGGGAGTTTCTCAATCCTTCCATTGGATTTTATTGAGCAAGAAATCTCACTAATTAATTATTACTACAATGGCAGTCCACTGAATAGGCAAACAAACACTTGTGAAGGGACTCGAAACAACTTCCTGAGTATTTTTCTTTTGCTATGCACATGGTCGAATCTGCTGATACATATGTATATTGATGGTGCTCCAATGACCAGTTTTATAAATGCTGTCATAAGGTATTCTTAGCACTAGTTCATTAAAGATTGAAGATTCCTCACCTTGGTCTGTGTTCGAGATACAAGTTCATCAAAATCGGCATTGCGGAATGTATGGCACAGCTGCCGGCACCGCTCCTCCTCCTCCCCTTCCCTTTCCTTCTCCCATGAGTCAGAGAGGACCTTCTTGATCGCTTCAAAGGTCATCTCCTCTCCTGGGTGCTTCTGAAATGAGTCCAACACGTCAAAGTGATGCTCTTCAGCTCAAAACTACTAGGCTAGGAAAAAAAACTAGTGCAATCCTAGCCACAACACAGAACAAGGTAAAGTTAAAAGGTATGCCATACACACGCAATGCCCTTTCAATTTTTTAAGGATTGATACAACCTAAGTATTTGATATTCAGGTAATGTATATAGGGTAATTTTCATGGAGTGGATAAGATCAAAGTGAGATAGAGGGTAAATACTAAAAACTACATAATATTTCTCAAAAATACATGACCAGCATGTTGGAAAAATGACTGTTGCAGAAAAATAAACATTGCTGTAACCTATGTAAAAAATAGTTCAAATGATTTTTTTATTAAATTGCAATTATCATGACCATCTCACAAGAACATCAACAGATATTTCCCACAGAAACATTAGAACAAAATCCTTACAAACTGGACCAAAAGAATTGGGTATTTAACTATTCAGTAAGTTGCCTAACCACCTAAAACAAATAGGAAACGCTTTCGAGTCTAAACTAACGAAACATCTATCACAGAATATGCACAACACAGTGAAAGAGTATCTTGATTGTGACTAAAATGTGAATGTTTTTCTGAGGTTATTTTATCTCCCTCTACCTGTTTAAGATTTACTGACTCAAAATAATAAAAGGTGAAAATGTTTTTCATCTTAGTGTACATATTTTCTATATTTTTTTATTACCTGCTTTTATGACATGCCTCATATCATGTGCAATCGACTTTGTAAATGACAAATTGTGCCCTGAGCAAATAAACATATTATTGTTAAACAAACGAGTGGGAATAAAATTTTTACAACAGTCACATTCAACTGTCAGAACATGCAGCGATGTCAGAACAAAAAATGGAACTTTTTATAAATGGCCATGCAATTATCAATGGATTGTTTGGCATGGAATCACCCATGCCGAAGATTCCACCAATACACACCCATGAAAAGGAGTTCAACAGTGAAGGATTTTACATGTTTGATGAGAATATTGAAGAAATCATGAGTACATATGTATTACGATGTGTAAATGCAAAAGGATTAACGTCTTATGGGTGGATTACAAGAAAAAATATGAAAAGGATATTAAGCATACTCATTCAAATGTTCAACAAAATAATTTAAAAATTCCATTTCAGTAAAACTTTGGTTTTATGTATGTAGTTGAAGAGACCAAAAAAGTGGCAGCATGTAAAATCAAAGTGTGTAAAATCCACGGTCGATAGCAATGCATGATGTATTAATATTTTTCAACTTTCCTCATTGTTCTTAAAACCAAGCAATGAGTCATATATGATGACTTAACAGTCACTAAATTTGACATAACTCAGATAATTACATTTGATTCTTGGTCCATAAACATCGGCATTGCAAGTGCAGAAGAGCACCGATCACCCTATGTTCGATGGTCGCATCAATGCAATCCGATGTGCCGTGTATCAGTGCCGTGTCACAGAGCAGCACAGGCTCATCATCGTCCGACACACTCATTTGTGCAAAGAAGCAACTAATTGCTGATAAAATGTTTTTGGGAACCAATTTCAGCCATATTGTGGACTATAATGCAAATCTGGCCACTGCTGAAAAGATGAACGAGAGTAGGAAAAGATGAAGGAGAGAGGGTGGGGGGGGGGAAGGGAAGCAAGATAAGGTGTGCATCTTACTGGTTGCAAGACAATCGGATGTGTAATCCACCAATTGGTGGGGAAAGAGCAGTAGAAACTATCATGGCCCGTTGTCGGCATAAGCGATTTAGTAGAGTATCAATCAGGGAATCATTAAAGCCATTATTCCTGGCAATATGTTTAATGAAAGAGAGTTCATTTGAAAAATCATCAGAAGAAAGGGGTATGAAGAGTAGGCGATTAAGCATAGAATGGAAAGCAGCCATTTTATGCGAGTGGTCGGAAAAATACTTTTGCCGATATAGTCATAAGTAGGGACATGCAAAACTCGCAAATGCGACAACGCGAATTTTTGTGCGAATTCTGGGGTTTTTCCGCGAAAACGCGAATTTCGTTTTTGATGCGAATTTCAACATTTCAATCGCGAATTTCAACATTTAAATCGCAAATTTCAATATTTCCAACGTGAATTTCCTCATTTTCGCGGCCTCTGTAATTAAAATTGCGACTGTAAACATTTAGTTGGGCAGTACATATGGAAAATGCCTTTCCGGTACAACTTAATTTAGAAATGTTACTCGGATATAATATTTCAATCAAGTTTGGTGAACATGAACAAAAGGAGTGAAAAATGCATGCCAAAATTTTGCTATACAGGCAGTCCACGAGTTACGTAAGCCTCGACTTACATTAATATGTACTTACCTAAGTGGGAACCTTACTCAAAACGACGAAAATTACGGAAGTTACGGGATGCAAAGAGCGGTTGCATACTTTCAAGGGGCGTGTGTCATAGCATCAGCATAGTGATTTTCTTTTGTGACAGTTTTATCACATTCAACAAAACTTATAATGTTTAAGTGGACAGTGACGCCAAAGCAGCGTTAGGCAGAATTTCGACTACATGGATTATATTGTGCTGATAACAAAATAATTCTTTGCCGTTTTTACAACACAAATATCTTGTGGAAAAGGAAGGACAGCTGCACGAAACACATATTGAGTGAAAAACATAAGGCTAATGTTGAAAAAAATTCTGCCGGTGGGAGTGGAATAAAATGGCAAGCATCCATACCCAGCCGGCACAAGGGCTATACTATATGATCTAGGGTGGCTCTAAAGTGCCTCTAGGATATCTCCAATACTCCTTAGAGCCAGCCTAGAGCCAGCCTATCTCAACTCGAGCGATGTAAGAATACAACACAACGTCTTTTATGTGAAATTGTAATACCCAAAAATAATTATTAACATCTATTTCCTATCAACACCAATATTATATATTATTCGCGGGGTTAATTGAAGAGAGACGTGGAAAATAACAACCAATGATAACCGTTATTAACTTAGTCAAATTATGCGCAACGTAGTAAAAGGATGATCCACCTCTATCAGCTGGATAGACTAGATCTGGAAACAACACAAAATTCTTAAGCGGAATAATACTTATCAAAAAGTGAACTACAAAGTAATTTTGCATAGTAAAAATATAAATTAAAATTTAAAGGGCTACAAGGATGTACGAAGAAGCATGAGCTAAAATGTAGTAATTGCCTCGTCGTGAACTGCCTCTGCCGGTTCTCGCGCTTCACGCCTTTCATTTGTCAACTTTGTGAGCGCATGTGAGGAACATGGCAGATGTGTTTAGCTTTGATGCCGGACGTACTAACTTTTACGAAGAATTTACCATATAATATTTGCTCAAGAACGTACCGTGATATAATCTTTTGCACTGTGTGTACTTATTTTTTGATGCAGAACGAATCGTGTGAAAATAATCTTTGCTGCAGAGCCTTGGTACCGTGTGTATACATCGTTGCTGCGGAATGCGTCGGAAAGGCAATAGAAACGTGTAACTGGTGACTTGACGGGTTCTGTATATCTGCCGTTTGAGATCAGGTAAGTGAATTGTTTTTATAAGTAGATAATTAGGTACATATATTAATTACTAAAATAATTTCTGATACTTCACATTAGTGAAAAGGGCTACTCTTTATATTTGAAAATGTGCAGTTTGGAGGCCCGGGCGATTCCCGGGGCGCCGTGATTGTGTGAAAATATTTTTTACTACGTTTAACTGGTGACTAGCCCGCTCTCTCGCCCGCGTGAAAATATTGTCATACTCTTTCAACCTCTTTGCCATGCATTGATCAGCGAAATTGTTGATATTTCACTCGTTTCATGTTAAATTAACTGACCTGCTACCGAACCAACAATCTACAACACAATAAGCAGAGAAAAAGATGGGTAAATGTTCTCGAAGAGGCTTCGCCGACCATTTTTTTTTCACCCCTTAGATTTTGCTAGTGTAGCACGAAATTTAACAAACTCAAATTGTTGAAATTGCAAAAATAGCCAGTGAAAGGATTTTTTGTGTACTTAAAGAAGTTATGCTTCTAGAAAATGTGCATCTTCGGAGGTGATGTGCGGCTGGTCGGCCATTTTGAATGTTTAATAAATGTTCGCGAAGTGGCCTCGCCGACAGAAATTTTTTTTTCATCCCTTAGATTTTGCTAGTGTTGCACAAAATTTAACAAACTCAAAGTGTTAAAATTGCAAAAATAGCCAGTGAAAGGATTTTGAGTGTACTTCAATAAGTTATGCTTCTAGAAAATGTGCATCTTCGGAGGTGATGTGCGGCTGGTCGGCCATCTTGAGTGTTAACGTAGGTTTTGTGAAAAGGCAACAGAGGGCAATGACGCCGGAGTAGTTCGCTTATGGCATATGAGTGCCGTGAGGTCACAACCGCGGCAGTTTTAAATAGTAGGTGTCAGTCACAATGATGAGCTAGCATAGCTATCAACCTCCTTGTATATAGACTTGGGTGTTAACTTTAAATTGTTTGTGCAAACCAATATATTTCAGTAATGCCTGGTTGGCATTGTATAATAATATATTATATAAAATGTATACGTATAGTAATCCTGCCTTATTCCACAGAAACAACAGAACATCAGCCTCCGCTCAACAGAACCACCAGTCTCAACAGGCAATCGCCGTATGACTACAGGAGCAAAAAGCACCCAGCGCAAAACGACACACCTCAAATCAGTGAAGTCCAGCACTCCTGCCAGGAACAAATATACCTACATCCACACGGCAACTTGCGTGAGGTTTTGCCGGTTTCCATCAAGCCTCAGTTGATTGCGTCATTAAGCCATCCCGGATGAAAAGAGTTCCAGCACCATTATATTACTCTCAATATTCAATGTGCTACACGCCTATGTACAAATTTAAAATATGTATGTATGTTAAATGACAAACCCTGATGAAGATTTTCTCCCATAACGGGCTATTGCTGTAAATATGTTGATATATAGTGAGAATAATTATGTTAATACTTGCATATGTGTAAATATATGTGTGTCATGGCAGTAAACACGTTTTGACTTGACTTAGATGCAATTGTTCCTGCCTTTTCCTTCATCTATTGTTAATGCTATTTGTTGAGTGGTGAATTATTTTGCAGGAATTTCAGCATCTGCAGGCTGCATCTGGAACTCTGGTAGCCAAATCTACTCGCGGTAAGATTGGTTCTCTACGTGCTGTGTTTGGTATGGAGGTTATATTATCAGTTACTTATTTAAAAGGCGCCAGTGGTCCCGCCATGCGGATACTAGTAGTAAGCAGAATTGCCGTTAGGTGGCGCCACATGACTCGTAGTTCCCGTTAAGCTCGAGTGTGGCGCTGCAAGCGGCTAAATATGGCGGTATACGTGGTTACTACATATATAGATTCCTTGGCGGTAGAGATAGGTTCCACGCAAAATAGAGGAAATCTATCTAGATGATCCACGGATAGCCCACGTTGGCCATATGTATTGCATCGCCATGCCGAGAGATAGCCTATCCTTAACACAGATAGCCTATCCTTGGATTCCAAGGATGCTATTCGTTTATTTGGGGATATGCCTTGACTTGTGCTGGCTGGGTATTAATATTCCGAGTGTCATTTTTTTACAAAATTACTAATGCCTGGCAAGGTATGATAACTTCTAAAACAGAAGCTGTAAAGTCGATACTAGTGCAGATAGCATCAAAGGCATCAAAAAAACTTTGCTCTCTTGTAGTAGAAGACCCAAGTAGAGATAGATTTGAAAACAGCTTTTGACCCTCAAGTAGTTCTCACAATATGGAGGTGAGCCCTGCCAAAAATACGAAATTGAAAAAAAGTTCATAGCCTTGAGTCAATTGATATGGTAAAGTTGATGTTGGGGTTTGGGGAATTACGGTGAATATTACAGCAACAAAATTTCCAGGGTTCAGTGGATATAATGAAAGCAATTCAGGTACTAAAATTGTTTGAACCATCATTTGCATTAAAGTGCCTTGAAGCAATTTGGACCCCCTGTGCAAATGTGGACTGGGAGAGATTTCTTTCCTACTACAACACTGTGCTAACAAATAGGAGAACAAATCTAAATGAAGAAATTTTAGCCACACTTGCGCAATTTTTGCATTTGAAAATACGGACATTTAACTGTAATTTGCCTTTTTATGTAAATTGGTTAGGTACGTGAAATGTACAAAAATATAAAATGTGAATACAGCATGGTATTAATTGTTTAAATTCTCCCTAATCAATGATATTCAACATTTTTTGCCAACAGGTGGGCCTGCTGGGAGGAGAGCAATTAATTTACACCAAATATTTTGTCGTGAAAATAACACCGATTTCAGGGTAAAATAACACCGCTTTTGCAAAAAAATAACACCACTTTTGGCTATAAAATAACCCCACCTTTTGCAGGTCTCTAGTCATAAGGAATGATTCAAACCATCACCACCATGAGGAATGACCTATGGCATGTCAGGACAATGTATTAACTACCTTGCTCCTATTACACACGTGAACATGTGCAGACCACTATGCTATGACATAATAAGAATAAAAAAATGTCATAAACCCAAAGAAGCATTTAAAAAATGATACCAATAGGCATCGAGGCTCAACGAAGCAGCTCAAGGAGAGAGTGAAAGTGACATCATCCACATTTATTTATCAATTTTCAATATCCCTAACGATAAGTTTTCAACATCAAAAATGATGAATAACCCAGAAGATTTTTAACCAATGCCAAAGCACAAGCCTTCAAGTTTTTTTATGATGTGCAATGTCAGGGAGTACTCAGAAGCACCTTTCCTCCATGGCTGATATCCATTCCATTCTCACTTGACTCACCCTCAGCAAGCCAGGGGACGATGCCGTGCTGTCAGCATCAGCCGAAAGAGAGTTGAGGTCGGCACCCACGGATGACGAGGACCGGATCCCACCGGTAGAGGTGGCCACTGCCATCGCAGCATTCGAGTCTACCCATGAATGCCGTTGATGCCCAGGGTAAGGGGGTGCCTGGTTCAGCCGTGCAGGGTCAAACCCGGCACCTAGAAGGTGCTCGGCCAGCTGTGTCTGGTCCAGGAGGAGGTCAGCATGTATGGCAGTGCTCTTGGCATCGGACGAAGACTCCACCTCATCCACAACCACCTCGCTATAAGTCTCAAGGAGAGGGGGAAGCAGCTGAGGCGCCTTTTCCTCTCGAGATGTCACCACCTGCAAAAGAGGGCATCACGAGATAAAACCCAATATGCATTTGGATTTGCTCTTTATCTAAATTAACAATGAAACAGATGGTTAGCAAGCATTAGGGGCAAGTGCAAGTGTATTTAAGGGGCAGGTGATTAAAGAATATAGAGTTCACCTAACTGGAAACAGCCGATGGAAAAGCAAAAGAGACTAAGTAAGTAGACTTCACCAGCCAAATAATGCTTTTTATCAAAAAGGGAAACTCCTAACATCCAGAAACATTGGCTTAGAAGAGAGAAAACGCCTTCTTCAAACTTGTGTGTGGAGCATATTTTTATATGGCAGTGAGACCTGGACGCTGGGCAAGGCAGAAGAGAGGAGGGTGGAGGCATTCCAGGTGTGGTGGTGTTTCAGGAGGATGTCAAAGATCCCCTGGTTGGACAGAGTAAGTAACGAGGAGGTTCTCAGATGCGTGGGGGAGACTCCGTTCCTGCTGAAATTACTTCAAAAAGAGAAGAAATATCTGGATCAGGCACCAACTAAGGCACGAAACATTGCTGGTCATCATCTTAGAAGGCACTGTGGAGAGAACCAACTGCCGGGGCAGGCCTAGGTTGGAGTTTACGGGACAACCAATGAAGGAGTTAGGCTGCTTCACTTATGTGCAGTTGAAAAGAATGGCACAAGACCGAAACGGATGGAGAACTGCCACCAACCAACCTTTGAGTTGATGACTTATGAAGAAGAAGAATAAAATAGAACTGGGATTCTTAATTGGGTGAAAACATGATTTGGATCCGAGATTCTGAATTTGAGATTCAATAAAAAAAGACATCCAGATTCATGAAGAAATTTTGGACCTGACCCAGCACAAAAAACCATTTGTTCTGTATGTGTTCAGCCAAAAATACATTGTACTGCTGTGCACATTGGAAGTGCGTTACAAAACTTAACATATGCATAGTCTGTGATTTCCAACAGCCGTGCAGCACCCATAATTTCAAGTCAGACTATTAGTGATGAACGCATATGAAAGAATTTTGATGCAACCCTGGATTTTAAATATTAGGGGCCCTTAAAGTATTACGTGAGACGTTTTTTTGGGGGGGGGGATCATCTTACATTGTCTTATGTAGGGGTGGGGGGCAGGGGGTCCGGAACCAATTTACGTAAGATCTTTGTCCATCTTGAAACGTTGTATCGTTTCCAAATGAAATTAGGTAACAGTGACATGGAGCATCCGCTCGTTAAGGGCATATTTTCCGTAATCTCATCGCTAAACCAATGCTCCTATTCTGTTGCCTGACTGGCTAGCCACATTACTCCTCCATGCTCCATGGAATGTAGTACTCCAACAACACTTCATAATTATACGATATCCAGTGCTCAAAGATGTACGATGGCTTCTACGGAAAGATGAAACTGCACAAAGCAAGCATTAATTTAACGAAGAGTAGATAGAAATATCTAACGTCTTAGGTAAGACTGAGAGGGAGGGAGGGTTTGGGAAAATCTTACATTGTCTTACGCAGTGGGAAGGGGGGGTGTCAAAAATGGTATAAATAGTCTTACGTAATACTCGAACGGCCCCCTATCACAATTAACAGTCCAGGAATAATACTCTTCCAACAAAAAGTTGGGAGGGAGTGAGTTGAAACAGTTGTGCCGATGCACATGAAGAAGAGACTAAAATGTGACAGGCATGCATACACCCATGGAGGCAGGCAGGATTCAAATTCAAAGGAGTGGCCATTTTCATGCCATAGGAGGAGACATCTCCTCATCAGGGCGTAAAATGCTTTCAAAACATTAAATTAGGCACTTCTTCTTACAAGTATTTATGAATGGGTGGAGAAATTTGGGAAAATTAAACTTAAAATAATTAAATAAAAAACCTGCCAGAGACCCACGACAAAGCGAGTCCAGGGGCTATAGAACCCCCTTAATCCACGCCTCTGCTCACAACTAGTCCGGACACGTGCAATGGTTACCGATTCTCAGTACATCAACGAATGAAATAGAGGCACCACATGATCAGTGTTTTATTCAGGGCTAATGTCCACCACCAGTAATTTCACTGAAGACCAAAATTCCGAAAGTTGTTTGTGTATATGAACGCCAAAAAAAAATTTGAAAGGTGATAGTATGCAAATATTTATTTGATGCTATGAGTAAAATCATAATGAGCAAATTTGCGACATTCGAACTGTCAGGAGCAGAAAATATTCAATTGTTAAACATGCCAAGGACAGAAGCAAGCACATCAATAATGTCCAAAAGTCTAAAATCACTGCAGGAAGCAGCAATAAGAATAAGCGGCATCTTTGGAATCCATGGGCATCGAATAATTGACTCCGTCATCACCATAATTGACTCTATCATCATCATATCTTTTCTCTTGTAAGTTGCAGAGTAGAGTTGATTGTCTGCTTGTACTTACTTCAAAGTTGTTATTACAGAAGCTTGGCAGCAACTTCATTAAATGTAAGTTGAACATCTCGAAAGTCACCCAAAATGGTGACCACACAACTTTTGCACGAACACACTAGTTTCAACACTTTTTCAGGGCACAAGTAGTGGAAGAATTAAGACAAGAGCATTTAAAATTAAATTTGACAGAGCAGCCAAAATCAATAGAAATAATTTCAAGCGTTAGAATCAAAATTTGCAGAACACAATCCAGGAGCAAGAAAACGGTAGTGGCCACAGTAGCATCAGGATAAACTACAACAGAACAACAGAAGACAAAAATAAAAATAACACTCCAGGTTATTGATCGTTAGGCATAGCCTTAAAAACCAACAGAGCCCACCACAGAAGTCATCATTTTAAAAATATTCACAGATTAAAAATTACGAGATACACGAGAGAGAGAACACAAGATGAAAAAAAACAACTCACCCTGTGCGCATACTCCACAATGGGTGGGATGGGAACGGCGTGCGCCACGAGGACAAAGAGGCTCATGACGATGGCATGCAAGTAGCACTTGTGGACAGTATTCAGCATTGCGTTGGTCAGCGCAGTGTCCTGGGAGCAGCAGAGGGAAGCAAGGAGAAGTAAATGAATACACATTAATCACTTGAATAACCTTATTTGGTCTCTTCAATGAAATCTAAGGTAAAAATTATGCCTCTGTGAGACCATAAACCTTAGTCAATCAATCGACATCAATACAGTCTCCAAAATAACACACGTATGCATGAATCCGCACAGCTTTCACACATTCCAAGTAGGACGTGCAAAGATTGCCAAGGCAATTTTCCTGTCATTTTTATTGCAGTCATTTTTTTTTATTTTAAAAACATTACACAGTTATCCATGTTGAGAAAACCACCTTTGTTATTTCCACAACACCATTCCATAATTAACTAATAACTAGAGGCACCAAATTTTCATCAACCGCGATACATACTATGAAGTGTAATCCTATGTTCAATTTTTCATTTCTTATGTTCACCTTACCATTTGGCATCGATTTAAGCGATATTTTTTTTTCACGAAATAGTGCTAAATTTACTTGGTTTTATGAATTTGAGTGTTTTTGCCCTTATTTCATGAATTATGCGTGAAATTTTAGACTTTCCCCGGGTAAGAAAACCTTTGCATGGAACCGTTTACTGTGAAAAAATTTTTATGGTGGTTTTGTATGAAATTCGGCCATCAATTTTTAAAAAGCCACCTTAACAATCCGATCAAAGTTCCGATTCTCTCTTCGCACGCGCCGATGAACAACGTGATGTCATTGATGTGACAATTCGTTTTAAAACTCTTTCAGGCACTACACAACATAACTTCAGGTTGTGGAAAAATAACGAGGAATTGTGAAGTCTACCTCACCAATACCACTGGGGTAAGGTTACAATTTGAATCGACCAAAATAACAGCTCCCGTCATTTCCTTTGAGTTGCGTACCAATCCAGTGTTGGCTTCGGAGGCCCACCCCTCCCCCGCTAGTGGATGCCACCTGGGTAAAATCGAAGCTGGGCAAAGTCAGATAATTGCAGATGAGGCAAAGGAGTGATCCTCTCGGGTTACTCCCTTCTCTTTCTTGCTGAATGAGTCCCGCTCAGATTAATTGCGTCCTTCCTAGGAATAGGGAACAAAGAACTTTTTTTTTGAAGGGTCTTCTGGGACAAACCATTTTAGACACGCCAATTTTTCAGACCCAATTGAAGGATCAACGTGAAATCTGACAGATTTCTTGTTTCGGGCTGTGTGATTGAGAAAGATAGCTGGATGAATCCCCCAAGCCAAAATACGAGCCGAGAGGGCGAAGAATCTGTCAGCCTCTTCTCATCACTGAATGATTTACAACCGTCCTCACAAAGGGAACCCAAAAAAGTATCTGGTGTCGGCAGGGGTGGGAAGAAAGTGAGCTATGCGGTGAAGACGAAGAAATCGGCTGAATCGGAGGTGCAGGTCGGCCCTGGTGCTACCATTGCAGCAAAGCATCGATGAAGAAGTATGACATGGTTCACTCTTTACACGATTGCTTCAATTGCATCAAAAACTCTTATGAGCAAGGACAGAATTCAAAGAGAAAGGATCATTTCAGGTTTTAGACAATTTTTGGCTCATTTAGTCCATCTCATGGCCAAGAAATGTGATGGCAAAAATGGTTGATTTAGGCTTAATATACGCATTAATCTCTTCAATTCGGTTAAAATCATGTATGTTTGGAATAAATTCCCATATAGCCCTATCTGTACTACATCGAATTGTGAAGTCCATAGGTTTTATCTATCAGAAATCCATCGTAACAGTGTAAATGCTGACGGTCTGCAAACACATTTTTTAGCGAGGTATCCTACACACCATTAAACATCTGCAGACAAATCCTTCATCCGTACATCCAGTGGCTTAGGGGGTTTAGGGTTTAAACCCAAAATAAAATTATATTTAGATTATTATTCACTAAAACAATAATTAAATTAACATTCTCTTTTCATGAAGACAATTCCACAATATTTTTTAGCCCAAAAAGCAAAATTCTAAATGCCATGTTTCTGGGGGGTTTAGGGTTTAAACCCCCAAAATCATGTTTACCTCAATTCGTTTTTGTTCGTTCACCTGAACAAGCATTTAGAATTTTGCTTTTTGGGCTAAAAAATATTGTGGAATTGTCTTCACGAAAAGAGAATGTTAATTTAATTATTGTTTCAGTAAATAATAATCTAAATATCATTTTATTATGATGCACATAAATATTAATAAAAACCCCCCAAGAAGGAAATCCTGCATATGCCACTGCATACATATACCACGAAAAAGTGACGAAAAGCAAGGCTAACTCCACGGTGTGTCAGAAAATGTTGAATTCGACTCAGGTTCAAAAATTTTCTGAAGCCTACTTTCACGTTATACATCACACATGCTGACTGATGATCCTGATGACTTTGACTCTTTGGATTCTTCTATTTTAGATCCCCAATGTCTTGGCCATCATCTATTTCATCAGAAAAAGGGAAGAATCAGGCGAGATGTTGTTGAATATGAACATATTAAGAGCTAGGATATTACAATTTTCCACAGATAAAGTTTTAATCGACCCGGGTTTCGATGCACTGCATCATCATCAGACCTGAAACTAAAACTTTAAGAAAACTAATGGTCGATTAAAACTTTATCTATGGAAAATTGTAATATCCTAGTTCTTATTATTTCATCAGCCTCATCCACGGCTCTTTAAGAGTTCTGAAAGATGTGTTTACACATGCAAACTATGTACTTTAATAACCTTGTTTTCTAGCTTACTATTAAAGATACACAACCTAGGATCCGAAAATATCTGAAGGATCTGACATCTGAAATCAAGGATCCGGTCCAGATCCGGATCCGAAAAAAATCCTAGATCCGTCCATCCCTAGTTATCACATATTTGATATTAAAAAAGGCATCATCATGCGCAAGAACTGTAATGTTAGAATTGACTGGGCTCAGAAAGACATGTGCATCAAACACTGCAATGGGCAGTCTCACAATGCAAATAAACTCTCAAACGCCAGTGTCCCTCCCAATTTTAAGTTATCTCCATTCTCGTCATAAAAGTTTTAAGTTTGACTTTAGGCTCTCGGTGTCAGTAACAGTTGGCCACTGCTAGAAGGTAACATTTTAAAATTCTTGACACTGCATATTTTGAGATAATGCATTCCAAAATTTTCTAATTGCAAGAAGCCACCTACAAGTATATACATGTATATTTTAATGTAAGGTAAACTTATGATCTCAATGTATATGAAGCTAACAGCCAAAAGTTATTATATTATGCAGGTCTATTTGACAATGAATGATTGAACATTCAAAATTTAAATATTACTTATCTGTACTTTCCTTCCACTTCAGTATATTTTTGTGTTTTTAATAATAAATAGCAAGAGTGTGTTTAATGCATACCTATCTTACAATTTTTTTCTCTTTTCCACGTAAATTTCTTTTATACCATTCTTATCAAACTTCCGCATGATTTAAAAATTTGCCAAATATGTTTAAACCAATTTTTTTTAAGACAAAGTCATTTTTTTTGTGATGACATTGATTTTTAATGACGAAATTATATACCAAAAATGATAGATTTATTTGACGAAATTTTCAGTTTTTATTCACCATAAATCTTTGCCCCGACTAATAACTAATCCAAAATTTCCATGAGGTCAGGCCTGATATCATCAGTTTTATTATACAGTTCATTTATTCTACTACGGTTTGTTTTTCATACATTTGGGGATTGAATGGTGAAATACAATTCATTTAAACAGAGTTTTGACTAATATACCCATCATGCCATTCCCTTTACCGGAAAGCAAAGTCAAAGAACTTAGTTGTTGCTGTTAGGCCTCCGAAACTTTCTGTCAAACTCAACTCTCAACAACAAGTCTCAAAACTGTTTTTCAAAGACCAAAGGAAACATGTTAAGCCTTTCAATCGAGCATATAATAAAAATATCAGAAAATTTATTAGGTAATGAATTTTCACGCAAATAATCAAAACTTTGAGCTGTAGCAAAATGACATTGAGATAATTCTGAGGAGAGATTTTACCACGATTTACAGTTTACTGCCAAGTAACACATATGCCACCCACACAACAAGGGTTCGAATCTTTGTTGGAAGGATTTAATTGAATCTCTAATCCTTGGACTCGATCGAATCTTCTAATCCTTACCACATCACAAGAGATTTGGGTACTACGTAAATGACTCATACGTGTTGGAAGGAATTCAGCAATCCATCCTCAAAAGATTAGTCTACCGAGAAGAAATGAACTTGAAAATCAAAAGTGGAATATGCTAGTAATAAGAACATCAGGGTGTCCGGTGAATCTCAATTTCTATTTTCCCTGAGTTTTCCAGGTTTTCCAGGCAAATGTTTTGCATTCTCCAGGGTCTTGCTGCACTTTGTTTCAAACGTATTTTTAATGAATTTCTAATAAAATCGTCATAATGTTGCCAACATGAAAAACGAAAAATTTCGGTCCCTACTTTGAGTTAAAAACGTAAGAGTATACAAGGAATGTGGAGTATTACGGGTTTTATTTCAACCAACAAATAAACAAAAACGGTTAACTGACAACAAAATTCTGAGTCAGGTGCAATTTGGACACAATAAAGTAGATTCAGACTAGTTTGATAAAGAACATGTAAATAAAAGAAACTGGTGTGACATTTTTCAATTAGTGCATTTCCGATTCAATTTCAGCAACAAATTTCTCGGCTTTTCAAGAAATTACGTTATTTTGGTTTGCAGCTCTTGAAATTTTTGCAGTATGTACCTCTTTCTTATTCTTTTTCTCTTGAGGCCTTGGTACCTTTCCTCTTCTCCCCAAAGAATTCACTGTACATGAACATTTCAGAAACTGTGAATTAATTGCTTTGTGATAGGTACGGATCTAACGCCCAAAATCATTCAATTATGTAAAACAAAATTGTATTTTTTGGACAATTCACGAATTTTAATTAGGTTGGATTGCCCCTGTACAGTGGCCCTGTCAACTACGAACCAGAGGGCCGTGATTTCCATACGCAGTGACCGCAAAATGTATTTCTGCTCCTTCAAAAACATTTCTGCAAACATTAAAACGAGGAGGGTTGATGTTATTTGGAAAGGATTATCAATTACATATATAACAATACCCAATTATCCATTTAGGTTGCCGGCCGAATGGTTTTCGTATAATGCGGGAAATGCCACTGTGCATGTTCAGACGTTTAGATTTCTCATAAATTTGGCCACACCAAGAATTCCATTTGTACGGCTCTTCGAACAGGATCTTGATTTCCGCGTGAAATTCTGTTCCGGGGACAGATTTCGGCATCAATTCCAATTCCATTCGTAGCGGCCATTTTACATGGGAACTATTCCGTGTGGAATTTGCCTTGTTATGCAATCGGCCCCCTTGACTGCGCATAGGGAGAGTGGGGTGGGATGACGAAGCACAAGCTGCAAGCGGGCAAACAGCTATGAAAAGAGTATGAAATGAACAGGGAGCGCAAGGCTACGCTGAGCCGAGTATAATGCAAGCAAAGGCGCAGGTTAAACCTCTCTCTCTGCCTTAATGGACATCGACTGCCATACATTCTCCAGGGTTTTTCGGAAAAATACAAAAATTCCCTGAGTTTTCCAGAACAAAATTTTTCCCTGAGTTTTCCCAGTTTTCAAGGTTTTCCAGGTCGCCGGACACCCTGAACATAAAGATGCTATTTGCACAGCAAAAATATTTTTATACTTTTAACGTACTATGTACTTATTAAAAAAATTGAGTTTTGTAGTTGATTGCATCAATTGTAGTTGAAAGTTGGTTTTGCCCTGCCCAGGGCATGAATGGGTTCTATTTCTATCAAGTTCTGGTGGTTTGGCCTCGGAGAAACCTTAAGACAAAGCAAAATGGCTAATTGGGATCACAGGGACATATGGACCACCAGAATTGTCCAGGTAAGCTTAAAAATTATTTTGAGCTGAATTGAAAGGCTGCAATAACTGCTGATGGCTGCAATCGGAACATAAACCACATTTTCCCTCTCACCTGTATACTGATGAGAAGACGAAGGAAGTCTGCAACTGTGTCTTCACAAGCCAGTTCAGTGCAAAGAAGAGCGACAGTGGTGTAAACCGCTTCCACATTCTCCGCTGTGTTGCCGGGCTGCTCAAGACTTTCATGGAGACTAGAGTGCATTGCTGACCCATGTTTGCGGGCAAAAATGATGTCAGGACGAGAGCATTTCTCGAGGGTCAAGTCAAGATCAGCAATATTGATGCTGCAATCAAAAGATACACAAGATAAAGCCCAACAGATCAGACTGGCCCAATTGTACAATCGTATAACTACTCTATAACTTAGCTCCTCTTCTGAATTTAGTCCCTCCTAGGGATCAAATAGGAAATATTCCTTTTGATGCATGTCATAATATCAAACTGCATGGAATCCTGAACAATGACAACTGGTGACTCAATCCACCATAAAAGACACTGCTATCAGTGCAAATGGACTTGACTGTGTTCCATTTACCGTATTTGATGGCATATAAGAAGCACATTTTTTCCAAAATTATGGCAAAAAAAATCACCCCTCTTGTCTTATAAGTGAAGGAATGGCTTTTCACAGGCTAATGGTCCCTTTTCTTGAGTGCGCCCAACTGAAATGGTGGTGCGTCTATGCCATCAAATACAGTAAGTAAAATATCATGCAGCAAAAATTACAGTGGTTTATCACAACCACTTGTTTTTTTATTAAATACATATACAATTCCTCTTAAATCCATTTTCAAGTTTCCATGGTAACTAAGTTTTTAGGTGTTATCCTCACTGATAACCATGACTGGTCAGCACATATTGATTATATAATGAAAAAACTGTCCACTGGCATATATATTATAAGAAAGCTGGCCGAAGTAACTACCATTGATACTTTGAAGATGATCTATTATGCCAAAATATACCCACACCTAACCTACGGCATCATCTTTTGGGGTAATGCTAGCTGCTGCCACAAAGTTTTCTCTATGCAGAAACGTGCTGTGAAAGCCATAGCCCGAGTTTCCATGCGATCACCTGGCTCACCCCTGTATAAAGAACTGAAAATCCTTACTCTCCCATCACTGTACATACTAAACTATGCCACTTTTGTTAAAAATAACCCTGAGTACTTCCCAAAAAATAGTTCCGTTCATCATCACTCAACCAGAACAAATAATGACGTACGCCTGAAAGACTACCACAGCACTCTCTGCCAAAAAGGACCCCTATTCTCCCTATCCAAAATCTACAACAATTTACCATCCAACATCAAATGTCTCCCACCTGTACCATTTAAAAATGCTTTGAAGAACTATTTACTGCGCAAAAATTACTACAGCCTGAAGGACTTCATGTTGGGTTCTGAGTGATTTGTTTTCTTTTTTTGTCCATTTGATACCTATTCTTTGTAACAATTTCATTTATCTTATTAATTTTTTATACTATTATTTTTTTTTGACGACTTCCATTGTCACATGTACTTGTGATCTCTAGGAACAATAAATATTATTATTATTATTATTAATCCTTGGCATTCCCAGAAGGAAATCGCCCACCTTTCAAAATTATTCCAGATCATCCAATGTGCATTATCACCACCACTGGTAAGATCCCTTACACATTGGACACCAAAAGGGCAGCAGTCTTATTTCTCTCGGGTGGAGAATGCAACAGGTTGGTTGACAAAGAGAACCCCCAATGGCCTTACTTGAAAAGACATGGGAATAACCAAGGTCATATTTCAAGGACAGGCACCAGAGAGGGTTAGTACTCACGTGGGCTTCAGCAGTTTCTCCAAGTTGTGGTGCCGATCGACGAGCGTGTGCAATATCTGTTGCACAAGGAGGCGCACGGTGGGGTCGGGGGCGAGTGACATCCGCAGCAATGGCTCCAGGAACGATAGGGGGAAAGTCGTGTTGAAGTGCACTGTGCGATACTTGGTGCCAACCTGAATGAATGAAAAGCTTTATTAAAGCTCTGGAGTAACCCATTAGAGCATAAACAATTTCCATTTTTGAATAAAAAACTTTGTACTTTTCCACACTTGATTTAAATCTCCTAACAGTTTCCCCTTTGTGAGGCATCTTCTACCAGGAGATGCGTAATCAAGGTGAATCCGGTTGCAGTTTTAAATGAAGTATGGAAAAATACAAAGTTTTTTATTCGATAATGGATATCCTTCACTTCACAAAGTCAAGCCTGAAACAATTAAATATATTATAAACAGTTTGCACATTCTGCTCAGATAATCATAATACGTACATACATTACATAAAAACAAAATAAACCAATTTAACACCAAATAATCAAACTAAGTTAACACAAGGCATTTGTTTATGGGTATAAATGTACAAAAATATATTTCAACCTCTTCTCTGATGATAATTCCCCATAATTGCCTTTTCCTGATGAAAAATGTGGAAGATGCATCATTTGCAGCAGGAGCAGAGCTCATGCTGTGATGTAGATAAAATGGATACTTGTGCCCTGCCTTCGGGTAGCTCTTGCACAAGGGGGATTCAGCGACTTTGGCTGACCGACCAACAGTATCTCTTCCAATTCTAGCTCACAAACAAGAAGCAAGAGTTTGGAACCCAACCATTCCCCTCCTCATGCACGCCACAGTCTTCAGTGGGTTTCCCCTCTCACCGAGTCAGAATGGAAAGAAGAAGGTCCGAATGTTCTATTCCGAGCACTTATTGCTCTCCCGTGCGGGAACGCGTGGTTCGCCTGTGTTGTCACATCACCATCAAATGCCGAATTGTAAATTTTTCAACTCTGAAGTGATGTTTTATGACTTTCTACGTGACTCTACATGCGTGGGTAATCCCTGCATTAAACAATTGGTCAATGCAGTATTGATACTAGCAGCTGGGCATGCGTGTGCACACAAAAGCTCACATTTTTCACTGCAATGGCATCTGTATCACTATCACATTGGTCGCAGATGATGCCGTGCAGCATCAGCTTTGGCGTAGCAGATCTTTAGAGAGCACAAGGAAAAAATCAGATAATATATTAAAGAAGTTCATACCATGAACTTCATTTTTCTAGGGCCGATATCTATTAATAAAGGCAATAATAATACCATGAGCTTCATGATCAGGAAGATATAATGTGGTCCCATCTGAGCCCTCATAAATATATTGGGCTGTAATAATTAACAGATTCAGGAATAAAGTTTACCCAGCACCAAACAAAGTTAAAAAGGAATTAAGCACCGACGCTTCTAGTTAAACAGTTTTCGTATCACACCCAACATACTTATTCCTGTCCATAGAACTTCCACAATTATGATTCAGTAATTTCTAGAGGTAATGACATTTTTCTGCATGTTATAAAACATATATCTGGTACAAGCAATCATATATTTATCCTTAGGCATATAAAAAAACATAATTGTACTACGTACATATGTATTACTATCCTCCCCGTTACAGGAATATATTAAAGGCCAATCTCAGTTTTCATGGTCTTCCCTTAAAAAATAAGAATAGGCAAATATGATGCCATTATCCTCTGGAAAACCAGCTCATCTTTATAGAACATCCTTTAAGACCTCTCCCGTCACTCCCCCCCCCCTTTTGACTGTAACCTTAGGATGCTGTAAGAGCTTGAGTATTACAATTGACCTCCTCAAACGCCAGCCTGAGAGTAGCTATGACTGTGACTGCTCCTGGTAGAGGCACAAGTGTGACGTGAAGGCAGGAGCAGGATGAAAAGCAGTGCACACACTGCCGGTGGCTGAAAAGGAATCCGGCCCCTGCGAGGCAGTCACCCGAGCAATGGTTTAATGCTTAAAAATACATATCTGAGGCGCACATACCTTGAGCAGCGACTTAAGGAGGATGTTCTGGAGGAGGGCATCGCCTGGGCCGGCGTAGCCCCTGCGGTGATGGTGGCGGTGGTGGTGATGGCGAGCTTGCTCTGCACCCGTGTGGGGAACCTTTTAAGGAAGAGGAGAGCATTGGAGTGAGAGAGAGCCAAAGTACAATGATGCTCAAGGCGTCGGACAGAGGGGCCTACCACTAAGTAAGTGCCGTGCCATACAATGCTGAGTTTAACTTCCACAAGTGTCGGTGAATAATTCTGCCACCATGTACCTACACTTCCTATGGCATTGTTAATACATAATTATATAAGTATTTTACCATCCAGAAAGAGTGACAGGTAAAAAATCAATACTTTCAGTTAATAAAAAGTTCTGTATTATGTACTATGAAGCCTCATTCATTGGAAAAGAGGAATCATTCTATGCACATTAGTTTCAAGCAAAATAAGATCAAAATGAGAATATGAGAATTTACACACTGAAATATATAAATCTAGGCCCATTGAGCATACCAACCTAGGATCAAACTGAACACAGGACATGAAAAATCTACATATTTCTTTGCAGTGAAGTCATATACATACACAATGCCTCATTAACCCTTTGATTACTGGTAGAAGCCTCAGCTCCTTGAATCAGGGTCTGAATGAATGTCTGTACGGTTTTTGGACTATGATTCTGACAGCCTTTTTTTTTGAAGTCTGAAAATGCGCAATGAGTTAAGATGAGAGGAACCCCAAGAAATGATGCTGTTTAGGATATGGGAATAAAATTCCCCATAGTACAGACTAAGGAGTGTGTCCTTTCTTACTGTGCCACTAATTGTCTTAGCAAGTAACTTAGTTTATGACCTATTAGATCAGTATGTTGGGTCCAAGAAAAATTTGAACTCAAACATACGCCCAGAAACTGAAGAGAAGACACTTGCTCAATTGATTTTTGATTGCTAGTAAGCTTGATGTGGGATTTTTAGCAGTGGAGAAATGAATCAATTTGCTCTTTACAGTATTTACAATTACATAAATGGTTTTCATTGGCCCACTTACCAAGTATGTCTGTAACTTGCCTAGCTTTTTCAATTAGGCAGCTTCGTGAAATAGAGGAGATAATCACATTTGTATCATCTGCATAGAGGATTGGTGTAATATAATTTGTATGGTATAAAGTTGTAGGTAAATCATTGATATATATCAAGAATAGAAAAGGTCCAAGAATAGACCCCTGTGGGACACCCACTGAGGGTAAACAAATGTTAAAGGCATGTTTAGTAGGTACCATCTATCAAAAGGTTTACTGTCTGAGATTGATTGTGAAGTTAAGATGCAATCCAGTTGAGGGGGTGCCTCTGACATACTATCTAGTTTGAGCAGGAGGAGCTTATTATTCACCAGGTCAAATGCCTTGGAGAAGTCGAAGAATAACCCCAAGGTTTCATGTTTGTTATCCATGGAGAGAAATACATTGTCAATTGCGTGATAAATAGCAGAAGTGGTGGACTTCTCTTGAAGAAAACCATACTGGTCTTTAGAGAAGAGTTTAAATTTTTCCATGTAGGATATTAATTGTGCATACATGACTCTTTCAAAAATTTTGGAAAATGTATTCTGTAGTGATACCAGCCTATAGTTATTCAGGTCATCAGTACTACCTTTACTTTTGTAGAGTGGTATTATTCTTGACATTTTTAGTGGTGTTGGGAAAATACCAAGTTTTAGTGATTCATTCACTAAGTGTATTAGTGGTAATTTTATAATATCAAAACAAGATAATATCACTTTCCCAGTAATTTCATCTGGCCCAGGACTTTCTTTGCGACTTCGTCTGGTAATGATTGACTTAAGATCAGATTTTCTGCAAGGACTAGTAAAGAATGACATAGGAATGTAGAATGGTGGCCTGTAAGGGATAATGGATAAAGGTAAGCTAGGGGTTTTAGAAAAATGTTCATTGAAAAGATCAGCAAGAGCAGTGTAATTTATTTGGGAGCCTGTTGTAGGATCCTTTATATTAGGTAGAGAGTGATTTTTGTTATTTCCACTGGCAGTATTTATAATTTTTCAGGCGGTTTTTGTTTTGTTGCTTGCATTAAATAATGAATTGTCATTAAACGTCCTTTTTGCAGTAACAAGTAATTTTTTATACCAGATTTTCATTTCTCTGTAATGTGCCTTACATTCATCATTACCTGATGCTTTCGATTCAAATGCAAGGTTTTTAAGGACTCTGGAGTAAAAACGAATAATATCACTGGTGCATTTGAGGCAGACAAAACTGATACACCAACATACTAGCAAGGTACTAAGATCATTCTGAGAGGATGAACACTTTTCTCATTTTAAAAATTTTGGGCTGATCCAGGTTAAGATGTTTGAGTTAAATTAACATCATTGTAATTTAACTTGTCTTGTATAAAACTTTGTGATGACGGCAGCTAGGCAAGCTAAACCGAATGAATTTGTCGTGTGAACCAGGTTTAATAAATCTTATGTGAATAGGAGTGTTACAATGTAATAAGTGTACCCGTCATAACAATCTGCGCAACAAAGTTAAAATGCCCATGACTCATCCCACCTGCCCGTTTCAAGATATATTCAAATGCCTAGGCTGCCAAAGAATGAATGTGAAACGTAAAAGATCGAAACGAGCTGTGAATTTAAAAAAAATTAAAAAAAGGACGATTACCATGTCATCATTCAACTTCCACAAATTTCACCGCAATCACTCAATAAGTTGAGAAGAATTTCTTCAAGAAGCCTGTCTTTTATGTGCAAATAGCAACAATAGGAAAAGATCAAAATCATATAGTATTGGGGCCCTGCATCTTCTCTTTTCTCAACTGATGCTCGCTCACACATCGGCCACACATATACCATTGCAGGCCCCAGCTCACTTGACAAACCTAGCCAGCCGGGGAGTTTGACGGCACAGTGAATTCATGTGGGTTGCCTATGATTAATTTTAAATTTGAAATAGATTGATTGATTGTATGGGGTGGGCGAGGGCCTTCTGGATCCCTCCAGGCACTCGGACCCCTTTGGGTCCATTGTGCCATCTCACATTTTAACCTGCCTGCCACTTTGCAGACAAGAGCACCACGGTAGAGGTATGGAGGATTGGCCTCTCCCTACCTTACCCCAGTACCAGGTATAGAGGATGTCCTCCCTCCAACCGGCCCGGTCTGGGTCTCCCTCCGGCCTCCCGATATAGGTCTGGAGGGAGTATCATCTCTCCATCCATGCCTGGTCGAGGTATGGAGGAGGGCTACCCCTCCAACCACCATCCGGGCCCAACGTTGCTTAACTTTGATGATCTGAGGGGAACCGGTGTTTCAACGTTGCTAGGCCCTTGCCCTAAATTGAAATAACTCAGACCACGAGGGCATGGAAAATTTCACAGCATTTGTTTTGTCACCGTGGACAGTTTTAATTTTGATGGATTCCCTTCCCATTCCTTGAAAATGCGATAAAATATTATGTCACTGATATTGGCTTGCAGTTAGACAGTGAGTATGGGGCGAGGAGGTACATCTTGTGTATTCATGTAAGGAAATTCGATGTATTAGCAATTTACTGTCACAAATGTAAAGTTAAAATATTGGTTAAATAACATTTTAAACCATTTGATTCCAGAATATTTCGTACCTATACACTATTGTGTACCACTAAATGCCCTGGCATTGATGTAGTTAAATTGATCCCTCGTTCGGTAGTATGCTGGCTCACTTTACGATGGAATTCACATTACAAATGGTCCGGTGGAACGGATTGACATTGTAAAGTAGGGTTCCACAGTACATGTGCAAAGTGGTTTGTCTTTTGTTGACAGGTATGTCAGTTGTTCTCATGAGTGGAAAAATATCTAGTATGGAGTTGTATAGCAGTTACATACTGTTATTACCAGGTGTTTACCGGCTGTTGAAACATTGCCACGAGGAAGGATTAATGAAATAATAAACTACGTAATTCGCAAATATGTAATTAGAAGTTACTCACTGATATTGGTAAAAATAGTGCAATATTACGTATTTTTATCTGCTATTTTTCACCATAATCCAGTGGAATTTCACGCTTAAAAATAGCCCCCATCACACTTCAGACAACTGTTAGAGAGCCATATAACAATTTAAAATGCAAATTTTCATTAAGACATCGTTGAGACCGTGGGTGACCCCTGATGTCCCACTATACCACGTGACCTCATAAGAGTAAATGAGGGTCACAATGTTAAAATATTCTTTCGAGACTTATTAAACTGAAAAGGGCCAGTAAAACTGCAATTTTTGAAAAAATATGCAAAATCAGCTGACAATGTTAACATTGATAGATATTCCTGCAGTAATATGGCAGATAAAATGCATTACCTTGCTCATTATGAACATCATAATCTCAATCTTCTGGTAGTCGGGTAGATGGTTGGCAAACTCTCCGAGGGCATTGATGAGGGCCTCCTGATACAGTCGTTCATCCACGCCCACCTCACCTTCCTCGGGTGATTCATCTTCTCCAACGTTGTTGCTCTCTTCGGCAACTCGGGAGGGAACTTCACGCATCACCGACTGACGCAAGTGAGTCAACAGTGAGTTGATGATTTCAAGCACAGAGGGACCTGTAACATGAATTACACAACAAGGTAAGAGTTTGGTTGTCTGTTCCAATGGCTCTAGATTAAAGAACCAGAGCTGCAACTGAAAATACTTGTTCCAGAATGAATATTGCTAATGAGTGGTGTTTATTTGATAAACTTCATGCACCATCATGATATCCACTGCAGCACATCATAGATGGTGCATTTCGGCGATAGAGGCAATCAACCCCCCCCCCAAAACGATGGAGAAAAAGCTCAATTTTAATATCCTACATTCAAATTTTGATAAATGCAAACCAAGCACACGTAATCAGTTTTGACATGTTGTAGGTAAAGTCCCTATCAAAGGTACATTTTCCAAGGAATAACTGTGGTGATCATCACTGGTAAGAGTTGCTGAGGAGAGTGGCACAAATACTTATCGCCCCCCTCAAAAGCTTTCCCTGGTTACGCCCTTGAGTACATAATACACACATTTCTGGAATGGAATGAGTTAAGGAGGACTAAGGGTTTGTATGGTAAACGGGATCACACTTCTCGCAGAAAAATTACATGACAAGTAGTGAGAAATGAAAGAGAAACAAGATTCCTTGAAGAATATAGTTATGTACCTATCAGCGCTGTTCCAAAGAGAACTTACTTTATTGTGAATGAGATTTGTCATTACCATAAAAATCAATTGCTTGATAACTTTTCAATGCTCATGAAAATTCCACCAATGTAAAAGAAAATATTGTGAGCACTTGTTATCATAATTCAAGTGAAAAAATCCTTTCAAGGCAACTAAATCAAGTGAGTAACCACATCCAAGATTTGGCCCATGTATGCTATGGATGGAGCTAAGAGACCTCTTTAGAAGGGAGATCACTCCGTCACAGCACAAAAACCAAATTGTGCAACAGCGCTTAAAACAGCAGAGAAGAATCTTCAATATACCTTCATCATATAGTGCACAGATTACTTACCAACACTTTCCCCAGCTGCAATTGAAATTATCTTTGAAAGGACATCAGCAATACTGGTTCGGATCTTTGGACTGGATTTTGAATTGTCATCCAGATGAGCCATCAGGGTTTCTATGACAGTGTATGAATACTGAGCCTAGGAAATAAGTCAATTGATAAAGCCAATTACTTTGGTATTACAATCATTATAAGAGACAAAATAAAGGTAACTGTTCACGATCCCAGTCAAACTCTGACCACTCCCGTTTGCACATAAAATGACGGGAAAAAAAGAGAAAGAAGACTCTGGATATGTGTCTTCCTCCCAACCCTCAACTTTTCATCTCTATATTTGGAAATCTAATTTCTACCTATATTTACTTTCGGGCAAAGAAATTTCTTCGTATGAATCGTATTTAAATAAAAAATAACATTGGTCATTTTTTTGTGTAACTGCAGGTGTAATGCAAGGAAAATATTCAAGATGCAATTGTATCGCAGGTTGCATATTTGGAATTATCCATTGTAGGCCTACATAAACATCGTTACGATGGAATATTAATGAGATTATAAAAATATTTCATAAAGTCTTAGAATGTTCGTAAAATAAATTCATTCCCCATACACATCATCCAAGTCAACAGTTCAAACCAGTTGACATCCACCCCTATGAATTAAACCCGATAGAGTGGCCTCATTCTATGAAAAGGGACATTAATGTTCTTCCCTCCAAAGAAATGGCAGAAGGCTATACATAGTTCCAATCCCGGAGGAAAACCACGTGAGCAACCCACCTCTCTCACACAGAGACAAGAGCGATCAAAATGCTTGCACAGATAAGTCATTTAATATAAAATAGAGGCATTTTGCTTAAGGCACGGCCATTTCATTAAACACACTTTTTTCAGCAGTCAGTTCAAGTAACTTAATGTAGGCTCCAGGTCACACAAACACTCACTAAAATGCATTTGCTTTTAACATATATGCTCTTAATTGCCAAATTTTAGGTCAACTTACCTGTATTGAAAACATTATTATTCTAAAGGTGTGTATTGCAAACAAATTTGGCACCCACAGCTCATGATGATCAAGGTGTCTGAAAGTGAAGCAAGTATACTGGTTAAAGAAACTGATTCTGTAAATTCTGACACACTACCTACATGTATTACGTCAATTCCAAGGGTGTTAAATAGTGATATTGTGACGTCAGAAGCCAGAATGAGAAAAAGAATGGGAAATTTCAAAAACCTCAGCATTAGCCAAAACAAGGCAGTGAATAGTCTAAAAATAACTGTATTCTTCATCACTTGGCTGGAGGATATTAATTTATTTCACATACCTCATTTTGTTCACAATTAATACATGCTTTACTTTTGGATAAAAGTCTTTACAAATAATTTGTCAGAAAGCTAAGGATAATATAGCAATAATAATAAATTCTATTGATACAGGAGATAAGTACAGCTATAGATCTCTCATCTGTAAAACAATAAAAATGAAAAAATAAATATCAATGATCTCAACCTCTTTAAGAATTCATTTCTCAAATAAAAATGGGTTTTGAAGAAGTCATGAAAAAATCTTAGATTATGTAAAATTGATGGGCTTGCTTTTACAATACACTCCGGTGTATTTACTCTCTTTCTGTTAGGTTAATATGGCTTACCTCTTTCACGTCCCGCAACTGAATGATGCCTGAATATCTTCAGCCAATCTAGACAGTATCTCATCAAATTACGAAATCACTTATATGGATGTGAGATGTGGGATGCTAGTGTATGGTGAGTGGAAAACCTCTATTTTTTTTAACTCTCGACGCACAATATTTTTGTTTATTTCCTTCTTGGTGGAGTGTTTTTAGAGAGTACATGGGAATTATTTCGCCTGTTATTTGTTGAAAATTGTAATTTTCCAGCTTTCAGTTCAACGCCCGATATTTGAATTTCAACAAAGCTGATAATTTGAGTGGATTCCTAAATGTACTCTGGTTGAGGAACCAAATGTAACTATCCCTGCATGTTCTGTCTTCAGGTAGCACATCAATGAATGTGCCATGGTGCAAAGTCAAAATAAATATTATGGGAAGTGAGGGAATGTAAAATTCTGATCGAAGGATAATCTGCAGCAATCTCTAGTTTGTTTGTACGCATGGATCCCACGACTGTCAAGCATTTATGGAATTAATCTTTTGCCATTGTCTCTAACAAGGACCTTCATGGCAATTTTAATGGCAAAACAACTATGAATTATCAACCTATTAACTATCAACCTATACACCTGCCATATGTATTTTCCATGCTGTGCATTGTGTCAGCTGGATAAATAAACTTATTATTAATTACTATGTATTCACAAACACCTATTTAAATCCACAAATACCTCATCATGCTCTAACAGATGTTTTGTGGCTACGTTGAGCAAAAGACTTTATCTAAGGTTCAACAGTGGTGTCTGTCTCTGGTCAAAATCACTTCAACTCAAAAAAACAACTTGTTCCTCTCCACAAGGGAGGAGGATGCCTTGGTAGCTTAACCGGTTCAAGCACTCGGCGCAAAATCGAGGGATCCGGGTTCGAATTGCAGTCAAGGCGAATAATTTTTCCTCTGTGGGATTTTTGAACTGGTGGGAGCATAGGGGAAAAGGGGCAAAAGATGAATCAAACAAGCATCATGGTCTCTTTTCGTTGCCTTCTCTGGTGGGAGTGATTTTTCTTTTCATGGGTCTGTCCATGAAACGGGCACAGCACTGAAGCTTGTACATGCATTTACATTATTGTGGCATCACTCAAGCAGTTAACGTAGAGTTTCTTTGTGCTCAGTTGGCCTAATAGAATTTAGTTGTTGATGCCTATGGGTCTTATGCACTGGGAAAACGTGTACATTATAAAACATGCAGCAAAGGAGAAAAGTTGAGTCAAAAGTAGGTGGTGGATTTTAATGTGAGCCAGACACCAATTGCTGACATATTGAAGCAAAAAGAGTGCATTATGAAACTGTGGATGTCGACCCATAATCAAAGTGTGAAAGTGTTTCCATTGGAGATGAAATTGATTCAATGCTTTCTGAGTGGTTTAAAAAAGAGAGAGCAAACAAATTGTGTACATCGGGCCTCTGTCATGACAACAAAATGTCCAATTTGGATTTGCAGCGGAACTTAAAATTGAGAAATTGAAGAGACAATGTTGAGGAAGGCCTCAAATGGGTGGTAGGAAAAATTTGGAATAAGACATGACATCATGTTCAAAGCAGTGAGTGAGGAGGCAGCTAATGCGATTTCAGAAGACGTTATATGCTGTCAGAGCCGACACACTTTCTGGATTGCTGGAAAATTAGGACCCAAGAATGTCTTCAATGCTGATGAAACAGGGTTGTTTTTAGGATTTTACCAAATATGTAACACTAAGGCCCGGTTTCACCAACGATAATCAACGCCTGTTCATGGATCTACCCTCGAGTTAATCGGTGATTACGTTGATTAATTATTGGCGTTCTTCTTAGCCCGATGTTTCATATATTCACAATAAGTTTTCAACTACTTCCAAGTTCTTACGGAGATAGTTTGGGTGGCATTAAATGACACTGCAACCTATTCCCAAGCTATCCATTTATCCTCACATGATACTACATCGTGTTTTTTTATTTTCCAACATATTTACTACGTATCCCACCAGATCAAGCAATGGAGAATTTTCCAATTTGAAAAAACTATTACGTCGTGCATAATACATTTAAAATCACGATCGTCATGCACCGTCACGTGACGGTCACCGCCAATAGGAATTCTTCTTACAAATCTATGAGAACGTTTACGTTACGCGATTGCCGATCATGTGATTTCATGATGAAGATCGGTGATCATGATCGCCGATCTTCATCGACGATCAAGGGTTGGTGAAACGGGTGCGGGATTTGATCTCCGATCAGTAAATTGATGCCGATCAACTGATCGTCAATTAACGAGAGGTTGGTGAAACCGGGCCTTAATGCGCTGAGATCGTAACTGAGGGCAAATGGATATTGGTACGGCATCAAAGAAGAGATCAATAGGGCTGCTGCGCTTGAGCATGAATGGAAAGTTTCTGGCCGCAGTTAATGGAAAAGCAGAAAAGCCACAATGATTCAAATGCCTATTTCAGGAACATTTACCTGTGACTTGGAAACACAATAGAAAGTAAAATGCCTTTTCAGAGGCTCAAGGGATTTCATTCTTTAAAAATATACGTCAACTACACGATCCACACCACAAATACACCACCCCAATCACCAGCCAACTGGAGGGATTTTTTCCTATAAAAGAATATGTCAACTACATGACCTAACTAATCAAACTCCTACTCCAGGGATTTCATTCTAAAATAAATTACATCAACTACATGACCCACACTACAACTACACCCCCCCTCCCCACTATCACCAACCTCCTCTAGAGATTTCACTCTTTAAAAGAATAAATCAACTACATGACCCATGCTGCTACAACTACAACCATTCTCCCCTAAATCACCCACCTACTTTAGGAATTTTATTTTATTTTTTTAATGCACCAACAACATGACCTACACTGTAACTACACGACCCCAATCACCCTTCTACTCTTAGAGCTTCATAAAAAAAAGTTGTCCACTCTATGGCCCTCATAATTTTTTATGAAAAATGTAAGTGAATTTATTAATAAAATGTGATAAAACCAATGTTATTCCAAAGTAATTACTTACCTACTTTATCACTTACAAGTTCATATTTTGCTTTCACTAGATTTTTACTTTAAATTTAAGAATCGCATCACGGTTTCTGCATATAAATCCAAATAATAACAAGGAAATAACTGCACCATTGCTTCAATCCTTAGAGCTTATGGATTTATAATTTTTCCCAGTACATATCTCAATAATATTCCCAAAATTTTCCTGCTCATTTTGGCTTTTTTCCAACCTACCTGAGTGTACGGCCACCCCGCATGCTATTCTATCTCCACCTCATCCCTCCATTAATACACACCCTAAGAACTTGTTGCTTAGTTGCCTCACTGGAGGGAGTTTCACTCACTAATCGACTGTATGCTCAATCAGCCTGGTTCACTGCTTGAATATACTGCCCCAAATGGACCTCAACATCACCACACTTTAGTTTGATCAGTCATCAACAGACTTTGAGGTTATGAGCAACATTGAACTCATCTATCATTCCACATCCTTGGTGTCCAGTGCATTTCAATCCATCAACATAATACTCAGAATGCCATAAGGAAGAGAATGAACAACCAAAAGCAGACTTCAGAAAACTACATTTTGATTCAGAATAAAAAATTTCAATAAATCGAAGCGACCTCATTCACAATTTGATTGCCTCATAGTCGATGTTACTTACCTGAGAACAGGACGGAGGACAGCTCTGATATGTCCAAAGGACGCACGTCCCACCAGCTCCCTCATGCAAGTCTCGGCCAGCGTCGGAGGGTCCGATCTCTCCTCCACTTCCTCCTCCTCCTCATCCACTTCATCGTCGGCATCATCCTCGTCCGTCGCCGTCAAGTTGCCCCCCTTCCCCCTGCTCCTCCTCCCGCCCCCATCCCCCTTCCCTGCCATCCTCTGCCCCCTCATGCTCCTGCAAAACACCACGCACGTTGATGCACACCTTCAAGAAAGACCACTCGTGACCATAGGTCCAAAATAATCCCACGACACTCTGAAAGCCATGGGTTGTGGCCTAGAAACCCAGGCAACTGTGCTTACCAACAATGGGTTGCACCCTAATCATCAAAGAGTTTCTCTGTCAGGCTTGAGGAGGCAACACCTCTCCAAAAAAAGAAACTTGACACCACAGTGGATTAGGGGTGGGAAAAAGCACAGGTATTCGGTACTGCTGGGTAATATATTTTTTCTATTTCAGAACTACCAGGTACTATTAGAAGTTGGTACTACCGGAGGTACCAGTGTTGAAAGTGATGATACTCAAACACCACTGCCAACTGGTGTACAATTGTTCACCTGTTCCAAATATGTAGTTGAATGATGGTAATGTGTAATTCCCCTTAACCCTTCCAGCCAGTTGTCAATGCATTTAAATAGCCAGGCCCTACTCACGGTATTTAAATTTTTTTTAAATCTCATTTTGTGTAACTTTGCAAACAATTATTTATATTAATTGTTAGTTTCAATTGTAATATCGAAAATATTTAGAATGATATACTTAAATGTTGTAATGATGTAATAAAAATTTTACTTATGTTTTTCTTTATAATTTAGCTTGTGATTTCACTTCAAATTGGAAAACTTGAGGCCTAAAAGTTAACTTTTGTGTGATAAAGTTTTAAGCACTGCACTCAACATAAGCCAGTATTGGAGTCAGGGTACCAGTACAGTTTTCTTCCTTTTGTCTCCAGCAGACCACACTTGGCATTTTCTCTAAGGCCTGGATTTCTTCCCAGTAGGTGGTACTTTTTCAATGAAATGTCTCTCGACTAAACAGCGTGGTGACAGATTTGTGGGAGGCCTCCGTATTTTTCAAAGAGCTGCTGAATTAGCTGAAGATGAAAATTTAGATGATCTACCTAATTTTGACCGCTATTGAATATTACTAATGCGTTGTGAATGGAAACATTCAATAACTTTCTAAAAGTTTTATATGCCATTTCTTAGTCTTTTTGCGTTCTAATAAATACGGCTGAAGCTTTTGGTCTTTTAGGTCAACACCACCCATTGTGGTGTTGTATTCTAAAATACACACTGGTTGAGTTTTTCCATCATTTTCACGAAAATTATTGCACTGGAAGCTTCAAATAAGTGAAACTGGCTTTTTGTCTTTCCACTTCAATACCATTATTCTGTCGTTAAACTCTCGCTAAGTGTTCTCCTTTTCTTAACTTTGCTAATTATACCTTTTTAATGTTTTTTCAAGATAATCGTAAAGTTTCAGCAACATTTGTACCGTGATCCAATAAAAACTTTGCCAAAGTAGGTGAATTATAATATGTAATTATCTAACAATGATGAATAGCCTTTTTCAAATAAGGGCTCTATTAGCTATATCACTATTACTGACATCTTAAGTCCATCGGGAGTTTCCACAATTGAAAATGTTGAATCAGCTCCTAAGTAAACAATAAAACTCCATAAGAAGCATAACTATCATATTCGCAAAGCTCAAAGGTTTTTATGCCAAATTTAGATGACTTCAAAGGAATAAATTGCCTGAACGACAGATGCCCCTTCCATAGAGTAAGAGGTTCATTAACAGCAATATTTTCTCACTACCTGGATCAAGAAGCACTTCATCTGCTTCACCCAAATTTTCCAACTAATGTATATCTTCTGTTTCTTCTTCACTCAAAAACAACTTATTCTTTTTCGAGTCCATTTGTAAATTAGTATCGGGCTTCCTGCCCTTCTTCTCCACACATAAGGGATCTGCCAATTGAGCCAGTTTGGAAGTGAGGCTTTGTGGCCACATCTTTGTGAGTCAAAACAAAGGAAAAAGGATGAACGAAGCATGAATGGTCCGAGAGAATTAATTACGAAGATCCCCTAATATGAGAGACAGAATCCAGATGCCAGACATAAACACAAAGCAAGCAGAATAAGAGAGCTGTTTGTGATGAAGAAGGAGGTCAACGCAGACCTTGCAATGGCGATGAGCTCAGATATTCTTTCATCTTTATTGCCTATAGAGTGCTCTTTCATGTAGCAGAAGACTATGATAACAATAAAGCATCTTCTTAGAGGCCAGCAATAACATTTACCCTTCAAAAAGTGCTGAGATGAAGAGGAAAAAAAATCTTAATGAAGGAGTGTCACTCGCCGTACCACACACCGAGAACTGCAAGTGGTTAACTGACGCCACACAGTGTAGAGCAATCTGCATGGTAGGATTAATTCCTTTATTTCTTCCCCAATAAAATCTCCTGTCTCCTTCACCTCCCACATCTCCTCTTGTTTGTTACCAATAATAGTTATGAGAACGTAGTGTATCTCGTCATATGCAATCAGTGCCCCCCCCCCACCTTTTACACCTTTTACATTACTCCCCTCATCAGCATCCGGGCATCAGCATTGCACGTGTCAGTGTCCCACATCCACTGGGATATTTTTCACCATTGACTGGACAGAGGAAAGCCAAGAGCGGAGGGAGTTTGCATTACCCATCAGCTTCCTGAGGTGAGATCTGCGAGCCATCTTTGTGGCTTAGGAGGCTGGGTCCATTGGGAACATTGTCTCCTCTAAATAGATATCTCATGTTCGCCAGAAGACCAGGGAAATACATATATGGATCAAAGTACATAATTCATATGGTCCAAATAAGATAATCAATAATTATTTCCTACTAGAATATCATTAGTAGTCACGAGTCAGGAGGAATAAAACGCATAAATGTAGTAAAGGGGTTATAAGAATACATAGCGCCTAAGGGTGGCGGACACTTTAAATCGGGGCTTGTCCCAGTCCAACCATCTCTCAGCCACCCAAGACAGCCCTGGGGTGTGATATAAACGCCATTCCAATTTGTTACTTAATTAAGTGGCCTTCCAGGTGTACCTGGTAGCATATCTGGTTAAAATTCGGCACGTCCGAGTTCGAATCCCAGGTCAGGTGAAATTTTTTCTGTTCAAATTTGACTCATTTTCATCTTCACCACCAAAACCTGTGTTCGTCCTTTTATGTGTTACTATCCCTTTCCCATTTTATATGCTTGAATGCATTTATTTACACATTTCAGCGTCATGTTTCTGAATGACAGAGATACATTTATTTATTTATAATTCATATGTATTTATTTTATATTTATACATTTTTCTCCTAGTTTTCCAGGAGAAAAACAAAAAGAAGCTAAAATAAAAAGTTACGTTATCCGTACCGTAGATTCTGCATGTTGAAGAGGAGGGAGGGCACAATCTTGTCCATATGCACGGCTTCCCAAATGTTCTCAACAAGGTCATCGGAGACAGTTTTCCTCACAACTCCCTGGAAGATCACATCAATCATTTTCACACTTCAACCTAATTTTAATCAACTCCGATTCCACGTAAATCTTTACAATAGGCATATTTCATGAGCATATGATTTTCAGTACAAACCAGTGCTGTAATTCTCTGAAACTAGTTTAGGGCTAATCAATGACTTTGTTCAATTACGCAAGATTTAGCATCCTGAATCAAAACATACAATCTTAATTCCATCTATAATAACCGACTACAACGGACATGCTGATACAATGTACAATGTCCTACTTGAGTCGAACAGTCTTAACTCCACATTGCTGGGACATCAACACTATATTATCCTTTTATTATTATTAATAGGCCTTAGACCTTTGGTGTGGTTAAGATAGTCAAAGGGCGAGAGCTTGCCTCACCGAATGAGAAATACACTCAGTCCCCATATAGTGCTGACTCAATTAATTGTGTTTTGCATTAATGCTGTAACAAAGTTAAAAATGTTGACCTCTCATTAACCTCACGCTCCACCAAGATATACACACTGAAAATTTCATCGCATTGTATGAGCTATGGGTTTACATGGCACAGACTGTAACAATTTCACATTTTTTATGACAGATCTGCTCAGTGTCCGACTCCACACCCCCTGTCCGACTTAAGATGGAATGGCGGAAGATATAAGGCTCCATGAAGTCTTTTATTTTCTAGAAACTTAATGTTCTTTCTATACTATGTACGAATATATTCACCAAACTGATATTTGTACAAACCAACATGCATCTCTAGAGTATAAACAGTGAGGTTCATTCCTATGGCACGAAAAAGTAGAAGAATATTCATGTGAACCATCATGAAAAATTCATAGCTTATAATAGCCCAATGGCTGGGGGAGAAAGGTTTTATGATACTCAACCAGAATATCTGAAATTCAGTGCAAATTTCTGGACTTTTGAATTGAAAGTAAAAAATTTATTACATATGATGTGTTATCATTTAGTAAACGAATTCTTAAATTGCAAGCAATTGCAACCATATTGTATAATGTATACTTTTGATGATTCCTATACCTGTATCACAAATGTATGGTCCTTGTAGAGTAACAATATTATTATTCTTATCAATAATTATTCAAAATAATAACTAATGAGGTCAACTCTTAATGGTTATTAATACAGAAGAATTTATTCTTCACCTGTAATCCTTTGATCCCAGCAAGACGAATCTTATCTCGGAGCTCTGGTTCATTGTGGTTGCTGTGGCACATTGATGAGAATTTTGAAATAAAGAAATCATAACGGCGATGATAAGATGGAGTGTCCTCTTCAATGTTAGCAAACCTGACAAACTAAAGAAAATAAAAACAATTAGGCAAAAAAAGTGCTACGAGTTGGCACTCATTCATCAAATGACAAACAGCCAATTCACAAGTAAAATACAATGTACACATATTACAGATGATGAGAAGTAAGAAGAGGAAGTATTAAAATATGTACGAGAAACACTAAAACAGCTTTTACTACGAGTCATCACTCAGAGCTAGAGCAGATTTTAATTCATGAGGGGCAAGTTTGGCTATGCAAAACACTAATAGGAATAAAAGTGCAAAGCATTGTCAATTATGTATACTACTACGTTCTAGAGGTAGGCCAAACCTGGACAGAAAAGAGAATATGGCATTTGCAGTGCCAAGGGAGGTTGAAAGGAACTGAGGGGAAGTATACTCTCTGAAATCCATGAGGCAGGAATTTCTCTTAGAGATTTAACAGTCAAATGACTATGGTACATCCAGTTTCACCTCGCTACAAGATCTTAAAAAGGCTCAAGAATTGGGAGAAAACATTGATAAAAATAGAAATGCATGAGATAGGTCTAATGTCCACATAAAATTATGATAGGTGCATCATCCATGCTCTAAATCATACCAGACATTTTCCTCAGAGTGTACTGATATTAAGATGTCAATGAATGCAATTACATTCTTTCTACTAATTTGCAAATACCCATGTGTAGTAAAGCTCGATCAAAACCAGACGAAACTTCATTTCCAAGGTAACTACTGATTAACAAAATGAATTTAACGTGGCAACCTATGGATTCTGATGAAGTGACCACTTTACATATGTGAATCACCTATTTTCTCAAGAGCATTCATTTTTGGCATGGAAAGAGTCTAGAGAGCCATGGTAGAGAGGAAAAACAATTAGGGATAAGAGAATCCATTGGTGCCGATGTCGTTTCAATGGCCGAGTCATCAATCGTCTTCAGGGCTGAATGTCATGGCTTCATTGGTTTCGGAATATATGGAACTTTACAGTCCCTAAGTTGAGGGGCAAGGCAACACCTCTCATGATCAGTCGTTAATGAGTCAGAGGATAAGAACCAAATTGCCAATTAATAACAACTAGCTAAAACCTAAAGTACAATTGGACGTACCATTAAAATTAGCTTCAAAACAACTGAAAATTAAACTATAATATGACCAGGGAGCTACTAAACTGGAGAAATTTAAACCTGATGATAATGTTGTTGTCAGGCAAGGGCGTAAAAGGGAACCTGCAGTAGTATTGTCCTAACAATACTCCTAGGTCATTCATTGCTAAAAACTGGAATAATCATATTGTCGTTCCCCTGTCAAGGCTATGACGAGTGCTCTTGGGTTTTTTCCATAATCTAGTCATTTCCTTTAAATGGCAAACACTGGGTTTTTCCACTTCCTCTTGACGTCAAGGCGTATGGCATTAAAAACAGGAAAGAGTGCCCTTCCCCCCCTCCTGATTCACAGTGGAGTGGGGAGAAGAACCGCCCATCATTCATTTAGTGAAAAGGAACCGTCCCTTATTTTTTGGAAACATTTGGCAACTCGCCCGCGCAGTCGCCAAAGTATCGAGTTATAATTAGGAAGTCGCGAATTTGGGACAAAGACGCAAACCAGGAGGTTCCACCGGAACCTCCCAGTTTGGTAAGGCCAATGGGGGTGGGGGGTACCCCCCCCCCCCGCTCCTATCCACCAACTATAAAAGACCCACGACCGCGGCTTCGTGTCTCTCTTGTGTTCCGACATCCGACGAGTCTACGCTGAAACGCTACCGCACTTGCCTTGGGGGCCCCGCCCAAAGTGACCTCTTGACCAGTTCATTGCCAGTGCTCGGACATCTTGCCAATGCCGGTTTGACCCCAGACGACCCCTCGATGTAGCTGTAATGGAAGCCAGTGTCAGATATAATAAATGCAATGTTTAAGATTTGGGTGCCTTTATTAATCCCTTATTCTCTGTCGAACGATATGCGATCCTTGTAATGAGTTGTGACCCCTGTAATCCTGATAAGGATACAACAATATCTTACGGAGAAATTTCTCTCACTTAAGGTATTCATTAATTACTCCTGTTTTTCAAGCTGATGAAAATATGTGACGTCTGAAAATAAGATTGATAGTTGACCCTCTGTTGTACAGAGCCAAAATACAACAGGATAGGTCACCAGGTCAGGTAGAACCATAAAGGTACCAAAGCTCTATCTGTAACCTTTTTTATTGTTAAACAGTGTACTGTTTCTTTGTTAAACCTTTTTGTATTGTATAAATAATTTTTGGTGGTAAAAAGTATCCTTGGAAAGGAGATGTATATTCACGAGTGCACGCAGTACTCTTCTTTTATTTCAGTGTGTTTCTTTTGTTTCATGTAATCACGTTAGGCACGTGTGCCACTCAATCACTTGCTTCACTCGATCATATATGGTTGTCGAGCGAGGAGCTAAGAATAAAAAAGAGTTGAAAAAACACCACAAAGAGATATGCGACACACTTTTTAAAACTAAAATCCTTTCCCAAGAAAAATGAGAGCACATTTCGTAATCCATATATGTAGCATATATCTTACACATAATTCATTTAATACATAATTTTTACAAACCTTAGATGCCTTAAGCAAGTTAGGATTTATCAACATTACTAACAGAAAAAAAGATAGCAAGAACACCCTTTGATTGATGCATTATTCATCACACAACAGTACTTACAGACTGGGTGGCAAGAACTTGAAGTTTGGGCTCCGTTGATTCTAACAATTTCTGCACCATTCTTAGGAAGCTTTCCACAAATAGATTGAGGTTCTGTGCATGGCAGGCTACCAACAGTTGGTCCATAGCTTCCATTGCAATGATGACAAAACTAAAATAATAACAAAATGCAGTTTTAGGCAAAAAATACTTTAAACAGTTTTCCAGTAAATTAAAATACACAGAAACCAAAAGAAAAGTAGCCTATGTCTACAAATACATATTACATGCCAAATTATGAATGGTTACACAATACTTAGCATAAAATGACAAATAGGTTTAAACATTAAGAAATGTGTTGTTTTCACAACAAACAAACATTAAAAAGAGCTAATTAAATGAAAATTTTGATAATACATACCCATTTCTTCTCCTGTAAATATCTCGACTAGCTCTCTGGAAGAGGTATTCCCCAATTCTATCCAGTTTTTCCGGGGAAGACAGAGCATAGAAAGTGAGCTTTTCCATATTGTTCTTAACCAATCCATCCTGTGCCAGGAAAGATGTGATTATTAAAGAGCAGCTGAATTTAAATACTAATTATGACTAGAGCAGAATTCAGGGGTTTCATCTTGAATTAAAGAAATTGCATAATATGTATGTCACCTATTCTTAGGTGCTCTCATATATGTATTAAAAAACCTTTTTCAAGAAAACTTTCAGTCCTATCCTCTTCCTTTTTTCATTTGTGTAATTAAAACATATAAATTTATTTTGAACTTAGTTCAGCAATCTTTATAGAGAGGGCAAAGAAGTCAAAAGTTACAAATTCCATCAAAAAATTACAAAGTCTTTTAGGTAGGATTTAGTTTATTGGGTGCGTCGACAGCTACGGTCATGATGCACTACAAAGTCTTTATATTTAAACTGTACCGAGAATCATCCACAAGGAACAGACACAAACATGCGTGAAATTAGCAGGGTAAAATATCCTAGACTGGATTCCAGTCAAGTCAAATGATCTCTTTACTGTGGGTTGCACCAAAAAATACAAACTTTTATTATATAAATTTGCATTTTAAAATGATTGGATATTACAATTTTTTTGTAATAAACAGTATCTCATAAACAATTACTTTTAGAACACTCTGAATAAGATTCACTAACAATTAAAAACATACAGGAACATACCTGGGGATTTACGGGAAATATGTTATCCACAAGTCTTTTGTATCTAGGCCGAAGGGCAGAACAGCAGCCACAACAACCTGCCAAGAAGATAGTTCAAGTTATGTCAATGAACTTATGATAAAATCTGTAAATTTAATCAATCAAATTTCCCACTTTTTTTATAGAAATACAATGCTCAGATATAGCAAGCATATGCAATGATGAGAAATTTTGCTTAGTCATATACATAGTATCCTCTCACTAAACCTGTTTATAGCCTCAATTTTCTTCCTAGTACACTGTTGTAATGCACTTTTCACAATAAATTTATTCTACATATTGCCATATGTTGCAAGGTGCAGCATGAAAGAAATCTCAGAAGCAAAACTGGCTAACGAACTTGGTACGATAGTACAAAGACGAGGGTTAATGTTTAGCATAGGCATAGAGTGGAGTTCAATGAAGGGCGATAGGCTTTTGGTAGTGCTCTTCAACCTGGCTCTCCACAACAGAGGCAGATCGAGGAAGCAATCTTGGGGGGAAGGGTCAATTTGTAAGTTTTGTATAATAGTATTGGTGATTGCGTGCACGTATGAATCTTACGTCATACATCTTATTTATTCACAACTATGCCTGTAAACCTTTAATATGCCTATTGGCAATTTATTTTACATCATTAATTATGGTTTTGTTAGCTCTCCATCCATTCTATTAAGCTGAATAGGATTTTGCAATAAGAACAAGTATTCTTTTCAAACCTTAAAGTTACTTAAGCGACTGCTTAAAGGAGAACATTTCTAGCAAATGGCAGCTCCCAGGAGCAGGTCACACACAGGTGCATTCACATTTCAGGTGCAGTAGTGAGTAGGTGAGTCATGCATGATTATTATAGTGATTACTGAAAACATAGAGGGCAGCATTTGAATGTTATGCATAAATACAGTGGACTATGGAAGAGTAGTGCAGCCTAGACTCAGTTCTCATGGATATTACTCTTCTAACAAAACTGTTCTGGATATCTCACAATTACAGGTTGTGCTTGATTTCGTCGCCAACAATAAGAGTGTAAAAAATTTAAAATCAAAGGTCACCACCATCAATGACTCCTTTGAGTTCAAAGATATGAATCAAGGCTTTAATGGAAATCATAGCAAAGCCACTATATCTCTATGCGTGCATGTGGTAGGTACGTATGTCAAGCGGGACAATGCCGTTGAATCATCCATTAACCATGTTATTTCTGACAGTCTCTCCATCCAAGTACACTACTATTCCGAAGAAATCTTGTGTGCTTTTAGTACCATATTCAAAGTATAAAAAAATTATACTTCACTGTAAGCTAAACCAGTTTAAGTTACCACAACATAGTGAGTATAACAATTTAGTCTATTGATTCTACAGTGCCACATTCCTAGAAAAGACTTAACCACTTCCCTGAGGGTTTTTTTTTACAAAAATGGTCAAAAAAAGTCATATTTTTTATTTCAGATTCAGAAGCATTAAACGGAGGCAAATCCGAAAATTTTTTGCTTAATTTTTTATTCCAAATAACTAATGAATTATTCAATAATTTCTGAATGTTGCCCCTTGACTTAAGATAATTAGGCCACCTACATATCAGTATAACTTTGCCCGAGTATACTCGGGCGCGTCAGGGAAGCGGTTAAGTTAACTCTTTGGGACCAATTTTACCAAGGGACCTGAAAAGGGTAGAAGCAAATCGACTAGGTATGATGAGATATATTTGTTCATTGATACATTAAGCGTAAAAAACAAGCTTAACAATGATGATAGTTTGAGCAGTTCAACATTCAAAGCTCAAGAATAAATTTTGGGATTCATTGAGATGGAGACTTCAGTACAACAGTATCGTTGCGATTTGGTACTTACACTAATTCTTAGTTTTTAGCTCTAAATCAGCCCCCTGAATTCAAATAATAAATGAGTGGCATTGGATCGCACGCTGATATAAAACTACCATCCCTCAAGCCTACAATGACATGGAACGTTGACATAAAAAAGCAAACATGCCGACACATAACATTTTCATTTCTCCCATGAAAAATTACCACCTGAAAACTTCAAAGATGGATAGCTTAAGTATTTATCTACTTTATATAAAAAAATGAGAGCAAGATCAAAAGGGTTTATGTTTTCAGAAAAACAAGTTTGAAGTTTTAAAAATAAAAATTTAAGCACTCAATTTCAAAATTTTTAATTTTTGATATAATAACATTATGCACCTTTTTCCTCATTTAAATCCAGTTATGGTATTCAAAACTCTAAGGACCTAGCCAACAAACTTGTAGATGTCAAACCCCCCTCAAACGCGAAACTTGTATCTTTTGACGTATGTAATTTGTTTACGTCCGTCCCGGCCAAGGAATCCATCAGTGTAGCCACTTCCTGGTTAAGAAGAGCCAAGTGTAGAGAAGACCTCATCAATGACTTCCACCAACTTCTCACCTTGTGCATCGAACAAAATTATTTCCTGTTTAACAGGAAATATTACAAACAGGAACACGGCCTCAGCACGGGTTCCCCACTCTCCCCTATACTTGCAGACATGTTTATGGATTCTTTAGAAAATAACCTCTTCAATTCAAACCATCCACTGTTAAAGAATGTTGTTTATTATTATAGATATGTAGATGATGTTATCTGTTTATGGACAGGAAGCCGCAGACAATTAGAACAGTTTTTAGCCTTTTTAAACTCCCGACACGAAGCCATCAAATTCACAATGGAATTGGGCAATAGTAAAATTAATTATTTAGACCTAACAAGTTCTATTGATAGAAATCAACATTTATTTGCAATATATCGAAAAGACACATACTCCGATGTAATCATTCCGAGCAATTCTTTTCACCACCACAGCCACAAATTTGCAGGCATATATTCCATGATAAACCGGCTAATATCCATCCCCCTTTCGGATTCCTCCTATCAAGAGGAACTCCAAACAATAAAAACGATCGCCGAAAGTAATGGCTATAACTGTTCTCTTGTGCAAAAACTCCTAGACAAGCAATTACAACGGAAAACAATTTCTCTTTTGTCAACCCTCGACAGAATAACCCCAGACAAACCCAATAAATGATGCAAACTCCCATTTTTAGGGGCATTAACTCACAAAATAACAAGACACATCCAGGACAACAGTTTAAGAATTGGGTACTATAGCCCAGTGACTTTAGAAAAACTCTTCTTCAACTCCAAGGACAAGATGGACATCCTGGAAAAGTGTGGTGTGTACTCACTAGAGTGTGAAGGATGTGACGGTGTTTACGTGGGTCAAACAGGTCGCAAATTTGCTACCAGAGCAAAAGAACATAAGAACTATATATTTAATAATGACCCAAAATCAGGTTTTGCCAAGCATATAATTGAAACTGGTCACCAATTTAATTTTAAACCTAAGGTTTTACACATTAACGACAAAGGCTCTAAGCTGGATTTTTTTTTTTTTAGAGAATTTCAAAATATGTATTAGACAAGGTGTCCATGATGTTACCCTTTTAAATGACTGTTCTATTTTTAAATTTTCTCCGTTCACCTCGGTGTCATACCCAAAGTCCCTTCCCTCACCTTGACGTTTGTTTCCTCGCAATACCCTCACCCTCCTCCCTACCCTCCACCCCCAGTTTTCTCCCCCCTTTCTACTTAAACCCTCTCCCCCCCCCCTTTTTGAGAATTGGGTATATATTTGGCGCACTCCCCAAAACTTTGAGAATTGTACCCTTGATAATGACACTGTAGCGTTGAAACCGGTTGGGTTAATAAATCTTTGTGGAATACTACTAAGTGTTTTAAATTCTCCCCCCCCAACATTATGCACCGTTGCCTTTTCTTTCAAAAGAGCATTTTTTTCTCTGATATAGGAATCATACATCCCGAGATATGGAGGACAAATCAAACAATAATTCACAAGCTCAAATTTTCATACTCCTGCAACAAAAGCAACAGATGCACATTCTTCAAAAGCATTGGGCATGGCCAGCAATGTAGTTAAACGAAATACGTCCTATGAATTTGGTCAAAATCGGAGATGTCAAGGGTAATTTCGGTCTTTTTTAGTTGTTTTGACATGGAATTCTATATAGGGAATATAATAAATTGTCAAGAAAGAATTTCTACATAGCATCGGACTGAACCGATGTAAAGGCGCCCACACACGATCGTGCAAGCTACCCAGCCCAGCCTACCACCGAGCCAAGCGTCGTGCAAAACGTCGAGCCCAGCATGCTAGGTGTCGTCCACACACTGTCGAGCCTGTGACCTAGCATGCTGGGTGCTCATACCCTCGCCTAGTCATACAATGTTTTCACATGTATATGAATCTCCGAAACAAGCCTGCATCACCAAAACAAGCCTTTTCATACATTGTCTCTATTCCCTTGCGTGCGTTCCGTCTACTGCGGTGGTGTAGTAGTGGGATTTTGTTTACATGTGACAAGGGCGTTTCCCTTTCTGATCTGGCAGCCTCGTCCCCTACCCCGAACTAGACCCTTCTGCCTCTCATCGGGCAACTTTCGGCGGCCTAAACTTGTAAAGTCAGGTGGCGGTAGGGCGAGCGGCACGACGGTTAACCACACACGGTCCAACATGCTGGGCACGTTGCTAGGCTGGGTGGTGCAGCCGTGCCGTGCGGCGAGCCCAGCATTTACGGCGTGCATGCTAGGCTGGAGCACACACATGGTCGAACATGCTAGACGAGCCGCTAGGACCGTGCTAGCTAACTAGCCGCACGTCCAGCATGCTAGATCGTGTGTGGGGGGCTTAATAGTCATGAAAATGACGAAACAAACAAATTTACGAAGTTCAAGTAGTAGTATTTTTGTTTAACGTGCTTCAACGGCTAAGGTCATTTCGCACTTACTGTCCGACACGTGCAGACAGGGGCAACAGCACTCGGGCGAATTGGAGGATCACCCCTCCAAACTCGAGCCGAGCTCAAAGATGCTTAACTTCGGTGACTGATCGGGAACCGGTGTTTCCATCGTGGCAGGCCGTTGCCCTCAAAGAATACATCTAGCACATGAGTTAAAGTTGATGCATTTTTTTATAATTTCTTGGTTAAGTCATGATGAGCAATAATAAAAAATCAGGGACATGGGAGTTGGAATAAGTGGTTTTCAGGTGGCATGAAGATGAAATTCTTTTCAACATTTCAACCAATAAATCATTTTATTGACTCTAGGTGATATTTCGACAACATAAGTATTCCAAGAGAGGTTACCTCCGAAAGTGAAGCCGAGGTTCCGAACTGAATTTTTGTATAGAGGATAACTTGGATGCCAATAATTTTAAGGTCACTAGCATGCAGAGATCCGTGAATATATGAACTAGGGTGTGACAGCTGTCAGGAGAGTTCTCAAATACAGCAAAACTGCATTATAAATCACTATACCCAGGCCCATGATCATATTATTAAGAGGAAGAGTTGCTCGGGTAAACTCTAGCAGAACAAAACTCCACTTAGTAAATTAACCAAAAATGATTAATTTGCCTGTGCAGTAATTTAAGATAGACACCCTGGTGCCCAAGGTGACGAGCCAAAGGAGACGCCAACGTGACAAAGCTGGCAGCTTTGGAAAAAGCGGTAGCACGACAAATTCCTGGATGTTCATCAACAAGATGGAACTTCAAGTCTAGAACCGTCAATGTTGTGAATGAAAACAAGATGCTTTGTTGCAATGCTTGCTGGACCTGGAAAAGTCAAAATCTAAAAGGACAGAAGAAGCACGTGGACTCAGACACAATTTGGAGGACGAAGATTTCTTATTTTGTCTGTCTTTCTTACACAGAATAATGCCTCATTTTGTGGATATTTTGTACTCCCAGCTACAAGCGAGATCGACAGATGCCATCAAAATAGGAAATGCTGTTGACATTTTTTACGAAGACTGTTGCTTCAGTCAAGGATTCTGTCAATGTAATAGGAAATGAAGTATCTTCAGAAATGCCACAGAGCAAAAGACACAGAACTGAATCCTACAGGACGGCTGATGCTAAGGATGTTTGTGATCGAATCACTGAGGAGCTAGGTCGTAGATTTGAGTCTGTTTCTTATTTAGAGGTTGCAAATTAATTAGAATCGATGAATTTTAGTGAATATTCAAAACAGTTCCCAGTAAAAGGAGTTAACACCATGTGTGCCGTATACAGACTCCCAACCAAGAATAGACTAATGACTGAGCTTAGCATTCTTTATGAAAGAATTTATTTTAGAGAAATTGACGGTGCAGTTCCTTTGCTTCAACTGATACTGAAGAACAAACTGCAAGATACCTTCGTCCAAATAACAGAATTGCTCAGGGTTTTGATTACGATTCCAATGATGACATCAGAACCGGAAATACACTTTTCAAGTCTCAAAAGGAAAAAAATGTTCCTTCAAAATGCTGTGTCAGGAAGGGTTGAATGCATTAGTGATGCTATCAATTGAGAAAAAACTTATCTCGGAAATACAAAACTTCAACCAAAAGGTGATCGATAAGTTTTGCAGCAAAAAAGATCGCCGCATGGGCTTCTTATTTCGCCATTAGGTGAGTAAAAACAATATTTGTCTTGAATGAATAATTTCTCATAGACAATTTCCAAAGTATTCATCTGCTTCTAAATTATTTGTTTGTTTTGTGTTATAAATTGCGAGGAAAACTTAAAATTATCAATATTTATTATTCTTATTGTTTTGGTCATTGTTAACAAGTGTGCGTTAGTCATCATGGCAATATGCAGAATTAAAGCAGCGAATTTACAGTAGCTTTTTTGTAGCACATAGGATGATTTTTTCACGAGCTGCCACTGGTTTTAAACGAAAAAATAAATTTCCAACTGGGTCCTCAACTCAAGGAAATAGCCGCACGAAATGGAAAGCATATGTTTCCCTGTCATTCTTGCAGTGGCCTTGCAGAGAGATTGGCCAGAATCCGTAACATTGAGGACAGCAACTGTGATGGCGACGAATCTAGGGAAGACACTACTAGCGAGGCTCAAGTATGGGCAACACTCCGGAAACTAATGCTGACATTCATTCTTCCCAATCAGAAGATGACGAGTGCTACGAAATCCTAAGAGAATTTATAAGAAACATGATGTTGGCACCCTTCCTATCCAATTATAAGTACCTACATATATCAATTGCAAAGGTGACTCCAAAGAAGCCAAATTCACTGTTGTTAAATCCTGCATAGCACACCAGTCTCAGCTATAGCGTAGCTTGTAATAGGTCTGAGGTTTGAGTCCCAATCCAGGACAACTTTTATTCGACACAATGTGTATGAGTTGGAACAGCTGACATTTTCAGCTGAGTAAAGACCTTTCATTAAACATGGCTAATAGTCCCTTACGATAAGCTTCAGGGCCATGCTCAAGGACATTTGAATATCTGAAGCCCAATCTTCCTTATAAGCACCATCCCTGCAAACGGTAATCCACCCTACGATATCATAGCGTCAGGACTCTTGTTTAGTATGTCATCTGTTCCGAGGCTCGGCAATCGGAAGACCCATGGGTCACTTTCCGTATCCTGATGGAATTTCCCCGCGGAATTTTCCACTCCGCTGGGATTCATCTCCGCTCCGCAAGTGATGAGGCAAGAAGAGAGGGAATGGCGTCGTCCGCCGCATCCTTACCCACCGCTAACACGAGTGCGCTAGGCCATGAATGAACGGAACGGGGGGACGTGGGGGGAAGGGGGGGGGGGCTGGCCCCCTCCCCCGCCACAGAGCAGCGCTTGAATGCATTGATGGATCGATTTCGCCCACGGTGGTGGTGTCGAGGAGCGGAAAGATTAAAGGGGTCGAGGCCACGGAACGGTGCATCATGCGTAGGAACACGCGTTGACCCGGGGACAAGGCGTTGAGGCGGGGAAAGGTGAGGCGAGACTACTATTACTCACAGCCGGGGTCCGTGCACTTCTGCACCACCGACTCGAGGAAGTCGGGCAGCTCGGACTCGAAGCAGCACTTCATGAACGCCATGGCGGAGCGCGGGAAAGTCACTCGGGACGCCGAGCGTCGGCCATCGCCGTGGCGCGCACCACAAGAGCACACAACTGCTCTGACGAGCGACGGGAAGAGAGGCTGAGGCTGGACCGATCTGGACTAAATGTGTCCACCTGCGTACTCGGCTGCACGTACCCAACTGAGTCGCCGCCGGCGCTGTGGCACGGCGAGAGGCAGGGTGAATGACGGGAGGGGCGGGGGGAGGAAGAAAGTCGATGGTCGCGCACGAGGAGAGGCGTAGGGGCGGGGGAGACTTTCCCACCCGAGATTTTTACGTAATTCCGTCCCGAGGGGTTGAAATCGGGGCGATCGATGAGAAAACAAATTCCGGCGATGCTGCGCGTGAGGGTAAATGCGAACTGCCGGTGGCGCCACGAGACTCGTGGCGGACGAAGCGAGCACCAGTGTCGTCAGCATCAGCCGTCGGCAAGGACAGAATTCCTCGTCCGTACGAATCAGCCATGGTGGACGACTCTGCGAAGGAACACCCGGCTGGAGGTGCTCGAGTGACCAAGGTCGTCGTGAGGAGTGGAAGACGATCGCGGAAGAAGTGGAAAGGACGGCGCCCTGCAAAAGGTACGCACGCTCCGGCGTCTATCATCGCACATGCATTTACCATCCCTAGTCATCCTCGCCATCGCGTTTCGTCAAATGCATCAGAGAGCTATACAACGGCCGCCCTTATAAGCGAGTACCTACCTACTTAGAAATAATGCAACTCGCCAGCACAAACGTCGGTCGTGACATTACAATCCAGCACATTCGAAATAACCATTTCCAATTTGAAACCATGACTACGTTCCTAAATATTACCCTGCACCAAATGATTTCTTAACTCACTGAATCGCCAATATTGGTCACATTAGAGCTTTTCAATGAACATTTTGAGAAACAGAAATGTATTCTAATTATTTCTGCTGCCGATTCCTTCACAGCTCTCGTGTGGTCTTTGCACTGTGAGATATTGATCCGGACGGGAATTTTCAGGGCAACTGAGTGAATTCCATCGCGACATTTGCAAAACTCTCACATAAGTACTACACGACATTTCACGGCTAGCCGCTTTCTGAGGTTTTCCAAAGTGGCTTCGGTCACCATATAATATGTTTAAGGAGCCTCGGTGGGTTCGCTCAACTTAAGAGAATTCCATGAAACTTAAGTTGCTGGAAACATTACGTTTGTTGTCTTAAAGCTACCTCATTTTTTCGGAATTATTTGCCGCAGTTTTCTTAAGATATTTAAACGAGAAGTGGGCATGAAATTACACGGGTTGTTGTGGGAACGAAAGGCTTTATTCATCAGAAAGAACCTTTTCTAATTATTCAATGTGTAATAATTTATATCATCAAAAGAAAAATGTCTATCAGATTTTTACTCCGAGCGCTTGAAGAAATCCCCCGCGCGCGTTGCGGACGAAGTGAACTAGTGAAGGACTTGAACATGGGTGCATAACTTGCAGGATGCATAAGAAAATTCATAAGAACCCGCGTGTAATTTCATGCCCAATTCTCGATCCAATATCTTAAGAAACCTGCGGCAAATAATTCAGGAAATTTGCATATAGCTTTAGAACAATATCATTAATTCTTTAAGGAAGTTTCATTGGATTATCATTAACTAGAGTGAAACCACCGTACCTCCTCAATCGCAGGTAAATTCTCACTCAGTTACGAAGGCAGGCACAAAAATCATTCATTACGATAAGCAATAGAACCATTCCATAAGGACGACGTTTATGAAAAGGTGTAAAGAACCTTACTTATGGAAACATCAACGTTCTCCACGCATTTCGTTGAGTTACACGATAAAAATGAATATATTTATTACATTATTCTTCCGAGCAAATTCATTCTATATTTTCAATCACATAAATTATATTTTTTCATTAATTATTTAAACAAAATATCCACGAACAAGAAAACGCGCATTAGTCTGCATATTCATGACAAATAAATTTACCAAGTGCACCATACACATATTTTTGGGCAAAAATAATACCTAATTTAAAACTTGATGTGAAAACTCATGATTACGCTCATCATTGGTTAACTAGGGCATTTGAAAACCCCGGGATAAACCTATCCCAACGAATATTAGCTCAATAGCCACCTATCCCCCCCACCCTCTTTTCCCTTTCCTCCCCAGGGGAACAGAGCATACGTGTAAGCTTGCCATTATTGTCCGGCGGTGAGCCTTTCCTCCACGGACGACGAGGTACTCAAAGCTGTCATCGTCCTCGAGGTGACGAATGACGCTCCCGTCAACAAGTTGCACGTCTTCCTTGCTCTCCGAAAATCTTCCTCTCGCCAAGTGGATGGATGCACAATTGTCCGAGCTCCATCCTTATATCCCTATACACTGTATTCCAGTACGGTGTCCACTAGGGCAGTGCGAAATTCTTTCGCATTAGAAGCATAAGGCTTCAGGTCATCCATGTGGAAAAAATGGGTGACCTTACGCTTCTGTCACCTGGAACACCGCACATGTATCCACTACCTCATCGCAGCCTTAAGGAAAGAAGTAGGAGGGAAATACAGAACAGTTAGGGGCTCAAGCTGTCGCCTTGAAGAACGCCACACCTTATATACAGTGTTGAGGTAGGTTGTGATGGAAGTCCGAGAATATCCAACAGACTCTTACACGTGCCCTGCCCTATCTACCTCTAATATTTCTTACTTCATCTCAGCATAAGTCCTACCTTTCTTCATCCCGTCCATAAAACCGATTCTCTTTCTTCTCCTTCACCACTTGCCCAACATCCCACCCTCTATCACGGCCTTCAGCAAACCATCGCCCCTCATTACTGCTTCCTGCCACCTACCCTGCCTTCCCCTAACCTCATCCATAAGTTTCCTCTCCTCGCCCACCATGTCAAGCACTTCATTTGTCTTCCATTCCGTCCAACGCACCTTCTCCATCCTCCTCCACACCCACATCTCAAAAGCCTTCAGCCTATTTTCGTCTTCCTTTCTCAAGGACCACGTTTCTACCCCATACAACGCCACACTCCATATCAAGCTCTTCACCAGCCTCTTTTTTACTTTCTTACTTAAGGTCCCTTCTATTATAGAACGCTTCCTTCGCTAGCGCTATTCTTCTCCTAATGTCTTTGCTACTATACCCTGTTTCTTCTAGAGTACTACCCAAGTAATTGAATTGTTTTTCTTGCTCCAGTTTGTGTCCTCCTATTTTTATGACCAACATCGCTTTCTTTGTCCTAGAGACTCTCATAACTTTTGTTTTCTTATGATTAATCTTCATTCCGTATTTCTCGCACTGCTTTTCCAATGCATCTACTAAAGCTTGCAATCTTTTCGATGATTGACTGACCAACCCCTGGTCGTCTGCGGATCTCACTGACTTTTTCACCTGGCCTCCTACTTCGATTCACATATCTAGCTCTTCCCACGCCTCTCTTATAATTTCCTCAGCATAGATGTTAAAAAGCAAAGGCGACAACGGGCACCCTTGCCGTACCCCGCGACCTGTAACTGCCTACCCTGATTCACCCTGGGCCTGAAGCTACCCTCACCTGAGCCCTCTGCCCCATATATAAGTTTCGGATGAGTCTCCTGTCACGCCAATCTATTCCTATTTTCCCAATATCTGCATTAGTTTCTCCCAGTTTACTCTGTCAAACGCCTTTTCGAAATCCACAAAACATGCGAAAACATCCTGATTATGCTCTATGTTTCTATCTGTAGTTTACACTGTCTAACGATATTTTGAAATTCACAAAGCAAGCAAAAACATCCTTTATATACTCTATGTTTCTATCTATAAGTGTCCTCATTACCACAATCGCGTCTCTGGTTGCCCTACTCTTCCTGAACACAAATTGGCCATCACCTAAATAGCTATTTGCTCTGCTCTCCAATCTTCTATTTAGTATTCTACGCAAAAATTTTGCCGCGTGCGATATTAAACTAATTGTTTTACACTCCTCGCATTCTGACGCTTTCTTCTTCTTCTGGATAGGTATTAATACTGTTTTCACGAAATCCTCTGGCCATAATCCTTCCTCGTAGATCCTGCGAATGAGTTCGAAAAAGGATTATCTCCCCTTACTACCTAGATTCTTCAATAGCTCCGAAGGTAGGTTATTGGTTCCCACGGCTTTTCTACCCTTCATCTCCTTTAATGCCCTTCATCTCCTTTAATGCCCTCTCTATTTCACTGGCAAGTATCTCCTGTCCGAGGTTATCCTTATCTATTGTTCTTTCATCCTCAATATCTAGGTTCAAAAGTCTATTCTCGCTGTCATATAGCTCCTCTACGTATTCTCTCCACCATTCCAAGATATCTTCCTATTTGATTAACATCTTCCCTGTTTTGTCCTTAACCTTTGGTACCGTTTGTCCTCTGTTACCACCCGATAACATTTTCACTTTCGCGTACAAAGCGCCCACTTCCCCTCCTCCTGCAGCTTTTCCATTTCCTCACATTGTCCCTTCCACCAGTTTTCTTTTGCCCGATTGGTCACTCGCCGGAGTTTATTATTCAATTCCTTGTGCCTCCTCTTGCCTACGTCGCTGCTGACGTTTTTCCACATCCTTCTCTCCTCCATTTTCTTAATCATCTCTTCCGTAACCCACTGTTTCTTAACCCTCTTCGTTTCCACCGTTCCTATTGTTTTCTTTGCCGCTGCTAAGATGCCTGTTTTTATAATCTCCCCTCTTATCTCGATAGTTCCCATACGCTTTGCTTCACCTATGTACTTTTCTACCAGCTCTTGGTATTCCCTCCTTTTCAGCCCTTTCAACGCTTCAAGGTTCCACCTCTTCATTTCTCTACATTTACAAAGCATTTTGAATTTACCTTCACACTTCATCATCACCAAGTTATGATCTGAGTCCGCATCCGCCCCTGGATAGCTACGCGAGTTTTAAACACTGCTCTTAAAGCTCTGCATTGCCATTATATAAACAATTTGGTATCTCAAAATTTTACCCGGCATTTCCATCAAACGATGGAAATGGATGGATAATGATTTGCAATATGTTTCCGAGGTTGTATCCGAGGCTGCGCCAGGGGCGAATACATATGGGGGAAAGCTACAATCGTCGCGATAACTTGCGCCCCCCCCTTGAGTTTTTTCTGTATCCGCCACTGGGCTGCGCGCTATGCGACGAATTTTCGGTGTGAAAGTTCGCTCAGATGTGATGTAGTCCATAACACACTGAATCCTTAACGCCTGTCCTCCCAAGAGGCGATCTTATGAGAGTAAGCGGTAATTTTGGCAGCAGCCCAAACCACGTAATTGACCGTCCATAGGTCCGACGTCAGTCAGGATTTTGCCGATGAGGCCATTCAACCGGGAATGGTGGTAACCCCACAGATAATTTGCGGTGGATGTCTCTCTGTGTAGTTCGTCCCTCATCATAGGTTATTTCGCTCAACAACCGCGATGGGAGATAAGAGTCGGCCTGACCAGCTTCCTCCCGATTTGGCGGAGATATGGCAGCGGCTTTAAATACAGAATTTCGCTGTATACATATCCTGGATACCTGGGAGTAAGCACTTGGTAGTAATGGGGAATGGAACACGGTGGTGGGCGAAGGAAGAGATGGGCGGGAGGTGGGCGATTACGGGCTAGGAAGGAGAAACGACCGGGGCGAGAAAGCTGTGGAGTTTTGCCGCAGAAATAACCTAGTAATTACAAATACATGGTTCAGACATCATCCTCGACGTAGGTACACTTGAAAGAAACCGGGAGAGACAGATAGGTTCCAGATAGATTATATAATGGTTCGTCACAGATACAGGAGCTCGCATTCTAATCCCGGAGCTGATGTAAACTAAGATCACAACTTATTAGTCATGAAATGCAGGATAAAACTGAAAAAGATAAAGAATGGTAAGGAGGGTACGAAGGTGGAATACGGAGGCATTAACTGGGGCAATGAAAAAGAAGTATCGAGAGAAGGTGGATGAGATAATGGGTGAGGATCTTGGAGTTATATCAGTCGAAGATGAATGGGGAAGTTTGAAAAATGGAATTGTAGAAGTGGCGAAAGCAACGGTAGGCGTAGTCAGTGCAACCAAAATTAGAAAACCGTGGATCACGAAGGAGATGATAATGGGAGATGCTGGAGAGAAGAAAATGGAAGAGTGTAAACTCAGAGCTCGGCAAGAGAAAATATGTACCGAGAATTATATAACAGGCTTAGAAGAGAAACAAAGAAAGCAAGAGAGGTGGAGATGTGGTGGAGAGAACAGATTGACTCACTAGAGAAATTTATTTATTTATTTAAAGAATATACCACATACAGCATGATGCCATTTTATAGTGACACAAGTAACAACATACGCAAAAACATTAACAAGAAGAAGATAAACAAATAATATAACAACATGGCAAGCCAGAAAAGATTATTTTATTTCAGAATGAGATATGGCATGAGAAGGCATTGGAAGATAAGGAGAAAGGGTCAATGTTGTCAGGAAGGGAATTCAGGAAAGGCGAGCAATAAGGGAGCATTTGGTGAGTGATAATCTGGGAGTAGGGATACGGAGCAATGAGTGGGTCCTTGTTGGTCGGGTAGGTATTTTGAAATTAATGGAGTAAATATGGGTCAGTGCAGTCAATGTTCGAGTTCAGAGTGCTGTGAATGAGTTTAAAATCAGTTTTAAGGAAGTTATTATTAAGATTAGAGGCAGAAAGTAAGCCCAAGACAGCATAATAGGATAAGTTGTGGAGATGAGGGACTCTGTTTTTAACAATATTAGTGAAAAAGTGAGTAATGTGTTCCAGAGATTTAAGATTTGTTGGGGCAGACATCGACCATAAAGGGGAGAAATAGGAGATAATGGGAAGGACAATAGATGTGAAGTAAGAATGTAATGCTCTTGGATCTTGATTTTCAGTGAACCAGTAAAGTAGGCCTAACAGGGACATAGATTTTCTTTTAATAGTCTGAATGTGTTCTGAATAAATGAGTTTCTGGTCAGTTATTATCAGCTGGTTCAAGATCTTTCATTGATGTAACCCTGTTCGATGGGGCAGAGTTGATGAGAAATTAAAATGAATTGGGGATTTTTTAAGGGATATACACATAATATTTGACTTACTTGGATTTAAATTTAGCCTCCAGTTATTGGACCAAGCTGAGGTCTTATTCAATGCATCTTGATCATTCAATCAATCTTGATCATTCAATCAATCTTGATCATTCAATCAATCTTGCAGTCATTGGCGTAAAGAAGGGCACGAGTTTTGGAAGAAAGAAGTTGAGATGGAAAGTCGTTAATGAATAAATTAAAAAGATATGGTCCAAGGACACTGCCCTGGGGTACTCCAGATGTTACCGTGGACCAAGATGAAAAGGAACCGCAGAGTATTATGCGTTGGGTTCTGTTTGAAAGGAAGCTGGATATAAGTTTGAGACAGTTGCCGTGGATGCCAAAATGATGATTAAGTTTGTGAAGAAGTAGGGAATGGTTGATGGAGTCAAAAGCTTTAGAAAAGTATAGGAAAACAGCATCAAGCTGAGATGACTTTTATATGGAATTGACGGTGTTAAAAGACAGCGAGGTTGGTTAAGCAAGATTGGCCCAGGAGGAAACAATGTTGATGTGGGGATAGAAAAGGAGATGTGAAATAATTTATTCGGTTGAGAATAATTCTCTCACAAATGGAAGAAAGGACAGGAAGTAAAGAGATAGGACTGTTATTGGAACATCATTTTTAGGACCAGCTTTGTATATTGGGATACTGTTAGCTGCAATCCATTGGGGGAGGGGGAAGTTCCCATGGAAAAGCAGCGATTTAGCAAGAGGGTCAGAGGTAATGAGAGAGAGGAGGCTCAGTTACGAATGAATTTGGGGCAAAGACCATCGGGGCCCGGAGAGTGATGGAGAGGGATTCTAGCTAGATATTCATAAACCTCGCATATATCTGTCTGCACAGAGGTTAGACAAAGGTTTGTGTTAGCTGAGAAGGAAGGGTCAGGTGGATTGGGAGGGTTGATGAATGCTGCAGGCAATCGGGAAAAAAGTCATGAAAGAGTTTAGGCCTTTCAGATCTCTGAGCATCACTAACAACATATGAAACTATATCTGGGATATTGGGATGATTTCGGTGTTGGTTCACGAAGGACCAAAACTTTTTTGGACTCGAGGAAATGGAGTTGGAAAGGCTCAGCGTATACTCCTCATAATTACGATGAATGAGAATTTTAGAGTAAAGGCGCAGGTCAGAAAAGGATCGAAGGGTTTTCACATTTGGAAAGGTCTTGTGAAGGAGCCAAGCACATTTCTTGTTACCAAGAATGTGTATTGTGTCAGCCTTAAACCAGACAGGGAATTTCTTTCCTCTGGGTTTCACAAAGGGAACAAAGTCTGCAATGACACTCTCCAGAATGGAACAAAGAAAATCCACTCCCTCCTCTGGAGACAATGAGAATGACAATGTTTAAGACTCCCCATGGGATAAGGTCGAGGCAGCGGTTGACGTCCTCCGAGGGAACCCTTGACCAAACTGGGTGAGGCTTAGTTGGTTGGGGAGGAAACCTGCAGTGTTTCCATGAGCCAAGAAAGTGGAGGAGGGCATCAAGGGACTGGTGGTCCGAGTCGAAAATGTTTCACCCAGGGGTGATCTCTTTTTTGGGGGAATGGGGGAATGGTCGAGAGGAGAAAGTACAACGTTGCCAGGTCTCGGTGGGTTGGAGATTATACTGAGACATGTGGAGTCCATTTATGAAATGTTCAAGGAGAAGGTGATCATGGGCATTGAGTGGACGGCCAATCATAGGAGAATCCCAGCAGATGGACAAATTAAAGTCACCCACCAGAATCACCGATCCAATATTTACAGCCCGCAGCACAGAATCTAGGCAGCTTTCCAGAACCGAGACATCACTGGAGGGGGGACGATATAAAAAAACTAGAATTTTTTTATTTGGAGTTGAGGGAAGTGGATAAAAAAATCTCACACCACACTATTTCACAATTTGATACCAAAAAGAGAGAAGAGAAGATGCATTATATCGGAAAGTAAAGGAACTGACAGTCGGTAATAAGGGATGGGGAATTACAACAATAACAGACAAAACAGGTAAGGTGATCGTAGAAACCTAATAGGCTCCAGGAGAGGTGGAAGGAGTATTTTGAAGAGCTGTATGGTAAAGAAATTAGGCCCAATACATTAGATATAGAAAGAGAAGACGACATCGACAGAGATACCATCGGACTAGGAATCCTCGGTATTGAAATCGAAACAACTCTACGACACATGAAAAGGAATAATGCAGTGGGAATAGATAACACACCTGCAGAGGAAAACCTTTTGCGCTGATTCGTAGGATTTATGAGGATGGAGTATGGCTGGAAGACTTCGCGAAGACAATACCAATTCCGATACCGAAGAAGAGCAAGGCAAAAATGTGCGAAGACTATAGGACAATAAGCTAAATATCCCACATGGCCTAAGTAGTTCTGACAATTATAAATAGAAGGCTAGACAAGAAGGCTAATGAATTCCAGTGTGATGACCAGTTCGGATTTAGGAGAGGGACGGGAACGCGAGACGCTATAGCGCTGAGGAGGACGCTAGTAGAAAGAAACCCAGAGTACGGGAAGGATGTTTTTACATGCTTTGTAGATTTTGAGAAGGCGTTTGATCGGGTGGACTGGACAAAATTGAAGGAAGCATTGTAGAAATTACGGGTTGATTGAAGGGTCAGGCGTCTGATTCGGAATTTGTATATGTACCACACGGCACAGGTTAGGGTAGGCAATGGAGAATCGGGATGGGCCGTGATAGGATGGGGAGTGCGGCAGGTGTGCCCACTATCGCCGTTGCTTTTTAATGTGTATTCAGAAGAAAAGGTAACGGATGCATGGGGGGATAAGGAGGTAGGAATAAAGGTAGGAGGGGAGCTGACAAAATCAGTGAGATTTGCAGATGATCAAGCATTGGTCAGTCAGTCTGCCAAGGGGTTACAGTCAATGGTGAATGTGTTAGAGGAGCAGTGCAATAGGTATGGGATGAAGATAACAATAAAACGAAAGTGATGAGATTTTAAGTAAGAAGGCAGGGCTGAATATAAGGGTGGGAGGGCAGAAGATAGAGCAGGTCAAGCAGTTTATATACCTGGGTAGTATTTTGGAGGAGAAAGGGTTTAATGGTAGGGACATCAGATGCAGAATTTCCGTGGCTAAAGAAGCATTTTTGAGGAGAAGAGAATTGATGAGGGGGTCTGAGAAGAGACAAAGAAGAGGCTGGTAAAAACTTTAATCTGGAGCGTGCCACTGTATGGGTCGGAAACTTGGTCATTGAGAAGAGAGGATGTACGTAGACTTGAGGCGTTTGAGATGTGGGTTTGGAGAAGGATGGAGAGGGTGAACTGGGTGTCGAGGAAGATGAACGAGGAGGAATTGGATATGATTGGAGAGGAGAGGAAACTTGTGGCGGAGTTTCGTAGAAGGCAGAAGAGATGGATGGAGGAGGTTTTGAGAGGAGAGGGCATGTTGAAGAGAGTGATAGCTCTAGGGGAGAAACCTGGAGAAGCGTGGAAGACGATAGGTATCCTGAACGAAATAATAAGTGGTAAAAGATATAAGGATTTTAGGAGGGATCTAATGGCGGGGCATCCTTAGGAGGGAAAGCGAGACAATATCTCTTAATTTGGGATGCAGAATTGGGGACTGTACAAGAACCTACCAATCAGCTGGTAGAATGCTTAAATGAATGAATGATGCTAAGTGCTATCATTTTACAAGCTAGGATACTTTGCAATATCCTTCCAAACTGCACTTCAATGCAATTTTACTCATCAAACCAACTTTGATGCTTCTTTTGTTGCTCTCGTATAAGGACAATTACAATAAATATGTAAAATTGGGCATCTTAAATATTATAGTCACTTCTTTATATCAATACAATAGGAAAACATTAACAGACGTAGATGCATCCATCGACAAACCAGAATCAAACAAGTACCAGGGTCTCCCATTCACAAAACCAAGCATGACGTTGAGGGGAAAGAGTCTATTTATTGTCGGTAAGTAAATCGACATTACTTAACAGTTTGCAGTTGACTAAATTGAAACATTTACACACGATAACTGACCTGTGCTATGAGAACTCCCCATCACATCAGGTTTCAATCAACGCCATAGGCCTCTCCAAGTGCTCTACCACTCCAGTACACCTACAATGCAGAATTTTTAGAAATAGCATTTTTTTTGGAGGCGGCAAAAAATAATTCATCCCGATTCATGATTTTAACATTTAAGAATGTAAAGACTGGAAATCCAAGTGTGCCGCCATATCATCGAATAGATACATACTCATTCTAATACCACTAATACTTGGATTTCGACAATCGTCGAGCCGAAGTAGGTCACACGGAAAGCAGAAAACAACACGCCCACAATCCATACAAACGAAGATCGTCACTCTCGTCACTAATCGTCACAAGAAATTGCGAGTGAACGCCATGTTCATCCTAAATGTATCATAAATGAACGGCAATAAACGGTAACGGCAGATGAGTTTTTGCGGATGGTCAATCAAATGCAAGAAGGCACGAGTAGGTTTCGCTCAAGTAAAGTCAGACTAATTGTGAAGACTCCAAAATGTTAGCAAAAACATAATTGCAAGCCAAGTTGCAAGCATTCTGGTCGACGGTTCACCATCTTTGGCGAACTGAGTTACCCAGTTTGACTCAAACGAACGATTCAGGAAATTGCAATAACAACAAAGTACAAGTAGAAATGACTGTCTGGAGGATTAAAAAAATCAGACCTCAAGGTCGGGCTATACACTTAAGTTGGGATGAATTTAGTAATTTGAATTAAATCAGTGATTCGGAATGAAAGCAAACAGGAACAAGTCCGCTGGTTGAAATGATACCAACGTTCGACATTATGTACTTTACCTCAGCACGATAAGTAGTCATTTGGAGAAGGAGATCTAAGGACCGCTTAAAAAAGTTATTTCACATTCCTTTTCTGGGGATCTCGCCACCGCATAATTTTCTCTATGCATAGCAATGTTCGTCCGTCGGATGCCGGTGAATGAACGAATCACTATGTCAGTGATTTGCTCATATATATATCGTTTGTCCACTTTTTTATTGAAAATAACACCATGAGATGGCAGCATAGTTTTAGTGACAGGTTAATTTCGTAGCCCTATGGCGTCGACGTAGGGATTTTGTTCCAAACAAGAATTGTAAGTTATTAACATTATTGTGTCATATTCGGCAAACCTCATACGCAACTAGGAAATTATGAAGTGATAATTATGTAACAAAGTAAACGTCATTGTCCATATATTACCTTTGGAATCGGCTGGTGGTGGTTAACGAAGTAGCTTTAGCTAGTCAATTTTGTCCCAAGTGAATGTTGATATTGGAGAAGTTGTTTTCTGAAAACTACCGCTCTGTATAATAGAGTGGAATGCTTTTTGTCGTATATGGAATGGAATAGCACTCCATTATGCAGCTCTATAAAGAGCATTTTCTCTCTGTCGCTAAAGTGAACATCATTGTTTTCAGGCAAGGTGGTGTTAGAGCTTTCGGGATGTCCTTAGTACATCACGGAAACATGACCTGTCCGCAGGTGTGCCCCCTGACGAAACTTGAGCCGTACGAAGGCATATTGGAGTGAATGCATCGTGAACTTGGAAGGAAAGATGGCTCATGAGTTTCTCCCGTTATGTGATGTTTTGTTCAATATCATCTCCCTCGCATCATACTTTTGCGACGTCGTTTTCGATGTGGTGATGGTGTATGCCCTCTTCGAGCAGCAGCAGTTTTCTTGGGTAGTCGTATGCCTCGTCTTCATCATATCTTCACTAATTATATGTCAGGTTGTGTCTTTGAGGTGGTACCTGGGAAAGACCCATTGTCCCCGTGAGGGCGAGGGGGTCGACGACGCCCAGGTGGGCTCGGAGAAAAACAAGGAGGAATCAGGGCCCAAGGGGGAATACTCTTGGGCAATACTCAGGTGCAGAAAGCAGAGCCTCCCCATCCTCGCGACGCACGCAATTCTATGCGGGGTGCTGTGGCGATACTTCAAATTGTTCATGCCCGTCGACCCGAGGAGGGTGAAGCACGAGGTTCGGGAGCTCTGCGTACTTCGGCTCGTCCACGCCTTCGCAGAGGCCGCACCGATGCTGCTTCTGCAGCTGCACCTCATCTGGACCGAGGTGGCCCCAAAGGAACTCAGCGATCTGACTCTCGTCTCCACTGCCTTGTCCCTATTTAGTGTCTGCTGGGCGCTGGCGTCCTTCGGTAAGAACGCGGCTCGACCCCGCTACATAGGTCGGCTGGTGCTAACGTGGCCCGGCGTCGTGTCCCAGTTCCTGTGGCGCTTGGGAACTGTGGGGAGCAGGGCGCTGTGCCTGGCTGCATACGCGGCCGCCTACGGTCGCTGGGTCCTACTCGTCCTCGGTCTGCACTGGGTGTCAATGTTCCTGTGGCTCGTTTCGCCGAGGAGCGCCTTCCACGGTGAGGGTTTCTCGCGCCCGCGGAGGGCCGCCCTCTCGGCCCTCCTGGCCCTCGTGCACGTCCTGTGCTACGTTAACTTGCGCGAGGAGAGCCCCCGATGCCGCATGGCGGCCTTCTACGTCATTATGTTCCTGGAAAACGCCCTGCTCGTTACGGCGTGGCTGGTCGGCTCCCGATCGGCCTCCGAAGGCGACGACGGCGTCGCCGGCGAGGACCCTTCCTCCTCCGTCCGCACCACGGTCCCCGTCATCTCCCTCGCCCTCTTCGGCTCCGGCATGCTCTTCCTCTTCCTCTATTACCGCTTCTTTCACGTGAGGCGCCTCCACTACGCGTACGACCACCACCAGAGGCAAGACGGCTTCGCTGCCGGAGGCGATGCCGCGGGGTCCTCCCCCGCCGCGGGCGCCCTCCGCCCCAACGGCGTCCGCGCCTTCGGGAAGCGGGGCGAGGGCGCGGGGCTGGCCAACGGCCATTGCGGTGGAGGCGCGGCCGTCGGCTGCTCCAACGGCGTGCTGCCCCACGCTGCGCCGGGCGTGTTCAACTGCCGCTTCAACCCGGCCACCAAGCGGAAGAAGAAGAAGCCCACGACGTTCGTGCCCCCGCCCGCCCCCGTCGCGGCCGCCCCCTTGCCCCCTCCCTTCTGGAAGACCCCCCTGCCTCTCGTGGCGGCCTCGGCGGTCGGCTCGAGCGTCGCGGGGGGCTCGAGCGAGAACGAGGGCAGCGTGGGGTCGCGCGTGGACATCCGCCAGAAGCTGCGCGAGAAGCGGGAGCAGCAGCTGGCCGAGCTGCGGCTCATCGAGGAGGAGATGGAGCAGGGCAAGCTGCAGCGGCGGCCGCCGGCTGGGGGCTGCCCGGCGGGCGAGGGGCCCGTGCCCCCGCGGCAGCCGATCCCGCGCGCCAAGAGGCAGCCCTGGCCGCCGCGCCCCCCCTGCCCCCCGCACCTCCCCTACGTCGTGGTGCCGCCGCCCCGCAAGCAGAGGCGCTCCAACACGCCCGAGATCCTCCTGGCGCCGCGCTACCTGGACGGCGGCGCGGCGCCCATGCAACACCCGCCGCCCTCCTCCCGGATCTACTACCACCGCCGCGCCGAGGACGACGAAGAGGATGCAATGGTAAGTGGTTTCTCTCTCGCTGGTCTAAATTCAATGAGCGATCACTCTTGCGATGGATTCATCTTGGGAATTAGGAAAAAATCTTCAAAATGCATTTGAAAATCATTTGTAAAATACGCCTTTGGTGAGTGGAATAGTAGGTAATTAATATGTTTGTAGCCCAATACCTAACCTGGTTGAAGATTATAGAAGTCTTCACTTATATCATACTCCATGAAAAAAGTAAATCCTTCATTAGAAATCGTATTACAGTGGAGAAATCTTTAAGTCTGAAAAAATCTTTAGTTTTTCTTAACTCATATGGCTTGAATCTATTGCACCACAAGCTTTCTTGGGTGACTGACGGTTGGCAAAATGTTAAGAGTATTCAGGGGGTACACACACCTGAGAAAAATTTAGTGTAATCGATGTAATCTCCCTAGCTTCACACTTGTTGATATTCTCCAGACCTGCCGACATTTCAATAGGAATCTATTTTTTTTTAACGTCAGCAGAAATGGAGAAAATCTTACAGTGGGAAGCCCAAGAAGAGGCCATAATTGGCTGGGACGGAATCAAATCTTTGGGTGAAATCCAGTTGTTTTCTTGGTGGCTCTGTTACATCTTTGACTTGACGGAGAAATAACTCTGCTCTGGAACAAGGCAAGGTGACTCCTCCCCTAATTTAGCTCTTGATGTGTGCTGTAGCAATTGGTAGCATCCAAAATATGGTGATAAATTACTGGTATTGCTACATTTGCCAAACTATGATCCCTGTGTACATAATCTTTGCTTGATATGTATGCCAAATAAACCAGCGGTAGACTTTGGGGTTGAATGTATGGAGGTCACTACTGTTGCACTGCATTTTACAAACTACTAGGCGATGGAATGATGCCAGTATGGTAAGCTAGTAGTTAATGCAGTTACTGGTCCTAACAAAAAAAAGCATACCACCTGTTAATGCTACCCGATCGATTCCCCAACCTTCTTTGCTGTGTGACTTCCCTGCTAAGTGCCATGAGACCCTCAAGGCATACTATTGCTTGGTATGAAGCCAGACTAACATGCATTACTTTTCCGTGAATAATATGGGAAGGGATTCTTTGAGAAAAGTCTAGGCATTTTATGCAAGGAAGTAGTGGATGAGTTGGAAAATGAATTTCATGAGACAGGTCGCATATCTGTTAGTCAGTGAAGATAGCAAGAACTCCGTGGAGTTAACACCTCATTCATCATGCCAGAGAAGAGAATTTGTGCAGCAAGAATGTTAATGATAAGTGTACAATTGAGAAATATTGCATAGGAGTTTAGCATATTCCGCATAAACATGATACCGTATAAACTCATGTACCACAAGCACCCATGTAAGACGCTCACCCCACTTTTATAATCGTTGAAATAAAAAATATCAGGGGCTTTCTTCTTCTCCTAGCTTGGGGTTTTGGAGACCTTATTGATTTTATCCAGTATCAAATCCTTCTGTTTAATAGTATGTCACTGGTAGCAGTGGCATATCACTTGAGGCATGCAGTGAATACAGCCATTGTTGCTCATTCTTTAGGTACATATATTACTTGCAAATTGAATTTATCAATGAGTGGTGGTGAGCAAGTTCTTGTGGAATGCCAAAACAAAGCATGCAAATTTTAAAGAGTAAGCCACATAAAATCATGGAAAAGGCGTTAAATGTGTGTCAAAATCCAAAAAATAATCAAGCATTGACAAAAATCACTGATTTCCACAGAGATAAAAGCTTATGCAGTAGAACCTTGTTATAACGGTACTTGATGTAAAATTTGATATAATGTCTACTGATAGAAGGAACTAACAAAAGCCCTATGTTTGCAAATGTAAAAACCTCAATGTAATGTGAAATTTGAAATAACGTTATAACGTAAAGCAGTTGAGGCACCACCAGACGTCGTTATTTAATTATTAAGCAAACAGAATTAATTCTCGCATTGAGTGTGGATGGCACTGAAGTAGTGAGGCACAGGAAATACCTTCTGATTCAAATCTGCATACGAGTATTTCTTTAATTGAATGTTGGAAGAATAGAGAACACTGAACCCATTGAACGTGATAAAAGATTTTATAATAACATAGCCAGGAGTAACTGCGACATGTGAAACACATTTTAGTGGTTAACTTAATTTATCACTTTAACAAGAACACTGGCATGGTAAAGAAAGCAGAGTTTTCAAACAAAAAACTTGTGGAGGGAAATACCATGAAGCCGTTAAGATAGACATATTCAAAATACACCATTCACAAGGCATTTGCCAGCACAGATACACATTAACACTGCTCTCGGACAAGTGATTTTTGTTTTATGATTATGGAAACTTCTTAAATGTGCAAACCTTTTATCTTCTAAGTATTTCCAACTCATTTGCCACAAAAAGTCCTTTAAAGAGTTTCCAAAGTTCTTTTACCAAATATAAGGTTATGTAACAGTCCCATCTCTCTCCACTTCCTCCCGACAGTAACATCTTAATGGCCAAATTAAGGACACTTCTTTATAATCTCCTTCATCCCTCACTCTGAACTGCCGTCATTTTTGTAACACCTTGCTCCTGTTACTCCCAGATCTTGATTTTCTCCTAGACCTTTCTAAATTCATCCTCACTCACAATGCCTTTTCTTTTAATATAACTTCCATCTTCAAACCGAGGGCTGTGCCATTGGAAGTTGTTTCAACCCTTCCTACTCCAACCTCTTCGTCAGTCTTTTCCAACAATCTTTTCTTTCTCTATACTCTCTGAAATCTGTCATCTGGCTTTGTTATGTAGGTATTCCCTCTGTGGCCTCATGTGACATCAATTCCCTTAATTCCTTCATCTCCTCTCTTAATGTCTCCTCATCTCTCTCTTTTACCTCTTCCTCTAATGTCACTTTCTTCAATATTAACATTTCCCTTTCTGGCCACAACTTTAACACCTCTGTGCACATCAAGCCCACAAACAAACAGCATTACCTCCATTTTAATTGCTGCCATCCCTCCTACACTAAACCAGGGTGTCTAACGGTCTTTGAAAACCTTGAATTATCCTTGAATTTATTTGTATCCAGTGTGCTACCAGTATCCAGGCAATGCTACAGCTACCGTATCGCACCCCCGGTCACCCACTTTTTCAGAAGCACAACATCTTAACCCTACCCTCATTGTATATCCTTCATTGTGCTATTGTCATTAAACAAAATCCACATCTCTTCCTGATAATCATAGTTTTCACTCATACCATACTCACAGTAAATATGATATGTATCCATATTTATAGCCATCATCTCTCACTGTCCCTAAAAGGAACTCATCATGTAGCATCCATGATTTATCATAATTTACCTTTAAACTTATTTAAGACAATATGCTCTTTGCCTAAGTTTAAATTAGAACTGGAAAAGTACCTCTTTAGCAGGGCCTTTTACTGTGTCTGTGCTTTCTTTAACAATCATTGCACCTGCTGTGAGGAGGCCTAGGTGTTTAAATTTCCTTCTCACCTCAATTTGTTTATATTGTGTTCTTTGTTTCTTTTATGTAATTGTACTTTATTGTTGTCTGTCTATTCATAATTGACGATTACTATGTTATTGAATGTAACCAACAGTAATACAAATCTTAACTTATCTAGCCCGGAAAACAATCCCGTGCCGCATCCTTGCCTCTCCCACTATCTTCTTTTGGACTAATCGCTCCTTAAGTTCTTTAATTCAATGTTTTCGTTTGCCTGTCTCACAACGCTGCTCTCTCCTCCACAGGGCCTGCATGACGATGAGGGTGGAGGCGAGGACGATGAAGAGGACGACGAAGAAGAGGAGGAGGAGGAGGACGAGGAGCAGGGTGGTGGTGGTGGGGCCCCCCTGGGTTGGGTGTGTGCTGCGCACTCTGATGAGTTCAGTGGTAGCAACCGCTCGGGTGCTGTGGTGGGTGGTGGTGTGGGGGGCGAGGAGATGGGGGAGGAGGATGGGAAGAGGAGAGGGGGGGCGGCGCAGGGGGAGGAGTGCAGGGACAAGGCGATGTACAAGTCGTACCGCATCCCCTCGGACATTGACAGCCAGATATCGCTGCCTCGCTCGTATACTCTTCCAAGGGAGTTCAAGTACTATCGCAGGCCAAAGTCACGGAAGCAGATCCGGTCAGAGCATTTTGTTGCATCAACGAACTCAAGTGATGGTAAGCTGCTCATTTCCTTGAGATATCTCCTTTCTTGATTGCTTGTAGAAATTGCTCAGTGGTTGACACATTCATTTCAGTTTTCCCTACAATAAATCTCTATTCTCTCAATATGAACTTACATATTTCATTCTTTCTGGATGATGTTGAAGCTTTGTCTTTAACCAAAGACATAGAACACAACTGCTCCCTTCTACCACCTTTGGAAGGGGCTTCCAAAGCCCAGAATTGACGATAAAGCCATCTTTGGCAAAAACATACACCCAGTCCTCGAATAACGCTGACTCAATTAGTGTTGTTTCGCATTAACGCTGTCAAAAAATGAATACCATTTTGTTGTTATTAACGCTCTCGCTCCGCATTAGCGCTCTACATAACTACCGCTGCATTTGAAAATTTCACCGCGATCGCTATACGGGAGGAACCTATTAGAAGCTGAAGTCGTTAGATCCGTATTGTACCACGTTTAACCACTTACGAATGTTTAAAATTACAAAATATTTGGGCAAATCTAATAAAAACGTCTGTTAAGTGAGCAAAATGAAAAGTTAGTATTCCTGTTATTTATTCATTCGCGTTTTCGTTTTTATTGCATGTATTACTGAACGACTTTATTTCCTTTCAGCTACGCCCTTCTTACCGCAGTCTATCCGATAGTTTTGTTAGTTACAAAATTAAATGTTTAATAATCCATTTTATTTCAAATATTAAGGTCATGAGTGGTAAGCCACAGTCAGATAAGAAAAAAAGGAAAAGCTTAACCCTTAAAGTGAAATTGGATGTTTTACGACGACTAGATGCTGGGCAGCGACAACACTAAGTCTGCAGGGCGCTATCTCTGGCTGGTTTCACAGTAAGGACTGTCATCATAGATGCAGAAAAAATTAAAGAATATGGAAAGACTGCAACTTCTACCTTAACTTCTGTGGGGATAGAAACAAGGAACAGATCAAAGACTATGGTGTAAATGGAGAGGTTATTAAGTATTTGGATGGAGGACTTAATTCAAAAGCGTATCCCAGTGAGTTTGCTGATGATCCAAGCAAAGGCAAAAAGTCTATTTGCGAATTTGGTTAAAGATCTCCTAGGAAGTTCTATTAGTTCTACTGTCGAAGCATTCGCTGCAAGTCGAGGATGGTTTGAACGCTTTAAAGCACGATATAACTTGCACAACATATCTATTCGTGGCGAGTCTGCCAATGCAGATGATAGTGCAGCAGCGGCTTATATCGATGAAATTGCTGCTATTATAGAAATGAATGGATACTCACCTCACCAAATTTTTAATGCCGATGAGACTGGGTTATTCTGGAAAAGAATGCCAGCCAGGACGTATATTTCTAAGCAGGAGAAACTAATGCCTCAAAGTTCCGAAGGATCGATTGACGTTATTGCTCGGTGGAAACGCTGCCGGAGACTTTAAGTTGAAGCCAATGATTGTATACCATTCCGAAAACCTGAGGGCTTTGAAAGGCTATCACAAGCAAATTCTACCTGTCCTTAGGATATTTAATAAAAAAGCCTGGGTAACAATTCCTGTGTTTGAGCAGAGGTTTACGTCTTACTTCTGCCCGGCAGTAAAAAATACTGTGCTCAGAAAAATTTAGACTCTAAAATTTTATTGATACTAGATAATGCTCCAGGCCATCCAAGAACCCTTTGCGATGTAAGTTCAGAAGTCAATGTCATTTTTTTGCCTCCAAAAACAACTGCTATTCTGCAGCCCATTGACCAAGGCGTTATTTCAACATTTTATGCATATTATCTAAGGGAAACGTAATCTCAAGCTGTGAAGGCTACAGAAGGTGAGAATGGCATGGACTTGAAAGAATTCTGGAGAAGCTACAAAGCCACCATGCAATAGAAAACATTGCTGAATCATGGGATGAAATCGGCCAAAAAACTATGAACATGGTGTGGAAAAACCTTTGGAGTGATTGTGTGCCCGTTTTCAAGGTTTTGACTTATCACACAAAGCCGTCGATGAAACAGTTAACCTCGCACAAAAAGTAGGTTTAGAAGAAATCGAGCAACGTGATATTCATGAGTTAATTGAAGCACAAAGGGAAGAACTCACGGAAATGCAACAATATGAGGAAATAGAGGAAATTAGTCATGGTCATAATGACGCTAAAATGAATTCACAATGTTTAACGTCATTTGATATCATTGAAATATTAAAACACATCGATAGTGCTTGTGCTTTGATGGTAGAAAAACACCCTGATGAGGAAAGAAGTTCGAAGGTTGCGAGAGGGATAAACTGTGCTGTTATTTGCTATAGAGAACTGCTTCAAGAAAAAATAAAACAAAAAAACAGCTCCCCTTGTATACTTTTTTCGCCAAACCTTCAGGGGTCAACCTTTCTTAAACTAAAGAGAGTTCTCAGAGAACGGATGAGGATGATTAACACTAGGGATGGGTCGGTTCGGTTCTTCGGTTCTCGGTTCCACCGGTTCTTGAGCTTAGAACCGGAACCGAAGCCAAAAATAATCGGTACCGAAAAAATTGGCGCGATAACCACTTTGAAACCTGCCCACACTCTGAAAGTGGAGGCTTCACATTAAAACCTGGTGAAATACTTAGATGCTTCAAAGTTGCCGTGAATTATTCTAATTCAGTCGTTAAAATGACTATATGATTTATTTTATTACATCCAATTCTAGTAAGTGATGAAATACCGCCGTAATAAGGATATTCTGATTGATAGGTATGTGTTACGTCCACCTCCTTTGGAGGTGCGAGTCCTCATGTCATTTTCGTAAATCATATCATAATATAGTGTATAAGTTTTAGAAGATTTCATTCATGCTTTGGACATTGCTTTCGTTAAGTCAGCAAATTATTCGTCATTTGTACAATATAGTATTAACTTTGCACATGCAAGAGAACGCTGTCTACTTCGCCGGGCAGTAAATAGCAGACGACAATCGACTATTTGAAAAATGGACAGCGCAAAGATAGCCGGAAATGAAAGGCACCCGCAATATGCGGTCAATTACAACTACATTGTTTTATCAAGTTTCTTCTTCCCTTGATGCAAGGGTCGTGTTCAGCCAAGTAACAATCAACCGTTTGCCGTTCACCATTCTGCTTTCTTGATTACTCAACTATAAATGGGCGATCATTACGAAAACATTGGGTTAACTGATCATTTTTAACTTTAAAAAATTTTTGTGCATTAAAACGTGAAGAAAAATGCACGTGTCGGATATAAAAGCTGGTATTGGTATTTTCTTCCATTGAGAGAGTGTAACTAAGTATTTGCAGCAACATGCGAATTTAAATATTTAATTTTGTGAGAAATATGTTGGTAATGACAAAACCGTGGTCGGAAGTACGCACTCGATTTATCTTACATGGATCATACTTAACAAACGTATCGCCGTTAAATAAAATCACGGCATTGGAGATACCGGAAAGATTCCGAAACAAAATACGAAAGCAGAATCTTTTGAAACGACGGAAATGGTACACGTAAATTTATATCAATGCATGTCACACAGATGGTCTAACTGAGCTGTAAGCCAATGGTGAAAAAATCAACCACGCAAGGTAGTGCCAAGTTACCATCAAGAGCCATGGCATACGAATCAGCACTGTTAGCACTACGTATGTGCCCAGATGAATGCTTCCTTAGTCGCATGTCGATAAATAAAGTGCTATCGAAATACGGCATACCTATCGATATTATATCATACTTATCGATATTATATCATACCTATCGATATTGTAAAAATATCGATACCTGGTGAAATTACGACTTAATTTACTCACGCGGTTGAATCCTTCGCAATGTCTTCCGAAGAGTGGGAATACTTCACGGTTGATGCAGCAAATGAAAATTTCGCAAAGTGTAATATTTGTCATTCCCTGATTTCCAGGGGTGCATGTAAATCCACTTCTAACCTGAAAAAGCATGCGGAAAAGAAGCATAAAATAAATTTTCGCGGGAAGAGTCCAATCGTGTCTCCTAAGAGACGGAATACTTCAGTAACTACGATGAAAATGTTTGTGACCACCCATCCTAAGGCGAGTGCCATCAGTTAGGAAGAATTGAGTGAAGATGAAGGGGATCTTTCAACTGGTAAAGTTGCAACTACGGCTGAAACACTTCCACTTGAAATAGCTCCAGTCTCTAGCCTTGAAGTCCATTGTACCAGCAGCTCTCTTGAAAGTCTGTCTTTACCAACTGCTTCCACATCGGCTGCTATTTATCCTAAATACATCAAACCTGGGCCTAAGTCAACATCATACCACCAGCCCACTTTGCCACAGGTCTTCGAAAAAGTAAAAACATTTAAACACCAAGATCAACGAGCTCTAGCAATTACACGATTAATTGCAGAAATGATATGCTTGGATTTGCAGCCATTTAGTCTAGTGGAAAACATAGGCTTCAGGAGGTTACTTACTCACTTAGAACCTCGTTACACAATCCCTTCCAGAAAAACTATTTCAAATAAAATTATTCCAGAGATTTATGAAACAACAGTGATGAATTTGAGAGCAAAATTGGAAGATGTTAAATTTGTAGCTGTGACTACGGATTTGTGGACATCTGGGAGTAACAGTGATTACTTAGCTGTGACAGTTCACTTTTATGAAGATTCAGATCTAGGTTTCCATCTTCAACATAAGAGCTTGGAGGTTATTCCATTTGTGGAAATCAGCCATTCAGCAAATAACCTCCTAGCCTTTTTAAGCCAGGTGCTAAGTGATTGGGGACTCTATAGTAAAACTGTTGCTGTGGTGAGAGATAATGGGAGGAATATAACCGCTGCTTTGAATAAATCTAAGTTCCACCACATATCTTGTATGGCCCACACCCTGCAATTAGTTATTAAGGATGGTTTTATGGATAATCCTAAAGTCACCAATGTTATTCAAAAGTGCAGAAAAATAGTAGGAAGTTTTAAACATTCTGTGAAAAATACTAAAATGTTGCGGCAATGTCAGAGACAGCTGGGACTACCAGAGCATCGCATGATACAGGATGAGCCCACACGATGGAACAGTTCTTTCTATATGTTAAAATGAATGCATGAACAGAAAAATGCTATTGTGCTAATCACAAATTCATGTGACATCAGGCTGGCTTCTGAATTAACTACGGATGAATGGAGGACAATTGAAGTGGCAGTAGAAATGTTAGAAATATTTGAAACGGCCACATTGCAACTTAGCAAAGAAACATCATCTGTTTCAGAGGTAATTTATTTAGTTAATAATTTAAAAATGTTGATAAATGATTTAAAGAAATACAATTTGTAAACTGCCAAAAGATGAAATCATTTTACAAAAGGGTTGTACTGATTGCCATATGTTCTGACTGAAGGTGTATTTTTTTTAGGTAATCCCTCTATTGAACTTAATTACACACCATTTGGAAGCTCCTGCCCCTAAGGGCTCTGGTATGCAGGGGTTGAAAAATGACCTCCTATCCTCCATTAAGCTCAGATTCATCAATGTAGAGAATGATGACATCTTATCCATGGCCACCCTTCTGGATCCTAGATTCAAGACTACACCATTTAAAAATATGGAATCTTTAACCTCGGCTAGACAAAATCTTTTGGATCAAATGACCAATTTTTCTTGTCAGGGCCCTGCCAATGAGGAATGTAGAGTAACACCACCTGTTCCATCTACGTCACATAATATCTGGGTGAAATATAAAAATGCTTTTTCGATTCCTTTGGAAGGACCTTCACAAGACAATATCAGTGCTGAAGATGAGCTAAATTTGTACCTCTCAGAGAGAACCATTAGTCCTGCTAGCGACGCAGTCATTATCAGTCAGTACTGGTTCTCTACTAACTTCAAGAGACTGACATGCTTAGTAATGAAGTATCTCTGTGTTCCTCCTGCTACTGTTTTTAGTGAGAGGCTGTTTAGTACAGCTGGCAATATATGTGACAAAAAAAGAAACAGACTTGATCCAGAAATAGTGAAAATGCTGGTGTTTTTGAACAAAAATTTGAAATGAGTGCCACTTTTCTCACATTATTCAAGTATGCATTTATTAATTTGTGCAATATTTAAGCAAAAGATTTATTTAATGGAGTTTAGTCCCTTAATATTATGAGGTGTTTTTATTTTTGTGTACAGGAGAAGTTAATGGCAACGAGTACAGAACCAAAAGTGCTTGAGTTCTATAAATATTTTCACATAAAGGTTAAAAATGGATTAAAATTACATAAACAGAATAATATAATGAAGTATTCTTTTTCAAGCAGCATGTCTTTGAAAATGATTATTTATTATCTTATCTTACCATTGAGTAATGCAAAGTAAGTGGTAAATTAAGAACCGGAACCGAGAATCGGAACCGAGAACCGAAGTTAAGAACCGAACCGGAACCGAAAAAAAGTGGAACCGACCCATCCCTAATTAACACCTTAGCTTCAGAGTTTAGCTCATTATCTGACTATGTTTTAATTGTTTTGCAGCATATTGTGATTCCATTTATATGAAGTAAAGAGTATTTTCTTTCTTTAAAACAAAATGTTAGTTCAGTTTCGAATATTATTCATGAATCGAAGTTTCTATCGAATTGAAATGCGATTTAGATATGCACGGTTTCCATTCTGGGTTATTTTCGTATGCTTTCTAGTAGCCTTTCCTTTTTTATTTCTCTCGCATATCAACCAATATTATTATCCTTTTAGAACTACAGATTGTATTTATAATGTGCCACTTTTCTAGTGAAGCTGCCTAGAGTTTTAAAAATATGTAGCCCTCTAATGTACGATGTTTTCTTATCTCGTGCAATACAATAATTTCAAAAGATTGTGACTAAATTTGATTTATTATTGTGTTTTTGTTGAATTTTAAATAAATTTTTCCATAAAATTCCTACGCTACAGCATTCAAATATATAGAGTAAGGAAAGCGCGCGCTGTTATCTGCCAGGTAACTTTCATCTTTTGAGCGAACATTCATAACTGTGAGGAATGGATGGAACACTATCCTAAGTGCTGCATTTTTGTTGTAATTACTGGCAAAAGTTACCTCAAAGTGTACATTTACTGAAATTTCCTCTAAATGTGGGGATTATGGTTGCCTTTCTTATTAGATTTTAATGTGAATGTAATAACAATAGCTTTTAAAGGAAATAGCCTATAACAAAAAGGTTCCTTTGTTTCACAGCATAAGTTACATTCTTGTATTAGCATGAAGATAATCCCACAAAAGATGGGGTTATTTTTCCTCAAAAGTAGTGCTATTATTCTGGGAAAGCAGTGTTATTTTTTATCTTACCGCTCTAAACACCTAACACTGTTCAGAACAAATTTATTGAAAATATTGTCCTTAAAAAAAGGGATAGCAGAGACATAATGGTCAATTATTTAAAAAAAAGTATAGGATTTTAAGTACCCTGACGAATTAGCATTCCTGATGGTGAAGTTACAGGTGCATTCTGGAACTAGGTAATAGTACAAATAACAGACTATGATACATTAAGGCCCGGTTTCACCAACGACAATCCACGCCTGATCATTGATCAACCCTCGAGTTAATCAGTGATTACGTTGATTGGGTTTCACCAACGACAATCAGCGATGATCGGAGATCAAAATCGTCGGTCAAGTTGATCATAGATATTGGGCGATCATATCCACAATCAACCATTATGACGGAAATCTTGTATTCATCTCACACATAAATAGAAGAAATACCTGACTATTTGAACTTGAGAGCCAACCATAGGCCATTTAGAGCAAACCTGTACGATGTGTGTGAAGAAAATCAATATATTTAATACAAGTTAAGAATTATTTTAATCAAACCTACAGTTCATTTCGGTCTAGTATGGATTGGTTGCATAGGCCAAGAAATAGAAATATCTCAGAGTCACAACTCAACCAGCTTTTAATGGTGGTATTATATTATGTAATGAGAAGTATTAAGGTAAATTGCACCACGTTTATGCACGATGCATTTAAATTTCGCGGGTTCTCAACATGAGAATCACGAAAATCGCAACCGTCGCACCCTCATAATTATGCCGCGATGGCGGCTGTTGTGAAGCTTGTGGTCTTTTTTGGAGAAGTATTTACATACTGGATAGATTTTGTGGTATTATTACAATTGCAGAGGAGTGGAGAAGTATTTGTCATTATGATATTGAGATTTTATTTTAATTTATGAATATACACGACAAGAGTTTAAAGTGAGTACCTAAGTTATTTGATACCTCGATTGAATTTTAGTTACTTTTTTCGATCTTAGCTAGTGAGATGACTCTAAGGAAGTAGTTTTGAGTGTAATAAATGGCTTACGTTCTTATTGTTTACACCAAGTGTAACGTTTATCGAAATATAAAACCTTTGTGTGTTCAACAAGTGTAGTCTTTGCATATAGTTTGTGTAATTTTTGTGCCTTGGATGTAATAACCAACTTGACAATCGTTTATTTAACTCATGTTGTGTATGTTTGTGATGCTTTAGTATAAATTACTTGAAGAGTTATTATATTATTCCGTCACACTATGCAGAGTGACTGCTGTCTAAAATGGTAAAGTGTGGTGTAAAATTTATGGGATAAGTTTATCACGATCTGATCGAGAGGTAGTAATGATAAAAACATAGACATATATGTTGCACAAGTTAAAGTGTTAAGTTATCTAGCAAAATTCTATCCAGTAAAAACTACAGAAGTGTACATGTAGTTAAATCTCATAAACAAAACTGGATCCCCAGAGCTATAATAAACTCCACGCAACTGCGCTTTCGGGGGCACCGTAAAAGGTCATCTGCTCGATAATTAAGTGCAATATAGCTGGCGCATTTGCGCTTAAATGTCAATTACAGTCCTAAGTTTTATCTCATTACCAAAAAAGTGTGCTCCCTCAAACCAAATTTAAATTATTGACAATTTTAGCGTTTTTCGTAGAAATTTTCAAAACTTTAAGGCAAAGTAGCGAGCAGAAGTTATTATCCAATTTGGAAAAAAAATCATATCTGTAATATCCATCCGGATACGCAACTTTTGCCGGGTTACGATTCGCTCCTAGAAAAAAGTGGCAAAACGAGGCACCATAGTGGGCACCCTTGCCACCCTCCCCGGCCTATCGTGGCCCATCCAGATTCTCCATTGGCTACCCTAACCTGCGCAGTCTGATTTATATACAAATTCCGAATGAGACGCCTGTCCCTCCAATCTACCCCTAATTTCTTCAACACTCCCATTAATTTCGTCCATTCCACCCGATCAAACCCCTTCTCGAAATCTACGAAGCATGCAAAAATATCCTGCCCATACTCTAGATATCTTTCTACTAGCGTCCTCATCACTGCTATAGCGTCTCGCATTCCCGTCCCTCTCCTACACCCTAACTGATCGTCACCCAGGTATTCATTTGCCTTCTTCTCTAGCCTTCTGATTATAATTCTCAAAACTACTTTGGCTGCATGGGATATTAAGCTTATTGTCCTATAATCTTTGCATGTTTTTTCCTTGCTTTTCTTTGGTATAGGAATTATTACTGTCTTCGTGAAGTCTTCAGGCCACACTCCATCCTCATAAATCCTAAGAATAGGCTCAAAAAGTTTTCCTCTACCGTTCTTCCCCATGCTCTTTAGAAACTCTGCAGGTATGTCATCTGGTCCCACCGCCTTATTCCTTTTCATGTCTCGTAGAGCTCTTTCGATTTCGCTATCTAGGATACTTGGTCCGATGCCATCTCTGTCGATATTGTCTTCCCTTTCTATATCTAACCTATTGGGTCTTATTTCTTTACCATACAGCTCTTCAGCGTACTCCTTACACCTCTCCTGGATCTCTTTCGGTTCTACGATCACCTTTCCCATCTTGTCTGTTATTGTTGTAATTCCCCTTCCCTTATTACCACCCATCAGTTCCTTTACTTTCCATTATAATGCATCTGCTCTTCCCTCTTTTTGGTATTTCTCTAACACATTGATCTGTTCTCTCCACCACGCCTCTCTTGCTGTCTTTGTTTCTCTTCTAAGCCTGTTATTAAATTCTCGGTATTTTCTCTGACCTAGCTCTGAGCTAACGCTCTTCCATTTCCTTCTCTCCTACATCTCCCTGATCATCTCCTTCGTGATCCACGGTTTTCTAATTTTAGTTGCACTGACTACGTCTACCGTTGCTTTCGCCACTTCTACAATTCCATTTTTCAAACTTCCCCATTCATCTTCTACTGATCTAACTCCATGATCCTCACCCATTATCTCATCAACCTTCTCTCGATACTTCTTCTTCATTGCCCCAGTTAATGCCTCCGTATTCCACCTTTGTACCCTCCTTCCCATTCTTATCTTTTTCAGTTTTACCCGACATTTCATGATTAATAAGTTTTGTCTGCATCAGCTCCTGGTTAAGTATGCGAGTTTTTAACACTATTCCTGTATCTGTGACGTACCATTATATAATCTATCTGGAACCTATCTGTCTCTCCCGGCTTCTTCCAAGTGTACCTACGTCGAGGATGATGTCTGAACCATGTATTTGTAATTACTAGGTTATTTCTGCAGCAAAACTCCACAGCTTTCTCGCCCCAGTTGTTTCTCCTTCCTAGCCAGTAATCGCCCACCTCCCGCCCATCTCTTCCTTTGCCCACCACTGCGTTCCAATCCCCCATTACTACCAAGTGCTTACTCCCCTGTATCCTACCAATTATTTCCTCTAGCTGTTCGTAAACCCCATCTATATCCTCCTCTTTATGATTAGAGGTAGGCATATAATCCTACATTTTAACTAAATTCATTGGTTCTGCCTTTAGTTCCACGACTATTATCCTATCACTCACCTCTTCTGCATACACTGCTTTTCTACCAAGTTTCCTATTCATTACGAATGCAACCCCATGCTGACTTTCATTCCCTCCACTATAAATTACTCTGTAGTCATCGCTCCAGTAATCCCCGTCATCCTTCCATCTTACGTCACCCAGACCCATGATGTCTACACCCACCCTCTCCATTTCTTGCTTTATATTCTCTAGCTTCCCCGCCCTCAGCATAGTCCTAACATTCCACGTGCCTATTCTGATAGTTTCGTTCCTCTTCTTTACTTTCTTTTCCTCTGCTGCTACTACGTCTGAGCAAGGATTTCGTGTGATGATGACCGCAGGGGCTTTGCTCCCACTGCTGCCGGGCACGACACCCGGCCATTTGAGAACTGTCTATAATTTCAAGGTTTTTGTTTTAATTGAGATTGTATTTCGTGGCCTTTCTCAATAGTGTTTTTTATGTGACACCATCACTTCTTTGGCCACCCCACTGGGGTCAGACGCCTTTTGTAGCCACCTCACTGAGGTACAGACGCTGCGCAGACTACCATTCATCTGTCTCCTAACCTTTGACCAATCTGGCATGGGTGACCCTACCAGGAGCAATGCTCCCGCCAGTGCAGCTCTAGTGGTCATCGGAGCATGCAAGCCCTTCAACCACAACAAGGTTGTAGTCCAAGAGAAGAGGTTGTAGGTCTACAGAAACTTTATTATGATGAAAAATTAATGATATTATAAAAGTATTTCATAAATTCTTAGAATAATCATTGAATTTATGAGCAAAGTTGCTGGTCTATTTCTGACGGATACCTGAGGTCGCCCGGAAAAATAATTATGACACCTAAGCATTGCGGGTTGCGTAAGGTCTTTACTGAGTTGCCATATGCCTCTAAAATCATAACAGCATCACCATGATAAAAGATTAATTAATTAATGTCAAACTTTTTGGTAATTACTCTGTATTTAGTTGGTATTTTTACTTATATGACTTATAATAGCAAATGAACACCTGTTTTTCTCCGTTATTATGGACCATTAGCTACGGCTGAGTAGCAGCTCTTTTCATGCTCTCGCAAATAGCTCCCCTTCTCCCTTTTGAGTGCCGATATTCGGCGAAAAGTGAGGAGGGGCATATGCGGACATACATGGTACGTCGTTTTCATTGTTTCAATGTTGCCAGCTGGGATCAAACCCCAGCCGCCGCATGAGGATAACTGGCTCAGCACCTCAACCCACTGGGCTATTACCTCTGTTGAGAGAGGTGTGTACTGTAAAGGATTTATCCGGAAGAAGATTCTTTAATAGTGTTTTTTTTTCTTGAACCCAGGTCTATGTGAAAGATAGCCGTGACACTCTTCCCACATTCTCTCAATAGTTTCAGAAACTAATTGCCTTGTTTGAATCCCGAACATAAGTCACGCGATGCCTCCTTGCAAAACTGCAATTCCAATTTTTATGAAACTGACATCATCATTTAGCTTGTTTTATCCCACGTTAAGCGATTACAAGAAAAATTAAAAAAAATTGTTATACAATTTTGTTTCTTGGTTTAAACCGGACACAATACACATTCTTGGAAAAAAAATCGCGCTTGGTACCTCCAAAAGGCCATCCCAAAAGAGGAAGCTTGCCGATCTTATGCTGATCTATGCAGACATTCCAAATTCCTCATTCGCCGTGACTACGAAAACTACGCGCAGACTGTCTCTTCTGCTATCTCCTCCAGCCCCAAAAAATTCTGGTCCTTTATCAATCAATGCCGAAATTGTCCTCAAATTCCTGAAGCAGTCTCCTATGGTGCCAAAAATGCCACGGGATCGGCGAGACCTAACCTCTTTCTAAAATTCTTTTCCGATTGCCTACAGCCTACTTCCAACCATAAAATTACCCCTGTCCATTCCCTCCTTCCTAATTCAAATCATTGCCTATCCCACGTACAGACTCTCTCTAAATTCAGTAAATAAACAAGTTATACCTTGCCCTAAGTTAACACTGCCCACAGTCTCGTATACTAGCGAGCGAGAACGCCAGATGAAACAGTTGAATGCCGGGATGGGCCATGCATCATCGCGGGAAATTCAAAAATATTGTTCGACAAATGTCCGTAAGTCCGAATTTTGTGTCCGAAAGTCAAGTAAAAGGTATCAATTTGGAGCATACGAAAGTGCAAATTGTACGAAAGTCGAGGACCGCCTGTATATCTCCGCCAGCGGAAATAATTCCACAGGAAAATCTTGATTCCGTTCGAAGACCCACACAAATGGAATTCTTGCCAAATTTATGAGAAATCTAAACGTCTGCACATGTGCGATGGCATTTCCTGTAATTATTACGAAAACCATTCGGCTGGCAACCTAAATGGATATTTGGGTATTGTTATATAATTGATAATCTTCTCCCAATAATCTTAACCCTCCTCATTTTAATGTTTGCATAAATGTTTTTAAAGGAGCTGAAATACATTTTGTGGTCACAGCGTGTTGAAATCACAGCCCTCGGGTTCGGAGTCGACAGGGCCACTGTACAGGGGCAACTCAAGCTAATTATAATTCGTGTATTGTCCAACAACAATATCCTTGGAGACATCCAACAATTCAGCTCATGAAGCGGGTGCTTATTTCAAAACTGAATTGCTATGGAACGCTGCTATTTTTGACATAGCAGATGTTAGGAGAGAAACTTTAGATAAAAACACAATGAAAAACATTTTGCAGTCAGAACTAATCCCGAAACAGCCATATGTCTTTCCTTTGAGCAAAGGCAAAAGTTTAAGAAGATTGCAAGAAAAATGGGTTATCGATCGTACATCGGGGTTTCATTTCCTGGCCCACGTCAAAAAATCAGGTTGCTTCTCTATAATGGCTGATGGAACAATGGATGTTTCAGGAACATTTATTTGCTAACAAGGAGACATCGCGTAAGTGATGTTCGGGATCCAAGCGAGGCAATTATTTTCTGAAACTTTAGAGAAAATGCGGGAAAAGTGTCACGGCTTTCTTCCACATAGGCCCGGGTTCGAGAGAAAAACGCTATTAAAGAATCCTCCTCGGTATAAATCCTTTACAGTTCACTCCTCTCTCAACAGAGGTCGTAGCCCAGTGGGTTGAGGCGCTGAGCCGTATATCCTCATATGGTAGCTGGGGTTTGATCCCAGGTTTCGGAAATATTTTTCTTTCAAATATTTTACGGAATTACTGTAAATTTCCCAATCCCATACATTTACGGCAGTAGCAACAATTTTTTTTTATTTTCAGCCTATTTGCTGGATTTTCAATCAATGCTCTTGGGAGACTTTCGAAGTTAATTAAGTATAAGTATGTAAGTAGATATGATAGATAATAAAACTGTCATCCGAGAAGATTTTGTATGATATGTTCCAATATACAGTCAGAGGTCAGAGAATGGAGCAAAAGCTATTTTTTTCAATGCCGTAGTCTGGGCATAGATATGAACGAGTGTGTAGAGCAAGGCTATGATGGTGTTTCAACTATGGCTGGCCACTTAAGTGGGATTCAAACTAGGATTAAAGGAAAATTCCCCAATGCTAGGTTTTACCACTGTGCTAGCCACAGACTCAATCTTGCGTTGATCGAAACATTTTGAAGCAGTTCTGTAAGAAATTGCCTTGGTACAATAAAAGAAATAACCTTATTCAGAAATAATGCAAATGCTGGCAATGTTTTAAAAAATAAAATCAGCATTTATGTATGTACCAGAAACCAAGAGAAGAAGGGTGACTTGTCTATGTGATTCATAGAGACACATCACTGTATATATTGACTTTAGTTGAGAGTGGCTTGAAAGCCACTGAAAATCCCAATGTCAGTTTCAAATGTTATGGCTACAATAGAAAAGAGTGGTTTTATAGTTAGTTTATTTGTGCGTCAACAACTATTTGGCCTCACTCTGCCACTGTCAATTGCCAGGCCAAGGACGCGTAGTCGTTCGCTGGACTGCCGGAAGCGCCAATGCTCGGCACGAAGGCCTCTGGTAAAAAGTGCTGGACATCTTTGCTTTACACGACTACAGTATTTGTATTAAACTTGCGTACCAACTTGAGGAGTATCGGCATTGAAAGATGAAATATGCAGCTAGAACTTCTATCAAAGCTCATTTTCGTATCACTTCTCATAGCCGAGTAGCATTTCCGCGAAATGATCGATTTTAGGCAAGGTAACTAATTTTTTCTCCGATGTGGTTGATATAAAGTACGCACGAGTATGTATCAAACCCTATGAAATAAGTTCTAGCAACATCCTTCCTGTGCGAAACTGTGAAAACAGAATTTCTTTATCTATCAGCATGGCGATGTAAAAGTCAACGGTCTAAAAATGGATTTCCTGGTGTGGAATCCACTTCCAAAAGTGAATGATGCTTCCTATAAAAGGAAGTAAAAACAGATTAGAGTTCCGGTTCTCTCTTCGCATTCGCCGATGCACTACGTTATTTATTCCATTGATGTGACGATGCGTTTCAAAGCTCTCTCGGGCGCTACGCAACATAATTTCAGGTTGTGGAAAAATCATGAAGGAGTGCGAAGTCAACCTCACAGCTACCACCGGGGTAAGGTTACAATTTGAATCGACCGAAATAACGGCTCCCTCGTTCGATCATCGGCCGTATTAACCTAGTGTTGGCTGCCAAGTCCGCTGAAAGGAGGCCCAACCCCTCCCCCACTAGTGAAAGCCACCTGGGTAAAAGCGAAACTGGGTGAGGGTAGATAAGGTGAAGGAGTGATCCTCTCGGGTTACACCCTTCTCTTTCTCGCTGAATGAGTCCCTCGCAGATGAATGTCGTCGCGCCTAGGAATAAGGAACGAAGAACTTTTTTCTTTAAGGGTCTTCTGGGAAAAACCGGTTTAGACGCGCCAATTGTTCAGATCCGACTGAGGTATCACCCTAAAATCTGACAGCTTTAATGTTTCCGGCTGAGTGATTGAGAGGGATAGCTGGATGGAAGGACTGCTCGTCAGGCAATTTCCAAATACCCTGGAAAGGATATTTTACCATTCATCACGATAACCCGAATCGAGCCACGTATTGCTGGTAATAATCATTTGTCATCACAAAACGAATGAGTGAACGGAATAATGCATCGATTTGATGCGAAGGTAGCTTGACACACGGAAGTCGATTTCCATTGAAACGATTTTTTTTTAAATTTATGACGCAGGTAAACAATAAACATTGCAAATTGATATATCCAGATAATATTGTTAAAATTCGTCACGGCAAAGAGGGGTAGTACCAATCCGCGAGTTGCTGCACGCCGCACCACCAGCTGCAACGGCAAAATAACTTATCCGGTTGTGCCAAATTTGAAATTGCCGAAAATAGGAATAATAAAACTCCGACAAATAAGTTGTGTTCAACTGACAATGAGTGCACCCTGTGGGCATGAATACACATTTAAATATGCTTTCATGAATTATAACTTCGTAAATCATGCAAGTACATCACGAGAGTACATATCTTAATCTAAGGAAACAAAAAAAGCTTCATCGCCATGTTTTTGAAAGATACTCGTTCATACGAAATTTGATATTACGAAGTGCCGATTTTTCCAGTCCCGTCAACTTCTTAATTTCGAGTTTCTACTGTAGTTCCTAAAAACCTGCCAACCTTAAAAATGCAGTTTTTTTAAATCATCAGTTTGGTAAATTATTACCTAAGATATGCCCTGATGAAATGATAAATACATATGTTTTTGTGGAAAAAGTTTTTAATTTTAAAGGTAGGCTTACTTGAGCTTTAGAGACGAAAAAAGTAACTAGTGTGAACATTTTACAATGTACCAAAAAAACTAAATTAGGGAACACTATTGTCGCATTTTCAATCATAGGGAATAACGGACCAATCACATTCATCACAGAACCAAACCAGCCTACCACATAATACCTATATGACGCGGCTTGTATGCGTTGAACTTCTGTTCTGGGGCCGGGGAAATTCACTGCTTCATAGCAAGGTAAGGAGTAAAATTTACCAGTGAGAAGAGATAGGAATGGGCACTGAAAATAAATACCAAACACTGAGAATTTAAAGAATAGATTTGTAACATATCGGCACCGAACGGGAAAGGCTGATTTGTTTCAAGTTACGCTATGCTATACTTAGCCCCCTCCCCACGAAACAAATTTCAGGCTACGTGCCTGGTTGGAGGTGTGCAGTTGAGTGTGCCTCAAGGTAGTTTTAACAGTATATCCCTTTGTATTCATAAAATTCAACGAATTAGACCTCATTATAAAGTAAAATATCCAGCTTCTTTTTAATGTTCTCTAAATACCAGCCACTTGTTGCGTTACTTTTTGAGATATCTGCCAGAAAGTAGATGTTTTCAATGAGGTGCTTCTGTTGGGCGTTCCAGAGAGATATTATGTACAAATGAGCAGGTTCTCATGTGCAGACGATGTGAGAAATGTATTGTTGTGTAGTTGTATGTTTCTTGTTTTGTTGTTAGTTGTATGTATGTTGTGTCAGTCATTTTTTAAAATAAATAAAAAGTACATGGAATATTTTTTGTTGAAACACAAAAATAACTTGTTGAAGCATTTTCAGCATACATACATGTGGTGAAACAAATAGTTCAAGTTGAAGCCTCAGATATATGCATATGTATTTATAGTGAAGTACTGGAAAGTTCAGCCGTAAAAATAAAGTTTTAGCATAATTAATATTACTTTATTAACTTCATGCTTCTTACAGCTGCTTACATTTTAAAATCATACATATTTGCATATGGTCACCATTATGGCAGGAGAAAAATCTGCCTTATAAACAAACTGTGGTTCTCTGCCGCACAGCTTTTAGAGATTTGATTGACAAGCATGCTCGTGTCATTGGCAGGTGACGTCGACTCGGGTGACGAGCAGGAATCCAGCGGAGGTGGGGGGCAGGCGATGATGCACCACGTGCACCACCAGATTCAACACCAAGGGCACCACCACCACCATCACCACCACCATCATCACCATCACCACCCGTCTGCACCCAGCACCACCGTCCTGTGCACTTCGGGCAGCAGTGCCGACGGTAACAACGGGATGAGCACCATCGGTGCCGCCAGCAGTGAAGTGGTGCTGCCACACGGACACCACATGCACCACCACCACCACCATCCCACAGCACAGCAGCCGAGCACCAGTGTGCAGCAGGGTGGCCGGGCAATGCGACCGAGGCCACACCAGAGCGCAGCCAGGGGCGCAGTGAGAAACCTCCACGAGACGAAACTCTGAGACGTGTGTGGGGGTGAGTCCTCCTCTGGAGGGAAGCCCTGCTGTCAGCCAACACTCGAGTGGTGCCGAGATGACAACCCGTGATATAATCTACTGCACCAGTGACTCTCCTGTTCTTGTTTGTGTTCTGGTGCTCCTCCACCCTGCACTGGGAAGTATAACTATGATGAAATGAAGAGAGATTGTTCGTGATGTAGTAATATTTTTACTACTGTCCCCAGTTTCTCATAAGTCCGTCCACACAGTCCATAATTTCCACCCACTCCAGGTTGTGATCTCTTATGTATTTGTGCCTTTTACTTTTTCGACCATTTCATGATTTATGAGCCACTTTTCTCATTAAACTACTATTTTTTTTTCATTCGTGGTGAGAGGAGTTATGTTGAGCACTCAGTGGTCCAGCCAATAATGAGTTTCTCATCCACTCGTTTTGGTTTGCAAGTCTGTCGCTTGTTGGCATCATTCTTAAATTTCATTTGTAATTTGTGACTGTAAACTTGACTCTCGGAATAGCATTATGGATATTATATACTCTTGAATTATTGGGTAAGTGGAGAATGTTTGATAGTCCGTCTGGGCAGCAACTTCAGAATTATTGGTGAAATCGTACAAAGAGTGCATTGGTTCATTTATTGTGGTCAGTACTAGATATTTAGTAATTGAAAAATAATAGCTCTCTAAGTACGAATATATATCACAAAAGATATTTCACTGCCATATCTTCTGAATAGTTAACTTTTTTTATTTCACATCTTTTCCCCGAGGACTGACATTGTAGCTTCCCTCTCGTAGCTATGCAGCTTCATTGTCTCTTGTTTCCATCAACTAATATTTTTTTAGTAAACTGATTGCTCACATTCTTGCTGCAAAATTTCTAAACTTGGCCATTTCTATTGCCAAACATGTGGTGCAGGTATCATTGCACTACTCCTTTTTAAATATTTTTATTTTGGGATGTGGAATGCCTTTCTTCTCTTTTCCAAGCTACTCTTCACTGAGTAATTATATTTTTTTATTTTTTCTACATCTTTGAAAACAGAAAAAAACACACTTTAATATTTATTTTATCTGAAGTTTGGCTGACATTGTAGAGATAATCTATTCCAGGAAACTCGATCTACTGAATTTGAAAAAAATCTCCTCTACATTAATGAAGAGATCCACGCATATGTTAAATATTCAACGAATTATCTGCCTCTCGTTCAGTGTAAATCTTCTTGACATTATGCTTATCTCCTCTCCGTAGGTTATATTCTTCCTTGAATGTTTTGGCCATGGAGTGGGATGTAGAACTCTAGCGCATGTCAGCAGATTCTTCAGTTGAAAAAGTCTTTTTACAAGAGAAGTGTTTAGTTTTTCATAGAATGCTGTAGGAGAGATTGGTGGGATCATCCAGCCTACCTTTCTTGTGTATAGAGGAATGCCTTGAAATGAAAGCACTTCAGCTGCCTTCAGCGACTTCGTATGGTAAACCGTTGGAACTGATTCCCTTCTTTCACATATGTCAATAAGACATTCTATTTACGTATGGGCCGTGTGAAGGTCATTATTCCTGTTCTGTAGATCTAGGCTTAGTTCGGAGAGTTCTTGGAGAGCATCACACATTTGACCTAAGTCTAAAATGAACCCCACTGAAGTTCGTATTATAAAAACTTTTGCTGTCCATGTTTGTCCAGCACTGTTCTTTAAGATTTAGCCCTGACAAGGTCTCCGGCTAAGGAGGAGAAACTTAGACTTTTTAAAATCCTGACGTGAATTACCCAAAAGAAAAGTGCTGGATCCACTGCAGTTATTTTCCTATAAAGACCTTCATATATCCATTTATCCTTTTTACTCCCATTCTTCGTAGATTTTCTCTCAGCAAAATGGATTACCAGTGCTTCAAAATGTTGCCTCACAGCCAACACAGTTCTATCGCTAGAAGCAACCCATCTTGGAGAGAAAATTCTTTCAATTCTTAGAATCTCAAGTTCTAGTGTGCTTGCATATAACTGAAGGTCTCTTGCATTTTTCGTTGATGCAGGGTACAAAACATAAAGCTTGTTCATGAAATAAATGTCTATTTACTCCCGCAAATTCATTTACAGCATCATAGACTGACAGCTCCAATCTATCACTACAACAGTGCCACTCCACAATTGAAGGGAATTTGTCCTTTAACAGCTTAGAAACCCCACCACGAGAACCAAACACTACAGCTGCACCGTCATAAGTTAAGGATATGAAATTTTCCTTAAAATATTCTTCAGCAAAGCCTAGTGATTGAAGTCATGACGTCAAACTTCCATATATGCCAACGGCAGTAACACTTTCTAATTCTTCCAAATCAGTGAAGAGATTTACAGCCTCCTGTAGGTGTAATCAATCAATGTGGACATGTATTCTGTCTAGACCGATTTATGGCTCACTGTTGTTGATTCATCCTACATTTAATGACAGTTTTCTTCTTGTAGAAATAATGTTAGTCAGTGCAGCTGTCATTTCACTGTCAATATGATTAATTATGTTTATGCTAATATGCTAAACAAATTCCATAAAGTTACACCTGAGACAACAGAGTTTGACTCCTTTAGCGTTGTTTGCCATTTGAAAAGTGATTGTTTCTCTGGAGATGGCTTAAGTTCATACACAGCAGTAATTTATTTCTCAGGAACTTTTTAAGCCTAATGCATAACATTTAAAGCTTTACACATTTCTATGATAATCTCTTTTCCCATATTCTTTTTTTCATGCTCCCATTTGTTCTTGTCCATGAGCGAACGTCACTTTCGGGTGTAGTGGAAGGCACTGAAAGGCATTCTGGTGGCATGAATGTATTGTAAACATAACTTGCAGACTGTTATTTTGATCATTGTCGGCAGCATTGCATGGCACGAGTCGGAAATGTTGTTCATGAATTACCAGGAGGCTTTTACTGAAGATTGTAAGAACAATTTAGAAAGACATGCCAGTGTTGCTGTTAGATGAAGTTTCAATCATGTTTACAATTTTTTTATTTAATAACAACCACCGAAAACAGCTGTATATGGCCTTTAAACCGGGGTATTAACAATTAACAACAGACGAGCACACACAACCATGCCCTGGGAAGTGAAAAATCCTCCCCGGGTGGAATTCGAACTCGCGACTTTGGGGTTAGCTGGCAAAGACATTACCCTGCTGCCACCGAGGCCGGCAGAGAGTAATAAGAGATGAATATTTGTGTGTGTATTCATGCCTTTTGCTGTGTTGCAAGTCAAGTCACTTGCTGTAAATCATAATCCAAAAATGGATCAGAAAAGGGAAACCAGCTTCTATTTTATTGTCTGTTATTGTGCAAAAACTGCATTAGTACATTGCTTCCATTTGACATGTCCCTTTGCTGATCCTGTCCTCAGTGCTAGAACATTTCTCTTGAATTCCATAGTGATAATCGTTTTCAGCGTTTAATTGTGTCACTAGTGTCAATTCAGTAGGCATGTTTTTTCTATTAAAATCATTCAAGCTTGTTCTTCTCCTGGTTGGTTACTGGTCTGCTTTTGAGTTTGAGGACGGAAGCATTTCTCTATGGATGGCATTTTTCCTTCTCTCTTTGTGACAAGATTTTGTATTTAACTCTTCACGTGGATGTGTAGACTGTTCAATCCAAAGGGCCGTTGTCATCTTGCCTTGCTTAAGCATTCCTTCTCCTTGCTCTTCAGATAACTTCATTTGCTGTAATTAGATTAATTAGATGCATGCACGATGAGCCAAGATTCTAGCACTCTATTGTTTGGCCGTGCTGCCCAACATCACTAGTCTGCCCACTGCCATCTGTGACCTTTTCATAAAAGGTGTCTTTAGTGATATGAAATGAATAAACTCATGTACTCATGGATATTATTTTGCATTTAAGCATTAATATATTTAGAACTGCTGTTTTCACAAGTTAAAAAATCATGAGGAACTTGCTATCCTACGATGAAAGGGCCAGGAGAAAACAATTCAAGACTGATAGGTTTACATTTTCTGAAGGTGGTCAGTATTTTGCACCTTCATTAGGTTTTGGGGCCTGTGTGTACATTTTTTTAAATCGATGGCACACATATTTCACATTGCATCAAGAGTGGGGAAAATGAACGGAGATGTTGTTGGTGTGTTCTTAGTCTGTCAAAGAGTTGAAATGTTGATGATTTCTTGTAGTTTCTTTCAGCTGAGAATGCTGCTTGTTCAAATGAAGCAGTTTATAGCTTGCAGGTTTTTGTGCCTAAGTGACCTTAGAGAATATATTTATAAGTTCCCATCTCATTAAGGTGATTATCAACTAAATCTGTTGAGTTTAATTCAGTTCTGGTACATCTGTGATGTCTCAGGTAGTCATGTCGCTGCATCATTTTTCTTGGAAATTATCAAATTACTCATCAAAGATTGGAACTGATTTTTATATTGTTTTATTCAACTCCCCTGCATTTACTCTCCTGTTTCATTGTGAAAGAGCGTGGTGGGATTGGTTGCAGTTTGTGTAGCTCTTGTGGAGACCCTGGAATAGTGGTTTACAGTCTAATTCTCAATTATACTGATGTGCTAGTTTCTGCATTTCTGGTTTCTGTGATTTTTTTCTTCTTGTGTGTTACAAGTGAGTTCCTGTATGGAAATCCAGTGGCCATAAAAATTTTAATTTTTATATCCATTAAGAAAAAACTGCTAGAATATATTGCAAAGGGAGGAGTTCTGTTTTCATGTTGGTGGAAAGATTTCTAGATATAATTATTGTCATAATGTTTTGTTGTATGATATGAGATTCCCTTTATATATTGATCAACAGATCTTACCTTTGTGATGTAAATTTTGTGTTTATGCCCATGAATGGGCATATTAATTTAAGTAAGAAATGTGTTGCTATTTATTTATTCTTAAATGTAGCCGTGTAAACTATGCTGTATTCATGTCTTTTATAAGGCTCGAGACAAATAATGTTATTATGGTGGTCAATTTTTATGCCTTACAGAGGAGGTAACTCCTTTGATTATTTATTGATATTTTAAGTGTTTAGTGATTGTTGTTGTACTGAAGAAGAAGGAAAGAATTAAATAATAATCAAATTTTATATTATCAGAGCTCATCAGGAAGGTTTGACAATTCTAGTCTCCACTTATGTACTTTTGTTTCCTTGTTTTGAATTCGTAAAGTATTTGGCAAATGAAAGAATTTTTGTGTGTAATGAATATGGAAGTATGTATACCACTTTTAATGTTTAGCATCCACCATTGTTTTATTATTATTATATGGAAGATTGTTTATCCAGAATTGATGAGGGTCACACATACTTTTTTCACTTTTCATGTTAGTTGATTTCTGTGGAATTAAAAGGAGTAAATTTTGGGATAAAAATATCAGCGTGAGTACCTTGTGTGACCTGGGGAAATCACTGCCAATGCTCAGAAGCAATTAGTAGAATCTCATAGGATATATTTAATATCATCTTAGTTTCACCTTAAGCCGGGCAAGGGCGTAGCCACATTGAAATACCGGTTCCCGTCAGATCACGAAGTTAAGCAACGTTGGGCCCGTACAGGGGTTGGATGATGTGGCCACTCCTCCATACCTCTACCGTGGTGCTCTTGTCTGCAAGTGGCAGGCCGGTTAAATGTGAGATGGCACAATGGATCCAAAGGGGTCCGAGTGCCCCCGAGTGGCTCCAGAAGGCCGTCGCCCACCCCATACAATCAAATCTAATCTTCACCTCAAGCCAGGTGTTGAGTATCAAAACATTTTATTTCTTTTAATGGGGTGTATGTTTCTTTTCTCTGTATTAAATTAGCAAAATTTGTTCATCTAAAAGAATAATTAATCTTGTTTGGCCATATAAATGATATGTGAAATTAAGAGCCACTTGGGGTAAGGGCTGCTTTGGATTTTCTTCAGTCAGGTGCTTGTGAAGTGATATCTGTGCTGTCATGTTCTACTCAAGAGTGGCATTTCGACATATATATGCTCAGTCATACGAAAACATGACGCTCAAAGGTGCGAATAAATTCATTCAGACATAGGAAATGGATAGGAACACATCAAAAGACGAACACAGGTTTTGGTGGGGAAGATGAAAATCAGTCGAATCCAAACAAAAAAATTTCCATGTTAAAACCTTGAAATAATTATATTTTGGATAAGCAATCCACCGTCATAATCTGCATCCATAGCATTTTGGTCATATTTTCTTGGTGTGTGTGTACAGAGCCATATGTTGTTATGTATTGAAAAGTTTATTCATAAATTCAAATTCACTTTATTCATAGTCTTCCTGTGAGTGAATATTTAACTTGTGGCCATTTTTTGTGTGCCATATGGTCTTTTATAGGCACTTCTGTGAAGTCCTCATCATCCACTTGGGGTTTGTGTCAAGTCAGAGTTTGTAAATGTGTGATGTATGTGCGTGAGTGAGTGTTCCTTGCCAGATGTGATGGCCATATTTATGGTCTCATATTTATGACGTATCACCACTACATTTGTTATGTGGTAACTTTGAATTTTAGATTAATGTTGAACTATCAACCAGTGCTGTGATTACTAAAAATCCACCATCACATCACCCTCTAATCTCTGATGATCAAATATTCTTCTTGTCACGCTTGCACATGTCTTTCAGATGCTGCTGCAACATATTTTGTAAAAAGATTTTGTACAATTTTTGTATATTTTTGTAAAGCAATATTTTATAAAGGAATTGAATGATCTTTTGTTTATTATTGTTAGATTTGATGAAAAATACAATCTAAGCAATTTTATAAAAAAAGGATGGGTGGCCCTACAGCATTGCTCCTGCCAGTCCAGCTCTAGGGGTCGTTGGAACACACAAGACCTTCCACAAGGTCAAGGTTGTAGTTCTAGGGAGGTTGAATAAAGTATCCTCTGTATATTGTTGATTTGTTGACTCAGTTCCACTCCCACGGATACCACCTTCCTTCCCTCTCTAAACACGAGAGAGTTGTGCGCATGGGTAAGCTAACCAGTTTATATGCCTTCACTTGCTGTATGGCAGCTTTGTTGTGCCCTATTCGTCCTTCTCTTATCGGAATCACGCTCTTTCCTAGTTTCAACACACCTGCACTCACGTCTACGATTCCTCCCCGTTTAACCAAGAAGTCTAATCCTAATAATCCATCATATCCCCCAAGGGTCTCAACCACCTGCATTTTTTGTTCACAGACGCACTCGCCCAAGTCTATCTCTATAATTTTCTGCCCAAAATTTCTAACACTACTCTCAGTTATCCCGCTAATCCTAAATGTGGATGTGCTAAGGCCCTCACTACCACTCACTCTCTTGATAATTAGACACTTGTGCACCCCTGTCCACTAACATAAGACACCTTTTTCCATTTACCCTACTCTCCGCCACTAAATCACTGACTCCTCGCAAGAATTCCTCTCGGGGAAGCAGCAAGGTTATCAGGGTCCGAGCAGGGCGGCGTCTTCTGACCCAGTGGCGTTTAAAGGCAATTCTCTCCCAATCGATGGTCTGCGGCACTGTCTGGCAAGATGGCCGTACTCCCGGCAGTTGAAGCACCTTCGCCCCTGAGAACATTGGCGAGCGAAGTGCTCCAACAATCCACACTCATAGCAATGACGTTCCGCCGGTGCACGAAAGACAGTTCTGGCCGGTGATGGGGAAGAGATGTGAGGTCTTCCTCTCGCACGCGCACAGCTGCTTCAAAATCCTTGGGAGGCGCCAACTTGCAGAACTTAATTCACTTGGCAGGCCCCTTATAAATGCGTCCAGGGCCCTCTAGTCTGCCTCAAAAAGGTAGCCTTGACGTACTCTGGTGTCCCGACTGCATCATTTAGTCTTCGAATTTATCATGCGAACACGGTCGGCGAAAGATTCTGTCTTCCTGAGGACCCATTTTCAGGGTGGTCAGCGTCTCCCGATAAAAGCACGTAGTTCTCTTGATGCGAAATCTTTTGGTGGCGACCTCCTTCAGCATACGATAGTCTGTTGCTGCGCGACACTCCTCCTAGCAGCAGACAAATTCCGGCACTTGTTCACCCAGGTGAATCTTGGTTGCTTTCAACAGATCCACATCTGCCCAATCGCTTAACTCTCCCACCTGCTCGACTCTGTTGAAAAACGCACTGACGTCCTCTCCAGGTTGGCCGGAAAACACGTTGATCGCGGTGATCATGCGGAAACTTTTCTGCTGTGGCGAATGACGACCAATTTGTTCCTTGGCACCTGCCCCTTGGAGCGCCTCCTTCAGTTCTCTGTTTTCCAATAATAGCCACGTAATACTATCATTGAACTCTTCAACGACTTGCTGCAAGTGGAGTTCCCTGCCCCCAATGCTGACCCACCCCGACATGGTGCTTTCCGTGACTCCTCGCGATATCAACGGATCCAGATTTATGGTTATTTGAGTCCCACTTCTGACACCAGTTGTAAAGGCATATTCACGGAAGCGAAAGGATCATTGGTCCGCCCAGGATTCGTTGAGGGATTGGGAGTCATGGCACATGAATTAGGCTTACGCGTACTCGCAAAAGTTGACTTTATTTCATCATGTCCCGAATTACTCGAACTGCATGCATGGTATCCCACAGTACAGGTGGGGAAAAGGGAGGGGTGGAATCGGTTGGGGTGGCGGCTTCCTCTGGTATCCCTTAGGTTGCGTTACCTGGCATCCACTGCTGTCACGTTGCCGAGTCTCCTCCGCTAACCGAGCCACTTGAGAGCATCAGCAAGATTGTGGAAGGAAGTGGGTGGGGAAAAGCGAGGGAAGGAAGGTGGTATCCGTGGGAGTGGAACTGAGTCAACAAATCAACACTTTACTCTTCGTTGAAAATTACAGAAAATCAGATTCTTTATTCATAATATGAACGAGCAAAGCCGGAAAAAGGTGCTGAGTTTTCCGCAATTCCTCTCTAATTACAGAAAACCGCTCACCAACAGCAATCGGGCAATGTGCTTACCTACACTCTCCGTCTGCATTCATTTCATCTTTGGACTCGATGCATCATGGTGGGGAGGACTACTGAAGTCACTCTCAGGCGACCACAAATAATTATGCTACTGCCCCAAACAACATTACGAAAATTTATTGAATTATTTTTCATTGGTAAAAATTATTTTCCTGCTTCATTTCAAAGGTTGTCACCTGAAAGTGGACTTAGGCTCAATATGTTACTTTCTTTGGCCGTCCCATCCTGTAAGGTCAGTACGTTCTCATTTCTAACATATCCATCCCATGGATTTTTGGTATTATTTGCTATTTCTTGATGTATGTACATAGTTTCATTTCACTGTTTTTCAGTTTTTCGTGATAACTGGCCACCTGTGCTTTTATAACCTTTCTTATATTTTCTATTTTTTTACTCTATAAATATCGTAATTTTTGGTCCTTTTTAGTTTAAAAATTATCCTGATGCATTTTTTCTCCATTAAATCTATTTTAAGTTCTTTTTATTCAATTATCCAGCCCATGCGAGGGTCGTGTATATATACAATGGGACTGGCCTAATGAACCTGTCTTGTAGATATCCTTTTTTATTGTGTCCGGTATTGTATTATTTTTTTAATATAGGTGATAGGCCGCCATGGATTCCAATAGTCTTTTGAATCATTATGTCTGTATGTCTCTTAAAATTGAGTTTTTGGTGTTGGGCTCTAGGTATTTTGCTGATTCAGTCCAGTCTATGGGCTGTTCTTTGATTCAAAGGTGTTTCTATTTTAGGTCTTGTAAACATAATGGCTTGGGTTTTATCCATGTTGATTTGTATTCACCATTTATTGCATGCCATCTAATGGCTTCGTCGAAAGCCTTTTGTGCCAGTTCAACCCCTTTATTGTGCTATTTTTAGTACATATTAGTAAAGTGCTATTCTTTAACCCAGTCACAAGAATAGCACTTTACTAATAGTCCTTTGGAAAGTCAGAGGTGAATACATTGAACAATAGTGGTCCATATATCGATCCTTACACAATTACAGCATCTGCGCTCCTTCCTGTGGCATTCCCTTCCCCCGTGATCTCCTGTGGCACCAATTGGTTCTGTTTTGCAGAACTGTTACCCATGTCCGTACCGGTCTGACACCAGTAACATCTCTGAGGGGTTTGGTAATGATATGGTGATATTCTCACTGGGTGGCAGCAGAGGTGACTGATTGTCTCTAGTATCTTATTGTTAGTTTTGAATCAGACCTTTTTTAGAGTTATGACATAAATGTCAGTGTGATTTCTTCCCAGGGTCCTAACGTGCAGGCAAGGGTTATTTAAGCCAATCAAGTCTTCCATGATATAGTCTTTGTCTATGTTGGAGTGTAGCTAAACCATTTGCTACGTACTTTAGCACTCCATCGTCCTTTGTGGCCTAGCTAAATGATTGTGCTCCCTGGTCGTCTAAGAGCTTTTCGACATTTCGCTAATCTTCCATCGTTTTAAGTTGTTGGCGAGCCATTGTCCATCTTTTTAATGGTGAAGGTAGTATCTTTTGTTATTGTGCTGATCTGTTTAATAAATTCAGTCAGGTTGTTAATCCGTTATACTACAATGGCCATTTATACCTCGGTGTTTTATTATGAATGGTATTATTGTGCCAAGGGATATTACCCTAGGTACTCTCTTTCTCTTCTAGCCCATCTAATATTAGGTATCTGTTTTCTGTGGTTACCTCCACGGTCACAATCTCTTCTCTGCTCCTTTTCTTTCTTCGTGACACTTCAACCATCTCGAACAAGGTTTCCTTTTTGTGCTCGATGTCCATTTCAATTGTGGTGATTATTTCAGAGTCTCTTTGCTGACTTCTGCCTTTGTCTACCGTTATGATTTTTTTCATCTTAAGGTAGATGATCGTCTTGGTCTTGAATTCCTGTGGACACACCACTAGCTGTCCTAGTCCGCTGCTCCTGTTTTTTCTGTCCCCTCAGGTTATTCCAGTCCCAGGGGATCCAAGTAAACCTTTGTGACTGCTATGGGTGTGAGCCCTCGACAGCCATGGATTAAATCAAAATGATATGGTGTATGTGAGAGGGGGGAGAGATCAGTTGGGAGAATAACGAGGGGCATTGGAACTGGAATGGTGACTGGTGGAGGGATAAGTGAAGACATGATTGTAGTGTTAAAACTATTAAATTATGTAGATGATACTAATTAAAAATTTAATTAATGAAGCAGAAAGTGAATTTTTCAGCATAATAATCTTAAAGTATTATGTATTTGGTTTATACAATATATGTATTAATATTATAATTATGTTACTATTATTGTTTTATTTTTTATATTATTAAATCATTAAATGAGATTAATTTAGTTAACTAAAGTATTAATGCCCCTTTTTTCTGACTAGGGCATATGGATATAAATATGGAGGAGTTATAAATACTGGTTAGTTGGGTTGAGAAAGTTGGATGGATGGTAGAGGAATCAAATTTTAAAAATCTTCATTTGGCATTTCTTCTTGTCATTTTTAGGAAGGAGAGGTAGCATTTGATGAGGGTATTTGAATCGGCCTTTCGGGAGGGAGGGAGACCATATATGGGAGATGAGTGGGTTTTTGGAATGTTTGAAGGATAAGGATCAGTGATTAAAGGAACATACAGGATGTAATCATGTCAGGTAATGAGGGAATTTTGAGTTTGTTTCAGATACGATTTGTAAGGCAGTTGAAGTTCCACAGAAGGGTAGAATGGATCGGTTGAACGCTTCAATGGTGCAACTCAAGTCTATCTCTTCAGCTGGGATCTACTTCTACAAAGTACCGTGCAAGTACCCACCACTAGGGTATGTGGCACGGGGTGGTTCCACACCGCAGCACTCATCCTAGCACAAAATGGGACCACGCACGTTCCCCAGGCCACTAGGCGCAGACCAATAAGCAGTCAGGAGAACAGTGCGCAGTCAAACTAAAAACTGGGAAAGTGCTACGTAAATGAACATGCAAACATACAGTATAGGTACATTGCTAAAGACACATCTAGTGGTTAATATTACTGTCCGAAAGTAGCAGGACATAATCGGATTGCCATTAAAGTTATGCACCGTTAAATATACATTAATACGGTGACAAGCAGGAAACCTATAACCGTTTAAAATAATGTAAAGCTAATTGTAATGCATAAGATAAAATTCGGTAATGGTTACCGAAATAAGATTTCTTGTGGGAGTCAGTACTTCTGTAAGCATTTCTTGCGAACAGGATAATCCCAAAGAGCAACTGCAAGTATATTTCATGGAAGGGGCTCCCTCAGGCGCACTACTTGAGCATATTGAGCCATAATAAAGCCGTGGAGCAAAACTCGGATACCTAGTTGAGTAGACCAATATGGCTAAATGCGAAAGCTTAAGAAACGGACTGGCTTCACCTCGGGAAGCCGATGCCCTCTCCCCCCTCTCCAGTCAACGGATGACTGAAGAGTTTTACTCGTTTTACTGAATGGAGACGATCGTAATGCGTGTTGATGTGCGTTACGTTGTTTACAAATATTGGAATTAGAATTGACTGGTAGCGATTTTAACTGAAGTCTTGTGCTGTTACACCGTCATTACGATATTTTAGCCCAAAAATTAAATGCAGTCCTATTCCTTTCAATTACCAGCATTATTTTCCCATTAGGTTGGTCAGATTAGTATTGGAGAAGAAGTGACAATTGTCATTCGTGTGGTTCGACTAGTGCGAATTGGTTTGTGAGTGTTCCTTGTAACCTACTCTAATGCTCGTACATCGGATAGGGAAAGTTGTTCCTGAATACTCCAAACTTCGGTTCACAGTGTGTCAGAAACTGCTGTTTGTGATTATGGTATGTTACTTGAGCGTAGCCTTCGGTTTGAGAGAGGGCCGGTGATGTAAGTACTAACTGTGCGAAAATTTTGTGATATTCTTTCCATTGGCCATGACGATGAATTTGATTTTCATTTTTGCCCTCCTCAAGCAACAGGATATATAGACATGAAGGAGAGTGATGAAACCTATTATTATTCCGAAATCGTGGAGTATCTTCAACATGAGTCGTCGGGGAATGGTATGACCATACTTTAATGTGTAATTTTCTTGATGTTTGATACAAGGATTTCATTTTGTTTTTAGTAACATGAGGTGACTTGATTTTGGTGGACGTGGAAATATATTCCATAGTTATTGAGTGAAAGTATAAGAAATGCAGTAAAATCAAATGCTCGGAAGGCATCGTTTCCTTGCTTTGTTGTGTCATGCATGTCTAGTTATATTAAAAAAATTAAGGTAGTGTATGGCATAGTGTTAATTAATTTATAGTTATTTCATTTATATTTTAGCTTCTCAATTTCCCAATTTATCCCAAGTGATTTTTTACGTGCTGGAAAACATGGAAATTATGTAAAAATTGATACTGACGCCTTTTTCCGATGCCTATTCATCTAGCCCAGCATAGAATTTTTTATTATTAGCTTCTGATCGCCAGATTTTTAACAAATATTATGTCAGTGTTGGATGTAAATGATCCTTTTGTCCTCGAGTTGTCTCGGTAGCCGTCTCCTTCTCCTCTTTGCAGCCGAGCGATTGGTGGAGTGGGCGGCAAGTAAGTCCGCGGATGCTGCCAAGTGGCTGAGGCTCATGAAGAGGAGGGCGCGCGGCTACTTCCTCGTGGGGGCGGAGCTGTGCCACGGGCGCCACGGCACGAGGCGCCAAGTGGTGGTGGGGCCGTGGGAGCGCCGTGCACTCCTGAGGATGGCCCACATCCACCAGGAAACAGGTACATATCACTGTGGGCGGAGCGGACGCAATGGTGTCTTAAGAGGGGACGCCAGGTTAAACAAAGTCGGAAGATGCGACCGACACGAAACCTTTGATTGGCCATTTGTACAGTTGAAAGGCAAAATCTTACAGTGAACAATTACGTTATATTTGTGTTAACCATCGTATAATGTGTGTTTGTGGATTTAGACAAGGCACACGACAGCATACATATAAATGAGCAGTGGAGTGTTTTGAAGGACTAAATGATTTAGAAGACTCAGTTATTGAACGCTGTCATCTATCGTGAAATTAGTGATCACTCTGACTTTGAAACTCTATCATCGGATTTAAACAACGTTCATGTGTGGAGCCAAGAGTGGGGACTCGAACTTAATCTGAGCAAATGCACGGCGGTACATTTCTTGCGGAAGTCGTCCAACTATTCCCGTGTATATGCTGTGGATGGCGTTAACATAAAGGCGACAGATGAAGTGAAGTATCTAGGAGTTACGATAACTTCGGACCTATCGTGGGGAGCACATATAAGAAATATTTGTGGCAGAGCTCTGAAGAAGCTAGGATTCGTCAAGCGTATTGTGGGAAGATTTTCGGATGAAAAAGTAAAAGAGAGGTGCTATTTCGCACTCGTCCGGCCACACCTTGAATATGCAGCGAGCATATGGGATCCGGTGCAGAAAGACTTAGTCCGGGAACTTAATAAAATACAAAGGAAAGCTGCGCGATTCGTCAAAAACAGCTACGGGCGTACTGACAGCGTTACACAGATGTTAAACGAATTAGGCTGGGAACCGCTAGAGACTCGGAGGCTGCGCGCTAGGCTTAGATTGCTTGAACAATTGAGAATAGATATCTTTCAGAGCGACACGGAGAACATCATATTAGAACCCCACTATATTTCCAGGTCCGATAGAAACGATAAATTAAAAGAGATATTTTGCCGAACGGATAGGTATGGGAATTCGTTTTTCCCCCGAACAATAAGGGACTTCAATAAATGCTAGGCGCAATTACATTAGAGCGTTTCCTTTTTATCTTTAAGCGGCTGGTGTCCTAACACCCCTCGCCACACGCCTATTGAGGCGGCTTGCGGGGTAATATGTAGATGTAGATGTAGATTGTGAAGTCTACGCATAATAAGTAATAGTGAGGCAAGTGTGAGAGTTAACGGGGTGTTGTGGGATGAAATAAGAGAGGGCATAAAGCAGGGATGCATAATGTCACCATAGCTGATCAATTTTTTTTAAGATAAACGTACGATGTTGGGCTAACATTGGTGTAATGGTTGGTTGTGGACATAAATGTGCACGCCCCATTGTACGCAGATGATGTAGTGTTACTATTTGAGAGCCCACAGGAGTTACAGGTGTTTCGGGAGAACTTCTATGGAGCAACAAGGAGAATGGATTTGAGGATAGATGTGTCAAAGACCAAAGCAGTTGTTTTTGATGAGAATTATTGTATGATGGAGGTAAATGGTGAAAGATTGTAGGATAGATGAAGGGGTTTAAAAGGCATTCCGAATGCCAGCAGGATAGTTCTAGATACTTAGTACTCATGTGGAGCATATCGAGGAATGAGTCTCGTTTGTCTAGGGAAGCAAAAATTGCCTAATACAAAAGTGTTCTCGGTATTGCTATCGAAGTGTCACTCCAGCTAAAAAGTGTTTTTCTCTCCCTTTAAATTAATTTATTGCCACCAAATTCACATCACTTGTCATGCCAACTATGCGCATTTATAATATTCTTCCACTTTCTTTATTAACCCATTTCTTTCGAAACATCAAGCTCTCAAATGTGACATTTGACTTTTATTTTGGCTGTCATCTGAGAAAAATCTTCTTGTTCTTCCCATTCCCAACAGATGGCGCAGCGCTTGACGAGTTTCAACTCTTCAATTTACACAACCACCCCATGATTTCTACCGCCTTGAAAATGAAATATCCCTGCTTCACGATGCGTTTCACATTAACTCTTTCCCTACCATTCGACACATTTTACCGCACTTTGCACTGCACATTTTAATTCAAACGGACGTTTCACACATAAACAACGCCTTAAGATGTATTTTACATCACCACCTCCCTACAACCACACCCCCTCCAATCATCAACCCACACGGGGTATTTATTTCTTTAAAAAAATTAATTTACAACATTAAAGAAACTACAACTACCCCCCTCCAATCACCAACACATTTGGGGGATTTATTCTTAAACATATGCTACACCATTGACCACACTACAACTGCACCACCCTACAATCACCAAAGCACTCGGGAGACTTTTTTCTAAAAAAATATCCTACAACATTGATGACAATACAACTACACCCCCCTCCAATCACCAAACAACTGAAGGAATTTTTTTCATTAAAAACATACGCTGCAACATTGCCAACACTACAACTACACCCCCCTGCAATCACCAACCAACTTGGGGGATTTTTTCTTGAAAACATTACGCTGCAACATTTATGACACTACAACTACACCTCTGTTCAATCATCTACATCTACATACTACCCCGCAAGCCGCCTCAATAGGTGTGTGGCGGGGGGTGTTAGGACACCAGCCGTTCATATATAAAAAGGAAACGGTCTAATGAAATTACGCCTAGCATTTATTATAGTCCCTTATTGTTCGGGGGAAAAACGAATTTCCATACCTATCAGTTCGGCAAAATATCTCTCTTAATTTATTGTTTCTGTCGGACCTGGAAATATAGTGGGGTTCTAATATGATGATCTCCGTGTCGCTCTGAAAGATATCTATTCTCAATTGTTCAAGCAATCTAAGCCTTGTGCGCAGCCCCTGAGTCTCTAGCGGCTCCCAGCCTAATTCGTTTAACATCTGTGTAACGCTGTCTGTACGCCTGTAGCAGTTTTTGACAAATCGCGCAGCTTTCCTTTGTATTTTATTAAGTTCCCGGACTAAGTCTTTCTGCACCGGATCCCATATGCTGGCTGCATATTCAAGGTGTGGCCGGACGAGTGCAAAATAGCACCTCTCATTTACTTTTTCATCCGAAAATCTTCCCCCACAATACGCTTGATGAATCCTAGCTTCTTCAGAGCTCTGCCACAAATCACTGACCAACTTGGGGGATTTCTTTTTTAAAATTATGCTACAACATTGACGAAACTACAACTACATCCCCCCTTAATCACCAACCCACTTGCGGTATTTTTTTTATTTAAAACATACACAACAACATTGCCAACACTGCAATTGCACCACCCTCCAATCACCAACCCACTTGGGATTTTATCATTAAAAAATACACTACAACATTCATAACATTACAACCACACCCCCTTTCAATCACCAACCCATTTGGGGGATTTTTTCTCCAAAAACATTAACGCTACAACTTTGAAAAGACTACAACTACACCCCCCTCCAATCACCAACCTCCTCAAGGGATTTTTTTCATTAAACAAATATGCTGCAACAATGCCGACACTACAATTGCACCACCCTCCAATCACCAACCCACTCGGGGGATGTTTTTCATTAATAAAGTATGCTACAACATTTAGCACTCTACAACTATACCCCCCTCCAATCCCCAATCCATTTGGGGGATTTTTTATTTAAAAAAATACGCTACAACATTTACAATACTACAACTACACCCCCTTCCAATCACCAACTTACTCAGGGGATTTTTTTCTGAAAAATTACGCTACAACATTGCCGACACTACAATTACACCACCTTCCAACCACCAACTCACTTGTGGGATTTTTTTCATTAAAAAAATACGCTACAAAATTCACCACACTACAACTACACCCCCCTCCAATCAACAAATCACTCATGGGATTTAATTATTTTAAAAAATATGCTACAACATTGATGGCACTACAAATACACTACCCTCCTATCACCAACCCACTCGGGGGGTTTTCTTCATAAATGTCCATTTCCATTAAAGCCCTAATGCTCATTTCCTCATTTTTCCAGGTTTTTTCCACTGAAAAATGTATTTTCCCCTCTTCACCTTTCCTCAAAACTGCATTTTTCCCTTACTCACCACCGAGAAATGCCTTTTTCCCGTTCGAAAATGGCCATTTCCACGCAGCGTACCGTCCCACCCTAGCACCCCTGTTTCACTCCATAGGCCCTCAATCATGTTGGGGGGTTGGGGTAAGGCCATATTTTAGACGTGAAATTAGTCTGAAAACCTCGTACTACGCTGTTAAAATGTCACGAAAAATTAGTGAATTTCATCATTTTCAGCCGTTATTTTCTCAAATACTACGTTTCCCAAGGTTATATTCTTCACGTTTCCTAAATGTGCATTCCTTACCCTATCATGTGGTATCACTTTCTTTTCCCTCAATTTACTAGGTTTTCATCAAAAAAATATTTTTACCTGGCGTGACGCTTCGATTGGTTGACTGTGTTCTCTTCCGTAGGTGTTATTATATGGCAGCAAAACCTTGGTATGTCACGTTAAGCGTAGGCTGAGTGAATTGGGAATGGAGCTCCTGAGAAATGTTTGTGGCAAAATTAGGCAGGATAGGGTTAAGAATGATGAGTGGGTCGTGAAAGAAGGTGGGATGGATGCTTTTAATAGTGGATGTGAATGAATAGAGTATGCTTCCTTGGTTTGGCGAAATTGAGTGAATGGCGGAGACTTGAGTATTGGAACAGGTGGAATGTGGTACAGTCCATTCGCGTTAACCTGGCCGACACTCAGTAGTCTAATGAACTGGTGGGCCTATTCCAACTCAGAAAATAGGGGAAGTAGCGCTTGCTGAGAGGGGAGCCATGCGCGAAGTTTTCCCGCAGTGGAAAGGGAGGGGGAAAGAAGAGGAGAACGGTTCACCTTCAAATCTGAAGTCAAATCGGCTGACTTGTTTACACCCGCACGTTGTCCAGGTTAGCCAAGGCAAGAACAACTGTCAGAGAAGAGGTAAACCACGTGAGGCTTGAAAACCCTACCCCTTGGTGGAAGAACTTGGACTAGTCCGAACCAAAATAGCTTACTGCGCATAACGTGTGGCGGGAAGATACCACTCCTCCAATAATGTTCCCCTCTCCTCCACTTATTTCCCCTCTCGTGAGTTGTCATTTGCCTGGTTAACGAGAATGGACTGTACTGATGGAATGAAGAGGTGTTTCGAGGAAAAGGTTTATATTCATTTAAGTAACCATGGGTGAATGTGGTGGGAGAGTCTTACGAGAAATATTAGTATATAGTGTTAAGGATAGGAGAGCGTGTATGCATTCGAATGTTGTATGTTGAATTGAAAAAGGTATGTAAGGATAGGCCATTATGTAGGAGATTGTTAAATGAGAGCCAGTTGCCTTTGCCTAACGTCAGTAATTAAGTTTTCTGACCACACCCACCCCTAAAGGACATGGCTTAATGGAAATTTGTGTCTCTATGTCACTACTTAAATAGTTTTTGCTCCTAAACAGGAAAAGTCAAATCAAAATTTGTGTTCTCTCTTAAATGGAATCGAAACCTGATAACATTCCTTTCCTTCTTGGCTTTCTGAAATTTTAAGTGAGTGTTAAAACTTCTGGAATGTCAGTGGTGACGCAACTGTCGCCACTCCTGAGGAAGTCTCTGCTGCATTTAAGAGAGAGTTAAATAACTCTGTTTGTCATATTCTTGCTCAGCCTTAGTGGCTTTTATGAAAGTCTGGTGAGCACCATCAAGGAGGAGGTGCACTATCAATTGCAAATGTTTGACCTGTCATGTGTGATACCCCTTAATCTAACATGATCAAAATTGATGTCAATCACCTGTTTTTGGGCTTAGCTATTAAGTTTTTTTGTTTTCATCTAACATAGTTATTTTTTTAGGATGAGACATTTTTTCATGATGCTTGGTGTGATAGAATCACATGCCTGGGAACCAGTATAATTTTTCCCTCTCATCTATTCGGTCATCTCTAATAGTCTCAGTACATCAGAAATGACAGATGAAATTTTACTTACTGCCATTGATCCCAAAATGATGTCAGCATAAATGGAATTATTTTGATAAATTCCTGACCTCTGCACAGAAGGTTTAGAAAGGTAATATGTCTAATGTGGTGAAATCATGCTATGATTTTCATATTACAGGTGTCCATGTTGGTGTCAGTAAAATGTATGCTGAACTTTGCACCTCATACTTTTGGGAGGGTCTCTACAGGGATGTGAAGGACTTTGTGAGGAATTGTGGGAATTGTGTGGAGATCCCCGTGAGTGGAGTTGCAGTCGGTGGGGCAGGGCAAGGGAGTGCCCCTGAGGTCACGGCCAAAGACGCTTCGTGTGATGCTGGCTGCCACCCTTCGGATGATGTGAGGCGGATAATTGGTGGTGGAGGGAGCAAGCAGTTGGCGGCACTGGAAGTATGGGCAGAGGTGAGCACTCTCTCCTCCTGTACCTAATGTCTCTCATCACTGCCCGTCATGTTGGCTATTCAGCAATGTGTTGCGTCCTCTCTGCCCACAGTGCATGTCCCATTACAGTTGGATTGCAGCTTGGCTGGAAACATGACTACTGCCCGTTTTCACACCAAGCCAGGTTCTCCTTAACTTGTTCACTTTTGTTATGAATTTAAATATGGTGCCTTAAGGATGGTAGTACATAAATGCATTATATTTTAGTTATTGTGTTCTTAAGACTTTACTAAAAGCTACATCAAAGGGACCATGCTATAATGATGACAAAATTATGTTGAACAATCAAGTATGATTGTTAAATATTTGGTTTACAACTACAGCTAAATTGTGCTTAACGAAAGTGTAAATCTATTTAATTTTGTTATGAATTTTTCATATTTTTATATAATTTGTATTAATTTATGCCAGGTGATCTGGCTAATGCTACTCGCGTTTGTTATTTCTTTGTAGAGAGCACATTTATGCTAATATAAGTACTAATAAATAAAGAAACCACGTTTCGACAAGCGACTCACCCATCATCTTCAGGGATCCAAGAATCCAACACCAATCTTTCACTTTGTCCACCTTATATTCACTGCGCCGGGTAGTCTGGTGGTGGACGATTTGTTCCGTGCTATTTTTCTTTCCTGCCAACTACTCTCTTGTCCGTGCTCTCTGGCTGTGAACTCTCTCTACGAAATCCTTCTACGTATGAATAGTCAGCGCTGCGACATTCAATTAACGATGGAGAAGGAGAGCAATGGCTGCCTGTCTTACCTAGATAGCCTAATCCGGTGGAAGAAGGATGGCACCCTGGGGCATGGCGTGTGTAGGAAACCTTCATAATAGCCATCATCATACATCTCAAAAGAATTCAGTGCTGTCTTCACTTATCCACAGGGTGAAGGCCATCGCTGACAAGAAGAGCTTCCCAGGAGAGATACAGCACCTCAAGAAGACCTTTCTGCAGAATGGATGCAGCCAACACCAGATAAGCATGGCCTTTGAAAGGGCCGTGGGTCAAGGGAGAACTTCTCTGCAAGAAGACACTAGTCTGGTTTCTAAGGCCATCCTACCATTCATCTCCATGGTATTGGGAAAAATCTCCACGGTTCTCAGAGGATTCGATATTGAAACCATTCAGCAACCACCTTCCAAACTTAGAAAACAATTGAGGGCCTGAGAGTCAATGTAATATGTACAAGTAACAAAAAAACGAATAATGATATAAGTGAATATGTTGGTACCGTCAGGTAGCTACAGGAAAAGTAATGCAAGTGTTCGACCATATGTTGCTGCAATCTAGCCGCCAAACACTTTACTTTGCTTTTTGTCATTTCTTACCGGAGTAAAGTGATACAAATGACACTGGACAATGTTTGTTTCTTGTATTACTTTGACTCTCAGGCCCTCAACTGGTAAAAGTCAAAGATGCAGTTGGATTCTAAACACCCAGGGTTAACTGCGCACCTGTGAGTGTGGGGAAATCTACATTGGAGAGACATGCCGGATGATAGAAACCAGAATTAAAGAACACCGCAGGCTCCTATGATTAGGTCAACTGGACAAGTCAGCATTAGCTGAGCATAGTATACACAAAAACCACTCCATCCATAGGGAAGAGACAAAACTCCTATTCAAATCCCAAGGTAGCTAGGATCGCATTGTAAAAGAAATTGTACAGACCCGGCTTCACAGTAAAAATTACCGTGGAGACACCGGCTACAGGCTCAGTAAGGTGTGGGATTATTTCATCAAAAGACCTTGGGAGCACAGACAAGACAGGAGTTGGCACGAAAGAGAAATAGGGTGGAACCTGACCACCCGGCGCAGTGAATATAGGTGGACAAAGTGAAAGATTGGCGTTGGATTCTTGGATCCCTGAAGATGTTGGGCAAGTCGCTAGTCGAAACGTTGGAAGCAATGGAGAACCTGACGTGGTGTGAAACCTGAGAGCTCGTTATTCATATCATTCGCCGGGAAAGCCTGTAGTCATATGAGAATACTGTCCGTTTCAAATTTGTGTAACTCGAGTTTGAAGTCTAATGTCTCGAAAACCAGGCAGCAATTACTGTCACTTGAACATAAAATTAAAGCTTATAAATGTCTGCATTTACTGATAGCAAACACTTTTATTTAATGTTGATTTCCTTTGGCATTGTTATTGTATTTGCATGAGTCTAAGGCGATGTTTTTTCCCTTCAGGGTTTCCAAAAGAAAATTGGGTTCGTCTTACAATCAGAAGTAAAATCCCATGGCCTTGATCCTATTTTGTGGATTTCCAAAAAAGGGGGTTCTTAGAATTGGGTTTGTCTTAGATTCACGCAAATACAGTATGTTTAGAATGGAAAAATATCCTATTCCTCGAGCACCTAAGCAAGTACAGTGTGTTTGGTGCTTCATGTAATGAAACTAAGAAAGTGTGCTGAATTTCCTGTGTAGTACACTTTGTAGCTAAAGCCATTGCAAGTACTCGTGTGAAATTTCACGCCATTAACTTGATCCCTTTTGGGTATTATGAAGCATTTTCAAAACTGTATGATCTTCTGAACCTCACCCAATGGGGAAAATAGCTGTTTGCACCACTTTTTAGGTCTCAACTTATGAACCGACTATGGCCTTGAGACTGAGATAATCAGGATGATTTTTAAGGTTTTATATTGATTTTGGAAAAATGTACTCTGAGGAGAATGAAGTATGTCTGAAAGAGAAGGTGAGTTGAGCACACTGTTGCCTAGTCAGAGGAACGTCCACTCTATGCGCGAACACCATTGGTGCTTGGCCATCACGCTTCCAGGTGCTTCAAGTACTGGCCCAGCTCGCTGTTGTGAAAACTTGTTACTGGCTCTCACTAGTTGTGAGTCATCGAAGGGTTGACAATTGTATCGGTGAGGGTCATTTTTACTACACTATCACTTTTTAATTAATTTGTGAGTTCCAATCTTAGTTCCTCCAAAGAAACATTTCTTGCACTATGGCTCCTCATGCAATGTTTTTGGAGATGGAGATGAGGATGATTGTAAGTGCAATTTGTTTTTTCCGGCAAGAGGCCAATAAAAGTGGTGGTGGATGCTACCCGACTTATCACTCTGATTCCAAGTATGTACCTACCGATTCTTTGATTTGCAATATGATGATTCCAATAGCCTGAATAAGGAAATTTTAATTTTATAATAATTTTTATCGTTGAATAATCGTCAAAATCATTTCCAAGTGCGAAATACAATGACGAAATTATTTATTAAACCATTGATGTGATTTTTGTAGCTAGAGGTTAATATTAATGGTAGAATTTCGTTTAAAAGCTGTAAAGACATTGTAAAATATATTCTAATCATTGTACAGTTACAAATAAAATTTGGGAGCAATTGCAGATCATTGAATAAAATATTAGAGCTGTGTGTCATATCTGAATGCAGATCAGTTAAAAACCAGCGAATATTGCAGCACAGTTACAGAATAGAATCCAGACCAGGTGCAGACCATCAATGTTTTTCCATTAGTACTCATGATTATAGATAATACTTAGTACTTTTCTACAAAATATTTTATTGTAATATGCATTTCACAGATTTACGGCATCGTCAGGTACAGAAGTTTGTGTACTTCTCACAAACGTTTGTACCTGACGATGCCATAAATCGGTGAAACGCATCGTACTATAAACAATTTTGTAGAAAAGTACTAAGTATTATCTTTCCTCATGAGTTAATGAGATATAATTAACTTCAACGAAGTGAAGCCTGCCACTGTCAAGAATATTTTCCAGTTACCAGATCAGTTGCAGACTATTTTCCTTTGCCTCTTTGAAATCCAGACCTTCCTGTTTAAGACCAAAATTTAGCCTTTTAAGAGCGTGGGGTATGAGGTAAAACCAGTAGATACGAAATTCATATCGAAAGAGGTGAATCAAGTTAATACGAGAAGCGTGGGGTACTAGGTAGAACCACTTGATACGAGATCCAGATCGGACGAGGTGAATCAAGTTAATATGAGAAGTGTGGGATACGAGGTAAAACCAGTTGATACTTATAGATCCACATCGGACGAGGTGAATCAAGTTAATACGAGAGGCTTGGGATACTAGGTAAAACCAGTTGATACGAGATCCACATCGGACGAGTTGAATCAAGTAAAAACGAGAAGCGTGGGATACGAGGTAAAACCAATTGATACGAGATACAGATCGGACGAGGTGAATCAAGTTAAAACGAGAAGCGTGAGATACGAGGTAAAACTAGTTGATGCAAGATCGACCTTGGACGAGGTGAACGGAGTTTAGACAAGTTACCTCGTCTACAAGTTGAAACCACTTGAAGAAATTCCACATCGAACAAGTTGAAACTAGGTATTTCGATTTTTCACCGGGACTGCTTGTCATGCGTGTTGTATGTGTTTGTGGGGCTTGAGAGTTAAAACCATGTAAAACGAGGTGACAACTCGTACCTACGAGTTGATCCGAGTTCAAATGTAACTGGATTTACCTCGTTTTAACTAAGTTTTTTCCTCAGGGATACGGTTTGCGCTTAAACACATCGCCCCTGAAAAATTCTATTCCCGAATACTTTGCGATGATACACTTAGAGAAGTAGGTGGTTTCATGAACTCACAAGCTGGTTACCACTACCAAGTCAGAAGGTTAATTTTCGTTTAACCAAGAAGATAGTAACGATTACCATCTCACTTGGTTACCTTGCGTGGGTTGCCGTCACCCCATCGTACTGGTAACCAAAACCAAAAGGCAGTTTATGCCTTAACCAGACCCATAGTTGTGATAGACATCTCTCATTGTCTGAGTTATTCAGTAAAATGGTCTCGTTACCAAGCTCTAGTTGAAGGATCTGTGTTGAAATCATCTTAAAATGGCTGCCTTGAATCTCTCTTGAAGTTGTGTTGAAAATTGAAACATGAATCCAACACAGTCTCTGTTGAGAGTCTAGAAATTTTCTGTTGAGACTTCCTTGCCCTCTCAAAATAAAATAATGAAAAAATATATTTCAAATACTATGAATGAACATAGGTACTAATAACACTGTGGCATTCATTATTATGTTATATTTTCCTATTCTACCTAACGACATAGTCTCTAGCTCGCATGCTCATCTTCCCTATGACTCATTGCGCACATTTTAACACCCAATATTAATAAACCAACGCCAAGAAAGTCTTATGTATAAGGCCACTTCCGAGGATTAATGTGACTTCGAGAACTAATTTTTGGAAACTCCAATTCCGTGATAGTCTGAGGAAATACCATTACATCACGATGACAGTTATTTGGCATTAATTAATGGAAACCTATATTGCCACATAGTATGTGGGTGTGGAGGAGTATAGAGGAGGTGCGTTGGATGGAAAGGAAGACAAATGAGGAAGTGCTTGACATGGTGGGTGAGGAGAGGAAACTTGTGGATGAGATTAGGGGAAGGCAGGGTAGGAGGCTGGAAGCGGTAATGAGGGGCGATGGTTTGCTGAAGGCCGTGACAGTGGGAAGGATGTTGGGCAAGTGGGGAAGGGGAAGAACGAGAATAGGTTTTATGGATGGGATGACAAAAGTTAGTACTAATGCTGAGATGAAGAAAGAAATACTAGATAGGGTAGATAGGGCACGGCACGAGTAAGAGTCTGTTGGATATTCTCTGACTTTCATCACAACCTACCTTTAACCGGTAGATTACTCAGATGATGATGAAATGTTGAAACAGGAGCATTCATTTCAATGTGTTGTCATAATTTGTTTTGTACCCAGGTATGCAACACCTTCATGGCATCTAGTCAATGAAGATTATCACAAAACCTGCTGGTAGATAGATATAAAAGACTTTGATATGACAAATATATAACAATTTTAGTATTAATTTGAAAGTAAGCACTGAAAACATTACCTTACAAGAAAAGCTAACCACGCATTCCTTAACGATGGAACGTCATCCGACAAAAATCGCCAAGTATTCAAGCGATTTATCGTATATTATTGTTGGAATAGCAGGTAAGTAGAGGAAAATTGGAGTTCTGCCACAGCCGTCATTCTGGATTTTTTATTTGATGTATCGAATCGATTGATATGTCAGGAATGCAGCGTTAAGCCGTGTCCAAACTTACCAGTTAGGTACCTAAAACCGGAAATTTAGGGAGGACGCCATCTTTAAGTGTGTCCAAACTTGTTAGGCAGCATAAGGGAGTGGATTTGGGCAGCCAATTCGGTCGCCAAATTTAGGGAACAACAAGTCCTTCCTAAATCTGCAAACATTTTGAATTTCCCATAGTTCCGAGTGGTAAAAGCGTGAAAAGTAGTGGAATGAGTGGAATTGCAGTAAATATGGCGGGGAGGTAATTTGTTTTTAATGGAAAGGCGTGAGTTCTTATGAATATATTTAATGAATGATAAATGTTAGATTGATTTATGTTATAAATTTCATCTTCGGAAGCAACGAACAGACGGAGACCTTCATATCAAGGAGTGAGACAGTATATACCTACAAGTGTCATAGCGGGAAAGTATTTTGAGTGTTAATAATCAGATCTTTTATATTGTCTTGCGCATGTTAGATATTTTTTTAATTAAAATTTCGTATTTGGGAGTAATGAATCAATCAACCGAACAGTTAATTATAGCTAGGAAGGAGAAGGCAGGTCTAAACTAAAAATATAAACTAACAAAAAACTCCCATTACGCATCTATATACAGTCTACAATGTTGCAAGTTTTTAACGAAACTAAAAAGTTACTACATTAGTAAAGAAACACTCAAAAAACGGTATCTATAATAGTTCTTCCCCACAATAGTTAGTCTTCAAACCCCATTTACCTACAACCAAAACCTAGCACTTCAATTATAGTAAGCAAAAGATAGTTTTTATGACTGTAGACGAAGCTCCTGTACCATTGGGTAACTGTAGATAGATGTAATTAATATTATTATTTAAGATTTATTTTACATCATTTCCATTGGACATCATTTCGTGGCCTCCATATGGATGTCACTGCATGAACCATATAGGATCTCATCCTAAGAACATACAAAGGATGTCCAATACTAAATGGACATCATGCGGTGGCTGGGTATCACCGTAAACAGACTTAGCTATTAATAATTCACGCAAAAGGAAAGAACAGTACAGGGATAATATTAAATTTGAATTGAAGCAATTACCTTCACGATCACAAATCCAATTAACTGCTGTCTACCACAAATCGTTATCTGCCATGGCGGCGAAAGTTAATACAAGCACAATGAACAAAAACTAAAAATTCTTACTTTATACTGATAAAAGACAGGGATAAATACACAATCACAAATAATTTATTCCATCGTCGAGACGATGGAAGAAATAGAATTATTTAATGCAGATTTTTGGAATGTAAATTTTAAGCTAATAAAGAAAATGGTTCGTTTTATTTCTATAAATCCCTCTCCTGCATATATAAAATTAAAGATGGAGAAAGATCATAATAATATATACATAAGGGCTTTATTTAATGATGGATAGGAAATCGTGACAATGGGTTAGTTGTTTATCACACAGAGTGAATTGGGTAAAAAGAGGAGATGTATACACATTACAAGACCTAAAAATCCACTCTGGAAACAGCATTTCTGAAGTGAATCGCATGGGCTAGCACAGATGGAGCTTTTTGAAACTTACTTTGTGTACTACAAACCTAGATACATCGCTATGAGATGATGGAGGGAGTCCATCGCAAACTGGGGAAGGAGGAGGCCCATCATCTACTGTGCTGAGTTGGGAGTCTCCCGTTAGAGGACGTCTCAAAACCTTTTGCGTTAGTGGAGGAACAGTCTATATGGATTTTGTGATATTTTTGGACAGAATCAAAGATTTGCTCATAGAAACAATGGGGGTGTTTACTCGGAACCGAAATTGGTATTTTATTCACGAAATCGTTAGATGGAAAAAAAATTAATTTTAGTGAAAAAATCAATCTTCTAACCGAAGCCATTCACTCATAAATTGAAAGTTAAAATACGCAAAAGGTGACGCCCATTGAATGAGCTGCGCTAAGACTTCTACGTCATCCACTTCTCCTCATTGGCTGTTTTTGGGAGTGGGGTGGAGTGATGGGGGGGGGGAGGTCTGCCTATACACAGCAACTGGCGTAGCAGATTTTGATTGAAGGGATGACGTAAGAAGCCTCACCACGCCCATTCCTGCGAAAGTGTAAAGAACCTGTCACCTGTGTCGCAAGTGACCTCAGCTGGCATGACTCGAAGGAGTCAAACTCGTGTATCTTCTCCAAATGACCTTTGACTAGACGTTAATGTACATAATTGATTTTGGGCTGAAAATGTTGCATTTAAATATTCAGAGTTTACGTTCAAAATTGAGTGTTCTAGAACTATTCCTGCTTGAACGTCTGCCTGATGTCGTTTGTATTTCTGAACATTGGCTTCACTCGGATAAAATGCAATTTATCATTATTGAGGGCTTCAAAATAGTTTCATCCTTTTGTATATCAAAACACAAAAGTGGTGGTGTACTAATTTTCATGAAAAGTCACCTTGTTGAACGTAATTTTCAATTCTAGAACCCAAGTATTGAGATGGACGAATGCTGAATGCAGATGAATGCTATGGGACAATGCTGAGTTTTGGAAGTACTTTTACTTCTACGTATAATGTGTATCTATAGATCTCCTGGTGGTGATTTTTCAGTTTTTATGGATCTTCTTCTTGATGTCCTACCTGTCTTTGTTAAAAATGCAGCAAATACTATTGTGTGTGGTGATTTTAATATAGATTTGAACTCATTCTCTACAAAGACGAATTATTTGTTGGATAGTTTGCTGACATTTAACCTAACATCTACTATAAGTGAGCCCACTAGGGTTATTAGTTCCTCTTCTTCAATCATTGACAACATTTTCTCTGCCTTGCTTCCATATGAAAGTTCAAACATGGATACATACTTCTCTGATCACAAAGCTCAGATTGCATTTTTATTTTAACAGCGACCCCTGCATAATCCAAAATATGGTTCAATACAAAAGGAGCTACTTACACCAAGCACAAACTGAATTCCAAAATTTAATGCAGAGACAATCCTGGGATTGTGTATTCATAGATGATGCTTTTGATGTAAAATTTAGCAATCTTCTTGATTTATTTTTGTATTGTTTCAATGTATGTTTCCCCTTGAAAGCTGTGAAACCTTCTGTACCCCAAAGAACGCAGTGTAAGTGGGTTACTCCAGAAATCAGGGCTTCTTCTGCAATAGTAAAGCAGTAAAGCCTTTCCAACTTGTTAAACGTTAAATTGTCGAAACTTGTTTGCAAACCTTTGCTACACAAAAAGACTTCCACGCAATTCGCAATATAAAAGTCGTACCAATCACATCACAGCATCCATTAACAGTCATGAAGAGCGAGTGTTCGGAAAGGACTGGAAACGTCTTGCAGCAGATTGATTAAGTGGTCGCGAAGTTCTTGAACATTTCGATCATTTTAAGCCTCGCAGATATGGAGATTTTTCATCTTTCTCCATCATTGGTACTGAGTTACAGACCTAGTGAAATGCGTCGGTTAATGGGAAGACTCGGCAAGAATGAATGGAAATATGAACAGTATTACGAACATTAAAACAATGGGATAACGCAGATAGATGATATTCAACCTTTGAGGATTAATTGCAGAATCTGTAATCAACGTTAGCGTTGGTGATATTGGTATAGCGTTCAGATTTAAATAAATGTGTGTAAAATGAAGTTGTGAATAAATGCGTTAACCACACTTATGTTTTTTTATTACAAATTAGCCGCATACTTTGGAAAGAGCTCATTTTTCTACTAGATTATAAAGCGTTCAAATTTGACGTATTGCTGATTATGTAAAATTAGTGTCAGCATAATGTATTTTAGGTCAAAATCATACTGGAGATTGCAGGTTATGTGTTGTGAATTACCTCAGCAAGTACGTTTACCTTTAATTGAATGATTCGGAACTAAATCAGGTGGGTTTTGAATCTGTGAAGGATGCCGTTAAAATATATGTCAACAGTTTTACAGTCTCCCCATGGATGGGGAATTCAATGAGGAGGCCATGAATTTGATAAATTAACCCCGCTGTGGTGTGATGATGATAATAATCGAAATAATAATAATAGGATCCCAACTCCCAACTCCCTGTAGAGTTGGGAGTAGCTAGATGACTAACTACTGAATTTCTGCCTCAATTCTGAAGATTGGTATCGGTGGCAGATGTCAGGAGACACTGGGGCACCCATAGGAGATCATGGTGAACGTTAAATGAATTTTATCACTCGGAAATTCATTTAATGCCAGTGTTGAACAGTATTTATTTTTAAGGAAAAATTATCCTTTCATCGCATCAGACCCTTGATGACGCCATGCTACTACGGAATATGCTTTACTACCTTCAGTCTACCAACAAGTACAACTTCTCAGGAAAAACAAATGTCGTACTATGGTTTGACAAAGATTTAGGATAACTGTATTCAGCTTGAATTTTCCAATAGTTAAATGAAGGTCGGAAGAAAGCCAGTTGTTTCTCATAAACTGCTATTATAATTAAAACCGATTGAAGAACGTGGAATTGAGCATTTTAACTGGGGATGCGTGGAATTTGACTGCTCCTTGGTAGTTGAGTGGATGTACTGAAGTCAATATTGTTCTCTTGTGTGCTGCAGGTGGAGGTGACTGTATTACCTGCTCCTTTGGGGAGACGCAACAGCCCATCCATGCTTGTTTTGGTGGATCCAGCCTCTCATTGGATGTCCGCTCAGGCGTTCTCTGTTGACACCTCAGCCATGGACGTCTCTGAGGCAGCTGCCGCGTTTGCCTTCAGCACGTTCTGCACCCTTGGTTTCCCCAGAATCTGCACTGTGATTAGCGAATCTGGTATCAAAAGAGATTCCATGCTGGAAAAAATGAAGACTCTGATGGAACCCTTGAGGCTGGATTGGATTCTTAAGGAGGGTAAGAAGAAGGCAGCCACCTTGTTAAGGAAACGGGAACACAATAATTTTCAGTCGGGGGCACCGCCCCCTCTAGCTTCTGGTGAGTGTACGCTATTAACTGTATGTCCGATAAATTTTGCGTTGAAGTGTATATCTGAGAAAATCCAAAGTTTTGTAATTATAGCCTTTAGGGTGGGTTTACCCTGGCAAGTTACTTCCGCAAGTTTCCCCTACAAGAGCAAGCAGAGGATTTTGCTCAGACAAAGTATTTTTCACGAGTTAGCGCAAAGCCTGGTTGCTTGCCGTTTATACTAGCAACAATATGCTTATGCAACTGACTTGCAGAAACTTTAAAAAGTTATGCAAGTGGATTTACAGAGCTGGGTACTCCTGCAATTGATGTTGAAAGTTGCTTGTTGCTAGTGACTTGCGTAATAAAATTCCCATTGTAAAGCCTCCTTAACATCCAACAGTGATGCTGGCTGTAAAGAAGATAAAGTGTGCGTATTCCAGTAATAATAATAATAAATAACGACGGTAAATTGCGTGGTCTATGCTGCTGCCAAAATTGTGGCTCACTCCCAAAAGAACACCTCTTGGGAGGACAAAGCAGCAAAGAGGCTTGAACAGTTGGAGGCAAAGATCACGCAGGCGAGACAACAGGCGTCGAGAATTCAGTGTGTGATGGAATACATCTTATCTGGGCGAACTTTCACCCCTAAAGTTCGGCGCATAGCGCGCAGTCTCAGGTGCAACCATCGCACCCTGAATAAAAGCGTGCTGCTTACCATTAAGCAGCACGTGGTCGATAGAGTACGGGCACTCACCACGGCCCGGAAAAAACTCCTCAAGAAGAGTAGGGGCGTGAGAGAAAATACCACCTTTCTCCTTCACCCGTCCCGTCACTTTCGACCACCTCCGCCTGTCGTTGAATCTCCGCCACCTGTCCAAGAGGTTGAACGAAAGCCGGGATACGAAGAGGGGTACAAAAGCCGGACCACCAGCCTCCCCGTGGCATACCTGGTAACGGCTTTTGCCGGCTAATGGTGGACGTCTGCGTGTGGGGCTAACCACCCCACACGTAGTAAAACTGGTTCCAAGGAAAGATAACAGAAATGCCACCCACAACCGGCCCTTCTCGGGTCCTAGTGGAGTTGGGTGTGGCAATAATAATACCACCGTTACGGGAGCTCGGATGCAGTGGACAGAAGCCCTAAGGAGCGACCTTCTTGCATGCCATGCTGCCAGCGAGCCTGACCACAGGGGGTATATGGCAAGGATGCACTCATTGTGGTGTGAGATGCATCCAGAACACGACCACCTATCGCAGCAAAATCTGCACGATTATGCCAACCACCTGCGAAGAAAGGAAACCCTCCACCAACCGTTAGTTCAGAGGAATACACCACCGGCCAGACCACCCTCCCCGACACAGGCAGCCTCTCCACCGCCTGAGGTGAGAACGACATTTGTGTCTGTCCCTCGGCCAAATGGGGAAGAAGCTGGTCAGGCCATCTCTGATCTACGAACGCGGTTGTTAAGCACCATTAACTATGATGAAGGACATCCTAGGCAGAGAGACATCCACCGGAAGATCTCTCTGCGGGGTAACCACCTGCCCCAGTTAAATGGTCTTATCGACGAAATCCTAACGGAAACGTCGGACCTTAGGACGGTAAATTGCGTGGTCTATGCTGCTGCCAAAATTATGGCTCACTCCCAAAAGAACACCTCTTGGGAGGACAAAGCAGCAAAGAGGCTTGAACAGTTGGAGGCAAAGATCACGCAGGCGAGACAACAGGCGTCGAGAATTCAGTGTGTGATGGAATACATCTTATCTGGGCAAACTTTCACCCCTAAAGTTCGGCGCATAGCGCGCAGTCTCAGGTACAACCATCACAACCTGAATAAAAGCGTGCTGCTTACCATTAAGCAGCACGCGGTCGATAGAGTACGGGCACTTACCACGTTCCGAAAAAAAAAAGAGGAGTAGGGGCGTGAGAGTAAATACCACCTTTCTCTTTCACCCGTCCCGTCTCTTTCGACCACCTCCGCCTGTCGTTGAATCTCCGCCACCCGTCCCAGAGGTTGAACGTTTCTGGAAGGAAATCTACGAAATGTCGAAGCCATTCAACGGAGACACTCCGGCCATAGGCCTCTTTAATGAGGTGTGTGACCGCCACCTACAAGATGTGGATGGACCTCTTTCAGTCACCGAAAGTGACGTGAAGAAGGCCTTCTCTGGCAAGGAGAATTTCTCGGCTCCAGGAATGGATGCCGTGAATAACTTCTGGTGGAAGAAATTTACTTCCACCCACCAACACCTCGCCAGAATCTTCACGTCCTTTCTAAATGGTGGAAAACCAATTCCACCTTGGCTGACTGAGGGACGCACGGTTCTAATACCTAAGAAGGGAGACTTGTCCAATCCAAAGAACTACCGCTCTATAACCTGCCTCAACACTGTATATAAGGCGTTCACCTCGATCTTGAGCGACCTTATCCTACAGCACATCCAACCGGTGTGGGAGGAGGTGTACGAGCAGAGGGGCTCAAAGCAGGGAATCGCGGGATGCAAGGACAACCTACTCATTGATAGGTGCATATGCCAGGATGCCATCCGGCATAAGCGAAACCTATCAATGGCCTGGGTGGACTACAAGAAGGCTTTTGACACCACTTCGCATGAGCTTTTGATTGCCATGCTGAAGTTGATGAAAGTCCACCCAAAGGTAGTGTCCTGCATCCAACGCCTGTTACCACTCTGGAAAACGTGCTTCGTTATGACCTCAGGCAAGCGGTCAGTTTCCACAGAGTTGGTAACATACCACCGTGGCGCTTTTCAAGGCGACAGCTTGAGTCCCTTACTGTATTTCCCTCCTACCCCTGTGCTTTAGGCTGCGACGAGGTAAAGGATACATGTGCGGTGTTCCAGGTGACAGGAAGCTTAAGGTCACCCATTTGTTTTATATGGATGACCTGAAGCTCTATGCTTCTAATGGGAAATACCTTCGCACTGCCCTGGACACCGTACTGGAATACAGTGAGGCTATAGGGATGGAGTTCGGATTGGACAAGTGTGCATCCATCCACTTGGCAAGAGGAAGATTTTCGGAGATCAAGGAAGATGTGCAACTTGTTGACGGGAGCGTCATTCGTCACCTCGAAGACGATGGCAGCTATGAATATCTTGGTATCCCACAGCGCCGAATGCAGGAGGTTGCAGCAGTGAAGGAAAGGATCACCGCCAAATACAGACAGACTCTCAGGAACATCTGGAGTTCTGAGCTGCCAGGCAAGAACAAGGTTCTTGCCACAAACATGTTCGCGGTTCCTACACTGCTGTAGGATGCCTACCTTCGGATGCATGAAGTGGAACGTCAACGAGTTACAGAACCTCGATAGGGGAACGAGGAAGATGATGACCATCTATAGAAGTCTTCATCAGAAATCTTCCGTCGCCAGATTGTATCTCCCTTGCAATGTAGGTGGTAGAGGACTATTGAGTCTGGAGTGTCTCCACAACAGAGTTGTCCTGGGTACAGCTTGCCGAGTGTTGAAAAGCAGGGACCCCCTGCTCAATCTCGTGAGAGATCACGAGTGCGGGAGTAGGGGCATTTCTCTTCCAGGCGGCAAAGAGGGCAGCGGACGAAACCGGTCTCGACTTCGACCCGTCATCCAACGGAAGCGACAATGACACGACCATCTTGTCATTGAAGGCAGACGTCCTCAAGCTCGAAATAAAAAAAGCCAAGCAGAAGGCCTTCCTCAAGGTGCATACCGATAAGCCCATGCATGGAGGTTTCTATCAAAACATCGAAAAGCATGGGCTTTCGAAGGAGCTGACGTTTGCCTTCCTACGCTCTGCCGGTCTGAAGTCCGAGACCGAGGGTTTTGTCCTCGTGTGCCAGGATGGTGTCATAAACACTCTTGTGTACCACCGCATTATATTCAAGGCGGAGGTTGCGGACATGAGATGTAGGGCGTTCCGAGCCCAGCCGGAGACTTTGAGTCACCTTCTCTCCGGCTGTAGTTATTACGCCAAGTCAGCCTATTTAGCTCAGCACAACGCGGCCCTACGGGTGTTATACTTTCATCTTCAACACCATTATGGCATCGACGAAACACCTGCGCTGCCCTATGCCCCTGGAGATATTGAGTCCGTCGTGGAGAACGATAAATGCACAATCTGGTGGAATTACTCCTTTTCCACCGCCAGGCAGTTGGAGGCGACCAAGCCTGATATCGTTCTCCTCGACCACCTCACACGCGCCATGTTCGTGATCGAGTTTTCGGCTCCGGCTGAAACTAGCATGGATGCGAAAGAGGTGGAAAAACGGACGAAGTTTCAAGACCTGCTTTTCGAACTTCGACAGATGTACCCCGGACACTCTGTGAAACTGGTGGTCCTCATCATAGGTGTGCTCGGTGGAGAGTTAAGGGCTCGCTGATAAATAACATCAAGTGCATTCCGTCCTGCGTGGCACAGGCGGAATCACTAGTTGCACGCATGCATAAGGCCGTCATCCTGGGGTCACTCCGTCTACTGTGGACGTATGACCCGACAGCAGCGTAGCCACTCATCCGATGGGCGTCGGACGTGGCTGCGATTACTGCCCAACCCCCTCGAGTCTCCGGCCATTATGACGGTAATGAAACTTGATGCTTGCTGGGGACTCGGAGGGTCATGTTACAACTGTAACAATTAAAAATAATAGTACTCCTTGGGTCAATGGGTCTTGGCTAAAGTGAAGCTGATGAAGGCAAAGCTTGTTGGCATATCTATCGAGTTTATATGTATATTAACAGTAGAGACTTGAAATTACAAATATTGTTCTTACTAAATGTCAGTCATGCAAAAACAACTGATCCCTACTGATTGTCAATCCTAAATGTGCGATAGCCTGATTGCCGTCTGGGTCAAAACCAACAAAGGGAGGGAGGTCTCAAACCCCAATGCCCAAGGAGAGCGAACTGGGAGCGCTCCGTTTGTTGGGAAACTTTTTTCCCCCATAGTACACTTATGTAATCCGAACTCCATCCCTACTGTATTCCAGTATGGTGTCAAAGGGCAACGCGAAGACCTTTCGCATTAGAAGCTTAATGATTCAGGTCATCAATGTAAAACAAAAGGGTGACCTTATGCTTCCTGTCACCCAAAACACTGCGCATATACCCTCTACCTCGTCGCAGCGTAAGAAACTCAGCAATGCATGATTGTTGTAAATTAATTCAGTACTTTTCACTGTACATACCTGAATGCCAGAGTCTCTCCAAGTTGAATACGTGTTCTTTTCAGGGACATCACATGATCCCCAGAGCCCAACCCTGTCGTCCACGCCAGCCCTCTTCTCGCTGGTTTCCTCTCCTTATGCTTCGTCGTCGTGTAAGTGGGCTTGGGAGAGCGCCAAGGGTTACATGCTCAGGGAATCATGGCCTCTTGGCCTCGACGCATTCCTCTTCGAGGAGAGAAGGAAAATGAGGACAACACTGTCCTCCTCATCTAAGTGTGCATTTTCACTGATGTTCGGAAGGTCTCCGGTGCGCACTGGAAATTCCTCCCGTGGGAGGAAGGAGGAGGTGGATTATTCTGGGAGGTGGACGGTCAGGAGCAGTGATGAGGTGAATACTTATGTTCCTTTTTTATTTAATTGGCACCGTGCTCCTCACGATGTGATCTTGGTGGAGTCTCAACCAGGAGGTTGTGATATTTATGACCTTTTTTTGTGCTCTGGAATGATACAAATATTGCATAGCTTAGTCTATAAAATAACTCTCAGTAGATAAAAACAACATGTTACAATAAGAAAATCCGAGAACTCCTCATGATACTCTTGCATCTATCACATTCACTGGGAAAGTCTCATGTCTTGCAAAACAACAGGTGTTGGAAAAAAAATATGTTTGTTGCTCATATGAGGTATGTACGTAAATAATGAAAAAGAAAACATTTTTTTCTATTCATCCAATTTTTGTCACGGCACTGCTAGTTTCGACACAGAGCCGGCCTCATCTTACTCAGGTACTGTACCTAGTGTGCCTGAAGATGACGCCGCTGCGTCGGAACTAGTAGTGCCGTGAAATAAATTGGAGGAATAAAAAAGTTTTCTTTTTCCTTCTTAATAATGAACTTCCACAAAGTTAAGCCTGAAACTATTGAGATAATGAGGTAGATTGTTAATGTTATGACATGAATGAAGAGAATGGTTTTTCGGGTTTCCATCTGCGTTTATCCATTTTTGGTGGACAATATTATGACATGACATGAATGTTTAAGGTTTGATAGGTGGATTAATAGTGTTCATGATTATTTAATTCAAATGAATTGCTATGAGTTTTGCTTAAAAAGGCAGGCTTGGAGAGTACACCAGGGAGGATTTGGGTTTATTTGAAGAAGTATGTATGAATTGGGTACATAGCAGTGTAGCCAACCTCGACGAGGTGAGGACGTGAGTTCAGCTGAGTCCAAAGCAAATTTTTATGTGGGAAATTGCATCGTCATAGTTCTTACTAAAAAGGCTAGGCAGACATCCATTTCTGTTGATATATTTGTCCATCACTTCTATCTGTACTGTAAAAATGTGATCCTGGGTTTGGCGATTTTCCCTGAATGCACATTGTTCCTCTTCTAGTTCTTCCTCATTCTCATTTCTGAGTCTTATTTCAAGAATTCTAGTATACACCTTCAAAGCGACGGAAGACAGACATATGGGCCTATAGTTGCTGCATTGAATAGTATTTCCTTTCTTGTAGATTGGTGCTAAAATATTCAGTTACCTATCCGCTGGGATCTTTTTCACTGTCCATGCTCTTCTGCATATCTCCCACATCCAATCAACCACTGCATTTCCTCCGAACTTAATCATTTCCGGCACCAGGCCATCAGCGCCTGCTGCTTTACCCAGTTCTATCTTTTTTATTGCTTCCTCCACTTCGACGCGTGTTATTTCTTGTCCGTTTCCTCCTTCTCTTCGAGGGTTTGGTTCAGCTTCCATTATTTCTACTTGCTCCTGGTGACCAAAAGTTACAGCAAAGTGATTACGCCATACTGTCAGCACATCTTTCTCATCGGTAACTAACTTCCCTGTTTCATCTGTTACACTTCTTACTCTTTTTCCGAACTTTCCTTTTAGGCTTTTCATCGTTTGCCAAAACTTTCGTTGGTTATGATGATAGTTTTCTTCCACTTCATTACCAAACTCTTCCCAACATTCTTCTTTTGCTTGTCTTACTGTTTGCTTCAATTCATTTCTCTTCTGTACATACTTTCTCCAAGCCTCATCTGTTTTATCTCTAATCCACGATTGCCAGGCAACCTTTTTATCCTTAATTTTTCCTTTAACAGGATCATTCCACCACTTTGTTCTTTTAGCCTCCATCTTCACTATTTGCATTCCACAGATTTCCCTAGTTTTATTTAGAAGGGTTTCTTTCAATATCCTCCAGCCTAATTCCATTTGATCTACCTCACTTTCAACCCTTGTTACTTCTTCCATTCTCTTTCGTACCTCTGCTGTTACTAGGTCTCGATATTCCATTTTCTTTTGTTCATCTCTAAGTTGACCAACCTTTAACCTCTCATAAGGCGGATCCTTTCTAGTTTTCAGAGGGCGCAGCCGCAGCTTCATGATTACTAGTCTATGTTCTGAGCTAAGTTTGGCGCTTCTGTACACACACACATCGTTCACAGCATACCTCATACTTCTTGTGTAAGTGAAATAATTTATCACACTTCTTGCTCCTCTGATCTCAGATTCAAAAGTGATTTTATGTGTTATTCTATGCGGAAAAAAGGTGTTGCCAATCAGCAGATTGTTATCTATGCAAAAATCGATCATCTTCTCTCCATTTGTGTTGATTACTTGCTCTCCACCATGCGGTCCAATTGATCCATGTCCTCGTTCTACGTTCCTGCCTATTCTGGAGCTCCAATCTCCCATTATCACAATATGTCTGGTCTGTTCTCTCGCCTTGTCTATTGTTTCCTGCAGCGGAGTGTAGAAAAGATCCTTCTCAATCTGTTCCGCATCCTGTGTCGGGGCATATACCTGTATCAATGATATTTTCTCCTGCATTTCCGGATTCACTTTTACGATTCTTGAATTCACTGGCTCCCATTCCATTACTGTCTTTATAAATACCCTCTATTACTATGCCCACTCCTTCTTTTGCTCTACTGCAATGTTCTTCCCCAGAGTACAACATGTGATATCAATCTTTCAACGCTAATTCTCCAAACCCTTTCTTTTTCGTCTCGCTTATATCCAGAATCCTCAGTTTGTACTTTTTCATCTCATCTACAATTTCACACTCCTTTCCTGTGAGTGATGTTATATTACATGTACCAAAAATCATGTCCGTTCGTTCGCTCTGTCAATTCCTATTAATCCATCTGGCTCTCTTTGTTATACTCTGAATAATTAACTTCACTCAGGTGGGTGATTGGCCCTACCGAGCTAGCCGGTTGGAGGGGCTGCCTCCTAAGCCTACCGGCTGGCTGTTTTCTGTCAGGCTTGTCTCCCTTAGCCTTCAAAGATCCCACTTCTAACCACAAGGCAATGGTTTCTGTCCTGATATACCCCTGTCAGTCGGGTTGCCTCTTCTGCCAGTTCAGCCATACTGAAGTCCATCTTCTCCGCCTTCGCTGCCGTTGAGGGCTTCACCGTGACCCTGGCTAGGGACCCTTTCGGGGTGCTACCATGAGGGCCAGATTGTCCCTGGTTTTTTTTACGAGGTTGTTACTCCTCCTACTCCTCCTTCATGTCTCTTAGAGACAGGCCCTGGGGTTGCCACCGGTATAGCGGAGTTGTTAAGGATATTCGCTTTTTCTAATTTGTTGTTTGCTCTTTCTCCTAGATTGTTCTTTAGTGACGTTACTGCTGATTAGCAGCCTTGAACCTCCCTCCTGTATGATCAAAATGCTTTAGGGTTTTCTTCTAAATATTCGCCCAATAATTTACTTTTGAATTCCGTTAATGCTTTTTGAAAGGCCACCTTAGCTGCTGTTTTTGCTTTCTTGTGTTTTTCGCATAACTTCTTATACTCCTCTTCGGGGAGATCCTGAGGTACTTTCTCCATTTTTGCATACCAGACTCGTCGTTTGAGAGATTTCCGGACGTCCGCACTATACCACCTTGGTTCAGTATTGACCTTTTTAAGTTCACTTGGTATTGCGCTAGTTATGGATAGTCGTGTGATGCTACGAAAAGTATTCCATGTATAGTACAAGTCTAAGAACGTGCCTAACAAGTTCGCTACTTCTACTTTGTCTAGATCCTTGGCCGTGCATATTTCTTGCAGTATTAATCCCCACTACCTTTTATAAGGAAGTTCTTGGGCTCACAGAGACCTATGAATGTATATTTTATAGTCTTTTAAATAAGATGTCTCCATGTTTTTGCTAACAATAAGGAAGGAAGACGAAATTTAGTTATACGTGCGCTGGCAGTGACTTTGTGGAAGTAAAATTCCTTCAGTCACATTACTGATGCACTTATCTCCGATAAACAACTTTCAACTTCAGTGAGCATCATCTCCGCCCTATTTTTTACTTCACTCAATGCGGCGCCGCAGCGGGTGGTGAAGCAGTGGCGGCGGCGGGGGGGCGTGTCTTCAAAGGAGGAGCCAAGCGGTGAGGCCTCCGACGGCGACTCCTTGCTTCCTCCTGACTCCGTGTCCACGTCAAGTGAGGGACCATCTCCTCTGCGAACACGGGATGCTAAAGAAGGTTCATGCCCTTCGGGGACGGAAGAGGTGACAAGCAAGGCCGGGAAGAAGGTTCACCATCGCTCCAAGTCGACGTCCTGCAGCTGGAGGACGATGCGATTCCTGGCGGCTCACGGGGGAATGAGGAAACAGTGTCAGAGAGGTAGGTATACGTCCCCTTACGTATGGATGCTGCCAAGTGCCATTGTCTGTCTCTCTCCTCCTTCGCCCTCTTCTTCCCCGCATCGTATACACCCATAGTGACTGGCTGGTCGTCCGCTGCAAGTGATTATGTGCGGCTACGCACTCACACAACACAAGCCTCACCAGGCGTCTACAAGACTAATGACTCCGAGCACATACAAGGGGTTGTACATTGCAGGCGACTTCGCGCCGTTCAGTTTTTAATGAACTGTCGGTTGATCTGGTCAGTGTGTGAGGATATACATATATTTTCTGGAAAGCACCTAAATGTTGAAGCGCCTAATGGCCCAAAATAGACGAGTCTGTTGGGCAAGCCCAATTTTGGAAAAGAGGAATTATTTGGGGGAATTCAACTATCTGCGCAATGAATTATAGTAATAAAAAAGTATAGTTGAGAAGACGGTAATAAATTTTTCGATTGTTATCGAATGCGTCAAATGACGTTCGAATATATTTTGTCTGCCATAGAGCCATACATCATCAAGGTACCGTATGGTATCGTTTGTCTTTCATATCCCTTAGAGGGGAACCCAAATTCTCCCAAACTTCCACCTTGAGGAATGTTTCCATGATCCTGGGAAGATGTCTCCACAGGGGATTCATCTGACTGTTGCCCGGTAGGTTGGGCTGAAGGGCGTGGTGCTACTTGTGCTGAAAGCATACCTGAGGCGCTCGTGAGCAGTGCCTGACTAACACGCTTGAGGTCCTGTAAGAAGTACAAGAAATGGGCCCCACGTTAATAAACAAGTCGCGAGGTAAGAAAGGGGAAATAAAATTCTCGGGGCCCCTCAGGGGCCCTCAAAGCTTCGAGGTCCATAGGCAACTGCCTACTTTGCCTTATTGGTAATCCGGCACTACTCGTGAGAGATGGTTCAGAAAGGGTGGCATATCGGTTTGAGATCACAGTTGGAGTTGACTGGGGCAGGGTTTTCCGGCGTCTGCTACTTTTCTTATCGTTAATTTGCCTGTCGGAATCAGAGGTCAGGTAAGAAACAGTGGGCATGCTTGCATATGCATCGGGATGGGGCAGATATGCACGAAACCATTTGAGGATGGCGATTAAAGGCGAGCAGAGAAGAGAAGAGATATCCCGAGTTGGATGTAGAATGCGGCTGGTTGGCGGTTGGCGGAGTCCAGGGTTGACTGCAGGAACGGATGAACGGGATCTCAGATAGTCCAAGTTGTTGTAAGTGTTTTGTCGTTTTCAGGTTTCAGAGGGTTGTAGAATGCGAAGAGAGATGGAAGAGGCATCATCCATCCATCCGGTAGGTGAATGTTGGGCCCCCGAATGTAGGGCCGATTGTGTCCGATGAGGGAGTTGATTCTTTTGGATGCAGGCGAGGAAGGAGTCTCCGGCGACGCGATGGTGTGTGTGGCCAGAATCAGTAGTGGGGATGGAAAAGTGGACCCTGGGTGAATATTCCTGGGTGGGAGATTGTTTGTTCCACATTCACTTGCAATGTGGGACTTAACTTCAGCAGCACTTCGCAGAAGCGATAAACGTCAATATACTCGATAAAAAAGGCACAGCGTCAATTCTCTATAGCGTTTTTGGCTACTTACATAACAGCTCTGATAGTGCTTATCAATGTACTCCTCATTTCTATGCAAAACACATTTATTGAGCGTTCGGAAGCATATTCAATATATGTAATTTCCATAACCAGCATATTAGACATATATATATGTATGGGTACTTTGTTAGATCCTTCATCACACTTTATTTTAGCTTTGAATGTGAGAGAGAGTACCGCAGAGAAGTGAATAAGCTGCTTTATAGCTTTAGATCGCATGCGGCCGGTGACATTACATCTGTGGGAGGCCAAATTTTTTGGGGAAACGGTCATTTGAACAACATCCTTTGCTTTGATCTGGAATGTGTGTTACTATAATTAATTTTCAAATGCTTACATTGGGATCATGAAATAAAATAGATGTTTTCATTGTAAAATATTATTATTCTGGGATTTAATAGACTTCTCCAATAATGTTCCCAAGCATGACTTGAGTATCGGCTGAAGTTTGATCGGTTGTGGCCCTAATCCTATGCCATAATTTCAGTCTATTATTTATACCCCCCACCCCATGCTTATTCTCAGAGGTCTGTGGTTTATGGATAAAATATTTAGGCACTTTTTAGATTTGTTTTTTATGAGTGGTAGTCAGGTCCTTCTTACAATGTAAATGACAGTGGTTGGACCATTTCAACTCTCACATTCAGTATCACATGTAGAAGATATACTAATTTTATTATTGTACATTCTTTTTAGTAATGAAAAGTGCTACCAATTTTTTTGACCGTAATAACTGTATCCTTTTTCAGTTCTCGCCGAGAGATGCTATTTTCTTCCATGGCTACCAACCAACTTGAATTTTATTCACCTGTAAATCCTTGAAGTACTTACCTTTCTTAATAATTACTCCTCTCACATTAGCCTTTGGTTGAAATTGTTCTCTGTTCTCCACATAGGGTGATGAAATTGACGAGGATGCTCAAATTTGATATAAAAAAGTTCCCTCTCTCTCAGGTGTCAGCAGGCTGTTGGCGTTGGTCCAGGCGGGCACCGCGGCCTCGCCTCGCAGCGATGCCATCCCGCGGGACGGGCGCCGCTCCAACTTCACGGCCGAGACGGTCGCCTCGGTGCGAGCTGCACTCGAAGCCAAAAGGAGTGGCACCCGCACCCGCCGCGGCTCCTACCAGCGCTACTCCGCCGAGCTCCGCGAGAGAATCGCCGAGCACGCCCTCAGCCACGGCGTGGGCCGAACCGCGAAGCACTTCTCGGGTGCCCTTATGGGTGGGAAGCCCATCTCTGAGTCCACCGTCCGCAACTTCTTGCGATCGTTCTGCTCGTCCGAGAGACACTCGTCGGCTCCTGGTGAGGAGACGGCACCCTCGAAGCACCATGGCACCGTCTCTCGGCGGCTGCGGTGTCGTGCTCCCCCCCTGGGTAAACCCGGCTCGTCCGCAGCGGACTGCAGCGGAGAGGGGAGGAATGCAAGTGGAGAGGGGAGGAGGGTATGCCGGAGACGCTATGGTGCCCTGCTGCGCGGTGAAATTGGCGCCTACGCCACCCGGCACGGGGTCCGCGCGGCGATGAAGCATTTCTCCGAGAGGCTCTCGTTCCCTGTGCGAGAGCACACCATCAGAAAGTTCCTCAATATGTTCGAGGAGAAGGGCGGTAAGGAGAATCTAGTCGAGCTTGTTGAATCGGGCAGTTTAGATGCCCGCCAGATCTCCAGTCCACTGGGCAAATCGCCTGTTGGCCCCAGCATCGGCGATTCTCAGGCCTTGCATCAGCAGGCGTATGTTCCCGCAATCGGAAATTCTTCGGGCGTTCTCGTCGAAGGGCCGGCTTCCTTGGTGGTCTACGGTGAATATTCTGGGCCTGCGTCGCAGCAGCAGATGGTGGCCTACCACGACGGTTGCCTCCCTGGCTACGAGTCCAGTTCCGCTGGCCAAACCATCATCTTGGACCAGGGTGATGCAACAGCCGCGGGCTTCTTTGGCTCCCAAGACTTGGACTACCAGCACCATTCGGTGTCGGCCTATTCACCCGAGAACGTCCGGCACCCTGACGCTCCACCTACGGCTGCTGAGACTTTGGCGATGGACCACTTCCCTTCCGCTGCCAGCGCCACCATGTCCCAAGAAGGACCGCACGTTTCATTGCCGCACGTCACCTCGCAGCCTTACGGTTCCGTGATGCCTCATCAGCTCATGGGAGACTACCAGAGCGAATCGAGGGACGTGCTTAACAATCATTTGCAAACGGTATCGTCTCGATATGGCGAGACCAGTCAGGAACATTTATCTCCTCCGAGTGACTTCAAGGGACCTGATCATCCTTCAGTGCGTTCTCTCCCGACCTCGTCATTCTTTCATGACTCTAAGAGTCGGTTGTTAATCTCACCATCAGAACTGAGCCCTGGTGGAGCCAGGGAGGGTAATTTGGTGAATTCGGACGTAACATCCCTGCGGAAATCAATGGGGAATGACTTGCTTCCTTCTTATTATCCATTAACGGTGGCATCGCCTGACACATTTCAATTGGAAGGTAGTGACACCTGTGCCGCAATTCAGATCGGTAAGAATAACTCTGTTGAAATAAGTGGGGTTTCCCAAACACAAATTCTGGAGGTGTCAATGCTGCCAACTTCTCCATTAGGGCATCAGGACTCCGTGTCCAATGAAAAAGAAATGTCCACTATTTCTGGCGATAAGCCAGAATGTGATGATGGAGCACTTCAACGGGAAGAAGCAGAGGCTGGTCATGCCGAAGGCGTCGGAACGGGATCAGCTGATTTTTCTTTTGGAGTTCAGCTTCACCTGACGGGAAATGAATTGGAGTCACTTGTGGAAGCAGCGGACGTTAGTGATGATGCGAAGCAAAAATCTCCCAAAAAGTCTAAGAAGAAGATGAAGGGCACTCAGAAGTCAAAACGTGGAAATTATATTTTCCTAAGTCCAGAGTTAAGGGCAAGGATAGGGAGGTATGCAGCCGAGCATGGGAATTTGAAGGCAGCAAAGCACTTTGAGGCAGAGGCCGGTCGTCAGATACCTGAGAGCACGATTCGTGGCTTTCGAGATAAGTACGTAGTGAAACAGATGCACATCGAATCCTCAACACAATCCAGTGAGGGATCCAGCCAAATGGTGACGGCTTTGGGCTATGCACCCAGAGGAAGGCCAATGGTCCTGGGAAAGTATGACGAGGTGGTGCAAGATTGCATGCATGAACTTGTCAAGGCTGGAGAGAGGGTTAGCTCTGCACTGGCCATTACAACAGCCCGACAAGTGCTCTCTCAGTACGAGCCTAGCCTATTGGAAGAATTTGGTGGGCCAATAAGGCTCAACAACTCATGGGCCAAATCTTTTATCAAGAGAGTAGGGCTTAGCAGCAATTCATGATATGGTGTGTGCATGTTAATTGCGTATGTAATCTGATTTTTGTGAGAACTGAGTATGGTGCAGTGGTGAAGAAACTAAAGTAGTTGCATAGCATGCTATATGTCCGTATCTAAATCTTTAATTTGCAATACGCTTCGAATCTGACTCTTGTGGAACAAAATGACTTTCCTTTTGTATTTTGTTGGTATTTCTGTCAACTGCAGTAGTTTTGAAGCGTGCCATTGGCAAGGTTACAGTGGAGAACATTGCTTTTATGAGAGTGAATCTGGTTCAGGTTCATATATGCTGCTGAAGTTGTAATACATACATGTAATTTTACTATTTGTGATGCTCATTGAAGAATCTCCTAGAGACAGTGAAGGCACAGTTATGGCAACTCATTTAATTGAAAAAAAATGAATTTGCATAAAATAAATAATTTCAAGAGTTTCCTGGGTTGAATTTCAAACCTTATGTCAGCATATCAGTAGAAAGGCATTTACTTTCTCAAAGGGACTTGTGTGTTTCATACCAATGTTGTCGTAAATGTAGTGGGTGAAAGTATCGCGCTAAATAGTTACGCATTCGAAATTTTCAATCCCTGAAGTTCGTACATGACGACATCTTTGCGATTGATTTTCCAAATTTTAGTCATTTATCCCCAAGAGATGCATGCCTTGATTATCAGCTTGGGGACCGATGTTAAGGCAACTCAACATCCGAAAGCGGCCCAGGGCAGATACCACTGTGTGCTGTATACGGTCACTGTTTGCTTGAGAGACATTTTTGGAAAGTAGGCTTGAATTATACTCGAGAGCCAACGTCAAGGAGGGTGTCCCTTATAAGGACTTGAAACACAGCTTGTGGAATTTTACAGTGCATCTTTTTTTGCAATATTTACCTTTATTCCAGTTAATGTGTATACAAAATAAGAACGTATTCCCTTGCCACAGAGTCAGTTCAGTGGAGACACAGGATGGCTTAAAGAAATAATGTAAACTAGCTGGTCAAAATATCTTTTAATTGGCAAATTGACTTTTAAAAAAAATACTTTTTGGCATTAAAGCGTAATACTGGTTTAGAGATAGGGATTCTTTGGTGCATGTTGTGGTTTTCTTTCCTGTGTTATGAGCGATAATTTGCAGATTTTGCAAATTTTCCTCAGCTTTCAAGATATGTACTCCTGAGTAAGTGCTATACCGTACTCAGCGGTATCATTAACCACATTCATGTCTGAAAAATAAAATCATGCTTTCATGTAGTTATCACAAGAATCCCAATTCTCGGGTTGTTTACTCACAAACTTAAACTCTAGCCCAAATCTCTTAAACTAATACAAGGTGTTGGGCCTTAAAACATGTGGTAGGAAAGACAATGATAGTTGTTGCAACAGATTATGCGACCAGATGGGCTGAAACAAAGGCATTGTCGAATGGCACAGCCGAACAAGTAGCCAGGTTCTTGTTGGAACAAATAATATGTTGGCACGGTGCACCCAGGACGATCCTCATGGACAGAGGAAAGGTGTTTCAGTCAATGTGCGTGAAGACCCTTTTTAAGGAGTATGGGAGTGGTAGGGATATTTACTACGGCCTACCACCTGCAGACGAACGGTCTCACAGAGATATTAAACAAAACGCTTGTGGAAATGTTGAGTGCTTTTACGGGGGAGCAACAGAGAGACTGGGATGAGTTTTTGCCCAAAGTGACGTTCACGTATAACACAAAGAAACAGACTACGTATGGTGAAACCCCGTATTTATTAGTACACGGTAGGGCAAGCATTGCCCCCCCCAGTTTCCTCAATATCCCCAAGCATTGCCCCCAGAGGCAATGCTTGGGGATATTGAGGAAACAGAATGGGCTAGAGGAAGAAAGAGATTAGGAGAGGCAAGGTATAAAGCTCTTGAAGTACTAGCCAACAGACAAAAGAAGGAAGCGAGCAGGTATAAAGCCTAGCAGAAAGATAAAGAATTCTCTGAGGGAGACCTGATTAGGCTGTATAAACCCAATAGGAAAGTGGGAAGAAGTGAGCAGCTTCTTCCACAGTATCAGCGGGTCCATTTAAATAGCAATAGGGTGGCCAACTCTTAAATGCGAGAAGAGTTGGAACAACACACTCGCAGTGTCTTATAAGTAGGTAGCGCGGGTGCGTAACAGTGTTGGATGGCGTCCCACGTACCGAAGGTTCCAGGATCAATTCCTAGAGATGGAATTTCTTTTTCGTCTCGAATCCAATTATTTTCGTTCGTTTTTAAATTATTTTCAATCGCAGTAAGTCTTACCAGATAATGGAAAAATTCTTTTTACATATTATATTTATCAGAATATCGTCATAGAAGTTTTTTCACACTTTTCCCTTGTGGTCTTCAGCACACCAATTTTTTTCTCAATGTGAGTTAAATTTCTTTGATGTGATCACTAATAGTATGTATTGGCGAAATCAAGTACCTGTACTCGTGAATTACGCTCCTTATCCATCACTACGTTTACCAATCGATCTCAGATCGGTCTGAGTTCAGACCGATCTGAAAGTTCAGTACGGAGCTGACTCTGATCGCCTGGTTTACGAACACGGTCTGAAAATATCGATATTGAACTATCGAATTCAGTAGTTTGAATTATTTTGAGATTTCTTGCGTATTTCAGCCGCACACTTCTCTCCTTTCCCTTCTTGCAACAAGTCACGCCGTAAATGATATCGATTATATTTTGTTTACCATCAGCAACCAAAAGAAGAACGATGCGCTCCGGCCTCTTCGGATCGATCTGAGATCTCAGACCGGTTAGGGAAAGCGGGCTGACTCGGCTCGCTTCTCAGATCGATCTGGCCAGCGCGCTCCGTTTACCATACCGAGCTGAGCCAGTCAGATCGATCTGAGATCGATTGGTAAACGTAGTGCATACCGACGCTAATGATTTTGTTTTGTAGCCGTTCTGTATTAAACATATTTCTCAACGCCCATCATTTTCGAAGGATTTCCTTTCATCTGTTGAACCCCTATTATGGAAAATTTGAAACGATCAGGTTACGACATCATCGCAGTCGCACGGCTACCGTAGATCGTTGATACTGTCGAATAATCCATGACAGGTTAATGAAGGGGTTTTCTGTTATTCAATTATTATATCGTACATGGTTAACATTATTATTTGACGGAAAGAACCATTAGTTGCTTCCTAACTAGCCGTAATTTCCCACAGTACGAAATAAAGTAAATACCGCCTTTGTTTACATAGGCACAGTCTAAACTACACATAGGGATCATCTGATTGCAAGGGTCCAGTTAAAGCTCTGTATTGGGATACAGAGCAAAGATTATAATACACAGAGCTTTAGGTCCAGTTAAAGCTCTGTATTTGGTATCTCAAAATTTATTTCTCTCTCAATTATTGTCGCCCGTGTGATAAGCATGTCCGCTCGCAGTACCTGAAGTGCCGGGGAATCTAAGGGAGTTGTGGACGTGAAATTAACCTTAATTGAGAATGATTAAGATTACAATGACAATACAAGGTTGGTCACCGTCAGTTCTCAATGAGGATTCACTTCATGGTCGAGGAATTGACGACGTTTTACTCCAATTGCTCAGAAATATTCTATACCTAGTCGATTTTGATACCTAATTGACAAGTAAGCTAATATTTATGCAGTTATATAACATTTTGAAATACCATTCCGCCAGTTATCAACGAGAAGTCACTTAACGAGCGAGGAATATATCGCCAAGTTCCACTCATATTGCAGACGACGTCATCTGCTGCCGTTTGAGGCGTCTGCTGGCTCGTATTAAACAGGTCGACTCCCGCATTTTGGAGGATAAACTTGATATGAAAATGATGTGGTATTATAGGCAATTTAATCATTCACAAGTTATCATGGCTCAAATTCGATGAAATATAGTTAATTAAATTTTATCTCGTGAAAACATGTTTAGTCCCTATCTCTCCCATGTAACGATAGGCCAATGACGACTTAAATGCGCAAAGTTGACCGTACTTTCCTAATACAGAGCTTTAGGTCCAGTATGACAGTGGCGCCGCAGTTGGCAGCTTCAAAAAAGGTATCGTGCCGAAGAATCCTTAAGCTACTCTGTGCCTTAAGGAATCCTTCCTTCAGTATCCATGGATGAGGGGGTGGGTGTCGTGGGTGTCAGCCGTGTCCGTCTCAACGTTAATTTCGATGTTACAAATTCGGCGACGCCGCGCCCCTTTTCCAGTGACGGCAAAGAGATGAACTAAACTCGCGGCAAATTTAAATAGGTGGCTTATTTTCTCCCGTGGCCTCCTATTGTAACGTCTTGATAATAAGTCAACGTTTACTAATCCTCTCATCGAGAAGAAGGAACATGCAACCTCCTACCTCTTCACCATTGTTCTCCATGCTGGTTCCCCCACCTCTACCCCCGTAACTTCCTTCCCTGACCTGAGAAGGAAAATCGGTCGGAGCTGAAATTGAACATTGTGGAATAGAACGAAGTGTTTTTATTTGATTGCAATGAATAACTTCCACGAAGTAAACTTAACAACCATTGACTTTATTAATATTTCAAGTTAATATCAATAAATTACCATAGTGTAAAGAATAAACAAAAAAACAAATAAAATAATATACAAAACTCAAACAAAGGTTGGGCTAAACATGCTGCAAAATTTTAACCTTCCTAGCCATAGCACTTTTATGACTTGCAGCAGCTGTCGCCCGGTTCCTTTTTCTGCACCACCAGGGTAACATTACTGCACATAAACACTCAGCAATTGACTGCTTTAGCTGCAGAGGGTGGTCACTGCACTTGTTCACTAAACAATTGAAAATTTCATTCCCCAAAATTGTATCTTTCAATAGGGAACATATGTTTTCTGAGCATGCCAAGTGGGGAAGGACATTCTCCACAAAAGTTGCAGCCCTTCCAACAGCACTCATCAACTCCAAAGTAGGGTACGTGAGACACAATTTTTCTGATTTCTCCCTAAAAGAAAGAAACTCCCTTTCCTTACCTCCAGAAAGGAACTCCCCAAGATCATTTAGCAAATGACCTGGGTTAGCTTCTGCTTCACAATTTTGCCCCTGCAAATCTTTGAAAGCTAGCCCATTAATGATGCAGCCCTTCAAAGATGCTACGAACTGGTGAGTCGTCGGGTTGCTATTTGACCCACACTGCTGGCGTACAGAGCCAAACAAATTCTCGAGGGCATCCTGATTAAGAGCCCTCAGCTCGAGGTTCAGGAAGCCCATCTTCTTCAATTCTGCCCAAAGAAGTGGCAATGCCGTCAGGGTAGTGATCCAACCATCTTGACAAGGTGGTCGGAACACTACGAAGTCAGCAGAGGCATCTGCATTGGTAGGAAGGGTGGCAGACATCCTCCTGTCGAACTTGGAGTTGCACCATGAACAATGGTGGTCCTTGATTCATTTCTGAATTGGTTGCGTTTGAAATGACGCCCACAAAGGTAAAGTCCTTTAACTTTCTCCCCAATCTCAAAGTGGACTCCAGCAATATCAGCCCATTGTTTAAACCTGTAAAACAACAGGAAAAAATTTAATGCTGCTTAAGAGCAATTTATATCACTACACGACTAAACCCTTGCTCAACATAAACACAGCGCACAACATGATAATGACGTTGATAATGATTTATTCACGGGCAATTTGCCCATCACATTAACAGACAAAATTGTAAACATTAGAGTTAAATTTAACTCAAGTCCAGCAGGTAACTACAATGAATCAGGTTTACTAATAATTTAACAAGAAAAATTAGACCAGCTTGATTTTGGCATAACTAATGTGCGGGAATAATGATCAAAGACATTAAATGAGTAGTCAATTCATATGCTTACGTTGGTTTTGTAAGACATTGGCAGAGATCAGGCATAAAAATTTGTGCTTCATTTTTTCTATGGTTTCCCGATTGACTTCATAAAAAGGTAACCACACAACTGAACCATATTCTAAAATACGTTGAAATAAATTTAAGTGCTGATTCACACATCTCATATCTGACTGACGTCAGGATAATGTGACGTCGGGATCCCTCAAAATAATATAAACTTTCTTAAAAAACTCGGGCATTGCCCCTCTTTATTACAAGTCTCTTTCTCTTCAAACTTTTTAACAATCCCCTCCTTGCTCTGAAGACGATGGAGGAGTATTCCATTGAAACGTTAGCAAACCAAAACCTTACTCGGCTGGAAACCCGAGAATTATTTATTAATCCCCTCCTTTATCAAACATACATAGCAACGTTCTTCAAACAAAAACAATAAACAACATAAAACATCAACCCATCGAAACATACGTATTAACATACAAATTAATATTATCAAAAACAAAACAACGAACGAAATTAAATACATAAAGCCAAATAAAACAAATAAAAATGGAGCTTGACAAGGCACGACGTTACATTAAAAACTTCCACAAATAAAATTAGAAAATTACCAACTCTTACCTGATAGCATTACGAGGAAAGCGGAACAATGTATGCTGGCTGGATACTGGACAGCCCGCCTTGCACTTCATGTACTTCATGTAATTCGCCATGTTTACGAACAATGGAGGGAAAACAAGAACGTTGTCCTTGTATTCAAATCCAATCACAGTCCAAAATCAAAGTCAAAACGGTGCAGAGGTCAAAACCAGGAGAGTAGTCCAAATCCAAAAGATGCAGGGGTCGATGTAAATAAAGCAAAAGGCGCAAACTAGTCAAACTCCACACAGCACACAGGCAAACACGTTTGTAGGATCACAAGGTATAATTCTCGCGTCGAAAACTTTCGAGCATCGAAAAATGGCTGCGATGGCTGCTATTCGCGGAAGAGGCGCATGCGCACTACGATTTAATCAGTGGCGCTCCTTTTCCAGCGACGGCAGCCTCGTAAGAAAACCTTACGTCGCCCCCCTATGCCAGTTACAGCCGGCTGGTGGGTGTTAACAAAACACCGGCGACATTTCGCAGTTTCGCAGTCATTTTATATTGCCGTGTTGTTTAACTTGCCTCAAAGAGATATAAAAAGTTAGCATTATGTTTCTGTTATGGCTCGTATTTGAGCATTTTTAAGTAAGGTGGTGCGCTTTTCCTACTAGTAGTTTTGTTCGGGTATCCGGCTGTAGCACTGGCAGTGAGTAACAGGCGTTGGAAAACGATGAGTTAGTAGCCAGTGATTAGTCAGTTTAGACCATGGTTTCAGATGATTAAAATAGTGAGTGAGGCTATAGCTGAAATTTTCATGTCTGGAGTTGATTTTGCTCTGAATAATGAATATATTTCGTAGCTACCTGCATGCTAAAGTATCTCGTGGATCAGACCAATGGGTTTTATTTGCAATGTAATGCTGTATTATTACCATATATTGTAGGCACCGAATGAAAATATTTTCTTGTTTCCAGGTGAAGGAGGTTATTCTTCTTTAAGATGGAATTTGGATTGCTGAAAGTTATTTTTCTCATATCGTTCCTTATCCTCTGCTGGCCCTTAGAAAGTGCATATAATTTTTCACGTATCAACCTTCCCCTGGAGCATCTACCGTTCTTCTTCAACAGCTTTCCAGATGCTGCAGAGGCCTGTAGAAAAGATGATCGCTGTCCATACAAGGTAAAGTCATTCATTTGGGGTATAAATAGAATAATTATGTGTGGTTATTTTTTTCTGGGCTATCATACTTGATAGCTGAAAAGAAAAAAAGGCGTATTAATTTCCTCTACGCTCTATCTATCTATTGGTACGAATATGTGATCTATTTGTAATGTCATTCCTTTGTAATAGGTTCAGTTGGACCGGGAAGCTTGTTGGGGATATGAAGAAAATTGTGTAATCGGTGGTATTGCCTCTTACTCTAAACCATCGTGTCCAGGAGACCACAAAGGCTGGGTACAAACGAAACAGGCACAAATAGCTACATTTTTCAGCCAAGGAGATTTTGGTTACGTGAAAGATAAATTGAGAGATATGAAAATGATGTGCGAACCTACGTTTAGAGTAAGTACCAATAACATATAATGTGTGCTTTTGCTATACTAGAGGGTCATTCCACGTCAGTTCAACCACACCATGACACCCACCGACTGAGATTTTGATGAAACTTGGTACATATCATCCCTTCACTAATTTAAGAGACAGCTCCAAATTTTATTTTTGAATTAACTCCAGTAGTTTTTCAGTTGCAGCCTCTCAAACTTCAAGCAAGTCCTCAATTTCTTCCATTCAGGAGGCTCGCCTCTCAAGGTGTACTATTTTACTCCAAAAGTTTATGTCACTCATTTGTGAATCATTTCTCCAGATATTTTCTAGCGATGGCCACAAGGCTATAAGGATTTCAGGAAAAAATAGCATGAGCCCTAAAATTGTCTTTTGCAGTCTTTAAAAAGTTCTTATGTTAAGTCTTAGCATCATTTTTTGACAAAAAACATGGTTAACTTCTAATGACATTATCACCACAAAGGTATTTTTTAATCTTAACATTTTTTATCATAATCATTATAAAAGTATGTACTTTCATCCCCAAGAATGAAAGTTATGGCTTTTTCATTCCTTCATTAAAAATTAATGCTACATTAGTTTCATTTTCACAAAATGGTTTTCGGAACACAAGACTTGTGATGTTCTCCATTAGTATAAGAGACCCTAATGAAACTATTGTGATGAAACATAGTTTTTGTCCCCTATAATTTCATAAAATATTACTTTGATGAGTGTTTGAATGCATTAGATCACAGCTGTGAATACTTTTTGAAGGGTATAACAGCAACACTTCCCACGCAGGTATAGGGAAACTGCTATCAATATATCTTCTAAGATGGCAATGTTCTTTTTTTATTGCTAATTTTAATTCACTTATGGAGTTGCCATATTGCAATTCCTTGCTCTATTGTGAAGGTAAGTCTCAAAAGAAACTACCTGCTACTATTTGTGATGGATATCTTCAAAACATTGTCGTGGTGGAAGGGCTTGCGTGCTCTGATGACCCCTAGAGCTGCACTGGTGGGAGCAATGCTCCTGGTAGGGTCACCCATGCTAGATTGGTCGAAGGTTAGGAGACAGACGAATGGTAGTCCGCGCAGCACCTGTACCTCAGTGAGGCGGCTGCAAAAGGCGTCTGACGCCAGTTTGCCTCTGAAGTGATGGTGTCACGTAAAAAACACTATTGAGTAAGGCCATGGAATACTATTTCAATTAAACAAAACCTTGAAATTATGGACAGTTATCAAATGATAATGAATCCTGGCAACTACGGGACTCGGCCCAGAGGGCCAGGTGTCGTGCCTGGCTGCGGTGGGAGCAAGGCCCCTGCGGTGATCATCATATGAAATCCTTGCTCAACCGTAGTAGCAGCAGAGGAAAAGAAGATGAAGAAGAGGAACGAAACAATCAGAATAAGCACGTGGAATGTTAGGACTATGCTGAGGGCGGGAAAGCTAGAGAATATAAAGCAAGAAATGGAGAGGGTGGATGCAGACATCATGGGTCTGGGTGAAGTAAGATGGAAGGATGACGGGGACTACTGGAGCAATGACTATAGAGTAATTTATAGTGGAGGGAATGAAAGTCAGCGCGGGGTTGCATTCGTAATGAATAGGAAACTTGGCAGAAAAATAGTGTATGCAGAACAGGTTAGTGATAGGATAATAGTCGTTGAACTAAAGGTAGATCCAATGAATTTAGTTATAATCCAGATTTATATACCTACCTCTAATCATAAAGAGGAGGAGGTAGATGGGGTATACGATCAGCTAGAGGAAATAATTGGTAGGATACAGGGGAGTAAGCACTTGGTAGTAATGGGGGATTAGAATGCGGTGGTGGGTGAAGGAAGAGATGGGCGATTACGGGCGAGGAAGGAGAAACAACCACGGCGAGGAAGCTGTGGAGTTTTATTTATTTATTTTAATGTTTTCCCAATATACCAAGGGAAAGCAATTCCACAATTCACACATTCACAATGAGAAAAAAAATTCCCAAAACAGTAAATCTTAATCTATAAATACAAAAAGTATACATAAACAATGCCAAGCATCACAACATATTTTTGCCTATGATAAAATTTACCTTTGAGGTAAATACATTTTCATCCCATGATGGATCTAAATGTTCACATACAGTATTGTATTCGTTTAAGTAGTGAGTTACAACAATATTTGTGGATCTCTCCATTTTTCGGGTTTGCGCCGCGTTGGTTGTGACAGTGACAAACTACGAACTAACAGTTACAACATTATTTGGTTTTAGTAAATGGAATAAAAAAGGTTCGTTTGTACCTTTGTTTAAAATGTGGAACATAAAAATTTAATTTACGGTTGCACTGTTTTTACCATACATTATTATTTCATATAGGAACTTAAAACCCATGCCCTTCCTTCGAACATACAGCTTTACTAAAGCCTGAATCACACGATCATTTCTCACACACGATGTCATTATTTTTCAGGGAAAGCGGCAATGGTAGAGATTGCCATAATTTTTTCCATCATTTGGTCCTGTCCCTTTTTCCATCCCTGAACACATACAAGAATCTGAAGTTCAGCCAATCAGAGCGAAGGGAAGCAAATCGTGATTGTGTTGCCGCAAGTGACTTCTGGTCGAACGAGCTCGGTAAACGTAAAAGATTTCCCAGCAATGATGCGAGCACCTACAGAAAAAATGATCGTGTGACCAGAAAAATGACAGCTCGAGCTATCATTTGAGCTATCCCTTGAGCTATCATTTAAGCTATCCCTTGAGCTATCATTGGAGCTATCCCTGAAAAATGATCTTGTGATTCAGGCTTAATAAATAAAAATTTGACAGGTTTTTATATGATAAATAATTTTTATGCATTGGATATACTTTATATTCCCTGTAAAATAGAATTCTAAGAAATTGTTTTTGTATCCTGTCCAGCAAGTCTATATATTTCTTTGCGAAAGGTGCCCACACAATAGCTCTATTTTCAAGTTGAGACCAAATAAGAGCATTATATAGCATTACCATTGCTTTACTATTCTGAAAATCATATGTACTTCTTATTATGAAACCCAATGTTCGATATACAGTTGTCACTAAGCCTTCTATGTGTGGTATAAAGGTAATTTTTTCATCATAAGTTACTCCTAGGTCTTTACACTTACTTTCTTTATTTAACATGGTGCCACCCATAGTATAGCAATAGCCATAGGATATCTTTGTCCTTGTATATGTTATCTTACAGCACTTACTAGCATTTAATGTTAAGTGGTTATTTTTTCCCCACTGAAATAAATTATCAATATCCTCTTGAAGGAGTGTACAAGCCTGTATTTTGTTTATGCTCCTGAATATCTTAACATCCTCAGCAGACATTATGCAACTAGAGTTAATTATATATTCAGGTAGATCATTTATAAACAATAGGAACAATAATGGCCCCAGGTTAGATCCCTGTGGTACACCAGAAGTGGCTTCATACATTTCAGATTTACAACCTTAAAATACCACATAATGCTGTCTATTTTGTAGGAAAGATTGCATAAATCCCAATATGTATGTTATCCGAAAAGCCAAGATTTTTTAATTTATCCAGCAGAATACGATGGTCAACGTTATCAAAAGCTTTTTGAAAATCCATGTATATTATGTCCATCTGTCCTTTGTTACATAAAGTTTCATAAACTCCTTCTGTGAAGTTAATCAGATTTGATATTGTCGATCTTCCTGGTCTGAATCCATGTTGAACATCACTAATCTCACTTTCTAACTGCGAGAAAAAATGCTTGTAAAATATTGTCTCAAAAACTTTAGAAAATACACTCAAAATTGATATGGTCTGTAATTTCTAATATCCCCATTTTCACCACTTTAATGAACAGGGCAGATTTTAGCAGTTTTCCATTTTTGTGGAAAAATATTTGATTTAAGAGATAAATTAAATAAGTAACACAATGGTTGTATAAATATGTCACAACATGCTTTAACTATAATATGCAGGTACACCATCATCTCCTACAGTTTTCTTAGGTTTCAATCTCTTTATGGCATTTTTAACGTCCGATTCTTTAATATTGTAACCCTCACCCCTTTCGCTTTCGGTTACCTTACCTTTCACTTGTCTTCCGGCTAGCTCATTTGTTTCCTTCCACACACACTCTTACACAGGTACATGTATTACACGCATATACATATATAAATACCCTTACTGTACCGTTCAATTAAGGAAATTAAACAAAGAAAACATTTATATTTTTCATGCACAAATATTTCTGTATTCAATTCCTTTAGTTTCGATTGGGCCCAATTTACAAATTAATAGTAATGTTTATTCTAATTAATAATCTTAATTAAATTTTTATATGTAATTTTGCAGTGGGCTGTTTTATTTTTATATAACCATTTCAATGTTCAGATATTTTCCACTTATTGTGGCTACTGGTTTCGGTGATCTGCTGGACCACGACGTTGGTCTGGCGTGCGCCTTCCCGCAGGATTTCCTCACGGTGACCCTTCGTTCCTGCTCTTCCCTCTGCTCTCCCTCCTTTCTCTGGCGTCCGCCGTGTAATCTGCTCTCCTGATGCGTACACCTTATCTTTCCATCCTCTACGCGCCCCTTTTCTCACGTTCTCCTCTCGTACCTTTTTCACTCTGACTCCCCTTTCTCTCCTGGTCCCGTAACTGCTGACGCTGTTTTTCTTATTATTGCCCCCTCCTTACCTACGCTTTCTCACCCATTATTACGCCGGGCGTAATGCCAAATTCCTGGCGTTCGACGGATAATCCATTGTTACTCGCGCCGCGGGGTGCTGCCAACCCGTGGCGTTTAACCCGTAGGGTTACAATATTCAATATATTAATACAACTTTGAGAGCTCATATCTACACTTTGAGGAAAGAATTTCCCTTCCTTAGGTTTCATTCATTCATTACAGTAATCTACCGGTTAGAGGTAGGTTGTGATGAAAGTCAGAGAATATCCAACGAACTCTTACACGTGCTGTGCCCTTTCTACCTCTTGTATTTCTTTCTTCATCTCAGCATAAGTCCTACCTTTCTTCATCCCATCCATAAAACCGATTCTCTTCCTTCCCCTTCCCCGCTTACCCTACATCCTTCCCTCTATCACGGTCTTCAGCAAACCATCGTCCCTCATTACTGCTTCCAGCCACCTACCCTGTCTTCCCCTAATCTCATCTATAAGTTTCCTCTCCTCGCCCACTATGTCAAGCACTTCCTCATTTGTCTTCCTTTCCGTCCAACGCACCTTCTCCATTCTCCTCCACACCCGCATCTCGAAAGCCTTCAGCCTATTTTCGTCTTCCTTTCTCAAGGTCCACTTTTCCGCCCCATACAACGCCACACTCCATATCAAGCTCTTTTTTACATCCTTACTTAAGGTCCCCATCATCAGCTCCCTTCTATTATTGAACGCTTCCTTCGCTAGCGCTATTCTCCTCCTAATGTCTTTGCTACTATGTCCTCTTTCTTCTAGCGTACTACCCAAGTAATTAAATTGTTCTACTTGCTCCAGTTTGTGACTTCCTACTCTTATCACCAGCTTTGCTTTCTTTGTCCTAGAGAATCTCATTACTTTTGTTTTCCTATTATTTATCTTCATTCCGTATTTCTCACACTGCTTTTCCAGTGCATCTACTAAAGTTTGCAGTCCTTTCGATGACCGACTCACCAACACCTGGTCGTCTGCGAATCTAACTGATTTTATCCGCTGGCCTCGTACATTCATTCCCACATCTAGCTCATCCCATGCCTCTCTTACCATTTCCTCAGCATAGATGTTAAAAAGTAAAGGCGACAACGGGCACCCTTGCCGCACCCCGCGACCTATAACTACCCACCCTGATTCACCGTCCGCTACCCTTACCTGAGCCCTCTGCCCCATATATAAGTTTCGGATGAGTCTCCTATCACGCCAATCTATTCCTATTTTCCCCAGTATCTGCATTAGTTTCTCCCAGTTTACTCTGTCAAACGCCTTTTCGAAATCTACAAAACAAGAAAAACATCCTGATTATGCTCTATGTTTCTATCTATAAGTGTTCTCATTCTCCTCCTAATGTCTTTGCTACTATGTCCTCTTTCTTCTAGCGTACTACCCAAGTAATTAAATTGTTCTACTTGCTCCAGTTTGTGACTTCCTACTCTTATCACCAGCTTTGCTTTCTTTGTCCTAGAGAATCTCATTACTTTTGTTTTCCTATTATTTATCTTCATTCCGTATTTCTCACACTGCTTTTCCAGTGCATCTACTAAAGTTTGCAGTCCTTTCGATGACCGACTCACCAACACCTGGTCGTCTGCGAATCTAACTGATTTTATCCGCTGGCCTCGTACATTCATTCCCACATCTAGCTCATCCCATGCCTCTCTTACCATTTCCTCAGCATAGATGTTAAAAAGTAAAGGCGACAACGGGCACCCTTGCCGCACCCCGCGACCTATAACTACCCACCCTGATTCACCGTCCGCTACCCTTACCTGAGCCCTCTGCCCCATATATAAGTTTCGGATGAGTCTCCTATCACGCCAATCTATTCCTATTTTCCCCAGTATCTGCATTAGTTTCTCCCAGTTTACTCTGTCAAACGCCTTTTCGAAATCTACAAAACAAGAAAAACATCCTGATTATGCTCTATGTTTCTATCTATAAGTGTTCTCATTACCGCAATCGCATCTCTGGTTCCCCTCCCCTTCCTAAATCCAAATTGGTCATCGCCTAAATAGCACTTTGCTCTGCTCTCCAACCTTCTATTTAGTATTCTAAGCAACACTTTTGCTGCGTGTGAAATTAAACTGATTGTTCTATACTCCTCGCATTCTGACGCTTTATTCTTCTTCGGGATAGGTATTAATACTGTTTTCACGAAATCCTCTGGCCATACTCCTTCCTCGTAGATCCTGCGAATAAGTTCGAAAAATGATTTTCTCCCCTTACTACCTAGATTCTTCAGTAGCTCCGAAGGTAGGTTATCGGTTCCCACGGCTTTTCTACCCTTCATCTCTCTTAATGCCCTCTCTATTTCACTCTCAAGTAACTCTGGTCCGAGGCTATCCTTATCTATTATTCCTTCATCCTCTAGATCTAGGCTAAGGGGTCTATTCTCGCTGTCATATAGCTCCTCTACGTATTCTCTCCATCTTTCTTGGATATTTTCCTGTTCGATTAATATCTTCCCTGTTTTGTCCTTAACCTTTGGTATCGCTTGACCTCTCTTACAACTCAATAACATTTTCACCTTGGCATACAAAGCGCCCACTTCCCCCTCCTCCTGCATCTTTTCCATTTGCTCACATTGTCCCTTCCACCAGTTTTCTTCTGCCCGATTGGTCACTCGCCTGAGTTTATTATTCAATTCCTTGTACTTCCTCTTCCCTACGTCGGTGTTCACGTTTTTCCATATCCTTCTCTCCTCCATTTGCTTTATCATTTCTTCTGTAACCCACTGCTTCTTAACCCTCTTCTTTTCCACCGTTCCTATTGTTTTCTCTGCCGCTCCTGCGATGCCTGTTTTTATAATCTCCCATCTCTTCTCTATGGTTCCCATCCGCTTCTCTTCACCTATTTTCTTTTCTACTAGCTCTTGGTATTCCCTCCTTTTCAACCCTTTCAATGCTTCAAGGTTCCACCTCTTTATCTTCCTACCTTTACAAAGCCTTTTGAATCTAACTTCACACTTCATCATCACCAAGTCATCACCATGGTTTAACAAAAAAAAATGTACTCAAATTTTAATAATTCAAGTTCCACACAAACAACACCTCATGCACTAATTTTATACTCTACCACGATGCACTACTTTGTGAATATGTTAAAAGACCGTTTGTGATGACCTCCGCTTACCGGAACGGTGCCGTATCTTAGCGCCTTCGGCGCTGCCATTCCCCCCTCGACATGATGTCTCTGCCAGAATTTGCTGTTAAATTAACCACGGACTCTCTCTTCAATTCCAATTTATCAATCCTCAAATTCTTGTAAATACCTAAGAACGACGCACTTTCTCTCCTGAAGAATTAGATATTCTGAATCAATTACGTGCTGAAAGAAATTTAACGAATATAACACGGCCACAGAACAGCGGAAATATAAGCTCACTCGCCCGGAACGCGTCGATGCTGAGCAGTAATAGCGGTGACTCACCGAATACAGTAGACAGCATCATTGAATAACTTGTTGCAGGAAAACCTGTTTCACATGGACGTGGACGATCAGTACTACGCGCGCGGACTACTAATAATTACTAGGCTAAAGCGGTTTAATTTTAAAAGAATATTAGTAATGCGGAGATGTCGTTCTCTTCACAAAAAAACAACAAAGTGCACCAATCAAATATTTTGGCCGTAACGAGATGAAAAAGATGACCGTTTTGCCGTTCTCCTAGTTTTTCTCGTGTTTTTCTTCACTCTTTCGACCGTATAAGCTAAACATTTACATTTAAACACTTTTCAATGAATGCATTTTGTAGTCAAATTAACAAAGAGCTAAATAATATATTGCACGACTTTATGGAGCTCGGGCAGAATTTCATAACAATTCTTAAAGTTCAGCTTTCTACCTTTTTTGCGCCGATATTAAGTTCCATTGGCAGTAATGGAAGCTTTCTTATGAACGTGGACTGTCCGCATGTGGTGGAGCCATCCACGTGACCCCACCGCACCGCAGTCCATCTGCACGCATACGGGCCACAGAGACAGATTGGTGCATAGACATGAACGTGTACGGCTTGTGCGGATGAAGCAGGTTGTAGTTTGTGGTGAGAGCTCGGTGAAAGGCCACTGCGAGTTGCGCTATGGATGGTGAAATAGACACTGTCTATCTCTGTGCCACTATAGGGTGCACCCAAAACCGCCTATGGCGGGCATTTTTCTTCCGTTCTTTCACAGCATGGTATATACCAATTCCTTTGATTACACTAGGTTGCATGACGTCCTTCCAGCTTGGCAACCTCAACACAACTGGGATTGCGTCCTACGTGGATGCGCGGACATATGTCGTCTGCACCAATATGAAAGGACAAGACGCTCCGTGTGCATAGTGCGGATCATCCACGTCCATGTGAAACGGGCCTACTAGCAATTTTGTAGACTTAAACACGGCCGCTGGCTGGGAATGGAAGTGCTAGCAGTTGGGGAAGGAGGAAGCAACAGAAAAGATAGGAGGAGAGGGGGTGCTACTTATTAGCGGATGGATCATCGTATTTTCGGTGCTCCACTACTTAGATGCAAAAAAAATCATTTCCACACACCCCCAGTTCAAGTTTCGTTGTTTCCGATGGTGTTTAGTTACGCGTGCGTCTTTCACTGCCTTTCTTGACCGATTGTGATTGGCAACAGCTGTAATCAATACTAAACGATTTTGTTGCATTTACTTGCTACCTACCTTCCCTTGGCACCTTTTCTTGCTCTTTCTATAATATTAACACAACTTGAACCACTTCCTTCATTTGGTTTATTCAGAAATTTAGTACAATCAAAATTTTTTAAAATATGTAATGTAAAATGCTTAATAAAAGTATATCCATTCATAAAACGTGTACCAAAAATCAATAAAACACCTAGAAATGTGCAAAAAATTGTTAAATTATATTAACACCGCCAAGATAGTCTATAACACCGAAGTCGTATAGTTTTAAAACTAGTTTTAGCAAAAATTAAAACCACTTTCACGGATCTCTAGTAATGAGAAATTCTCTTTTATGTCCTCGCATTTTGGTAATGGATAATGCTCTTGCAAAACACTCCAATTCAATAGAAAAAAAACCAAAGGTATGTGCTCACAAAAACATGCATCAAATATTTTTTTTAACTGGTAGGTGCTTATACTACCATGGGAGTTGAACAATAGAGAAAGTGGAAGTAATTGAAATAAAATCAGTCATTCTACCTAAGTTTCCCATATCTATGTGTTGGCTAGTGGATTGTATTGTGATGCTGCATGCTATCACGCACTTGTTATTTCATATTACACTTATTTACCCACCTAGTAGCACACGTATCCTAGAAGTGGACGGCACACCACAACAACGCGTGGAGGAAATATTGAAAAGGGCTCTAGTTTTATGTTACCCATGTGTGACAGCAGCGTGTGGCCCAAGGAAAAGAAGGAATTGGCGTGGGTGTCTCTCATCTGCTATTGAATTGGATTACATACTTGTTTTCCTCGGGCCATATCTCACGAAGCACTATGAGAGTTCTGCACCTAATTGGCTTTTGGGTCTTTCTACTACATTTGTGCATTGTTAATGCTTTAATGACCATTCATGACATTATCCAAGACTGGGCAGTGTGCATGCATGGAAGAATGACCTGAGAGGTACCTTGTCACTCTTTAAGCCATAGAGCCAAAAATTGCTGCTGGATTTGATGAATGGTTTTGTGAGAATACATGTGTGTTTGTTGGGGGTTGGTTTTATTTCCATCTTTCCTTCATCACATACGAGTGCTTCATGCTCAGCAGGTTGCATTTTGTGTATTTCATGTGGAAGAGTGGTGTAAACCATTGACATTTACTGAACGAGGTTCAATGCGTGAAGTGTGACATTTCTTTCACTGTTCTTTTAAAGGAAGATTCTTCCTTGGAGTGCACTAAACACCTTCATTACTGCCGTGGTAGGAACATTATGATCAACTTTACAGACTTGGCCCAGAGACCAGAATTGTTTCGATACAAAATGGATGTCTTGAAGGAGGGTCAAATTGGTGGATATTGCAGGCAAGTACATGTGATTTGTCCCTCAGTTTCTTGGGAATCACGTTTCCCGTGATGCATCAAACCTGAAAATATATTTGCTGTCATAATTTTTAAAGAGGTTTTGCAAAACCAGGGATGTCTGACAAAACTTAACTCATGGTTCTGGAATGGTTCTGATATAGTTTCGTTTCACAGAACTGAACCAAAAGAAGAGTGAACGTCTCAGAATGAAAGTGGAATGAGACTATTTTGAATGAAAGCTCCAAAGAATGAAAAGAAACCATTCTGATGTGGCTTCAGACTTGGAATAGTTTTGTTCTTTCCATACCCCCATAGTTGTATGGGAAAGCTCACTTTGGTAGTTTTTATAAGTCCAGCAGTCACACATTCCACTGAGGGGCAGAAGGGAGGGGAGGGGAAATAGGGGAGGCAGTTTAATGAAATACATTGATGCCTGGAGGATGGAAGACTTTGTATAACCAAATGTAATATAATTCCACTGTTTTGAGTTTGAGTGGGGAAACATTTGGAGGGAGGGAGAAAAGAATTGAAGCATTGTGGCAGTTGTTGAAGACTTTTTGTGGAGCAAGGCGTGCACCACTACAGGAATAGAATAAGATTGGGAAGGGTTTTTACGAATAGAGTGGTGATTATTATATGTAATGTGTATGTTAAGGGAAGTCGAGGATTTGCCAGTGTAAAAAGCCGGGCAGAGTTTGCATTGTAGGTGGTAGACCACATTGCTGGTGATGCAAGAAGAGGGAGGAGGGTGAGGGAGAGAGGGGATGGAGGCATTGGGAGGAGAGGGTGAGGTAAAGATAGTACAAAGTTTGCATCTAGCACGATTACAGGGGGAGAGTGTGGGTCTAGAAATAGCAGGAGTTTAGGAGAGGGGCTTGGTGGAATTGAATAAATCGGACAAGTTGGCAGGATGCCTATAGGTGATTGAGGGATGCTTAGAGACAATGACTTTGATCCACCCCATATCTCAGAAATTATGGGAAACATTTTCAAGGGTCAATACTTAGTTTGTATTTGGTTGTTAAAAAAATATTTAGGAGAATTTTAATCAGTGGATGTCGTTTTTAAATATTTCTGGGTGAGTTGACTTGGAATGACTCCTTGGCCAAACCAACAAAGCATGCTAATTTCGTATGTGGCCATTACTGGAGCCCCCACTTCATTTCCTTTCTTGATCCCCTCACTCCTAACCATCTGGGGTAAAAGCGAGTTGGGCAGAGGAAGGATTGAGTGTTAAGTGCTAAATCATGTGTGTCTCATGTGCTGTGTGCATATTTTGTAGGCTGGAAAAGAAGCGACTGGAGTCCGAGGTGGATCAGCTGAGTCCTCTGCAGTCTTGGGGACCTGAAATGCGCAATTTCATCAGCCTGCCGAAGCGCCCCATTGAATCAGGAGATTGCACCCTCATCGTGGACAAACCAACGTACATCATGAAAATTGATGCAGGTAATCTTTGGCACCTTGGTGTCATTTAGTGCTTAGAGAGATGCCAAGAGACATGGGTAAGAAGAAACGAGAAGAGAGGTGACGACCCCCCCAACTTCTCTCTCGTTGGTAAAAGGCGGAAGCGAGACATTGCACGCTGGTGGAAGGGCACAGTTGGAGGGATTATGGGATAGTCTTTCCAGAAAGGATCCTAACTTAGCTGGCATTGTCAAAGTAAGCCTGTGGTGCATTGGAATTCCGTTTATCTTGTGGCTAGTTAGAAAACATGTCAAAGAACAGAGTGGCTGATGAAAGTGAAAACTACTATATTTACTCCCCAGAATTTATTAAGGTATGATTAGTTTCAATGCATTGGCATAATTATCAGGTATCTGATGATGATACAGTTTTTACTGGTCATGGGATCAGGATTCAAGTATTCGATCGAATCAAAGGATGAGAGATTAGATCGAATCCTTCCAAAAAAGATTCCAGCCCTGGTTGTGTGGGTGGCATGTGTGCTAAGTTGCTGTAAAATCTCACAATGGAATACATTAAAGCATCTCTATGGCGTTCTAATGCACAAGTGTTGATAATTTGCATGAAAATTCACTACATCATAAGTGTGGAGATAAACGGAGATTTTATTGTTTATAATCTCGGTAAGTTTCATTTCAATTTCGGCACATAGTGAATGCACACACCACCCTCATGTCTACCCAATGGGTCATTTTTGAAGCCGACATGCGTGCCGCTGACAATTAAACTAGCGACATATTTTTATCATGTGTTTGAATGAAAGGCTAAAGGTTTTTTTTTTAATCTTTGAAACAGATCTATCACATTTAAATACGAGGGGGGACCCAAAAATAACCAGACACAATTTGTTTTAAATATCAGAATTTATTTTTTTGAATTAGAAACGTTAGACACCTTTGAAGTACTCTCCATTAACGCTAATGCATTGGTTCAAACGTTTTTTCCACTGCGCGAAACATCTTTGGTACTCGTTCTTTCCGATGCCTTACAGCGCCACCTTCGATTCTCTTTTCACCTCCGGAATGTCTGCAAAACGTTTCCCTTTCAGCTCTTTTTTCATTCGGGAGAACAAAAAGAAATCACAATGTGCTAGATCTGGTGATTAGGGTGGGTGAGGAAGCGGTTTCATGCGGTTTTTCGCCAAAATATCACTCACAGAAATGGCTGCGTGAGCTGGTGCTTCGTCATGGTGGAAGAACCAGTCCCCACTCTGCCACAAATCTCGCCGTTTCAATTCGTCTCATTTGCAATTCTTCAGCTATAATGCGCTGCACTGAACTCCACGAAAGACCAGATGGTTCAGCGAGTTCATCAATAGTACATCTTCTATCCTGGTACTCAAGCGTATGAATGTTTTCCATGTTTTCATCAGTTCTGGACGTGGAAGGCCGGTCCAGGCGTTGAATGTCTTCGACCGCCATGTTGCCGCATTTGAATCGCGCATACCACTCATAAACTTGAGTTATTTTCAAGGCGTGTTCTTTATAAGCTGTAGACAACATATCAACCACATCCGACGCACTTTTACCGTGCAGAAAACAAAATTTCAACGCTGCACGCTGTTCTCGAATATCAGCCATTTCCAAAATCGAAGAGGTCGATAAACGCGTCGAACGAAAACTGTCACAGGGGCTTGCTACAACCGTCTGAAAGGACGCCGCTTGCAACAATGACTCAGGATAGGTTACTTAACGCCCATCCAGTGGGAGAAGCCCGAACTACAAGAGTGACGCACGCAGCGGATTCCGTCAGGTTATTTTTGGGTCCCCCCTCGTAGATAGTGATTTTTATTTATCATAGTTTGAATGCTGAATGCAGCTTGCGAGCCAGCAATTGAGGGAGCCACTAGCAATGGATTTCAAAAGAGAAAGTTTCCCCTTACAAGAGAAAAATAAAATTAATGTAAATAAAAATCACTATTGGCAACACTTGTTTATTATTTTCTTTTAACTTTCCATTATGCTAGCATTTCATCACACGCAAGGATCTCACTTAAATTTCAATCAAGCCATTCATTTTGAAGTATAGGAGTGTAACTTTTTCACAACAACTTCTGTATTTACAAATGGTTTACAGAAAACTATTGTCAAGACATTTGGCTTTCTTACTCTAGAATTGCCAGTCAATCAATTGAAAAATAACGGAATACCCAACGCTCAAACATAAGCAATCTGTTTTTATGCGCTAAAACTGTGACTATTTGCAAACAAAATTCAGTAAAAGTGCAGTTAGTGCTGAAAAAATTTGTAAACGTATATCATGAAACGTAAAACTAAACAAGCTATTAGGTGAATTTTATTGCATAAAAATCTGTTTCCTATGTCATGAGATATAACCTCTCAAACTCGGGTGTCTAGACTTATTTTACAGACAGTAGTCCCTCAGTACCCTCCAAAATTGCCAATGGAGGAATCAGGAAGCCGTGGGTGTAAGGGTAGTGTTCTATATGCCAAAGGCGAGCCAATGGTCCGTGGTTCGATTCACAGCCCAGGCCGATTTTTTTCTTGTGGCAATTTCTACATATTTCAACACCATATTTGCGGCAGGCATCTCCGTAGGTGATTTCAATGTTGTTATATGTACTTCAGGAAATGATAATTATAGTGATTTGTAAATCTATTGGAATCCTACTATTTAAATTCCCATGTATATGTATGTATGTACAGGAGAACTCATGCATTACCAGTTTCTCATCAACTTTACATGACAATGTCGTCACTAATTTTAAGTCAAGTGAAGTCAACTGTAGTTCTGAGTCATATTTCTGACCGTTTTCAAGTCTCGGCAGTTTTTCCTATTTCCTTAACTCAAGCCCAAAAGACTTAATACAGATGCTCATTTTCCGAAGAAAATATCTTCACTTTTCTTGATCTTCTTTCATTTGAGCAATGTGCTGAAGTATATTCTGATGAAAATTTTAATGCCTACTAATGGGAGGAGAATGGGTTTAGTGGTAGGGACATCAGATGCAGAATTGCCGGGGCGAAAGAAGGATTTTCAAGGAGAAGAGGATTGATGAGGGGGGGGAGTCTGAAGAGAGACGTAAAGAAAATGCTGGTGAAAACTTTAATATGGAGCGTTGCGCTGTATGGGTTGGAAACTTGGTCATTGCGAAGGGATGATGTGCGTAGAATTGAGGCGTTTGAGATGTGGGTTTGAAGAAGGATGGAGAGGGTGAGCTGGGTGGCGAGGAAGATGAACAAGGAGGTATTGGATATGGTCGGAGAGGAGAGGAAGCTTGTGGCAAAGATTTGGAGAAGGCAGAAGAGATGGATGGAGGAGGTTCTGAAAGGAAAGGGCATGTTGAATAGAGTGATAGAGGGGAGAACACTGTGGAAGCGTGGAAGAGGAATAAGGGGATAGGAATTCTGGACGAAAAAGGAGGAGGTGGAAGATATAAATAATTGAAGAGGGTTCTAAAAGCGGGACATCTTTAGGAGGGAAAGCAAGACAGTGTCTATGAGGTTGGGATGCAGAATGGGGACTGTCCAAGAACATACCAATCAGCTGATAGAATACTTGAATGAATGAATGTATGTTATAATCAAGTACTGTAATGAAGCACAGACAAAGACAAGTCACTAAAAAACCAGGTGAGGTGGAAGGAGTATGTTGAAGAGCTGTACGGTAAAGAAATAAGGCCCAATATTTTAGATATAGAAAAGAAAGATGACATCGACAGAGATGGCATCGGACCAGGAATCCTAGATAGCGAAATCGAAAGAGCTCTACGAGACATGAAAAGTAATAAGGTGGTGGGAATAGATGACATATCTGCAGAGTTTTTAAAGAACATGGGGAAGAACGGATGGGGAAAACTTTTTGCTCTTATTCGTAGGATTTATGAGGATGGAGTGTGGCCGGAAGACTTCGCGAAGACTGTAATAATTCATATACCAAGAAGAGTAAGGCAAAAAGGTGTGAAGACTATAGGACAAAAAGCTTAATAACCCACGCAGCCAAAGTAGTTCTGAGAATTATAAACAGAAGGCTAGAGAATAAGGCAAATGAATACCTGGGTGACGACCAGTTCAGGTTTAGGCAAGGGATGGGAACACGAGATTCTATAGTGGTGATGAGGACATTAGTAGAAAGAAACCTAGAGTATGGGCAGGATGTTTTTGCATGCTTCATAGATTTCAAGAAGGCGTTTGATAGGGTGGTCTGGACGAAATTAATGGGAGTGTTGAAGAATCTAGGGGTCAATTGGAGGGATAGGCGTCTGATTCTGAATTTGTATATGAACCAGATGGCACAGGTTAGGGTAGCCGATGGAGAATCGGGATGTGCCATGATAGGACGGGTAGTGCGGCAGGGGTATTCACTATCGCTGTTGCTTTTTTACGTGTATTCAGAAGAAATAGTAAGGGAAGCATGGGGAAAAAGGAGGTAGGAATAAAGATAGGAGTGAACCGATAAAATCAGTGAGATTTGCAGATGATCAAGCATTGGTTAGTCAGTCTGCCAAGGGTTTACAGTCAATGGTGAATGCGTTAGAGGTGTAGTACGAAAGGTATGGGATGATGATAATTCGTAAGAAGAGAAAGTATTATTTTGGAGAATCGGTTTAGTATTATGAACATCAGCTTCAGAATTGCTGTGGCTAAAGAAGCATTTACGTAGAGAAGGGAGTTGATGAGGGGGGGGGGGTCTGAGAAGAGATGTAAAAAAGAGGCTGTTGTAAACTTTTATATGGAGCGTGGCGTTATATGGGTCGGAAACTTGGTCATTGCGAATGGAGGATGTGCATAGACTTGAGGCGTTTGAGATGTGGGTTTGGAGAAGGATGGAGAAGGTGAGCTGGGTGGCGAGGAAGAAGAACGAGGAGTTATTGGATATGGTTGGAGAGGAGAGGAAGCTTGTGGCAGAGGTTCGGAGAAGGCAGAATAGATGGATGGAGGAAGTTTTTAGAGGAGAGTGCATGTTGAAGAGAGTGATAGAGGGGAGAACACTGTGGAAGCGTGGAAGAGGAATAAGAGGATAGGAATTCTGGACGAAATAAGAGGATCTAAATTTAGTACTGGTACAGATGAAGTTCCAAGAATATGAAGAATTGAAGAGGGATCTAATGGTGGAACATCCTTAGGAGGGAAAGCGAGACAATGTCTATGAAATTAGGATGCAGAATGGGGACTGTCCAAGAACCTACCAATCAGCTGGTAGAATACTTGAATGGAGTTACAACAATTTCTATGAAAAAACACCTTTTTTCATAGCTTTCCCCAAATCACTAACTAAATTACCAAGGCACAGTGGTAGAAAACCATGGGTTACTGATGAAATGCAACAGATTTTCTTAAAGAACTTGCCATTTCCTGTAAAAGCAATGATGGCGCACTTACCAAACTTAACTAACTTTCCTTAAAAAAGAAGTAAATATGTATTGCCAAATGATAAACCTTGCCAAACGGTCCTACAATGATCAAAGAATTAATAAAACATACCACAAATCCAAAGAAATTTGGTAAGTTATAAATTCGAATAAAGCACAGAGTAAGCATACTTAGTATGTACTAACTTTTCAATGTTGGCCTCCAATTTTCTAGTTTTTTTTTCTCTCAATGTGAACCTTCTTTAAACTCTCTTACCCCCACTGCCAATGATTGTGCTCCTACTTCCACCATTTCTCATTACTTCTTCCTCTCTCCTTGCTCAGAGCAAGAGTTAACTGTTATCATCCAAAATCTGGGATCTAAATTTAGTACTGGTATAGATGAAGTTCCAAGTCTAGTCAACATCAAAACAAACATTTTGTCTGATCAAATACCCTCTATTTTTCCTAATAAATGAGTCCCTTAGGCAAGGGATATATCCCCATGCACTGAAGACTGCCTGGATTATTCCTCTGTATAAAAATTAGGGCTGCCCGGCCAAAATTATCTGTGGTCCCAGTGGAGTATCCTCAAGCCCACTTAGCACTAAGCTTCAATTTTATACTTAGAGAGGGGGGTATGGCACCAGATGCATTCATGCACTCAGGCATGCATTTATTTGTACAAATTTGCTCTCATTTAGTCAGAAGTGCAAGTTGTGTCGTTGGCCATGAAAACATCCTTCTCCTCCCCCACTGTGATTCCTCCTACCTCTCCCTTCTCCAGAATTGAGGTATCTGTGGAACTTCATTTATGTGTCAATATGGATGACTGAAGAAGTTTAACTAGGTAATGAATTGGATGTACATATTTACACATAATTGTCATCATTTGTGTTGGTTTCCATTGCTAATAACTGGCATATCTTCATTTTCTACGTTAAATCAACTGCTAGCCATTCCCCCAGCGTGTGAATTGCTAAATGGCATATGCATGCTAGAAAATCCTAAACACCTTTTGTTTCTTTGAACATTGATTGTTGTACAAATTGGAATAGAGTGAACTGGGACTTCCATTGAGACTAATTTCAATCAAATAGTTTGAATGAAATTTCATTGCTGTTCTTTGCATTGTATGTAAGTAAGTTTTCTGTAAGTCGTAATTTCTTCAACTTGAAGCAATTTTCAGTTCCGAAGGTACATACCTCAATTTACCAAAGTTTGACTATTTTTAAACGACTGCACAAAAAAATGGAGTGTTATGTTTTCAGCAGCTGGCTATGTATGTATGTAGTTATGTAAGTAGTTATGTATGTATTTATATTTGTTCCACCATAGTAACTTAACGATTGTACCAATTTGCATAAACACTTATTTGATTCGCTTTTGGGCAAGGGCCCACCCACATTGACACACTGGTTCCCATAAGATCACTGAAGTTAAGCAATGTTGGGCCCGGATGGCGGTTGGATGGGTGACCATATATACCTTCACCAGACAGGCATGGGGTTGGCACAATGGACCAAGAAGGTCTCGGGCTCCTGTCGAAGGCCCCCCCTAGAAACAATCTAAATCCACAATCTATTTGAACTGCTACATTACTGGGAGTATCATAGGCTACATAATACTGGAAGCATACTTCTTGTTTAACCGGAAGTGTTCCATTTGCATGTTAATATTACCGTGGCAACCGGACGTATCCATAGGTTTCGATGTGTGACCATTCAGTGGTCTTTATAATGTGATTGTGAGTGTCTTAGACTATATGTTATCGGAAATATTTCTAAGACTATTTTTTATGTTAGGACAACCTGCTCATTGATAGATGCATATACCAGGATGCCATACGGCATAAGCAAAACCTATCAATGGTCTGGGTGGATTGCAAGAAGGCCTTTGACACCACTTCGCATGAGCTTTTGATTGCTATGCTGAAGTTGATAAAAGTCCACCCAGAGGTAGTGTCCTGCATCCAAGGCCGGTTACCACTCTGGAAAACGTGCTTCGTTCTGACTTCAGGCAAGTGGTGATTCCACTGAGTTGGTAACATACCACCGTAGCATTTTTTAAGGTTACAGCTTGAGACCATTACTGTTCTGTATTTCCCTCCTACCCCTGTCCCTTAGGCTGCGACGAGGTAGAGGATACATGTGCGGTGTTCCAGGTGACAGGAAGCATGAGGGCACCCATTTGTTCTACATGGATGACCTGAAGCTCTATGCTTCTAATGGGAAATACCTTCGCACTGCCCTGGACACCGTACTGGAATACAGTGAGGCTATAGGGATGGAGTTCAGATTGGACAAGTGTGCATCCATCCACCTGGCGAGAGGAAGATTTTCGGAGATCAAGGAAGACGTGCAACTTGTTGACGGGAGCATCATTCGTCACCTAGAGGACGATGTAAGCTATGAATATCTCTGTGTCCCCCAGCGCCGAATGCAGGAGGTTGCTGCAGTGAAGGAAAGGCTCACCGCAAAATACAGGCAGACTCAGGAACACCTGGAGATCTGAGCTGTCTGGCAAGAACAAGGTTCTTGCCACGAACATGTTTGTGGTTCCTACACTGCTGTATATCTTCGGATGCATGAAGTGGAATGTCAACGAGTTGCAGAACCTTAATAGGGGAATGAGGAAGATGATGATCATCTACAGAAGTCTTCATCCAAAATCTTCCGTCACCAGATTGTATCTCCCTCGCAATGTAGGTGGTAGAGGACTATTGAGTCTGGAGTGTCTCCACAACAGAGTTGTCCTGGGTACAGCATACTGAGTGTTGAAAAGCAGGGACCCCCTGCTCAATCTCGTGAGAGAGCACGAGAGTGTGGGAGCTGGGGCGTTTCTCTTCCAGGCAGCAAAGAGGGCAGCGGACGAAACGGGTCTCAACTTTGACCCGTCATCCGACGGAAGCGACAATGACACGACCGTCTTGTCATTGAAGGCAGATGTCCTCAAGCTCGAAATAAAAAAAGCCGAGCAGAAGGCCTTGCTCAAGGCACATACTGATAACCCTATGCATGGAGGTTTCTATCGAAACATCAAAAAGCATGGGTTATCAAAAGAGCTGACGTTTGCCTTCCTACGCTCTGCCGGCCTGAAGTCAGAGACCGAGGGTTTTGTACTTGTGTGCCAGGATGGTGTCATAAACACACTCGTGTACCGCCTCATTAGGTCGCGGACACAAGATGCAGGGCGTGCCGAGCCCAGCCGGAGACTTTGGGTCACCTTCTCTCCGGCTGTAGTTATTATGCCAGGTCAGCATATTTAGCTTGGCACAACGCGGCCCTACGGGTGATATACTATCACCTTCGACAGCATTATAGCATCGACAAAACACATGTGCTGCCCTCTGCACCTGGAGATATTGAGTCCATCGTGGATAATGATAAATGCACCATCTGGTGGAATAACTCCTCCACCACCAGGCAGTTGGAGACTACCATGCCTGATATCGTTCTCTTCGACCACCTCACACACTCCATGTTCGTGATCGAGTTTTTGGCTCCGGCTGAAACTAACATGGATGCGAAGGAGGTGGAAAAATGGACAAAATAACAAGACCTGATTTTCGAACTTTGACAAATGTACCCCGGACTTACTTTGAAACTAGTGGTCCTCATCGTAGGTGTGCCTGGTGGAGTCAAGGGCTCACTGCTTAATAACATCAAGTGCATTCCATCCTGCGTGGTAAAGGTGGAATCACTAGTTGCATGCATGCAGAAGGCCATCATCCTGGGGTCACTCCATCTACTGCGTACGCATGACCCAACAGCAGCGTAGCCACTCATCCGATGGGCGTCGGACGTGGCAACGATTACTGCACAACCCCTCTCGAGTCTCCAGCCATTATGACTGAAATGAAACCCGATGCTTGCTGGGGACTCAGACGGAAGTGTTACAACTGTAACAAATAATAAAAAATAATTAAAATAATAAAATTATTAGAAAAATAAAAAAACATGACTGCAAAAAATAGCACTAAAAAGATAAAAACCGTATTAGTTTTTGCTTCGTTGTATAAGTATTCATTTATATCTTTTAATAATGTTTTATTACGAAAAGGTGTTGGCAGTAATCTGCTACCACATATGTCACCTGCTATGCCTTTTATCAATTGGGAAATTTTGACTTAGCAATGCAGTCGGGGGCTGTTTGTATATCTGTATATATTTGTTATGTTACACTGTCCAAACAGACCCTGACTGCATTGAAAATTTTAATGTAAGGTCCAAATTTCCCAATTAATAAAAGGCATACCAGGTGACAGGTTGCAGATTACCACCAACACCTATTCGTAATAAAAATTCACTCAATCTCTCTCACTCAGTGATTCAACCCGAAGGTTGGTTGTGATAGTTGAGGGTAGATCTCACCCCTGGACTAAGCCACTAAGGCGTGTGGATTTCACACATTCAGGGTAGGGGGGCCCTGAATGTGTGAAATTCACACATTCAGGGTATGGGGGCCAGTTCCTTTCCCTGGGCCACCTCGCACTCCGAGGATTTTTTGTTTCGGGGGCGTCCAAAGGCTTCACCCGGATTTGAACCCGGGACCTTTCGATCAGTAGCCTAGCACTCTACCCACTAAGCCACCACGCTCTCCACAATATTAACTAATAAATAGCTCAATACCTGTTTTTATAATCGCTGGCTAAATACTCTCTCGGTATGAAAAGCGAAGTTTATCACTACGTTATAACTTCAATAACGCTCATGCCAAATTACCAACAATCCGACATGACACACAAAACCCGCACTGTCACCTAACATAAAGTTAACGTTATAACTACGTCATCTTGCTGCTAAAGCTGATTGGAAACTATAAAACTGTATGTAAGTATTCGCCTGAAAGTATTCGTTTTCAGGTTCCTTGCGCGGTCCATTGCGTTAAACGTCGGTTTTAAATATATAAGTTATAATATCAAAGTGAGAGCCATTGTGTTTCCCTTTTAGTTTTTTAAATATTTTAAAGTTACTAACTGTATTCATGCAGTCCAACTTTCAAGATGGCGTAAAGCGCAGGCCCGATGGCATTCTCCTTCACCTCCGGCACTGGTAGATATCCGCCTTAAAAAAAAAGTTTCGATGGCTTCTCACCCGTGTGCTATTAAGCTACCTACGCTCCTGCCCTTTCTTCCTTTCTTCACTGGAATTTAAAGGTGATGATGAAACGAGCGGACTCAAATGTCCCAGAATCGCTATATAATCACTCAGTGCTCAACGCGATCGTTCGTTGTTTTTATTCTTTCACTGAAGGCCCATGGGCGCGCAAACAGCGGGCAGTTGTACGGTGCCCCGTATCCCCATTACGGCCGAAATCGCACGACACGAACGTCTCTGTGGTGGTTTATTGCGCCAAGCCAGAGAGAGGAAATGAGTACCAAGCATATTAAGAGTTCCTTTCCCTGGGCCACCTCGCACTCAGAGAATTTTTTTGTTCTTTTTTTTTGTTCAGGGGTGTCCAAAGGCTTCACCCAGATTTGAACCCAGGTGAAGCCTTTGGATCAGTAGCCAAGTGCTCTACCCACTAGGCCACCATTTTAGATTAGATTGTTGTTGCGGGGGCCTTCGTCAGGAGCCCGGGCAATTAGACCTTTCTTGGTCCATTGTGCAAACCCATGTCTGTCTGCCACTTGCAGACAGGGAACAAGAGCACCACGGTAGAGGTATGGAGGGTTAGCCTCCCCCTGCCTCACCCCAGTACCAGGTATGGAGGATGTCCTCCCTCCAACCAGCCCGGTCTGGGTATATCTCCCACTGGCCTCCCGGTATAGGTATGGAGGGAGTATCATCTCTCCATCCATGCCTGGTCAAGGTATGGAGGAGGGTCAACCATCCAAACACTGTCCGGGCCCAACGTTGCTTAACTTCGGTGTTCTGATGGGAACCGGTGTTTCAACATGGCTAGGGTCTTGCCCACTAGGCCACCATGCTCCCTAACATAACGTTATTAACAGATATTAAGGAATATTTATTCAACGTAGCGAAAAACAATCTTGTTTTTATCTTTTAAGTTCTATTTTTTGCAGTTGTGTTTTTTAATTTTCTAATTATTTTATTATTCATCCTGCAATATTTTGGTCCCAAATTTTTCAGAGATTTTCACCTTCATGACGTGGATGGCTAAAGGTAAATCTTGTGAGTTAATGGTCCTAAAAACTACTGCTAGATGTCTTAGACAGTGACTGCTGACAGGACATGGACTCTTGAGGGCAATTGATTTTATAATTACCAATGTGAATTACATTACACGTGTCAAAGTTATTTGCATTTTGCTTATAATGGTACTGTCAACAACAATTATCTTGCTTGTGAATACTTTCAAAGGGTCTCAATGGTTATTTTTTTGTGGTTTTCTTTACTTGATATTTTGTGGTTTATGGAATGCATCCATCTCTCCTTCAAGTTAAAATGCTCTCGTTGTGCGTAAATGCACAAAGCACAATGACCTGTTGGAATGCATCTCTTGAATTAAACGAGGCATGAATGTCAGGATTGTCTATGCATATTGGTATCTGGAGGTGTTCTTAGTTCAAGCGTGAACGTTTAATGCGTCCAATCTTGGATAGCATTTTTAATACAATTATGGTGTGGTGCTTCTGTGTGATTGAAAATTGGAGGTGCTTGCATCGAAGACGTTCCTAATTTTGCTGTGCACTAACATTCTAAAACTTGGAATGCGACTAATTTTTGGAGTCTGTGGGTGCTTCATCTAATCCCTTTCAAGATCTAATGCTCAGTGGTACCAAATTAATAGTTTCTTTTCTTCTCATTCCATAATTCTCTTGATTCCTTTATTTTCTTGATTACAGCTGTTAATATGTACCACCACTTCTGTGACTTCCTCAATCTCTATGCATCACTCCACATGAATTCATCGTATGCTTTTGGTGACGGCTCAAGCTTTTATAGCCAGGACAACTTAGTGGTTGTGTGGGAGACCCACCCTTACCAGTCGGCATTCGAGGAGGCCTTTTCTGCCTTCACCCTCCACCCTGTGCTCAACTTGCGGAACCTCGAGGGTCAGGTGGCCTGCTTTCGCAACGTCATCTTCCCACTTCTTCCCCGAATGATCTTTGGCCTCTACTACAACACCCCCCTAGTGAGTATCTCTCTCTTCTCCCTCATTTCGCTTTGCCTCGTGCCGCAAAATGTTTTGAGGACATCGTCTCGCCTAAGATGAGCCTTACCATGGCCCCCTCTAATACAGGCCGGAACATGCAATATGTCAACAGCGCTTTGCATGACGTCAGTGGCCCTACTGCATCGCCCGTGGTCCTGTTGTTTTTCTGCCAGCTGTCATCGTTGCGAGTAGGGATAGGACTGATGTGACTACCACGACGGACATCAGTTATGCTAATGTATAACATAGGGTTGCATCATTTGAGTAGTTCTAATACCTATTTCGTATTTTTATACCATTTTGTTGTAGGCATATGTGAGAATAGGTAATGGCAAGTGAGACGAGTGGTGAACTTGGGTGATTTAATCTCACAGCATTTTCGATTAAAAACACGTTTTGCAGTCCAGGAAGAAATTTTAGGTTAGCTAAGTAACAAAAGTTATGTAATTGAATGGCTGTCCTGAAGTATTAATTTAGAAATATACAGTCGCGACAGCTGACAGGGCTTCTCCAAGGTACGTTGTTGTTGAGATATGCATTAGGCTTTAACTTCAAAGGGGAAGCTTAACTTAAATATTGCAGTCATCACAAAGGTATCTCATTAAACGGCTGTGAAAAGACAGGACCGTGTTAACACCTCCCTGGATGCCCATCCGTCCCGGATAGTGAGAAAGCTAACAAAATAATTTTAAGGTTTTCGATTATATTCCTGCAGCTATCACTAACATTATTTCAGGAATGAAACAATTCAACATTTCAAAACTTTACAACATTTATTTCAAAAGAAAAAGACATAAAATACATTATTTCACGTAATCAATCCATCTTGAGTAAATAAACTTGCAAGAAGCAACTTCATAGATCAAATAACATCACTCTCAAATTTCACAGTGCAAACGACCATCAAAGCGTAAATTAAACTTATGAATATGGAATAACTAAAAGCTGCTGTAAGTAATACACTTGAATTCCAGACAGAAACCGTCACGACCCATCCTTGAGTAATAAAATTCACGAATGAATGATTTACAGAAATCGTTTTCAACAATTTTTGCAAGACTACCAAATGCAAAAATATCTGTGGTGTAGCATTCACCTTTTTGAATCAAATCAAGTGTAAAAGGAACATATATTCAAATGTAAGCTTAAACGTAAATTGTTTTGAAATAATAAAGTTTAACACTAAGATATGTAGGGGAAGTAGAAAGTAGTATTGGAACAGGCACAGTCTAAACAATTGTATACTGTGAAATAGCAGCTGTATCAGCTGTGCAGTGTTCACCGGTTTCAAAACAATGAATGTTTTACAAGAAACTTAGAATGTGTAGTTATCTGTGAGAATCAGGGGGTGTGATGGCTAATAACTCTTGAGGACATTACACGCTGGTTGATAAACTTTCTCAGTTTAGTGAAAAATCAGTGTTACACGTTTGTGTGTAATTTGAAAGCCATACTTCAAACGATTTAAATTAATCTACATCTACATCTACATACTACCCCGCAAGCCGCCTCAATAGGCGTGTGGCGGGGGGTGTTAGGACACCAGCAGTTTACAAATAAAAAGGAAATGCTCTAATGAAATTACGCCTTGCATTTATTAAAGTCCCTTATTGTTCGGGGGAAAAACGAATCCCCATACCTATCCGTTCGGCAAAATATCTCTCTTAATTTATCGTTTCTGTCGGACCTGGAAATATAGTGGGGTTCTAATATGATGTTCTCCGTGTCACTCTGAAAGATATCTATTCTCAATTGCTCAAGTAATCTAAGCCTAGCGCGCAGCCTCAGAGTCTCTAGCGGCTCCCAGCCTAATTCGTTTAACATCTGCGTAACGCTGTCTGTACACCCGTAGCAGTTTTTGACGAATCGTGCAGCTTTCCTTTGTATTTTATTAAGTTCCCGAATTAAGTCTTTCTGTGCAGGATCCCATATGCTTGCTGCATATTCAAGATGTGGCCGGACGAGTGTGAAATAGCACCTCTCTTTTACTTTTTCATCTGAGAATCTTCCCACAATACGCTTGACGAATCATAGCTTCTTCAGAGCTCTGCCACAAATATTTCTTATATGTGTTCCCCACGATAGGTTTGAGGTAATTGTGACTCCCAGATACTTAACTTCATCTGTCGCCTTTATCTTAACGCCATCCACAGCATATACACGGGGATAGTTGGACGACATCCGCAAGAAATGTACCGCCGTACATTTGCTCAGATTAAGTTTGAGTCCCCACTCTTGGTTCTTTACTATCACATTTCAATTTTCGCGGAATATATTCGTTGATTCCCTGGCATAGAATTTCTAGGAAATATTTCCATGATGCATCAGTGCTTTTGTCCTCTGTTTTAGCTACGGAGTCAGTGTACGCATCATTAAGCATCTCGCCAAATTTTATGAAGTTGCATTTATCAAATAAATAAATATTGCGTTTCGGTTTTACAGCTGACTCTACTTCAATTTTTAAGGTTGCAAAAATTACTCTGTGATCACTTATGCCATCAATAATATCGAGTTGTTTTATCAACTTAGGATGGCTTACTGCAAAAAGGTCTAATATTTTATTTCCTCTTGTAGGCTTGTCAACTACTTGGGCAATTGAGTGGTTAGTAAGAGTGTTGAGTAAGATCTCGCTGATTTCCATATTCCTTGAATTCGGTTTTACAGTGTAAGAATCCCAATTTATAGATGGCAGATTAAAATCTCCCCCAATAATTATTACACTTTTACTGTCTCTCAAAGTAAATGTGGATATTTGATTTTCTAATTGGTAAATAATATCAGCTTCAGAGTTTGGAGGTCTATAAAAAGAGCAAACATGTATACTCCTTTTGTTTCGTTGTTTAATTGTACACCATACGCTTTCTATTTCATTATCAGTTATTTCGTGGGCGGTGCTGTGTAAATGTGATTTAACTGCTATAAAAACTCCGCCACTTGTTCTATCGCTTCGATCGCATCTGTAGATTTTATATCCTGGAGGAAAAGTAATTCCATAGCTTTAAAAGTGTGGGTGGGAGAGTTAAAAATTAGTCATTTTTTTGTAAATAATAAACTGCTAAGAATGTAAAATATTTCACGTTGAGGGTGTGAATCTGAGGTAGAGAGAAGTATCAGCACAGATACCTGTGGTGTAGTGTTCACCATTTTGAAAAAATCAAGTTTTAGAGGAAAATGTGAATATGTAAGCTCAAAAAAATTTGTTTTTCACATTAAAAACTAACAGAATGTGTGGCGAAGTAGAAAGCAATATTGGAATAGGAATCAGCTAAGCAGTGTTCACCGGTTTGAAAATAATGTATGTAAGCAATACAAGAAAACGAGAATGTGGAATTTTTGTGATTTTCAGGAGGAATTATTGCAAATAACCACAAGAATATTACATACAGGCCAATGAAATTTCTCAGTCTAGTGGGTAATGCGGTGTCACGCGTTTGTGGGCTATACATGTAACGGTTGAAATTCGCTGTGGGTGGGAGAGTTGAAAAAAAAAGATTTTTTTTGGAAAATGATAAACTACTAAAAATGCAAACATTTACGTTGCGAGTGTTTACTTGAGGTAGATAGTTGTAATTGCATGGATATTCAGCCGTGAAAATGGTGTATGCTGAAGAGGATTGTTAGCTGTAAGACTAATGTATCAGTGTTGTTTGTAATGTCTGTGAGGTTGGACAATTAAAAATACACAATGAAACTATTTTACCCATTCACTGTCATTCACTATCACAGCCTTAGAAGCTACTCACTACTTACATTGCATGTTGCACTTCACAAAGCAAAGAACAGCACTTCACTTAATTATATTTCACTTCATTTTCACAAACATGGGATATGGGGCCATGTACTGAGGGAGAAGAACACGGAGTAGTAACACTGAACACAGTAAGAGCAGTACCTAGGGACAACTTTGGGCGATCTAACTGGTAACTTTGCACTTCACCGCTCTTATCCGTGAAAGTTGAACAGTGGAGGATATCCCGCTCAGGAAAATGCTTGATGCGAACTACTGCGTTTGAAGAAGGATTCCAGTCCTTCCTAGGATTATTCTTCAACCACTGCTTTCTACTACGTTCGTTTTTAGGGAATCGGAACACAGTCACATACCCCTCATTCTTGGTGGTGAGGTAGTTGCTTTTGCAGCCTGGCACTCAACAATGCCGGGGCATCTTTAATTTAAAAAAGAGAAGTTGTAGGAATAAACATCGTTTTGCTAATCACAGCAAAGTGTAGTACATTTATGATTGTTTTTAGAAAACCTGAGTAACATCAATTCTAAGACACATCAATAGACTCATGGAGTAGCCGTTGTTTCTTCAATAATAAACGACATTCATGTAGACACAACTACACCATGGTAATTCATAAGACCCACCAAAAATAACAATCACTGTTAACCCAATAATAATAATAAATTACCATAAAAACAGAATAGCTGATAAATTCCCTTCGTATAATCTATGTTGCATTTGTGTACTCTCAATTTCCCTCCGTAATGGCCGGCCGGCAAGTAGTCGCAATGCTTTAGAAGAAATAATCATAATTTTCCACCCTCAACTCACAGAAATTATCTTAACACTATTTTACTTACCTTTAGCCAAAACAATATACAAAAAAATAAGCCCTGCTCTGCCTTTAAAACCAGCATTTTTGTACCCTCAATATCATTCCATTAATGGCCGGCCGGCAAGTGATCGCAATGCTTTTGAAGAAATAATCGTGATTTTCCACCTTAAACTCACAGAAATTATCTTAAAACGAATTTACGTACCTTTAGCCAACACAATATACAAAGAATTAGTCCAGTTCTTTCTGCCTTTTTAACTATTGAATTCATATGTTTTTGATCACACGGACACACTTCTCCCGTAAGACGCCATGCTTCCAAACAGCAACGATAGGACTAACACTCAGCGTTGCCAAAATTCCATGTTCCGGCCTGTATTAGAGGGGGCCATGGTCTTACCCAAGAAGTTGGGGAAGGCTGTCAGATTTAATAATTTGAAATGCCACTCTGAATTTATAAGTGCTACCCTTGTTTTTATGAAAGCTGTCTGCACTAATATTCTGGAGCTACCAATTTGATATTTTTGACTTTCGTGGTCGATCACTTTCCGTTCCTCTCACACCATTCACTATCCTATCATATGACTGTCAGGAAAGAATAAAACTTTGCTAGTTCCACATTAATTTATTCACTCGCGACCGGTTTCGATACAGTGTATCATCATCTGGCACAGTTTACAAAGTCCTCTCATGTTATATAGGGCTATGGACAAGGAAAAAGGTGGGGGTGGTGAGTGAGGAGGGGAAGGGGGGGAGGGGTGGGGAAGGCAGAATGCTGGGTTGATGGTGCGTGAATCATGGGGGGGGGAGGGGAGGAAGGCCTGGGTGTCGGAGCATCCGAGTTCCCGGACCGCGGCAGGGGGTAAATGGGTGTAGGGCTAATCGGTAAGGTGATGGTGAGGCGGGGAAAACAAATTAAGGAGAGGGGAATTCCAAGAGTACAAATGGTCGTTGACTATGTTGATGTCGGGGTTGGTTTGGCCTTGAAGAATTTCTAGTTGTTCTAAGGCGTCCAATTTGGGTCCGTTCCTCTCTCTGTGCAGAATTTTCGGCTTAAATTCACTGGTATGGCCACACTCAAGGAGATGTTTAGCAAAGTGGGAGGTGTCCTTGTTGTTTAAGTAACATGAGCGGTGCTCCTTCGCTCGGATGCAAAAATTCCTCCCTGTTTTACCAATGTAATAGGAATTGCAGTCACTACACTCGAAACCGGTCGCGAGTGAATAAATTAATGTGGAACTAGCAAAGTTTTATTCTTTCCTGACAGTCATGAAGGAGTTCCATCAAGTTACGCCTGAAACCATTGAATCCTATCATATACTAACGATCTGTTTATTATTTGGCTCTCACTCATTCGCGTCCTAGTGTGTGTCATTACACTGAATTTACCTCTCAATAGTGGTGGGTCACGAGCAACGGTATGCTGGCTCTCCAGCAGCAGTCCTTTTAGAAGGGATCCTAGCTCAAGTAGCAGAGTGAAAGCAGGCCTAGGGTAGTCGTCGTAATACTAGGCTTTGGTTTCTACAAAGGAAAGCTGCAAGTGATTTTTGTGCTCTGCTGCTTATCTTCGAGGGCTAATAAATCGTACTCACCAACTGCCCATTATGAATGTTATTGGAATGAGAATTTCACCTTGTATATTATAGTTACGGCAGCCAATGTGTGTCCATTATCCTACTACATACAGTCTGCAATTGGCGCGGCAACAATTTGCAGGTCATCCGTGACAGCCACTGGGGTAGCCAACGCTATCTCTTGACTAAAGGTCTGGATTCAAACATAGAGCTTTACTTTTAACCAACTCTTGAACCCATTCGATTAAAACCAAGCACACAATTCATCGTTTTCCACATTTCACGTCATCCGTGTGGAATTTGTAGGCCAGTGTTGCATCTAAATCCTTTCATATATGTATATCATGTACATATTCCGAGGCTAACGCATGATACTATTTTGTATTTGAAATGAAAAATTAACTTATATTTATTATTTTCATAATAAAGACATGCAATTCTCCCATGAATATTTTTCTCTTAGTAATTAGACTGACACATTCTAAAAAAATAGTGACAGCTAATATTTAAAACACTCCTTAGTCTTAAAGTATGTTAATATTTCTCTATTACTATGCTATTCACATCAATGATAAGAAATACACAATTTATATTCAGAGGGTGATAATATGCTTGGCTTCATGATAGAGGTACATAAATCATTGGCGAAGTCATGGACGACCTCTCGTCTCGTTCAAGGTGATGTGAGTGAAGGTGACGTCTCCCGACCAAATCGCATCTCCATAGGCTCGAGTGGAAAATGTCTCATGTTGGACTCCTAGTCATAACTCGTGATGAAACACATCATACCCTAAAAACTACACCAGTTGTACGTGTGTTAGGCGCAAGTCTCACACGTGCAGCGCGAGTGACGAAAAGTGACCTGAAACACTTGCGTGAAACATTCAAGGGTGCTGTGTGGGAAGCCCTCGGCAGGAAGTTGTTGGTTTTCATTGGCAAGGAGTCAAGTGTTGGTGCGTGGTGCTGACACACGAATGCTTTGTGCATTTTGCAGATCTGGGGCTGCCACAGGAGCGGTCTGTTCCACGCTTTCTCGCGCCACATGCTGCACCGCCTGGGCGTGGTCAGGACTCCAGCGCGCCGTCACGAGGGCAAGGTCCGCATCACTCTCATGTCGAGGGACACGCCATACAGGCGCATCCTGAACGAGGAGGAGCTGATCGCTGGACTGGAGGAGAACCCTGACTACTCCGTGCAAAGGGTGAGGATGAAACCAGCACATGGTGAATGACGTGTTCTCCCCCTCCACTCCCCATACTTACTACGTGATCTGCTGTATTTGATGTTATACGTGCATTGAACTCACCCGCAAATCTGGGACAAGCAGGGAGTTTTCGGGATAAATGTTGAACTCATAAGATTTAAAAGAACCGGAGCCATCATGAAGTTGTTTTCTATTCTTTCAATCTGCAATAATTTGCTGAAACCTTGCTGTAACTATAACTTTTAATGCAAAAATATTTTAATGCATTAAAAATGAATTGGCAGCTAAAAATTGAGCGTTCCATTAAAGTTATGATTAGAATAAATCTGGTCGTGTAAACGGCATAGCTTTGTCTTTCTTTGATACACTCTGAATAAAAGCATTCCAAACTCCATTTGATTCTGAGATGATGTTGAAATTCAACTGCATCTCAGAATTGAACGGAATTCAGAACGGTAATGGAACGGAATTTCGATGTTAAAAGCGAACATGATGAGACACAAATTAATTTCTCGCTTAAAAGAGAAATGACCATCATAAAACTTCAATTATGCACTAAATTGCATAAATTTTAAATAATTGTATCATAATATTACACACCATTGCTTTTTATTTCAAAAGTGCATATGTGCTGTGACAAAAGTGTCATATGTCCGGAGATATTGAGGACAAATCAACCATAAATTTACAAGGAACTCAATATTTCATACTCCTGTAACTGTAGGCAATGGATGCATATTTTGTAAAACAATTGGGCATGGTCAACAATAGAGACAGTGCTCCTGAAGGTGCTGCACAGATGTGAAACCTGGATAGAGAAATAATATATTTTATGTGTAATAGCAGAATTTAGAAGAAATGGTAAGAGAGGCATCGGGGGAGATGGAGGAAGGAATAAAGGTAGGAGGGGATCTGATATATTAGGAAAGATTAAAATAAAGTATCTCAGGAAATGCATATAAATGTTATGTCAATTAATATGACATTGCCCTTTACATACGTATGACACCAATCCACATCACTTGTTCTTAAAATTTCATGTTTTTGGAACAAACCCAAAACATTTTTGGAAAAGCATATTACCTTTCCATTCAAAGTTCAATTGGTCCACAATTCTTTGGAGGGAATATATAGAGTTTAAAATTATTTTAGCTTGTTTAGTGATGATCGCTCCCTGAATTCTAAGCATTCTTTTCTGCTGTTTTTCAATACTAGTAGGTACTTCACATGTGGTGAACTGTACTATCTTAATAATATTTCCATTCCCCCCCCTGTGAGTTATCGTATAGTGAAGAAAATTATTGATATACTTGATATTGCCTCTGAAAATCTATCAGTAATTATATATTTTGAGAGAAAGCTTTCTTCAATGTAAGGTATAGGTTATATTTGCCATCTGTTGTCCTTATATGTATGGAAGTGTTTTGAATATTAAATGATAACTGATAATGTTAAAATATTATAAATTTACCACACATTTCTGCTGAGTACAAAGTTTTTCTTCCTTGTATTTCTGCTACAGGGCTTCTTTTGTTTTGTGTGAACTTACAGGTGGTGTACAATAGGTTTCTGAGTTTCAGACGTCAGTTGGAAATCACGCACAACAGCGACATCTTCATTGGCATCCACGGAGCTGGCCTGACTCACTTGCTCTTCCTTCCTGACTGGGGAGTTGTGTTTGAACTGTAAGTGGCATCAACGCACAGCCCTAAGTAGCCCACATCCCAAGCACATTGATATCCATCAATTCAATATTTTGTTTTTCTTTCACACTAATACTTAAAACATAACCCTTTTTTAACGCAAGGATATGACATGAAAATCCTCCCCCCCCTACCTACCCTCTCCTCCATTTCTTCCTCCCCCACCCTTCTTCCGCATCCTCTCCCTGCCCCTCCCCCCTCCCCCTTCCCCCTTGCCCCCCCCCCTTAACACCTCCCGCAGCCTTACCTAAGCACTCTGCCCCCACCTAGTCCTGCAACTCTCCTTTCACTACCCACCCCCCTCTGCTTTCATTATCTTATCTCACATGGTAGCCCTCGTAGCAGTTTACATTGATGTGACGTTGAGTCAACGTTACAATGGGAAAATACTAAGGTCCATGCAATGTTGGTGCTGGTTGTGGTAGCGTTGCATGAATGTTGACTCAACTTCCAAATTTTCTGCTAAACAACGTTGAACTCAACATTAAAATGTTTTTTGCTCTAACTGGCTTCATGCATCGATGAAATTTGCTCTCTTTTAATACTTTCAATCTTCCATGTGCATTCAAGTGCCCTAATCACTTCGCTCAACACATTAGCAGCACGCTTGGCTTCCATTCGTGTTACAGACCCTGTGCACTAGGCAGCGCACTTCAAAACAGATTGGGAGCAAAGTTGATGTGCACGAAAGAACAAAAGAACTCTGATGATGGCATCTGTGATTGTTGTCAATTTTTTTATTTACAGTTAAAAGGTGTAAAACGTGATTATTGTGAGGTTTTTAGCTACTCTGTGATAAATGCTTACATTCATTGTCGTTGGTGTGCACTAAAGTGCGCTGAGGTGCTCCTCCAATGTGCGCAGTATTTCAACACCCATCAAATGGAAATCCCCATTCATTAAATGCTATTATGCATCAACTTCTCTCTTAAACTTGAGTTTTTGGTTCATTATAAAACTGAACTCTAGAAAAAAATATATATATTAAATAGACATAACCTACGTACGTATAAATTAAATATTGTGGGAGACAGAAAAAATATATGTATCGGAAGTGTACTTCATTTTACCTAGTGGATTATAAAAAGTAAAAAATATTTCCTAACTTCAAACTCGGCATGTGTTACAATTTATCACTGTCTATTAGGCTAACAATTACCTTCCTCCACATCATTCAATCCTACTCCCGCAAGCACTCTACATCACTCCTTGGTCCTACATTCTCCTTATTGGCTTAATATTCCTCACTCCTGGAATAAAACGAAAATAGATCATCATTTCAGAGAACTATAATTATCAGTGACTCAAACATGGAACTTTACCTCAATTTCAGATATTTGCAAGAAATACAGCATCTGTGAGAATTTTGTATATTTCACTCTCATTGCCAGAAATGAATATCAGATTTATCTTTAATATATTTTCCACACATTACATAATCAAGGTTGAGGAGATACAGAGGTAAAAGAAAACAAAGTTAAGTACAGTAAAACCCCCATACAACGAACACCCATACAGCGAAATTTTAAGGAAAACTCCCTATTTCGAAGTCATTGGCCCGGTCCCGGACCCTTCCAATGGACAATGCACGCAAAAAAAACCTCCCGTAACGAACCTCTCTAACTACGAAAACTCCGTACATCGAAGTCTGCGCTTGGGCCCAAAACATGAAAAGTGCCCCTCTAGAACGAATTATTGAGAAAAAACGTAGCATTCTTCATTTACAGGTAATTTTTCCGTAGGCATTTACGTAATAAGCAGGAAGTAGAACCGCAGAGGGGAGTACCGCGTCTTAACCCTTCCGCTCCGGGCTTCGAAAATGTTCCCATCCGAGACCTACAGAGCAGAGGGCATGAAGGAAACTTGACGCTCTGGCTCGGTGAAGGCTCGTTTACACGTTTCTTATGGTGGGAACTGTCAACTCTGACGGTTCTCACAATAAGAAACGTGCAAGGGAAGCCAAAGCTCAGCTCCGCGTTACCTGAGCCGGGTGATAGTTGGGTGGATGAGAAATGCACCAAGAGGGGAGTAGGGAATATCAGTGCCAGCCCGCCAGCCGTAACCCAATACAGAAAGGTAATCTGAGATTTCTGAGGGCCTATTCTCTAACTCCAAGCATCGGAGCTTTCTGGCCTAAATATGCTTCAATGAGCTACTTGCTCCCATCGGTATTCTCTATCATGGAAGCTACCGGAGAAAGTGCAAGCAGAAGCTACCGGTAGCTTATTAGGCTCCCACCCGTATTCTGTAAATGTCACGGAGCTACTTCCGTAGCCCCAATAAGCTCCCACGGTAACCTCACGAAGCGCGGCCTCCGAATACCCTGCTTAAATATTGGTCATTTTATAACGCTTATCTATCTACAATTATCCAACGCACGGGTAAGTTTCTTACATTTACTAAATGCGGTTTCCTTGCACTTTCACTGGGTTTCTTTGTCATTTTCGCCATTTGCAGGATTTTTCACAAAAAGATATTAACAGGAGTGACGGAAAGCCATATTTACCTTCGGTAAGTAACGTATTTCCAGCCCATAATGGGATACTTATTGGGCCGTGGTAGCATGAATCACCTTCGCATTTCTTTTGAAAGCTTCATCTTCGCATATTATTTAAATGATTTGAAGCAACTAGTAATTGACGAAAGCAAATAGCACGAATAATATTGAATCATATCATCGACATGAACCCTATTTCCCGAATATATTTACGAACAATCTTATTTCAATTGATCAAAACAGCCAAGATGGACGTCATGTTTACGTATTCATGAGATTATGTGAGCAAAAATAAAACATTTTAGAATTTTGCTCGCATGATTTTTAATGCGTGGAATTTTTCGCTAAACACGATGCACGAGCATCTTCACCGTCTAAAACGGCCTTTTCAGGTTTCACCAGTTTTATCCACGGAAAAACATTGAGACGAGCTTTCCCATTGGTTCTAAGAATGACGTCACCAGAAATGAAGTTTCCGCGGATTTGGTTTTAAAATGTTCACATACCTGCCTTTCGCCAAACCTCTCTCCACTTCCTGTTACGTTCTTGAGAAAGCTCCCGCGAGTTAGAGAATACGGTTGGTAGCCAATTATGGTAGCTTATTCGAAGCTACTGCATGGGTAGCTTCGAGATACAGAATAGCCCCCATGATCTGATCTTGACAGAGTATCTTTCTGTATTGGGTTACGGCTGGCTGGCACTGACTGGTATTCCCCCCCTCCCTTCTTGATACATTACTCATCCACCCCTCTCACTCATCCACCCCACCTCATTTGCGAAGGTGCAGGTGGTGAGGATGGAGCTCAATTTTCCCTTTTTAAATCGTATCAGATTGCTTTTCCGTATTGGGTTACATTCCCGGGACCCCGTGAATGGGAGGAGCTCCATGTTTTCCTCTAAAATGGTTTCAAATTACTTTTCGGTATCGGATTTTATTTTGGGAGAGGCAGGTGGACGGTTATCGTAAGACTGTCGACCTGCCTGTGGACCGTGTTCATTCCTGTCGGCGATAAATTTTTTCACGTTTATTTTCTTTGTTTTTCCTTCGTGCAATTCTATGTCAACAACTAATTTTTACTATTCTATTCAAAATTTATTTTTAACGAGTGGAAATATTTTTTTCCCGAATATCATAGATCTTATTTTTTTTTCTTTCCCGCGAAGTCAACGTAATTTCTTTGTTTCCCCATTCTTTCACCACGCAAACTTCATTTGCAAGACCACCTGTTGATATCATAATTATACAATAGTCAAAATAATTGTTACATCATTATTTATAAGACCCACGGTCAAAGATCCCCGTTTTCTTGTTTTGACGTGAATTGAAAAAAGGAGGGGAAAATGTGATCGGCTTATCTACTAATTTCTGTAATCGAATCACCATTTCACGATCTAAAGACATACAAATAAATACATTGTAATAAGGCTCGTTGAGAAAGGCTCGTGTTATAAATGGCGAGAGTGACTTCTTGCAGAAAATTTTCATTATTGTATAATTATGATATCAACCGGGGGTCTTGCAAATGAAGGAACAAATCAAGTTTGAGTGGTGAAATAATGGGGAAACAAAAATATTTCACGGGAAAGAAAAAAAATAAGCCCTATGGTTTTCGCGAAAAAAAAATAAAAACTTTAAACTCATTAAAAAAAAAACTTTGAATATTAAAGTAAAAATTAGATTTTAAAATAGAATGCCACGGCGGAAAAACAAAGAAAATAAGCATGAAAAATTTGTCGCCGAAGGGAATCGAACACGGTCCCTCCGCACTGCAGACCCGCACGCTGATCAATGGACCACACCACCCTTGTTGCCGGAGGCTGATAAATAGTTTTTATATCATCTATAAATGTTTAAACGCCTTTTTTGTTTAAACTATTGGATTTATACGCCCATATGTGGGGTGATTTGTGAAAGGCATTCGGAGTTCTATATGCATACGAATTTTCATCGAGATCTGTGACCCGTTTATCGGACACTCAACGTGTTAGGAGGACGAAGTATTCAAAGCTTCATTGGTTGGTGTTCAACCAATGACAGCGAATTTTTATCTACTCTGTCCCCATCCCAAAGGAAAATCTGGAGTAACCTCTCTACTATATCCAAATATTGCTATTGCCGTCTTAACCTTGATGGATGTGGTCTGTTAACCGGCAAGTGGTGCGTTTCCTCGAGATCGCCCTAATATTTGCTCGGTTGCTTGAGGATACCTTTTTTCCCAGAAATCGCAGCCGAAAATGAGGGTGCGCCTCTTACACGATTTTTTTTTGTCTGCCAGCCTTCGAGCCTCGGTCACGATATGAGCGGCGGGCGGCAGAGCAGTATCGCGGCAGGGCGGTAGTGGCCACGAAACGAGCAGTGATTCGACCTAAGATAAGTTTATTATATTCGACCTAAGATAAGTTTGTATGTTCATTTACGTATCACTCTCCCAGTTTCCGGTTGGACTGCGCACTGTTCTCCTGACTGCTTTTGGCCTGCGCCGAGCGCCAGGGGGAGCGTGCGAGGTCCTGATTTGTTCTGGGACGAGTGCTGCATGCCTGGTGTGGAATCACCCCGTGCCACACACCCTAGTGGTGGCTTGCACGGTACATCGTAGATGTAGATGAAGTTCAGAATCAGAAATGGCAGTACATACTGTCAGAAGACAACGTTCTCGGCCGAAATTTTGCCACAGAATGAGTAGAACGGCACAAGAAAAATTTAATATCTGGGATTGGCGGCGAGCGGCACCTATGCTGCTCACGTCTATCATGGCTGGGTTCGAGTGTGTTCTATGTCAAACATTAGGAACATAAAACTCAGCGTTGCCACTCTTTCACTCGCCTACCGCCGCGCCTCTCGTATCGTGACCGAGGCAAGTCCCTGGAGGGCTGAGTGACCTTGGTGCTTAGCATGAGTCATCAATGGGAGGGTATCATTCGCTCGCATGTTTACGGGGGACGCAGTTGCCTAATAACTTTAAAAACTTGTTGTATGACAAGGCAAGGGTGTGGGGTGCAATTGGGGGACAGCGATTGGCCGTGCGACAAGTGCAAGCACTGGAATTTTCCACCCCCCTAACTTTCTCATTTTCTGTCACCGGACAACTTTGAGTGACTCAACTGTATGCACCTGCCTTAAACTCAACTGAGAGAATTCTGTGAATATTAACATTTGTGCATGCGTCAACATAGGTCAGTGTTGTTCTAAAATGAACAAGGGCAAAAAGTTGTGGTCTTTCACGGTAGTTGAAAAAATTAAAGTGCTTTAAGTCATCAAAGACGCTGAGGAAGTAGGAAACCGCGCTGCCGGACTAAGGCATGATGTGCCGGAATCGTGCATTAGAAGATGAAGGAAGGATAAGGTTGCAATATTCCATACCAATAGGGACAGAAGGTCTTTTCGGGAAAATCTATGAGCTGTGACAGGAATTGCGCGCGGGTGCCGCCGTACTACGACGCCCGTCTCAATAGTAAGTCAGCCGCTTTTATGTAAATCGTGAATTTTTTTATTTTGTCATTCATTGAAGATTTTTGTTGGACCATATTGAAATAATAAATGCTTTAAATTCCATAGACAGTTATGCTTTCTTTCAAAGTTTGATTTTTTTCAAGTTTTGATGTCCTATCTACGCCTTATCTTTCGTTTTTTACGCGGCTGACGCTTGGGTATTTTGCATTTGACGTGTTTGCATTCCCACTCGTCTTCGTTTACAGGAAAATATAATTTGTAAAAGTTAACCACGTTTTAAAAGGCGACTTACAGTGACTATGACTTGTGCATTAGGAAAACGGTGGGGGGATTCGGATTTATAAATCAGAGCTCGGTGCGACTGTCCGCACTTACCAACTAAACACGAATTGTAGCGAGGTCGAATTTGTTTTGTTTTAATGAATATCAATTACTCCACTCATTCCAAAGGACAATAAACAATGCAAGCATTGTAGGGCTAAGGCTACAAGTGAATACTTGCCTCCGAGGTCCATACAAGCCTATGAAAAATGCCACGTAAATTATAAAAGAATATCGCAAGCGGCTTTGATAATGGCCGAAAATTCGAAGTTAGTCCCACAACACCTCGCAATAGGAGAAAAAAAAGCCCCAACATTTTTTCTTCAACTTCGACGCATAAAAAGAGGGGTGCGACTCTTACACGCGTTAACGGCATCGTCAATGCATTATCATCAGAGATTGCCATTGTGACCTCAATGCATTGCCGACTGCCACGTTTTTACTCGTGGTAACTAACTCGCCCCACATAATTCCATCGTCGTTTATCGATATCTAGTATATTCTGGTCACGAACATAGATATTTACCGGTATTTCAATTGGATTCCAACAGTGCGTTTTATTTCGGAAGTCTAAATGGCAATATGTGCTCTTTCAAGCAAAATTGCTGCAAAAACTGCCAATTGATATTGACTTAAATTATTTCACTCTAAGAATAATATCGACTAGATACTCAGAAAAATTATGGAGCACTTTAAAATACGTAATCCTTAGGTATTAATTTTGGCGCTCCTTTACTTTCAGACCGTAACTTAAGTAAGCGATGAGGCGTAGAGCAGAATCGACGAAAAAAACAATAATTGCAATTAGAAATACGCAGATTGAAAATAACGCGGTGATAGCCACGGTATTTGATGGTAAACAATAAAAATTGTTTATTATCACTCTTGGTGAATGGTGAATTGGTTTTAATGGTGAATAAAGCAATATTGAGATATTTACTCGACTTGCATCGTAAAGCACGCGGAACACTTGGATGCCCCTGTGGAGACGCAACCCGCAAACCACCTCCATACATCGAAAACCCCCTACATCGAAGTCATTATTTCGGTCCCAACAAATTCGTTGTATGGGGGTTTTACTGTACTTTTTCTTTTGAGATGCTCAATATTTATCCTGCCATGAACATTCTAGTTTGCCCAAAAAGTGAGGAACATCTGAAGTGAGAGCATTGTCTATTTCAGCTTGAGTTAAGCAGATAAGGTGGATTCCAAAGTTTACCAGAGATTTCTCAAATTTACCCAAGAACAATTATGTATTATTCATTATTTTTTGTTGAAGAGAGTAAAGGGAATTAATCAATGTTTCTCTCATATTCTTATATGCACAGTCCATAAGTATGTCTAGTTGAAATATTTATTTCCCATTTTGAAGATTCCAAAATAAAACAAAATACAGTAAAACCTCTCTTTTACACTTTTGACGGGGATGAAGGAAAAAAGTGTAAATCGCGGGAAAATGTAAATCGAGGGTAATCGTAATTTGTAGGAAATAGAAGCAAAATCATAGCCTAATGTTAAATAATTTTATTTAAATTAACAGGTGATGTTTAATATTTGATGGGTCACCAAATAGACATAAATAAATTAATAAACAAAAGTTAACAAAAAATAAACGTATTCTCATATTTTAACTGAACTTGATTTGAGGTGGTGTCTACCTACATATATTTATCTTTGCATCAAGGGCATCAATTTTTTCTTCAACAATAGTCTATGTCATCCATGCCTTTGTGTTGGCTCATAGGTTGTAGCCAAGGTCTTTCTTAATATTTTTAAAGCAACGTGGATTTTTGGACTTTTCAACAACAAAGGGCTTCAGTCTCTCACTGCCATCTGGATTAGCTCCTGATAAAACAGTAAGGCGACCTTTGCTGAGCTTGGCCCAATGACAAGGGTCCCCTTTGAAGTCTATAGGGTCTTGTGTGGCATTATTTAAAAAAAAGACCTTAGTCGTCCACATAAAAAATGTCTTTAAGCGCATAGGCATTGCCATCAACATAATTATGCAAAGTTGTGCACTTCCAGTGAGAAACTGTTTCAGGATCAATGTAGTATACACTTTTAGATTCACCAAAAATGATTTTATAGACTTTATATCGACTTTTGAAATGGTGTAAACATCCATTTGATTCTTTGAAGACATTAGTGCGCCGAGCGCCTCTAGCAGCGGTTATGCGGCCTTATTTCGGGGGAAGATTTAAACAATGTCTTCAATATTTCTTCAAGTTCATCGTACTTGGAGTATTTAATGTAATTACGCCTTTTACCAATAGGACCGCAGTCCTTAGCACTTTTCTCTATACATTTACGGGTTTTTACAGTTGTGTTCCACGTTGAACCTGGTACATCACGTTCTTCCGTCAGGGACACGCGAGTGCCCGTATTAGAGTCAATTCTCTTTGCAAAATGTTGATTTTTTCTTCCAATGATAACGATTATCTCGCACGCTTGTTTGCCATTTTAAAATACGTTTCCTCACGATTGCCGTAAGTAATTGCACATTAAATAAAACTAAAGGTGAAGTAACTAAAAACCTAAAAACACAAGATGAATGGCATTAGTGCGGGAGTTACGAGAAATAAGAAAAAGATCGCTGCGAAGTATGAGAACAAGAGTTAACATACGTTTTAACTTTTTGCCACAATGACAGAAATAGTTGGCCAAATAATATCTAATTAAATATATATTTATGGCATCCGCTACCATTTAAATGTACTGTTTAAACAGCTAGTACGGCCAGGGAAGATAATTCTATTCCCTGGTATGGCTCCTTAGTACCAATTCGAGAATCCCGATCGCAAGCATTACAATATCCGGCATAAATACTTTTGAGCAATGCTATCGATGTAATGTGCTGCCATCAAATGATTAATTGTGTTTTTAAAGGAAACCAAATAAATCAGCATTCATATATAATGTTTAGGCATGTATTTTATCCATATTTAACATTAATCACGCTCGAAGGGCCGCCAGTTGAAGTTCGCCAGCCGCCATCTTTCTTGCCTTCAAATGTCATAAATGGCGGGTTTTGAAAGTGTAAATAGCGGGATGAAAATACATTATAATGATGCAAACATTTTTGGTACCGGGAGAAAATGTTGTAAATCACGGGAAAACGTATATTCCGGGGACGTAAAAGCGGGGTTTTACTGTAGATCTAGTTTTAGTTTAATGTTTAAGACTTGAAGAATTTCCCTTGCATAGTTTGTATTGTTTTTTCTTGAATTCTGCAATAATAACATGAATTTTACTCCATTATCTTGACTAGTTAGGTATGGCGTAGGAGGTGAGGTGGCTAGGGTACTGGATCCACACCCCAAAGGGACTGCATTCAACTCGCGACAGTAATAAAGACTTCCAGTGGAATCCCACCCCTGCATGCACAATTTGTTGATAGCTCTTCAAATACTGCGCTCTGCCCGTCAGATAGGACTTGTAACTTGTATTGACTCCGGGGCTCCATTTGGGGCAAATACGTAGTTTCTCTCTACTCATCTTCCATTCCTCAAGCAACCATTTTCATGTCTTTTGGCACATACTTTCATGGTGCTAATCATATCCAATGATCGTCACCACATGTAGAAATAACAACCTGGCATTGTCCTCCTATTATCCAAACAAACTATGCATCAATTCTAATCCTATGATGTTTCTAAAAGCTAACCTCATGAGCAAAAATACCCATAGTACAAAATAATGTACGATGATTGTGAACTCCTCTGTTCAAATATTCCAAAAAAGGTGGTGGGAGGTAAATTCTCTTTGTGCCAATTTATTATGGTGATTAAAAGCACTTTTTTTATCTTGTTTCTGTAAAAGCATAGCTTTTAATATTTTGGTGATCAAAAACACTCAGTAATTTTCCACACTTTTTTTAACCTTATCAAGACGGCGGAATTCTCTCCTATGCATGTCTACTGATCTGAGTACCAAGAGACTCTTACTTCCTCTCTGTACGGACCATTTTTGTATGGCATCCGTGGAGAAAGTACTCGCAGGTGTACACTCACCCTCAGCTCATACCTTATTTGACCCCTCCTAGCGGGGACCTCACCATTATCTCGGACTCTGGGGGCAGTTAAGCTCAACACTTCGCAGGTTTATATCCTTACCAGCGGCAAGGGTTTGCGGTCAACTAATTGGTTTTTTATTGGTTTTCTACATGTATATTTGTTGCTTGTTCTCAAATTGTAGACTTTGAAATGAATTCCTCATTTTTTTTTTTTATTTACTGTGCATTTACAAGTTTTAAACATAACTTTACCATCAATAATAACGATTTAATGCATAAACAATTCCAATGAAAAAATGTATTGACTGATATCTTGAAATAAAGATATCAGTTAATATTGATGATAGAATTTTGCTTAAAAATTGTAAATACTCGCTAAAAGACATGGAGTTCAATTCTGATTTTATATTTTTTGAGAAAGCAATAAATATTTATTTAGCAAAGTCACTGTAGATTGCATGAGTGGTCGAGGGCCTTCCGTAGCCCTCCAGGCACTCGGACCCCTTTGGGTCCATTGTGCCTCACGTTCTCTCATCATCTCACATTTTAACCTGCCTGCCACTTAGCAGACAAGAGCACCACGGTAGAGGTATGGAGGAGGGGCCAACCCCAACCTTCCCGGTACAGGTGTGTAAGGAACTACCTCCCTCCAACCTTCACGGCCTGGGTATACATATCTCCCTCCCTCCCGGTATAGGTCTGGAGTGAGTGTCACCTCTCCATCCACCCCGGTAGAGGCATAGAGGAGGGTCACCCATCCAACCACCATCTGGGCCCAACATTGCTTAATTTTGATGATCTGACGGGAACCAGTGTGTCAACGTGGATAGGCTCTTGCCTAGCAAAATCACTGAATAAACAATCATATGACCACGGCCCTTGCCGCAAAAAGGGTGGTAATACGACCAAGGGTCCCGATACCTGCTACCTGATTCTGAGGGAAAGGCCTGATCCCCACTGTGTTGGGTGCCGAAACGTAGAAGCTGTGTACCTGCGAGCGTCAGAGAGGGGGGAAAGCATAGCGATGAAAATATACGGCATTGGTTCGCTTGCTTAGGAAAATCTCCAATGAAAATTTTCGTCTTCCTGGTCAGGAAACCTACTGCCGTATATTTCCGGCATTGGTAGCAAAAGGGTTAAGTTCCTCTTATGACCAGTTTCCACGTGTTCCTTTCGCCATTTTCAAGTACATATGTAGTTCACGCAGAATGGTGGCGGGGTAAAGTAGGCTATGAGGAATGATACTTTGAGGGGTGGGATAGTAGTAGAAGGGGCTAAGTGGGGTGAGTGGATGGTTCAAGTTGATTGTGAAAGAGGTTTAAGGCTGGGAGGTCAACATTGAGAAGAAGGTCTATACACCAAGACCGACCAAATCAAGCCATTTCTTCCATCTCTAGCCTCCTACAGGCCTCCCCTCCCCGAACAAGATGGAGCAAAATACATTTAATACAGGGCTATAAAGCAGGGCTATCTCATAAACTTACTCGCACTCTTCATCGGGACAACTTTAAAGCGTATTCTTACTGCAATATGACCATAAGTGACCATGATTTCCAATGCTAAAGATAAGGTTAATTCTTTAGACAAGTGTGAGGTTTACCTACTGCGATGTAACACCCCAGATTGTAATTGTTTTTATGTCATACAAGTTGGAATAAAAGTGAAAATAACAGCTAGAGAACATTTTAATCATTTTTTAAATTGTAACAGCAAATCTGTGTTTGCGATGCTTTGCCAATAGAAAATTCCCACAACTGCGCATTCTTGGTCTCCTTTATTTTCACCGTTTTGCATTCTTGCATCTAGAATATCCTTGTCATTCATATTTTGAAATCCAGATTGAAATTTGTTGCTCTCATGCCATTCACTGAGGTTATCAGAATCCACATCTTCAAAGCCTTTCATTGTTTGCAAAAGTTGAGAGAAATTGATAGCTAAAGTACATATTTAATAATTTCTGCTTAGAAAAATCGAAAATCCCTTCAAGATCGAGAAGAATTTTTATGCATGAGCGAACTTTGATTGCAGGCTTCGTAGAGGTCCATGCGTGAGACACTTTCTATTGCATACAGAAGTGACAATATCTTTCTAAAATTGGTGTAAATTTTCATTCTTTGGGATAGAGTATCTGACTAGCCTGATATTGCAGTTTGATTGCTCCCATGACTCCTTAATCCATAGGATGGGTAATTGACATTGCATTTGGAGGCAAAAATTCGGTTGTAATAAGGCTGCCGCAGAAAGTCATACATTTTGCAACCAGCTGCATTCCCATGGCATGGCACTGTGATTCAGTTTTTGAAAGATTTATGTCCAGGACTTAGTCTAGGAAATGTTGTCGGAACGTTTTTCCGGTACAAACCTGCCTCATCGGCATCATTTCGTGCAGGAGTCAACTTATCTTTCTTTACATGCCTATTTCTGGTAATCCAGGTGAAAAGCATCAGCATCCACTGTCTCTTTGGAGCACTGCTATTTGCTGTTTTGTGAATCACATATCACTCTTTGAGTTGCAAACTTCCCAGAAGGAGCTTACAATCTACATTTGATTGTATCATGAACTGTTTGTATTCCAACATCATATTCTTTTGCCAATCTATGAGGAAACTCATTTTTCATTCGCAGTGATAAATTCAAGTTTTATTTAGACATTTAAAGCAAACTTTCTTCAATTTTTATGAGAGAGGGAATGACCATTTGACAACAACATGGCACTTGCGCATAGCAGAACATATATTCAGGTCGCCAAATGAAGTTATAACTGATTCATAGTCATAGAAAAAACGACCAACTGGTGAAGGACAAATACGTTCTGGAGTTATTCAAACGGTAGCTGAAACAGATTTTGATTGGTCATTTGATACAAATGAAAATAATGCTTTATGGGTGATAACATTTAGAGTGGGATATGGGTTATAAAATGCCTGCTTTGGAATGTTGTTATTTCACAAATGCGTTTGGTGATAAGTGAATGTTTGCTACTTATATTTTCACAATCATTCACCTAACTTCTTTGCACGTAGTAAAAGGATGGAAGGCGCAAAAGAACAATGTTACTCGCACTTTATGTGTGAGGGTGCCTCATTCTCTTCATTTTTGCTTATTTATATAATCTTGGTTGTACTTGATATTGAGTTCCAGTATCACTATTCATTTGTTTATATTACCTGTTTACCCACTTTTGAAATGTTTCTCACTACTATTATGGACCAGAATAATAATTCCTCATGTGATCGTGATTGTCAAACAACAATTTTGTGACTATTAAAGCTTCTTTGACTTTTAAGCAGATAAAATGAGCGATATTGCAATGTCACCATTTCCAACTGCTACTTTTGCAATTGTGCAGATGTGATGGCTCTGATTTTTCGTTATTTAATTTGTGTTCGGTACAGAAGATGCTCTTTAGTGACTAAGACTGCATTTCCTTTGAGAGGGAAAATGTGACATGTGAGTTGGTGGTTCACAATAAATGAAGTTGCAATTCATTATCTTGTGATGAAAGTTATTGTTTATTTTCTTCAGGTACAACTGCGAGGATGAAAGCTGTTATTTGGACCTAGCTAGACTTCGTGGAGTGAAATACCTTACTTGGGAAAACAAAACTTTACTTTACCAACAAGACCAGGTAATTAAAATTAATTTTTGTTTTCAGAATTGGGAATGCCATTGATGCCATGGCTCAGAGTCCAGCAATTCAAGGTGTCAAAAAGTTTGTGCTTTTGACGCTAGGCTAAACAAATGGCTGCTAATCAGAATCCATCTTGTGAGCCATGTCGTTGATCATAATGTATGAACTAATTTTACCGTCAATCCTTGTCATGTGTCCACGATTGGAATTTAATTATTTTTCAGAAGGCATTGTTTTGTGAGGGCTGTTTGAAAATCATTCAAAAGTCCGACATTCGCTTTACCATGCAAATATGACCATGTTTGGATACTTATCAGTTCCCTAAATGTTCAGTACCTCGGTAATAAAATGATATAAAGCTCTCGTGGGAAAGGTTAAATTCATGTAGGAAAGTGTGCGTGATTTCCGTGAATAGTCATCTTGAGGAAAACTTTGGCATCACCTAAATGATGCTATCAAATTCTATGTCTTCAAACGTAATACATATGTAATAATTATTCTTCTTCTTCATCTTCTTTGAAAGCATTTTTGGCTGTTCTTTATGATTATGCCTTTATTAATTGAGGTTCTCAGACCTTCTCTTGCATGGTCGGCCTATAGTCCAGTCAACGAAGGGGTTGTAGAGGACATGGAAGAGGACAGACTCTAAACTTCGGGGATGTGTTTGGGGTTGATAAGAATTAAATATAGTAAAAGTCCCCAGACCTATGAGGTGTGGGGGGGGGAGGGAGGAGCGCAGAAGGTCCCTTTTTTTGGTTTATTGCTCATATTTTGAAAACGGTGCATGGTAGCGAAAATATTACTTGATCTAAAATTGAAGCTGATAAAATGACAACAAAATAACTTTTCACACATTTATTTCTATTCCTCATAGTTATCGAGATATGTGCTATCGAAATTTGTAAAATTTTGAAAAATGCTTAATTACCTCACGTTTTTTGACAAACGTTTCCCTCTAGCGGTTCAGTCTTTAGTTTTGCAGCAAAGACCTCTGAAGCAAAATTGTAGAAAATTACATTACCTTTAAAATGTGACATTAGTTAATATTTTATCTTCAACTAGTCAAGAGTTACAGCAATTTGAAATTTCTAGGGAAATTTCGGAATTTGTAAAAAAAACCACACATCGCTGTTTTCCATTTTTCTAGGGTTGTATATTGTTAATATAGCTACTTTATGATGTGTTAATTTACAAAAGTGGTAATAAGATGTGTGTAACGAACTTAATATACAGTAACCTTATGTATATGTACTCACTTTTTTCACACTATGTGCATACACGTTGAAGTACATGCTGCCGCACAGTGGTCCCAAATCGAAAAAAGTGGGCTACAGGTCATTTTTTCAACTTTTTATGAGGATGTTCAGTAAGCTGTATTCGTATTCTACAGTATATGGCCCACAATATAGGCTACCACAATGGTCATATTACTGCTCATAGTAATCTGCGGATCGTGTGAAACATGAGTCATTTGGGGTAAATGCGAGACGCTTGTCGCACAAACTCTCTCCTAATGGTATTCGGTCCCTTACTAACCTTGACGATTCTTGAGTCGTCCATTCTGGGATATGTGTTCATTCCATTCTTCTTTCCTTTTGCGTGTCCATTCTGTTATTGTGGGTATCTTACATAGGTCCCAGATATTTTCTTTAGCAATCCTATCTAATCTTGTTTTGTCCACTATTTTTCTCAGCACAGTCATTTCTGCAGTCTGCATTCTCTGTTTTGTTTTACTTGTTTCTGCTATACTTTCCATGGAATATGTCATTAAAGATCTGATAACTGCTTTGTATATTCTTGTTTTTCTTCTTTTCGTAGGTATTTATTTCTCCATACTGTTTGGTTCAGGCAGCCCCCAATCCTTTCCGCTTTTGTAATTTGTTCATTTACTCCTTCATATAAATTCCCATAGCTAGTTATAACTGCTCCTAAATATTTTAATTTCACTACCTGTTATATGATGTTCTTGTTTAGTTGTAGTTTACATCGGAGTGGTTCCATTGATGTTACCATTGTTTTTGTTTTTTTGGGTGCAATTGGGTATTATATTTACTTCCTATCTCCATGAATCTCATCAAAGTCTTTTGTAAATCATCTTCTTTTTCTGCAATTAGTACTGCATCGTCTGAGTAGCATATGATATGTATATTATTTCCTTTGAGTCTATATCATTTTAGGTTTGAAATATTTTTTTTTGTTTCATCCATAACGAGGTTAAAAAGTAGCGGGCTTAAGGATTCCCCTTGTCTAATTCCTTTTTCCACTTTGGCTGATTCTCCATTACTTTTAACATTTTCAGTGCTAAGCTTCATCCCAGAGAGCGCTCACCGTAGCGCGCATACTTTCGTTGTTGGTATTTAAACTCCTGCATTTTTAAAATGCATGAAAGGGTTGTTCATAGCAAAAATTGTTTCAGACAAATGTTTTAGGTATTAATATTTAGAAGATCAACAATAACTTTTGGATGGATCTCATATATGTAGTGTCTACTAATGAAGTTAGAATTTTTTTTCCACGAAACCCTATTTTTCCCACCCGTTGAACTAATGGTTGGTGCTATCAAAAAATCTTTCAAACAAAAGTTTTTGATAATAGTGTTAGGAATTATAATAAGTATAAACAAATGCAATATATTTCATATTAAGTAAGGTAAAGTAATTTTTCAGTTTTTCAAAAAACCTTCCCCATTTCCAGTTCCTTCCTCATTTTTTCCCCAGATTTTGCTCATTTTAACGAACTTGACCGGATTTAAGATTTTCCGGAATAATATTTTGTGTGTCAGTCTGGAAGTACACACATACATAATGGCTGGAATTGGCTCATTTTCTTCTTTGTCTTTGAAAGCCGTGTTCTGTATCTGGACCACTGCCTGTGGTGTGCCTGAGTGCCAACCTTTCCTCTGCCCTGTCGCCATCTCTCGGCAAACTCTAAGGGCTATTCCTAGGGGTTTTTGTTCATATAAACCCCCCCCCCCCCCCCCCCCCCCCAATGATTCCAGTGTTTCTTAGAAGGCTATGGGCACGTACCACTAAAGGCTCGAAACGCCGTGATCGTCCACCAAGCCGTTCCACTAAAGGTCGCAATCATCCACCGTGAGCGCTATGCCGTCATATCTGACGTCACGGATAGAGTGCTCACGAAGCCCACAACGCCCACAGTCGGTAGGTGGGTCTCAGTGAGCGTTTCTCATTTTCTCGCGCGTACCCCTTCATGTGTTTTTCAAATAAAGTCAAAGGAATATTGCAGTTAAAAATTATGAAACACTTGGACCATAATTTCGTATTGTAAAATATATTAATAATATTTTATGCTGAATGTATGGTTATAATGTCCAAATTTAATATCTTTAAAATATTAAATCACTAATACATGACCTCCCGCTCGACGTTAATCAAGTCAATAACTTGGGCCATGATCAATGAATAGGTGAGAGCAAAACCCCATAATCCCATGCCAACATTTTACAATAGTAAGGGTATACAAATAACGAATCTCAATAGCATATGTAATATGATAAATGAAGCTTTTATTGCATCAAAAGGGATTCCATGACAGTATTCCTTTTTTGAACACCAAGGGCTCTGTTCGGATCGCCTATTTCCCTTTGCAGCACATTTTCCTCACAGGGTGTTTAGGCTGAAACAACGGCGATGTCATCCCTCTTTAGTAAACAGGGTAGACAGATATTGTGGATAACACAACATGCCACAGCATATTCTGGCATGAGGTCCACTCCACCATAAAAATCGACCATTTTGGATGTCGTAAAAGGACTCCGTTAGCCGTTCCACTACACTCCTGCGCTCACAACGATCAGGGCCACGATTTCTCAAGTGGAACGGCCGATCGCAACATTAGTGGTGTGAGCGTTGGTGGCCTTTAGTGGTACGCGCCCTATGTAGCACAGTGGTCTGTGCATTTGATGCAATATCGAAAGGTGCGTGGTTCTATTCCTGGCCTAGACAATATTTTTTTCATTTGGAATTGGCCATTGTTCCATCTTCACACCACCACTGTGTTGAATGCATCGTACGTGTTTCCTATCCTCCTTCTTCTTTCTCCCCTTTTGTCTTCCCGCTTGTCGCCATTACTCTCCCTTCTTTGGTTTCATGACGGCCTATTCTTTGCTCCTGTTGTCATCGCTCAGTCGATGAGGTCACGTGTCGTGTTATGAAATATACCTGCTAATCCGAGGGTCGTGGGTTCGAGTCCCACTTGTCTGGACTTTTCATCACTCGGGGCATGGGTGTTAATGTTCATCCGTATTTGTTGACCGTACGACAAATAAAATAAATATAAATTCTTTTAGGGCATCTCAGTTGTTAAGCATGTAAGAATCCCAAGGGAACGACATTATCTCCCTAGCCTTTGCATCCAGGTGCATCCCAGAGGGTCTTTTGCCTCCCAGCAGTGAGATCTCACCCCCGAACTTCCCTGTTTTGCAGGGCCATCATCCGGAAGGAGGGGCACATGCCAAATTCACCAACTACGCATTCGATGTAGCCGAATTCCTGAGGATTGTGGAGAAGGGTGCCCGGCACGTTCTTTCGCTGCGATCGTTCAAGAATTACCAGGCCGAGGGGTCGCATGACGAGCTCTGAAGATCACTTCCCTCTTGTGGTGTTGCGATGCCCTTCCCTGTTTTGTTGTTTTGAGAGGCATATCCCATGGGTTTTAATTTATTCTTAGTGCACTTTCTCTATTGCCGTGTCCACGTGATGGCTTTGTGGGTGGAAGGCGAAGATGATTGTGTTCACGACGCCGCTCCAAAGTGTTCTTTTGGAATTCCCATGGCGTGCTGACGGCGAAGAGGTTGCTTCAGCCGAGCTCTCTTATCCTATTGGATATTTTTGTGATATTCTAACATTCCTCTCTTCAAAGAACTTCATTGTCTCTATTTATGTTTTTCCATGATTGAAATAATATTGTTAAATGTGATCTACATTCGCTGTCTGTATTTTATACAAGCTTTTACATCTATTTAAAAATAAATCCCCTTCATTCTTATACATGTGATCACCCTTTCATTTCCTATTTCAGCTCTTGTGTGACAGTTTAATTTGTAGAAAGTATTATCATTTAAATCAGATGGATGCACACCAAACGTTTTTCCAAGTTTTATGGGGTGGAGATATATATTAATCTTTCAAGTGGACGTATATGTTTGACTCACTCTGTTGTAATTTCCTATTAAAATGTAATATTTCTGAGTTTTTTTCCATTTTTCTCAGTCTCTAAGGCATTGTGTACTTTGCTTTTGCTAATGTTGGTCTTTTTGTGATTATGAAGATATGTTTAATGGCAGACTTCTCTGCACACTATATTTTCAGTTTCCAAGCATATTTTTGCTTGATGCAAATTGTGTTCTTTTTTATTCTGGCAACATTTTTCAAATTACTTGGCATTAGTAAATAAGTTAACTCAAAAAGTAGCAAGATTACCCAGAAAACAAGTGCCTTGAACGTAATTGTTTAATGGATAATTTTTGGTGCGGATGTGCACTTTTTTTTTTAGAGTCAAATCTCCCTCCCCTACCTTCCCCTACTGTGGCACTACAGGTAATTTTGAGATGAAGAGGATCGGAATACCCTGTCAGAGGAGTCAGTCAGTCGATCGACTGGTCGATCGACAGTCGAAGACAACAGGAGAACATATTGGAACGTCAAGTTGTTGGGACAGGAGGGACAGCCTTGAAGAACCACTGCAATCTGGTAAGCGCCCCTCCCATTATTTTCCTTTCCCTTGTGCTCCTTTCTTCTATGTATGAAACTTTCTCACTTTATTTTAATTAACTTGTTGTGTTTGTCGTGTGTTACAGCCTATGAGGCCACGCACACCTACAGTTTTGGTGCCGGAACCTGGGAGTGTTTCGAGAAAGTTTTATTTCCTTTTCGAGAGAATTTTGATTGTTTCATTCAGCCATGCCTGAAGGTGAAAGGGCGAAAGTTAAGGGAGTGGCAACTCTGGAACAATTTGATTCGCACCTTAAGTTATAGCGTTTCAAACGCGATCAGTTAAGATGCACTATTTGAACAGCTTTTTCAATTGCTGAGGAGCTGGATGGTTCCGGATCAGAGATATTCTGCCATTCCAAATTGGAACTGTTTAATGTACGCTGTTCTCAGTTTGAAGCCGTGTATTCAGGATTTCGTGATGATCAGTCGAAATTGTTTGAGTATTGCCATAACTGTAATCAAGGGTATGTCTTTGCGGTTGACTTGCAGGTTGGCAAGGAGATCGAAGAAAAATATTATTTTATTCTTTTAATTTCCCATCGAGCATTAAATCCTTCCACCACGAATGAGTCTGTTCGTGTGGGTTCTGTATCCACACACGGTAAAATGGTTGCATCTTCCTACTATCGAATTGCCTCGATTTTCAGGGGCGTTTTCTGACTGGGTAGAATTCCGTGATTTATATAAGTCTGTGGTGCATGATAGAACGGATGTTTTCTCTGTGGAGAAATTCACGTATTTAAAAGCGTCTCTACAAGGAAAGGCTTTAGCGCTCATCGCTTCTGTCCCATTTGGCGATGCCCATTATGATTCTGCTTGGAAGGAGTTGTGTGAGCACTACGACAATCCTCGAATTCTAGGATTCTACTATCAAGATAACATTCTAGGATTTGCCACTTCTTCTCCGGGATCACTGTCTGCTATGCAGTTGTTTGTGAATACGTTTTCCAAAATTCACACTGGCCTGAGTACTTTAAATATTCCTGATTTGGGGGAATTTATGGTTTTCAGATTAGCTGCTCGCATAGTTGACGCAAAGACTCAATTTCTCTCTTTGAAGAGACCTTGAATGATGAGGCATTTCCCTCAGTTACTCAACTTTTGAGTTTCGTTAAAAAAAGGATCAAGGTTTTACAAACCTTGTTTGGCCCTAATGTGAAGGCCTCAGTTTCTCGCAAATCTGCGCATGCAGCAAGGGTTGCTATGCCGATTTCTGTTGACAATTATACCCACCTGGTAATGGAGAAAGGCGAACGAATTAGTCAGCCTTGTCCTTTATGCAAGTCCACTCATTCTCTAGGGAAATGCCCAATATCCCTTGAGAGGTGAGTGTTCATGATCGTGCGTGCTTTGTACGCTCGAAAAAACTTTGTTTTAATTCTTTGAAGCCAGGTCATTGGGCTCCTAGATGCCAACAGAGAGGCATGTGTTGTAATACATATTTGCAAAAGATACCATAACACCACGTTGCATTCTGAACTCAATTCTTGGCAAACGAATCATTCTTCAATTCAGACGTCAATGTCGCAAATTCAAATGCCCGGGTTGCCTTCACAATCGCAGATCACTTCGACTGCTCTTTCGTCTTGTGTGAACTGCCATCTGATGCACTTGACTGTTCTCGGAACGGCATTAGTTCATGTGCAAAATGGTAATGGTTTAACTGTGCCTCTTTGGATAATGGTCGAATCCGAAAGTCAAGCGTCGGCTATTTCGTCGGCAGCTGTTAAGCGATTGAATCTCGCCGTGTCTCCCTATCATGGTTCACTCTTTGGTTTGTCTCAAATCCCTCTAAGGCAGTCGGAGGGTTGTACTATTTTGTCACTTTCGCCGATTCACAGTTCATTGCCGGTGTTGAATACCAAGGCTGTAGTCCTTCCCCAGTTAACCTCTAACCTTCCACCAGTTCCTCTTCCGCCTTTTATTCCAAGCAGTATTTCTCATCTTCACATGACTGATCCGGAATTTGACAAACCAGATTCGGTGGATTTCATACTGGGAATGGATTTTTTCCCAAGTATTCTCCAGGGGTGGAAAACTTTCGAAAACTGATTTAATTTTAATCAATTCCATCTTTGAATGGATTTTGATGGGCAATATTATGGATAATTCCCAAAAGGTTCTTCCCTTTGAAACTTCTTTATGTGTCATTGAGGAAATTTCTTTAGTCAACTGAAAATGTGTTGGGAATTGGAGGAATCTACCATTCAAGTCACTCAAAATCCTGATGAAGTTAAATGTGAAGAATTGTTTACTAAGACTTATCGAAGGAATGCTTTGGGAAGGTATATTGTTTCCTTGCCCTTCAGAAGTGAGCTACCATCCCTGGGAGAATCTTATCCCCAAGATGCAAAGAGGTTTATTGACATAGGACGTAAGATTATTGCAGCGACCGCAGTTAAAATTTAATTATTGTCAATTTTTGAAAGAGTATGAGAGTCTTGGCCATATGTCAGTATGTAGCTACATCATCAGGATTATATTATCTGCCTCATCATAGAGTTCATAAATCCACGTCTCAAGGCACCAAGTTAAGGGTTGTTTTTGATGCTTCCTCTCGCTCTTCGAATGGTAATTCACTTAACGATGTATTGCTTTTCGGTCCCAAGCTGCAAAATGATATTTTCGATTTGCTAGTGGCATTCAGAACTCACATTAATTGCTTTCTCTATGGACATTCCTAAAATGTATCGCCTGATTTTGATAGCTCCGAAATAGGGATTGGAAATTTATATCCAGAGTCGAGTTTCAATTTTGGTTTTAAAAATAATTTTCTCAAAATTAAATATTTTCCCCAAAATAATCGAGAATCAAAATTTTTCGTGATTATTTAAATAATAATATTTAAAACTATCGAGAAATCGATATATATTAAATTGAAAATTAATTGCCTGCTGAAATACGGAAGTGCTGTTGAAACAAAATGCAAAATATGGGTTAATGGAAGCACTAGGGATAAGAACTGAATACGGTTAAATTTATTAATACAATATATTTTTATAAAGAAATCAATAACATATGAAGGAAAGTAATAATCCATGCCAGATACTTGTATACATATAGGTAATATAACAAGCAAAATACACAATTTAGTAGCAATAAGAATTGTGTATTGAAAAGTGGGCATACCACTATATGAAAAACAGAATTTTATTTATTTCTTGTTTGCAAAGCCATGGAACCTGTGTTCCTGTTACTGGTAATGAAGCGGATTATGACTTTAAAACTTAGTTCTCCATCCTCCCTATGGGAAATACTTTAATTTACACAGAGTTATTGAAACATAAGGTATTTTTTCAAAGCAAAGTATAGATCTGAAAAACCACTGCGATACCGAAGAAGAGCAAACTTAGATTTGTACTTTAAAGATACTGATTAACTGATAATGAAACAGATTTTGACTTTAAAACTTAGATCTCCAAATCTCTATGGGCAAATACTTTTTTTTACACAGAGCTATTGAAACATAAATATTTTATCAAAGCAAAGTATCGATCTGAAAAACCACTGCGCTGCCGAAGAAGAGCAATCTTAGATTCGTGCTTTAAAGCTACTGATTAACAGATAATGAAGTGGATTTTGACTTGACTATAATTAGATCTCCATCCTCTCTATGGGCATATACTTTAATTTACACAGAGATATGGAAAGTATCAATCTGAAAAACTGCTGCGCTACCGAAGAAGAGCAAACTTAGATTCTTTCTTTAAAGTTACTGAGTTACTGCTAATTAAGTGGATTTTTACTTTTAAACCTAGATCCCCACCCTCCCTATGAGCAAATACTTTTATTTACATAGAGATATTAAAACATAACATATTTTTTCAAAGGAAGTATCGATTAGAAAAACCGCTGCGTGACCGAAGAAGATCAAACTTATATTCGTGTCTTAAGCTACTAATTAATTGATAATGAAGCGGATTTTGACTTTAAATCATAGGTCTCCATCCTGTTTATGGACAAATACTTTTGTTTACGCAGATATTGAGTCATAACATATTTATTCAAAGCGAAGTATCCATCAGAAAAATCACTGCGCTATTGAAGAAGAGCAAACTTAGATTCGTGCTTTAAAGCTACTGATTACCTGATAATGAAGTGGATTTTGACTCGAGAAATTAGATATCCATCCTCCTATGAGAAAATACTTTTATTTACAAAGAGGAGGGTCTGCTTTTACTCCCCTCCCCTGTACTGAAATAAGATATAGTGCAATAAAAATTTTGTTTTCCTACATATTTTGTTATATTTCAAAACCAACCTTGAATCCCAAATATAAAGGAAGAGAGAACACTATCAGAAGTGGTTTATAGATCCGATTTGCAACTCCTTTTTATTTACATCACCTTTAGCAACTGATTAACATACGCGTTTCAATTTTGAAATGAAATGTGAGCTTTATGTAAATGAGTTAGTCAAATCGGAAGTAAAGCAGATGTAAATGAGAAATTTTCTCTTGAGGCGCGCTCTTTAGATGGCCTAGTGCATTGCCACGCCACATAGCGGGTTTTTGAGAAACATGCCAAAGAAAATAACTGAGGTTGCCTTACGTTATCCTCCTGTCTTCACGGTTTCCACTAAAAAAGGAGCGTAAGGCGTGTTAAATAGGCTTATCTCATCCATATCAACGTACTAAAAACTGTCATATACGGCTTGTTAGCATCACTTGTGTTAGTGTTGGGGTTTTCTGCGGCTACGTTTCCTCATGGTGTTTATTGCAACATGATCAATTGAATGGCCCGAATGTTCTTCGAATTCGCTGTTTTGTCGTGTGCCAGCAGACACCATCAGCAACCCTGCCTCACGCAAAATCGTCATGTCTCTATATCGACCAACTACTCCTGCTCTGAAGACCATCGATGGCAGAGTTCACCTGAAAGCTATGTAGCAGTAAGCTGATTCTTTTTCGTCATTGATATTGGTACAGAAAAAAGGTTATTAGTGTCGTAGCTGAAGACAGTCGTTCGAAGAAGTGTGCATTATGGAGGCCAGGAAAGGGATAAAGCTGCATCAAAGTGAAAACTCTGTTGACAATGGAAAATCTTCATTTTCTGATGAGATCAATATTGTCGTGTTTAAAGATACAAGTCGTCAAAATCTCCCGAAGCGAACTCTTCAATGTCGTTTCAGCTCGAACAAAGTTGAGCCTCCCAAGCTGAATAAAAAACTGAAAAATGGGAATGGCTCCTCGCCACGTGACAAAGGGACTCGCCAGTAAGTATGACTTTGAAGGCCAATTTTGGCTAATGCCTATGTTCTTACGTAGGACTTCGACTTCAGGCAGCATGATAATTCTACTCTTCTCGATTTTCAGATTGTTTCCCTGCAACCAATGTGATTATGAAGGAACGAAGTCCAACTTGTCCGTGCACCGATTAAGAACGCACAATAAAGGGTACAAGGTGAGATTTTAGATTCTTAGTTATACCTCTGTTTATGCAATCAAGAAAACAATAGGCCCGATGAAATTTCTGGGTTTCTCATTAGGTACGGACGTGCTTGCCATTCAAGAGTTTGCTAGAGTTAATTAATCCAGTTTTACTCTTTGACAAATTTGCGTCATTTTACATATGTCTTGTAGGCACATGTTCTGTAATTAAGCAATGAAAACTGAACATTAAAAAGACATCTTTTCAACCTGTGCTCTTGTCTTTGTAAAATGAATGACTTTGCTTCTTCCATTACATATGGGAGGTCCGTCACATATTTTGTGTAAATATTGCCATGTGTAAAGGGGCATTATAAGTACAGCTCGGAAAATGTTGAACGTAATGGAAGCCAGGTGAATTGTTGACTGTGTGTTTATGTCATAACGTGAATTAAGTGTTGGTTTGCAGTGTAGCAAGTGTGAGTACCAGAGCGTAACGGAGGGAGGCGTAGAGAGGCATGAAAGAATTTTCCATAGCACGGAAGATGTGAGAGCTTATGCCTGTGGTGTGTGTTCGTACAGGGGAGTCACTAGAAAGCAACTTCACGAGCACACGAAATACCAACATAGAGAAGGAGTGGCCAAGTGAGTGAGAGGCTGATACTATATGATGAGCATGCTCATTTTATGATTACATGTACTGTGTACCTACTATGTTCAATTTCTTATGCTGTGTGCTTTATTTGCCTAAGTTGTTTTTGGGAATCAAATTGCTAGGGAGTATGATACTTCTACACCATGTGATCGCCAAGGTAATTATCAGAGTATCCTTTCATTTGACATAATGTTTGAAATTTCTTTGAACCTGGGAAATGAAGGTGAGGATGTTGCTGGTATCATCTTGGTCCAAATAGTTACAGGTTTTGGTCTGGCTGCATTTATAGATTTTTTAGCTGCATCTTTTGTGTCCCAGGACTATTTTCTCATCCAATATCATTTTCATTGATAATACCCTAGAAGCTTTGACGTTATGAGAGTGTTGGCTCTCAGCTCCAGTCATGGGGGGGTGTGGTTTGGCAGACAGGGGAGGGGAGGCACTCTTCTGAAGATCGTTTTGCACAAGGTACTTTATTGGAAAGTTTGATGCACAGAAATTGTGCGGACGCCAGCATGCAATCAGGGTAAGGGTTATTTTCATATCTCTCACTCATGCATTTCCACAGTCATTCTGGCAATTCTCTGCTTTACTCGATGCTATTTTCACTACGCATGCATCCATGCATCAGATTGTGCAATAAAGTGAATTGTGTGAAAGGGCATTATGTTGGGCTAAGGGATCACACCCTTACTCTGGCTCGGAACCCCAACCAAGCTGAAGTATCCCTGAGAGTAAATTTTGGTGATTCAATCTTGCGATTGCTTCTTTGGGTAAAGTATTTAAATTGTCTTTTGAGCTCATCCCTACTTTGAATGAAAAGGAATGCCCGACTGATCCCCTGCTATCAGAACTAGTCTCGCATCAGTCCCACAACGTAACGTGAAGACAACCAGTGTGACTGCATCTCATGGGCCGCTCACTTAAAGTTCACGCTTTGTGAGTCTCTTCTCTGGTGACTCCATGGTATGAGCGTGCCATGTGGAGGACGTGGGATGAATGGGAAAGGGACCGTGAGTAGTCTTGACACTCGGAATGCAGCTGCAGACATGAGGATGAAAATTAATAATTACGGAAATGTGGTGATTTAAACTTGTGAGTGTGTGTGGTCATTCCCTCCCTTTTGTGTCCTTCCACCTTACGGCCAATTGGAGGTCTCGCTCAATGCCCTCGTCGTTTAATTCACCCTTTGGTGGGGGAGTGGAGGCGAGGAGGAGGAGAAGCGGTGAAGTGGAAGGTGAAGTGGACGAAACGAAACGTAAGTCAACCCCCCCACCCTTCTTATCCCCCCCTTTTACTCATGTCATTGTGCTCCCTCATCCTCCAGTCCAAGACCTCTTTGAGAGAGTGTGTCTCTCGTCCATTTCCCACTCCTAGTTTCCATTCACGATTGTAGCGAGGGTGGATGACCAAATCAGAATGATTGAGATGTAGATTTATCGTCATTACTGAAGGATGTTGATGTGATGGTTTTCTATGTTAGAGGAAAATTTTGACCCAGCTGTGGCTCAAAGGAAGTTAGTGGACAACTATGGTGAAAGGGTTGCATTTAATTCCTAAACTTAGCAATTTCATAAGTTCATCAATAATCTCTATTTTGTTAATTACAGGCTTGATTAAGACATTGAATTTTGCGAGTCTGGATGTAGACTCCGTGTGTGTGAGTGAGAGAGTTATCTTGTGTTTTTTTAATGCTCTTACACATTATTCCTCTGAAAGTTAAGATGGTACATATCTTTTGGTGCATATCAATAATGCTTGTGCAATCATTATTTACGACAAATATTTTCAATCTGGAGAAAAACTCAGTGTGAATGATATAACAGAAATGCTCAGAGTAAATTAGAAACCACACATACTTATATATTATCTACATATTTAAAATTTTATTAGCTCGATAAGTGCTCTTTGGAGTCAGTTTTGGGTTTTTGTACAAAAGGTATTGCAAGAGTGGTTGCATGGGGGATAAGGCCTTGGGGTATGTTCATTCTCTCGAGTGTCGCTGTATGCATTTCTCATTGGCAAATTTGAGGCCTTTTTTCTCCTCTCAAAGGAGTTGGCGCACAATCGCCCTTGTGCTTGGCCATTGGCAAAAAGTGGCCTAGTTAGCTCATAAGCTCTCGAATACTCGAGTTATCATCTGAATGGTGATGTGCCACCTCTGGGCTCAGCTGGGGATAGCAGATGCAAACTTGAGCAATGTTTTTAAATGGCATCGGATTTGTGCATTAATAATTGAAAACCTTGTCTTCATGGATCTCTTTTGTCTGCTTTAAAAAGCCCCGTAACAGGATGCGTGCAGACTTGCGATGGGATAAGTCTGTCATTCCTGTGATCCCAATCACCATCTTCATTCACTTGAGTGATTCTGTTGTGAATGAATGGTTCGTGATTGTAAAAAGTGGATGGTGATCACGACCCGCATGAATGATCGTAGATCGTGACCCTCTCTTAAATGGCACTTGAATGTCAGTCAACAAGCCCCCTGGTGGTCAACATGGCCATGCTAGGTGACTTTTCTGGGGTTTTCGGGGTCGTTGAATGCATCTGTAGCACCAAAATAATACTTTCGGAGCAATCCCATGGTTCTTGAGGATTCACTGGTTAATAATGTTTGCACGTGTTTCTGAAATGGCAAGAATTGTTGAGAGGAAAATCACGGGGACCTTCTTTGCCAGTGACTTCTTTTTAATTTAAAAAAATCCTTTGTAAATAAATAAATAAATAAAAACTCATAAAATTTTGAGTTCAATTTCAACTCAATTAAAATAGAATTAGTCGTAAGTTATCTTGCTTATTGCACTACATTCTCCCTTGCAATTCCGACTGGCCGGGGGCTACAACCCAAAAAATTCCGAATACAGCATCGCCTCTGTGTTCCATCATCAGTTCACAACCGTTACCAACCACACCAGTCAACTGCTTCCCATAAGTTTGGCTTTTTGGTCACGAACGACCTGCATTCGAAAATGACCCTCTCGGTTATCTGAATGATCCCGTTCACCGATAAATCTCCAAGATGACCCAGGTTACATGATTCAATCGTTCGTGACGGACCCTTTACTAGTGCAGACATAGGTTTTCCTTAACTTAGGGGACTATTAAGTGCTAAAACGTTATTTGTAAAGCAAATAGGTAGCAAATATGTGTCATGTAAAAAATATTCTTTTTGAATAAATGAGATAAACTAAAGGTGTGGATTTTCCGCATAATATGAATATATTTAAATATTTTCTTTCATTAGGTGATTGATATTTGTGAGTAAACATAGCATTTTTTTCATTGGATTGAAACATGCATTTTATCTAATTACTAATAGTTTTCTCATAGTCAATCTTACTGTCAGTGACAGTACATATGTGCACTGGAGGTGATTTAATTTATTATTTCTAAACAGACTGAGGATTTAAGGATGAACATTTACAAGTTGGTAGAATGAATGATTAATTGGAAACACTAGATAAACTGCAGCAGTGAAGCATTTATTAATTCTAATCCCAAATATATCACCTTAACACAGGAGCAGTCCTGAATCAGCTTTGACGAAAGAGCTCATATGACCGTAGGATACTACACAATTTTTCCATTAGTACATATTTCCATCAGAACCACCTCTTGCATAGCATGTGGGATTTCAGTTGTGAATGTGTTTTAGACAGCCTTAATAGATATAGTTGTTTCACTGTCAGAGTGTAAGGCACCATTGCCAAAACTGCAAAGGGTGTCTAACATACTGGCTTGTTCCATAGATTTAATTGCGTATCTTGATAAACCTGTCAGGCAGTTTACATATAATTATGGTTCACTTAACTTATGGCTTTCTCTCTTAGAAAGGTTTGATAGAATCACTAACTTCTCAACTCTGGTCAGTAATATAAGATACTCAAGGATATTATACTTGGTGATTTTTTTGCTACTTGACTAAGAAAGTTGACATATGGAGTTGAACATTTTTCTTTTTACATCCTCTCAGGCTACTTAACATTTTTATTTCTGTTAACTCATAAGTAGTTCATATCCTAACATTGAGCTGGGGCTTAGTCATCCTTATCTTCAAACATTTACCAAAAGCCTTGTCTTCCTTATTCCAATGTCCATATAATGTCTCTGTATTATTGAATGAATACTAAATTTCTTCATTACTTTCATTAATTAATATGAATTGAAGGTCTAATGGCTAACGAAGAGTAGTAACTCTATTAAATGCTCTGTCATCAATCAGTTAATAAGACTGTGGGTTAATTGCTATTGTAGCTCAACTTTCCATCCCAGATTTTGGAACAAATATTTTTTCGACACAAGTGCAATACAACCTGGAACCAGATTGATTTTTGTTTACTTGGATTGTTGTTCATAAAGATTTTTTCACTATCTTGTTACTAGAGGCTATAATAATGATTCAGTGGAATAAGGTAATTTTTACAAGTGAATATGTAACTTCATTATTACTTTATCATTGATCCAGATACAGCATTGATGGGTTTCTTTACAGCTCTTCTAAAAAGTTCATTTTAAATTTGGTTGATTCCGAGATGCCATTGAAATTCAAAGGGCCATTTAGAGAGATGAACTCAATATTCTCATCCATAACTTGAAAATATATATTGACAGAATCAATACAAACTTTGTAAATTTCACAGTGAATTTTATTCAATACGACTGGTTTCATCACATAGGTAACATCTTCAGGTGGAGCTGAAGATGTCGCCCATGCGATGAAAACGGTTGTATTAAATAAAATTCATTGTGAAATTTAAAAAGTTTGTTTTGATTCTGTCATTAAGAGAGAGTGATATTTTAGAAATGTAGGTATGCGTATGAAAAAAAATGCTTCTCAGTTTGACTTGAGTATTAGTCATGTATGGTTTAATAAATCAAAGGGAGAAAACAATCTTTCAGGTTGACAAAAACACGTTTTCAGATGCATACCGTTCGATTCCCAGCCAATCTGATAAGGCTCACCTCTCGATTTGACAATCCGTAGAAATCGTGAAGAATATGTTTGCCTAGGAGATTTAATGAATTTTGAAAGGAAAATGATTTTTGCAATATTCCACACTTAAAATTTTTATCCAAACCACGATTTTAACTTCCTGGCATCTTAGTCAATGGTAGAATCATACCATCTATTTATCTATAAGGTAGGGTATTGTTACAGGTAAAATACTCTTGACGATGACGTTGATGTCAAGATGTTGGAACTACGATCGGAACAAGAAAAAATATTTACGCTATTTACGGCTGATCAGTTGATGTTTCAGAGGTTCGATAAAATATGCTAGGGCGCAATACGCTTTCAATATTTTCCCTCAATCTCTGTTCCTATGGTTCTCGTACTTTAAACTTTAATGATCCTTGATTGAAGAGTTTGAGTTGTGGTAAAAAATACATCGGGCAGACAGGATGCTCAGTCAAAACTCGACTGGAAGAGCACAAACAGGCCATTTGACTGGGGCAAACCACTAAGTCTGCAGTGGCTGAGCACGAATCCTTGGGTCATACGATCGACTTAGAAAAATCCAAAGTCATCGCTAAGGTGGGAAGATTCAAACCCAGACTCATACGTGAGGCCATCGAGATAAAGAAAGATAACTTCAATGGTGGCCTAAAAAGTGGCAGCACATGGAACCCAACTCTCCCGATTGAACCAATTTCAGAGTGAGCAGCACCCTGATATATAGGTAAGAGCAAGGAGTGGCAGAAAGTTTCATTCCCATGAAGAAGTGACCAGCAGTGGGTCACAAAACGTTGGGCCAAACCGAAATAACACGCGACATACACCCGTATTATTATTTTATTAGTCGTTAATGATCCATAAATTTGTATTAACACTGGTATTGTAATGTGCTTATTAAACTCATTTATAGTGTGTTTAACAAATTCCGAAACTGAATACTTCTTTCTGTTTAAAGTTTAATTTTAACTCGAGCACTCAATCCGATTGAAAATTCCTTAGTAATAATTTTTATTATCCCTCGTTTATCTTAAGTTTAACAAGGTTTTTAGGAGTAACTGACGAAATGCAACACTTACAAAACAAAAGGTGAGTAAAAAGAAGAAAATACTATCTTCGAGCATATATTCACCTTTAGCTCCAGAGTATGTACTTTAAAATGAATTTTTATGATTTTTCATCACGTGTCATAGTAGTGCTTTCAGATTTGAATTATCTATATGTTGCATCGAATTATTGTTGACAAGAGCATACTTATATCCCCATCAAATCAATCTGGAATTAATGGTGAAAAGATGAATGCAATATCCATCCCCATCTCTACCAAATCACAGTGAAATGTTACTTAGTATTTATGTCGAGCTTCCTCAATGAGAGAAACCCCAAGAGCTCTGTACAGAGTAATATAAAATTAAAAATGTAACCATGTGACACACTCATGTGATTTTGTTGAGATGGGAATGGGTAAGAAACTAAAATGAAGGATAATACGATACATTGCAGATTATGATATGAGCTGTACAATGATTCGTCGAGTGGTTACAAATTTTTGGGTGCAATGAATGCAACGATGAGGCATCAATTCCAAAGACCCACATACAATTGGATTTTAAGTTTAGGCTTATCGCAGTTTGGCATGGGTCCCTCAGGAGGGTAATTTCTCTCATGGAAAAGTTGCCAGTGATACAAGAGTGAGGCAAGAATAATATCTACGTCTACATACTATCCCGCAAGCTGCCTCAATAGGTGTGTGGCGGGGGGTGTTAGGATACCAGCAGTTTACATATAGAAAGGAAACGCTCTGATGAAATTACACTTAGAATTTATTAAAGTCCCTTATTGTTGGGGGGAAAAACGAATTCCCATACCTATCCGTTCAGCAAAATATCTCTCTTAATTTATCGTTTCTGTCGGACCTGGAAATATAGTGGGGTTCTAATATGTTGTTCTCTGTGTCGCTCTTAAAGATATCTATTCTCAACTGCTCAAGCAATCTAAGCCTAGCGCGCAGCCTCCAGAGTCTCTAGCGGCTCCCCGCTTGATTCGTTTAACATCTGCGTAACGCAGTCTGTACGCCCCTAGCAGTTTTTGACAAATCGTGCAGCTTTCCTTAGTATTTTATTAAGTTCCTGGATTAAGTCTTTCTGCACTGGATCCCATTTGCTCGCTGCATATTCAAGGTGTGGCCGGACGAGTGCGAAATAGCACCTCTCTTTTACTTTTTCATCCGAAAATCCTCATATCCAGCCAGGTGTGCAGCCCGACCGTTGGGTGGCCCCATCCAGTGAATGGAATTTGGGTGTGGACTTGGATTGTGACCTATGGGTTGGCCAAGCCTGTGCTTGGTGAACTGGGGTGCAAAGGTGGGAACCAAACAAACCGTGGTGCAAGTGGCCACAGTTGTTGTAGAACCAGATTTGCGTCTACAGAGGTTTTTTTAAAACTATGTGTAGGTTAAGGAACAGTGTCAGATCATACAAAACTCAGACAATGTGTGCCAAAAAAGGCCATTTTTCAAAATATTTCTACTCAAACAAACCATTCACTTGTGAACTAACTTGCGTTGTGTGTGTGAAACTGTTATCTGTGGAATTTATGTGGAGAATTAGTAATTTAGTTCAGTGGGAAATTATGAGTGATGGAGAGGAAACGTCTCTGATACTCAATATGGATAAGCCGTCTAGGGGCCATTAAGGTATTTATTTGGGGAGGGAAGGGGGTTTGTCTTTTCCCACATTGTCTTATGTAGGGGGGTGGGGGGGTCTGAGACAGTTTTACGTAAGATATAAGCCACTTCTGAATTCGTATTTTTATCACTTAAAAATTGTTTTTGGAGGAAAAATCTTAATTTTTAGGAACACCAACGCGGAGCTATGCCTAGATGTATGCTACACTATTGAAAAACGTAGAACCAAATCATTGCGTTCATTAGTTAGGAGATGTTGCATTTTCAAAGATCACATGTTTTGCGAGTTGCGCATTCTGCTAATTGCAAAATATCAAAAACCATTATCAATATCAGTGATGATGTCAGTTTCTTCACATTTTGACATAGAATTCCCCATAGTTTACTATACATGTGTATTGGTTTCAAAAATGTCTGATAACTTACGGAAGATTGGGAGGGGGAGGGTTTGTGAAAGCTTGCATTTTCATGAGAGAGGGAGAGTTAAAAAGTGGCAAAAATCGCCTTACGTAATACTTGAATAGCCCACTAGTGTTTTATGTATTTTTATTGACAATTCTCTTGGAGAAATATGAGCCTCAGAGAATGTTCAGCTGTTTAATTGGTTTTCATTGCCTTCGTGAGATTTGGGATCTTGTAACTCCTGTTCCAGTTAGTATACTAGCAAGGAAAAAAAATCAATCACTATAAATATTGTGCGAGTAAATACATCCTGCTTGTTCTTTTTTCATTTTTTAGGCGTGAATTAAAGAAGTGATAAAATGGTGGTGGCAAGTAACCTCTCCTTTAGATTGTACTTTCATTTATTTGCTATCTCTACTGTATACACTCTTATGGCTTCAGGCTTTACTTTGTGGAAATATTTTATATCCATGCTAAATTATATATTTTGTATTTTTATTAATGGTACAACGTGTTTCGCCAATCTACAAATCATCATCAGGTACAAATTCTTAGCTTGTTTGGTTTATTTTCTGTTGTTTGTTGTAGTAGTTAAAGGGTCGGTTTGATTTATGGTGAGGCGGTGGTTATATCGTGGCTTGAAAGTGTGGGCGTGGTCAGGTGGCTTGAATGGTTGACTTTTCTTAAATTTAGTTTCTCGGAAAGGAGTGGGGAGGACTGCGGGAACAGTTTTTTCCTCACAAATATGCTGCCCTTCACTCGATGATTCACCGCCTCCTTCACATCCCCCTTGCCCCCGAAAATTTCCATCTGGAACTTAATAATTAACATAACGAGCAATGGGACCCCGTTCTAGTACACAAAATACTACAGAAAAATCAGAAAACAATAGCCATTAAAAGGATTTACTCCGCTCAGCCCGTAGAACAAAAAGACTTCAAGACTCTTCCATTCCTGGAGATATTAAGATTTCCAATGGCCTGCCTACCTCACTTAAAGCAGCCTTTTACCCACCATTAAGCCTTTCCGAGCTCCTAGTTAATTGCAAAGACAAACAAGAAAGACTTCTCAAGTCAGGCATTTATAAGCTTAATTGCAATAGTTTTAACACTTCATATGTTGGTCAGACAGGTAGAAACTTCTTGATACGCGCCAAGGAACACGTTAGGTGCCACAGAAATAAGGATTCCAGCTCCCTCTTTGCTAAGCACCTCCTGGAATGCAGCCATAAAAGCGATTTTTGTTCCCGAAATTTTACACATCCTCTCCAAGGTATTAAAAATGGATGATCTTGAGCAAATCAAGGTAAGGCACTTGGCAGACCCTAACTTTGGCCCTTTGTAATGAGTAATTGTTCCCGCAGTCCTCTCCACTCCTTGCCAAGAAAATACATTTAAGAAAAGTCAACCATTCAAGCCACCTATCCGCCCCCACACTTCTAAGCCACGGTATAACCACCGCCTTCCCATCTCTCAAACCAACCCCATAACTACGACAACAGACAACATTAAATAAACCAAATAAGCTAAGAATTTGTACATGATGATGCCGCAGATCGGTGAAACATGTTGTACCGTTAATAAATTCTGTGGAAAAAGTACAAAGTACATACATATATAATTTAGTATGAATTCTACTGTATACATTTGCATTTAAAAACTGCATGCACTGCAATTTTTCTTTTGAGGTGTGAATTACTCACACATAATCTTAGTTGATTTCTGCAAAACGTGTGGCAATTAGCTTTGCTCAACAAACAAAGTATTTTCTGTGTGACACACTCAAAGGCGGTAGTTAATATTATAGCAGTGTGTGCGTTGCGCCAGTTGTTAGCGCCAGTGCTTTTAAGTAGAGAGGAGTCAAAATTAAATGCTTTTTGAATGGAGGAGGAGTTGCTCCAGTTTGAATTTACTAATTGAAAAGTGGTAAAGCGTGTTGTGGTCATGCGTTCTGATCGGGATAAAACCTATTATGAATATGACTTCTCTCTACTGTGGAGAAATTGAGGTGTTTCATAGAACCGGTTATCATGGGACTTTGGCCCGAGATGAGTGGATGGAGGTTGGTCTCAGTCTGGTGATGTGGTGTCTGTTGCTTGTTCGTTGTCTGCCTAGTACAAGAGTTGTTGGAGTAGATCCTCGCTGGGCATACAGCCTCTCATCAAGTTACTCTTTGAGTAGAAATTCCCTGGGCATCATTTCATTGCGCTGACTGTGGTGCCCGTTGGACTGTAGTATGCTGGATATATGTATTGATTTCGTACTTATCATCAGCAGCCATCTCAGTGCTTAGCTTCAATGAATGAGTTGATACTAAAATTTAAATTCACCCAAAATGATTCCTCTCCAGGACATACTGTGAGATATGTGCCTGCAAAGCAGGAGTGTCATGCTAAGTTGTCGATCCCTTCTCCTATATTAACGGTTTCTGTCCGGTTGGTGGAAGAAGGAAGCCACTGGTGTGGTGTGTTTAGAAATCTTTGCCATGTGCATATGGGATGTAATAGAAAACTTTTGAATTCAGTTGTACGACCCCTCTCTGGGACAACCATTATGAATCAATTCATTTTGCAATTTAGGCTGTTTCTTAATATCTACCAAGCAACAAATGTATTTATCACATGTTTGCTGCATCTTCATGAAGTCATTGCTGTGTTTTCTCAGTCCCTCCAGGAACTTATTTCCCTCGTATAACTGAAGTATCATTATAAAGACAGTTAAACTATGTCATCTAGTGATAAATACATATATGCATAACTTTTAGGGTAGGCTGACATAGTGTGGGGCTTGTCAGCACATAAAGCTTTAGATGTAAACCTTAGATATGATTTTGTTTGCGTATGTGTGGCAATATTGTGGTTATTGTTTAGTTGAGAATGAAGAGATAGTATTAACTGGGTGTCAAGGCAAAAGTGTTTAATTTTAACAATTCTCTCTTTGTTGCTTCAACTGATAGGCATGCGTGCCCAGCCTGCCAGAAGATGTTCAAGACGCTGGTGCAATTGAAACACCACATCATTTCACACTCACTTGAGCGACTCTACTCGTGCAGGGGCTGCCCTTACACGTAAGTGTGGACGTTCTCCCTGCAGAACCATGACAGTGGCTTTGCAACGGGATGGTGTTCTAGATATAGCTTTCATCCATACTATGTAGTTGCTTTGTTTAATCGGCTTTTTTGTATGGAAATTATAGGTGTACTATGTCTATTCTAGCTGTTGAAGCATTGGGATTTAGTTTGTACATTGTGTTATTGCATGAACTTCATACAAATTATGCTTCTCAATACCTCAAACAAGTTTCTAGCCGAATAAGGTGGTAAAAATTCTCCCAGAGCTTCTGCTATGTTCAGCTACCAAAAAAACTTTACCAAATATTTAGTTTCAATGGTGACCTCTAGGTACTGTAAACACTTAAAAAAGTGCTGTTTTTATTTTTTCCTGTAAACATATCCAACAAAATGTTTTGAATCTTTAAATTTTGGTGGGTATTGTTCATTCCTAGAGTATTGTATTTTTTCTTCCCAATGTTACCTCAAACCTGGTGTGGTTTTAAGTTTTTAATTTTCTTTTGCAAAATCTTCTGGTCTGAAACAGTTGGCTCTATTATATTTTTGTCACTAACGTATTTAAGAGCCATGACTTTTTTAAGATCGTTCAAAGAGATGGCTCAAGTTCAAAAGCACACAAAAGCTGTGACTGATTTTTGGAGCCGCATTCTTTTCTGCGATGTTTGACACCACGTCGGGGGAACGAATTAATATTTTTCTTCAGCATGTGTCCTATTAAAGTGTGAAAAAACAACCACCAAAAACATCATCATGGCAACAATCGCAATAAGAGTAATACTTCTTAATGAAAGGAAACTTAATAAGGTTGGCTGCAGCACGTACAGCAACAGTGACAATAAATGCTTCTAAGGGCAGGCTTGACTCTCTATCTGGCTCATTTTTAGGGGCATCATATGTTAACCCTTAAACGCTGGCATCTTGCGTTGGAAATAGCTTCTTCCCTTACCAATGCCACTAAATTTTCTTTTTTAAAACACACTCTGTATGGAGCTCTGGATTGGCAAGAAGGAATTGCTCTCGGGTATGTGTTTCTCCTCTTCTTGGGACCACACTCAAGCTGGATCCTTTTCTTCGGCCACTAGGCGGAGCTAACCTTCTCCCTTTCTGCACGGGTATCCCATTACAGCATGCGGTCGCGGTTAACTATTTGTTTATGCAATGGTTTTGCCAAAAAAATAGTTTCTGCATTCGCTCAAGTTATGTTAAATCAGAAATGAATTTCTTTAGTTTTACAGGACCGTGTCAGCTTTTAAACAATCTTCTACCATTATTGTTTAGTTCTCTGGCATAGAAAGCATCATTAATGGTAATACAAATAATGTCGTTATAGTATTTTGTACTAGGAAATTATTCTACCTATTATTCAAATTATTGGAGAGGGTGATAGAGGGGAAGAGAATACTTGGGAAGCGTGGAGGAGGATAGGAATTCTGGACGAAATAAGAGGAGCTAGAAGATATATGAGGGATTTAAGAGGGATCTAATGGCAGGACATCCTTAGGAGAGAAAGCGAGACAATGTCTATGAAATTGGGATGCAGAATGGGGACTGTCCAAGAACCTACTAATCAGCTGGTAGAATACTTGAATGAAATAGTCAACGATACCAATGATTATATATTGAAATGTTTTTATCCAGACTATTGGCATCATCAGAGATCGATTTATGGGATAGGTAATGTTAAATTTTCAGAATTGTAAGCCAAAAGTTGTACTGTCTATGCAACTCTTGTTGATGGATCGCCATAATTTGTCTATATCGTAGTCTCTTTCATTTTCTAAAACTCCCAACCTCTCGTTGATGCATATCATGCAACTTCAACATTCATTATACAATTAAACAGGAAGTATGGTAGACATGCTATTAGTACTAATTAGCAGTTTAGAATAAATAAAATGTAGCTACACTACAGATCAAAAAATGTTTTTAATTTCTAAAAAGAAGCCTAATTATACAGTCCCAAATACTGCTATTGTGATCTCTTATCGTTCGGGGAAAAGAGATTCTTTAAATCTTTGCGTTTCAGTATATTTCCCTAAATTTATTCTAATCTAATGTGGTATTTCAGGCTTTGTAAAATGCTTTATCTACATCTGCATAAAACCCTGCTAGCCAGAACTGTCATTTTCAAACCAAATCACCTGATTTTAGGCTCAACTATTTTCTCTCGATGGGAAGCCTTGAGCAACAAGTGCAGAACTGAAAGTAACCATGGTTATCATGGGCAAAATAGCACGAGAAATATGTAACGAAAAAAAGACAATTTAACTTGCTATAAATGTGGCTGTCAATCCATATGAAAACAAATCTCTTAGTTCTGTTCCTTAAAACATAATAACTTCCAAATTAGTTCGGAGAGTCCTTAAAACACAGACTAGGTTAAAAATGATGGTGAATCTCCGTTCAAAATTTGTAAGTATCCTGCTAAAAATTAGGAATGTACGGATAAGCCTCAATTTCCCGAGTACATGTAAACTTTTATTTTCACTATTCCATTGCATAAACATTAAGCAATTGGCCGTGGACACGTGCTCTCTGTGATTGACGTGCTCGCACTGCGACGACTGCGGTTGAGATTACCTCCTGCTGCAGGCTGAGAGGGGGTAATTCCGCATCCCGAGAAGTGGTAATTTATGACACGGAGAACATTTTTGTTCGCTTGCATCTTGCTTGACCGCAGAGCCGTTTTTAAACGTTGTTCGTTCTCTTGCTTAGAAATATTTATGCCATTTTAAAAAGTCATCCATTCGTTTCCATAGCAAAATTTATGCACAGCATTGGTAGAAAAAGGGTTAAGCATATCCATTTTGTGTTTTTCACTATGTATATGTTCATCCCCAAATCAGAATCATTGTGGGAAGTTTTAGCTTTTGTTTGAAAAATCTGCTGACTTAACAATGCATGACTCAAACTTCGCCATATTACATCGATGAATTGGGGAGAAATGTCATTGGCCCCATTGGAAAACATATTAAATTGATTGAATTGTATGGCTTAAGATTTTTTGTGTTGATATAGTTTCCAAAAACACCCAATCACGCTTTTAGTCTTGAGATATGTACTCATTAACTTAACCTTATCACTTTGTCATGGGCCATCACTAAACCACGGAGCAAAAAAACACCCTCACCATAATCTATTGTATTGCTTCCAAATTTTTCTCTCGTCCTTACAATTGAATCAGTTGCCTTCCTCTCGAATAATTCCCAAGCATCAAATGGTCAATCTACTTATGTAAGTGGTTTCATTGCCTCTGGTTAATCTCTCATTAATGGGTTTTTGGGGAGAGAATGAAGGTGAGCTGAATTTTAACGATGTATCTCTTATGCTAGTACTCTACTTATGTTATTGTCACCATTGATGCTTTCTGTATACTTAAAGCTGTTTTTTTGCGGCTTCTTCATTTGTATTTTTATTTACTTTGCGAATTCAATCTTTCTGTGTTCAGGGTCCCTTTCATGCTAGTGGCGTATTCGAGGTCTGGTCTAACTAGAGGAAATTAGCACCTCTCCCTCATTCTTTCAACGGTGAACCCTCCCACAGTTTGTTGTTGATAAAAATTCTGGTTCCTTTTAAGCAGCAGCGCCGCAAATGCTTTGTGTCTGTGTTTCCCTCACAATAGGTCTGATGATTCCCAGAGGGTGATTCCCCGGTGTTTGACTCCACGTGACACCTTTTATATTTATCCCTTCCACTTTTTAGACATTGCATTGGTGTGATTTCTTTCGTAAAAAGTGTACCACAGTGCATTTGCTTAAGTTCTATTCCAGCCCCCACTCAAGGGTTACGACCGCAAGTTAACACATTTGAGGCGGGAAAATGTCACTTGTCTAGTACCTGGTGACAGGATTTTTTTCGTCTAGTATATTTGAAAATAGCATTTTTTGACTAAATAAATACTTTTGCTGCCAGAAAACAAATTAACTTTATTTTTATTGGGATTTGTATTCATGGCCTCGTATGAGGTTGCATGTAACGTGCAAGGAAGCTATAAATATGTACATAAAGTCAACTCCCGATTATCCGTGCTAATGGATGCACGACGAGAGACGGATAATTGAAAAACATGGAAAATGCGGTCGTAATATTGACATTTCACTTTGTAGGATGGAAACTATTTCACATAACAGACTGCAGCGGTTACCACAAGACAACTAATGAAATACTAAATATTACCATTATTATTTCGAAATATAATAATATCGTAAACATTTATAAATTTATAGCTTCTAATGCTTGAAACACAACATAATGGGTACTTTGCTTGACCACGTAAATTATAAAAAACTGACATCTTGTTTATTTTTAGTAAATGTATGACATCGAAGTGATTATATAATACAAAACATGTTATAATTTGAGCCTCTGAAAAATATATGTGATATAATATATAGATTTGGCATTAGTTGGATTAAAAATATTTCGAATTACAATTGACTGCAGGTGTTACGCCAAAAAAACAAGTGAATAACGAAATGCTAATTTTCCGGTTTGTTTATTTCAAGTATCATGAAATCTTCAACATTCATCTATAAATATTTTGTAATCTAATAAATAGTTTATAATGCTTGAAATGGAAGATAATGGGCGGTTTATTGTACCATATAGATAATAAAAAAACAGCATATATTGCATATTTGAAGTTAATTTAAAAATCGTAATCTAAGTGAATATCAGAATAGAGCACATTTTTTTATTGTGAATCTCGGAAATAACTTATTTTTTGCTGTTTACTTGATTTCATGTTTTCTTTCATTGCATTTCTTATTGCGTCGCAATAATCGAAAACATTTTGTCGCATGTAATCCGACAAAGTTTCAACACTTGCCAGAGCTTCTGTGCGGGTGCCAACTCTTCTTCATTTACGTACAGGGTGTGTAAATAAAGTTTCAAGACTGGTCTCAGAACACAAAATTTACTGAACCCTTTCGTACATCGGACTAAAATTCTTCAAAATAGGTGCCTTGAGAATCCACACACCGCTGCCAACGAGATTTCCACGGCTGGTAAGTTCCCTGGAACTCTGCAACCGGAATGCTGTCCAAAACCCTCGTCGAAGCCTTTTGGACCGCTGCGACGCTGTTAAACCGCTTCCTTTTCAGGTCTCTCTTCATCCGAGGGAACAAAAAGAAGTCATTGGATCGTATTCGAAGACCCAGGTCTCAATACCAGTAACCACTTGGTCCAAAAAATTGGGTTCGGCTTGCAAACGTTCGAGCATTTCCTACGAAACATGCAGGCGCCGCTCCTTCTGATCATCCGAGAGCACTCTGGGGACAAGTTTTGCGCACATTTTTCTCATCATTAAATTTTCTGTCGCTAGCTGAAACACAGTTTGGTGATTCAAACCCATTTCATCTGCAATCATTCTGATGCTGAGACGTCGGTCACCGTTTAAAACATGACGCACTTTGGTCAGTTCTGCTCCTTGAAGGTCTTCCAGAGCGTTCATTGTCCTCCACATCTCCGCGGCCATCTTTGAATCTCTTGTACCACATCAAAACCATGGCACTTGACATGACGACCTCTTTGTAGGCCTTTTGAATCATTTTGAATGTTTCCGTAAAGGTCTTGTTCAGTTTGACACAAATTTTGATCGAACACCGCTGTTCCAAAAGGCGCTGCATTTTGGACGCTCCGATTTGTCGACGGCGTTTTGAAACAGACCCTCACTGCAATCACGATGTTCTCACTCCAGCGTCTCGCCGGCAAATGCCGATGCTTGGGTCGCTTGGCGACACCCCCACCACATAACCCAGGGGATGGGATCGGTCTCCGTGCGCTCCGCTACTCAGGAAAAAATCAGTCTTGAAACTTTATTTACACACCCTGTATATTGTGAACTCCTAGCAAAAAGCATTTGTGGCTGAAATATTGCCACTCCATTGCTCTCCCGGAATAGCAATTTCACGAATTACATGTCACTGCTTGAATTTCGTCAACCACCCAGAAGAAGCTTTAAAGTCCCCTTCTATCCTGTAGAGTCATGAAAAAGTTTAGCCTGCTGTGCGCACATTGGGCCTGAGATGCCAATTGACCATTTTTGATTGAACCAAAGAAGCATGATGGAGTCTATATCTTGAAAGGTTGATCGTTTCATAGTCTTACGCTTTGAGGGTCCCAAACCACTGTCCGTGGTTGCAGCGAACTTCATCGGCTTACTTTTATTCTTAATCATATCCTGAACAGTTAGTAATCCCACATCATATTCTTTTGCCAGTTTAAGCGGAGTCTCTCCTTTTTCATTTCTTGTAATCAATTCTAGTTTTTTTTACGATGGAAAGGACAACTTTCTTCAGTTTTTATGCCATTTGCATCAGCTTTGTCGCAGCACTACAGTAAAAAATTCAACTTTGAAGTTATCGAGATTTCCACACGAATGAACTGGCATAATAGTATCTGGGCAAAAACAAATGACTGTTCAATGGCGAATAATGACCAGGGAGCACTGATACTGTTTCGTATTTATTAATTCAGGCCAAAAAGTAAGAACATAATAAGTAGTTATTTTTAAGTTTAATATAAGTTAGTTTATTTACAAGTAGTTTATTTGAAATTATTTCAATTGTTTTTTTTACTATTCTGTTCATTTTAGGAAGATAGAATATTCAGTGGCAAAGGGTAATGGGAAAGAACGGATAAAATAATTTCAGAAGCATATGCGGCTGAGTTTTCATCATTCTTAAATGTAGCAAACAATTTCCGTAATATTATGATTAAATTGAAAAGTTAAACTAAAAAGAGTCGTTTACAAACTTGAAATTCTAATTAGATACATCGAACTTTCAAAGAATTTACTTAATTTTACCATTGGAATATTTTTCAAACTTTCAAGTTTACTACTTACTTTATTTTACGCGATCAGGCCCAGAGGACCGCGCGATGATACAACTAGGGCCTTCCATTCTCTTCTGTCCTCCGCTATGTTCCGCCAGTTCGGCCAGGTTTCTAGCTGTTGCAAGTCTTCCCTTACTCCATCTATCCATCTCTTGCGAGGTCTCCCCACTGGTCTCCTTCCTTCTATTGTCATATCCATAGCCATCTTAGGAAATCTTTCGCCACTCATTCTAACCACATGTCCAGCCCATTCCAATCTCCTACTCCTTAACACTCCTATAATATTCAGTTCTTGATACAGATTGTACAATTCTTCATTATGTCGTCTTCTCCATTCGCCTGTTTCTAAATCAAGGACTGGACCAAAAACCTTCCTTAGTACTCTTCTTTCAAATATTGCTAATCGGTTCAGGTCTATTTTCCGTGTGCTCCATGATTGGCATCCATACAAGAGAACGGGACGGATCAGTGTTTTGTATAATCTTATTTTAAGTTCCCGGGAAACGCTTCTTGAGCTTAGTATTTTATTAAGTACATAGAGGCTTCTATTTGCGTTTTGCAGTCTGGATTTTATTTCCGTTTCACTTGAGGAGTTTTCTGTCAAAATGGTACCTAGATATTTAACTTCTTGTACTCTCTTGTAGTCATTATTGCTAACTGTAATGTTTCTATCATGATTTATTCCCCTTCCAACAATTAAATATTCAGTTTTTGAAGGATTGACCAACAATCCCACTTTTCTTGCTACTTCTTCTACTAATTGCATGACTCCTCTTAACTCTGCCTTTGACTCGCCAATGATAACACAGTCATCTGCATATGCTAAAAATGAAATTCTTCTCCCATTCATCATAAAACCTCCCATATCATATTTGTCAATTTCCCTCTTAATTTTCTCTATAACAAAATTAAACAAAATTGGAGATAGACCGTCTCCCTGCCTCAAACCTGTCCTAATCATAAAACTTTCTGTTACTTTATTTCCCAGTTTTATTTTAGCTTCTGTTTCATTGAGACACATTTCTGTCAGGCTAACAAGTTTCTTTGGTATGCAGAACTCAGTCAATATCTTGAACAAACTTTCTCTATGTACACTGTCATACGCTTTCTTAAAATCCACGAAGAGGAGATGAAGGCTACGATTTTACTCATACATTTTTTCACATAATTGCTTAATAAAAAATATATTATCAGTGGTAGATTTACCTTGTCGAAAACCCCCCTGGTATTCACCAATTATGTTGTCTGCGAATGGCTTTATTCGACTTAATATGCATTTTGATAAAACCTTATAACAAATATTCAATAGGGCTATGCCTCTGTAGTTGTCGCAGTTCATCTTATCTTTCTTTTTATGGATAGGACAGATTAGGGCCACACGCCATTCATCTGGTAATTTGTGGTCTTCCCATATTTGACTAATCAGCCTATATATTTTCACCGCCAGAATATCTTCCCCAGCCTTAACCAGTTCCGCTGATAATCCATCTTCTCCAGCACTTTTGCCATTTTTAAGTTGTCTTATATGTCCTTTTATTTCTTCTATGGTTGGGTGAGAGATTTCTTGGTCCACTGTTGCTGTTTCCTCAAATTGTAACAGGTCAGTTGGATCCTCACAATTTAGAAGTGAACTGAAGTATTCCCGCCATCGCTTTGCGATTTCTCGTTCATTCGTCAATACTTTCCCATTCGTGTCTTTTATAAACTTACATACTTGTTTACCATTATTCGTAAACGATTTTATCTTTCTGTACAGTTCTTTGTTTCTATTTCCATGGAAATCTTCTTGGGCTTCCTCCATAATGTTTTTTCAAGTTTAGGGATGAAAAAATAGCATGGATAATCAGCAAACCGGATAATCAAGAGTTGACTATGTATGGTATTGATTCCGTGTGTATTCATTGATGTGATATTCACACTGCTTATCACACATTTATTCAAACAGTTCAAAGAAATTGCATTCCTGATGGTGCCAGGGAATTGATTCTTATGCTTTTTCATTTCTATGGAAGTTGAATTTTGTCAATACAGGCAGTCCCTGAGTTACATAAGCCTTGACTGACATAAATCTGTACTTACGTAAGTGGCAACCTTACCCAAAAAAGACAAGAATTACGAAAGTTACGGATTTGGAAGGATAGTTGGCTACTTTCAAGGAGCGCGTGTCTTAATGTTAGTAAGAGCTAAAAACGTGATATAAATAAAAACCACTATAAAGTAAAACTTTACTTTAATATATTTATATTTACGTGGATCGTAATGCAGAACTTTCGGCAAAGCCAATGGTGTTACGCAAATCTCTTTTCATGCCGTGTGAACATAGACAGTTGTTCTTCAAAAATAAAGTCAACGTTTAAAAAAAAATAAAGTTAGAGCTTTTAAATTTTACAAAAGCACTAGCAGAAGATTGAGAAATAAGGTGTTTAAGTTTGACTGCCATCGAATAAACGGTAAATGCGTAGTAATCCCCTAAAGTTTGACTTAGCTTCTCACAGGCCAAAAAACAGGCTCTTTTTTCATTTTCTCCCAATAAACGAACTCTTATAATAATGTTGAAAGTTTTTTTTTGTAATAGCTTAACATAGATTGAAATAAGCTAAATGTTGATGTCAATTTCATAAAATTCGGCCGAGCCATTTTAGAGATATAGTCTCAAACTCAGGGTCGTATACTTACATATAAATATATAGATATGTACATATATACATACATGTATGTATAAATAAAATAGATACATGAAGGGAACTTAATAAACCAAAGAATCACTAGCTAGCTAAAGTTTAATACCAACCTATGAATTTCACAACAGAGGTAATAGACATGAAAGAGTTCTTGAATTTTGCAGTGGACTGAATAAATTTTGGCCTAAAATTATTCCCCGTATTTTTGAGAGCACGGACTCAGTTATGGAGTAATTTTCGGCTAACGTATGTTTTGACTTATGTAAATTTCGACTTACGTAAATTTTGACATACGCTGCTAGTGTCGGAAAGCATTTATTACGTAACTCGGGGACTGCCTGTATTTATATCTTTCTATTATTTTATTTCTATGCTTAAATTTTATTTGCTTAAACTGTTAGCAAACCATTTTTTCAATGCAACAGACACATAATGTCATGATATTTCATCTTTGCAATATTTAAAATATTTTAGTCACGAGGCTTTGGTTTTCTAACGTTATACATTTGTGTGTAAGAAAAACAGTGAGCTTAGAACCATGGCAATAATAATAATGTAATCTGATTTTGTTGAGGAAGAGATGAGGTTTGACTCTATTGAAATGTGGAAAATTTGAGACAAATAAACTAAGGAAGAGCCAAAGGCTAGGGTAGGAATTTGTGGCATCAAAATTTATGTCGTTCATTCATTCATTCAAGTATTCTACCAGCTGATTGGTAGGTTCTTGGATAGTCCCCATTTTGTATCCCAACCTAATAGAAATTGTCTCGCTTTCCCTCCTGAGGATGGCCCGTTATTAGATCCCTCTTCAATTCTTCATATCTTCTACCTCCACTTATTTCGTCCAGAATTCCTATCCTCTTCCTTCCTCTCCCTCGCTTCCCCAGTGTTCTCCCCTCTATCACTCTCTTCAACATGACCTCTCCTCACAATACCTCCTCCATCCATCTCTTCTGCCTTCTCCGAACCTGTGCCATAAGCTTCCTCTCCTCTCCAACCATATCCATTTTCTCCTCGTTCGTCTTTCTCGCCATCCAGCTAACCTTCTTCATCCTTCTCCAAACCCACATCTCAAAAGCCTCAAGTCTACGCACATCCTCCCTTCGCAATGGCCAAGTTTCCGACCCATTTCGCGCCACGCTCCATATTAAAGTTTTCACCAGCCTCTTCTTTACGTCTCTTCTCAGACCCCGTCGCACCAATTCCCTTATCTTCGAAAATGCTTCTTTATCGAGCGCAATTCTGCATCTGATGTCCTTACCACTAAACCCATTCGCCTCCAAAATACTACCCAGATACGTAAACTCTTCGGCCTGCTCTATCTTCTGCCCTCCCACCCTTATATTCAGCCCCGCCTTCTTACTTCTAGAAAATCTCATTACTTTCGTTTTCTTGTGATTGATCTTCATCCCATACTTTTCGCACTGCAACTCTAATGCATTCACCATTGACTGTAACCCCTTGGCCGACTCACTAACCAATGCTTGATCATCTGCAAATCTCACTGATTTTATCAGCTCCCCTCCTACCTTTATTCCTATCTCCTCCTCCCCCATGCCTCCCTTACCATTTCTTCTGAATACACGTTAAAAAGCAACGGCGATAGTGGGCACCCTTGCTGCACTCCCCGTCCTATCGTGGCCATCCCGATTCTCCATTGGCTACCCTAACCTGCGCCGTCTGGTTCATTTACAAATTCCGAATCAGATCCCTGTCCCTCCAATCGACCCCTAATTTCTTCAACACTCCCATTAATTTCGTCCATTCCACCCGATGGAACGTCTTCTCGAAATCTACGAAGCATGCAAAAACATCCTGCCCATACTCTAGGTTTCTTTCTACTAGCGTCCTCATCACCGCTATAGCTTCTCGCGTTCCCGTCCCTCTCCTAAACCTGAACTGGTCGTCACCCAGGTATTCATTTGCCTTCTTCTCTAGCCTTCTGTTTAGAATCCTCAGAACTACTTTGGCCGCATGGGATATTAAGCTTATTGTCCTATAGTCTTCGCAAGTTTTAGCCTTTCTCTTTTTCGGTATAGGAATTAGTACAGTCTTCGCAAAGTCTTCTGGCCACACTCCATCCTCATAAATCCTACGAATAAGCACAAAAAGTTTTTCTCTTCCGTTCTTCTCCATGCTCTTTAAAAACTCTGCAGGTATGTCATCTATTCCCATTCCTTTTCATGTCTCGTAGTGCTCTTTCGATTTCGCAATCTATGATAACTGGTCCGATGCCATCTCTGTCGATATCGTCTTCCCTTTCTATATCTAACCTATTTGGCCTTATTTCTTTACCATACAGCTCTTCAAGATACTCATTCCACCTCTCCTGGATCTCTTTCGGTTCTACGATCACTTTTCCTGTCTTGTCTGTTAATCGTTGTAATTCCCCTTCCCTTGTTACCACCCGTCAGTTCCTTTACTATCCTATATAATGCATCTGCTCTTCCCTCTTTTTGGTATTTCTCTAACGCGTCCATCTGTTCTCTCCACCACGCCTCTCTTGCTTTCTTTGTTTCTCTTCTAAGCCAGTTATTAAATTCTTGGTATTTTCTCTGACCTAGCTCTGAGTTTACGCTCTTCCATTTCCTTTTCTCCTCCATCTCCCTGATCATCTCCTTTGTGATCCACGGTTTTCTAATTTTATTTGCACTCACTACGCCTACCGTTGCTTTTGCCGCTTCTATAATTCCATTTTTCAAACTACCCCATTCATCTTCGACTGATCTAACTCCATGGTCCTCACCCATTCTCTCATCCACCTTCTCCCGATACTTCTTCTTCATTGCCCCAGTTAATGCCTCCGTATTCCACTTTCGTACCCTCCTTCCCATCCTTATCTTTTTCAGTTTTACCCGATATTTCATGACTAATAAGTTGTGGTCAGTGTCTGCATCAGCTCCTGGATAAGTATGCGAGTTTTTATCAAGTTAATATACAAGTCCCATACGATAATTAGATATACATATGTACATATTACTTTCATATAGTACATATATTTACAGTATTTTAGTATTTCACAGGAGTATAAATGAGTTGACTCATGAACAGAATGATTCCTAGCTGCTAAAATTCAGACATCCTCGAGCCATGCCACTTTTTTCTTTGACTGCTAGACCCACTCCAACTTTCCATTCATCTGAGGCATCTTATAAGAAGGCCCTCTTTAAATACACCCACCTACCCACCCAGCGGACACCGGAAGGAATATCGTAGGGATCATCTTCCACAGAATATCTCTTGAGGTTTGAAGGCATTTGTGCATTTAAACAAACTTTGTCACTTCTTTTCGTGAGACTTGCAGGCTTTGCATACTTATGGGTACATATTTTGACTTCATACGTATATGCGTCGTGAACAGTCATTGAATTATACATACTTTAAACTTCACATTTTCAGGCTTAACCTTGTGGAACCTCACATTGGAGTAAATCAATAACTTGGTTCAGTCCACGTGCTAATTCTATTCCCGAACAGGGTTTCAACTAACAAAGTCATTATCAAGAGTGATCAGGAATTTTTCTTTCTTTGAAGGTAATGTTTGCAATTCAAGAAATGCTTATACCGTATTTGCACGAATCTAAGGTGGTTTTTTTCCCTTCTAGGCTACCAAAGAAAAGTGGGTTCATCTTCCAATCGGAAGCGAAATGTCATTAGTGAACAGATAATATACACGTATTTGAAGTTCTGCATTGGATAATAAAACGACCGAATTCACAAGAAGGATGAGATGAGTGCGAAAGGTGCATTTTTCAATCTGCACGTCCGTCTTTCTGAGCCTCGAATTATCACGAAATTTTTTGCTAAAAGAATGTGAAATTCAAAGCTCATCATTTTAAAATTAAACAATTGTTTCCTCAGAAATATATCACCCATAGAAAATGTTTTCCCATAATACTTCGCAAGTACAGTTGTGTGGTCAAATTCGAGCCTGACATCCATTACATCAGAGCGACATTGAGTGATATAGTTTCAATCCAGAATATATTACACCATTTCAAATATACATAATATAGATTGTGATATCTCAAGGACTTCCAGATAACGAAAATGCATCAAACATTTGAAAAAATTATACGTTAATGAATATGCATATAAATTAAAATGCTCTTAAGAAACAAAAGTAACTCCGGGGATTGAGAGGTAATATAGGCTTCTGTTTTCCATGGCTGCTTGCATCTGTCGAGTGCGAGGGATCTAGGCGAGTCAGAACTTTGCAGATCTCCCTTTTCCTTCTTACTCACATGTCACAAAAAAAGAAACCCTAACCCTCCCCTTCGGAAATAATCCTCTTCGCAGGTCAAAATTTTCCTTCTGTGGGTGGTTCAACTTGCCCAGCTATAGGGAGGGAGGGCCGCTTGGAGAGGTTATTGCTCTCTCAGGGGGGCGTGGTTCTGCCATGTTGCCACATCGTCGTAATTTCGGGAATTAGAAATTTTTGGCGGTATGATTTTTTTGAACAGAACTGTACAAAATGGACTACATTGGACCCCCGCATGATTTTTTTGAACAGAACTGTACAAAATGGACTACATTGGACCCCCGCTTTACCATGGATTCACTTTACGTCTCCATGCTAGGAATTTCATAGCGAGCTGATTTTGCACGCGGCCTTGAAAGTTTCCCATTTCAACAATTTTTGCACCCATAATTTGTTATTCATTCAATTTTCTAAGCCTTATTTGCTAACGGACTGCATTTTTTATCATATACAATTAACATATTTAATGATATGAGTTATTTATTATGAACTGTTCTTGTGGTTAGAGCAAATGTTGTGGTGATTAGTGTTGCCATCGAGATAACACAACATTCATTACGTAGTCAGAATCACATCTATGATAATGTAAAATAGGGCTTGCATTGGCCATTATAGAGACATCATTTTGTTTACCAACTCTAAAAAATATGAGAACTTCTGCTGAAGAGTAATTTATAATAAGAGCGCATTACCTACCATCGAAGTGATATCCTTGTCACACATAATAAAATACTTCGTTCCTTTCCACACTTTTTATTACGACACGACCATGGTTTCGACAAACTTGTATCATCTTCAGATACAGAAATAGGTTCACGTTTGCCTTATATATCTTAACAACCACAGGTGGGTTAAAGTATATAAGGCAAACATAAACCTATTTATGTTCCTGAAGATGACACAAGTTTGTCGAAACCATGGTCGTATTGTGATAAAAAGTGTGGAAAAGAATAAAGTATTTTATTATGTGTGACAAAAGGAATTTCCACCAGGTGAAGCTGGAGACTTTGTCTTATAGAAGTGATATCCTTAATGGATATAGCAAGCGCGAGATAATAAATAACATCAATGAAATGAGCTAAATTATATTGTAACATTTCTCAGTGGATGGTAGTGACAAACGGTAAAGGCTCCACAGTTCTTTGAATTTGTCAAAGTAAACAACTTTGTGTTTAAAGTTTGGCTTTACCTCGTGGACAATGGCACTGAGCCCTCGCACATACGGGTACTCCATGGCATTTTATGCACGGTACCTGTGAAGACATCTCGCTCCTTAAAGCCTCCATGAAATTCACAGTGAGAGAGAGGATGCCTGGGTAGCTTAGCTGGTTAGAGCACTCGGTGTGAAATCGAGGGGTCTGGGTTCGAATCCCAGTCCAGTTGGGAAGGGTACCATAAAAAATAAACTGATTAAAGTTAAAGTTAATCTCTGTCAAATGTAACTACTTGGTTTCAGTTAAAAGTTACTTTTATGAAAAAGTAACGTATTTAAGTTTAAAGTTAAAAAAAGTAACTTTTACATAAAAAGGAACTTTTACGTTAAAAATTACTTTTTCAGCTACTTTTAAAAAGCTATTTTTAGCATTTAGGATAAAATACATAAATACAAACTTTGAGTAAAAGAAAAATTTATTCAACTTTTACTTAAAAAGTCATTTAACTTTAGTAACATTCTTATTTCCAATTTGTATCGGACATCCAAATTTTCGGTGGACAAATTTTTGCGGTCACTCCACTCAACCCTACTGACGAAGGGATGTCACCGAGTAAGTTGTGCATAAACTGGCGCATTTTACAGATACGTTACTTTGAATAAACTTGTCCCCCTCGTTACTCGTCATAGATTTTTTGATGACCTCCTTTCTCATGTTCAACTAAAGTAGAAACTCAAAATTACTAAGTTGACGGGACCAGAAAATCGGCACTTCGTAATATCAAATTTCGTATGAACGAGTATATTTCAAAAACCTCGCAATGAGGCTCTTTTTTTGTTTCTTTAAATTAAGATGTACTCTCGCCACATACTTGCATGATTTACGAAGTTGTAATTCATGAAAGTACCTATAATTAACTGTGTATTCATGCCCACAGGGTGCACACAGTTCAACACAACTCATTTGTCGGAGTTTGATTCTTCCGATTTTTGGGATTTCCACTGTGTGGTTTTGGTTATTCGTGGCAGAAATCCCGAAAATAGGAAGAATCAACCTCCATCCAAGCCCTGCGGAAATTTACATCACGGCGACTAATTTGTCGTTCTTTTTTCCAATGAATGATTAGGTAATGAAGCGTCTTTGCACAAATTTCATGCAGTTTGGAATATGCATATGCAGCTTCAAAGCATTTTTCTCTATTATTTCCCAACTGGAGAACTTTTCACTTTAGCGTGAGTGATTAATAATCATCAATAATATTGATTTATGCATACGCTAAGGAAGTGTGCGACTTGCACGATCATTTGCACCGAGTATTGAAGACAGTGAAAATAAGATTCTCTCGCGGATGCTATTCGATGGATGAATATTATGTATTTTGTACAAATACTGATATACCCATTATTCTGCCTTAGATTCATCTTATTTGTGCGTGGTTATTTCCGATACGATGAAGCTTATAGAAGAGTCCAGCTAAATAGTTACCTCCTTTCAAAAGTAGATTGTACATACAAGCCACGCACTTCATCTGCGAAGGCGATATCACTCATTTTACACTTTATCGGCTACTAACGATGCTATCACTACAAATCAATAGTTTTCGTTTTCCGTTATTCTATTCGAAAGCTTCATTTGTGGCTCTATTCAGATTAGGTTGCCTGCTCTTCATGCATTAGATCTCAGGATTCATTTAAAGATTTGATGTTGAACTATAAGTTAAGATATTTTTGGTTAGTGTTTTTCCTCTGCCTTCGATCAAGCAAGGAAATTTTCGTCTGAGCATTGCAGCTCCAGGTCAGGCCACGCACCAGGCCGGAATCTGCTGTCTTTCCCTTCTTTCCCTGTCATTGCGGGTGATGGCGGGGGTTACTCCATTCACCCTCTCACAAAAACAGCTACAAGACCCATGGTCTCGGAGTATCGTGTGTCACTATCTTGTGTTGATCTACCTGAGAGTCAAGGACAAGGGATGTGTACGAGGAATAAACATCGAATGAATCATCGGCTTTACGCCGAACAGACACATCTTATCTTCCTCTTCCTTTATCTCAACCGGCTGCGTCAGCGGAGAGGGAGGACGCCTTTGGAGAGTGGGGGGCTTTTACTTAAAGGACCGAAGAGTTGGCATGGGGGCCGGCAGAGTCAGCGTGGGACATCGCATCCTGGCCTAGTGTTGAGGGGGTATGACGAAGGGGGCACTCGAAAGGGCCTGATCTCCTGGAGGGCCGGAAAGGGGGCTTTGGTGTGAAGGTGATGGCTCGTGCCCACCCTTAGAGCGGGGAGGTGGACACAGAGGGTCACTTGAGGGGGAAATATGACCAGTATGGGAGAGAAGCGTTTGATAGGTTCGCCTGAAGTGAGAAAGAAGGTGATGAAGGAGAGTAAGACGAAGTTTTGGAGCAACGGAGATGGAAAGCTGGGTGAATTTTCCTGGTGGGGATTGCCAGGTTGGGGAAAAAGAATATGGGAATGTGTGGGTATTTCTATTTCGCATTCCCTATCCATTCGGGCAGTCTCAGAAAAGGGAATCAGTGAATATTAATTCAAGAATAAATACGACAAACGAGTGAATGTTTATTATAAAAAATAATTAAGTTCTTCTGTCGAGAGAATCACTCATTTAACAAAATATCAGTTGTTTTTGCACTTCGCTCCATCGTCGCTCCCACCATGGCCTCTAATTTGGATAAATGCAAACTGCACTGAGATTCGACGTCATTAACAATTTGGAATCGATGTAATGTATCCAGAGTGAGAAAAACTTCATTCTTATTATGTAGGAGAAATCAGGACTTGGTCATTTTCGTCACAAGCTTGGAGATCGTGATCAATCGATTTAAATTGCTGTGGGTTATGCCCAATCAACTGCCAACTTGTGACATTTAATGCCTCAACGCCCTTACCCTAAGATCCCGGCCAATCCGGTGTCCTGCTTCCACACTGGCAGGTAACAACTAACTCCCACCCCCGATGTCCTCCGGGGGGTATCATCCGATAACCCGAGGAAGAGATGAATGTGCTTCCAATTGAGGTACGATGATAAGGTTTTCTGCTCACTCTCCGACAGCGTGACTTCGGTATCTTATTGGATGGTTCTTGTTTATATCTCTAATAAGAATTAAGCTACAAAACCCTTATTTAATTCTCAATCAATCTGCAGGAACGCAGCTGAGCTCTCGTTGAGGATATTTTTTCAATCACTAGGTTGGAGCGAAAGGTGAGACCGGTACACCATTTTCCGATACAAATATGTATGGGTGCTTCAACCTTTTTTCTCTTTGTTTATGCATGCGCCCAGCGCTAGTCATACTTAAGAATTATTGTGCGTCAAAGTAATTGGTCATATGAACCAAGCAAACTCGTATTTTCTCTGGGTTTCCTGGCTGTTGGCGACGAAGGAAGGGAAGGGCAATACCTTGTTCGATGTCTACATCAAAACACTCAATTAGGGCGGGAAATTAAACCTGATTCTTTCGATGATAGCTATTGCCACCCGGAATAATTGTGCTGTGGAGCAAAGTTGAGTGTAATCAGTCTGAAATAGTGAGATAAAAAGATTCCTTGGGTTATATTCACGACGCTCGAACAACATAGCAATATCTTCGATACATGTCATTGTTTTTTAGAACGCATGCAGCAAACTATTTCTGTACCAGGAATACTCATCATGGATTTATGTTTGGAAAAACCGTTAGCAAAAAATGCCAGGAATCATGATAGGAAAATGCTGGTTGTCGCAATTAGTCTCATGTGGGCGAGTATATTCGTACACGACGAATTTACGTTATTTTGTTCGTTGGCAATTTAGTGGACTCTCGGTAACAAAGCCAAATGCATTTTTTGTCTGATTGGTTTCATATTTTATGTGCTACAATGCCTACGATTCAGTGTCGTCCTTAAGGTCTGGTTTCAGTGGGGCATCCAGTGGTCATGCCCAATCGCCGCATCTGGACGTCGCGGCTGGACGTGGTGGCCGGGTGGTTTCATTCAGGCGTCTAGGTCCCATTTCCGTGGCTGAGCGATGTGAAAGAATGTGTATTTAGTTTAATTACGGATTTAGTATCTGTTTGTGTTTCCTGAGAGTGAGATGATTTTGAGCTGAAATGGATGATGGCGATTTTGTTTTGTTGCTTTTGTTGGAAGACGTGCTCCATGCTAAATGTGTTAATATCAACACAATTTATACAGTTGACAAAAGAAAGAGTTCAATCGGATTTTTTTTATTTATGGCTTAATTTATAAAAATGATGACTCTGTCTACGTTACCACATTTATTTCTTAAGTTTTCATTCACTGAGAGAAAAATAGCATTGGAAGTGGCAGTGGTAACATCTTTGTGTCTTTGCAGTGAATTACCATCAAATCTCCTGTGAGTTAAATACCTGCTCGTAGTATCTACAATCCTCTCTAAATAACCAAATGCATTCGTAGTTGCGATTATTTTGATAAACCATAGTTTGAAAAACGATTGTAATTCAATTAATAATCTTTATTTTCAAACTTCTAGTACTTGGGCACATAAAAATGTGGTGAGGTGTTTTAAAGTGCGAACCTTTTCCTTCTTGTGGGTTTAATTCGTTGTCTCGGGCGTGACTTCATGGAATCGACTTAACATAATGAAAATTATAGAAAACTTTGTAATTCCACATAAATATTTAGTGTACGACCTAGGTTTCAACGTGGCACGTCATCATCTGGTACAATTGCATAGAAGGTAGAGAATAAATAGTCACACACAAAATGATTTCAAAAAACAAAATTCCCAAAAACAACGGTGTGGGCTAAGGGGTGGAATTCCCAGGGGTGGAGTTTGGCCAAGGAGTTGGGAAATGGGTTTAAGAAAATAGAGTCAAGGAGGAAGGAGAGGATTAGGAATTTCCGTACTTACAATGACTTCAAAAAGGGAGGGGGGAGGTAATGGCGGTGACGCGTGGGTCAGGTGGAAGGGAAGAGGGGGAATTTCAGTGCGTCCGTGAAAACATCGTAATCTGAGGTAGTAGGGGAGGTGAGGTAGGAAAAGGGTTTGCCTTCTTTAGGTGTGGAAGGAAGGAAGGTCTAGAAGGGGGGAGTGGGAAGGATACAAAATTTCGTTTACAGTATTTTCCTTATTTTTGACACTTCTTAAAATTTCAAAGTGGACGCAAGTTTAAAGAGAGGATTAAAGAATACCAAGCATGCATCAAAAATAAGGACCCGGCATCTCTCTTCGCCAAACATCTGCTGGATGAGAATCATCTTAGTGACTTTGTGCCAGAGATCCTACACAGAGAAGAAGGGACTTGACGCATTAGAGCAATGACGTGCCACATCGAAACTTCTAGTGGGTGTTCGAACCACAGTAAGCTATCAGGACCAGGTGGAAATAAATAGGTATATTAGCTCTTTCACCCTAAATTATCTGACGAATATTAATCATTATATATTGTAACCCTCACCTTCCTCCGGTTGTTGTAGCCTTACAAATCTTTCAAATTATCATATGCAAACACATACAAAATTCATGCTTTAGAAACCATCTTTTAATTTTTTAAACAAGTGGATTGGGCCCAACTTACATTATGTTCAACTTCTTTTCTATTTACTAATGGTTACAATTTATTATAAGTGGCACTTATCGTTCTTGGTCTCCCTTTATTTCCCCACTCTCGTGGTCCTCTCGGAACAGTTCTTTCTCCGGCTGCCGTGCCTTCTTTCTCCGTCTCACGCTGCCGCCGCAATTTCCCCCGCGGCTTACTCTCGGCTTTCCTTTCTTTCAGCTTTCCTTCCCTATACCTGCTCCTTTAACACTTCCCGTCACTTTTTGACAAACCGGCTGCTATTTCCGCACTTTTATACCATGTATTTCTTCTTCTTTTGCCTTTTACCAACCGAACTCTTATTCTGCTTCTCACCTCTAACTCTCACACCTCGCGTCTCTCTTTATTCTCCGCGCGTCCCTCGTTACGATTCCTTTTGTTGCCTTGTTTTGTTTATTTCTCCCTACCTACCTATTGTTACGTTATTTATGTTATAATATGGATAACTGAAATCGACATCACCCTATCTTCAACCTTTTTAATAGTTTTTCTGTATTCATACGGAAATATTTCTTTTTGAAAATCTTGTGGCCTCACCATCTGATTGCTCCACTAGCTAGGTAAGTAGGTGTTAAAATTGTGCATTAATCTTGGGCCAATTTCGTATTTTTCCTCTTTACGAAATTACATAAATAAAACTGAATGATTTCATTGAAAATGAATCTGAATTTTATTTGACCATGATGTATTTAGACACATTGAATAGATATTTGGCAATGCGATGAGTATATCCGTGAATATGTGCTTCAAACCTCGGAGACAGTTGGCGTTAGAATGTCATAATGTAACGTGCTCCATCTTCTGAGCTCTCTGTCGCTGAAAGAGGCGTTATTGTTGAGATGGTAGCCTCAGGAATATTCATATCTGATGTGGCGAGAAGGATGGGTGTTTATTGAATCACTGTTCGGAGGTGGGCTCGCCGCTATGTAGACGGCAACGACGCCTTGAACAGTAGGCATTGACTGGGGAAGCTGCCCATGGTAGACGTTGAAATTGCTCAGTATGCCAGAGAAAACCCTTTAACGAGGAAAAGGGCTGAGGGAACTCGGCAACATTTTAATCTAGAATTCAGTTATTCCACTGTCCGACAGCGCCTTTATGAGGGGAGACTTAATTGCCATCAGCTTCCCCAAAAGCCACTGTTATCAGGACAACATAAACTGGCAAGACTGCAGTTCACAGAAAAGTTCAACAGTCTGCAAGCATTTTGGGACTTCACCATTTTTGCGGTCAAGAAGACGTTTAGTAGTGACTGCAGCGGCAGGATTCACTTGTGGCATCCACGTAATGCGCGCTATGTAACCTGTAGGTTCATATATTTTATACTGAAATTTGAAGTGCATGCATCGCTGTATATTAAAAAGTAATAATCTGTTCATTGTTTACTGTCTTGAGAAAGAGCCACGACCATTCGAACCCCATCCTATTCACGGAAATATCCTTGTATTTTCAAAATCAACACATCTCAGGCCTCTCAGCATGTGAAACCTCTTTTCAGCCAAACAAGAATCCCGAAATTAGCTTCGAAAGTCTCCCAAGATCTCATTGAAATCTCATTGAAAATCCAGAAAATAGGTAGAAAATTAAAAAATATTGTTGTTACTGCCAAAAATGTATGGGAATGGGTAATGTACAGTGACTCCGTAAAATATTCTAAAGAAAAAAAATTAACCAACTGCGATTCGAACCCGCGCCACAGTCCGGGGATTGTAGTTCCAACGCTTCTAACTACTCGGCCACGGCTTCTGTTACCAGCAATCACATTTCAAAGGATTTATATGGAGGAAAATTCTTTAGTGGCGTTTTTCTCTCAAACTCGGGTCCAAATGGAAGAAAGCCGTGACTTTTTTCCCACATTCTCTCTCTAGTTTCAGAAAATAATTGCGTCATTTGGATCCCTAACATCATTCACGCGACGTCTCCTTGTCAGTGTTGGTTTATCTAATTCACTTTCATTAAAGTTAAACATTTCTTTATTTTCCAACTCACTAAAAAACATTTCCACATTCTCTTTGCCGCTTAGAAAATTATTGGCATTGACACTTTCCCAGCTTTCCCTAAAATGTTTCAAAAGTATGTCAGGACTGCTTGTTGAATCACATACTATACTTTCAAATACACATCATAAAATAAGTTCATATATGTGACGACGGCGTGGAAAAAAACAATAATTCCCTATCCAATGTTTGTTCAAGTAAGACACATTCTCCATTAAAACATCCAGTGTTCGATGCAGTTGTGTCATAGTAGAGCATTTGTACATTGCATTCTATACCCCAATACCATAATGCATTTCAAACAGCATTTGCTTGCTCTTTTCCAGAAGAAGTCTGTAATTTTGGAACTCCAATGAGCTGCTCACTGTCCCCAATTGTAACAACAATTGTGTTTCTTCTTTTGGGTCCCTGACATAGAATGCAGGTAACAGTTCACCATCCCATTGAACAGTAAGAATTCCAGGTATATCATTCTTGAAAGCAGATTTAATTCTTTCATAATGTTCTCTTCTCTTCTCTTGTCTGATTCGACGAATAGATTTAATAATAGAGAGTTCTTCGGTATTGTGGCCAAGTGCCTTTGCTATCGCCTGAAGGATGTATTCAGAATCTCTTACACTCAGATGGCATCTATTCAAAGCAGCCAATAATTTATGAGTGATAAAATCTTTCGTACCACGTCATGTAGCATTCTGCGTTGATGTACTCTCAGAAGTCTCTCCTAACAATTTACCAATGTTAATTTCATCTGAACTTGGATCTGCGTTATCTGAATCTTCTGATGATGAAGAAGGAGGTGCAGCAGATGATGTAGACGCTGCACACAGTTGTATATATTTCCTTTTCTCTTCTTCTAATTTCCTATGCCTCGCCCTTTCTTCTGTATCCTCGAGCTTTTGGTCTACTCCTGCAAGGTAGCCTTTACGGTCTGGCTCTCGCTGCCGAAGTAAAAACATCCTGTCTTCTTCCAACTTGGTCATTTGAAGAGCATTGGCATGTGCAATATCAAATAGATTGTCCAAATTATTTCCAAACTCCTCTCACGATGCTTAAAAATATCTTCACACTTGTTTGCATTTTTTTGCAATTTCCTCAACTCCGAATGCAAGTTAATAAGTTTTTGTGAACGATGCTGAATAGTTCTTGTTGGAATTCTTTCTTTCTCCAAAAATATCATGCGCTCACGAACCACAAGATTAGCACTTACACCGACAGTTAATTTTACCTTTCTAATGCTATAAAATAAAACTTCAAACACTCGTTTGTCTATTTGATGGTAATTTGTGTCCAGTTATTTGGTGTTTCATATCTCCTATTAAAAACACACGTTCCCTTGCACTACGTAATTGATGTGACATTATGTTAGATTAGTCACCCGAAAACACGTGTGACACGAATGACTGAATAAAGAACTGACTGCAATACACGTACTGACAGGTTCAGGCCTGACTCATTGCGCTGGGAGGCAAGTTCAGATTGGTTTTTCATGTGAGTTCGTGCACGGGTGAGAATGCTCTGACCTCAACAAAAATTTATAAATATATGCATGTTTTAGAGTCATTCAATCAAAATTGGAGGGCGAGCGTTCAAAATTTTCAAAGTTTTAAAATAAGGGCCACCCTAATACAGGCAGTCCCCGACTTTCATACACAATGCGTTCCTGAAAACATGTACGAAAGTCGAATGTACGAAAGTCGAACAACAGAGTCCCATACTAATTAGGGGTTACGTTCCCGGAGAGTTAAATATACATAGTAAAACCTCAAACAATTGTAAGGGAATTTTATTTTTAATACAAAAGTTTAAAAATACATTAATTATATTGAAAACAATGCGTAATTACTTTAAAAACTACGTAGTCTTGATAAAAGGTTCTAAAAGAATTCCGTTGTGTACTGAGTAAACATACGCATTTCTAAGTTTTCCCAATCAGAAATTAACATTTCACTGATAACGTCCACTATAACTATAAAGACACAAAACAAGAAGCATCACGACATTTAATTTATGGACCCTTAAACTCGATGTAATTTAGATTATTACAATTAAAGAAGCAACAAAAATTTCGCAATTTCCTAAACCGGACAAAAGAAAAACGAAAATAAAATGACGTTTCGTAGGTACAGGCCATAAAAAAACTTCGTGAATTTCGAATGCACTTCCCAGCATTTCATACATGGTCTATAATTTTATCTTTCCCTTTTACTATTGAACACACAGTTGAACAGTCCAATGATCGTCCGATCACAGCAAAAGATCCTCCCAGTTCAGCACGTCTAATAATTCCCAACTCTCTTTTCAGGTACATCATATTTTCGTTTTCCACTCATTCTAGTCGTACGATATTAATTTAATTCAGTAAATAAACAAGTTATACCTTGCTCTAAGTCAGCACTGCCCACGGTCGCGTATACTAGGGATCGAGAACGCCAGATGTAACAATTGAATGCCGTGATGCGCAATGCACCACCGCGGGTAATTCAAAAATTCGCAGGAAATTCAAAAATACTGTTCGACAAATGTCCGAAAGTTTGAATTTAGTGTCCGAAAGTCAAATATAAGGTATCAATTAGGAGCGTACGAAAGTGTGAATTTTATGAAAGTCGAGTGTACGAAAGTCGAGGACCGCCTGTATACATATTTATTAAGAACTTTTCCAATTATGAACAGGCATTCATGTGAGTATGATAATTTTAATAAATTTTCAATTTATTCATGTTTTGTTTAATGATACATACTTCAGATTTAAATATATGTACAGTGAAATGAAGATGGGATTTGTGTTACTCTCGGAATTGTCAAATTATGTTAACTTAACGGCCTCTCAAAAGATAGCATTTTCTGAAATCATCGCTGATTGCCGCCAATCACAGTGAAAGTGGCACCGCTAATGGTTCAAAAATGGATAGGTAAGTTGTTGTGTTTTGACAAACGTGGATTTCTACTAATGCGGAAATTTTTGGGACGAATTAACCGTGAAAGTAAAGGACTTACTGTACTACAACCACATTAATGCTGGGGCGGATACTGTTGACCAAATGGCCCGACTGTACTCTGTTCAAGCATGCACTCGACGTTGGCCAATACACGTATTCTATAATATTCTAGACTTGGTTGCCATCAATGCATGAATTTTGTACTGGGAGTGCACTGGTAAAAAAGTGCAACGTCATCAGTTTTTGGCCAATCTCTCTGAGAAGCTCTCCGAAACGTACTACGTGCAGAGTAACCTCACAGGAATTCATGATGAGAAAAACACAGTACAAATACCACTATTTTTTATTGCTGTCGACCGGTTTCGACGTCTAAAGAGTCATTATCAAGGCAAACAGACCATAGTTTGTCTTGTCGAAGTGCTGTCGGAGCAGCAACACAGCTGCAGCCGTGCCAATCTTGCGCTCAGGTAACTGTTTCAAATAAATGTTGCAAACAACAGGTTGCAAACAGCAGCTACTGAAAACATGGCTTTGTATTGTGAGCCCTATCTTCCCCTTGAGTTAATTATATAGCCATTGTGTAATGTGTTGATCACGGTAGTTGTGAAATCAGCATTTGAGAGGAGAGGAACTCTTTTGTTCAATCTTCAATTTTGAGTGCGATGGTGTAGGGTTTCAACTAGTGATGGGCAAAGTCAGTCTTTTGAGAGATCTTGGTCACACCTATCACTCCCACATGTGATTCTATCGTGAGTGTAAGGTCACGATTGATTGATGTTCCAGCTAGTGATCTGTTCAAGTTGCCTACGATCAATGATCTCTCAGGAAAGTCGTGATTGATACAAAATCGTGACAAACGCTGCTCTCGCTGGCCATTCGTGATTCGTAATGCTATTCAGCTGCATGTGTAACTCATTCACTCACATATACAAATTCCCAACCACTTCCAGACGTGCTAGGAGCCTGAAATTTTTCACAGACCTTCCTTGAAAAAATTCATCGGAGGAAAAATCCCAAAATCATGGAATTTTTAAACGGAAGTGACCAAAAAAAATAAAAGTGGTGGATTTTTGGACTTTTTGAAGAGTATACGTTCAGTTCTCGCTTCATATCTTTTGAGCGGTGCATCTGAAATCTGACGAAATTTTGAAACTGGGAATTGAATTTTCTTAAACATGTGAATAACATTGGTGTTCTACGCTTTGTAGTTTTCTCACCAGGCACAACTTTTAGTGAAGAGTTTCCATTTTTTTGCGATTTTTTGACTATAGCTCCTACTAGGATTCTGATTTGAAATCTATTTTCCCCAGGGATTTAGATCTCATCGTGACCTACAACTTCATGCTTTTTGTTTTTTTCCAACTGTTATAGTACTCGGGTAGCATGGTGCCAAAGTTGAATTGTGGTAAAACTGTCAAATGTTTCTGGAACTTGACATGTGCCTTGATATGCCCTTAGCAAGTAATTAGTAAAAACCGGGACTTTACCAATAGTTGGCTGGTAAAATGGTGCCAAATTCGGATGTTTGTGAAACTTGCTGCTTTTCGACTGTGGCTTCTTAACTAGAAGTCGGATCTTGAATCTGTTGGCCTTCTTTTTTAGATCTCATTCAGGCCTAAAAATGTATTCTATTCGTTCTTTTCTATTCCTTTTAGTTATCTGGTAACATGGTGGCAAAGTTGGTTTTTCATGAAACTCATGGTTTTTCGACTGTAGCTTCTAAACTAGAAGTTGGATCTTGTATCTGTTGGGTAGTTTTTTTTAGATCTCATGCAGACCTACGATTCTATGCTATCAGTTTTTTTCGTCCCTTGTAGTTCTCTGGGAACATGGTGCCAAAGTCAGTTAATTCATGAATCTCTCTAAGATATCTTTCCCTCACGTCTCGTTGCTGCTAAACTAAGAGTATGATCTCAAATCTGTTGGGCGGCATTTTTAGATCTTATCAAGTCCTAACATTCATGCCAATCATTTCTCTCTAACACTTATAGTTCGCTGGAAACATGTCGCCAAATTTGGATGTTTCAGTTTTTCCATTGTAGCTTCTAAACTAGCAGTCGGGTCTCAAATCTGTTGGGTGTTTTTTTATGTCCACACGAGGCCTACAACTTTATGCTTATCCTTACTCTCCATCAATTATAGTTCGCTGGCAACATGGTGCCAAAGTCAACTTTTTTTGAACACACACAGACGTTGGGAGTGAAGCCCCCAAATGGCAACGGTGAGCAAAGTTAGCCATCGCGGGGGTTCAAGAGGGCGGAGCCCCCTGGAGAGCAAAGCAAGAGTATATACTGTAATCGTGACCGATGTGTACAGCTATCTCATTTAGTGCCGGTTTCCGTAGAGTTCAGGGTAATTCTTCGAAAAACAATTGAAGGCACAATTGTGCAATACATTCCAAGTTTTGTTTTGTTTTTACACAATGTTCTTAGTTTGTGATTTTAAGCATAATTAAGAAGAATATTATAAATATCCCTTATGAATGCAAAACTATTGAAGAGTGACACATTTTATGTACCACAAACTATTCAAAACTCGTTATAAAAACCAATGGTAAATAGTAGCATAGAATGCTGCAAAAGTGTATTTTAGAATGTAGTTTTAAACAATCTATGTTTTCATTCGGCTGTAAGAATTAAAAGCAAATTATCCGACTGTAGCACTTAAATTCAATTTTTAATTACAGTTGGTATCACTAAGTTTCACTTGTGCAAGAGACGTAATATTTGTCGAATATTGAATCGAAGGTTTATCGTGTCGTAGATGAAAAGGAAAACTTTGTTATATTCCACCAATTTATAACAAAGTTTTCCTTTTCATTTACGATAAAATGAACTTCCACAAGGTTGAGCCTGAGACGATGGAGGTTTATAGTGTGTTTAAGTGACAATGCAATTATGGAAATTCAGTGATTACAAATGTTATATGTACTATATGTGCTGTGATGTATTGCCTGTGTTCTTGTGGTGATATTTTGACATTTAAAGGTAATTTGTACTTGGTAGACTTACACTCCTAATGAATGTGTTATGACAGGAGATGAGTTTAAAGTGTTGCATAATCTTTGCAAGAGTCTGATAAAACTGATGACTGCAATTAGTTTGTTGTTTCAACTTATTTTTAAAATTTGGAATCAATGCGAATTGAAATTAAGTTATTGACTACATGGATGCTCTTGAATTTTAAGTTTGGCAGTTTACATCCTCGGTGAATGGATAATGATTGATTTGTGTACTTAAGCAATGTAGGTATTATAGATGGATTATAGTACATAGTTTTTTATTACTCTTCTTTCAATAAATTTTGCTACCTCAAAGAGTCATCTCTTTATTTTATCTCATTATTGTTTGGCATGTCTCACATCTCGTGATCGACACTTGATGTTATACAATCATTCCTATCGTGATTGGTAAAGATGAACTCCTCGGTCATTGGAGAGATCCAGTTCATCGATCAATCTTTTAAGAGATCTTGATCTAGGGATTCGATCTATTACGACCGACCCATCAGTTGTTTGGTGACTTAATCTCGTTGAGGGGAATAATGGAAGTGTGCAGAAAGTGGAGAGGGTGGCGAGAGGAAGTCACTTGAGCAAGTGTCAGTCGTGGCAGGAAGCGGTCAGGGGAGATGGGGGGGGGGGTGGAGGATACCAGAGAAAGGGGAGTGGAGTGCATTGTGGGCTTGGGGTGGTGGAGTGAGCCATTTAAGGCCCATACTTGCACACTAAACCGAGAGGGAAGCTGGGATGTTTGCCTGGTGGCCGAACAGAGATGTAAGAGTGAAATTGATATGTTATTCCTCCCCCCACCACACAGGGCCAAGCATCGCCAATCCCTGCGCCTGCACATTCGACACTGCCATCCCGAGAGCGAAGTGCACACACTCTTCCGAGGACCCACCGATTCGGATTTTGAAGCACTCATCCGGTCTGCTGCGTCAGTTGGCCCGAATCCCCCGTGGGCGAGTGGAGAGGGCTTGAAAGTGGGTTTCTCAGCAAGCTCTGAAAATGACTCCAAGACTGGTGAGTGCGTGGTTTGATGGCCGCAGTTTGTTCCCGAGCAAGTCGCACTCTTTGTTTTTTCCTTTGAATCATGTCCTGCATCAAATGCACCGAATCGATGCATTTCCTTTTCAAAGGAGTCTTCCACTTGATTGGGGTTGACTTCCTGTCCCGAGGAAGCGAACCCATGCCTGGGGAATTGACTGAAACCCACCCAAATGGATTTCAACCTTTGACCTCTGGACTACCAAAAGCCAGACTTGACCAGAATGCCACCTGTGTCATGATTTTCCTTCTGTTTTCTGATTTTTTTTAACAATCATCGTCCTACCTGGCATTTCATTTGTCAAGTTCATTGATTTAATTATGTTGGCCCACGAGTCTACAACCATTTGTCATCTGGCATAAAACACATTCCCCATCCAGGGAACCTTAAAAAAAAAATGAAACTTTGAACATGTTAGGAAGGGTATATGTATTATAATAATATACAGGACTATTGGGAAGAGTCTTTTGGGCTTTAATTCACAAAGTACAGTAAAACCTCTACTAAACGAAATTCAGGGGACCGATAATTTTCCAGTTCGTCAATTGGAAGTTCGTTTGTCGGAGGTGCTTTTCACGTTGCATCACTCCAGGGGCAATGTAACTAATCTACTTCTTGTACCTTGAATTTCAGGGAATATGGTATGAAGAACTCAATTAAAGGTAAAATTTCCACAGAGGATAGAATACTTTTATCCTTACTGCTCCCTTGCCTCATAAAAAACCGTGGAATAACAACGAGCAGGTATTTCAGCAAGTCCAGCTAATTGTACCATTTACTGCGATTTCTAAAGGTCGATTTATAGTTGGCATGAACGTCAAACTTTAACAATGAATTGTTTTCGTGTTGACTCCATCCTGTTACGATCGCCGTCAACTAGAATGTGCGTCGGGAACCATTGGTCGCCTTCATTCATCTTTGCTTGGATGCAGATGTTTACATGCAGCCGAGCGCCAACATGTGATTTGTTTACTATCTACAAAAAAGCGAGAATATGATCAAGTACGAGTATTATCAACTCGTAATTGCTGTGATAATTGTAGTAGTGGGTTGGAACCTGTGTATTCAGCTCGAGGGTGAAGTACGCGTTGATGCCAATCGTAAACTAGCCTTATCTTCCCGCCCAATGCATCACAAACACGCTAGAATTAATGATAGTAGTTTCTTATGCTGCCACTTTCAAGAACTCTAACTTAACACGGTCACATCCGCGGTGCATTCAAGGTTTTTGAGAACTGCTCCGTAAATACAGCACGATATATTTTGGTTTTCGTTCCAGCGAAAAAAACAATTATCACATTTGAAACGTTCGAATTAAAAAAAATAATGTTATTACAGCAATAAAAATGTTTAGGAATGCGCACAACGTAAATGACCATTGAACGGGATTTCATTGCATTAGATGTGTTTCAAGTACAGTAAAACCCCTCTTTTACACTTTTGACGGGGATGAAGGAATAAAGTGTAAATCACGGGAAAATGTAAATCGAGGGAAATCGTAATTTGTAGGAAATAGAAGCAAAATCATAGCCTAATGTTAAATAATTTTATTTAAATTAAGAGGTGATGTTTTTTGATGTGATGGGACACCAAATAGACATAAATAAGTGAATAAACAAAAGTTAACACAAAATAAACGTATTCTCATATTTTAACTTAACTTGATTTGAGGTGGTGTCTACCTACATATATTTATATTTGCATCAAGGGCATACATTTTTTCTTCAACAATAGTCTATGTCATCCATGCCTTTGTGTTGGCTGCATAGATTTTAGCCAAGGTCTTTCTTAATATTTTTAAAGCAACGTGGATTTTTGGACTTTTCTAAAACATAAGGTTTTAGTCTCACACTGCCATCTGGATTAGCTCCTGATAAAACAGTAAGGCGACCTTTGCTGAGCTTGGCTTGTGTGGCAGTATTTAAAAAAAAGACCTGTCTCGTCCACATAAAAAATGTCTTTAAGTGCATAGGCATAGCCATCAACATAATTATGCAAAGTTGTGCACTTCCAGTGAGAAACTGATTCAGGATCAATGTAGTGTATACTTTTAGATTCACCAAAAATGATTTTATAGACAATATTTATATCGACTTTTGAAACGGTGTAAACATCCATATGATTCTTTGAAGACATCAATGCGCCTCTCGCAGTGGTTATGTGGCCTTATTTCGGGGGAAGATTGAAACAATGTCTTCAATATTTCTTCAAGTTCATCGTACTTAGAGTATTTAATGTAATTACGCCTTTTACCAATAGGGCCGCAGTCCTTAGCACTTTTCTCTTTTCATTTACGGGTTTTTACAGTTGTGTTCCACGTTGAACCCCATATATAAAGTTCTTCAGTCAGGGACACGCAAGTGCCCGTATTGGAGTCAATTCTATTTGCAAAATGTTGATTTTTTCTTCCAATGATAGAGATTATCTCGCACGCTTGTTTGCCATTTTAAAATAAGTTTCCTCACGATTGCCGTAAGTAATTGTACATTAAATAAAACTAAAGGTGAAGTAACTAAAAACCTAAAAACACAAGATGAATGGCATTAGTGCGGGAGTTACGAGAAATAAGAAAAAGATCACTGCGAAGTATGAGAACAAGAGTTAACATAAGTTTTAACTTTTCGCCACAATGACGGCGATAGTTGGCCAAATAATATCTAATTAAATACATTTATGGTATCCGCTACAATTTAAATGTACTGTTTAAACAGCTAGTACGGCCAGGGAAGAGAATTCTATTCCCTGGTATGGCTCCTTAGTACCAATTCGAGAATCCCGATCGCAAGCATTACAATATCCGGCATATATACTTTTCAGCAATGCTATCGACATAATGTGCTACTATCAAACGATTAATTGTGTTTTTAAAGGAAACCAAATAAATCAGCATTCATATATCATGTTTAGGCAGGTATTTTATCCATATTTAACATTAATCACGCTCGAAGGGTCGCCAGTTGAAGTGCGCCAGCCGCCATCTTTCTTGCCTTCAAATGTCATAAATGGTGGGTTTTGAAAGTGTAAATAGCGGGATGAAAATACATTATAATGATGCAAACATTTTGGGGACCGGGAGAAAATGTTGTAAATCACGGGAAAACGTAAATTCCGGGGACGTAAAAGCGGGGTTTTACTGTATGCTAAAGAAATTTTCGAGCCCGCGATATGAAAGTCAACATTTGACATTTTATAAATCAAGCATGGATAACAATTTTTGCAAAAGCGTGGAGAATAAATTGCGAACTTACCTTGCAAATAAGTATATAAATTACCAGACGTAATAATTGCCACTTAAGGCAAAACCAGGCTTCACTCGCAAAGATTGTAATCATTCATTTAAGTATTCTACCAGCTGATTGGTATGTTCTTGGTGTTGAGGTCCGTAGTTTTAGCGAAAGAAAATGAACGTCCGGTTAACTTAAATGAGGTTTTATTCACGTGACCAGGTCATTTTGGTGAAACACTTCTGTCACAAATTCAAATTACAATCCAGTTCACAAAAAAAAGAAATTAAAATCACTTGGCGTGACTTGCGCTGCCAACCTATAAGTTCCATTCTTTTCATTACCAACCAAAAATATTTTTAACACTTGGACAGTCCCAATTCTGCATCCCAATCTCACAAAATTGAACCGCAGTAACACTCGAGAGCAACCAGTTTTCACTCGAAAAGGTTGAAATTATAAACTCATGAGGATAAACCTGCATTTAACATTCGAGATGACACTGTATTTGAATTTTTAAATACTTACGTTCTCCTAAATGGTATTTTTGTTTTTTTCATTTTTGGCGAATAACCAACCCATGTTTCTCTTGTAGGTGAAGAAGATCAGCGGCCCACGACTAGCCTCCTGGGAGGAGGTGGCGTTGACAATTTGTTGATATTCCCTCTCGGGAGTGTCACACCCCTCTGCAAAGGCGAAGGAGCCAATGGGATGGTGGCCAAATCGTCTGCTGATGGCTCGCCTAATAATTCCCTCTGCGATGCTTCCTTCAATCAAATACTCGTGCATCTCTTGGGCACTAAATAGTGGGTTTCTCAATAGTTTGGAAATTCCACAAGTTGATTCCTTTTTGTACGTGTATATATGTTGCTGATGGTATTAAATGTGATGTTTTGGTTCTTGTATGTAAAAACTTTTTTTTTTGCCATCTATGTCCTGTGGGATATTGCCATGTCATTGATGGGAAATATCAGTGAGGTAGTTGTTAGTCATGTGTGTATTACAGTTAAGTTATTAGTGGTGGGTCGAATCCCCAATTTATCGAATCCGAATTCCGAATGCCTTTTTTTTTACCGAATCTTGAATCCAGAACACGCTTTCACGAAATTATGAGTCCCAGTTGCTTTTCATTACCTATACATAAATAAATATACATATTTAAAACAAATCCAAATTAATTTTTAAATTTTCTTGTCAATTTACAATCCCATTATTAGCTCAAGGTTTTCACTCAAACTCTAATATAATTCTTCAGAATTACAGAAGAAATAAAAATGGACAACTTTGTTTCACCCCATCTTTGTTTATCCTCGGAAAGGACCAGGTTAAATTTTGCTGAGTAGTCATGATGCTGGACTCTTCTTATGTAGGATAACCTTATAATTATATACGGGGCTAAACCATGGTTCGATAGAGCAACAAAAATGGTTACATGGATATTTTGCAACATCTGTGGTGTGATAAAAGTGATGTTTTACAGTGCGTCCAATGTATGGTGTATATTTTGCTGCAGCTCAAAATTTTGATATTAAAAAAAAGAAAACTTTTGGGTCAATTGTTTGAGCAACCCAACCCAACCCTGCTTCCGATCTGTTTTGAGGTGCGCTACCTAGTGCCCAGAGTCTGAAACGAATGGCAAGCAAGAACACTGTTGTGTTTTGCGAAGCGATCAGCACACTAGAAAAAGAGCCCAATATCCACCCTCTGAACTTGAAACTCCTGAGATACGAATTTCTCTAGCAATCGCTAAGCCTAGCGGGTAACCTTCGAGTATCTAGAGGCTCCCTACCCAGTCCGTCCTAATACAGTATGCTCACCAGGAGCGAACTGGAAGTTCAAAAACTATAGTTTGTCTTACTTCATGTTCACTCCTGGCAGTTTTTGGCATGTAAATGTCGTCGCATGCCCATAGAATATATTTGTACAACAAGGATACATTAAGTTACCTTGAGAAAGGTTTAACTTATAAGAGGATACATTAAGTTACTATTCCCTTGAGAATGACTTAAGTTGAGTCGAAACCTAGGTTGGAATAATTAAAAAAATTATTGTGGAACATTACTACGTGAATTTATTTACAAACCAAGGATACATTAAGGGGTGGTCTGCAGCATGCGTGTCCACTTTGAAAATGCATTGGGATAATAATAATAATTCATTTGCCCAAGGATCTGGTACATTAATAATGTACACTATATAATGCACGGCCAATCATAAATATACACAAACATATTAACTCATATTAAGATACAAAGATACAATTAATTTATTAATACACAGAATTGTTCAAATAATGATCGCTGGGGTATTCGTCAATAGAATAATACATCTTGGTCGGGAGATGTCTTATCAATTTGAATGAGTTAATATTGTTTTCAGTTTTGATACATGTTGTCAGTTTATTATACAGCTTTATTCTTATTTCTTTGGGTCCCATTTTAGCTACTTTAGTGCGCACAAAATTATAATGAATATCACTGTTTGACCTTGTATGGTGATTGTGAAAACATTATTCTCATTAAAATTTGACAAATTATTTTTATAAATTCGCTAGGTATTCAGCTGATACTACTCAAGTATACTACAGAGGCCGTAGGTTTCAAGAGCAAATACATAGTGTTTAATTCCTAGAACACGATAATATTTGAAATATATATTATGCGATGAGATACACATGAGGCAACAAAAAGAGAAATATTACTTTAGTACTTGAGGTGTAAATACTACTTAATATTTTTTATAACGTGGAGTTCTCGTGTACTAAATTTAATACATGTTTGCCAACAAAAACAACGAAATACCCGCATAAATTTATGCCCACATTCATATCGCTTCGTCAAAACCAGGATCTTTGACGCTGAAAGAGAAATATACATATACAGTAAAAGCATATTTTCTTTTGATGGAAATATGAAGCATATGATAATGTATCATGTTTGGTGAGGGGAAAAATAAATTCAAAGGTTACAACAGGAAAACGGATTTAATGTTTTCCCGACGAATTAGATGCGTGAAGGTTTCTCTCGGGTTTGGCACCCTTTACCCCGGTGTCAAATCCGAGAAACTTATTGCACGTAAGAGAAAAACTGTTTCAACTGTCCAAAACTCACGTTAATTGCACTTAGAAATCTACTCAACACCCAAGCTAGCACATTAATATTCACCGAGATACGAAAGGAATAGATTAAGGCCAGGTTTTATAATATTTAATAAGGAAAATGCTACAAAAGAGTAGTTGAATGTGGAGTATAGCGTTGTGTGGTGCTGAAACTCGCAAGTCAGACGAAGAAGAGGAGGCTGTGGAATGTGGAAGTGGAGGAGAAATAAAGTGCGATGGACGTGGAAGGGCGAGGAGAGGAAGAAGCCATGGAGGAGATTATTTAAGGGAGGAAGGACTATGTCGGGCGACTGAGGAGGGGAATGAAGGAATGCACGGAAGCGGGCCTCCAGCTACAGAAGTAAACTATGGGTGTTCTAATTCTTATTTCCATCTAAACCTATTGAGAGAAACTGGTACCTAGGTCATCCCTAAACAAATACAAAACATCTCAATCACCCGCAAAATAAACTCTCGCCGTCCTCTGCCGAAAAACATGTCTACTCAAATATTTTTTTATCGATCGTGCTGTTTTTTTCAATTCCTTCTTTACAATGCAAAATCACAATATATTATTAGCAAATCAAGTGCAATAAAAGAATACTGCCCGAAAAACGGATTAACTTGAAGTTTTTTGCATTTTGCTTATCGCAAGATTCCGGGAAAAAATTGATTCTCCTCTCGATATCACCGGAAATCCCGGCATAGATTCAATTGTACTTAGAATAGAATATAACTATAAAAAAATTCACAAAGATAATATTATAAGTGATGAATTTCATTAAATTTTGTGACGAATAAAATACGTATGTCTGTGTAATGCATAGGAATTTTAAAGAAAATTTTTAAAGTTACTTTGAAATGTAGAAATTTTGTACCATTCCATAATCAACAATCATATGTGTATATATGTGCTAAGTTTCGAGACGCTATCCCAAACAAAGCAATTTTGGACTTTAGTCCAGCGATTTTCGATTTGAGCCCACTGTGTGTTTGAAGTGAACACGACGTGAAGCCATGACAACGACCAAGTCGTGGTTAAGCGTGGGTGACTGCTTTTCGTATGAAATAAGATTATATTTACTTATTGTAGGGGCGAAAATAAGAGCAAGTGTAAATACTATGCATTCCATTCATTTTTCAAGAGGGTAAAGGTGAGCTTTCGTCTTGCACTTGTTTTCGCGATTTTCACCTACTTTAAACAGAGATATCGGAACCAAATTCACCTCACTTATAATTCAAACCTAGCAAATTTTTTTAACAATTTCAACACAACAATGCATCGACTACTTTAGGAATGGGAAAAAATGCGTTTTCCGCTATTGCAACTCACGAAAATGCGTTTTTCACTTTTGAAAATGACCAATTCGTGTTTCACTGCATTGGCCCGCAAGCCTCTTGGTGGGGTGGGTTCAGGGCAAATTATGGAAGGGAAATTCGTTTTCAGCTCTTCCAAATCACGAAAATGCCGTAAAAATCAGCATTTTGAAATTTCCTCCACTCCCAGAAATGCCAATTTCCACGTTACCATTCCCGCGAAAAATGCGTTTTTTGCTTTTCCAATTCACGAAAATGCGTTTTTCACTTTTGAAAATGGCCAAATCGGCCCCGCGTTCCGTCCCACCCTAGCACCCCTGTTTCACTCCATAGGCCCCATGGTATTAGTAGTACCATGCATAAGCCCGTAAGCTTGTTGGGGGGGGGGGGGAAAGGCATATTATAGAAGGGAAATTAGTCTTATCCCTCATCCGGTTGTTCGTGAAAACCTCCAAATATGGCGTCGAAAACTCACGAAAAAATCGCGAAATTGGTCATTTTCAAACGTCCATATCTCTAAAGCTACTTGTCACACGGGTGTGATTCTTACATTTTTACAAATCCGCATTCTTCCTCTACTCCTAGGTATCACATTCAATTTCGTCAGTTTCCTACGTTTTTCAAAAAAAAAATTTGAAAGTGCGAGACGAAAGCTCACCTTTACCTTCAAGAGATTTAACGTCATTGTTAGATCGTGCATTGTGACACAGGGAACATGCTTCGTTGATGAGCAAAAAATACTCAGACGTATGAATATGATAACACGCATGAAAAAATTGATTTTGAATTTCGCTGACCACTATTCAACACCTCCATTTCAAAGTCTTCCTCTTCTTAAAACTTTATTAATCTAAAAAGAGTTAAGTAATGGTAGCGGGCGTGACTCCGTTGAAATCCTTCATAGTAGGAGCGTCTGAAGAAATTACAACGTGGCTGTTTCCACATGAGGTTTTATTGTTACCGACCATGGTTTCGTTACAGAGTAACATTAACCTTGATAATGTTACTCTGTAACGAAACCATGGTCGGTAACAATAAAACCTCATGTGGAAACAGTCACGTTGTAATTTCTTCAGACGCTCCTACTAAAAAGAGTTGTTTCAGGCTTGATGTCGTCTAACAACATAATGAAATAGTATATAATTGGCAATTTTATGTTATTTAATTTTTTTATTAATCTATTCATAAACAAATGAAGGAGGAGTACGAACACCTTTGCTGATCTTTAGAAATATTGAACGTGCTCTATTCCTTGTCAGGATAAGACAACCACAAGCTATTCTATTACATGTCTGCAAATGGCATGCAATTTTGTCTTTCACTCAGAGAAATTTACCGCTGACCACTTTCCGCGCCAGCTCTGACGCAATAAATGTTACCGATGATGCTACAGCTGTATAAATAATATGCATCTTTTATTCACTGAAATAGTGGTAATATATTCCACAAATATGTACACACTATGCATATTTTATTCGCAGTCTTACATGGTTGAATAGTAGTATATTATTAGCATAATATGCATATTATTCAAATAATACGCACGTATGCGACGGAATATTATTTACGATTTATACCAGTCGATTCATTCATCTTTTATATCGTATAACTTTAGTTAGTGCTGTTTTTATAGGGCTTAGGCAAATGCCGACGCTGGATTTTTCTTCACCCTTCCTACGTTTCCGAAATATTTCAATTCCTCGCCGTCCTATCCACCATAAAGCAATCAATCGGTCAATAGCACAAGTGTGGCCTCAAGGTATCCCTCTTCAATGACCATCCATGGCCTAGCTCAGAATATAATTCAAACAATAACTGATCAGTACGAGGAAATTCTCTGTCAAAGGGCATTCATGCCGTTCTGTGTGCCTGGAAGGTATCATCATGCTCTTGGGTTGAACAGGTCGTGCAGCGTTTAGTACTACCCATTCAATTTGAAGATTTTAGCAAGAGTACAGAGTCCTCCATATGCACCTGACTACTGCCGACCAGCCAGTCAACAATTAAGCGACGCGTGTGTGAATGACGTGAGGTAGGCAAGCAAGCCTCCTCTCTTTGGCGCTGTTTTGTTAGCTATAAGAAGCAAGTCACCTTCTTCGAGAGTGGATGTCGCGGAGCGTCTTTTCTTGGGTGAAAGAGATAATTGACGTGTATGTGCTGTGTTGAGAATTTGCGTGTTAAGTATTGCTTAGTGATGGAGTGGAATACTGTTTGTATTACCGGTGACGCAGTGCTATGAAATCTAAAAAAACGCGCTCATTAGGAATATTCCTAAGCACGATCTTCGAGAGTAGTGATCCATCCTCTCGCAACATCGTCGTTTCAATCAGTGGTAATACATCTATCATCAGATTGATATTGAGTGTAGTTCCAGTTCAATCGTGAAAGAAGATTGGTAGAAAGGCGTCGGAGATCCTTCTGCCTTCTAACCAAGGAAAATTGAGTAGGTGATTGTAGTGATAGGTAGTAGTAAAAATAATCAAAAAATGTTAATGAAAGCTATGCATAGTATAGGTAAAGTACCCTGTTTACAAATGGTAATGTTTTTTATTTCCTATAAATCCTTCCATTACTCCTATATCTGCTCAACGTTTAAGATTTTCGAAGAAAAATGAGAGCGGGCGCTTTTTAGGAAATTTGGTCGTATTTGAGCCTCTGTATCTAAGTAACGGGTAAGACCTATGAGAAATGTCTTACCATTCCATAATCACTTGTGTGTATATGTGCCAAGTTGCAAGGCGTTAACTCAAAAAAAGCAATTTTGGACTTTTGTCCGGCGATTTTCGATTTGAGCCCACTGTGCAACGGGCCAAAGGAAGTTTACACTTCAAAAACAAAATTAAATTTTGCAGTATACTCAGAATCTATTGAGCTACCTTTACGTAAATGTAAAAGATTATTTCCCGATGATTAATGTTACATCAACCTATGGTACTATAGTGCATGTACAACCTATGTATACATATAAGTGAAGGTTTCTCGGGTTTCACACCGGGTAAGATTATTTAAATGGATCAACGTTTCGATGGTTGACTCAGCCATCGTCATCAGGATTATCCTTTGATGACGATGGCTGAGTCAACCATCGAAACGTTGATCCATTTAAATAATCTAACCCGGTATGAAACCCAAGAAACCTTCACTTATATAATTCGCCGGGAAAACCTTAAATCCATTATGTATACATAGTTTGATGAAACCTCGATTAACCCAGTTAACTACCTTTACCCAGATAATTACCATAAACTCATTATTATTCACGATTTTGGACCAGAAAAGTCATAAGCATGAATATATTTCCACTTTAGCTCCTTAAACACAAGTGACTTCATTCAAGTATTTTACCAGCTGATTGGTAGGTTCTTGGACAGTCCCTATTTTGTTTCCCAACCTAATAGAAATTGTCTCGCTTTCCCTCCTAAGGATGGCCCGTTATTAGATTCCTCTTCAATTCTTCATATCTTCTACCTCCTCTTATTTCGTCCAGAATTCCTATCCTCTTCCTTCCTCTCCCACGCTTCCCCAGTGTTCTCCCCTCTATCACTCTCTTCAACATGCCCTCTCCTCTCAAAACCTCCTCCATCCATCTCTTCTGCCTTCTCCGAACCTCCGCCACAAGCTTCCTCTCCTCTCCGACCATATCCAATATCTCCTCGTTCGTCTTTCTCTCCATCCAGCTAACCTTCTCCATCCTTCTCCAAACCCACATCTCAAACGCCTCAAGTCTACGCACATCCTCTGTTCGCAAAGACCAAGTTTCCGACCCATATAGCGCCACGCTCCATATTAAAGTTTTCACCAGCCTCTTCTTTACGTCTCTTCTCAGACCCTCCCTCATCAATTCCCTTCTCTTCGAAAATGCTTCTCTAGCGAGCGCAATTCTGCATCTGATGTCCTTACCACTAAACCCATTCGCCTCCAAAATACTACCCAGATACGTCAACTCTTCGGCCTGCTCTATCTTCTGCCCTCCCACCCTTATATTCAGCCCCGCCTTCTTACTTCTAGAAAATCTCATTACTTACGTTTTCTTGTGATTGATCTTCATCCCATACTTTTCGCACTGCACCTCTAATGCATTCACCATTGACTGTAACCCCTTGGCCGACTGACTAACTAATGCTTGATCATCTGCAAATCTCACTGATTTTATCAGCTCCCCTCCTACCTTTATTCCTACCTCCTCCTCCCCCCATGCCTCCCTTACAATTTCCTCTGAATACACGTTAAAAAGCAACGGCGATAGTGGGCACCCTTGCCGCACTCCCCGTCCTATCGTGGCCCATCCCGATTCTCCACAGGCTACCCTAACCTGCGCCGTCTGGTTCATATACAAATTCCGAATCAGACGCCTGTCCCTCCAATCGACTCCTAATTTCTTCAACACTCCCATTAATTTCGTCCATTCCACCTGATCAAACGCCTTCTGGAAATCTACGAAGCATGCAAAAACATCCTGCCCATACTCTAGGTTTCTTTCTACTAGCGTCCTCATCACCGCTATAGCGTCTCGCGTTCCCGTCCCTCTCCTAAACCCGAACTGGTCGTCACCCAGGTATTCATTTGCCTTCTTCTCTAGCCTTCTGTTTAGAATCCTCAGAACTACTTTGGCCGCGTGGGATATTAAGCTTATTGGCTTGTAGTCTTCGCAAGTTTTTGCTTTACTCTTTTTCGGTATAGGAATTAGTACAGTCTTCGCGATGTCTTCCGGCCACACTCCATCCTCATAAATCCTACGAATAATCGCAAAAAGTTTTCCTCTTCCGTTCTTCCCCATGCTCTTTAAAAACTCTGCAGGTATGTCATCTATTCCCACCGCCTTATTCCTTTTCATGTCTCGTAGAGCTCTTTAGATTTCGCTAACTAGGATACTTGGTCCGATGCCATCTCTGTCGATATGGCCTCCCCTTTCTATATCTAAGATGTTGGGCCTTATTTCTTTACCATACATCTCTTCAATATACTCCTTCCACCTCTCCTGGATCTCTCTCGGTTCTACGATCACCTTTCCCGTCTTGTCTGTTATCGTTGTAACTCCCCTTCCCTTATTACCACCTGTCAGTTCCTTTACTTTCCGATATAATACATCTGCTCTTCCCTCTTTTTGGTATTTCTCTAACGCGTCGATCTGTTCTCTCCACCACGCCTCTCTTGCTTTCTTTGTTTCTCTTCTAAGCCTGTTATTAAATTCTCGGTATTTTCTCTTACCTAGCTCTGAGTTTACGCTCTTCCATTTCCTTCTCTCCTCCATCTCCCTGATCATCTCCTTCGTGATCCACGGTTTTCTAATTTTAGTTGCACTCACTACGCCTACCGTTACTTTCGCCGCTTCTATAATTCCGTTTCTCAAACTTCCCCATTCATCTTCGACTGATCTAACTCCATGGTCCTCACCCATTCTCTCATCCACCTTCTCCCGATACTTCTTCTTCATTGCCCCAGTTAATGCCTCCGTATTCCACTTTAGTACCCTCCTTCCCATTCTTATCTTTTTCAGTTGTACCCGACATTTCATGACTAATAAGTTGTGGTCTGTGTCTGCATCAGCTCCTGGATAAGTATGCGAGTTTTTAACACTATTCCTGTATCTGTGACGTACCATTATATAATCTATCTGGAACCTATCTGTGTCTCCCGGCTTCTTCCAAGTGTACCTACGTCGAGGATGATGTCTGAACCATGTATTTGTAATCACTAGGTTATTTCTGTGGCAAAACTCCACAGCTTTCTCGCCCCGGTCGTTTCTCCTTCCTAGCCCGTAATCTCCCATCTCCCGCCCATCTCTTCCTTCACCCATCACCGCGTTCCAATCCCCCATTACTACCAGGTGCTTACTACCTGGTATGCTACCAATTATTTCCTCTAGTTGATCGTACACCCCATCTACCTCCTCCTCTTTATGATTAGAGGTAGGCATATAAACCTGGATTATAACTAAATTCGTTGGGTCTGCTTTTAGTTCCACGACTATTATCCTATCACTCACCTGTTCTGCATACACTACTTTTCTACCGAGTTTCCTATTCATTACGAATGCAACCCCGCGCTGACTTTCATTCCCTCCACTATAAATTGCTCTAGAGTCGCCGCTCCAGTAATCCCCGTCATCCTTCCGTCTTACTTCACCCAGACCCATGATGTATACACCCACCCTCTCCATTTCTTGCTTTATATTCTCTAGCTTCCCCGCCCTCAGCATAGTCCTAACATTCCACGTGCCTATTCTGATAGTTTCGTTCCTCTTCTTTATCTTCTTTTCCTCTGCTGCTACTACATCTGAGCAAGGATTTCGTGTGATGACGACCGCAGGGGCCTTGCTCCCACCGCTGCCGGGCACGACACCCGGCCCTCTTGGCCGAGTCCCGTAGTTGCCAGGATTCATTATCAATTGAGAACTATCCATAATTTCAAGGTTTTGGTTTTAATTGAGGTAGTCTTCCGTGGCCTTACTCAATAGTGTTTTTTTACGTGACACCATCACTTCAGAGGCCGCCCCACTGGGGTCAGACGCCTTTTGCAGCCGCCTCACTGAGGTACAGACGCTGCGCGGACTACCATTCGTCTGTCTCCTAACCTTCGACCAATCTGGCATGGGTGACCCTACCAGGAGCAATGCTCCCGCCAGTGCAGCTCTAGGGGTCATCGGAGCACGCAAGCCCTTCAACCACGACAAGGTTGTAGTCCAAGAGAAGAGTAAACACAAGTATCTAACAGAAAATATTGTTTACACAGATACTGGGAAACCCTGATGGAAGGCGACCTCCAGGAAGACCGAAAAAAAGATGGAAGGATGAGGTGACCATTGATATGAGGAGAATGAAAGTCAGCGAGGTGGATGCAAAAGATTGGAAGATATGGAGGCAGACAGTTGGCGAGGCCAAATACCATCTAGGGTATAAATGTCCATGGAAGTAAGAGTAGGAAATGAGAAAATCAATCATTATTTCTTAGGACATCGAATTGAAAATTTCATTCGCACATCATGGCTAGTGTCACCAATTTTTTGTACGGTTACGTTGAACTCCTACAAACAAAGGTGACAAATGTGTGAAACTTACCAAGTTGTCATTGGCCTTACCTTTTACCTCTATGATGCTAAATCCACTATTCATTACTTCTCCTGACTCAATCAGAGAAAGATAATGATAATAATGACTACGACGATGATAAAGATAATGACTAAGACGTCAGCACCCATTCGAATATTATGATTGAATTGATTTTATGTTCAGCCACCACCATCCTTTGCGTAGAATCTTCAAATGGTAAAAAAATTCTCTCTAGAGTTTCTGTACAGATGCCTATTGTCGTATAGTCTGTGCTTAGTATAGTGTTCCATGCTTATCCATCCCTTTCCTCCTCTGTACTTCTACTCCCCGCTGCCGCGAGTCTTTTCTAAGCTAAGAAATTCTCATCAGTTTTCTCTTGCCCCCCTCTCTCCCTTCCCCCGAGTCGGGAAGAAATAATTCAGAGGATTATCTCAGAGTATAATTTTTATTCCCGCTATGGAGGGATTCATTAAGATCAGGTATTTCTTATATACATTCTGTGTTCATCAATTTAGAAAAAGTTTTGTGAAGATATTTCAACTCTCAAGTAAGTCTGTGCAATTAGAGAAAGTATTTTTACCGCAAGTTAATTGTTAACTGAAGGAATTAATTCAGTGGCAAGTTTCTAAAGCAGGAGTTCAACGATTTGGCTTTTTTCCATACCGCAACCGTAATTTTTTTCATCGTTTTTTATAGAACTTGCTCTACTTCCTCATGTACTACATGCTGTACTTCCGCATGCATGATGGGGCTTTGGGTTTATCGGAAACTTACAAGTAATGTAATTTTTTACACTTCGTTATAACAGTTATAATCACTGTTGAAGAACTTTCATTGCAAAATTCACACTAATTAAGGTCAAGGGATAAGTTGAAGTAATAGATTGAACGGGGGAAATATAGTATAAAATTATAATTTAAATCTTGTTAATATTAAAGTATTACTTAAATTAATAACACTACTACTAATAATTACTACTATTATTAATTAAAAGTATTACTCAATTTTTTTAATAAAGCAGTACATTTTTTAAATCCAATTTTGCGTTTTATTGCTACCTCATAAAAAATTGTACCACTGATATTAATCCACAAAGACCAGTTATTTAATTTGTACAGTTCATTGATCTTGAGGATTTTATTGTAATTAATTAATTCTAAATCAAAGGGTGTCTGCTTTTTCCTATAAGTGACATATTTAGTTGATTATCCAATATAATATTGCAGTAGTGATGAAATAAACTGCATAAACCCTTCAATGCCAATGTATTTATTTTGAATATTGACAAATATTTTCATCTCAGCAGAAGTGAAACCCGAATTAATTGATACTGCTTTCCAATGTTTATCCTCATAGAAAGGTGACTTTAATTGATGGTGTTAAAACCTTTGGATCACTTATATGTACAATTTATCATAATCTTACTTCAGCCAATAAGGTTCGAAAACTGCGTTACTCTTCGCTATCCATAAGTTCAGGCAAACTTTCGATAGCTACTGAATCCGCGAACAGTTTTCCAGCTAATGATACACCAGCAATTGTGATTTTAAGGAAAAAGGTGTGAGTAATGAACAAAATAATGGGAGTAAAGTAAGTTTTTTTTTTAATTTTCTAACGGAAATCTGTAAAATGTACTCAAAGGGACCAGCTAAAAACCGCCTTTACCATGAAAATAATCTTTAGTCATTTTTTTTCTTTTTTGCGGAATTGAATCTTCTTTATTAAGGCCCCGCAGTAGTTTCCCATTGTTAAAGTTTACCAGAGCCTTAGTATCTATATTGACTAACACTTATGCCTTTATAAAATCTTTCTCCCGGATTATCTCCTCCCGCCCCACGATTTTGACGAAATACGTCTGAAAGCGAATGCAAGAAATGGATTTTTAACGAGATTTGGCACCATATTGCATTTTAAGTGGCGTTAGGGCAACAAATCAAAGTTTTCCCTCACCTCTCTTAAGCTTTTCTGCTTTCAGCATCCCATTATTTATTATATTTTGAAATTCAGGGCCTAGGGTTACCTTCCTGTTTTCAGGTCAATTAAAAATGCTTTCGTTTAGACGTAGCACTTCACTATAAGCTGTGAAAATATTTCCACTTAGTACTGGAAACCTTTTTCATATTTTATCAGCGTTTTATCAAAATTCTTCATTAGTCATTACTTGATAAGCAAAGGAGGGAGAAGCATTTTCTTCGGAACAACTAAAGGATAGTAGAGTAAATTGTAATTTCCCAGGTTATAAATTCTTCTTTAAGCCACAGTTTTTCAAGGAAGAGATATTTCCTGTCTTGGATGTCCCATAAACATTAGAATAGTTATATTTTGTGTGCAGTCATGGAAGTTATGATAAGTGAAGTTAAATTTTGAGCCCACACCGTAATTATACAAGTTCTGATACGCGGCCCACGTCATCGCGTTGTCATCACGATAAACACGTTGTGTCCTTGGCTTTGTATAAAGCAGGGGTTTTGGCATTCTTCTTCCTAAATGAAGTTTAACTTACTCTTTTATTGCATTTTATATGGAAGAAGAATATAATTTAGCATTCTATTGACTCATGTATTTAATGGTAACATTTTAATGTGTCTTAGTGATAGAAGAAATGCCAGCAAATATCAAAACCCTTTCTAACTTATGAAGATAAATTGACCCATTTTTCAACCGCTTGTGTTTAATTTTTTGATTGTTTTTCACGTAAATTATTGTATTTAAATTGAATTGAACAATTATTCTAAACTTGAAACGCGCAACTACTGGGATAATGTTAAAAACAGTTTGAGAGTCATTCACTGATTTCGCGTTTCCACATATAATAAAATGAAAGGGCGAATTTGGTGGAATGTGACATGATGGAAACTTATTGATTTACAACTCCTTATTAGAATGGTAAGTGCATTGAGAAAGTAATATTTGTATGCATGTTGCTTAAACCGTGTCGGCTAGTTTTATTGGAACAATCTTCGTGTAGTATTGGGACAATCTTCGATTTTCTTCCTGCAAATCGATTGCGTGACACAGTGCTGCGTGTTAGGCCACCGCGGAGTTACCTAGTTGACTGCGCCAGTCTAATTCATCTCTCGCTTTCCTCTAGGCGTGTTTTTAGCATACCGAAACAAAACTGAAATAAATGAATGAGGAGCAAAAAAAGATATTGATTTCAACGAAAACTTGGCGAAGTATGTTCCTAGTGATAATTGTCGATTAAATCCTTGGTTTGGCGAGAGACGTGCGGGCGCGCATTGTCGTGGTGCAGTCTAACGCCTTTCGTCAGTCTTCCTCTCCGGCGATTTTGGATGGCTCTTCTGAGTATTTGGGACCGTAAAAGCGTCCTGCTTGTTGAGTTTATGCCTCGAGGGACCACAATAAATTCGGAAAATTATTGTGAGACCTTGAAAAAACTCAGAAGAGCCATCCAATAACGCCGGAGAGGAAGACTGACGAAAGGCGTTAGACTGCACCACGACAATGCGCGCCCGCACGTCTCTCGCCAAACCAAGGATTTAATCGACAATTTTGGCTGGGATCTCGTTGAACATGCTCCCTATAGCCCTGATCTTGCACCGAATGACTTCTTGTTTCCAAAATTAAAGCAACACTTGGGTGGACAACGTTACGAGACTGATGAAGGAAGCGGTCACCAAATTCCTCCAAGGACTGGCGGAGGGCTTCTTTGAAGCTGAATTCCAAAAGTTGATTAGTCGTCACAAAAAATGCGTTGAAAAATCTGGTGATTATGTTGAAAAATAGCTAAGAAATTAAGCTTTCCAATGATGTATTTTTCAGTTCAAATAAAAAATGCCTTACACCTGAAAAAAATTTGAGAACCTTATTATTTACACAGCCCTCGTATAATCGTTGTTTGACAGTGTTAGTACATTCAGTTATAGTTAAGTGAAATACATTCACCCATTTTATGCACTAGCAGCTATGAACTTCAAACAGAACAAGCAAGAGCGAAGTTTCCATGATAGATAAGTTTGGCAACAGCGCAGGAAGGCGAAACGATATCGTAGTGGTAGTAAATATACAAAATGGATTCCAAAATGATCATCAAATGTAAAAAATATACTCTGGACGCCATAATGATTGGGTTTGAAAGGATGCTAAAATGTTACTTGTCTGTACGGATTCAAGGTGCACGTATTCATTCATTCATTACAGTAATCTACCGGTTATAGGTAGGTTGTGATGAAAGTCAGAGAATATCCAACGAACTCTTACACGTGCCGTGCCCTTTTTACCTCTTGTATTTCTTTCTTCATCTCAGCATTAGTCCTACCTTTCTTTATCCCGTCCATAAAACCGATTCTCTTCCTTCCCCTTCCCCGCTTACCCAACATCCTACCCTCTATCACGGCCTTCAGCAAATCATCGTCCCCCATTACCCCTTCCAGCCACCTACCCTGCCTTCCCCTAATCTCATCTATAAGTTTCCTCTCCTGGTCCACCATGTCGAGCACTTCCTCATTTGTCTTCCTTTCCGTCCAACGCACCTTATCTATCCTCCTCCACACCCACATCTCGAAAGCCTTCAGCCTATTTTCGTCTTCCTTTCTCAAGGCCCACGATTCTGCCCCATACAACGCCACACTCCATATCAAGCTCTTCACTAGCCTCTTTTTTACATCCTTACTTAAGGTCCCCGTCATCAGCTCCCTTCTATTATTGAACGCTTCCTTCGCTAGCTCTATTCTATTCCTAATGTCTTTGATACTATGTCCTGTTTCTTCTAGCGTACTACCCAAGTAATTAAATTGTTATACTTGCTCCAGTTTGTGACTTCCTACTCTTATCACCAGCTTCGCTTTCTTTGTCCTACAGAATCTCAGTACTTTTGTTTTCCTATTATTTATCTTCATTCCGTATTACCCGCAATGCTTTTATACAATGCATATCTACTAAAGTTTGCAATCCTTTCGATGACCGAATGACCAACGCCAAGTCGTCTGCGAATCTAACCCACTTTATCCACTGGCCTCCTACTTTTATTCCCACATCTAGCTCATCCCATGCCTCTCTTACTATTTCCTCAGCATAGATGTTAAAAAGTAAAGGCGACAACGGGCACCCTTGCCGTACCCCGCGAACTATAACTGCCCACCCTGATTCACCCTCAACTACCCTTACCTGAGCCCTCTGCCCCATATATAAGTTTCGGATGAGTCTCCTATCACGCCAATCTATTCCTATTTTACCCAGTATCTGCATTAGTTTCTCCCAGTTTACTCTATCAAACGCCTTTTCGAAATCTACAAAGCAAGCGAAAACATCCTGATTATGCTCTATGTTTCTATCTATAAGTTCCTCTTTACCGCAATCGCGTCTCTGGTTGCCCTCCACTTCCTGAACCCAAATTGGTCATCGCCTAAATAGCAGTTTGCTCTGCTCTCCAACCTTCTATTTAGTACTCTAAGCAACACTTTTGCCACGTGCGAAATTAAGCTGATAGTTCTATACTCCTCGCATTCTGACGCTTTCTTCTCTTCGGGATAGGTATTAATACTGTAACGGTACGTATATTTCCTGTAAAAAAATTGTTTTCGGAAAACAAAATAGTACACAAGGGCGGAAATCACTCGGTTGTTCTACATACGCGAAAAAATAGCTATATATATAAATATTTCTGGTGGTATATATATTTCTGTGAGCGGTTTGAGTGAATGAATGAATGGTTTTATGGGTCATTCCACCTCAATTCAACAAACGTTTGTCCCTTAGGGTCTCAGATTTTGATAAAAATTGGTGTATGGGTACAATATTAACTCAAACTGAATACCCTGAAACAGTTTTGTGAAAAAAAAATTTTTGAGTGAATTATGCATATTTTAATGTTTTCGCATTTTTAGCAAAATTTCGAGCCTTAAATCATATTATCACTTATATCTCCGCTTGTAATTGTCATACAACAATGATTAATAGCTTTTATTAAAGATTAATCTTTATGAAATGCAAATATATCAATAAAAATTATTTTCTTCTATACCCTATTGTTGTAAATTACTACTGTTTAAAAAATTGTTAATAAACGTTTCTCAAATACTCCAACTCAGAATCGGCCGAAACTTATTTTCCGTAATTTAAACATATCCAGCTAACTATTCCAAAAATAAAATTTAGTGGCAAATCATTAATGCTTTTTTTATAAATATTTAAACATTTACAATTTTCTCTCGCGCGGCCCGTCAGCTCCCCATTTGGAATACATGCAGCAGACACGCGATGCAAGCCTAAACATTTCCCTAATTGCTCAAGGTCGTGGCTGTATGAGATAAAAATATATTATAAACTATGAATGTTAACAACAATTGTTATTTGTTCTGTTAAATGGATGTTTGCAGAGAAATTTACGATTGAGCCCCACTTTCTCTGCGCGAAGTTTTTTCTAACTACTCCGACACAATCGATTGAAAACTCTTTCTCGGCGTTAATGACAATGGAAAACGGACACATAAACAGAAGACTAATTTTAGGAAATTGGAAAGAGATATTTTGTAATTTAAGGAAAAATATCCCGAAGATACTGTTTCATTTTCGAAATTTGCAGAGCTCAGACCTAAGAAGTGCGTTCTTGCGGGAGCATCAGGAACTCATACCGTAGATATGCGCGTGTCTGGTGCATCAAAATGTTAAATTAATGATTTTAGGTGCAAGGTTGTCACCACTAAATCTAGGGGATAACACCGAGACGCTGTTGTCATATAAAGACTATTTGTCAGCAATTATGTGTTTCCCTGCGACCGAGGCATGCCATTTGAACGAATGTAAAACCTGCACTGGGCCGAGCAAGTGTGAGCGAAGTCTAGAAAGTCAGAATTCTAGTAATATAAAGCATCAATCCTCTCCTGTTCTTTTAAACGGCGTCAGTTGAACTTTTAAGCATTGTTTGGTGTAGAAAATTCATGCTGGATTCTATGTGTATGAAATCGTCACATTTTCATCACTCCTACTTTTCAGAAGTGTTGAAGCGAGGTTCACGGCTATGAGACGCAGTAGGAACCCTTTTTATAACTTGGGAGACGAAAATAGAGAATTCGCAGCACCATAAAAAACCTATTAAAACTTCATTTCAAGAGGTAATAGTGTAGACCAATTACCCTTGAATATGCCGTGAAATCAGCAAAATTAACTGTTCTCATTCGCATGGTGTTTGTACTCTTATATTTCTGGCCTTAGGACTTTGAGAATGGAGTCTATTGATCCTAATTTCTTTCCAGCATAAAACCTAATACTGGACAATCAAGTAAAGGCTATGGTAATTGAGGCAGTTACTCAGATGGTGAATGGCAGCATTTTAAGGAGGCTTTAACTTTTTAAGTATTTTACATTTGCCATTTTTATGTATGCTATTCTAGCGATAAGAGCAATAAAAGTTGTAACTTTTGAATTAAGTTTTACAGTTATTTTAAGTTCACCAATGCAGTCTCTGCATTCTCAAGGATAGCCATTGCCTCAGCAACAGAACCGATTCTGCTTTTTGATACATTGGAAAATATGGTGGCCGACTGGAAATAATGCTAACTAAGATGTCAACTTTGTTAATTTTAGTTATAGCGGGGTTTCATGTCAACTTTTGCTGATACTAGTGATACCTACTTTTGCTGGTGTTAGTGAAATCTGTGCTTCAATTAAACATTATTTGGCCTATGGATTTGCTTTTACAGCACTTTTAGAAGTCATTTTCAACGTTTTTAAACCAATTTTCAACTCTTTTGAATCTCATTTGCAACTCTTTTGAATCTTATTTTCAACAGTTTCAGATACTGATTTTCGACTGATTTCAACTGATTTTCCCGTGTTTCAAATTGCAATGGAATTTCAAATGAGTGGAGAAAATGAGTTGAAAATCAGCTTTAAAACAGTAGAAAATGAGATATTTTTACCTGAGGATCGATGCTTTAGCCTATAGCCCAACAAAAGCAGCCCACAAGCATGCATGCGTGATCATTGAGAATCATTTCGGTTAAATATTCTTATAATTCTCTCGCAAACAATTCACATTGATATTTTTCTTTCATAATCGTACACCGTCATCGATAGACTCAAATTTATGGGCATACAATAAACATCACTGTCGAGACGTTACGAAATTGTTACGTTAGCTGATCCAATTGTGTACTATATTGCAAGTCCTAATCAGTATACATCCCTACCCACAACACGTTGACAAGGGAGGTACGTGTAGTTTATTTTATTTATGACAAACATATCAATAATACCGTGAAAATTAATTATTTACCATGAGTTCTACACTAATTCTAGCTAAATTTTACGCTAAATGAGAGACGGAGAGTAACTAAGTCAACCATGTTTGCATCGAAAGTGTATTATATTAATCGAATTCCAAGATAAATGTGGATCATATTCATTTCATTCAAGTATTCTACCAGCTGATTGGTAGGTTCTTGGACAGTCCCCATTTTGTATCCCGACCTAATAGAAATTTTCTCGCTTTCCCTCCTAAGGATGGCCCGTTATTAGATCCCTCTTCAATTCTTCATATCTCCTACCTCCTCTTATTTCGTCCAGAATTCGTATCCTCTTCCTTCCTCTCCCACTCTTCCCCAGTGTTCTACCCTCTATCACTCTCTTCAACATGCCCTCTCCTCTCAAAGCCTCCTCCATCCATCTCTTCTGCCTTCTCCGAACCTCTGCCACAAGCTTCCTCTCCTCTCCGACCATATCCAATACCTCCTCGTTCGTCTTTCTCGCCATCCAGCTAACCTTCTCCATCCTTCTCTAAACCCACATCTCAAATGCCTCAAGTCTACGCGCATCCTCCCTTCGCAATGACCACGTTTCCGATCCATATAGCGCCATGCTCCATATTAAAGTTTTCATCAGCCTCTTCTTTCAGGAAGATAATTTATTGAATACTTATCTTCATGCACCAGACCAGACAGTGCATGCAAGGATGATTCACGTCAGTCAGTGCAGGCAGCGGCCCAAAAGACCGCTCCGAAAAATGGCCGACCGCTCCGACGGAGCGACTACGTAGCGGTCGCATTCAGGGGGAATGGAATGGAATTTTGACTGAGCGCTCACGGAGCGCTCTGTCCCCTGAATGCGCCCAATTGTGTACTTGCAAAATACATATATATTAATGGTCCCTCTCCATTGTGATAAAATCTGTAGTGTAGTAGTGCATGCTTTTGAGGCTTCGCCTCGTGACATGCATTAGCGATTTATGCTAATGCATAATTAGTCGTAGTTACACTAACTGTAATATGGTATACAGTAATGCATGTTGGTGACTACTCACCCCCTGCCACACACCCCTGAGGTGGCTTGCAGGGTATTTTGTATATGCAGAATGGCTCTCAAAATAGGGTCATTATGACGTTCAATGACCGTCAGAATGGCGTTCATTGAGCAGTTCAATGAATGAATGTCGACAATCCCGTCTTTCATATGATCGTCTACATTCTCGAAGTGACTCGAGTAGGACTTCGAACCGAAGACTCCCAATTCGGAGGCGCTTCGGAACGCGAGACGCTTGCCGCCAACGGACACGCGGGGCGGCGCGAAAACGCCAACGCCTCTCGCGCCGAGACGCCCCCGGACACTGCTTGTGGCCTCTCATGGGGGAGGGATTCCCCCCTCCCACTCCCCCCCTCCGGAGTCACCATGGACACGACAACAACATGAATCACAGACAGACCGACCTCTCCCACGAAACGCGAAATGTGCAATATAGCAGATTGGACTGTGGCTGAGCCACGCGCGCACATTCATGCGTGCGAGCGTGTCTCTTAAAAGATTTGGCGGTCACGCTTCCCCCCGTCCCACAATTCCATGCGGTTCCGCAAGAGGGCGCCGCCCCCTCCACCTCTCGTCCCGACGGCCACCGCCCACGCGCTCTGGTCCAGACGCGATCTCTGGCGGCCCTTGACCCTTCTAGACCACAGGCGCCACGCACCACGCCCATAGTAATAATAAGAACAACATCTTCCCCACCCACCCTCTTTCTTGGTGCTCGGCCCCCCTTCCCCAAGCGATGAGGGGAGGTTCGGCGGGCCACCGCACCGCGGCGCGAGACGGACATCACTTCCGCAAGGCGTTGCCGAGGCAACGGCGAAGAGGGGTGGGTGGGTGGGTATCTCCGCAGCCTCGCCCTTTTCCCCTCGTGTTCGGCCCGTGATGACAAAAGAGATGATGATGACCAGCAGCAGCACCACGCAAAACGCAGGGATCACGCTGGCGACGTGTCGTTCGAGGGTCTTCGGCGAAAGACGAGTGCGGTGCATTCTGGGTGTCCTGCGAGAATACCTACTATTCCGCATGATAAGTGCGAGGGTCATCATTTAAACCTCGCACTGCATCTCGGAACTGATGAAGAGGTTAGAGAGGTGAAGAGGAGAGACACCGAAGAACTTATGCGAACAAACAGGCCTTCGTCCAACTGAAGACAGCAGCGACATGGTCGTAGCGAGGACACTGGCACTGCTCTGAATATCACGCCCCTCCCTCCCATTCTTTCCCTCCATTCCCTCCCTTAAAGCCCCCCTCTTCCCATTTCCACCAACCACCACTCCCCTCCCTCCCTTTGTCGTGGCTATTGTTGGTCGGGGTAATACGTATGCGGTCCTAGATTCGAGTGCTTACGTCCTGGAAATCTGAAAGCCGGCAATGATAGTAAATGGGGAATTTAAGCCGTGTCCATACTCGCCAGTTAGGTACCTAAATCCGGAAATTTAGGGAGGACACCGTCTTTAAGTGTGTCGAAACTCGTTAGGCAGCATGAGGGAGCGAATTTGGGCAGCCAAATCGGTCGCCAAATTTAGGGAACAACAAGTCCTTCCTAAATCTGCCACCATTTTGAATTTCCCATAATTCCGAGTGGTAAAAGCGTGAAAAGTAGTGGAATGAGTGGAATTGCAGTAAATATGGCGGGGAGGTAACTTGTTTTGAATGGAAAGGTGTGAGTTCTTATGAATATATTTTATGAATGATAAATTTTAGATTGATTTATGTTATAAATTTCATCTACGGAAGCAACGAACAGACAGAGACCTTCATATCAAGGAGTGAGACAGAATATGCAAGTGTCATAAGCGGGGAAGTATTTTGAGTGTTTACAAATCAGATTTTTTATTTTGTCTTGCGCATGTTAAATATTTTTTAAATTAAAATTTCGTGTTTGGGAGTAACGAATCAATCAACCGAAGTTAATTATAGCTAGAAAGGAGAAGGCGGGTCTAAACTAAAAATATAAACTAACAAAAAACTACCATTACGCATCTATATACAGTCTACAATGTTGTAAGTTTTGAACGAAACTAAAAAGTTACACAATACTACATAAACACTCAAAAAACTGTATCTATAATAGTTCTTCCCCACAATAGTTAGTCTTCAAACCCCATTTATTTACAACCAAAACCTAACACTTCAATTATAGTAAGCAAAATATAGTTTTTATGACTGTAGACGAAGCTCCTGTACCATTGGGAAACTGCATGGATGTAATTAATATTATTATTTAAGATTTATCTTATATCATATCCATTGGACATCATTTCGTGGCCTCCATATGGATGTCACTGCATGAACCATATAGGATCTCATCCTATGAACTTCCAAAGGATGTCCAATACTAAATGGACATCATGCGGTGGCTGGGTATTACCGTAAACTGACTTAGCTATTAATAATGCACGCAAAATGAAAGAACAGTACAAGGATAATATAAAATTCGAATTGAAGCAGTTACCTACACGATCATAAATCCAATTAACTGCTCAGTCTACCACGAATCGTTATCTGCCATAGCGGCGAAAGTTAATACAAGCACAATGAAAAAAAACTAAAAATACGTACTTTATACTGCTAAAAGACAGGGATAAATACACAATCACAAATTTAAGAAACTGCTCAGTCCAACACGAATCGCTATCTACCAAAAGGAAACATTGATACAAACCACGAACTTAAAAAGATATGAACAAATTGAACAAAAGCTATAAGTACGTGCTATACTGTACTCTGTAAGCCACGGAATCTAACTATACAAATCTCAATGTTATGAATTAACTACATAATATTGCGAAACTACGAAAATAATGAGGAAATGTATTATAATCGCAATCGAATTTCAAACAGCACTAGTCATGAGGGTCATTTGTTCTAAACATTATCGTATTCCGTATTTCCCTTGTCCTTCCTTTGCTTCCAACTCAGCAGATGGCAACGCTTGCGAAGGGCGTCCAAACTCATGCTCCCTTTCTGTTAGCTGCCCAAAATTTAGGTAGCCAAATCCATGCTCCCTAATGCCTAACGAGTTTGGACACGGCTTAAGTTTCCCAACAAACGGAGCGCCGCGCCGCCATTATCGCTCTATAAGGGGAAAATCGCTTTCATTTCTGATGGTTTATTATTCTTTAGGCCTCGGCCACGACGAGGGAAATTCGAACTCAGTAAGGTCAAGGCCTTAATCGTCCGATTCGGTGATTCCCGGCCGCTTGCCTGCCCCGAGAATGTTTCGCGCTGGTCACGAGAACGGAGGCGCATTATATGACCTTGTAGTACATACATACCTATGCATTTGAAACGTATCATTGAACTCTCTCGTTCTCGCCGTAGTTTCCTCTGCATTCTTTCTCTTTCCTTCCCTTTTCTCCAAGGCTTCGCTCCTCCTCCTCTCGCACAGTCTGCTTAATTCATGGGATTCAAACGGTGTCCACCTATGAACCACAATGTAGTACCTAAAAGAACACCACCGTGAGATAGGGTTTCCTCTTTTAATCGTGAATACAAACGTATATGTATATTCAACTCTCCTTTGAAGCACGGCGGTAGAATTTCAATAACTAAGGAAATAACGTTTGAATGCGCAAATACTAATTTATTAATATAAAAAGCAAAGTTTCTCTGTCTGTCTGTCCGCAAATTCCCATAAGGACGAACAGGTCCTGAGTTCATTGTATTCGCTTAGTCTTTTTTCTTTTGCATAATGAAATTGGAAATTATGGGCGTACAAAGTCGATAAGAACGCTAGACGAAAGGAAAATTATTGATTTTGTGAACACTAAAAACAGCACAAAGGCCTTTTGCAGATATATAAAGATAAATATAATTAAGATTCTTATTATTTCATGCGATATTTCGTTCGCTGCTCGAAAATAAGAAATATATGATAAAATGTTGATAAAATTTCTCAAAATGTTGCGTTTTTGCTAAACCTTCCCTTTGACGACCGATAACATTGTTGAAGCCGAGCCTGTTAAAAGCAAAAAGAAGGACCTAGCATAAATGCTCGCAAACGAAAAGGATAAAAGTGAGACATAATATATTATAGTTCTATTCATATACCGAAGAGAATCTGACTTCTAATTTCTCATCTTAGTATTTTTTCCCCGTAAGTGGAAATTGCTCGTTTTGTCGCGTAATGATGCATTTAAGTACTATTAAGCTATTATACTGAAATTGTTTTTTTTAAACAGTAAAACTAAAAAGTATTCCAGTTTCACGAGGGAGACGTGGGGGCGATCGCCACAAACTTAAAGAGTATATTGTGACATCGTGAATCGAGTCACTAATTGTATTCGCGAAATTGGTAGTTAAGTGTCGTGGTACACAGAGTTATGGTTGGCCATCTCTCTTAATGCTTAGTTTTCAAGGGTTATGCAGTTTAAAGTTTTTTATTCACTATTCGAACCATTATTCTGTATTTTTTTGTCCCTCGCTGTTTCTAACAATACCTTGTATGATAACGGGCAGTGACTGCCACCGATGCTCTGTAGTTGTATCTTGTTTTATCTTTCGAGCGTTAAGTTGTATGACAAGCCGCATGATTTTCCTTTGACTTATTAATTAATGCCATTCCCTTATTCTCGTTTGTCTTTTGAGTCCCAATCCTTTGTTGTTTTAAGTGAAGGATGACGTCGACACCTTGACGATATCGCATCCGCGATACCCCACCACGCAGGAAAGAGATCCACTCCTCGCGTATTCGATCGAACGTTCTCCTCCTTAATTCGATTGAGTCAACACCGCCCCCAGACTTGTCGAACTACCTGGTAGCGTCCGTCTGAAGGGTAAATTGGTGCTTATAAATCCGGGCACGAGAATATGGGAGTCGACAGCCTTTAAAATAGCCATAAAACTTTCTAAGGAGGTTCGTTGCTCAAGGCCCCACCGCCAGCTGATGTTCTTCTGTAATAAAGGGGTTATGGGGATCAGCCATCGTCGAAGAATTCGCCGATACCAAGATGACTTATTCACAAAATTCTACGCAGCTGCCGAATATTTCGGGAGACCGGATACCGCAAAAACGGACTGACCTTATCGGGGTCCACGGATGGAAGCCCCGCTCATCAACGACGCAAGTATAAACGCAATCCCTGACGACACCCTTCACATATCTCCCGATAGATACCGACAAACCGGCTTGCCCGAGTTTTTCGAACACCAACATCAATAGGAAGAGATGATGTACTGAAGTCCTCCATTACCACCAGCCCCGCCCCGCGCTTAATGCGCTTTCATTATTTTTTGTTTTAATTTTTTGAAGCCGTTCGATAATTGGCTTAGTGAGGACTTTGAGACTACGTTGTCTCTCTTTTAACGAATGGCGGCTCGGGGGGTATTTCCGATTATGGAAAAAAATTGATTGCACGACTAGAAATGGGTTAAAAGATCTTGAGCTTTGTTCCTCTGGATGCTCCCAAAGGGTATTTCGCAACCGTAAGAATGAACAAAATTTTAGGTTCGAAGAACAGAAAGCTTGTTTAAGGCAAATGTAAGTACTCTCTTGTTTTCTTCACGTTACCGTATAGCAAGGCAAGGTCGATGATGATGATTACCTATATATCCAATTGCAGACCTCTTCTTATTATTTTGACACATTTTGGTTTTTCTTCTCTATGTGATGTAAATTTCTGTGGTGTGATCATTGAAAGTATGTATTATCGAATGCAAGTACTTGTGAATTACGCACATAACCCATATACTGACGCTAATAATTTTATTTTGTTGTCGTGGCCGTTCTAAAATTATCATTCGACGAATAAAACTATTAGTTTCTTCCTAACTAGCCGTAATTTTCCTATGTTCGAAATTGAAAAAAAAGCGAAAATATTTGTGATAGGTATCTAATTAAAGTGACTCATTTATTGTGATTCGTGGGCCACGGCCTGCCACGATGGAAACACCGGTTCCCGATCAGTCACCGAAGTTAAGCATCGTTGGGCTCGGCTCGAGTTTGGAGGGGTGATCCTCCGATTCGTCCGAGTGCTGTTGCCCCTGTCTGCACGTGGCAGACAGTATGTTCGAAATGACCTTAGCCGTCGAAGCACGTAAAACAAAATTACTACTACTTATTGGGAGTCGTAGTATCCTTAAATTCTAGTCTCCATGGTTACCATGATGACACACCGTACGCAAAACAGCGTGGCTCCATCTCAGGGCCAATCAAACGGTCAAAGATGCGCTTAAAAATAGCGGACGCTCCCAGTGAGACCAAAAGGCATAACGAGTATGTAAAATGAAGTAATCCTCTTCCCGGGACGTTAAACGCTTTAGTTTCTTTGCTGGAGGGTCCTAACGGAATTTTTAAATAGGCCTGCTCAAAGTCAATTTTAGATATGTACATGCCATTGAGTAATTTGTCTAATATAGCGGGCATATATGGAATTGGATACGCATCCTTCTTTAATACGGCATTAGCCTTTCGAAGACTAAACAAAATCTGGTCTTCCCATTAGGCTTACGTACGTACTAACTTCTTAGGGCTCGAACACGCTCTATCGGAGGATTCAATAACATCGGAGGACGGAATTTTATCTACTACTTGATTAATGATTTCTTGCATTTTGGGGTTAACGGGATAAAAACGTTGTTTGATGGGCGTCGCCGCCATGCCTACCCACTTCAGTACGATGCGATACTAAATACTAATAACGCCAGCCAGATCGCCAAATAAAAGCAACTCATGGTCCAGAACTCTTGTAACATATTTTTTTAAACGCGTTTAGCGATACAATCCCTGAGGCACCGCTACGTTCATTATTATACGACATGAACTTGGATGTTTGCTGCGACCGGGAACTAAAGCCCCAGATGTCACGTTTTGTACATAACGCAATGGCAAACATTTTAAGGAAATCAAATTTTAAGGACATCAACATGTTGAGGAGGTGCTTATAAAATATATTTAAGCATGTAGAGGTCATTCAAAAAAGAATTGCTAGAGCAGAAATGTTCAAAAGAAGGTTTGAACGTTCTTTTCCCTTGTTTTTAGAACTATGATTGTAGCCAGTTAGATCTCTGTTCATTTACAAAGATTTAAGATTTTTTAATACTCGAAGCGGCTATTCACTATACTTTTCTTCGGAAGGATATTCAAACAATTTGAGGGGAAAAACCAAATAAGGTACGCCTTTCTAAACCTAAGTTAACAATATATAAAAGATCAGTTTTGTACATGGGTCCTAAAGCATTCAATTTTTTGCCTGGAAATATAAAAAGGGAAACAGTTCTCAGAAAATTTCTTTATTTCGTGAAATCATGGCTGTTCACTTAGCACAATATTGAAAGTTTGTATGAAACATATGTATAAACTAAACATTGTATTATGTATTTCATTGTATATGTATACATATATTTTTTCTTTATATAAGATTGGTAAGATTATTGTTGTAGATTTTACATTTTTTTGTTAAAGTACCAATTGTTTATTTCTATATCTGTTGGCTACCTAAAGCTTCCATTTTTCTGTTTAATCAAGTTGTGTGCATTTTTATTTTTTGTTGGAAATTATAAATATCATATCATATCCAGGAGCTCGCTCCTTTGTAACTCCATTGTGTGCTCTCGGCCGGCAATACTGCATCATATCTGCGTCTTAACAATATAAGAACTCTCGCACATTCACATCTCTATCTCCATTTACCCCCGACGTTATCCATACTCGCGCACACAGGGGCTGTGCCCATAAATGACGTCCACACAATTGGGGGGGGAGAAGGGGGGTCACCATCTTGTGATCATGTGTGACAGGGGGGAGGGGGCTTGCTTCATGTGACACCAACACTTCCACTGTATATTATGCCTTATTTTTACTCAGACTGTGGGGGGGAAGGGGTAGACGTTTTTTCATTTTTGTGACATCGTTAATGGGGGGGGGGGGGTGACACTATTTGTGACCAACTGTGACAGGTGGGGGGGGTGTCTTGTTTGATCCAAAACTGTGTGACATCATTCATGGACAGTCCCAGTGATGTGATGTAACGAATTAATAGTAATAGAAAAACCTGTAACGATTACATTGTTGCTAATCTTTACTTGTAATCCATACTTTTTTCAAGTTGTAATTTTTACTGGTAATCTACTTCAAACACGTTTGAGTAATCGTTACATTCGAGTAATCGTTACATTCGAGTAATCGTAAGTAAAAATTTGAATACCTCGTACGCTGAACGCATCGAGAGGTAGACTGACAATGAGACTCGGTTCTCTATTTCACGGAGGGGTGACTGACACCCCCTTCTACACAGGAGTGGATCAGTTGCATCCGAGAACTTGAGAAGGGCCAGGAGATACGTGAAAATGGCTAAAATGTGGAAGGTACTACAATGATAATGGCTTAAGAGGCGTGGGTTATACAACATAAGTCTCCGGCTTTTACGTGAATCTTTTCTCATATCATCGGCTTGCGTAGTGAAGACAAGGAGCCTCGATGCGTACGAAGAGAAGAGTCTGATCAAGAGAGATAGGGAAACCGTTATAGGCCTTTTCCCTTCACATACCTGCAAAATTCTTTCGAGTTATCTTGAGACATTGAGATTTAGAGACATTTTGGTAGAGCATAAATATTTAGGCAACATGATTATGTACTCGCATTGAAGAATATTAATAATGTTGGATCGCATGTTAGCACTCACTGTTTGATAAAATATGAGACTACATGTAATTCCTCACAGGGAAATCAAGCACCATAAAGGTATATATACCAGTTCATCTAAATTGATTGCGATATAAACAGAATATTTCAGTATTTTCAACGACTGATTAATAGTTTAAGCCTAATAATAATAAGATTTGTATGGGAATTGGAGCATTGCTTAATGTTTAACCACATGAATAAATGGTAGGTATATATTCCAATGCAAACATACGCTATTTATAAATATTTGCTCAAAAATTGACTGGATAAATTAGCATAAGCCATTTTATGAGTGTATTAGCTCTTCATTTGTCATAAATGAAGCCGCTTTACCATCCATAGTTTCCCCCTAAGATAGCAACAACACCAACTTGCCTTGTCTCTTATATCATTATGTAATGAAGAGATTGACAACAGTTGATTAGATAATATTTATGGAAGTACCTTATCCTATTTCCCCCTTGTGAAGCTAGGATTCTTGGCAGTTAAGAAACCCATTATAGTGTCAGGAGCATTTTAGTGGCCCTCGCAGAAAATTCTGATTCGTACGTAAATAATTCCTAGATTTTTTTGACACATTCAAAATTTGACCAGTACTGATTAGCTTTCCTCTGATTAGCATTAAAGATGAATTTAAAACAAAACTGTGCTACACATTCAGAATTTAGTTATTTACAGGAGCAAAATGAAACTTTATTGTAATTGTTATCCTAGTGATTACTTTTTCAAAAAGTATTTTGTTATTGTAATTAGATATTAAAATTTCCCAGTGTATTTGTAATTGAGCCCGATTACATTTCTTCAGTACTTTTCCAATCACTGTACACGCATCTCTGACGCATTTATCCATAAAAACATTGACCTGCCACGGTGACATCACGAGTCCCTGCTTTGCATCTTAATTTAATTTCAATCCAGTCACTCAACACCCGATTCACTCCCACACTAGCCTTATTACTATTAAGTACATATATAATACGTCATCGCCTTCATAACGTTCAATTCATTCACTCCATAGTCCTCCAAATCCTTCCAAAGCTTATTTCTATTTACCATGCCTTCTCTAAATCCACAATTGCACGATATACTTTCTTCCGGTCGTACGTACACTATTTCTCTAGCACTTCATGTCGTGTGAATAGCTGATCACTACATCCCCTCCCAGGCATGAACCCACATGTTGCACCCAAAATTCTGCCAATAAGAACCTTCCTCACTCTTTCTATTAAGATTTTCCACTGAACACTTTCCCGGAATTGTTAATCTACTAACTGCTCTATAATTTTACAGTTATTTATAAGTAACTTACATCCACAATCTCTTCTCTTGGACTAAAACCTTGTCGTGGCGGAAGGGATTGCGTGCTCCGATGAACCCTAGAGCTGCACTGGCGGGAGAAATGCTCCTGGTAGGGTCATCCATGCCAGATAGGTCGAAGGTCAGGATAAGAACGAATGGTAGTCCGCTCAGCGTCTGAACCTCAGTGAGGTGGCTGCAAAAGACGTCTGACCCCAGTGGGGGGGGCCTCTGAAGTGATGGTGTCACGTAAAAAAACACTATTGAGTAAGGCCACGGAATACTATCTCAATTAAAAACCTTGAAATTATGGACAGTTCTCAAATGATAATGAATCCTGGCGACTACGGGACTCGGCCCAGAGGGCCGGGTGTCGTGCCCGGCAGCGGTGGGAGCAAGGCCCCTGCGGTCGTCATCACACGAAATCCTTGCTCAGACGTAGTAGCAGCAGAGGAAAAGAAGAGGAACGAAACTATCAGAATGGAATGTTAGGACTGTGTTGAGGTCGGGCAAGCTAGAGAATACAAAGCAAGAGATGGAGAGGGTGGGAATAGACGTTATGGTTCTGGGTGAAGTAAGATGGAAAGATAACGGGGACTACTGGAGCGATGGCTATAGAGTAATTTACAGTGGAGGGAATGAAAGCCAGCGGGGGGTTGCATTGGTAATGAATAGGAAACTAGGTAGAAAAGTAGTGTATGCAGAACAGGTGAGTGATAAGATAATATTCGTGGAACTAAAGGCAAATCCAACGAATTTTTAATTATAATCCAGGTTTATATGCCTACCTCTAATCATAAAGAGGAGGAGGTAGATGGGGTGTACGAGCAGCTACAGGAAATAATTGGTAGGATACTTGGGAGTAAGCCCTTGGTAGTAATGGGGGATTGGAACGCGGTGGTGGGCGAAGGAAGAGATGAGTGGGAGGTGGGCGATTACGGGCTAGGGAGGAGGAACGACCGGGGCGAGAAAGCAGTGGAGTTTTGCCGGAGAAATAACCTAGTAATTACAAATACATAGTTAAGACATCATCCTCGACGTAGGTACACTTAAGAAGCCGGGAGAGACAGATTGGTTCCAGATAGATTATATAATGGTTCGTCACAGATACAGGAATAGTGTTAAAAACTCGCATTCTGATCCCGGAGCTGACGGAGACACAGACCACAACTAATTAGTCATGAAATGTCGGGTAAAACTGAAAAAGATAAGAATGGGAAGGAGGGTACGAAAGTGGAAGTATCGAGAGAAGGTTGATGAGATAATGGGTGAGGATCATGGAGTTAGATCAGTGGAAGATGAATGGGGAAGTTTGAAAAATGGAATCGTAGAAGCGGCGAAAGCAACGGTAGGCGTAGTGAGTGTAACTAAAATTAGAAAACCGTGGATCACGAAGGAGATGATAATGGGAGATGCAGGAGAGAAGAAAATGGAAGAGTGTAAAGTCAGAGCTAGGCAAGAGAAAATACCGAGAATTAAATAACAGGCTTAGAATTGAAACAAAGAAAGCAAGAGGAGAGAACAGATCGACTCGTTAGAGAAATACCAAAAAGAGGGAAGAGCAGATGCATTATATAGGGAAGTGAAGGAACTGACGGGTGGCAATAAGGGAAGGGGAATTACAACAATAACAGACAAGACGGGAAAGGTGATCGTAGAACCGAGAGAGATCTAGAAGAGGTGGAAGGAGTATGTCGAAGAGCTGTATGGTAAAGAAATAAGACCCAATAGGTTAGATATAGAAAGGGAAGACAACATCGACGGAGATGGCATCGGACCAAGTATCCTAGATAGTGAAATCGAAAGAGCTCTACGAGACATGAAAAGGAATAAGGCGGTGGGAATAGATGACATACCTGCAGAGTTTTTAAAGAGCATGGGGAAGAACGGAAGAGGAAACCTTTTTGCGCTTATTCGTAGGCTATATGAGGATGGAGTGTGGCCGGAAGACTTCGCGAAGACTGTATTGATTTCTATACCGAAGAAGAGATAGGGAAAAACATGCGAAGACTATAGGAAAATAAGCGTAATATCCCATGCGGCCAAAGTAGTTCTGAGAATTATAAACAGAAGGCTAGAGAAGAATTCTAATGAATATCTGGATGACGACCAGTTCGGTGTAAAGAGAAGGACGGGAACGCGAGACGCTATAGCGGCGATGAGGACGCTAGTAGAAAGAAACCTAAGAGCTTGGGCAGGATGTTTTTGCATGCTTCTTAGATTTCGAGAAGGCGTTTGATCGGGTGAACTGGACGAAATTAATGGGAGTGTTGAAGAAATTAGGGGTCGATTGGAGGGACAGGCGTCTGATTCGGAATTTGTATATACACCAGACGGCGCAGGTTAGGATAGCCGATGGAGAATCGGAATAGGCCATGACAGGACGGGGAGTGCGGCAGGGGTTCCCACTATCGCCGTTGATTTTTAACGTGTATTCAGAACAAATGGTAAGGGAAGCATGGGGGGATACGGAAGTAGAAATAAAGGTAGGAGGGGAGTTGATAAAATCAGTGAGATTTGCAGATGATCAAGCATTGGTTAGTCAGTCTGCAAAGGGGTTACAGTCATTGGTGAATGCGTAAGAGGTGCAGTGCGAAAGGTATGGGATGAAGATAAACCAGAAAAAAACGAAAGTGATGAGATTTTCTAGAAGTAAGAAGGCGGGGCTGAATATAAGGGTGGGAGGGCAGAAGATAGAGCAGGTCGAGCAGTTTACGTATCTGGGTAGTATTTTGGAGGAGAATGGGTTTAGTGGTAGGGACATCAGATGCAGAATTGCGCTCGCTAAAGAAGCATTTTCGAAGAGAAGGGAATTGATGATGGGGTGTCTGAGAAGAGACGTAAAGAAGAGGCTGGTGAAAACTTTAATATGGAGTGTGGCGCTGTATGGGTCGGAAACTTGGTAATTGCGAAGGGAGGATGTGCGTAGACTTGAGGCGTTTCAGATATGGGTTTGCAGAAGGATGGAGATGGTGAGCTGAGGAAGACGAACGAGGAGGTATTGGATATGATCGGAGAGGAGAGGAAGCTTGTGGCGGAGGTTCGGAGAAGGCAGAAGAGATGGATGGAGGAGGTTTTGAGAGGAGAGGGCATGTTGAAGAGAGTGATAAGAGGGGAGAACACTGGGGAAGCGTGGAAGAGGAAGGAGGAGGATAGGAATTCTGGACGAAATAAGAGGAGTTAGAAGATATGAAGAATTGAAGAGGGATCTAATAACGGGCCATCCTTAGGAGGGAAAGCGAGACAATGTCTATGAGGTTGGGATACAAAATGGGGACTGTCCAATAACCTATCAATCAGCTGGTAGAATACTTTAATGAAGGCATGTTATTGGATATATTTTTAAGCCCTGGAAATCGATGATTGAGTGAATGTAAGTTAACTGCAATTTAACCTTTTTAAACATATATGTATAAAAATCTCGTAACGTTTATGATGTGAGAATTGGTCTGAAAACAGCTCACAAAGGAAATGAGATCTGAGTATTAAACTATAATAAACAACGCCGTATTTTGTAGCATCAGAGGCATTAATACAATTACTATTCACTGAACGTAAATACTCTTGCACATTTAATTCCTTTATGTGTATCGTTTATTACGTAAGTGTTCTCTAGTTGGGGCTCTATTCCCTTCTTATACAGATTTTCTTTGAACGTGCTATCATGGACATGCAGGAAAACGTAAATGCCAGAGGCGTGAATATCCTTTGAGCATCAAATTTCTGGTTGTCAAAGAAATATGCTGTTGTTGATTTAAGATATAATGTGAGATTTTTCAGCAAAAAACATGATTTTCAGTCAATTACGAAGCGTTAAAGAGAATCAATTGAGAACATTAGAAACGTCATTTATTCAGCCATCCATTAACAAAAAATCCAGCCCTCTATTTTGAGTAAAAGTAATTTTAAAAAGCAAAAAATTAAACCACTGCACCGAACCCAATGCTTAGCATGGACCATGAGGGATCACCTGGGGGGGCCTTAGGGGGCCATGATGGATTTTTAAAATAGCCTATGTTACATCCAGATACATTTTATTACTTCATGCCAAATTTCAGCTCAATCGGTTCAGTAGTTTTTGCATGATTGAGCAACAGACAGACAGATACCATTCAACTTTTATATATTAGTATGATGATGATATGACAAAAGTCTCAGTATTTAAATAAATAATGCTACATAAGTGTCTAAGTTGAATCATTTTTGCACGACGTACCGCAAAAAAGCCTTCTAAACAGCAGGGTTTTTTTGCGACTCTGTAAATATTACTGCTGTCAGTAATAGATTCAATTTTTATAAATTGTTGATAAAACACACTAACTACACGTGGTTATTTTTTTGACGAAATCTAGATGTTATATATATTCATTTAATTTTCAATATATTCTCCCTCTGGAGCGCACAGCCGTAATCTATCCCATGTAAAACATCTTGTATTGTCAGGAAAATTGCTCGAAAAGTAGTTCGGCAAGGGGTTATTATTTTGATATCATTGGAATGATGCGAGTGTTTTCTTCAAAATGAAGTCTAACTCATGAAACTCGAGGTGAAGCGATATTTCTCTCAAACTACCTCAAACAACGAAGTCTAATATGTTCCCCATTCTTATTTTTAATCCAAGAATTGGACCTCCACAGGTGAAGTTGAAAATAAAATCGCCGACTCTAACACAAGGCAATTTGCAAGCAAGAAATTTGACAACACACAGACGATACGAAACCGAAGTGAACCTCACGGCAGTCGGCGAGATACATACTTAGTTCCCCAACCTCGCCAATATATTTCATGACACTATTCTGTGATTGGCTGGAAACGTATTGCTGTTTGCTTGTCCCAGAGAATTTATGGCGCGCCGATTTCGTGCTTTTTTTTACTGTGGGGAAGGCTGTGGCGAGATATTAATACTTTTGTTTTTAGTCTGTGAAGAACACAAGTGATTAACAAGTGGCGGAGCTGTCTGTTGGGCATGGGATGGGGTGACAGCGAATGGCGAGCGTCTTTTTTTATCAGATGGAGAAATGTCGGCGAGAACGATGTTCCTTAGCGGCGTCTATTCGTTGTTTGAGTAGAATGACGAGACCGTAACGGAAATTGGAAGATACAGAAGTTTCTATTGATCGTTGATCGTAAGTTTTCTAAAACTACTGTGATTTAAAAAAATCTTTTTTCGATGGTTTGAATTCTGGTGAGACTCACAAGGCCGTGTATAAACAAATCGCTATCATGAGTTTCAACGCCTACCTCAAATACTGTACATATTAGTCTTTACAAGGACGGTTGCGATTTAGGATTTGCGTCATCCCTGTATACATTAGTGTTCTTGTGTTGTAGCTTCAGAGTTCAGCCAGTCCCAACTTTCGCGTTCACGGCCTTCGCGAGGAGCTCGCTCGTTGAGTGTTTCGGATCGCTTTTTTACTTATATCAGTGTTGCTTGTTTTCTTCCTTTTTTATTGGAGTGATGGGCTTGTAGCTATATTTCACCTTGATCTACAAGTTTCTTAATGTAGGTATGCAGCAAATGTTTATTGAGTTGACAGGAAAATATCAAGTCCCCTACGTTACTAATGACCATTAGTACATTATCATTTTAATTATTACTGATTATGGCAGACCTGATGGACGTCGTCGATATTGATGATGAACTGAACACTTTTTACTCTTTCACTGATTTGATTACATGGCACCTATCACACCACATTGAGCCATTTCATAGTTATGATTAGGCCATAGTTAATTTAAACGCTTCGTACCACCTAATGAAATGTTTGGAAGAATATATGGTTTATTTTCATCATCAATATCATATTCTGTCATAACCAAGTGCACCAGTGGCCGTCTTTATATTTTAAATGTACGTTTCACACTAATTACCTAGGATTAGCAAACTATTAAGAATAGCTGATAACCAAGTTGGGTGGTGTCTGCTTACGCGTAAGAAGAGTTTTAACTGCTTATTGGAAAAAATCCATGAAGCTGTAGAACGTAGAGTGAATGCCATTTATTTATACCGCATGTTGAACAAATTATTTTGTTGACAATCACAAGCAGAGATGCAAACTGTATCACCAAAGTGAAACTTACAAAGATACATAATTCTACTTCCAAACTAATGGAATGATGTTTTTCGTTAATTTCTACTTCTAGGAATGTGAATGGATAAACCTTTATGCATTAATTGCCACTAACGATACCAATAATCACCGTGAGGAGGTATTTAAGGTGGATGATTCATCGTAAACTATACATATTTCACTTAGGGTACGGTCCAGTTGGCGCTCCAAACGCTCTGGAGCGCTCTCGCTCCAAATGCTACGAAAGTGCGGTCCACTTTCGCTACAACTGCTACGGAAGCTCCCAAGTGGACCGGTTTTGGAGCGTCTGTGGCAAAGTGTCATGGCCGCCGTTTGTTATTGTTGTTTTAAAGACGGAATCGTCTGCTATATACATTGGAATGTTTTAGTTTTGCGACAAATTTTGATTTACCAACACCATTAGTTATTATATTAAAGATCAGGTTGTATTCCTGCCAATCACGGACACAATAGCAATTATTTTATGATAACAACGAGATGTCAATGGAGGCAGGCGACACTTTGTGGAATTTAGTTGCACTGAACATGTTAAATGAAAGACTTTGTACTATTCCACAATATGATGTATATTTTTACCCAAATATAATACAAAATATACATCATATTGTGGAATAGTACAAAGTCTTTCATTTAACATGTTCAGTCATAACAACGAGAGAAAATCGGGGAGGCACTGTAGGTATTCATTCTGGCCATCAACATGCACATTTTTGAAATGGAAGTCATACATTATCTTGTATCTACAACAGGTGTCTACATTTGAATTTCATTCAACGAATTCGTTTAAAGTAATCATAAATTACGTCAAAACAATGCACTCTTATCGAACTTAATGAAGTTTGCATGGCAATGTGAACATTTTCTGAAGAATATTTCAATAATGTACCCCATGGTAGGGATCTACCAGAAATATTGACTCATAATAATTGAGAAAATACCCAGATTTATATTCAAATCAAAAGATCCTCGGAATATTATTGGTCTGCAATAATCAGACTTTCACTTAGCCTGTTCATAAATTACGATATTAAGTAACAAAAAAACCTTTGCTCGTACAGTGCTGGCTCTAAAACAGACCGAGCGACTAACTTTATGATTAAACTGATTTATCAACACTTCAAAAATCAAATAAACTATTTCAATTCCGATTTCACATTGATCATTTATTCGTTTCATTATGCACAAGTAAAATTTGATAACACGAGAAACATTTTACTCTAGGTTACGTGTAAAGAAAAATAAATTATTATAATAATTTAAATTACGTTAATAAACTATATTCACATGAGATATATCGTACATATATAAATATTAAAATAAAGAAATAGTAATTTACGTTAATACCTAAATGAATAACTTGAGAAATATTGAACTCCAATGGTCGTGTACAGTTAACGGGCAATGGAGAAGAGTATTGGCCATGGTCTTACATTTAAGGACGTATCTAGATCACGTCAACTTCATATTAATGTGAAACTTAGCACAATAAACAGGATTACCCTATGAATTCAGAAATTTCTAACATTCTTGTAGGCAGATCACAATTTAAAATAGTCAAAACACTATTTACATTGACTGAACCTAACCCTTGTATTACATCCATCAAGAAAGTTCCGAACTGTCCACTTTGAAATTCCGCCATAACCAGCCTAGCGCTCTGGCTCGCTCCAGCAGACCCTAGTGTTCCTAGGAGCGTCTTGGAGCTTGGCGGTAGCGAAAGCGATGACGTCGTCCGTGACGTCTTCACTGCTACGGGAGCGCTCCGGAGCCCCAAGTGGACCGCTTGGGAGCTCGCTACATCTACATCTACATCTACAAAATACCCTGCAAGCCACCTCAGGGGTGTGTGGCAGGGGGTGAGTAATCACCAACATGCATTTCACTATACCCTAAAGTTAGTGTAACTACGACTAATTATGCATTAGCATAAATCGCTAATGCTTGTCACGAGGCGAAGCCTCACAAGCATGCAACACTACACTACAGATGTCATCAAAATGGAGAGTGACCGTCAATATACATGCATTCTACAACTACACAGATGGACAGGGACACAAGACCCAAGTAGAAAACATGCTAGGCGTGCTGTTAGTATGTGCTAGGTAACAGATAAGGATTCAAGTATTAGGAGTACTACTACTACTAAGAGCTACACTACCTAACGACAAACCTAGATAAAAGTCTCATAGCAGCTATTATGGTCCCTTATCGTTCGTGGGAAAAATGACATCTTAAATCTATCCGTTCTGCAGTCTAGTTCCCTAATTTTACTCTCATGATCTGATCTACCGTAGTATGTCAGATTTCGTAAAATATTGTCAAAGTCGTCAGAGAATAGACCGGTTTGGAACTTACATAATAGATTTAGTCTAAATTTTAATCGACGGTCTGAAAGCTTTTCCCATCCCAGTTGCTGCAAAAGGTCAGTAACACTAACGAGATTATCATAACGGCCTTTAACATATCTTGCCGATCTTCGCTGCACGCGTTCTAACTCAGTTTCCAAGGCTATCTCATAAGGATCCCAAATACTGGCGGCATATTCTAAGTGGGGTCTAACGAGGGAGAAGTAGCTGATTTCCCTAACTTTATCGTCGCACTTGCCAAGTACTCTTTTAACAAATCCCAATTTACGATTAGCTTGACCGGTAATTTCTCGAATATGTTTACTCCACGATAGATCATTAGTCAGTTTAACTCCGAGGTACTTAACGGATTCTACGGTCTCTAATTTTATGTTGTTTATGCAATAGCTGTTACAAGGAGCGTTTTTCCGTTTCCAAAAATTCACAACAACGCATTTTTTCAGGTTTAATTCTAGCTGCCACGCATCGCACCACTCTTGTATTGCCTCGAGGTCCTTAGTTAGCGCTTCCTTGTCATTAAAGCTACGAATTTCTCTATACATCACTGCGTCGTCAGCAAATAATCTAAGCTTACTGTCAACTTTGTCACCGATGTCGTTTATGTACAAAAGGAACAGAAGCGGGCCTATGACACTTCCCTGTGGGACACCCGATGTGACTTTTACTTCATTAGAGATAGCGCCATCTAATACAACCCTTTGCACGCGATTACTTAAGAATTCTCTAATCCAGGAAATTACGTCGTCGTCTAAACCTTAGGATTTTAATTTCATGAGTAGCTTACTGTGGGAAACTTTATCAAATGCCTTTTGCTACAAGCGCTCTGGAGCGTTTGGAGCGCCAACTGGACCGTACCCTTACTCATATTCTGGCTACTAGTTGAAATAAACTACTTCTATATGCACGTTATAGGAATTAATAAATTATACCTTTCCACGCTAATTTATTTGCTAGGTCAACTCGAATCTAGACCCTTCTATAAAAGTGTGAGTGGGTGAAACATGAGGAAATAGAATTATTTTTCATTGTTATAGGAATGATATTTTCGTAAATAAATTTCAATAAAAAGCGAATTCTCTTTGAAAATACAGTGGTAATATTATGTATGCCGCTTATCCATTTTATTTTTGAGCTAATATTAAGTAGCTGCAATTATAATAACTACTATAGTCCAAATGCTTTTTTTGAATGAAATTGGCTCTTTGTTCGGCTCCAACGGATGGAAAATGTGCTGCTTAAAATATATTTGTTCCCGTATTTGCATGTTTTGGACTTTGATCCTGTTTTAATTAGCTAAGAATTTGCTTTGATTTTATATTTAGCTGTGATTATCTATTTCACCTTCTCACTTTCATTGTTTAAAACGTAATTCTCTCACTAATGACACATAAGTGAGAGAATTGCGTTTTAATCATTGAAAGTGAGAAGGTGAAAGAATTTATTATTATGTGTTTTCATACACTCATTTGCGGAGATACTTTACAGGTTTACATATTGTCTGTAATATGTTGCTGAGATATGCAAGCTATTTCATGTAACCAGAGGAAGAAAATTCTTGAATTTTTAAGAATGTTTTTTTTCAACCATATACTTAAGAAGGATTTTTTATCAAAACGTCATCGTCTTTTGGCATTCGATAAATTTATTGGTAGATTTTATGGACATTTTCAACACCACATGCCCAACTTTGGGATATGTTTCTTCGCTCCAACTCTTGACCATCTATTCGCCCGCCGCGGCGCCGGTACGATTCTCTGGAGCTCCTCGAACTTTCTTTGTCGTCTTGTCTCTTTCTCTCTTCTGTCACCAGAGCGTCGTCGGTCCTCCTCGCAGCCATCGTCACTTCCGGGCGGAAACATTGCACTGCAATAACCACACATTAATTACTATGTAAACGTTTTTCCGACCTCCGTTCTTATTTCAGGGGGCATCCGTAAGTTATGCAGTTAATATTTTACGCACGCGGGCAGAAACGTGGACCTTGTGGAAAGAATACGGGAATAAGGTTCAGGCATTTGAGATGTAAGTGTGGATGAAGATAGAGAAGGTGCGGTGGACAGAAAGGACGAGGAAGTGCTTGGTGTGGTGTGTTGAGATAAGGAAACTCCTGGATGAGATAAGGAGGAGGAGGTAAAGCAGGGTAATTAGAAGGAGGGTTGCTTCAGGTTGAGATAGAGGAGATGATGTTTGGCAAGCGGGGAAGGGCGCAATGAAGAGAGGTATGCTGAGGTGAAAAAAATAATTGTGAAAGTAGATAAAGGTCTGCGCCTTAAGAAAAAACTAGAGGATTTTAGCTCACATCCAGTAATCCTACATTAACCGCTACATTAATTTCAAAGCAATAACAATATAAATGGCTCTCCCCATTCCCTCTTCTGCTGCATCAATCGTTAACAGCTGATTCAACTCTCCAGCATTCTATCTTTGTGGAAGTTGTACCATAATTTTACGAGTGGCGATTTTTTAATAAAAGAAGAACATATTAGGCCAAGATAAAAGTCGAATTACTGAAATAGACGCTTTATTAAATCGAGTTCTTTCTACTAGTTAGTCATTCGGTTATTTGGGGACGTGACTGACAACTGATGCCTTTTGCGTCATTCAGGACAGGAGCTAAGATTGGAGAATTGGAGGAACGGGGGAGAAAATCCCAGCGTCGGCATAAGCCTAGTCTTAATGAAAGGCGCCAAGGGAGCCATAGCTCAACGCTTCACCTAATGGACGGGGTGCCTTGTTTATGACAGAATGAACCCTAGCAAAAGCTTTATCTTTATCTACATACTTCACTGCGAGCCGCCACATGAACAAAATCGACATGAACATGAACATTCTTTACCCCCACACACACACTACGCATTAGGAGAGGCAAAATTGACAAAACGAGGGATATTTACACTCGAACAGATCGATTCTCGAAGTTTTGATCATATAACTTTTTGAATTCAGTAACTCACATTTAATTCTTACATCAATAACAAATCAATTTTTATATAGCCTACGCGTTCAACAATAGTGCTACACATGATCAATCATCTCATTTTTTATCATGATCATGTTGTCAAAGGCCTATTCAACCGTGGTAGAAAAATTATGCAACATACAAAAGAAATACGTATCTCGTAATTATTTTCCGAACATATTACTACTACCTAGGTTCATGTAGATAAAAGTACAAGAGCGTCTATTTTTATTACTTATTCATTATATTACAATGTAAGTTAGGATTCGCGACAATATATAAAGAGCTGAGCAAATATTTGATATGTTTATTGATAGCCCCCTATCCCTTCACCAACGTTTTCCAGGAGGCCTTAAATGAAAGTAGATTTATCTCGTGGACAAAGTTGTCAGTTGTCAGTCACCTTACTTCACGAAGACGTGAAAAACACGTCCTAGCGAGTGACTTAGAAATTTGCCATCAAATAAAAATAAAGAGGATTTAGGCAATGATGAACAGTTTAAACCGGTGGAGAGCCCGAGAAGAGTTAACTCATAAAAATGATTATGTACCTCATATTGGTCATTCATTCGTTTTCCAGGAGGCCTGAACTGGAGTAACTTCCTTTGTCATCTATGCCTTCGAATCTCACATGGCGCATGTTGGACTTAGGTTTCTTCTTGTTGGCGTTGAAGCGAGCACATGGGTAGCAGAGGAAGTCCAACAATTTGGAACCGAAAGACTTCTTCTCGTCTCCCCTCCATGTCCCGGGATCTTTCACTTGGAAGTTTCGACCAGTGGATCGTTTCAATATACCCTATATTTAAAAAAGTATATCTATTAAAGGATTTTATATTTGGCAATATGCTGAAAAATTTTCCTCCCGTAATTAGTTTATTTGTTTGATGAAAAAATTCTTTCGACAAGAATTAATGGAATGGCTGTTGACCATGAATATGACTGCGATGCCGATGCATTCTTTCCTTTTGTTGGATCCCATTTCTTCAGAAGCGATGGCGTGTGTCAGCGTTTAAGTGACGACAGTTTCTCATCCGTTACAGGAAGCGTCTTCAGGCTAAACTTTGACCTGAAGATGTCTCCTGTAATGGAGGAGAAACCATCGTCACTTTATCACTGACACACGGAGCTACACCTGGAGAACAACATATGATCCAACATATGATCCAACATATGATCCAACATATGATCCAACATATGATCCAACATATGATCCAACATATGATCCAACATATCAAGTCACTGTGGAAGCCTTTCCTCCAACAATTAATTTATTTTCTCTTATAAACAAGCTGTTCAAGGACTGTTTGCGAATAATTTTGAGTGTTCTGAATGCCAGGCTATTAAGAACTACTCCGTTAAATCCACTAGGCTTGCACTTCAATTGTGAAACAATCCTCGCCCAACTGAAATTGTGATGGATGAATGCCATTGACACTATTGAGAGAAGAAAAGAGTTTTAAGGTGCAACTCATTTATTATTTTAATCCACCAGTTAAAGGTAGGTTTTATTGAAAGTCAGAGAAAATCATCCTAATTTATGCACGTTTAGAGCCCTATCTACCTCTAGTATTTCTTTATTCATTTCAGCGTAAGTCATACCTTTCTTCGTCCATAGAACCTATTCTCTTCCCTGCTTGCTCAACGTCCTTCCTCTATCACGGCCTTAAGTAGCCCTTTGCCTCTCATTACTGCTTCCAGCCACCTACTCTGCGCCTCTTCCCAATCTCATCATAAAGTTTCCTTTCCTCACCAACCATAACCAAGTACTTCACCGTTTGCCTTCCTTTCCATACGCCAACAACCTTTGAAATCCTTCTCCAAAACCCACATCTCGAAAGCCTTTTCAGCCTATTCTTGTCCTCCTTTTTATAGAGTCCTCGTTTTTGCCCCGTATAACGCTACACGCTCATTATCAAAGTCTTTGTCAATATCTTCTTTTTATCCTTATACAAGGTTTTATTCAAAATTCTTTTTTAGAACCTCTGACGAAATAATGTGTCCTCTACATTGAGTACATTCAAAGCCTCTCTCACTTAAATACTCTTAGTCACAAGCATACTCATTTTTTTATGAGGTTAAATCAATTTACAGTAAGTTTCATGTCAAGGGACATATGTAAGGTACTGCGAAAGTTTATCCACGGGGGTGGATTCAGCGAGTAATCAGCCGTAGAGCTGAAATAGTTTCTGAAATTCACAGCAAAAAATCATTCTTCTGGTCTGGGGTTCAAACTCAGATCAAACCCGACTTTATGCCGAGTGTTTTAACCAAAGGAGCTACTCAGGCGTCCTCTTCCGCTGTGAATCAATCAATAAATTTATTTTTCCAGCGATAAATATGGATACATTTCATTCAAGTATTCTACCAGCTGATTGGTAGGTTCTTGGACAGTCCCCATTTTGTATCCCAACCTAATAGAAATTGTCTCGCATTCCCTCCTAAGGATGGCCCGTTATTAGATCCCTCTTCAATTCTTCATATCTTCTACCTCCTCTTATTTCGTCCAGAATTCCTATCCTCTTCCTTCCTCTCCCACGCTTCCCCAGTGTTCTCCCCTCTATCACTCTCTTCAACATGCCCTCTCCTCTCAAAACCTCCTCCATCCATCTCTTCTGCCTTCTCCGAACCTCTGCCACAAGCTTCCTCTCCTCTCCGACCATATCCAATACCTCCTCGTTCGTCTTTCTCGCCATCCAGCTAACCTTCTCCATCCTTCTCCAAACCCACATCTCAAACGCCTCAAGCCTACGCACATCCTCCCTTCGCAATGACCAAGTTTCCGACCCATATAGCGCCACGCTCCATATTAAAGTTTTCACCAGCCTCTTCTTTACGTCTGTTCTCAGACCCCCCCTCATAAATTCCCTTCTCTTCGAAAATACTTCTTTAGCTAGCGAAATTCTGCATCTGATGTCCTTACCACTAAACCCATTCGCCTCCAAAATACTACCCAGATACGTAAACTGCTCGACCTGCTCTATCTTCTGCCCTCCCACACTTATATTCAGCCCCGCCTTCTTACTTCTAGAAAATCTCATTACTTTCGTTTTCTTGTGATTGATCTTCATCCCATACTTTTCGCACTGCACCTCTGATGCATTCACCATTGACTGTAACCCCTTGGCCGACTGACTAACCAATGCTTGATCATCTGCAAATCTCACTGATTTTATCAGCTCCCCTCCTACCTTTATTCCTACATCCTCCTCCCCCCAAGCCTCCCTTACCATTTCTTCTGAATACACATTAAAAAGCAACGGCGATAGTGGGCACCCTTGCCTCACTCCCCGTCCTATCGTGGCCCATCCCGATTCTCCATTGGCTACCCTAACCTGCGCAGTCTGATTCATATACAAATTTCGGATCAGACGCCTGTCCCTCCAATCGACCCCTAATTTATTCACCACTCCCATTAATTTCGTCCATTCCACCCGATCAAACGCCTTCTCGAAATCTACGAAGCATGCAAAAACATCCTGTCCATACTCTAGGTTTCTTTCTACTAGAGTCCTCATCACCGCTATAGCGTCTCGCGTTCCCGTCCCTCTCCTAAATCCGAACTGGTCGTCACCCAGGTATTCATTCGCCTTCTTCTCTAGCCTTCTGTTTAGAATCCTCAGAACTACTTTGGCCGCGTGGGATATTAAGCTTATTGTCCTATAGTCTTCGCAAGATTTTGCCTTGCTCTTCTTCGGTATAGGAATTAGTACAGTCTTCGCGAAGTCTTCCGGCCACACTCCATCCTCATAAATCCTACGAAAGTTTTCCTCTTCCGTTCTTCCCCATGCTCTTTAAAAACTCTGCAGGTATGTCATCTATTTCCACCGCCTTATTCCTTTTCATGTCTCGTAGAGCTCTTTCAATTTCGCTATCTAGGATACTTGGTCCGATGCCATCTCTGTCGATATCGTCTTCCCTTTCTATATCTAACCTATTGGGCCTTATTTCTTTACCCTACAGCTCTTCAACATACTCCTTCCACCTCTCCTGGATCTCTCTCGGTTCTACGATTACCTTTCCCGTATTGTCTGTTATCTTTGTAATTCCCCTTCCCTTATTGCCACCCGTCAGTTCCTTTACTTTCCTATATAATGCATCTGCTCTTCCCTCTTTTTGGTATTTCTCTAACGCGTCGATCTGTTCTCTCCACCACGCCTCTCTTGCTTTCTTTGTTTCTCTTCTAAGCCCGTTATTAAATTCTCGGTATTTTCTCTTACCTAGCTCTGAGTTTACACTCTTCCATTTCCTTCTCTCCTCCATCTCCCTGATCATCTCCTTCGTGATCCACGGTTTTCTAATTTTAGTTGCACTCACTACGCCTACCGTTGCTTTCGCTGCTTCTATAATTCCATTTTTCAAACTTCCCCATTCATCTTCCACTGATATAACTCCATGATCCTCACCCATTATCTCATCCACCTTCTCCCGATACTTCTTCTTCATTGCCCCAGTTAATGCCTCCGTATTCCACTTACGTACCCTCCTTCCCATTCTTATCTTTTTCAGTTTTACCCGACATTTCATGACTAATAAGTTGTGGTCTGTGTCTGCATCAGCTCCTGGATAAGTATGCGAGTTTTTAGCACTATTCCTGTATCTGTGACGTACCATTATATAATCTATCTGGAACCTGTCTGTGTCTCCCGGCTTCTTCCAAGTGTACCTACGTCGAGGATGATGTCTGAACCATGTATTTGTAATTACTAGGTTATTTCTACAGCAAAACTCCACTGCTTTCTCGCCGCGGTCGTTTCTCCTTCCTAGCCCGTAATCACCCACCTCCCGCCCATCTCTTCCTTCACCCACCACCGCGTTCCAATCCCCCATTACTACCAAGTCCTTACTCCCAGATATCCTACCAATTATTTCCTGTAGCTGATCGCATATCCCATGTACCTCCTCCTCTTTATGATTAGAGGTAGGCATATTAACCTGGATTATAACTAAATTCGTTGGATCTGCCTTTAGTTCCACGACTATTATCCTATCACTCACCTGTTCTGCATACACTACTTTTCTACCAAGTTTCCTGTTCATTACGAAAGCAACCCCGCGCTGAATTTCATTCCCTCCACTATAAATTACTCTATAGTCGCCGCTCCAGTAATCCCCGTCATCCTTCCATCTTACTTCACCCAGACCCATGATGTCTACACCCACCCTCTCCATTTCTTGCTTTATATTCTCTAGCTTCCCCGCCCTCAGCATAGTCCTAACATTCCACGTGCCTATTCTAATAGTTTCGTTCCTCTTCTTTATCTTCTTTTCCTCTGCTGCTGCTGCTGCTTCGTCTGAGCAAGGATTTCGTGTGATGACGACCGCAGGGGCCTTGCTCCCACCGCTGCTGGGCACGACACCCGGCCCTCTTGGCCGAGTCCCGTAGTTGCCAGGATTCATTATCAATTGAGAACTGTCCATAATTTCAAGGTTTTTGTTTTAATTGAGGTAGTATTCCTTGGCCTTACTCAATAGTGTTTTTTACGTGACACCATCACTTCAGAGGCCGCCCCACTGGGGTCAGACGCCTTTTGCAGCCGCCTCACTGAGGTACAGACGCTGCGCGGACTACCATTCGTCTGTCTCCTAACCTTCGACCAATCTGGCATGGGTGACCCTACCAGGAGCAATGCTCCCGCCAGTGCAGCTCTAGGGGTCATCGGAGCACGCAAGCCCTTCAACCACGACAAGGTTGTAGTCCAAGAGAAGGGAAATATGGATACAACCTATGGCTAAACGTAGACTTGGAAATTTACTAACCACAGTTTCCAGTAGTGTGGCCAGTTTTCAATAGAAAATTTTAGTCATACTGCAAATGAAAAGTAAAAAAATAAAAATGAATTCAGTCTTCTTTACATAATTTATGCTACTTCCTGCGGCGTTTTTAAACATATCATTAAAAATGTTACTATATTTCATGACAAAAGTTTACAAAAATAACTTTATTAACAATATTGTTACCAAAATATTACATTGATTACATTCTTTCATCTGAGCCATTTTTCTAAATATTTTACGCAAAGAATTTACATCTCTATTTCAGCTAACCTATTTCTAATTGCATTATAAAACGAGTTAATTGAGCAAAGTTCTTTTAATTTCAATTGGTAATTTGTTAAAGAGCATTGCTCCTAAAAAACAATAAAATCAATAATATTGACTAATTAACTGTAGGATTCTTGAAATGTAAATAAACTTGAAACATAAGATACATTTTCACTTCAACTATTCCCGTTTTTAATATAGAACAACCTTGATAAAGAATGTCATAGAGGCTTGAAAGGAGCCGTGAATTTTTACGTGGTACAATACATACAATGCAATGAAGTACTCGCAATGCATGCACATTGCATAACAGTTTACTTAGCTTTTAAAAGCTGCGAGGATCGTGTAGAAGTCGCCGAGCCATACCTTTGGTTGGTGTCCATCGGAGGTCACCGCTGACGTTTTCAGGGCCGGGACGACGTTCCAGTCCGGAGTGCGAGTCTCATGAACCCGAACGCAGTCTTGGAACTTCTCCACGACCAGCGAAGTCACCAATCCCTCCTTTGCGAACATTTCCATGCAGCTCTCTTCTATTATGGAGTTAGTAAGGTCTTCTAGAAAGGTCGACGGAATCGATTCCTTCGTCATAATCTCAGAGTTGTCTCTTAAATAAATCTAAAAATGTGAAAATGTTATGAGTACGTTGATTTTCTCTCCAACAAAATCTAGTTTCCAATTTATCGTTCTAGCAGTAACGCACCAAAATAGGGTTTTCCTAGAAATTACCTTGATAAGTTTCTCTTGATAGGTTTCTCTTGATAAGTTTCTCTTGATATCTCTGCTTCTTTCTTTTCTCGTGCGCTAGCTATATTCCGCGATTGTTGGAAATATGCTGAAATGAGGTTGTTGCCAAGCAACCCGTGGGAGTCCGGTTGGTAAGGAGCATTGTTGAGAAGCACTGTTGTCCTCATCTTTTAATCTCGCCATTCCACTGGGGCCTCCATGAGATCGTTTGCCAGAACATTTACATCCCAAAGCGCACCCAAATTACCCGAAGTAATTAGCATGGAAGTAATTCGTATTCAGCGACAGAATTCTCATCGCCTGATATACGCTGATATACGCTGATAGGTTATTCTACCGTTCCTTGACAGAGAGCATTAATCCAGTTTCATTAATTGCTTGGACGTTAAATTCGTAGGAAAAGTATCTCTTTTTGAGTAGCACGTATTGAGAGCGCAATAAAATATATGTTGAAGGGGAGTAAAGGTTGTAAGCGACGCGGTTATCATTGCTAGAATCTAATGCATTATAAACGCTTATGGGTGTTAAAGACCTAAAACATGTGTGTAACATGAACACTTAAGCTGCTGCAGCGCATGTCGTCCACCCTGTACGGGAAATATCTATTCGTTCGGAGCCTGTCCCTCCTTCCCACGGGCCGGGCAGTTATATGACCCAAGTAATCCCCTCCCGACCCTTTTCTCGGGATCTCAGGGGGTGGGCACCGGAAATTGTAAAGGGATCAGTGGGACTTTGAACACATTTTGAAAATGTGTTTATAGGCGTAATTGTTAAAAACAAATATGGCATTATTTTTTTCTAGCAATTTTCCGTTTAGTTTGGTACCGAACACCAAATAAATCCGTTGATAATTGAGCCGGGTGCGAGCATGAGACAACTAACTTTTGAGACGACAATAGACCATTGAGCGAGCAATCGGAAGAAAGGGTCGTACCTCATTGCGGTGATGTATGCGATCCCTTAAGAGCATGGGAAGGGAGTGGTTTGGGTAAAAAGGGTGGATTCCCAGATGTCCACCGCTGGAAAGAAAGAATTCGGGTCATAAAAATATGAAAGGGCTAAGGGGGGTAGACAGAGAGAGGGTCAAACGTACAAGAACGTTCTACCCCCATTTGCCGGTACACTCGTACATGTACGTTTCCCGCAGTCTAAAGGGTTTAAGATGCGAGACTTTCGTGAAACACGATAGGGCAAATTATGATTAAAGTGCGCGGTGTCACCTCATACCAAATTTATTGAGGTTTGTTTAAATCTGCTATTTTATCTTCTAGCTTCTTCCTAAGAAGAACATTGACTCGATACAGCACTATTTATAGATATAAGGTAGCATTCTTACAGTCATTTGACTGCAAAAGTTTCAAAAGTTTAATTTCGGCATTTGACTTTCCCCTTACGCTTTAGTCTGCAATTCGATGGATATTTCGAATTGGAACGTATGCCTGAGGCCTTTACGGTTTTGCTAGACTGATCAATACGAGAATTACAGTGATATTTTAGTGTGGCTATTTTTCACCTTATCCTCTCCAAAAATAGTTACTGCCATCCTAATCCGGCATCCTAAATAGTAGGTATATGCATTTTCCGCGTCTCCTAACTTCGTGCGGATTATTTTATTTCTATCAAATTTTCCTCTTCCCGTTGCAATTTGAAATTCAACCATCTCCTGCTCATTGAATAATTCTTCAAAATACTCCCTCCGAAATTCCCTGACCTTTGCATTCATCCGAATTAGATCTCGCCACTTTTGTTATTCACTGCATCCATTCCCTATCACCCTCTCTCCTTGCTTTTCCCTTTCCAACCATTTCCAAAATGACTTTTTATTTCCTTCAAAATCACTCTGAATTTTGCACACACTTCATCCGTGCGAATTGTTACCTTGACCTCTTATCACATCGATTTTGCATTCATTCATTCATTCTTTTGCTCTCCGTCGGATTCGTGGCTTCAATCTTATCTCTTAATCTCCATTCTTTCGTTTCTCTCGCTGCAATTTTCACTCCTTCGTTTCACCACCTTGCATCGCCTTTCATTTTCCGCACTAATCCTTTTCCACTCACACTTTATGCACGTTCTAACGTTATTCGTTTCAAACTCTCCCATGCGACATTCACGCTCCCTTGAGACCGATATATTCGTCCCATTTTTCCTCTACTTCAAGAAGATATCCTCAAGCCGTACCGTGCTCTTACCTCGTTGATTTAACACCCTCTCCACTTCTACTCTCATTTGTTTAAATGTACTTCTCTTCCCCGGAACCCACTTCCTATCCAGATCCACTATAGAGACCACCAAATAGTGGTCTCCTCCACATTCGGAACCCCTCGTCACCCTTGTATCTATTACTATTTCTCTCAATCTCTCATCTTACGCTATGAAATAATTCATGCTGTTACATTTTCCACTTTTCCATGCATGTGCATGTGGATTTTCTAATGTTTTAACCTTGAATTCGAGACAAACAATCCTTTTTCCAATGCACACACTCATGAAGCATTCACCATCATCGTTCTCTCGAGGATCACCATAAGGCCCAACCATCCTCTCACATTCCAAGCACCAATTGTCTAGTTTGCAATTTCTCGCAATGTCCGTTTGCTTCTTTATTAAACTTTAATTCAACCTCATTGCAGCTTTTCCATCCGCCCATCGTGGCTTCCGAGGCCACCCGAGGATATCCTTTGACTGTTATTGCAGTGTGTTGGAATAATAGAGTATGCAAGATAAACCAACCTTTTCAGCACCCGTCGTAACACTTGCAGTTTATCCTGCTAACGGCGATCAACCGGTCAGTTTTGGCACATTTTCGCCAGTAGATCACAAGAAAAACCAAACCCTAGTCCCTAATACCCTAGGCGCCCTAGGCCCACTTTCGCTATTCTACTCGAGCTAGGATCCCTTATGAAAGGACTGCCCCTTGAGAGCCAGGATACCGTTCCGCGTATCACTATTCAAGGGAGTAATGTGCGGCGTGTCGAGAACACCGGGTACATCCCAAGATATGAGGCGCACGCGGTAATCGGAAACGGAAGAGGAAATGTAGGAAGTAGTAGTAGAGGGCGTATTCTGTAGATATGCATCGAAGGAGAAGAGGAGTTACATTTGCTTTCTAAAAACCAATCCGAATATTGCAAAAGGTATCCAAATTGGTTTCGGGCATTCGGTTTCCTTTGAAACTAACTGCTTGCTTTTCACTTGGGGGCATTTCAAGTATTAATATGAGACGTTTTTGGGGGTGGGGGTGGGTTGGGATCATCTTACATTGTCTTGTTGTATCGTTTCCGAATGAAACTTAGCATTGACATGGAAAATCCACTCGTAAATGGCGTGGTATCACCGCTCAATCTCATCGCTAAACCAATGCTCTTATTCTGTCACCTGACTGGCAAGCTACATTACACCTCCATGCTCAATGAATGTGGTACTCCAACACTGCATATAATTATACGATATCCAGTGCTCAAAGCTGTACGATGGCTTCTATGGGAAGATGAAACTGCAGAAAACGAGCATTTAAAGACGAGTAGATACACAAATATCTAACGTCTTACGCAAGACTGAGGGGGGGGGGGGGAAATCTTACATTGTCTTACAAAGGGGGAGAGGGGGGGGGGGTAAAAAATAGCATAAATCGTCTTACGTAATACTTAAACGACCCATTGCTAGCTGTTATAATTCCTGGAAATTCACATAAGTACATAGGTCACAGCTGGAACGCCAATGCTGTGGGAATGCATATGTGGTGGGAATGCATATGTGGTGGGATTGCATATGTGGTGGGATTGCATATGTGGTGGGATTACATATGCGGTGGGATTGCATATGTGGTGGGAATGCATATGTGGTGGGATTGCCACGCGCCGCACCGTTGACTGTACATACATACTTCAGAATGCGGAAACGGGGCCATTATCTGTTTTGATGTTCAATTGAGCGCAAGGTCTGCAACGAATTGAAAGACTCCGCTGCCAGTCACACCCTAGGGGGTGGTGGCTCTGCCTGGGTATCGTGTATCGGATGTAGTACATATTTTGCTGCGACGCGAGGTGCCTTCAGCATGCTCTCAGTGCCCTGCGGTGGGATCACGAATCCTTCGGCGTCATCTCTATCCAAAACGCAAACCGCTCTAGAAGGGCAATGCTCACAATTACGGTCCTAAGGCCGTTTTCCAATCCTAGTATAGCCCTTAGTATGTACTATGGGCTGGTATACCCTTGGATTGTTGGAACGGACGCCTAGTGCTCGTACGTGGATGCGTCCACAGACGAATAAAAAACAAAAACATATCGGAAAGCGTCGTATAGCGGTGAAGATCTATGTCAGAAGTGACATAAATTTCTCAATGGGTAATGTTTGCGACGAAAGAATTTTACTGACTTTCTAGTTATATTAATATATATATTAAACGTCAATCAAACAAATGTAAGCAGGGCTGAATCGCCATTAAAATGATGACAATAAATATATAAAAATAAAGAAATGCACACAACTAATCAAACACTTGGTACAAGGTTCTCTTTAACCCGTCAATACGTGACTCACAAATAAGTTTTCAATGCGATATAAGTTTCTAATAAGTGCATGATATTTACTAACATCACTTGAAGAATAAATCCACATAAGTCTTTTGTAGTATATTTTATGATTTATCAATATACTCACATGATCACTCATAGATACATCGCACGCATCGAAGCCATGTTTATTTGGTACGGCTCCGCGAAATAGTTCGCCTTCTTACTTGTTAGTTATGCCTTTCCTAGTGCCAACCGTACTAACTCTCTCGCGGTCGTGAAGTTAGTTCAAAGGCTTCAAAAGTGACGTCACTTCCGCTAACTTAGAAACATTTAGCACGGCTAGTACGCCTGGGTGTGGATTGGAACAGGGCCTATCTATAAGAACGCACTCCCATCAATATTGAAACTAGGTACCAGGTAGATTTAAAGCACCTGCCAAAATTGTAAGAATGGCGATCACGTTAATGCACTCTCGTGAGTGCAAATGAAAAATAACGATAGCGCGAGCGCACGCGTTATGGAGAACCGTGACCTGCTGGTCACCACGCGCGCGCAGACAAGAGAGCGGCGCGTGGCGTGTCGTCACGGGAGACGGCCTTCCGCCCTTTGGACGGCGACAGACGGTAGCACACGCACGGGCCTTTTAGCATATAATATGTGTGCGGGCACTTGGCGTCCTCCTCCACTCACTCACCCTCCTCCCAAGCCCCAAGCAGATGTCCCCACCTATATTTCGACAAGTGCGTCCGTGGGTGGGAGGGGGGGGGGTCTGTTTCCCTCGCAACAGGTGACTCTGTGTCGTCCTCATGAGTCTCCGTCTCGCTCGGACGCCCCCCCCCTGCCAACCCCCCCCCCCCCCTGTCCCGATCACGAGCGGCCGACGGGCGTCTTTTGCCGCGGTGTGTGCCGGGAATGGAACGGAGGGGGGAGGGGAGGGTGTGATAACCTCCCCCTCGAAGCGCCCCAATAATTCGCCTCGCGTGCGTCGGGCGGGGCGGGAAGGGCGGGAAGGGCGAGGCGGAGGCTGGAATTGCGATCCAAACGCATGATATCGACGGCACAGAAACGCTTCCGTCGCAGGAGCGTATATGTATTCGTAGCATATTTATTATGAATTTTAAAGTAAAAAAAATATTATGTATTTAGTTAATTTTTTATACAATTACGTTTTTTTAATGAAAATTTATAACTATCATCGTGGTAAATAAGGATTTCTCACAATAATAAAAAATATTTGCAAAAATAATTGTTTATAACATTTTATGAACAATTATTACAAAAAGGACCATGCTGTTACTATTATTCTCGTGTGATACCCCATATTACTAAAAGAGAACGCTGAAATTAGTCCATTATTATTAGCGGGGATATCGCAAAAATTTCAAACGATTTCGATTTGAAGTCTTGATTTTCACTTTTGAACGTTGCTGGTAGAGAACTCCCCCCTCCACTTTCCAGACAAAAAAGTTTCCGAGGATGCTTTCAAATCGTTATTTATCATAATAAAACAAACTTTTTCGATATCTATAATGGTTATTGTTAAGTTAAAGAGTTGATTGATTTATCTGCGCAGTCTTAAATCTTAATCTACATCTACATACTACCCCGCAAGCCGCCTTAATAGGCGTGTGGCGGGGGGTGTTAGGACACTAGCCGTTTACATATAAAAAGGAAACGCTCTAATGAAACTACGCCTAGCATTTATTAAAGTCCCTTATTGTTCGGGGGAAAAACGAATTCCCATACCTATCCGTTCGGCAAAATATCTCTATTAATTTATCGTTTCTGTCGGACCTGGAAATATAGTGGGGTTCCAATATGATGTTCTCCGTGTCGCTCTTAAAGATATCTATTAATGTTAATTTAAAAAACAGGTGAATTAAAAAAAAGGATATCTCGGTTGAAGGTCCCAAGGCTACTTATTATTTTAAAATTTGTGAAAAAATACCAGGAACATGACTATCAAAACGGCCTAAAAATATATATTTATTTTCCACGACGTTATTAACGAAAAACCTAATTAACAAATTAAAAATTTTTCAGACTCCATTTTGGGAGAGAGTAGATCTTTGAAATTGAAATTTCCAATTACATATTCTGAAAATACAAGTCAAGACAAATAAAATGAAACCTTATAAAGACCTGTACTTTGACAGTAACAACAGCATTTTTTAACTCGGAAAAAACAACTTTCTAATAAACAAATTCCATAACTCGTAAACAAATCAATATTTTTTAACCTAATTTTGAGGGTTTTTTAAGGAAAGCAAAAGGTTACTTTTCATGCAAGTTTTGAGATTATTAATGATTTTTCTCAATTTATTGCAAATTCAAATTTCGACACTTTTTTCTATTATTTAAATAAATCATTAATCAATTTAAAATTAGAAGCTCAAAAATGAAGCCTATTTTTGAAAACTCTAAACAAAAAAAGTGAAAACTTGTTTTGGGACGTGTATTTTAATGCAGGTAAAAAAACCAATTATTGCAATTTATTAGATTTTAATCAATATTTAAACAATGACGCCATCATTTTAAACCGATACCTTTTGGATAATATCATTTCACCTAAGCTTTGAATTTAAAAAGGTCCGAACCTGAAACTAAAAATATTACGATTTACATGCATCAAGAATTTATTTGACTGGGCTGTCATTTTTTTACCTTTGTTTTAATGAGATGCACATAAAATACGTAATTATTATTGCGCAATTATGTAGTTTAATTGTTCTCTTTTTCGATTCGTTCTTTCGTTCGGTTATTCGCTATTCTCCTCCTCATGTCTTTGCCACTTATGCTCATTTTCTTTCCTCTAATGTACAACCCAAGTAATTAATGAATAAATACCCTATACCTGCCTCAGTTTGTGCCCTCCTACTCTTATGACGAGCCTCACTTTCTTTGTTCTAGAGAATCTCATTACTTTTGTTTTTTTTATGATCAATCTTCATTCCGTATTTCTCGCACTGCTTTTCCAAAGCATCTACTAAAGTTTGCAATCCTTTCGATGACCGACTGTCTAACGCCTGGTCGTCCGCGAATCTAACCGGCTGGCTTCCTACTTAATCTTTTATCCGCCCAGATTCCTACTTTGATTCTCACACTCAGGTCTTTCCATTCCTCTCTTACACTATTTCTCCATCACAGAAATGTTAAAAAGCAAAGTCTTGAGACAGATGCGGGTTGGGTACGCGTAGAGATGCGGTGGAAGTCTTCAATTGGATCTTCAGGAACTGGTTTGCGTCGTCTCCACCCGCAGCATATGAAGAAAAAGCCGCCGTGCTACAGTCAGATGTTTCTCAGTTTTCTCCCGCGCCGACTATTATACAAGCGAGGAATGACCTGGTGAGGGAGATGTTTGCGGCCAATGCGGTAGCTCCTTCCAGAGGTCGCTGCCATAAGCATCGCGCGCCGCCGCAATAAGTAGGTGGTCGTTGTCAAGGAGTAGTTTCTGCATTTTGGAGTCGTAGGCATTGTTGGCGCGAAGTCCTTGGGCTGTGTTCAACCGCCGCTCCATCCGCCACCACCGTGGAGATACACAATGCCCAATGAAAGAGGAGAAATCGCGGCAAGAAACGGGTCGTTGGGTAAATGCTTAAGGTGGCTGGTCTAAAAAACCAAAGTGAACAGATTTTCTTAAAAATTTCCAAATATGTTCCTTTTTGGATATTCTATGGAATATCGAAGAAAAAACGGGGGATCATCGACATACTTTTTGCGATATTTTAGATTCTTTTAACATGGAGCCTTATGGCGCTCTCCACTCCAATAGGATAACTTACGCACTTTCTCCATTCCTACTGAACAGATTTTAACCAAAAACTGATATAATGTAGCCCTAATAAATCAAAATCTATTCTGAAAAAATCATTTAATACTATCGACTGAAATTTTTCGTAAATACGATTAAAAGATATGTATCCGAGAATTTCAAATGTCGCGAGCGGCTATGTGGTGTAAAGTTGGCAACGAGGCTCACGAAAGTACGGGACATGCTAAGCAGAGACACGTGTTGCAGCGTGTTGCAGAATGGACGCTGTTGCCGGATTAAAAACGAAAGATTAAATAATTTATAGAAATATTTTAATACTAGTTCGCATTCGAGTGACAATATATCTTCATTTTAATACTTATTTTGAATTCTATGGCTACGGGTGTGAACTGTTTTCGGAAAATTAATTTCGCAAGAATGACTTAAGAAATGAATCAAGTCAGCATTTAAGCAAATTTTTATGGCAATGTGCAAATTTAAAGGACAATATTTCAAAATGTACTTAATAATTAAGTCATTCGTACTGAATATAGTATAACTACGACCTATTATTTAAATGTTAAACGAGCATTAAAATTTAAGTAACTAAATTTCTCAATGACTAACGATTACCCGACCAGCCACCTTAAAAAATGCAAGAGTCTTCTCATTACCCAAACTGTTCATCGACCGAGTAAGTTTGCTCTAATTGCTAGCCAATGTATTAATTATTATTATTCTAATGTAATATAACCGGCAAAATGTGAGCAGGTCGTGGTACATACATACTTATTACGCGTTGGCACCCTTTAAGTCTCAGTTTATCTACCAGGGGAGATTGGTTTCATTTATTATGTACCTTTCCCCAAAATAAATAACGGTGTCATCACATACTTGTTTTCTCCTGGGTTAATTAACCTAATATTACGAAGAAATCATTACCGTAGGTATGTTATTTAAGTTTAAGTTGTCCGTCAACGACAGTACATCATGATATTAACTCAGAATATTGCATATTATTCGGGACGTTTGAACAACCAGCTTTATAAATTACACAAGCCTATTCTTAGAGCAAAAATTAAAATGTATTTTCGTAGTAGTAGCAGTGAAATCGAAGAGTAAACCAAACCATCAGACAACTCTTCGTTTCCTTCCCCGGAAGCGTTTTAGAAGTGTTGACGGGGAGACGAAAAACGAAGCGTCAAAGAAACCATGAGGCACTCTCCTTTCGCTCTTGCGGAAGAGTTCGGGAAACGTGTTTGGAGTAAAAAATCTCGGAGAGTAATCGGGGAGTAAAGGAAGCTCCTCCAAGAGTATAGAACGTTGCCCCGTTGACGCTGCCTCTACACCCTACGGCAAGCGTTCGATTTTTACCAGGGAAGGCGGAAATAGTTCTGCAAACTACTGCCGCGGTTTCCTAATTTTTTCTGAAACAGATTTGATTACGTCGGCTATTAGATTTACAATTGAGGTCATTAGTGCCATCGAGGTGTGTGATGGGAGTCAGGTTTTGATGCATTTGGGAATTTAACAACACAAAGAAAACAAAACAAACAAAAAACAACAAATTTTGGAACTTATTCTAAGGTTTAAATTATGAATTGATAGAAATGTTCAAATTTTGCTTTGTGCATATTTATGTTTTAAACAAAATATTGTTTTTTTGAAGATTTTCGCAGCTCATGTTTATATTATTCAGGTTTCTGGTTCTGCGATTAAATTATTTTATATTATGCGACAGTTTCGCCGTACTATGCTGCAGGCTTCGTCGGGCTTTTAAGAACCCGACGAAGCCTGCAGCATAGTACGGCGAAACTGTCGCATAATATAAAATAATTTAATCGCAGAACCAGAAACCTGAATAATAAAAATATTGTTTTGTGTATATTTATGGTTTTATTACATTTTAGGTTTTAAATATTTTTTATTAGATATATATTTTATTAAAATATGTTTCCTGACTAATATACCGGTATCTATAACATTATATTTTTTTTTAATATGCTTTGATTTTTTTATGAATACTTGATTGGCAATCCGGTGGACACTATAAAAAAAGAGCTAAGCCATTGGCTTAGCAGGACTTTATCTGTTACATATTGTAGGAAAAATATTTGAAAACTTATGAAATTTATAACATTATATTTTTTCGTTGTGTATTGAGTGATGAATATTGTAATAATACATGGACAACTACCGTAATTGAACGACAAATAAATGTCTAAATTTCAACCGTCGCACAGCGGGGTAGAATCCCTAAAATGGCGAAAATGTGAAAAAATTGCAGGATTTTTATGAAAAATTGAATGCATCAGGGGTTAAAAAATAAACCATTGGAAACTCTAAAATATACGAACCTGCAAATTGAAAGCCCTTGAAAGGGGGTGGAAGTGCTGTCTCACCCACGGCGCACCCCCCCCCCCCCCTGCGGGTCAATCTCCAAGGCAACTCCTCTCTCTCCCGATCACCGGGAATGTTCCTGGACGAGCATCGGCTCGGATTCAGTTCATAATTATTATTATCGGCCTATTATTAATCGGTATTATCCCGTTCGTCGTGGACTTGCTGTTGCCGCGTTGTGTTTGGCCTGCAAGAGGGTTTGTAAAAGCGTCCAGACAGCGCAAAGCATTGACCGTCGAGGGACGTTAAACTAAACCACTTCTGGGAAAGTGCTCCGTTGCCTACAGGCGCGAGGTATGCTCACAATTAATTGAACCTGGCGAGAAAGAGAGCTCTTCTGATCCTCCTTCCCCCATAGATAGGAACGGGGCCCCCTTAAATAACCATTCTGGCGAAATATTCGTACACTTTACTGAATGGAAACATTTGCCTCGAATTGCAACGTTAAGATGATTCGTTCATAATTATTTCTTCTGTACCCTAGAAGAACGTCATTCTCGTAAATTAAGAAATAATCCCTGATCGCCTTTTACTACTTTCCCATCAGACCAATGTAATCAACGAACTTTCACAAGTAGGTGAACTTTGAGCGTCAATTGCTTTGTAAAAATGAAATTAGATATTTATTGATATCGTATTTCCTATCATTCAAAAGCTTCTTTCATTTTCCGTGCAAAATAATAACAAATTTGGGTATTTTACATGTAGTACGAAACTGTAATATTACTAGCCTTAGTGAGAAAGCGTTGAATCCGTTAGATATCTGGAAGCTGTGACATGATCCTTCGTAGTAACGGTTAACACGTGATGACGTCGAAAACATTTTGCGAAACGTGACATAACGTGCTCGATTAGGTCACGCGAGAATTCACTAAGGGAATCAAAACGCAAAGCAGAAGGTTTTGAAATGTACCGCGAGCGGTAAGATATCGCACGTATGTTGTTGGGAGGTCACCAACATATCTCACGTTCGTGAGTAAAGTGACATCGTTCGTCATGATGTAATGGCGATCGACGCATGTTTCCTGTAGCCTTTCACCTCGAAGCCCTACAGTCGTTTGTTTATACTGCACTGCAGCCGCGCCTGCAGAGTGACGACTGCAAGCCTACCCTTCGCGGTCTCAGCCTTTCACTCTCGTGAAGAAGGAGATGCCTTTCAGTTGGAGTTCGCCACCTTTATCAAATCATTTTTGGAGCAGTCTAAGACATTGATGGCCCCTTACAACACTGCGTACACGTCCCCGCTTTTGGTCCACCGACTGCTTATCCTTCGAGTGAAATCGCTAATTTCGCAGCTAACTTCTATATCTAGGGATGGACCCTCTATTCGCAACACTGCTGTCAATGGGTGATCTCGCCCCTTCGCATAATCTTCATCGTAGGACAGCACTTTTGTGTCCTACGCCTCTTTATCTTGAAGAGCATGCACCACAGAAATGGCGCAATGAATGAACCTTGGTGTGGCTTCGAAATTCGTGTCCCAATTGCATCTCTGTAGCGTAGCGACACGCTCGGCACGTAACTCGCAGAGCGACGCTCGTCAATGTCTTCAAGAAGAAGCCAATCCTTCTTCGTCGTGTTGCGAGTGCAACTTTAGTCACGAAAAATATACAAAATAAGTTTAAAAACATTTAAAATTATTTTGGTAATTTAAGTGACATATCATTCGAATATTTCCTTCCAAAATAATGACGTCTCTGTCACATAAACCTTTTCCGGTGAGTCCTAAAGCAATGGATGTGATTAAAATGTCAATGGGCTCAAAGTCAGCTCGTTAAAGATTTCACCCTCTCCCTCGTCTGACATGCAATACAGGTAATTTTTCCTTCTCGTTTGATGATCATGGAGATCGAAATGGATGGCAAAGATGACTTTTTAATATCTAGATCAGGGTTGTCCAACTTGCAAGGCCTCAAGGGTCACAACTTAACCTTTAATATGGTTGCGGGCCATATATTAATAAATTATTATTTTAAACTAACAATAATAAACAAGGTTTAAAAATAAAAATACATTTCTGAATGTTTGTCTAATAACCTTTCGCGGGCCACAATAAATGGCACGTTGCGGGCGGGACGCCATGCCGGTTGGACAACCACCCTGCTCCTCTTATAGATATGATTCCTCTCGATGACCTCTTTTAAAAAATGTAGTTTATTTTCTTCTTCTTTCAAGAGTGGAGATCTATAGACCTCCTGAAAGAAGAAGAAGGAAATTAATTGCACGATGTTTTCAACGTTTAATTAATTAATATCCAGAGTGCAGTGTACACAGAGTGGTAGGTGACATTTCAGAGTTTGTAAGATTCGTTTGAAAGGGGACCTGTTATGTTGATGGTTGTCGAGCCTAAAAATTCTTTAAGTGTGTCCGAATGTCGCAACGTGATGTTTTAAAGCTTTCTTCTGGTAAATTTTATATCGTTTCTGCCCGAATGTACGAAACGTTAACTGCAAACAACAGAATATATTTCACGATCCGAAGGGTAGCAGAGGACGGATAGAGAGAGAGAGTGGCTTTTCTCCTCGTCACAAACATAAGACGCGCGTCTTTAAGAAGGGCCCCTCCCTCATCCCACTCCTCAAAACCCCTTCTCTAAGCCGTCGATAATTAATTCAGCGCCCCCCCCCCCTCAACCCCCAACGGAGTGGAACACTATGCTAGCGGTCAACCCCTCCCTCTGCCCCTCCCCCCTGGCCGCGCGCCACCAGGGGGGCATTCCGCCCCCCTCGTCCTGCCCACGGGTGGATCCTTATCGCCCCCGGGGGCCACTGGAGAGCGAATCCTGCCCCAGGGCCGCCGAGCGGAACGCCCCCAAAGCGAGACGCCGCCAGCTGTGTGCTCGCCCGCCGCGCTCCCGCTCCTCCTGCTGGTGGTGGTGGCGTGTCCGTTCGGGGGGAATTGGAATTCGGGACCCGCCCCCCTGCGATAACGATGGAGTCGCGTGGTGCACACGCGCCTGGTGCGCGACCTGCCGCCAACTCCCAGAAGTTTCTCCAACGATGTATCTTCAATGGCACGCACACGATGGTCGTCGTCGACGAAGAATCAAATGGCTCTCTTTTGTCAGTTCGCCGTTCCTTCTCATTCATTTGTCTCCACCGTCAGCCACCATCCATCGATGATCTATGTTTTCCGCTCCAACCCTTAATGTTAACCACGTGATCGTCGACGCGGCATTGGGATAGGCGCCAGCGAAAACGGCTCCTTCATCTTTTTCAACGTCATCGGCCGCTGGTTGGGTGTGTCACCGTCTTGGCGATGCGCGCCTTGATCTGCTGCGTTCGGGTGAGAACCACAGTGAGCACCACCACGAATGCAGTCGCGAATGCTGTGCTTTGGTGCTTAAGGATGAGCACCCTCAGCTCGTTCTCTGCGGACCCTCCCCCCACCCCTTCCTCTTTGGCCCTCTTGCATTGGACGGTGCCATCAGATTGTAACGCCAGCCACTGAAACTTGACGTCGCGAGCGAATTGACTGCGATTGGTGGGCGGAAACGAGAGAAAAAATGACAACAACCTTAGCCAGTTTGATTAACTTCCAGTGACAGCATACGTATAATCACAATTATCACAATAAAAAACAAGCCCGTAGGCTAAATACCGTTAACTTGGTCTATACAAGACGAGCACAAGTCACAAGTGGCACCAAGCAGATACGTCCTTCTCCAGCCGCGGTCAGGTTCAAAGAGAGCTAGTCTGTTCGCGGTGTACTTTGTCAGTGCAGGAGGGGAATAATCTGACCAGTGGAGGAGTGGATGGAGTAGGGGAGGTGCTATCACATCGTGGATTGGTGGGAATGTTCACAGGTCGACTTGAAAGTGGAGAAAGATGTCAGTACCAGCGCGGACCGAATAAAAGCAGGGTGCTTGCAGGAATCGCGATGACCTAAGCGTTCGCGCTGACCAGAGCCAGGTCGCGACACTTGTCTCATCGCTCTCTGGCACTTAAAGAGTCTCCGAGGATTTTCGAGTCTCGAGGTTCCGATGCGGCAATATTGGCACAAGATGCACCGTGTCGTCCTGACAACGCCTCCCTCCCCTTTCTCCCCCTCTCCTCCCCTCCCTCGTCTCTCTTCCTCCCCGTCGCAGTTCATAGTACACCCATGGTACTACTAAATGCTACTACTAGTTAGTAGTACCATGAGTACACCTCCACGGTTACTCCGGTTCCCGGAGTTTCCTCCTGGGATCCACTGCGGTAGCCTTTTAACATTAAATTAAATCCATATTTATATGTAACTAATTGTGCCCGGTATACGTTGCAATGCCTCTTTTTCTTTCTAAATAGACACACATATGCAAAGCAGACACATTAATATGTACTAAATAAATGAAAGACAATGATTTTTTGTGTACCTATTAAATTAAAGTTGAAAAAATGTATTCAAGTACTTTGGGATGACAGTATATATGCCCTTACCGCCCTCTGCAAAAACAAATAAACATTTTGGCTGTCCCATTCGTGAGTATGCAACATATTATTGACCATGTGTAAAGCAAGGATTTTCCATATTTAATCCACACACTTGTAGCGATTTCCCTTGTTGATGGTCATTGAGATGGCAAGGTGAACAGGGAACTGTAGTCGTTTAACTACGACAATAAAATTAGTCACTGAATCTGGCCTTTGAATGCTGCAGGAGTGAATGAAATCGCTATTAAATGGATATCCACGCCTGGTTGCCAACGATATTTCTATTGTTGAAAAGGAAAAAAAAGATTAATTTAGAGATAAAAACGCAATACTTGGACAAAAACGGAGCGTATAAGAAAGTTGAATGAAATAATTAAATACTGTATTCTTTTATGCGTTCTATGATAAGAATTTCCATGCAACATCTTGGGTTCAAGTAATTTAAAAAGGAAATAAAGAAAAACCTGCACCGAATTCAATGATTTTCTTATGGGAGTAAAAGTTAACAATAATGGGGTAAAAACAACCCCGGTGGCCCTCCCCTTCCTGAACCAAAATTGGTCATCGTCTAAATAGTAGTTTGCTCTGCTCTCCAACCTTCTATTTATTAGTATAAGTAAAACTTTTGCCACGTACGAAATTAAACTGATTGTTCTATACTCCTCGCATTCTGACGCTATCTTTTTCTTCGGGATAGATATTAATACATCAAATTTAAAATTAACTTTGAAGGGTCATTCTGATACGAGATGGTCATCAAAATATGGTCCAATTCACGTACTGCATACTTCACTACCGCAAATTATGAAAACATTACATACCATTGCAGAAGGAACTGCATATACAGCTGATTATGTATCGTCAGCTAAAATCATTTTAAAAATAATTAGTTTCGAATTCATTGGTTTATTGGTCGTATGGATCAACTTCCATTGAGGTTGCATCAAAACACTTGCAGGGCCTTGTGGATTATTTGAATGATTTCAGAAAATAATCAAATAGAGCTTTGCATTGATTCAGCAAAAAAATCTAGCAAACAAGCCATCGATATAACCGGAATTTTCTAAAAACCGTAAATGAAAGGTTAAAACAATATTCGATGAAAGGGCCAAAAATTATGCGGCCATAATGACTCCACTTTAAAGGTTTGAAATTCAGCTTTTCTGTGCACTACGCCTACTTATTTAGCAAATGGGATGGAGATATCAAATTTTAGCTACCGTAGCTACTGATTTTGGTTTCCTGACAGGACTTTCGTGACGCGGAACATCCATTGAAGAGCTAAAGAAATCCGCATCTGATAGAAATCCGCATATGTCAGATTAGATGGTTGGTTGGCAGATTGATCAAGAACATGAGTAATCTTGATATACTATTGATTGAGTATGAAATTACAGAAAGTATTAATCTAGACCATATTATTGACAAATTGGCCTCAGAAAATGCCAGAAAAGTGAACTTTTAAGAGATTTTGTAATGCCTAAATGAACGAACTCATATTGTATTTTTTCCCTTCCTGCATAATAGTAACTATGAACTAATTTTATGCTTAGATGTATAAATAGCTTCAATTACACTTTCAAAGTTATTTTGTTGTTTCTCTTCCTAAAAAATAAGTCTCGGGGGGGGCGCAAAATTAAAATCTTGCCAGGGGCGCTCAACACCTGGCCCTGGCTACGACGCTGCTCCATCTCCAAGTTTCTGGTTTTCTTTTTTGGTGTCTGCGCCTAGATCGGCCGGGGAAACGTGGGAGCGGCCTTTGGACTGGGACGGGTGCTGCATTCCTGCTGTGGAATCACCCCGTGCCACACCCCCTACTAGTGGTGGCTTGCACGGTACTTCGTAGTTGTAGATTCGTAGAATATTATTTTTTCAAAATGACTGATTCTGAAGCACTAACTTGGACCGCTTACCCTAGAGAACTGTTCAATGACTTGTGGCTAACCAGTATAAATGATTATATCGCTCAAAGAAGCTTCACATTTACCCATCTTCTCAATCTTCCGCTTCTCTCTCTCTCTGTTATGAAATGTGACTTTGGTTCATCCAGAGCGTCATTTCTTTCGGAGAGCACCTTGAGCGCCGTCTCTTCGAAGAACTCTCCTTACATTTAAGCAAAGCGACTCAAAGCATTCGTCAAAGCCCTTAATGAGGAGAGTACGTTGTCTTCAGTTGGGAGATAATTGTCTTCAGTCGACCTCTTCAGGACGTCTCGCTCCCTAGAGAGAGAATTCGTCACCGCCTGAGCACTCCCCACATCCACCTTCTCTAGTTCTCTCCTATCTCTCTATCTATCTTGGCGGCCCCCCATCCACCCGCACCCTCGTCATGGACCAGTGACCATCATCGTCCCCGTGGCAACTGCTGCTAATTGATCGCGTGCCCCCCTTCACTCCTCACCGCCGATGCAAATCCGCCAAACCGTCCGCCAGGTGGCGGCGCTACCCCTGCTGTTGCTCGCGCCCGAAAAACAACAACTGACGGATGACGACACCAGATGACGCCACGGTGGGAAGGGGGATAGGACGACAGAATAGGGGTGGCAGTTGGTGCATTGGGGGCGGCGATGGATAGATGTCGTGCGCGCCCGCCCCCCCCTCACATTCTATCCATCATCGCCCGTGCCGTGGTGCAGTGTGTGACGAACGTGTTTCTCAATGACCAATGCCCATCCATCCATCCTCCTTTCGAACAATTGGTCCATCGGCATTCTCATTTCCATCGCTCCTCTCTCCCACTTTCAACCCTATAACCATCCCTCATTCACGAGTCTTCGTTTTATTTTCCCTCGTAAATATAATGCCGGATGCAGAAAATAGAATAGAAAATTAAATTTATTATTCCGGGACAATTGTGTCTCTTATGCCTATTGCTCACGGTAAAACTTTCCATAAAAGAGTTATATAAAAGTTTTAATTGATAAGTTTTATGAATCGTACGTAAAACGTACTTGCTTGCTCACGGTAAAACTGTTCATAAAACCGCAATTTCCTGCCATCTATGAGACGCTTTGCGAACACGTGAATTGATAAATGCACTCTCTTTTGGATGACTGTTAGGTTAAAAACTATATGCAGTATTGTATATTTACTTACTTTCTGATCACACTCAACGGTGCTAAGGCTCTAACGCATTCTTCTAACAACAAGAAGGATACTGTCTCAACGTTCCATGAACTTCCAGCCATGTTTGTTTGCGTCTTCCTTGTTTGGCGTCCCATGGATACGAGATTTTTATTAACGCGATGAGCGGAACGTCTCATTGGTTGTTGCATAAAACGGTTTTATGGAAATAGAACTTGTCCTATTCCATAAAACGTTTTATAAAACAAGGTTTTATAAAACGGTTTTATCGTTAGCAAGTTCATTTTTATAGAGTTAGTCGATTTTATAAAATGTTTTACCGAAAATGTTACCGTGAGAAACAGGCATTAGGAGCATATATGATTATACATATCTTTAAAGTCAAACAAATATTACAATAGCAAGATACTCGTGATGCATCAATATCACAGAATCACACATAATATTTAATTAAACGGCAAAATTATAAGAATACATAACAATGCATCATATTTTGTGCAGTGTTGCACAATATTTATTTCACCTACAGTATTTAGTTCACTTATAGTAATATTTCATGATATTTCTTTTCAAATTTATTTTAATATTCATATTTTTTTGCGTCTTCTGACAATTGATTCCATACTTCGCAAGACATTACATGGATAGACCTAGCGTATGTAGACGTTAGATAGTGTGGTAAGTATATAAAGTTCTTCCATGCGGCGTGCTGGACGTTTAGCGATGCAGTCCGTTCTTGGCACTCAATTATTCCAGCTTATTTCTGCTTCCATCACTGAATTCAACGTTTTTTTTCACAAATTCATTCACACTTCCAAGCGGTATGTCTGCAACCAGCTTGTCCCTTGTTTTTCTTTAAAGAGTTCTTCGACTATTATCAGTCTTCAACTCTTCCTTGGCCTTCTTTGCTGATGATTCTTCTTTCCTTCCGTCCGATCTACATTATTCTTCGATAAAAACGCATCTCCGTTTGCTTCCAATACTATTTGCTTCTGCAAGTATTATTTCCAGTATTCATTATAATAATAAAAGTTGCTACTTTTCCTCACTTTTTATTTTTTCAAACACACTACGCGTTTCACCAATTTTATGGCATCGTCAGGTGTAGTAGTTTGTTTACATATATTATATTGTTGTCGTTGTTAGATACAGAACATTAAATTTTAATTTTAATGAAAAGTTTGCATTAAAAAATTAAAATATGTATTTACATTCAAATTCTTTTCCTTTTTGTAATTTTTTAATGTAAACTTTTATTTAAAATCAAATTTAATGTTCTGTATCTAGCAACGACAACAATGTAATATATGTAAACAAACTGCTACACCTGACGGTGCCATACAATTGGTGAAACGCGTAGTGTGTTTAAAAAGTAAAAAGTGTAGAAAATTACCAAATTTTATTATTATAATGAATATTAAAAGTTTATACAAAGTAGAGCTTGAAGCTCTGAATGTTATCGTTATTTCCAGGCTTCTCAGCCGCATATAAGAGAACGTTCCAAATAGTACATTCTTAAGGTGACCAACATTTTTACAATGAAAAGGAGGACAGAAATTATTTTTTTACAATGAAAAGGAGGACGCAAATAAAAAAACACAAATATCATAAATAAAAGAAACATTTCATTCATTGCAACAACTGTACACTACGTATGATATGATAAATGCATAATAAAAATATTTGTGACCGTTTATATTGTGATAATGCTTACATACATATTAATTATTATTTAAATGAGTACTTTTCTATTGAATGAATATTTTTATTCAATTTATTATCTTTTAACAATATATTGGAAATATATGAACAAAAATTATCTTTCATGTCGAATTTTACGGCAAGAGCTACAGCTAGAGTATCAACATTCAATTTCGATTTTTCACTTGCCCAAAAATCATTATAGCAATTGAAAAAAAACTCTTTCGACTGCTGCATTAGTTCCAGGGGAGCACAACGTAAATTGAACAAGAACAAATAAATGTTCACATGAAATATGATTATGTTTGAAATGGCTGAATATTTCCACCCATCTTTTATCAATTTCAACAAGTTGATTTTCCCATTCAACCTGTTCATTTCAACATGTTGATTGCGTCTCGCCGCACTATACCTACCAAGCCTTCACGAATCGTCATATAAAGTATATATACGTAACATCACGTGTAACGGACCGGCTTGGCATCGATCAAATACAGAGATTTACAGATTAGTCTTCAAATATCGAAAAGGAGGACATGTATATAGGAGGACACATTTCGAGGGAGGACAGAACTTACAAAAGAAGGACTGTCCTCCCTAAAGGAGGACGGATGGTCACCTTAACATTATGTTACCGAGATGTGTACTTATACCTTAAAAAAAGGCTCTATATGTTGTTGATCCTGGCGCTGTCTTCCTTCTTGATCGTCTCTCTCTCTCTCACCCTCTCTGCCACTCTCGTTTCTTCACTCTCACTTCTTCCGTCTCTCGTGACTCTGTTTCCTTGAGAGCAAAATTCATCAACTTGCCCCTGCCCAAGCCTCAAAGTCCTCGTGTAAGTCCTTACGAACTGCTTTGATAATTCTTTTGAAAGTTAGCGGGACATTTGTGATCAAGAAAAAGTCTGCAGTGAATTAATTAGGAAGGAAAAATTCGCGGAAGGCTCACCATTGTAATTCCGTGGCTGGCCGCAAGAGGGCCACCGCCGCCGCCCGTTCTCAATGGCCAGGATTGGTCAGCCCGCCCTCCCCTTCTCCCCCCCACTCCTCCCCCCCAATCCTCCTCCATCCTTCCTCCTTTCCTTGAAAAGACCGAAACCAGAGCCAAACCCCGTTTAGGTGGCCAATCGTAAAAAAAAAATTATACTTAGCTTTTAATGGTACGTCCACTAGACTGATGTTCTAGTGACATAAGAATATACAAATGACACATACTGTGGGTTGGTGGCCTCGAAGAGACAATAATACTGTGTGGTATGCATGCTATCTCCGTTAAAAGTGTACCCTATTCGTCAGTAAGCGATGTCAAGTTGCTAAAAAGAGAAACCCGCTTCGCACCCGAAGAAAGCAGTCTTTCAGTACCTCCTATATACCTTTACCCTATGTGCCGATATGCGTAATTTTTTCCGCGATTTCTCCAAAATATAATAGATGGAGGCTCTTTTCAATGTTTTTATCTCGAAAATCTCCATAGCGGAGTGGATGCGGCTACAATCCATTCCACACACTTGCCGCGCCACCTTACAGGCGGGTTGGACTAGACTCGACCGTGCGATCGGAAAACTGATGTGAAATTCGGCTCGCAAACGTTCGCATCGTCGGATTTTCACTTTAGAAGCTTTGTGAAGTTTCCTCAAATAAGTTACTTCGCGATGCTCAGCAATGCAAATAACTATTTCTCTACATTTATTAAAAAATGACCAAAAATGAGGGTCCGCCATTTTGTTTAATATCTTTGGTAAGTAATGACAAAAAAGTAGACTACATTAAAACAAAGATAAAAAACAGTTTCATTTTACTGCATCACTTTCTATTCCAATTATTTACCCTTAAAGGCTTAGCAAAGGCTTGATTTTGAAGATTTCGTGAGAAAACTGAGTGTAGTCCATTTTTGCGACATTTGTGCATCTTTGACCTCATGCAAATTTCTAATTGTTGAATAATAAGAAGAATGCTTCACATCATCACATGCACATGTCTTTTGAAAATATTTTTGCAAAGTTTCAGCTTCCTGACTTGGAAAAATCACTTTTTGACTATTGGCCAGCTTTTTTCGATTTCAGCCCACTTTACGGCGTGGGGCCTTCTTATACAGATTTTCTTTCTACGTGCTAGCATGGGCCTGCAGGGAAACGTGATATTTAAATGCCTGAGGCATGAATATCCTTTGAAATCAAATCTCTGGTTGTCAAGGAAATATGCTATTGTTGATTTCAGAGAAAAATGTGAGGTATTTCAGAAAACAACATGATTTTCAGACAATTAAGAAGCGTAAAAGAAAATAGATTGAAATAATTAGAAACATCATTAATTCAGTCATTAGATAAAAAGAAATTCCAGCCCTCTATCTTCAGTGAAAGTAATTTTGAAAATAAAAAAATGAAACCACTGCACCGAACCCATAAATTAGCATGGACCACCAGTGGGGCCTTTAGGGGGCCTTAGGGGACCCTTAGGGCTTTTTAATATAGCCTATATTACCCACAGATATATTTTCTATCTACATGCTAAATTTCAGCTCAATCGGTCCAGTAGTTTTTGCGTAATTGAAGAGCAAACATCGAAACATTCAATTGTTCATATTTATAATATTAGTAGGATAGTTTTAGAAACATAGGCACACGGAAATAAATAGAAGAACAATCACAACAATTTTCACGGAATGTTTCGGCGGTCATGCCGCCATCGTCGGCAACAAGAGACTAACTATATGATATGTATATATAGTTGATGAAACTAGTACTACATAAAATTCATTGTTACAAAAACGCAGTACAAATTCTACTAATTATTTTAATGCTGCTGACCGGTTTCGACGATTAAAGCGTCATTTACAAGACAATCCCTCTGGTGAGCATTGCTGTAATTGTCCCATGTAAAACAGCTTGTATTTTCAGGAAAATTGCTCGAAAAATAGTTCACAATTCAAAAGTAGTAGATTTTGATCACTTTCATCAACTAATATTTGGCGAAACATTTTTCAATGTCCGCAGTAAACGCAAATCCATAAGTTTGCCAGCGGAGCTCAGTATTGGCTGGTTCAGGAAGTAAAATTGAGACGGATATGCAATTTATCATTTATGGGATGTCTGTCCTTAGAGATCCATTAAAAAAGACAATTTTGTGTTGAGTTGTTTCTTGACCACTTTTGATTCAATGTATAATGCATGCGTATTCTATTATTGAGAGTTGGTCATTGTTTTAAAAGACGATCTCCACTTCCTATTGCCAACGTTTTTCTCTTTGATATTAGCATCATTAAGGCTCCTAGGAAAGCAGTGAAGTTAATAAGGCGAAAGGCGAAGTTAATAAGACGAAACGTTGGCAAAAGAAAGTGGATATCTTTTTGAAACATTGACCAATAAATCTTCATTCATTCAATCTTCATTCATTCAATCTTCATTCATTCAATCTTCATTCACTCAATCTCCATTCATTCAGTCTTCATTCATTCAATCTTCATTCATTCAATCTTCATTCATTCAATCTTCATTCATTCAATCTTCATTCATTCAATCTTCATTCATTCAATCTTCATTCATTCAATCTTCATTCATTCAATCTTCATTCATTCAATCTTCATTCATTCAATCTTCATTCATTCAATCTTCATTCATTCAATCTTCATTCATTCAATCTTCATTCATTTAACTCTCAATAAAGTATGCATACATTAAAGACAACGCCTATCTCAGTTGTCGTGCTAGACTCATTACAGATACCATGTTGTGGGAGATAAAAACCGCAATCTAGCTCCCTTTGTTGAGTTACTACCTTCATGTGCACCGGGTTGATGTACTCCTGCATGAAGAATTTATATTTCTCCTATAAGGCAACATATTTGAGAAATCTTCCATCTATTTGGATCAGCATCTTTAGGGCTCATGAGAAGGAACTGCCCAGTTTCTCTATTATTGCCATCCTTGAGTGGAAGATGAACAATGTAGCAACCTGAGACATGTCGGCTGTTGAAGTAGAAAGGAAAGAAACTTAAGGCTTTCCTGACAATTGGTTCTCGTAATAGTTCTTCTCGGGTTTCCCACCGGGATAATGTCTCCATGATGGCCGACGTTTCGACAAGAGACTTTCCTATCATCCTCAAGGCTGTTGATGCCGATACCTTTCTATTGTCTGTTACATATACTCTCTCTCCTTCACCATGGTCGTTCCTGATTGGCTAACTTTTTCACTTCTTTTTTAGCATAGAGTTCCAGGACTTGCTTAGGTGGAATCCCTGGTCCCTGTTGATGTTGTTAGGTTGGAATCGGATCTCGATGGCCTCCTTGGTGATTCTATCCCAGCATCCTTTTTTGCCCTTACGAGCAGAGCAGCTTCCTCCTAATAGATGGGGTGATTGTGGTTGGGATGCTGTGGTCCACCACGGCCGATTTTTCTGTCTGCCCGAGTCGGAAGTGCTCCTTCATTCTCTTTTCTCCATGGTTCTTTCAGTCTCTCCAATTTAGACTTTGCCACATTCAAATGTCATACGATCAACTCCTGAGACGGATGGGATCCTTTACTTGAACCAGCCGGTTCCGCATTTTGAAAGAAGGAAGATAGATGGTCTGGATTTTATACTCCGCTAGATTCCTGGCGATTTTCCCACAGCTTAGATGGTCAAAATGTGGAAATGGAAGATCATTGTCATCATGCCTGGGATGCAGTGAGAACTTACCAAGTATTGATGCTTTTTCTGCGAGTGTGACATTCCGGATTGGTCTTCACCCCGAATAAGACAAAACTAACTTAAAAGGAAAATGATAACACCTGGAAAAAAAAGTTTCTAGTTTACTCCCTCAGTTGTCCGTGCTAATATCGTGTAGTAACATCTTTGCGCACATATCTCAGATAAGTAAAGATTTGTTTTGGAAGAAAAAAGAATGGGCCATAGAGGTGCATTGAGTGACATGCATGGTAAGCGCTTCAACCAAAACATTCCAGCTATGTCGAGAGAAAGTTCAGCTATTCAGGACGAGTGTAATGCATTCATGTTCGCTGACTATGGTTGGAATGTGATTAAAGATTGACCACAAACGAAAAACAAAATAAAACACATAAGTACGGGAGTGAATTGGCAAGAGTGTTTATCGATGAGCTTCGTGCATGCATGAGTACTTAACACACATGCATTTTCCTCGAAATCAAGAGCTAATAAAAGAGTTTTGACGACCCATTCCAATTTCTTGACTCCTTTGTCGTCGGAGTCGACTTTGGTCTTGAAGGAAAGTTTTCATTTTGCTGTTGTCCAACGATTGTTTACTCAAAAGAGAGCATATGATGCCATCCTCTGAGAATTCCTCTGAAATAATAAAAGCTGAGGACTATCACTTTGCGAATACATGATTGTAAAACCGCATCAGAGTCCACAGTAAAACAAAAATGTTATTTCGAAAATTTCGGAGAAATAACGTAATAGTCACTCTCGGAAGTCGCATCCAGTTCTGTGTTTGAGAAAGTTTACTATGGTAACCGAAATATCAGATATTATTGTGTGAGTGTTCCTTCTTTTGTGTCAATGTTTAATTCCGCCCTACTTTATTAAGTTTATTTATATATATATATATATATATATATATATATATATATATATATATATATATATACCTATGTATATATATATACATAGGTATATATATATATATATATATATATATATATATATATATATATATATATATATATATATATATATACCTATGTATATATATATACATAGGTACTATAAAATACCACCCTGTGGACTATGATGGAAGTAAACTCCAACACAGCCTCCGTTTATACCAAGTCTGTCCACTCGAAATGAATTGTTTTTCCGAGTATGTAGACCGAATATGGGGACAAAACTAGAAATTACGGCAAGGGAGTACTAAACTACCCAACGCTCATAACAGCGAAAATTATGTGACTGCTCTAGGAATGTTCAAGAACAAAGTACTAGGTGAATTACTAGCTAAATATCCTAAACTATTTTGGTCTTACGCAAGAGAACTTGCTCAGGGAAAATGCTCAATCGTAGGGCCTTTGATGGACAAACATTGCAAATTAGTTTGCAAAAACAGAATTGGAATAGGCAGCAAATCAAACTACTTTTCTGAAAGTGTATACACAAAGGACCACAGCATGCACGACGCTGACATATTACTATCTAATGAATGGGAATACAAGTGCAGTGCGATGGGATAATAAATCAATTACGCTCTATTGGATGTAATAAGTCCCCAGATCCAGAAGAGAACGCGCGATCAAGGCGTTATCTCCAAACATGTCACCCTCCGTTTCCAGAAATCAACAATGGGCGATTCCACAGTTGAAGGTCGATAGTAGCGCCGTCGGGAGTAGCTGTAACTATCGGGACAAACAAATCGTGTTTTTGTATGTTTACCATTGGGAAAGGTCATCTCGCTGATTTGTTAGTTGCGTTAAAATGGTGAAAAGGTGTGCTTATGGGTTGTGCAAAAGCGACACGAGATATAGGAATAAGCCCTATATGGAGGGAGTGTAGTTTATTTTTGGAGTTAAATTTTGAGCCACCTTCACTGGTTTTGAACGATTAAGAGATTAGTTCAAAGGTTTAACTGAGACCAAAATTAATCAAAAGAGAAATTCACTATTATTTAACTTGATTCACTCAAGACTTCCATGGTTGGATATGATTTGTTTGTCCCGATAGTACCAACTTCTTCCGCGCGCAAGCGTTGCGTGGCGTCATTTGTAAAATCGTCCATTGAACAAGCCGTTATCCAAAGTTAAAAGTACCAAAAGACTGGAAAAGTGTTAACATCGCTATCATGCAAGGTTCTCGAGCACATGATGTTTAGTGACATCATGACCTTCTTCCTGGATAATAGAAAATCTTCCACATCAGTCAGCACGGCTTCGAGAGGAGTAGATGTTGTGAAACCCAGAACTTCCTCCATGATATTCTAAATTCAGGCGAAGCAAAAACGCAAGAGTACGCCTTATACCTTGATTTGTATAGAGAATGCGACAAGGTCCCTTGCAAAAATCTAATGTTCAAATTACAGTCATATGGTGTAAAAGACAAAATAGTGAACTGGATAAATGTTTTTCTAACCAACTGCTGAGAAAATGTAGATATGGACGACGTTAATTTCAACATTGTTACAGTTAATTATATCCGGCGGCGTCCCGCAAGGAAGCGTGATGAGTCGCCTGATATTCCTCATTTATGCTATGTGAAGGAAATTAGCTCTAGAGTAAGTAGCAACTTCATTTGCAGTGGATACTGTCATCGATCGAGAAGTTCTTAGAACTCAACTTAGGAATCAAGCTAAATGTTCTCTCTTATCGGATCTAAACAATGCTAATTACGATCGTGTGCTTCAATTCTCATTTCGCGTTGCGTTAACGGCGTTAATTTATCAGTTTTTCTATTAATTAATTTTTTGTCAGATTTATCAATTTTATCAGTTTCTTGCCTTATAAATTGACGTTGACTGGTGTTGTTGCCTAGCACGGAATTTCGTGACGATGCGACGGTCTTCCGATGTGGGCAAAACACACGCATGACGAGGGCTCGGCACGACTTTCGACGCGAGATGGAATGCATAACATCCAGGATATACGAAAGAACACCTCCTTCACGACGCGGAGGAGTCGGACGCCGAGTTCGTGGGATTAAGATTCGTCAAAGCGTCTTGCTCGCCGTCGCATTCGCCCAGCCTCCGTTATCATTACAATCGCGCACATAGTCGTTGCTTCCGGTTCGGACATTTTTGGAATAATTTCACGGCGGGAAGAAAAGAAAAGAGGTCAATCTTTCGGACGAACTGATGTCAAAATCGAACAAGAATGGACCTTCAGTAACTACGATGTTATAACACATTTTCGCATAATTCCTTATTTTATTAATTTTTTACGAGGTTAGGTGAAAATCTCTTGTTATAGACACTGCAACACAACCAAATAGTGGGATTTTATTTTTATTTATTTACTTTATTCAACCTTGAAACGTGGTTGTCGCGGCTCTTCCTAGATCCTACCCTTAATTTAGTACATCCCTCCTCCTATTTTGCTGCCTGGCTAACTCAAGCGAATAAATGCACAAGTCATGTCTAAGCATATATTACCATTTAATATATTATTAACCCTCGCAACCTGTTTCTAAAAAAATTACGTCCTACCTACTTGGGGTCTTTTTTGACCCCAACGTGGATATTATTTTTTTTTAGAAATTATAATATTCTAATGACTTATATTCATGCGTATTTTATTTAAACACATTAAAGATAAATTAACAGAAAAATACCACAGCATAATACACAGGGCATAATTAAAAAAAAATAATTACAAGTTTTTAGATGGCTCAGATGGAATAGACATATGAAAAATATAGATAGTAGTCTTATTTTTAACCTTAAATAATGAGGATAAAATTTATCCAACTACATATTTAAGTATATAGTTTAATTATCTGAATAAATTTAATATTTAAAAAAATTAAAATTTGCATTATAATGCCAAAACATTTTTATAACTATTTCCAAACAAATTCGTAAGAAAAGTAGAATCATTTACAAATTCTCATGATTCAAAATAATTGTGGCAAATTTAAATCTGAATCTTCATCTCCACAATCATTATTGTCACATTGCATACAGATGCTTTTTTGTTGAACATGATCACCGCACACATCTATTTCAAATATTACAATGAATATTGGTTTTTTGTCACTCTTACGTGGGTAAATGGAACATCTACCACGCTTATTTTTTGGCATCATTTCTATGTCATTTACTGGCAGAATGCTGCCAATCCCAGCATTTTTTATCGCAGTCCGAATTCTATTTGTTTGGCATCCGGTTTTTCTTACTCGACGATGAATTTCATGTGTTATCAATTCTTTTGCTAATTCTAAAAGAAACCGCCGCCTAGAATTTTTTCCGCGGAAAGATTGATATTTACTCAAATACATTTGGAAGAAGACGGTCTTCCTATCAATAGAAAAGATTCGAACTGGGGGAGAGTTCAAGGTCCCTAATGCCCACTAGTTCTCACTCGTATATATGCGAGGGTTGCGATTTCGAGTGAGTCACGTGGTACTTTCTCGCGAACGGCGAATTGTGAATTTGGTCCGAATGAATGCCCGAACCTTGCGAGATGGAGTCGCCGTGCGTTCCTCGAAAAAAGACTCTCACTCCCTCAAACCTCGGGTGATCATCCTCTTCGCACATTCGAGATTTTATTCATTTCGAAATGGTGGCTGCTTGACTGTGGAAATTTTATCACTCGGTACTAGTGATGGGTCGGTCGTGAGAGATCGAATTCCGAGAGCAAGTTCTCTTAAAAGAAAGATCGATGAACGACTTCTCTCCAATGACCGAGGCGATCTTCACCGATCGCGACAGGAATGATTGCATGACATCAAATATCGATCACGAGACTTGAGACCGACCAAAAAAATCTTGAGTGAGTTTTATAACGAGAGATTCCAGAGTTACTCGCTCTTTCGTGAGATGTAGGCAGTTATTCGATGCTCCGCTCGGTTGCGCTAATAAAGACGCAGCGTAATAACAGTCAACAATTTACATCACGACATAAATATCTTGCATCGAGAGAGTTTTACCAGTTTTGCTGGCTCTCTTTTTAGTAGAATAATAACATCATTAAAAATGAAGACCGAATCCGTTACACTGTCGGCAAAGAGACAGCTGGGTTAAGATTCAAAAGGAATGCAATGGAAATTAAACATGATCCAGGTACTTATCCGTTTGTTAATTCGCCAAGCAATGCATTATTTGTTACTGCGTTGGCTATGTAGTGCCGTTATTTATTACGTGCAATAGGTTAATCGTCACTTGTAAGTAGTATAGTACAATACTATATCCCTATGAATTGTTTTCCTTTGCCGCGACGAGTCGTAAATTGTGTGATAATTAAATATCTGAGTCTATGACGTGATCGCTTAGAAATCAAACCTGATACCCATGCCGCTGTATTATATATATATACCGGCCGTTTATATAAACAACTGTGATTCATATTGCCAATGCATTTTAAAAATTCAACTCCGCTCCTCTCTCTTCAATCACTTTTTCTAGACTTTGATGGTGTTGCTGTCAATCAAGAATGTTTCCAGTGCTTCATTGGATGTCCGTTGGCTTTCCCTTCGTCTGAATTTTCTTCCCATATGTCTTCCGAAGTACCGGCGTGTTAAAATCACCGGTGAATTCATCCAGAATTGTTTGTTTTTGGAATGCAGTTTGCTTTTGGTGTTATTTCAAATATTTTTAACTGCAATCTCATCAGCGAATCCTTTTTTCGGAGAATAAAATTTCGTATGTGCCAATAACTCTCCTTTTCATTTAGAGGAATGTTATTTGAAGAACTTGATTCAGGGAATAATAGCGTGATTTCAGTTAATATAGGTTAGATGCAAACACCGTTCGAGACATGATAACTGCAAATTATGATTACCCACAGGTAATTTGATTCATACTTTCATCATTATACTTTTGTAGTGAATAGTAAGTTAAAAAAATGTACATAGGCTTGATCAGTAAATATCAGTATGAGTTTCCGGAATTTCATTTGCATTTGCGCTGAGTGTAGCTTCAATAAACGGTACAATGTAAATATCGTAATACTGTAATTGGTTGTAAGCAAAAATGAATTACATGAGTGGGCCATTACATCAGCCTTAGGCATCCCATTGAAATGGGCAAGGAGTTATTTCAATCAAAATGTACTAATATGTTTAGTAAGGCAATATATGACTTCATACCACCGATACTGTGTCACTTTAAATTGGCAGAAATGCTGTATGTGAGCAATTAAATAAATGAAGACTGTATTTCTGCGTGCAATAGAGCATCATATACTGTAAAATAGTGCTGGAAATTTGTAATCATCGTATCATCCATCAAAGTGTGTATTCGAACATGGCTTGTACACAGGAGCTTACAATTAGACCATATTCATTTAAAATTTAATTCCTTGGAAAGGACAAATTAAAATTTCTGATAGTACTAATTACTCATTGTACATCCAAAATCCCTGGTAAATATTTAGCAGGAAAATTTAGAAGGAACCTGCAGGAAGTTAGCAGAACATTCATGAGGATAATCAGAAACCTATAGTGGCAAAGAAAATCTTATTTTGGTTTAAAAACTGATGCCTATCTTAAACATTGGTGGAGTAATGCAATTATAGCATTGGACTGTTATCAACGTCTATTCATTCCACATTCACTTTAATTCTTATATTTGCCTGACCATGACATTTTACCACCATTATAATGGTATACAGATAGCTTAACAGACATATATATTTCAGTGGTCATGACCAGCAGGAAGGGTGGAGTGGTAACTGCAGTTACCACTCCACCCTTCCTGCTTCAAAAATTTCTTTCCTTAAAATGTTTCAATTTAGTTCTGCGCATCACGTCCATTCATTTCAACTGCCTATATTTTTCCTACCTCTCCCAATGAAGCAAACCTTTCCCTTCAAAAGTGCCTTTCAGGACCTCATTTCCTCTTAATTACCTACTATCTGACATAAAGTGGACTCCTAAATTTCCTTCACTGTTATATTTTACTTCAATGCCTAGTCATGTATCTCTTAACTTCTCTTCTATCTTACTTTCATCATCCTTCTCGAGAGCCACTCCTCATATAACTTTAGTCTAATCTCACCCTCTCAACATTAGCCAATGGTTTAGATCCACCGAAGTCCACAACCCTTTATAAAACCTTCCAAACCAACCTTTTGTTTACATCCTATATCAGGACTTGAGGCATTACATATCCCCCATAATTCTTGAATATTGCTGATACAAGACATTTAATATCTTGAGTAGAACACCTCGTTCCACTAAAATTATGCCCCAGTTACAACTTCATTCCACTATTTGTTTTTTGCTATTTGTCTTAAGCCTCTAATGGTTTCTACTCAATGACCATTCTCAATCTATACTCTGGAGTGAGATGGCAAGCCACTTACCATGAGGAAAAATATCCACAGATGCTGAGTGGACTATGTTCCCTTCGTTCCTGCTCTTCGTCCAATCTGGCATGTGTGAGCCTAACAGCTATAATTACCCTTGTTAATTTCTACTACAGGTAAACAATACATCATAGCATGTCCTTTGATAACAGTTGATTAATATTCATAAATTTACCAAAGATCATGACAATAGGAGTCGACTTAAGACTTAATCATATTGGGGTTTCAAGGAACATATTCAAAATAAGCCAAGTAGTAATTGTAAAAAACCTACACCAACATTTATTTCACTTATTGATTATTAAAAATAAATGGATCTATGAATGGTTGCACAACCCTTAGTTTTCATCACCCCTGATGACAATGACTGAGTCAGACATCGAAACGTCAGCCTACATGGAGACCATCACCCTGTTGGAAACCCGAGAAAGCTTCTTAGGTTCCTCATATCAGTGAAATAAATAATATTAATAATATGTTACAGCATTCATTAAGCATGAATCATTATAGACCAAATCCATTTTACACTAAAATTTTGTTATAAGTTAAAAATCATTGATTACCTACCATTGCTTTATTATCCATTCATGACCCTCTTCTCCATTAACTTCTTCAATTTATAAAAGGGTGTTACCAAAACTATGAGTGCATACTTGACTTAAATTATGACAGACATTTAATTTAAATGAGAGCATAAAAAATAATTTTATTCTGATCAAGTTGACTTTAAGTCACACAGGAACGACATCTGTACACTTAAGTTGACTGCTAAGTAATTGAGTACCTGGATAACTTGAGGCACACAACTTATCACATGATATTGTTTGCTCTCTGCTGTTAGTGATGTCTGTTTGGATTTGGAAACTGGCTCTCTTATAATAATTTACTCCATAATACCCTATATTGGCATATATCCTTTGCCTCTATTGCATTCATACATTACTTCATTCACACTCTCTCCTATTCTTAAGACTCCTAATCTTCCTCCTTTAATGTCTCTTCCACCACATCATGAACCCACAATTTTTTCCATCTTCCTCTTACGCTATTCACTCCTCAATCACAATCCTGTTCCAATACTCAACTCTAATCTATTATTTAAACATTGCCAAACCCACAGAGAATAATCCTTTCATAAAGTCCATTACGGTAGCATGAAGGAAGAGATATTTTCAAAATGTCAAAAGAAAATTAATAAAAAGATATTAGCTTTAGTTCCCATAAGTATCCAGTAAGTATATCAAGCAAAAATCAACATGAAATACACTCAGAATCTTTACTCTTAATAATCCAAGATGGTATGTATATATTTTTCTAGCAAATTCAATGATTGCATGGGGGAAATAAACATTTGTCACAGTATGCACAGCTGATTTTTCTTCTTTGAATCAAAACTAGTTATGACATACAACTGTTATCACTCATATGATATGTAAACACTACTGTTTTCTGATTACAGTTCTATAATATAGAGAGAACTGGCAGAGTGGATATTGGTCTGAAGTTATTGATGGCTATAACCATTGATAAGCACTAAACCATTGTGTAAATTAATAATTGATCAGAGGCTATTCCTTGCAAAGATAATAAACATATATATTGAGGTCAGATATTTAGTAAACATTCTTATAACCTGATTGTTCCATGCATTTCATAAAATCTACAGAGTAAACTAGTTATAATTTTGCCTAGATATAGTATTCCCTACCTGTTACATGATATAGTCTAGTAAATGGCAACTAGAGTAGTAATCAGATAGCAGAGAAACTCACTGACGCTTGCATATTTTATTGCATTGCATTGGTGCTTCTTAATGATAGCAGAAATATCATCTAGAGGAAGAACGAATGTAGTGGGTTTAAAATTAGCACTGTCAGTGCCAAACAATTTAAGAAGATTCATCACATCCTGCAATCAGTTTTTAAATCCCTACTCATACACATCATAATAACAAATATTTTGTATTTGGCATTTCTTATAGGTAGCTTAGAAGCAATATATGTTAACTGATAAGAATTAAGATATGTATAACTGTTGAATACCCTGTAAGACATAACTATAATAATCAAATCGTTTTCGTAACCAATTAACATCTCCAATGTACGGGCAAAAGCATTTTGTGAGGGGGAATTAATATAGCACTAAAGATTCAATACTATAACAAAGTGCATTTTTACTGAATATACATTTTATTGAAAGGTACGCAGGTACATATACAAAACATCATTTAATAATATGCTTTTTAAACATTTAGAATCTATGTGGCATTGCGAAAAACATATTTACTGAACATCAATATAATTGACTAGTTTGATTAGTTATCTAAGTGACGAAGTGCATGGTGAAACCCCAACGATTTTAATCGATGGCAACAAACGAAGCATGTTTTGTAAGGAGCGTTTTACATTAGATATAAATCACTCAAGTGGCTGAAAAAATGCATATATTTCAACAAATATTGAGAATAGTAAACGTGAAGTCCTATTCAGTTCACTTTGGCACAAGAAGTGCTTCACGAGAAGAAAACAACATCACGACAGAAGCAACTTCACAAAAAAGTATTCATCGTAGGACTGATTGTTATTATTAGAATCACAGATATATATATATATATGCACAGCGAATGTCTTGGACTCCTGTATTTGCACTAATACTCTGAATTTATGCTTTATATTTACGATGTAAACAATAAACGACGAATATTACGTTAGCCTATGAACAAATCTTCGATTTTGACATTTATTAATATTGTAAGCACTCGACGATCACGAGACAGTATTTCAGAAGCACAGTAACTAAATTATAGATATATAGTACGATGTAAACAAACCTTTACCAAAGTTGAACGTTCGCTTTTTTACATGCAATTCACTCTTAGACAAACACAGCAGCAAACTATGAGATTATTTCAGGGGGGACTGTAACTTAAAAATCTACGACGTAAACAAACATAAACCCACCATTAAAGGCTATTTTTGAAGCACTAACTCTTGGTAAATTTACGACATAAACTATAACTTTAGCATAAGTTGAACATACACTTTCTTCGTGTAACTCACGTCCAGAAACACAACGCAATATTATGCCATTTCAGAAGCACAGAAACTTTTATAACCTCCATGGTGTATTTCCTGTCATAACACATCCATTAGGAGCGTAAGTCTACCTAACACAAATAACCTTTAAATATCAAAATATCACCACAAGAACACACGCAATACATCACAGCACATATAACATTTGTAATCACTGAATTTCCATAATTGCATTGTCACTTAAATACACGATAAACCATCGTTTCAATATTCTCGACAAATATTACGTCTCGTGAACAAGTGAAACAGACTGTAATTGAAAATTGAATTTTAGTGCTACAGTCGGATAATTTGCTTTAAATTCTTACAGCCAAAAGAAAACGTTGATCGTTTTGAACTACATACCAAAATAAAATTTCGCTACTAAATTAGTATTAATCATTGGTTTCTATAATGAGTTGTTAATAATTTGTGGTCCATAAAATGTCACTCTTCAATAGTTTTGTAATCAAGTGGGATATTCCTAATATTCTTCGTATAACTATACTTAAAATCACAAACCAAGAGCATTGTGTAAAAACAAAACAAACCGCTTCGCACGATTGCACAATTGTGCCTTCAATTGTTTTCAAAGAATTACCCACAACTCCACGGAAACCGGCACTGAACGAGGTAGCTGCACTGAAACTCCTTGCCTGCTCTGTGCTATCAAGAGCAAAGCTGTACACCTCGGTCATGCTTACAGTATGAAACTCACGAACGACCAGATTTTTTATCTATCACGATTTTCCTGAGAGATCATTGATCGTAGGCAACTTGGACTGCTCACTAGCTGGAAAATCGGTCTCTCTGATCGACGATCGAATCACAAGCGGGAGTGACCGACGCGACCGAAATCTCTCAAAAGACCGACTTTGCCCATCACTACTCGGTACCTTGTCTGGTTTCAAGATCATAATGACCTCAGCTACGTACGGGCTGGGTACGTACTTCAACCTGATGGCAGCATTGAATAGTTGCTGCAGTTTTTTTAGTCCTTTTTCCTGCAGTTCCTTCAGGATTTAGCCTGTTATCAGTTCATATCATGGTGCTTTTTTGGCATTCAAATTTTTTTATTTCATCCCTTACTTCCTGTAGTGTTACTCTCTGTATATCCGTTTTGTCATTCTTGAGTATAAGGATAGCTCTTTCTTCTATTGTTTGCCTCGGTAATGGATAGAAGGTTTCTTCAAGGTGCCTTGCGAAGACATCTTGCATTCTCTTTCGGACTTCTCGCCCACGTCCAATCATCCTGTCGCAATAGGGGCGATTGGGTTTTTGGTCTTTTCATCCCTTTAGCTGCTCTCCACAACGAAAACTCAATTTCCTTTTCCGCAGTTAGATTTCTGGGGTATATATAAAATCTCTCATTTTTCACCTTCCTTATTTGTAAGGTGACCATCCGCCCTCCTTTAGGGAGGACAGTCCTTCTTTTGTAAGTTCTGTCCTCCCTCGAAAAGTGTCCTCCTACATGTCCTCCTTTTCGATATTTGAAGACTAATCTGTAAATCTCTGTATTTGATCGATGCCAAGCAGGTCCGCTACACGTGATGTGACGTATATGTACTTGATATGACGATTCGTCAAGGCTCGGTAGGTACAGTGCGGCGAGACGCAATCAACATGTTGAAATGAACAGGTTGAATGGGAAAATCAAAATGTTGAAATTGATAAAAGATGGGTGGAAATGTTCTGCCATTTCAAACATAATCATATTTCATGTGAACATTTATTTGTTCTTGTTCAATTTACGTTGTGCTCCCCTGGAACTAATGCAGCAGTCGAAAGAGTTTTTTTTCAATTGCTATAATGATTTTTTGTCAAGTGAAAAATTGAAATTTAATGTTAATACTCTAGCTGTAGCTCTTACCGTAAAATTTAATATGAAAGATAATTTTTGTTCAGATATTTCCAATATATTGTTAGAAGATAATACATAGTTTAAAAATATTCATTCAATGGAAAACTACTCATTTAAATAATAATTAATATGTATGTAAGCATAATCACAATATAAACGGTCACAAATGTTTTTTGAATTTATCATATCTTATTGTTGTGTACTGTATATTATTGTTGTAATGAATGAAATGTTACTTTTATTTACGATATTTGTATTGTTTTATTTGTGTCCTTTTTATTGAAAAAAAATAATTTCTGTCCTCCTTTTCACTGTAAAAAAATTGGTCACCTTATTATTTGAGCTCTTTACAAAGTGATTTTAGGACTATTTCGTTTTCCGGTGTGCGAGCCCTCTGCCAAGTTTTTCGGGCATCTTTTTTTCTGAGTAGCTCTTTTATCTCAGGTAGGTGTGTAATGTGATATTGCTAGTTTCTTTGAACCTGAGGGATACCTGACCAGCATGCTTTCTGTATATAATTCATTATTGAGAAACTGAGCAGAGAGTTAGAAAGTGATGGCGGAATATATCCATGAAATATTCCGGTAAAGAAGATGTTCAAAAGATTTTTGGGGAAATAATAATGGTACCAATCACAAAATAGAAAAAGTTCGAGATCGTTTGAAGAAGACAGAAGTGATGATGTCCAGCCTAACAGCAACAGAAACAACATCGCGTGAGAATGGACGAGAGTTTAAGTGGGAAATGAAAAGGATTCGGATGCGGATATGTATAGATGGGAGGGACGCCATGGGAATACCCACACTCTGGTATGAGATTGATTGGAGAGATGAATAATATCGATAACATCAGAAAAGTGAAAAGAAGTTTCTGTTGATTTGGAGTGGAGAGAACACTCGCGCTTGTGTTGTTGCCCTGCCATCATTCAGAGATTGTATTTTCATAAATTAATCGACTGTTTATCATTATGTTGAGGGTAGTCGAGGATTTGCCAATATAAAAATCCGGGCATAGTTTACATCGCAAGAGGATGGAGGAGGGTGAGGGAGGCGTTGGGAGGAGGGGGTGAGGTAAAGATAGGACATAGTTTGCATCTAGCACGATTACAGATTGATTGATTGTATTGGGTGGGCGAGGGCCTTCTGGAGCCCTCCAGGCACTCGGACCCCTTTGGGTCCATTGTGCCATCTCACATTTTAACCTGCCTGCCACTTGCAGACAAGAGAACCACGGTAGAGGCATGGAGGAGGGGCCACCCCCAGCCGTACCGGTCCAGAGGTGTGGAAGGACCTACCTCCCTCAAACCTTCACGGCCTGGGTATATCTCCCTCCCGGTATAGGTCTGGAGGGAGTATCACCTCTCCATCCACCCTGGTAGAGCTATGGAGGAGGGTCACCCATCCAACCACCGTCCGGGCCCAACATTGCTGAACTTCGATGATCTGACGGGAACCGGTGTTTCAACGTTGCTAGGCCCTTGACAGCACGATTGCAGGGGGTGGAAGTGGATAAGAAAACATCTGGGGTTTTGGAGAGGGTCTTGGTGGATTTGAAAATATTTGATTTGAAGTTGGCAGGACGCCTATAGGTGATTGAGGGAGGCTTAGAGAAAATGTTGGCGGAGGAGGCGTGGCTTTTTAGGATGGGATAGAGGTCTTTTAAAATGGAATTAAGGGACTGTACGCCTGGGAAATTCTTCTTCTTCCTTGGCGCTACAGCTTCCTTATCTTACTCGAAATAATGAATCCTGTACCATATCTTCCTGTCCTATTCTCTGGTCCACTGTATAGTAATGTGTATTCCTTTTTATTTATTCTGCCTTGTCCTTGCCATCTTATCTCTTGTAACCCAATTACATCGATTCTGTACTTCTGCATCTCATCTGCTACTTCTTTCATCTTTCCTGGTTTCAACATTGTTCTTACATTCCATGTCGCAATCCGTAATTCGTGTTTCCGTTCTTGCAAAGGTCTTTGGCCATTATATCCATCCGTCCGAGGCTGATTTTTGTTTTCATGAACTTAGGTTGTTTTCCGGTGTAGGGTTGTTAGCCCTACGACCAACCCCCAACCTGGAGGACCTGGGTTTTTGATCAAGGTTTTCCGTCCTCTAGCCTTTGGTGATCCAACACCTCACTACAACGCCTGGGAAATAGGTGGTACAAATGGAGAGGATGTGGGATTCTTTGGTGGGCGGAGGTTTGGTTGAGTAGGGATTTTTCTGAATTTTTTGATGAAGGAGGGATTCTGGGTAACCACGCATGAGGAGGGAGTGGTGAAGGTTGGTGAGGAATTTGTCGAGGAAATCTGGGTTGCTACAAATACGGTGGCCACGGATAGATAGGGTGTAGAGAAGGGAGCGTTTGGTATGGGAGTGGTGACAACTACTATAGTGAAGGTATTGTTGCTTATTTGTAGGTTGGATGTGAACGGAGGTGTGGAATTATGAGCCTGATTAGATGTTAACTTCCAGGAAGGTGATTTGGGAGTTGGAAATCGCGGAGTTCAAGGCGAAGGAGGCAGAGGTATTGAGGGCGGAAATGAAGGTATTTAGGGAATCAATACCATGAGGCCAGAGGAGAAAAATGTCGTCTATGTAGCGGAGCTACAGAAGTGGTTTTAAGGATATTTGGCTGGAAAAGTTTGCTCTATGTGGTCTAGGATAGAGTGTATGAATAGCCAGGGGCTAAACTTACTTCCCATACCTTTGGCTTGAAGAAAGAACTTTAAAGGGGATTATTTAAAGGACTTTTATTAAAGGAGAAGGAATTGTGGGTGAGGATGATATTATTGCGATCCACAAGAACATCGGTGCTAGGGAAATGCCGGTTGGGGCGTTTGGAGAGAAAAAACCGGAGTGAAGACAAACCTTCACTATGAGGAATGCTAGTGTAGATGGAGGTGACATCTATCGTGGCCATTGTGATTTGGGTTCCCGGAGGGAGGGAGGTTGAATGAAGGAGTATGAGAAAACGTTTCCGGCGTAACTCTGTGGAAATGTTTAATATGCATATTGAAAAATCACTTGGTAAAATTCCACACTTTATTTACGAAAAAACCGACCCAGGTTTCGGCAACTCAGTGCCATTTTCAGTGGCCGAGTACATATACCTTATAGGGAGGAGGGGGAGGGAGGTAAAAGGAGTGGGAGGGGGTGGGGGGATGGAGGTGCAAGGCCGGGAGTTGGGGTGGGGGGGGGAGGGGGTTAGGGTAATTGGAAAGAAAGAAGCGGGAGGGATGAGTCAATCTGGGGTTCTTTTTAAGTGGAGGAGTGAGAACAACAGGGTGAAGGACGATTGTTGGTGACTACGAGGGTAGGAGGTTGCGGGAAGGGGGGGGACACTGATTTTTAGGAGAGGAGAATGGGTGGAATTTACTAAGTGATTTTGCAAGAATGAAGGAGTTTCAGGAAATTGTATGTATATTTCACAAAGGACGGTAAGGCGTCTACGAGTGGTTGGTGGTAGTAATCGACACATGCCGATATTCTCTCAGTTGGGGAATTGCGGGAAGAAAAAATATGTCGGCCAGGAGGGTTGGATTTGTGGATTTGGGGGGGGGGGGTGAAAACACTTGTGGTGCAATGGTAAGGGGATGGAGTTAAACCCTCGGGTGGGCCTTTTTCTTGGAGGTAGCAAATGATTTCTTCTTGAAAGTTGTGGTTGGGATCACTGGGAACTTGGGCATAGGATGAGGTATCGGAGAGTTGCCTATTAGCTTCAGAGGAGCTATTCTTCAATAGCCTCGGCATGTCCGAGCCTCGAAAGTGACGGGATTTTGATTTCACGGCCTCTAAAATTTCCAATCGAGCCATATTCAAAAGTTGAGATTTGTCGGGGGCTGTGACGTCATGTAGGCGAATTTTCCTAGGTTCGACCAAACTCATATCACTCCAAAACGGCGAAACCGGTTACTTTGATATGTTGCATATATGTGTCGGCAGTTGAGTGCACTGGGATGAAAATAGGCTCTATATTTAAATTTCGTCAGGGTCTATAAGGGCCTCTAGAGTTGACTCCCATGAGAAAAGCATTGGAATCAGTGCAGACTATGTTTTTTTTTAATTGCTTGCTCTCATGATATTGCATTGAAATTTTCACCATCGGGTTGCTGAGTGAACGAAGTATTTAATTCATGTTAAAACTACATCAAGGAAAGCACGGAAAATTATGTTCTTGGAATTTCTTAGATATCCAAGGAGCTTTCGACTCCGTATGGTGGCCCACGGCCATTGCTGAGCTATAAAGAATAAATGCACCGAGAAAATATAATCAATGTTTTCAAGAGTTATTACAGACGGATTTCAAGATTACAGACGGAAATATATTTCTTAAAACCAACCACTAAGGACAGAAAACCGCCACAAAAGGATACCCTCAGGGCTCTGTTTTAGGACCCCTGGTCTGGAACCTAGTAATGAACCGTTTATTAAGAAGCAACCTCCGAGAGAACTGTGAGCTAATTGTTTATGCGGATGACTCAGCAATTCTGGTCAGAGCCAACACGCGGAGGGAGATGGAAAGCAAGGCAATGGTCTGCGTGCGTATTGTTTAAATAACTGGGCACACGAGTGCAAGCTCAAGCTTTCCACGGCCAAGAGCAAATTTGTGGTTTTCGGAAACAAGCTAAGTAGAAACCCCAGCATCAAAATGAATGAGAAACAAATGAAGAGAAGCCAAAGCTTCAAATATCTCGGTGTTTACGTAGATGAGAGCCTAAACTTTCAAGCACATGCAAACCACCTTACGACCAAAATAAAGAAAAAATTCCATTAAGAGATACTGCTGTACTCTTTATGGCAACAAATCCATGATGCAAGTATACAATGGGGTGATAAAACCCATCGTCACGTACGGAAGTGCCGCATGGGGAGACCGAGCCGGAAATAGCAGAATTCATAGAAAACTACTTGAAGCACAACGATCCTGCCTGTTACCTGTGACGCACTGCTACTTCACAACAAGTACAGATGCATTGGCAGTCATTGCAATGGAGCCAATGCTTAAATACATAGTTTGGGAGAAGAAGGCGTGAGATGAATTAAAAAAGGAGAACCAAACAATTGACTTGGAAATAAGGCTAATAAACGACGAATACCCGCGAATAAGTCAACTAAAGCGGAGATTAAGAGAGATAACAGAGGAAAAATGAAACTTGGAATGGAGCCACTCAGAAAAAGACCTACACACCCGGGATATTTTTCCAACGATCTATGACAGAAAGAAAATATAGATATAACACACACCAAAAGTACGGCCCAAGCACTCTCATGACATGGAGAATTCATAAATTACCGAAAGAAGATTAGCAAAAGCGAAGACGGGAAGTGTACCATCTGCGGTGAAGAAGACACAATTAAACATAGAATTGAAAATTGTCCTTGGTTCGAAACATGGCGACTTAGATTATCTCTGGAGATGGAAGACGCCAGCCAGCTAACCAGCGGAGACCTAATAACATTCTGCCTCAGGAAAGGCAAAACTAGGGAATTAGGAAAACTCACCCAAATTCTGCCTTGAGTAAACGCGATGGCCAAATTGTGGCATTAAGTCCGCGTCTTTGTCTTTGTAAATGTGAAATTATGAAAATACTGAAACTTTTAAAAGTATCTGCAAATATGAAAATTGTAGATAACTGTAGTGATACGAACAATAAATTATTAATAAGATAATGAGTTGCTATAACCTATTTCCAAATTCTAAATTGTGATACTTTTGATATACGAAACGTGTGAAAAAAACCTATGATGTGTGATAAATTTTAAAACTACATATATGCAAATATGAAATGAAAGATAATTGTTATAATGCAAACAATTTTAATCTAGTTATGGTATTTCTAAACGTAGTAATGTGCCTTTACTCATTTCCGAATTCCTAATTGCGATCATTTTGAAATATGAAACGTGTGTAAAAAATCCTATACAAAACAGTACCAATGTAAAATTCGACAACGTTTATGTGTGTAAAATGAAAACCTTCAAAAGGGTCAATGAAGGGGGTTGAGCAAAATTGTATACATGCCCTCAAAAAATAAAGGAACTTAAAAATGGAAAAAAAAGATAATGAAAGTTCGAGCAAGCTTTTCAATTCTAATATCTGTTGGACTCGGATATAAAAGGAGGGTATAAAAAGGTTCAAAGGAGAAAATTTCCGAACGGGCCAGGGAAGTCAAGGGGCACTTGAGGGTACCTAATTTTGCGAAAGCAGGGTTCGGCGGGTGATAAATGTATATGCGGAAATAGCTCCTCACTTTTTCCTCTCTTCCACGTCCTCTTGTCTCGCATCCTGTTTTGTTACATCCGTCGCCCACATTTACCTCTCTGTGTCTCTATCTCCCTTCCATTCACCACTTCTATTATGTTCCTTATAACATCGTCGTTGCTTAAAAGAGTGGACACTTAACATCATCATCGTCCGTTTTCCTGATGCCCATGATCCTCTCGGTATTCTCCTCTCCTATTCTTTTGTGCACTTTCTTGTACCCCACTCTATTCGTCCATTTGAATCTGTAGCATTTGCCTCCAGCGTCAATTTACGAAAGTCTCCCCTGTGTTCCACCTTTCCAGTGGTCCATGTATCTGAGCCATTTGGCGCATCACACCACGCACTTGTTTTGAGGTACTACTTCACTTTTTCTATCATATTCCTATTTGCTTTGAACACAACAGTTGCTTTTGTATCATTAATGCTTTATTGTCTTAAACTGTTCTTAGCTTGATTTCCGTTGAACTTCTCCTTCCGTCCCACGTCATTCGGCTTCCAGGGAAGGCGAAGGATTTCAATCGTTCTGACAGCTCTCCTTTTAGTCTAATGCCTGCTTTCAGCTTCTCTCTTCCACATGCTCGGATTTTTATTTTAACTCTCGTTAATTTTCATGATGTTTCCTCGCAGAACTCGATCCATCATGTTTAAGGATTCTTGCAGGTCTTCTGGCTTCTCTGCTTTGACTGCGATATCATAAGCGATACGGAGAACGTTGCTTTCTTCGCTTTAATTTCTTTGGTTCGCATTCCTTGGGCTTTTTTGATTGCTTCTTTCAGGAATACTTTGAAAATTGACGGTGAAAAGTTACATCCTTTTCTGTCTGCATTGTTTGTTTTAGCATAATAATGCTTCTGACTTGGTACCTATAGATTTTGCGAATAAAACTCTATCGGATCAATCGGGATTAATTCCCATTCTTTTAAACAGTTGGAACATCTTATTCCATTCCACGTTTCAAAATATAAAAAAAAAAATGCAACGTAGAGTAGTTTTTCGACATTTATAATTTTTTTGTGAGAATTCGTTGACAGTACGGCCTCTTTTGTTTCCACTGTTCTTCTTGAATCGGAATTTGTTGTCCAAGAGTTTTCCTGAGATGTTTCCTTCTTTCCTTCGGTTTATGATTCGTTTGATCATTTTTGACGCACGTGGTAGTGCAAGCTCAGAGTTATGTGATCCTCACATCTCTCGGCCCTTGTTATTTTCGGTAATGCAATTATTAAATTCTTATTCAAATCCTCCGGCATCTTTTCACTGCCGTCGCTGTCTTTGATTAACCGATGCGGAATTTCTGTAGCAGAACCAACAAGTGCATTGATGATTTCTCCGTCTGTGTTGCTCCAAGATCTCATTCGTCTTCGTCCACGTTTTCCTCTCTCTTTATCACCCCATTCTGTCCCAGCGGTTCTGGTCCTTTAACAAGCTTTTCTATGTATCCTTCCGTCTTTTACGTCTACGTTTTCTGAGTCTTTGAGCATCTAACCGTTCTCGTCTATGATAATACTTGCCTGTTTCTTAATTCTCGGTAAGTATTCCCTCACGAGGTTGTAAGCCGTCTCGGTAAATCCCTTCTTCATATTGTCGCCTATTTCCTCCCAGTAGACATTAATGCTACCAATGTTAGAGGGACCATTAGTATTTATGTATTTTGCAACTACATAGACGGGCAGACATTCGAGAGTTATGCTGAAAACATCTTTCAAACAATTTTGCATCTGAGACTATCGTCCAGACGAGAGATAAGAAGTAAGTTGAATCTTTTAACACCGGACGGTACTTACTCATGTCACTGCGACGGTTCATTTTTTCAGCATACTCAGCATGTTCCCTCACTTAGAAGACCTGTTTCAGATCTGATAAAATATTTAAATTTCTGATAGATCTATTGCACATATAATAAAAATGGACATTATCTTCTCAGCCTTGTCCATCAAGAAGGAGATTTTGAAGTTTCGGCCGAGTGGCGCTCTGCTTCTTCGCCGCTTCCCCAAGGGAAATCCTCGCAGTGACGAGACGAAGGGGTTTGTGTGCGTCTCAAATGAAACCGTTGGCCACTCGTGCTAGTCTGATGCTATCGCGTAGCCTTCAACTAGCAGTTGCCGCATCAACTATATGAGTGCGCTGGAGAAAATATTTAGGAGGTAGTAAACGCATTGCATGCCAAATGTTGAAGAGGAGGAGAAGAAAACCATACAATAATAAGGTCTTCAAAAGCTCATGTCGTCTAGGGAACGCTGTCGTACCATGTCGCAGTAGTAACAGTGATGGATGCTTTATTTAAAGACACTGTCATGTGGTGAAGATGACCATTTGGTGCGATTGAGAGGAAAAACGTATCCCCATCATCATAGGTGGGACGTAGGTTGGAGTTCAAGCGTGGGAGAAATATAAAAAATACAACAACTATACAATAACAAGGGATTTATAATTTGGGAGTGGAAGAGGTGACGACCAAAATATTTCAAAGAATGTTTTGAAGTATTCGATATTAGGTAAAATTAATTCTTAATACTTTTATTTTCACACCGCCAGAGAAGATTTAGATCAATGAGTTATAATCTGAGGTTTCAAGCGTGATGGAGTGGAAACGGAACATAACTGCAATTTCTTTTTTCATTAGCTGCAGTCATCAATGAGTTAGTTTTTCACCCGCAGTCTGTAACGTGTGGTCAAAATAAGGCAGGTACCTACTGGGTCACACACAATCACAATTGTAAAAGTCAGTATGAGTTGACGTCATCACTGACGAGATTTGTTTAACATGACAAAGTTCTTCCAGTTTTGTTAAAAATATGCCACAAGACGTTTTTGGAGTAAATTTGCATGGTATATCTTAATTTCAATTGATCTGCCATTGGTTCGTCTTCGAAGAAAACTGAAAGCGCTATACAAGTGATGAAAACAATGTAAACGTAGAATATCTCCGTAAATTATCACCAAATGGGCACTGCTGGAGAAATTTAAATAATGTTTTATCTCTGTTGAATGTGAAAATACCTTCTTAACCTTTCAATATATTAAATACATAAAAACACCAGGAGCGACAGGCAAAACTACGAAACCGACTTAGAAAACAAGCCGTTATTCAGCTAATTTTTCGATTTTCGTGAAATGCTCAAAATATATTTCTTTTTTAGCAAAACATACATTTCCTCCAATTGCCATCAACATCTGAGAAGTCAAGATTCATTAACTCCTGTCCGAAGTGGCGATTCACGAATAGTGAGCCGCGAATTGTATCCGAATTGCAGTTGATTTTTCGTTGAGATTCTACGTCTTAAGCGCTCAAAAGTGTCATTCTCAAAAATACGCACCGAAAACGTAGAAAGGAAAAGCTGAATACGAATCGAAAAACCTAGGTTCCAGGAGAGAAAGTGACGAATTTTAGGATTTAGGATTATATATATATATTTTTTTTTCTCTTTCTCCTACCTCCTGTAAGTTTGAATTTATATATTTGTGGCCAATTGGCGAAAACTTAAAAAAAAAAAAAATAAAAAAAATAAAATATATATATATATATATATAGATATATAAGAAAAGCCATTGTCACTCACTCACCGACTCAGGATCGCTGTAAGATGGAGCCACAGTCGCTTAAGTTTTAAAATGCCGTTGTTAGATGGAGTCACAGTCATTTAAATATTTAAATGCTGCTGTTCAACTGCTTGCAAGAAATTTCATAAAAGCAGGAATCATTTGGCTCCGGCTGAGACAAGACTCCGTTTAATCTTGCGACGACGACAATTTCTAGTGATTCCGGCATAATATGCGATTTCAATCAACAAGTCGCAGGGTCAGTCGTTTGTCACCACGTTGTACTCCAAAGAACAGTATTCTCACACGCAAAACTGTACATACATACGTTGCTCTCTATATCGCTGGAGAAATTCCCCCGCCCAAAAGTGAAAGTGTTTTTTATGGAATATTACCTAGTCCAACCCTTCAACGCAAGGACAACACTGCTCAACAACAAATAGTCGTCAATTCACACGCAATGTGAGAGAAATAAACGGAAATAATGTTAATTGTTTTAGTGCTGGGAATAAACTCATGATATCAAGTGTCATTTAATTTCAACATATCTTCCTTGGATACTAAGTGGGGGTGCCTTTTATAACCTAGTTGTTTTATAGTTCGATTAACACGTGATGGTAGGTGGAGGACGCCGTATGAGGTCGTGGAGGGTGTCCGAATTAACCCTTGCCCGCCCTTTTTGAATCCGCAACGCTGCCACGCCGCTGGTCGTCGTCGTCGGGGCAGAGAGAGACACACACACAGGCTCTATTGAGAGAGGAAGTTAGTTGTGTCGCGGCGGCGGCAGAGGCTGCTGGGTGGGTGGGAGAATGTCCTCCTCCCGCCTTCGACCCCATCCCACGGGGATTACGACGTCTCACGCCTCTCTCCTCCTTAAAAGAGAGAGACGGGCGACAGTGTCCGTGTGTGTGTGTGAACGAGAGCGTCTTCTTCTTCTTCCGGGGGGGGAGATTTAAAAGCGAAGGTGGGGTGGCAGGGGCAGGCAGGCACCTTCACCCCCAAACTCAATCACTAATCCACCCGGGGAGTATGTGATCTGCGCGCACCAATAGCAGCACCACCCAGCGCCCTCTCGAAAGAGCCATCCGCTCATTTGAATCACACAAACGCCCATTAATCTGCTAGTTTGCTGCGCCGTCACGGGGGTCGCTCCGACCTCCCCCTTCCCACTTCCGGCTTCCACCCACACCCCTCTCTCGAACCGGAAAGGCAGGGTCGCCCCCACCCCCTTCCTTCATCTCCTCCTCCCACCCCCAGATGGTCCAGCCGTCGCCCACCCTCATCTCCCGTTGTCACTTGAACTCCTTCCTCCCCGTTGTTGTTGCTGCTCTCTGTTGTCATGATGGCAGCATCTTCGGCCGGGAGACTGGTCCAGGAATGGGAGTGCTGCGTGGACGCCTCGCCGCCGTTCGCCTCCCTTCGGGCCGTTTTAAACGAGGCACTTTATTGCGTGATGAAATGCATTTAAGGATGTGCATAGAAAATCGCGTCGTGTAATGCAGTGAATTGAAAGAATGCATGAACGACTGGTGGGAAAAGGATGGATGGATATGCATTGAAAATTGCATCGTATAAAGCATTGGATTGAAAGAATTCATGAATGACAGGTGGGAAATTAGCCCCTGCTCTGATACCGTGCCCACGTTCTCGCAATATCTTTTGGATCAAATTGTGCAATGAAGTGCCTCGTGAAAGACGGCATTTTGAGTCGACGATTGTGTTTAGTTTAGTATTGTCCGCCAGTCCACTTAACGGAATGAAAGGTAGTTTGGAAGGATCTTTGATAATCCATTCAGCGAAACTCCATTATACATTCGCATTACTCTTTTCCACTACTGAACAGTCTTAGCGGCCAATGAAGGATAGTACTAACAGCACGCCGTGCTTGATTATTGAATATCTGTTCATTTATGCAAAACACTAACAGTCCCTCTGAAATCGGTAGCATACCTATAGTGTAGTGTAGCCTCGCCTTTTGACAAGCATTTGCAATTTATGCTAATGCATCATTAGTTGTAGTTGCACTAACTTCATTAGGGTATAGCATAATGCATGTTGGTGACTACTCACCCCCTATCACACCATTCAGGTGGCTTGCAGGGTATTTTGTAGATGTAGAAGGCTCAAAATATCCTCCAGTCCACTTATTTTCAATCCTTAAAAATTAATAACGCAAGGGCCTTTATAATGTTCCCACAGCCCCGCTTTGCCCTAGCATTCGTAAGCACCAGTGGCTAATCTAGAATTTGCCCCTGGGGAGGGTCGGGGACATCTTTGATACATGAAGTACCGGGGTATGTGGGCCCAGGCTCACGAGGGCATTTGTATTTTGTATTTCTGTTTAGCGTGCTTCGACGGCTAAGGTCATTTCGCATTTATACTGTCTGCGTCACATGCAGAAGACAGGGGCAACAGCACTCGGACGAATCGGAGGATCGCCCCTATCCAAACTCGAGCCGAGCCCTAAAGATGCTTAACTTCGATGACCGATCGGGAACCGGTGTTTCCATGGCGTGGGGCAGGACGTTGCCCGGGCATGAGAGGGCGGAGGGAGTGCCGCCCTCTCCCGGAAAATGTTTGAAGATCAACACAGCAAAATTGAATTTCCCAGCCTTTTTTGAAATATTTAAAGAAATGTAATTCGTTAATATTTTTGTGTATATTGTTGTTGGTACCCTTAACCAAGTTGCTTCGGGGGGGGGGGGTACGGTATTCCTCCCCCCTCCCCCAGAATCAACTTGATTAAGCAAATGCCGGAACCCCCGGAATAAAATTAAATTAAACCCCCGGAATGAAATTTCCGCTGGTTTGGCACCAACTCTTCCACAAACTGACGACATCAAACGCACACACTAAATCCCCCCCCCCCTGTATGAACTGGCTGGCCCCCTGGCCAGCCAGGGGGCCAGCCAGTTCAAACAGGGGGGGGGGTTTAGTGTGTGCGTTCCAGCCAGCCAGGGGGCCAGCCAACCCCCCTCAGGCTCAATAAAAAAATATTTTGAAAGCTAACATACAAGGCTAACGGCTCCATGTATTTCTTGAATCCAACTGTTGCATAGCTCGATGCAATCCTTTAGTAGTTTATCAAGGATGAGTGGAAGGAGGGGGGTGGGAAGGGTGTGAAAGGCGAAGGGATAGAGTGGAGGGGGGTGGCCTCGTGTGATACGCAAGCAAATACGAAGTGTTGCAGGCAAAAAGTGAAAACAGTGTTAGTACAATGCAAAAACACACAATGCAGGCAACGACGGGGAAGACAGCGGAAAAACCTCCAATGGGGTTGTCTCCGCCTCCTCATCACTCCAATTACAAAAGAGGCTCTAAATATTAAACACTTTTCGTACAGCCCTCACCACTTTTTCCAAACAGAGTTTCTATTATCATGTGGGAGTTAACCGAGGTTCGCTGCTGCGCGGGGAATGATACTTGAAACCCAGGTTGGAAAAAAAGGTTTATCGCGGACTAAAGAAAGTGTTTAATGGTGTCAACTTTGTCCTTTTTCAAAACTCCTGACAAAGAAATAACGTATTAGATGAAAAAAGAAAATTGAAGTACTAGAAAACAGAACTCGTCATGTCCCAATCATAAAAACAATACTGCTGCCTGCTCGGTAACCAAAACATACCGTTGAGAGGGCACAGAGATGACGGAAATATAGTTGATGTCGGCGAGGATCCAGAGTATGAAATAATGGGAACTTACCGAGCGTTATTGAGATTCAGAGTAGAGACTGGTGATGCCCAGCTGACTAAGGCTAATGCTCCATATATTATCAAGACAACTACCAATGAATTGATGAAATGCAACGGCGATGAAATTGTTGAAGAATTGGCAAGAAGGATAAGAATAGGTAAGTACTACTCGATTCTATGTACGATATTACAGATATTTCGAATGCTTCTCATTTGAGTATTTCGCTGCGATATGTCCACAAAGTAATCTCTGATGCAAATTCAACAGTATAAGAGAAGATTACATTAGGTTTATTGACCTTCATAAAGAAAATTGATTCTAGCAACCCAACCTGAGAACCAACTATCACTGGAGAGGTTCTAGGCCAGAATGTTATAAACGGTATTGAGGGCGTAGGATTAGATACAGAAAACTGTGTTGGAATTGGATATAACGGCTGCAGCGTCAACACCTCTGACGTTCATGGTGCTGCTCGGGATGAAAAAAGCGAAAAATAGTACTCTTTGTGCATGAAAAAATCATTCATTAATTTTATCTTTATCAAAAAGTAGCAAAATACAAAATGTGAGAAATGATTTTGGCACAGTGAAAGAAGTGTCCACATTTTTAGTAGGTCAGCTAAACGCAATCATATTCTTAAAAGTGTTATGGGACAGCAAGGTAGGAGCTACTGTAAAACTCGTTGGATTGAAAGGCATGAGATCATATTTGATTTTCAAACAGATCCACACAAAATAGCTGAGGCCCTGCATTTGATCTCCTCTTGGAACGATAGTTCCACAGCCAGCATGGAAAATTGTTTATGCAATACTGCAACCAATTGTGAATCAATTCCACCAGTCACTGTGTATGTGATGTGTTAAGTAGTACTGTTATCCTAAGTAAGTATCTGCAAGAGGAGAACATAGATACCTATCAACCACGCCTACGAGAGAGTTAACCATGCAGGCAGTAGAAGCTCTCTTAATACATTGGTTCATAACCTTCCTAATGCCGCGACCCTTGAATACAGTTCCCTATGTTGTGGTGACCCCACTCCAAAAAATTATTTTCATCCACCATCGGAAATATGTGTTTTCCGATGGTCTTTTAGATGACCCCTTCGAATTGGGCCGTTCGACCCCCAAAGGGGTCGCGACCCACAGGTTGAGAACCGCTGTCTTAAAGGATAAAGAACCTATGGTGATGAAATGTTTCCCCTGATTTTCGAGGCTGCAAAAATGACTATGGACCAAATGAATGTTGAAGTACGTCCACCTCGTATAGTAAGGAAATACATTCACTGTCCAAATTATTGCTCAACTCCAGACGACCCTTCAACTTACTGGAATAGGTCAAAATACATTGTTATTGACTGTATCGTTGCTGATTTGGAAGCAAGATTCAAGGATGAATCAATTATGTGTTTTTCCTTATACGTATTAGTTCCGACCAACCTAGATAAAGTACCTGACTTGTTGACGTAAGGTCGCTGGAACCTATCTGTGAACAATACTCTACTCTAATGAAAATTTTCTCAATGACGTTTAAAATGAAACTTTTAAATAAAATAATATCATTTAAAAGGAGTTATAACTATGAATAACCTAAGAAACTGAACCGAAGTATAGTTGCATACAATAATTGTGATGAAAAATTTTATTCGATCATGAACCTATTGTTAAAGCTGCTCTCAACACTCCCAATTTCAGTTGCAACGGCGGAACGTAGTTTTTCAGCATTGCAGATACCTACTTAAAACGTGGACAAGATCAAGGTTGACTGAAGATAGATTGATGGGTCTTGCTCTTCTCCATATTCATCGTGACATCGAAGTAAAAATTGATAATGTGATCAATTGATTTGGAAAATCACAGAAAAGAAGACTAGAATTTATCTTGTAAAAGCTAAGTTTTACTTGTGATACTTTGAGTTCACTTAATCATTACAAATTTCAGTATTTTACATTAAGAACATTATCTCATAACACTATTAACAATATTATTCTAGTTTAAAGGAATCGATCTGTACATAATTGCCATTTCAATCGCTTTGCTTTGCATTTTTTATAATAAAAATAAAGTAACTAACTTTCTCTGCCAAAAACAATTGTCACTTAATTCATTACTCTCTATGCCTCCATTAGATCTAATCTAAAAGCGTATACCAAACCTAAAGTCTTATCTTAAACCTAAATTCTTATACCAAAACATTAGAACTAAAGTCACGACAAAGAATAAATATCAGGGTGTTACGAAAAAAATCTTATCATCATCTTATCGTGCGTATAACGCACGTAATGAAAATGGAGTTCAATACACGTGTGCACACATGTATCGAACCCCATTCAACATCGTGCATGCAATATGTTTATCGACTTGTAATTATTGTCACCCTCGATTCACTTTACTTTGGTGACAAAACCCACAGTCGAATACCAGCAAAACATTTTACACACTTATACAGAAAATAGCTATTTCATAGATATTTTCTGCATGTTTTTCACCAAATTCTTTTTTTTTTTAATTTTCAAATACCAAACATTTGTATTCCAGAAAATATAAAAATGTCTGCATATATTTCTGCAGACAACTCTGCAGAATCTACATGCAGAAAAATAGTGCGGAAAGGCAGAAGAATTTTATGTAGAAAACTGTGTAAAAAAACATGCAGAAAAAAATTATGCAGATCATTATAAAAAGTGATGATTATTAAAAAAATTAAAGTTTCCATCCTAAAAAGAGGGAAAAAAGGTCAATTAAAAAGCTGAGCAAAGGAATCAAACTTGGATACAAACATTTTCCAAATTTTCCTGGGGTGTATTCACAGTTACCGTTTTTCTAGCGGGTATTCCTGTGCGTCTTTAAAATTTGCACCTTGCCCCCCCTTCCATCCTAGATCCTAGAAAATCCTAGATCCACCCCTGTTACGAGGGTCATTTGAATGAAATGTAGAAACTTGTATTAATAGCCAATGTTTTGGAAACGTCGTTTCCCTCCATTTAAATCGGAGCCCCTTTGGTATCGGTAATGAACATTTGAATAGTTGCGCGTAAATTGTTTTCACCAACTTTTTGAAATAGGACGCTTTTCCCCGTTCGACTGCTCTCACAAGCATATTACACCTCTGCAAAGAAACTAGCAGGGCTCCACGAAATGCCCCATGTACACTTTTGTAACCTTCATCAACACTTTAAATTATTAAGAGCGTGATGGATGTCATAACGAGGATTATATGATGCCGTATGTCACATCTCGCAATATAGCCGCAGCTGTGCAGCATGGATAATTGGCATTTCATGTAAGATATATCTGTACAGTTAGCAGTCTAAATCCAATTCTTTGATTCATCAAGTTTGCATTCTTGCTAAATAGTCTGCAGTAGGGTCACCCCGACCAGTCGATACGGAGTGTAAGAAGTGACCTCTTTATTGTACCCTCAGTATCCTACAAGAAATGTAGGTAAAAATGCCTCTTGATGTGTATTTTGAAATTTTTATTGCATTTTTTTCTGATTCCAATGATTCTATTCCTCACCACGATGTACAGAGCATAGACATCAAAGTGCGTGGATGAGAAAATTATCATGGAAGTAATATTTTCTCGACAGAATCAATAAAAAACTTTGTAAATTTTATAATGGATTTTATTCCTTACGACCGGTTTTATCGCATTTAAGCGATTCACCTGAAGATGTAGCTTATGCGATGAAACTGATCGTATTGAATTAAATCCATTGCAAAATTTACAAAGTTTTTTATAGATTCTGTCGATATGGAATTTTACAAAGTGACGCCTGAGAATATCGAGCTCATAATATTTTCTCCCCGTCGTTTCCCATATGAAAGGCATCTGTCATTTTCTCTTCCATAGTTTCCACATATAGCCGCAAGGTCAGGCTCAAGTATGCCTCTCATCTGTCATAAGTCTCGGTGGCCTGCCACAATTTGGTACTTGAGGTGATATTTTGTCTTATATAGGCATGGTCTTTCCATTGCATGAAACTTTTTTATTGGTCTCCTTTGAGTTTGATACACGTTTATTTCGGAACGTCAGGATATAAGATATCGTGGAGCCTCTTCATATGGGAAGCAGGATTCCCTTTTAGGGGTAACTCAGTCTTGTTCCTGACAAAGACTAGAAATTGAAAAGAAGAGGCAAGCAATTGAGAAAGAGATTTTGGCAGTGGACATAGAAAGGACATTTGGAGAATAAGTACACGCTGCACAGTGGTTGGAAAGCGAAAAAAGCCGGACAAAAATCTCTCAGGGTCTCTGCTCTGCTGAACGCTGCTTAGAGACCCTTACCCAAGTTAGCAGGCCTGTTCATTCTAACAACCCCAAATGTTATAGTTCACCCTTTTAAGAAGAATGGAGCAAGTACGAGCGTCGTTGAATAAGCCCTTAGAAAATGTAAATCGTAGTATCGAAAATGGTTTGTTTTTAGTAAGCATTATTACTCAATAAACAGCTGTTAAAGTCTTACTTATATCCATCACATGGTTTCATGTTCATCGTTGATTGAAGCACAAACGGTTGTTTATTTAGAAAAATGGAAAACAAGTAAGTTACGACAGGTGATTAAACACTTATGTTTAGAAAGCATAACTCCGAAAGAGATTGAAGCTGAGTTGGATGAAGTTCATGGCGCAACTGCTCCTGTGTTCGCAACGATTTACAATCGGGTAAATGAGTTGAAACGCGATCGTACATCCACAGAAGATGTACATCGTTCGGGACGTCCAATGGAAGTTACTTCCCCCGATATAATTGACAAAATCCACGATATGGTTTAGAGTGAGCTACGAATCAAAGTGCGCGAAATAGTTGAGGCCTCAGGAATGTCGCAAGGTCTACCGTGTTTTCAATTTTGAAGGAAAAATTGTGTGTAAAAAATTGTATCGTATTAATGGGAATTACACTAAAATGATTGTCTATTGAACTAATCTTGTTTTTTTCTGACTTTCTTTTGCTTCATTCCGTGGAACTAGTTAATGCGTACAATTTGTTTAATTCTTTAATTGCAGGATTTCCCAAATAACGGTTCTGTTTTTCTTTTAAGATGAATGCATTAAATAAATATTTTTTTACTTGAGAGGGAATGCTTTATTTTTTTATTTATATATGTAGTACTAGCGAAAGGTACCCGTTTAAACTCAGCGGGTGTGAAAAACAATGAATTTATCAGATACAAAAGCCACAAAACCTGAAGAATACTGAGTCCTGTGAAGAAGACATTTTCAAGTATTTGATCTTATCTTCATTTACATTGAGGCCCATTCTTTTCCCAATATCTTCAATGGTAGCAAACATTTCTTTAAGATCCTTCACACTTCTTGCTATCAGAGCTATGTCATCTGCATATGCAAAACCTTGTTTGGATTTATTAACAATAGTTCCCCTCAACTTCAATTCTTTCATTGCCTTGTGCAAAACCAAGTTCAATTACACAGCTGAGAGAGCATCTCCTTGTCTTACCCCTGAGGTCACTTCAAAAGCGCTGCTTGTTCTACCCAAAACAAAAGCTTACAAAAAAACAATACAAAGGCCTTACATTGAGATTCCTTCTGTGTTATCTCAACCAAATTAACCAGTTTTTGTGAAATACCATAACCTTTCCGAGCATGGATCATTTCTCTCCTATTCACACTGTCAAACGTTTGACGAAAGTCAATGAAGAGTATATGCAAATCAACGTTGTATTCGTAGCATTTCTCCATTGTTTGTCTCACTGCGAATATCTGATCAATTGTGCTCCTTCCACATCTAAAGCCACACTGATATTCTTCTGGAATTTCTTCGGCATAGATACTTATTCGTTCCATGAGAATATTATTGAAGATTTTATATGCTACATTCAGTAGCATAATGCCTCTATAGTTATTGCAATTTAACTTATCACCTTTCTTAAATATTGGGCAAATCAATCCAGTTCTCCACTCTTCTGGAAGCTCCTGATTTCCAAATACTACAGACCAGTTGGTGTTGTGCTCCCATTAGTTCTGGGTCTCCATTTTTTTTATCAATTCTGCTGATGTACCATCTTCTCCTGGTGCCCTGTCATTCCTTTGCCTTTTCACACTTTCAGTTTCCTCCTCTATAGATGGGATGGGTACATCCTGCTTTACACTATGAACTAGTGGGTGCTCTTCGATCTCTGAAGATGCTTCCTTACTAAGCCGTACGTTGAAGTATTCTGCCCATCTTTCTATTATCTGATACTCCTCCCATCTATGACATCGCCATTTTTGTTCTTACATGAGGTTAGTTTTGGGTGATATCCTTTACTCATGTGTTTTACTGCTTGTTAGAACTTTTTGCTTTCATTTTCTTTGCTGAGCTGCTCTACAGTTTCTACCATATTTTTAAAATGCTCCTTTTTCTTTCTTTTTAGTATTTTATCAGCTCTTTTCCTGCTCTGTCGATATTTTTCTCTCGCTAATCTAGTCTCCCTTTGAAGTGTAATGTATCTGTTCTTATTTTTCTCGTCTATTGCAGCTTTACATTCACCATCGAACCATTCTGCATTCCTTTCTAGTTTAACTTTGCCAATTGTATCATTTGCTGTTGATAAGAGAGATTTTTTTAATTATTACCCATTGCTTTTCAACAGGATATTCCTCTCTCTCTCCCTCCACATTCCCTGCTAACTTTCTACTTAAATCTTCTTTGTATTTAGCGACTTGCACAGGATCCCTAAACATTTTGAAGTTCCATTTCTGTCTTCCAGGGCCATTAGCTTTCTCCATGGCAGCCAGTCGTTCTCTAAAATTTACTTTCACTAAGTAGTGATCTGAGTCACAGTTTGGTCCTCGTGCCGATCTTACATCTAATATGGAGGTTGAATGTCTCCTAGAAACAAGCACATGATCTATTTGGTTCACAGTTCCAGTTCCTGGCACTTTCCAGGTACCTTCATGAATACGTTTATGTTCAAAACATGTGCTTTTAATAAATAAGTTGCGTGAGAAAACTAACTGGCAGAGTAATCTTCCGTTTTCACTTGTTTCATCATGCAGGGAGTACTTTCCAGCTTTATTGTGTAAAAGATCTTCCTTGCCAATTTTTGCATTGAAGTCTCCAAGAATGAGAAGGGCATGACACTTTTATATTTTTTCACATTCCTTTTCCAAGTTATCATAGAATGCTTGCTTCTCTTCTTCTGAACTGTCCTCTGTTGGGGCAAGTGCTGATATGATGTCAATATTTCGAAATTTTCCTTTTAATGTTAGCTGGCATAGTCTCTCCCCTAATGGATCAAATTTTATCACACTATTCCTTATACTAGAGTTGATCATGAAGCCAGTTCCATATAACCCAGTTCTATGGCTGGGACCACTATACACCAATGTCAAATCTTTCTAGTCAATTCTGCCAGATCCTACCAATCTCACTTCTTGGAGAGCTATTATATACAAACCGTATTTCAACATTTCATTGGAAATTTAATTCATCTTTCCTGGTTTCGGCATGGTTCTTATATTCCAAGTCGCTAGTTTCCGTATACTCATTGTCCGTGTCCGTTTGCCAGGTCGACATCTTAATAATCCATTATGATTCAACCGAGGCATAATTAGAGAATTCATAGCATATATAGTTTTTTTACAGGGTAGAGTTGCTAGCCCCACGCCTTACCCCCATCCTGGAGGACCGGGATTTGTGTTCAGAGTTTACTCCCCTAGAGAGGTTTGCTTCTCAGCGCATAAGAGCCCCCTCTGCCCTATTGTTGTGAGGCACACTTTGTCTGGCGGTTCAGTCAAGACCTGTCCGGCAAGGGAGGCCCTACCAGTAGTTGAACTACCGCCGGCATATCTCTTGACATCATAACCACACGCAATCCTCCTCCCCGCCCCGGCACATTAAGGTGCTTTCGAAAAGGCGGTGCCTCAATAGACTTCATGCAGGTTGGAAATCACAGGTAAGTTGCCTCAAATTTAACGATGAACAGCATACTCTCTGAGGAAGGAATTAACTGGGACTATTGCAGCAATAATCAAGATGCAGAGAATGTCATGCAAATGATTGTTTGGCCCTGTAATAATATACTGTTGAAAAACTATTGTGAATATAAATTAAATATAAACATGACTCCGGCTAGTCAGAAAAAAAGGAAACTTTCTATGCTGTAGAATTTATAGTTCTTCTTGCAGAAAATGAATGGCTTTTGCAGGAAGTCATGGATGACTTGTATTTTAATGTGACACTATTAACATGATAGCCACAAATTCGATATTTTTTTCATTTTAATGAGTTTTTTTCTTTTATTTGATTAATGGCTTTTTTAATTTTTGAGAATAACTATGGTTTTACAATGCACATCAAAAATATTATTATTTTGATACGCCCCCCTTTGACAACCACATTGTTTTGGAACACTCCACCATGTATTACGGTTGAAATAATGTTGAGCTTGTAACAGGATGCTTGTTGGTGATGTAAGTTCTAATGTAAATATGGAGCAACGTTAAGAGTAGAAAGAAGTGATTGAAAATACACATTAAAGTAGTACGCAATCACAGACGTTTCCAGCTCACAGTCAGTCGCCGCGCCATCTGGTCATCGGGTCACTCCGTCTGTGGATAGCCTCTCTCTGTGACGTCACAAACCCACCGCGCAGGCCTGTATGTAGGTGGACCTTCTGATACAGATATACTTTCAACGTGATATCATGGGTCAGCAGGAAAACATGTTATTTACATGCTAGTGGCATATCTTTTGAAGATAAAATATTTGGTTGCCAAGGAAATATGATATATCCATTGCGCATTAGCTGTTGCTAATGCGCAATGGATTCCAAAACTTTAACTACACGCATTTATAGTTCGGTATGTTATAAATACACGGCTGGATCTCGAAAAAAAAACCCGTACATAACATACTCCTCAATGGCAAGCACTTGTTTTTTGCGTACCTACATCAATATGGCTACGCGAGCAATTTTAGTTCAATATCGGTCGCTTTGGGCAGTTTTAGCTCTCCCCGTGAGATCTAATGTGAGAAAATTAAGAAGTAGTCTATAAAATAGTTTTTTTATTTTACATTCCCACTAAATATCCGTTTACTTTAGCATATTCCAGTAGGACGCATTCACATAATTAAACTACACATTTCACTTTAACAGTTGAACTTTGTACCTACACCAGATGGCATTGCTGTTGGAGTATCTGCAGAGTCCTCTAGGTTGCATTCTCAACACCACTCCCTCGCCAAGTGGTTAAAAATAAGACAATCCAAGGGACTCTGGGGTAGACCAGCTGGGGTGAGGACCCTTATTATCCTAATATAGGTGAGGCCCTATATTATCCTAATATAGGGCCTCTAGGCCAGCCTAGAGGCACTGTCTTAAGGCCGTTTTACGGTAAATTTATTTTTACGAACTCTTCCGTGAATTCTTGCATGAAAATTGTATGAACGCTTGCGTGAATGTCTCAATTGCTGAACGGGAAATAGAACCTGTTCTAATTTCGTTGAGACAAACGTAAAATCTAACGTATGTCATTCGTTTGTACAAAATATTTCTTCGTGCAAAACGGCTTTTAGGATATATAATAGGGAATAATATAGGGTCTCTAAGCTAGCCTCGCGCCACCCACTCTCCCTACCAATGAAAATCCCCCTTCTCCAACAACGCCTCCCCTCCGCCTCGCGTCAAATGCCTCTCGCTGTCGTTCTCGTCAAATGTCCCGCCACCTCCCCATTCAATCCATTCATTCGCCCTCCCCTCCTGTCGCGGGGGCCTTCCCCTCCCCTCCGCCCCCCAAAACCTCCATCCTCCACATCCGGCCACCAATGTTTTTCTTCTTCTTCCCTTCCGTAGCATTCACCTGCCGCCGCCGCCGCGCGGTGCGTCTCGGGAAGGAGCCGAGGGGGGCAGACGAGGGGGCAGGGGGTGCGGAACGGGGCAGGGAAGGGGGGGGGGAGGGGCAGGGTCAACTCATTCGGAGGCCGCGCTGCGTAAGCCCAGAGGAGTTTCTCGTGGGAACCAATTCGTCTCTCGCTTGTACTGCATACTACGGAGCGCAGGAGGGGCAATCCATTTCTGTGTCCCGCAAGGCATGGGAATGGGGCCTCTCCTCTTCATTCCGGAAAGACGCGCCTACGTGCGATAAAAAAGGGCGCATTATGAGACCCTCCCCTCCCCCCCCTCCTTCCCTCCTACCCTCCTTTCCCTCCACCCTCTTACCCCTCCCCTCTCCCTCTTGTGACGTCATCACGTTTCCATTGACGAAAACAATTACTTACCTGGCGGATGGCAAGATGGTGTTTACACATTTGGGACGCAGCATTGCATAGTTTGTACACGCGGCACGACGCGCCAAGGTATTCCCGTCATGAGTTGGAGTGCGCGCGACTATCTGCTTTGTGTGTCGTTGGTGGATTGACTCGAACGAAGTATGTGAAGGTGCGTGGTTGGTTCTTTTCTTCTAACGTAGCAGCTTTCATAGTCATCCATCGATTTTTACTCGCCGATATCCTGATCGCGTCGTGCTGCTTAATATTAATTCGCAAAAGAGCTTGAATTTAGATGCAGAGAGTGAAAGTGTAGTAGGGAAGGATAACCTCGGAACGGAGTCACTTGAAATAGAGAGAGGGCATTACGATAGATTAAGGCCAGAAATATTACGGAATTAGATAACTTAGGAGTTTCTGAAGAACTTTGGTGATAAGGAAAGACGACCTTTTCCCAAAATTATTGGTAGGATCTACGAGAGAGCATTTAGACCAGACGACTTCGTCAGAACAGTCCTGATACCTGTCCCGAAGAAGAAGAAGAGAGCTTCAGGGTGCGAGGAATTTGGAACTATTAATCAAATTTAAACACGTGGCAAAAGTTCTACTTGGAATGGATAAATATAAAAGTAGGAATTTAGAGAATTGGTTTTCAAGTTTGATTTCAGGACGAGCAACTCGGGGGCGCTCGCGGTGATAAGGACACTTATAGAAAACATACATAGACAGTTATCAGGATGTTTTTATTTGATCTGTGGATTTCGGAAAGGCGTTAGACTGAGTAAATTAGTGAACAAAACTAATGGAAATTCACGGCCAAATTAGAATTGATTGGCTAGATAGTGGGCACAATGGAAATTTATACATGACCAAGAGGGCACAGGGTGTTGGCGAAGGGTCGCGGTGTGAGGCCCCCCTGGCCTCCTCCCCCAGGTGGGGGCGGGGGGAGGGCAGAGGGGCGCCCCCCCCCAGGTGGCGCGCCGGTGCTTGTGGTTGGGTTGGTAGCTTGGGGCGTCGCCGGACGATGGAGAGCCGCTCCTCCTCCGGCCTTCCTTCCTTCCCTAGACTCAAGCGAGGGCGTTGGATCTGTGTGGCGGAGACGGTGATGCTATTGATGAGGCGCAAGCCCCCCCTGAAGAGGCGCAAGTCTAAAATGGGGGCCATGCCCCAGGGCGCGGCATTCAGGTGAGGGCGGCTGACGGAGAATCAAGGTGGGCGGAGGTAGGTCGCGGGGTGCGGCAAGGGTGCCCGTTGTCGCCTTTTATTTTTAACATTCATGTCGAGGAAATGCTAAGGGACGTATGGGAATGGATATGGGAATTGGGAGGCCAGATGATAAAGTAAGTAAAGTCGCGGACGACCAGGCGTTGGTCAGTCGATCATCGAAGGAATCGCAGGCTATGCATTGTATAAAACAATGCGGGTAATACGGAATGAAGATGAATTTTATGAAAACTAAAGCAATAACATTCCCTAGGAAATAGATAGCGAGGCTGGTCATAAAAGTAGCAGGGCACAAACTGGAGCAAGTGGAACAATTTAATTACTTGGGTAGTACGCTAGAAGAAACAGGACATATTAGCAAAGACATTAGTAGGAGAATAGCGCTAGCGAAGGAAGCGTTCAATAATAGAAGGGAGCTGATGACGGGGACCTTAAGTAAGGATGTAAAAAAGAGGCTGGTAAAGATATGGAGTGTTGTGTGTATGTGTATGGGGCAGAAACGTGGACCTTGAGAAAGGAAGACAAAAATAGGCTTAAGGCGTTCTGAGATGTGGGTGTGAAGGAGGATGGAGAAGGTCCGGTGGAAGGAAAGGAAGACAAATGAGGAAGTGCTTGACATGGTGGGCGTGGAGAGGAAACTTGTGGATGAGATTAGGGGAAGGCAGGGTAGGTGGCTGGAAGGGGTAATGAGGGACGATGGTTTGCTGAAGGCCGTGATAGAGGGAACTATGTTGGGCAAGCGGGGAAGGGGAAGGAAGAGAATCAATTTTATGGACGCGATGAAGAAAGGTAGGACTTATGCTGAGATGAAGAAAGAAATACTGAAGGTAGATAGGGCACTGTACATTAAAAAATCAGGAGAATTTTTAATCAACTTCATTTAAACCTGCCTTTAACTGGTAGATTACGTGCAAGAATTAATAAATGAATTACATTTCGCTTGTAACTCTTTCCAAAAGATACCAGTTTACGTAAGCAGTGGTTAAAAGCATTTCAAAAGAATAACTGATCCAAGTGAACACTCCAGGGTGTTATGGTTAACATTAGGATTGTATTTTTGCCGAATTAATTCTTGGAATCACCGTGGATCACTGTGATTGTTGAAATTTGATCCTTTTCTTTGTAATTAACTTCAGGCTCAATGATACAGCTTCTAATTTCTTTGTCACATAAAATACAATGAGTATTGTTTTTGTCAGAATTATAAACGCTCGAGCGAATATAAAAGCGAATTATATCTATGAGCTAAAAACGCTCTAGAAGCATATTGCCTTCCTTTGATTCATTAGGTATCAATAAAATGATTAGCCACTCTAGTTAGAGTTGACAGACTGACTTTATAATCAATGATTTGGATGCGGTCGCCTCTCGCCACATAGATATTAGTTTTGGTCATTTATAGCTTAAAAAACTGGCTCTGAAAACCCGTCGAGATACTTTTATACCTGACAATATTTTTAAAAGCCGTTCATTAAACTTTTTAGATAATTTGAAGCGTGCGAGTGAGAAAAATATATTGAGTGCACAGGAAAAATCAATTGCACTCCCTCAGTTGACGTCACGTCCGGCTAACCACCCTGGCAACAGCTGGCGAGCGCAATGACGCGTCTACTCGCGTTTAATTGGCCGTAGGGTATTGTAATAACCACGCCATCTGCGTAGGCAGTGAAGTGGTATGTCGTGGGTTATTCCTCCATCAATAGTCAATTCATCGTTACGTTTCAAATTAGTGGTCCCAAAACGGAGCCTTGTGGAACGCCTCCGGAGATTTCCTTGTTTTATTCAATTTTTTCCATCTGAATTTTAGAAGTTCTATTGGTCTACCAAGTTCTTATCAGTCTTATCAAATGTTTTAGTTACTGCAGGCAATTGAGTTCTGCGATACAGGGTGACCACCACACACTGTCAAACGCTTCCTCAAAGTTGACGAAGATTGCCAGATTGTAATTGTGACCTCGGTTCCTTATTTTATTTAATACCTTTATGGCGACCGAACTTTTTTCATTTTCGGAAGGCGTATTCTGTGGTAGACATCAGCTTCGCTCATTCTATTCTAAACCACGGAATTTATGATCCTCTTGAAGATTTATTCTCTGATGACGTTAATACATTTTACGAAATCCAACATACTATGGTAGATCAGACAGTGAGAATGAAATTAGGAAACTAGACCACAGCTCAATCAACTAAAATAAGCGAGCAATGCTGGGAAAAATCTTTTGGAAATTTGTAAATGTAACTCTAGTTTTCATATCGCTTTTACATAGATTCTCACTTGTAAACGCTTTTCGTTATAAATATCCTATTGTTGCAGTTCAGTACATATTCCGTCCAAAAATTACCTACACTGTGAAAATCACATTTTACACGTTGAAGCCATTAAAATCTGGCTAAGCATTTTAAATATTAACAACTTTATATTTTGATGAGGTTTAGGCCTAGTTAGGGCAAGTTTGTTGATACATTTATTGAAAACTACTCCTCTGCTCATTTTACGATGGAAAAATGCCACGTTTTCACGAATACTCTTAGTAGCTTTCACTGATACTAGTAAAATCATTGAAAGTGGTAAACTCCAATTGTGAAGCAAGTCGGGACACCGAACCGGAAGAAGAGCTGAAGGTAACACACTCACTAATTCTAATGAATGTTGCTACTAATGGTATTCAATTATATTAATAATTATAAAAACTATAATATTGTGAACAAAAGTACAAATATAATAAGAATTTTAAAGTAAGATTACTCTAGTAAAACTAGCGGTGGTTAAATTAAAAACGAACCCTGATGCTCCCCCTGCCACACACCCCTGAGGTGGCTTGCAGGGTATTTTGTAGATGTAGATGAGCCTATGTAAGTTTTATTGACGTTGGCTCGCGACCGCGTGACTGAAAACCGAAAAGAGACTTCACTTCTTTTGACACGCTTGTACGCATTTGAACAATATACTCCTATCTCTTAAAAAATGCCTAAGCTTTCGAAAAGAAAAAGTAATGCACTAAAGATCCACAGCAATAATGGAAAAGAGTTGTTTCAAATACTTTTCTCAGCCTGGAAATGGAGTCAAAATAGTGATTATGCTTAAGATATAAATGAATATACATTATGCTGACACTGCCATAGTAATCATGTAAATATTACAAATTAAAATTAAATTAGAATATTCCTTCGGATCCACTTTAAAATCTCTTTTTTTATTACTTTATTCATTTGCAAAATAATCTGGCAACGCCGATGTGATGAAAGGGAATTTCGTATTTTCTAAATAACTTTCAATAGGGTATTTTGGCGAACATTGATTATTTAAGCATTCCAGTAAATCATTGATGTCATGCTTGATATTTATCTAACGTCCATTGTTCGCATAATAAGAACTTAATGTACAATTTTTCCTCACAAACTTCCCGGGCGAAGAGGACAATGAAACACGTCCCAAGTACCTATACATCATAATTTATGATTTCTGTGCCAGTGCCCTCTTAAATAATGAAAGTTTACTTGATATGTATATAACAATGATATTTTTCCCGTTTAAATAAGACCCATGGGAACATAATAAAGAAACATATGCGCCAAAAATATCTCAAATCAGAGGCAAGAATGTTATGCCATGTCGTAGCCACGCCAAAATTAGGTAATATATGATACTGGTGCACCAGTTCAGGACTGCATCGGGTGGTAATGTTTTTATTTTACTTTCAGGATTTGAAATATTTTCAAAAGCACTGTCAGAGGGTCTGAACAAAACTTTATTTATATCTCTATTTTCGAACAGTTTTAAAGTATAACTTGTCTCGGCGATTTTAGGCGAATGAAACGGTATCCCTCGTCTGCAGTTCGAGAAAGAACTGAAATTTATATTCCATGATGCAACGCCTTCGTCATTGCCATTTTCCCGTTTCAAATCCTGCTAAGATTTTTTGGAACCTCTGAATTCAATGCCAGCGCTTCAAGTGCAATGCAAATATAACAACATGCGCTTCATCAATCGTTCTTGCAATCCACCCTACACCTTCGGTACCCGATATTTACATATTAAATTAACTTTCAAGCAACTATTGTTGAGTTTTACTTATTCAAGTAAGTTTTAAATGAGACAACTTATAATTAAACTCGGTGAAAATTCATTGGAGGTAACCGAGTATTTCAAACTAACCGTGGATTGCAGCGTTGCTGTAACCTCTGCCGATTGTAGCGCCATTTTCAACTCACTAACGAATTTCGTCTGCTATAACTGCAAAAGAATGCTAATATCTTAAAAACTAAGATGGGTTAAGACCCTCGTAAGGTTGCCATTTTATATATCGGAAAAATACCCACCTAATATCAGTTTAAAAAAAAATGACGTATGTTTGCGATATGAAAACAGAGCTTTTTCCAAGATGACTCCAATTCTCTCCATTAAGCGTATGCATGTAATGTAAAGCGTATGTATGCATGTAATTTCAATGGAAAAAGTAGAGTGGCTTGAGGGGTATTTCTTGACTAATATAGATGGAGGACATTTTTTTCTATTAGTATCTACCCAAAATATGAAAATAATGACATATCTTTCATTTCTCGATCCTACCTCCTTAAATAGATAAGAGAAGTTCCACTCAAGTATTGAGTGGAGGGGAAGTGGAGTAATGCAGAAGATAGTTGACGGTGTCCGTTCCTTGCGCCGAGAAGTTCTTCTGGCCAGAGGACGCTTTCTTCGCGTCGCTTTCTGTGACTGAGAAGGTTTTTAGCAGTAGTAGGAGACGTGGCCGTGCATTGTATATTATGCCACAGTCGCGGAGAAGAAACTCAACGTTGTCGCTTTGGAACAAGACTTACTTGAAAAATTTCATTTAAGATGACTTGGGGGTGTAACTGGCTAACGTACACCTGACCTGCAATTGGGAGATCCGGGTTCGAATCCCGGTCAAGTCTAAAGGATTTTTTCATGGTGAATTTCACTGTCTTCGGTGTATAACGACATTATCCCAATGAATCGTCGTGCTCGGGAGGAAAGTCGAAGTCGAGACTCGAAAAATGAGAACTTCGAGCATATACCTAGATGATTCAAATAGACACGTCATCATAATTTTAAATGGAAAATGGTTGACTATGAATTTAAATTTGTCGTAATTTCACGTGAATCTTTTTATGCTGGCAATTAAGACTAGGTTCCATACCGGTCGTTATTTTATTTATGGTAATTAAACACTTTCCCTAGTTGGACGAGGGTCGCAAAACTATTCAATTTGAGGTCATAAGCAGAATAACTTTACGACTCATTACGAGTCCGTCATCAGCCTGCATTGTACATACATAACTACACTGCAAAACAATGGAAGATAGGCCTATAGCTATTTCCCAAAATCGTCGTGGCGTCGCCACATGGAAGGAGGTACTATAATTCCCTGAAAAGTGTTAGATAAGTATTTCTTATTTCCTTGAGATGAAGAGAGATGAAGTTGATTCGCTCTCAGCCAGAGCATGGATCGGCAAATCTCCTTTTGCACCCAATTGAGAAAGCGTGGCTGCCTCCCAAGCGCGCTCTTTCGGCATCCGCACGCACTCCGGCCGCACACCGTGCACGCACGCACGGCCTTCGCGTGATTGGAGGAGCCGAGCGAGGGTCGGAAGTGGGCCCCGCGTCACGCAGCTGCGGCGGAAGGGGGAGGGGAGGGTGGCCCTTCCCCTCCCTCCCCCTCCTCAAGATGGAAGGGCGACCTGTTGCACAGGGGAACCGTTGGGTTTAAAAGGTCTTCGAGGCGCGGACAATGAGCTCTTTAAACGAAAAAAATAACAATCCATGCTTTGCACTTTGTGTCTCTCTCCCTTGCCTCTCGTTCCCAGCCCTCTCATCTTGCTTTGCGCTCTGCTGCTGCAGGTGGGAACCCCCTTTTTCCAATCCCTTACACCCCAAAGGGACCCAAATGGGGGGGGAGAGCAGTTTGGCAGGTCTATTTCCCTTTCATTCTCTTTCTTCCTGCGGCGTGGAGCAGGTAGCTGGATGGTTCTCTTTCGCAACACCGTGATGAGGAGGCCCCCCCTGCATCCCAAGAGGAACCCTTTACGCTTACGCGAGTCCCCCTGGCTGCTGAGGGGTCCTTAACCCCCCCCCCCACCTGCAAGGATACATCTCGCGAGGAAGCACCAAAGTGGTTGCGCAACCGTGGTCCCCAATGCGTCGTCCTCGTCGTCCTGTTCGCAAGAAGTGAACCCTCGACAGCGGTGCACACGCCGCCGCTTCGGGTGCTTTTGGAGGAGCAATTGAGGGTTTGGAACTCGTCGTGAAACCCTGGGGGACATTTAAATTTAAACCTTGACTCCACTCCTTTTATGTCTTAAATATTTTCCCAGACCACGAAAACTCCTCTGAAATATCTGCGCCGTTATTGTTGAATGAGTGAGAGTGTTTTATTTCCATCAGCACCGCCGAGAACTGAAATATTGACACATATAACACTGTTGTGAAACTCACTGAGACGATGCATCATAGGAATAGGGTTTGCCGCAGACACGAATGGGGGAGGGACACATTCGAAAATAATGCGTCTCTTGATGCCAATATCACTGCGTGAGGCATCTTCGCAGTTCCCTACCACCCCTATTTTCAGCAGCAATATTCATGATTTTGTGGCTTAGATATTTCCTGTAGATTTGGTGAGTGAAATGATGAATGGCCTATAATTGGCAAACTGATACTCGAGTCTGAAGTGACCTCAAACAATGTGTGGTTTAGATACTTCTTAATCTGATCCTATCCTATGATTTCGTCATGGCTACCACCAGCTCTCTGTCCCTTCAGTAGTCGTTACAATTTCAGTTTACTCGAAATATTTTTAACAATGTGTGCGGCTTTCCCTTGTGTTTAGGATGGCAAACATGTACAATGTCTTTGCAGAGGGTTTCACATTCATTCTAAGTACTGTACAACTCCAATTATCTGGATCGGTTTGGGGGTGAAAATCTTCGAAAAGCTGCTTTTTACAGTCACAGCAATAGGATATTCGAAACTTATTTTGTATTTTTCATACCGTTGATTTCGTTCTTCAGTTAATGGTTGCAGTGCATGCATATGTTTCTATGGCGTTCTTAAATCAATCCTTGGCGAACATTTTAAAAGACGCAATCTTCTCACGTGCAATCAATATCATGATTGAGTGGTCGCCCTTCCTTACAAACGAAGCTCTATGTACTGCAGCGAAAGTGCCACTGCGCTTAGGCAGACGATGATGAGTCATAAGTCTGTACTTTAATTTAATTCATACATAAATTTAGCTTTTTTCCAAATTAATTACCATTTTTTGTGAGTTATCCAATTATCCGGATGGGGTCTGATTGATCCCAATTGATCCGGATGATTGGAGTTCTCTATTGGACTTGAGAATGGACGGTAGGGGAGGATATTTCTTTCTCTTATCCGTTTTTGGAATCCTCTCTTCGATCAGGGGCCCGATTCTGATCTTCCACCAGTGGAAGACTGGTGGAAAGTTCCACCATTCGTTCATTGAACGACTCTTGATCCGTTAAATGAACGGCTCAATGACCCCCCTGGAGAGCCGAACATCACAAACTTATGCCGATTTCCAACTTACCTCGAAACCTCGAACAAAAAAATGTCTACCTTCCGCACGCTTACTTCCGCCGGAAAGTTTCCACCACGACACTAGTGCTGTTCCACCAAGTGGATGACGGGTGGAAGGGAAGCTTGACTTTCCACCAGTCATTGAACGATGAACGATGTAGTGAACGATTCTCTGGTGGAAGGTGGAACATGATGACGTAGTGTCGGAAAGTCATGACGTTTTGGTGGAAACTAATGACGTTTTGGTGGAAAAGTTGAACATCGGGAAAGCATCAGAATCAGGCCCCAGATGTCACGCCTCGCGCGTTGGTAGTCGCTCTCGCTACGGTCCAAGCGTCTTATTCCCTATTCTCTGACCCTGAATTCGCTGCTTAACGTCCGCCAGCGAGGGTTGCGATCCAGCCAGACGGGTTAGCATTTGACTTGGTCCGCTAAAGTTTTATCTCCGCACACTGAACATGGGATGTTGTTGTGGATTCTTTTGTGAGGCGAGGAGCGCCTGTTACCCTCTCCCCCCCCCACCCCTCCATCCCTCCTCCCCCCCCCCCCGCTCAAAACACCGCGAGTAAGCAAGCAGGTAAAAGTAAATAATTTATTGTTCACTCTGGGTACAGGCCCTTTAAGGTGCTTTGAGCGAGATACTTCCCTAGTCATAATGGAGACCTTATTCAAATTTTATTCTTTGATTTCAGCATCTGTAAGAAGTGTGAAGTAAATATTGTAATATTAATGGCGCAAATATATAGTTATATATGACAAAAATTCTAAGTTATTAAATAAATAAAGCTACATAAGTCTCTAACTTGACTCAATTTTTCCCGCCTTACGGCTGAAACCCTTTCAAAACAGCAGGTTATTTTGCAATTCTGTAAAACTTACTCTGGTGAGTAATAAATTATTTTTTATAAATAGCTGAGAAAATATGCAATCTACACACCTATAGTTTTTTGACGAAATCTCGGTGTTATAAATTCCTATTTCCTTCAATATTCTCCCTCTGAAGCGCACAGCCATAATCTATCCCATGTAAAACAGCTCATATTTTTAGACAAATTGCTCGAAAAGTTTAGCAAAGGGGTTGATATTTTGATACAATTGGAAAGATGAGAGTTGTTTCTGTAAAATGAGGCCAAATTCATCAAATTCTTGGTGAAGTGATTTTTCGCTCAAACTACCTTAAGAGCAAAAATTACAAACATATGCGTACATACATCCATGTTCATATGTGGCACAATAAGAATGATCAAACAGCATATGTATACATACATAGATTACAACATAGGTGCTATTGCAAATTTAGAAAAAATCATAATTTAAGTTTTAAAATTTTCAATTGATTTAGTGTTTTTAACATTTACTGGCAATGAGTTCCATGTTTTGTTACAACAAATGAGTCACTGAATTGGGTGGTGCGATGAGCGGGAAAACAAAGAATTGAGGAATTGCTTCTAGTTATCTGCGTCTACAAAATACCCTGCAAGCCATCTCAGGGGTGTGTGGCAGGGGGAATGACCCGACGAGAACTAGATACAGACTTAAAAAATTGGAACAGATAGTCAGGCTCCTTAAATGAGAACAGCTGTTGCAAAAACACACTCTGCTAATAAAGTCATCTATTTTTAACGGCTAACCACTGTAATTTGTCTCTGTAGGGGGAAATATAATCTTGGCGGCGTAATCCAAAGATGTACCGTACCTACACATGATTTTTGTACACGATGTAACATAAAATTTTGTCTATCCGGCATAGATCTTTGAATAGAGGTAGATCAGACAACAATAATCCACGTTAGGAAAAAATAATGTAGAAACTAATATCATATTGGTATGTATAGGTAAAGCAAAACTTGGTGGCACCCACCAGCGGAGGATTAGAGGACACTGACCGTAAACCAAGCGTTGATTAGTGGGTAAAGTTATCGAAGGAGTCCCGCAGGGTCCTCTGGAAAACGGCTCGGCCGCTTCATCCCACATCTCATGCATGCTTTCCTATCCTTTGCGTCATGATCTTCACAAGAGAATGCCACCAAGTTTCGTTACACCTATACAAGGTTACATTTCTATTCAATGTTAGCTGATACAATGTACACTGTCTATTTTATTACAAATTTGATAAATATGATCTTGCCATGACAGGAAATTATAAAAAATTACCCCAATATTTCGTTCTGTTTGGGAATAAGGATAACTTCGTGAAACCCTGTGCACGGAATCGGAACTAAAAGGTCACTTGCCACTTCCCGCGAATCCTATCGTAGCTATTAAAAAAATTATTATTATCCGTTTCAAATATCTTTGCGACTGGCCCTTCGTGCGGGCTCGGAACGCTTCGAGGGGCTTCGCAGCAGGAAGGTGGGGCCTCCGGAACCAGGGAAGTGGAGTCGGGAGAGAGAGAGAGGAAACTCGGACTCGACGTTGCCATGTACGAGATTTAGAATTTATGGAAACGATAGGCTGCCTGTCGTAGGCATTGTCTGTGACAGACACGGGGGATTCACCACGTGGCCCAGTTGGAGGGGCAGAAGAGTTCCAGGCTGGCGCCGCGGTCGGTCGATTACTCCTTTTCATCCCTTTCCCTCCCCACAGGGACTTCTTATCAGGGACCAGTCTCAAGCAGGGATGTGATCCGAAAAGGCATTTTACGTTTCGTGCCGTACCTGGGAGGCACCCGAACTCGGAGTCCGAGCCTCGGCGTTGAAGGAGACCGAACCCTTCACTACTGGTGGTTTATAGCACCAACGGACCAGTCACACTATAGTTTATAACTTCTTAAAGTTAAACATAAATCACAAAGCTATGTTCGTCTTTGTGTTGCAATAGTCACACTGGTGAAAATGGGTTTTTCATCGCAGTCATACGATAGATATTAACCAATAGTGTCGCCGAAGGCAATTTGCTCCAACAGGTGACAGCACTATTACTCGCCCTTAGTAGCATTTGTATGGCGAATCTGCATTTAGGAATTGATCTAACCTTGAAAAGTAAATTCTATCCTGTAAATGTTAACCTTTTATTTCTCTTAAATTATCGCCTACCTACCTAGATTACGGCTCTGCGCTCCAGAGGGAGAATATATTGAAAACAATTAGCAATTTATAGCAATTAATATTTGGCCAAAAAACTAACCGTGTGTAGTTTGTATGTTTACCTACTCAACTATTTATAAAAATTAATATATTACTCAACGCAGAAATTTTTAGAAAATCGCAACATAACCTATTATTTCCTCTTATGGCATGAAAAAATTAGTCAAGTTAGATACTTCAGTTGATATATTTATTTAATTTCTGAGAATTTTTGTCATTTATCACTATATTCTTGCACCATTAATATTACAATATTTAGTTCATTATTCTTACTGACGCTGAAAAAAATAAAATTCGAATATAGTCTCCATTATGACAAGGTATGGGAAGTATCTCGCTCAAAGAACCTTCAGTGCCCGCAGGTGTGTGTGTGTGTGCCTGCTTCTTCGTTGCGTAATTTGCAGCCAATCTCCGAAGATCTGTCGTTTAACGAGTGAAACGAGTTTGAAAGCAATTAATGTTTTTTTTTCTCGGCAGAAATATAAACGGAAAAACTACTTCACTCCTCGTTTATGCCTTCCGTGCCAACAATGCACGCCGAAGAGAAGAACTGACTGTGGTGTAATTCATACGTTTCTCGTCGACAATGAATCCCAAAATGTATTCAGAATGAATGAATCGGATAGCATGAAGCTGTCATTGTTTGTTCACACCGACGCCCCTGGACCGCCGCGGGGCTCCGTCGCGACGCCGGCCCTGCACGCGCGCGGTGCGTCGACTCGCCCTTGCACCCAACACGCTTCGCATCCCCGCTGTCCGTTTGTTCGCGACACAATCGTCGGGATTCGGTCGATTTGAGGGTTATTTTAGTGATCTCACCTTTACGAGAATGACTCTTTGCGGGAGATCCGTTTCGCTCTCCTAATGATCGGCTCACGACCGACCAAGGTCCGATGGTGGTGGCTCCATTTCACGTTCCTTACTACAAGGTGAGATGGAACCAATGAGAGGTGGAGGCAAATGAAACGGATCGAGAGTCGAAAGATACGGATGAGTCGAGAAAAAGACCTGCAGGGGCCTGATTTTGATGCTTTCCCGATGTTCAACTTTTCCACCAAAACGTCATTAGTTTCTACCAAAACGTCATGACTTTCCGACACTACGTCACATGTTCCACCTTCCACCAGAGAATCGTTCACTACATCGTTCATCGTTCAATGACTGGTGGAAAGTCAAGCTTCCCTTCCACCCGTCATCCACTTGGTGGAATAGCGCTAATGTCGTGGTGGAAACTTTCCGACGGAAGTAAGCGTGCGGAAGGTAGACATTTTTTTGTTCGAGGTTTCGAGGTAAGTTGGAAATCGGCATAAGTTTGTGATGTTCGGCTCTCCAGAGGGGGTCATTGAGTCGTTCAATGAACGAATGGTGGAACTTTCCACCAGTCTTCCACTGGTGGAAGATCAGAATCGGGCCCCAGATCACTTGAGAGCCGAAGATGGTCACGCCGCCTGTGTGGCGGAGTGGAACCACGAAAGATGACGTAATTTTCCGAATTTTATGACGTATTCTCACTTTGAGTGAGGATTACAAAATAACCCCCTTCCGATTCCATACGAGAGAGTTTCAACGGACAGCGGCGTGGAGGGCACCACCACATCACAGGGGGGGGTTGTCTTTCTTTCAACCCCGAAGAGAGCGTATTGCACACCAAGGCAGCGGGTGTCTCAGCGGATGGACCTGAAACCTGTTGCGCGGCATTGGTAGCATGTTGGGTTCTATTGTGCTCTCCCTGCCCCCACTTTGTGTTGCGTCACCAACGGATATGCAAGGAGAGCAGGCCCAGGGGCAGGAGGGGCGGAGGCCCTCATAGGGGGGGGGGAAGGGAGCTGCTACGTGTACATACTTGTGTGTGTGTATACGCAGGGATGCTTTCTCGGCCCCTTTTCACTTCCGGTCCCCCCTTAAAGCCCCCTTCCCCCCCATCCCCCTCCTTTCCAACCTCCTTACAACGCCGCCGCTTTTAATCCTCAAGGCGAAGCAGGGGAAGGGGTAGTACTAAAAGGGCAGGGTTATAGGTACCGTGCGGGGGATGGGGTTTAATTGCGCAACTCAACGAAAATGAAAGCATTACGATGTTAGCGGTAATTAGATTTCGGGACCAATGGGTATGCAGACCATCCAAATGTAGTTTGAGAATCACTTCGCCCACAATTTGATGAATTTCACCACATTTTAAATAAAAAAACTTCGATCTTTCCAATGTTATCAAAGTACCAACCCCTTAAGGAAATACTTTTCGAGCAATTTGTCTGAAAATACAAGCTGTTTTACATTAGATAGAATACGGCTGTGCGCTCCATAGAGAGAATACTGAAAAAAATTGGGAATACCTATTATTTTAAACCTATATTTCGTCAGGAAACTAACGGTGTTTAGTTTGTATGTTTATTTTGCAAATAGTATAGCGGAGAGCAGCAAGATTTGTGAAAAGTTGTTACGATAAACTTAGCAGTGTTACCGAAATGTTGAAGGAATTAGGGTGGGAATCTCTAACTGATCGAAGGGAGAAATACAGGTTAAATCTTTTGCGCAAACTCGGAGCAGACAGTTTTTTGCCGGACGTTCAACATATACTACTAGAGCCAACGTACTACGGTAGAAGTGATCACAGGAATAAAATAAAGGATATTGACTGCCGAACCGATAGATTCAAAATGTCATTTTTCCCACGTACAATAAGGGATCATAATAGTTGCGATAGATCAATCACATGAAACTCCCACCCTCAATAGGTAGAGTAGAATTTTCACTTTTTCTTAAATACACCACATCATTACTAACTCTGCACACCGGTCGATTAGTCCGGCATTATTTTATTTTGTTCTTTGCATGAAGTAGCATCTCGTAGTATTCATAAATTAACAGTATCAGTAATATTAACCACTAGATGTGTCTATAGCATTTCTCTGCATGTTTGTATGTTCTTTTACGTATCACTCTCCCAGTTTCCGGTTGGACTGCGCACTGTTCTACTGACTGCTTTTGGCATGCGCCTAGCGCCAGGGGGAGCGTGCGAGGTTCTGATTTGTTCTGGGACGAGTGCTGCATGCCTGGTGTGGAATCACCTCGTGCCACACACCCTAGTGGTGGCTTGCACGGTACATCGTAGATGTAGATGTAGTATCTAGTATGCCTTTATTGCATATATATACAATGTGGTCATTCTAAGTCACGTGGCTTGTCATAAGGTTCCAAAAAATCACATCAAGCTGCATTTTACAAATATCATCTACACACTTAAATATAATAATTCATGTAATTTAACATTTATAACTTAAAGAGAAGATAAATCAATATAATTAAATTGATTAAATTATCCAAAGAGTGAAACAAAAAGGAATGAAAAATATTTCGGCGAGAAAAAGTAATGAAGAGGTTTTAAAAGAAACGAATGAAAAGAGAACCCTACTCAACACCATGGAAAAATGGAATATAAAATTTTTAAGACACCTCATGAGACATAATAGACCTTTTGTCAATGTTATGGAGAGAAAGGTGTTCGGGAAGAAAGGAAGAGAAAGACCAAGAATGATACAGTATCTGAACAGGGCAAAGGAACTGATGGGGACTGGGAACCATTGGCAGTTCAAGAGATCGGCGAGAAAACAGGACCATTTGGTTGCAGCGACAAGGCGAAGCCTTTAGTTTAAGAAGAAGATCGTTCGCGGGGAAAATTACATTTTAAATCAGGTCAGGGGTGGGCCAAGGGTTAGAACTTAGGAAAGGCATGAACGGTGACGATTATTTAGTGTTTATAACAATTTAGATGAGAAGAAATGACTTTTCGTGACAGTAAGCTTAGATTATTTGCTGACGACGCAGTGATGTATAGAGAAATTCGTAGCTTTAATGACAAGGAAGCGCTAACTAAGGACCTCGAGGCAATACAAGAGTGGTGCGATGCGTGGCAGCTAGAATTAAACCTGAAAAAAAGCGTTGTTGTAAATTTTTGGAAACGGAAAAACGCTCCTTGTAACATATATTTCATTAACAACATAAAACTAGACACCGTAGAATCGGTTAAGTACCTCGGAGTTAAACTGACTAATGATCTATCGTGGAGTAAACATATTCGAGAAATTACCGGTCAAGCTAACCGTAAATTGGGATTTGTTAAAAGAGTACTTGGCAAGTGCGACGATAAAGTTAGGGAAATCAGCTACTTCTCCCTCGTTAGACCCCACTTAGAATATGCCGCCAGTATTTGGGATCCTTATGAGATAGGCTTGGAAACTGAGTTAGAACGCGTGCAGCGAAGATCGGCAAGATATGTTAAAGGCCGTTATGATAATCTCGTTAGTGTTACTGACCTTTTGCAGCAACTGGGATGGGAATAGCTTTCAGACCGTCGATTAAAATTTAGACTAAATCTATTATGTAAGTTCCAAACCGGTCTATTCTCTGACGACGTTGATAATATTTTGCGAAATCCGACATACTACGGTAGATCAGATCATGAGAGTAAAATTAGGGAACTAGACTGCAGAACGGATAGATTTAAGATGTCATTTTTCCCACGAACGATAAGGGACCATAATAGCTGCCATGAGACTTTTATCTAGGTTTGTCGTTAGGTAGTGTAGCTCTTAGTAGTGGTAGTACTCCTAATACTTGAATCCTTATCTGTTACCTAGTACATACTAACAGCACGCCTAGCATGTTTTCTACATGGGTCTTGAGTCCCTGTCCATCTGTGTAGTTGTAGAATGCATGTATATTGAGGTCACTCCATTTTGATGACATCTGTAGTGTAGTGCTGCATGCTTGTGAGGCTTCGCCTCATGACAAGCATTAGCGATTTATGCTAATGCATAATTAGTCGTAGTTACACTAACTTTAGGGTATAGTGTAATGCATGTTGGTGAATACTCACCCCCTGCCACACACCCCTGAGGTGGCTTGCAGGGTATTTTGTAGATGTAGATGTAGAAATGTGCGAGCGTGGTCTTCCTTCCCATTCCGATGACGGCAGAGAAACCCTCCGAATGGGGAATGGCAACGAAGATCTTTCCCTTTCAAGGACTTTCCCGGCGAGGAGAGATCAAGAGGCGTTTACTCCAGACTTCACACAGCCCCCAGATGAAGGCTCTCACCCAAATAGGCAAAAAGGGTTCCTCCGCCCGAACCCTTCGATGCGATCCGAGATGAGATCGTGGAACGAAAATCGGTCGACTCTGACGACTTGACGAAACATGTTGCGAGCGAAAGCAAGAGCAAGGACTGGTCTTGGGAGAGATGATGTCCCCGTCGTCGAATGGAGGCCCCCTTGGAGTATAATAAAATAATAATAATAGTATATAATAGTTAAAATATAAAAGAGCAGACGATATGCTTTCTCATAGGCTCACTAAGGAGACCGTCCACAGCAGCGGAGTGGCCGTAGACATGTATTCTAAGACCGTGGGCGAAAGTGAAGCAGGGGTGCTTGGGAAGGATTTTGTGCCGAGTAGGTAGGCGTGGCCAAATCGGTCACAAAACATCGCCCTGTCTTTTGTTTTTAACTTTTGGATTTGAGGAATATCAAACGCGACTTAGTTGAAAGGTAAACCTTGATAGTGAGGTATCATTTGTGCCGACTGCAATGGCGGAATCAAGGAGGTTAGAAAAGAATCCTTCCCAAAATCCATCCCAAGCACCCCTATTCTTGCTTCACTTTCGCCCATGAGCGTTCACGGTCATGCCTCCTCCATTTCATTTTAACCTCCATGGGCGGAATTGACTTCAACAATCAATTGCAGAATGTCGCCTCCATTTCTTTTCTAACCTCCTTGCGATACGCCCGCCACCCTCTCACGAAGAAGGACACGGTCCCCCGCGGGGGTTGGTGCGAGGCGAGGGGAAGGGGGGGAGGGGGTTGAGAGGTCGAGGAGGACAGAGAGAGAGAGCAAGAGAGGTTAATTGCAATCAGTGGCAAGTGTATTGTGTGCTTCGAGTGGGAGAGACGCACTTCCTCGCTTTGTGCACTTGCGGAAGAGAGGACCCCTTTGAGTAAGACGAAGGAGGAGGTGGAGTGGGTGGGGGCGGGGACAAGTCCGCCTCTCCTCCTGGGCCGGCTGAACCCCCCCCCCCACACTCTACCAACCCCTCCCCCCTCACATCCTTCCATTGTTGCCCGCGGGGTCGACCCCCATTCATTCATTTTTTTCCTCGACATTCCCTTCTTTATGGATGGAACCTGTGCCCTGAAGTACTGAATTCATTAGAAGAATTAAATTTCAACTGATTAGGGAATTTAAAATAAATTCGACAGTGTCGGGCGATATATGGTGGAACAGCATTTTAAATAAAAACTACAGTAATTGTACTGTCCACTTAAATTTATCATCAAGTGGGTGATCATCAAGAGAAAGAAGAAGAAAATGAAACTTCTCAATTATGTAGCATATGATGTTCACTCCCCCATTCTATCCTTGTCCACCTGACAACCCAAGCCTGTTCTCCCCCCCCTTCCTCCTCTTTCCTCTGCTTATCTCCACAAGAACCCCCCCACCCCCCAATAGACCACACTCCCGAATCCTCGGGAAGGTCACATGTCATTTGACAACACCCCCCCCCTCCCCTGTTATTCACCTTCAACCGTCCCCCTCCCCTTCCTTATGACTACCTCCTTGTTTTGTCAAGAACCCCCCCTCTTTCCTTTGCTCCTTTGTATAAATATGGCTATTGGAGGCATAACGTGTGCAGACCTGATGATGACCCCCTAAGGAGCGTTGAAACACGTGTTGTGCATTTCACATTAAATTTAAGTGGACAGTACAATTACTGTAGTTTTTATTTAGGGAATTTAAGGTTTAATATACCTTTTTATATTATTTGAAGCAATCCGAATATCTATTGGGTTTAATTTCTCAGAAAATATTGGCAAATCTTAATGCTTAGAACCTCATGCAAATCAGTGTTTCTGTTGCATCTAGCGGTCACTGTTATTTCGACGAAATATAATTTTTAGAATTGAATTGTGGTAATGAAGAAGAATTATTCGCTTTATAGCGTAAAACCTCGAAAGGTCTACATAAATCATCTGATTTCGCAGTCTCCGTCTCATTGCGATGTGGAATAAGATCAAGAATTAATACCTGGCAACACTGAGACTGTTAAGCGGTGGAGCCAATGATCGATCATACATAGTTTGAAAAAATAAAATTACCCATCAATGAAGGAAAGTTCAAATATTCTGAATGTACAGGTTTGAGTATTTTCAAAATACGTAGTTTAAAACGATCAATAAAGTAACCAACGCAGTGGTAATGAAAGGCATAAATTTCACCAAAGCCGTTGGAAATGATAATTACTGAGAACTGCCTGATAAGTAGATATGCTCTCGCTGATATTGACATTATAAAATGTGTATTTTTATGCAGTGTTGCCGAGCAGCATGCTTTGAACACTCGGAAAAAAACTAAACACTCTATTTCTAAAAACATCACTGAGGATTAAAATACAAACAGTCAAATTAAGTACGACGTCAAATTTCATATTTTCCCTCCCAGTAGTTGCCAAAGTTGCCACATTCGTCGCAACCTGTCGGCTCCTTGCTCGGAGGAAAACCGGTAGTATGTTTTTAAACTTTAATACTGGTGCTATGTTGCCGATGATCTAAGCTGAAAAAATATATTGTCTTGATATTTCATGCACGTTATACTAGTATTGTTTGCCGATATTGCTCGGGCAAAGTTGAAGATTAAAAGTGTTACGTTGAGGGAGGCCATCGTTCTGCCCACTAAGGCAATGCATTTCAATGTGAAATTTCATAATTTTCAAATCCACATATTATCTTCATTGAATGACCGATGACATAGTAATATTTTACACCAATCGAAAGAAAAACCAATGGAGAATAATATATGTCAAAATCAGGGCAGGTTTTCGAGCATGCCTAAAATGATGGTTCCTCCTTATGTCTCATTGGGGTCCGGCAGCCGGAGGGGAGGGCCTTATCCCACCCCACCCCCCTAACCCCCTCAGTCAAGGAGGAACACTTAAAGATGGAGTGGAAGTGGTCCCACGAAGCAGTGATTATTGCCCGTCCACCTCAATCAGCGGATAAGGAATTAGACGCGTTTTTCTTGAATTTCTTAAGAAAGCATTTGACAAAATTCTTCACAAGAAACCTAAAAAAGAAGACCGTCCATTACAATAGCTCAGTTGACAGCAAAACAGCCAATCAGTGAACACATTAGATTCCGGCTGAGGAAGCGAATCACTTGTAAGGAGCTGTACTTATGATGGTGGACTTCGTTTAAAATCATACGACCGTGATATCATTGTTTACTTTTCACCAATCTCTTTGCCAAGTCAGTAGATTCCATCGAATTATAGAATTTAAAATATTGTTTGGTGTTATGATGAGCAATAAGTAGGGGCGGCTCCAGACCAGAGGTTCGGGGGGGGGGGGGGGCACCAGCGGCTCTTGGGGTATGGAATATACACCCCTCAGGAAAAGGGAGGAGGTTCGTGGGTCTCGTCCCGGAAATTCGTAACAAACTATGTGCAAAATGGTGTTAGGGGGGAGGGTCCCAATTTGCCCCTACTGCCCGGAAATTGCCCCTTGGGGCCGCCAATGGCAATAGGGCGTACTTTTGCCACCATAAAAGCCACTGCTTGAATATTTTAATGTACCTACAGTACACGGTGAATGGAACTGGGATTTTAACTAGTAGACCGGGTGGGTTAACTCTAAAAATATAATCAAAAGATCACTTTAATGTTATCTGAGCGTTTTTAAGTTGGCAACGACTCAGAGGGATGTGCATAACAGGTGTATAGCATTTGAGCCAATAGGTTTTGAGTGTAAAATTTGTTTATTGCTCAAATAAGTGATAAAAAAGTTGGTTTGTTGAGGTTTTTGGGAAACATCAGTGACTGTAGGGAAGGAAATGGCAGTTTTAAGGAATGAAAGTTGCAGATATAGAAAGAAAACCTATGATAGGTTAGCGTGCGTGTCTCCCGTGTGGGGCAATACTAAATAGGGTCGTTGGATCAAGACCATGGTTGGCTACTTTTCCTTCTCCTTCATTTCGATCACGAGAGAGACTTTTCCACCGACTTGAGTAGCCCCTCAATAAGAGGACTTGAGCACACTTTTATTTCATTACAGTTACCTTACATTTATACCAGTTAAAGTTGTCAGTTACTGAGTCTCACTTTTCGAAAATCGGTGTATTTAAATCAGCGCGGGGTAACGGTTAAGCCCCCCCCGCCTTTTCGAAGACGGAAGATTGGAACCTCCCGTGGTCACGTGACTGGGAGTGAGGATTCGGTTGTTTTTGGAGGGGGGAGGAAAGAGGAGATTCGCTTATTCGATTGTTAGTACAAGAAGTGTCTGCATGTGCGCTCACGGCTTTCGTCCAAAACTCAAGTATGTATGTATCATATGTATGTATGTACGTACATACTACTACGTGAGACGTTTGAGTGTGGGAGGAGGGTTTGAATTTTTCTTACGTTGTCTTAAGTAGGGGATTGTTCAGTTAAAATAAATTGGCTTGAGTGACTTGCGTCTCAGCTCATTTCTTTAATAATGGCCATTGGTAAATGGTACTTCTCCACAGCAAACAACAATAGATCAAAATTACATAAACAAATAAATAAACAAATTAGCTCAAATATTATCATACAACTTAAACCAACTTAATTAACTATTAATAATCATACGTCAAATATATAACAGGGATTGGGAGGGGGGGAGGGTGGTCCAAGACAATCTTACGCAAGATGTCAGTTGCTTCTCAGATCGTGTTTTCATCACTTTTTAATTTTTGTTGAACGAAAAATCTTACTTTGTAGGATTAACTCCGCGGCATTACGCCTGAAATTATGCTAAACAATTGAAAAACGTATACGTCCATTAGATTGGAGATACATATTGAATTTTAAAAGATCACGTGTTTTACGAGTCATTTTAAATCGTGAAATATCGTATACGCGTAATCTATAAGTTTTTCCGCTCTTGGATTTGGAATCGGCCACATATATTTAGATACATATATCTGTGTGCATGGTTTCCAAGATTTATGGGAACTTACGTAAGGTGGGGAGGGGAGAGGGGGTGTTCATAAAAGTTGTCTTACACAAGGGAGAGGGGGGGGGGGTTCAAAAAGTGGCCGAAATCGCCTTACGTAGATACGTATGTAGGTAGTAGCCATGGAAAATAGGTAAGTACTTGAATGGTCCAAAACGAGTCTTTCCCAATGTCTTATTTCAGTTGCTATCAGCCGATAATAATCGCTTCAAGCGAACCCACCTTCTTCCAACCATTGCTTTATCTTTTTATTGATTTTTTGTCGTTGATATTGTCCAAAATCTAACAAGAAGTGCACTCTAAGGTTGCCTAGGTACTCTCCGTCAAAAAAATTCCCAATCCAAAGCAAGCTAATGAAAAAGTGACGGAAGACAAAGAAAATAATAAGAAAACGATAAGAAAAAGTTTTCTTCGCTCAATCGCTAATTTATACGAGTCGTATTTAATGCAAACAAAACACTACGCGACCGCAACTCCTCCCCCCCCCCGCAACCGTGTCTGTCATCTTGGTGCTCGTTTGGTGCTCCGAATAAGTGCTGCGAGAGTGGTGTCAAATCACCGAAACGCAGTGCACACTCGCGACACAAGAACACAACTTCCCAGCTATACGCTATGCCGTTGTTGAAAAAAAAAATATTTGAGATGCTGTTTTCTTTCGTAAAAAATAGACTATTGGGCATTCGATTAAGGCGATCTTAGCCCTTGAATAAAACATCGAAGTACTTTATTGGATGAGTTATTCACCGTTTGGAATTAAATGTCGACCTCAAGCCCCGCGTGAGCCGACTTCCTTTCAATCAAAATCAATTGCATTCTCCCGCAGACTTCATGTCGCCGTGCCGACTCCATTTCTCAATGCCTTTCAAAATGGCCCTCGTGTCGTCGTGTCGCTGGAAGTGCATTGCTTTCAAAATGAATGAAAAAAAGTAGCGGAGGCAAATGATTCGAGGGCCGGCCTAGCCAGGGGAAGGTGGGATGATCCGTCGCACTGCGTGCTGTCAGGGGCAGCGTTGATATGCATCGCTGATTTGATTGATTGATGGATTTGCAGGGCGATTTCACGAGTGATTTGGTCACGTGCGTCGGGTTTTCTCACGTAAGTTCTTCCAGCAAAGGGCAGGTAAATATAATTGAAACAGATTGATAGATAAACGTCTTTATTGGGGCGATATTGAGACTAAAATTTCCTTCTTCCATCGTGTAATTCATGTAATAAATCATGTAATATGGTACATGAATACGGTGAACATGAAAAACACTTCAATATAAAAATCAAAGAACTAATACTAAAAAAACATCACTCAGTCAGTGATTCAACCCGAAGGTTGCCTTGAAAAAACAATAGTAATAGAATATTAACGTGACATAATTAAGCATCAGAAATTCTTGTGAAAAAATATGTAAAATTGTGGGAAACACTTGAGGATTTAGGCTGGCGTCCGTCGCGGAAAAAACCCACCCATAGTATAGAGGGAGGTTTGCGATGGGTAGTGAAGTACGCATTGACAATAGCAAGGAGCGATTGCTGGGTTCGATAAAGAAGTTTGCAACTCGTGGGATTGCTTGCCTCTCCCCTTGCTGGAAAGCAACCACAGCAACGCAGCCCGAGGCAAGTCAACCGAGCAGCGGAGCATGGCGAGTGAGTGATTTCCCCCTTCCCACAAGGCACAGCGCCTGCGCCGCTTGTATACAACCCCTCCCTTCCCCTCCCCTCCCGACGGCGGGGGCAGCGTCGTCACCCTCTCCATTCATTGATTGGCCGCCGCTGCCGTCGCGGCGCGTGAACAAGATGGCGTCTTCCCCCGCACCACCCCCTCAAACCTCCTCTGATTAATACATACACTACTGCGAGGGTGGTGGCAGTGGTGCTCTCTCTGTGTTTAGCACCTCCCTCCCTCCCTCCCCTCCTTCAAAGGAGATCCCCCTCCACAGAGACGCCGGTTGCCTTGACAACGGCATGGAAGGGGGAGTGGGAGATCCGCCAAATGTGATAATGAATGTCTCCCCTTCCCCTCCCCTCACACCCCCTTTCTAAAGTGCAGAAAGAAAGAATGAATGAGACGTAGGTGCGCAATCTCTCTCTCTTTTATTCGTGCAACTGACAACGCGTGTCTTGGCTGTGGGAGGGGGAGGGGAGGGGGGGCGAGAGGAGGGAGGGAGGGGAGGGGACGTTCTCCCTCCCTCCTCCAGTCCGGAGTCTTCTTCGCCGTTAAAATGGAGTCGCGTGTTGAGGCACGCATTCATACATGCGCGCTATGATCAGATTGATGTCACGTGGCCACGCACGGCGACGCTGATTGGCTCGACCGCCCTTCCCCCACCAACCCTTTATCGCCAAACGCCGCTCCTCCGTGCCCTAAGGGTATAACGGGGGTGTTTGGGACGCCCGAAAGGGTACTTAAGTGGAATTGGACGAAAAGGGAAATTCCCTAATGCCTCCTCTACACTGCATTTGTACTTACGTGTAGCATTTAAATACACACAGATATTATATATACCTCAGCGCTATCTAGTGATAATCGAAAGAAATTTGCATCGCGCAAAAATTATGTGCCCGAGAAGAAACAAAAGATATTTTATAGACTCGTATTACACTATAAATAAATGCAAAAGAGGGGTTAACACTTGCACAATTTCATCATATAAATGATGTAAACACATGTATGATAAGTATGATAATCGAATCTCCTCGACCTATCGATGAAGAGACTTCGACCACCTCGACTTAAATGGACCCGCTACTTAAGCGGCGATTACACACAGGAGTTGACTCCTATACGAGTCCACTCCTGTGTGAGACTCAGTGAGAAGGTGAAACTAGGACGTGTGTATCATACCTGTACTCTTATAGGAGTTCGCCATCGATAGTGGCGGAATTCGATACTTGGACGGAGTAGCCGCCATCCTAGTTGTGATTCCAAGTGGAGTCGACTCGATATAAATCGATCAGGTAGGAGTCAACTCCTGTGTGTAATCGTCGCTTTAAGTGGTGAGAGGGCGTCTACAATAGGCCTGTGCGATTATCGAAAAAAATCGATATCGATCAATTACAAGAATAATTGGAACTGTGGTCGATTCAATTGTCGGGAATTGAAGAAATGACAATTAATTGAAGTCATTCAATATATTGACAAAGGCCAATTAATTGAAATCGAAATGAGTGTCAATTGATCATCATTGCTCAAGATTTCACCAGACCAACTACGCCTCATGCTGACATTTTTCGAGGAAAACCCTGGCCTGACCCAAGGTCGGCTCTTAGGACCGGTTGAGAGGGCTACATCAGCCCATCTATGGAAGGAGTTGGCCGAGTCCCTAAATGCCTGTGGGAAATGACCCCAGACGCCCACATTTAAGTGGCAGAGGTTCAAAAAATAATTTTGTACCTTTCCTTAACCCACACATTTCATTTTCCATTAATATCAGTATCTAGAACCATACTCTTAACATGTGCATTTCTACTCTAACCTATATTAGAGTTGGATGGACTGGAAGTCTAACACAAAAAAAATATATGCAAATGGAGACCCATGCTACAGGCACCGGGGGAGGTGGTCCATCATGTGGCCTCTCTCCACTGGAGGAGAGACTGATGGCATTTATCACCCCTGAAGGGGTTGAGGGGGATACTGCACCAGGGGAGGCAGGACCACCTCCTCGATCGGAAGTAAGGAAATTGATTCTTTTTATGAGAGGCCATAAGTTTTACCTCCGACTGTTATCATTCTTGGTACATTTTCCATCGTTGCCTTTCATCATATCAATAATTGACTTTTTCTACTCCCGAACATCAACAATTAGCCCCTGGTCCCCACAGAACCACAGGTGTGGTTAATTGAGGGGGAAAATGACGACCTGGTGAGTATTTATCAATTTTAGCTTTTAATCAGAAAGTAATTATGCTAAAACTCAACATGTGCTCCTGATATTACAAGTTAACATGTTGAATTCAAACTTCATCATACACACCAGTTTAACAAAATTCGGAAACTAAAACACAGCGTATTTTCCTTTATACTTAATGATTTACATTGCAAGTACATAGGTACTTGTGTGACATTACATCATTGTTGTGGAAACAAGATGGGGATGCATAGGAAGGTGAGCTATTACCCACTGACTGGTACATGATCCATGTTCTCCACTGGTATCCATCAAATGTGGAAGCTTTCTGGTTGATGAGTCCATTATCACCGTGAGGAGATCACTGATAAAGGGTCAAACTGGAGTTAAGGGGTTTGGTTTGATTGGTCAATATTTGATGCATGAAATTAGTTTGGAAAAATTGAAGGGAAGTGGAGTGGGAGGAAGTTGGCAAGGGTTAAGGTTAAGGGTGTGGTCAGTGGATTTCAGATCCGATACTTCCCTCGGCAAATCAAGGAGGCGATAGAAATTCATAAAACACCGTTGGATTTCAACAGAGAGGCGGGATATCACCTTCACAGCGCCTGGAAAAGACTCATCCAAGAAACAGCCAATCAGAGAGCAGCACCCAGCCAGCCTACGGTATATAAGCAAGGCAAAAAACCACACGCCGACACCTTCGACCTGAAGACACTGGCAGGATAGCCAGCGAAACTGTTGTCAACATAGCCAACTGACGCGGAAGATAACCCGGAAAATGCAAACCACCATCAACGCGGAAACCTTCGCTCTAACAATTTTCTTCATGTTTTCAAGGATTGAACAGAAGATATTGGCCCCCCTCCTCCACTTCAATCACCACCCGATAAGCAGCCACTGGGAGAGTCAGTCTTAGTCCCTCGTAAGAAGCTTCATGAGTGTCGAGGAGAGAAGACTTATCATAGAGGAGAGACGTTTTGCATTGGAGGAGAAGAAAGATGAGGTGAAGGAAAAGTTTTTGTTGCTGGAAATAAGAAAAGTCGAGGTAATGGAAATAGCCTCTGAAATGAAGGCCAAAATTGCCAACTTATGAAAATAAGAAATTGATCATGAGAAACAAAAAGATGAAGAAATCCTTAAAGTGAAAAAAAGAAAGAAATACTATCGAAACAAAAAGAATTCAATTCATCGAAACAGCAATTGAAATGATCGAGGAAAAATTGAAATAAATGTTAAATTAGAATCATTAATTGAATTTTTGAGTTAGATCTATATGCATTATTACTTTTTATAAATATTTAAATTGTTTATAAGAATTATACAAATGTTCAAAGAAATATTTTCATTTGTTTGAGGCTTTCGCAGCGCTGTTGTGATGGTATCTCCATGTTTTTCGGGCAAAGCTGCGTCGGTGTACCTTTACGATGACGTTTCGTAGCCAATGCAGGCCACATCTTCAGATCAAGTCAGGACTTGATCTGTAGTTGTGGCCTGCATTGGCTACGAAACGTCATCGTAAAGATACACCGACGCAGCTTTGCCCGAAAAACATGGAGATACCAATATTTTCATATCATTTATTAACAAAATTCATTTGAATGAATATTCAGATTTACATATTGTTTCCAAGTGAATAGTTTGGAGACTTTATTAATCGAGGCTCAAAATGAATAAACTCAACTTGCATGCCAACTTATAATATTCTGTTTCCAGGCATTATTAGGCAGACAAATTATCATCTTCTCCAAAAATCAGCATCATGAGCCACATTAGTCACTTGACTTTTTTTTTATTCACACCATAGGGTTTACAAAATCCATGGGCTTCCTCCATGTGAGTACTTAATATTAGCAATCCATATACACATACAAAGGAAGAAGTGAACAACATTAATGACAGCAACGAGCACTATATCATTACAAATCCCACAGTTGTCCAACATTTCATATCAATGCCTTACGAAGAGGGAAAAGAATCTTTTAGAAATTCTTTGACAATATAAGAACTGATGCCTATATGCAGTGTCTTGAGTCTCCTTTTAAAAACTGCAATTGAGGGGAATTAGCGATCTCTCTTATCTTAGAGCGATCTCTATTAATTCTCAATGCAATAATCTTTTGTGCACCTATAAATAAAATGAGGAAAACAGGAAATGTCTACTAGGTGGTACAACAAACATAATGAGCAGCACCATAAGAACAATTTACAATATCTTTACAATCTTTGGGTAGAAAGAAGATTAAGTGAGAAAGAAATTCCATAATCCATCCAGAAAAAGAAAAAAAATTATATTTTCCATTACAATGTCTTAATACATACCAGTCTTTCCTATACGTCTCTAGACATCCCAATGTATCCTGCAGTTTTGTTATAGTTGCTAATAGTGTTTGGAAACAAGGGATTTATGTTCCTATTATCAGTCTATTTCCCGACATACTGCAACTTGCAAGAGCGGAATTTTTTTGTTAATTTCATTCTTTAATGAGTTGCCTCAAAGCTCCAATCATTTCCCAAACCTATAAGTCCTACCATCAGCTGTGTTACTCACTCAGTTTGCTCGCAGTAGTAATTAATGATTCATGCAGCTCTCCTTTGCATTTCAGAAATAATAACTTTCTTTGCAGGTTCACGAATGCTTACGAAGTATTCAAGATATGAGGCCTAACCAGAGGTTAATATCATCCCTCTCACTTTTTCATCAGAACACTTTGTTTCCGAAAATAAATCCTAGCATCTTCATTACAATGCCACAAATGTATACTTGTGTTTCCCCACACTAGGTCTGAAGTTTGGTATCTCTCAGGAACTTGGCATCATATGATTCATTACATTAACCATTCCCACTTTGTAGATTTAGCGGTGTAGCGATTTCATTCGTTGTCATAAGTGTACTTCAGTGCATTTCCAACTTGAGAAACTAAATTTGAGCCCAAAGTCAACACACCATGAGTAAAATTTGTTAAGGTCGGATGAGAGAACTTTAAAAGTTGGCGTTTGTGGCTATTTCTTCATAGATGACTGCATATTAATGTTTATCATTGTAACGTCACCCATTAACACAATAATGTCACTTACCTTTTTCTTTCACTGGATCTGCTGCTCCACTATGGGAAATTATAGGTCGCCCTACTAAATTTAATTATAATAATCGTGCTTGCTATTAAAAGATCTATTTGTTTTTTGTTGCCCTTACTGCACATGTCAATGTACAGGGATTCTCAATATTGTAACTCTTTGAATGTGAATAAATTGGTCTGAAATTGAAATATCACCGTTTTAATTATGAAAAATTAATATCATAGAATAAACTGCGTCACCTTCTGTACAATTTGGCTGCCGGGGTTTCAAAAATAGGCATGAATATTTTCTACGTGCGAGTTTGCTTATATGTGATTAAGAGTACGGTACACCATAGACCTTGGAGTAATGGCTTTCTGCTCCACCTGGCTTAGCAAGCCAACACTGCTTTAGTCTGGTTTCTCCCCATTGACCAAACCAACGTGGGTGACCCTGCCAGGAGAATCACCTCCAGTTGGTACAGCTCTCAGGAGTACAGAAACACTCAAACCCTCTCACCACGCCGCCAGGTAGCAGTGCGAACGGGAGGGGGACCTGTCGTAAAATGACGAAATAATTAAGAGTACCTATCAAATGATAAAAAACACACTAAATGAACAAAAAATGCACCTGGCTAAAATTAAATACATGAAGAGTCCCACACCTACAACTAACATGCTTCAATCAAGGACATAATAGCTTGAGAAAATAGAAGAACCCTGTACAAAAAGAAGAGTGATTGTCACAAAAGAGAAAAAATATATACATTCTTTAGCTATCTTGGTAATCCAAACCCCCAATTCTGAACAGTGAAATCGGACAAAAAGGGAGGTATCAGGCATGATGTTGTGGAATTTCAAAACATTATGTACGGAAAATTGAAATTTTAATATTTACATGGAAAAAATCGAACATATGTATTGTGGACAGAATGGGCTGAAGTATCATTTCATTCAATAATATAAACTTACTGGTGTCCTTAGGTGAAGTGCTGAAGCACTAATCTTTGACTGACAGCATTTCCAACTCCTCCTTCCAACCCAACCATATCAATATGGCCATGCGTTCATTTAACATAAGGAACTTGGTGGTCCAGTCGGTAATGAAGTGCCATGTTGTGTAGCACAGCATATGCATGAATTATGACACCTGGAAAAGATTGAGAGTTAGCAGGTCAATATTCATAATTGAAATCATGAATAAATATATGCCCTTTAGTTACCTGCTCTTTCTGGAGAGTAGTGAAGCGTGCGATCCCTCCTCAAGCACCTGAACCAGCCTTTCCACACACCAAAACATCGCTCAATGCAGGTTCTTGCCACAACAAACCTGGCATTGTAGGGGGCCTCATGGCTTCCGCTGGTCCAAGAAATGGAGTAATAAGCCAGGGCTCTAATGGGTAGGTAGAATCTCCTGAATCAGAGATATAGTAGGAGTATAATCATAAAGAAATAATAATAAGATCTAAAATTTAACCTATTACACACCAATGAGCCAGCCACTTTGGTATCCAAGGCGGTGTGATTGCTCCATGTACTCTCGCAGTCTTGAGGCTCTCCAAATGTGAGCATCATGCGACCTCCCACCATGCTGAGCATTGACAGCAAGTATTTTTAGGTCGTAATCACAAAACTTTACACAGAAAAACATTCCCAATCAATCAATGAGTAGCTTCAATTTTCACAATGGAAATATGTAAAGCAGAAATACACAAACTTTACCATAATCACATGTAACAAAAAACATTTCCACTAAGTGACATCATTTTATCAAGCTTTTCATATGGCACTTAAATTTAAATAATCATTGCCTCTATCTCAAGGTTAATTGTTCCTCAAGTCTTCTAAAAGGGTCTCAATTATATCTCTTCCGATTGTTAAAGTAAGGAAATAATACTTACAACCTGAACATTTTTGCTGTGAAAATGCTCCCTGTTGAAGTATATGTGCTCCCTCCCCATTTCTGGTGGCACAGTTGCTATGTGGGTACCATCAATAGCACCCACAACACCAGGAAACTGAGCCCTCTGCATGAACCTGATGGAAGTAACAGTGAAAACATTTCACTCAAATGAAACTGACAATCCAAAGGATAAGGGATGCAAAAAAGTTGAAAAATCTATGTACCTAGCCTTCGCAGCGTGCTCCTCCCTTTCGGTGACAGGGACTTTAACCCATGTACCCAGAAGGTGTCTGCTAATGGCATCACTTATAATAGTGATGCTGATAACACACTTCCGGTTGGCTCATGGCATGCAGATAGTTCTGCCCCACTCGCCTATGGTAACCCCCCCCAGCAAAACATTGGAGGGCACACATCACCTGCAAAGTAGTTAGTCTTGAACATACCTTCTAAGGAAAATGTAAATTCATCAAGTCATAGATTAATGAAAGCAGAAACGTTATTCAATAATGTAAATGATAGAACACTTGAGAGTAATGCGGCCCTAAGTGGTAGTAATTAGATGCGACCTGTTGGCACAGAATAAATAATTATCAGACATATTGCCACATGCAAAAGAAATTCAATAGCCATTCATGAAACTAGTGCACTCTATAATTCATTTATTTCCTAAAAGCAAGTGAATATCATACAAAACCAAAGTTTCAACCAAATTTACAAAACATACAGTAAATGATTTACAACGAAAATGAAGGCATGCTTGTTCAAGGTGCCATTAATATAACGTAAATAAGCATTTCATGATGAAGTTCAAGGCTCATGTGAAGGTTCATGGCTCTTTGAATGATACTAGAGAGGGTACTTATCTTTTAGTTGCAACTGCTCATCCTCTGAGGACCATCATAATTGCAGCATAGTGTATGTTTCAAAATTCAGCAAAATGTATTACTAATCATATTATATGTTACAAAATGGCAATAATAGGAGATCAAAATAATTAAGTAGCAAATTGTCATTACAACGGTTAAGATAGGTGGTCAGAAAAGATAACACAAATTACACCTTGAAATCCCCTAATTTATTTCAGACTATAATAATTTCTTTCATAAATGGTCCCTTGACACCGTCAATATGTTTATCAATGATGAATTGAAATGTTTTATGGTAAAACCAGTGAGGGAGTACACATGACATAAAAAATCGAAGCCTTAGCCCCTTGCAGTAGTACGTTGCCAATATAAGGTATATAGTCTTACTTCAATAATGATGAATTAATAATGAATAATTATTATGAGATGGAGATGGATGAGGTGAGCTATGACCTTGCAAGAAAATCATTACAATTTCTTCTTTCTTCATAGAGACAAAAAAACAATGACTACTGACAACGAAAATGGGAACATAGAGGGGCATACCCGTTAAACAATGCTCCAAAGACAAAATCTTCACGTGAAAAGATGCTCTAGATGACGGTGCACTACGTTAAAGGCAAAGGAATAGGGAATTCTATTCCCTGGTAATGGTTTGAATGGAGTAATTCCAAAGAGCGATTTGTGAAGAAGTAATATTGGATATTTTACTTATTAAGGGTGGTACGTTATCTTTTACAATAAATATAGGTACGGAAGAGATGGGCGGGAGAATGGTATAGCCTCCGAAATATATGCATACACAAAACACTAAGACTTACACATAGCAAACACAAACAGCGAAGCACAAAAACTTTCCCCTTCCCATAAACTTTACCCTAAGATGAGGAGGAATTCCAGTTCCCCTCACATTTTGCCGCAAATATGGTAGCAAAGCTTCCACCAACGCCATCACACCCTCCTGTGGAAGCCTATGTATAGTAATAAATTCTTCCCTCTCAATTTCATAGGGATTCATAGAATCCCTAAGCCGCGTCCTGTTTACATTTACAGATCCCCGCCGACGCGCCAACGTCGCGACGTCTTCCTTCCAGCTCCTCGAGTAGAACAACAACTACTGCCAATCGATCTATTTCTTCTTGAGAAAGGAAAGAGAAAAATTTTTGGCATTTGTAAAATGAAGTGAAGAACAAAATAAAATCCACTTTACACAAAACGTTCTACTGACACCGAACTTAAATCGCAAAGATCGAGACTGTTTCAATGAATCTAGCTAAAAAACACTCAAACCATGAAAACTACTTGGATAAATGGGCACTATATTACCAAAGAAGTTAATGGAACGTAAATGAAACTGCTATGCATGCAACTCTGTTCCAAAAATATTGAACTACAGCTGTGATATACGATCATGCGAGGACATTCCACCTAATTATTATTAGTAGCCCATTGTAAAATTTTTGGAAGACACTATTTCATAAATTTTGATTGCAGGGAGAGACTTGAAGGTGACAGGTTTGATCGACGGGAGTTTATTCCTCATCTGCCGATCACGTAAACATAAAAAAAACCATTGGAATGACAACAAGTTGCACTTCAGAAAATTGAAAAAACCAAAACAACGAGTTTTATATTAGATTAATACATCGCTTAAATGTATTTATAATTACCAGTTTTCCACACCTAATACACTTTTATCTATATTAAACGTTCATCCACAATGCCTAGGGCTGATTTTCATGCATAAAATTCCCAATAAAATATCAAAACAAACCTATCTTTGATCGATAATGGCCGCTTCGTCTTATATTTTGATGCAGAAGCGGAGAATTCGAGCGTCAAAGGCAAAAAACGTGCGAACATGTGTTACAGAATCGCGATCGTCAATTGTTATCGAAAGATTTCCCATAATCCAGCAGGAATGACTCTTTTACGCTCGAACGTTAAGTTATAGAATCTGGGCCCCCAGTACGAAATTCGTCGGGCGTGCTTTTATTTCTACCACTAGTATCCTGTCGTTAACCTGTTAAATTGTTACTACCCTCAGCTCCAATTCTGTATTCATTATTATTCCTAACCCACGTTGACTATCGTCTCCCCCTCTATAGATTTCCCTGCAGCTATCACTCCAATAGTCCCCACTATCCTTCCATCTCACCTCGCACAATCCCAACTCATCTATTTTTCCTTTTTCCAGTTTACTGCTTAATATTTTCAAGCTTCCCGGCCCTCATCATGGTCCTTACGTTCCAAGTTCCTATTTTTACCACTGTTTTCCTCCTCCTCTTCCTCTTTTTCTTCTTCTTCTCCCTCCTATCCCTTGTATCCGCCGATGGTGATGCTGTGCAAGGATTTCGTGTGGTGACGACCGCGGAGGCCTTGCCTCCCCCGCTGCCGGGCACGACACCCGCCCTAGTGGGCGGCATCCCGTTGTATTCAGGAAGCAATTCGCTTTGAATGACTTTCGTATTCTAGGAAGTGGTCGATGAGAGGTATTCCCACGCCACTCAACGGCGTTTTATACGCGGCACCATTACGGAACTACCTTTCGTCTGGCTCCTACCCTTCGCCTATCTGGCATGGGTGGCCCTACCAGGAGCAACAGTACTTGCTAGTACTAGTGCTCCTGACAGTCCAGCTCTAGTGGTCATTGGAACGCATAAGCCCTTCCACCACGTCAAGGTTTTAGTTCAAGGAGGGCAAGATGTATTGTACATTTTTTTAAATTCATGTCATGTGGCATTAATTGAATTGCCTAACTTATTTTAATCCATGGTCATACAAGTTTTGATCTAAACTCTAAAGAAAGTTACCTGTGGATATGCACAGATAACTCACCAACTAATGTTAGTAAATAATAGTTGGTGGCAATATTTACGTTATTGTAGACGATAATGGAAATGCCACGTGCCAGTTCCGCTAATCAGCAATTCAGCGATGCGTTCAGTAATTCAGCAATGCCGGACAAATAACGCCAGGTTTATGATCTGTTTAAAAAAATCAATACAAATAAAGAGTCAAACATAACGGTGTACCGAGAATGTTTCGTCGGTACTTCAGGGACGGCACAAACATTGCTTTAAAGATGTTTGACCGAAATATCACTTCACCAAGAATGTGCAAATTTGACCTCATTTTAAAGATCAAACTCTCTTCTTTCCAATGACATCAAAATATTAACCCCATTGCCGAACTACTTTTCGAGCAATTTACCTGAAAATAGATCAACTGTTTTGCATGGCATAGATTACGGCCGTGCGCTCTAGAGGGAGAATATGGAAATAAATTAGAACTTTATATCACGTGGATTTCGTCAAAAAACTAACCGTGTGTTGATTGTATGTTTACCTACTCAACTATTTATAAAATATAATTAATTAATCACCGAATTAATCATTTCAGAGTATCAAAAGAAGCTATTTTGAAGGCGATTTCACCGCACCGCGTGAAAACATTAGTCAAGTTAAAGACTTATGTGGTTATATTTATTTAATTAGTGAGAATTTTTGGTCATATATAACTATATTTTTGCACCATTAATATTACAATATTTACTTCATACTTCTTACAGACGCTGAAATTAATAAACTAAATCCAAATATGGTCTCTATTAGGGATGGGCGATTACGATACCGATTAATCGAATAATCGATTATTTTTGTAAATTAATCGAAATTTTTGAATCGATTGATGCAACAGCCGATATCGATGATATCGATTATGTTTTCCCGATTAATTTGACCGATTATTAATTAATTACTTAATTATTACGCAATCTTGTGTCTTGTGAACTGTGATGGTTAGAGCGATTCACATTCGTCTTCAGTTCGAAAATTAGACTGTGGCTGAACTGTGCGTGATGACGCCGTAGAGGTATTAAAATAGAATGCGCATGGCGTAACCACGTAACTCTGAGCGGGACCACATTTTGCCGGCCACTCACGTGTCATGTGTCAGATGTTGCTTCGCCTGGCATAGCCTTGTCTTATGTTCGCATGTTATTTTGATAATAAAATTGGTTAAAATGAGGATTTATTTCTTTTTCTCGGTTAGAATGTGTTCATTGGTATCCTCTCCATGCTATCAAAAATGCTTTTACAAAGGTCGCTACAAAGAAATATCTTTTCCACACTGTTGGCGGCTTCTCATAAAACGTTACTTTGTACTGCGTACTGAGCTTTGCGATCAGCCCAAATGGTGGAAAACCGCACAATCTTGTCACACTGGGCATGGCGAGCACAGCGGCCCTACCCTTCTCCCCGGCCCGCGGACTTAGTGGGAAGTGAACTGTATCACCATGTCGTTTACTAGTCCGGTGTGGAAGCATTTCATGAGGCTGAGCAATTAAGAGGCCAAATAAAAGAAATGCTTTAGAAAGATTGCCATGCGTGGTATTACAACTAATTTCTGGAGCCACCTCAAGAGGCGTGGCATCTTCAGCCGCGGCAAGCGAAACAAGCAGCGGCAGCAACAACAGACCTGGAGAGAGTGAGCCATCAGGAGTAGATCCAGATTATCCAGGCGGTCTGAGGGGTGAGTTTTTCATTCTCCTTTCACATTTGGCATTCTGTTTGGAATTTAGTTGAAATCCATGCGCCGCGTCTTTTCTTCCGATTCTGAATGTTTTTCTGATCAGCACTCAAAGTCTTTTGAACCTATTCGTGCTTTTAATTGCGTTGAACGCAACAATGCATATTCCTGCTTTTTCGTTAATAAGTGTTTGCTGTAGGGCAAGTCTGTAACTTTTGTTTCTTATTTTTGTCGATGAATTACACGACCGTTTTTGTCGATGTTTGCGAGTCGGTAACTGCCGGTCGTCAAAATTGTCGACTGACCGGAAACGTCGACTATTAGAATTTTCGGGATTAAGAATTAGAATTTAGAGTATTAGAATTTTCGGGACAATTTATGATAATAATCCAGAGTACGCGATCATTGATTACTCTCTTGATATACTATGTTATTTGATTTATCTGACATTTACTTTGATATTCAATTTCAGAGCATCAATCTGATACAGCTTCCGAAAGGAGACAGGCTAGCGGAATGAGTGAAGAAGTACGTTCTCTCGGAGCTGGTCCGTCGGTTCGATCCTATTGAGTCCAGAAAGCATTATGCAATCACCACGATGCTAGACCCACGGTTTAAAAAACTTCACTTCAAGAGCCCGATCGCTGTAGCCAATGCCATGAGCACCGTCATTGCTGTGATGTCTGAGATGTTTCTCGAGGAGGATCAGGTGAATGTCCTGCAGGTGTTTTCACCCGCTGAGCGTGATGCAGCACCATCAGATGACCTCTGAAGCTTTCATGACACTGAAGCAGCATCACAGAAAACCCTGTATGAAGATGTCGCCGGTGGGACACCATTTAAGTTACGGCAATTCCTCAACCGACCCGTCGTTGACCGCCATTTGAATCCTTTTTCAGTGTGGGAATCAATGAAAACTGAATACCCTCACTTATATCAGGTAGCCAGGAAGTACCTGCCAGGAGTAGCAACATCAGTTCTGTCAGAGAGACTCTTTTCCGAGATGAGTCTAATACAATCTGATCTGAGAAGCCGCCTTACCAGTACCACTTATTAAAAATTGCAATTTTTAGCTTCAGCTCCCGTGAACATTTGGCAATCGTCCAAAATTTAAATTGAATCAAGAAAATTTTCACAACTGTGTTCCCTGACACGCCTCCTGGAAATTTACCTAGATTTTAGAATTTGTACTTATGATAACATTAACCTTATAATATAAATGAAACTATTTTACTTTATTTATGGAGGGACCATAACCTTGCAAGGTATGTTTTGATGTCATAATCGAATCGATTTATCGATGTATCGGTTAGTAAAAGCAATTAATCGGGCGCGATTAATCGGCTGCTTGCGAAAAATCTATTTACAAAGTATCGATTATTTTTTAATAATCGCCCATCCCTAGTCTCTATTATGAATAGGTATGGGAAATATGTCGCTCAAACTACCTGAAGGTAATCGTCCTTTTGAATACTGGTACTTTCTTAAGGCACGCCTACTTCTTCCGCTCCTGAGCTGGTCACGCGCGTGCGGAAGTCCGCGCTCGCAGAAGCGATTAACGGATTCAAAGGGCGAGCGTGGGTGCGATGAGCGGTGCGACGGTCGGAGGTATAGCAGAACTTGGTGGCACTCATCAGTGGAGAGTCGGTGTGAAAAATGAAATGAAGAATGATTTAGTTTAACTTGGTGGCACTCATCAGTGAAGGATCAGAGTGAAAAATGAAATGAAGAATGACTTAGTTTTCCACATGTTTTTTATTTATTTCTCGCTTCGTCGCTTCCCGACATCATCAGGTACACACAATGTAAAATACATCGCTTCAATAGTCAATATTATAGGGGGAGGTAGTCTTCAGGTGAGCAGGTGACGGGTAGGGGATAGTGTGCGGGGATAGGGTGTGGAGGGGGGGGGGAAGGGAGGGAGGGGTCCATGCCTCGAGCCTGAGTAAAGCTCCGCCGGTGGGTGGCGTGGTTCTTGTGACTTGAGGTGGCGGGCATATGATGGGAGGATGAGACTCTCTTCAGGGGTCCAGGCATGTGGTCCGACATCGAGAGGAGGGGTGAGTGTTGGGAATACAACACGTCATTCTGCATGTACAGGATAATCAGAGGTCATTAAGGATGTAACAATCGGCAAGATGCGTTAAAGGCCGTTATGATAATCTCGTTAGTGTTACTGACCTTTTGCAGCAACTGGGATGGGAAAAGCTTTCAGACCGTCGATTAAAATTTAGACTCGATCTATTTTGTAAGTTCCAAACCAATCTTTTCTCTGACGACGTTGATAATATTTTACGAAATCCGAAATACTACGGTAGATCATATCATCAGAATAAAATTAGGGAACTAGACTGCAGAATGGATAGATTTAAAATGCCATTTTTCCCGCGAACGATAAGGGACCGTAACAGCTGCCAATGAGACTTTTATCTAGGTTTGTCGATAGGTAGTGTAGCTCTTAGTAGTAGTAGTAGTACTCCCAAATACTTGTATCCTTATCTGTTACCTATTACTAACAGCACGCCATGCATGTTTTCAACATAACTCTTGAATGTCTGTCCATTTATGTAGTTGCAAGGTGCATCTATATTAGCGGTCCCTCTCCATTGTGATAATATCTGTAGTGTAGTAGTGCATGCATGTGAGGCTTCGCCTCCTGACACGCATTAGCAATTTATGCTAATGCATAATTAGTCGTAGTTACACTAACTTTAGGCAATAGTGATATGCATGTTGTGACTACTCACCCCCTACCACACACCCCTGAGGTGGCTTTTAGGGTATTTTGTAGATGTAAATGAATCGAAGATTCACATCTGTCTACATCTACAAAATGTATTGAAGGACTTCCGTAGAGACCTCTGGATGCACCTTCCGTCACTCCTATGTCCCTCCTCTCTTGTGTGCTTTCCTATCCGTTACGTAATGCTCTTCACAAGCTAGTGCCACCATGTTTCGCTACACCTACCGGGAAAAGAAAAGAGTCTCCTCTTCCTCCATCTTCATCCCATTCCCCCCCCCCTCCCATTACCCCTCCCCCCTAACACCCCTCCCTCCCCCCCTCCCCACACCCTCCCTTGCCTTCCTCGCAATATTATATATCCCGCTCGCTTTCCTTTTCCCCGCGACGGAGGAGAGGGCGCCCCTGACGTCGATCGCGGGAAACTGCGATCGCGACGCGAACCGATTCCGTTCCGGTGACCTCTTGACCTCTCTCTCTCTTTCTTACGCCTTCCTCCCCCTCCCCTCCCCCCCCCCTTCCACCTCCCCTTCGGAGAAAGTCGCATCTGACTTGGAGGAGGCGTGCATTTCTTGCGCCGGCAACGGAGGAGATGAGCCTGGAAGAAAGAGAAAGCACTTATAGGTTCCCACGGGAGACCCTCCCTCCCTTCCCATCCTGCCAACCTCCCCTCTTCCCCCTCCCCTCTCCCTCCACCCCTGAAATCCCAATCTCGCAGAGAGGGGAGGGGGCCAAGGTTTGGGGGAGAATCGAATCAAAATGCGGCATTTCTCTCCACGAGGACGCCGCTACGCCTTAAAAAAAATGATTTTATCGTCATTTAATTAATTCTTTTGGCCATCAACAGACAACAGCGCGTCCTTTGCTTGACGAGAACTGCAAAATCATCCCGACCGGTGACGACACTCCCGTATATATATACCATGCGTATACGTTTCTAACCATCAGCGCCGCCGCTTCCATCGAGACGGGCGCAGAGGTCCACTAAAGTGTATATAAGAGGATATCGCCGCCTATTTCAACTTTTTTCTCATGCGGCAGGAAAAGTAATGAAGGAAAACCGTGGGTTTCAACGGAAAGCTCTAGAGATTGCAAATTATTCTGAAGCAACTAGAAGCCACGAGAAATAAAACTAAGCAGATAAGTCTACTCGCACCGCTCGTAGGTACTTACATTTTGGCGGGAATCAATATGGCCGCCACGATAGATGCACCAACCTGGCTACGAGGATACAATTCAATTTCCATATGAATTCATTTTCATTGCAAAGTGTTATTGAGGGATATTAGAATATCATAAAATTATTAAGATAATGCGAGTTCATCTAATAAACGGATAACTAATAATTTACTTTGCGTAAGGGTACAGCAGCGCCTCTCCGGGAGGTCCTTTAACAAAAGATTGGCGAATAAGTTTTTTTAATATCTGCGCGAAATCGCGCTTTTGTCGCCAGGTCGCAGATCATACCTACATACCTTCTTCCCGTGCGCGCGCATTATTTATTCGCACATTGAAGTGACGCGAAATGCGAGAGAGTCAATGAGAGAGAGAGAGAGAGAGAGAGAGAGAGCGCGAGAGAAGCAGGAATTGAATTTTTCGGTCGATGGAAAGATTGAAAGACAGTTTTCGTGGAGAACTGTTTGTTGAGGAGTGAATTTTCCAAGAGAATCGAATTGATGGAAAAATTTAGCCCTAGGAGGTTAAAATGAAATGGAGGAGGCATGACGTTCATGGGCGAAAGTGAGTTTCTTATATATTTATAGGAATATCAAACGCGACCTAGTTGAAAGGTAAACCTTGAGAGTGAGGCATCTCAACTGTGCCGACTGTGATGGCGGAATTGACTTCAACAATCAATTGCAGAATGTCGCCTCCATTTCTTTTCTAACGTCCTTTCGTTAGCCACATGCCCGCCTGCCATCTATGGGGAGTCATTGGCACACTGCAGCGGTAATTGAAGTCAAAATATGTTAACTGAAATGAAGATGGCGCTGAAGTCGGCTTCTGCGTCTGTATGAAGTGATTTCTTATAATTAATTTTTTATTAATAAGTTATTAATATGTTTTCTCGCCGGAGACTAAGAGCGCGTGGCGTGCCTTCGTTTAGTTCAGTGTCAGTGGAGGCGTGCGCCGTCAGTGATGGCAATATATTTTTCCAGCCATTAGCACGAATGCCGCTCGGTTTATGTTTTCTCCCACGCACGCACCTACGCACACGCTACGCACACGCTTCTCGAGGCGACGCGACGTGCTCTGGTGTTCTTTGAGCGATGCGAGACCCAGGGGGCCAATGGCTTTCTACAAGGTTCTCATACCCAATTGGTCAGGACACGCAGCACTTGTCTCATGTAATCCATATCCCATATCGGATCCAGTTTGCAGCCGGAATTCAAATTTGGAATGCAAATTAAAAGGGTGACATAGGCACAAAGAACCGAAAATATTTCCCTTAATATTTCCAAAGTCATGCTATGAAAGCTTCGGAATTAAAAGGCAATACAATGCTGTTGGAGAATACGATAAGACTTCCGGCCTGGAGTAGTCCTTTCGACTCCAGAAACATTGTGAAGCTAATTCCGACTCCATACTTCCCACTCGTAGAATCGGGAAACATTCCCACAAAGAACCACCAATATAAACTTCCCTTTCCCGAATTTCCCTTGATAAACAAATTAAGGATATGAAGCTTTCAATGTTAAAATTCATTACTACGCTGTTTGAAATTGGTAGAACTTCCGGCTTGAAAGTCACCCGATCGACTCCAGTAAAATTGTAAACTTACCTTCAATTCCATACTTCCCGCTCGAATAATTGGGAAACATTGCCCCAAAGAATCACAAATATTTCCCTTGATAAACAAATTTATGCTATTCAACTTTTGAAATATTTGGCAGTACTATTCTGTTGGAGAATATGGTAAGAATTTTGGCCTGAGGTCGTCCGTTCGACTCGAGTATAAAATCACCTCCGATTCCACACTTCCCCTGCTCCTATCTAACAAGTCCAGACCGCTAGGACCCAGGCCGCACGTTCGGCCCTTCACTATGTCTGGAAAGTCAACCTGAACCTCCTCGTGGCGTTAGATGGGTACCGAAATTCGGTAGCTGACCGGGCACTGGCGCGGGGTTTCTGTCAAAGGATGTGCAAACTAGTTTTTCGGATAAGATTGATGGCCCGGTACTCCAAAGGGAGGCGGATCCACGGTTGGATTCTGATGAACAAAGAGCACTCCATCCGCCCACCCCCGTAGTGGCAGAGTAACCCCTCATTGGGGGACCGGGCTTCGAGCTCGAGGGGTTAAAAGGACGCACGCACCATTGCGTGTGTCTTAAACCCTTCGGGAGAATAATTTCGCATATCGAGACTTCGGACGTCTCGATGAATGGATTCGCCAAGACGCTGACCCCTCTAATTATGAGGCTTTGGTGTCGTTTTCTTTACTTCCCTCTTATCCCAAAACCCCTTACCCTTCCAAACCTTCACAGATTCTACGGGTAAAGCGAGTACGCTGGGAACCGGCTGTGATTGTAACTCCCCACATTTTTCTTTTTAAACTGCACTAACTTCCCCTGCTCGAGAGCACACGCGAGAACCAAACATCGCGGACCAAAGAACAACGAATGTTTCTCTGACAAAAGAATTTAATGCAATTAAATCTTCGGATTAAATAGGCAATGCTTTTTTTTGACAATGCGTTTAGACTTCCACCGTGATATCTTCCGTTCGACTCCAGGAAAACTGTAAAGTTACCTCTGACTCCACACTTCTCGCTTCAGCTCACGAAAAACATTTAACCGAAGAAATCAATACGTATGAAGTATGAAGAAAAACAGTGCAAGTATGTAATTACAAATGCAAGTAAAAATCATCACCGGCCTCTCGTATTCATTGGTTTATTCATTCCTGCCTCTCCTGAAAGGTTCTGAAAAATTTGGAAATAGGACCTGATGAATCCTTACTCTTGAGCCCAATTTCTGTGTTTGTAGGACTCGAAGAGGAAGTTCTTCTGGTAATATTATTTTGGTGGTTTCATGAATAACGCCATGAGATAGGGGTGTTATTGAGGTTAAATACAATGATGATGACGTTGATGACGATACACTCAAGCATGGGGATCCGACACCATTTTACAGTGATAATAGTTAAACTGAAAACTGAAGAAACATCGTGCAGTACATGTCTTAAAATTAGTGAACCAATTAGTAAATTCAGCTGGTGTAGAGCAGTAAAGTGCTAAATTGAAAAATGATAATCAACTACATAAAAAAATACCTATCTTGGTTTCTAAAGCAGATTTTATTTGCCATAGATTTAGAGGTAGAATCCTTTGACAGCTTAGTAAGTGCTGTTTCATACACTTTGGAGCAAAACCTACTTTTTTAAACATTGGATATCACCTCAGTCGAGGTTTAGAAATATTTACGCACAAAATATTTACTGCGTGGCATTCCTTGCGTCTAACTCCATAATCACTGTAGGTACCTATAGTCTCCGTAGGTGCAGCAGTGACATATATTCGAAGCGATCAGATCGGATACGCCAAAACGATGCATTTCGCATTTCAACTGTTCCCTTTCTGTCGTCAGATGACAGTCGAACTGAAAAGAATATTCTCATACCCTCTATAATGTAAATTATTTAAGTAAAAATAAATTATTTGTGCTTGCCTTAATTTATAATTTAGCACGTCGGAAATTTGTGTGGATTTGGCTTAGGAGGATATAACTGATTGTTTCAGGCGTAACTTGATAAAACATTATGAAAATGAAGAACTTTTACTTTTTTGGTTACACTATGATATTTATTATTAGCACGACCCGGGTTTTGACGCACTACTACGACGTGATAGAATGAGATAGATAGAATGAGAATAAATTACCTGATGATGACGTTGTAGTAGGTACTGCGAAACACGGGTCTTGCTGGTGAAAAAGATCATTGTGGAATCACAAAGTTAAAAGTTATTCATTTTCATTTAAAGGACATGTTTGAAATGTATCAGTATGAAAAATTATCTCAAGCGTTAGTGATAATTTCCTGAAAATTACGGTAACTTTTAGGCGTCACGGAAAGTTGCGTGAAATACCACGTTAATGTACGAAAATTACCGCGTTCTCTTTTCAGAGTGGCCCATATCTACAGTTGTAGTCCTTCCACAACCCCATAAAATCACGCTGAAGCAGATGCACGTGCCAACGCAAGTGTTTACGCACGCATTCGTGATTTGCAACTCCGCGCACCGCATTCCACGCGTTGAGAACCGGAGGCGTTCTGTAATCCTCACTCAAATTACGTCATGAAATACGGAATTATTACGTTATTTTCGTAGTTCAACTCCGCCACCCAGGCGGCGCGACCATCTTCGGCTCTCAAGTGGTGAACTGCCGGTCTATTTATTTCATTCATCCGCTCTTTCGGCTCTTTACCCGTATCTTTCGACTCTTGATCCGTTTCATTTGGCTCCGAATTTCATTAGTTCAATCTCACCTGTCGTTAGGAACGTCAAATGGAGCCACCATCGGACCTTGGCCGATCGTGAGCCGATCATTAAGAGAGTGAAACGGATCTCCCCACCGTCCCGCAAAGAGTCATTATAGAAAAGGTGAGAGATTACAAAAATAACCCCAGAGATCGGAAGAACGCATCGAAACGCATACTCATTCGAGGAATCGAAACATTTACATCGCGTACGCTTGACGCCTTCAGTGCTGTATCCAATTGCAAAAGCAGAAGTAGTGGATGCGAACAGGGGATGCCGTTTCCTTCACAATGGCACGTCAGCTCTGCTTCCGACATATTGCACGTCAGCTCGCCTGAATTGCGCAGGATGTGTCAGAGCAACTGCGCTGTCGTGTTGGAAGCGATCGACGCGCCATAAGGGGGACGTGGAAAGCACCGGAAGCGATGAAAGGCGATTCCGAAACATCGCTTCACCCGCGGAGGGGGGCGCCAAAGTCGTGCGCCTCCCCCTCCCCTTCCCCCTCCAAATGGTCCACTCTTGAGAAAGTGGAAAGTAGTGGAGTGATCGAAAAGGGAGTCATCGCCCCATCTCATCATCACGCACTTCACATGTATCTACATATCGACCTCTCTCGTTCTCTGCTATCGATTGCGACTTAAAAGGGAAGTGAGTAATTTATGACGATTGGTAAATTTAGAGAAGCCGGCTAAGGTAGTTTGAGCGATATATTTCCCATAGAGTCATAATGGAGACCATATTCCAGTTTTATTTTTTTATTACATCGTCTGTAAGAAGCCTAAAGAAAATATTTTAATGTTAATGACGTAAAAATAAAGTCATATATGACATAAATTCTCAGTGATTAAATAAATATATCGACTTAAGTATCTGACTTGGCTCATTTTTTCACGCAGTAAGGCTAAAAAGCCATGAAAAGAGAAGGTTTTTGTGATTCTGTAAACATTACAGCAGTGAGTAATGGATTATTTTTTATAAATAGCTGTTAAAACATACAAATTACGCACCGTTAGTTTTTTTACGAAATCTAATCGTTATGAATCTCCTAATTTTTCTCAATATTCTCCCTCTGGAGCACACAGCCTAATAGCACAGTAATCTATCCCATGTAAAACAACTTATATTTTTAGGCAAATTGCTCGAAAAGTAGTTCGGCAAGGAGTTGATATTTTGATATAATTGATTTGATAATAATTCATTACAGTAATCTACCGGTTAGAGGTAGGTTGTGATGAAAGTCAGAGAATATCCAACGAAGTCTTGAACGTGCCGTGCCCTTTCTACCTCTAGTATTTCTTTCTTCATCTCAGCATAAGTCCTACCTTTCTTCACCCCGTCCATTAAACCTATTCTCTTTCTTCCCCTTCCCCGCTTACCCAACATCCTACCCTCTATCACGGCCTTCAGCAAACCATCGCCCCTCATTACCCCTTCCAGCCACCTACCCTGCCTTCCCCTAATCTCATATATAAGTTTCCTCTCCTCGCCCACCATGTCAAGCACTTCCTCGTTTGTCTTCCTTTCCGTCCAACGCACCTTCTCCATCCTCCTTCACACCCACATCTCGAACGACTTCAGCCTATTTTCGTCTTCTTTTCTTAAAGTTGACGTTTCTTCACCAACTACATCCGCATGTTAACCTTCAAGCCACGTCAAGGGTATCTGGTAGGGTGTGAGGGTTCAACCATCTAGCACTACACTCCATCCTACAAATGGTACAAAATATACGACTTATTGTTCCAATTCTAAAAACATACACTTCACTATATGCGACCGTTTTTATAGAAACTATTCTAATAACAATTTCCATTTCCAAGGTTCGCAAATACACATATATACAAGAGTTATTCAGGAGGCATTCAAGACGCAGCAAATCAAAATAAAAAACATTATAACACACAATGCAGCACAATAGTTAGATTTTTTATCTATTTTAAAAACCTTAATATAAATTCTCAATTCAAGCTATTATAGCATTTTAAAGTTCGCAAAAAATGTAATTCTAAACCTGCCCATTCAGAGGTACGTTTCCGTAATTATATACCGCAGTACTTCATTCGGGTTTCGTAAATTTTGTATGTAATGAAAATGAGCCTTGATTCCACATCCGACAATTATGAGAGTCTGTGGTTTTCACGACCGTTCAGATAGCGATTTTCCAGATGCTCCAGTTGTTCCATTAGGCTTGTAAAACTAATTAAAGTATCGTAATGACCTTTTTTATTTTTTGTCTTTCCGATCTTCGCTGCACGCTTTCCAACTCGGATACTAAGCCTATCTCATAAGAATCGCAAATACCGTCAGCATAAGTATATGAAAATAAGATCTAAGAAGGAAGGAGACGAAGCGAAGGTCCCTTTATCGTCACACTTGCTTAGTACTCTTTCAGCGAATCCCAAATTACGATTAGGTTGACCACGCATTTCCTGAATATATCCCCCCCAAGAGAGAGATTGTAGCACCGTTTAAATATACGGTATTTAACAAATTCAACGCTCCATAATTCGATACGACATATGCTTCAGGTGTAATTGTTGTTAAGAAAACTTTTCCTTATCCTGGAAATTTATTACAACATATTATTTCAAGTATTATTAGAGCTGCCATACATCACACCACTTTTGGATTACCTCAAGGTCCTCTTCTAGCGCTTGCTCATAATTATGATAATACGGATATCCCACCACTGCGTCGTCGGTTATCGGAGTTCACGGTCAACCGCTTCACTAATGAGGTTTTATGTATGAAAGGAACAAAAGTGAACGTATGACACGCATTCGTATATAGCTAGCGATACGTGGTCCCATATTCCACGTTTTTATATTAGTACTGAAAACCGGCCATGATTTCGGCACTGTGTGCGTACCATTATCAAAGTACGTCCGAGGTATTACAGCTAGATAATGAATGGTGCAGAGTGTCGAAACCATGGTCGGTTTATCTGTAAAAAAAATGTGTGGAATAGTACTAAGTGTCTCATTTAACAATATTTGATGGTAAAGTTACAAGTCACAAGGTTACGACGCCTGAGACTTTCGCTAACAAATCTACAGAACCTCCTCTAGTCCACCACGCATTGCAGGATACAACCACCCAAACAAATTTGATGGTCTTCAAAACCATATGTTTGATGAGGCGGCCGACCAGGTGTATATCACGTCATTGCCTTGGAATTAATAGTAGTCGAGAAGTACTTTATTATTTGGGCTTACTACAAATATAAATTCGAAACAAAACGAAGAGGTTGGATGTTAGAGTCCAAACAAAGCGATTAGCATCTTGAACAAAACGATACTATTAGAAACCTTTAGTGAGATAGATTTCTATGGTTGTTGTAACGAGTGTAGTGCTCAAGGATTTACTGTTAGACTGTTTAGTATGCCATATCAGTCAACGATAATTTTTAGTGACTCTGTAATTTTAATTTGTAAACAGGTAGGTACAGTGAGTTTGTGCAGTTCGAGAGTTCGAGGTGCAGTTTCCAAACACAGGAGTTGTTGTAAATCCATCGAGAGACTCTTCAATTCGAGGCTTTGCTCGTTCGAGGAAGAATTGTGTTTTTCCTCCGGCAGTGAATTATTTTGCGTTATTTATAATAATATCCTAATGATTATTTAGATCTCTTTCTTCTATATTCATTCTGCGAAGAAATTGAATGTTTCGTTTCTGGTAAATGTTTTTTTATTAAGTTTAATCTCCTTGTACTATACACTCATTCTATGCATACAGTAATTTTAATTATTTTTTTGGCAGTTACAAATATTCATTATACAACGAGGAGGCAAATTATTTTCAGGTTGCAGATCGATTGTGCCATATGCTTTAAATATAATTATTACATTTACTCCGAAAGATGGAATAATTATAGTATAGGTAAGGGCCAATTCAGTTTAAGGAAAAGTAGGAGAACGAGAAAAGCAATTCTGAACATGAAGGATTCGTATATGTTAGGTGATGCAAAACGACCAGCCCATGTATACATTGACTTCATCGTTGTTGAGTGATTTCCGACTCCGAAGGGCTGGAAGGGCAAAAGTACGATGTAACACAACTTGAAGATTTAGATAAAGAAACAAAGAATGCTTTGCGGAAGCAACCAAAAAGACTAAGTTTCCTTGAGACAATAGATAATCAGCAAATTATGGAACAGTTGGAATGATTTCACTAATTGCGAAGTAGGATCACTGGTGATGGAAAAAGCAGAAGCAGCATTACCCAGTGAGCAATGAATCCCAAGCTAAGAAAGCATTACTTCAGGAAAATAGGCTACTAGAAGCTAATAACACAAGTTTTTAGTAAGGAAACCCTTCTAATAAGAACTAAGATAATGCAATTTTCCACGGATAAGGTTTTAATCGACCCGGGTTTCAATGCACTGCATCACTATCACTTTATGATGATGCAGTGTATCGAAACCCGGGTCGATTAAAACTTTATCTGTGGGAAACTGCATTATCTTAGTTCTTATTACGTTCATATTCCACAACATCTCGCCTAATTCCTCCCTTTTTGAGGAAACCCTTCATTGAAACGTGCATAGGGAATATGCTATTACGTATCAGTGAAGGTTGAGAGAAACGAAAGAGATTAAAAACAATGGAAATGTGCCACTTATCAAGAATGAGGATGAAGACTAGTCTCATATGAGAAGCACCAATGAAAACGTCCCCCTAAGGGTCAAAGAGAGAAAAGTTTAAATGACTCTCTGCACAGAAGAAGAGATTAACTAGTTAGTTGCACCTATTCTAAGACATGAAAACCTTCTGAAAACTATGATGGAAATATAAACAAATGGGGGAAATATCGAGGAAAAATAAATTACATTATACAAATAGTGACGGATGTTAAAATGGAGACTTCCGGTGGACTTTTATTTGGAAGAGGAGAGAAGAGAGGCGGACAGCAATTGAATTGATAGCTCTTCTGCATGACGTTTGTATAGTTTGTACGTTTGGCTTGGCTTAGTTCCAGTGGAGTATTGTACGTGAAATTTCTGACTAGGTGTATTTAGAGATTGTCGTGCATGTTGGTGAATTATAATTTTTATCCCACAATGGCTTGAATAGTACGATACTTGCAAAACGTTTTTTGTATTTCCTGAAACATTTCTTATGTTGTGATTATTTTATAATTAGAATTTGCATTATTATCATAATTCGATTCATTCTTTGTGTCATTCACTCGTAGGTACTCTTATTACGCTGTAGTGGCCGCCGCGTCTACCTTATGACGTTGGCTAATTTGAGGTTATGGCTGAATGTTTTTATAATTATGCCTTGCCCTATTAATAATATAATAGTATCCCTTTATATCTAAACGTGGTTTAAGTATAAATAAATAATTTTAAAGTATTCACCTCATTGGTCTTTTCATTACAGCTTTTACTTCTCGACTGTCTCGTTTGACATCTCCCCTTTAATAATTTAGTCTCCGTTTTGCCGCTGGTTCCTGACGCCGGTATTTATTTTTTCTAATATTTTTCTCTCAAAACTTATTTTATAATGAAGGCAGTTATTAGAGGAATCACCGGAGTGTTATTTGGGAAAAATTTCCCAGATAAATTTACATTTTTACTGAAGAGGTAACTCTATGTACTTCCTCGTTATAAACATGAATAACTACTCTCGAACTACTCCTTCACCGTAAGTAATGTCAGTAATTCTCTTTCTTAAATTACGAAATTTGTCTCAAATTTCAATTTGGCTTTAATAATGCTTGGTGTGAGATTTATTTGATATATTTAGATTCCGTTTTAGTATGGGCTTCATAGGAATTTTCGAAAACCTTACCTTGACTGACGTCACAGGCCTGGCTGGCGGTTGGAGACAACCTTAATCGCCCACAGCGTCTCTATTGTACTATACATATTCATCGCAGGCTTCTGTAGCTGTTTTGTTCCTGTGGAAAGACGTCAATGAAATTATAATTGGTGCCTTCGGTTAAACACTAATGAGTTCGGCCACGGAAAACCATCTCAATTTTTAAAAACCTTGAAATTATGAAAACCAGTTCTCATATGAAAATGGATCCTGGCAACCACGGGACCGGTCTGCCGGGCACGGGACCGGGACTGCCGGGCACGACACCCGACCCAGTGGGCCGGGTGTCGTGCCCGGCAGCGGCGGGAGCAAGGCCCCTGCGGTTGTCGTCACACGAAATCCTTGCTCGGAAGTAGAGACAAATGTAGCATCAGAGGTTGCATTCGTATTGAACAGGAAACTTGGTAGAAAAGTAGAGTATGCAGGACAGGTGCGTGATAGGATAATAGCCATGGAACTAAAGGCGCATCCCACGAATTTAGTTACTCGCTCGCGTGGCGCTGCCAACGAGACAAGCACGCATTTTTGACCCGAGGATCGTTCCGATGGAAGCGACGCCACTTATAAGCGACGCGTATGGAGGATGCTCGCGACGTCGCGACGGCGGCGCTGATCCCGCTTCTTGCTCTTCCGGGGCGCCGCGACGCCGGGCATCGATGCGAGGGGGCGTCGGTTGGGAGAGTGGGATGGGGCGACGAGAAGGAAGGAAGGGACGGCGCGTGGGCCTCGTGGACGAGCACCACGACGGCGCCGTTCCAAGACGGCGCCACGACGGCGTCCCACGCACGCCCGTGGATCACCCTCTCCCCCTCTCTCCAATGCGTGTGGTCTCTTCAAGGAGCGCCCTCTCTTTGGAATGTGTGGCGCTCTGGAATCGTAAAGTGTCCGTCTTTATGGTCGCGAAGCGCGTGAATTGGAGCGGGTTGCTAGGTGACGGCCCTCCACTGGAATTGGACCACAGTGGGATGATCGGTCTCACGCTCGAGTGTCCCCGAAGACAACAGAGGAGGCGAGTGCTCGTCGCGGAGACGAACATTGGAATGTCTGAAATCGTTTGAAAACATCAATCGGAGGCCAAGCAACTATTGCTATACTATTTTCACGATAATAATGGCTGAATAAATAAACGAATAAAATTTTCACGGATGTAAACGTCCTTTAACGAATCTTGCAGATCTTTGCTACACGCGTTCTAACCCTGTTTTTAAACTTGCCTCTTAACCCTTTAACGCCTGAATTAATTTATTTTTCTGATTTGCTTTACATTTAAAATTTCGTCTTATTACCTTATTCTAATTCAGAATCTAAAATATCATAGCAATATTCATTGTTCTTTCTGAGATATAGGGTGTACCATATATGGTACGCTAGGCGCTTGTAGGGTGTCTGTTGTAATGCAGAGTTATCTGCTACATTTTACGTCCCTGCAGTTTATTTCAAGTAAAATTACTGTACAAGTTATTTTAAACGTATTATGCAAATAAAGGGCTAAGACAGTGTTTATGCATATTTACTTTTCATCCTGAAAATGGATACACAGGAAATGGAAAATATACCTACATATTCTCAGAAACATAACTCTTAAAAAATAGTATAATACGTATTCAGTTGAAATAATGTGAATTACATTTTTAAAAAGCGTTAATCTTTATATCTATAAATTTTTTTATGATTCATGGAATTATTTATGATTTATGGTTTGAATATTTATGATGTATGGAACTTGATAAAACAATCAATACAGCAACCCACATTGCACTTCACTCACTCATATCTTGATTTAGCTCCACTCAGTCCACAGCTCTTTTTTTCAGCAATGATTGTAAGCCACGAAATGATTATAGCCATCTTTGCGGATAGTGTCACTAACCTGACTATTTATGCTACTTTGCCTCATTGATGGTCTTCCTGGACCCCTTGGGATAGACCCATAATGAGTAAGATAGGTCAATACAAGCTGCCTTCTAAATTCTAATTGGGGTATAGATTTCCCCGCCTTTCTCATATGAGTCCAAGCAATATGAATGGCTGTATCGATCAAACAGGTAATCAATGGCCACCACCATTTCTTACTCCGGAAACCGATGCGGTAGTTTCCTACATTTTCATCCATACGATCAGTGCCCTCCATGTACTTATTATACTGGCTAATCGCATATGGTCGGGGAAGCTACTCTTTTCTTTTTCGATTGACAGTGCCTTCCTACCGGTGAGAGTGGATTTACCCCATAAGTAGTTGATGCCACTGTAACCAATGAATTATCCATCCAATAAATCAAGCATATACCATCACATGATACTTTACTTTCCATGCTTCCTCGGGACATTTTTTTCATAGACAGTGTATTTTTCTGAATCCTATTCTCGCGCACTATTCCCGTGCCACCCAGTCCCCTTTATTTTAGATGCTGAAGAAGGTTGATCCCCGTAAATAGATTGTCAAAATACAACTAATACGATAAGTTCTTTATCGATGACGGAAAATTGTCAAGCATTTTGATCATAGGAGTGGCCGCTTTACCAAATTTAGCCTCATAGTCCGTGTTTTGCTCACAAGATTTTCCCTGGTAATAGTCTGGTGTATTCAAGCACCATATTTGTAGCCAAATCGAATGGGCTTACCCTTGATAAATTGCTTACAGCTATGGCGGCCGTAATAGAGAACCATGCACTCATCATAGTCGATGTGTCTCTCCGGCCGAAATTTCATCAGGTACTTATTTTGAAGCATGTTAGAGAAAGGTCTCAGTTTCCACATATTATCATTACTATCCATGGAGTTATTATCTGCACAGTGTACAAATCGGCATATTTGAAGGAAACGATCCCTTCGCTTGGCATTTAGGATGAGATCATTTCGAAGATCTTTTTCGTTCTCCCAGTACCTTCGCTTACTTGGCACTACACTATACCCTGATAGTACCAGAATAGCTATAATAACCTGCATTTCAGTATGTGAAACATTAGGATCTAGAAAGTTTTTGAACAGTGCATATTTAGAAGTTTCTTTGAAGAAGAAATCAACGATATCTACATGAAAAATGCTTTCAATAATATCTACCGAGGACATATGTCACTTTATGGTGAAGTTGGGCTCTGGTAAACCACCAAATTCCCGCTGCTCAACATTCCCATCAGTCTATGATAACTCGGCTGCCTTCGACTTGGCCCCTTGATTTAATTTCCGTACAGAGAGATGCTTGGTTTCTTGCCGAGCCAGACTAGTGTTCGAGTGTGCAGACGAGCCAGATGGCGATGAAGAAGGCTGGGAACGGCATCTGTTGCAAAAATCAGTGTCACTCCCAGTGCCCATACGAAGATCGCCATGAAATACCACTTCAGCTAAACTTCAACTAAACTGCCTCCCGGACAAATTGCCTATTCGACCGCCACTACATTCGTCAACTGAATCCTCGTCTGAATTGATATTTGGCTCTGGAGGTTCAACAAATAGCTCTCTCACATCTAATGTCTCTTCTTCCTCCAATACCATAAGAATTTCTTCAAGTGTTAGGGTCCTAAAACCATAAAAATATTGGGAATAGCTATAAGAATCAAACCTTTGTCAAAAATAAATTAAACAATATAAAACATAAAATTCGGTTCAAAGATATGCGGCCCTGACATTTATTATCCAATAGTGGTATCTGGAGTAAAGATCTTTTTTGGAGGAGTTTCGAAAACAAATCTCAACAGGATAATTTACAACTTAGCAAAATACTGAATAAAATAACCTTCATTGTTGAAAAAATAGTATTTCAAACAAATATAATCAAGTTTGTACAGCTATAGCTGCAGTATTGCACAAAAAAATCAGAAAAAATATCGAGGATCCTAAATGACCACTTAGGCGCCTAGCGTACCATATAAGGTACACCACATTGTTTTCATTAAAATTACCACAAAAATAGCATAAGAGTCTTAGTGATCGACGTACGGGTAAAAATATATGTTAACTTTGAATGAGATGAATAATATGTGCAAAAAAGCTTTTATCAAAGAAGAAATGGAGCACTAACCTCGAGGACAACGCCATAATTCCCTAATTCAGCTTGTAGTCTATCACACTCCTTCTTCCAACCATGCACATTGACAACTGATTCTAACAGAAAGCAACCAGGCAAACGGCTATGCATTAAGAAAGGACTCATTGTCCTATCGACAGAATTTCGAAGCAAATGCAACAATTTAAGCACATATTAGTGCCGCCGAAGTTTCACCCTGCATTACGTACCATATATGGTACCTACTCTAGGTGTTAACGGGTTAAGGACCCCAAATACTGGTAGTGTATTTCAAGTGGGGTCTAACAAGGGAGAAATAGCCAATTTCCCTAAATTTATCGTCACACTTGCCAAGTACTCTTTTTAACAATTCCCAATTTACGATTTGATTTGCCTGTAGTTTCCCGAATATTTTTACCCCACGAAAATAGTGCTAGCAAAGGAAGCGTTCAATAATAGAAGGGACCTGATGACGGGGACCTTAAGTAAGGATGTGAAATAGAGGCTGGCGAAGAGCTTGATATGGAGTGTGGCGTTGTATGGGGCAGAAACGTGGAGAAAGGAAGACGAAAATAGGCTGAAGGCGTTCGAGATGTGTCCATGTTGAAAGAACACACAAATGGTAATTTCCACACTTTTAATAAACCAACACTTAACAACCGACCATGGTTTCAACACATTGTGTCATTCTCAAGGTACCTTGAGAATGACACAATGTGTTGAAACCATGGTCGGTTGTTAAGTGTTGGTTTATTAAAAGTGTGGAAATTACCATTTGTGTGTTCTTTCAACATGGATATAGCGAACTTCCACAAAATCAAGCCTGAAACGATTTTATACGTTCGAGATGTGTGTGTGGAGGAGGATGGAGAAGGTGCGTTGGATGGAAAGAAAGACAAACGAGGAAGTGCTTGATATGGTGGGTGAGGGGAGGAAACTTATAGATGAGATTAGGGGAAGGCAGGGTAGGTGGCTGGAAGGGGTAATGAGGGACGATGCATCAGCCTTCAGCAAACCATCGCGATGGTTTGCTGAAGGCCGTGATAGAGGGTAGGATGTTGGGTAGGCGGGGAAGGGGAAGGAAGAGAATCGGTTTTATAGGCGAGATGAAGAAAGGTAGGACTTATGCTGAGATGAAGAAAGCAATACTATGGGTAGATAGGTCACTGCACGTGTAAGAGTCTTCTAGTTATTCTTTGATTTTCGTCATAACCTACTTCTAACCGGTAGATCACTCAGATGATTATGATTTACACGGACTATTTCCCCTCCGTATTAAATTTTAAATAAATGTTCCCACCTCTTCAGATCCCTGAACAGGCTGGTTTCACTCCCCATACATCTGCAATCCTACCAATCCTACCAAATTGCCCGTCTCACCGATAATATCTTACTTGATCAGCATTATGGACGACTCACCACTGCAGCCTTACTTGAAGTCGACAAAGCATTTGATAAAGTCTAATATTCAAACTCATAGGTAACTCTTAACTGCCCGTCATTCCTCATCAAAATAATATATACTCCTTCTTGCGAAATCACATCTTCTCACTAATCCTGGAAAGTAGTCGGTCCCAGTCATACCCTATCCTTGCTGGAGTGCCACAAGGAGCCGTCCTGTCCCCCAACCATTTATAAAATTTACACCAATGACTTCCCTACCTCCCCCAACACCTACTTTTATCTCTTTGCCGACGACACAACCATAACTTCATCCCATAGATGGCTTGTCGTAGCCCGACGAAATGTGCAAAACCACCTAAACAATTATCACGATTGGGCCACAAAATGGAAAATAGCTTTCAACCAAATGCTCAGAAATTCCATTTTTTCACCGCCGCAAATTAAAATCTGACAGACGCTCTGGACCTCCACTTACCCTCAACGAAGTCGAAATACCCGCTCAGTCAAACCCACACTAAATTCCTGGACTCATAGTTATTGATTATTTCCTCCATTTTCACCAAAATTTCAAAAAAGTCATCACCACATTCCACGCCGCGCATAGTTCACTTTATCCGATATTAAATAGAAATAGTGAATTACCCTGAAACTTAAAGAAACTGATATACACAGCCATAATCAGGTCAGAAACCATGTGCGGCAACCAAATCTGGGCGGCTTCCCTCTCCTGTACACAAATTTGCAAGCTACAAACATCACAAATTAAAATAACCCGATTGATCACCAATGTCACACAAATGCCTGCCTCCATTACGAACTTGGAATTCAATGCATAATCGAGCACCTCATCAAAAATTCCAAAACCTTTAAAGAATCCCTCAATAAGCATTCCAACCCATTATTCAACAAACTCTGGTATCTCAACATTGACCCCTACCTCAATCCTCCCAAAATAATCCTCTCTTCCGCAACCCACTTGCCTTCAAAACGAAAATAACTCAAAATCCATCCTTCAATCATTCACCTAGACCCTCCCAACTTCTTGACCACCTCCACACAATCACCAACCTACCAACCTAAAGCCCTTCCGTCTCCAAGATATCTCGAATCCCTTGTTACCTGATTAGCAGAAAAACCGAATAATAAATTAACATCCTCTCACAAATCTAAACAACCACCACACCACATCCATGTTTCGAGAAAAGATAATAAAGGTATTGAAAAAAAAAGTAAAAAATAAAAAAATAAAAAAAAATAAAAATTGTAATATAAGAAATCAATAATTTATTCCATGCATTCCAAAAAATAATATAAAGATAAAAAATTCCGAGCATGATGAACAAAGAGAAGAAAAACATTAGTAACTTATATAAACGCAACAACCTAATCTTTAAAAATGCAGGCACTTTGCCTTCTAAAGCTTTACCTTTGTAGTCCAGTTGAGGGAGTTTTGAGCTGATAAGGGAACATAAAAGCAGCAGCGAACTGAACCATTTACAAACGAAGACGGAAGACACGGAGTTTTTGTGTTATAGTACACGATGTCTCACATTTGAATTTGAAGCAATATTGAAATCTTTAAGAGTAATTTTCAAGGTAGAATAGTGAAATATAATTGCCGAAAGTCTGCTGGAGTAGCAGCACCCGACCACTTGGAAGTGACAGTGTACCTCGCTTGCGTGTGGCAAAGGGTTTGTAGCATTATCTGAATGAGTCGAAATTAGAAAACGTTTTGCGGAACGTTTTAGAATCTCAAAATGAAGAAATTGTCGCTTCGTGGTCCCAAATTTGCGGACCTTGGAATTCTAAGTCTGCCGTTGTGGTAAATTTTGAAATGTCTCGATTTAAAACCAACACAACCCACTATCTACTCACTTGTGGATCGACCAACTTCGAGAATCGAGATTTTTGGCACAAAAGAAGACTATAAGACGTTTTCCTGAATATTAGCCTATTTATATTTATAGATGATATAGATAAGAGTGATGATATGGGAATATGTCTGAAGTTGGCGTGCCTTATGCCTGAACGGTGCCTCCAGTAAATGTTGGTCTAATGGTGGAATTTTGAATATAATGACATTTTCGTAATTACGAGACAATGATCCCGGTCTTTTATTAACTACTACCTGTGCCCGGCATGTGTTGCAATGCCTCTTTTTCTTTCTAAGTAGGCACACATACACAAAGCAGACACATTTAAATTTACAAAATAAATGAAAGACAATGATTTTTTGTGTATTAAATTAAGTACTGCTAAAGTAATCACAATGTTGAAGCCTGGCTCCTAAGGAAGTGTTATTAACAATCGTCCCATCCCTATTCTCCCTTTCATTCTTTCTCTCTTACTTCGAGTGTATTCTCCATTCTCCGTCTCTTATATTTCACCCTTCCCTACATCTCAACGAATCAGCACGGCTTTTTCCTTTTGACTTGCCACTCAGAATTGTCGCTTCGGTGACGTTTGGCAGCAGTTGCTTGACAGTGAGCCCGGTTCCATTGCACAATCGTAGTGCATAAATATTACGCAAAAGAATTATTGGTGCACCGAGTTTGAGTGACAATTTGTGCGGTGGTAGGTACACCAGAAAGATCCTACGAATTTAAAATCTCAATTGGTTAATTAAAAACCTCGTCCGCATTCATGACGCTTTCAATCGATCTGTATGGGACAGACTCGCCCGAATCTTTTTCGTGGATGGCGTAGTTGATTGCATTGACGTCGGTTTTTATGCTGGCAAAATAGCACGTCCGCAAAGCCATTGGTGATTTTTGTAATTGTTACCAATTTGGGGGTGTCCATTAATTACGTGAGTGGCGATTTTGGTGATTTTTCGCCCCCCCCCCCTACCTCCCCCCTTGGTGAGATGTCGTGAGATTGAGCTCGACCCCCTCCTCCCCCCCTCTCCCTAATCTCACTTGAGATTAAAACAAAATGCGTATTTTTAGTATATATACGTTAATCTGTGCTTGATTGCGTTGAATTTATTTAAAAATACATAATTAGCTTAATTATTTTTATTTAAGACTAGTTAAGACTAGTATTTGAGACTAATGAGAACGTAATCTAGAATCACAGTGATATAATCGAGCAATAAAATACTTAAATAGGAACTCTTAAAATTCGTAAAAGAATACTCATTCTAATTCAGTCCACGGGGACTCATGTGTGGTCACAAGAGTGACTACTGGAACCAACATGTCCATGTGATTAGTTTCCACCTGTTTTTCTTAATTTAACCCAGTTTTCTCGAAATTTTACACTGTTTCTTGAGGAAAAAGAAATTAAGTGATATTTGCCGAGACCCTACTTCTCCCCCACGTGAGATTGGGTGAGATTCGCCTCGATCCCCTCCCTCCCTCCCCCCCCCCTAAACGCCTCACGTAATTAATGGACTTTGTGGAATATTTTCATGAATTAATTGTTCAATCGATGGAACAATGACACAAAAGTTCGATTGCATTGAAATATATTTTGTGTCGGTATCAACTGGTACTTTTCCATTACCAATATCCGATAGCTGTTTTTTAAATGTGGGTGACACATTGCGCTGCAGATTTACGCGCATATTGGTCGTTAACGCGAGTCTCTGCACGTTTCCAAAGATAAGACGCTTTGAGGCAAGCGTTGAGCTCATCAGTTGCTGTTGAATTTGGTATTACTGGTCTGTCCCACTCGTGAGCATGCAACATATAATTGACCTCGTGAAAAACATGGATTTCCCAGATTTGATCCAGACACTTGAAGCGATTGAACTAGTGCATTGTTGATGGTCATTGAGAATGCAAGGCGAACGGGGAACTCGGTCGTATGGCTACAATTATCAAATGAGTCACTAAACCTGGCCTTTAAGCCTGGCCTGGCAGCATGGCCTGGCCTGGCAGCATGTTAGAGTGAACAGCCATTCATTAAATCGCTATTAAATTGATATTCACGCTTGGTTGCCAAGGAACTTTCTATTGTTGAAAAGGAAGAAAAATTGATGACTTCAGAGATAAAAACGCAATACTTGGACGAAAACGAAGCGTAAAAGAAAATTAAATGAAATAATTAAATACTGCGTTCTTTTATGCGTTCTATGATACAAACTTCCACCAAATATCTTGAGTGCAAGTAATTTAAAAAAGCAATTAAGGAAACACCTGCACCGAAATAAATGCTTTTCTTATGGGAGTAAATATTAACAATATTGGGGTAAAATCAACCCCGAAAATTGCCATTTTTATAACTTGGAGACCTTTATGGCCACGCGTAAAACAACTCATCAAAGTTTCATCGCAATCGGATGAATGGTATTGGAGTGCATAAAAAATGAACAGACAAACGATCTTTTTTATACATAAGATTGAATTAGAGCTATTAAATGAGTCTAACTTTACAAACATTTTTAAGCCAATATTTTTTTATTTTTTCGGGAGATATTCATTCATTACAGTAATCTACCGGTTAGAGATAGGTTGTGATGAAAGTCAGAGAATATCCAACGAACTCTAACACGTGCCGTGCCCTTTCTACCTCTAGTATTTCTTTCTTCATCTCAGCATAAGTCCTACCTTTCTTCATCCCGTCCATAAAACCGATTCTCTTCCTTCCCCTTCCCCGCTTACCCAACATCCTACCCTCTATCACGGCCTTCAGCAAACCATCGTCCCTCATTACCACTTCCAGCCACCTACCCTGCCTTCCCCTAATCTCATCTATAAGTTTCCTCTCCTCGCCCACCATGTCAAGCACTTCCTCATTTGTCTTCCTTTCCGTCCAACGCACCTTCTCCATCCTCCTCCACACCCACATCTCAAAAGCCTTCAGCCTATTTTCGTCTTCCTTTCTCAAGATCCACATTTCTGCCCCATACAACGCCACACGACGTATCATGCTCTTCACCAGCCTCTTTTTTACATCCTTACTTAAGGTCCCTGTCATCAGCTCCCTTCTATTATTGAACGCTTCCTTCGCTAGCGCCAGTCCCTTCCTAATGTCTTTGCTACTATGTCCTGTTTCTGCTAGCGTCTTACCCAAGTAATTAAATTGTTCTACTTGCTCCAGAGTGTGACTTCCTACTCTTATCACCAGCTTCGCTTTCTTTGTTCTAGCGAATCTCATTACTTTTGTATTCTTATTATTAATCTTCATCCTGTATTTCTCACACTGCTTTTCCAGTGCATCTACTAGAGTTTGCAATCCTTTCGATGACCGACTGACCAACGCCTGGTCGTCTGCGAATCTAACCGACTTTATCCACTGGCCTCCTACTTTCATTCCCACATCTATCTCATCCCATGCCTTTCTTACCATTTCCTAAGCATAGATGTTAAAAAGTAAAGGCGACAACGGGCACCCTTGCCGCACCCCGCGACCTATAACTGCCCACCCTGATTCACCTGAGCCCTCTGCCCCATATATAAGTTTCGGATGAGTCTCCTATCTCGCCAATCTATTCCTATTTTCCCCAATATCTGAATTAGTTTCTCCCAGTTTACTCTGTCAAACGTCTTTTCGAAATCTACAAAGCAAGCGAAAACATCCTGATTATGCTCTATGTTTCTATCTATAAGTGTCCTCATTACCGTAATCGCGTCTCTGGTTGCCCTCCCCTTCCTGAACCCAAATTGGTCATCGCCTAAATAGCAGTTTGCTCTGCTCTCCAACCTTCTATTTATTATTCTAAGTAACACTTTTGCTGCGTGCGAAATTAAACTGATTGTTCGATACTCCTCGCATTCTGACGCTTTCTTCTTCTTCGGGATAGGTATTAATACTGTTTTCACGAAATCCTCTGGCCATACTCCTTCCTCGTAGATCCTGCGAATAAGTTCGAAAAACGATTTTCTCCCCTTACTACCTAGATTCTTCAGTAGCTCCGAAGGTAGGTTATCGGCTCCCACGGCTTTTCTACCCTTCATCTCTCTTAATGCCCTCTCTATTTCACTCTCAAGTAACTCTGGTCCGAGGCTATACATATCTATTGTTCCTTCATCCTCTAGATCTAGGCTAAGGGAACATAACGCTACCGAAATACGATGCTCACAAATGTGCGAAATCGCCATTTTCTGAAATCATAAGCTACTTATGTATGTAATCTAGTTAAGTGAGTGACTACGTACACGAAATTTCATTATAATTGAAAGCTTTCAACGGGAATCATCCATTTAAGAATAGCTAAACCACAATAATAGGCATTCACCGCGGACGATTTTTGGTAATTATTATGAAAAATATTCCGGTGATCGAGTATGCTGAATAGCCTAAATATGAGGCTATTTACGTACAATTGTTTGTGCCAAATAGTAAATAATTTTGAACAGCCAAGAATACAATGCAATACTACGGAATTCTATTTGTGAAGAAGGTTCTCTCATAGACCATCACCTTTATGACGTTAACTTCATCGACTTTTGCATTGGCTCTCTTGAGAACAAATCACGTCGCTATTAAAACCATGAATATATGAATACTCACTATTTCAAGTATCAAATTATCCCATTTCAGACTAAAAAACCAAATTTCCCTGAATCTGTCTATCTTCTATCTGTCCAGGACTAAATATTTTTTTCTAAATGTATGTATCGTGGAATACCTGCAGAGGGCGCGGAGCTGCCAGTCCTGCGTCTCTGCACCTTTCGGGCGTAGCGTGGTGACAATGCTCCGGTCGAGGCAGCAGCTACCGCGCAGAAAGAGAGATAGGCGAGATAAGTGAGTGTGCTGTCCTTCTCCGAATGAAGGAAATAAAGAACGAACTGTGCGATGATGATGATCAGGAAAACACGTCTCTCTCGGCGAGCAACTAAAGTTACTTGCTTCCATTAAATAAATACATATTGGCCCAACTGAGTGACAAAGTGGAATCCTTGAGAAGTGCGTCTACATTTAAAAAAAACGTGCACTTGGCCTTGAACTTCACACCTCAAGCGCCTTGAGAAGGATTGTTTTAAAGAGCGTCGTTGAGATTCCTAAAATGGATGGGCAAGTGTTAGAAAGCTTGACTAGTAGAATCGTCCATTTTCTGGGCATTAACCTTGAATTGTGTGACATGGATTACTCGCACCAGTTAAAATCACTACATCGTGGTTTAAGTGAAAATATACCCAGACATCCAATTATTTGTGTCCGCTTTGTGCGATAACGCGTAGCTACTGACAACCATCACGCCTGCAGGGTCAAAAGAAATCTTTACCTCATGGACATTGGTCTCGAAGGGTTTCTGTCTAACCCCCAAAAATTCATGAGCGAATTCCTTACTCCACTCTATCGCAAGCTGGATTCCGCTGCCAGGGGTCTCAAAAGGGATTGGACGATGCATCGGTTCGTGGTGGGTAAATGTTTAGCCGACAGAGTGATGGCACCGAAAGATTAACCATGTGATTTGAAGCAATCGTCTGAGAAATGTTTTTGCTACCAGAATGTGTACCTGGGCTTTACGCCAAGATGATAAAACTCCGTAGAGATATGTCCACTGGTGATCGCAATTTAATAACTGGAAACATCAATTGTCTAAAAGCGCAATGTAAGAAGTGTTTCAGAATGCATTCATGGATTTTACAAGAAAAATACAAGTAGACTGGATAATCCAAAAGCCTTATAGTCATTCGTAACGGAAGTTCAAGGTGATAGATAAACGGTTAATTCTCTACGAAACGATAAGGGTAAAGTATTAACAAGCAGTTCTGACAAAGCCAATATATTAAACTCCTACTTTCAAAGTGTGTTCGCGAAGTCATCACAGATTACATCCATCACGGTAAATGATCATTTCCAGCAAAAGCCGCCGCCTATCGATATTTGCACTCACGGAATAGAAAACTTGTAAAAATCGTATGTAAGTGCAAATAAATCCTCAGGTCATGAATAAATTCCTGCTCACATGTATAGAGAATTCTTAATCTTCAGAAATAACTTACTACTTGCAGAAAATATTTGGTAAATCGATCACCGAGTAGGTAGGACCAAAGGACTGGAAAATTGCAAATGCCACTCCCATGTTTAAAATTAGGTGCCGAGGGAAAGGGATCGAATTGCCGCCGGATATCCCTCACATCTTTCTCATGAGAACTCCTTGAAAGTTATAAGGCACGTACATATTCAAGACTTCCTAATACAGATGTAACACGGATTAAGAAAGGACACACCTTGCGAAACTCAAATAGCACTTTCTGCCAACGATATAATAGTCTGGGGTGAAGATAAGGTTCCAGTTAATGTCATTTTTCTCGAATGTAAAAAAATAAAATGCAGATGATATTCATTCAGAGGGTGGTGGGTTGGCCGGAGCAACCAATACCTACATCCCCCATCACTTGCAACCAACCCCCACCAACCCCCACCCCACCCCCGGGTTACACTGCCACCCAACCTGAATGCCCCGATATTGATATTTACCATTTATTTCTAGTTAATGTTATTATGAAAATGGGTAAAATAACTTTATCTTATAGACATAATTAAATACTTTCCACCCCCACCCCCGGGTTACAATACCACACAAACTTGAATGTCCCGATTTTGATATTTACCATTTATTTTGTAATTTATGTTATTATGAATGTTCTTATGAAATATTGTACGGCACGAAAGGGTAAGGAACAGAGGTCCCCACTCTTTTGTTTAAATTTGGTACTTATTTGACACTCACTTTATAAAATTGAAGGCTTTAAACTAAAAAAATATTTGTAGCTGGCATTCTTGCTGCTTGAAGCAGCCAAGATTCAAGGTTTAATTCCCCCGTACCGCTAAACCATTAAGCCACTACTTAAGCACTACGCTTTGTACCACAGGTTTTGAACCGCTGAAATAGAAGATACAAAGTGTTGGGGAGGAAACGGACGTTGTTCGCGCGGTGTGTTGAGGAAAGAAGTCCTGATTTTGTGCGTAAGATATGTAATAATTTTCAGGTAGAAATTGTTCAAATACCACCAAAATCCGTAAAATACCTATGATAAAAGGATTTAAGCTTTGCACCCCGATTTCATTTGATATGGACGGAAGGCGTCCAATTTTTGGGGTTTTTGACTTTGGGCTTTTTCGCGATCCAGCCCAATTTGTGTCGTTCCCACGCCACGAGTGATTGGCTGGCATGATTTAGATATCGATCGAAGTCGATCAAAAATCGAAAACATCGTGAAGTCTCCCGTTAACCGCATGCCCTCGTATGATTGAGAAAATAAAAGTGTCCCCTCCGGCGTAATATTCGTTCGCGGCGTTGGACGTGCGAGAGAGTGAAAGAGAGAGATGACGCGAGTGCAATGTGGACGACGACGATCTGGAGATGAGCGAATTTGGACGAAGAGGAGAAGAAGTTCCAGATCGAGACACGAAAAATCGAAAATCGAAATCCAGTGAATCCACTTCCCACTTTCAAGTCGACTTCGCAAATATCGGTGAGTGCACCACGCAGGACGACTCCCCTCTCATCCTCCTTGGAATTGCAAGAGAGACGATGGCGCCTCCGTTGTCTCTGCGCATGCGTGGGTGGCGAGTCAGCGTTGCCATGGCGACCGTGCGCGATTGTTTCCCGGGCGAGGCCACCGACCCACGTGCGACTCGCGGAGTCGTCGTGAGCAACGGGGCGGGGGGTGGGCGGGCGCGGCGCCGGCGCGACAAGGGGCGGGGCAGGGGGGGTGCGGCAAGGGGGCAGGGGGGCGCCAGTCTCGCTCCTGACTGGCGGGGGCGGGGGAGGCGCCCCTCCACTCTGCATCATCGATAGCTGGGGATCGAACTCTGGCCCTCTAAGGCAGGCAGCGAGTGATGTTTAAGTGGTGGTCAGTCGCCTACCTTCCTTCCCTTTGCAAAAGGGACCATTGGGGGGTTATTTTGTAATCTTACCTTTTTAGAATGACTCATTGCAAGACGGTGCGGAGATCAGTTTCGCTCGTTTAATGATCGGCTCACGTTCGACCAAGGTCCGATGGCGGTGGCTCCATTTCACGTTCCTTACTACAAGGTGAGATGGAACCAATGAGAGGCGGAGGCAAATGAAACGGATCGAGATTCGAAAGATACGAATCGAGAGTTGAAAGAGTCGGTGAGTCAAATAAAAGACCTGCAGATCACCACTTGAGAATCGAAGATGGTCACGCCGCTTGGGTGGCGGAGTTGAACTACGAGAAATTACGTAATTTTCCGTATTTTATGATTTATTTTCACTTTGGTGAGATTAAAAATTAATCCCCCCGAGGAATTAAGGAGTCTCGTGTGGTCGCCTGTGGTATTTCGTCTGCTAGCTTCTTATTTCACTTTAGACGGCGGTGTTTAGTGTACACAGGGTGACTAGTGTACCAGCACCACCACACTAGTACAGGGGGGTACATACATGCGGTTTACATGCATGGGGTTTACATGCATTCATGTACAGGGGGTTACATATAAACGGTTTAGTGCGTGCGTATGATGTCGTGTCAGTTTCTGGGAGAGTTGTCCCCTAGGCAACGGTGAAGGGGCAACTTGATACATTTAATATGTTAATTAAGTTTTGTACTTTTCTACACTTTTTATTTTTTTAAACACACGACGCGTTTCACCAATTTTATGGCATCGTCAGGTGTAGTAGTTTGTTTACATATATAAATAGCTGAAGGTACCCGTTGAACTTCAACGGATGTGAAAAACATTGAACTTATTTTATAAGAAAACCACAAAACCTGAAGAATACTGTCAGCGTGATCATTTGAGGAGTTCGTATCCTATCTTGTTTGTTGTGATCGTTGTAATTCGTTCGTTTTCCATTTCGTGCACGGAGAGTTGAAGGATTGTTTGTCCTCTTTAATGCACGGGAAACCCAATAATGGGCCACGAAGACTCATTACTACTTAATAAATAGCACCTAGGTTGATAGATGGTGACCTCGTCCCTCAAGTTCTCTTGAGCCGTCTTCTGAGTGAATAACAGCGTGATCACTTCCCTTGTGTACATAAATATATTTGCATTCAATGACTTAATTGAGTTCCGGCATTCAACGTTGGTATGTGCGTTGAGTATCTTAATCAGGATAGGAGAGTAGAGTATAATCCAGCGGTTGACAGCGTCAAAAGGAGCATTTTCAATAGCAGCGATGTTTATTTGTCCTATGAATCCTTCAATACCCGGACTATGCCTTTGGCATAAAGGGTGGCTATATTCATTGTTTCCTAAATCATAATCATTGGTTACAAAATTAAAAATCTATGGTGATCAGTCTTAGTGCACTTGCCAATTTTTATGTACCGATGACGTCCATTGCGCAGTATATCCGTTCTTCTTTCGGGTAAGAAGCATGTAGTGACGCAATTATAATTTCTGCCATCTTAAAACAGATTTAAGTTTCGAAACAGATGGGTCTATATTTGAACCAGATTTATTGCTGGTTACCCGTCAGTAGGTTTGGTTAGGATGAAATTTGTGCGGTTCTTAGCGTAATCCGAGAAATACCACGGGGAGATTATCATGAGATTGCTGGTAGGCATGTCTTTGAGCATCCAAGGCTAATCTCTGTCGTTTTTCATGCAAGGACTCATTTTCTCGCAAATAAGGCATTCCTCATGCTTTAGAAGATTTTTTCAAAGGTTTACTCTTTTTTCTATACGTGCAGCGAATAATAATGTTAATAATGCCTCTGTTGCTACAACAAACACGGCGTAGTCTATTATCGTTTGATACTCAGATGTACTAGTGAACACGTAGTGGAACCGTCTGTCTCTCATTACGATCGCGAACAGTTTTTTAGACCAATTCCCACATCATTAACATTACGAGTGACTTAAATATGCTTAAAAGTGTTAAAGTGCAGTAAACTTATATTCACTCAATCATCGAGTTGCCTATTCAAGACTCTCACTCGCCGCTGTGTTTTCCCTCCTTGGAATTATACATATATCCATCAAAATTCCTAATAGAAAAAAAGTAACCTTTCGAATCAATCTTCTAAAGCAAGAGGAATGTCTTCTTTGCGAGAAAGATGAGCCCTTGAATTAATAACGACACAGGTTATACTTGAATGCTCAAAGACAAGCTCACCAGCGATCTCATGATCATCTCCCCGTGGTGTTTCTCGGATTATGCTAAGAACCGCACAAATTTTTTCCTAACCCAACCTACGGACGGGTAACCAGCAATAAATCTATTTCAAATATAGACCCATCTGTTTCGAAACTTCAATCAGTTTTAAGATAGCAGAAATTATAATGACGTCACTACATATTTCTTACCCGAAAGAAGAATGGAAATTCTGCGCAATGAACGACATCCATGCATGAAAATCGACAAGTTCACTAAGAATCACCATAGGTTTTTTATTTGGCAACCGAAACCAATGAATATGGTTACCCTTTATGCCGAAGGCGCAGTCCGGGTGATGGAGGATTCATAGGTCAAATAAGCATGGCTGCTGCTGAAAACATTCCTTTTGGCGTTGTCAACCGCTGGATTGTACCCTACTCTCCAATCTTGATTAAGACACTCAACGGACATATCAACGTTTAATTGCGCAACTCAATTAAGTTATTGAATGCAAATATATGTATGTACACAAGGGAAGCGATCAAGCTTAATCACTCAGAAGACGGCTCAAGAGAACTGGAGGGACGAGGTGACCATCTATCAACCTGGGTGCTATTTAAGTAATATTTTGGTTTCTCGTGCATGAAAGACGATCAACAGTCACTCATCTCTCCGTACACCTTGAAAACGGTCATCATGTTTACTACAACAAACATAACGTAAAAGATAGGTTACGAACTCCTCAATTGACTATGCTGACAGTATTCTTCAGGCTTTGTGGTTTTCTTATAGATAAGTTCAATGTTTTTCACACCCGTTGAATCTCAACGGGTACCTTCCGCTAGTATACCATAAATATCATCAGATGAACACAAATTACATATATTTAAAATTAATAATGCCACCTTCCGCTCTTTTCACATTATTTTATTTTGCAAAACGATATAATGTGAAAAGTTTGTAAACGTTTGTTGAAAAGTTTGTAAAAAAAATGTTAAATCCCATTAGCTCATAATGAATTATCCAAATTTAACATAAAACTATTAATTCAGGTTTGTCTTGCATATAACTTAAATATATTTATCAAAGTTTGAACGCAAACTTCTTATGTTTTGATGCAAGATTGGAAAATTGGAAATAACCATTTGGAAAACCTCTGAATGACATCTGTTGCATTATTTCGATTTCAAGTGGAGGCAGTACTTCATAGTATGAATAATAAACAGGGGCAATATTCTGGTCGTCCTTGTGCCTCACTAGTGTCTCGTAGACTTTTCTTCAGTTATGCAATGCCACTCAACTCTTTTATGCTATTAAGAATAGGAAAGACGACATAAGCAATCTGTTAGTTTAATTTTTAAAGTGATAGGAACGCAACACTGGACAGCTAGTTCCTGCAGATTCAACGAATATTGCTCATATTGAATTGGGGATTCCTGGGTGGCATCGGAGTGTGGCAGGAGTTCATTGGTTCGGAAAGCAAATCAATCAAACCACAATCGTAACCAAATATTGGAGCGAAATCAATAATGAAACATTTTACCCTCGGTACTGCACTAGCCAATCGAAACTCAGCTTCAGCTGTGGTGAGCGGAAGAACACTGCATGTGAGACCTTTTGGGGTTATTTTGTGATCTCACCCTTTTATAACGACTCTTTGCGGGACGGTGGGGAGACCCGTTCCGCTCTCCTAATGAACGGCTCACGATCGGCCAAGATCCGATGGTGGCTCCATTTCATTTTCCTTACTACAAGGTTAGATGGAACTAATGAGAGGCGGAGCTAAATGAAGCGGATCGAGAGTCGAAAGAGCGGGTGAGTTGAAAAAAAGACCTGCAGATCACCACTTGAGAGCCGAAGATGGTCGCGCCACCTGGGTGGCGGAGTGGAACTACGATAAATGATGTAATTTTCCAAAGGAAAAGGATAAAATACTTTGCACTATTCCACTGGAGAAATTTGATTTTTTGAGTCAACATCATCTGCACTGCACTGCAGCATCATCAGGACTGAATACAAGATAGTCAATTCTGAATATATAGTCACATGGGGAAGAGGGAGGAAGGAATGGTAAGGAGGGTGGGGGTGGAGGAAGACGACGTTGTATGAAACTTGCGTATTTTGCGACAAAACTTGCGTATTTTGCGACGTATTCTCACATTACAAAATAATCCCCCTTCATCACCCGTAAATGGTGACAACTCTCGATCCATTTGCGTGGAGCAAGGAATTAATTCAACCCGCCTCTTACTAAATGTGCGCGCAAGGAAAATAAATGATGAAGAAGTATTGGAATGTGTTGCCGGCCTTATAAGGCATACGGTGTTATGTCAGGACGTCACGCGAGGGGCGACTAACACTCCGGCGCGCCTCTATCAACGGGGGCGATAAGCACATGCCAGAGTTGAACAATAGATGCAGTGTGTCCGAGCGATTTTGATGTTATCATTTCCTCTAAGTACCTAAGTCACTAAACTCCACCTGCTAACTTTTGCTACACTAAATCTAATACTACAACGCGCATGGTAGACGAATTATTTATCGGATCAATATACAGACACACCAAAGCGATAAAATCAATTTTTATGTCACTCCGCATACATTTTATTTCAGTTCTAATACCTTAAAAAAGCGAGTCTCCATCTATCGCCATGCGTAGCAACCATTTCAACATTAAACAATGACAATCAACGATCTAACTTTTTTACACATCAAAATTACAATTAAATTAACTATTTACAAGCCATGATCTTAGATTCTTTATTTCATAGTTTTAAGTTTCGTGTGTTTCTATAATATATTTTCACCCTATCGTAAAACTATCACATCAATACGAAGCACGAACTCAATTATTTTCCAAAATACTTTGTACCTACTTGTAACATCTGAACTGGAGGGAAATCCAGGACGCTATACTATATAGCATAATAACGTCAACGAGACATGAAAACAAAGAAATATTAATCGAGAACTGAGCACAGCTAACACCCTTAACCATAAGAATACCCCATTTTCTTTATTTTTATCATAGGTGATCCACCGGATACGATTGGTTGAGACAGTAGTTTGAATACCTAAATCAAAGTTTTTTCAGCCGCAGGCCCTTGAGTCATCACACAACATCTTTACTGAGAGTGCGATTCATAGTTGAGACACCTTTAAAGATCACCTTTGTAAATAGTCACTTTAGGATAAAGTTAAACTTTACGTAAAATGCGTTTTATAATTGTCTTAATGTGTCTCACTTGAAAAAGTGAGACTTAAGCTGCCAAAGTGTCGATATCCCAATTAAAAACCTGGCATGTTGGCAATGGAAGTAAACAAATAGTTTCGGAAACAGTTGAAAAACGTTGCATTTTCGTCAGATTCAATTGATCGAAGGTTTCGTCCTCCCGAGAGATTGTGGCATTCGCGGTGTTGTTCTCCTCTTGGGTTGAATTTCATTCTTTTAAAAGTAGTAAGGTGCGAAGATTAAGTACTTTCGATCTAAGTTCAGTTTTTTTCTTCTAGTCTCTTAATATAAAAAATACGTAGCGTAGTTTTTAATTAATTAATAAGGAGATACGTCAATGTTTTGTTGGTTAGTTGTTTTTGGTAAATCTAGTAAAGGGAGTTCACTTTTGGTTTTGTTTATTTTTTTTAAATTTCGTCTTAGAGTCATTTGTTGTGTTTGTATGTTTAATAATCGCTTTTCTGTCATAGTTAGTATTTTATTTGGATGGATAATGGAAGTTGAACACAAAAGGAACGAAAAAATGGAATGAAATTCTTCGAAAACTTGTATTGACGAATAAATTCATCTTCCCGGAGATATTCATTCGAATGTCTCTTATCCGTATGTCTCCGGGGATGGTTTCTTGCCAGCAATTCCATTTTCTCGGCGATATCAACCCAGTCGACAAGGATCTCGACTTCGTTTACAACCAGCGCATCCATTTTTATCTCTAAAGAACAATTTAGCATCTAAAGTGAGCTCAGGGCAGCACTTTACGGCGTTATTTCGTCTTCAGTGACGTCTATGCAACGCATAAAGGACACTTGAGCTCATCTTAAGTATACTCCAGACTAAAGTGTTGACTATGAATGGGACTCAAAGACAAGTCTCCCTTGAGCATCTTTTGTCATCATTCCCCTGTGGCCTACGGTGCAATACCCAAGAAACTGAAGTGTTCAACCTGCTCCATCCTGTGCAATCCTACATGTATAGTCAGTCTTGCTTTTACTGCCTAGAAAACCTAATTGTATTGATTTTCTAATGATTGATCTTCAGTCCGTACTTCTCGTGACGATTTTTAAATGTATCGCCGATGACTGCAATCATGCATGACTGATTGACTTAACCAACGTCTGCTCAGCTGCTTCTTCATTTTCTAAATCTGGTTCTTCCCCATGCCTCTCTAACCATTTACTCGGTCTGAACGGTAGAAAGCGAAGGATACCATTTGTCCTTGCAGTGCTGGCGTGCAATCATAAATAGCAACATAATTTCATTGTTCAGTTTAAGTTGTACGATCAAGTGAATGAACAGGTCAAGAGATAAGTTTGTAGTTATAAATCAATGCTAATTTCATGGCAGTAGTTTCCCAACAAGATTTATGCTGAACTAACGTGCAACAACATCGTTATCACACGCTTGTTGAACTAAGTTTTAATAAAGTCTCACCATAGGATTGAAGGTTTACAGTGTGCTTTGGTCGTGAAAAGTAGTATTAATGGAATAATTATGTTTTTATTATCCGCGTGTAATGAATGTAGGTATATCAGCATTTCCACGTGTGCAGCTCGACTGTTCGAACATGTTATACACAAAAGCCACGCAATATAAAAATTTCCACACTCTAATTTTGGCAATAAGAGCCTGATGATTGCTGATTCTTAAAACTAAAATTTGTAAATTTTTCAATTCAGGTCATTCTCAGTGAGAACAGTAGAAGAATGCTGCAATACGCTACCATCATAAAGATGTTCCTAACGCTGCCAACGTACAGTGGAAGCGCTGGCGTCGCGGCTGGGAAGCGGAAGAGGTAAAAATCACGATGTTCAAACAAGTCGAACAATATGGTGTGAGTGGGGGATACTTTAAGTTTAATTTTAATTTCGTTTGAAATTTTTTTTTAACTTGTTCGTTCAAATCCAGGAGAGAGCAAATCTCTGAATTACGACTGCAACTCATAAGAAATGGAAGCGGATGGATATATTAAGGAAGGTTGCGCTAGAGCGTGCGATGAGACGGGACTAGTGCCCTTCTTGTTGGAACCTGTTAACGAGTCGAACCGCCTCAGCAAGGCTATGAGACTCGTTTTCGGCCGAGGGATGTCCTTCTGGAACATCTACATCTACGAAGTACCATGCAAGCCACCACTAGGGTGTGTGGCACGGGGTGATTCCACACCAGGCATGAAGAACTCGTCCACCCAGTACAAATCGGGACCTCGCACGTTCCCCCGGCCGCTTTAGGCGCAGTCACCAAAAAACAGTCAGGAGAACAGTGCGCAGTCAAACCATAAATTGGGAGTGCTACGCAAATGAACATGCAAACATGCAGTACACTGCTATAGACACATCTAGTGGTTAATATTAATGATACTGTTAATTTATGAATGCTAAGAGATGCTACTTCATGCAGAGAACAAAATAATGCAATGAAAACACTGATGCAAGCTGTTTTAAATACTACTGGGAATACGGTATAAATATAAGGCAATAAACAAATTGTTATGTGTACCTCTGTCGTTGTTCACGATGAAATATCATTTAATAGTGGAGTAGGCCGCTGTCATTTGTCGCGTCCACCTGCGGAGAGGCATTATCACAAACCTGCCTGCCCCCTCCCCCTCCCCACTCCACCCCACGCCCCTACGTGCCCCCCCCCTGCCCCCTGCCCGCTGCCCCTTCGACCGTGTGGATCAATGGCATCACTTTGTTCGCTCGCTATCGGAATGGTCGCCGTTTACTCACACTATCGATTCGTCAGATACTTACTTACATAGGGCACCTGCACAACTCCCCCCCCCCACCCACAGGTACTCCTCTCCCAGAGGGGCGACGGTTGACAGGGGTTGCCCCCGCCTTGGTTCTGTAATAGAGAGAGAGAGAGGTCGTGCCTGCCCCCCCCTCCCCTCCACCCGGTGATATCTCGGGACATCCGTGAGTCTTGAGGGGTGTGAAAGAAAACGACATTATGACGTCAAATGCAAGGGATATCGACCGCTCAACCGTCTTCGATGCTCGATCAGTCAACGGCAATGTAATGTTTTTTGACAAATCGACTTATTTTGGCTTGTCTCCTCGGCACAGGCCTTCTTACAATTAATTTTGCCCTCTACTAAGTAATAAATGTGGCGCGACAAAGACATCAAAACTAACTTTCACTCCGAATATGGTTTTTAAAATGCTAATGCTCGAGCATTTATCAGGATACTCTCATTCGCTTTGCATGGGATTAAGTCAGTATTGTGTACACGACACTATCCTTCGGCTCAGCTTTCTTGGCTGCCTTGGCTCGGAAGTGTTACACCCACAGGACCTTCGCACTGCCCTAGTGGACGCCGTACTGGAATACAGTGAGGCTATAGGGATGGAGTTCGGATTGGACAAGTGTGCATCCATCCACCTGGCGAGAGGAAAATTTTCGGAGATCAAGGAAGACGCGCAACTTGTTGACGGGAGCGTCATTCGTCACCTCGAGGACGATGACAGCTATGAATACCTCGGCGTCCTCCAGCGCCGAATGCAGGAGGTTGCAGCAGTGAAGTAAAGGCTCACCGCCAAATACAGGCAGACTCTCAGGAACATCTGGAGTTCTGAGCTGTCAGGCAAGAACAAGGCTCTTGCCACGAACATGTACGCGGTTCCTACACTGCTTTATACCTTCGGATGCATGAAGTGGAACGTCAACGAGTTTCAGAACCTCGATAGGGGAACGAGGAAGATGATGACCATCTATAGAAGTCTTCATCCGAAATCTTCCGTCGCCAGATTGTATCTCCCTCGCAATGTAGGTGGTAGAGGACTATTGAGTCTGGAGTGTCTCCACAACAGAGTTGTCCTGGGTACAGCTTGCCGAGTTTTGAAAAGCAGGGACCCCCTGCTCAATCTCGTGAGAGATCACGAGAGTGCGGGAGCAGGGGCGTTTCTCTTCCAGGCGGCAAAGAGGGCAGCGGACGAAACCGGTCTCGACTTCGACCTGTCATCCGACGGAAGCGACAATGACAGGTCCATCTTGTTATTGAAGGTATACGTCCTCAACTTCGAAACAAAAAGAAGCCGAGCAGAAGGTCTTGCTCAAGGTGCATACCGATAAGCCCATGCCTGGATGTTTCTGTCGAAACATGGAAAAGCATGGGGGGCTGACATTTCCCTTCCTACCCTCCGCCGGTCTTAAGTCCAAGACCAAGGGTTTCTTCTAAGCTTGCCAGGATGGTGTCATAATCTACAGCTTCATTTTCAAGGCGGTGGTTACGGACACAATATGCAGGGCGTGCCGAGCCTATGACGGAGACTTTGAGTCACCTTCTCTCCGGCTGTAGTTATTACGCCAAGTCAGCGCATTTAGTTCGGCACAACGCGACCCTTCGGGTGATATACTATCACCTTCGACACCATTATAGCATCTACGAAACACCTGTGCTGCCCTATGCCCCTGGAGATATTGAGTCCATTGTGGAGAACGATAAATGCACAATCTGGTGGAATTACTCCTTCTGCACTACCAGGCAGTTGGAGGCGACCAAGCCTGATATCGTTCTCCTCGACCACCTCACACGCTCAATGTTCGTGATCGAGTTTTCGGCTCCGGCTGAAACTAACATGTTTAACCGAAAATGAATCAGTTTAGGGAGGAACATGAGAATTTAGGTTCCGCATTTTTTTTAACCACAGAGCGTGATTTACTCGGTCGAAAGCTTTACTAAAATCAAAAAGTACCAATAAAGTCAGTATCTTTTTAAAAAATAAGGCCATCAATGGTCAATGCTACCACGTGAAACCTGTAGTCAAGGTATGATTTCATCGACTGAAGCGAAATGCCTCTAATGTCCAATCTTTCTAGTTTAAATAAAAGATAATCATGATTTACCACATCAAAAACCTTTTTAAAATTGAAAAAATAATGCCAGGGCTCCATTTTTATCATCTATGAAAAACAATATTCTATCAATAGCCTGGTAAATGGCAGAAAAAGTAGAATTTCCAATTATGTTCATCCATTCTGATCACTAGAGAGAAGATAGTAAAGTAAAATGCTCATTGAAAACATCAGATCTAGGTCGGAGTAGAGTTCCATCGCAGAGAGCTTGAAAATTGGGCAGAACAGTTGTCTCATATTTACTTATATTTAGTATTGTTTATGATTTTCCAGGCAGCCTTAATTTTGTTGCTTGCTTTAAATAAAATGTCTTCATAAAATGTCCTTTCTGCTCTGCTTGCAAAAAAACCTGCACTGGCTTAATATAAAATTCTAAGCTCTTCACTTTTAGTAATACCGGATATAGTTTTGTTTCATTAAATGCTAATTTTTAAAAGATATGATGAATAGAATCTAATATCATCTGTGACCCAGGATTTTTTTTAAATTTTGAGAGTTTGAACTTTTATAATTTCATCAAGGAAAGTTATATTATTATGATGAATTAATATTGAATAGAAAATTTGAAAACACTCTTCCAAGGATTTAGAATCAAAACGTTAGACCAGTTTTGGGAATGGAGAGTTATTCGCAAGTATGTCATATATTATGATCAGGAAAATTTTTAGTTGAACGTGTCCTTAGTTTTAGTGTTACAAGACAGCTAATTGATGCAATAATAGGCAAGAGATTGGAAATATGCTCGTCAATTACCCTTATGCTTACATCCTAGAGTCAATTTCAATTTTCGAGTGGAATGAGTAACTCTGGTGGGCATAAAATTAGTTACTTCGATACTTCAAGCAGCGATAGTATTGTGGAAGTCAATTTTGTGAATTCTCTTTTCAAGTAAATTACATTTGAAGTCACCTGTGATAATTATTTTGGACAACCTCTTAAAATTGTGCATGTACTCAATCAAACGGTAAATTTTATCCAAAAATCTCCGGAAATCATTTTGAGGTGAACAATAAATGTTCTTGACCAAACAATGAAATGAGTGCCGTTTTTAATTATTTCAGCGACAAAATACTTAAAAAAAAGCCTTCCTTCGGCTCTCGGCAGGCGCGAATAGTATTGGAAAAATCGATTTCGATTAAAATCGAAAATCGAGTTTTAATAGTCAAAGATCAAGGAAATCGAGATCGAGCCATTATCTACGAGTTTCGATCCATACTCGATTTTTCAACTTCGATCTTGACCATTTCGTAACGTTTCACGATCAGAGTGCTGAGTATGATAACGTCATCCGTCCCATGTGAAAGACTTTTTTGTAAGGCCGGTAAAATTGGAAAGACACGCTCTAGATCATCAAGAAAGCATCTCAATCAGTTGATCTTTCTTAAAAATTTTAGTGAAGCCGAATGGTTCCCAGCGGTGATCCCCAAACTTTAATGTGCGTGCATTTGTAAATTTTTACTACAAATAATTCAAGAATGTATTCTAAGTTCATTTTTAGGGATTTTTTATACTTTTCAAATATGCATTATGAGCGTTTTTCGAATGAATAATAAACATGTTTTGTACCAACAGTATTTTTTTCAAAAATAACCGTTGATTTTTTCGATTAATCGATCTTTTGGTTCAAATTTCGATTTTTGTTGAAAAGTCGAGCTTTTCATTTCGATTAAAAATCGATTGCTCGAAAAATCGATTTTGACCGACATTTTTCCATCACTAGCGCGAACACTTCAGGGGCATGTTAGTAAGAGATTTATGAGTAAATATCAGAACGCCTCCGTTTTTATAAGTTTGATGACAAAAACATCGACAATACGGTCACCGGGAAGATTTATAGAACATAACTGACCACTTTTTAGCACACGACGGATGCTTGGAGTGAATCATTCCTTAGAATGCGTGAGCAAAGTGATGACGTCAAGATCAAAGCCAGTTTCCATGGTCCCCCGAGAGTGCATTTACCAGCGAAGCATCGGGACATGAACTCCCGAAGCGTGGTGTAGGTACTGCTGAAGTAACGTATTAAGCAACACCAAAGACGATCGTTCACCTGCATTTCATTTTCGGCATGAACTTTCGTTTGCGTATATAAACAATAATAATGATCACCCAAAGACGTCCCGGGCGAACAAGCGCCCTTTTAACCGGCCCGGTAAATAGGTCCGGGCGAACGTCACCAGAGATAAATTCAATATTTTAAAATCATCATTGCAGGATATCAATACTTCAAAGAAAAACCCTTAATTCTCTGGGAAAATGTTATTTAACAATCTTCCTTTGGAAATAAAAGCAATGTGTAACCATGAAATAATTTTAAAAAATTATTTAAAAGTTTTTATTTGTGAAAATGCCTTTTACAGCATTCAAGAGTATATAAGGTGATAAAAAAGAGATAACAATGTAAAAACTACATTTTTTCTCTTTTTTAAACTAGGTACCTTGGTACAACTTTTTTTAAAATTTTATATGTTTGACGAAACCCATACAGGTGTAGTAATCTTGTTTTTTTTTAATGGTGAATAAATCAATCAATCAAGGCCAGCGTTTGCTAAACTGTGCTCCGCCCAACCCCCCTGCGATTGATTCTCAGGGATTCTCCTCCCTACCTATTGTTTCTTCTATTATGAATTATTCCATTGTTAAAGTCGAACTTCCGTACACGCGTGTAATAGTAGCATGCCTCAAAGAACGTGGACAGATGGAACTAAACTGATGGAACATTTGGCAACTCAAACAATTCTTGGGGCTCGACGAGAAACTTTCGCTTCATGAAGCAGCAGCTCCGAGGATGAAGAAGTCAGGGTTATGATTACATATACATACTGAACATAACCGCGAGAACGAGCCCCAAGAAATGTTTGAGTTGCCAAATGTTCCATCAGTTCAGTTCCATCTGTCCACGTTCTTTGAGGCATGCTACTATTACACATGTGTACGGAAGTTCGACTTTAACAATGGAATAATACATAATAGAAGAAATATATATAGTTATTAATTAGCCCATTCTATCATTCACTCATATTTCGGCGTCTATTTCTCTCGCGTCCCCACTATATCGCACGGAGAGCAACTGTTGAGTCGAAGTCGATCGGAGCGTGGTTGTATTGTACGTGGTGGGAGGAATTTCCCCACTCCCCCCCTTCCCCCTCCTTTTCTGGGTCAGGGCACCACTTCCGAGTCACGCGTCCCCTCCCCTCCATGGAACGCCTCCTCCACCGCGCCGCGTGGGAAACACAACAATCGCGGTCTCTCTTCAGCCGTCGTCGTGCGAGCGACCGCCATGTTGGCTCCTCTGGGAGGTCTACGCCCGACACCCCCCCCCACACCTCCCCCTTCCCCCCTTTCCCTCTCGATCCCACCCACGTGATTTGGGGGGGGGGGGGCTCTTCCTCTATCGCGTCGCGTCCTCCCATAATAACGCCTCGGCGATTCCTGCGATATATTAACGACATATCGCACTTGTAAGAGAGTGCACACATTCATACCGAGTGTCCCGTTGATCGCGCGTCATTTTTTATCACTAATTTTAGACACTCCCGTCAGTGCCACGTTGATGAAATTTGGCACCAGGATAGGAAATTGACGTATCTTTTTTTGACTGTAAGAAGATCTTTATAAATTTGACCTATTGACCAGAGTATGGGGGTCCAATCACAAATCCAAATTTTGCCTTATGGGCATTCAATGTTAAGAAAATGAAGGTAGGAAACAGTCAAAATTTTATTTGCAAAACTTTTAATATAAAGGTTTTTGGACTCGAGGGATACGATGGGACCTCTTCTGTTTCCAACCGTGACCCCTGTCAAGGGCCCCCGTACTCCACAGCATAATTGCTCACCGGGCAATCGAACAAGGCTGGCCAAAATTGAATAAGTGCTTTCTTTCATGACGGCAAGTTGAAACTTCGCGCGCTCAATGTCCATTGGTGATTGAATTGTGTGTAATTGAGGTGACGCAGGTGTAGTTTGCTTAATGTCTTACGCATTAACAATATATACGAGCGCTGAAATTTGAACAAATTTAGCAATAAACGCCCATCTCCAGTTTTATCTGAAAATCTTCAAGTCAAGCTGATACAGAACCTATTTTGGTCAGTTGTAAAATAAACAATGACACTGGCCAATGAAACAGTTTCTTACCCTAAAAGTATGTATCTTAACAGTCACGTGTTAATTGCATTTACTACCGCTGTTATGCAGCAAAATGGTGGACACTGTTTTCAGTCAAATTTTCGCTATTGACTTGTAAATATTAACATGTTGTTAGCGTAACCCAACAAAATGTAGACACCTTACAGTTAGGAATAATAATTTAAGTGGATTGGTCATTGACCAGTTCGTGATAACACCCCAAGCAGTGGCGAAGTAAGGAATGCAATTGAGACGACCCATCTGTCGTGCGGTTTTGAATCAGATGAGCAACCTGTTCCAAGACTGCATTGTGGGTATGTTTTCCCAAATGTGATACTTATTCGTTGTCCTGAATTCTCAGTTTCTCGGAATTAATATCTACTCCCATGTTGCACCGCCTGAGTCGGTAAGATATGCATGCCACACTTTCTTTATCACTCAAACTATAAAACTCTAGTTGGGTGAAGGTGCACCTAACTAGGCCTTTACATTTATTCTGAAGATCAAAATCGAGTCTTGGTCTCGTACGAAAATTAACTTAATGCCAGTGATAATCTGCGGTTGCAACACTTCGCATTTACGAGGCATTGCAGGATATAAATACTTTATTGATACCGATGAATTCCTTTTTAGGGACTTGTCATTTAGATAATTACACTCAATATTCTCCTTTAAATAAATAAATGGTTTCTGTTCGCAGTGGTTGGAAAGAGCGATCTGGATGGGCAAAAGTGATAATTTTAAAGTGAGAATGAAATTGTCAGGAATGGGTGGATGGGAGGATGTGGCATTCGGTGGCCGCGAATAGAAAGGGAGTAGGGGACCACTCTAATTCAACTTGCATAAAAATACTATAATCACGTGCTTCCATCAATTGGAGCGACAAAGGTTTTCAAGCATAAATTGAAGTTCGCACACACGGTTAATGACTAACTTACGCCTCAACATTTCACTGGTTATCCCACCTTTCCCATTTTTTTCCCAGCAGCCATCGCATATTAAAGTAAAAAATATTACGTATGGGAATTAGAATAATTCAATATCTTTAATTTCATTTAAATACAAACAAATTCTATGCATACATTTTAAATTGCTAATGTGCTATTAAAATACTCAACGGCAGTGCCTCTACCGGAGAGTGTCGTACCGCCCCCTAAGTTTTACCCCCTCCCCCTCGGTTTTCTACATCTACAAAATACCCTGCAAGCCACCTCAAGGATATGTGGCAGGAGGTGATTATTCACCATCATGCATTACACTATACCCTATTAAGTTTAATGAAACTACAACTATTGATGTATAAACTCTTAGCCCAGTTTTTTCGGTTATGCTTGTCAGGAGGCGAAGCCTCGCAAGCATGCACTAAACTATACATATGTTACTAATGCCAGAGGCACTGTTAGTATTTATGTATATGCAACTATATAAACGGATAGAGATTCAAGAGCTATGCTGAAAACATGCACGGCGTGCTTTACAGCACTAGGTAGGCGTACTAGGTAGCAGATAATGATATAAGTATTAGGGAGTTCTACTACTACTCCTAATTGTAAGAGCTACACTACGTATCGACAAACCTAGTTATAATTCTCATTGGCAGCTGTGATGGTCTCTTATTGCTCGCGGGAAAAATGACATTTTACCTCTATCGATTAAGTTTTCCATACGATGTATGTGCGATACGTCATCCCCTTGTGCTCGGATATCGACGTTCGTTCGTGGTGCGAGAGATCGAGTGGCTGGTTGGGAGAAGGGAGTGGTCGGCCGGCGTATGTCCACTCCTCATCCTCGCTCCTGAATTCCACGCCTGCTCGCGTCTATGTCCGGCGAGCGACAATCGTATTACGCCGAGCCGAACTCGCCGAGTCTCTCAATTGGCGACACGAGCCACTTCCCTTGAATGCTCGACCGAGGAATACGAACAGTGGCGCCAAGGAATTGCATGAATGCGCACGTTGCCAAATCACTATAGTGATGTATCTTCCTTCATCTCACGAAGAATAGTTAGTTTACTCCCGTCTTCCGGAGTCCCAGATGTTTCCTCCGGGCGTTGAAGTCTCCTGGCTGGAGACTTCAACGGTGGTCAGAACCCGATGAGCAGAGCGCTGCAGTTGATTCCGCGAAGCGCGGTCTGCACCCGTGCCGCACCCCTTATTGGCTCTCGGGTGCCGTCATCCTCCGCGCCTCGCCCCCGCACGTGATCCGCACTGATCCCAGAGTGGGCGTCCCGTCGACTGATTATTCTCCGTGGCGACGACGAGAAGGGAGACGCGAGTAGTGGGGGAGGGAGGAATGAAGAGGAACCGTTCGTTCTTCAGCGCATCGCGGAATGCGAGCGAGTGGTTCTAAACGGGGGCGTGGCAGAGGGTGCTCTCGTCTTACGTGAACTCAAGATGAGCGTATGAACGGCCAACGCGCGTTGACGAGCACTGGCTGAACGACGTCAATGTTCACCAAAGACGGTGACATTCGTTAGGAAAAACTCATTTGACTTGACCGGGATTCGAACCCGGATCTCTCAATTGCCGGTCAGGTATGTTATAGCCAGTTACACCACCAAGCCCCCCCCTGAATAAAATTCGCCTTGGATTATGATGGTATAGCTAAGATGGTCAGGGGGCTAACACACCTGACCGGCAATTGGGAGATCCGGGTTCGAACCCTGGTCAAGTCAAATGATTATTTCCTAACAAATGTCACCCTATTCGGTGAACATTTTTGCACATCCGTGCGGGTGATTACATACCACTTCATTGCAATCGCAATGATTGGAAAATTGACGTATGTTGATATGCTCCTATCGAGCTACTAGGATAACTCAGGGTATTGAAATGAAATTAAATTGCTAAACATAGTCAAACGCCTTTTCGAAAACTTCCACGCATTTAGTAATATCCTAGTATTTGTGACCAGTTATCGAAAGAGTTGATTGAAGAATTACATAGCGTTTAAGGTAGTTTGAGCGAGATATTTCCCTTAGAGTCATAATGGAGACCATAATCCATTTTTATTTTTTTATTTCATCGTCTGTAAGAAGTCTGAAGAAAATATTTTAATATTAATGACGCAAAAATAAAGTTATATATGACATAAATTCTCAGTAATTAAATAAATATATCGACTTAAGACTTACACTTGACTCATTTTTTCACGCCGTAAGGCTAAAAAGCCATGAAAAAGGTTTTTTGTGATTCTGTAAAAATCACTGCAGTGAGTAATGGATTAATTTTTATAAATAGTTAAGAAAAAATACAAAATACACACCGTTAGTTTTTAACGAAACATACATAGTTGTAAGAAATATCTAGTTTTTTCAATATTCTCCCTCTGGAGCGCACAGCCGTAATCTATCACATGTAAAACAACTTATATTTTTAGGCAAATTGCTCGAAAAGTAGTTCTGCAAGGAGTTGATATTTTGATATCATCAACAAGATGGCAGTTTTTTTCTGTAAAATTACATTAAATTTTAGGTGAATTTATTTATCGTTCAAACTTCCTCAAAGAAAATTTTCGTATTTGTAGAACAGTGTCTAGACCAAATTTAAGTGTAATTGATATTGAGTTAAAAGGTGAAATTTCATTGGAATCTGTCAGAACAGTAATAGATGATGAGGATGAGACTGCCCGATGAAGTTGGCGAGGGGCCGAAGAGTGCCCAGTGCCCAGTGTTCCGGATTTCAATTAAATTCCAGGACATCTCTTCGCTGAAGGCTCACCTCGTTGCGATTAATTCCAGACTGACAGACTGGTGCGCTGCTCCGTTCGATAGCGCACCAAGCACCACTCGCACCTCACCACGTCTGCACGCGCGAATGTATTGCTGTGCGGTGCACAATCTCTCCAATCAGGAGGAGATAAGACGAGAAGGTGCTCAACAGAGAGAGAGAAAGAGTCTCCCTCTCTTAGGAGAGAAACAGAAATGGAAAATTAAATGTATTATTCCGGGACAAGTGTGTCCTTTAGAAACATATGTGATCATACATATCTTTATAGTCAAACAAATATTACCACAATAGCAACATGTACAAGATACACAAAATCACAGAATCCGACATAATATTTAACAAAACGGAAGATATATAAATTTACATAACAATACATCAGATTTTGTACAATGTAGCACAATATTTAATTCACTTGTAATAATAGTTCATGATATTTCTTTTTAAATTTATTTTAATTTTCAGATTGTTTTTACGTCTTCTGAAAATTGATTCCATACTTCGTGGAAGACATGGAATCATATGGAAAAGGTGCGCATGCGTGCAAGATAGATGTGTTCGATATAGATGTGTGTGTGTGGTGGTCTATGAAGTTCTTCCACGCGGCGTGTTGGAGAGAGTGGGCAGTAGCGCGCCAATTCGCCGCTGACCTCTCTGGCGATGGGGGGGGCGAGGTCACGACTCCACGGCGCCTTCTCCTCCCCCACAACGGCTCATGAGCAAGCGAGCGAGCCTCTCCCTTCTATCCCTTACCCCCCTCCTTCCTTCCTCGTCGCCTGGAGAGATTGAGAGAGAGAGAGTAGAGCAGACAGAAGAGCCTGTTCAGAGGACACCTGTTGTCAAGACGGAGGGATTATTACATTTTCTTGTAAACTTAAGGTGGCTGGAGCGATTTTTGTTCATGTACAGATTTGCGTGAAACTTTGCATAGGTGTTCTTATTAGTAATATCTATCGATAAAAGTGAAAAAAAAACTGAATGCTACGGATTTAGTTTCCTGGCAATTCAATGATATTTTAACATGTACTCTTATGGCACACGGCATATATTTTGAAACAATTCGATTACTTATGCACAGATTTTCTCCTAAATGCGAAATAATAAGTTTCATGTTATTATAATAGCTGCTAACAAATATCAAGGTATCATGCCGAGTAATAAAAGTGTATTTTAATATGATTTTCTCGTAAATTTCGAATTGCGCGCCGAAAATCCAAGTCAAAACAATGCTTTAATTAAGGAGAACATTTTAAATATAATTCTTGCATCATATACATTTCTGCATGTATGGTGATTTCCAACGTATAAACAGGTGTACCTAAGTGAAATGTGGTCCAAGAATATTTTTTCATCTTACTTGAAAAGGTATTAGAATGTGCCTTCAACGACCCACGATTACCGCTCCAGCCACCTTAAATGGGTTCGGTAGTTTTAAGAGAATTCGATGAGACTTGTTGGAAACACTACTTTTATTGTCTTGAATCTACCTGATTTTTTTTCAGAATTATTTGCCGCAGATTTCTTAAGATGTTTGAACGGGAAGTGGGCATGAAATTACACGTGTGTTCTTATGGGAACGCAAGGCTTTATTCGTCAGAAAGAACCTTTTCTAATTATTCAATCTGTAATAATTTATATCATGGTATATAGCATTAAAGGTATAACAGATTTTTACTCTCCGAGCGCTTGAAGAAATCCCTCGCGCGCGTTGCGGACGATATGTGAAATATAAAGTACTACGATGTGAAATAGACAATTGAACGTGGATGCATAACTTGCGGAATGCAGAAAGAAAAGACATAAGAACACACTTGTAACTTCATGCCAAATTCTCGATCCAATATCTTAAGAAACCTGTGGCAAATAATTCTGAAAAAAATTTGCAGTTAGCTTTAGAATCATATTATAAATGCTTCCTGGGTGTTTCACTTGAATTATTTTAAGTTGAGAGGAACCACCGAACCTCCTTAGCGAGGATGGATTTGACTTGAATAATTCAGCAAATAGATATTTAATTCTGTTTGAGAAATTACACTCTTTAAATCAGCTCGATACAACAATAAAATCAATAGAATCGATAAACTTAAACAAAAAGTATGTTGCCAGTCAAACTCATACATGAAACAAATAGTAAAGAAACCTGTTTGATTTTAATGTAAATTTTCTATCAATTTAATTTGTAATATTCCAGGGATCATTTTGCATCTAGGTATCTCAAAAGAGGAGGTGTTTCATGAATGATATCTTGACAAGCAACATATTGTTTGTTTACATGTTTTATAGGTTTATTGATTCTACTGATTGTATTGTTGCGACGAACTGAATTAAAGATTGTAATATCTCACACTGCATCAATTGTCTAATTGCCTAAATTATCCAAGATAAATCCATCCACGTTAAGTGAAAGAGAAAATAAAGCAGGGACCTCAATCCAAAGTAACGCACCCGACTGTTGATTGTTATTTCGGATCTTTCTCCATTGCACCGAGAGAGTTGAAGTGGAAGAAGAGAAGGTTCGATAAGAACGAGATATGATATGTGAGTGTTTTATTGAGCAGAACTTGTCAATGGCACCCATAGAATACGCTCGTCTCTCGATTGGTTGGCGTTCCTCTACGCACGCTGCTCTCCACAAGTCAAAGTCACGGCCAAAATGTTTACCTGAATATTTTACGAATTCCTTCGAACGACACGTATGAAGAAGAAGAAGGGAAGCCATTTGCAATCCCAAAGAACTCTTTTTAAGTCATCCTCGCTGATCTCCACATCTCCCCACTGAAGATCAACTCGACGACAGTCCTGGCTGTGAGTCTCGAGTGCGCATCAATGGACGCCATCTGGACATTTGAAGTGAGCATTCAATGCGAATGTAAAGCGACTACGCTCTCGTGTTGAGAAGAGAGTGAGCAGCTCACTCTCTTCTTAAGCGAATGGAAAGCACAAATTGATTATTCCGCGCAGTACTACGAGGTTGCCAACAATCGGTAAGTGCCGCATCGCGGGTAGGGGGGTTTATCGCGATTGGTACTTTGTCGTGCTGCAGGGCACCAATGACAAATGATCATTTCCAAATCATCTCTTAAATGTTCCAAAACAATTACGAGAGATATATAGGAGTCTAAATTTGAATGGACGGGCAACCTTCCCATAACGGCCGTGACGTCATTTCGTCCCTCGCTTCATCCAGATACATTCTAGAAGGTGCTTTTAAAAGGCTTTTGTTAAGATGATCACTCCTGCCGGAAATGCAACAGTATAAAGATTTAGCAAATGGAAAAATATCAGTTTTCACCGGGAATCGAACCACGGGCTTCTATCGATGGATGAAATTACGTCAGGGGTAGTTTTTTGGTAACAGAAAAAAATTCAACATTCTACGATTAATTATTTAGTTATTAGACCTTGATGTTTCTAAGAAACTCCGTTAATCTGAATGAAAAGTTTTTCAATTTGATTCCAACGTTAATATCGAAAAAGCATGTGAATGATAATCCCCCTCTGGATTCAGACGATCCCAATGTCGTCAGTCGTAGTGTCGCTTTTTTCCATTTCGAACTGAGGGAAATTATGGCTAGTTAGGATGCAACTAATGGTTTTGCCAACTAATTGGTTAGGTCTAAAAAGTCATAGGTCAATACAAGCACATGGTGTATAAAATGCTGTTGAGTTTTCACGAGGTAGTTACATGTGTGATGTGGACATGAATCTTGTAGGAGAAGTCAAGCATTTCCATCAATATGTTAGACATAGTCAACCCATTGGTTCAGCGGAACATGATAGCCTGACACTTCAGGATCTGTACAGGGTAATATTTATCGATCGTGTCCAAACAGCATTCCCTAATGTAGAAGCAATTTTGAGATTGTTGCTTAGTATGATGGTTGCAAATTGCTCTGGGGAAAAATCTTTTTCTCAGCTGAAGAGGATAAAGAATGAATTTAGAACAACAATGACTCAAGATATACTTTTGTAAGATATGTTCCCTCAGTTTCATGTTCATGGATAGTGACAAACTACGCAGTTTATCATTTGATGATGTCATCAGTGACTTTGGTCAGGCAAGAACGACTATTTTAGTTTAATATAATTCCTTAATCCTTAAAACATGTTTCAAGAGATTATATTTATGAGCCTTTGTAAATTGTGCCTTTTAAAAGAACTTTTTACCAGAGTTTGCATTTTTAAGTTTGATATGAATAAAAATGATTTTAATTTAAAGATTTATTATTTCACCATCTGCATATATAATTCTTAATTGTATGTCAGTTTAACCCTCTAGGTGTTCTAAAATCATATTTGGACTTGGAATGTCTGGACTTATAAAGGGCCCCATATCTCAAATAGCTTAGGGACTTATCGAGTCCAAATCCGGCCCTGTTCCTATGTGTACTGGGATGAGTGCTGCATGACTGGTGTGGAATCACCCCGTGCCACACACCCTAGTGGTGGATTGCACGGTACTTCGCAGATGTAGATGTACCGCTTGTAAAAGTGTTCACGAAGACATTAATATGTCGTACAATATAGTCTGCGTGTAGCTGAGGCACCTTTTAGTGCGCCTCGATCGCTTCCTCGAGTACTTGAGGCAGGTAAAACAGCTATATATTATAACAATGCAAATCGAGCATTTGTTTTGACTCCCGAGCCACGGTCGCTTGGGGAACCTCGTTTGGGTGATCATTAGATCGAGTGAGACAGAGAGACACACCATGGACAGAGAGGCCTTCAATTTCGGCCAATGTCGCTCTGTGGCGGTCGGAGGAGAATGCGGCAATCGAGGATTGAGGGAGGGTGCCCCATTCGACTAACTGTTCCTCCGCCGCGCGTGGAGGGCGTGGCGGCGCCGGGCGGGGCGGGGGCGGGGGAGGAGACGTTAAAAAGAGCCGCTGCGTGACGCCTGGGAGAACTCGAGGCGGGGGGCGTCTTGGCATTAATCACTCTCGGGGCACGACTTCGCGGCTGCTGCTGCTGCGAAACAATCTCGCTCTCTGGTTGCGGCCCCACCCGGTAGTTGGCGCGCACGGCAGAAGGCGGGCGGGCGCCCCCGCCCCTCCTCAAACCGTGTTGAAAACGGTCGCACAAGAGCATAAACGCACTTGGGGGGGGGTGTGATTCAAGCGGAACTAAACGGTATTATGCGACGTCGTAATATTTGGCGACTACACGGACCGGTTACCGCACTGTATGATGTCGACATCCAACTCGAGCACGGCAGGATTCACCTACTGAATTAACCGTGATCGCTATGGTTTCGCGACCAAACGCAGAATGCGCATTCAATTTTGTTAAGAACTTAATTTTTTCGTTGCATTCCCAGAGGAACTTAAATCATTTTATTTGGCGCGGCGGCTGCGGCGGCTGTCTTTCATAGCCTTATCCTCCTCCCTCTCGTCATAAAGCTCTTTCAACATACATTCCATATTTACGTCTCCAGGATCTCTTTTGGTTCTGTAATCAATTTCCCTGTCTCACATATTATCGCTTGTATTCCCTCTTCATTTTTTCGTTATATTCCCAGTAGAGCTTAAATAGTTTAGCTGGCGGCGCCATATTCAGTTCAGCCGGAAACAAATCTGCTAACACGGCCACGACTCGATATCATTATGAGTCAATACGCACCATTGAGTATGCACTCTCATTCTGAGCGAAGGTGTACTCCTCCTCTTCATCGTCAAGGGAAGCTTAAGTGCGTCTTTTTGTACTCATCGGTATAACCGCCAGATGACTCTCGTTTCGACGGCTCGGCATTGCAAGGGGTTTAGTTTGTAATCACACTTTCCTATTGCGGGAAGGAAGGAGACCCGTTTCGCTCTCCTAATGATCGGCTAACGACCGGCCAAGGTCCGATGGTGGCTCCATTTCACGTTCCTTACTACAAGGTGAGATGGAACTAATGAAATGCGGGGGCAAAAGAAACGGATCAAGAGTTGAAAGATACGGATCAAGAGTCGAAAGATACGGATCAAGAGTTGAAAGAGCGGGTGAGTCAAAGGAAAGACCTGCGGATCACTACTTGAAAGCCGAAGATGGTCACGCCGCCTGGATGGCGAAGTGGAACTACGAAAGATGACGTAATTTTCCATATTTTATGACGTATTCTCACTTAGGTGAGATTACAAAATAACCCCCCAGAGCACACTTATTGTCGATCACGGTCACACGAGCGCCTGTATGTACGCGACGCGCGTTTATATTGCTTGAAGAGTTGAGTGTGTTCCAGACATGCGTAGAAAGCGTCAACCCGTGCTCCATATGCGCCGTGCACCGCTATCTTTGTGCGAACTGGAGACGCTGGTCGTCCTCCACTTGATAATCGTATCGCTCGTCCTCGAATCGCCATGTGGATAATACTTTCGAGAATTGTTACCCGCGAGTCTCGCGTTGCGCTCTTCAACGATCGAGGGGCTGTCTCCTTTGAAAGTTTGCGATCCGTTGCCTCGCAACAGTGTCGTTCAAGCGAGCGCTCGAATCATTGCTTCTCTCGCCCATGGTGATCCCCGGATGAACGCCCCGGCTACTTCTTCTTCCCCGTCGCCGCTTCTCGGGTCGTCAAAGAGGTTGGCGGTCCAGAATGGGAACGAGATGATTTATTGAAACAGGCGATCTATCGGTTGAGGGAGTTTCTGAGAGATAAGGGCGTCGTTCAAAATAACCTCTCTCTCTCACTTCCTTGACGATTTCATTCTTCGGCTCCGATCACTTCCTACCCCCTCTTAATTCCATGTCGACAAAGCCTATTCCCTTTCTTCCTCTTCCCTGCTCCCCTCTACCGTGGTCTCCGGTGTCCCTTCACCCCTCATCGCCTATTCCAACCACCTAATCCACCTCACCTTTCCGACCTCGGTAAAGTCCTCGCCTGCCAAGCTGAAGGTCGCGGGTTCGAGTCCCGCCTGGATAGGTTTTTCCCATCCAGGGCATGGGTGGTTGAGATTTTCCGTTATTGATTGAAAATACACCCGATGTAAAGGCCTAATGAGTGGCTGCTTTCGGGGATGTTGTCAAACAAACAAATAAATAAGTATACGCAGGAGGCCTTCAAAAACCCCCTCCTCAATGATAACACTCATAAACCTTCCGTGAATTCCGCACACTTTGTTTCCCAACCTGACTGCGCCTCCCAAACTCCAGCAACGAGCCGTATCCTCAGAGCTATTTCAAATCAAGTCAACCACATACGTCCAGAGCTATTGGTTATGATGACAATATCTCCTCCTCGTGGGGGGCCTCGTGACAAGCATTAGCGATTTAAGCTAATGCATAATTAGTCGTAGTTACACTAACTCTAGGGTATAGCGTAATGCATGTTGGTGATTACTCACCCCCTGCCACACACCCCTGAGGTGGCTTGCAGGGCATTTTGTAGCTGTAGATGTAGATGTATCAATTATGGATATTTTCGGGTCAACTTAATATGTTGAATGCCGATTTTCGATGTTGATAATTTAACCCAATATATTTCTACGTTCCAGTCTAAAAAAACAAAACAGTCGTCGGCGAATTACCCTTCGAGACACGGAGCGAAGTCGCAAGAGAGATAAACGTGTCGTTTAGAGCGAGACTGGCCTAATTAAAAAAATGTGACATCGTGAAAAATTAGACTTAAAGTAAGATTAAAAAAATATCCATAAGTGCTGCTTCCTGTTGGATGAGCACTGAAGCTAGACTCACACCTCCCTAGCACAAAACCTAATGCAAGCAGAGAAGTGCTTCTGCGCACCTGATTATGATATGTCAAAATAAAAGACTCACGCCACGACAAGAGTTCCGGGCCGCACGGAAGGGTGGCGCTCGTCACTGCAATGTACAAACCAAATGGTGAGAATGGGTTTTAAGCGCCCGCCCATATTTCAAATGCTCACATAATATGGGATCTGCAGTTTTCCATTTTTTATTGCGACTTCGATTCTCAATTTTTCACTTTGATGAATCAGATTATTGTTTTCAAGTATTCTGGATGCCATGTTTTCAGGTTTCAATTCACATGAAGACGTCAAGGTGGTAAAGGAGTCGGTGGGAGAAATAACATACGTTTGGAAAAGTACGAGTATAAGTGAATAGGCTATTAGATAGTACGAGTATAAGAATGCAGCATGGATGCAGTGCCGTCATAATAGTATAGGCGTCACAGCGACAGGTGCGGCTGCACCGCGCTGCCTACCGGCTCCCCCTGCTGCGCTTGCCTCTTTCAGACGGGGGCGCGGGGAAACCGGCCTATTACCCGAGATGACCTACTACTTACAATAGTGCACACTTGTATATTTCTTTCAACTATTTGACAGTTTGTCGGTTAATTTCCCTCTTTCCATGAAATATGCTTAAAAGGTGCTACTATATCACGGAGGGAATGCAAAATTAAAGGGGCCCCCGACTTTCGTTTGCACAGGACCCCTCGATCCCCAGGGACGTCCTCAGAATAATAAATGGAAAGAGGCGTATGACTATGGATAACATTTAAGAGCAGAGAGAGAGATTGAAGCGCGCGCGTTCGTGTCTCTCTCTCTCTCTCGCGGGAGAGGAGAGCGGGGAATGCTTTTGGCGTTCCGCGATATGTGTGTGTGTGGTTGAGGCGGCGGTGAGGGAGTGGAGGCTCAGAAGAGAGGCGGGAGGGGGGGGGAGTGAGGCGCCCGCCTGATCCACCCACGCCTGGCGGCAGGTGCGCCTCTTGCGTGGGCGTGGCGCTCTTTCCAACTAACTCGGAGGGCAACAGAACCAGTTTCCTCCACTGATCGGTCCGTGACCCAGAAGGAATATGAAGGGGGGTGGGAGGGGGGGGAGGAGGAGGGGGAGGGGGAAGGAGGGGTGGTGGTGTGTTTAGGCGCCTCAGTCTACGTCACACACACACTCGGCCGTCGTGAGCGGCAGGAGAGGGGGGGTTGGCTTATACGATCGCTTTTTTTTTATTCGCGCGCGTGACATACCGGGATAAAGAGGGACTTGTGGGAGGGAGAGGTTTCTTCGTACGCTCTGCCGCACGCGCGCCTTTGTCCGTCTTCCCGAGGGTGCAGATGAGGTGCTAGGGTGCAGGAGGGGGGGTTGGGTGCAGGAGGGGAGGTTGGGTGCAGGAGGGGAGGTTGGGTGCAGGAGGGGTGGTTGGGTGCAGATTAGGTGCTAGGGTGCAGGAGGGGGGTTGGGTGCATGAGGGGAGGTTTGGTGCAGGAGGGGAGGTTGGATGCAGGAGGGGAGTTTGGGTGCAGATGAGGTGCTAGAGTGCAGGAGAGGGGGTTGGGTGCAGGAGGGGGGTTCCGGTAGAGGAGGGGTATTTGGGTGCAGGAGGTAGTTGGGTGCGGCAACGTCTGCATCTTTCGGCTCGGAGGATGTTGGCGAGGCGAGGGGCGGACGCCGAGATCCTTGCCGACGGCGTCCTGAATTAAGGGTTCACTCGCTCAAAACCCTTTTCTCCTCTTCGGGTTCGGATCGAGGGTCCGAGTGTCGTATTCGAGTCGAGGTCGGAATATGGGGCGATCGGCGAGACCTCTGGCGGATTGGAACGCCGAGCACCGTCTACTTCTACAAAATACCCTGCAAGCCATCTCGAGGGTGTGTGGCAGGGGGTGAGTAGCCACCAACATGCATTACTCTAAACCCTATTACAGTTAGTGTAACTACGACTATTGATGCATTTGCATAAATCGCTAATTCTTGTCAGGAGGCGAAGCCTCACAAGCATTTACTACACTAAAGATATGCTACCAATGTTAGGGGGACCGTTAGTATTTATGTATTTTGCAATCACATTAACGGACGGAGGTTCAAGAGTAATGCTGAAAGCATTCACGGCGTGATGTAAATACTCGGTGGCAGATAAGGGTTTAGGTATTAGGGATTACTACTAGTTAGCACTAAGAGCTACACTGCGTATCGACAAAACTAGTTAAAGGTGTCGTTGGCTCGGTGGGCGCCAAGACGCGCGACGGTGGCGACGCACCGTGGAGGACGACGGTTCGAGGAAGTGGCGACGCGGAATTCGATAGTGCGCTGTGAATGAGAGGTTGGACCGAAGAGGATGACGGGATACACGCTGCCTCTGCCTCTTTCCAGAATTGAGAGCAACACCCTCTCGTGATTCAGACTCCCTGAGGAGTGGGTGAGATGGGAGGGGGTGGGGAAGGGAAGCCTCCTTAAGACCTCTTGAGCGCGTTGTACCGAATCCACCCCTATTTCACCAAGTTATGAGGAGGCAATGCACAGCTTTACAGCAGGATATCTGGAATTACCACGAACACTCAAAAAGCAGTTGCGTCAACTAATGACGCTGGACTTAATATCAATATGAGGACGAGTTGCCATCAAAGATTTGAAGCGTTCGTATTTATTTCCAAATAAGAATGGACAAGGAAACTCGAAGACCGACACAAAGGCCGAGCGCTCTTTCACCTCCCTTGGACATGTGTGGCGCCACGCACACACACACCAGAACAAGGACCACGTCACCCCCCTGCCATACTCCCTTCCATTTCATCCAGGGACGCAACAACGTGGGAATGCAGGGGGGGGGGGGCATTGCCCCCCCCCCCAGAAATCAGAGGTTGTGGCTCACTTTTTAATGGGCACTGCCCGATTCGCAAAATTATTTGCGCCTTCATCCCTCCTAGCGACTCCGCTCTGATTTCGAACGCTGCTTTGAACGCTGATTTGAACGATTTGGGTGAAAACTTATTTGCAGACTCCCTCCTTCCCCCGCTTAGCTAGCTTAAAACAGATTTGTCAAGGAGTTTGCTCCCCCGGCGATTCGTTGTTGCGCCGCTGTTTTCATCACCCCTTCTGCTCTCTCTCGATCGGGTGGGCGTGGCTGGGGGTGGGGTGGGGTGGTGGTGGGGTGGGGTGGTTGGGGGGGGGAGTGGGGGGGGAGTGGGGGGGGGTTGGTAATAATTCCCTCTTAAACCACGCGTGGGTCAAGCACTCGTGGAAGCGCGTTTTTCTGCGATGCCTCTCTCTCTGTCTACGCGTGCGTTGCTATAGGGTGGGCCGAGGAGGAGGGAGGGAATGTGGGTGCGTTGCTTAGGTGATTGATCTGGACCCTTCTTAGGATTAGAGACTCGAGCTAGGGACTTGAGACAACTAGAGACTTGGGACGACTAGAGACTTGGGACAACTAGAGACTAGAGAGGGCTTGGAGCGTGAAACGGAACGCACGGGACTTGGGCTAATTGAAGTGGACTAAGGGGTTGGGCGTTCCGCCCCCGTTAAGGGGCGATGGGGATCCAGGGGTGGGGGCAGTGTTGGGGCGGCCCTGTCCGAGAAGAGCAACGGTCAAGAGGATATCCGCGCGATTGGGAGGCTCGCGAATAAAACTCTCCAAGGTGACAAATGATGGATACACGACTGAATATTTCCCAAAAGCATGACGGAGTGGAGAAACTTTGGTTCGTTTCGGAGGTATAGTTGGTGCGTGTGTGTCGCGGGATTCCTTCTCGTTTATTGGGAAATGGATTGGACTCGAGGCGGAGTCACGAGCGGCCCCGTCTCATTCGCATGAGCTAGCCAATCACGTTGCTTCCCCTCTGCGATCGAAAGAGAGAAAGACGGCTTTATTTTTTATCTATTCTCTCTCCGCCTTCAAAATTTTCAAGTCAACCTGTCCTCCATACCTGTTCAAATCTTTTATTAAAAAAAACATCCAAAACCGGTTAACAAGATCCCATCATTTAGACCTACAGATCCCACAGCACAAAACTGAAATGTACCATAAATCTTACATCGCCACTGTAGTAAGAAATTGGGAGACTCTCCCAACAGATATAAAAACATGTAATTCTGTACCCTGTTTTAAAATAAAATTATTTCATTACATATTCACGAAATAATGTTGAGGGAGAAAGTGAAAATGGAAGTCATTGTTGTAACACTGTAATCAATTTTATTTTTTTGTGAAAACACTTTCTTGTATTTTTTGTGTCAATTTATTATTGTTATGTAAACACTATATTGTAAGTATTATTATTTTTTTTAAATTATATCTTGTGAAAATGAAAATTAATTCACCAAAATGTCTAAAAGACCGATAAGGGTCTACGACAATAAATGTGTCATTTTTTTTATTTTCTTTTTTTATCCTCTCCGATCGCAGTGCGCTCAAAGTTGGGCAGATTTAAACATTCGACGAGTAAAACGCTTCGATTCGACGACATTGCATTGTTCCTCGGCGCGCGTTTTGACAAATGAAAAATAAAGGAATGCAAGCTGGACGAAGCGACCGAAATAAAATGGTAAACATGGAAGGAAATGTCTACGAGTACCCGATTGAATATGTATTGAAAGTACACGTCTCTGTGTAGTTGTGTACGACTTCCGATGGTAACGCCACCGCTGCTTGAACGAAAAGGACACTTCGGAGGATCCATCGGAATGAAGCGCACTACTGTTACTGGTAATGAAATAAATACCCGTAGGCTGGATGCTCAAGGTCACACACTTCCTCTATATAACTCATATCATAGAATATGAAGAGGAGAATCGATTGAAAAAGTGAGAAATTTCAGTCTTTCGGGTATCTATGATAAATTTAATTTTAACTCTCTCTATCTTGAGTAAGAGTAGTGTTAAAAAGCGAAACAAAAATAAGCCGCTTCACAAAACCCAATGCTTAGCGTTCCTAATCAGCTTAACTAAGCAAAATGAATTTTAAATGCGTTAAAAACCAAAATATAGCTGTAAAGGAAATATGCTATTGTTGATAACAGAGAAAAATTTGCGTTGTTGCAGCTAAAAATGCGATTTCCAGACAAATACGAATTGGAAAAGATAATTGATTGAAGAAATTATAAACTTCAATCTTTTAGCCATTTGATAAAAAATTCCAATCCTCTATCTTGAGCGGAAGTAATTTTAAAAAGGAAAAAAATGAAACCACTTTAAAAAAAACCCAATACGTATCGTAGACGACCACGGCCAGACTTTATGGGACCTTGTGGGTCCCTGAGAGTTTTTTTAAAAATAGTCTATAATTTTATTTCTGTCTTAAACGATTATTCTGCAAAATATCAGCACAATCAGAGTAAAACTGTAGATTTGTATAAAAACCAAACAGACGAACATTCTTTTTTATTATTTTGACGAAGCCTTTACCTTTGTTACAGGTATATTCATTGTTGAAGTTTCTTCGCAGCAAAAGACGGCAAGACAAGGTGGAAGCGCCAAGGGATTGGAAATTTAAATCCAGAATCGCTTATCGATTAATCGACTTTCTATTTTTGTTTTAAAAATCGATTTTCTAAAAATTCGATTGTATTGCCCAAAATAATCGAAAAATCGAAATCGATATTTACATAGTAAAGTAATTTTCTGCTGAAATACGGATGTGCTGTTGAAACAAAATGCAAAATATGGGTTAATGGAAGCACTAGGGATAAGAACCGAATACAGTTAAATTTATTAATAAAATATATTATTTTAAAGATATTAATAAGATATACAGGGAAGTAATAATCCATAACAGATACTAATAAACACATATGTAACATAACAAGCAAATTACATATAGCTTAGTAGCAATAGGAATTGTATATTGAAAAGTGGGCATACCACAAAATGAAAAACAGAATTTTATTTATTTCTTGTTTGCAAAGCCGTGGAATCAGTGTTCCTCAGGGATGGGCCTTAAGAAAACTAACATATTTAAATGTTCTCCTGATAATCGATTTTGCACCTTAGTTGCAATTAACCCGGCGTTAGAAAATAGTCGCTCACGAGGCACGGTAGAGGCAACTAGAGATAAAATCCTACTGGCTAGTTTGTATACGTGGGGATATTCTCCCTCAATCTCCTTCCAAGCTTGTAGTGGATTAGAGTTGGACTTGCGGTCGACTGGAGGGCGGTTTACGAACTGGCGCAGCTCGATTGGCAAAATTTAAACGCTAACTTTAGCTAGCAAGCTAAAAATCTAAAATCGATCGGCTAGAATCGATTTTGATCGGATTTCCAAAACATAAAGCTACGTTTACACGTAGCAGTCGACTGCTATGACAGTCGACTGTTAAGCTCGACTCGCACGTGTGAACACGAACTGCGATGTGAGTAAGAGTCGATAGGGGACTAGGTCAAACGAGATCGACCCTGAATTCGAGCTATCAGCGAAGTAGAATCTTTTCAATTTTGAACGCAGTCAATCCATGTGTATCGCAATTATCGAAAGCAAAAACATGGCGGAGACCGGCAATTGCAAAAAGCTCGTAAGGAAAACGTTGTCGGAGGGAGAAACATTTAAATTTATTGAGAGGTACAGACACCATGAACGCCTCTGGAATGTGAGGTCGGACTCGTACAAAAATATCAGTGCGAGGTACGCAGCCATTTCAGATTTGGAAGTATTTTTTTCATAGACATTCCTTGGGCAATCTTATGTTGTCGTTCTCATTTCTCTGAGCTTCCAGTGTTTCCAAAAAAGTTTTGTTTATGAAGTATCGCTAAATCTCGTTCTATACACGCAATTGTAAATTATCAACCTTAATATTTATTGGTTAACAAAAATAAACATTTCCCTAATTTCATATTATTATCGATCATGTATACTTGATTAAGGGTTTCACGTCCCAAATATTATTATATTCTCCCTTTGAAAAATGAAGGCGACATCTAATCATTAACGATAGGCGTAGTTAAATATATATAGGCACTTAAAATGTTGAATGCTGACAGTCCTAATGGTGATCCCTCAACGCTTGTCATTTTGAAGGCATTGCTATTGACTTCATAAGTTGAAACCTTGGTTGACAAGAAAAATTAGAAATAATAATAATATGTAAAATAAAAATTAAGGCCTTCACAATGTCTTCGTAAGCCGATGCCTTGGGCAGGCAGTGAAACAACAAACAGTATTATAGACGAGACAAAATGTCGTTCATTTCATATTATTAGCGATATACTTGAATAAGGGAACCTACCCATAATAAAATCTATCCTCTCTTTAACTACGCATGCAACGTCTAATCACTTTAAACCATATAGGTCGTATTTAAATATTTATTCTTTAATATTGTGTGTAGACGGTGAAATCGTGATCCCATCACGCTTTCCCTGATTCAACTGTTTTCCCATGATTCTTACAGGAACTCTTGGGACACTTTTGTCTTGATGATAGTAGCGATATATCGTGATCGAGCGACTGTCATAGCAGTCGACTGCTACGTGTAAACCCAGCTTTAAGTCTACTTCGATTAAATCGAAAATCGGAGTGTGATAATCGATTTTCGATTAAAATCGAAATCGATATTCCAATCCCTAGAAGCGCCTCCTTAGCGACGGGAATATGAACGGGAGAATTGAAGAAGAAGGCACCATCAGTGGGTCCTGGGAAAGCACCTCAGAATGCCAAGAATCTATGAGAAGGAACTTGTTAAGTAAGGATGAGCACGGTTGTGTTAGGAAGATTTCTACACATAATATACAAAGAAGAATGTTTGCCTGTCGTTTGTCTGTTTTGCCTGTCTACAATTTTACTCTGATTGTGCTGAAATTTTGCAGAATAATAGTTCAAGGAAGGAGAAAAATTGTAGACTATTTTAAAAAGATCTCAGGGCTCCAAAATGTCCCAAAAAAGGGGCCATTTGTTGGTCTTCCTACGCTACGCATTAGGATTTTTGCAGTGAATTCATTTTTTTTATTTTTAAAATTACTCCCGCTCAAGATAGAGAGTTAAAAATTCATTTTATCAGATACCCAAATGCAAGACAATGAAGAGAGTGTGATACGGCCTTCGCGCCGGGTACAATTCAGCCACAACTACTTATATTTGGTGCTTAAATTCTTTCCATTCGAGATAAGATTAGTTGCAGCCACTTTTAAAAATTTGCATTTACCCTTCTTGTGTTTCTTTGATGATTTTTTTAAATGTGCGATTTATTTCACCGAATTAATTCAGTGTGGCAGAATTGCAGATCTCCATGGTGAATTAAACACTCGGTAATCTTCCGCAGATTTAGGAAAAAAGAATAAACGCTTTGCACAATTCCACTGGAGAAATTTTATTTATCGATTCGACATGTTTCACTCCGCCTGCCGTATTCATCAGGACATTTTTCCTGAATTTGGAATTCCACTTAAGTAGCGGCCGACACCGACACTTTCATTCCTTAGATTTATCGAATGGTGCGACACCACTCTTGTCCGTGGCATATATTTACGTGCATGTTCCACACGGAGAGTGGTGAAACGCGTTGCACCGTTCAATAAATTTGTGGAAGATTACTTACACAAGTGTTTTACTCATCATGAAGATCTACAACTTCCACCAGGACCAGCCTGACACGTATTTGAACTGTAGATCATCGTTCAAATTAAATATGGTGTTCTCCACCAATACAAATCTATAATTGTGCTCACCAGTTGGTCATTTCATTACCGTAAATTGTAATAGGGTGCGGATATTATACCAAATGTTTACTTGGGTATCGTTTTAATATACCAATCATGTGGGCTTAGTCTGTGGGTAACTATTTTCGCAGTGAAATTCGAAATTTTATGTACCTAAGTTGCTAAGCCATCGTTACGACGAAGAGTTATCATGGTACTTGCAGACACCATTGTTTAACGAGCATCAAAACACGGTTTTGGCCATTACATTTCTAGTACATTAGCTATGTAACGTTCACAGATTTTAATTTAAAAAATCTGTGGAAGTTACAACGATTTACTTTGCATTCTTGGTAATGCATTACGAATCTCTGTCCGTTTATGTAGTTGCAAAACACATAAATCATAACGGTCCCTCTAAAATTGGTAGCATATCTGTACTGTAGTTCATGCTTGTGACGCTTCGCCTCCTCAATAAAATTCTCAACAAAGAATTAGATTTAGGCACGGTATTATCAGGAAATATTTTATCTTCAGAAAATATTTTTCAAACGTACGATTATTTGAGAACTTGCTAAAGAATCATAAAGAATGATTCTGGTTTTGAAAGAAATAACTTTGAGGTTATAGGTGTTTATTATGGAATCCGAGAATTACAAGCAGCATATTTATCATGAAAAAATATTATTCTGACCAGATTACGGCCTACGTATACACACTTAATTAGCCTACAGCGCCGTACTGTTAAAAAAGTAGTGCATAAAGTAAAGATATGACGTGAACGTTTTCCTCCATGACGACCATGAAATTCCTCGGTTGTGAATCGCCACATTATACCTGTGCACCTTTTGTAAAACTTAATTATAATAATATTTAGTGACCACTCCTCCCAAAGTCACCGCAGATCAACAATGCTCTGACTCTCTCTTTCTCTCTCCCCTAATTGTACCCAGAACACTACTTCTCTCGAGTATCCCGCCGCATTCATTCGGAATAGGTACACACGCTGCGAATCCCGTCAATTGCCGTGATTTTAAATTCCCCCCTTAAGAATCCACGAACACACGCCAATTCTCGTATTTCAAGCTTTCTATCTTCAAAAGCATATACAAATATTTTTAGTTTGATTCATTTTTCAATGATTTTATGTTTAATTTTGTAAGAGAATTTCTCTGCTATTTGCACAATTTTTCGAGGAGGTAATTGTAGAGGTAGTATAACAGTATTTTTACCGTGAAGAAGGCCATAACTCTGTCCATGAAAGCAATTGAAACCAAGGATTAGCAGCGAGAGTGCTAATTCCAATACACCCTAGATTCTCTGTGATGACATTTATATTGAAGGGAGCAGGGCCGGCACTTGCCTTTTCGACACTCGTGATGCAACAACTGTTGCCCCTCCCCCATAGTTATTGGCGGAAGAGTAAAATTTTTTTCGGAGAGCAATATTTTTACCTTGAATTATGTTGCAACACCAAAAATATAATACATGTTTATTATTAATGCATAAAAATATAATAATAAAATAATACATTTTTATAAGAAAGGAAAATAACTCTTCTGGCCCATCATATTTTAGCTCATGTTTTTTAAATCCAATGTGAGCCGGAGATGTGGGTATATTTCGAACGAACGAATAACGGAAACAGGTATTTGCAAACGTTGCTCGTTGCAATGAATTTGGAAAGCGCTATGCTATGAACGCTCTATCTATTTAAAAAAAATATATATATAACCACATACAATTTTCTGACACAGGGAAAGAAGTTGGACAGGTCGGGAGGAAGGAAGGTAGATCGCTTACGATTTTCAGTAGTGTTGAAATAACAGCAGTCAATGTCATAGTTCGGAGCTGCATCGTTCGGTGGAAGATAGGGATGAGAGGGAAGCCTTCTGGCTGCTCTGCCAACAAAGGAAGCAAGCACTAGTAACTGCCACCACTGTCACGGCTGATTGACCAAACAATGATCGCAATGGCGCCGATTTCACGCCGGCCATGAGTTCGGCGGCGGCGACGTCCGAAACAGGGCCGTCGGCGTGGCGCGGCGGCGCCCACGTCTAGCCCATTATGGTAGTTCGATCGACATATTTCCCATACCTAGTCATAATGGAGACCATATTCGAATTTTATTTTTTAGTTTAAGCGTCTGCAAGAAGTGTGAAATAAATATTGCAATATTAACGGTGCAAAAATATAGTTGTATATGACCAAAAGTTCTCACTAATTAAATAAATGTAACCACATAAGTCTTTAACTTGACTCATTATTTCACGGTGAAATCGCATTCACAATGGAAGGTTTTTTTGTGATTCTGTAAACATTACTGCGGCGAGTAATTGATTAATTTTTATAAATATTTGAGAAAATATACAAACTACACACCGCTAGTTTTCTGACGAAATCTAATCGTTAGAAGTTCCTACTTTACTTCGATATATTCTCCCTCTGGAGCGCACAGCCGTAATCTATTCCATGTAAAACAGCTTGTATTTTCAGGCATTTTTGCTCGAAGAGTAGTTCGGCAAGGGGTTAATATTTTGATATCATTGGAGAGATGAGAGTTTTTCCTGTAAAATGACTTCAAATTCATGAAATTCTAGGTGAAGTGATTTATCGCTCTCTAAAACTACCTTTAAGTTACGCACTCCACTCTATTTCTCTGCGATCAGCGTCCGTTGTCGAGGTGGAGGGCCGTGGGGGCCGTGCCCAGTCCATCCTCCCCCACTGCCCCCCAACCTCCACTCCCGGGGGCAGGTGTATGCTCCACGGGAAGGGACAAGTGGGCCCCACAGATGGCCTTATTTCGCCTCCATGGTCGGCCAACGGTTCCGCGGGAACACACATTCTTCCGGCGATGCCGTGGAACTGGCAAGGAGCTACCACGCACGGCCGCAATACCACGCGTCTAGTCAGTTAGAGCCATTGTTGTTGCAAATGCACTTCCATCTACACACGCACATCCTCGAAATCATCGCCATGGGGACAGATGCCCCACTCCAGGACTGCTATGGGGGCCCACTTCCGGTCCCTTTCCGCCCCCCCCCCCCCAACTCTGCACCTGCCCCGACCGTGCGCCGACCGGCCGGCCCCCTCGGAGAGAGAGGCGACGACCTTTAAACCGAAAAATCCTTCGAGATGCGGAGAGAGAGAGGAATAAAGAGAGAGAGAGATTCCACGGCGAAGGGGAGAGTCTTCAAGGAGGAGGAGAGACACCACCCCCCTCCAATCATCCCCCCCCCCTCCCTCGTCATTTTACTCCTATGGCGTCGCAACACCCCCCTGCCACAAGCCTCACCGTCGGCTCGCACTTTACATCTACGAAGTGCCGTGCAAGCCACCACTAGAAGGGTCACCGTGATTAATAAACTACGTTTTGCCGTTTTCCGTGATTTATTTTTTACTTCATTCGTTGACTAGCGTAGTATTTTTCCCAACACCCCCAGACATCTAACGTTGTCTCTAAAAATGAAACACAATATTTCCTCAACTATAAATTGAGTTTATTTTTTTAGCGATAGGTTGACATAAGACAAATAAATTAGCTGAACTAGATATAATAGAACTATCTATTCTCAAATGAAACAAGTAATGTTCATGTTTAAATTCTAAAAATCAGCCATGAATCTCATGAAGTTTAAAAAAATCTAGAATTTCCAACGATCCTCAATAGACAATGTTCCCTTGTACCTCTATGAGCCAATATCGTGGATTATATCGATTTGAATAGAAGACTATGTGTTTAGAGTTACGCCTTTCTACGGACTTCTCGAAGTACGTATTGTCGAGACGATGTTGACGAGGCGAAGAAACTTAAACGGGCGCATTGTATTGCTACCATTTACGTCTCTTTGAGAGAATGCTGAAGGGTTGAATGTGTTCCCTCCCCCTCGTTACCCACCGTAGATTTTTAGCCCCCACCCCCCCCCCCCCCTCCCCCTAAAATGGTAACGTAGTCTATGCGCGGTCCCTAAGGTGTGTGGCACGGGGTGATTCCACACCAGGCATGCAGCACTCGTCCACCCAGTACAAATCGGGACCTCGCACGTTCCCCCGTCCGCTATAGGCGCAGTCACCAAAAAGCAGTCACAGGAGAACAGTGTGCACAGTCAAATTAGAAACTGGGAGAGTGCTACGTAAACCAACATGCAAACATGCAGTACACTGCTATAGACACATCTAGTGGTTAATATTACTAATACTATTAATTTATTAATGCTACGAGATACTACTTCATGCAAAGAACAAAATAATGCCGGACATATCAAGCGGTGTGAAGTGTTAGTAATGATGCTATGTTATTAAAAACACAAGTGAAAAGTCTACTCGGCGGATTTTAAACGAAAGCGAACTCTACTGGGTGTACTCGTAGATTCCGGTTTCGGATATAAGTGGAGGTGTGGAGGGGTGGGGGAGGGGGTGAAGGCTACCCCCTCCCCCTCTCTGACACCGGGATACCCTTCCTCCCCCTCCACCCACCCGCCCCCTCCCCTCTAAAGCACGCGAGCGTCTCCATTCCATAAAAAAGTAGTCTCGTCGTCGCACAATGGGCTGAAATTTAAAAAATGCTGGCCAAAAATCATATCTTCCATATTTTTTAAATTTAGAACAACCATTATCTCCAAGTTTAATATTTTTAAGATCCCAAATATGGACGCCATCAGATTACTCAGGCTTATTAAATTTTAAGGATGCTAATTAAAGAGAAATATGAATCGTTTCAAATATGTTTTGGTAAATATATATTCGATAAATAGATAATATATAAAATAATGCTTATAAAATAATTTATTATAAATAATATGAATATGTTAAACTGTCAACAGTTTGCCCACTTTTATATTATGGGATTGAAAAATAAATACATGTGACTTTCAAACGAATCAAGAGCAAAAAACATCTAACAACTTTCGGAAAACAATGACAGCTTGAGTTTTTGACTATTTTTTTCTAAACTTCACTTATGTCTCCTAGTCTAAAAAATGCACCCAAGGCTACACTGATTTTGGATTTTGTAGCTTGTATATTGTGCAAGCATAATATTCCATTGCATTATTCAAAATAAAAAGTGAAAAAAAATCATTTTTGGCCAGCTTTTTTCGTTTTAAGAGGCCAGTGTGCGTCGCTGCATTCCCCTTTAGCGCCCGCCATTACTTCTCTTCAATCGTCTTCACTCTTCACTCAATCGCCCTCGCCTTCATCGCGCGTCCACGGCCTCCTCCTCCTCCTTCGCCCTTCACTTTGAATGAACAGAAAGAAGAGTTCGACTCGTACCCAGAGAGAGAGGGAGAGAGCAAGGAGAACACCACATTTCCTCGGCCTGCGTTCCCTTGGCGAACGCATTCTCTCGCATCAAGAGTGACGCGGCCATTTCTACAACACCATCCATTGGCTAAGACTCTCTCTCTTATTTGTGTAACATCTACACCCTTTAGCAAAACACCTCCATTAGCACATGCTATTTATTATTTTCCAGTTTCGCCAACCAATTCTCAGTTCCAATTGGGTTCGATGGTTGGCAAATCAGTGCTTTTTGCCAAAATATTTTGCCCAGAAGTATAAACCCAGTGGGGATAGACCATGCAGAAGACATTCATGAACTCATTCAAAAGTAGTCCACCACTGAATTATCCTGAGCATACAACCATAGAACGTTCATTGTAGGCTTAAGAGTGAACTATTCATTTGAGACTGTTCACAGATCGTTCATTCGTGCCCAGTCCACGAAGTATTATCAAAAAATGCTTCATGGTTGAACATTTAAAGAACATCTTTAAACCATGTAGGTATATTTGAATTGTCTAACAACAATGTTCATTCTACCTTCTAGGAATATTCGTGGTGATATTTAGTTTAAAAAAATATTAAAAGTGGTAATGTCGAAGTATGTTCGTAGATTTTATGTTGACTTATATTGCCGGCTCTGGACTTCCGGAGTCAGTTTTGATTGATGTGATTCTGAAATGTGCATGGTGCGACGCGACGTGTTGAATATTGATTGTCCCATGGTCTTATTTCCATATTTACTTATTGCTTGGTTTCAAGTAGCCCAGTAATATTCACTATATTCATCCTATGTGGCAACATAGGTTTCAATTAATTAATGACAGAAAACAGTAATCGTGATTGGATGGTATTTTATCGAGCTATCACTGCATTTACATTTAAAAATAAGTTCTCACAGTTACATTGACGCACGGGAGTGGCCTATAAACACTTACTTCGAATGCCTTCATTTAAATCAGTAGCGAGTTTAGTTATGTATAGGCATATCACGGGTAGACAACATGTGATAACAGTGGTATTTTTCCTTATAGTAGGAGGAACTATGACGATTCCATGATATAGGTATACATTGTGATTCTATGATTGTAGCCTTCGGAGATAAAGAAACTTTTTTACGTTTAGAGAATCATATAAGTTGTATATTCTTTGAACAGTCTATGAAATATTCCAATGAGTAATCTTTGCACTATCTATGAATGCAATTTGAACGTTCTTTAAATATCCATCTTGAATGATCTTTGATCATTCTAATAGTGTTCACTGAACGTTCCTTGACTATCGTTTGGACAATAAATTCCCCCCTAGGTTAAACCAAGGTTATAAATGCGTCCTCGTAATACTATGCGATTCAAAAATTTTAGAACAAGTGTTGGCGAAGTATTTGGATTAAGTGTTTAACTTTCCAATGTTGTGAAACATTCGCAGTGTAAAATGGTATTTTTTGCCACCATTTCCGGGAACGAATTCAACGAGACATTCGTCAACCACATGGGAGGGGGGGCCGGGAGGGTGGGGAGGGTGGGGATGGGAGGACAGGTGCCGGCCGCCAACAAATGGTGCTCAATAAGCAGTTTGGTGCTGCACCCATCACATTCCCTCGATAGAGGGCGGCACAGGCGCCGCCGCCGTATGGCACGCGGGGTGCGCACTGACCCCTATCACTGTCCGGAGGTCACACTCCTTAATCCAACCCCTTATGCCGTGGGGGGGCACCTGTCTCTCCCGCGCACACAAGGGAGTGGGGGCGGGCAGACAGACAGGTGCAGCGCCCCCGTACTCGCAGAGCAGCACACCCTCTTCCGGCATCCGGCGCGAGATATCCACCGCACCAATAATCCACGCCCTCCCTCAGCATAAGAGTCGAAAGCACGAACGCGAACTTTCTCATACTCCTCGTGCACGCGTGCATTCCGCCCGATGGCTTGGTGCGCGGACGCGTGGCCACGGTGCGTGGCGATGGCCACGATCGCATTCATCGACATTTAACTCCGTGTCTATTTTATTTCAGAGCAATCACTTTTTCAAGGTTCACTTGGTGGTATTCCATCATTAGAGAAAGACAATTTTAACCAATACCACTGAATTTTATTTAAAACTCGACCCGGGTTTCGACGTGGATTCACATCATCAGGCAAAGAGAGGTAAGAGAAGCGCAGCAAGCCTTTGATGACATTTCCAGGTGATTGAGGGGGGGGGATGGATCACAAATGACGTGGTCACGCGCACGGCTGCGAAGTTATACACCAAAGACGGTGAAATTCTCCATAAAAAACCATTTCAATGTGAATTTCACCGCCTTTGGTGTATAACTATTGCAAAAGGTTTTACGCCGAAGAAAACTAGAGGCCTAAACATGGAAACTATTACAGCCTTCGCTTAACGGAATATATCCATAATAATAAAAAAAACACAATTTTGCAATATTCCACATAGGTTTAAATTACTCCCATCCTGTTTCAGCGCATAAGTGTAATTTCCAAAGGAAATTCTGACTGCAAAGATGAAGTATTAGGGCATCCTTGAGGCAGCCATACAAGCTACACGCCGTTAGTTTTTTGACGAAATCTAGGTGTTAGAGATTCCTAATTTTTTCAATATTCTCCCTCTGGAGCGCACAGCCGTAATCTATCTCATGTAAAACGGCTTGTATTGTCAGGCAAATTACTCGAATGGTATAAGTTCGGAAAGGGGTTAATATTTTAATATCATGGGAAAGATGAGAGTTTTTTTTCTTTAAAATGGGGTCAAATTAATATAATTCTAGGAGAAGTGATATTTCGCTCAAACTGTACTTTTAATAGAGCACCATAGAGAGATAGGAGTTGAGTGTGGTGGGGGGGGAGGGGAGGGGTTAAACCGATTATACCTTGTCAAGTGATTGGATCATTGGGGGGAAAGGTGGAGGGCATGGGGGAGGGGAGGTGGGGGTGGCAATATGAGGTGTTCGGGTTCAATGTGGGGTGGGGGATGTATGGAAGAGGAAGAGGTCAGTGCATTGGGTTGCGGCGTGAGGTGGAATGTACCAAATATTGAGGTCAAGTGTGAACATTTAAATTCAGACAATTAAACGGCGCACAAAGGTGAAAACTTATAATATATCAATATTGGTTGATAGCCGTCATTTAACTATATCATTTTTTCCAATACACACGTTTAAAACCTTTGTTATTTGTAAAACTTGCGGGTTGAAGTTTTCCCGGTGACCTGTCTCTCCGTCAAGTGCTTCTCATATTTCATGGATCCGCCTAGCTGACACCTTAGCCATCAGACCGCCACCGACTATAGACCTCGATTTAGAATACTTGAACCACTAACTATAGTGAAGGTCTAAAAACAAACAAGGTGGGAAGTTTGCAAATAGCTTGTAGGAAGAGGAGTAGCTACTGCGGGTGGTGCCTGATGCCAATGCAGCCTAGCGGTGGGGCGAGGTGAAAAAATCGCCGCGCTTTGCTTGTCAATTACCAATTGCACCCGTCGCGTCGGAAGGCCATGGGAAAGTGGTGCTAGCACACGAAGAACACCACAAGTTGGGAGAGAGCCTGCTTTAAAAGGCAAGATAAATTTCCCATCATATTCCATAATTCCAAACCTAATTTCTTCGTATTTTGTAATTTGGGAATATGCAGATCCGGTTTGTTTTAAACATAATTGTAGTAAATAACGGCCAAAAATTAGCTAAAATATGCAAAATTTCCAAATTTGGAGGTGGGCCACCCTTGAATTGTAAACAAGCCACTAAGCCCGAGTTGAAAACAAGCAAAGCGAGTTTCTTTAGCCTCTGTTATAGATGTATCGTGACCGAAGGCCGAACCTTGTGGGCAAAAGTTGAGTATTTTTTGTTTTATTTCGGCATAAAATCATGGAAATTAGGCGATTCTTCAAGAGGAAAAACGAAGAAGTTCCTCCAAAAAGGGCACTTCTAGACAATAAATATACACCAGAAATTAATACTACAAAACCGTCATCAATAAAAGATCCTACTATGACTTCTGCTCCACCAACGATAGAGGCAAATCAACGGATGACTCCCCTGAGTGATTCTGCCCTACCCCATATGTTCAACGCTGTCTCCTGATGTTGGTGGTGGTATAGGTGTAGCGAAACTTGGTGGCACTCACTTGTTAAGAGCAAGGGAGAGGAAAGCATACAAGTGACGTGGGATAAAGTGGCCGAGTTATCCTCCAAATTTCATTCCGGGAGTCCTTCTGTACCTTTGACCGCTCCTCAACGCTTGATTTACCCTCAGTGATCTCTGATTCTCCGCTTGTGACTGCCACCAAGTTTCACTATACCTATACCTGTGCATCCCGTGGTGTACATGGGCAATATGGCAAAAATGGATGACCTTACCAAATTCAGGCTACTAACAGACCCATGGGTACCAGGAAAGGATAATATTTTTCCTACATCAAGCCATATAAAGAGAGGTCAAGAAGAAAAGAGGAGCGTCAATTTGACCCATTTAGGCACGATTGGTTATCATTTTCAGATGAGAAGAAAGGCCTTCTTTGCAAATATTGCTCTACCTTTTCTCATCAAAAATTAGTAGGGGGTCAAAAGACTGCGACCCTCCAAAAATTAGTCACAGAACCATTGCAAAAATTGGCCAAGCTGACTGGTAAGTTAGCTTCTTCTCCCCATTCATACCAGAGGGAAGCATCAACTGATGCAAAATCATTTCTTTCCTTTTTAAAAAATCCTGGCAAAGAAATAATCCACGTATTAAATAAAAGAAGAACAAGTCAAGTATTAGAAAACAGAGCTTGTTTTGCACCAATCATAAAAACATTACTGCTGCTCGGTCACCAAAACATACCGTTGAGAGGACACAGAGATGACGGAAATATAGTTGATGTCGGCGAGGATCCAGAGTATGAAATGTCGGGAACTTACCGAGCGTTATTGAGATTCAGAGTAGAGACAGTAGTGATGATGCCCAGCTTAAGGACCGCCTTCTTACTTCTTCCGAGGCTAATGCTCCATATATTATTAGCAAGGCAACTACCAATGAATTGATAAAATGCTGCGGCGATGAAATTATTGAAGAATTTACAAAAAGGATAAGAATCGATAGAATAGTACTACTCAATTCCAATTGACGAGACTACAGATTTTTCGAATACGTATCAGTTGAGTATTTCGCTGCGATATGTCCACAAAGTAATCTCTGATGCAAATTCAACAGTATAAGAGAAGATTTCATTGGGTTTATTGACCTTCATAAAAAAATAATGATTCAAGCAACCCAACTTGTGAACCAACTGTCACTAAGAGAGGTTCTAGGCCAGACTGTTATATAAAGGCTATTGAGGGTTAGATATTGGAAATTGTGTTGGAATTGGATGTGACGACTGCAGCGTCAACATCTCTGACGTTCGTAGTGCTGCTCGGGAAATGACGAAAAGAGCTTTAAATAGTAATATTTGCGTTTAATAAAAAAGTAGCAAAATACAAAACGTGAGAAATGATTTTGGCACAATGAAAAAAGTGTCAACGTTTTATAGCAGGTCAGGTAAACGCAATCATGTTCTTAAAAGTGTAATGGGACATCAAGTCAGGAGCTACCTACTGTAAAAATGGATTGGATTGAAAGGCATGAGATCATATTTGATTTTCAAACAGATCCACACAAAATAGCTGAGGCCCTCCGTTTGATCTCCTCTTGGAACGATAGTTCCACAGCCAGCATGGCTAATTGTTTATGCAATACTGCAACCTACTGTGAATATATTGCCACCAGTCACTGTGTATGTGATGTGTTAAGTAGTACTGTTAACCTAAGTAAGTATCTTCAAGCGGAGAACATAGATATCAACCACTACTACTAGAGAGTGTACAAGCCAGTAGATGCACTTAAAAAAGAAAAAGAACCACATGTGATGAAATAAATGTTTTCCCTTAATTTCGAGGTTGCATAAATGACTATGGACCAAATGAATGTTGAGGTGCTTTAACTATGAAGAATTCAAGAGACTGAACCGAACTATAGTTGCATTTAATAATTGTGATGAAAAATTCAATTCAATCATGAATCTATTGTTAAAGCTGCTCACAACACTCCCAATTTCAGTTGAAATAGCGGAACGTAGTTTTTCAGCATTGTGCACACAGCATGCATGCAGCGCTCAAAACCAAGAGTGAGTTCCATCCGCTGGAAATAATATTTAAAGTCGCATTTACAAAATATGGTGTACACCCCCACACACTCAGCACAAATAGGTACAATTGTACAGTAGGGTGTTACAAGGGGCGGTAAGGGGGGAACGGAACAACCATCGGTTCTCTGCTCTGCTGCTAAGTTGCGGGAACTACCTTGTCACAGGTGCGTCACAAACGCACTACATTCAACTGTTTGGGCTGAACAGACACAAGGATCTCTTTTTACTCTCATAATTGTAGGCATTTATTCTATGGAGGGTTGGTCAATGTTTAAAAAATACATCAATTTCCTTCCGCCGACGTCTGGCTATTATTTAATATTAGCACCATCAGGGTTATAACAACGTAATGTAAGGAATCAGTTACTATATGTTATAATTATATAAATATAAATAAGTTTATACTCATACATAGTTTTGTACCTTAAGGTGAAAATGTACCATTTAAAATCTATTTCTTGTTATGTATAATTGCGATGGTAACTAAGATTTATTCTTAGTAACTAAACATCAATATCAACAAACGAAAACCAAAATGGAAACACAATGCTAATATTTTGATTAAAAAATAAAATAAAATGTCTCTTCACCATCTTTACAAAACAAAGTTTCTGCAACAGCTGTTTATTTATTTTTGACACTGCCAGCACCGTGAAACAAAATGAGTATTATCTCGGTCATTTCGCAGGTTTGACGAACACCTCAGGATGATGAATAAAATGTATGTGCCACGAACACGGGTGGCCATGTAGAAAGTACACTGTGACGCCATATGGCAGCTTCTTCCGTTAGGAACAGACGTTTCTCATTTCTAAACATTAAAAACTGCTCGTTTGCGAACATATTCCCTTTCAATTTTTAATAAACTATACATCATATCCAAGTAAAGCTCTCAAGATTACATAAGTGCATTGATTTTCCATGATGCATTAGTCGTTCCAGTAGTTAACTGCCGTAGTTTAAAAAATAAGATTCCAGAGTTTCACCACCTTATTCATAGCACGGAGTGTAACGTCATTATTGGCACAGAAAGTTGGCTGACGGACGATATTTCTGATAGTAAAATTTTTCCTAAATCATTCAAAGTTTACAGAAAAGATAAGTCCAACCGAACCGGAGGCGGAGTATTTATAGCTGTAAAGAAAACCATAGTCAGCCGAGCGGAAACCGTCCCAGATACCAGCATAGAATCTGTATGGTGCTCTATTAGATGCCCTAAATCAAAAACAATATTCGTGTGCTCATACTACAGGCCACCTAACACCGACGTCACCTCAATTTTTGAACTCGAAACACAAATAAAGGACATCACATCCAGGAACACCGAAAGAAATTTAATCATATGTGGAGATTGCAATACGCCCTCTATAGATTGGAGGACCTACAGTTACATATCAGGAGGAAGAGACAAAGATATATGCGAGTCCCTGCTCCACACGTTCTCATCAAATGCCCTACATCAGATATTTACGACACCCAACAGAGGGGACAACATTCTTAATTTATTGGCAACAAATATACCGCAACAAGTAATTAAGGTAAACACTGTTGAGGGCATTAGTAACCATAGAGTAGTTACCGCAAAGTTCTCTTTGAATACCATTAAAAGTTTTAAACAAAGAAGAAAATTCTACATTTAAAAAAAAAGCCGATTTCAATGCGTTCAAGAGTCATCTAAAAAATTCTCTTCCCGACTTCCAAGAAACAAGCGTAAAGTTAGACACGGAGGGTAGTTGGAAAGCTTTCCTTTCGATCGTACATTAAGGGATCAGAAAATACATTCCAAGTAAAGTAAAAAAAAGAGGGCAGCGAACCAAGATGGTACAATGCAGAAGTGAGAAAATCGTTAAGACGTCAGAGAGTATGCCACGCCAAGATGAAAAATCTCCGTAGAGATTTGTCCACTAATGGTCAAAATTTAATATTTGAAAAATACAAATTGTCTAGAGCCACTACAAAGGAAGCCTTTCGGAATGCATTCATGGATTTTAAAAGAAAAACATTAGTAAAACAATTACAGGACAACCCAAAGGCATTTTGGTCATACGTAAGGGAAGTTCAAGGCAATAGATGAACAGTTATTCCACTACGAAACGAAAATGGCGAATTGTTAACAAGCAGCTCGGACAAAGCCAACTTATTAAATTCTTACTTTCAAAGTGTGTTCACCAAGTCATCGCAGATTACATCCGTAAAGTTAAATTATCACTTCCAGCAAAAGATGCCGCCTATCGATATTTGCACTCACGGAATAGAGAACTTGCTAAAATCTATAAGTCCAAATAAATCCCCAGGTCCTGAAGAAATTCCTGCCCGCGTGTATAGAGAATTAGCTTGTGAAATAGCACCCTACTTGCTGAATATATTTAGTAAACCGATCAACGAACACGAAGTACCCATGGACTGGAAAATTGCAAATGTTACTCCCATATTCAAAAGCGGTGACAAGGAACAGCCATCGAACTACAGACCGATATCTCTCACATCTATCTCTTGCAAAGTCCTTGAACATATAATTGTTAGTTCAGTTATGAGACACCTCGATATGAGAACTTGTTAACAAAAACACAACACGGATCCAGAAAGGAAATATCTTGCGAAACTCAATTAGCACTTTTTGCTCACGATATTTTAGCCTCGGGTGAACATAACGCTCCAGTTGATGCAATTTTTCTTAACTTTAAAAAGGCATTTGATAAAGCTTCCCACAGTAAGGTACTCATGAAATTAAAATCCTACAGTTTAGACGACGACGTAATTTCCTGGATTAGAGAATTTTTAAGTAATCGCGTGCAAAGGGTTGTATTAGATGGCGCTATCTCTAAGGAAGTAAAAGTCACATCGGGTGCCCCACAGGGAAGTGTCATAGGCCCGCTTCTGTTCCTTTTGTACATAAACGACATAAAATATGCCGCCAGTATTTGGGATCCTTATGAGATATGCTTGAAAACTGAGTTAGAACGCGAGCAGCGAAGATCGGCAAGATGCGTTAAAGGCCGTTATGATAATATCGTTAGTATTACTGACCTTTTGCAGCAACTGGGACGGGAAAAGCTTTCAGACCGTCGATTAAAATTTAGTCTCAATCTATTATGTAAGTTCCAAACCAGTCTATTCTCTGACAACGATGATAATATTTTACGAAATCCGACACACTACGGTAGATCAGATCATGAGAGTAAAAGTAGGGAACTAGACTGCAGAACGGACAGATTTAAAATGTCATTATTCCCACGAACGATAAGGGACCTTAACAGCTGCCAAGACTCTTATCTAGGTTTGTCGTTAGGTAGTGTAGCTCTTAGTAGTAGTAGTACTCCTAATATTTTAATCCTTATCTGTTACCTAGTACATACTTACAGCACGCCTAGCATGTTTTCTACATGGGTCTTGAGTCCCTGTCCATCTGTGTAGTTGTAGAATGCATGTATATTGACGGTCCCTCTCCATTGTAAAGACATCTGTAGTGTAGTGGTGCATGCTTGTGAGGCTTCGCCTCGTGACAAGCACTAGCGATTTATGCTAATGCATAATTAGTCTTAGTTACACTAACTCTAGGGTATAGTGTATTGCATGTTGGTGATTACTCACCCCCTGCCACACACCCCTGAGGTGGCTTGCAGGGTATTTTGTAGATGTAGATGAATACAACATTTAATCAACAAATCGTTACACAAAGTTTGCTGTTTTCGCTACACAAAGTTTACATTACAAAAATAATGCAATGGCTCCGTCAGAAATTCACGATTATATTGAATACTGTTAATGTTTGCTAGAAATATTTTTCCAGCCAACAGTTTAAAATATTGATATAATGTTATACGAAAATGGGGGAAAAATAAGATCTCAGCCGCAAGAGAGTTATGAATCACTTGGAGCCCAACTTGAAGCGATTTATTTCGGGGTCCTCGGAAGTGTTGTCCATGAGATGGAATCACGCTTTGACCAACCTCTCATTTCATGTTTACAGCGATTAGGAGGATGAAATTTATGAAACAAAATTAATGAAAATTTGTCTATGGAACATAGGCGTAGTATGGTATCACTGAAGATTAATTATAAACCAAAATGCTTGCAATCTAGCATCTTATTTTTTCACCAATTTTAGAGGATACTCATTTTTCACTCATCGTAATAAATTCAAGTTTTATTTAGAAATGTAAAGCACAGTTTTCTTCTATTTCCATTAGGGGTGACTTACCGTTTCACAAGATCACTGAACTTTTAACGAGCGTATAGCAGATCACGTAGTAGGATCGCCAAATGAAGCACAGCCGATATATACACATAAATTATAGGGAGACTCCATGCTGTGCTCCAGAGGGCTCAGGTGAGGGTAGCTGACGGTGAATCAGGGTGTTCAGGGTTAAAGGTCGCGAGGTAAAGCAAGAGTGCCCGTTGTCGCCTTTGTTTTTTAACATCTATATGCAGAGGAAATGGTTAGAGAGGCATGGGAAAAGCTAGGTGTGGGAATCAAAGTAGGAGGCCAGCTGATAAAGTCGGTTAGATTCGCGGACGACCAAGTATAACTGTTGTGTTTCTTTGAATTTATGTAGTTGCTTAATACATAAATGTAAATAGTTCCTCTTAGAATGGTAACATACCTACTGTGTAGTTTAGCATGTTGGAGAAAAATCAACAAGCTTTGACAAGAATTGGTAGGTTTTCGCGAATGCATTGATAGTCGTGATGTTTCCGTTTTCAACCATCAGACCCATGTATTACATATACAAGGGTATGTATATGTAATACATCAAATTAAACATAATTTATTGCACTGCATCGTCTATTTGAAGATTTTTTCCTAATTTTATATATTATTTTTATGTAATATATTATTATTATTACTTTATACTCAAAATTAGGCTAAAATTATGACAATAGTTAAAAATTATTTTTGTAAACGGTACTTTGTTCATCTGAGGCTTTTTCCTCAGTACGCAGTTATTTGGTAAACTGGATTTTAATGGAAATAATCTCTAATTCATGCTGCTACCGTTTTCAGTCAAACCGATGCATGTAATATACCAAATTAAAGATAATTTATCACACTGCATATTTTGCCTGAAGCTTTTTTCTCTTATTTGCATAGTTATTTTGTAAACTCTTGATTTCAAAAAAATTATCACAAAAAATCAGAAAATTTTCAATATTTCCTTAATTACTAATTAACGGTTTATTTTATCGAAATATTGTATGCGACAACATTTATAGCACACATGTAGACCTTTGGTTTTAGAAATTATGGAATTGGATGAATAGTTCCACAGATATAGTTGGTTTTTTAAAACTCAACATTCGCCATCTTGGATTGGCCTACATTTCTATGAGTTACCATTATGAGATGGCAATCATGGTTTTTTGACATCATAACAAACCTGTCTAACTATGCTGAAAAGGAAAATTAGTGCCCCCAAATTATACCATTTCCTTAAATTGGGCTAGCTGGCCCATGGACTATTAACGTATCTTGACGATCTTCGCTGCACGCGTTCTAACTCAGTTTCCAAGCTTATCTCATAAGGAACCCAAATACTGGCAGCATATTCCAAGTGGGGTCTAACGAGGGAGAAGTAGCTGATTTCCCTAACTTTATCGCCGCACTTGCCAAGTACTCTTTTAACAAATCCCAATTTACGATAAGCTTGACCGGTAATTTCTCGAATATGTTTATTCCACGAGAGATCACTAGTCAAATGTGCACGTATGTGCATGATAGATCAGAAAATAACAATTTTTTACTGTTTTTCGGTCCTAAAATTTAATAGCAACGAAGAGGGATTAAGCAATATAAGGACCCTGAGATAATGGCCACTTTTAAAACAACTCTGCAAGAGTAAAACCGGGCATCGCAAGCGCGTTTGCCGGCATTTCGCGTCACAGCATTATTTCTCATCTTTCCGCACGGCTCCGAACTCACTCAAACCGAGAGCATTCTCCTTTCATCTCTCTCTCTCTCACGTCTCGTCCCATTCAGAGCGGAGGGCCCGAAGAAGAAGGGGGAGGGAGGGAGGGAGGTCCCCCCTTCCAAAGAGCGGGTGGGCCTACTCCTCCCCAAGTTGTTTACTTCCTCTCTGCGTCGAGGAACAGGTGCGCCAGGAGAGGAGAGGAAGGCCTCTCTTCTTTCGGGAGTGAACAGGTGCACAGGGGGGGGGGGCGAAGGTGCGCAAGGTGTGCTCCGCCCCCCTCCGCCCCTCTGTCTGTCCACGGGACATAAAAGCGAGGAATGCGGGGCAGAGAACAAACAGGTGACGGGGGCGCCTTCAGTTCGTTCCTCTTCTCCCGACAATAATGGCCAAGGGATGAATGCCATCTCTCCTTTCACGCCAAGTGGACGCTGCGCGCGCGCAGTTGCGCAACCAACGCCGCGCGACGCACGCACGGAGATATCCGCGCTGAGCCCACGCCCCTCTCGGACAGCACCGCAACCTCTGGAATGCTCGACGCTCACTCGGAAGACGTCGAGGGGTCGTGAGTATATACGCGTGCCAGCCGCCGTGATACTCCCCCATCCACATCTACATCCACAGAATACCCTGCAAGCCACCTCGAGGGTGTGTGGCACGGGGTGAGTAGTAACCAGCATGTGTTGCACTACACCCTATTAAAGTTAGTGTAACTACGACTAATGATGCATTGGCATTTCTCGCTAATGCTAGTCACGAGGCGAAGCATTCACTACGCTACCAATGTTAGAGGGACCCTTAGTATTTATGTATGTTGCAACTTGCAACAACACCCTGGTAAAAATCGAACGCTTGCCCTAGCGTAGAGGCAGCGTCAACGGGGAGTTCTATACTCTTGGAGGAGCTTCCTTTACTCCCCGATTACTCTCCGAGATTTTTGACTCCAAACACGTTTCCCGAACTCTTCCGCAAGAGCGAAAGGAGAGTGCCTCATGGTTTCTTTGACGCTTCGTTTTTCGTCTCCCGGCCAACACTTCTAAAACGCTTCCGGGGAAGGAAACGAAGAGTTGCCCGATGGTTTGGTTTACTCTTCGATTTCACTGCTACTACTACGAAAAAGTTGTAATTTTTGCTTAATTGTTGTAATATGCAATATTTTGAGTTAATATCATGATCATGTACATCGATTTACCTTCGTTGACGGACAACTTAAACTTTTATAACATACCTACAGTAATGATCGCTTCGTAATATTAGATAGGAATTGAATATTAACATACAGTGTAACTAATTAATTGGTAGCTAGCCAGTTCGTACATTTCCCCTCGGAAATACGTTATTATGTCTACATGTGGATGATGTACCTACTGCGTAAACTTCATATATTTAAATGAAGATTCATTAAGGTTGATGGCATGTTTGAAATGGACGTTTGCTCACTTGCAATTACACATAGGAAATAAAAAATTACCTACCATAGCTATGTATTCAGCGCCTAACTTGTTAATCATCTAACATAATCAAGGCAGTCGCATACCAGGCATAGTCGCGGTAATCAATTTGAATGGCATACCTATGCATAATTATAGAGTGATGATGACATATATTGTTTATCTTCCACTCATGTATACTCTTCACATCTCTCCAGATGTGGAAGAAAATGCTTGGAGGATGAGCAAGGTCATGAGGAATAATAATCATGAAAAGTAAAATGTAGAACAACATCGACATTAAAAAGGAAAAGGCAACTATAAGAAACATGGAGGAACTATTCCTCAACATTATCCGCGGTTATTAATAGGAAATTATATTCACTGGTCATTGAAAAGCAAAAACTCATGAAATCCAAGCATCTAAAAACCGTAAAAAAAACAAGTCACGGAATGTTTTTAGACTTTAGACCCTGCGAAACACACGAAGTCAACACAGCGTTGGTAGCACAGTGGTTGGGGTGAATGACTGTGAATTGAAGATTTCCGATATCGATGCCCTGACTTGATAATTTTTTTTACTCTTTTTTCTGAAGTTTTTATTGTTTTAATTTTTATATATTGTGTTCTTACCATCGTTACTTCAATGAACACTATTTTTAGGCAATTTTTAAAATGTAAATAGAGGCGGGAATAGACTTGTACCCCGTCTACGCTCCGTTAACAGCCCAAGACGACGCTTCGTTTACTCTCCGGTGTTCCTCTTCACGCTCCCCAGACTCTCCGTTCACCCTCCCTTGTGGCTTGGTCAACTCTTCCTTCACTCTCCGATAATAGGAGCTTCATTGACGCCCCCTTCACGCTATATTTTCGCCAGGGCATAAACGGACAGGGATTCAAGACACATGCACCGCGTGCTGTAGGTACTTCGTAGCACATAAGGATACAAATATTAGGGAGAACTACTACTGCTACTAAGAGCTACAGTACCTATCGACAAACCTAGTTAAAAGCCTCATTGACAGCTGTTGTTGTCTTTTATCGCTTGCGGGAAAAATGACATTTTAAATCCGCCCTTTCTGCAGTCTCTTATTTTATTCTGATTATCTGATAACCCGCGGTACGCCGGATTTCATAAAATATTATGAACGCGTCTTCAAATAGTAGTGGTTTGGAACTTACATATTAGATTAAGTAAAAAGTTCAATCGTCGGTCTGAAAGCGATTCCCATCCCAGTTGCTACAAAATGTCAGTTAGTAGCAGTAACCCCAGTGTCTGAATGTCCCATTCGAGGCACGGCCTGGCACGGCGAGCCGTGGCACGAAGGATCGGAAGACCAATTCCTTGAAGCCTAGGGGAGGTGATAGGTCGCATAGGTGGATGTATTAAGCGTTTGGACGATTCCAGTTTCGGAAATAGGTACTTCGGGTGTGAACCCGAGAGCGCATCGTCTCGTTGCCGTGGTGATAATATATTGCTGTAAGACGGAGAGCAAGGCGTGTGCTGAGACAGTGGAACGACGCAAGGCACGCTTGGACCAATATTTTTTTTTATTCTTGTGGTGACTGTTAGTTGGCTTTCGCTTTAATTTGTATTACATGCAATTATGAGTTTAAGTGTGCTTTCACGGCTTGGGCCACAAGAGTGGGGAATCGGAGTGGTCACTCGAGGTAGTTTCAGCGAGATAGTTGCCTTAGAGTCATAATGGAGACCATATTCGAAATTTGTTTTTTTTAATTCCAGCATCTGCAAAAAGCACGAAATAAATATTGTAATATTAATGGCGTAAAAATAAAGTTGTACAAGACAAAAATTATCAGTAACTAAATAAATATAACCACATAAATCTTTAACTTGACTCATTTTGTCTCAGTGAAATCGCCTTCACATTAGAAGTTTTTTTGTGATTCTGTAAAAACTACTGCGATGAGTAATTGATTAATTTTTATACATAGTTGAGAAAACATACAAACTACACACCGTTTGTTTTTGCCAAAATGTAATTGTTAGAAGTTCCTAATTTTTTCAATAGTGTCCTTCTGGTGAGCACAGCCGTAATCTATACCTCATGTAAAACAGCTTGTATTTTCAGGAAAATTGCTCGAAAAATAGTTCACAATTCAAAAGTAGTAGATGTTGATCACTTTCATCAACTAATATTTGGCGAAACATTTTTCAATGTCCGCAGTAAACGCAAATCGATAAGTTTGCAAGCGGAGCTCAGCATTGGTTGGTTCAGGAAGTAAAATTGGGACGGATATGCAATTTATCATTTATGGGATGTCTGTCCTTAGAGATCCATTAAAAAGACAACTTGGTGTTGCGTTGGTTCTTGACCACTATTGATTACATGTGTAATGCATGCGTATTCTATTGGGAGTTGGTCATTGTTTAAAAAACGATCTCCACTTCCTTTTGCCAACGTTTTTCTCTTTGATATTAGCATCATTAAGGCTCTAAGGAAAGCAGTGAAGTTAATACGACGAAAGGCGAAGTTAATAAGACGAAACGTTGGAAAAAGAAAATGGATATCTTTTTGAAACATTGACCAATAAATCTTCATTCATTCAATCTTCATTCATTCAATCTTCATTCATTCAATCTTCATTCATTCAATCTTCATTCATTCAATCTTCATTCATTCAATCTTCATTCATTCAATATTCATTCATTCAATATTCATTCAATCAATCTTCATGCATTCAATCTTCAATCATTCAATCTTCATTCATTAAATCTTCATTCATTCAATCTTAATTCATTCAATCTTCATTCATTCAATCTTCATTCATTCAATCTTCATTCATTCAATCTTCATTCATTCAATCTTCATTCATTCAATATTCATTCATTCAATCTTCATGCATTCAATCTTCAATCATTCAATCTTCATTCATTAAATCTTCATTCATTCCATCTTCATTCATTCAATCTTCATTCATTCAATCTTCATTCATTCATTCCTTACCTTAGGCACCTTAGTCCTTTTTAATACTCACTACTTTATTATATCAAAAAAGAGTTGAGCCAAAAACCCTAATTACTGACGAGCGATACGCGTTTTGAAGAAGACACGCGTCGCTCGTCAGGAATTACAATATAAAATAGAATAGAAAACAAATTTATTGTTCTAGGACAGGACCTATGGAACATGCAATCGATATAGAAAAAAAACAAGCTCTGTGGTATTAAAAAGATCTACAAGTCACCTTGCTTTAACAACACGAAAACAAATAAAAACATTCCAGATACCATTGCAACACAAACATAATATGAAATCAAATACAATGACAGATTTTACAAAGCAAATTATCAAGTCAAGTGTACAAACATACAAGAACCTTTTAATGAATTTAACTTACATTCTTTGAAAGAAAAAAAATCAATCAATGTGAGAACGATTGAGGTACACACTCAATCACCACAACATTCATCAATCAGGTATGCAAACATTTTTAATTTGAATTGGTTTAAATTTTTAGCATTCAATATATAGTCAGGAATATCATTCCATACCCTTATACATGAATTAATAGTGGATAATTGGTACACAGTTGTTCTAAATTTAGGAACTTTAAATCGTTTTCTGACTCGAACCGGTCTATTTAATACATCACTAAGGTTTGCAATTACATTTTCATAGAGATAATCCGGTGCTTTAAAAGATAAAATTTTATACATGAAAACAGATAGTTGGTATATCCTTCTATGCTTTAATTTTAACCAGTTTAACTTATCATAATACTGGGTCACATGATCATACATATTAACATTGTATATAACTTATACCAGAATTTAACATAGTTTGTAATTTATTTAATGTATATTGGCAGTATAGGGAGTGTTTGTGTTCAGAATTTGATAAATAAGAGAGTGAATTATGAAGTAGAGGCGTCTGTCACTAATTGTAAGCTTAAACCAGGATAGTTCATGAATGCAGTTCGCGATATGATCCGATCTCTGTAGATTAAATATGAATCTGATGCACGCATTAATCAAACGCTGAAGTTTTTATGATAATTCTTAAGACAAATCTTGGTACAATACATCGGTGTAGTCAAAATACGGCAAGATTAGCGTGGATACTGATTGTTTACTTAAGGATGTGAGGATGACGTATTTCGTATTCCGAAGATTCAGGCGACAAGGCGTGGAATTTAAAACATGAAACAGTTTAAGAGTTTGAAGCAATTTTCCACAGTTAAAAGTTTTAAAAAGACTATTTTACGACCTATGTTTTAATGTTTACACATCATCTTCACATCCATCTGAAGATGATGTGTAAACATTGAATCATAGGTCGTAAAATAGTCTTTTTAAAACTTTTAATAGTGGAAAATTGCTTAAAACTCTTAAACCGTATCATGACGTATTTCATTTGGAATAGAGGAAATATTAATTTATGGACAGATTTGCACATCTTGTTTACTTGAAAAGACCATGTCAAATTTTCGTCAGTCAATAAACCCTAAATTGTTAACAGCCTCGCAATATGGAAAAAGGGTCACCGTTAGTACTTAAAGGCGGAGGTACATTTGTCTGAGTTTAAGCAAGAAATTCTCGGGTATTCAATCACATTGTTTTGCAGCTTCCTGGGATTTATATTTTTTTAATGGCTTTGCTCCAAGTATTAAGTTTAGCTACATCATTGTTGATGTACTTTATGCTGTCTACGTGATCGATATCGATAGTTGAATGTCTGTAAATCTGTAGATCGTCAGCGTATAAATGATACTTGCAGTTTTTGAGTAATAATGGGCAACCATTGATGTATAGAGAAAACAGCAGAGGACCGAGTATAGAGCCTTGCAGAGCACCGCGTGATACTTCGGCCCACCGGGAACACTAATTATTAATAACAATTTTCTGTTTCCAATCTGAAAGATAGGCCGCAATCCAATTAATAGCGGATATAGAATAGCTAATCCATATCCATACCATGCCCCTTATTTTTGCTGCTAGGATCTCTTTGTCATTAGAATCATAGGCTTTGCTAAAGTCAAGTGGAACGAGCACCAACAGCTCTTTTAGGTCCATTGGTTTTCTAACATCATCGGCTATTTTGACTAGTGCGGTGGTTGTGCTGTGTCTATGGTGGAAACCGGATTGACATTGGTCAAGGGTATTATTATACTTCAAAAAATCAGCAACTTGTTCATATACGAGCTTATCGAGAACTTTAGAAATAGTTGGCATAAAAGAAAGTGGGCAGGAGTCTTTTTCTTCTGAAGAATCAGAAGTTTTCTTTGGGATTGGTTCGAACTCCCGAAATGAACGTTCAAAGACGGAGAGAATAAAATAATACCTTCTGTCTTAGAGTACTGCCGAGTAGACGATCAGATCATCACAACTATATTGGTGATAAGTAATTACTACATACAAGAGAGTGGACAGGGGACAGAGTGAAAGCAAAATTGTTTCAGTGAGCTTAAACATAAAATTGCACTATTTTTCCGTATTTCAAACTTCGAAAGGAGGAAAATTAGCGATCAGCTGTTTTACGAAGACCAGATCTTCCGAGAGCGGAATAATGGCAGTTGCACTTGGGTTGTAACTGGAGTTGGGTTAAGGTCACTAGTTTTTTTATCGCAACCACAGGTGTGGATTCCACAAAAACCCCAGAATTGTCCAAACCGACTAAATGCCCTTTATCAACTTATTAACTTATACAAGTTCCTTCTGCCGTGGTCGAGTACGTCTTATTGCTAGATTTATAGATTCACTGAATTCTCAGAATTTCCGGGCATGACGCCAAACGAAACTTTCACTCGAGATACCAGAAGAACAAACACTTCGCCAAAATGCAAATTGACGACACTGAAATCCTTCAGGATTAATAAATGCCAAGAACATGTATCGAGGAAGAATTGAAGAAAACGCCATAAAGGTCCCAATTTGGATTTCCGTTTACAGTTGGACGCAAAAACTTCGTGACGAAAGGAAAAATACAAAAAAAGAAGAGATCAGAGATCATCACGTGACACGTCTTACCAAATGCGTTGCAAAGACATCAAATGGACAACCATCCACTCTTTCCATCAAATTGGAAGCGAGACGGATGAAGAGAGGAAAAAGAATTTTCTCGCCGAAAACGTCGGTCTAGGAACAAATTCTTTCCAAGCTCAGGTAGAGACACAACTCGTGGGAAATCAGCGTGTAAAACAAATATTATCGATGAACAATTAATATAAGTATGTATATTTTACAACAGCGACCAACTGACAAACCAATAGTCGAAGTAAACGCACAGTAATTTCCACACCAATATCGATGGCAAACGTTTACAAGAGCGAGCTTTTAGGCTCTCTTAGTTGAACTTGACTGAAAATTCGCGAGAGATGACCGGTGTAGAGAACGATGTGAACTCCTCGCCCGTATTTACTGAAACAGAGAGCGACCTTTAAAACATTAAAAATCCACATGCACATGCATGGAAAAGTGGAAAATGTAACAGCATGAATTATTTCATAGCGTAAGATGAGAGATTGAGAGAAATAGTAATAGATACAAGGGTGACGAGGGGTTCCGAATGTGGAGCAGACCACTATTTGGTGGTTTCTATAGTGGATCTGGATAGGAAGTGGGTTCCGGGGAAGAGAAGTAGATTTAAACAAATGAGAGTAGAAGTGGAGAGGGTGTTAAGACAACGAGGTGAGAGCATGGTACGGCTTGAGGATATCTTCTTGAAGTAGAGGAAAAAAGGGACGAATATATCGGTCTCAAGGGAGCGTGAATGTCGCATGGGAGAGTTTGAAACGAATAACGTGAGAACGTGCATAAAGTGTGAGTGGAAAAGGATTAGTGCGGAAAATGAAAGGCGATGCAAGGTGGTGAAACGAAGGAGTGAAAATTGCAGCGAGAGAAACGAAAGAATGGAGATTAAGAGATAAGATTGAAGCCACGAATCCGAAGGAGAGCGAAAGAATGAATGAATGAATGGATGAATGCAAAATCGATGTGATAAGAGGTCAAGGTAACAATTCGCACGGATGAAGGGTGTGCAAAATTCAGAGTGATTTTGAAGGAAATAAAAAGTCATTTTGGAAATGGTTGGAAAGGGAAAAGCAAGGAGAGAGGGTGATAGGGAATGGATGCAATGAATAACAAAAGTGGCGAGATCTAATTCGGATGAAAGCAAAGTCAGGGAATTTCGGAGGGAGTATTTTGAAGAATTATTCAATGAGCAGGAGGTGGTTGAATTTCAAATTGCAACGGGAAGAGGAATATTTGATAGAAATAAAATAATCCGCACGAAGTTAGGAGACGCGGAAAATGCATATACCTACTATTTAGGATGCCGGATTAGGATGGCAGTAACTATTTTTGGAGAGGATAAGGTGAAAAATAGCCACACTAAAATATCACTGTAATTATCATATTGATCAGTCTAGCAAAACCGTAAAGGCCTCAGGCATACGTTCCAATTCGAAATATCCATCGAATTGCAGACTAGAGCGTAAGGGGGAAGTCAAATGCCGAAAATAAAGATTGAAACTTTGGCAGTAGAATGACTATAAGAATGCTACCTTATATCTATAAATAGTGCTATATCGAGTCAATGTTCTTCTTAGGAAGAAGCTAGAAGATAAAATAGCAGATTTAAACAAACCTCAATAAATTTAGTTATATGCTTAACCGTTATATTCTTGATTAGTTTTGCATTCATCCAGACAACTTAGAATTAACTTTTCAACCCTATATCTTGAGTTCTAAAAGAGCAAGATAAAGGAACCACTACACCGATCTGGTGCTTTCTTACGGGTCAAAAAAGTCATTGAAAAGGGGTGTACAAATAAGCGGAGCTTTTTGCGCAGCACGCCGTAGTGAGGATGTAGTGGCAATTAGACACCAGCTGCTGGCTGGTGCCTTTCAAAATAAGTTTTTATGTATTAAAAGGTTAGAATTATCGTCAAAAAGCTGCTATATCCTTTCAAAGGCTAAAATATACGCGTGAAATGCCAGTGTTAGAGCCTGTATTTCATCCGAGGAAAGCGGACTAAATGATAACTTGATTAACAGTGGAAACCGTATAAGGAGATCGATTTCCCCGTATTAACATCATTGTAACGTACATAGAAGTCCTTTTCAATGGATATGGCTTGAAAATAGCCATAGCGAAGGCAATGGAACAATATACCAACATACGCCGCGTCACATAGCATTCCCCATCGCACAGTGGTCAGATCCGGACTGGGTCGCACGATCGATAAATCGATTTTATTTTCGGCGTCGCAAATGATTTCTTCGGATTCACTCTCTAAAAGCTTTTATATTATCGTGATGCAAGTATCTCAGTGTCCGTCGATGTCCGTTTTTATATTTTGCAACATAAAGACAAAAGATTGACGAAAAACAGGGTCCGCCATTTTGTTCCGTAACGATGACAAATATTGCCTATTTGCCCACGATAAAGTTAAATGTAATGAAAATGAATAGTTATACCAAACTATTTCAGTTCTTATTCCTCAGCCCTTCTACAAACGGTTCAACATTAGATTGAATTCGGTGATTTTCGGAAAAAAATTAAGGCGGATGATTTTTGCAAAATTTGTCCAACTTTGAGCCCATGTATATTCTTAACGCGTAATAATTTTGACAAATGGCATAAACCATCACATGCACCAATCTATGGAGAATGACTATGCAAAGTTTCAACTTCCAAATTAAAAAAAAAATATTTTTTATGTTTTGGCCAGCTTTTTTCCATTTCAGCCCACTGTGCACTGGTAGAGACAGAAGTAGCCATTCGCGCGACACTAACCGAAATTCAAGGCGCTGGAAATAATTGAGATATTGGATTTGACGCTCTCAAAACTCTTCTAAAGGCAATGGAACCTGTGAAACTTGATGTTGAGACGCTAAGAAGACGTGACGTTAATGAGTACTGACATAATTTTAGAATTCATGTTCATTAAGCTCTCACTCACGAATTCAAAAGAAAAACCAATTTTCAAAATTAAGCGTAGGCCTAATGGTGCGTCTGTGATTTTATTTAGAAATTTTGGCATATTCACTAATTTTAGTTAATCGTTTAATAATTTATGAGTGCATCACGACTATAAGAAGAAATACCGCTCATACATGTTCAGCGCCATGCTTAGACATGGCCCCCACAAAATTCCCACCTTGTAGGGCATTGATAGTATAGCATGGACAGTATAGCTCGTGAGTTACAAATCACACTGTTGTGCCAGGGTTCAACAGTATAGTTAAACACCCTTCAACGTTGATAAAAATTCAACTCTGATTGCACCTCCTTATAAGGTATACTATAGTATCCAGTGACACTGCTGTCTTTTCAAAATCACAGTCTGAATATTTTTACACATCGCAAACCTACTGAAACATTATTTAGACTCGATAGCTAATTTTGAATGCGTACCGACATGAGACTTAATTGTAAAGATATATCACGGGATTTATTTCCTGCCTCGGAAAAGTTCGTACTCTCGTAGCTAGTACCAATTTCAATCAGTTAGTGCCTTTCTCTTAAGTGAGAAGAAAAAGAGAGTTTATCAATGTTGTTAAAGATCATTTAAAAATTTTAACGCGACACTTGAAAGAATTCATAATCATTATCTAAACAGTCAATTCTGAAGTTGAACTCGTTTCCTGTAAGTTTAAAAAAGTAGGAAATTGGGCATTTTGAGAAAATTAAATTTTTAAGAATGCGTAATACGTTCAATACATTTTATAGGAATAATAATTGTTATTTAATCGAGTTTAAATGTTTCCGTGCGCTCCTAATACTTCTTTTGAGTCTTTTGAAATAATAAAAAGAGTTCACAGCAACTTCGCAGAGAAAAATTGATTCGTCGAATGAACTGAACATCGCTTTGGGTGAACTAACTAACAAATGACGATCACGTGCTGCTGCTTCTATTCTATGAAACGTCCATCGAAGCTATTCAAGCATCCCTTTAGTGCTCGAAGAATTTATGCCATTTCCCATTTCCATAATCATTGAGTGATCACGGATTTAAATTTTGGTTCTCCAAAAGTTTAAGTCGGTTTTAATAGAGATCAAATGCTATTTATACAGCTGAATGATAAATTACTGCTACTATAATGATTTCCATCACATATGAATGGAAAAAGTTGCGTAATAAAAGAAGCTGAGGATAGGATCGGTACTTACACCATATTGAATTCATAACAGAAAGAGAAAAATGCAAAAGCGTGGAAATTTTCAGAAATGGGGGGTTTTTGGGTAAAGACATTCTTCTGACGAAAATAATTTTATCCTCCAGAACCTCCTCAAAACTGGGGTGTGCGGTATGAATGGTGTCTTTGACGAGTAAGCGCAGTAGTATTACACGGGAGTTACTACTTGCTAAAAAAAAACGTGACTTGCCATTAAAATCATCATAAAATTGCCATCACAAGGAGGCAGCGTGACGCAATCAGCACTGACGACTTCCATTGCCCAAACAAGCTCTGCTGCGAGGTAGCCTTGTCTCGTCCATCTCATATCTTCACTTTGCTGGCTTACACCCCTGATGTCTTACCCAGAGCTTCTCGCTCAATTTTCAAACGAAGCTGGCTTTTAGCAAATATTTTGAACACAATAGATTGAGCTCTAGAGGCTATGCGGTGGTTTGAATATTATTCGGAGACATAATGGATTTAAGTTTTTCCCGGCGAATTATATAAGTGAGGGTTTCTCGGGTTTCACACCGGGTAAGATTATTTAAATGTATCAACGTTTCGATGGTTGACTCAGCCATCGTCATCAGGATAATTATCCTTTGATGAAACTTCGATCCATTTAAATAATCTTACCCGGTGTGAAACCCTAGAAACCTTCACTTTTATAATTCGGAGACATCGCGTAGCTCGATTCATAGCAGTCACTAATAATCAAATTACAATCAGACCCACTATCACAATATTTTATCACGAAAACATCGATTTTGGTTCACGTTTTTACATGCAAGTATTTGAAAATAAATTTCGAATCCATAGTACGACGTATGTGCACATATTTCGAATCAAAGGAAAATGTGCTTTTCGAACGATCGCTATTGCGCCAAAGTGGACTTTTTTCCCCGGCGCGGGCGGCGCGCGGATGTGTCTCCGTGTTCCGCTTCATAAAAAATGTAAAGCGATTCCGCCATAATTATACTCGGTCTCTTCGCTCATACCCATCCCTTTATGCCCATCAAAAGGGGAAAGCAAAGCCAAACTACTCGTGTGTGCTCATTGATGTTAAATAGGTCCAGAAAACTGGCTCTCTTGTTTTTACTCCGCCGCTACACCATATCTATCGCACTTTTGCCGCACACGAAAGTACCCAAATTCCCAAGCTCAATACCATAATACCAATTACTACTAAAAAATATGCCATTCCAACTGCACGTGTCCTGCACCCATGTTTATCATATGGTATAAACAGATTTCGCTGCCTTATAATAACGTCTGAAGGAGAACACTTTTATACACTACGATTTTCTTTTCCCTATACAAACACTCATTCCAAGATAAGCTCCACATATTATCTACGATCTTCCTTCCGTCCGGAATTCGCATTCCGGCATTACTATTAATACATTACTCTTTTTTTAATTAAAATTTAAGTGATTCCTTGTCGTGACCTCTTCTTTATTTTTTTCTTTCAGGTGATATAGGTCTATTAATTTGTAAAATATTTACTCTATTCCATCGTAGGTTTCCGCGGCGTTCAGATGAATTGTTCTGCATTTCCGGGTTTCCACCGCGTACGTTGCTTTTTAGGACAACAGTTTCGCCCCCGTGTTCCAATTACGGGTGTCTTCAGGTCGAAGTCCAACGGGTCATCATTTCGGCCGCGTTGATATCTAGGCCTCCTGTTTCCCTCCATGCTCTGTGATTGGCCATTTTCCTCCCGCCAATTCCATGCACTGGATAAGTGGAAACCATCCTCTCTGTTGAAATTATCCTTTGTTTTGTTTATTTCTATGGCTTCTCTTACTAGCCTAGGATAATATCTACACGGGCGAAACTGTTGTCCTTGAAGAAGCCACCTACGCGGTGGAAACCCGAAAATGAAGAACAATTCAAATATTTATTCTCTTTGCTGACGTTTCGCGTTTTTATAACAAATGCTTCTTAAGGGCTACAACGTAAATTATTGGTCTTATTGTACATCAATGAAATATGGTTTACAACTTTTTGTACATAGTTATGTTAAAAAGTTTATATACACATGATTTTTTAAGACCAATTTACACGACGCTCCTTCCGGAATTCCGGAAGTTGAAGTAACTATCTCCTGAAAGAAGGAAAAAATACATATTAATGTTTAATGTGGAAAGAATTAAGTTTAACATTTTCTTATTCAAAATGAATAGCGAGTTCCTTAATTCACGCCGTAAACCACCAACTCTTCATCTATCCTTCCATGTCTTGCAAACTTTCAGCCAAGAAAGACAAAATCGTCCTCTTGTCCAATTATTTCACCATTTACCCCGTCACACAATCGTTCTTATCGAAAGCTACTAATAGGTATGTACTTTTGGTCTTTGACGCATAAACCCTCAAGTCCACCCTCACTGTAACTCACTCACAGATAGGGTTTCTGAAGAACAGTCATTCTTGAAAAACAGCTGTTTGCTGTTTTCAGTCTTCAAAAAAACAGCTGTTAACAGCTATTTTTACTGTTTTTTTATGTTGTCACTAATTTAACAGTCAATAGCTTATTTTTGTGATGAACACCGTTTTATTATAATTATATATATTTCGTGATAAGTTCTAAATCAATACATTTTTACTTCTTATAATAATGTTTCAAGAATACAAGTGCATTAAGCGACTAGTCTGATAGACGCGATCTTAATTGTGCACAGAAATCCGTAACTCCTGAGTTATAATAATATTATAATAATAATTATAATATTAAAATATTTTGACAAAAATACTCTTTCAACGCCCGTTGATGTCGGTTTTATTGATATAATGAATTGATACTATGAATGAGTTCCACCACATCTGCCCTGATACAACTTTATTTATGATATAATTGCGTTTGCAAAATTTCTGGAGATTTTTTCAGTGCGGTGGCCAGAGTTCCTGAAGAAGAGCGCAAATTATCGGACTTGAGCAATTTGAAACTGTCTTTCCCTCCAACTGCAATTGATAATCCATCTTTCTGAAGCAACAAATTCAATTCATCTTGAAGGGACGAGTTCACACTTTGTGCATCATTCGAAGACTGTTCGACGACATCTTCTACATCATCGTTGACGCCAAATAGACGAGACGCTACATTTACAGCGAAATTTAGCGTAATTATTGACAGATGAATCTTTGGTCCATGACATCATTATTCAATCGCTCTTCAACGCGACGCTTCAAAAATTCCATGATCTTGGTACTAATGCTAATCTTGACCATTTATTTACCCTCAGAAGTGCACGAGGAAGTACAAGGAGAAAGAAGGGGTGGGGACAGAGGTGGTAGCGCTCAGAGCTCGGCACGGATGCCAGCGTAGCGGCGACCGTCAGCCAAGCGCCCGTACGGCGGCTGGGCCGTTGCGGAGTAATATTACTCCATGATGGCTTCAATATACGGAAAAATGGTTAAAATGTTCGCCCTGGGACTCTACAATCAGCAAATTACTACAAAGACGTGTGTCTGGCATCGAAATCCGCTTATTCTAGGGCACCTGCACTTTGACCCCTTAGGCACGGCTATGGGTAGTCGCACATCAACCAGCCTGAAATGTATTTGTTTTCTCACCAAAACAACTATTTTGAAGGGACGAATTCAAAATAAAAACCAATTTTCAAAAATAAGCGTAGGCGCGTCGCACCATGGGTATTGGATTAAAATCTATTTGCTTATTGGTGCTATATTTTGGGAGGGAAGGTGCGGTAGGAGCTGTTTATAAATTACGTTAAACCTTTTCGGCAAATTTTTAGCCACTTGCCCTTCCCCCACGTAACCATTCTTAAGACGCCCTGCCCAGTTGTCACGTCACATTTGAACTTTATCGTAGTTCATCCTAGACGAAAGAAGATGCGTAGATTGGTATTTCTTCACATACCATGTCAAGACTCTGGTCAATGATGGAAAGAAGATCGTCATGGTGAATTAAATGCAACGTGGGTCATCTTTATTTAATAATCAAGTATAATATTTAATATAAAAATCAAGTATAATATTTACGATTATTAAAATACACGTAAAAATATAATTAACGATACAATGACAAAAATTGATTAGCTGCAAAATTAAGAGGTTCCGCTAAGCGATAAATTAAGAGACTTCCTCTTCGGCCAATCATTCTGGATATTTATCACTGCCATTGTCCAAAATGCACTTCCCCTCCTCTTCGAAATATTCCATTCAAAAACCTATGAAAACTGAGTTATTTAATGTCGCTGATCGAACGCCAATATCGATAAGAACTGCTTCTTGTCGATATCAAATATAATAATAATTGAATCGATAAATGTCATGCTAAATAGAGTGGATAGGTATTTTAGAGGAACTAATGGTGAAAATTTCGTTTCAAAGTACTTAATTTTTGCAATAATATGCAAATTCATGGCATTGACATGGTAAAACAGATCTAATTGATTCCACTGCTTTTCAAGGAAGTTGTCCCTTTCACAGTTAAACCAGAAACTCACACCCTAAAAAATGCTTCTGTGTTCGATTTTGTGACTACGAACTAGTTTCACTCTCACATCGAAGGCCTAAAAGCCCGTGAGTGCAGTGCGCATAATTCAAGTTTGGACCCCTAATCTATTATTGCTCCGTACTGCATACTCCTCCCTCTAAGATCTAAGGTGATTACTTTCTGTCTCCATATTCTCCAGAAAAAGTTTGGTGATGGATTACAGAGTGACATTTCTGTGTGTAGCAAGAAGCTCTGGTACTTGGTAACAGATGCATTGGCTCCTTTCTTTAAGATCATTCAGAAAAAGGACATGGAGGGTTCAACTGTACTCACTTTGGCATAATTAGGCCACTAATTCGGCGGGGAGAAGTTAAATACAGTAGATGGAGTGAATTGTTGGTCGGATGGTCAGATTGTGTCGCAGCATTAAGAAACATATATTTCATCGGCTACGCCACCGGCAGAGATCTTTTTGGAAAACTGGAATTTGGAAAATATTCAAAAGAATGTACACCGACTGGCGCCTTCCTAGAAGTCCGCACCGGTCGGCTGGTAATGAGTCACCGATTACTCAGCTACTACGTTTTGGACGGAGAAACAGGTGGGGGGGAGCCCACGCCCTGGCGGAGTATTCGGAAATCTGAGCTCGAGTCTATATGGCTAGATAGACTCGATCTCGCCGAGTGCATTTATTCATACTCGCGGCCGCCGCCGCTATCAATCGCTCTCCTCGCCTTTGCAACTGGGATGTCGATCGCAATACTTATTAGTACCCTTTTTCGACTTCCCTCTATTTCCACAATTTTATTTTTCCCACAGGCAGATGAATCGATGGAACGTGTTACAAACATATAAGAGCCTCTTACTCAGTTCAGAATTTCTTACAGGACAAAATCTTATTTCAAATCGGTGATCTATGGAATTGTTAGGGACGATGAAGTTTTTTAGTGAATGAACACGAAGGGCGATATAATTTTTCAATGATGAACTCGATATATTGCGCCATAAACAGTGTATTTTTTGTCACGCAGGTTGTCATATGATGGACACCAAGCTACGAAACCGAGTCGCTGTGCTTCGGCTTCGGGCCTTTGGCGGAAATCCAAGCTGCCGTCGTCGAGGGTGTGTGTTTATATATACATACTCGTAGACTCGGGTCGAGTGATCGATCGGCCGAGAGAGTAAATCCAGACACGGTTGACTCTGCACTCGAATGTGCATTCGATTCATCCGAGTGCAACCGAGTGAACTTGGGCGAGTATGGAGGAGGCCGTTTTGCAGGGCTCTTCCTAGTGAGGGGCGGCAGGCCCGTCGGCAGAGCCGCCCGACCCCTATTCCGAAATGCTAAGACCCTTCCCACCATGCACCGCGCGGCGTCGTCGTCCAATTAGCGGTCGGTGCCAAACAGCAGCGCCCCCCCCCCTCCCCAAATGACACAGACGCGTTAGAGGCGCCAATCGGTCCGTTGGCGGGGGGGCGCGCGACTTCGCTTAGCGCGGCCCGCGGTCGGCGGCCGGAACAATGGGCTGTGTCATTGGAGGCGAGGGCGATAATTGTTTTGTTTTTTCGCCGCTTTGGCGCGATCGCTCTAAAGGGATTACTGCGCAGGTGTGAGGCGACGGTGGCGCCAATGGCTCCTCGCGGTGGTCACAAATTGAAAACAGCTGGCCCAAATTAATGGCGCCACTACGCCTTAAGGAACCCACTGACTCTAATAATGGCCATCCCCGCTAAATGCGATTTCGCCACGCGTCTGAGTGCTCTAAACATTTCACGGAATGGGTCATTTTTTAAGCCGTTTTTAAAAGTGAACAGATTGGTCGAATAAAGGTGCGTTTTCCAAGAGGAGCAACTTGTAACGAACATCGCTCAGCGATTATCGCTCAGCGTTCATCGCTGTTAATCCGTTGCTTAAGTGTTTTCCGACAAATGCGACTGCGATTAGGTTCTGAGTCCGCAAGTTTAAACAGTCTCCGCACTCTCGAGTGCATGTGTGTGCATGAACAGTGAATGGCATGATGGCGTGAAAAATAATAGCATTCTGATATTGTTAATGAGTGAGAAAGAAGACGACGATGGCGTTGTACAGCAAGTCTTTCTTTCTAAGAGAAAAGCTGAGGATCGGATATATGTAAAAAAAAAAAAAAAGGCGAGGATCAGAGGCGAGGCGAATGTGCTTGCTGTCCATCAACTCCTGTTATTCCCTCCTTTTCATATCTTTCAATTCTTCCACTTTCCACCTCTTCATCCTCCTGTCTTCCCTTGAACTACAACCGTGACGTGGTGGAAGGGCTTGTGCGTATCAATTATTGGCGTATCTAGAAGCGTCTGAAGGGGTGGGGTGAGGAGGGGGGGGGGGGGTCACCAGGGGCCCGATTCTGACCTTCCACCAGTCAATGACTGGTGGAAAGTTCCACCCTTCGTTCATTGAACGACTCTTGATCCGTTAAATGAACGGCTCGATGACCCCCTCTGGTGAGCCGAACATCACAAACTTATGCCGATTTCAACTTACTTCGCAACCGCGAACAAAACAATGTCTACCTTCCGCACGCTTACTTCCGTCGGAAAGTTTCCACCACGACACTAGCGCTGTTCCACCAAGTGGATGACGGGTGGAAGGGAAGCTTGACTTTCCACCAGTCATTGAACGATGAACGATGTAGTGAACGATTCTCTGGTGGAAGGTGGAACATGTGACGTAGTGTCGGAAAGTCATGACGTTTTGGTGGAAAATAATGACGTTTTGGTGAAAAAGTTGAACATCGGGAGAGCATCAGAATCAGGCCCCAGGTATGGAATACCAGGAATGTAAAACGGGGGGCCCGGGAATTTGAAAAATATGCATTTTTAAATGACGTTTTGAAGGTGTTCTATTTAGTCATGGAAGGTGATCTATAGGTGTACTATTAGCATGTGTTAAAAATATCATTTTTACGTTATTTAATCAATGGTGGGGGGTGACAACCCCCAAAACCCCCCCTGGATACGCCTATGGTATCAATGGTCCCTAGATCTGGACTGTTGAGAGTGATATTAATTGCTCATCATAGGACCAACCATGCAAGTTAAGTCGAAGGGTTGGAGCCAGTTGGATGAAAGGTTGTTCACGTGATGACGTCACTACCGTTGGGAGGTGGTGATGAAGAAAGCCCCACCGCGACTATGAATTACCCCGACCGTGGAAGTAAATATAAGCGCATTGTATTCTGGCAATACTGAACTCCGTTCATTTGAGAAGGACGTCGTGCCCCGCAAGCGGGGGAGGCAAGGCCTCCGCGTTCGTCATCTCATGAGAGATCCTTAAGCAACGAGACGTCATCATCAGAGGATATAACAAGGAAACTACGAGAGGGAGAAGAAAAAAAAGGAGAATGATGCTGCAGGCAGCGGTAAAAATAGTAACTCGGAATGTTAGAATAATTATGAGGCCCGGGAAACTAAAAACATACTAATCAGGAAATGGAGAATGGATGCTTTGGGGCTATACAAGGTGAGATGGAGAGAGAGGGAGGGGCTATTAGAGTCATAGTTATAGGCTAATTTATGGTTTATGGAGATTGCAGTCAACGTTGTGGGTGAATGCGAAATTGATGAAAAGGGTGGTAAGTATTAAACAGGCCAGGGGAAGGTTACTTGCCGTTGAAATAAAAACAGACCCGACTTATTTCGTCGCGGTCCAGGAGTACAAGCGTGCAGGTTACTATGGGGAGGAAGAAGCGGATAGCGGAAGCGAATACGAAACCTAGAAGAGAAAAGTAGAGATATTCCGAAAAGCATGAATAGTTATTGGAATGCGGAGGTTGGGGGATTTGAATTGAAAGGGATTGAACGTTCTGTGGGCGAGGAACGAAAAAAACCGCGGTGAGGAGGCAGTCGAATTTTACTGGAGAAATAAAATAAAAGTAACGATCACGTGGTTAAAAAATCACCCCAGGCGTAGGTACGCATGGGAAATGCCGGGTGATACTGGGAGATACCAAATATATTACATTATGGTAAGGCAGAGATTTAGGAACAGTGTAAAAACTCGCGTAGCTAACCAGGGGCGGATGTGGACTCAGATCAAAAATTGGTGATGATTAACTGTGAAGTTAGATTCAAAAGGCTCTTTGTAAAGGTATAAGGAAGGTAAAGAGGTAGAACATTGAAGCATTAAAAGGGTTGAAACGGAGGGAATACCAACAGCTGGTGGACAAGAAATGACCGCGGTGAGAAGGAAGACAAATTTTAGTGGAAATATAAACTAGACGTAACAAAAACTTGGTTTAAACATCACCATATGGCGTAGTTGGTATACATGGAAAATGCCGGTGGACGAGGGGGAGATGTCAAGTTGATTGAATCATGGAAAGACACTCATGGCAAGACACTCATGGCAAGACACTCATGGCAAGACACTCATGGCAAGACAGTCATGGCAAGACACTCATGGCAAGACACTCATGGCAAGACACTCATGGCTTTGGAACAAAGTTTAAAAAGTTTTCCAGGGGCGGATGTGGACTCAGATCATTCTTTAGTTCTTATGAAATGTGTTTTAATTCAAAGTCTTAGTAAAAGCAGGAGAATCAAGAGAAGCGAAATTTGGAAGCGAAATATTGAATGAGACGAAAATGAAGGAATTACAGGCATCGGAGGACAAGACCACCAAGTGAAGGAAAATAATGAAAACAATATACAATGTAATAATAGTAATTAAAATATTTCTCAAAACGCTCTTCTTCCACATGATTTAATTTATCAGTTTTGCTTTATTACGTCTCAAGAAAAACAAGTGCAAATTAATTACACAAATTACGTTGTCGCAGGGGAGGAGATGTGGAGGAACTTGTTCATCGCGAATGAAAGAATTATAGCAGTTTTCCACTTAAAATAAAGTTTTGAATGCGACCGGTTTCATTGTCAAAGCAACGGTTCGAGTAATAAACGACGAATGTTTACATTTTGAGGGAAGAAAGAGGTGAGAGGAGGGGAAACAAAGGACGGTTGGTGGAAGTGCAGAGGGATGAAAGGGGAAGGAAGGGAGGGGGATAAGGCTGAGGGTGCCTTTACAGCTCCGCGCTGCGCTCACGCCACGGGTAGCGAACGCGCCGACGGTACCTTGGGTCCTTTACAGCTCCGCGCTGCGCAAACAAATGAAAGGCCAAATGCGTCGGCGCCATATATTACTGAACATGGTTCACGAGTTCACCAACGCTATCAATTTAATTATTGAATTCAATTTCTTTTCTTATTCTCCTTCGGAAAAGCTTAACTTAGTTGTAACAATTAGTACTGTTAAAGTAGCGACTGCTTTGTAGATCTAAGTCGTATATTTGTGAGTAATATTTCCTGTTCGATTGATATTTTAGGGATAGAGGGTTAATTTCCATTGTGTTCTTTTTTATTAGCTTAACTTAGTTGTACTGATTAGAATTGTTAAAGTAATGACTTCTTTGTAGAACTGAATAGTATTTTTGTGTGTAATATTTCGTGTTCGATTGATATTTTAGGGATAGAGGGTTAATTTCCATTGTGTTCTTTGTGTAATTAGCTTAACTTAGTTGTACTGATTAGAATTGTTAAAGTAATGACTTCTTTGTAGAACTGAATAGTATTTTTGTGTGTAATATTTCCTGTTCGATTGATATTTTAGGGATAGAGGGTTAATTTCCATTGTGTTCTTTGTGTAATTAGCTTAACTTAGTTGTACCGATTAGAATTGTTAAAGTAGTGACTTCTTTGTAGAACTGAATAGTATTTTTGTGTGTAATATTTCGTGTTCAATTGATATTTTAGGGATAGAGGGTTAATTTCCATTGTGTTCATTCTTATTATAACTTAGTTATACCCGTTATAATTGTTAAAGTAGCGACTTCTTTGTAGAACTGCATAATATTTTTGTGTGTAATATTTCGTGTTCGATTGATATTGTGGGGATAGAGGGTTAATTTCAATTGTGTTCTTATTAGGTTAACTTAGTTGTACCGATAGTAATAGTTAAAATAGAGACTTTGTAGATCTTACTCGCGTATAGAGGGTTAATTTGTCAAGTATTCTTCGTTTCAATTTTTTAAAGATTTTTGAAGAGGGCCAGTGGAGAAATAACTAATCATTTCGCTCAGATGAAACGATATGGTGGCTAGTCTGAGAAATACACGAGATAAGTCATTGAGTATCGCACATTTGCACGTGCAACAGCAGGGCCTTTAAATTAAATTACTACACTCAAAGCAAACGGAAAATAAGACAAGTTACATGGTTAATATAGGAAATTCTTGAAAGTAGTCATCGAATATCGCTCACATTTTCCCCGGCATGGCGTTAAAATTTAACAAGGTACCTACTTCGCCCAAAGAAAACAAAAATATGCATGGCACACATTATAGTTAATTTAGGGAAAGCCTCACAATATCGATATTCGGAAGCTTACAATAATACAAACCAAAAAATCGATCGCATTCTTATATCATAGTCGAGGTAATACAGAACATTTTGTAAATAAAACTACTTTCCATGGTTGCCAGTAGCTTCAAACCGCCCGGTATATGGCAGCGTGCACGCAGAGAATCCAGCAAGAACAGAATTTCTGCGAGCACGCCAGCGAGCTGGCAACATGACGTCATCAATTCTCAAGACGGGATTTCATTGGCTCGCGAGTCCTGGCGTGCGCGCAGCGCGGAGCTGTAAAGTCACCCTGAGCAGGGGAGTTCTTTGGAGGGAATCGTTTCAAAAGTAAAGAGGAGTGGGACTGAAATTCATACGTTTTCATTCATAAGGGGGGTTTATTGAGGTCATGTTGATTCCTTCACCACCAACCCCCACCATTCAAAACATCCACTAGACATCCGCCTTATAAAAGGACCGGATCATCACCCAAAATCGAAAAAGGCAGCGGCATTTTGATGTTGGACCGAGACGATTGCATAAGCAGGTGCATGGAGTTCGTCAGACAAAACAGTTGCATAATCCTTAAAAAAAGATACCACACCTTCAGATAACTTACGTGTTAAGACTGCAATCAGGTCTTGAAAAACTCTCTTTGCAACAGACAGTGAAAAACACAGATTGATTTCGAGGAATCACGAAACTCCCAAATTTTTCCGGGTTACCAAAATTAAACAAACGAAATATATTCCCATCAGACCTGTTGTGATATCTAGCACGACCTCTCTCCCACAAACAAAATCGCCTTTGAACTTAACCGCACTGTTCGAAGGTTAACTAGCTTCAGAGCGGAGTATGCAATCAAAAACTCCCATTGCATTAACTAAAATACTAAAGCGCTCGAACATACCCACCAATTCCCAATTCTTTGATGTGACAAGTCTTATCCCCATCTCCATCAGAATTGGGCATGAAATTACACGTTCTTATGCCTCTTCTTCTGCATCCTGCAAGTTATGCATCCACGTTCAAGGACAATATCCGTGGTGCCAATGTCGCACGATCTGCGACGCGCGCGAGGGATTTATTCAAGCGCTCGGAGTAAAAATCTGTTACATATAAATTTTTCTATCGATGATATAAATTATTATACATTGAATAATTAGAAAAGGTTCTTTCTGATGAATAAAGCCTTGCGTTCCCATAACAACCCGTCTAATTTCATGCCCACTTCTCGTTCAAATATCTAAAGAAAACTGCGGAAAATAATAACGAAAAAAATCAGGTAGCTTTAAGACAACCAAATTAATCATCCGAAATCTGAGTCAGACATCGAAACGTCGGCCTACATGGAGACCATCACCCGGTTGGAAATCCGAGAAAGCTTCGCCAACCAAATTAATGTTTCCAGTTCCAAGTTTTTTCGAATTCTCTTAAGTTGAGTAAAACCACCTTAAGGAAACGACCCGGGTTTCAGCATATCATGCCATCTTAAGGTGCCAAGTGCTTTTCTATTATTAAAAGGAAAGAGTTCCACAGAGTAACGCCGGAGACAGTGTCTTACATCAGAAGACAGTCATTGTGAAAAAGTTGAGTAAAAACCGCGGATGCGTGAGCACATAAAATTGGAAGGGAAGTATTAAATTATTTAAGAAGGTTCATCGGCTCCTTAGCGATTAGAGTTTTAAAAAATGCAAATGCTGAATGTAGAAGTATTCTGAAAACTCATGGCATGCCTTAAATAATTTTAATTTTAAATTATTATGAAAACTCATTGGCCATACGAAACGGAAAATGATCCTTGGTTTCCAGATCTTACTAATCGAATTGATGCACAAGAAGCGACCTTTTCAAGCGAGGTGACATCTAGCCATGCGGACGACAATCATCTTCGGAGTTTCAGTCGCAATTTTTCACCGGATGTGTACAAAGTTGAATGCAATGTTTTTCGATGCTTTCACGCCATCCTCAGGTGGTGACAAAATTGTTTCTTAACAAGTTCCGTATTTCATAGCATCCAGTTGTGGAATGAGACGGGTATTTGGGTGTGGTGATGGTGGGGTCCTTCTTCGGTACAAGGGGGAGCTGGTGCCGTTGGAGGCGAAAAAAAAAGAGGGACGAAGGAAGCCAAAGTGCAGAAGGGGGTGTGTGTCTGGTGGAGGGAGGAGGATCACGGGTGGGGAGGAATCGAAAAACAACGCGCGGTCATTTAATAAAAAAATTACATTTACACATTCCTGCGTCGCACAGTTCCTAATTCTGACATGGACGTCCAACCTTCTCATCTATCCAGAGTGTGTCGTGCGAAAAGGTGTACATTGGACAAACGGGAAGAAACTTCAATGCAAGACAAAGGAACGCGAAAAGTATTTTAGTAACTGCGACGAGTCATTCCTATTGGCGAAACGCCAGAGCTTCAAGAAGACCATTATTTCATTTAACTTGAGTTTTCTAAGTAAATTGTTCGCTTATATATAATGTATTATATGTATGCGAAAAAAACTAGTATGCGTGTATGTAATAATCGAGTTGATCTCCCTCGTCCAGGTGTCTTACAACAATTGGCCATTCATAACAAAAAAAGCACAAAAGTTTAATCTAGCAACCTGAAAATTGGGAGGGAAAGTAATTTAAAATATTTGGGAGTAATTTTAAGACCGGCTTCTGAAATGGCTAGTCACATTGCAACTTTTTCTTCAGTTTTACGAAACTGTTTATCAAAATACTGTTGCATATGTAGCAAATGTAAACTATTTTTCAAGAAGATAAAATATTGTTCAATTTAAATTGAATTATGGATTAGAATTTCAGGGTGGTGATACAGTATCACATTAAAGCCTGCATTAATCCAGCAAAGTTATTATGTCATATACACCACTTTGAGAAGTTAAGCTCAGGGGGGTTATTTTGTAATCTCACCTTTTTAGTGACTCTTAGTGGAAAGGCGGGAGATCCGTTTCCCTCTCTTAATGATCGGCTCACGAACGGTTCGTGAATTGTCGAAGCTTCAATTACCTTACATAAAAAAAAGATGCCGAGACTAGCAAATACCCAGATTTCTCAACATCTTACGGAAGATATCTTACACTGTACATACCACGAAAATCTAAATACAGTCAAAACTACAAGCGACATGTAAGGGATCACTCAATATTTAAAAACAATTAAGTGCATCTAATTAGCGTTCGATTCACAAGCACGGGAAATATCTACCAAGAATATAGATTTTAAGGCAATATTTGTTAAAATTATGGTATAAATAACTGAATTCCATTCTCCATACACTGGCGTATAGGCACACGAAAACAAAGGTATCAGCAACATTGTTTGGGAAATATTGATACGAAATATATACACAGATAATTAAAGCAAATAATAACGTAAGCATTTCAAATCGGGATACTGGCTTTCATCTGAGCAATACTTGGGCACCTATAATAAATTGTATGAAAAACATAAGGAAAGAACGGAAAAGATTTCAAAGGAACATCAGCCAATCAGACGACACCTGAACTTCATTGTTGGACTAGTCAAACGATCAATTCAGTTCAGTGTAAAATCCTACATATAGAGAGTAACACGCCTTGAGAATAGAAAACAAGTCGTTTTCCGAAACGTCAGGCCAATACGAAGACAATTACCTGGTGCAGAGCCCGAGAACAATACCTGAATTGTTAATCTCATGTCACTCCCATTTTTATACTTTTATATATGCTTGGGGTCTTGGAATTTTTTATTGGAAATATGCCAACTACCTCAGATAGAGCATACGAACACCATTCATTCAACTATTCTACCAGCTGACTGGTAGGTTCCTGGACAGTCCCTATTATGCATCCTAACCTCATAGACATTGTCTCGCTTTCCCTCCTAATGATGGCCCGTTATTAAATCCCTCTTCAATTCTTCATATCTTCTACCTCCTCTAATTTCGTCCAGAATTCCTATCCTCTTCCTTCCTCATCCATACTTCCCCAGTGTTCTCCCCTCTATCACTTTCTTCAACATGCCCTCTCCTCTCAAATCCTCCTCCATCCATCTCTTCTGCCTTCTCCGAACCTCTGCCACAAGCTTCCTCTACTCTCCGACCATATCCAATGCCTCCTCGTTCGTCTTTCTCTCCATCCAGCTAACCTTCTCTATCCTTCTCCAAACCCACATCTCAAACGCCTCAAGTCTACGCACATCCTCCCTTCGCAATAACCAAGTTTCCGACCCATATAGCGCCACGCTCCATATTAAAGTTTTCACCAGCCTCTTCTTTACGTCTCTTCTCAGAACCCCCCTCATCAATTCCCTTTTCTTCGAAAATGCCTCTTTAGCGATCGCAATTCTGCATCTGATGTCCGTACCACAAAACCCATTCTCTTCCATATTAATACCCAGATACGTAAACTGCTCGACCTGCTCTATCTTCTGCCCTCCCACCCTTATATTCAGCCCCGCCTTCTTATTTCAATAAAATCTCATTACTTTCGTTTTCATGTTTTTGATCTTCCTCCCATACTTTGCGCACTGCAACTCTAATGCATTCACCATTGACTGCAACCCCTTCGCCGACTGACTAACCAATGCTTGATCATCTGCAAATTTCACTGATTTTATCAGCTCCCCTCCTACCTTTATTCCTACCTCCTCCTCCCCCCATGCCTCCCTTACCATTTATTCTGAATGCACGTTAAAAAGCAACGGCGATAGTGGGCACCCCTGCCACACTCCCCGTCCTACCTTCGCCCATCCCGATTATCCATTGGCTACCCTAACCTGCGCCGTCTGGTTCATATACAAATTCCGAATCAGACGTCTGTCCCTCCAATCGACCCCTAATTTCTTTAACACTCCCATTCATTTCGTCCAGTCCACCCGATCAAACGCCTTCTCAAAGTCGACGAATAATGCAATAACATCCTGCCCATACTCTAGGTTTCTTTCTATTAGCGTCCTCATCACCGCTATAGCGTCTCGCATTCCCGTCCCTCTCCTAAACCCGAACTTGTCGTCACCCAGACATTCATTTGCCTTCTTTCTAGCTTTCTGTTTATAATTCTCATAACTACTTTGGCCGCGTGGAATATTAAGATTATTGTTCTTTAGTCTTCGCACGTTATTGCCTTATTCTTCATTGGTATAGGAATTAGTACAGTCTTCGCGAAGTCTTCCGGCCACACTCCATCCTCATAAATCCTAAGAATAAGCGCAAAACGTTTTCCTCTTCCGTTCTTCCCCATGCTCTTTAAAAACTCTGCAGGTATGTCATCTATTCCCACCGCCTTATTTCATTTCATTTCTCGTAGAGCTCTTTCCATTTCGCTTTCTAGGATAACTGGTCCGATGCCATCTCGGTCGATATCGTCTTCCCTTTCTATATCTAACATATTGGGCGTTATTTCTTTACCATACAGCTCTTCAACATACTCCTTCCACCTCTCCTGGATCTCTTACGGCTCTACGATCACCTTTCCCGTCTTGTCTGTTATCGTTGTAATTCCTCCACCCTTATTAACAACTGTCAGTTCCTTTACTTTCCTATGTAATTCACCTGCTCTTCCCTCTTTTTGGTATTTCTCTAACGAGTCGATCTGTTCTCTCCACCACGCCTCTCTTGCTTTCTTTGTTTGTCTCCTAAGCTTGTTATTTAATTCTCGGTATTTTCTCTTACCTAGCTCTGAGTTTACGCTATCCCACTTCCTTCTCTCCTCCATCTCCCTGATCATCTCCTTCGTGATCCACGGTTTTCTAATTTTAGTTACACTCACTACGCCTACTGTTGCTTTCGCCGCTTCTACAATTCCATTTTTCAAACTTCCCCATTCGTCTTCCTCTGATCTAACTCCATGATCCTCACCCATTGTCTCATCCAACTTCTCCCGATACTTCTTCTTCATTGCCCCAGTTAATGCCTCCGTATTCCACTTTCGTACCCTCCTTCCCATTCTTATCTTTTTCAGTTTTACCCGAAATTTCATGACTAATAAGTGGTGGTCTGTGTCTGCATCAGCTCCATGATAAGTATGCGAGTTTTTAACACTATTCCTGTATCTGTGACGAACCATTATATATTCTGTCTGGAACCTATCTGTGTCTCCCGACTTCTTCCAAGTACACCTACGTCGAGGATGATGTCTGAACCATGTATTTGTAACTACTTGGTTATTTCTGCGGCAAAACTCCACTGCTTTCTCGCCCCGGTCGTTTCTCCTTCCTAGCCCGTAATCGCCCACCTCCCGCCCATCTCTTCCTTCACTCACCACCGCGTTCCAATCCCCCATTACTACCAAGTCCTTACTCCCAGATATCCTACCAATTATTTCCTGTAGCTGATCGCATATCCCATCTACCTCCTCCTCTTTATGATTAGAGGTAGGCATATAAACCTGGATTATAACTTATATCCTTGGATCTGCCTTAAATTCCACGACTATAATCCTATCACTCATCTATTCTGAATACACTACTTTTCTACCTAGTTTTCTATTCATTACGAATGTAACCCCGCGCTGACTTTCATTCCCTCCACTATAAATCAATCGTCGCTCCAGTAATCCCCGTCATCCTTCCATCTTACTTCACCCAGACCCATGATGTCTACACCCACCCTCTTCATATCCTGTTTTATATTCTCTAGCAACTCCGCCCTCAGCATAGTCCTAACATTCCACTTGCCTATTCTGATTGTTTCGTTCCTCTTTTTTATCTTATTTTCCTCTGCTGCTACTACGTCTGAGCAAGGATTTCGTGTGATGACGACCGCAGGGGCCTTGCTCCCACCGCTGCCGGGCACGACACCCGGCTCTCTGGGTCGAGTCCCGTAGTTTCCAGTATTTATTATCATTTTAGACCTGTCCATAATTTCAAGGTTTTTGTTTTAATTGAGATAGTATTCCGTGGCCTATCTCAATAGTGTTTTTTACGTGACACCATCACTTCAGAGGCCGCCCCACTGGGATCAGACGCCAGGATTCATTATCAATTTAGACCTGTCCATAATTTCAAGGTTTTTACGAACATCTTAATAGAAGGGAAAATGTACATTTTCTTAAACCAAAATTAACAGCCTTCAAGCAATAGTTTGTTTATATGGCAGTTAGTATTTTTAAAATTCCAGTAGATAACTTTGAAATATTTTTAAATTAAATAAATAATTGTTACTGTGCAAGGACATAAATAACTTTCTTTTAATTACATCCAGGATAACTTATTTGAAGTAAAAGTAACTATAAGCCTCACATTTTATATGCGATTCAAACAATAGTAATCCATACAAAATTCGTAAAATACGTACACGCATACACAATTAAACGAACCGTATCACTAATAAATTGATAGTTTTGTTAAAAGTAACAAAATTACATTCTTTCTTTCACTAAAGGGCCATTAGTAGGCAAGTGAATGTATGTCCTCTCTACAGGGAATTTGGTTAAAAACTTCGACGAGACACTATAAGAGTAAATGGGGAAGCGTGGTAGACTTAAGAGATCGAATCCCTCGAGTAATTAAAAAGAAATTGAAGAAGAGACGCTGCGTTTCATAGGAATGAGTAAAGGGATGATATAACACATGGTGTAAAGGGATAAGAAATTCCATCGATTTTAGAGAATGTGAACAGATTCTTGTTGAACCGAAAGATAGGAGGTGTGAGGTGGAGGAATTGTTTTGTTGTTGCAGAGGAGCTAAGTATGTGATTAGAATAGAAGGCATAGTTTTGAGTCATTTATCCTTCTGCGATATATTAAAAGGGAACACGATATCGATAAGGCATCAAACCTCGTATTCTTGGATTGTGAGATCGAAAGAGAAAAGCGGGAAGTAGAAAGCGACAAGGAAAACAGCAGACAGGCAACTTAAATCACAAGGGTTTCTCAAGGTATGGGGAGGACGGAAGAGGAGAACGTTTGGGAACCAAAACACCCACGTCAATACTCACCATCCTACAGTGCACGTGGTACAGTGAAGTATGTAGATCGAAAAATTGGACTCATATGCATGAGGAAACAAGTAAATTGATGATGCAAAGCCAAACCAAGCGTTAGAGCTCAGTCGTTCATTGCATGGAAATTCTCAAATGTTAAAACGTTGGCTTGAAGAGTAGATTATGTTCACTTTACCGCTCCATCGCCCCTGTTGACAGGCGAGCTGAGGAAGGAACCGCATGGGATGAATGAAGAGGCAATGTTTTCTTATTAAACGATATTTATTACAGCAGTATAAAATTTATAGGCATAATATAAATTCGCTGAAACGAATAAATCAAATAAAATAAAGTTCTGGACTAGGCACCCTTTACGTGATTGAGAGACGCGTACCCGTCACACGAGATATATGACTAGTAATTAAAACATTTGTGACATTCATGTTTATAAAATGTATATATGTGAATATATAAAATTCTTATGTACAAGCTACAAAAATATTTCTGTAGAGTCTAAGACGGTGGGAACAGTAGGCACTTAAGGCATGGCATTTACAAGAGAGGGAGGTAATTTTAGAGTCTGAACATATTGCAGACTCTTCACGATATTCTCATCGAGAATAAGGCACGACTTTGTATAAATAACAGGTGATATACATTGCAGTCAGAGCAAACATTAAATTACTCATTAACTGTTAAAAAAGTCAAGTTTGAGGAAAACCTTCTTAATATATATATATATGTATATATATCACAGTGGAATAACCCATCAGTGACGACATAAGCACACGAGGATAGCCATAAAAGGATCCAAGCAAGTAAGTCTGACCGAATCGTCAGCAAACAACACATGGGACTCGTCCCGATGCGGGAAGCGAGCATCCCAGCCTCTCAGCTGTCAGTCTGGCATGGCACATGATAACCGACCATTACGGCACATAATGGCATCAATTCATATCACGTGCCTCATATGATACCACTCACGTATCGTCATTTACAATCAAGGCACATTGGCTTTTTAATCTTCATGTTCCCCGGTTGAAGAAAAAATTATATTCATGTATATCTCAGAGAAATAGATATATTAATAAAGGCGGGTACTCGACACGCCTTGCGAGAGTGTTTTGTTACACAAAAGAAACACTTGAAGCCCTTTAAAAGGGCAGGCCGAAGAAAACTCCGGGAGTAGGTCTCCTGACTATCAGCGCCAATCACACGCCGGTGGTGGGCAAGTTAAATTACTCGGTGGGGGGTGAGCCACAATAGATGGCCACACATAAATAAGTAAGTCGGTGGGGCTGCTTTAACAGTGCCGCACCACCACCCCTTGCTGCGCCGCATGGTCGTCGTCCTTGCGTTCGCCGCCGCACCCGCCGCCGTCCGCGTGCTTGGCGAGGAGCGACATGCGCGAGAAGGTGCGGGCACAGCGCGGGCACGAGTACTTCTTGACGTCGGAGTGCGTCTGCAGGTGGGCGCGGAGGTTGGAGCGGTCGGCGAAGGCGCGGCAGCAGTGCGGGCACGAGAAGGGCTTCTCGCCCGTGTGGGTGCGGATGTGGCCCTGCAGCAGCCAGGGCCGCGAGAACGCCTTGCCGCACAGCTTGCACTCGCACGGCAGAGTGTGGGTGCGGATGTGCATCTTGAGGGCGCCCAGCGACACGTACGTCTTGTCACAGTGCTTGCAGCTGAAGGTGGCGGGGGGGGCGGCGGCCGCCGGCTGGCCCTTGGGGGCCTTCCCACCCCCGGGGGCCGCCGACTCGGCCTTCTTGCAGTGAAACTGGCGGTGCTTGGAGAGGCCGGAGAATGTGGAGTAGGACTTGGAGCAGTCGGGGCACTGGTGGCGCGCCTTGGGGGCGGAGGGCTCGGGGGCCTGGGGTCCGGCCTGCGGTGGAGGCGGCGAGGGCAGCAGCCGCGCGCACAGCACCTCGGGCCTCGCGTTCTCGTCGGCCGAGGGTGCCGACGGCGGGCCGCACGGCACCGGGGCGGGTCTCGTGGACGGCTGTTGCTGGGGGGGGGCGTGGTGTGAGGGCGTGGCGTGGTGTAGTGGCGAGGGGCGTGGCGGGGGGCAGGGGTCGGGGAGGTCTGGCGAGGCGGCAGCGAGGGGGTGGTGGAATGCGGTGGGGGCGTGGTAGAGGCGCGGCGGGGGCGCGGCGGCCAGCGGGTGGGCGGCCGGCACGTAGGTGGGGCGCGGCGGGTGCGGCTCGTCCCGGGGTGCGGCGTTGGAGTGGTGGTGGTGGTGCGTGGGCGCGGCGGCGAGGTAAGATGGTGCCGAGTAGCCGAAGGGGTGGTGGTGGTGGTGCAGGGCTTGATGCTGGTGGTGCAGGGCGTGGTAGGACCTGGGAGGAGGCCAGAAGGCGGCGCTGCTGGAGTGGTGGTGGTGGTGCTCGGAGTGGTGGTTGAGGTTTAGCGGCTCCAAAGGCCCTCCTCCGCTGATGGCGCGCGCGTATTGTCCGACGGGCGTGAAGGCACCGGCGCCTGGCTGGAAGGAAGGCGCCGAGTAGAGGGGAGGGGAGGTGGGTGGTGCCGCGTGGTGGTGCGGAGGCGTGGTGCTGGTGGTGCACGGCGGCGCCTTGGTGTGCACGGGCGTGAGTCCGGGCGGAGGAGTGGCGCCGTGGTTGGCCGACGATAAGTCTTGCGGCTTGGTGCACAGGTTCTCTGGCTCTGAGTGCTCCTCGCCGGCTGAGTCACCCGCTGTGCAGAGAAGGAAAGAGATTGATTGTTAAACAACAATTATAATAATTACGTATTAGTATACAATTGTATGCCTTTGTAATCACTATTTTAAATATTCTGAAGAAGAATGCTTTTCTTAATCAGCGTTCCGTTTTGGCCTCTTTTGTTTATGCGAACGACTATAGCGTGCTGCAAACTCAAACCACATTTACAGCGAGTTGCACGTAATTCAATCGCATGATGATCGCATGAAATCTCCGGAATTGAGACTGAGATCCGGTTCGGAGGAGAGATTTGAACGACCGAGTCTTTTGAGTGCACGCCGAGTGCCACCTCGTGCACCACGGAGGAAACCCACGCGCGTGCTAAGAGTGAACGTGCGACGTGATGCAAAATGAAACCCAGCGCCACTCGTTGTTAAACAACTCGAGAGAGAGAACGGAGAGAGGTGTGATGGTGATTCCTCGCGCGGCCGGACGCCATCTTCATCTTCAAGTTCCTCTTAATTGAAGGTGGAATCGAGTCTCAAGACGACACGGAGGATGTGATATGTGATCGTGTCTTTTAAAACCGATATATAAACGAGCCGGGAGGGATATATGCTGTGAGGTGTGATGCTGAATAGAGGAGGGATGCTGTGTGGTGGGATATATATACTGAGCGGAGGGGGTTGTTATTGGTTGGTGGGGAGGACAGTGGTTGAACTTCGGACTGTCTTGAGATTGGTATTGAGACTTTGATTGAACGTAAACAAAAAAATTCAAAAATATTTCAAAAACAATGAAAGTCAATAACTAGGAAACTATTAAAGATCATTGTGTAGTGAATGGGGAGTAAACAATTGCAAACCCCCGTGTAACAATAGAGAAAATAAATTAACGTTCCGAAGACCCCTTTGGGAGTAGGCGGGTTTTTTAAAGAAGCTACAAAGAAAAAGAGATGCACTGCCGAACACATACGAATATTCCTTTTTTCTGCGCATGCGCATGGGGGTGTATCATGACTTTAGCTTTTTTACATAATCGTGCAGGGGACCATGACAAATGATCATTGGCAAATCATCTCTTAAAGGTTCCAAAAATTGCCAGAGATATAGGAGTCTAATGTTGAATGGATGGTCAACCTTCCCATAACGGCCTTGACGTCATTTCATCCATCGCTTCTTCCATATCCATTGTAAAAGATGCCTTTAAAAGGCTTTCGTGAAGATGTTCACTTCTGCCAGAAATACAACAGTATAAAGATTTAGAAAATACTTTGAAAAAATATCCGTCTTCAATGGGAATCAAACCACGGACCTTTGGTCGATGGATGAAATGACGTCAGAGGTCGTTTTGCGGAAACAGGAAAAAATGCAATTTTATACGATAGGTTAATTGATTATTAGGCCTTGATGTTTCTAAGCGACTCCGTAAATCTATATGTAAACCTTTGCAAATTTGATTTCAACAGTATTCCATTTTAAATAAAATAAAATTGGTAAAATTTCCACACAGTATACATGCTGTGCGGAAATTTTACCCATTTTGTTTTATTTAAAATGGACATCAAGTATTTCCACAAATTTAAGCCTGATACGCTTTTATACGTCAACAGTAATATCGACAAAGTATTCGAATGATAGTCCCCTATTACTGAAAGTGAGAGACAATAGTAATACTTTCGATGAAACACTATTCCCTTTCGTCCTTCCCTCATTCCTCTCTCCATTTCCAATTCCAACGCTCTTTCGCGGCTTCACGAGAGGTGCACTCAACGATGTCACTGTGCGCACTGGCGGCAGCGACACAGCGAGGTCAGAAGTGCTACTCACACACGGCAGGGATGCCTGATCCTGATTTCGTTGACGCATTGATGTCACTCAATCAAATTGAAACAGACTATAACCCGTGTTTCATTCAGAGCCATGTTCCATACGTGCACATTTAAGCCTTCTAGCGGTTCATCAAAAAGCCTCCAATCAGTGGTGCGTGGTGTATGTAATAGATACGAGAGGTGGTGGTGCCGCACCCCCCTCTGCACACTCTGCCGCATATTATAGACGGAAGGCGACGACGCACAAGTGTCGAGACGGTGGTTGACGCCGTCTGCGTCGCCTGGCCACGGTCTTGGTGCTTCGCTGATGCTCGGTTCGCGGTCACCGCAAGCACCGAAGGAAAAGCAGCTGCAAAAGGTGCAATGTGGTGGTGGCTTATATGAAAGGCACTCGACGATGAATTACGAGAATGAGGGAACACTGACTGCTGCTGTCACACACCTGCCTTCGACCACCGAGCGGAGAATGAGTCAAGTGCAGCGATTTCGCCGCTTTTCCGATTTAAAACAAAGGAGTCAGTCAATCCGTCGGCTGTGCTTCGACCCCCTCCCCCCCCCCACCCCCCCGCGCCCCCAAAGGGCCGCCTTAAGAACCAATCCCGCGCGCTGGCTGCAGCATCAACTCCCCGAAACGGCCTCCCATCCTCTCTTTTGGAATGATCTCAACGGGCACCCCTGGTGGTAAGGCGAATCAGGGGGGGACCACAATCGGGCAACGGACACACAAGGGTGGGGGGAGCAGGGGGGACTCCGTTGGTATGGTCCTCGATCTTTAAAAGAGAGGACCCCCTCCCCTTGCGCCGGGGGGTTGGTTTTTTGCCCCTCGCTGAGCGGCGGCGGGGGAACTCATTCTCCAGCCAGGAACGGCAAAGGGGGGGCTCCCCCCCCCACCTCCCTTCATAACGTATTCCAGTTCGAATCGACGCGTAGCTCGCATCTACATCTACAAAATACCCTGCAAGCCACCTCAGGGGTGTGTGGCAGGGGGTGAGTAGTCACCAACTTGCATTACACTAAACCCTAAAGTTAGTGTAACTACGACTAATTATGCATTAGCATAAATCGCTAGTGCTTGTCACGATGCGAAGCCTCACAAGCAAGCATTACTACACTACAGATATATTATGACAATGGAGAGGGACCGTTAATATATATGTATTTTGCAACTACACAAATGGACAGAGAATCAAGACTTATGTAGAAAACATGCACGGCGTGCTGTTAGTACAAGGTAACAGATAACGATTCAAGTATTAGGAGTACTACTACTACTAAGAGCTACACTCCCTAACGAAAAACCTAGATAAAAGTCTCATTGGCAGTGCTGTTATGGTCCCTTATCGTTCGTGGGAAAAATGACATTTTAAATCTTCCTAGTCTAGCTCCCTAATTTTATTCTCATGATCTGACCTACCGTAGTATGTCAGATTTCGTAAAATATTATCAACGTCGTCAGAAAATAGACCGGTTTGGTACTTACATCATAGATTGAGTCTAAATTTTAATCGACGGTCTGAAAGCTTTTCCCATCCCAGTTGCTGCAAAAGGTCAGTAACACTAACGAGAGTATCATAACGACCTTTTACGTATCTTGCCGATCTTCGCTGCACGCATTCCAACTCAGTTTCCAAGCCTATCTCATAAGGATCCCAAATACTGGCGGCATATATTCCAAGTGGGCAAGCATTACTCGCCCCCTTCTTCCGCCTCTCCCGGGGGAAGGGACCGGGAAATCATGTCGCCGTGGAGGATCGTTGGGGGGGGGGGGAACGATAGTGGGGAGGGAAACTCAGCGTTTGGGCCTGCTGCACACGGCGGAGTGGCGCCCCCTGCACGGGTTCACGTCCCATCCCAGCATATATTCAAATGTAGTGCTCTGTCCTCGTTCAACACTCAACTCAGGATCGGCCATTCCCCTGGAAAACAAAAAGGCCTCATCCACTCCCGAGATTCGAACCCGGGCGCGTGAGGTAGGGGTAGTGAGCGCTGCTCTCTCTCCATCCGGTAGTGTAGGTATAGCGAAACTTGGTGGCACACACCAGTGAAGAATTAGAGGTAAAATCAAGCATCATTGGTTTAGCTGGTTAGTCCCGGACGGAAGGACACTCTTGGCCACTGTATCCCCACATCCCTCGCATACTTTCCTCTCCTTTACGTATCGCTCTTCACAAGCGAGTGCCACCAAGTTTCGCTATGCCTATAACGGACGCCATCTCCGGCTGGTCGCCACGCCTCCTTCCCAACAGAACGCCCTCTACTTCAAAAGCAACTCTCGACAACTTCACTTCCGGTTTCAGCTCAAATTCTGCTAACCAATTCGTAATCAATTTTTTTTAATGGCTGCGATAAGTTACCGGATGTCTAACGCTTCCTGTGATGCGCTACACTCATGCATAGGACATCTTTTGTGTCCTCTCAGGGCCGGCGTGGGCGGTGGGCGTGGCCGGCCCTCGCGGGGCCTCGAACCGGTCTCTCCGCGGTCGGAGGCGCCGCGATAGTTCCGCAGCCTCCCGTCGGTCCCCGGAAGGCGCTGCCCACTCACTCTCGTCGAGCGATGGGCGCCACCGGTCCCACCTCTCGCAACTATGCGTCACCGTCCGACCCGTCCTTTGGAGCGACACCTCCTGAAGTCCGACCCGGCCCGTCCTTTGTAGCGACACGCACACTTCAGAAGTGATGATGATGATGACATGGTACGGCAGGCTGTATATTATACCTGCGCCAAGCTGTCCGAATTTTATAATAACTTCCGAAATTTCAGGGGCAATTACGAATGCTAAATGGGCTAAAATTATAATAACTTCCCTATTAACAATAATAGCGCAGAGATATGTAATAATAATATAAATTTTACATCAAAGTATATAATGCATAATGAAAAGAAGGAAAAGGTCCAGAATTAACGAAGATACGACGCCATTAAAAACGTTGAATTTAAAACATTTAAATTAATAATTTTCTCAATAACGGCGCGAAAGCTTTTTTTAAACTTTCACTGGATAATTTTTAATACAATCCTTTCCAGCACAAGCTACGTGGAATGATATTACGCCCTCCTTATATTTACGTGAAAAATCGTCAAAATAAGCCCGCAAGCAGCAGCGCGCAATGTGGTTAAAAATAAGCATTCTTCGTAATTGAACAATACTGATTTACAATAAAAATATTAACAATTAAGATGCACAACTACTGAAAGGTTGAACTGGAATATTTTTTCTAAATTAAAAGTAAACCAAAATAAAGAAAACATATAAAAAGACAAATATAAATTATTCAAAGGTTTAACGACAAACATCACGAAAACAGGACGAACGATTTTGTTACGAATTCTCACGCATGGAGATGTAACCTTGCAAAACAATGTGGCAACATGGCCTAATACGACGTGACCACGGAAAATCCATCACGCCTCCCTCAATCGTGCACCTACTTAGAGCACTCGCTCAGTACTCAAAACGGAGAAGCTTCCGAGAGGTGCGCTTTCGTCCAATCCTTCAGTCGCCACGTTGTAGTTGGTTCCCTAACCGGGAATGGATTAACAACAGCAGCGGATGGAGGAGCGTGTGTGTTGTGATCGTGCACCACCTGCCATCTGGAGGGAGAGGGGGGGCGGCAGCCAGGAGAGAAGGATAGGGAAGGGGAGACGTGGGTCCATGGGAGGGTCTGCTGGTTGGTGCACGCACCCCTCACTCTCTCTCCCCGCTGCACGAGGGGTCTCAAAAGGGGGCACCCTGCACCACCCCCCATCCCACCCCACCGTTATCGAATGCGAGAGAGAGAGAATTGATATCCCACGAGAAAAGTCCTCCGTTTCGCGAGAGAGAGAGAGAGAGAGAGAGGAAGTCCGACGAAATGGTTTCGAGAACATAAAAATATATAAATTCGACCGTATCTGGTGTTAAGTGGTGGAACAACATTTCAGTAATTAAATTAAATTGCATGAATTGTACTATCCACTTAAATTTAATGTACAATAACACACAACATGTGTTTCAACGCTAAGGGCGTCATCATCAGGTGTGATACGATATGAACGCTAAGGGCGCCATCATACCTGATTGATGACACCCTAAGCGTTGAAATAAATGTCGTGATTTAATGTGCGTTAAATATAAGCGGACAGTACAACTCATGCAATTTAATTAAATGAATAAAACCACAAACCGTATAATGTGTATTATTTAGAAATGAGCGGTAAGGTGATCGCAATTGAAATAGCTAGACAATATTACTACCTCACTAAAATTTGGTCGTGTAGTTCGGATCTCACTCAACACTGAAATTTTATCACCACCAAGTACATATAAATCAAGAAATTTCGGCAAAATATTCACATATTCTGCGACATATGAGTGGCTATCAACTGGTGTGAATAACTGTTACAAGTAGCAGCAATCGCTAACAATGGGAAGATTTAATGGACCACGGGGTATGAGTGGAAGGAATACGCGACTGTCAGTCGGGAAACGAATGGATTGGACCGAGAAGGATTGTGTGTCGCCCCACTCGATAATAGCCACAATTGCAATTGTTAATAACCTCTCCTCCTCGCCACCCAAAAGTGTCGAACAGGCGTCGAACTCTCCGCGAATCGGACGACAAGGGGGTGGTGGTTGAGGGGAAAGGCAAAGGGAGGAGGATCGTGGACTAAAGGCGCGCACAAGAAGAGGGTTACTCACCGGAGTATGGGGTGATGGTGGTGATGAGTTGCCGCCGATGGGCGATGTCTTCTTCGTCTTGGTGGTGGTCGTCTGCAGGGGCCGTGCACAGCAGAAGCACGGGCCTCTTCTTGAGCGGGCAGTGGCTGTAGCCGCCGTGCTTCTTGACGAGGAAGGAGCGTGGCATTGTGGCGACCGCGGCACACATTTGTCCCGTGTCCGAATCACTCCTCTCGGCTGCTTCCTCCTCGCACACAATATATATCCGGGCGGGAGACGTGCTTGCAACACGCGCGTCACGAGGACATGTCCGTCTCCGCGAGTCGGGAGACACAAACACACACACACGCAATAACAGGCACTCACGAGATAGAGGTGGAGGTGGACACGCGTGTTCGCAACGAGGAGGGACTGTCTCTGCGTCTAGTGTTGTTGCCTGTTGGGCGTCTCGGTCGCGTCTGCTCGCAGTCGGTAAGACACGGCCGATCCAAATAGCGGGGAGTTGGAGGGGGGTGGGGAAGGGGGGGGGGACCACCACTACCCCTCCCTCCCTCTCCATATCTCGCTTCACCTGCTCTCCCCCCTCCCCTCCCCTCAATCCGCTCGAGCAACTGTACTCTGTGGCGTTTGAAAGAAGAAGACGAGAAGGGGGGATGGGGGTGGGGGAGGGGGGCGCGTGCTGGCCAGCCAATGGGAGGGCGGACGTGCAAAAGGGGGGTGGGGGGGAGGGGAGACCCCTCCGGTTGCCGCTGCCGGTGTTGTTGTTCTCTCACCATCCTAGTGTGGGGTGGGAAGGGGTGGGGGGGCAGAGGGGGGGGGAGGGGGCAGGGGCGGTTCAATCACTCACTAGCACACACAACTCCCTCCCCCCTCACTTCCTCCCCCGGGGTCGCCTTGCTGGGGGCCGCCCTGCGAGGGGCGGAAGTGAGGGGGGGTGGCATGGCGGGGGGGGGGGAGGGGTGGTTGTGAGATGAAGAGTGAGCACCTTGTGGAGCGGCCACCAAACGGCGGAAGGGGGGGCGGGGTGGGGGGGCACCTGCTCTCCCTCCCCAGCCCCCCTTACCCTCACATATACACATGTGCGCGCGCTCTATGGATATATATCTCTCCCCCTCCTCCTCTATCCCTCCTCCCCTTTCCGCCACTTCCCTTTCCGCCTCCCTTCCTCTCTCATCTGCCGCTCTCTCCCTCCCTCTCTCCCCTCCCTTCCCCTCTCCCTCCCCCCACTCCTCACATGGTGACCACTAATTCGCGCGCGCGCGCGCGCTAACATGTTGCATATAGGCGTCCACCACTGATTCGTTCGTCGCATCGAGATCGCTTTCCCCCGCCCCCCCCCCCCCCGTGGGGGCAGGAGGGTGAGATCGCTTTCCCCCGGCCCCCCCTGTGGGGGTGGGTGGAGGAGGGTGTGGCGAGGACGTAATAATGACATGGGAAGATTGTCGGAGGAGCGCAACCGGCCGTTTATATTAATACACGAGGCACTTTATGGCACGACTTGATGCACAGAAATTGCGAGAAACGCGAGCACGGAAGTAGAGTAGGACTATTTTCCCGATTGTCTTTCATGCGTTTGCGCACGCATTCGTGCAATTCACCGCTTTATACACGACGAAATGTTCAATGCACACCCACACATACATCAGATTGCGCAATAAAGTGCCTCGTGTAATGCGGCCTTTTGAACAATTTCAATTGGAGCATCTTTAGGAGGATTTGAAATGTGGGAGATTGCTTGAATGAAAGTTGAAATTCTTACAAACGAGGAACAGTTTTCTTAAGGTAAACATCAGGGAGGGGGATTACAAAAAGGAAAATGCATATTTTAATTATCTATTTTCGTGATTTTTTTCAACTTATCGCGAATGTCTTGTTGGTGAGAGATGTGAGTGGCGAGACTCGGTCCTCGGTTGGAGCTGGATCTATTTGGGAGAGAGGCGATCATGAAAAAAGAGGCAAATGAGGCGTGAAAACATCCGCCTCTCCCCCCACACAAGGAAGAAGGAGAAGTGCTCTCTCTGAGACACCCAGCCACCACCCCACCCCACGCCCCCTCTGGCGGACGAAGCCCTCTGGCGGGAGATTCCGGAAGCCCGCATGAGGCGACAATTCGAGCCGACCATTGGGTTCCTATCAACAATATTAAATCATAAATTTCAACAAAAAAAAAAACAATAAAAAAACGACCACCGCAGATAAGCGCCCAACAGGAGCGGAAATCTGCATCCAGCTTCCACTAACAAGATGAAGAGGGGGGGTGGGAAGACACGACTTCTGCAATACTCCCCATATCTTTCGCGCATATCTCTCACAGCGTGGATGCGTTGAAATGATAACTCTTGTTACGAAAAATCACCGTTTACTGCGACTCATAAACTTTTGTTCAATGTTCCTTGCTGATGTATATGCTGTTCCTTGCTGATGTGCTGATGACACAGTATACAGACGCATTTCAAAATGTGGTGATTTAACTGATTTTTTCACGATAGTTGAGTTTATAGGGTCGTCGCATTTGAAATATCTCTTAATTTACATTTACAAAATACCTTGCAAGCCACCTCAAGGGTGTGTGGCAGGGGGTGAGTAGTCAACAAAATTCATTATTGTATACCCTTTTAAAGTTAGTGTAACTACGACTAATTATACATTAGCATAAATCGGTGATGCTTGTCACGAGGCGAAACCTCACAAGCTTGCACTACACTATAGGTATGCTACCAATGTTACAGGGACTGTTATTATGTATTGTTTTTTGCAACTAGGTACATAGACGGAGAGAGATTCAAGAGCTCTGCAGAAACATGCACGGACGTCGTGCTCTCCGTAGATTCCCAACTGTCATCGCATTTTCGAGTGTATGCTCTGCATATTTATAGAGAATGCATTTTCTACAGATGGTGAAGTTATGTTTCTTTAGTTTTAATGTCGCCCCCCCCCCCCCCCCCCAGGAACTTCCTCATGGAGTTCACAGTCTCTCGGAGTTCAACTTCCGCCCCAATAAGCGCCCCCTTGGCATTGGCCCTCCCTCTTCCCGACTGGCCCGATTCTTCTTTGTTCACCGCGAGCGTCCCCCACCGCGCCTCATTTGTTAGCGCAGCGACGCTTGTATTTCCGCGCTTCAGTCGGTGGATGCGGCGTCCGGTGGAATGATGGGAGCTGCGGCGGGCGCGCCGACCAATCGCGTGGGAGCGCGTCCCTTTCGTCAGGGTCCGCACGCAGGTGGCCCCGCGCAAGGGGCGGCAGCTGCTTGCTGCTCGAGGGCACGCGCCGACCCAGGGGGCGAGAACACGTGCAAGGGGCTGGAGGGACGACGAGTGCATTACTCGCTCCAAGATTTCGCGCTTTCCTCTCGTTCTTTGGATTTCCGGATGACAAGACTCTCTTCGCAGCATCCATCGCGAGTTGACGGGTCCATTTCGGTTCGTCCAATCACCACTCTGATGCGACGACGGAAAGCAACGAAAGAAGGGGATCGCATGTATCCGAGTATGAAGGGAAGAGCTATTCAAGTACATACTTACCTATTACGTAAGGTGATTTAACCCTCCATGTAAGACAACGTAAGAATTCACGAACCTTCCCCTACCAATCTTACGTAAGTTATCAGGCATTTATGAAACCATGTACTTAGATATTTAAGTATGGGAAAAACGATGTAAAAATGCGCAAAAACTGACGTCATAACGGATAACGATAATGGTTTTTGATATTTCGCGATTCACTTCGACGCAAAACTCGCAAATCATGTGATCTTTGAATATGCGACATCTCTAAACTAATGAACGCAACAACGGATTGGTTGTACGTTTTTCTATAATTTAACTCACATTTTATTAGATTAAATTACGGGTTTAATAAATTGGATTTTTCCGAAGTGCTTGTTAATAATTTGCCCTTTTCGTTTCGTAGTTGGTGTAACTGTTGATATATTGCATTGAACTTCCACGACGAATGACCAAAAGGCCTTTGGGCAATCCTGCAACTGTTCTACTAATGTTTTTCTTTTAAAATCTATGAATGCATTCCGAAACGCTTCCTTCGTAGGGACTTTAGACTACATATTTTTATTTCTGTTATTAAATTGCGGTCGTCAGTGTAGAAATCTGTACGGAGTTTTATCGTCTTGGCGTGGCATACCCTCTTTCGTCTTAACGATTTCTCACTTCTGCACTGTACCATCTTGGTTCGCTGCCCTCTTTTTTTACTTTACTTGGAATGTATTTTCTGATCCCCGAATGTACGATCGAAAGAAAAGCTTTCCAACTACCCTCCGTGTCTAACTTTACGCTTGTTTCTTGGATGTCGGGAAGAGAAATTTTAGATGACTCTTGAACGCATTGAAATCGACATTTTTTTAATGTAGAACTTTCTTCTTTGTTTAAAACTTTAAATGATATTCAAAGAGAACTTTGCGGTAACTACTCTATGGTCACTAATGCCCTCAACAGTGTTTACCTTAATTACTTATTGTGGTATTATTGTTGCCAATTAATCAAGAACATTGTCCCCTCTGTAAGGCGTCGTAGCTACCTGATGTACGGCATTTGATGAGAACGTGTACAGCAGGGAGTCGCAGATGTATTTGTCTCTTCCCCTTAATATGTAACTGTAGGTCCTCCAATTTATAGAGGGCGTATTGAAATCTCCACATATGATTAAATTTTTTTCGGTGTTCCTGGATGTGACGTTCTTTATTTGTGTTTCGAGTTCTAAAATTGAGGTGACGTCGGTGTTAGGTGGCCTGTAGTATGCGCACACGAATATTGTTTTTGATTTAGGGCATCTAATTTAGCACCATGCAGATTATAGGCTGGTATCTGGGACGATTTCCGCTTGGATGGAACGATTGTATTTACTACAGCTACTGATACTCCGCCTCCAGTTCGGTTGGACCTAGCAATGAAACCGTCAAAATATGCGATATTGGTTGGAAAGTTCGATCCAGAAGGAATATAAATTGAAGTAATAACGTGGAATATGGTTGTTTTACCCATAAAAACGCGTATCTTGATCCAGCTGACCTTTGACCCCTAGTTCACGGCTATGGTGGGTCGCACAACTATTAAAGTGAAAACATTTTCTTTCACCAAATCGATAATTTTAAGCTTAAGAATTCCACAATCCTTCGAATTTCTAAAACCAAGCGAGACGCATCCGTGGGAGCAGCACCTCACTTAAGTTATTGTTGCAGTCTTCCCTTGATTTATTGCCGGTTACCCGTCCGTAGGTTTGGTTAAGATGAACTTTGTGCGGTTCTTAGCGTAAACCGAGAAACACCACGGGGAGAAACGCATGAGATAGCTAGTGGGCTTGTCTTAGAGCATTCAAGTATAACCTGTGTCGTTTTTAATCCAAGGGCTCATCTTTCTCGCAAAGAAGACATTCCTCTTGCTTTAGAAGATTGATTCGAAAGGTTACTTTTTTTTCTATTAGGAATTTTGATGGATATATGTATAATTCCAAGGAGGGAAAATACAGCGGCGAGTGAGAGTCTTGAATAGGCAACTCGATGATTGAGTGAATATAAGTTTACTGCACTTTAACACTTTTAAGCATATTTAAGTTACTCGTAATGTTAATGATGTGGGAATTGTTCTAAAAAACGGTTCGCAATCGTAATGAGAGGCAGACGGTTCCACTACGTGTAGTAGGGGAGAGTTGGATAAAACGGGGTGGTCTGATAAAACGGGGTACCGAAGTTTTCTCGTTTGGTATAAGCTGCCATCTTCCAATCAACACTCTAACTTCTTCGTGTGCATCTTCCGACCATTTTGAGAATACAAGCAATCCGCGTTGTGCGCGTTTGCATACTCTGCGTTAAAAAAAGTGTTTTTAGTGTGTTGTGATGTAATTTTTGGCTCTGAAGCTCTCGGATTATATCTGGGAAACATTCATTTGAAGATTTTAAAGTAAGTTTGGTGGATATTAAACCTCGTTTTCTCCACGTAATGAAGTTTGTTTTAAAATGAATAGTCCACTACTTTTATTTTGAAGTCACCTGTTTCATAAAATGGCGTGGTTGGATAAAACAGGGTACTACTAAGTCGGACAGAACGGGGTAGTACCCCGTTTTATCCAACCGACTTTGAGTTTCGGTTTGAACGATTGGCTGTTAATTACAACCAATACAATTCCACACGAATTGATTATTAGGTATTATTATTATTATGTAGTATTGTCTCTGAGCTGGCAGAGATAAATAAATTGCCCCATAATTTTAATCGCAAAAAAAAGCTGGCAGGTAAATGTTGGTTCTATTCATTTTTAAAGAGGAATCCCTTTGTAAGCCTTCGATCTGCTGAGCCGACGCCTCTTGCCAGAGCTGTAGGTTTCAATAGACCGGCAGTGAAACAATTTTTTTAATCTGCTCTCAGAACTTTACCAGAAGCACAACTTCAGTGCAGATATAGTATACAACGTCGATGAGACGGGAATAAGGACTGTACCCAACAAGCAATCAAAGGTCCTTCCCTTAAGGGGTAAACGACAAGTCGGAGGTTTGGTATCTGCAGATAGAGGTGTTTTAGTGACTGCAGAGACCTGTATGAGTGCTTCAGGGATCTACATGCCCACAATGTTTGTCTTCCCCCGTCAGAGAGCTAAACCAGAACTACTTGATAATGCTCCTCCAGGGTCAACTGCAGAATACCACCCTAGTGGATGGATGCAGAAGGATCTATTCCTCAAATGGTTTGCACGTGTCGTTGAATTTTCAAAACCAACCAAAGAATAGCCGGTGCTTCTGCTTTTGGATGGACACGTAACAGAAACCAAGAGCATTGGACTAATTGACATGGCTCGAGAAAACTACGTCCGTCTTTTATGCTTTCCACCCCATTGCACACATCGAATGCAACCCTTATATGTGACTTTTATGGCACCATTGAGTAATTACTACTCTCAAGAGGCCAGAAAGTGGCTTTAGTCTCACCCTGGGCGCGTGATCACAATCAATCAAGTTGCAGGACTGTATGGAACAGCGTTCATGAAAGCTGCTTCCATCGAGACTGCATTAAATGGCTTCCGAAAGACTGGAATATTTCCTTTGGATCCAGATGTGTTTTCTGACTGGATGTTTCAGCCTGCTGAAACCACAGACACACCAACTGAAACCACTGACACGCCAGTTGAAACCACAGACACACCACTAGAGAATGATGCTGTCCATTCCCTGGAATCTGCTTCAGAGCTACCGACGACAATGTCTTCTGATCCCTATACATCACGATCTATTCAGTCCAAACAACCTGCACCTTCAACTTCAGCTTTCCAGGTCTCTCCACAAGATATAAAAGCAGTTCCGAAAGCAGAAAAAAGAAGGAACCACCGGAAGAAGAAAAGGAAAGACGGCTATCCTGACAAGTTCTCCTTACAAGGAAGAACTGATTTCATCTTAAAAACAAGGAAGGACTCGGCCTATCAAAACGAAACTTCAGATGGGTTCCAGGCCTGAGACTACTCCTGCCGGTGAGTCTGTAACGGCTCATAGAAAGGGTGGGAAGAAGAAGTCAAAGAAACCTGTTGTAGCTCAGAACTGTAAGTCATCATCAAAAGAGGAAGAAGACAGAAACACCGCTTGCATTTACTGCAATGACCTTTTTTCAAAGTCTAATCGGAGGAAGGGTGAATAAAGTGCTTTAAGTGTTGTGAATGGGCTCATGAAGAGTGCGCTGGTATTGATGATGTATATCACGAACCATATAAATGTGATTTTTGTGACTAGAGTAAATATTGATTACTTGGAAAAAGAATATTTAGGTATACTAGGCTTATAGATCTATTCTAAAACCTAGTACCCCGTTTTATCAGACCGGTCTGATAAAACGGGGTACTTGACATAAAGCAATTAAATATTAATTATCTTTGTTTGGTTTCATTAAAACGTTCTAATGTGGTCCTCAACTTCAAGCAGAAAGATGAAGCACTTGTTCATTAAAAATAAACAGAGACTTAATATTTAGTTTACGAGATATGGTAATTTATTTGTTAAGTACCCCGTTTTGTCCAACTTTCCCCTACATCTGAGTATTAAACGACAATAGACTACGCCGTGTTTGTTGTAGCAACAGAGGCATTATTACCATTACTATTCACTGCACGTAAACATTCTTACACGTTTAATTCCTTAATGTGTATCGCTTACTACGTAAGTGTTCTCTCATATACATGCAGTTCCCCTATGAGAGCTACTTTGAGAATAGATATTGAAGAGTATACTTGTTGTAAATATGCATTGAATTTATCTCTTACCCCCCCGAAGCAATCTATCATGGGGCCCTTGTGACTCTGGGCTCTTCTTAAGGCCTGGTTACACGGTACATGAGAATGTACAAGTTTCTGTACATTTTTGTGAATGGTTTCATGTACAGATTCTTGTACATTCTCATGGACAAGATCACTGAATAGGTGGATACACGGTACATTTTTTCGGACAGATTTTCGTACATTTTCTGATGCGCATTATGCGTTTTCGTTTGTTTTTCCTAATTTTAAACCGTAGGTGCGTTATTTAAACCAATTTTTTGCCATGGATACGACACATTTACTTGTCAATTGGCTTGTGAAAATGTGAATGTGTCATTTGCGTCGTCTGCCACCAGGTGTCTCTGTAATGAGGTCAACTTGTACGATTGTCTGAATGGAATTAGAACCGGTTCTATTTTCTGTTCAGACATTCATACAATTGTACATTTTGGAGTGGTTACACGGTGAATTTTCGCGTTCATTCTGACATTCAGACATTCTCACATTTTCTTGTACATTCTAATGTACCGTGTAACCAGGCCTTAAGACAGATTTTCTTTCTACGTGCTATCATGGGCCTGCAGGAAAACCTAAATGTCAGAGGCGTGAATATCCTTTGAAAATCAAATCTCTGGTTGTCAAGGAAATATAGCATTGTTGATTTCAGAGAAAAACGTGAGATATTTCAGCCAAAAAACATGATTTTCGGACAATTACGGAGCATAATAGAAAATCGATTGAAAGAATTAGAACATTCATTCACTCAGTCATCCGGTAAAAAGAAATCCCAGCCCTCTATCTTGAGTGAAAGTACTTTTAAAAAGCAAAAAATGAAACCACTGCACCGAACCATGGCCCCCTTTAATACAGGCCGGAACATGGAATTTTGGCAACGCTGTGTGTTAGTCCTATCGTTGCTGTTTGGAAGCATGGCGTCTTACGGGAGATGTGTGTCCCTGTGATTAAAAACGTATGAATTCACTAGTTGAAAAGGCCGAACTGGACTAATTTTTTGTATATTGTGTTGGCTAAAGGTACGTAAATTCGTTTAAAGATATTTCTGTGAGTTTAAGGTGGAAAATCACGATTATTTCATCAAAACCATTTGCGATCGCTTGCCGGCCGGCCATTATTGGAATGATATTGAGAGTACAATAATGCTGGATTAAAAGGCAGAGCAGGGCTTATTTTGTTGTATATTGTTTTGGCTAAAGGTAAGTATAATAGTGTTAAGATATTCTCTGTGAGTTGAGGGTAGAAAATTATGGTTATTTCTTCTAAAGCATTGCGACTACTTGCCGGCCGGCCATTACGGAGGGAAATTGAGAGTACACAAATGCAACGTACATTATATGTTAGGAATTTAGCAGCTATTCTGTTTTTATGCTAATATTATTATTATTGGGAAAACAGTGATTGTTATTTTTGGTGGGTATTATGAATTACCATGGTGTAGTTGTGTCTACATGAATATCGTTTATTATTGAAGAAACAACGGCTACTTCATGAGTCTATTGATGTGTCTAAGAATTGATGTTACTCAGGTTTTCTAAAAACAATCATAAATGTACTACAATTCGCTGAGATTAGCAAAACGATGTTTATTCCTACAACTTCTCTTTTTTAAATTAAATATGCCCCGGCGTTGTTGTGTGCCAGGTTGCAAAAGCAACTACCTCTTCACCAAGAATGAGGGGTATGTGACTGTGCTCCGATTCCCCAAAGACGAACGCAGTAGAAAGCAGTGGCTGAAGAATATTCCTAGGAAGGACTGGAATCCTTCTTCAAATGCAGTAGTTCGCATCAAGCATTTTGCTGAGCGGGATATCCTCCACTGTTCAACTTCCACGGATAAGAGCGGTGAAGTGCAAAGTTACCAGTTAGCTCGTCCAAAGTTGTCCCCTGGTGCTGCTCTTACTTCGTTCAATGTTACTACTCCGTGTTCACCTCCCTCAGTACTCATGGCCCCATATCCCATGTTTGTGAAAATGAAGTGAAATATAATTAAGTGAAGTGCTGTTCTTTGCTTTGTGAAGTGCAACATGCTATGTAAGTTGTGAGTAGCTTCTAAGGGTGTGATAGTGAATGACAGTGAATTGGTATAATAGTTTCATTGTGTATTTTTAATTGTCCAACCTCACATACATTGCAAACAACACTGATACATTAGTCTTACAGCTAGCAATCCTCTTCAGCTTACACCATTTTCACGGCTGAATATCCATGCGATTACAACTATCTACCTCAAGTAAACACTCGTAACGTAAATGTTTGCATTTTTAGTAGTTTATCATTTTCCAAAAAAATTCCTTTTTTTTCAACTCTCCCACCCACAGCGAATTTCAACCGTTACATGTATAGCCCAGAAACGCGTGACACTGCATTATCCACTAGACTGAGAAATTTCATTGGCCTGTATGTAATATTCTTGTGGTTATTTGCAATAATTCCTCCTGAAAATCACAAAAATTCCCCATTCTCGTTTTCTTGTATTACTTACATACATTATTTTCAAACCGGTGAACACTGCTTCCAATTCCAATTGCTTTCAATGTTGCTTTCTACATCGTCTGCACATTCTGTTAGTTTTTAATGTGAAAAACAAATTTTTTTGAGCTTACACTTTCCTCTAAAACTTGATTTTTTTTCAAAATGGTGAACACTACACCACAGGTATCTGTGCTTTTACTTCTGTCCACCTCAGATTCACACCCTCAACGTGAAATATTTTACATTCTTAGCAGTTTATTATTCACAAAAAAAGACTAATTTTTAACTCTCCCACCCACACTTTTACAGCTATGGAATTTCAATCGTTTGACGTATGGCTTTCAAATTACACACAAACGTGTAACACTGCATTTTCCACTTAAATGAGAAATTTGATCGGCCTGCGTGTAATGTCCTCAAGAGTTATTAGCTTTCACACCCCCTGGTTCTCACAGATAACTACACATTCTAAGTTCCTTGTAAAACATTCATTGTTTTGAAACCGGTGAACGCTGTACAGCTGATACCTATTTCACAGTATACAACTGTTTAGACTGTGCCTGTTCCAATACTACTTTCTACTTCCCCTACATATCTTAGTGTTAAACTTTATTAATTCAAAACAATTTACTTATAATCTTACATTTGAATATATGTTCCTTTTACACTTGATTTGTGTCAAAATGGTGAACGCTACCCCACAGATATTTTTTCCTTTGGTAGTCTTGTAAAACTCGTTGAAAACGATTTCTGGAAATCATTCATCAGTGAATTTAATTGCTCAAGGATGTGTCGTGACTGTTTCTTTGCGAGCCTGATGATGATGCCGTGCATCGAAACCCGTGTCGATTAAAAATTTATATCTGTGGAAAATTGTATCGTCCTAGTTCTTATTGTGACTGTTTCTGATTGGAATTCAAGTGTATTACTTACAGCAGCTTTTAGTTATTCCATATTCAGAAGTTTAATTTACACTTTTGATGGTCGTTTGCACTGTGAAATTTGAGAGTGATGTTATTTGATCTACGAAGTTGCTTCTTGTAAGTTTATTTACTCAAGATGGATTGATTACGTGAGATTATGTATTTTATGCCATTTTCCTTTGAAATAAATGTTGTAAAGTTTTGAAATGTTGAATTGTTTCATTCCTGAAATAATCCTGGTGATAGCTGCAAGAAGATAACCGAAAACCTTAAAAGTATTTTGTTCGCTTTCTCACTATCCGGGACGGATGTGCATCCAGATAAGTGTTAACACGGTCCTGTCTTTTCGCAGCCGTTTAATGAGATATCTTTGTGATGATTGTAATATTTAAGTTTAGCTTCCCCTTTGAAGTTAAAGCCTAATGCATATTTCAACAACGTATCTTGGAGAAGCCCTGTCAGCTGTCGCAACTATATATTTATAAATTAATACTTCTGGACAGCCATTCATTTGCATAACTTTTGTTACTTAACTAACCTAAAATTCCTTCCTGGGCTGCAAAACATGTTTTTTATCGAAAATGTTGTGAGATTAAATTGCCCAAGTTCATCACTCGTCTCACTTGCCATTACCAATTCTAACATATGCCTACAACAAAATGGTATAAAAATACTCAAATGATGCAACCCTATGATATACATTAGCATAGCTGATGTCCGTTGTGGTATTCACATCAGTTCTATCCCTACTCGCAACGATGATAGCCGGCAGAATAACAACAGGACCACGGGCGATGCAGTAGGACCAATGACGTCATGCAAAGCGCTGTTGACAAATTGCATGTTCCGGCCTGTATTAGAGGGGGCCATGACCGAACCCATAAATTAGCATGGAGCACCAGTGGGGCCTTAGGGGACCCTTAGGGCTTTTTTATATAGCCTATATTACCCACAGATATATTTTCTATCTACATGCCAAATTTCAGCTAAATTATTCCAGTAACGTTTGCGTGATTGAGGAGCAAACATCCAAACATACAAACATTCACGTTTATAATATGTATTAGTAGGACATTGTGTCTCAATATTCTTCTTCAGCTGAGTTGTTTTGTTTTCCTTTGCATATGAAGCGCAGTCACGTGGCAATTCTATTTCCTTCGGATTGCAAAAGATTCGAACAAGGAAAGGGCCGAGTGGAATTAATGCGCATGATAAGATTTTCATTCTTTCGGTATTTCCCCGAGGGGCGTTATGAAACGCGGGATTTCACCCAATCGCGCGACTGGAACAATCGCATAATTGCTCCCACCAGTCCAACTCAACGAGTCTACCTCCCATCGCGTTCTATCCCAAGCTAAATGAAATCGTTAATTTTCTGTGCTCTGAATCATTGAAATTATTCCCTACGAATGACCCGTGATCATATAAACGCCCGAAGAAGGGATTCAGCCCCGGGACTACACATACCTCGCTTCGATACAAGACCGCGAGACGCGACAAGCTGAAGACAAATGACAAACGTCGACCGCGAAGCAGAGCGCGCTCCTGAATGAACAGCGACCAATCAACCATCCGCTCGCGTCGACCTACAGCCTATAGGTACTACAAGTATGTATATGTACCATTTATTACAACACAATATATATCTGGGGTCACTACCCCTACCCAGTCCGAACATTCGCGTCTACCCTCTCATGAAATCGAAGTCGTTGCTATGCGTTCCTTTTGCTAGAGGCGTCCTCCATCGACAGAGCAGGTATCTCCGTAATCCCAGGCGCGTGGACGACGCTGGGCGCCCTCCGCGGCTCTGAAGCGAACTGTCGACAGGTCTCTCGACGACCAAATTTGGTTTGTGCGGACCCCGGGAGGATATGGCGCCGTTTGGGACTCCGAAGGCAATTGGCGGGGTTTTATTTTATTTGAAAAAAAATAGTACACCTACAGCAATATTGCAAATTTAAAGTGTATTTGAATCACACAAAAATTAGACATAAATAAACAACAAAATAACAAAACAAAGAAACGACTTAACGAAGTTGGAATGAAGATGCTTATTATTGTTCATTATTGTCTAGATTTCCTCATTATATCTGGAAAAATGTGTTGTGGCCAAGTTGGTGAAATTTTTAGACGATGGGAAAAATGGATGAATGTCTATCAGTAGGGAGTGAATTGATAAGGGATGAGAGTTGGAAAAAGCTGGTGGACTATTTAATAAATGGCAATCAAAGAAACACTGACATAAATGAAAATTGGAGCGCGGGAGGTTCCTCATCAGGGGCGAGCATCTTGTGAAAAATGCTTGAAGAAATCATAGTTGGATTTCGTCTTTCCTTTCCGTATACATAGGTGTTCCCAACATCCACAATCCGTGCACCTCCGCCCCCAGAGAGGGGATGGGAAGGTGGGGAGGAGATGGTGGGTCACACCTGCCCCCGTCCCCGAATCGCTGCCTCCTCCACCAGGCGCGCGAGCCAGGGTCTTCGTCGGTGGCGCGTGCCCCTTTGCATTCACCGGCGGCGGTGCAAGGGGCGGGAGAGGGTGCACAGCCGCCGCGCTCCAAGCACCATCACCTGCGCCCACACCCCCTTTTGCATCCACCACCGACCCTCGAAGGGAAAGGAAGGAAGGTGCTGCTTCTTCTTCTGCGGTGGTGGAGGATTGGATTATTCCGTAAACCCCTTACCCCTCGTCGGCCAAGAGAACAGATTTAGGAAGCGGACCCTTAAGAGGGGAGGAAGGAAGGGGCGGGGCGACGATGACGTCATCGCACGAAGGAGAGATGCCCGGATTGCAGCGACGGCGGGAGATTATAGGAGAAGAAAGAGAGTGGAACTACATACCTCTTCCTTCCTTCTCTGCGCGCACACAATCGATAAGAGGGGTTTCGACCCCTCTTCCTGGCCCCCTCCCCTCCCCCAACCACCACCCAGGAGAGAGTACCTTTGTCCACGCACCTTGTCCACGGCCCTCCTCCCTTCCCCCTCTTCTCTCCCCCTCCTCCTCTGCGTGTGTCTGTCTGTACGACACCATATCCACCTCCCTCGACCCTTGCGCGCAAAGCAGCGGATATTTATTTGTTAAGGGATGGAGTGGGCTTCAGAATTCCGGCATCCCCCTTCCTATCCCTCCTATTATTACCCCCGGGGGTCGTTTCGCAGGGTGCTCGCCCCTTCCTTCCTTCCTCCTCCTCTGGCGCGCGAAGCACCAGACGACTGACGACTCCCGTTTGAGCACCAGGGGGTGGGGACCAGGAGAGAGTTCTCCAAGTCACACCTCCCGTCTCCGTTGAAGTCTCTTACCGACCAAGACTTCCGTCCCATGCGCAGCCAGCCAGAGTGCTATAAGCGACGACGGAACAAACATTTGCTTCCCCCCGATACACCTCTCTCTCAATATGAAATACGCCTTATCGAGGAATGAGAGACGAGAGGAGTATCCGAGCATATGTATATATGTTATATAATACTTTCATTAGGTCTCAACTTGAACATGGAACTATTGTGTGGTCGCCTTTTGCAACAAAATAGGTAGGCTTGCTGGAAAAGATACAAAACAATTCCTTAGAATTCTTTTCTACAGGGAATATAAAGTATATCCAATGTACAAAAATTATATATCATATAAAAACCTGTTAAACTTTTATGGACTTGTACGCTGCATGTAAGAAGAAAGGGCATGGGTTTTAAGTTCTTACATGAAATAATAAAGAATGGCAAAGACATAAATTCATAAATTAAATTTTGATATCCCACAATTTAAACAAAGGTACAAGCGAGCCTTCTTTTTTTCCGTTTACTAAAACCAAAAATTGTTGTAACTCACCACTTATACGAATGTGTAAAGAATGCAATGCTATATGTGAACACTTAGATCTATCATGGAATAAAAATGTATTTACCGCTTTACGCATCTTGCCTATCTTCGCTGCACGCGGTCTAACTCTGTTTCCAAGCCTATCTCATTAGGATCCCAAATACTGGCAGCATATTCCAAGTGGGGTCTAACGAGGGAGAAGTAGCTGATTTCCCTAACTTTATCCTCGCACTTGGCAAGTACTCTTTTAACAAATCCCAATTTACGATTAGCTTGACCGGTAATTTCTCGAATATGTTTACTCCACGAGAGATCATTAGTCAGTTTAACTCCGAGGTATTTAACCGAATCTACAGTCTCTAAATGTCTGTTGTTTATGCAAAAGCTGTTACAAGGTGAGTTTTTCCGTTTCCAAAAGTTCACAACAACGCATTTTTTCAGGTTTAATTCTAGCTGCCACGCATCGCACCACTCCTGTATTGCTTCGAGATCTTAGTTAGCGCTAGCTAATCATTAAGGCTACGGATTTTTCTATACATCACTGTGTCGTCTGCAAATAATCTAAGCGTACTGTCAACTGTTTCACCGATGTCGTTTTTGTACAAAAGGAACAGAAGTGGGCCTATGACACTTCCCTGTGGGACACCCGATGTGACTTTTACTTCATTAGAGTCAGCGCCATCTAATACAAGCCTTTGCACGCGATTGCTTAAGAATTCTCTAATCCGCGAAATTGCGTCGTCGTCTAATCCGTAGGATTTTAATTTCATGAGAAGCATGCGGTGGCAAACTTTATCAAATGCCTTTTTAAATTCAAGAAAAATTGCATCAACTGGAACGTTATGTTCATCTGAGACTAAAATATCGTGGGAAAATGGTGTTAATTGAGTTTCGCAAGATCTTCCCTTTCTGAATCCGTGTTGCGTGTTTGTTAGGTAACAAGTTCTGCATATCTAAATGCTCGCGAATAGACATTTTAGTTATTATTATAGACATGTAAGTTACATAATAGTTCGCGAATAGACATTTTATTCGACACATATATTAGTAATAGTTTAAATGCAGATGCCAAACACGAGGAAGTGGCATAAGTATTAAAGTCTCAGACTCAACTTCAATTCCAAAACAATTTAAGCAATTCCTATGTGTCAACGAAAACAAGACACAATTGTTCCAATTGCTAGCTAAGAAAATGGTGGGAGAGAAGTATCCAGGAAAACATGTTGTCTGTACATGTGATGACCGAGTCCTCTCGTCAACATCTATGGATATATCAAGAATTTCTCCCGCGTCACACGAAGAAGCAAATGGCCGCCTGCTTCTCCATGTTAAGCATGCAGTAGAAAGTGGACATACTCGCATCTTAACACTAACTGTGGACTCAGATATCAGGATATCATCAGGATATTATGGCTGCAATTAGTGTATATGACAATTTATATATTGAATTAAGATTTTAAATTTGAATAATATTGTGTTGTACATTCTTTTTTTTCTCATTTTTGTACTTAATTTGTAAAAAGGGTATAGGACAAGTTTTCAGCTATATCAAACGGATTCCAAGTTATTTAGCAAACCTTTTCTAAAAAATAAAAAAGAAAAACATTAAAAAAATATAGTTACAAATATTTCTGGTATTCATTCTTTCATTACAGTAAACTACCGGTTAGAAGTAGGTTGTGATGAAAGTCAGAGAATATCCAACACACTCTTACACGTGCCGTGCCCTTTCTACCTCTAGTATTTCTTTCTTCATCTCAGCATAAGTCCTAACATCCTTCCCTCTATCACGGCCTTCAGCAAACCATCGCCCCTCATTACCCCTTCCAGCCACCTACCCTGCCTTCCCCTAATCTCATCTATAAGTTTCCTTTCCTCGCCCACCATACCATTTCAAGCACTTCCTCGTTTGTCTTCCTTTCCGTCCAACGCACCTTCTCCATCCTCCTCCACACCCACATCTCGAAAGCCTTTAGCCTATTTTCGTCTTCCTTACTCAAGGTCCACGTTTCTGCCCCATAAAACGCCACACTCCATATCAAGCTCTTCACCAGCCTCTTTTTTACATCATTACTTAAGGTCCCCGTCATCAGCTCCCTTCTATTATTGGACGCTTCCTTCGCTAGCGCTATTCTCCTCCTAATGTCTTTGCTACTATGTCCTGTTTCTTCTAGCGTACTACCCAAGTAATTAAATTGTTCTACTTGCTCCAGTTTGCGACTTCCTACTCTTATCACCAGCTTCGCTTTCTTTGTCCTAGAGAATCTCATTACTTTTGTTTTCCTATTATTTATCTTCATTCCGTATTTCTCACACTTCTTTTCCAGTGCATCTACTAAAGTTTGCAATCCTTTCGATGAACAAATAACCAACGCCTGGTCGTCTGCGAATCTAGCCGACTTTATCCACTGGTCTTCTACTTTCATTCCCACATCTACCTCATCCCATGCCTCTCTTACCATTTCCTCAGCATAGATGTTGAAAAGTAAAGGCGACAACGGGCACTCTTGCCGTACCCCGCGACCTATAACTGCCCACCCTGATTCACCGTCAGCTACCCTCACCTGAGCCCTCTGCCCCATATATAAGTTTCGGATGAGTCTCCTATCACGCCAATCTATTCCTATTTTCCATTTCTGGTATAATTAACCTAAACAATGATGTGAAATATACCGTTGGGAAGGGCGTTTTCTCCTGATTAATAATCACTTACAACATAGGTTAATATGAAAATAGAAACCCAAGTTATAGAGGGAAATGTAGATACGTGTCACAAAACTTTGGTGGCCATCTTGATTACCTCACCAACAACGCTAGAGGGCCAGGAAAATTTGTGTCCCGGGCTTTTTAGACTCTTCTTCCCATGTACTGCTATCTAAATCCAAAGTGGTGCAATGTTTGCCAGATGTGAAGTTTTTTTCAGCTATCCTACTCCACTATAATAGAGGTGATGGAGTTGAATATCTTGGAAAGTAAATGTCCTTAGAGTGAACTTGTTGTATGTTCAACGCATGCAGAGTTTCAACGAAAACAACGATGTTGAAATGGTTTGCAGAGCATAAAAATTAACGCTTGCAGAGGTCATATAAACGTTTGATGAACTCACATTAGCCCAACAGATGACAGAAATTACTTCAAAAAACCATTTTGAAATGAAAGATGAGAAGTATTAGAATACTTTAACATGAAGCACAGACACAAACTACCGACAAAGTGCGAACAAAGGTGACGTATCGTGATTCACCTGCCATCTATCTCCTCCTAAGTGATCCTCGGACGAAAAAATAATCCGTCCTTTATACAAGTCTTGTCGGATCGAAATACCATCTTGTACTAAGCGGGTACTAATATCTTAAGAAGTTAAGTGTGACCCCTTGCAATAAAACACACGCATCTTTTTGTTTTACAGTTCATGTAATTATGTGCAGGGATCGACTGTGAATTCTCACCTATCCGAAAACTAATGCTTAAATCGCTTCTTAAAATTCTCTTGCAAACATTCCATACGGTTATTCTCTTATCCCAATCGTAAACCGTAGTCTCCAGATAAAAATTTCAGTGTTCCACCTCGGCCATGTACAAATTCGTGGTAAATATTTGCATCACAGGAACCTCCGCCTTTCCTAAATTACTCGGAAACCAACGAAGTTTGAAGAAGAGTGTAGTTACCACTCCTATCCTTCAGATCATGTTTTAAATGTTATCATCAGATCATGTTTTAAAACCTTTCCGTTATATTTCCTGTGCTTTCTGTGATTTATTCGTTTAAAAACGATCGATTTTCGTACTTCTCCCTGGTTTTCGGCGCCATATTGACTTGTTTCCCGTCTCTCCACCAGAGGGAGAGTCGGACTTCATGCGACATTTTTCGACAATTTTGTGATTTTTTTCTTTTGCAGTTCAAGAGAATTTTCGCAACTTTTTTAACATTTCTCCAATTTTTTTGCAACATTTTTAGAAATTTCTTCTATATTTCTCGAACTTTTCCCGGCATTTCCTCGCATCATGCACAACCTACTCGAGGCAACTAGTTTGCCTGGACCTGTGGAGTGAAACATGTGTGATGGTACCCGACCAAATTTCTTTTTTACTTCTCAGGTATTTTGCTACATTTTCCGACATTTCTCGACTAGAATCCACAAGTATGTAATATGTCCCGGCTACTACAATTACACTTACAATCACCCTCTTCCTCGAGTGACTTTATTCCTTATTCCATTCCTTATTTTATTAATTTTATTCCACATAAGAGTACTATATTGTCCCAGCTGCAACGTTTACCTTTGCAATCACACACTTTCTCGAGGGATTTCATTCTTTAATGAATAACGAGTAGTACTTTATCCCAGCTACAACATTGAGCCTCACAAATAAAATGTGAAGATGTACAAGTGCTAAAAGGTTTGGAGAAATGTCGGGAATAGTTCCAAAGAATTCGAAAACTGTAAAAAAAGTAGCAAAACCAAATAAAGTAACGCCTCACAACGCCTCCATCTGGTTGATGAAAGCAGTCTCGATTAATAATAAAACTATGGATAATTTTGCGTTTTTTCGCTCTTCTCATCCAATAGAAGAATTACTATCGCTAGGTTTCATTCATAATTAACTACGAGCGATACAGTGGATGTAAATGAGAGATACATACAGTAGAATTGCAACGCCAGCCAGTGAAACTTGACGTCGCGAGCGAATTGACTGCGATTGGTGGGCGGAAACGAGAGAAAAATGACAACAACCTTAGCCAGTTTGATTAACTTACAGTTTCAGCATTCATATAACCACAATTATTACAATAGAAAACAAGCCCGTAGGCTAAATACCGTTAACTTGGTCTATACAAGACGGACACAAGTCACAAGTGGCACCAAGCAGATACGTCCTTCTCCGGCCGCGGTCAGGTTCAAAGAGAGCTAAGTAGTCCCTTCACGGTACACTTTGTCAGTGCAGGAGGGGAATCAGCTGACCAGTGGAGGAGTGGAGAGAGTAGGGGAGGTGCTATCACATCGTGGATTAGTGGGAATGTTCACAGGTCGACTTGAAAGTGGAAAAGATGTCACTACCAGCGCGGACCGAATAAAAGTAGGGTGCTTGCAGGAATCGCGATGACCTAAGCGTTCGCGCTGACCAGAGCCAGGTCGCGACACTTGTCTCATCGCTCTCTGGCACTTAAAGAGTCTCCGAGGATTTTCGAGTCTCGAGGTATCGAGGCGGAAATATTGGCAATCATCCGGAGTGTTTACCAAACTGTGATCAATGGCGGAGTGACCATCTTCGGATCTCAATTGGTGATCTGCAGGTGTTTTTTTCGACTCACCCGCTCTTACGACTCTTGATCCGTTTAATTTGCCTCCGTCTCTCATTAGTTCCATCTCACCTTGTAGTAAGGAACGTGAAATTAAACCATCATCGGACCCGTTAAAGCCGGGTCCAAACTCGCCAGTTAGCTACCTAAATCCGGAAATTTAGGGAGAACGCCATCTTTAAGTGTGCCCAAACTGGTTAGGCATCATAAGGGAGTGGATTTGGGCAGCCAAATCGCTCGCCAGATTTAGGGTACATGAAGTCCTTCCTAAATATACCGCCATTTTGAAATTCCCATAGTTCCGAGTGGTAAAAGCGAGAACACTAGTGGAATTGCAGTAAATATGGCGGGTAGGTAATTTGTTTTGAATGGAAAGGCGTGAGTTCTTATGAATATATACAATTAATGATAAATGTTTGATCGATTTATGTTATAAATATCATCTTCCGAAGCAACGAGCAGACAGACCTTCATATCAAGGAGTGAGACAGAATATACAAGTAACATAGCGGAGAAGTATTTTGAGTGTGTGCAAATCATATTTTTAGAAAATTTCTTACACATGTTAGATATACGAGGTGTGATAAAAAAAATAACGGGAATTTTTAAATTTCGCGGGCTTCATAATTCCGATTTTCGATAATTCCGAGTTCCTGCTTCATGGCCACACGGTCAATAAGGAATACTAACTGGAATTTATGCGCCGTTTACGTGAAGCAATCCGACGAAAACGCCCAGAATTGTGGCAAAGCAACTTGTGGAAATTGCACCACGACAATGCTCCCGCTCACACCTCACTGCTTATTCGTGATTTTTGGTAAAAAAAACAAATCGTTATTTTGCCTCAGCCACCGTATTCACCGGATATGGCCCCCTGTGACTTCTTTCTATTCCCGAGGCTGAAGAGAACCATGAAAGGACGACGTTTTGCCACCATTAATGAGATAAAAACAGAATCGCTGAAGGAGCTGAACTCTATACCGAAAAGTATGTTCCAGAAGTGCTTCCATGATTGAAAAAAACCGCTGGCACTGGTGTATCATATCTAAGGGGGATTAATTTGAAGGGAAAAAATTGATATTGATTAATAAATAAATATTTTATAAGAAAACTAAAATTCCCGTTATTTTTTATCAAATCTCGTATTTTAAATTAAAATTTCGTTTTTGGGAGTAACTAATCAATCAACCGAGCAGTAAAGCTGGAAAGGAGAGGGTGGATCTAAACTAAAAATATAAAGTAACAAAAAACTACCCTACGTTTAAATAAAGTTTGCAATGTTGCAAGTTTAAAACGAAGCTAAAAAGAATAACTACAATGCAAATGGAAAACGGCGAGCTACAATAGTTCGTCTTCAAACATTACCAAACATTACATTAACAAACAAAACCTTGAACGTCAATTATAGTAAGCAAAAGATAGCATAATGATACTTTAGACTAATCTCCTGTACCTTTGGGAAACTGTTCATAGATGTAATTAATATTTTTAAAGAATTATTTTACATCATGTCCATTGGACATAATTTCATGGCCTCCATATGGATGTCACTGCATGAACCTTCTTAAGATGTCATTTACATGTCGTCCTATGAACATCCAAAGGATGTCCAATGCTAAATGGATATCCATTGGGCATCATGCGGTGGCTGGGTATCACCTTAAACAGACGTATTACTAATGCACGCAAAAGGAAAGAACTTTACAGGGATAATATAAAATTAGAATTGAACCTATTACCTATACGATCACAAATAAAATTAACTGCTCAGTCTATCGTTATCCGCCAAAGAGGAAAAATTAATACAAGCACAATGAACAAAAACTAAAAATACGTACTTTATACTGCTAAAAGACACGGATAAATACGCAATCTCAAATTCAATAAACTGCTCAGTCCTACACGAATCGTTACCTAGCAAAAAAGGAAACATTGATACAAACATAATTAAAAAAGCTATAAAAACAATGTGTGTGCTATACTATGCTACTGTAAGTCACGGAATCTCACTATAAAAATCTTAATGTTACGAATTAAACATCTAATATTCCTAAACTACGAAAATAATAAGGAAATATATAATTACCTATCGCAATCCAATTTCAAACAGCACTAGTCATGAGGGTCATTTCTTCAAAAAATTATAGCATTTATTTCCCTTGTCCTTGGTTTGTTTTGAGCTCAGCAGATTGCGACACTTGCGAAGGGTGTCCAAACTCAGCTCCCTTTCTGTTAGCTGCCCAAAGTTTAGGTAGCCAAATCCATGCTCCCTAATGCCTAACAAGTTTGGACACGGCCGAAATCTACGTCCGTGGTCGGAACTTGGTCGATCGTGAGCCGATCATCAAGAGAGCGACACGGATCTCCCGCAAAGAGTCATTATCAAAAGGTGAAATTACAAATAAACCGCCGTGGGAATGGAAGATGTTGCTCCTTCAGCCAAGGGGATTATTTTGTGAGCTCACCTTTTTAGAATGACTCTTTGCGGGAAGGCGGGAAACCCGTTTCGCTCTCTTGATGATCGGCTCACGATCGACCAAGGTCCGATGGTGGTGGCTCCATTTCACGTTCCTTACTACAAGGTGAGATGGAACCAATGAGAGGTGGAGGCAAATGAAACGGATCGAGAGTCGAAAGAGCGGGTGAGTCGAAAAAAACGCCTGAGTGGCGAAGTTGAACTACGAAAAATGACGTAATAATTCCGAATTTCATGACGTATTCTCACTTTGAGTGAGGATTACAAAATAACTCCCCCTGGCAGTCTCGCTATTTCCCAAGTGCACTTTGTACGCACCGACAAAAGTTTCTCGAAACGGCCGATTCCTGATCTTGTCTGAAACTCGTCCATTGGAGGGCGAACGGCGACGTCCGAGTGTGTTTAAAACATCCTTCGAGAGGAGGCGCCTCATTCGCTCAATCACCTTTTCGCCATGGAATGAGGGTGGCTGCGTGCTGGGAAGGGAATGAGAGAGAGAGAGATTCGGAGGGTGTCGCAGCAGCCTCCAACTGTCTCCCCACCCCCCACCCACACGCAGGTGCTTCTCCCAACCCCCCCTAATGGACCCCCACCCCACCCCAACTCCTTCCGCCACGCGCCATCCCTCGGCACACGTCACGTCAGACGACGTCGGAAGCACTCCGCCCCTCAAACCAACCCCCGATCGCTGGGGGCAGCTGCGGGCGGGCGGCGTCCGGCCCCCGGGGGCAATAATCACGGCCCTTTCAATCCTCCTCCTCGCCTCTGCTCCGCCTCCATGCCACAGACCGGTGCTCGACGCACTCGACGCACGCGACGCCTCCCGAGAGAGAGAGTGAACCCCATTGGCTGACGCAGTTCCCGCGTCCGTTGCGCTCTCTCATCACGCGATCCCCCGGGAACGTTGTCAAGAGCGACACATTCCCATCGAGTCCCCAGTAATGGAGACCATGTTCGAATTTTATATTTTTAAATTTCAGCGTCTTTAAGAAGCATGAATATTGTGGTATGAACGGCGCAAAAATATGGTTATCTTCTCTTCCTCTTCATTAAGTTGTCAACCCTGAGGTTGGCGTCTGCAGCAGCTCTCGCCACTCAGATCTTCGTTCTGCTTTCCTTTTCATCTCTTCATATAGGAGGTGCTTGCTGCAACCCATATCGCTTTCAATTTGCTGCTCTCTCTCTGTAGGACAGTCTTGGTCTTCCTCGACGGTTTCTTCCTTCAATCATTCCTTCTATTATGTATTGTTCCAATTAATGTGATTACGACGTAGGATGTGCCCCATTAATTTGTCTCGTCTTTTTCAAATGCTAATCCATAATGTGTCCTTCTCTCTTTTGTTCTTTTCAACACGTCTTCATTAGTTATTCTTTCTGCCCAGCTGACTTAACGGATCCTACGTTAGCTCCAGGTTTCAAATGCTTCCACTCTCCTTTTCTCTTGTCTCCCAACAGTCTACATCTACATCTACATACTAACTCGCAAGCCGCCTCAATAGGCGTGTGGTGTTAGGACACCAGCCGTTTACATCTAAAAAGGAAACGCTCTAAGGAAATTACGCATAGCATTTATTTAAGTCCCTTATTATTCGGGGGAAAAACGAATTCCCATACCTATCCGTTCGGCAAAATATCTCTCTTAATTTATCGTCCTTGTCAAGTCCATATCTATCATATAAATATATCTGTCTACGACGAAAATTCTCAGTAATTAAATAAATATATCCACAACTTGACTCATTTTTTCACGCCCCACGGTGAAAACGCCTTCAAAACTGAAGATTTTGTTGAGATTCTGTTAAAGTTACTGTGGTGAAAAATTGATAGTATTTTATAAATAGTCGATAAAATGTAAAAACTACTCACCGTTGGTTTTTTGACGAAATATAGGTGTTCGGAGTTCCTAATTTTTTTTCAATATTCTCCCTCTGGAGCGCACAGCCGTAATGTATCCCATGCAAAACAGCTTATATATTTACAGGCAAGTTGCTCGAAAAGTAGTTCGGAAAGGGGTTGATATTTTGATACAATTGGAAAGATGAGATTTGTTTCTTTAAAATGAGGTCAAATTCATAAAATGGAATGTGAAGTGATGATTTGCTCTTAAGGTGGTTTGAGGGAAAAACTACTTCACTTAGAATTCGATGAATTTGGCCTCATTTTTAAGAAACAACTCTCATCTTACCAATTGTATCAAAATATCAACCCCTTTCCGAACTACCTTTCGAGCTATTTGCCTAAAAATATAAACTGTATTACATGGGATAGATTATGGCTGTGTGCTCCAGAGGGAGAATATTAAACAAATTAGGAATTTATGACACCTTGATTTTGTCAAAAAACTAACGGTGTATAGATTGCATGTTTTCTCAACTATTTATAAAAAATAATATATTAATCACCACAGTAATTTTGACAGAATCGCAAATAAACCTGCTGTTTTGAAGGGTTTTCAGCCGTACTTCGGAAAAAAATTAGTCAAGTTAGAGACTTATGTAGCTTTATTTATTTAATTACTGAGAATTTTGGTCATATATAACTATATCTTTGCACCATTAATATTTAAATATTTATTTCATACTTCTTACAGACGATGAAATCAAAAAATAAAATTCGAATATGGCCTCCATTATGACTGGGGAACTATCTCGCTCAAACCACCTTAAATTGCCTCAAAAGCTGCGGAGGAAACGTAGACGGTCAATCCCATCTGTTGGAGTTCATAGGTAACCGCCTGGTGTAGATAATCTGTTTTGGTGCGTCGGCGGAGCAAATAAAGTAACTGACATCAACATCTACAAAATACCCTGCAAGCCATGTCAAGGGTGTGTGGCAGGGGGTGTGAAGTTTCCAACGTGCATTACGCTAAACCTTATTAAAGTTAGCGCAACTACGACTATTAGCACAAATCTCTAATGCTCACGTCACGAGGCGAAGCATCACAAGCACGCACTATTTTCCACCAGAAGAAGCCTCCGCCATTTTCTTCCAGCGTACTACCATAATATATTAGTTTCTCTACTTGCTCCAGTTTTTGACCTCATACTTTTATAGCCGGCCTCCCTTTCTTTGTGCCAGAGAAACTCATGACTTCTCTTTTCTAATGATTAATCTTCATTCCGTATTTCCTGCTCTGAATTTATAATGCATCTACTAGAGCTTGCAATACATTCGATGATCGACAGACCCACGCCATGGCCAGGTCGTCCGCTTATCTAACCGACTTTTTGGTATTGATTCCCACTTCTATAGCTCTTCCCATGCCTCTCTAAAACATTTCCTCGGCATAAAATGTCAAAAAGCAAAGGCGACACCTTGCCGTGCACCATTTCCTCGCATTGTTCTTCTCACCTGTTTTCCTTCGCTCGCTAGGTTACTAGTCGAAGTTGGTGTTTAAATCCTCCTCCTGCCAAGTAAATTGTTGACGTTTTTCAACCTCATTCTCTCCTCTATTTTCCTAATTATTTTTTCTATGACTTGTTACTTCTTTATCCTTCACTTATGCTAGTTTTATGACCTATCATTGCGTCACTCTCCTGGCTGTTCTTTTTCTCTGCGCCTGGCGACCAGGAAAGAGTAAAGAGGGCTCGACCTTGAACTGCGCCGCGTGTCGTGGTGCCCGTTCCACACGACCTTTTGGACTTGCCTCGCATGATGAATGCATGCCGTGCTCTTTCAAATGTTTCTGGCACAAACGGAAGGGACGCGTGCCGTGGATTTTGGCCGGATTCGATGGTACACACACATGCCAGCGGCGCTCGCTTCACGCCCCCCTTACCGCTGAGTGAAGAACCCTGGGAATGGTTGGAGGGGGCAGGGGGAAGAAGATGCACGAGACCCTACTAGGGTGCGTGGGTGGTGGTTCGAAGGGTGGCGGCGGGAGCGACCACGCTCACTCGACGGCGAAAAAAGGAACCAAAGAAAAGGATTCAAGTCTACTTGTACCCACGTCTGTTCCAATTTTTTTAGTCCGTACCTTTAGTGGTCTCGTTGAGGGTCGTAACTGGAAGCAATTCCTGTATGATTTATTTTTCCGCTCATCGCACCACCAAATTCAGTGATTCATTAGTTGTGACATCAACCAAAATATAGAACTTATTGCTGGTTAATGTTAAAAAACACTAAATCAATTGAAAATTTTAAAAGTAAAGTTTATGATTTTTATCTAAATTGTTAATAGCACCTTGGTTGTAATCTATATATACTGTTTGATTATTCTTATTGTGTCACTTCTAATGAACATGCATGTATGTCTCCGCAAATGTGTCTATATTTTGCTCTCAAGGGCCTCTGTACCCAGAGCGATCAAACTATTAATTACCTACTCACTTACCTACCCATCTTTGCAACTACTTAATTTCTTTTATGATAATCACATTTATAACATTTTTAATTTTTTAATTATGTTAGAATTTTTTTCATGTTATTAATCGTCCGGTATTAATCCGTTTTTACAAGAGCCACTTTAACAAAAATAATACTTGTTGTTTAATATTCCTTGGAAAGCCACCTAAGAACAACTACAGTGCAGAGTGAACTACAATTACAGTCGAACAGCAGGACAAAACAAAAAATACACTACAAGGATTGTATATATTTATTCCAATTCCTCATGATTGAACTTAATACTTTATACTCAAATACCTTACATGAGATTGATATGAGATAGATAGGTCGGTAATTACTGGGTTATTCTTTATTACCGCTTTTGTAAATGGGTGTGATGTTGGCTACTCTCAAGTCCTTCGGAACTGTGATCTACGAGCCATTTATCAATACCTTCCAAGCTTCCATATCCCAAGCAAATAACCCATTCCATGAGGAGTTTGCCGACAGCTAGTTACAAAATCCTGGAAGTAAGGAAGCACTTTGTAAAACATATATTTGGAGCATGCTCTTTCATATGGCCATGAAGCAAGGGTAGCAAGTAGAGCAAAGGAGAAATGGAAGAGAGCAATGGAATAGGTGTGGTGGTGTCACCGAAGAATGGTGAAGACGAAATGGACGGAGAGGATCACGAACGAAGAAGACAAAAGAAAAGTTGGAGAGAAAATAAATATGATGAAAACTCTGAGAAGAAATGACCAATTCATGGGACATATTTTTTTTATAACTTATTCAATGTTTTTTTTTTCATTCGTTCATAAAACTCATTCCGTTTCATTCAATCCAACCGTTGTTGGTGCACGAGTAGGGAAAGTGAATCAGCCGCCATTGAAGTGAAATTGTTTCGCGCGATGCAGCCACAGCTATTTAATTGCAGAGCATATTCTGTTGGTTCGTTGGTGATCGGTATAGCTCTCGCGAAAGCTTATGGCGTTCGGATGCGCGGCGTTTGTGTTTTCCACGTCATATAAATTCCATTTTTTAAAAATGTAATCATGCATGTTACAAATTCCATGTCTTCGCTTTCCCCTGCGTCCCTTTTCCCTACCCCTCCACCAAAATTTACCCCTCCACGACGTCTTCTTCTGGACATCCGAACGCCATAAGCTTTTGCGTATATACATCTATTTTGGCGGGTAAAAATTTGAAACATGATCAATAACCGGTTGCTATGGTAGTCTCAACCGAAATTCACTCAAAGAGAAAAGTGAAATTTTTAAACCAGGGTTACAGGTTTTAAACAAAACATTTTTAATGTGAAAGAAAGAAAATCGTTTTTTAAAATGAAAAAATCCCGTCTTTAGTGGAATAAAAACTTCTAAGACATCGCGTAAAATGGCGCAAATTTAGTTACCGTGACATATACCGTTAACGATAGCTAACGGAATAAAAAAAGCTTCGCATAAAATGTAACCAAATTTGAGCACTTACGGATATTTACGGAGAAAGTGTAACTTGAAGTTAATTCACATCTACATTTTAATCACAAATCGGTTATACAAATCACCTCATACGTTCTAATATCAGATAAAACATAACCGTGTCCTCTTAATCCTGTAGACTGATGACACATTACATTGTACATTGCTGAAAGAAGTTGCCGTTGAAAATGAAAGATATGCAATAACTTTCACCTTTATGTTTCCAGTTCAAATGCATTTTAGTATTTCTAAAAATTCATAGCGATAAAGTTTATAACTAAAAAACAATGATGAATTGCAAATTATTTTCACGCATATCATTACCACACCGTGTACATTTCATTGGTTGAGAAATAGCAAAGACTTTATTTGCGTAGTTATAAGCTGCACAGCTCCTAACAACTTTTCTCCACCTATTTACAAAACGCTATGTTTGAATCATACGACGACGACGACTTGAAATAATCAACCTCAGGACCTCTTAACTTTTGCCAACAACGTGAGGCACGTTTTAATCGACTGCTTGTTTTCTTTCGATGGGCGACTATCATTGGGTCACGTGAGGAGATTCAACTGTCGAATTTCTCCACCATTGTATGGATCTACATCTACATCTACATACTACCCCGCAAGCCGCCTCAATAGGCGTGTGGCGGGGGGTGTTAGGACACCAGCCGTTTATATATAAAAAGGAAACGCTCTATGAAATTACGCCTTGCATTTATTAAAGTCCCTTATTGTTCGGGGGAAAAACGAATTCCCATACCTATCCGTTCGGCAAAATATCTCTCTTAATTTATCGTTTCTGTCGGACCTGGAAATATAGTGGGGTTCTAATATGATGTTCTCCGTGTCGCTCTGAAAGATATCTATTCTCAATTGCTCAAGTAATCTAAGCCTAGCGCGCAGCCTCCGAGTCTCTAGCGGCTCCCAGCCTAATTCGTTTAACATCTGCGTAACGCTGTCTGTACGCCCGTAGCAGTTTTTGACGAATCGCGCAGCTTTCCTTTGTATTTTATTAAGTTCCCGAATTAATTCTTTCTGCACCGGATCCCATATGCTTGCTGCATATTCAAGGTGTGGCCGGACGAGTGCGAAATAACACCTCTCTTTTACTTTTTCATCTGAGAATCTTCCCACAATACGCTTGACGAATCCTAGCTTCTTCAGAGCTCTGCCACAAATATTTCTTATATGTGTTCCCCACGATAGGTTTGAGGTTATCGTAACTCCCAGATACTTAACTTCATCTGTCGCCATTATCTTAACACCATCCACAGCATATACACGGGGATAGTTGGACGACCTCCGCAAGAAATGTACCGCCGCACATTTGCTCAGATTAAGTTCGAGTCCCCACTCTTGGCTCCACACATGAACGTTGTTTAAATCCGATGATAGAATTTCAAAGTCAGAGTGATCATTAATTTCGCGATAGATGACAGCGTCGTCAGCAAATAAACGTATTTTACTGCTAATTCGAGAGCATAGATCATTTATGTATATAATGAACAAAAGGGGGCCGATTACGCTTCCTTGTGGGACACCTGATGTCACTTTAACTGCATCAGAGCTAATTCCGTCAAGAACTACTTTTTGCTTACGATCACTCAGAAAGTCGCGTATCCAGTTTACTACTGTTTCGTTAAGGCCGCATGACTGTAATTTGTATAAAAGTTTGTTGTGAGGTACCGTGTCGAAAGCTTTCTTAAAATCTAGGAATAATGCGTCCACTTGTGTTTTCGATTCACCAGATTTGAGAACGTCATGAAGAAAGAGCGCGAGTTGTGTTTCATGGATTTCTCTTTGTAAACCGTGGCTAAGTGCCTTTAAGTGTCTCAAAGCTTATTTGGGCATTAAATGAGAGTTTAAAAGACCAGAAAATGTCAGAATATGGTGCAAGGGACGAATCATGTAAAAAAAGTTGAATTAAATTATGGAGCGATTCTTTGCTAGAGGAAGGTGTTTTGTCGATTTCAAAGGGAGCATCATGTTGACGGTCTGACTTGACAGCACTCACCGCGGCCCTTGTGTGGTCAGCGACCGCTTCAAGTGTCCAAGTACAGGACGCGGTAGACACTATGTACATACATACATACTAGGAGGAGTGGTGGGATCAGAGGCGAAGTCATTTCAGTGTCGCCATTCCTTCAGGAGTTGTTTCTCGTCTCTGAATCTCGATGGACGCAAAGAGGGGGAGAGGAAGGGTGCGTGTGAGGGGAGGGGGGTTGGGCGGGGGGGGGGGAGAAGAGGGGTGGGGGGAGAAGAAGAAGGGTCGCTTGGAGACGAGGTGCGCTGGTTCGCTCTAAAGTGTGTGTGCGCTATGCAAGAGCGGGACAATGGCCCACGGCACTTTGACCCCCCAACCCAAAAGGTCTCAACCCCCCCCCCCCTTTAGGCTCTGAGCCACCTGGCCGCGGGGGGGGAGGAGGTGGAGACCTCTAAAGACCCCCCCGGCACACAATGCCCCCCCCCCCCCAAGGGAACGGGGGCCGAAGGTTGGGAAGGGGCAGAATGACGCAACGTGTCTGCGGACTGACTGACTCTGGAAGAGGCCCCCGGATCCCAATCCCCCATGCATGATGGGTGGTGCAGAGGTCGTGATGCTCGCTATTTCACCACAGGTGACCCTTACTCTGCCTTCCCAGCGTGCACCACTCGCTCGCTCCATTTCAACAGTATAGCAGCGACCGGCGGAGAGGGTAAGAGTCGAGGGGAAAACCATCGCTGTGGTGTGGCGGGGGGCGGATGGGGCGGGGGGCGGGTGGGGTGGGATAAATGTGTGTTTGCGTGTCGGTACCCACGTGAATGACGATGTTACAGGTTCCTAACGCCGCCGATTTGCAGTGGTCGGCGCTGGCGTCGGGAGTGGGAGAAATGGAAAGATGAACCACGATATCCGAAGAAGGCGTGCGAGATGGAGATGGTTGTTCTTCGGTTTACCAAACAGTTAAATAATTATCATTTGCCCTCAAAACCCATTCAAAGTATCTCTGGACCGATATGAGGTGTGCGGGAATTCCAACTTCGTTTGAAATAATAAGCTGTTGTTTCCACCTTGTTCGATTCGACTCCTGAGGAGGGTGGCGCACTCAGTTACCATGGTAACTTCAGGAGTTGTGGGAATGAGCTCCTGTGCTTGTTTCGAGGCAGACAGGTGGCGGTCGTGTGTCCGTAGATCGAAGAATGGTGAATACATAGAGCAGTTTACTGGAGGGGGCAATAGTTATGACTTGTGAAGCCAGGCACATCGGCGACTGCGAATCTAGCCCTTATTGCGAATCTAGCTTAGCCCTAGGATTCTTCTACTCCGCTACGCGAGCTTCACATTGCCATACCTATGCTACGGAAGTATCAAGTTTTGCTCTATTCGGTGACAGCTGAAGTATTCTAAAGATACATAAATGCTTATAAGTGTGTGTACTTTTCGGAAAATTATTATATATATAAAAATCCACAAACATTGCGTCTGGCAGATAAATGCAATGTTAGTTTTACTTTAGCAGAAGGTTTTCTTTACGACTTTATAACTGTTTTAAAATTTTTAAGTCTACCGTTTTTTTACGACTAATTCATCCAATACATGGACATATCCGTCTTATTTGCAATCATTCTTAATTCTTGCCTGCGTGAACTTTGAGAAAATGAGTTAACGTGATGTAGCATGCCATATGGTGGTTGTTCAGTAATGTCAGTCAATTCGGGAAACTTTGCTGTTCGCAGTCGTTTTACATATGAGTAGAAATGAGGCACAAATAGATGCGGGGGTTCAAAAAAGGATAGCACAAAATAGCAGATCCATTTTAATTGCTGTTTGAGCTCACAAAATCTCAAATGTTAATCGTGCACTAGAGCTGTATGCCGGATAAAAGTGATAAAAAAGGTTTTACTGATAATAAAAGAACGTTTATCCGTCATCATCACATTCCAAACAACACCAAAGTGAAAGCAATGTTACCGAGTAAGAACTGGTAGCTTCTTGTGCGCCAAGGTAGTTAATCCTAGCTTACCAAGGGGGGAGCTGCCAGTGAATTAGTTATGATTTCAATATTCATAGGTGCACCTTGGTTTTGCTATAATTGGTTATCGATTACTAATTACTATCATCTTGAATTATATTTGTGAAAATTAAGTACCTATATAATTATAAAAGAATTAAGGTAATTTTTTTTTGTCAACACATAAAGAAGCATTCATCTTATTAGGTTCTTCATGGTAATCAGTAAATATTATTGCCATGTCAAGACCTTTAAAGATGGAAGATCTGGTGCTCAGCATCCCTGATGACGAGGGCCGTGTCGGACCTCGAAACGTTGGAGACTATGGACCATCTCACCCGGCTGGAAACCCGAGAAGCCCTAATTCACCTTTAAAGATATTTGACATTTTTAATCAAGGGGTCCTCAAATAATTTTAACTTAATTGTGGATAAATATTCTATGGATGAGGAGAGGAAGCTTGTGGCAGAGGTTCGGAGAAGGCAGAAGAGATGGATGGAGGAAGATTTGAGAGGAGAGGGCATTGTTGAAGAGAGTGATAGAGGGGAGGACACTGGGGAAGCGTGGAAGAGGAAGGAAGAGGATCTGAATTCTGGACGAAATAAGAGGAGGTAGAAGATATGAAGAATTGAACAGGGATCTAATGGCGGTACATCCTTAGGAGGGAAAGCCTAGGGGAATGTCTATGAGGTTAGGATTCAGAAATGTGACTCTTCAAGAACCAACCAATCAGCTGGTAGAGTACTTGAATGAATGATGTAGAATTATAACGTAGATAATACCGAAAGTGACGGACATAGTCTTCAAGCAAAAACCATTGAGAATATGTCGATATAAGTGTGATAACACTGAGCATTGGGCGTTTTTCGAGTTTTTGTTCGTTAATGAACAAATGGCGGAAAATGGCTTTAACAAGCTGGGAAGATAGAAAAAGTAATCAGAAAGTGCTAGAGGAAGTCAGTGAAAGCAGATATCACTCTTAAGATCAATTGGAGAAAGACGAGCTAAATTGATTGGGCATACGGTGAGACATAATCCTTTCCTGACGAACATATTGGAAGGTAAAGTGGTGGGAAAGAAACCAACCCAGGTAGACCCAGGGCGGCATACTTTAAGAGAGAGATGAGATGGGACTGACTTCATACGCCCTGCTGAAAGAAGCAGCGATGGACAGAGAGATACACGTGGCTATCGCGACAAAAGCAGTGCCCTTAGAATATGATAATGAATTGACAAATATCTGCGTGCATGTAAGTAGTTATATTATCTATATTTGGAACAAAAAAACTCAACAATTGGCAATAAACCGATTGAAAGAACGTGTTGGAGCGGTCATCGGAACTAAGATTGAGATGACGACGCCGGCATATGTCCAACCACTCTTCTTCTTTCCATTCTCCATTAAGTCCATTCTCTTTCTTGGTCCAATTTTCTTCCCCCCCCCCCCTCCCCGCCAACCCACAGCCTCTTTAACTCCACTTATCACTTGGCCCTCCCAATCATTCATCTTGGCCGCCACTGCCAATACCTGTTCTTCCATTAGATACCGTCCCGCGCTCTCTTCTCCAAATCCCAAACAGAAATTTCCTCTCCCAACCCACCTACCTCCAAGTCGTTGTTTCCCATCTTCCTTGTTCTCATTTCCCTTTCCGCACTTTCTGCATTCTCCTCTTCCTCCACACCCTCGTCTCAAACCCTTGAACCCTCAAACCACCCTCATCCTTATTTTCTCCGAGTTCAGGTTTCCTCACCATAAGATTGCGAAATTGCAAGTTCAAAATTGCCGCGTATTGCTTAAGGCCGTGGAGTAGAATGGCGATTGGAGGTATTTTCTGACTTCGGTCAGGCTGAGCAGGTCAATTCCGAAATTTATCTTTGATGCCTCTGGGTCGGTATGTTGTAAGAATGTTGAAATTCACTTCTGATAATAACAGAGGAAAGAAGAAGATAAACGGAAATTGGCGTATTTAATCATTATTTCGTTTGATGAAAAAGTAAAAATAGTTCCATAAGGGTTGTACAAACTTTCATCTTATATGGCATCTCTTTGCTTCAATTAAATTAGTTAAAATAATTTATTTCATCACTCATGGAGATGTGAAAAATTCTGGAATACGTGTATTTATTTTCTAAACTCAAACTACCATTGGAATTAAATGGTTATTAGTTATCTACAGCGCATATTGCTTTTCTCCGAACGAGGTAAAGAAGCACAACTGTTTTGAATGAGAATTCTGTAGGGTTATTACGTAACTCATAACGCCCCAATTTCGACGCTACAGAGCGCCCCGAGAGGAGCGCAACAACAACGCCTCAATTGCTTAAGGTGGCTTGAGCGATATATTTCCCTTAGAGTCGTAATGGAGACCACATTCGAATTTTATTTTTAAATTTCAGCGTCTTTAAGAAGTATGAATATTGTGATATTAATGGCGCAAAAATATAGTTACATATGACCAAAATTTTTCAGTAATTAAATACATATATCTACATGAGTCTCTTACTTGACTCATTTTTTCACGCCGTACGGCCAAAAAGCCTTCAAAACGGCAGGTTTTTTTTTGCGATTTAGTAAAAATTACTGCGGTGAGTAATTGATTAATTTTTATGAATAGTTGAGATAACATACAAACTACACACCGTTAGTTTTTTGACGAAATCTAGGTGTTATATTTTCCTATTTTTTTATCAATGGAGCGCACAGCTCCCTATGGAGCGCACAGCCGAAATCTATCCCATGTTTCACAGATTGTAGTTTTAGGCAAATTACTACTCGAAAGGTAGTTCGGTAAAGGGGTAAATATTTTGATATCATTGGAGAGACGAGAGTTTTTTCTTCAAAATGAGGTCAAATTCATGAAATGGAATGTGAAGTGATTTTTCGCTCACACGATCATTAAAGATGGCGCATATATAGTACATTCCTAATAACTGCGCTCATCGCATCTTTTGTGACGTGCGTGTGTGGCGAAGGGGTCTTCTTCCGTTGCGGACGATTCATCCCTCCCTTCGGAGAAAAGGGATGAAAGACCTCCTCCCCCTCCTACCCCCCCCCCCCGACCCGCCCGCCCACTTCCGGGGCTCCTCGGCGAACCCTATTTCCCTCCCTCCCTCCTCCCACCTCCCCAACGAGACGCACAGTCCCTGTGGGCAGACACACAGACAGACGAGAGGAAAAGAGGGAGAAGGAGGTGGGCTCTGTTCGAGAGAGAGTGGGAACAGGGTACTAATGGGGTTTGTGGACCGTGAGTGCGAGAAGAGGTCTCTGTTCGTCTGTCTGCTGCTCCTGATGCTGCTCCACTGCATCGCGAGCGCAGGGAAGTGTGCTCCGTAAAAGAAAAACATATATACCAACGGATGCGCAGATGAAATTCGGCGAGGGAACCATGACAACCTAATACTGGTATCCTTATATATATATATCTGCTACCTAGTACTTAAGGACGCCGTGCATGTTTTCAGCATAACACTTGAATCTCTGTCCGTTTATGTACAGTGTTGTAATTCGGGGGTGGCAATGGGTGGCAGTTGCCACCCCAGTACTGTCCAACCCAGTATTTTGCCACCCCAGAATTTTTAATTAAAAATCTCAATAACTTACAAACAATTGGAAAATATCCTTCTATTTGCACGGCACTTTCTTGAACTTTCTTGATTCTGCAATAGTGATGCCTAATTTAGGAGGATCCCTCCAGACCTCCCTTCCACCCAAGGGCTATTCCATACCCCAAGTAGGCCTTGCCACCCCAGTTGAAAAGCTGAAACTACACCCATGTTTTCGTATTATGAGGCTGCAAAATAACTCCCCTCCCCAAATCCCTCAAACAATGGTAGCATATCTACTATAGAGTGTAGTGCGTGCCTGTGAGGCCTTTTGACAAGCATTAGCGATTTATGCTAATGCATCATTAGTCGTAGTTACACTAAATTTATTATGGTATAGTGTAGTATATGTTGGTGACTACTCACCCCCTGCCACACACCCTTGAGGTGGCTTTCAGGGTATTTTGACGATGTAGATGGTATCGTATGCAGCCGAGACGATAACAGTAGGAAGACGTGGAGTGGAACAATATAGGAGGAAACCACTTAAGAGTGGTTGAAGGAGGAGGAGGGAAGACCGAAGAGGGGCGGCGAATCGTATGATGACATCGATGTCGGGAGAGTATTGAAAGCGGAGAGAGGGCGTGATTTGCTGAGATGATGGACATCGTGGATGAAGGAAGGAAGAACGATCTGGGAGGAAAAGCAAATCCATGACGGAGCGATGTAAATTATACGCTCTCGTGTGATCTAAAAAAGCCGTTTTACACGGGGCACTTTGTACCTAAATCTCATGTACGTATCGATATGCATTGGAAATTGCTTCGTGTAAAGCGGTGGTCTGATAAGAATGAATGTGCAAATGTATGAAAGACAGATATTAAAATAGCCCCTGCTCTAATTCCGAGCGTGCATTCTCGCAATGCGAAAACGGATGCTACTTCAAAATGTGTGCCCATAAAGTGCCCAAAAAACGACCTTCACAGAAGCCGTGACGAGAGGAGAGATGCTGTTCGCTGCGACGACCAGCGGACGCGTGAGAAAGCTCCGGTGTGGTGAGGTGTGTGTGTTGAACGCACTCATTCGTCGTTCCTGCCGACGACTTACAGTGGTAGTAAGCGCTGGTGTCGCGGGGGGGGGGGGATGGAAATACCGAACAAAATGCTCTTTGCAGGGTTGTGTGTCATTTAATGAAGAGCGAGAGAGGACTGCCGTATGCTTCCGCATTCATTCCGAATGTTGACTAGGGTGGTCATAAGGGATTAGAAATTATTATTTCCGTTGTTCGAAAACATTCCGATTGAGGACAATGGGAGTCATACTAAAAATAACTGAAAAGGGGATAAATGGATTGGTTGGATTGGGGCTGCATTGGGCGATGTTTGCATCTTTCTCTCTCTCTCTTTCCAGCCTCCATCCCCACACCATCCCCCCACCCCTACCCTCAACGCCACGCTAAAGGGGGGGGAGGGGACATGTTTCCGCTCTTTCACGGAGTCGATGGGAGTGGGCACATGTGCTTCCGGTGGTGCTCCAGTGAGTGAGAGGGGGTTAATGGGAAGGAGGGGTGGGGGAGGGAGGGGAGGGGATGAAAAACGAGTAGTTCTACTTAGATGGTGTCATGTCCAATAACGCAAACGTCGAATCGAACGGTGTTCCCCAAGGATGTGTCATCGGTCCTCTTCTAGCATTGCCGGTGAAATACTGACTATAGCTGTGTGGACTCGTGAGGTATTAAACGCTGGATTTTTCGAAATGATAAATGGGCGTGCGACTTTTAATGAATTTTCTTACGCTGAGAAGCAACTGTTGTCATTGTATCGGATGAAGTATTCTCCATTTTAGAACACACGCGGGTGGACCAAGATGACTTTTGAAAATGAAAAGAGATTGTGAAATGACTTTGCTCTGGCAACATGACTTCTGCAAAAGCGCGAAACGAAAACATTTCCTGACTAATACAAGTCGTTTCCGAGATTATAGGTAATTAATTTTGAAATTATACCGAATCTCAGCGATTTGGAAATTCAAAACTTGATATGCGTGTTCTTAATTAGAATCAGTCGAATATAGCAAGCCATAAAAAGACCGTATCAACTTTCGACCTTAGTTCGGTAAACACATCTACTCTATTGCTCGTGATCATAAATGATTCACAAAAGGGGACACACACGAAATCATCCGCAGTTTTTTTCTAGATGCGCCCCAGACACTACTAGATGCGATGCAAGGAGGAATCTCACTCACATAGAAGACCGATAGCTCAACACCACCAGTCAGCACTCAGTCCAAGATGGATTATACATTATTCTATACACTCATGCCATATGGCATTATTTGCATTGCCTTGCATATTTTATTCATGACAAAATAAGTTGTGATATCAGTTCGAAAGAAATTTACTCGCGGCAATGCATAAATTACTCAAAGTAAACGTTAATTAATAATAATTAGTGATAATATTTGCGTAATTATCTATAGCAATGAAAATATCGAAAGAAACTGTTTATAGAAATATATACTGGACTTATTCGGCCGGGTGAATGTCAATTTGCGAATAATTAATACATATATAATCAGTCAAATATACCAGTACACTGGCATTATTACGTCGGTATTTCCAGTACAGTAAAGGAATTGCTTTAAAATATTCATCGGTCGGTACTGCTTAGGTACTCTTGCTTAGATCATTGCACACAGCCTTGCCTAGCCCAGCTGCAAGCTCCATGGCATTGTATTGTTTGCACGGTACATGTGAGGACGACTCCCTAGTGAGAGACACGATGATGAAATTCACAACGGAAGGATGACGCCTTGGGTATATATCAACTGGGATTAGGGCACTCGGTACAAAATCGAGGGGTTATGGTTTCGAATCCCAGCTCAGGTGAATGGTTTTTTTTCAATGTGAATTTTGCACAATGTGTGACCATGAGTGGGTGACTCCGTTAAGCGGGGTTCTCATGGCAACGGAAAAGCGTCTAGACAACCACGAGTAGCATCACTTAACAGCCCAGTTGTTTCTTTCTGTCTCTGTTTACACGTGAATGCAATGTTCCTATGCATTTAAAATAAAACCTTGACCTGTAGTCCTTATTCATTGTATAACACAAAACTTGCTCTCCACGAAGAAAGTAGTCTATACTCTTCCGAGAAGTACGTCAGATTTTCAACTTCATGAATGATGCATTGTCTTAGGAGCCAGTTATGCAATAATGTTATGTAATATATGGTAATATCTTTCTAACATTTTAGGTATTGTCATTTCATCTTGCTGTCTTTACTGGTAGTATTATAACCATTCCGCTTCGGAACATGACGTGTCTTCACATGATAGTTTTAGCTAAGACTGAACACATAGGGAAGTACTACATTGAGAAGGAGCCACGGCCACCCTTTGGAGCAAAACGAAGAAAAGAACATTCGAAGCTTAGGTGATGCAAAGAAGAAAAAGAAGAAGAGCCTCCTCGTGGAATCGGACACTCACCCTTGAGAGGCAGAATGCATTTTTCAATATTCGATGAAAATAATAAAAGGGAAGTATACCACGAGAAGAATAAATATACTCATACATTGTAAAAACGAAGCATTATTTACCTTTTTCCATATTTACTCTTCTGTACCGACGTTCACGTACATATGTGGAGATGGTTACTTAAGTAACACTTTTACGCAAGTACTTATAGATACAAGATAATTTCAATATTATACATTAATATCTTCCCAACACAGTCTAATCATCTCGACATGATAATAATCTCACTCGGTCACTCGGTGTCAAATGTTTTGTAATTCGACAGATATACGAAATTTGTTGGAAATGTAGATTGCTCTCTTCTCGAACTCCTACAACGAGTACCATAATCACTGAGAGAATAAAACTAACTTTTTCCGATAGAGCAATTTCCACATTGGCAATTTGGTCCCAAGTCATATTTCCAATTTTAATTATGCGATATAGAAAAAATTATAGAGAGATGCATTTTTAGAAAAAATAAATCAAAACGCATTTTGATGAAATACGAATATTTTTGACGATGAAACGCACGCGAAGCGCATATGTTCAAAAAGCGAGCTTCTAGAGAAAGACATAAAAAATGACTTTGGTTCGCCTTTTTTCCGGATCCGGACCACTCACTGTCCAACGGTGCCCTAGTATATAAAACGCAGCCCGCTTTTTTATTAGATATGGTCCGTAATGGCGAAAAAAAACGAACTATTATACCTATGCATGCCGAAGATTTGCTTCCAATTACATTGGAGAATGAAGGAACTTTTACACAAAATGAGATAATTAAAGCTTTAAAAATAGGTAGACAGAAATAATTTTTTCGTGGTTTGCATTGCTACCTTTAGATTTAAAAAATCTATTGCTTACAAAGAATGATTTTCCATAATTTCTCATATACATACATCTAGGGTTATAAATTTAGTTATTTAATAGCATTGGCTCTAATTGCCAAGAAAGGATGTACTTCGTAAAAATGTTCATTTTCAATTTGTGAAAAGAACAGCTGAGACATTTTGTATTGCATTAAATTCAGGTAAAACTTGTGTAAAACGTTAGCCATTCAAGAGATCATATATTATGCGAATTGGTAAATTGAATATTTGATGTAAGAAGAAGTTGACTAAGTATCGTGCAAGTTCATTTTATCTATAAAATGACAAAACCATTGGATGTGGAATTATAGAATTCGTAGAGTTTTGCAGTATTTGTGTCGTACTATTACCTCCAATGTTTAAATTTTCATTTAAAAATACTTTTTTAAATTGAAAAAATTAAGATGAATACAGAATCAAACACACAGAATATAGACCAAAGAAATAAATAATCATTTAATGTCTTATGATTCTTTATTGGAGTCACAATCAGTTTTTCAGATAGGTGATGAGCCTGAAACCATTGAAGTAAAAGTGATGAGGGTTCAGGTTGATATTTGATCGAGACGAAAATAAGATCATAAGACCCATATCCGCACTTAAGTAGGTCTGGTAGTCTTTATATGATTCTCAAATCGCTTTATTGTTAAATTTTAAAGAATTGGAATCGTCTGCGACATCTAGGCATTTTCCAAGTGTACCTTCTTCACCGATGAATAATAAAAAATTTTTTTTACGCACGGCTATTTTAGATTCAGAACCAATTTAGCATTGATTGCTCTTCTGTTATTTCCCAAACCATGATTTTTCAACGCTTATACGATAAATTCCGGGTGGTGTATGGTGCTTTATAATCACAAAAATAGGAACGTAAGCTAAATTTTCTGCTTAAAGTTTCTAATATAAGTCTTTGCAAGTATTTTAATGAAATTTTGCAACACGAACTAAATGCGTTAGGTAAATATTGAACAATTTATTGAAAAATTATATTTATCACACGAATCGCGCAACCTTAAAAACCGCCGATTGCACCATTCGCCGCTAGGTCTTTGACTCTTAGAATTATGAATCGTCCATGGACATAAAACTGGGGACACAAGCATATTGAATAATTTTAACCATATTATATTTAAACCATATATTTTAACCATAACGTGGTAATTGTAGATTTAACTTCTTCACCGCATTTAAACCATCGAAATGTGAAAGAACTGAATCACTAAGTGAGATTCTCCTCTGGTTTTCACTCGATCTACCCATTTGCCATTATTCTCATTCGCCTATCGTCAGCGGGAGTCAAGATACCTTCTGCCGTACCACGCTAAGCATTATCAGTCTAAATTATAAAAAAATAAAGGCCAACGCTGCCAAACTTCTCACTTGAGCACCAGTCACCGATAAACACTTGCGGAACGAACGTTGTAAGCGTATATTATTGCATTTGAATGACCAAAAGAAAATTGAACTGAAAGGAAAGTTTGTCCGATTTTTACGTAGTGATCATTAAATTGGCCAAATATTAGTTAAAAAGAGTAATTTTAGCTTTTTTTCTCTCTATTCAATGATTATTACCATTAACCAAAGACCATAATTGGCCTCGAATTGTTTATAACACAGTGGGGAATTTACTGTCCAAAAGATGGTCAAAAAACGTTCAGTGAACACTATTAGAACGATCAAAGATCATTCAAGATGGATATTTAAAGAACGTTCAAATTGCATCCATAGATAGTGCTAAGATTATTCATTGGAATATTTCATAGATTGTTCAAAGAATGTACAACGTAAGTATATGATTCTCTAAACGTAAAAAAGTTTCTTCATCTCCGAAGGCTACACTCATAGAATCACAATGTATACCTATATCATGGAATCGTCATAGTTCCTCCTACTATACGGAATAATACCACTGTTATAACATGTTGTCTACCCGTGATATGCCTATACATAACTAAATTCGCAACTGATTTAAATGAAGGCATTCGACGTTAAGTGTTTATAGGCCACTCCCATGCGTCAATGTAACTGTGAGAACTTATTTTTAAATGTAAATGCCGTGATAGCTCGAGAAAATACCATCCAATCACGATAACTGTTTTCTGTCATTAATTAATTGAAACCTATGTTGCCACATAGGATGAATATAGAGTGAATATTACTGGGCTACTTGAAACCAAGCAATAAGTAAATATGGAAATAAGACCATGGGACAATCAATATTCAACACGTCGCGTCGCACCATGCACATTTCAGAATCACATCAATCAAAACTGACTCCGGAAGTCCAGAGCCGGCAATATAAGTCAACATAAAATCTATGAAAATATTTCGACATTACCACTTTAATGTTTTTTTAAACTAAACATCACGACGAATATTCCTAGAATGTAGAATGAACATTGTTGTTAGACAATTCAAATATACCTACATGGTTTAAAGATGTTCTTTAAATGTTCAACCATGAAGCATTTTTTGATAATACACTGTGGACTGGGTACGAACGAACGATCTCAAATGAATAGTTCACTCTAAAACATTAATTGAACGTTCTGTTATTGTATGCTCAGAGTAATTCAGTCTTGGACAACTTTTGAATTAGTTCATGAATGTCCGCATGGTATATCTCCAATGGAAGGATTTTAAAGTATCCGGTGAAAGCTTGTGGAAATGTGTCACAGACTGCATTATAACAGAAACACTTTGTAAACATTTCCACACCAATTCTTATTCTACCGACCTAGGTTACGGCAAACATGGCCATTATCAAGGTCCTTGGTATTATTATGGACTACTTCACCTTGATAATGGCAATGTTTGCCGAAACCTAGGTCGATAGAAACCTAGGTCCAACCTTACACAGATAATTCAATGAAAAAAACAAGGAATACCAGAAATAAAAATAAATTAATTGTACCCTGTCACAAAACTACTATGTATCACAATTCATTTTACATCAGTTCATGCTATGTATGGAATTCGATTCCCCAAGAGTTGAAGGATATCACATCAGTTAATAATTTTAAAAAATGTTTGTTTTCATTTTATTTCCATGAAACTTTTATTGTATCAGCATGAGGAACTTGCTGTTTATGGGTTTTTGTGTTCATCAAATGAATTTCGATTGTTGTATAGCTATTGTATAAATTTGTATTGTTGAAAATCACTAAAAATTATATATGTTGAAAATTACTATGGTGAAGTTGAGAGTTAAAAAAAAGAGATTACTGCGTAATTTTGGAAATCTTTATAATAAATGTTTGTTTTCATTTGTCTTTGATGAAATTTGATATATGAATTTACATAAGAATTTGTAATCTTTGTTTTTCAGTTCATTATTATTATACCGAGTGTTTTATGATTTTGTTATCTTTGTTCATCATACCGAGTGTTTTATGATTTATTTTAATGTAGTACTTTCTCTGTCCGAGTGTTTATGTACTTACATAGGCTCCAAAGGATATGCTCCTAGAGCCAATAAAACTTATTTATTATTATTATTTATTATAGAATAAAAATTGGTGTGGAAATTTTTACAAAAAGTTTCTGTTATAATACACCCAATGGAATACTAAGATTACGGATGTCTAAGATTAGATTTAACAGCATCTCGGTTGCTATTGATCGTACGGATTTTATTCTGTTAATTAATTGGCGTCAAAATGTCAGATATCACGTGTATTTATTGGCGTTTTCATAGAACAAATAGCTGAAGCTGTATTATAATTATTTATAACGCAAGTCATGAACTTTTTGCACTCAAGCAATCACATACTAATTATTTATTGCGTTATTTTTTGAGTTACTACTTTAAACCTTAAAATTCAATGTGCAACCTGCAGTAGGACCGCCCAAAGCCTGAGAAATGACATTGTAAGAAACTGTTATTTTTTGCCGAAATGGGCAAAAACAAATTCATTTCTGCAAAAACTATTGAATATTTTGTCTTGAAATTTTGGATACATACATTTTACTACTGGAGTCTTACATTGCACATGCTTGATGTATGTGCAATCTGTTTTGCAATGTTTATTAACTATGGAAAAAGGCTGTTTATTCGTATTTTTTAAAGCGGTTCAACAATAAGATCAATTTTGATGCGTTCAGACTCATTTTGTAGGTTTTTTTAATACTCACATTTTTGTTTGAAACGTTTTCCAGAAAAATCAATTGCTTTTCCTATAACATGGAAAACCCACTTTTTAAAATTATAATTGAAAAATAAATTTTTTCCTACATTTTTCTCTAAGATCCCAAAGATTTATTTTATTACCACTATCATTCTGAATTCAATCCATCGGTCAGGTCTCGGGTATCAATACTTTCGCTTTAAATTCTACTTCAAATAGTTTATAGAGTTGAAATTCGACTTGGAGCTAATTCTTTGCTTGGTTAACGCCGTGAAACATTTTTTAAGGACACGGTTTTTTAAGTAAGGACCTTAATTCTAAATTGGTGGTCCAGGGGGCGGTGTCGACGTCCAGCTGCATTATGGTTCCCTCTGCTGCCACTCGAGATTTATGGAGCGCCCGTCAGATGGCACGCACTCCCTTATGGCACGCACCCTTCCCATCTCGTCACTTCCGGGCGAAACAAAAGAGAGTCGATCAATCACGCGCAGACAATGCCTCCCATAAACGCACCCTAGGATCACCAGTGCAACCGACACGAATGCGTTCCCACTTTGAACTTACTTTGAAGTCGTGACTCTGCGTTGTAATTGAAGAGAACACGGATAATGTGAGGCAGTTGACGAAATTGAAATTCCCGCCTCCATTTTGGTGTTCCTCGGATTCCCCTCCTGGGGAAGGGGAGATTTTGTTTTTATTTTTTTTCTTCTTCCTTTACAAAATAGCCTATGAAGTCCTGCTTAACCTTTCCAGGCTTGTCAGCAGGTGCTCTTTTTTATGTCTCTTTATTTTTACTAGGTTATTCAATACATATTTAAAATCGATTAAATAAAATATTTATACATTAGTTCAAGTTTAAAATTTAAAAAAATGAATAATGTATTTAGTTACCTGTTCAATTGTCAGAAATTAGCATTTATGAAAAGTAAAAGACAAACCCATTTAATAGTAATAAAAAACATAAATATACACAAAACAAAATGTACAATTTTTATCATAACATATAAATCTACCTTTGTTTCGTTTAACTTTTAACTATTTTTATAGAATTCACAGCATTTTTCAGTCACAAACAGATAATAAAAATTTAAAAAGAAAACAGAATTATATTCCAAAATGTAATAAAAGTTATGAATGGACAAATCATATTTATAAAATTTCTAAAAAATCATATGTAAACTGCTTAGTTTAAGAACATTTTTTTTTTTTAATGCTCAGCATAGTTCTATCAGAGAACATATAACAATTATTCAGTAAAAGAGATTTAAATACACGTTATGCTTGCACGTAAATTAATTATCAACCAGCTCGAAATTTTCTGAACCCTGGAGCCGCGACCCTTGTTCTAGAAAATCCCATGTTAGGCGCACCCAAGTGTAGGTGTAGTATACCACGCCAGGGAACAACTAGTGACTAATGTAGGTACTTCACTCTAATGAGTCGTGAATGAGGGCAGACCACGCTCAACGACTGCTTCAAAGGCCACACGTTCAAGTGCTCACTCATTAAAAAAAAAAATTAAAGCTAAGCCAGTGGTTTGATGTGCCTCAAGTCACAATCACTCAACCCGCTCATGTTTTTCTGACCTGAGCCGTGAGCCCTGTCCAAGAAAAACATGAGTGGGACACACACACACAAGTAAGTTGTTTCTGGGGAGTTATCCGACGCCAGGAACAAACTTACGACAAATACACTCCACCGAGTCGTTTGCGAGGAAGGACAGCGCTCGTCGATGGTCTCGATTAATCGACCTATCGCATTAGTCTACTTTCCCCAGTTCGAGAAAGAATCCAAAAGAAATGACACTTCATTCTGTTTAGCAAACAAAGCCGCTGTCAACCACTCTCCATGTTGTTTTCCTTGTTTGATTTTCGTGGTTTATATTTCCGGTTCATTTTGCATGCTGGCTTTACGCGCTGGCACTTGTCGGTGGTACATCACTTGGGTGCTTGTAAGCCAAAGTGAAAATGTTATCGGGTGGTAAGAGAGAACAAACAAAACCAAAAGTTAAGGACAAAACAGGGAAGATATCAATCGAACAGGGAGATATGCAGGAAAGGTGAAAATAATACGTAGAGGAGCTATATGCCAGCGAGAATAGACCTTTGAACCTAGATATAGATGAAGAAAGAACAAAATATAAGGATAACCACGGACCGGAGTTACTTGACAGCAAAACAGAGATTAAAGGAGATGAAGAGTAGAAAAGCCGTGGGAACCGATAACCTACCTTCGGAGCTACTAAAGAATATGGGTAGTAAGGAGAGACGATCTTTTTTCGAACTTATTCGTAGGATATACGAGGAAGGAGTATGGCCAGCAGGGCAATTCTGTAAATGTCATAGGCGTCATAAGGGTCTTAGCTATTACGGGGAAATTATGACGGCTACGGATTTTTAGCAATCACAAGCTATTCTGTAAGCCCCCGTCATAAGGTTTACGCCGGAGGAGTCGTTAACGCCGTGCGAGCCGTTCGTGAACGAGAAGAACCAATGAAAAACACCGACACATATTCTTCTAATTTAAAAAATTTGACTAGCGGAAATCAATTATCAACAGACAAAAATTGACGCCTTAAATATGAGCGTGTGTTTCAAGTATGAAAACATAGTTCACAGAGTTTAATTTTATGGAATAACATATACAAAATAATATACTATTTTATCAGTAATTATGATAAAGTGCCTATATTAACAATATCAGTAATGAGGGCGAAGAAAATGCGTATATTTGCTTGTATTCTAATTTTTTTGTTAGAATTCTATAAGTCAACATGATAATTGAACATTTTTTCAAAATCTTAAAGGAAGATAAAAATTTAACACTATTATTACAAAAAAATGAAAACCACTTAAAAGAAGCGATTTGTGCCAATTTTGATTCATATTTTTACTTATTTTTGTGAATGATTCGGAAATTTCTGCGAATAAATTTATTTCAGAAAATCCTTAGATTTTCGTGCATTCAAAAGATTTTGGTTAGAATTCTATTCATCAAAATGATAAGTGAACATGTTTTCAAACACTTAAGAAAGAGTAACATTTACACCATTGATACAAAAAAATGAAAACCACTTCATAGAAGCGATTTGTGAATATTATTATTTTTACTTCTATTTGGATGATATTTTTGTCAATAATTGGGAAATAAATGTGAAATAATTTGTTTCAGAAAATGCTTTGATTTGCTTGCATTCTAATCTTTTTTGTTAGAATTCTATATGTCAACATGGAAATTGAATATTTTTCCTAAATCTTAAAGTGAGAGACAAATTTAACACTAGTATAACAACAAAATGAAAAGTCTTACACTTCCTTTTGAGGAAGAAAACAAAAATCTTCCATGTGTGGCCATCTAAGATGATTAGAAAATACCTAGGTCCTCCCCATGACTCCACATGCATAGGTCCACACAAATCACTGTGAAACAGGTCCAGTTTGTTCTTGGCACGGTGTTTGGTAGCAATGGGGCGGCAAATAAAGCACACTTGTGATTTTATCAGAACCAATGCAATCATTTGGAAAGAGTATCTCGGCAAATTTGCCAAAATATTCAGTGAAAAACAACTTTCACGCCATTAACATAGCGCTCTAAATGTTTCTCGTTCCCACATTGTTTCTGTGGTCATTATATTAATACATAATATAGACACACGCACATACACAGAAGCAAGCATATGAAATGCACCTGTGTTTAACCTGGAAACATAAAAAAATGTTCATAACTAAGAAATTTCTCTTCATTGTTCTTCATGCTAAATTGCTGGACTATAGCTTTGTCTAATTTTAATGATCTGGGACTAAAAATGGCATGTGCCTATTTACATTTCTCCTGCTCTTGTTTCTTTTTTCTCTTCCAATAATCATAATCTCTAAGTTTTACTCTTCCACCACTGCCACTCAAAGCATCACTCACTGTCAGAATAAAGGCATAACTAGCATTCTGGGTCTATCATATCCAGACAGTTGACTGCTGTGCATTTATGAACATGCATTTGCCATTTGGTGGTACTCGCTGCTTACATTAGTAGCAGTCCTGCCACGTCCTTCTACAGTGAAGAAAGTCTTTGAAGTCATTGTGTGGGTCCTCAAGTGATTCCTCGTCAATGTATAGGTGGAACTGAATCCTCATCTCCATGGCGTCTCATATTAAATGTGGGCACCCCCTCCTCCTTCTGGGTCATTCCATGTCAGACACCTACTAAACCTTACCATCTGAGATTTTAATTAAATTTGGTAGGTAGGTAGCCTCTACATAGATTAAGAACAATACCAAATTTCATAGCATTTTATCGGCCCGTTTTGAACATATGGCTATGTATATTTTACAAAAATCGTCCAAAATTACATGACCGTCAACATTTAAAATATTAATTGCTAATCAGCTAATTAATGTAGAGAGATGAAAAAGGCGTCAATTTGTATCTATTTGTATGTGCTTTCTTATAATATGTAACACACTATGAGTTGTAAGGAATGTTTTTTTTTAAAACCAAAATAACATTTTAACTAAAATTTTCGAAAAAGAAGCCACTCAAATGTTTTAAATATTTAGGTTATAGGACTATTAACTCTTCCCTTGGACTACAATCTTGTCGTGGTGGAAGAACTTGGGTGCTCCGATGACCCCTAGAGCTGCCTTGGCGGGAGCAATGCTCCTGGTAGGGTCACCCATGCCAGATTGGTCGAAGGTTAGGAGACAGACGAATGATAGTCCGCGCAGCGTCTGTACCTCAGTGAGGCGGCTGCAAAAGGCGTCTGACCCCAGTGGGGCGTCCTCTGAAGTGATAGTGTCACGTAAAAAACACTAGTGAGATAGGCCACGGAATACTATCTCAATTAAAACAAAAACCTTGAAATTATGGACAGTTCTAAAATGATAATAAATACTGGGAACTACGGGACTCGACCCAGAGAGCCGGGTGTCGTTCCCGGCAGCGAAGGGAGCAAGGCCCCTGCGGTCGTCATCACACGAAATCCTTGCTCAGACGTAGCAGCAGCAGAGGAAAAGAAGATAAAGAAGAGGAACGAAACTATTAGAATAGGCACGTGGAATGTTAGGACTATGCTGAGGGCGGAGAAGCTAGCGAATATAAAACAGGATATGAAGAGGGAGGGTGTAGACATCATGGGTCTGGGTAAAGTAAGATGGAAGGATGACGGGGATTACTGGAGCGACGATTATAGAGTAATTTATAGTAGAGGGAATGAAAGTCAGCGCGGGGTTACATTCGTAATGAATAGGAAACTTGGTAGAAAAGTAGTGTATGCAGAACAGGTGAGTGATAGGATAATAGTCGTGGAACTAAAGGCAGATCCAACGAATTTAGTTATAATCCAGGTTAATATGCCTACCTCTAAACATAAAGAGGAGGAGGTACATGGGGTATACGGTCAGCTGGAGGAAATAATTGGTAGGATACAGGGGAGTAAGCACTTGGTAGTAATGGGGGATTGGAACGCGGTGGTGGGCGAAGGAAGAGATGGGCGGGAGGTGGGTGATTACGAGCTAGGAAGGAGAAACGACCGCGGCGAGAAAGCAGTGGAGTTTTGCCGTAGAAATAACCTAGTAATTACAAATACATGGTTCATACATCATCCTCGACGAAGGTACACTTGGAAGAAGCCGGGAGACACAGATAGGTTCCAGATAGATTATATAATGGTTCGTCACAGATACAGGAATAATGTTTAAAACTCGCATACTTACCCAGGAGCTGATGCAGACTTAGACCACAACTTATTAGCCATGAAATTTCGGGTAAAACTATAAAAGAAAAGAATGGGAAGGAGGGTACGAAAATGGAATACGGAGGCATTAACTGGGGCCATGAAGAAGAAGTATCGAGAGAAGGTTGATGAGATAATGGGTGAGGAACACGGAGCTAGATCAGTGGAAGATGAATGGGGAATTTTGAAAAATGGAATTGTAGAAGCGGCGAAAGCAACGGTAGGCGTAGTCAGTGTAACTAATATTAGAAAACCGTGGATCACGAAGGAGATGATAAGGGAGATGCAGGAGAGAAGGAAATGGAAGAGCGTAAACTCAGAGCTAGGTAAGAGAAAATACCGAGAACTAAATAACAGGCTTAGAAGAGAAACAAAGAAACCAAGAGAGGCGTGGTGGAGAGGACAGATATACTCGTTAGAAAAATACCAAAAAGGGGGAAGAGCAGATGCATTATTTAGGAAAATAAAGGAACTGACGGGTGGTAAAAAGAGAAGGGGAATTACAACGATGACAGACAAGACGGGAAAGGTGATCGTAGAGCCAAAAGAGATCCAAGAGAGGTGGAAGGAATATGTTGAAGAGCTGTATGGTAAAGAAATAAGACCCAATATGTTAGATATAGAAAGGGAAGACGATGTCGACAGAGATGACATCGGACCAAGTATCTTAGATAGCGAAATCGAAAGAGCTCTACGAGACATGAAAAGGAATAAGTCGGTGGGAATAGATGACATACCTACAGAGTTTTTAAAGAGCATGGGGAAGAACGGAAGAGGAAAACGTTTTGCGCTTATTAATAGAATTTACGAGGATGGAGTGTGGCCGGAAGACTTCGAGAAGACTGTACTAATTCCTATATCAAAGAAGAGTAAGGCAAAAACGTGCGAAGACTATAGGACAATAAGCATAATATCCCACGCGGCCAAAGTAGTTCTGAGAATTATAAACAGAAGGCTAGGAAAAAAGGCAAATGAATACCTCGGTGACAACCAGTTCGGGTTTAGGAGAGGGACGGGAACGCGAAACGCTGTATCGGTGATGAGGACGCTAGTAGAAAGAAACCTAGAATATGGGCAGGATGTTTTTGCATGCTTCGTAGATTTCCAGAAGGCGTTTCATCGGGTGGAATGGACAAAATAAATGGGAGTGTTGATGAAATTAGGGGTCGATTGGAGGGACAGGCGTCTGATTCGAAATGTGTATATGAATCAGACTGCGCAGGTTAGGGTAGCCAATGGAGAATCGGGATGGGCCACGATAGGACGGGGAGTGCGGCAAGGGTGCCCACTATCACCGTTGCTTTTTAACGTGTATTCAGAACAAATGGTAAGGGAGGCATGGGGGAGGAGGAGGTAGGAATAAAGGTAGGAGCTCAGCTGATAAAATCAGTGAGATTTGCAGATGATCAAGCATTGGTTAGTCAGTCTGCAAAGGGGTTACAGTCAATTGTGAATGCATTAGAGTTGCAGTGCAAAAAGTATGGGATGAAGATCAACCACAAGAAAACCAAGAACCACGAAAGTAATGAGATTTTCTAGAAGTAAGAAGACGGGGCTGAATATAAGGGTGGAAGGGCAGAAGATAGAGCAGGTCAAGTAGTTGACGTATCTTGGTAGTATTTTGGAGGAGAATGGGTTTCGTGGTAGGGACATCAGATGCAGAATTGCGATCGCTAAAGAAGCATTTTCGAAGAGAAGGGAATTGATGAGGGGGGGTCTGAGAAGAGACGTAAAGAAGAGGCTGGTGAGAACTTTAATATGGAGCGTGGCGCTATATGAGTCGGAAACTTGGTCATTGCGAAGGGAGGATGTGAGTAGACTTGAGGCGTTTGAGATGTGGGTTTGGAGAAGGATGGAGAAGGTTATCTTGATGGCGAGAAAGACGAACGAGGAGGTATTGGATATGGTCGGAGAGTAGAGGAAGCTTATGGCAGAGGTTCGGAGAAGGCAAAGTGGATGGATGGAGGAGGTTTTGAGAGGAGAGGGCATGTTGAAGTGAGTGATAGAGGGTAGAGCACTGGGGAAGCGTGGGAGAGGAAGGAAGAGGATAGGAATTCTGGACGAAATAAGAGGAGGTAGAAGATATGAAGAATTGAAGAGGGATCTAATAACGGGCCAAAGGAGGGAAAGCGAGACAATGTCTAAGAGGTTGGGATGCAGAATGGGGACTGTCCAAGAACCTACCAATCAGCTGGTAGAATACTTGAATGAGGATTATTAAATGATATTCAAAGTTTGAAAATGGGAGGGCAATGGGTTCATGGTTAAAATAATTTGAAAGTTTTTAAAGAAAGAAAAAAAGTGGTTTCCACAAAATTCCAACAATGATAGCATCATTTAAGCCGTTCTTTTCTAGCTTTAACGCCTGTATATTGAAATTGAGCCAATTATATAAACTAAAATTAAAGACTTTACTTAAAGAATTAACCTAATTTGTCAACACTACCTTATCGGTATAAATATCTACTTGGCATATGTACGTAGACCAAGACTCACAGTATCTGATAAATAGATTCTCCCAGTATTAAACTTCAATGAAATCCAAAATTCAAGTATATGGGCACTGGCAAATCACTCCATCAAAAATAACCACACTTAATTTCCAGCTCACAAAAATAAGAGATTTAGAACCTAACCTATCTTAAAAATTATTTTAAGAAATGGTGCACGTCACAAAAAACAAAATATCCACCTAAAAAAATGAATTCACCAAATTAAGTAAAAGTTATTGTAATTTGATGTGTTATAGCAAAATTTAATTTAATTTTTATTCTTTGAAAGCACAAATAATAAACAAACAATAGTAATAGTAGAAATTCAGGAACTCTCTCTGAGGTAATGTGTAAAATCATATGTACACATATGTTTTGTAGCATAATTATGTATCATGCTTGTAAACCTTATTGACTTGCACTCACTCAGTGATTCAACCCGAAAGTTGGTTTGGACAGTTGAGGGTAGAGCTCACCCCGGACTAAGCCACAGGCGTGTGAATTTCACACATTCTGGGTAGGGGGGCCAGTTCCTTTCCTTGGGCCACCTCGCACTCCCGAGGATTTTTTTTCGGGGATTTGAACCCGGGATCCTTCGATCAGTAGCCTTGCATTCTACCCAGTATGCAACCACACTCCCCCATATACTTTTTGAATGTAGTCATGAAGAAGCATATATATAAAAAAAAAGGTTGGCAAAATTTTTATAAAAAATACTATCATTTAATGGACCTATATCTCCAGAACAAAATAATAAAAAAAATTATTATAATTATTAAAATAATGTGAAACGCTGAAAAAATTTCATAGATGATTCTATTTGCGTATCAGGATTAATTTACGAATGTTATACTCTGAACATCTGTTCCAGTTTTGGACAAGTTGAGACAGGCAAGGACCAGCCATTTGTCCCACCACTGAAGTTCTTGGTTTCACCTGTCTTAAGTGCTGAAGTTCATGCTGTTTTTAAAAATAAAAATGGCAAAAAGTGGTCAATTTTTAAATGTACGGTGTTTCAATCCATTTTAAAAAAGTAATCACACAATTAGGGATAAGCGAAGATCAAAGGCAACGGCCTGCCACGATGGAAACACCGGTTTCCGTCCAGTCACCTAAGTTCATATACATCTACAAATACCCTACAAGCCACCTCAAGGGTATGTGGCAGGGGGGGGGGGCACTACACTGCGGATGTGCTTCCAATGGAGAGGGACCGTTAGTATACATGTATTTTGCAACTACACAAATGGACAGAGACTCGAGAGTTATGCTGAAAACATGCACGGCTGGCTGTTAGTACTAGGTGACAGATAAGGATTCAAGTATTAGGGAATACTAATACTACTAAGAGCAACACTACCTATCGAAAAACCAAGGTAAAAGTCTCATTTGCAGCTGTTATGATCACTTATAGTTCGCGGGAAAAATGACATATTTAATCTGTTCATTTTGCAGTCTAGTTCCCTAATTTCATTCTCATGATCAGATATACCGTAGTATGTCGGATTTCGTAAAATATTATCAACGTCAAAAAGTTTAAAAACCTTTGGGCTCGGCTCGATTTGGGAGGGGTGATTCGTCCTAGTGCTGTTGCCCCTGTCTTCTGCACGTGATGCAGACAGTATGTGCGAAATAACCTTAGCCGTCGAAGAACGTTAAACAAAAGTACTACTACGAAGATTAAGAAGAGTTTGGGAGTGCAGTTTGTACCCTGAAGGCCAGAAAATGCCAAAATTTTCTGATTATTGTAGGAAATAAGTAGAATCATCGAAAAATTAAAATGTTTCCTACTCTAAGCATCAGGATCAAGAAACAAGGTCTGATACTGATGAAGATCCCACTTTTCCCATCCCACTTTCAAAAGGTGATTGAGACTTTAAATTCATCACTGTAAGAGTTAGGTGAGTCCTCTTTTGACAAGAGAAAAATTACATACAAAAATTATGATACCATAAAAAACAGTGCTACCATAGACATGATTTTGACATTGAAGCCGAATGGCACTTTTTCGCCACGGCTCACGGGAAAGGGCCTTGCTATGGTGTTGCGGTGAAGAGACTGGAAGCAAGAGAGAGTGCTTGCAGCGACCCTTCGAGAATCAAATCCTGACACCTCTTCAATTGTACGAATGGGCAATGCAAAATATTTCTAGAGCACATTTTACTTTTAGTAACCAAGAGGACTATGATTTATCAGAGATATTTTTAAAAGACCGTTTTTCTGAAGCAGTGACAATAAAAGCAGCATTTATACCTGTTGTCTCAAGTCCAAAAAAATTATTGGTGAAAATATTTTCAGAGCCTACCATCTCTTCTCAAGTATCTGTTTCAAGGTCACCACACCTAGTCAAGTCTATTTGACGACAATGTTTTTAGCTCGCGCTTTTACTATGTGTTCATAATATAACAAGTTTTAATGAAAATCACCTGTTTTAAATTCTTTCAGCAATTTAATTTAACAAAAATGTATACAGTTGAAGACAACTGATATGACTTGTAACAAACTTTCATATGTTTTATTTAATTGGCTCAATATCAATATACAGGCGTAAAAGCTAGAAAAGAACGGTTTAAAATGATGGTATCATTAGTGGAAATTTGTGAAAACCCCACTTTTTTCTTTCTTTCAAAACTTTTAAATTGTTTTAACCATGAACCCATTGCCCTCCCATTTTCAAACTTTAAATATCATTTAATAATCCTATAACCTAATTATTTAAAACATTTTGAGTGGCGTCTTTTTCGAAAATTTTAATTAAAATGTTATTTTGGATTTTGAAAAAAACATTCCTTACAACTCATAGTGTGTTACATATAATAAGAAAGCACATACAAATAGCTATAAATTGACCCCTTTTTCATCTCTCTACATTAATTAGCAGATTATCAATTAATAATTTAAATGTTGACGGTCATGCAATTTTGGATGATTTTATTAAAATGTACATAGCCATATGTTCAAAACGAGCGGATAAAATGATATGAAATTTGATATTTTTCTTAATCTATGTAGAGGCTACCTACCTACCAAATTTAATTAAAATCTCAGATGGTAAGGTTTAGTAGGTGTCTGACATGGAATGACCCAGAAGGAGGAGGGGGTGCCCACATTTAATATGAGACGCCATGGAGATGAGGATTCAGTTCCACCTATACATTGACGAGGAATCACTTGAGGACCCACACAATGACTTCAAAGACTTTCTTCACTGTAGAAGGACGTGGCAGGACTGCTACTAATGTAAGCAGCGAGTACCACCAAATGGCAAATGCATGTTCATAAATGCACAGCAGTCAACTGTCTGGATATCGTAGATTCAGCGTGATAGTTATGCCTTTATTCTGACAGTGAGTGATGCTTTGAGTGGCAGTGGTGGAAGAGTAAAACTTAGAGATTATGATTATTGGAAGAGAAAAAAGAAACAAGAGCAGGAGAATGCTCAGATTCGAGCTTCTATATCTAAATTTTAAAAAGAGTGCATCTGGATCCTAATGCTTGCAACTTTGGCGATGGCAGTGAAGGTTACCTTGACTGTTTTTTCAAGGAAATTTAAGAATTAGAGGGTTTTGAATCACCTAAAGACCCCAGCTGGAAGCAATCTTTTTTGTGGCCCTCGACCCTGTGAGTGGTGAGATGAGGTCTTGCTTTGACCTTTCTGGAATTTGGAGTTGAAAAAGTCCAGTCTAGGAAAATTTGAATAAAAAACTGGCAGGTGAAACGTGGTCCACTTCCTGAAAATTTAGGTGCTCCATGCGTATTATATTTTGAAATTATGCGATGTGGAATCTATGAACCTCATCTTAAGTTATTTTTTTTACATTTGACAACCCGCACAACATGAGCCATTCCGTGGGCGAACGCCGCTATAGGACGTCAACAATTTAAAACATTTAAAATCGCTGCATTTTGCTTAAAAAATAGCAATTGATGTAAAGTGATATATCTCTAAATCTGGTGAGTCAAAATATTGTGATAACTAAATTCAGTCAAGGGGAAAGTTCATCAAATTTTACTCTAGATATATTTACGCATTCGTACAGTACTTGGAAGGGGTGGAAGTAGGGATGATAGGCCCAACAAAGTAATCTTGCGGGGAGGGGGGGGGTCTGGGAAAACCTGTTACGCCACTACTTTCACTGAATTCCTTCCAAAATTGGTTGGGAAAATTTTTAATGAAGTGACGAAAACCAACTAAAGGTACAACGTCAACAGAAAGAGCCCAACTTAAGTAAGTGACATAAGAAAAATCAGTGTTAAACATAATGAGGTGGGGAAGAACATCCTCAATTCAAATTGCAAGGTGCCTAATACTCAGAGCCATTGTTGGCGTTGGATACGAAACCGTATCGGAACTTCCTAATACTGATTGAATGAACTGTTTTGCAGGCGTAAAGGAAAGATGCTCCGCAATTTTGGGGACAGTTTGAATCAATTCTTGAATCTATTACGACAATGGGACAGCTGATTTTTCAATAAAAAAGTTTTATTTTAGAAAATACGATATCAACATAACATGGAACTATCGTGACAACTGGGAAAAACATTAGTTTTCTTCACTGGATCCCCTCAGGGCTCTTCCTGGAAGTAATCCCAGAAGAGTCCGGGGTGGATCCGGAGGATCGGGGGTCGGTGTCTTCGGAGGATCTCCGCGCCCTCTCCCCGGTGTCGCCCGAGGAGGCAGTCACCTGTGATGCCATAAAGGAAGAAAGGGAGCCGGCACCAAGGGCTTCATGTAAGAGCTTTTCCACCTGGCATCTAGTAGTCCCCATATTTAGACCTTTTTAAGGTTTCTAGTATATTTAATCTCTTATTTATTCCAAGGCTGATTTTTTCATGGCAAGTAAATGTTCACATTTTTCGCATACCTTATATTTTGTGCATTTTAGTCAAACTACTACAACTACATAATATGGCTTCGTTTCCAGTAGCAGATGTAATGGTAGAAGTAAGCATATTGTAACAGTACAAATTTATATTCACCTATGTATCACACATTTCATATATGCTTGTAAAATATGTGAGCCATTCCATCGAAATCCTAGCTTCCCAGCTCTTTCCTTAAAGTGATTATTTTTTGCAAATTAGAAGCTTATTATCCTCCTGGTATAAGGTCACATGGTAACACCTTGGATTGTGAGAAACTGGGTTTGTGAGTATTTGGCATTAGGAGAAAAATAATTTGTGATATTTTTTAAACTTGATATGCCAGTGGGGTCTTGAAATAAGTGTAGTATGAATATTTATTGTCTGCCTAGGGTTTGAGATCGAAGTTGGGCCAATGCTGGAGAAAATATTATTGGCTTTACGATGAGGTATGCACTGGTATGCTGAAAACTGGGACCCATCTTGTATGCAAGATTCTATTTGGTATCATTGCGGATTTTTCTGATTTCATTTCTATTTTAAAATTGAGGAATCTTCATCTTAGGGGCAAGTCGTGAAAAATAAAGTACAGCTAGACTTGCAATTACTGGAGCATCTCATTCTAATTTTGTGTGTGCTAATGTGACTCCGAAAATCAACGTCCTAGGCTTGCTAGTGTAACATGTTTGAGCAACCGCGAGTATTCAAAAACTGCAAAGTGAAGAAGAAACTCAAATATAATATGCGGAGGCATAGTAGCAAGGCTGAAAACACGGGTTCGATGTCGTTCTCCTGAGATTCAGCAACGCAAATCATAATCCAACGGCCCAGTGATATAACTTCAATTCGTGACAAGGTATCAGTTGCGATGTTGTCGGTTCCATTGATAATGCTGAATGTCCGATGTGAACCCTGATATGAATTAGAGCTGATTTAGTTGAACGGGCGACAGTTTTTCACGTTTTTGTTTGAAAAGCGTAGATAAAAGTTTTGTGATCAGTGAAAATAGTGAACGAATGTCCTGTTATAAGATGACGGAAATGTTGAACTGCCGCGTAGATTGCCAAAAGTTCTCGGTAGTAAGCCGGCCAATCACTTTCCCTGGATGACATTTTCTAGGAGAAAAAAGCCAGAGGTTGCCATGCATCATTGACGAGCTGCATCAAACACGCTCCAACAGAATGATTTGAAGCATCAGTGAATAATAATCCGAGTGGTGTACCAACGCAACATCGTAGCAGTGGAAATACTCTTCTTACACATTTCGAAAGCTTCTTCTAATTCTGGTGTACACGAAATCTATTGAGATCCTTTAAGAAGTGGATTACTGATTACATCGTGTAGCGGTACTTCGAATTCAGAGGCATGCGGTCTTCGGTAAAAAATTGAGTATTCCGAGAGAACGGCGCAGATCGTGGGCTATTTTCGGTCATGGATACTCCTCAATTACCTTGATGCGTTGTTCTTCTGGATATCGGATGCCAGCGGCAGGTATCATGTAGTCAACAGTTTGAACCACGAGAACACCGAAAATGCATTCGAGAACGTTGATAGATAATCCGTAATCGGAAAGCCGTTTGAAAATGATTTTGAGATGTTCTTCATGTTCATATTTATAGTGAGAGAAAACTAGGATATCATCTATGTAGACAAAACTGAAATCTTTGCCACGTAGCACTTCATCCATGAATCCAATTTGGCATGTTTGTCGTGTTGCGCTTGTCAAAGTCCGAATGTCATTCAACGGAAATTCGAAAAGTCTGAAAGGCGTGATTATTGCAGTTTTACAAATATCTTCTTTTGATATTGGAATTTGTTGATATGCTTTTACCAAGTCGATTTTTGAAAAAACATTTACAGCCACATAGAAAATAAGCAACTTCGTGGATATGACGAACATGATAGCGATCTGGAACTGTACGGTGAGCGTTCAACGCCCGATAATATCCACACAGGGGGTGAAGCCACTTGTTCCTTGTTTGGAGGTAAATGAAATGGAGACGACGAGGAGAAGAGGCTGCTTGCAACATGTCGTCGAATTCCTGTCTTGCAATTTTCATCTTCTCAGGAGACGAGGACAGCTCTCGAAATCGGAGGAGGCCCTGGAGTCATCCGCCAAATATGTGATGAACGGTTTCAATGTTTGATATAACAGGAGGTGGTGAGCCAGGTGGACGAGTGATGATGTCGGGGAATTCAAAGAGAGAAGGTCAGAGAACGGAGACGTATCACTGATAGTCTTAACGCTACTCCGCGAAGATGTACTTAAGGTTCCTTGAGGTCGTAGACCGGTTTTCCCATGGACAACGCATTTTTTCGGCAATCAGACAATAGATGATAATGTGAATGGAAAGCCGATCCCATAATTGGTAAATCAAAGTCGGCGACAATGAATCTCCTAATGAAACTACGACGAAGTCCTAGGTTGAGATTGAGGGTTATGAAGACGGCTTGTATGTTTTAACTGTCATCCCCTTTGCAGCACAAAGGTCATAATTTACTGGAGCGCGTCGTTCGCGTCAGGAAAACAACATAGATCGGATCCCGTGTCGAATCCGAAGGAATCTCTGTTTTGACGGTTTTATCCTCTCGAGGACTAGACGGCGCCTTCCAGCAGACGAGCAATCGTCGGTCGGCCGCCTCTACAGACTCTGCTACGAGCGTTTTCTTCATAATTACTGCGGTGGAACTCATTGTCAGTTCTTAGCGTTACAAAGGGATCGCTTTGGTGTTGTGGCTAGAGAACTTGCTTCTCATCCCGAGGGCAGAGTTCGACTACCAGCGAAGGCGAGGATTTTATTGCATAACCCCTATCCCTACTTATTAGGTGCCGTCAACAAGTGCATTACATCATCCGTCGGATGGGACGTTAAACCGCTGTCCGCTCGCCTCCTTTGGTTGAGAGCAGGCTAATGCCGACGCCGGGTTTCCAGCCAACCTTCCTCCCTATAACCCTCCCTTAACCCACCTGACGATCAAAGATGTAAATGACTCCAGTAGTCGGTCGTCTGTCCAGATGACCAAAGGAAAATAATTTCTCTCCTCGTCTTGCACAGAGCCATTGATGGTTCTCATCATCAGTCGAATGAATAAATGTTCTAAAATCCTGGAAACGTTCTTCGGAAGAATCAGCCGGTAGTTAACTCGCAGTGGGCCTCGGTTGTTGCGTTGCTGAACCTCCCTTCCCCTTCCAACTCTTCCCCCGCACCTTCCCCCCTCCCCGACAGACTTGACTCCTCACACCACACCTCTTAACTCCCATCCGACTGCCCCAACCAACTCAGCACATTTGACCCTTCTCTGATGACCCTCTGGACTTACCCAACCCCCCCAAATTCCTCTCTCGCCCCAGTGTGCACCTCCTCACCCTCCATTCCTATTTCGTACTATACATATAAGACGCAATGCACATCGGTCGAGTCCTATCGATCAGTTTGGGAGCGAGTCACACCGGAGTGCGTGGTTTGTGTGTGCGTGGTCGTTTGAGGAAGAAGCCAAGGTTGCCAGACAGGGAAGAGGAGGAGGAGGAGGTGGCGAAGAAGAATTCGAGCAAGTCCTGCTGCGTTGGTAGTAAGCCGTGCGTTTTAGTAGTATATAGTGCGAAACAGTTTGAGATTACTCTTTATTTTATCAGACTTTTCGTAAAGCAAGAATTATTCAAAATCTGACATTTACTTTTAATATAATTATTTATATATTATGTAGTGATATTTAATATGTAATATAATTATTTTTTAGTCGAAGTGAATTTTGCAAATAAATCGTCATATCAGTAAAGTTAACTATTCAAGGGCTAGTAATGAGTTGGGCCACAATCGTATTATTAACTATTCATTCTGTTCGTTTCATTTTGAAGGTATGAAAGATAACAAATGTTTTTCCTTTACAGGGATGGAATTCGGCAGCGGTGGTTCATTTGGCCAGATCATAACATCAAGCCTCAATCATATGCGCTCATTTGTGTTTTGTGTGCCATGTTGCTAAAAGCCACTTAACTTAGATCGTGATTCTCTTTGTAGTAACTCCTTTGCACCGGTCGAAAATTCTTTTCATTAGATTACCTTTCTTTTCAAAATCCGCGACCCATGACAGTTATCACCTGATTCCTATAATGTCTGCTCTCTAATTTATTTCTTCAATAAATCTATCTCAACTGGTTGACAGGCACGTTTTCGGGCTAATTTCACAGGTCTCTTGTCTTCCCTTCGAAGCCTAAATCTCTATTTCTTGCCTTTACTGAAGTGAAGGATTTCACGGCTGTCAAGTGTTAAAACAATCAAATCTCTGTTCCATTACTTCCGAGCGTTATCGACACTTTCCCAGCCAATGCCTTTCCCGTAAACACAATTTTCCTCTAATTATTCCCCTTCATTCAGCCCTCTCTGTATCTTCCGTCTGATCCGATCTCTCATACAATATTCTTCTCAATCGTCCCTCATCGTACTCAGGCGAGGTAAATACCATCTACCACTTCCTGACTGTTGTAATTTAGAATTTTCTTTAACTTATTATGATTTCCATTTGAAATTTTCCAAAAAAGAAGATTACCATCATTTTTTTACATTAAAAAATTTAAGAATTGGTTTCTCGTGGCTCTGCCGCATCCATATTACCCCATGCCAGAATCTTCTATCTAATGCTATCGTGATATCTTACCATAAGGATTACGTCAACCAAATTGTTGTATATTTTTTTCAGCACTAACACATGTTGATTTTCTCGATTTTTGGTCGCGAATCCTCCAGACGACATATCTGAAGATGATGAGTCTCCCCCCCTCGATGGCTTCGCCCCATAAAGAATTGATTTCTTACGTCCATTCAACTCTTTCAATGCAACGCAATTCAACCCTTCTCCTAATGTCCAGCGTACCACAGGAAGAAGAAGAAGCACAGCGGCACAGGTGAAGGAGCATTCTGCAATTTATAGTGTCAAGTGAAAGTGTCTTGTGATATTTGAAAGTGGTCAGTTGTGTTTTTAGTGTGAATCGTGTGACCAGCGAGGGATCGTCGATGGAAAAGCAGAGTTCATCCGCCGGTGGACCTTCCAGTAGAAAATAAAGGTAGGGAAACGACTCTTCTTGCAGGGCAGATTGTAGTGTGAAGGGAAAGACAATTAACTTGAACCAAGGCGTCCTTATCGCGGTAGGGCCCCACGAAGGGGCTTAAGGGACAAAATCACTTTAAGGGACAATAACACTTAGAGAAATGGAGCGGAAAATGTTACTTAGTTGTTGGAGTTAGGTAGGACCCTTTCAGGACATACGTTCTCAAGTGACTTATATCTGTTTTCCACGTGACCACTATGAATTATTGCCAATCTTCTCTTAATATGACAACTACGTAACACGGTTAGGTTGTTGGCGCAGTATTAACTTGTCTAATGCATTGTTTCAGGAATTAAAAAATATTAACGCAGTAAATATAGCATTGAATGTAAGCATTATTGCAATTGTACTATAAGAATCTTATTCTAATGTAAATAAGTATTGTTAAAAGCATTGTAAAATATTTAACTCATCACTGCATTGAGGAAAAACTTTATTATTATACAATGCTTGGAAACATTTGCCATTGGAAATGTTAGCATTCTGATCTTTCCTTCAGACTTTTCCATCAAGAATCATCCTTGTTCACGATCTTTAAGTTTTTCCGAAGGCAGTGGTCGCCTGCTTTGAAGGCTTCGCTGTAACATGGTACAGTAGGATGTCACCCTGTATATTCGTATGGATATGCATAAGGGGCGTGATGGGCCGGCCATCTGCCTTCGTCTTATTTCTATCACGAAGGCCGAAAAATGGGTCCCAGCGAGCTGGCACGATACCTCCTTCGGTGGCCCTGGAAACTCGTGCAATCGTTCTCCTTAGCTCCTCTCTCTCTTATATTCCGTTATTCTTACTTTCAAACTAATTAATGGGGATGGGTAAACTTCTTCTTGCATAGCATGGCTGTTTACAACAGCACTTTCTCATAATATTATCAGTGAAAAGTATACTTGAGACGATTCAAACAGTTCTGTCATATTGATGACCGTTCCTTGAAGTTCCAAAAGTGGTTGCTTGACCGACGGATCAGTTTTCCCAAATGGTATTGTTTTCTAATCCCACTCGATTAACCTCGCGAGATATAATTAAGTTTCAGTTGAACTTACGAGTCGCAAGCTGTGAACTTGTGCCTGGAAAGCTTTGGTTTTTCCGAAATGTCAAAAAAAATCCTTCGAAATTATTTTTTTTTTCGAGTAACAGAACGCTCTAAAATTATTTCGTGTAATAATTTCATAGTCAACCGTTAGCATTTTGAAATATTCAAATTCCTTTAGTGTAAATTACCAGACTCTTTCGGCAGATTAAGTACATACGCACAAGTATAGGTAAAGTACATGCCTCTACATTCAGACCAGTTACAAGAATCGGCCACATGAGTCCGCGCCCTCTTGCACTGGCATTGAAATCTCCTGAGTCAGCTGCTACGTGTCAACGCACTGCTTTTTTGAAATAATGGCGGCTGATTATTTTTGGAAAGATTTTAATTTAATGATATTACTTAATAAGTTAAATGTTCTGTTAGTGCGATGGCCAACGAACATTGATTACGAAACATCGTTCTTGTTTCGTCATGGATATTATTAATAAAATAAACAGATTCAGGCGATATATCGTGGGAGTTCTTCATAATGTAAGAGAAACAATTGCACTTTTCCACAAATTGTTTATTGCGTACAACGCGTTTCAGCTCACAGAGCCATCATCAGGTACATCAGGTCTTGTACCTGATGATGGCTCTGTGAGCCGAAACGCGTTGTACGCAATAAACAATTTGTGGAAAAGTGCAATTGTTTCTTGTACATTATTAATATTATTCATCGCGTATCATTTTTTTTTTAAATATTCAACTTTTGATTTAAATATTAAGTTTAATTCGGATATTTCGGAAAATAGTTTCTTCCTCCGCTCAATATATTTTAGGGTATTTACATATTAGAACATTGAAAATATTTTGGAGTGGGGTCATGAATTTTATATAATATAACTCTCCAAGTTCTGAAGACTTTAAATTGCAGTCCGGAAAACATAGGTATTCAGAAAACTTAAAATATGTCAATTCCGTCAAATTTCCACGATACCGCGTCAGAGTATTTCACATTTCGATGAAATTTCGAATCTTTCGGAAAATATAACTTTTAATATATTACGTTACGCAGTCTGAAGCTTTTAGCATCCAATTTGCAGGGTGAAATCCCTGGCAAAAATAAGCTCCCTCCATGGTAAATGGAATGTAAAGGAAGGAGACTATACACTCCATGAAAGGTAGTTACCGACCGCTTACCCTTCCCTCTTACCCTCCATGGAATGTAAGGGAAGGGTAGAACTACCCTTCCCTTACACTTGCTAAAAACTCCTCTGCTGCTGTACCCGCCCCCTATACCCTCGGATGTTCTAGAATACCGTCCCACTATAACCCTCGCTTGACTGCAGGCCGCGTGTAGTATTACACAGCCCATCGAGTGTATAATTCCTATACCCACCACGGGAGAGCTTATTTCTGCCAGGGATGCACTGGGAACACGTAATTTTGTACCCACATGAGGTACATCCTATACCATTAGATTTAGCTTATGGAGTTTTCGGAATCCTCAGTTAATTCCTCGAAGTGTAACTGCGGAAAATGCATAATAGCTCATACATCGAGCATATAAAACAGCTCAAGAAAGGTAGTATTTAAAGCAGGTTTAAATATCTAGGCCACGCCTTCGGAAACCATATGCCAAAGGCTAATTTTTGGTAGTCTGTATTTTCACAATTTTCGTCAAAGTTCAATAGTTAAATGTACGTTTGATCGTAAGATTATAACCTTTTTTGTTTGTTTTAATTATAAAAACACATTTTCCACCTGCTTCTGAATTTCAAGTATTCATTCTGTCTCACAGTGTACCTATGGTGCTGTAATATCGCAAGAAAATTGCATCCACTTCCCCGATGTGTTACTATTCTTCCAACACCCAAAAGTCTGCAGTAATACTTATAATATTCCCCCCACCAACAGAAGGCACGGTGGAAACAAAATATTTAACCTCGGATTTTTTAATATTTTGTCTAGTTCGTAAATAACTATAAGCTACTTGCAGTGTAGCCATGATTTAGTTTCGATGAAAGGCAGGGGGGTCAAAGTTAAGCGTAGGGGGCGGGGGAGAGGGGGATTTTTGAGACTGGAGCAGAAATGAAAGTCCAGGTAATTTTGTATCTGCGACTGCACTTTAACAGCAAATTGTTTAAAATAACTTTGCTGTGCTCGTGTCTGCAAGAGCAAAATACTTGGCAATTTGCTTTAAAATAACAAACATATTAATTGAGATAGTTTGTCACAATAAATAATGAAAGAAAAATATTACAAAAGAGAATTTCTAATAAGAAATAATCAAATATATTTTTCAGTTTCATTTTTATGAATTAATTTAAAATTTCGTGGGGGATACTCTATATGCCCCCTGGGTACGGCACTGTTATTGTGATATCCCTCTCACAGTTCCAAAGAGGGCTGCATCTTAAAATTATCTCTATGGCCATTGTTGAATCAATTTCTCATGAAATGTATGAAAATGTAGTGGTTTGATAATTGTTGCACTAAGCAGGTGATTTCAACTCCAATAAATAAGTAACTTCTTCAAACTTCTCTGAATGCATTCACTAGAAGCTGTACTTAAAATGGTATCTCTTGATTAATGTTCTCTTGATACTCACAGATTGAGCTAGATTTCAATAGCTTATTCATAAACAATGAAATATAGGTATTACATCTTTATTTCAATGCCTACTTGTTGATTAACATAAAAGGTAAATGCTTGATGATTCTTCATGAGCAAAATTTCTGACCCCTACATTTTTTTCCTACAGTGAACTTCCAATGGGGCCATGACGTCAGCCTCCTAATGCATATGGAGTTGGGCAAGCCAGCTCGTCCTCCTGAATATCCTCAACGAAAAACTTATGGGAACTGTAGCCAAGTACTGTCAATCAGAGGTATCGGTCACCTGTCCATGATGCGAATCTAAGGTGAGTGTATGGAAGAAACTTGTAAAAGTATTTAAGACCACTTGAGGATCGTGTGTGGGAGGAGGAGGAGACATCAATATTCTTAAATAATACATGTTATTAAGAACTATAGGACATCTGAGATTTCTAATGACTTGTCTGGGGTCTTTACCTTCTTTGGGTAGTCTACTAGTTTCATAAATTATTTTGATCCTATGGACCTGATGCGGTTTGTGGCAAGCTTCAGTATCTAGTGCTTTCAACGTTAATTGTACATAACTCCATTAGTCAGTTGACCCCGGTGACAATGGCGTAAAATCCTCCCTTAACAATCAGTGGGTTGTGGGGGTTTGACCCCCCCCCCCCCCCTGCCTGGGTGGATTTTTTGACCCACTGGGGAAATCAGTGTCTGTTGTTATTCATTCCTTCACTTGATGTGAGAGAGAGCAATTGAGGTGTTTTCAGGATTTTGGAAGTAATTAAGTCTTGCAATTCAGAAATTTATTTAGGATCATTCCGGGGAATGGGCATTACAAGGTGAATTTGGTTTTACATACATGCATTACTTAGCAGTTGCAGCAACTTAAGAGATCTCATCAATCATTTTGGCTGACCCCAACCAAGGTGCTCTCTACTTGTATATGAAAGCTTAAACTCTAGTCCAGTAAATAAATGTAGCTGCAACATTTGGTCAATGTTTATGGATTTCCCCTGTAAAACTTTAAGCTTAATTTTGTAGTAATTACTCTTGGATACTAGTGCATGCATGTGTATTAGTAACTATTGTCTCTTTAAGTTTAATTTTTCACTTTTCTTCACTTCTGACTTGCATTAGTCAATGGATGTCTCCTGCTTTCATAGATGAATCCACATCCCAAGAGATGAGGTTAACAGTGGTGGTAGCACTTCTTTTGATACTCATGCAAGCTATACCAGTCTCTAATGGCTCCTTTTAGAGATCCTCAGGCCTATGAACTACTTTCATTTCACAGATTAAATTGGATTAATCTTTCAGTTTTTCTTAATGGAATAACTGCTTATTTGATCATTGTTCTACACTGCTGATAATTCATAGCAGGCTTGAGTCATTTTGATTGGTGTATTTTATTTTGCGAAAAGAAATTTCAATTATTGCATGGAACTTCTTAATTGTTCCTGAAGCTGATTAATGTGCTAATGGATACAGAAAAAATTTATTGCTGTATTCTGCATGGAAAGGATATTTTCTTTGTACTAGGTTAGATTATAGTTAAATTGGATAATGCAATAGCAGCAAATTCTTAGGGACTTGTTTGAGGTTTCCCTGCTATTGCACTTAATAGTATAATGTCTGGGCATACAGGGCCATAGCTAGGGGCTGGCCAGGGGGGCGGCTGCCAGGGGTGCAAGCCTCAGGGGGGCGCACTTTGCAGATCCACAGCCTGCAGGCTGCTGGGACACAGGCACACAAAATTATAACATGATGCTAGCTCACATTTTAAAAATGCACCTGATTACGATAGGCACCCCCACAATTTAGGAACGGCACCCCTAACTTAACACACAAAATTTGTACTGAACCCTAAATAAAAGAAAAAAAACTACACACAAACTAATATTTTGTCACACTCATATGTACATTAACATTGGCCTTTTTTTCCTCTCTGCGGCACACGCCAACCAAAGCGGCCGGGGGTGCTGGCACCAAACCGGCCGTGTCGGCAGGCCATACTTCGTGAGAACGACCAACGAGCGTAGCAAAACACTGTGTGGGGAATCCCCACAGTTTATTCGTTCTGATTTTTAGATACCTAGTGTTATAGTCAGTATAACGGGGGGCGCAAAATTATATATTGTGGGGCGCAAAATTCAAATCTTGCCAGGGGCGCTGGTGACCCTAGCTACGACTCTGTGGACATGGATAAAAATGTTATGTTGAATTTAGCTAAGAGATATTCAGAATCACCAGCATATCTCTGATCATATGATCCCTGAAGAAGACAATGAATGAACTGATCAAGGGCGTATTCAGCTCAAAACTGAAGAGGGGGGGCAATTTTCTGAATTCAACCTCATGGGGGAGGAGGGGTGACATAGGTACAATAAGAAAAAGAACATTGAGCCATAGTTATTTTTAAAATATATTAATTATTGAACAATAGTTTTGAATATCTGTCGAGGGCCCCCAATAATTCACAGTAACATAAGGTAGAATTCCATTTATTAAAGAATTTATTGTTGAACAATAGTTTGCGAGGATTAGCTGTGAATTTTTTAACTATTGCTTCCACTCCAATTTTTTAACTATTGCTCCTTGCTTGCGAAAATCCATTGATGGTGGATGCTTAGCATTGCTAACCCCCTTAACCTATTTTCACCAAAATTTGATCTTAGCCATGTTTAAATTCGGCGAGGAGCTGAATGAGTGCTCAATAGTGCTTGTTGCGCAGGGCAATGAAAACAAAATCAGGATCACCTTTCTAATAGTTTAGAAAAACAATTCGCTCTTTTTTTAAACTTCAATGATGTCTGGCCTCACTTCAAATTTTAAACCAAAATACCATTTCTCCTTCGATGCCTTCCAAATTTTAAAAATTTGTACCAGATGAAATAGCCTCATTTCAATTCCCCAATGAAACATCCCTCGTGTTGCTTGGATGAAAATGTATCAATGAAAATGCAGGTGATTTATCTGCAGAAAGTTTTACTTCTAATGATGATATGATGGAAACCCAAGTAAGGATTTATTAGTGACCTTCGCCAAAATTCAGATGGATTTATAGCTGGGGGGTTGCTTTTATGCTTTTGTCGGCCAGCAATGAGAGTGGCGGTTATATCAACATTCTAATTCTTAATTAGTTTCTTTCAAAATGTTGAAATACCAAGAACCAATCAGAATCAATTTTTCAGAAATTTGTTGTTTCTATTTGTTGCTATTGTATTTTAAAATTTTTCCAGGTTGAATGGGGGGCAGCTGCCCCTACTTGCCCCTCCCCCGATACGCCCTTGGAACTGGTTATTAATTTTCCAATCCTCTGAAAGTTCATATATATCAAGTCCGACATCAAATATTTGATATAAACAAATATGTACTTAATATTTACAACATTGAAACCTGATATGGGATCAACATTTCTTCTTGGTGCTCGGGGAAAACTAAAATCTCTGCTTATTAGTCTCATTCTGTATAATAATTCATGTTGATTCATCTTTGGTGCAGAGGCAGTAGGTACTTAATCCTTAAGTTATGGTTTGACATTTTAAATTTAAAACTTTAATACTGCCATAATCTAAAATTTTCTAAGCATCCATGCATTTTGCAAAAGACCTGATAATAGTGACTCATATTTCCAGGGTGAGCCAGCACTGTCTTGATTTGAAGCGCTGGGAAACAATAAGTACCATTGATCAGGCATGCTTAGCAAGACCTAGGAGAGGCAAAATAATACCTATCAATTTTGTAGAATTAACTTCAGAATAAGTAGCTTGAATAGGAACAGTTGTCTTTTTAGTTGGAGATTGCTTGATTACGCAGTGATTAGGACTGTATCCTGAATTTTAAGGTTCCACTGCATGATTCAGCATTTAAACTATTTCTCCTCTCATTACAATAGGCATCTTCAGGTTGCAGTGGGTATATTGAAAACTACATATTTCACTTCTCATATTTTGCTTCCTTCTTAGTTTCAAAACCATAATTCCTATTTTCTTAAGAATGGTCAACTTCAATACATGCTTGTCATATAATTAACTTTTTTGCAATATTAAATGTGTGTTCAATAACTGCTAACAAGTTTCATTCAGTGAGATTATGCAAGTTGGTTCTTCTATTTGGTGCAAAAAGATCCATTCCATTTATAAAAACAGTTTTTGGCAGTATTCAATTTTTCTATTGAAAATTCACTATCTATAACTTTCTATGCATCCATGCTTTTTGTTAATGAGAGCCAATCTTTATGTCCAGGGAGAGCCATTATGGGTTCTTCAAATAGTATCGCTGGGGAAAAACTGGGACCAATAGTCATGAATGCATAGTGTGTGACCTTGGAGAGGCAATGTCACACATTTCAAAATAGTTAAATTAAAAGCTAAATAAACACCTTATTTAGAAGCATTTCAGACCTCTTCATTTTAGCAATTTTAGCCTTTCATTAACATTGCCAACTGTGTGTTAATTCTACTATTTGTGTGAACGTGATCGTTCATTATTCAATGTCACATGCAGTATCATAAGAATGTCTAAATAGTCCTGCATCACATTCTACAATCCAGGACACATGTGCCAACATGTGACATGAACTTTATTTTTCATTTATTATGACCTTCTTATTAATAAAATCTGATTGCATAATTTCTTAAAATGGTCAACTTTGCCTGGCATGTGACTGTTTTATAAATTATTACTATAATGTTTCAAGAGTAATGCATGGATTGCAGACTTTTGATCTATCTTTCTCAACTTCTTGAATATCTGTGTACATTTTTGTCTATCTCATGCTCACAATATACCATTGAATTTATGATATGAGATTCATGATCAGCATCTGGCTGATGATTTTTAAAGTAATTAATAGTTCACGAAAATCACTTTTTGAAAAAACACACGGACCTCGTTTCCATGAGTAATCATCATCGTTAGGTGTTAATATCTATGTTATGTTCTATGTTATGCTGTATCTATGTTATTTATCTATGGGAGTCGTCGGTAGGTGATGTCATAGGAAGGGGGTAAATGAGGAGAGGAGATGAGGTTGTTCGATATGGAAGTCAGGACAGGGAAGAAGGATGGGTAAAGGACCTCTCTAACGAGGGTGATGTCATTCATATTTATCAAAATCGCTAGCTAATCTCATGAGTCCAGTTTGCGTCCACCAAAGCGACAAAGGACCCACACATGACCCTCAATTATGAGTGCCCTTCAACCCATCCTCCTTTATCCTAGCCCTATCCGTTTTGAGCCCATCCTTCTTCCCTCCCATCGTTTACCCCCTTCCTCTTATGAAACATAATGATGACTACCATAGATACAAAACATTGATAAGTATAAACATATGACGATGATGATTACTCATTGAAACCCAGGTAGTTTTTTTTAAAGAAGTGGTTTTCGTATAAGTTTATTCATATTAAAATTAACTTATGAAGACAAAAACTTGAAATTAATTACACATTCCTTACATGTTCAATGGGGTAAGGCCCAAAGATTTAACCAGTAGCTTGACAAATTAAAATAGTGATCTTGTTTCTGGAATGTTGGGTATTTCTGCATTTGCAAATAGTAGCCATTCGGAGGGGAATCCCTTCTTGACAGTGCATACTAATTCATTCACTGAAAAGAATGAAAGTGCAATTTGAGAGTTAAGATTAATTTTACAGTTTTAGAGAATGAGAATTGGTTTTCATATGAGCAATCTCCATTTATTCCTTATTAATATGTCTGAATGAGCAATGCATTTCCAATTCATAAAAGTTCCAGTGTTTCTGCATGCACAATGCAAATGGAAAAGCAATAAGCCATAGAGAACCTATAAGGTTAATTCATTTTTAATTGTTTTATTGATTGATTGTCCCATGCTTTAAATGACTAACTTTTGTGTGCACGTTGTTGGCTGAGATCTGATTGTGGATTTTAACCGCAGCATGGAGAGGTGATATCATATGGTAGGTGTGCTCATTTTGAAGTGACTTATTGACATTAATAGGTACTAGGATGGCGAAGAACATTGGGATCTGGAAGCTATGCAACCCGTTAGACATGGATGCCAATCATCACCATAGTAATCTACCTGTAAAAGTTAGGTAATGATGAAAGCCAGGGAATATCCAGCAGACTCTTACACGAGCAGTCACCTGTCTACCTATAGTATTTCTTTCTTCATCTCAGCATAAGTCATACCATTCTTCATCCAATCATGAAGCTCTCTCATCATAAACACACATTTCCTGTACTGGACAATCTAACACACAATTTTTCACTATCCACTAATACTTTACCCTATATCTCCTTCATTTGCTGCAAACCTGTCTCAGGTAAACCATCCCTACTGCATTTTGACTTCTCTTACGCTTATCCTGGCAATCCTAGGTTTTTCTGCCATATTATAATGCTGGGAGGTGAAAACGTTCATGTATTTATTTTTTCACTTACCGAAACAAATTCTCATTCATTGAAATGCACGCCAATTTCTATGGATGACTTTCATTCCAGAATTCGCAAGCCCTTTAACTGCCTTCATGCATCCTTCAGTCTCTCACAAACTTTTGGGCAAGACACACAAAATCATCCACTTGTGCAAATATTTCTCCTTTCATCCTCACCAATTCATCCATCTTAGATGCATCTATCCACAAATCCAACCTCCCTGTTGGTTTACAGAAGTTATCCAGGAGCCCCTGTAATTCCTGTGGATTCACAGACAACAACACATTGTTATCTGTGTACAGTAGAACATTTACATTTCCAGGCATTACACCGAAACTATCCTAGAATCAATCTCTCACTAGATTGTCCACAAAAAACAGTTAACAGCCACCGTGACACTACGTATTATCATAGAGTAAATATATAGTAGTATATGCTTACTCTATGGTATTATTCAACCTCTTGCACAAGTTTTGGCAGATGAATGTGAAGGACTCCACATCAGGTAGGGGGTTATCTTGAAGGAAGAGTCCTAGCAGCAGAAGAAGTTGTCACAATGTTTTAATAACGTTCCAAATGTTACATTGTAATGTTAACGTGACCGCAACATTGTGTGCACTTTTACAGGCAACGTTACTTTTCAACGTTGTGGAAATGTCAAGCAACTTTATTACATGCTGTTTAGATTTAGAGTTCCCATAGTATATACTATTACAGGAGATATATATCATTCCAACAATTTAACCAATTAAACAAAATTAATTTTCATTGCGCCAATGTTGGGACCGCATAAGACTCTGAAATACATACAAATATTTATACAAAGATCCATAAAATGGTATATGTACATATAATCTGTCACTGCAGTAAGTTCTATGATACGCATGATGCAATCAGGATTGGATCCTTCCATTTTTGTTTCTCCCTCTCTTGCATTTAAGATGCATATATGGCTCCATACTTGCGTAAAATGAAATATGTTAATCTTTTGTTTTCCCATAACGCTGTGAGAAATTTTAGAAGCTGTATGTATGGTAAATTTGAAAGGTAAAACCTTACGTTTTAGTTTGCAGTGTTTGTGTTTCCCGGTTGTTGGCGATTTATTTCTATAACATATTTATTCAAGTGCATTCGGAAATGTACAAGGTCGTGGAATTTCATGATCTGCGACTACTCTGAAATTTGACTTGTAATTACTCTGTGATTAGGATAAATTTTAGGTATTACCATCATATGGAACTAGGTAACCCAAACTTTAAAGCTACTAATTAATAATGAATCACAATAGTTTTTTTTATTGGTTCCTTCTTAATTGGTATCACATGAATGATGAATTGCTTAACGATGTAGGGGGACTGCTTGTATAAATATAGTACATAACTAACTTTACAGGGGTATGAAATCAGCGTTCTTAACTGCCAGACTACAACTTGTTAGTATTAGTTAGTAAAAATATTATTCTCAGTAATATTACATTTACATCCTTACTATGTGGCAATATAGCTTTCAAATAAGTAATGCCTGAAAACTGTTATCATGATTTAATGGTATTTCCTCAAACTATCACGGAATTGCCATTTAATATAATTAGTTCTCGAAGTCACTTTAATGCACTAAATTGGCCAGATATTTTGGTCATTTAGATGTCGGGTGCAAGAGAATGTGCATAGAACCGTAGGGTATATTTATAGTCGAGGTACGTACAATATGTCGTTAGGTAGGTACTAGGCATGATAATTAAATATTAAAGCATTGTATTGCGAAATTGTACATTCATTGTAAGTAAATGAAAATTATCATTTTTTTGTTGGCCCGTCATTGGGGAATTGTTTGTTGGGGAACTGTGGGAAAGGTGGCCAATCCACAGTCTAAATTACAGTTTGTTTAGACTGCAACCAATGCATACTGATGGCCAACCATTGCACCCCATTAGCTTCCAATGTAGGGCCAACGAAAAATGTTACTTGGGCTGCTAGAGAAATTTTTTCAAATGTTACTATGCAATGTTGTGGTAATGTGCATATAACGTTACTGCAACATTGTGACGATGTTAAGACAATGTTGTGACAACATTTTCACAATGTTGATCGTCGGGAACTTTACTGTTGTGACAACATGCATCCAATGTTATGAAATGTTGTGGTAATTTCAGGAAACATTGTGACAACATTTTGGTTTTCTCATTGTAACGTTGCTAAAACGTTTTGACAACTTTTTCTGCTGCTGGGGAGGTGTTAACAAGAGAGAGAGGTGAAGGTGAAGATAGGGATGAAAATTTACATAGCACACAAGGTACTCAATCAAAATGAACGAACACAGCTTATTCCTCTGCAACAACCACATTTCTGAAAACAATTATATTTTCTTTTATATATATTTTTTATTGATATGAAAACTTTGCTAAGTTAATTTCCTTGAGTCTCTTTGTTTTGTTTGAACGGGTACTCTATAAGTACCAGCATAATAACAAAGTTCATATAAATTACGTGGCAACAAAAAGTCATTTTCATAAAATTATTGATGTTCTTCTTGATGAAAGAGTCAGTTACAGCGTTTCTCCAAACAGAGTCGGAACAGAGTTTCTCCAAAGGGGTATTCCCAACAGATAGGACGATATTATGTTGCTGATAAATGTTCAAGACGTTTGAGGAGTAAAGTCTTATTTACCACTATTATTATTATGATATTTAGTCGCATCATGGAAGAGTGGTGGACAGACCAGGATGTGTTCCAAGAATGAGGGAGAGAGAGAGGCGTATGGCATTGTAGGGGAGGGTAGGGGTCGTCGGGGAGGGAGAGTTGATTGTTGGAAAATGGGATGGACAAAAAAGCTGACCTCGGCAGCGTGGGTGGTTTCGCGGCGGCCTTGCAATCAGAGGGGGCAGGGTTCGAATACCCTTTCAGACATGAATGTTGTGTTACTCCCCGGGGTTGTTTTGGCGAATGTCAACCGTTGCGTCTTTCAGAAGAGCGACGGACTTGCAGTTTAACTCTCCGGCGGTGGATGAGATGGGACCCTCGATGTTAGTGACTCTCTCTCGCTCTCATGGGTTAAGGGGGTTTTTTATCGGTGGGGGGGGGGGGCTATAAGTTTCGCAGTGTTGGGAGGATAATGGTATCTGAATCACTCGAATTTTGGTCAGCTTTCTGGATTGGAGCAGAACGACTCGTGTTTGAAATTCCTTATTCAAATTTGGCCCCGCATGTTGAGTGAACCTTCGTGAGGATTTGGTGAGATCAAGGTGAGTCAATGGATGCATTGTTTCGAGATCCCGAGGGCACTGTCCCTTTCAATTGTTTTGTTAATGTGAGATGCGACTGACTGCTGGGGTCATATGCGCTATGTAGTATAGGTGGACGGGTTGCTGATTGCAGGATTGTGAGGGTATTTAACGGAGGAATGGGGGAGTTATCAGCTCTTGAGGAGCCAATGGGGCCAGAGTGTTTATAATATCCTATCCGACGGACGGATTAGTGCTCTTGGTGTGCACGTGACACTCACCCATGGATCGGGATTCCACTGAAAAAGCTCCAAGGCTACTGGGATTCGAACTCGGACGCACGGGATGGGAAGCTATTACTCTTAAGCACCAAATCTACATGATCCCAGTCATTTTCGTGGTAACAGTCAAAATGCGATTCAGTCATTCATTGGTCGATCAATCGTAATATTGGATGACTGCAGCCCTCCAATCCTCCCTGTCTAATTCCATTTTTAATGCAAAGTGAGTCGATAATCGACTAATACAGAAACTCGAGTTTAGATACACGCATTTGGTAGTTTTCTCTCCTTTATTTGGGTGAGGAGTGACTAGTAGTCGTAAATGGAAATAGCTCCACAGGTGGCGCTCACTGTTGCCCTGTATGTGATTGATTCTTGGTGGCTATGGCGACTGCCGCGTTTCTTTGTTTCTACGGCATGGCATGTGTTTCTAGCCACTACATTTATGATTTTTAGATGTTTCTACGTAATTTATCCACCAGAAATGGATAGTTGCACACGTTGTTTATCTTGGGCTCTTTTTTCGGATGGAAGGTTTCATTTATTTGAACATTTTGTTCGCTGCATTCGCGTTCTACATTTGCACCCAGCTTAAAATGTCATATATGTATTTACAACCTGACTATTATTTAAGCTATTTTAAAGTTATTCCATTATTATAAGTATGCATACCTACGTTTTGGTGCTGATAAACCTTACGGAAATATTAATATATCTTTCTCCACAATTGCGTGTAGGTAATCAACGGCGCAATTTTTAAAACGTAATATACTAGCGTAAAGGAAAGATTGGCGATTTTCTTGATACCAATCATAGCTATATTATTAGTTACAAAATTTATATATTTACCAAAATGTAGTTTAAAGCGAGTTCACTGAAACTTTTTACGCCCCGAATTACCACGAGAATCGTTGAATCGCCCGGATATTTTTCTGCGCGCTCGGACTAAATAGCGTCGAAATTTTGTTCTGCTAAGATTCAAGTACGCATTAGTAATGAGAATTTCGGCGAGATCTGAATCGAGAAATTTTTTTCATTTTTTTCATTCAAGTATCAACATCAATCAAAGTAGCAAAGGGTTCAGCTCTATGGTGACTAGATAAAAAAAACCCCATTTTCATCCATTAAAGTATTCTACCAGCTGATTGGTAGGTTCTTGGACAGTCCCCATTCTGTATCCAAACCTCACAGAAATTGTCTCGCTTTCCCTCCTGAGGATGACCCGTTATTAGATTCCTCTTCAATTCTTCATATCTTCTACCTCCTCTTATTTCGTCCAGAATTCCTATCCTCTTCCTTCCTTTTCCACGCTTCCCCAGTGTTCTCACCTCTATCACTCTCTTCAACATGCCCTCTCCTCTCAAAACCTCCTCCATCCATCTTTTCTGCCTTCTCCGAACCTCCGCCACAAGCTTCCTCTCCTCTCCGACCATATCCAATATCTCCTCGTTCGTCTTTCTCGCCATCCAGCTAACCTTCTCCATCCTTTGGTTTAATGCTTCTTTAGCAAGCGCAATTCTGCATCTGATGTCCTTACCACTAAACCCATTCTCCTCCCAAATACTACCCAGATACGTAAACTGCTCGACCTGCTCTATCTTCTACCCCCCCACCCTTATATTCTGCCCCGCCTTCTTACTTCTAGAAAATCTCATTACTTTCGTTTTCTTCTGGTTGATCTTCATCCCATACTTTTCGCTCTGGACCTCTAACGCATTCACCATTGACTGTAACCCTTTTACAGACTGACTAACCAATGCTTGATCATTTGCAAATCTCACTGATTTATCAGCTCACCTCCTACCTTTATTCCTACCTCCTCCTCCCTCTCCTACCTTTATTCCTACCGCCTCTTCCCTCTCCTACCTTTATTCCTACCTCCTCCCCCTTACCATTTGTTATGAATACACGTCAAAAAGCAACGGCGATAGTGGGCACCCCTGCCGCACTCCCCGTCCTATCATGGCCCATCCCGATTCTCCATCGGCTACCCTAACCTGCGCTGTCTGGTTCATATACAAATTCCAAATAAGACGCCTGCCCCTTCAATCGACCCCTAATTTCTTCATCACTCCCATTAATTTCGTCCATTCCACCCGATCACACGCCTTCTGGAAATCTGCGAAGCATGCAAAAACATCCTGCCCATACTCCAGGTTTCTTTCTACTAGCGTCCTCATCACCGCTGTAGCTTTTCGCGTTCCCGTCACTCTCCTAAACCCGAACTGGTCGTCACCCAGGTATTCATTTGGCTTCTTCTCTGGACTTCTGTTTATAATTCTCAGAACTACTTTGGCCGCGTGGGATATTAAGCTTATTGTCCTGTAGTCTTCGCACGTTTTTGCCTTAATCTTCTTTGATATAGGAATTATTATAGTCTTCGCGAAGTCTTCCGGCCACACTCCACCCTCGTAAATTCTACGAATAAGCGCAAAAAGTTTTCCTCTTCCGTTCTTCCCCATGTTCTTTAAAAACTCTGTAGGTATGTCATCTATTCCCACCGACTTATTCCTTTTCATGTCTCGTAGAGCTCTTTCGATTTCGCTATCTATGATAGTTGGTCCGATGTCATCCCTGTCGATATCGTCTTCCCTTTCTACATCTAACCTATTGGGTCTTATTTATTTACCATACAGCTCTTCAACATACTCCTTCCACCTCATCTGGATCTCTTTCGGTTCTACGATCACCTTTCCCGTCTTGTCTGTTATCGTTGTAATTCCCCTTCTCTTATTACCACCCGTCAGTTCCTTTATTTTCCTAAATAATGCATCTGCTCTTCCCTCTTTTTGGTATTTTTCTAACGAGTCGATCTGTTCTCTCCACCACGCCTATCTTGCTTTTTTTGTTTCTTTTCTAAGCCTGTTATTAAATTCTCGGTATGTTCTCTTACCTAGCTCTGAGTTTACTCTCTTCCATTTCATTCTCTCCTCCATCTCCCTTATCATCTCCTTCGTGATCCACGGTTTTCTAATTTTAGTTACACTGACTACGCCTACCGTTGCTTTCGCCGCTTCTACAATTCCATTTTTCAAACTTCCCCATTCATCTTCCACTGAGCTAACTCCATGATCCTCACCCATTATCTCATCCACCTTCTCTCGATACTTCTTCTTCATTGCCCCAGTTAATGCCTCCGTATTCCACATTCGTACCCTCCTTCCCATTCTTATATTTTTCAGTTTTACCCGACATTTCATGACTAATAAATTGTGGTCTGTGTCTGCATCAGCTCCTGGATAAGTATGCGAGTTTTTAACACTATTCCTGTATCTGTGACGATCCATTATATAATATATCTGAAATCTATAATCCATCTGTGTCTCCCGGCTTCTTCCAAGTGTACATACGTCAAGGATGATGTCTGAACCATGTATTTGTAATTACTAGGTTATTTCTACGGCAAAACTCCACTGCTTTCTCACCACGGTCGTTTCTCCTTCCTAGCCCGTAATCACCCACCTCCCGCCCATCTCTTCTTTCACCTACTACCGCGTTCCAATCCCCCATTACTACCAAGGGCTTACTCCCAGGTATCCTACCAATTATTTCCTCTAGCTGATCGTACACCCCATCTGTCTCCTCCTCTTTATGGTTAGAGGTAGGTATATAAACCTGGATTATAACTAAATTCGTTGGATCTGCCTCTTGTTCCACGACTATTATCCTATCGCTCACCTATTCTGCATACACTACTTTTCTACCTAGTTCCCTATTCATTACGAATGCAACCCCGCGCTGACTTTCGTTCCCTCCACTATAAATTACTCTATAGTCATCGCTCCAGTTGTCCCCGTCATCCTTTTTATCGTACTTCACGCAGACCCACTATATCTACACCCACCCTATCCATTTCTTGCTTTATATTCTCTAGCTTCTCCGCCCTCAGCATAGTCGTAACATTCCACGTGCCTATTCTGATAGTTTCGTTCCTCTTCTTTATCTTCTTTTCCTCTTCTGCTACTACGTCTGAGCAAGGATTTCGTGTGATGACGACCGCAGGGGCCTTGCTCCCACCGCTGCCGGGCACTACGCGCGGCCATCTGGACCGAGTCCCGTAGTTTCCAGGATACATTATCATTTCAGAATGTCCATGATTTCAAGGTTTTTGTTTTAATTGAGATAGTATTCCGTGGCCTTACTCAAAAGTGTTTTTTTACGTGACACCATCACTTCAGAGACAGGGTCAGACGCCTTTTGAGCCGCCTCACTGAGGTACAGACGCTTCGCGGACTACCTTCTATCTCCTAACCTTCGACCAATCTGGCATGACTGACCCTACCAGGAGCATTGCTCCCGCCAGTTCAGCTCATAGGGGTCATCGGAGCACGCAAGCCCTTCCGCCACGACAAGGTCCCTGTAGTCCAAGGGAAGAGGAATCGAGAAATATGACTGGGAATAAATTCCATTGTTTCGATTTGAAATAATTCCTAGCTTAATATTTTCTTATTTTTCCACCAATTAACTACAGAAATTTTTGAATAAGTAATATTTGTCTAATTGTAAGTTATTTTAAGTTAAAATACAGAAGAATTGAAACTCGAGGGAATCTAACCACAAAAACTGATACTGAACTTGAGCTTTATCTGTTGCAACAACTGCGACATGAGAATATGATTGTGAATTCAAGCAAGGAGTTCGATTTGTAATAATTTTTACTTTTATTTGCTCTTATTTCCTCAATAAATAAATGAACATACATGAGGAATTGGAGATATTTCTTTGTAAGTTGTTTTAAGTTTGAATAAGAAAGAACAGAAACACGAGGGTATCGAACCGATGACCTCATCCCACTTGCGTGTAATTACGCTTTTTCTGCTGCGTCTTAATATGAGTGGGAATAAATACGAGTTGTTCAATTTCAAATAATATTTACGTTATTTTATAGTGCATCGATTGACACAGCATGATAAGAAGAAGGCCTGAAGAAAAGTATCGCGGTGTAATTATTATTGTTTGTGCTAAATGTTTTCAAGAGCCTTAAAAGAGATGGCATTGCACCGAATGGTGACCAGATAGTGGTGCAAGAAATGGGCCGTCCTAAGCAAGTCTATGGCACAGTGAATGTTATTCTCGTTCTTAGGACGGCAGCTGATTTGTTCCTGTGTCACGTTAACATTCCGTGTTTGCGCGTGATACGTAAGTCAATATATGTGGAATGTTGTTCATCGGCTTACATGATCCTTATAATGACCTACACGTTATTAGCGATTATTTTGTTGTGTGTTACCATAGCATATTTAGTTGAGTACAAAAATATATTTGTACAATTTATGGTTTATGATAGCGGTAAAAACTGGCCATTTGATGGTTAATTGTGTCAGGTTCAATAAATGAAATGATTGCACAGAAAGAGCTACTAGCAAATGTTATTGGATGATATTACCGTATTACTTCTCCAGGCGCCTTCTTCATAGTCAATATAATATCGTGAATGTGTTTATAGTGGAGCAGCTGGATAAATGGGGCCATCGCCCGGTTTAGTCTACCTTTGTGTTTATTTTAAAAAGGGCCGCGAGCGTCTTAATCCGTAAACCCATCCTCGAGTTCCGAGGAGGCCCTTATATCTCCACGACCTCTATCTCCCACCCTTCGTGGGGCTCCCCTTCCAGAAATTACCATTCGCAGTATAAATTTATCTTGAACAGCTAAGGCATATAAGAAGGGAACAACTAAGGATTGCAATCAGGTTCAATTGCAATGAAATGTGATTGCACATACCGCTCGGTCGCTTCGTCGTATACCAGTGCCATAGCCTCCATTTGAACGTTTGAATATGCTTCGCAGTTTCGTGCATCATTAAGTGGAATTTTTCCATGGCTGAAGTGTGATACTTTTGAAAATATATTGAGTCCATTATTTCACAATAATACCAATAATTTCTATGTTGGTCACAGCTATCACCAATTATTACCAATTTAATATATTGGATCATGAACACACAACCATGACCTAGAATGAGAAAAACAAACCCAGGCGGGATTGAAAGCCGCGACCTACTGAATAGCAGGCGAGGAAGTTTCATCGAGGCCGGTGACTTTAGATGGGTATTTAGTAAACTCAGTCTTTTTAGGTTAACATTCAAGAGTTGCCCGATTTGGTGTATGTTTCCACATTGTTAGGAGTGATATAATAATGAGAGACTCGAAAAATTTGGATACGTTTTTGCATCTATTCACCAGCCTAATAGGAAATTTAAAAAAAATGAAGATTGGTTTTCCGCTGTTCTCCACTCCACTCTCCTAACCGCTAGTCTTTTTTTCTCTCAATATATAACTCTTCATTTCTACGTCCCATCTAATTTTCATCACACATGCCAACATTGAGAAAGAACATTATTGGCGTAATTTGCAGCTAAATGTATAAGTGTGTTATGTTGCTCTTGTATTTTTCATGTCTCCGGTAAAATATGTTTAAAGACACTAGCAACGTTTTGCTTTAGTGCCCTTCATTTCAGAGTTAATATTTTTCCTGTGATTGCGCAATAAAGACGATTGACGGAAGAATTTTCTTCCAATTTCTGATTTTTGACAAACCCGGCTACCGCTTTCCCCTGCTAGAGGCCCGCAGTGAATCAGCCGATCCCGTGAAAACATCGTTTGCCATTCCGACGATGAGTGACGTGGTGCAGTGTGGGGAGGGGGAGGGTGAAAGGGGGTTGTTGGTTGGTTTGGATGGGGGGTGGGGATAGGGTTCGAGGCAAGGGTGAGGGAGGGGATGAGGGATGATGACAGGTGAGTGAAGCTTGTTTACGTGGGGAGAGACGGGGGAGAAGGAAGGGAGAAGGAAGGAGTTCGGGGAATCGGGGTCGAACCGGGAAGGATCGCGAATCTAATAGACAAGGACATCCGTCCCACAATTCACTGCGTCCATGACCAAGTCCATCGAGTTCGTTAGGCGTTCGAGTTTCTCGGATCCGCTCCTGACTCAAATACCCTCACACTCCCAACACTTTCCTTTGGCCTCCGAAAACACACACTCACTCGCCATCGAATCAGATTTATTTCTCTCGTAGAAAATTCAATAGCGCCTTTTTATGATGGGACAATCTGATTAAGAAAAGAACACCCAATTCGTGGAATTGAATTCCAATTTCTGCAATTGCTCCTTTAACGACTCACGTTTAATTTTAAACGCCACTCCGAAAATGACTGAGATCCTGTAGATTAAGATTGTAGTTTCATTCATTCATAGTTGGAGAGATTCAGATCCCACTATCCCCCTTGCAATCACTACGATACTTATCGCTCCCTCCCCTCCTCTCAATAGATAAAGCCCCCCTGCTTAACCTATAATATATAATAACAATATTACAGAAATATTTTTTTTTGTTCGTAGACATCTTCTTCCACTAAGAATATACCTAAAAAAATACACTACTGTTGGAGCTCAAACATTACATGTTACATCCAAATAAAGGGTGGTTACATCTTATTCTGATGAAGTAAAACAACACATCTTATAAATTATAACATAAATTTAAAATATAACCCTTCTTGGTTAAAGATATGGCGAAAAAATCTTTTTTTAAACAAATATTGAATAGGATTCCTTTATATCGACGGTAATTCTATTCCACAACCTGGCCCAGCAACAAAGAAGTATTTTTGATGTAAAGTAGTCCTATGTAGTGGAACCATTAAATAATCAGGAGCAATTCGAGTGGTAACATTGGACTTTTTTTCTCCAGGAGGAAAAAAATTGCTTCAAATAGCAAGGCTGCTGATTTTAAAACACAACATACATAAACGAACCAAGCAAGTATTTCCTTCTGGTTTTGGCCTTCGGCATGTACGGAAGCCTGGTAAAATTAGGGGAAACGTGATCACCTTTTTTTAAGTTAAACCTCACACATATATTTAATAAATGTCTAGCTTAACTTTAAGCTCTTCAGTAAGATCGTGGTATAAAAGGCAGCAATAGTCAAAGTGGGGGAAAATAAGAGAGGAAATAATTTGCTCACGAGTGAGTACGGAGTGGTAGGAGATTTGATAAGCGAGAGAGAATCACTAATCACGAGGGTTCCTTCTCATCCATCCGAGAGGACGGTTGGCATTCGTCGACAACGGTGGTTCAAAGAGCCAAAGCCATTCATCAGTTCAAAGACAACATTCATGCCCGAAGCGGTATTCGAACCCGGTCCCCTCAGATTGCAAAGCCGCAGCGAAACCACCCTCGCTGCCGAGGTCTACATTGGTGTTCATCCCATTCACCAACAATCAACTCTCCCTCCCCCTTGCCCCTTCCTCTTTGTCTCCCACATTCTTGAAACACCTAGTTTTTGGGCCATTCAAGTACTACGTAACCATGCTACGTAACCATGTCTCTTCATTGCTATTATGGATTCCTTCCACCTCGTCATAGCTTCTAATTTCAATTGAATGACCCAATGCTTAATTCCTCACAAAAAATATTGCGCTAGCTGTTATTCAAACGACCTAGAATTATCTATCGTACGAGAGGTTGAGGATTTCCATGAAAGTGGACGGAGAGAATAAAATCTGCAGATTATTTACGAGCTGTTACTAACTATTCCTCCCATTAGTGTTGAGTCAGAAAGGTCTTTGTAATCAGAGGATATGCTATGCAATAAATACTGGTCAATAACGAGCTACAAGACATTCACTTCCCTTAGTGATTCAACCCGAAGGTTGGTTTGTATAGTTGAGGGTAGAGCTCACCCCGGACTAAGCCACAGACGTGTGAATTTCACACATTCAGGGTAGGGGGGCCAGTTCCTTTCCCTGGACCACCTCGCACTCCCGAGGATTTTTTTGTTCAGGGGCGTCCAAAGGCTTCACCCGGATTTGAACCCGGGACCCTTCGATCGGGATCGGGACCCTTCGATCAGTAGCCAAGCACCTACCCACTAGGCCACCAAGCTCCCTTGACAAGACATTAGAAACACTTTATTATTCAAGGACATATTTTTTTAAATTTTTAGTAACTTTTCAGTGAGGAGAAACTTTCTCTGGAGTTTCTGTTTACTTTCATAAAAGCGTACAATTTCATTCAATTTAAGAGCAATTTCTATAGTTCCTAAAAGTTCTTTAACATTTTGGTGCATTATTTTTTGTTACCTTCTAAGAAAAAAGGTATTTTCGTTTTCGTTAATAATAAAACAAATTCTTTAGTAACATTGTGGGATTTTTCCATTTTTAATACCAAAGATAAACTCTAACAACACCACGCAAAGTAAAAAAATACACGTCCCTGGTTTAAATGCGTCAGCATCATCATCAGTCAAGATACTCGCATGTTTTTTAAACTTTATGTGGTGTAGTTTTATTATAACTGCATCTTTGTTATTAATTGATGTTACTTAAAAATTTTGTAATATTAATAATAATACCATAACTGCATGTGACATTTTATTTACGTTTTTATATAAAATTATTGGTCGAAGACAATTAATGCTTTTATTTCCCCATCATATATCACTTTTCATCAATCCCGGGATCCCGGGATTGAGGAAATCACAATCCCGGGATTGCATAATCTCTCCAGGATTGCAATCCTTAGTTGTTCCCTTCTTATATGCCTTAGCTGTTCAAGATAAATTTATACTGCGAATGGTAATTTCTGGAAGGGGAGCCCCACGAAGGGTGGGAGATAGAGGTCGTGGAGATATAAGGGCCTCCTCGGAACTCGAGGATGGGTTTACGGATTAAGACGCTCGCGACCCTTTTTAAAATAAACACAAAGGTAGACTAAACTGGGCGATGGCCCCATTTAACCAGCTGCTCCACTATAAACACATTCACAATATTATATTGACTATGAAGAAGGCGCCTGGAGAAGTAATACGGGAATATCATCCAATAACATTTGCTAGTAGCTCTTTCTGTGCAATCTTTTCATAAAGCGTCAATTGTTGGGGTTGCTTGTTCAGCGCAGATGATGTAATGGTGGCACGTTTTCCGTTTGGCGTTTAGTGAGCGAAAATATTTGGTTGTCAATAAGCATAGTATTACTAATGTTTAGTAATACCATGGTCAATAATGACGTGCTATAGTGAACGACATTAACGTCGACTGATATCTATGCCCGACGGTCGTATCTCTAACGCACTTCACAGTGGTTTTCAGAGTCATTCAAAAATTGCTCTCGTGCCCGGCAGGCTTCATACGAGAGGAAGGAATTCATCCCTGAGGACAGCTGTTCCCCCATCGCCCTGGGCACAACCTTTTCCACAAATCGCCTCTTAATGCGTCCACTTTCACTCGTGGATTCGTGGCACGGTGGTGAGACGGCGTTTGCTTTCCGATCCGAGGGTCGGGCGTCCACTCCGTAGGCTCCCAGCTTCACGCGTGGTGGAGGACGCGTTGGGGTCAAGATAAAAGAGTCCGTCGGATGGGACTATAAGTCGTGTGACCCCTTGGTGCCAATCGTTAAGAGTAGGCTAATGCCGGCACCGGGTTTCCCCTCCACTCTTCCTTGACAAAGGCGCAACTCACGCCGGATATCGCATAAAAAGAAAGCTAGGTTTTGCAGCTTCTTCGAGTCTTCGGTCGGAGGGAAAAATTGAAGCAGCGAAGCTTGTAAAAGAGGTCGTGACCACTCCAACAAGAGCTTCGAAAATTAATCAGGCATGGAAAAGGGACGGTGATGAGACCTACAAGGTTCGGATGTACACCCCCGAGGAAGCTCTCGAGTTAATCGTTGATGCCAAATTAAGTAAGTACCAATACTTACGTATGAGACGCGGAGCCTCAGAAAGAAATGCTCCCATTTACCCGCCATAAGAGGAAGTTTTGAAAGCAAAATCTAAGTGCTATCCGCCGCCAGACAGCATTATTATGACTGATACTGGAGCAGAGATTAGATTGCAATCATTGCTGAATTTGACCGGACAATGACTAATCACTGCTTTGGATGGGGATTTGATGGCTCATTCTCTGGAAATTCCTTATACTTGATTTCTAAATGGGGTTTGGATGGCAGCTCTGGTTATTATATGTTCAAGCAGAAGATCCCACATCCCTCATTTAATGATATCAGCATGCTAATGACATCACTTGTCCCCTTGCAGCTGTATTCTTTGGACAAAAGTATTAAGACTGTTGTATGGCAAAATCCAAGGCCTTAATCGAGTAAACTTTGCCGACCAGTTCAGTTTGAGTTTTCCAAGGAAACTCCTCAGCTCACTATCCTTACCTCACAACGTATTGAGCAGCAGATAAAAGGTTTGGTTCCCACTCAGTTCTTCCTAAATCACAGATCTATTTCTATTTCGCACATTTTACATATGACCATGATCGATGGAAAAGTGTGTAACGTACTTACGTCCACCAGTTCAGCACAAACGTGCAACGTTTGTGGGGCGAAACCGTCAGAAATGAATGACATAGCTTTGTTGAGAAAGCGTCATGTGATCAAGGACAGCTACAAGTTTGGCCTTCCTATCCTTCACGGATGGATTCGTTGCTTTGAATGCCTATGCCATGCATCATGTAAAATAGAAACTAAGACATGGAGAGCGTCACAAAATAACCTGGGAAGAGTAAAGATAAGAAAAGAGAAAATTCAGTCGTTGTTTAGAGAGAAGATGGGGCTGATAGTGGACAGGCCGCAACAAGGTGGAGGAGGATCTTCTAACGACGGGAATACGGCTAGAAGATTTTTCAGCAATCCAACACTTTCGGCAGAAATTACTGGTTTAGATAAAAACCTCATCAGGCGCTTTTCTGCGATTTTGAAAGCATTGTGTAGTGGCAATGAACTTAATACAGATGCTTATAATGCTTATTGCGTGGAGACGGCTGAACAATTTGTAAGGCTATTCCCCTGGTACTATATGCCAGCCAGTGTACACAAAGTACTGATTCATGGGTCAGAGGTAATTAAAGCTGCACCCCTGCCCATTGACCTGTTTTCCGAAGAAGCTCAGGAGGCACGGAATAAGGATGCTAAGCGATTTCGTCTGGAAAATACCCGGAAGATATCCAGGGCAGCATCAAATACCGACCTTCTACACATGCTATTGATATCATCAGACCCCTTGCTTACAACAATGCGCCCATTGTCCAAGAAAAAAGTGGTTCTTTAGAGAGAGATGTACTCAACCTATTGAGGACACCTGTCCCATTCACCCTGGATTTCATTGAAAACAATCCCGATTTAAGCGATGATGAATGAGATGTCTTTAATTAGAATTTTATTTCAAATGTTCGCACTTGAATAAAATGCCTTTTAAAAATATATTTTGTTTTATTTTCTCTAAATTCATTCGCAAAAAGGCGGAGTAACTGAATCTCTATCTATTAAGAGCAGCAGTCGCTAAGTCATTTTACTATCGGGATACACTAATGTTATAAAAATATCTCTTCTACACCTACATAATACCCTGCGAGCCACCACATGGATGTGTGGAAGGGGGTGAGTTCTCACCAACATGCTCTATATTATACTCCACTAAAGTATGAGATGATATAGTTAATGATAATGGACAGTTTATATAAGCTGAAAAATGATAATAGGAGCTTTACTCCATAATTGGATGCGTCATGCGTCGATGAATACTGAGTCTCCGATGAGCCTTAAAACCATCAAAAATGAACTCAGTGTCCCGCAAAACCCTTAAAAGTGAACATTTAGACAAAAAGCGTGTATTTTAGAATTTTGATTGAGAAATTGGGTATCTCAGACCGCTGTGCGGTGGTGAGACGGCGCTTGCTTTCCGATCGGTCGATGGTCGGGCGTTCAAGTCCGCTCCCAGCTTCACGCGTGGTGGAGGACGCGTTGGGGTCAAGATAAAAGAGTCCGTCGGATGGGACTATAAGTCGTGTGACCCCTTGGTGCCAATCGTTAAGAGTAGGCTAATCCTGGCACCGGGTTTCCCCTCCAATCTTCCTTGACAAAGGCGCAACTCACGCCGGATATCGCATAAAAATAAATCCAAAGTAAACTAATATTTTTATTTTAAATTTTTGTTGCTGTAGTTTTTTCGTTTTGTTTTTTCGTTTATCCACAAATTATACTTTTTGCCTGAGAGTAATGATAATTTTGAGAGGATAGTAATTTGTTTTTTATTTATTTAATTTTTATTTTTAATATTTATCTACTTATTATTAATTAAAGTTTTTAAATTATGATTATTATTTCCTGAGAGGAATAATAATTTGCCAGAGAGGAAAAGTGAATAATTGCGGGAATATTTTTTCAAAGACGCGTTAAGCTTACACGGTCAAAAAGGCCGCGTGCGAGCTACCGCGTTGTTCTCGCTATGCGAGTCCTCCCGGGTTAAATTTATACGCTCATGATTTCTATTTTCTGTTTTTTTTTTCGTTTTTTAATATTTCTACTCGAAATTTAATCCAAGAAGTGAGCAATTGACAAGTGAATTGCTATCAAGGAATAATATTGAATTTTCATTATAATGAAAGGAATATTGACTCTTAAGCATGCATTAAGGTAATCTAGGTGACTGTCGACAGGGAGAATTTAAATCCCGAAAGCACGTGTGTTGTGTTATGTCACGTGTTAATGAGTAACTCTCGCCGGATATCGCATTAAAAATAATCCAAAATTTTGCTTTTTTACCATTTTTATTTTCTTTTTTTTTCGTTCATCCTTATATTTTAGATTTTGCGTAATATGAATTACCAAAGGAATTAAAAAAAAAGACTTTCGTTTTCTTTTAACTCTCCTTCTCACGTGGATAATCTTGCTTCGGTGAATGCATCCATACCTCCCGAGGTCAGCCTTACACTTCGGAAACCTTCTGTGGAGTTCATATTGAAGCGCTAATACTCCGTTAGATTTTCCCTTAGGACGCCACAACACGAAATAGCAGGAATAACAGACTATGTTTTTCCGGACGTTCAACATGTTTTTCTAGAGCCAAAGTACTACGGTAGAAGCGATCACAGGAATAAGATAAAGGAACTAGACTGCAGAACCAATAGGTTTACAATGTCACTTTTTCCATGTACAATTAGGGATAATAATAGTCGCGACAGATTAACCATATGAAACTCCCACCCTCACTAGGTAGAGTAGGATTTTCACTTGTGTTTAATAAAATAGCATCATTAGTAACACTTCACCCCGCTTGATAAGTCTGGCATTATTTTGTTCTCTGCATAAAGTAGTATCTCGTAGCATTCATAAATTAATAGTATTAGTGAAATTAACCTCTAGAAGTCTCTTTGCATGTAACACTCTCCCAGTTTCTAGTTTGACTGCGCACACTGACTTCTTTTTGGTGACTGCGCCTAGAGCGGCCGGGGGAACGTGCGAGGTCCCGATTTGTACAGGGACGAGTGCTGCAAGCCTGGTGTGGAATCACCCCGTGCCACACACCCTAGAGGTGGTTTGCGCGGTACTTCGTAGATGTAGATGTAGTGATCAATGGCAAAGTATTCCATTTAGCATAAGGCCAGGTTAGACCGCATTAAACAAGGCTTTTAAGTTTTATTTAAGAGTAGTATAATGAAATTTTAGTATGATTTAGTGTACTCTGATACCTGGATCACGTTGGGAATGTCTTATTGTTTTTCAGGCAAGAAGAAAATTCCGGAATTATATTTGGCATTCAGTGACCTTTTAAAATCCCGATATTTAAATAAAACTGATTTTGAGTGTGCATATGATATAGAGACACAATAAAAGGAAAATTTGTGGTTATTTTATGCCTTTTGAATATAAGAAGACCGAAATAACGTGGGATCAATTTAAAATACAGCGGCTGTTTTTCTGTCATCTAAAACTACAAAATACCCTGCAAGCCACCTCAAGGGTGTGTGGCAGAGGGTGAGTAGTCACCAACATGCATTACACTATACCCATGAACTTAGAAGGTAACACTATACCCTAAAGTTAGTGTAACTACGACTCATATGGGGTCGTCATGGTGTCGCTTAGGCCAAAGGACATAAAATATGGCGGGTGGTTTGCTCCTCTATTCTTACCCTAGCACATCGGGTGGATTCACTTTTAACGGCCAACAGTGGACGTTTTTCGAGAAGTCGGTGCTTCATTGCTTCAAATTGGCATCAACGAATGAACACAGTGGCTGGAGTGGTAATCGCGTGTCAATGAGAGCACATTTAAGTTGGTTGGAGCTATTTTTTATGCACGGACTTGCGTGAAACTTTGCATATACGTGTCCTTTGTAGGTAACATCTATAGATTGAAGTGAAAAAATTAGCGTTTTACCGATTTGGTTTCTTGGCAATTCAATTCTATTTTAACACGTATTCTCAGGGTGCGTGACATATACATCGAAATAATTCGATTAAATATATGCAGATTTGACTCTAACGCGAAATAATTCGTTTCATATCATTATAATAGTTGGAAGCAAAATATCAAGGTATCATGACGAGTAAAAAAACATATTATAATATGTAATTTTTGCTGGAATTTCGAATGCCCAGCTGAAAACCCAAGTCATAACAATGTTTTAATTAAGGCGAATACTTTAAAATATAATTATTGTATAATTTCCATTGCTGCATGCATGGTGATTTCCACTGCATAAACAGATTTACTTAAATGAAATGTAGTTCAAGAATATTTTTCGCTGTGCGCTCAATGACTCACGATTACCACTCCAGCCACCTTAACGTATTGGTATAATGTAGTACCTCGCATCAAATATACAATTTATATATAATTCAAAGAAGATCAATTTTTTATTTCATATAATTCATAGGAAAAAAGTCATACATTGTCTCCAAGTTATGGAATATTTTATGTGGATGCCCACGATAATGCTGTTATTGTACACGACTCCTTTCATCCCTTCTTGCGCTCCTATGTTGGTTGAAATGCAAATTTATAACATTTTACGCCTAGTTTCCTTCCAAGGTATTTCGCCACTATGATTACGATTAAAAAATAATTCCTGTTCTCATTGACCTTAAACTGATTAGCTTTAACTCTATCGTGTACGTGGCTTGGTGGTTTTGTCGATTTGACACATGATTATCTTTTTAACGTCATAGTAATATTTTACCAAATATTTAGAAAATATTATTGAGCGAAGAAAACTCTCAAATAAAAGTTAAACATATTGATACGTGAATGTGGATATCACCCGATGTATCGGTCTGACAACCGATTTATATCGGGCGATACGCTTCAAAGGGATGTATTAAACCTCTACGCGGTGCCGGTATAATGTACTACCAGTGGGTATATCGGCCGCGACAGCAGACTTTTATGAGGTCTGGTATATATGCTTGTTTTCCCCCTGTAGTTCCCTTTGTCAAAAAAACAAATTCAAAATTTCGGGAGGGGGATGGAGGGTTTCTGATCCCATGAACCCCCTTTGGCTAGGTTGCTGGTTGTTGGAGCATTGAAATACTCAAGTCAACCACGGCTGAATGAGCCGTCGCAATTGCTTATATGTTGGAGGGGGGGGGGTTGTTATGACACCAGAAGTGAAGGACGGAAGTGTAGAAGAAAAAGAATTTGGGAGTGGAGAGCGATGATCCGTGAGGAGTGTTTATGTCGAATTGGAACCTTTTTCAACCGGCAATACCAATTTGATCGCGGCCATTTTCAATTTTTCGCACTAACCGATACCAGAAAGTATTATCTCCCTCCCGCGAATTCCGCCACTCCCCTCGACAACACAGCCCATTCCAGTTCAGCAGATACCAATATCCACCCATTGCACCAACATATCGCTCGCTGAATGACGAACGTATTTCCGACGACGTCATACGCGCGACCAATCATACTCTCCGTTACAGAGTGTATCCAACCAATGGATGCTATCCGTTTGAATCGTTGCTTCACTCCCCCAACTCCCCTCTCTCCTCTCGGTCATTTCAGCCTCAGACAACGATGTGTTGGGACCGGATCCAGCTATCGCTTCACTTCGCGAAGAACTTGGAGACGGCGTGTTATTCATTGGGGCCACCGGTTTACAATCTACGTACGTATGAGCATATTGAAATCTAACCCATCCTCATGTTTATATTTAGCATACATTTTTTTAAAACTTAATTGCTTACTAATATCTTGCAAAAGTGGAGTAACTCGAATGATTTAGGACCCCGAGGTAATAGTGTTCGACTCCTTAATTACTCTGTCCTTAAGTAGGTACGCGAGTCCTGTTCTGCCTCTGTATTGTATTCCGGTAAATTTTATTCTTATTGCGTCTTATCGTCGTCTTAATATTGCCAGCGTTGGCTGTTGAGGGTATTGACTCGCAATGCTCTCTCGTAAAGTGGGGATCGGGATAGAGTTGTGGTTGTAGCACAGGCTTTCCATTTCGATGGCTCGGGGTCGAATATATAAAGCAGCAAAGATATTTTAGTATCATCCCGATCCTTGGCTGGGTGCTTTGGAAAATGAGCACTTAATGTGAAGTGCTCAGACCGTTGGATGGGACTTCAATCTTTGCAGCCCTTGGCACCATTTGTTAATAGCAGGCTAATTCTGACACCAGGTTTCTCTCAAAAAACTAGGGAAATTATCAGGTTTCTCTCATTCAAAAAATCCGAAATATTCTGTCCCCTATTACAACCTATCCACCTATCCTGTAGGAAGCATAGATCGCAAGTAATTTTGCTGCAGCCAGGATGCATTGTCGGGAATTAAATAATTTTGCAATTAATTTGTCATTATGTTTGCAGCGTATGTTAGGCATCTGTTTTAGTAACGGTATCTGATGGTTTGAAGTTATTTTCATGATTAAAATTACTTATCTTCACTTGTCTAATATTGTGGTTAGCATTTAATTTGTTCCTGCCATGCTTTGAACCAGTTTCCGCGATATTTTGAAATTCGTCACATTTTGAAATATCTTATTCTGTTTTATATAAGTTTCTAGCTCTACTTATATCCTTTACGGGGTAGGCACAGGGTATTCACCTCGGGAGGAATCTTAATATAGCTTCTAAAGGTGAAAAATTTGTCTTACTTAGCTACTGTGTCGCATATCGTCTTCCATACTGGAATTCATAAATATTTTTAACCCTCTTTTCGTCTCTCTTTCCCAGTCGCAGCAAGTGAATGGAAACAACCACAGTCGCCGCAAGCGGAATTGAAGACCAGAAAGTGTTGGCCGGAGATTGCAGTTCCCATGGATTGCATGAGGATTCATTAAGTTGTCAATTTTTCAAGACGGCCAGTGCAGCGGTGAAACATCAACCACCTGATAAGCAGAGAGATGATCCGCTGTCACAGCGTTGATCCCGTCAAGTTGACAAACCCATGAGACGGCACAGATTTTCCAGCAAACTGATTGGGGTATGTAGCTGGTTAAATTTCAAATTGCAATTATCAGTAGTTTTTTCAGTGTTATGGAATAACGTCACGCTTCTGAAACGTAATCGATTAGTGTCACGGATTTCTGCGGTACTAAATCTTGCTCATATATTCTCACTTTAGCTGGAACGTAGGCTTCTGCAATGGGTTGAAGAATTGGATCCCATGTTTCAAGGTTGAATTGCGTGCGTCAACGTTATGATTACAAAAATTTTCTGTTATAGGCGGCGTCTTCAGGTCGAACTGTGGGGGTTGTTTGTTGGATCGTAGCCGGATTTTAATTAGGAGTTAGTGGCGCCAAAATACCTGTTCATTCGGTTCTGTGTTTCCATTGGTTAAGGGGTTGAATAGCCTTTTCCATGTTGTTGCCCGTGAATACAAATCCTCGCTGTAGAAGTTTCTAGATTCTTCAGAATTTCAATGGCTTCGCCATCAATTTCAGATCTTCTTATTCTTGTGAGGTATCAGTTCGACCTGAAGACGCCTCCTGTAACGGGGGAGAAAACGTTTTATCATAACGCTGACGCACGCAATTGAACCTGAAAACATGGGATCCAGTTATTCTTACTTCAATTCCTACTTCGCAAGAAAGTTGTTTGGCGCAGTGATTTTTTAAACCATATATAAGCAATCTCATGCTATGCGAATGTTATTAACTTTATTATGGCGTCAATTTTGAACAAAAAGGTTAGTACTTTTCCAAACTTTATTTAAAAACTGCGAAATTTTTCACCTTAATACGGTATCTTATGCCAGGAGATACCTTAAAGTAAAACCGGTCGCATTTTTTTTAAATATTGTGTGGAAAATTAAGGAGCTCTTTTTTATGAAAAATATATATCTATCACTTCCACTAAGCCAAGCCTGATACAATCAAATTTATATTATGGTGGATAGGCTGGTAGTTAGTCCCACGATAGGGGTTCACTATTTTTTTCTGTGATGAAAAACTATAGAATTGCACCATCGCTGATATGAACAAGCATCTTAAGGGGTGAAGTAGTGTCTGTGTTATGGTTCTATGCTCAAGTTCCTGGGATGGAAATCAGTTTTTTTTCATTCACTGTTTTGTTACTTGAATTACTCGAGCGGTAAATATTTTTCACCTGTTCATCCGATATTTTTTAATGCGTTAAAACGGTTCTATATTATTTTGCAAACAGAAGCTGACATTTAATATCTGGCGCCGCGAATACCTCTATTCTTTAATTCCGGCTAATTCTAATATTGTTTTATAATAGCTGATGTAATAATCCGGCTCTCATATGGAATGAAAGTGATTCTCGGCAAGATAGTCGTACATACTTTGACGCTGCAAGTGAACCTTGCGTGCGGAGAGCTTTAAAGAAACACTTTTATAATTCAGCTTTCAGCATTTATTATTCAATTTAAATTTAATTTTTCGTAATGAAGGGAAGGATAGATTTGTAAAGGGCATTATTACTATAAAAATTCTTTGGGTCTTACTCAGATGAAAAGTTAAAACTATCCATATATTACATAGACTAAAGTTACTGCACCTCTTCGAAACAAATAATTACAAATATTCGCCTGACTATCATCGTAATAGCTGTTGGCAGCGTGGAAATAGAGCTATATTGTCGAGGATTTGCATTATATTTGAATGGGGGAAGAGAGGATAGCATTGAGTTTGATTTGAATTAAAATTTGCATTATACCCTTACCATAAACTGATAGCGGATGGACGTCACAGAGCGAGTAGCGTCAAGGGCCTTTGTCCTTCCATCTCAGTTTCTGGCACCCACTCTGGCTCCGCCACTCTTCTGTTTATAATGGAAGTGCGATCCAGATGAGTTTGAGGTACCAGGGATGTTGAATTTGAATAATCATTCATTGTGTAAAACAATCTTGAAGGTAAGATTGAAAAATATTTAATTGTAAATTCAACCAAAACTTGAAATAAAAAAATCTGAGCCCAAAAAAATCGAAGCCTAAAAAAATCTAGAACCTATCACTATTTTAGTCTTGGGATTCCATGTTCATAGGAACGCAAAACTGAATTCTAAATTTTAAAATTGCAACAAAGCAATTAAACTTCGTGTTTTAAGTTTAAGCTTTTGGGTATGTAACCCCAGAATTGTCGCGATTCGTAAATTATCCACGGACTGGCTGCCAGCCAACTTTCAACATTTTATACCCGGCTATTAGGTTTATACCCTTGCTAGTCTCAGGTTTAGGCTAATGTTTTTAAAATAATAAATTAGAGAAACTTTGAAGTTACTTTAGAAATTTGTATATATTTTATACCAATGGTGTGATAGTGATTCCAATTTTTGGTCAGAACTGTTTTCTAGGATTTTGACCCTAATATAGTTATCGCGATCCACTTTTCATGATGAATTGTATTATTGTTGAACTTGTTAATTTTTTACTTTTCAATAATTTGTAGGAAAATACTTAATTCATTCACATGTTTCATAGTATTTGATGCTGATTTGCATAATGCAAACCTTCGGTGAGGCATTTATATGCTGCGGTGATGGTTTCTTTAGGCTTGCTCAATTGATTGTAACTTAAGTTGTTTAACAGTAATTCAGTGACTTTTATGTAAATTTTTAACATATTTTAGTAACTTTTTCTAATCTAACTTATTTGTATTGTGTAAGATATTTCACTTTCATTCCTTTAAATATTTGTCACTAGTGTAGTCATATGGTGGATTGTATTATTTTTCAGCATTTCGTTGAGCTTGGACCTGGGGATATTTCTGTGAACCAATTTGAATTTGATTGGAATATTATTAACACTCATCTGCTGGTGATTAGTCAAATCTAAGCAGTAGTAAAACGGCAGGGCTTATTATTGTTAGATATGCCTTCACTCTTTCTTCGACTTGCACCAGCATCGCAGTATTTAATGGCATTCACTCGTTTTCTTGATGCTGTAGGGATCATAATATATGCCGCATTTCTTTTCCGTTACTTGCTCAAAATTCTCTGCATACAAAAATATTTCTCCCTCACTTCTCGTGGATAATCTAGGAACTTGTTTCTACTTCTTTCATCACACTGATCATTAATTTTTAAACATCTACTTGGCACTCTTACTCGGTGGTCTGCTGTCCTTAAAACTAGTTAGTTTCAGCAAATTGTTAATGGAAAACAAGACCTTCATAGAGCCACTCTGAATCGAAGTTCTCGCTACCACAGCTCGTTGAGGTTGGTCGAGGTCAGTGTTCTATTACCTTGGGTCGGGGTACTACCTTGTACAGTGGTGATTTTGGAAAACGGACTTATTTGGAGATTAATCTTTGCTCTGCAATTTAAGGCAAGGCCAAGTAAACGATCTCGGTCAAGAAATTTCTGAATGGTAGATAAGAAAAGAATTAATGGTATTTTTTATTTCAAAAGTTTACCCGGTTGATACTAGCCTCCCTATTTATCTGCAGATTGAGTACGATTTGATCTCAAATCATTCTCAAATGGAATCATTCATTCACGCCCAGTTATGTTCTGCCACTATTATCGTCAGTTTCCCTATGACTATGAACTTATATCAGAAGAGTGCTTTCGTGCATCGTAGCTTACGCTGTTGGCTCTTTGTAGACTTCTTCGAATGAATGCTTTCGCTTCGGTTTTGGCTTGGGTGGGATACTTTCTGCTTCTTGCTTACTAAATCAATCTTTCTTTCAATATTGCTCCTCCTCCGCTCGTCAAAGAGTATTTGCTTAAGTCTTACGGTGATTCAATCTTTCACATTCAATTCCACAGAACAAAACTATTCTTTACGTTGACCTTGTGTTCTATTTCTTCGTAGTTTTATATAGCGGTTCTCAATCTCGTCAATCGTTCTTCACTGCCAAAATAATCATTATTTCAGCACAGCGCGGCTTGCCAAATGTTTAATTTTTGGATTTCACCCCTCGCTTTTTCAATTTAAACATTGAAGCTCTCATTATATTCCTTCGCATTTATTCATATCAAACTCGTCTTAATACAACTGCCTTTTTATTCAATTCATTGAAAGTCACTCTTTTCATGCAGTCGGCTAGTCTACTGCAATTCACCGTACGTTGTAAAATGACATAGTTTATCCAATTTTTCCTGAAAAGTAATTTCTCCAAGTCCACAGATTACTTGATGATCGATAGTTTTCCCAAAATTGTTTCATGCATGAAAATGATGAAAAATAATAAAATTCGACTATGGCCTTTATTATGAATAGAGAATGTCTCGCTCAAACTATCTTAAATCCACACGCTACTCGTTGCTCATAGCGACTCGCCAAAAGGCATAGTCCAGCAGTTCCGAGGCAACTGCAACAACAAGCGTCAGGCGCTTTAGTTCCTCTATCCCTTAACTGATGATGCATGAAGTTTTGATGTTTACAAAATCAGTATAAATTTACATTCTACCCTGAAAGACACCACGAGAGCGTGTGGCGGGATGTGCTAAGAAAAAAGACCGGCTATGAAAAGGGGAGGGAATAGGTAAATGGACAGAACGAAAGTGATTTGTTAGAGGTAGTGGTGCCTCAGCTGTTTTTGCCATAGTCATTAATGGATGAGAGAACTTTCGTTCCTTTCAGTTGGGCAGCCTTTCATTCCGTCACTTCTATCGTATATAGAGATGAAGTGCGAAGTAAAAATATACTGTCATCCTGAAACTCGCATGATCTGAATTTAAGTAATCTCAGCCTGGCGTGAAGCCTCAGTCTCCAGCGACTCTCATCTAGTCCCTCCCATTCTCTGAGTTTACACTTTTCGACCGTAGCAGTTTTATTTAAGAAACTCGGGTTTTTTTCCTTTTTTTTTAATTTCGCGAATTTGATATTTGGTCATGGGTCACAAATGCTCGCGGCCCATTAATCTTCATGCAGTGTTTTTTACAGAGTGATGTTTCACGCATTGGGACACGCATGCACGCACCTGTACGTGTGAATCTTAGAATGCGCCTTAGGTGCAATTCTCGAGAGTCGAGCCGGCAATACCCGGATGTCATGTTTGTCGCTACGATCCTTGGGAATTGAATTCCAAGACGCAGAATGAGGTTTAATTCACAGTGGCCACACTACCGGTCATTATCCAATACCCCGGTATGACTCAGCATTAAAACGTTCTATTGGTACTATTTTCATTTATTGTATCTATTAATTTAATTTTTTACATGTCCCAACCTCATGATGATATAGCTATTAGCGGGACTGTTCTGTAGGCAGCTCCAACATTTCCCTGCTGTAATTGTGAAGGCCTTACTCAGGGACTAAAAGATTTTATCCATGCTTCCCTGGATGTCACGTTGCAATTATAATATCTTAATTTGTACACTTGCTTCCCTTATGCTCGAATGTTTGTATATTGTTCTGCATATAGGTCTCTGCAATTCCTCCTAATAGGTTTCCCATTTTCTTCCTATTTTCTGTCTTCTACCCAAGTATCTCTCGGAGATATGTTCATGTTTCTAAAATCAGGGGCCAATGTTTAAAATACCTATACCCGTGGACCAAGTACGTTAGCGTTGGCTTTGTTTGATTTAATACGAACAGAAGGCGATTGGTCAGCTCGATCCGTCATACATCCTTGACAGTTAGTGCCTTTTATAGGTCTTAAATAAATATTATTATTTAAGCTTATGCATCAGATGATTTACTAGTTGTGTAAACATTTCCAGCTTTTATTTTAAAGTTAATCCGAAATTGAATTGCTTGGGGGGGAAGCTTCTTTTGGTTGTTAAATATGAGGCAATTACGAGCCTCGAATAGAACACTTTCTAGACGGATAATAAGGATGAGCGTGGTTCACCTTGTTATTTCACTATAAATATTAAAGCAATATTTTACTTCACCTTCCTGCGCATTGCAACCTTATTTAATCGCATCCAAATCTTCTTCATACATTTACTTCTTATTGTATACTCTAAATTATTCTCATTTCCTTTGTTTAGACGTGTTCAATTCAAGAAACGTAAAGAGAATTCTCGTTTCCCAACTTTTTCTGGAATATTATGTCCTTATCTTAGGCAAAATTTTGTTCCATTCTTCCGTCGATAATTCTTGAAATATTTCATGTAGATACACAAAAAATACTTCTAAAATGTTTGCGTTTAAAATGCTTTCTTCTTTTTCCTACGGATAATGGCATAATTCTCTCATACTTAAGTTATTCAATGCTATCATCATTAGGCATAGTTTAGCAGTTCTGATGAGACTTTATCGATGTATCGGTGTATCCTGGGGAGCTTCAATTTCTCAAACCATTCTCTCTTCTTGGTGACTGAGCGTGTTTTGTTCGTTTTGGCCTCCTCCACAAGTAACCTCAAATATTTCATATCTTTAATTCTTCTCCAGCAATGTGAATCAAGTGCATTATAGCAGTAACATTGCCCAAGTGTTGCCCTACACTTGCTTTTTGCGTAGTGAAACTTGACCCTCAGCATTCTTCTGGGGAGAAGTTCTTCGTCATTGTACAGTCAGGACTACGCTTCGTTCCAAAGATGGAAATGATTCTTGTTCTGATTGCATTTTGTAAAATATTTAACGACTCATGCCAGGAATTTGTCTCAATGTCCCGATTCTTATATTAGTGATATTAATAGCTCTAAACAGGGCGTTACTCTGGGAACGCTTCTTTGGATTGTTCAATACGAAGCAAAAGACGAAATTTCGGTGAAGCAGCTTTCTAAATATTTAAGAAATGCTTGTCAACCTTGACTATTTTCCTTAGGTAAAATAATGTACAATGAAGAATAGAATTTTAATTGGCAACCAATAGTGTATTGTTCATGGTACTACTATTAATACTTCGTAAAAATCGTTGAATGTTACGAATGTAAATGCGAAGCTGTCGTCAAACCCATTATTGGTTTGCTTCAGATCTCCCTTTGAACGATTTTTTTCATTCATTTCACCATTCATTATTTTACCACCGTTCATTCTTTGCTTGAAATGACTGTTTGCATGGCTGACATAATTTGGCTTCAGTAATTTTCCCCGTTCATCCTTTCGTCCATTGCTATGAGGCAGCAGTTATGCCTCTAAATATGAAACTATTTCCTCCAGATTTCGTCAAATTTTTGTCCCCTGCTCTTCGTAGGACTTCATGTGTCTGATCTCCGTCCATTTGACAGTTATTCATTCTTCTAAAACTCCACATTTCCCCATTCTCCTCTCTTCGGCTGCCGTTATCGTCAAAGGATCACTGCCATTAATGGGATATTGTATTCCATTACAAAATGTATTTGGGTGTTGTATACTGAAATACAACATTTAAATTATTTCTTATATTACACAGTGGTTATAACTTATATTTATAGCTGGGATCCGAGCAGCATGTCCTACTTCAACAGAAGCTGAAGTGAATATGTATCGAAGTGGGTGTGAGTTTGGCACAGGCCCAGGACCGTAAGGGAGGAAGATATCAGCAGCAAAATGTGTGTGTGATGTAAGGACAATAAAGGGAAGAAGACAAGTAAATGTGTGGAGATGTGGTTTATTAACTCTCTCATTAATTGCCTCAATTTTGGCGTAGTCCAATCAAAAAATGTGTAAGATTCTTATTTTTTCATTATATACAAATACTAATCACTCAGGGCCTAGTGCCTTTCTGCACAGTTTTTATTTGCTATTCAGTCCAAAGGATGTATGTAATGAATTAATAACTTTTTTACTTTAATAAAAGTCATATTATTACTGTACCTTACCATTTTAATTTCATATATTTTATTCCTGTGATATTTTTGTTCTAACACTAGGTAAGCGGATCAAGTGAACTTGTAACAATATAGTATTCAGGTTTCTGGTTCTGCGATTAAATTATTTAATATTATGCGAGTTTATTTTGTAATAATATATTTATTTTTATGGGATATTCACCATAGGATTGGGAATTTCTAGTATAACTAACTTGTTTGAATGAATTGACTGTTGCATTAGGTCTTGCAGAACATAAGCTTCTCTGATAATTAGCTGAAGAATGAACAAATTTACAATGAGTTCCTTATTACTGTTCATGTTTAATCACCTGCTTTAAGTCAGTGAGGATTTTATACCATCATTTAAACTTGGTTAACTTTTATCCATGTAATTCAATTCTCTTTTAATTATGTTGTCAATAGTATTACAATAATTAATTTAGCCTAATTCATTGTATTTTGTCACGATTCTAATTGTTCCACTGAATTCGATCTCATATGATAGAATAATTTCAGCAAATATATTTGAGTTTGTTGGTATGTGGATTTAATATAATTATCATATGCTGTACCTAGGTTGATTTTATGCTGGGCCTATGTCGGCTTGATGTTGGACCTATGTTGGCTTTGTCTGGCATATGTCTGATGGTAATGTCGGCAGTAGCTCGGGTGAATGTTATCATTAAGATGTCGGGCCGACATATGCCTATGTCAGCCCGACATCGGGCCAACATTGGAATGCTACCTGGGTAATATCCCCATAATCTAAGCTTACATGGTATACATATTTAATCTATATAAAATCCATATCATGCCAGCATATATAATACATAATATCCAGATGTTATCAGCATGGTAGAGGACATTTGCATGGATTTTTTACAGTTCTAATATGTATAGTGTATCGCACGATACGTATTAAATCTAGATATAATCTATTTCGTGCTACTAGGGTTCATCCTTTCAGTTTATACATTTTTTAAGTTCTTTCGTACTTATAAGAATTACTTTTCTCGAGCTTCTGCTCTGCTCATAGTTCTTGTTCCTTTCATCGCCAGTGATCCTGCATCCCAAAAATTCAAATTCTTCGACTAGGTTCTGTAGTTTCTTCGGCTTTTTGAGACATAATAGATCTCTGCAGGAATCATTTTATTCCTTCTTCTAACTTCTTTTTATAGTATTTTCACCTCTTATGCTAACATTGCTGAAGGCAAATCATAACTTGCAAATAGTTTCGGAAGGATCGTCATATTCTTTTCATCTCGTTCGATTTTCCGTGATGACTCCCTCTATACTCAGACCGGCAATAAGTTGAGTGTAAACGGACACCTTAAAAATTAATAGCCTAATTTCGTGAAGATGAGAGTTTATGGCACCTCTAATGTAATCTTTCCTTGAGTATCCTGTCTTATGACTAATATTTTATGAATTTACCGTTGCTTGTAACTCCTGCTTTTATTTCTAATGCTTCAAATATCCATTCCTTGCCAGCTTTCGGTTGATCTTTTGGCGCTTTTAACCTTCGTCTGGAATATTAGGAAGATCATTGTTCGGTCTCTAATACCTTTTATACCTCCCGTCCAACTAAGAGCATGTTGTCCTTGCTATGGTAGTATTTTTTTAAATGATTGATGCTTTAGTAATCAGTAAGTAATTATCACATTTGAAAATCTCTTCAGGTTTAGCACTTTGTGTATTAAAATAGAATTATATCTATATCACACAAACAAATCAAATTGCTGGCCAATTTCTCCAATTACCATTTCCTATATTATGCAGGTTAATGCCAAGACTTGTATAAGCACTAGTCCTTAAGCAAAGTAGTTCAAGCTCTGTCTATTCCATTCTGGTTCTTATGGAATTACAAAGTATTTATTTTTATGCTGCCGTCGTTATACCATCAAGTAAATCTCGATATTAAAATCAAATTACTGCTTGTTTTAACGGTTTTTTCAAACCTTTATATCCTGTTAAACATACTTTGCTTCTAGTGTTACGAAATAAATAAAACTAATTAGAAAATGAATATAAAAAATTTGATTGACACAATTGTAACTTTTTTTCTCTTGTTTCAGATACTTGACTAACGCACCACGTTCTGCAACTTCTCCTACTTCGTTGCGTGAATCGGCAACATACCCAAGATGATCACAGCACCGAGAGCTCGAGTTTATCTCGAACTGGGAAGCAAGAGTCCGAGACGACAGTTGGCGTTTGGATTAATACTTCATGCTGCATGGTGGAATAGCTCAGAGGATTCTACTGCCAACTCTTTAAAAAGACTTCATTTTTTTCTTCTGTACTGAATGCAGTCACGTCAATAAAATATATTTAAGCGTGGCTGCATACATTTTTCAATGGCAGCATTTGTAACATTTTACTGATTGTAGCAATTTCTTTAGTTAAGCAAGCATTGTCACTTGATAAAATGTCATCATTTATGCTCGTGTTTACAATGAAGTTAATAAAACTTGTTAACCTTGAACAGCTTTTTCAATTGAATATTTTGACCCTCAACTGTTTCTCTCTATTTGAACTTCTCTGTTCAACTTTAGAGGTATTCGCTAATGTTTACATTTAGGACTTAGAATATTTTCGCGACTACTAAAAACGAATACCTATAAAATAAATAATAAAATAATAAATAAAATTGGAAAAATGTATGTTCTGTAGCAGATTTTGGGTAATTTTTAGCAAATTTTTTTGAAAAAATACATTAAATTACTACTATAAGTCCAACGTGATTTTTAGGGTCTTCTGTCCAGCGTCAAGACTTTGGTAAATAAAATTTTGGTAGGGTCCATTTCAAAATTTTATTTCTCGCAAAAAATTACAAATACTTACACTCATTCACATTCGACGACTAATGGGAGACTGGATCTCAGAGTTCATGTCCCGACTCGCAGCAGCTGAGAATCAGAACTTTTACTCCATGATACACCAGAGTCCCAAGAGTCGCCGTATGTGAAGGAGTGCTGACGATGATATGCGTCAAAGATTAGATGATGTCAGCAAGGCAATTCCGGATGATCCACAATTGTGCTTCTAGTCGGGGTTCTCGATCCCTGCCACTGCATCACTGCGCGTTGGTGTAACAGCGAGGAATCTCTCACGAACAAGACGAGTGATGCCCTCATCCTGGGAACGGCTCCAAGTAAGGACTATTCCTCCTCTGAAATCAAGAAAATTTGGAAATAGATCAATTACTTCAATCTGCATAGTGCTGTAAACAGTATCAGGTTAGACAATTAAAAAATAGTAGTAGTGTCCCTAAATGAATAAAATAAAACTGGTGCCAAGAAAGGAAATTATAGAATGTAAATTTTACGGCTAGGACACTAAAAGAGTAAAAAAACCTTGGCTTATCACCTAAACGCATACAGAAAAAGGTAAAAAGTATAGTAAATAGAGCTGACTGGGAGATCAAACAGCAGAAAGTGACCTGAGAATATGGATCTTAAGACTGAAGTTCGATACGGTAAGAGTGGATCCAACAAACAGCCTAGAATTTGGAATTAGAATGATCGCGGCAGCAGAACATAGAAGATTGATAGGGAATGAGGCGTAATTGAATGATCATATGGTTAGACATAATCACTAAAAATAAGTCTTAAGAAGAGGAGAGAGAATGTATGTCTAATGAAAAGTATGTACATAAGAAGAGATGAGCTTATAGGGCACATCCATGATATAAAATTACCATTGAAAGAGTAAATAATCAGTAATTTAAGGAGAAACTAATGCGAAGAGTTTTCGTGGACGGCCATGGATGGAATAAATTAAACAAATCATGGGGGACTTGAATATGAAGACTAATAAGTAAAAAAACTATTTAACTGCAAGGAGACTGGAGGGGAGCAAACCATCCTTCGAATGGATGACTACTGATGATGACGAACATTTTTAAAAAGTAAAAAAGATATTTTGAGACTGACAGATTAAAAAGACAATGAATGGAACATTCACCGAAGAATATCACGCCGTGGATCAATTCGTATGCGTTGCGATCGGTATAGGGCAATACATTGTTGATCAGTGAAAGTTTTTAACATTGTCTTATGGAATGTGTTCATGCAAGTGACTGAGGACTGATATATTGACAACAGCTAAGGAGAATTGACTGAAACCAATCAGTTCAGCACAATTGTTAAGAGCTCATAGTCGGAGTCAGAAAATCTTGAGATTGGCCGACTAAAAATACAAGTGGGATAGACAACTAATAAAATCACTTCATGGATGAGCTCTCATGCTTTGAAAATGGCGTAAGGCAGTTCTATGTTGATGATTTGGTGATATGGATAGAATGCATTGTAACAGAAAACACTTTGTATATATTTCCACACCAATTTTTTTTTTATTCAACCGACCTAGGTTTCGGCAAACATTGCCATTATCAAGGTATAACTTTGATAATGGCAATGTTTGCCGAAATTTGCCAACCTTGATAATGGCAATGTTTGCCAATGTTTGCCAACCTTGATAATGGCAATGTTTGCCGAAACCTAGGTCGGTTGAATAAAAAAAAAAATTGGTGTGGAAATATTTACAAAGTGTTTTCTGTTACAATGCAATCTGTGACAATTTTCCACAAACTTTCGCCTGATACTTTAAAATATGGATAGAAGGTGAAGGTTGTCAGGGCACTCGGGGTGTAGATTTGACACTGAAGATTGAGTATATCTCCTCAAGATTGCTTAGAATGCATATAAAAGTTACACAGAAGCATAAAAAGGAGTGGAATTGCGATTCTAGCATGATAAGGGACACTGGATTTAGAGGCTGAAAATGTGAAATGCTGGCTGTGAAAATCCGGAAGAAGATTTGAGAGACCGTCACAAAGGTTGACTACTTAGAGTGCCCAGGAGGTTACATTATAACCTTGTTTAGCGTGAGATGGGATGCTTCTAAGGTCAATTGTTGACCCTAAAATGAAAAATAATTGTGTACCTATACTTCTAAAATGGTTCAATGTAAAAAGTTGTTTGTTTTGCTTTTAAATATAGACTTCGACAAATACGGATGTTGGATGAGGATATTAGCTACAAAATCATCAGATTTGGCAGACTGAAAATTGAGTCTCCTAGCCGCCGGCTAGTTTAATGAACACACATGAAAGGCAATTGATTTCAATCTAGGGACAGACGGCGTTTCAGGACAGTATTTATTAGGCTAATTTCCCCGTGCTGATGTCATACCTCACACCTGAGCACCTAAATATTAAATCAAGAGAAGTTACTTTTTCACTGTTTAGTATACTCAGTGAAACACCCGTGACTGATTCACAATATCGATAGGATATCTCTAGTAAAAATGTCTAAATACCATGTTGTTAGTCATGCCGTTTAGTATAAACGGCTTAAATTTAAATTTTCAAACGCATTGACGAGGAAAGTTTATTAAAGAATAAAACTGTTAAATGAATCCCAACACTTGCATCCTACACCTTTCGTGTTTCACCACCATGACACAATATACTGGGAATATTTTCGACAAATAAATAGTTTTTCATATTATCGTACGCATATTTCATTACATGTACGCGAACGTTTTATTAAAACTTGAACATACGCCTAGGAAAGTAATTTTAGAAGGAATCATACCTTAAAGTATAGAAAATTTATCTACTTACCATCGAATTTATTCCTATTTTATTGCTTCAAATTGTTATTTAATCATTATAGCACATAAAAAGTACTCAAAGGCAAATTTAGCACGAATAAAAAGTGCTTAATGTGGAAAAGGCAATAACATATTCGGTTATCTCTATCGTGAATGCAAGTTAAAAGTGATCGAGGAAGAATAAGGCGTATACATAAAAGAGAAACTGTAGTGAAGCATGTACGTATGTAACTATGTATACATGTATGAGGATGAACTATTCTCGAAGCAGGAGAATAGAATGGTAACATCGAGAGAGAAAGTGCTAAAGAAATACTTTGGAAAAACTGATTAAAGGATTATCGAAGGCACTGAAAGTACGAGTGAGTGTTGGGTGCCAAGGAGAATAAAATACTACTCATGGTGGAATGACATGATGTTTAAGAAGTGAAAGGAGAGAACCGTATTGGAGGATAGCTCCCACTCAATGTAGTGAACACTAAAAAAAATAGTGAAGGGCTTGTAAGAAATTAAAGAAAAACAAAGTCACAATGCCACGGAAGAGAGTGCAGAAAAAAGTGCTTAGCAAATTAGGAAACTAATTTGGAAATGAGAAAAAAGGGCATAGCAGTAAGATACCAAAGGGAGTGGTGTAATAACTGTTGAGGCTTTCTGGGATGGGTACTGAATCAGTGATACCCGGAGGAAGCACGTCGAAAATGTGTACGGTGAAGATCTTGAGGATGGGTCTTATGAATTACAGTGTGAGAATGATGATAGGAGGAGAAGTTAAGTGAAAAGGTCTGAGTAATATTAGTAAGACTTCACAAAGTGATCCATCTCAAGAGACGTTTGATAGGCAAGTACATAGGCCACCTTATTTTAAACCCAAGGGCTTTCACTCATTACGGGTGGAGTACGCTTCCATCCTCTGAACTGTATGGACAAAACTATGAAAAAATATAGCTTGAAGCACACCAAAGAGGGTGAAATTCGCCCAGAAAAATAATTTAACTTCACCGGAGTTTGAGCTCGGATCTCCCAATTGCCAATCAGATGTGATAGCCAGTTATGCCAGCAGGTTTGGTGGTATAACTGGCTAGCACATCTGACCGGCAGCTAGGAAACTCTGTTGGAATCCCGGTGAAGAGAAATGTATTTTCTGCATCAATTTCTCTTTGCAGTGTATCTTGGCACTTGTGACCACGACTGCATACCACATCGTTTGTGCAATCGAAACGATTGGAATAAATTAACGACTTGAAGATAAATATTAAGAAAAACGATGTTACGGTTTGTGGAAGAAACGAAGAAGAGAGAATCATTGTCATACTTTGACAACAAACACTTGCGCAAGAGGAAGAATTTTGTTATTTAGGAAGCAGGATCACCAGCGATGGAAGAAGGAAGAGAGACATTGTAAGAAGAACAGCCCAAGCAAAGAAGGCTTTCTAGAAGAGGAGTCTGCTGATAGCTAGCAACACAAGCGTGGAAGAAACGAAATTCTTTCAATAACAGCTGTAGAACAGAAAAGAATGGAAGGAATGTAAATGTTGCGTTACCGAAGAATGATGAAGATCAAATGGGTGGAGAGAATAAATAACGATGAAGTCGTGCGAAGAGCAGGAGAGGAAAGAAGTAAAATGAAATATTTGCAAAGAAAAAGAGACAAACTTATTCGACACATTTGGCGACTCATCAGCCTACTGAAAACAATTTTGGAAGGAGAAAAGAATGGAAAGAATTACAGAGGAAGACCAAAAATGGAATACATCAGGAAAATTATGGAGTGAAAGTGAATGATTATGCAGAAATGAAGCGCTTGACAGAGATGGGAGAGAAGTGGAGAGCCCGTACCGGCCAATATTTGGATTGATGACTACTGATGATGATTTTGCATGTTCCTGACGATGGTGACAAAACGGATTTTTTTGAACAGTTATTAATTTCCTCTAAGTTAACCTCCTCTACCATAGCAAACATAAGCCTCTATTTTCCTTGATTTTACCACCCAAATCCAAGTCCCCCTGAAAATTCCACTGCCTTATCTCTTACCTTGAAATGCTCCTCTTACCTTACCTCTCCATCTTTCCCTCACCTTCCCAGTATGTCTGTACATTACTGTTGAGAACATGAAAAATCTTGTTGTGGAAATGACTCTAGAGCAACGAAACTGGGGTTAACCAAATAAACTATCGCGTGCAGAGGCGAAGTGGTCTTTTTCACAATTCTGTTCTTCCATTAAGTACACAGCCTGAATTTTTCAAGTTTTTTACCGGCACTTTTCTACTCAACTGGAAAAGCAGCCAAAGACCCCAAGAAATGGGAATCAAAGGAATGAAGGTAAATATAAAACAAATCAACGTGCTTTGTTTCGCCGATGACTTCGCAGTCATAGCAGAGAAGCCAGAAGACCTGCAAGCATCCTTGATCATGTGTTCACAGTCCAGTCACAGTCAAGTTCACATCAAGTGTTCCACAGTGATACAACATGAAGATCAACGAAAAAAAAACGAAAATACTGGCATGTGAAAGAGATAAGCTAAAGGCAGAAAGAAAAAGTACAATCTTTCACCTACCTAGGAAGATTTATGAAATGGGATTAAAGGTGTTCAACGGACGTCAGGCTGAGAATAACTCAAGCCAAAAAAAGATTCATGATGAAAAAACAACTCTCGTGTTAAAAGGAAATTGGATTGCCAATTAGGAAGTTTAATGAATATAAATTCGTGTGGGATGTTGCACTTCATGGCTCAGAGAAATTGGCCTTTAGAAAGCAGAAACAAAGGTGAGCAGAGGATTTTGAAACTTGGTGCTGGAGGCAGATGCTGAAGTTCAAATCGACTGATATGATCAGTAATGAGGAAGGATATAAAAGAAAAGGAGAATACCATATGGGGAACTTGCAGTAGGACAAGGTCCAGATGGATAGGTCACACTTTTGAGAGACAACGAGTTTGTAAAGAGCATAATAGAAGGGTAAGTCCCACAAGGAAGAACTTGGAAAAAGGCGAGGTAAAGCGGTGTATGAAACAGAAGAGCAACAGGGCAAAAAGAAATTAGCAGTGGACAGGGTTGAATGGTGGGATGCACTCAACCAGCCTGATTAAATTAATAATAGTGGTAATAGTTTTCGTAAAGACAGAAAAAAGGTCAAACGTATCGAAATTTACTGGATAGTTATTCATAACTTAAGTAAATATAGCGAGAGTGCCTGGTGCGGATAAAGACAGTGACCAAAATTGTGTCAATATGAAGTTTCAGCTTAAGTTTAAAAAACCTGAGATAAATGAAAAATCGCTAGTGGTTTGACAGACTGGAGGAAATAGAACGCAGATCGCCGATCAGAGTACTCCAAACAAAGCAGAAGCGAATGGAGACCAGACACGATTAATTAAATGGAGATGGCAAGAGATCGAAAAAGAATAACAAAATGCAGCGGAAGAGATATTACTATGGAGGAAAACCGATAATCAGTAGCCATGGATTACATAGTGTCCTGGACATAATGGATGAAATAAGGGCGTATAAAAACTCAAAAATGGAAGAAAGACAGAAGATGCATAGAATAATGAGAAATACGATACGCCATTAAGCTAAAAATGACGGAGACGAATGGATGAAAAAATCTTATAAAGAGATGAAAGGTAATCTCCCAGAGAAATATTTGGACGCGACGTATAGAACTGAGAAAAGTTACTTTAAAGATAGTTTAATCAAAGTTAATGTAATTCGAAATAAATAAAATTAAATTACCATTGAAATTCCCTCAGAGTTCGTATAATATGCAGGATTGAGGACCCTAAATAAGCTACATAGATTAATATGTAACATTTATTCAACAGCGCTAATGACAACGGACTTAAAGAAAATGTCCTCATCCCTATTCCGAAAAAGAAAAGAGCCGTGAGATGCAAGGACTTGGGAACAGCACATACATCGAAAAATCTTACCCAAATTGTCTGCAGGAGGATGGAACAAAAGATGGAAGAATTTCTTAATGAGAACCAATTCGGTTTCTGGAAAAGTAGGAGAACGAGAGAAGCTATTTTAGGCCCGAGACTTATCGTAGAGAAGAGGAATAAAAAGGACAAGCACACGTATACTTGTTTCATCGATCTAGAGAAAGCATTTGATAATGTGTATTGGAACAGAGTGCTGACTATACTGAAGAGCATAGGAGTGGCATTTAATGACAGAAGAGTAATACGTAGAAAAAATACAGAAATGAAGAAATGAGTACGACAAGGATGTGCTTTGTCACCTATGATTTTCAATGAGTACCATGAAAAAGCATTATGTGATATAAAATTAAAAACAGGGAATAAAGGTCACGGAGAAAAAAAATCAACATCCATCACTTCTCTGATGTATTGCAAGTCCCGCAGAGAAGGAAGACATGACAATAATTTTATATTGTATTAAAAACACTATGAATAAATAAACTTGAAGAGTAATGTTAGAAAAACTAATATCATGGTTTGCTAAAGAAATCAATAAGCCAGAATCATTGTCAAACTTGATGATAACAATAACTTGCGAAAGTGAAAGAATTTTGTTATCTAGGACGCAGGATCATCGGCGATGTAAGAAGCAAGAAAGATATTGTGAGCAGAAAAAACCAAGCAAAGAAGGTATTTTACTATAAGAGGATTCTGATGACAGTAACTCAAGCGTGGAAGTTAGAAAGAAGTAAACTAATATGGAGCACGATCTTATATGGCAGTGAAGTCTGGGCAATAACGACGGCAAAGCAAAAGAGATTGGAAGCAACGGAGATGTGGCGTTACCGATGAATAATGAACATTAAATAGACTCAGAGAGAACCATCAACGAAGAGCTGGAGAGAAAGAAAGCATAACAAAAATCTGGGATGAAAAAGAGAGAAACTTATTCGGCGCATTTGGCGACTAATCAGCCTATTGGGAACAAAAGTGGAAGGAGAAATGAATGGGAAGAGGAAAATGAATTAGAGAGGGAGATTAAGAATGGAACACGCCATGCAAAATATGAAGAAGTGAAAGTGATTAATTCTGTAGGAATGAAGCGGTTGGCAGAGAGAAGAGTAGACTGGAGTGCTGCAGCGTACCAATATTCGAATTAATGACTACTGACGAAATAACGGATGGAAATAGCTACATAAGAGTTCAAGATTTACAGTAGCTGATGAATATTGCCATTGCGAGGTCATGGATAGAATGTGTCTCTTGTTAATTGCGTGCAAAACACAAATACTATGATAGAAAAGGAAGGGAGAAAAGATGATAGCATAACTTGAAGTTTTAATTCAAAGTAATCCCGCACCGTCTTCTTCTGTACTTGTGATCCATGTCTTTTGTCCAGAAACAAATAATGATGATTATACTTAAAATCTTGAGCTTCCGGTATCAACTATTGTCATGAATTGTGTTTTATTAACAACAAACTCAGCATCACAACTTAATCTTAACATAACTATGGTAACGGATGAAATTACTGAATGAATGGACAATGCTACATTCCTTGGCTAAATACTGAAATAAAGGTCTTAAGGTGTTTAATATGACATATCTAAAAATGAATATTAGACAATGAAGGTGAAAAATTCAATGTGCAACACTACATTTTTCCTCACGTTAATAGCGTAGTAAGCAATAAGGAGAGTCAGGGCAAGCTAAAATATAAGCCAAGTACTGTGGTATACGGTTCCTGAGAAGCAAATAAAATATTAAGGTTCATAGAAAGAAAAATAGCTCAAAATTAACTTTAGCGTAGACTTTTTGTGCCAGATACCATGCCGGCAATAATAGCCATTATAGAAAATGACACGGGAAACTGTAGTCGAGGAAAATGTTAGGGTTGGATTTGATCGAATTTGAGTAAGCATGATACTCAAGAGCGAAGTTTTATGTTTTCTAGCTATCCTTGTAGGCTACTTGTCAAATATTCTTGTTGATCATTGGAGGAAGATAGTTGAAGAAAATATGAAATTAGTTTTTAGCCGATCACCAACACACACTAAAACTTTCGGACAAAGACAGCAGACTCACGCGAAGTATTATCCATTTGAACTCATGACGCCCAATCCGCGATTTTTTTTTTCGCGAAAGCTCTCAATCCGTCACGTTTCGTGCTTGAGTTTTCGTTACGTTAATTTTTGTGTCAAAAACCAGCCTTAAATGCAATTATGGAAGTTTTGAGTTGAAAATGAAAGATTCATAAAATATTATGGCCTGGATGTCCAGGTAAGAAAAAATACGAAAGAGCTTCGTGGGTTCTGTCATGTTATGAGAAGGGATACGAATTGAATCATTCATGAAATGAAGTTCACTAGTAAACCCTAATTTGTAATTGAGGTATTTTGAGTGAGATGTCACTTGACCTAGAATTTGATGAATTGGACCTCATTTTAAAGAGAAAACCCTCATATTTCCAATTATATCAAAATATTAACCCCTTTCCTGACTACTTTTCGAGCAATTTACCTAAAAATATAAGCTATTTTCGAGCTTACGGCTGTGCGCTCCAGAGGGAGAATATTGAAAAAAATACCAATTTTTAACTTCTATATTTCATCAAAAACTAACGGTGTGTAGTTTTGTATGTTTTCTCAACTATTTATAAAATTTAATGACTTACCAAAGTAATTTTTACAGAATCCATGAATAAAACTGTTATATAGGCATTTTCACCGCACGGCGCACTCGTATTTGCACGCCGCGGCGTGCAAATACGAGTAAGTTAGAGACTTAAGTAGATATATTTATTAAATTACTGAGAATTTTTCTCCTTTATAAGTTTACTCTAGATCCATAAATATTAAAATATTTACTTCATACTTCTTACAGACGCTGAATTAAAAAAATAAAATTCGAAAATGGTTTCCATTATGACTAGAAAAAATCTCTCTCAAACTACCTAATGTGAGGGGAGAAAGATCTGTAAGAGCCATGGATTCGTTCTGAACTGGACGAAGATGGTCCCATGACGAGAAATACAGGGTCTCAGGTGAAAGATATTTTTTCAAGGGTTTTACTCGAAAAAATCAAACGCTGTACGCAAATTCAGCATGGAAAAAATTTCATTTGAAACGGCCATGTTCATGGGGATAAAACAAAATTTTTGACTTTAGTGAACCTAACTACCTCGAAAACTATACACGAATTTTTGTATGCTTTACGATAACTTTAGAGGAAGGTAAACAAGATACTTGATGAATCAAGAAGGAGCGTTGACTACAACTACGACTCCCTCCCTTTCTATTTCTGGAATAATTTTTCCTCCTTGGAGCGTGTTTTTCCCGAAATAATTATTAAGCATTATAATATATCCTGGTGACCCCAGCCTTATGGGCATAGCTGTTTCACAATGTCTATGTAAAGACCTAGAAATTGGTTCAATCGGCGATTTTCGCTGGTGCTTGCTTCAGGAGATATTACATTTCCATAAATAGTTTAATAATAGCTATACGCATAAAGTTATTGGGGTGTAATTTCATAAGTGCTTGCTAAACAAAAGCATTATTCAGCAAAAGTTCTTTAAATCATTTTTAAAAAATCAATAGGCATTATTTTTATATGCAAGTGACTGAAATAGCTCCTCCCGTTTTTTAAACATATTTCTTCAAACTCGGGTGACAGAATTTTGAAACGGATAGTAGGAACGAATAGTATGTACGTAACAAGGGGGTCTATATGAGCAAAGAATGCCAATTCACAGTTTCAAAAAACCAGAGTAGTATGTAGTAAAGATATTGATGATGATTAAGTGAATTAAAAAGTACGAGAAGCAAATAAATTAGATTGGTGGAACCCTGCTGCAGAAGGTTGTATGAACTTTTAATAATCATTGTACATATATCATGTAAATAATTACACTAGGTCAACTGTCAACTGGATGCAATGAATTTTTGGTAGCCGACCAATGGAAGGAGAAATGAGACGGTACACATCTTTATGGGGTAGTTATAAATTGCCAGTTGGTCCTCATTTCATAATATGTTATGATTTCAAACAAGAAGGTCATAATAAAAATGGAAACGCTCCATACCTAAAATTTCAAAGTGAGATTCGTACATGATTATTTCCGAAAACAGCGTGAAAGACCCCGATTCAAACCTTAAATTACAACTACGTATTTCAACCACTGATCACTAGTGTCCGCTACTCTAAATAGCTTCTAATTATTGCAGAACCTTTCTTATTCCACGTAACTACATCGAAATATCCAAGAATAAGATCGTCATGAATTATAAGGATGAATGTTTAAAAAAAGTAAATTTAGTTACACTCAGGGAAAGAAGGACCACGAATAAAATATGCATGCTGTGAACAAGCACCATAAGTATCGCTGGACCAAAAAGATTTTATATCCTGATCATAATTGAATTCTTCTAATTTTATCACTTATAGACACTTAAAAATAATTTTTTCACTAATTTATTGATCGAAGACTATTTCAAGATATCGCTGTGATTTTAAAGGTCTCATTTAAATAATGGTCACATGATAAGTTTCTTATTCTATATCTAGTGCAGAGTCTAGACTAAAGACACCATTGCATCGCCAGGAATACAGTAAAAACACAAATAATTGGTGGACGCGACAATACTTCAAAGAGAATACCAAGCAGCCTCCAAATTAAGCGGAAAGGTCGGTATATACCTCATAAATCATTAATTAAAACAAATTAATTTACCAAAAAACCAATCAATATTGGACTCAATGGAAAATATAAATAATAAATAAGCATAAAATAAGTTTATCACACATCATACACGTATAACTGGTCAAGGGTGGCTAATTGCATGGGAGACCGCCTGATGCATCACTTTGTTGGGAGTGGAGTGTCAAATTAACGTTTAATCTTCACTAAGATATAAGAAAACTTTTTTGAATTTATGTACAGGAAATGAATAATACATACGTAATATACTTTTTTATGTTTCCGCGAGGCTTCGGTGTATATACATGTTGGACTCCCCTGCATTGAGGTGTGTCTGATCGACTCATCCCAACATTGCTTGCATTGGTCGATCAGACACACCACAATGTGGGGGAAACCCGAATTTCCAAGATATAAAGACAACAGAAATATGAATTTTTAAGGGTTAACATTCATACATTTTTGTAATAAAGCATTACAGGGCTTTTGACAAGGAAGATGATTGAAGGGTGCTGAGAAGGGACTTTTCCCGGGTACAAATATTCCGTAAATGGTTATAAAATCAATTGTGATCAATATAAATAAAAAATAAATGTGGAAATACGGTAATATTTTGTGAGCAAGTGGATTACTTCACCTACTACGGAAGCACCATCACGTGGGACGGAGTAAGTGCAACAGATATCTTGCGCAGATCTAAGAAATCCTCCATAATGAAAAGAGAACTATTGCGTTTGGAGAAAACATTGTTACAAATGAGAAAACAGTGTGAAAACATTCGTGTCGGGCGTGGCACTCTATGGATCCGTAACATAGGCCACTGGAAAAGCAGACCAGGAAATATTAGGTGGTGTCAAAACCTGGTGTTGGAGGCGGATTTTGGATATCAAAAGGACGAATAAAATGAGAATTGAAGTAATTGACAGAAGAGTAGAAGAAGAAGCACCATATGGAACACTAAACAGAAAAGAAGAACCAGATGGATTTGGCACACCCTGAGGAACAATGGGTTCGTGAGGAATATAACTGAAGTAAAAACGGAGATAGAAGTCCCCAGAGGAAGGCAAAGGGATAAATAAATAGACCAAACAAAGAGGGAAGTACATTAGAAGAACTAACAGGGAATGAGGGAACTAGCATTAGATAGGGAAGGATGGAATGCTGCAGTCAATCAATCTTAGGATTGAACGACCAATGATGTACGGGATGGAGATTGTAACAGAATAAGGCCAGTCTGCTTCCTCTGGCTAAATATTAGAATGTTATGTTGAAGGCATGATAAATAATCTACAGGAAGAATTAGGAGTTCGTAATGGGAAGAAGGAAGATTATTTGGATTGCATCATGGACCCTGCTGAAAATAATCCAGCGTATCAAAGGATTATTATAGGCTGAAGAGGAAGTAATATATAGAAGAATGAGGTGAAGATAAATGTAGCAAATCGGAAGTATTAAGAATATACGACAGAGAAGAAATTAAAAATGGGACAATTGGAAGACATATACAACAAGTGGAACGGCATCTCGGTAGTGTATGATGGAGAAGTGGAAGAGAGAAGTAGCGAATAAAAGAAGAAAGGGTTTCATTAATAAGGCAGCCGTTTTCCAGAGAGTGAGAGGAAGAGACTGATGAAATGCTATGGGGGGATGGTTTACATTGAATAGCTGTGTAACGTGGACCTTGAGAAACATACATGATCCCAGGGTCGATGCCTTATAAATGCCGGGTTTGAGGAGACTGGAGAATATAAATTTGGAAGATCCTTATTCCTTCCTATTCATACCCCCTTTCCTAATTACCCTCAGGTGCACTCTTTCCCCCCTCCTTTCCCTAGCGCCGCTTCCCTACGTTCTAATGACATGCCTATTCCCTACCTTCTTCCCCCCTTACCCACATTTTTTCACCCTTTGCTGTTTCTTGGCCTTTCTCTCACGGGTTAGTCCGTCCCCCCCCCTTTCCTCCCTTGGATTTTCCTGATTTTTCCCAGCCACTACCTCCTCCTTCCCCTCCTCCTCTGGTCTCCTCCCACTACCCCCCCCCTCCTCGGAAAAGACATATATATGCAATGTACTCTCTTATAACTTTGTCTTGTACCTGATGATGGCTCTGTGAGCCGAAACGCGTTGTACGCAATAAACCAATTTGTGGAAAAGTGCAATTGTTTCTCTTACATTATGAAGAACTTCCACGATATCTCGCCTGAATCTGTTGAATAATACTTAGGAGTGAGGCATTTAACAGTGAAAAGGAAGTGAGATAATTACTATGGACATTATTAAAGAGAGAAAGAACCGGATCAGTCATTATGAGGGAAAGGCATAGTGACAACACTGACGATGGGAATGGTAGAAGATAAAATTGGATGACTCATTGATAGATGACGTGGAAACAGCTCAGAGATACAGCAACAAGCGAGGAACAAAATCAGACGTGCAAGTGTTGTACAGAGCCTGGTACTCGGGAAATGACGAAGGCGGTTAGGCGAGAAATGCATTGAGAAGAAAAGTTTGGACGATGGGGTAACCGGAAGGAAGAGAGTCAAAGATGGAAATGACAACGAAGCAAGAGAGTCTGAGGGAAAAGCACGACAAGGGCTCAATACTAGTGATTTACACCAAGGAGCATAATTTAGGTGAACCACATTCTCATTGCCAAGTTTCTCACCAACTTCTGTAAATATACAATTGCGCGTGTACTCATTTCATCAATCAAGGCCAATCCATCATTAATTCACACTTAATTTTAAGAAGAATTCATATTCATTTTCCAATCAAACAATAAAGTGAAGTCTGACTTCAGCCGTCGATCAACTCACAAAAATACTGTGTAAAAAACCAAATGTACTTATCTGAGCAGGATATCATCAGGGATGACCACTGAAGGTTTATTGACTGACCTGCAGACAATCAAGGTGACTCCGAATGGACAGCACTTGTGGTGCACTTGTACTTTGCTCAATTGTAGCAAACCACTTCCATCCAAATATGTAGGCGACTGAAAACCATAGTAGCTGTCGATCATTTTCACTTTCACTCTACAAGTAAAAATAAAAATACCAGCATTAATATAAAAAATAGGCCCAAAACATTACAATACATCGCTTAAACACTGGGCAAGTTATTTATAATTCAGCATCCACCTCAAAGTATAACTTTAGTATCTATTTATTCATAGTAATTACGAAATATTTTTTAAGTAAAAATATATTTAGTATGGCTTTCAAAGGGCTCGTGGGCCAACTATTCAAAAAAAGATAGAGAAATTGATCAAACCCAATTCCTTTTCGCCTTCTAATCCTCCACATTAGTTATTTTACCACGTTTTTATTAGTTCAGTTTCCGTCATGTCTGTCTGTCTGGGTGGAATATTGCAACCGAGTTTAAACTAAATTCCCTATCAGCTAGAGACTTGAAATTTTAACCATAGCTCAGAAGTGGATGACAATGCAATATTAGCTATTATTTTAACAATCAATTGATTAATTAACAATGAATTAATTGACATATTTCCTGATGTGCTAGTAGAGGCTTGTAATTTTAACCATTTCAGAAGTGGATGAAAATGATATGTTGTGGATGCTACATGATATAACAATTAATTAATTAACGATTAATTAATTATTTCAATTCCACACACTATCGTCTGTACAGAATCTGAAATACATCGGGACTTTCCTATGTGTGTCTGTCAGAGTCTCATCAAGATGTATAAAATCGATTGGAAACTTTCACCCGGGCATAAGACTAATAAGCACAAAATAATTAATTAAATACATTTTTTTAATATACCACGTTTTTAAAACGGACTAAAAAGTATAAAATAATTTTCCCTGGGCCCTTCTAAATTTTCGAGGGTGAATTTTTAGTGGCTATGGAGATGTATGTAAGACTTAAAGAGAAAAACGTGGGGCGCAGGCAGTAGATAATAGAAGTAGATAATCCGGATGAATTCACAACCAATTTCAGTGCATTGCAAATGGTATTAATTTTGGGAGTTTGCTCAACGACACCTGGTCCCTTTACTCCTCCTTAATTATCATGGGTTGCCTGCGTCCCACGTTTTTCTCTTCATGTCTTACAAATATCTCCATAGTCACTAACAATTCACCCTCCAAAATTTAGAAGGGACAAGGGAAAATTATTTTATACTTTTTAGTCCGTTTTAAAAACGTGGTGTAATAAAAAAAATGTATTTGATTAATTATTTTTAAGCGAATATGAATATGGCTGAGGCAAACTACAACCATACTGCTGTGGAAAAGTATATATTTCGTGTCACTTTATTTCATAGACTTGATTAAGTTGCTGAAGGCTAGCAATACGAAATATGAGTTCTTAAATAAGTTGTGATTTTCAAAAAATTTAGTAAAATAAACAACAATCAATTACATGTGCTCTCAACATGCGCCGAAATTTCCAAAAATTGCGAAGCTTCGATAAATGGGTCTTAATATGCTATAATTGTAGGACCAAATCACAACGAGCCTACTATCTGAATAATGGGACACAGATGAGTAATTGAAAGCTGATTAAAAAGAGAGTACGATAAATCCATTTCTCAGGAATAGACTGAAGGCTTTTGAGTCATGGGAATGTAGAAGGGTAATGTAATGGGTGCAGAGGAAAGAAATTGAAGTAGTATTAGATACGGTATGCGAGGAATTGAAGCTGATGGCGGAGATTTGAAGGAAAAGGAAACTTTGGTTTTGGGCGCTTCGTCTGGTTAAGTTATTTCGTACCGTCGAACTAAAGACCTTAGCCCAGAGACATACCATAACTATATCATTTATTCCCAAGGGAGAGGGATTTGAATCCGCAAACTTGGTATTGCCAGGGCCGTGCGTTGCCAACCCCATTCGGAGGAGTCGGCAAAAGTGGATGGAAAGGCGATCTTAAGTTGGAGACAGAGATGGAATAGGGTAAGTAACCACAGGAAATCACGTAAGCTAACCACAAGGGTTAACCATGGCATCCCAAATGGTGTGATCAGGAGTCCCAGCTACTGAAAAAACCGTCCTCGGTCAGGTGGGAAGATTCAAAGCGTTGCTATTAATGCTGGTGACAAAAAGCACGATAGTGGTAACGCCATGTTTATGGAAAAGGTTTTGGCAAAATCAAGTTAAAATTGTGTGTACACAACATAACTTTGTTTTTATTGGTTATTTACGAAAAAGATTAGGGTAAAGTAACGCCTTTACTTTTATTAACCATGGCTGTTCAGTCAGGTATCTGTTTACTATTCACAACCTACTTAACCATTAAAATTATCTGCAAAAACTGGCATCAGATAAACGCGAAACAGTTGTTGTGAGACGAACAAGACAAAAAAATGGTAACTTCAAACTCGATGATATCTCTCGATATTTTTTCATTACGTTTACGCTATGCTATAACACGAACATCACCTTTGAAAGCAGTTCATTCGAATTCCACGATAAGTCCACGGCAACGTCAATGTGAGATTAATTATTTCCTGCATTTAGGTTTCGTTTTTAATGCGTACTGCCCTTCAGCAAAAAAAAGAAACTGGAGAATAGACTCCATGTACGCTGCTATAGGCCTGCTACGCATGTGGGACTCGCCAATCTCATAAAAAAGAACAATGTGTGATGCCTACTCCAAGGAGTGACATGCGCTAACAGCTGGGAACATATCAAAATTGCTTACTATGCGCGCTGTATCCATTCATTCATTATTTATTCTATCAGGTGATTGGTAGGCTTTTGGAGTCCCTGACTTACTTCCCCTTAAAACGCTAACGGGAAAAGCCATCGAGAAACCACAGCAACAAACAATTCCACGAAACATTAGCATTAATGCATAAGTATTCATTAATAAAATATAATTAATATTATAATAATTAATAAATAAAATACTTTGAAATTTTCTACAGTTAAAATCCTTTATTGTACGACGCGTTTTGACGAGTTACGGCATCATCAGGTACAAAGTTAGAGTATGATTGTTTAATTTCCATACTTTGTTGTCGTAGTTCAGGGGGGGGAGGGAGGGTAGGAATTACAAAGGTTCGAGGAAGGTTGAGAAAGGCAAAGTCCATTAGAAACGTGGATCAAGGGCTGGTGGTACCGGAAAGGTTATAATTTTTCAAGGCTGTTATGTCGGAAAGGAGTGTGGAAGCGTGCGGGAATAATTTCTCGTTGTATAGGTTTGAAGAGTGCCCGATAGTTTCGATATGCTGGAGGCTGTCCACTTTAAGGCCTTTTGGAAGAACGTGTGTAGTTTCGAGGGTGAAGTCGCTAACATGATTGTTCTGATGTAGGTGTTTCGCAAATATTGAGAAGGAATCCTTATCTTTGTAACTTCTGGCGGATTCTTTGATAAATATGATTAAATTTCCTCCAGTTTGACTGATAAATGCCTTATTGCAGATTTTGGATCTAATTTTGTAACTTCCTGACCATCTGTGTATATCCTGGCCGTCTTTGCCGTTAATTAGAAGTTTGAAAAGGGTAAAGGGAGTGTAAAATGCTACTTTAAGGGAGCTTGGTAGACGGTTTGATATCCTGTAAGATATGTTACCAAGGAATGGGAGAGAGAACAACTTGAAATTCGTCTGTCCTTCTGTCTGTGTAAAGGAAATTTGTTTTATAACTAGGGTTTATTGTTTTTACGAAGAATTGTTTGGACGAAACTTGTATTGTAGCCATTGGTAGCGGCTACAGAAATGATTGTCAACAATTCAGTTCTGTAGCTGTGGGTGTAAGGGTGATGTGTAGGGGACGATGAATCATAGAAGTAAAAGCAACATGTTTGTGGTAAAACTGGTTAACCGAATCACTTGATATGATGTGATCGGCTGTTTTTTGTAGATTGAAAATGCTTTTCTTTGCCCAGAAATGGAGATTTGACAAATACAGGTAATTCAGAGTGCCATTGATACCTTTTTCCATCTTAAAGGAAATATTCGAATCGAGTTTGTTCAGATGGTTGATGAATGACTGCAATTGACGGTTAGTTCCATTCCGCCGTCAGAGGATGTCATCCACGTATCTAAGGCAGTATTTAAAAAACCTATTTTATTGGTTACCTGAACTGAAAAACGTTTCCGCAGAATTAAGTGCTCTGATTAAAATGGCAGTAAAACAAAGTTACTTAATTTTCAAAAAACAGCTGTATAAACAAACAGAGGGCAAAGCAATTGGAATCAAGCCTCTCACCCCCTTTTAGCGAAATGTTTCCTCAACTCTTTGGAAAAAAAGTTATTCCGTTCCTCCGCACTCCTTTCCGGAAAAATGGCCTCGAAAAACTATAATCTTTTCCGCATCACCAATTCACCAGCCCTTGATCCGCGTTTCTACTGACCGCGTTTCTGCGTTTCTCAACCTTCCCAGAACCTTTGCTATTTCTCCCCCCTCCAGTAACTAGGACAACAATCAACGAAAAATAAACATTCCGACTTTGTACCGATGATGCCGTAAATCGGCGAAATAAGTTGTACAATTAAAAGATTTTAACTCTAGAAAAATTAAGTATTTTATTTAATAATGAATAATAGCATTCAACTCTTCTACGAAGTGAAGCCAACAGCAGTTAAGTTTGTTAATGTATTATTTCAATGGAATAAATATTCATTTAAAAATTGTTTCCAGCAGAGTCGAAATGGTTTTGACCACTCATTAAATGACATCGTAAAGTGATGATAGTCTTGATGAAAGGTATCCTTCATAAAATATTTGATATCTCCGAAGTATTATCTATGATTTTTTCATTAATAATATTGATCATCATACCAATAAATATGTAAATCAAGAAACATTTATTCATTAGGTAATTTGAAGCTGACGTATATTATACGCTACTGAAAGATTAAACATTTGGCTAAAGGTAGATGCTAAAAATATGCAGATTCGTCTACATATATAAATGAAAAATTCGTCAATACTATTAGTTTGATGCATACTATGTAGGAATTCAAGAAAACGAGTATTTTTTTAACAATATACTAGGTGGTGGAAGGGCTTGCGCCCTCCGATCACCCCCGAGCTGGACTGAAGATAGTGATAACATTGTACCAGGGCAATAGTCAGCCACGACGGGAACACTGGTTCCCGTTCTATCGCTTAGCTGTACATTGCTGCTCGAATTCGGAGGGGCGATCTTTTTATTCGTCCCAGTGCTGGTCCCCTGTTTGAAGGCCTTGTGCTACATTAGTTCGAAATACCTTCGCCGTCGAAGCACTTAGGTACTGATTCTACTACGATATTGTTTCTGGTAGGTCCACCCATGCCAGATACGTGGAAGTGTTGGAGACAGACGAATGGTCGATAGTTCAAGTGATGATGTCACATCAAAAGCACTTTCGGAGAAGGTAAAGGTAAAACACCACAACGTATGATGGACAGCCACAATGTGTGAATAAATCAAAGCAGTACGCCAATCTATTGGTAGAATACCAAATTGATGAAATGATATTTTTCAACGCGGGTATTTGTTAACATTTTCGGATTATTTATATCATGCTCGGACAGCTGATTAGAGGGTAAGCTGAGAAAGGAAAATACATGAGTCACTGACTCCAAATGACGCATGATGAAAACATTCTCCGAAAACTTTTTTCCCAGTCCTCCACTGCCTCCCCTACCCCATGGGGTCCATTTCTCAAGTCAACGCCAACGTGGCAAACAAGCTTTTGGGATTTCAATTCCAATGGCTATATCAGTGCATCACCTATTCTTTCAAGGCAAATTAACTGTGGACGGAGATGAGTAAGACTTGATGTTGGAGAGGTTAGACTCTTAAATAAAATTAACAAAATTGAAAAGTATCTATTAGTTTAAAAATTCAATTTATTATTTTTATTGATCTTATATGATTTTTATGAGCGTTGCGGCACACTTGGCAGAGGCTTGCAGCACACCAGTGTATCGCGGCACACAGGTTGAGAATCACTGAGTTAGAGCCTACTCACTCCCAGGCGACGTATTCATTTGAAGGACTGTGCGGCACCAAGCCGTAAGCAAAACTCTGGAATTGGAACGAAGTCTGCCGTTAAGATACCACCAAATTTCCCAGTAAAATAGGCCATTGCGAGCCTAACAATCACGGCTATCCCCGGTTATTCACCTCGCCACGACTCAACGGCCCCTCCGCTGGCCTCACTTCTACGGGAGAAAAGGGGGTAACCCACACACGAAAAACGTACGACCTGAAAAAAAAATGCTCTTGTCGACCGCAAGGTCATCGTTAAGTGCTATTATCTGAAGTAAGTAATCTCAAAATATCGCCAAAATGCCTACATTTATAGCGCCGCAAGGAGTGGCTAGAATCAAGTTATAAAAAAGTATCAGATTTAAATGTTCTCTTTTTTCCAAAAGTAATATTTCATGCTAATAATAATAGGGAGAAATCATAAGACCAATAGATGGTAAAAACAAATGCGTTTTGGAGCATCGCAAGATGGCGCGGAGGAAGAGGACGTAATATAGCTCTATCCTACTCCAAGTTAAGCTTGTTGAAAAAATACTTATTGTTAGTACAGTTCCACATTATTTTTCCCGTTCGATTTCGACGTATAAGGCGTTCTTTTCAAGTTAAATTGACCAATTTATCTTGAAAATGACGCTGTAGGCGTTGAAATCGATGGGAAAATAAATGCGTGAACTCTACGAAGTGTTATTTCATCATGCTTAATGTTGTAAATTTCCACTAATTAACGTCAAACTCAATCAATCTAATTAAGTACTCCAAGTTGCTAGTTCTGAGACAGACAAATCGTTACAGTCGTTAATGAATGAATAAAATGCCCTTCCTAAACTATCACACATAGTCAATCAAATTCTGTGTAATCCAGCCAGTAGTTCGTCCAGTGAAAGATTATTTTAGCAAAGTGAAATCTATAATTTCTCATTGCGGCTTGCCCGAGGGGAAGCTGCTCTCCTGAGAAGCACAAACACCTATAAATTAGAAATAATGCAGAGTAATCATGCTTGCGATATTCATAGGACCTGTATCCTAAATCTGGAGAAATGTCGTGTCCATCTAAAGTGTGTATAAAAAAATTCTGCTTTTACACCATCTGATGACTGAAAGAATATTTTTATTTCAATACCTATAGTGAAAAATAGTTAAATTTAATGTCAGGAAAGGCGAATGCTGTTTTTATCACTGCGGTTTTCGTATCATGAGATTGCAATAATACAATTAAAGCGTTGAAATAGCATTGCATTTTTATGGCTCATCCTTCAATGAGTTGAAACGTAACTGAAGCCAATAGCTAGATTGTACATGGTTTAAAATTGATGGTCATAGCAGCGGATTCAGTGTCTGCATTCCAAAGTCGCCGAGCAAGGCGAAACTAGAAGAGGGTCTTGCGCGATAATCGTGACCTGGGGCGGGTTCATCAAATTACTTCGCCGAGTGGGAGTTTTTCCGACAGATCTTGGCATTCATGGTTAAATTCAAATTACTCTGACTTGTCCGAATTGGCAGAGTAAGCAACTACAAAGGAGCTTTTTGATTTAAGATTACGATCAGAGAAATTTTTCAACTCGGGTCAGGTGGGGGTCGAAGGAAGGAGTGGGGAAGAAGGGGTGGGGACACAAACAGGGAGAAAAGGACGAGAGGATAAAAGGCTTTCGCAATGCTTCGTAAATTAAAAGGGGGACGTGCAGCGTCGAGCATGGATAAGTTGGACAACAAATGCTATTTTGAAGAAAGCAAAGAGATCAGAATTGGCGATTAAATACAGACCTGCTATAAACGTGTTCTGCACGATAAGTAATACAGTGACCGCATTAAGAGAAGTATTTCTCAGCTGAGAAAGTATTAGCTACAAGACGTTCTGCCGGAGTTAGAAGAAATGACGCTAAGGAAGGATTTTGAGCCACGAAAGAGCATTTACTCGATGCGTTGAATTTGCATGGTCAATGTTATTATTGGGAAAAGAGAATTCAATTTAGTCGAAGGCGTTTGAGATGTAGGATAAAAAAGAAAAAAAGTTAACACTTTTGGCACGGGGAGGAATATACCAAGAGAATAATCGAAGATAATTAATAAGCGAAGCTCAATCAATGGGATGTCGTAGGTCAGGATTGAGGGGGATTGCTGATAAATATGGATGGAAATTATAAAATACAATACCATTTGATCTGTAAGCATCGTGATCGTAAGATGGTGATGCGACTAAAGGTATTGTGCAGGTACGCTGGAAGAGTCCGAAATTTTAAAACATAATTATATCCTCTCAAAATCTGATTTTTAAACAGACGAGTAAGGATCTGATCTAACCTGACTGACACACACAAACTAGAAGGAACGAGAATCGTTAAAACTCGAGGTCGTAAGAAAAAAAAGTGCGGAATGCCACGGGGTTTTAATTTACTTATACACTGAATAAAATCCATAAAATTAGGCGCCATGACGTTTACTTCCCCCAAAAAGCGTTGCGCGACCTTAATTAGGATTACCCTCTGGTGTAAAGCAATTGCATAAAACAAATCTCCCAAGTCACCCCACACCTAGAACATTATGCTCTCATATCCCTTCATCAGACTCACCAAGCATGCCGCAATCCTGGATGATCTACGGGAATATTCTGCTAGACGGGATGATACTATGTAAGCTAATCGTTCTTCAGCTTGGACTTCCTGAGAGGGAAATAGAAATAAATGCGAGATCTTAATAGTAACAATATACAATTTTGTATTTTAAGATAGAGAAATCTGGATCCCACCTTCAAGGGCAACACCAGAACATTAAATTATCACAAGCGAAGAGAATATAACGGAAAATGAAGAATGATAAATTTGTACACGACATCGTACATTAAAATTCACCCTTGGCGTGTTTGGATGTATTGGTTTTAAAACGCATATTGATTAGCAATTAATGTCTATTAAAATATATGGTTGAACGTATTAGGCACATTTACCTTAAGCAAGTTCTTCCCTCCTAGCAACGATGCTCCACGCGAAATTTCCACTCAAATGAACGTTTCCTCAAAAGTCCTGGCGGTGGCGCGCCGTGCGTTTCCACTCCAGTTAAATAGGAGGGGTAAGTTCGGCCGATGACAGATTCTCCCTTTTCATAACGAGGAGCGTTGAAGCTTGAACGGTCAAATGCTTCTAGCTTTAAATTTTATTGCTTATCTTTGCGAAACCGTAAACCCCACGCAGTAGGTACTCAAATGCCAGTCACCCTTCGGAGTGAGATATAGGTTTTTCATCAACAAGCCACAGGCGAATGAGAAACCACCCGTTCCACGTTAACTGTATTCCAGAATTAACGAGCTTTCTGTGGCTATAAAAAAATGTATATTCTGATAATAATTCAATAATTCATATAAGTTATCAATACAAGTGAGAGAGTTTGAGTGACACGGCTTGTGTCAACGTAATCTTCATCTTAAAGCAGTGGCGGTTCTATGGGGGGGGCAGAGAAACTTACACTAGATAAAATCGAAATATTTGGAGGACTCCCCGAACCCCCCTTCGGCTGGGGGGTATCCCAGACCCTTTTTTTGCCACTCCCATTTGCCACTCCCCCTTTGCCACTTCCATTGGTCCAAACCTAGATCCGTCGCTGTCTTAAAGCGTAGTTTTTATGCGGTTTAACGTTTGAGGCTTCATTTTGTGGAACAACGCTATTGGAAATAAAACGTCGCTTTGCACATTACACACACAAACTTTATTAACTTTATTAAAAGTGTCTGTGGCCTGTTAATAAAGTTTGCGTGTGGAATGTACAAAGCGACGTTTTATTTCCCATAGTTTTATGCTTAATTATATGATGTTTGTAAGATTTTCATACAAAGCCGCGTTTACACTATGTAGCAAAACCTGCTATATAGCAGGTTTTGCTACATAGTGTAATCTAGTAAATCTCTATGACATTTAGCAAGTTTATATAACATTTGATAACAGTAGAAAAAGTCACTTCTGAAAAGTGCTATATAACATTGCTATATTTAGCAGATTCTTCTATATATAGCAAAAATTGTGCTATCCATTGGGAGTCGGTAAAGATCAAAAGAAATCCGTGATATATCTAACTTTGCTATATGCAACAATGTTCAACGCAGGTTATTCTTCTAGCATCTGCTATATGTAGCATTTTCTGTCATCACTTCAGAATTGTAGCCTCGTGTGCGCGGACGTTTGAGACTGTTCTGTATTGTTTTTTTATGTTTCTCTCAATTCTATGGCCAATCATGCAAATAATATATTCAAAATCTTCACTTGTCATACGTTTAAAGTTTTTGAAACAACCATCGCACCGAATTTCATGTCTTAACGAAGGATCACTAGCGTGATCATCAGCATTCAGATCAGTTATAAATCGGTGCCACTGTATTTCACTGTTAGCAGCCAGCGACGGCCGAACCCAAAACCTTCGTCTTCGTCTTGCCAAGATCACAGTGATGGCGGCCGCGAGCACTACATCTCTTTTCCGCGACATTTCTGATACTGGATGCGGTTGTATGCTATATATAACATACTAGTCGACCCGTGCGAAGCATTCGCACTGTATCCTCCTCAAATCCCACTTAATTGAAGTGCACACCGTATAGTTAGTACTGTGTAGTTAGTGCGTCATTGATGTAGGTGTGGTTGAAGTAAGGAATAGATGTGTTTAAATTTTAGATTATATATTTTTTTAAACATAAGGTTAGGTATTTACACATTTATAGCATATTTACATGTTTACAGGACCTCTTTGAACACTATGTTTGAAATGATTGTCATCTGTGACTGTTTGTTGGTGGGTCTGTTTTACACAGACATAGATGTCACTGAAAGAGCGCCACATACAACTGACCGTGTGAAAAAACAGGGTCAGGCAAGTACAATCCTGCCTTTGTTAGCGTTTGTCCCTGTGCCTTATTTATAGTCATGGAAAAGGCAACTTTTATGGGAAATTGCTTCCTAGTCAGTTTGAAAGGCACGGTAGGATCAGAAGGGGTGAGATTAATGCGTGGTATGACGACAGTTTGACCGGAGTCAATCAATTTCGCTGTGATAGTGTAGTTGCCCAAGTGAGTTACAACTAATCTGGCGCCATTAATTAAGCCCTGCTTAGCGTGTAGGTTTCTAATCAACATGATAATAGCGTTCTTTTTTAGTATGAGTTTATGAGGTGGCAAACCTGAAGGGCTTAATGAGTTCAGAAATTCTAATGGATACAACTGAGCGTTTTCCGTCTCTTCGCAGAGAACCGAATCAGAACTGAGATAAACCGTTTCCTGTCCAGGTAACAAATTCGAAATAACATAATCATTGATTGTGGTACAATTGTCATTTTTTGGACATAATATGGCTGTTGAATAAATTTGGTTAACATTGAGTTCATTGATTTCTGTGACGTTGAAAACTTTGGAAATGAGGCTGTTGTAGTCACAGTGGCAATGTTTTGGAATTGCGATGGCTTGGTTGGGGTATTCTGGTAAAATATCTAAATCACCGTTCCCTAATTTAACCAACCATTCTGTGAAAACTGAGTCGTCAATTGCTCTCATGTTTTTCGTTAATTTGCGAGTTTGAACATGATCCCACAATGGAGACCGTTTAACTGAAAGTTCGACAATGGCTGTTCTAGCGCCGTGTCTAAGAACTGGCAAAACTTGTCGGAAATCGCCTCCAAAGACAATAATTTTGCCTCCATTAGGTAGGTTGTTATTCATGATATCGCGTAAGAGTCTGTCAACTACAGCGAGTGCCTCTTTCGGAACCATGTACAACTCGTCCCAGATGATGAGGTCCGCTTGACGTAAAAGTTGCGCGTCCTTGGTGTGAGTGCGCATCGATGAGACGGACGTGTTTAAGATGGGTACGGGTAGCTTGAAGAGCGAATGTGAGGTTTGTCCGCCTGGTAGAAGCTGTGCAGCGATTCCTGTCCACGCCACTGGCAGAACAACCTTACCCTCTCCGCGTAAAATATGGCATAGCGTTTTGTAGATGAAAGTTTTTCCAGATCCTCCTGGACCGTCAATGAAGTATGAAGCTGGTATTTTATTTCGTACTGAATGGAGTACCTCATCTGTAATGGCTTTTTGGTCCTCATTAAGATTTCCGTAAGCAGTTCTTCCATTGGCCTGCTCCTCTTGGATGTTGTAGAGGTGTGTTGTGGTTTGTTCCTCGGTAACAACTGGCTTTGGCAGATGAAAAGATTAATTTAATTCATTTTATAATTAGATCAGCAGATCGAATACCTTAAATCAATATTTTAAGTCGAAATTAAATGCGGAATGAGATAATAGATGCATGAAATCGAAATCGGTTTCATTTCGATGTATCTCGATAGAGGATCGATAGGTCGAGGGCGGGATTACAAAAAACCGTTTTTTTTTTCAATTGTAATTTTTCGAAAAACAACTGAAATGTGAGTAATTTGTATATTTTTCCGGTGTAACGGTTAAGAAAATCTTTAAAAATATGCCTCATTTATGGAAATTGATGAAGTATTAAGGAAGTTATGGCGTACCGACAAAAAAAAGCCCTTGAGAAATAATATAATAGCATGGGCATAGAAATCACTGACTATAAAAATGTAATATAACTTTTTGCTGTATAGCAAAAGTTATTAAACAATGTTATACATCAAAAGTTGCATAGCAGGTTTTGCTACCTCGTGTAAACGCGGCTTAACTGACCATCGTCAAAACACATTTCAGTGGGAATCATAGGGCCACACATTTCCGTCAAAGCAGGCCGTCATGCTTTTCCAGCAAGTTAAATGAATTCAATAAAAAATCGCTGTTAATGGTATGGTACGTTTTTTAATCTGTAACTATTAAAATGCCATGGAAACCGTTTTAATGTGCATCTTTCTTAGATCATGCATGTCTAGATGCGACCTCAGTGGAGGAAGTATTCTCCGCAGCAACTACAAGATGCATGACGTCAGATACAGAAAGTCAGACGATGTATCCCGAAAAGCTATTTATGTAATGATGCGGTCAATTCTTAGATCAAATCTACGGATTCGAGATTTTATGGAATTCTTCTAAAAAATATTCGACTGCCGATTATGCGGGTGGCTTATGAACTACGCCTAAGTTAACCCCAGAAGCGAAGATAATATGCGTAAAAATCATTACGGCATTTATATTTTCAAGTGGATTTTGGATGTAAATTTATCACTAATGTACGTTTTAATAAGAAATTCAGCATGCGGCGCATGCGCATACCAACGGCATAACCCCCTAATGCGAAATTTTCAAAGCCGACACGCGCGCCGCAGACCATTAGGCTTTCCCTACTGAAAGGCCCAAAAGTATTCTTTTTGTTTGGCTTTTTTGACGCCGATGAAGTTGAAACATTTTCAGCAAACCATTTTTGGTGCTCAATCGTTCCGTGGTTTTTTGCCACTAATAAAAGGACATGCATTCTAAGCAGTCCTCCGTTATGACTGATCAGCAAATTTAAACCAGGTCTTTTGTAAGGATTATTAAAAGAATTATTAGCTTCTGAACATGTATCAAATTTTAATAATTTGGGTAATATTAAACTGCGCTAAGGGATCGTACATAAACTACGTTACCTACCGTTTTCGGTGATTTTTTTAACCCCTTCCCCCCTTCGTTGATATCCCCCCCCCACCGAGCATGTAAAGTTGTCTCTACAAATGAAACTTTCAATTCAAAAATATTATCTCAATTATTGAGTGAGTTTTTAGGGATAGGTTGAAATGATTCAAATAAAGTAGCTGAACTAAATATAATAGAACTTTCTAATATCAATTGGAACAAGTAATAATCATTTTTTAATTCTACAAATCAACCATGAATCACGGCGCAAGGTGCTGTGCTCATCTATTTGTTCTCTCCCCTCCCAACATTTCTGACTGCTGCCTTGAAAAGTGTTGTTACGAGATCGCTATTTAAACCCAGAGAATGTTAAAATGTTAGCAATTTGATTATATGAAGACTTGCAACATTGTAGAGGCAATGGTTCAGTTACATTGAGTTAAAGTAGAAGCTTAGGGTGTAAGAAACATCCCGCGCGACCTTCCTCATGCTAAACTCTGTAGTATTGTCGACGTGATTTTGACAAGCAAGAAACGTAAACAGGCGCATTGTAACAGCTACGTTACTTAGTGAACCCCCCCCCCGCCCCTCCCCCTCGTTACCATCCGTATAGGTTTTTAGGCATCCCCCTAGGTTGGTACCTAACGTAGGTTATGCGCAACCTCTAAGTGAAGGGAGTTAACACCTTTTTGCGGCAAAAAGGTATTACAGTGAGAAGTGTAGAACAGTTAGATTTTTGTCTTCTAATAACGAAGAGGTCATTGCATTTGAATGTTGACCATTAGATCGTGATAAATTGGAGTCACAGTTTGAAGCAGCCTCGCAAGATTTTGCGCTAAAATCAGATATTACAACTACCCCATCATTTACATTTACCAATATAGTAAGATGTAATATTTTATAAAAAATGTCTACTCGTATATACCCTTCGTTTGTTCCTAAAATCGTGAGAATCAAAGCTGGCCTGCGTCGTTCCACAAAGGGTGATGTGGCTAGAAATACTTCCCATTCCGAGGGCCCGGGTTCGAAACCTGATGGTGGCAGAGATTTTCCTAATACTTTGGTGGTGTGTAGAGAGCACTTCAAGTGCAGTACTCCGTCCGTTGGATGGGACGTTGGAATGTTGTTCCTTTTGAGCCTCTCAATAAGAGCAGGCTAATGCCGACGCCGAGTTTCTCTCCATCCTTACTCCTATCCCCATACATACAGGGCTGGGCAGTATTTCAAATATGTATATGAAACACTTCAAGTGTTTTCTATTTGATATGCACTAGAAAAGTATTTTGCATTTAAAATGCATATTTGAGGTATTTTCAGTATTTAAAAATAACTCAAAATACTCCAGAGAAATATATAGCTCAAATAAATGGAGCCCAAATTCTACTTTGTGCATTTTGCATCCAGTGCTACACAGTTGATCGTAAGTGAGTTGAAGAAAAATTTTAATTATGTCATAACGTCATTATAGCTCATTCTTATAAAAGAAAAACCCATGACGCCAATGGGCCAGAATATACTGAGTGACTTTTTATCGTTATTACAGTTTTCTTTCGCACTTAAGCTTCATTCTCATTTTTCACCAGTCTGGCTTCAAACTCGGTTCGAGAACTTCATCAGCACATCCTAGAAGTAATTTATAACAAGATCATGGGCTTATTAATGGGGGGGATGAACGAGATTGTACCCCAAAAGCAACTTTTTTAACGATACCATCATTAATATACAAACAATTAACAAACTAAATATCTTTAAATACTTAAAAAAAAAGGCTAGAAAAATTAGTTTTGTTGTTGGCCCCCCAAGGGCCAAATTCTAGCTATGCATTGTAGACACTGATGGAGATACATTAGTGGTAGAGCATTCCATTATCCTAGTAGGAGCATTCCATTTTCATATTGAGCTATGCGAAATAAATTTACTTATCGCAAATTTAAAATGATTTTCTCCAGATGTAGATAGCTCCACAAACTCAAATCTTATTTATTTCATGAAACTGTCTTTTATATTTAATATGAATTGCAGTGTTCTCATTTCTATTATTTTACTGTACAATCTCGAAGATATTGATTCTGATTGTAATGTACCTGAGTATTTTAAAATACATGTATTTGTATTTCAAATACATTTTGAAAAATTATTTCGTATTTCAAATACTTTTTTTTAGTGTTCTGAATTTCAAATACCATTTTCATAGTACATATTTTGCCAAGCCCAGTCCCCAGATCACTTACCAGCCTACCCACCTTTCCTCAATGGTGCGAATGATCTTATAGCTGTTTGTGACCTCCCCAGATAACCAAACCAAAACCTCCAGTCACAAACAAAAGGCCATTTGGTAGAGTTTGTATGGAATAGTAAAATTAGGTGTTACTTTCAGAGAAAAATGCTGACAAAAAGTGGCGATTTAAGGGATTCATAATTTTGAGTAAACAGGATTTGGATTCCAGATTCAAAATTTGAGATTCCAAAAATAAAATATTTGGATCCAATTGGTGGTGGATAGAGTAGCCTTTGCATACCCAAGGGTCTAGGTTCGAATCCCTGCAGTCTTCTTTTAGAGTAGAATCCCAATCTGTTCTTGGGCACTATGTTCAGAGCAATTCAAGTGAGCACTCAATCTGCTAAATTTGACGTTGAACTGTGAACCACTAGATTATCTCGTTAAGAGCATGCAGAAGGCATGTCGTTTATCTCCATCATTCCTCCATTCCCAAATTCATCACTCCCTAACATTCTGCCAACTTATCCTAATTGGCAAAAAAACACTCAGCTGCTGGCAATAATCAGCTAACAGTTCATGGTGTGAATTTTTAGTGAGTGTTGAAAATCTGTCTGTGCTTCAAACCTGGGAAATGCTTCTATTGACCCACTTCCTAATCACAGTATTGGCGGATCCAAGGGGGGGGGGGGGTTAGCAGTGTGCAGTAGTAGTAGCAGAGGTAGTGTGCAGTAGGGGCGATTGCCCCCCCTCCCAAAACCTGGCCTATTTTATTTATTTTTTCATAGGCCAAAAACTAAAAGCCTAAATTATTTTATGCTGTGAGGTACGATGGCAGGCATATGCCTGAAGCTAAATGAGAGTTCATTTTTCATTTTACACAGAGTTCGTAACGATTTTCCGGGACGAGACCCCCGGACTCCCCTTTTCCTGGGAAGTCTTCCATACCTCCAGAGCGTGATACATGAACATTTTTTCGAACTCTTAAAAGAAAATTAAAATTGAACACTGTTCTAACAAAAAAAAAGAAAAATACTTGAAAGATGCGCTTTGATTTCCATTTTGATTCTGATTTTTATTTGGGTGATATTTTTATGTCTGATATATCTGTGTGGGACGCTTCACTGGGCGATCGCTCGCACTTATATGACTTTGTCTCCACGGATTACGGCTCCACTCCTCTGCACAAGGCTCCTGGGAATATTCAAAAACGCCAACAGTGTCGCTCCCACCACCGCCACCATACTGTATACACATTCACCCGGCATAGACCCCTTCGGCTTATCGAGAAGGGGCTTTGATGGTGGGGGTTGGTAGGGGAAGTTGGAGAGGGGGGTGGGGTTGTGGGGATGGTGGGGGCAGGAGCCAGGTGCCTTATTCCCGGGTGTGCACATCTCTTCGACCACCGTGCGGCGTGTGGCAGGTGATACCCGCACCGACTGTGATTGTCCCGTGCCCCTGTCTGTCTCCCGGAGAGAGAGAGGGGGGCAAGATGGGCAGGGGGGGCAGGGACCACCCCACAACCGCCCCTCATCCACTCCCCGTCCCCCAACCCATCAACGGCAACAGATCACCAGTTTTCAAAGCCGACGAAGGTAGCATGCCCGCCGAAGCGTCCAAAGAAATTTTTGTGAGTGTCCTTTGCGCGTGTATTTTCGTGTGCCTGTATCACACTGTTATATATGCTAATGGTCTTTAAATATACTATACGTTAAAACAACGGTCAAACTTAATGTTGTGGGTGGAGGCGTGAGTGGGGACGGGGAGAGAGGCATTTTGGGAGGAAGGACTACAAGATGCTCTGTGGCAGTTGATTCGGAGGCTGAGAGGACCAGTGGTGAGACCAATATAGAATGCCTCACATATATTGCACGTAAACAACATTGCTAGTGATGCAGGAAGGAGAGGAAAATAAGGGTAGAGGAAAAGTGCAAACTTTTTGGGGGAAAGGGTTTGGTAATGAGGATGGGACACGTCTAGGGCGATGACATGGGTTGGGTGGGGTTTTAGTCTTGGTAATGGATTTGGAAAGAGTGGATTTGGTGGTTTTAAGGATGCTGGAGAGGTTTGGGGGACGTCTGAAAGTGAGGGAGGAACATTTTGGTGGTAGTGAGGTTGTCGGAGAGGATAGAAAAAAGGCTTTTAACGGTTCGTTTGAGGGAATGGACGCCAGAGGGAAGTAGGTAGTGCATAAGGAAAGGTTATAGTGGTTAGGGAATAGTAATTTTAAAGGATCCTCATGTTGAGGAGAGCTTCGATAAAAAACCTCGTTGGAGAAAGATAGAAGCAAGTTTGATAGGAATTTATGAGAGGAATCCCAGATTAATATGCGGTGGTCTCTGATGAAGAGAGAGTAGGGAAGGGAAATATTTGTGTGAGAGAGGTGGCTGCTATTGGCGTTGGAGATATTGGCGTTTGTTAGTAGGTTTTAGTTGAACAGAAGTGGTCAATTGGTGGTTGGAGAGATAGAGAGAGAGATGTCGACAACAAGGAAGGTTAGAAGGAAGGGTAGATGTGGGAGGTAAAGGAGAATTCATCAGATGAAGGAATCGACGTCGTGAGGGCAAATAAGGAAGATATCGTCGATATACTCGTAACGGTGCCATGAGAAATGGGGCTTGAGGGTCAGGCTCGTTCACAATAACTTAACTTGGCGTAACTTCACTCATTCTCTCTTCGAAGGCGAACCAGTGCGCGAAATTTCTAACCAATCACAGCGCACCACTGCCAAATTCGATCTTACAATCGATTGATGATAGAGGCCTATCGATAGCGTTAGTTTCGAGAGTTGTAGTCAGCTCCCCCGAAACAGCTCAGTTGATATGTGAAGTATCGATTGTAAATTAGGAATTGAACTACAGAAGTCTTAAAATGGAAGGTTTGTTGAACATGTGACTCCATCTGACTGATCGTGGTCGCACTGACTCGATCAACTTATCCGCATCAATTTTCGCTAAAAATGTATCCGCATACGACTTCACAACAAAATCACGTATTCAGTATGGCGGCTGCTCGAGGAGATATCGAGTGTTGCAATCGATTTCTGCCCGACAATCAATAGAAGAGCATACCATGCTCTTGTCTGAAATTAAGAGAAAGTTGAGAGGGGCTAAACTCCAGGCAACGCCAAGTCGAGTTAAGCCGCTTTAAGTCGTTGTGAACTAGTAGACGCTATTCTCAAGGTCTCATCTCTGGCGTCAAGCCAAGTTACGCCGAGTTAAGTGGTTGTGAACGAGGCCGAAACACCTCCACTGTGCAGTGCACCACACGCACCCACATCGAGCCATGTGTGTGTCCCTCCCATGAAGTCTGTTCAGCGAAGCGAGAGGCAGCGTTGAGCAGAGGTGCGCGTGGTGGTGGTGTCTTCTTACATTAGTTCATCTCCGTGTCTTTTGGGCACGCGCTTCGTCCGTTTCAATGGTGTGGAGTGAGATGGAGCGTGTTGGGAAGAGCGGGAAGGGGGTGCGCGCGAATTGGCTGAGGGTGCAGCAGGAGTGCAGCAGCGGGTCGGGCAATGGCATGGGGTGCAGGTGTGCTCACCTTCCCCTCCTCCTCCCTCCCCTCCTCCCTCCCCTTCGCGTCGTGATTGTGCGCGGGATAATCTCGGTGACCACCGCTCGCTCTCACAACTCCCCCCCCCCCGCCACGCCTCGCTCCGCCCCGCCCCGCCACGCCTCGCCCGCGAGAGAAAGGGCTTCCGGCGGAGCGCCCTCGAGGAATTTTGATCAAGAATCGCAAATTTTATCAGAATAATTTAGTTTTCAGTTATAGCTCATTGATTTCCAGGAGATCAAAGTGAAGAAATCGATGAAAAATAAAAAACTAGGTCACGTAGGATTTCAGGCTTTCCCGGCGAAGATGTATGTGTCTCTACACCGAATAGGTGTGAGTCTCTGGGCCTGAGGTCGATGCTCGAGCGTCGAAACGTCGTCGGCCACCATGGACCTGAATACCTTCCAGCAACTATTTATTTTAGTTTTCATTTGTATGTATCCTACGTCTGCCTCATCCGCATTACCACCATATTTTATCATTGCCAATTCTTCATACATTCTGCATGCGCTTCTTCTGCAATTAACACTGACACTCATATGCTCTTCAGTCAGTTAGAATTCTGTTTCAATCCCCGATGTCAAATACTTTCTCTAGGTCGATGACACCAACCAGACACGTCGACGTCGACCAGACATGTTGGCTGGTCCCTCGGAATCCTCTTCCCTGTTATAATTCTCTAAAATGGGTTTCCCCTCCTTCCCGTATAACCAATTTCGTCTTCAACCACGAATTCTTCCATCTTGTGCTCTATTCTCATGGAAGACGATTCTAGTTCATGTTTCCGAACCATGAGCAGTAAAGGCTAATTGAAGTCTTTGCATCTATCGGCTCTTTGCTCCTTTGGGACAGGGATGATTACATTTTTTTAGTTCACAGGCATCTTCCCAGTTGAGTAGATGTCACAAATTAATATGTAACGCTGTTTAAGGGTCCTCACTCCTCTGCATGCTCACATGTAGTAACTACGCCGCCTTTCTCTTTCGCTCAAGTCTCCTGAACAGCGACACATCAAATCCTGATCCTGATTCTAAAGGGTCATTCATTTGCACCCAGTGTGTCTTCATTCATTCTAGAGTACCAATCGTCGTTCCACTCAATACTTAATAAAGTCATATTAATACTTAAAGTAATACTTAATTACTTTATCAACACTATACGTTATAGTATTAATACTTTATTAATACTATAAAGTAATACTTAATATAGTCGCCTTAAATTAAAGTTTCTCCTGTAACTCTCTCCGTTTCTTTGTTTTTTCTTCATTTTCAATGAGAATTTCTTACCCTTCACTCGGTACCTTTATTCGGTTACCTTCTTGAAAGTAACTCTTTACAGTTCTATAAGCTGCTTCAACTGTTTTCCCGGAAGAGATTCCCTTCCACGTCTTCACAAAAGTCTTCTCTGGCCTTTCTTGCTTTTAATATATGGCAGATGGTATTTCTTATTATTTTATACATCTGCTGTCCTTCTCTTCATGAGTTTTAGTACTTTCTTCTTTCATTTATTAGGTGGTACAATACTCAATGCCTACGTTATCCATGGTCACTGATTCTTTGTTTATCTCCTCCCTCTTTTCACTTCTACTGCATTAAGGATTCCTTTAAGGATTAATACATTCGGGGGCATACCACAGTGAATTCAGCATTGCGAAGTTTTAGCAGAGGTTAATAGGTACTTCTTCCAATTACCAAATATCTTATAATTCATTTCTATACTCTCCTTGTTGATGAAACTTAAATAACGAACGGCATTACTTAAACAGCTCCGTACGTTTCGCGAATTCCCGTCTGCTTCGGTGCCCCAGGTGACGTCATGCGGAGAACGACCTACCTTGTACTATTAGAAGTACTACATACCATGCTTGTGACGATAAGCCCTTTTTATTACGGCGAACTCAATCAATCTCTATTTACCCTATCGTTCCGCTTTCCCAAACCTTACTTCCCTACTGTCATAACATCTTGGCCTTCAAATTAATCTATTCCCGCAGATTCACACCACCCATTTTGTCATAAATTAGCAGCCATCAACTCCATGGTGCCCAGGCTCCACTCAATTCCGTTAATGGGTCCAGACTTCAATTCAGAACTAAACACCATTTTAACGATTTGCCGGAACAATGGCTACAGTGATCAACTTGTTAAAAAGCTACTGCACAGGAAAGCCAACTCTTAATTAATAAACTCTTTGACCAGCTTAAAACCTATCCCCCGGGAGAAACCAAAATATTGGTGCATATAACCCTTTCTTGGCCCCCTTTCCTACAGTGTCTACAACCTCCTCCCCAAAGATAAATACAAAGTGTGTTTTTATTCACCTACATCCCTAGGGAAAATGATTTTTAATTCCAAAGACCAAGTGCTACCTCCACGACTAAAAGTGGCGTCTGTACTCTCAAGTGTAATGAATGTGAGTGTGTATAGGTGGACCAGACCGGTCGCAAATTTAGAACTCTTGTTTGAAGAGCACAAAAGGTTCACCAGACTTAAAAACGTCAAGTCCTACTTCGCCAAGCACCTCACAGAATCTGGACACGAGTGTAATTTTAATCCCAATATCTTACATATTCAGGAAAAAGGTTTTAAACTGGATGTCCTAGAGTTTAGAAATCACTAAACATTATCTCTCATCTGAGTGTACAATTCTTAATGATTTAACATATTTCTAATGCTCCTCACTTTTATCTACCGTTTTCAAATCTGACTTCTTTGTTGCTAACCCACCCCTCCCTTGTCTTTCACCTTCACCTGTTCTTAATACCACTACCTCCCTCACGTAACTCAGTTTTCTCTCCTAACCGTCAAAACCGACCCCCTTCCTCTTTCGTCTGAATTGTACGACTTTAAATGCTTTGATTGTAACGTTTTAATGCTACTCCTCTTTGTTGACCTTTAATATCCTGTGGTTCTGCCGTTGATAAATGTGATTACTTTGTTAAAAACCCACTCCTTCCTTGCATTTTACCACCACCCGACCTTACTCCCGCCCCCCCCCCCCCTTAGTCATACCCCCGATCCGTCCTTCCATCCAACCGTCAATTCTGGACCTCCCCTCATTTCTCCATCTTACCACCCCCCCCCCTTCTTTATTATACAAGGCTAGCAATAGCAATATTTCCTTCTGTTTTGTCTTGTAAATGACGCTTTAGTCGTCGAAACCGGTCGACAGCAATAAAATAATCAGTGGTATTTTGTACCGTGTTTTTGTAACAATGAATTCTATCTTGGCCTTCAATTAAATCCGTCAGTTCGTCGGGAAATTCGAGTAATTCAAAGATAGTGGTGGCCGAAAATGTTCGGCGATTTCGGATGACATTAGCTCTCCATCCCTGCGAATCAAAGGACTCGACTCATTAGGAAATCGTTCTCGCGACTCGCCGAAGCGCCACTCGGCGGAGTAAAGAAGCAGCCAAACAAACAAAAGAACTCCTCAGGACGTGTCTACTGCTGGCTTTCTCAAATGTTGCAGTTGATGGAAAGTTAAAAATTTGAAACGAGGGGAAGTTTTATATATCCATACCAATCGTCCTGCGCGCGTGCTCACTTCCAACACGGAAGAAGAGAGAGTAAATTGGAGAAGGGACGCATATCCTTCCGTCCTTCTTGTACTCCATCTCTCCCCCATACACTGCCCTCCTCCAAGGCCTCCAGCAACGAGAATCCCATCAATTGCGTCGTGCCTAACGACGGCTACCAACCTTTGAAAGCCCCTCCCCCCCCCCCACCGACCACCCCCCCGACCCTGGGACGGAGCCACGCGCGCGCGCGCGACCGTTGGGAAATACATAAAGCGACTATTCCCACCTCCCTCCCCTATCCAACCCTATTATTCAACACATTCTCCGTTCGACATCGGCAGGGGAACATCAGCCAAGAGGGTCCTCTCGTCCTTTGTGAACCCCTGGGACCCTTTTCCCGCCATTGTTGTTGCCCCTGAGGCGGTGTCGGCTGGGGAAGGGGGTGGTGGGGGGGGCAAAGGGGAAAGAGGGGTGCAAGCCCTTCCTTCGCTCTTCTTCCGCACTCTCTCTCTGCTCCCTCTGCACCCTGTGTCTGTCTGTTTTTCTGCCGCTCGCCAACGGACGTGTGTGGAGATCGGGAGAGAGTGAGGTGTGGTGTGGATATATGGACAACAGAGGGCACGCGCGTCGGGAAGGGGGAGTGCGCGAGACAGCAGCTGCTGCTGTGGTGCGCTGTGCAATAATGCGTCCACACACACACGGGCAGACAACAATCTCCCCCCACACCCTTTCCAAATCTCCGTAGCAGGTGCTCCCCCCCTTACTTCCCCCTCCCCCCCCCCACCCTCAAATCTATTAAATTACGGAATTATTACTGGACCTTGAATACGAATCTCTGGACCAGTCCCTCTACCTATAATTGCAAGAACTTCTATTGCGAGAACAGATCGTCATCGAACTCTCTTCATCTTCTGCTGCTCTCAATACTTATTTACTACTCGGGAGTCGGGACGTCGAATGAAATCATGAAATGTGCCGTGGTCATGAAATTGATCATTTTAAAATAAACAAGTTCAGTTATGAACCACATCTGCGATGTGTGTTGTGTATGAATAACCGATCTAATTATTGGTTTTTTATTTTCAATATTCACCTAACACATGAATTTTATTACATGGTAAACAATAACCAAGCAAACAAAAATACAATTATAATATATACATTATTCAAAGCTGGCCAAATACATTACATATATACATTACTTTAATTTACATATTACAATCACATTTATTTGCAATTTTTGAAATGACATCCTTGTGTATGTTTTATCAATTTTGATACAAATTAAGATCATTATCAAATATATTATACGTCGGCGTAAAGGAGTATTTTTACAGTAGTAATTGTTAAAATTCATGATTTTAAATGACATATTATTCCTCCCTTTGTTTATTGAAACATGGAAATTCAGTCGAATGACCAACACACCACTTTCTCCTTTATTTGCTATATCATGTAGAAGTACTACTAGGCCTTTTCAGGATTCTCCTTTCGCACAGAATTGGCAGTTATACGTCACCAGTAGGTTTTCATATTTCACATGATTTTACAATGATGTGATAGACATGATTCCGAACATATACAAGTACCTTAAAAACCTTTTGCGAGCTCACTCAATCACTTCAATGTAATTTTTGCATAAGGATTCCAAATTATAGAGCAATACTCTACTCTTTACAAGAGAAAACTGCAATATATTTAGTACACATGCACTCCTGAAGAACGTTGATATACGATATATAAAACCTTGTAGTTTACGTGCAGACATGGTTACATATAATATGTATACAATTAACAGAGGTCATTTTACAGTAAAAAAAATAATGCCGAATCTCTCTTACCCCTCAAAAATCTGTTCTTTCATTTAATAATTGAACATTAGCTTATTCCTCCTCCTCTTTGAATAGGTCATAACAGAACACTTATTAATGTTAAATCATTAATGATTTTTGTGGCCACATTATTAATGTATATAAATCAATCTGCACTTGTAAGCATTCAGCCAAATTATCCCCTCTCCTATATTGATAGTAATACGATCTTTGTATCTTCCACAGTTTATTTCCGAATGTGAAGCCGGTGTCGGCAGTTAAGCCGTCGCATTCCGCATTTACGAATGCACCAGAAGATGGCGTAACTGCCGAAGCCGGTTACACATTCGGTAATAAACTGTTGAAGATACAAAGATCGTATTACTATCAATATGACGACCTTCTACCGAGTAACACTTTCAACTTTCGAACCCACTCTTCTATATACCTTAATATCATCAGCGAACATTAAACACCTGGTACCATACATACATTGCGGCAGATCATTGATAAATATAAAAAAAAGAGTGGGCCTAATATCGATTCCTGTGGAGTTCGCACCATCCAAGCTGGAGTACCCAAAGGATCCGTCCTAGCGCCACATCTTTACTCCATCTACACCGCCGACTTCCCCACCAACCTTGGCTGACACGCCAGAGTCAATCTCTTCACTGATGACTAAGCTGAGGACATTTAGGCACTAAAAATGAAGAAATAGGCAGCCTAAATAGGCACTAAAAATTTCAAAATAGGCACTTGTAATAGGCGCTTAAAATATTTTTTAATCGAAGATATGAAAACAAAAATATAAAAAAACGATAAATCGACGAAAGTTCAATTATTAACTTCAACCCCAAAGAGTTGATCTATACTAGTAACAGCTGTCACTATTCTAGAAGCACCTCCAGTGGAATAACGGATTCATTAAGATGAAATTTGAAGGATCCAAGAAATGAATACATAACATCACTCACATTTATAAAAACTCGAACTCACACAATACAGAACAGCCACACGGCCATGACTTAACCCAAATCTCTAGTAAAGTCTCCTTACCTAAGTATCAAAAAAAAAAACATACGAGCTTCGGTTTGGGAACCTAGGATAAGCTGCCTAACCTTTGGCTTTGGAACCAGACAGATACCCACACAAGGATTTGGAACCTTGTCGAAGAAACCAAATTGCAGGCTTGGGATCCTCAACCAAGAAACCCACCCGTGGCTGGTATTGCACGGCAATTGAGCGTGACCCCTACGGCGATGGGGTTACTGAGGGGTTATTTTGTAATCTCAATTAAGTGAGAAAACGTCATAAAATGGGGAATATTACGTCATTTTTCGCAGTTTAAGTCTGCCACCCAGGCGGCGTGATCATCTTCGGCTCTCAAGTGGTGAACTGCCGGTCTATTTATTTGATTCATCCCATCTTTCGACTCTTGATCCGTATCTTTCGACTCTTGATACGTTTCATTTGGCTCCGCATTTCATTAGTTCCATCTCACCTGCCGTAAGGAACATGAAATGGAGCCTTGGCCGATCGTGAGTCGATCATTTAGAGAGCGAAACGGAACTCCCGCCTTCCCGCAAAGAGTCATTAAAAAGGTGAGATTACAAAATAACCACCCTGGTTCAAATGCCTGAACTGGTAGTGGCAATTTCACCATGGACCAACGCAGTATACTAAACATTTCTAAAAAAACAAACGTGACGACAAACAACAGAATGCATTTGGTGCCACTATAGCAACGTTCTCAACGTTGTTCATATTTTTAGGGCCGTATGTGCTCGCGATGAAAAACCAAGTCTACTTTTTTAAGAGGTGTGAAACATGCTCTTTCAAATGAAAATGATTCAAAAGAGTATCCAGAAGGTCTTTATTTTGTAAGAGCAGGCAGAAAATAACCTATTTTTGTCGTTATTACAAAAATGTCATCCTCAACGTTGTCCCTATTTTTAGGGTCTTATATGCCTGCGATGAAAAACCAGATATACTTTTTAGAGGGTTGAAATCATTCTCTTTATAATAAAAATGATCCAAAAGAAATTCCAGGGGGTCTTTTTTGTAAAAACGGGGAGAAAATACCCTATTTTTGGCGTTTTTACAAAAAGTGTCAAATTTTGACTCGATTTTTAAAATAATGGAAAGCACTTGGAAGATGAAATTTTATATTCATAAACCATGCATTGACATTTTATCATGCTCAAAGTTTCACGTTGAATATACCTTTACTTTCTGAAATATAAAAAGCCAAAATTTTAATTTATTTTCGATCCGCAATTTTTCGGGCCAGTTTCGCCCTGAATTCTCTACAAGGAGGTCGCTTTAACAGTTATTTTTATTACATTGCTTAATAGAGCTTAAAACGTTGTACAAGATAGACAATTTTTGTTTCTCTTATCAAAATATCTCCTGAGATACTATGCCTCAAAGTTACCGAAATCTCATAGTCATACTGAAGAAGGCTGCGGCATGGGGTCAAAAAATTACTATATATCAACAAGTATACCATCGGCGAACGTAAAACTTTACAAATGTTTATTGGGAATATGTGTGAATGTCCATACAAAATTTCATTGAAATCCGTGATGGTCGAGCGGGGACCACTTGGCATGGAATGACCCAATAGTGTACCTCTAAGTGGGTGAAAAAGACGTTCGAACTGATGTATCGGAAGCACACATTCCTGTCACATACCTCACATAATTCAATAATTTTATCTGCAGAGTATAATGCAGTATTTAGCCATGTTCTCCATAATATCAATACTGGCTGTGAAGGCAGATCAACTTCAGGAATACTGCCTAAAGTTGATCTGCCTTTAAACTCAGCAATACTGAGTGGTACCTTCAAAAACAAGTTTTTGGCAATTGAAACCATCGCATGTACTCATCACGTAAAATTACCATAGTTGTTTTTCTACTCCTTATTTAATAATACTTGGGATGATTTTTCTTTATGCATGTTTAATGATATTATTTCAACCTTGATAGATTAAAAACGAAACTGAAATACCTGACAAGGTCTACACTAAAGACAAGTTTGGTGATGCTGAGAAGAATATAGCTTTTTTAGGCCCTTAAATAGGCGATATCAGCAGAAAAAGGCATAAACAGGTAAAATAGGCATTTTTAGGCAGTAACAAATCGCTTTAATTTCGCCATAAATGATCCTAAATGAACTTATAACTTCATAAAATTGGTTTCCTGAGTAAAAGAAAAAATAGGCATTTTAGGCAATGTCCTCAGCTTACTGATGACATCTGCGGATCCCTCAGTCCCAAAGGAGCCGCCTCATGCTTTGCAGATTGTCTCGGATGTGACTACCGAGTGGTGCTCCACAAATGGCGCATCGCGCTCTGAACCCATCCAAGACGACGACCGTCTTGTTCCGCAGAATCAGACAGAAGAGAACTGCACCATCACTCCAACTACAAGGCCAGGACATTCCTTGGCACACATACTATCACATCAGAGAGCACATCTGCCACATACTTAGGTATTGAGCTCGACTCCCGCCTTGTACCTTCCGCCCTCACCTTTCCCGCATCACCATCAGACTCCGTTCCGAATTCATGTCCCTCCTAATGTCCCCCTCCTCAAATCCAAAGACATTTCAGTTAAAAACCGCCTTCGCATTTACCAGGTGATAATCATCCTCCTCCTGTACGCCTCTCCTGTCTGGCCAGGACTCAAGCCTAAAAATACCCATCTCCCGTCTCCAAATTCGCCTTCTGGCGTTCCTCTCCGCCTGCTTCTTCACTTTCCTAGATTCGTCTGAATCCGAGCTCTTCACGACTTTGCAGAGGACCACTTCTACGCTACTATCTCCAGGCATAAGCGACGAAGTTTTTTTCCAGTCGACGAGAGACAACGTCAACGCACACCTACAAATTCTTGCCGTCTTATGTCCCACAGCATGGGACACATACAAGCGGCCAACTTCTTCGACGGAAGAAGAGGCCGTACACCACGCCAGCCCCCGTGAAACGTGCGTAAAACGCACCTGCGTTGGAATGGTATATGGAATAAATGAAAGCTCGCTTGTAAATGAAAAGCAGGAATTCTTTGAACACCTAAATGATGAAATAATAAAAATTGGAAACTCAAGAGAACTTATCATAATGGGAGATCTAAATAGTAGAGTTGGAAAAAAGTCAAATGATAAAGTGATTGGGAAATACGGAGAAGAAACTATAACTGACAATGGATTAAGACTAATAACAATGTGTGAACAAAATAACCTAAGAATATTTAATGGTTTTTTCGAGCATAAGAATATACACAAATATACATGGACACAACCTACTAGAGATCTCAAATCAATTATTGACTACCTCATCATAAAGCAAAATACAAAGTTAAGAGTACAAGATGTCAGAATATACCGAGGTGCTACATGTGGTAGTGACCACCACCTGTTAAATGCTGAGGTGATGTTTCCTGGAAGAGCAAGGATTAGAGAAAGCCAAGATAACCCTGACGTAGAAATAATGCAAAGAAGATACAACTTGGACAGCCTAGAACAACAAAGCGTTAGACAGCTTTACCAAAACCGTCTGGATGAAAAACTACTTTCCCGAAAAACATTATCAAATACAGAGGATATTTATAGGAATTTATCTCAATGCATACATGAAGCTGCGTATGAGTCATTAGGCTACTGTGAAAAGAAGAAAAGAAAGCCATATTGGTGGGATCATGAAATTGAAAAAGAAATAGAAGAAAAAAGGTTGAAATATAACAAATATCTGACCACGAAATCAGACAATGACAATGTTGCATACAAAGAAGCACAAGCGAAAGTGCGACGAAAATTAACCCAGAAAAAGAACGCTAGCTGGGAAAAGAAATGCAACCACTTAAAAACCTACATAGGAGGAACCAGAAATACAGAAAGCTGGAAGTTTTTAAGATCATTGAGGCAGGATGAAAAGAAAGATTTAATTACATCTATTAGTAAAGTTAAATGCGAAATATACTTTTAAAAATTAATGACAGAGGATAGAGAAGAATATAAAAATGAAATCCCTCTGCTAACCATAGGAAATTTTACATCACCTATAGTAATGCAATGCAGTGAAGTTAAACAGGCTTGTAAATCCCTAAAAAATGGAAGAGCTGCTGGCCCTGGAGAAATACCGGGAGAACTGTTAAAATATGGATCAGAGTTACTGTACAATAAATTAACAGAACTCTTAATTAAATGTCTAAATGGAGAAGAGGTCCTAGAAGATTGGAGAATTTCCCATATATCACCGTTATACAAAAAAGGCAATAAGAACGAGTGCGATAACTATCGCGGAATATCTGTGACTAGTACAATTAGCAGATTATATGGCAAAATAGTAAAAAATAGAATTGAGAAAGAGTATGCAGACAAGGAATCCGAAGAACAAGCGGGGTTTAGAGAAGGAAGATCTACTGTAGACCATCTGTTTTGTTTAACACAACTGATAGAGAAAACCTGGGCATACAACAAGGAACTTCACCCCTTATATGTTGATCTTAAAAAAGCATATGATACGGTGCCACAAATGAAACTGTGGGAAGCGTTGGAAAGATCTAACATAAGCTCATACTTAATAATAGCCATAGAAAAATTGTACAAAAATAGTGCAGCCAAGATCAAAATGGGAAACGACTTCTCTCAGGGATTCACAATAAATAAAGGTCTAAGACAGGGCTGCTGTAATTCCCCCACACTTATAAAAATATATTTAGACCAAGTGCTAAAGGGTTGGAAAAGGAAATGCAACTCCATGGGAATACCTTTGAAAGAAAGTACCATATACACCTTAAGCTATGCAGACGACCAAGTTATTCTATCACAAGATTATGAAGATTTAGAATATATGACCAGAAAAATAATAGAAGAATACAAAAATTGGGGTCTTGATATCAGTATCGACAAAACAAAATATATGTGTATGGGAGGAATGCAACAGAATCTTATTTTAGAAGGTGGGCAACAAATAGGACACTGTAAAGAGTATAAATATCTAGGGATGCAAATTGCAAAAAGTAAAACAATGGAGGTAGCCATTAGGGATAGATGCAATAAAGGCAAAAAAGCAATGACACTATTAAATAGCTTATTGTGGGACAGTACAATATCCAATGAAAACAAAAAGAGAATTTATAATACCATAGTAAAGAGCATAGTAACCTACAGCTGCGAAGTATGGCCACTAACGGAGAAATCAGAAAAACTGTTTCTGACGACTGAAATGGACTTCTGGCGAAGAGCAGCCGGTAAATCAAAAAGAGTAAGGAATGAAAGAATTAGAGAAATAATGAATGTTAATGATAACAATAATAGATGAAATAATAACGCAGCAGTTGAGGTGGTATGGACACGTAAAACGAATGGGAAAAGAAAGACTCCCGAAACAAATACTGCTGTGGAACCCGGAAGGAAGACGCAGGAGAGGCAGACCGAGGAAAAGTTGGATACAAGGGATAGAGAAAGAAATGAGAGAAAGAGGATTAGATGAAGAACTCTGGAATGATCGTGAGGCATGGAAATTGGGAATCGAAAGACGTAGAACGTCGTAAACCGAGATATATATATATATATATATATATATATATATATATACATAAATATTGAAATTTTCTCAACAGACTTTTTATCTATAATTTGACGTGTTTATATAACACTATGCACTCAAATACTTTGGAGAAAATTGAAAAAATACCCACCGGGTGGTAATTCTTTACGTCATTGCGTCCCCGATATTTTTAAACGGAATTGACCTTAGCAGTTTTCCATTTTGTTGGAAATACTCAAGTTTTTAAGGAAACATTGAACAAATGACAAAGAGTTAGAGCTATAATATATGCGCAACCGCGAATTATATCTTGACAACGTACTGGGACGCCGCCATCCCAATCGACTGACCTATTTCCTTCAATACTCTTTACTGCATTTATTACTTCTTCCATGTCAATATGATTTATAAGTATGTTATTTGTACAGTGAGTGACAAGTACTTTATTTAGTGAATAGCTTAGTTTCACAGTCTCAAGTCTTACTGACATAAAATATTCTCTGAATGCTCCGGCTATGTCTTCCGGAGAATCCATTTCACGTCAGTTTAATCATTCCAACCAATCAGGGGTGCGTGTTGAAGATGGTCTAAGTGATTTGTATCGGAGTGTACAGATTTTCATGGAAATTTGCTCACCGTGCTCTCTTTGGTAATATTTCTATAGATAAAGTGAAAAAGATCACATCATACCGATTTGTTTTTGTTTTAATACAGCGCTATTTAACTCGCATCCTTATGGTACAAGACATATATTTCTTAATATTCGATTACGTATGCACCGCTTTTCTTCTTTAAGTGAAATAATACATTTCTTATCAGAATAATAGTTGCTAACAAATATCAAGGTGTTGTTGCATGGAAGCTAAAGGCTGAGTCCAATATTCGAAAACGATATATATTTCAATATAATTTTATCTGAATTTAGAATACGGCGCCGAAAACTCTAGTCATAACATGCTTTACTTAAAAGAAATAAATTTTAAATAAACATTAATGTATCATTACCATTACTGTCTGTACGGTGAGCTCCAACGCATAAGCAGACGCACTTGAAGGTAGTTTGAGCGAGATATTTCCCATACCTAGTCACAATGGAGACAATATTCGAATTTTATTTTTAATTTCAGCGCCTGCAAGAAGTATGAAGTAAATATTTTAATAATATTAATCGTGCAAAAAGATAATCATGTATGACGGCATTTCTCAGTAATTTAATAAATATAACCACTTAAGTCTCTAACTTGACTCATTTTTTCACGCCGTACGGTGAAATTGCCAATTCACAAAAGAATATTTTTTTTACGATTCTGCACTGAAAAAACACTTTGGATATGAGAATCGTAGGTTTGGATGTCACACCCAAACCTGAGGTGAAGGAAAGGACTTGCCCATTCATGTGGATGTGTCATCCAAACGGAATTGGTGATGAGGTGTTGGATGTGCCAACTACTCCTTTGGTTGCTGCATCCAAAGAATATGGACGAGTACTTTGGGTGTGAGAACCAAAGTGTTGGGTAGCTCATCAGAACAACGTTTGGATACCGAATGAGAACTTTAGATGACCAGCCCAAAGGCATGTGCCCCAACGTGAGACAACTTAACCTCAATAACATAATGAAAGTTCAATGTTAATATGCACAGCAGCACTGTCGACAAAACATGATCTGAGAGTTTGAACTTTGTTTGTAATAAGCACATAGAGATAACAATGGGAATCTGAAAAAGAACTCATAAGCAAAGGCTGGTACTGTCGGCATGAGAATTAACACATAATGGCCGTGCAATTTCAGTGCAACTTTCCAGCGAACACCCGGATATAGGCTCCAAGTCCAGACTTCAATAGGAATTTCTTCGTCCCCTCGTCCATAATCTCTTAGAGCAGCAGGAAAACAGTGAAGCAGACGCGACAGAAGAGTCACAACAAAGTTCGCCTGTTTTACCCAGAACAAGTCCACACGTGTCGACGGCTCGCCCGGCTGAACACGGAATTGCGGGTGCTATAGAGCTTCCTGAGAGCGCCACCAGAGCGCGCAACAATAAATTTATATTTCGCACCTAAACCAGCAGAGTGCATCAACTACAACTTTGGGTCTCCCATCCAAAGAACGTTGACTAGACGTGTTTGGTGTGACACTTTTTGCCTTTGGTTCTCACATCCAAATAATTAGTTCTGACGTCGTATCATTCTTGATAGCTCATCCAAACCTCCCCGCCCAAAAGAGCTTAGGGTGCAGCATCCAAACCTGTTCTCTCAGTGTGTAAAACGTACTTACGGTTGAGTAATTGATTAATTTTTTATAAATAGTTGAAGAAATATACGAACCACACACCGTTTGTTCTTTTGCCGCTACCTTATTACATATGAAGTTATTGGTGGCGGCCGATATATTGTGGAATTCCATTGTAGGAAAAGGATAAATTACTTTGCACTATTCCACTGGAGAATATTATTTATTGAGCCAACATGTTTCTATGCACTGCAGCATCATCAGGACTGAATACAAATACATGTAAATTCCTAATATATTTTCAATATTCTCCCTCGCTGGAGCGCACAGCCGTTATCTATATCCCACATATATGTAAAACAGCTCTTATATCTATAGGTAATAGGTATTTAGGCATATATACCTATTCCTCGAAAAGTAGTTGGGCAAGGGGTTCGCATTTTGATATCATTGGAAATATGTGAATTTTTTTCTTTTAAAAGTCGTCAGATTTATCAAATTCTAGGCGGAAGTGATGTTACGCTCAAACCAGGGGCGGATCCAGGGAGATATTGGCGGGGAGTGGGAGGGAGGGGGAGGGGGGGGGAATTTGAATTATTCGTATGTGGGAGGATAGTATGGGTGCATGCACGGGCGATCCTGCGCCCGCGTGCTTATGCGAATCTTATGACATACATCTAATTTTCAATATTATTATTAATTTTTAATTAATATTTCAATAAATTCAAATAACTCATAACTGTGCCTGTACATTTTGATTATTCCAACCGGCGATTTATTTAACAACATTAACAATGGGTTATCTTCTCTTGGACTACAACCTTGTCGTGATGGAAGGGCTTGCGTGCTCCGATGACCCCTAAAGCTGCACTGGCGGGAGCAATGCTCCTAGTAGGGTCACCCATGCCAGATTGGTCGAAGGTTAGGAGACAGACGAATGGTAGTCCGCGCAGCGTCTGTACCTCAGTGAGGCGGCTGCAAAAGGCGTCTGACCCCAGTGGGGCGGCCTCTGAAGTGATGGTGTCACGTAAAAAACACTATTGGGATAGTCCACGGGATACTATCTCAATTAACCCATTCAATGCTGACCTGTTGACATGACATTTATTCCCACGCTGGATGGTTTTTTTCTTTTATTTATATAAAACGAAAACACATCCAGCAAAGAACGAAACTCATCCACGTTTGCCTAGAGCAAGCCTAAGACGCTGAAGGAAGTTGCAAGTGTCAGCGCCGACGCTTGGGAACTAGGGAAAACCGAGGAAAGTAAGGGACTGATGCCTTGAATTCAAGGTATCCGCGCCTCTGGCTTGCACGGGATGCCTTGAATTCAAGGCATCCGCATTGAATGGGTTAAAACAAAAACCTTGAAATTATGGACAGTTCTCAATTGATAATGAATCCTGGAAACTACGGGACTTGGCCCAGAGGGCCGGGTGTCGTGCCCGGCAGCGGTGGGAGCAAGGCCCCTGCGGTCGTCATCACACGAAATCCTTGCTCAGACGTAGTAGCAGCAGAGGAAAAGAAGATAAAGAAGACGAACGAAACAATCAGAATAGTCACGTGGAATATTAGGACTATGCTGAGGGCGGAGAAGCTAGAGAATATAAAGCAAGAAATGGAGAGGGTGGGTATAGACATCATGGGTCTGGGTGAAGTAAGATGGAAGTATGACGGAGACTACTGGAGTGGCGACTATAGAGTAATTTATAGTGGAGGGAATGAAAGTCAGCGCGGGGTTGCATTCGCAATGAATAGGAAAATAGGTAGAAAAGTAGTGTATGCAGAAAGGGGAGTGATAGGTTCATAGTCAAGGAACAAAAGGCAGATACAACGAATTAAATTCAAATCCAAGTTTACATGCCTACATCTAACCAAAAAGAGAAGGAGATGGATGGGGTGTACGATCAGCTAGAGGAAATAATTGGTAGCATACCAGGTAGTAAGCACCTGGTAGTAATGGGGGATTGGAACGCAGTGGTGGGTGAAGGAAGAGATGGGCGGGAGGTGGGCGATTACGGGCAAGGAAGGAGAAACAACCGCGGCGAGAAAGCAGTGGAGTTTTGCCGTAGAAATAACCTAGTAATTACAAATACATGGTTCAGACATCATCCTCGACGTACGTACACTTTGAAGAAGCCGGGAGACACAGATAGGTTCCAGATAGATTATATAATGGTACGTCACAGATACAGGAATAGTGTTAAAAACTCGCATACTTATCCAGGAGCTGATGCAGACACAGACCACAACTTATTAGTCATGAAATGTCGGGTAAAAATGAAAAAGATAACAATGGGAAGGAGGGTACGAAAGTGGAATACGGAGGCATTAACTGGGGCAATGAAGAAGAAGTATCGAGAGACGGTGGATGAGATAATGAGTGAGGATCATGGAGTTAGATCAGTGGAAGATGAATGGGGAAGTTTGAAAAATGGAATTGTAGAAGCGGCGAAAGCAACGGTAGGCGTAGTGAGTGCAACTAAAATTAGAAAACGGTGGATCACGAAGGAGATGATCAGGGAGATGGAGGAGAGAAGGAAATGGAAGAGCGTAAACTCAGAACTAGGTAAGAGAAAATACCGAGAATTTAATAACAGGCTTAGAAGAGAAACAAAGAAAGCAAGAGAGAGAACAGATCGACGCGTTAGAGAAATACCAAAAAGAGGGAAGAGCAGATGCATTATATTGGAAAGTAAAGGAACTGACGGGTGGTAATAAGGGAAGGGGAATTACAACGATAACAGACAGGACGGGAAAGGTGATCGTAGAACCGAGAGAGATCCAGGAGAGGTGGAAGGAGTATGTTGAAGAGCTGTATAGTAAAGAATTAAGGCCCAATAGGTTAGATATAGAAAGGGAAGACAACATCGACGGAGATGGCATCGGACCAAGTATCCTAGATAGCGAAATCGAAAGAGCTCTACGAGAAATGAAAAGGAATAAGGCGGTGGGAATAGATGATATACCTGCAGAGTTTTTAAAGAGCATGGGGAAGAACGGAAGAGGAAAACTTTTTGCGCTTATTCGTAGGATTTATGAGAATGGAGTGCGGCCGGAAGACTTCGCGAAGACTGTAATAATTTCTGTACCAAAGAAGAGTAAGGCAAAAACGTGCGAAGACTATAGGAAAATAAGCTTAATATCCCACGCGGCCAAAGTAGTTCTGAGGATTCTAAACAGAAGGCTAGAAAAGAAGGCAAATGAATACCTGGGTGACGACCAGTTCGGGTTTAGGAGAGGGGTGGGAACTCGAGACGCTATAGCGGTGATGAGGACGCTAGTGGAAAGAAACCTAGAATATGGGCAGGATGTTTCTACATGCTTCGTAGAATTCGAGAAGGCATTTGATATGGTGGAATGGACGAAATTAATGGGAGTGTTGAAGAAAAAGGGGTCGATTGGAGAGACAGGCGTCTAATTCGAAATTTGCATATGAACTAGACGGTGCAGGTTAGAGTAGCCAATGGAGAATCGGGATGAGCCATGATAGGACAGGGAGTGCGGCAAGGGTGCCCACTATCACCGTTTCTTTTTAACGTGTATTCAGAACAAATGGTAAGGAAGGCATGGGGAGAGGAGGAGGTAGGAATAAAGGTATGAGGGTAGCTGATAAAATCAATGAGATTTGCAGATGATCAAGCATTGGTTAGTCAGTCTGCCTAGGGGTTGCAGTCAATGATGAATGCATTGGAGTTGCAGTGCGAAAAGTATGGGATGAAGATCAATCACAAGAAACCGAAAGTAATAATATTTTCTAGGAGTAAGAAGGCGGGGCTGAATATAAGGGTGGGAGGGCAGAAGATAGAGCAGGTCGAGCAGTTTACGTATCTGGGTAGTATTTTAGAGGCGAATGGGTTTAGTGGTAAGGACATCAGATGCAGAATTGTGCTTGCTAAAGAAGCATTTTCGAAGAGAAGGGAATTGATGAGGGGGGTCTGAGAAGAGACCTAAAGAAGAGGCTGGTGAAAAATTTAATATGGAGCGTGGCGCTATATGGGTCGGAAACTTGGTCATTGCGAATGGAGGATGTGCGTAGACTTGAGGCGTTTGAGATGTGGGTTTGGAGAAGGATGGAGAAGGTTAGCTGGGTGGCGAGAAAGACGAATTAGGAGGTATTGGATATGGTTGGAGAGGAGAGGAAGCTTGTGGCAGAGGTTCGGAGAAGGCAGAAGAGATGGATGGATGAGGTTTTGAGAGGAGAGGGCGTAGAAAATATAAGGAATTGAAGAGAGGTGTGATAGCGGGTTAGGCTCTAAGGAGGGAAAGCGAGACAATGTCTATGAGGTTGGGATGCAGAATGGGGACTGTCCAAGAACCTACTAATCAGCTGGTAGAATACTTGAATGAAATTAAAATGGGAATCAACGACTAATTTCCGTGTAGGGTTATTTTCTTTCATTCATTAAATAATGAAATAAATGAGATACAAGTCTCATTCTTCGACCAAAATGAGGTTCAAGCATCAAAACATTTAATTTTTTAACCGATTTCTCTCTACCTATCGATAAACTTAATTATTATTTCTGGTTTAAACGCACAATGAATGCAAATTTCGATCATTTTTCATTTTCATTGCTAGCCAATTTTTACAAAACTCACTCACTCATTGGTTCATATTCCTGGGCATTTATAATAGAACTGCAAGGTTGAAATTTTCATGGGGAGGGTTGGAATTTGGTCTCACGTCGGGAAAAAATTGAAAATCACAATTTTTTTCATTTATTTCGAGCCCAGATTGGATTTAGTTTTAAAATGGGATTTAATGGGAAAAATGAATAATTTCCGAGTAGAGTAATTTTCTTTCATTTATTATTTTTTTAGTATTTTTGTGGACTTTGTTAGCGTATATTGATTACGCATTCATTTTTTTCCAAGGCATCTATATAAAAATATCCGCGAGTATTGCCCCGAGTTCCAGACTTGAAAGGATTTATTTTTTGTTATTAAAACAGTAAAATAATAATTTTTCATGCATGTGAACGATCTTCCTCGAATCTTTACATGAAAAAACCCCAAGACTATGAAACTTAGAGAAAAATATGCGCAACAGGCCAAGGTTTAAATTTCTTTCCGTCGATTAATAAGCATTGGTGCAAACATACATGTATATTTCGCAATTTTAGCGTCAAAGCTTGGTGTTAATGAGCTGTAAGGCATTATTGCTTTCTTTTTTAATGATTTACAATGTACTGTCATTCACTTTACCCCTTCCACTTGCAAACGGCAAGTGGCCATTATCTAGTGCTCCCATCGTGAAATTGCGTTAAATATTTAACTCATCACTATAGCATTGTAATGAATGGTTGTGCGTGGTTCTCAACAAGCACCCTAAATTTTGTAAATTAAGAGTAAACAGATAATTAAGTGCTAGGAATTGGGCGAAAGGCGAAAATTATTGAGATACCACGATTCAAGATAATGCGTAGATAAACTAAAACATTAATAGCAAGTTGTACTTAACCCTAATCATGAAATTAAATCGAAATTGGAAGCTATGACGTGGTGGATAGAATTGCATAATAACAATGAAGTTAATCATGAAGTTAATTTTCCTAATATTTCGGCGTTTTCTCGAGTGACAGTTAAGCTAAATTGTAACAATCAGTTTTAACAGCAGATGTGAAGAAATCAATGACTGCATGAAACTTCCAGGACACGGCCAAAATAAAAAAAATTTAAAAATAAAAATATGATCAGTGCACAAAGTTTTGAATATATTTATGCACCATTGCAACTCATGCATTCGCAGTGTCTCTTATAAACACAATGCACGATATTTTATGGGATTGATGAAAGAAATTATCATTTAAGAAGGTAGACTGCAAGCACAATGGTTTCTCTCGTAGATGGTTCATTTTTCAATGTATCTTACGTGTTTCCTATCATCTGGGACCACAATTTCAAGGTGCGAAAACAAAATTAGAGTTGATAGTTTTCGGGTGGTTGAATCGAAACAATGTTTCGTTTTCATTTAAGTCCACATCATACAAATCATCATAGATCTCCTAGATTAGTCTTAAACAGCTTGTATTTTGTTGGAATTCACGTTTCGTTATCTTAAGATTGACTTTTAAGAATGCCATTCTAATTTATTGCGCTCGTATTAGCGTAGCATAGGAGCTACTGCTTAAGCGTCGAATCCCGTCAATATAATGTGTGAACTTGAACACTTTTTGTTTCAAGAACCAAGATACCTATATTTCCTTTTCCATTGACACAAATGATTTTAGAGCTTATAAATGAGCAGCTCTCGGCTGTCACGTCTTGGTGAGCTTTTAATACGAAAATATTCGTGAAACACACTATAGTAGACTTATATATGTTTTGTTGGGTTGTCCGCGTCTTGCTGGCTGGTTCGAAGGTGGCCGACGTTTCCTCTCCTTTGCCGGAGACTTCCTCAGGGCTACTGAGTGGCCACTCCGGTTATGCATCTATTTATACGAATTTGGGGAGAGGGGGGGGGAAGGAGGAGCACGGGGAGGGAGTTGTGGAACATTCTGGGTTCTTTTATTTCTCGCTAAAACTGGAAGCCAGGAACTGCTGATAGCTTGTCCTTGGTCACGGTTAAAATTGTAGGGGTGTTTCTTTATTTCTAGGGCTTCTCTAACTAGCCTTGTTTTAAAGTGCCGGTCTTTGGCAAGGATGATCGGCTTCTCGGTTTCGATTTCATGGCCTTTTGCTGCGTGTTCGGCGACCGCTGATTTATCTTGATGTCCGAGGCGTATTGCAGCCGCATGCTCTCTGACTCTCGTTCTAATTGTCCGTCCAGTCTCCCCCACGTAGACCCTATCACACGTGTTACACTTTAGCAAATATACGCCCTCTTTCTCTAATTTTTCTTTCCCTTTTACATTCCTCACAATGTCTCGTATTTGTTTCTTCGGTTTGAATATTGTCTTTATTTCGTATTTCCGTAATATCCGGGATATCTTGTCAGTAGTTCCCTGGATATATGGAAGGTATGCTTTTTTCTGATCTTTTGAGTATTTCTCCTCCGATGGTTGGGGCTGAGGTCCTAATTTTTGTGAGATTGTCTTCCTTATCTCATTTTTTCTATATCCATTCTTGGCCAAGATTTCTGTGAGTTTCTTCAGCTCCTCATCTCTATGGTCTCCATCGCTGAGTGTGATGGAACGATGAATCATAGTTTTCATCACTCCATTAATCTTTAACGACATGACACTATAGTAGGTTAAATAACATTTTCTCTCGCATTTTAAGGCACCCTCTTGATTCCTGCATTACCTACGCTTTTATTTCAAGTCTTTTTATCAGAGAATATTTTCGTATCTATATGTATAAGAAAATCCCTTGTCACTGACTCAGAAACGCTGTAAGATGGAGCCACAATCATTTAAATATTAAAATGCCGCTGTTCAACTGCTTGCAAGAAATTTCATTGAAAGCAGGAATCATTTGGCTCCGATTGAGTCAAGGCTCCCTTTCATCTTGCGACGACGACAATTTCTAGTGATTCCGGCATAACATGCGATTGCAATGAACAAGTCGCAGGGTCAGTCGTTTGACACCACGTTGTACTCCAAACAACAGTAGGTATTATTCTCACACGTACAACTGTACATACATACGTTGCTCTCTATATCGCTGGAGAAATTCCCCCGCCCAAAAGTGAAAGTGTTTTTTATGGAATATTACCTAGTCCAACCCTTCAACGCAAGGACAGTACTGCTCAACGACAAATAGTCGTCAATTCACACGCAATGTGAGAGAAATAAACGGAAATAATGTTAATTGTTTTAGTGCTGGGAATAAACTGAAGATATCAAGTGTCATTTAATTTCAATATATCTTCCTTGGATACTAAGTGGGGGTGTTGTTCGTTTTATAACCTAGTTCTTAGAATGCGTGTTGAAATTATTTAAAGCATAGCGTGTTACTAAAGGTAGATCACTGAACTGTTTATTTCTTATCGTCTGCACTTGGTGCACGGGCTGCCCTGGGATGACTTCGGTGACGTCACAGCAGCGGTGGCGACAGCTTCCATTTCAGGCTTTCGTGGATAACTTCGATAGAAGTGGTATGTGAGTACCAACCTTCAAACTTCAGTCACAATCCGTCCTGCATGCATGTCCTCTCGCGCGCGCTCTCTACACTTCGACGCCCAAAGTGATTGGTCCAAGAGGCGTCGTCGTCGTCATAAGAGATGGGAAAATTGCCGTAATTTTCATCTGAGGTAAATTACGGTAATTTTCGAAAATTACCATAATATTCCAGTATTTTTTAGTTTTAAGCATTTAACAGCAACTCTATGGTTAAATAATAAATCAAATAGCAAAAGGAAGGGAATAACGATGTTTAACCCATACCAAACGCAACATTTATCTACTTATTGGAAAATTTTCAAATTGCAAAAAGAACTACGGCAGCAACACGCAATCTGGTTTTCTTTTGTCAAAGTATGAGAAATTTTCAAGAAGAATATTCTAATGCATTACTCTTATATTGTTATAATTTAAGTAAAATATTCCAAAATTGAGTTGTACATGCCTCAATTTATTATTTAACAGGTCGGAAATGTGAACTTCGCTTAAAAGAACATTTTGGGAATTTGTCTGTATGAAAAATTATCTCAAGCATAGGTGAATAATCTGGAAAGTTACGGTAATTTTCAAGGTGCGTGGTAAATTACGAAAAATACCAAAAGGTAATGTTCAGAGTGGCCCGTCTCCTCTAGTCGTCATCCCCTCGTAAGTATGGCAACCAGAGGCCGAGAGGCGGAGGACAGAGAAGACAGGGCGGGGCGGCGTCTCCCTCCTTACGACGTCCAAGGCAGGCACACGGCCCGTCGGAGTAGTTAGCGGCAAGAGGGGAAGGGGGAAATGACAGACAAACACACACACGGCCATTCTATTCGCATCTCTTTTTAGTAACATCCAAATTACAAATAGATTCGCCAGCACAGATGTCAATCACGTACAATATGCCCAGAAGTAGTGGAACCCATTGACCAAGTCCAACAGAAACAGTGCGTCGAAATGCATTTGCAGATTGCAGACCACAAGTTCGGGGCTTATAAAACGAGCCTTTAGTGGTGTAGAACTTTTAGTTCATCAACAACGGCGGGATATCAAACCAAAGGATAAGCATCACCCGACAATAACATTCTACAAACATCACAAGGCATATATAAACAACATAACAATGGATAAGCGTAACTGTGAAACACCAGGATGCAGTAAACAAACACTTAAGTGCAAACAACAGAATCCTATAAGGCTTGAAATACGCAACCATATAAATATAAAACAATCGCAACAACATTTGCGCTGTCCACCATCGAAATCAAACAGTCAGTGGTATCAGGCACAACAAAGTATCCAACGCATTCGACTGGCGCCATCATCACATCGGCGCCATTCGACACGCGAGATGGGAGCTGGCCCCATTCGACGATGAAACCTACAGATTCCGGCACCAGTGCACCCAGGCGAGGAGGCTTCGTCAGTGGGAGATACAATAATCGAGAGGTCTTCGATACATGCACCTCCCTTTCTCGACAGACCACAGCACAACACACACATGCAACAAAGGTCAATTCCTAACACATTTCTCATTGCGGTAGAAATCGCGGTTGATTTTCCGGGATATCCTCTGCGTCGAAAACATCTTAGACGACAGTTTCGCCGGCGTTTCAGTAGAGTGGCTCTTCAGGTGTGAAGCTGTCGTCTAAGATGTATCAACGCGGAGGATATCCCGGAAAATTAGCCACGTCTGTTCAAACCACTCACAATCAGCGGAAAGCCTTGCATTAAATATATGAGATCCTTTACAAGAGCCAGAAATTCCGGGAGAACAAATTGAAACCTTGCCATAATAACGAAATTCGAACGTTTTCTTCCCAATATTATGTGCGCAGCATGCACTCATGGGAGTCTGGTACAATTAAACCAGTTATTGCCAAGAGCTAAACTCAAATTGCGATGATCAAAACACTTCTACCACCCTGCATGAACCATAGTATAAATCGCCAAGTGTAGCTATTAGAAATATTCTGTGGCCGTCTATGTGGTAGCCTATGATCGCAAAAACGATAATAGTGTATTAGGAATAATATTTGATTAATTTATTTGGAATTTTTATCTGAATTTAAAACAGTGATGAAAGCGCCTCTCAACCGGAGAAACGGAGGTGATTCAACTTCGGAGGTTGTTTGAAGGAAATAGTTCCCATACTTAGTCGTAATGGAGACCATATTCGAATTTTATTTTTAATTTTAATGTCTGTAAGAAGTGTGAATATTGTAGTAGCTATTAATGGCGTAAAAATATAGTTATACCTATATGACCAAAATTATCAGTAATTAATTAAATAAATAAAACCGCACAAATCTCAAACTTGACTCGTTTTCTCACGGCGTTCGGTGAAATTCCACGTATTCACAATAGAAGATCTTTTTTACGATTCTGTAAAAAGTACAGTGGTGATTAATTGATTAATTTTTATAAATAGTCGAGAAAATATACAAACTACACACCGTTCGATTTTTGACGAAATCTTATTTTTTGAAGTTCCTAATTTTTTTCAATATTCTCCCTCGCTGGAGCGCACAGCCGTAATCTATATCCCCCATACATGTAAAACAGCTCTTGTATTAGCTCAGGCAAATTTCTCGAAAAGTAGTTCGGTAAGGGGTTAATATTTTGGTATAATTAAAAAGATGTGAGTTTTTTCTTTAAAATGACGTCATATTTCCTAGGTGAATTGATCGCTCTCTCTCTCTCTCAAACTGCCAAAAACAAAAGAGTGCCATGTTCGGTTCCGGGAGAAGTGGAGTTGGGTTGGCTCTCAGTGCACTAGGTGCACATTATAGGGGGGACGGGGCAGGAGGAGTGGGGTGGGGCAGGAGCGGGGGGCGGCCCCTCTGCCCCCTTTAAGGGCCAACGTGCGCCCTCTGTGTCCCTCGCGGAGAGAGAAGGGTAGCGAGATCTATAGCGGCCGCGAAACATGGTGTGTGTATGTAGGTGACGCAGAAGGCGATTTCCGGTGTACCTAATGGTTCAATTCCTTTCAAGCTGCACCCGTGGTGCGGTTATAGGTTGTGTGGTCTCCGAGCTTGACCCAAACAAGGTTATCGAAATTGCAAACCTTCGTTGCCTACTTCGAAATACTTATTCTGCTGCATCAACTTAGAACGTCTCTCTATGCTTGGTTTTACAATGATCTCGATTAACGATCATCATGAAATATGAGGTAGCTCTTACGCTTATGCTACGATGACTGAGACATCGATGTTTTTAATGTTATATATATTAGACTGTCCATTTGCTGATGAGAGCGTTAACGACGGGTGATCGAAAGCTAATGTAATATTATATCGACTACTAAATGGTAAAACAGAGCCTATAAAATGAGCCAATGTCTGTCAATCCAATTATTTAAAAGAGGGCAGCTTTAGTTGGGATCTTAGTTGGTGTACACATTGTCGTGAAACGCACTCCTCTCACACTCCCGCCATCTTGAGTTAAATACAGTTATGTTGGCAGTTTTAGGGAGGATGGGGAAGGAGGCGGTTGCGAAATTTAAGGACTTCCGGTTCCTTTTCAGAGAGAGAGGGTCTTTTCCTCATTGCGACGCAAGAGGGTGGACTAAGGTCATGTACGTGATCAGCTTATTGATAAACAGGTCCTTCTGAGGTCATTAAACTCCAGTCCCATGAAGCACTTCACACAGGTAAGTAGGTACTTCAACTCATTTCCGTATGGCAATGAATAGGTATTTAAAAACTAAAAGCATGGGTGGTTGCATCTTATATATTTATATGTTTTTTAAAATCGAATATTATCATTCTTAGGTGATTTTAGCGATATTACAAAAGACTGCGGAAAAATCAAATTGTCAAGAATAGTAGAAGGGAATTGGGCTTATCAACTCGACATGAATTAATTTCGAAGTACAAATAATATAAACACACGCATTTACCATCAGTGAAACCATATGGCTGTCGTTGTAAGTCCGCTGACTCCGGCTGGTCGAATCGAATCGATCATTCACCGAAATTTCAGATGCAGCGCCGCCATCCGGAAAAGCGAAGCAACACGCGTCGTCTACTTCGGCACTAGAATCGACGACAACGCCGACAAATCAAAATCAAATCGCGATGCGTACCTCGCTTGCGTACCTACGGCCTGTGATTGGCGGCCACGTCACGGCAGGGCGCCACTTGCGACCGGCGGACCGAACAATTGAAGGAAAGCGAAATTTTTGGATTGACAGCAGAAATTTAGAGAAAAAGAATATAACTGCGGTCAAATGTAATTCGCTTCAAAAAAGGCAAAAACATGCATTTTAATTGAAAATTCATGTGTGGGTAATACATATATTTGATGCTGTACGAGTGTCACTGTTTACAGACGGAGAATTAGCGCCAAGGAATCAGGCATCGTGTAGTTCCATGAAAAATAAATAGGAGATACAACAAATATTGAGTGAAACGTTTGAAACAAGGGATTGGATTCGCGATTCACTTCTTCACTCGTCTGCCACGAATCGGTGCGCGGCTGAATTGTGGTTGGGTGGCGGGGGGGACCAGCCCCTTCCCATCGCAGAGCTCGCTGGCACTCGTCGCGCCCTTCGATGCCCGCGCCCCCATTGGTGACGCATTCGTTTGTTTGCTCGTTACATGGGCAGCCGACGAGGGCGCTGCCACACGGGAGGTCCTCGAACTCCGCCGCGGCGGTCATAGAAATATGAGCAAGCCCGCTCGCCAACCGATCGATATATCGAACGATCGGACTCACTCGCAAGAGTGCGGAGGTGCACGATAAAGGGGGGTGGGAGGATGGGGGTGGGGGGGGCAGAAACAACAAACAATGTTAGAGGAGGGGCAGAGGGGGGCAACGCTCGTTGTTACGGGAAGACGTGGGGTCACGAGACACAGGATCCGGACTCCAAAAGAGTCGTGTCGATCTATAGAACTATTTAATGAAATATAACAAAGATATACATATATATTACACATTTATTCTCACTGTAATTTCCTTCTCAAAGCGTATCCACTCTCATTCACTTCACATTCGCACCTTCAGAGGAATCGGCATCGCCCATTGGCCCGGTTTTCTCTAACTGATTGTAAGAGGCAGCAGTGGAATGCCGCATCTACGGATAATGGAGGAGGATGCGGGCGCAAGATGACAAGAGAGCAGCGGAGATGCGCGACGCGACGTTGAAATGAACACAAGAGGGACGCGTAGCCCTGTAAGGAAGAACTATCTATATGTCTCCTTCGGCACTGCCAACCGGTTGTGCTCTTTGATTGGTCGTCGTGCTGTTGTCACGTGCGTCGTCGTTGTTGTTCGTTTGTTTCGTTGTCATTGCCTCGGAGCGAACACGTTGAAACTGCGCCGTCGCTATCGGAGGGAGGCCAAGGCGAGGGTGGTGCTCGAACTGTGTGCTCAGTTGGTGCTGCAGGCTCTTGGCAGGACACGTTGGCAACGCCAGACAGACGAACAACAACCAAAGGGTGCTGGTAGCCAAGTAGTTCCTCTGCATCACCCGACCCGCAAATCCACTTAAATGACACATCCCCCCTAGTTACGAACCAGCGTAACCAGCCCTGCGTGGATTGCCTGCGTGTAGGGACTAGAAATAAGAGACTGAATGTATGTATGTACCTAAGTAGCCACCCTATGTAAGTAGGTTGTTCCTATGTTGTCCTCTCTCCAGGAATTGCAACGAGCGAGCAGCTGTGTGATATTTCGAATGGGAGGGAAACAGGTTGTGGTAGCGTCCCGTTTTGAAATGCTCTCGGCAGAGGGGGGGGTTGGATTGGGGGTCGAAGAAAAGCACGCATCATCGGCACTCAGTCCCTTCGCACGCCGGGTGGTGGTGGTGCTGTGTCGTGGTGGTGGTGCTCGTGGCGGCAGCAGCGCCGCCGGCCAGGAGCCCCTTGAGTGCCGCCATGACCTCTTCCTCGCCTCGGCGCAGTGCTGCCCTCATGGCGGGTGTGTAGGGGTCGAAGGGCAGGGCCCGTCGTCGGCGCTTGTAGATGCCCTCGCGCCTCGACAGGGCGCAGTCCAGGGCCGCCCCCGAGGGCCGCAGGTCCAGGAACGACAGCACGGCCCTTAGTTCGTCCTCCACGTTGGTGACCAGCTGGTCGTACAGCACCACGTGCATGGGGCCCTGGAAGTGGACCAGCCAGTCCAAGTTGGTCTTCTTCCACGTGATCAGCTTCTCTGCCACGAAGTCCTGCCAGTCTGCAACGAGGAGAAATAAATGCGTCAGAGAAACAGAGATGAATGAAGGACCGACACACATTTCCCCATCATTTTATATTTTCTAGATCAAGGTCTCAATGTAATACCCCGTCATCTTCTTCTTACAAGTCCAATCTTTTTTAATTTTAAAAAAAGTCGATTCAAACTAATGGAAAAATGTTTTGGGACATTTGAACTCATAAAAATCGACAAATACCTACGTTCCCTAAATCAATGTACCTACTTCATACAAAAAACAAAGCAATTCTTACCAGACTACTGCAAATTTGTTTACTGAATATTTCTCAAGTAAGTATGACCCAAAATCTACCTTCAAGGTGCATGGGCGAGGGACAGGGGGGGGGACAGCTGCCCCCCCCCCCCCTAGAGGCTCAAAAATAGAACCTTGAAAGAAGACAAAGCGATTTTATAAAAAAATTGCGTCGAATCGTGTTTCTTGTCGTTACAGGTAGGAAGACAAAATATCTTATTTCTGTACTTAGAAACACTAAGAAGAAGCAGACCAATGGCACATTCTATAGCATAAAGTTCCTTTACGTAATCGAATTCATCTGAAATATTTTTCGTTGGTTCTGTCGTCCTGACAAAATGGCTGCATATATTAACCGGTGATTTCTCACGATGCGGATTCTGAAGAACAAGAGAATAAATTAAGTAATGCGTGAAGGAGACTGTTGCGTATTGTGCTTAGTCGGAGGAGTGCGGAGGGATATAACATTTTATTAATAATGATAACTTTTATATGAACCTCATGAGGATGCATCGGATGCACGTGGCATTCGAGTTTAGCATTACATTAAGAAAAATTAGCTGTTGTACTTACTTACCATTGTTTGTATTATCTATTTTTGTTCCCTTGTTAATATCAACTAAACATAATAACGCCAAAATTACCTGTAACTCGTTGAACTACGTATTCGTCAATGCTTTCCATTTGCGGTGCTGCTACGTAGCGGCCGATCGTTACGTGTAGCCACGTAAGGCGAAAAGGACGTAACACAGCGGGAAGGTTCACCTATGGCGTGACCTTAAGGCGTTGCAGGGCCGATTTATTAGATGTATCACATCATCATCATCGACTATAAAGATGCCAGGAATCGAGACATCGAAAGACCTTGGAGAGTTAGTGGGAATTTACGAATCGATTCTGGCGACAAAAAATTGAAGACGACACCTAGAGACGTGCCGTCGAAATGCAGATTACACTTCGCCAAAAATAAAAAATAATAAATACAATAATTAGTTTATGTGGTGAAGTTATTAAGGAAAAGATGATAAGCGATGTTCAAAAAGCTATAGCTTATGCAGTCTTAGCTGGTGAAACAGCGAACATAGCAGGGAAAGAACAGCTATCAATCGGCTTGCGTTTCTATGGTGACATCCAAGGGAAAATTCGAGAAGAATTAGCTGGTTTTGTGGAAATGAAAGCACAAGATGTCCCATCAATCGCCAGAGGAATCGACAATTTTTTGGTTACCAATAATCTCCCATCAGAATATTGTATCAGATTTGGTTTTGACGGCTGTTCTGCAATGGCAGGTGGTGCACAGGCGATCTTATGGAAAAAATATTCGCGAGCATTATTTTTCATTGCTCAAACCACAAACTCAATCTTGTGGTGAACGACACAAATAATGTACCGGAAATCAGAAACACTATTGCCACTGTAAAGGATACTATAAAGTTTTTCAGGGAATCGACTGCTAGTAGGAATTTGGCTCTCAACCTATCGCGAATGTGCGGGACTAGATGGTCTGAGAAACTCAAAAGCATTCGAACATTCTCCCAGAATTACCCCGAGCTAGTCAAAGCCCTGGAAACAGTATCAATCGAGGGAAACTATGCCACACGAAAAGTGGCGTACCTGCTGCATTCAGCAGTTCACTAAACCTTCGTCCATCGTTGCCCTAGTTACCATTGCAAAATACTCGGAAGTATTAGAACCGGTGGTTAATGCCCTGCAAGGAAAGAGCATGGATCTGATAAAGGTAGGAACCGGAGGATAATGTCCTGCATGTAAAGAGCATGGATCTGATAGAGGTAGGAGAACACATTATTGGAATCCTTGAAGTAATCGAAAAAGACCCTGAAGACGCATACAGAGTCTCTGACGAATTACTTCAAAAAGCGCAAGACATTGCAATGAAATCGGAAATAGACTAGGATTAGAATAGGAGATTTCTGTTCTACGTCTTGCTCATAAGCAAAAACACCGAAGTAATCCTCCACCTGACTGTGGTAATTACTACTGGAGACGTTCGCTATTTATATCATATCTTGATAGTCCTGCATCATCATTAAAAAATCGATTTTCCCATGAAAATACCCTAGCTTTTGTCTTGAAAAAACTACATCCTTTGTATATGCCCAAAATGAGTGTCAGGGACTCTCCGAAGAACACTGAAATCTTAAGAGGCTTTTATAAATTAGAAGATATGACCGGAGAGATATGGTATAAATTGTGGAAGTAGAAAAATTTAACCGAGGACAAGTTAAAGGATTATAAAGTCGTTGATCTTTTAAACGATACCAATGTTTAAACGATTATACCAATAGGATGCAGCATATGGAGGGAATGCATATCAGGGCCCTCTCTCTTCTCTACTCTCAATTATTTTAATCGCATTTCCCAACCACTATATGGCGACTGTATAGAACGGTCCTTTAGTACTACTCTACGTTAAGATTAAATGCATTTGGTTAGGATCACTATATGGGAGAGGAGGAAAGAATGACTGGATGAATGTCTGATGAGCGTGCGTCGAAATTTTGTCCAAGAAAATCGTGAAATGGTCGAGAAGAAAGTTAGAGAAATATTTTCACCAAATCCAAGAAAATTATTATCAGCCTAAAACTAAAAATTTGAGTGGCTAAGCTGATAAAAAGATGGAAGTAATGAGTTGTTAAGATATTTGTAATGCTACTAAGAAAACATTTTTTCAAAACCAGTCATTTTAATTTGCTTTAACCCCCGTCCCCCCGACCGAACATGAGCTGCCCCCCCCCCCCCCTATTTCAAATCCTGGGTACGCCCTTGACAAGGTGTGTTATGAATACAATTATTACAACACTATTAATTTATCTACATGTTTGTTATGTGAATCACAGGTTCTCAAGTATCTAGAAAAATTGGATGCTAATGTTGGATGGTATACCAGCTTTACTTCTTTAAAAAAATGTTGGAATTCATTGGCATTGATTGCATTACCTTTAACAATTCCCTAAAATGTTATATGAACACGTTGTTCTCTTCCCTGCAGTCCACAATTGCAGTACGTAGGAGACGTGGTCGTGTGCATGCCACAATGGTGGATAATAAGCCCAACATTGTCGCTTTAAGAACGACTAACTTGACAACTTTCCAATCATTGCGATTGCACAAATGATATGGTACGGAGTCATGCACATGGGTGCAAAGATATAAAAACCAAAGACGGTGAAATTATCCATGAAAAAAAACATTTCATTTGACCGGGATTCGAACCCATATCTCCCAATTGCCGGTCAGGTGTGTTGGCTCATCGAGTATTAATATTTATACTGTGTGTCAACTGTGAGTGGTGTTCCATATAAAGGAAACAGAAGAGGAGTGAGCTGACCAGCTGAGGAAGCAAAAACCCTCGAGAGTATCGATATGTGTCGACCTGGCTCACCAGATTAGGCAATCCAATTGAGAAAGCTTTGGAAAGGTTAGACATTCTTCAAGAGGGCTGGTGAAGATAAGTCCAAAGGTGAGCGTACACAGTTTGTCATGCATGCAGGGAAAAACGGTGGGAGAGAAATTTCCCATAGGCAAGGGAGGAAAGGTATTGGAGCGGATTAATTCACACATTTTGGTGCATGTGTATACTCCCATGTCAAGGGGACACAAGAGGTTTGTAATGTACGTATGTACTTTTATTGATGAGAAGTCCCGGTATGTGTCAGCAGTTGCACTTACAATTAGAAATAAGAGCGATGCAGTGGATATGGGTTTGAGAAATATGTAATACAAGGAGAGAGTGCAGAGGTAGCTCAAGGGAAGAAAATCAAGGAACTACAAAGTGATGGGGGATGGGAATACTACATCGGATCCAAGGTTCTCTATGATTACCTCGAATAAATGGGAATGTTGCTTTTAGGAAATCAGTTCCACACACACACCCACCGACAAAATGTTTTGCCAGACAGAACAAACCTTTCTCTAAACAATGCCATCAGGAGCATGCTAATTGAGTCAGCGAGACCAACTCCCTTTCAAGCGGAGGCTTTGTCTATAGGATGTACGTCCACAACAGATGCCCGTTAGCAGAACTTGATTTCCATACACCACTCGAGGAGGAGGAGGGAAGGGAGAGATCTACAGAGTGGAGATATGTAGAGCATATTCAGACATTTGGATGTCAGGCATTTAGGCGTGGATACCTCGTGACATTCATCACAATGGCAAGTTAGGCCCAAGAGCTGAAAAGCATATACTGCTTGGCTACAAGGAAGGCGTTAGAAGGCTATTGGCCTTTTGGAGATGAAAGGGTAATCAGCAGCAGAGATGTGATCTTTTGAGGATTGTTTTTCCATTCCAATCCGTGGATTACCCAGATCCGCTGCCCAGGGAGGTCTTCCGGAAGTGTTGCCTTTCCAATCCCAGGAGTGGCACCACATCTGGGAGATGTGGCACTATCAGGAGATGCCACCAATGGTGATGGTACCAATCCACCCCCAAAGAGGCGGAGGACACCGAATGTATGTTCGAGCTGCGACTTGGTCCGGTACGAAGGGGAAAGCACCAAGGGTATAATGGTCTGTCCCAGATCTGCTGATGAGGCACTCTGTGAGAGCCTCAAGCCAAGGAGGATTTACAGAAAATCTCCATGGAGACAGACCATCTCCCAGGATACTTGGGAAAGAGTAGAGGAGCCCTAGTGATGCACTGTGATTGGCTGTAAGTGGGTATTAACTCGTAAGAAAACAGGTGAAAAAGGTGTAAGATTAAAAGCTATATTGGTGGCCCAGGGTTTTTGGCAGCTTCATGGACAAGATTATTTTGAAACTTTTAGTCCAGTTCTACAAAGAAAGAGACTTCGAGTGCTGATGGCCTCAGCAGTTAAGAATGATTGGGAATCAGAACACATGGTGGGTACACGTAGTGGTGCTCATTTGAACAGTAATCCAAATGGAAACATTTTCATGGAACAACCACCTGGTTTAATCCCTGGGGGGAAATGTTTGCTCTTTTTAAAAATTGTACATGGTCTAAAACTATCTGGTTTGAATTGTAACCAACATTAACATAAAATACTTGAAAGATTTGCGTTTGCGTAACATTTCAAGGAGCTATGTGTATACAGAAGGGATGAGGCCTGTGATTCTTGATGTGTATGTTGATGACTTTTTGTTTGTTGAGCCAAGGCATGGGGTTGACAGAGCAAATAATGAAATTTCCCAATGCATCAAGGTAAAAGATCTTGGTAATGCATCAAATTTTTTGTCCATGGTTATTGAAATACCAAAGCAGAGATAAACTTGCGGTGCATCAGAGAAGAAGTGCTTGATGATTTTTGCATGACAGTTTGAAGAAACCTTAATTCTCCAACGGAAACAGGTGTGCATAATGTTGATGGAAATGGGGATGAAAAATTTTGTGCAACTACTTATAGGAAAGCTGTTGGGTGTTTGTTGTATATTGTTGGAATGGCAAGGGCTCACATTACTAATGTTGTGTGCTTTGTCAGTCAGTTCTGCCGAGACCCAGTTAAACCAGACTGGGTGAATGTAAAGCAGGTCCTATGATATTTAGAGAACATTAGTATTGATTTTTTTTTAAACAGGCAAACCATGGGGAGAAATCTTATTTCAGAGTGTGAAATCCAATGAAAATATTGCAGACCTTTTAAAAAAACCTGTAAATGGGTCAAAGACCAAGGAATTGGCTAAAAGACCGGAGATTTTCTAATTTGGACCAAAAATATCTCAGGAATGAAATTACTTAGAAGTTTTCCACTTTTTATATTAAATACATATAAGTTTATGCGACTGGTTTTGGAGTATTAAATCATTGTCAAGCACTGTTATAATACTAAACAAATAATAGTATTTATATATTTAAAGATGGTTAGGATAAAAACCCCATCACATTTACTAAAATACCAAAACCCTTGAATATATCCACCAATTCGCAACTACCAGTGACGTAGCCAGGTTTTGGGTCTAAGGGTGGGGGGGGGGGGGGGGGAGGGGGGGGGGGGCAGATGGGTTTGTACAAAATATGACAATTGACAACGTGATATACAAATTTATTTATATGTATTTGGGACTTGAGAGTGGAAAAATACACAGGCTTAGGCATAGGCGGATTTAGGGGGGGGGCACGGGGGCACGTGCCCCCCCCAGACGCTTAAATAATGGACAGGACTGGAACTCTTCAGCAGGAAAAATATTAGAAAACTGCCGTTATTATATATGTAACTAATTAATATTTTCATATTAGTGATCTCTATATTAAAATAAAAAATATATTTCGTACCTCAATTGTTGAATGTTGTTTTTTAATCCCAAATATGAGAAGACCGTTTGCCCATCAGACCCTTGTGCCCCCCCCAAAGAAAAATCCTGGATCCGCCCCTGGGCTTAGGGGCGCCAGAACAGGGGATGGGGGGCATTCGCCCCCCCTGCCCCCCTGGCTATGCTACTGGAGTTGCATAGTATCATTTGATGTTACAAATCTATTCTCGTCCATCCCCAGTTTCAAAGCCACACAAGTAGCACTTGAAATATTAAAAAATACCAATGATATATGCAATCAAATATATTCCCTCAAGAATCTATGTGTTGAACAAAATTACTTCATATTTGATAGACAAACATATAAACAGCCCATTGGCTTAGCCAAGGGATCCCCTCTTTCTCCACTTCTGGCAGAAATATTTAGAGATCACCTTGAGAAAAAGATCTTCAATGGCAATGAACATTGGACAAATAATATCATTTATTGGTTTCAATATGTAGATGGTGTTCTTTGCTATTGGAGTAGGACTGTAGACAGTTAAATGTTTTCAAAAATTTCCTGAAAAATTTGCCCACGAGTATTAATTTCACAATGGATACAGAAGAAGATAACTCCATAAATTTCCTAGATGTTACCATTTCGAGAGTAGGAACGAAAAATAAATTTTCTATTTACAGAAAACCCACCTGCACTGATTAGGTTATACCAAATGATTCTGAACCCCATTGCTCACAAATTATCTAGTTTCCAGTCAATGGTTCACAGACTAATCATTATACCACTTTAAAAAACAAAATACATATATAAAAGAAATAAACACAATAAAAACCATTGCTATTAATAATGGTTATGCCCCAAAACTCATAGACCAATTAGTTAGGAATAAATTAAATCAAAAATTCATTAACACAATAACCACCCTCACTTTAACATCATTCCCTACCACCAATAAATAACAAACTCTGGCGTAAAATTCCCAATTTAGGCCACCTCTCCTAAAAAATTGCAAAAATCTTCCCCAAAGGAAAATACAAAATTTCATTTCACATCACACAATTTCTTTAAACTCTTATTCAATTCAATAGACAAAATTGAACAGATAAATAAAAGTGGAGTACATATAATTTGTAACTCATGCCCTATAGTTTACATATATTGGTCAGTCTGGACGAAGTTTTACCACACGGCTTAAAGAACACAGAAGATGCCTAAGGAATGGAAATGACAACTCCATGATAGCCAAGCATATCATGGAAACTAACCATGACTGTATCTTCCAACCAAAATTACTGTATTTGAAAAGTAAAGGAAACAAACTAGATATTTTTAAGCAGCTTGAGATAGTTCAACACAGTCTTGGTCAAATTCCACTTATGAACGAAAACATATTTCAATCCCACTCCCATTTACTCATAAATATACATATTCCCACAATATGTACAGCTCTCGCTAAAGCTAATGGCGTTCGGATGCGTGGCGTTTGTGTTGTCCACGTCATACAAATTCCATTTATTGAAATGCACTCATGCAAGGCACAAATGCCACATCTTCACTTTCCCCTACATCCCTTTTCCCTACCCCTTCCACCAAACTTTACCCCTCTAAGACGTCTTCTTCTGCACGTCCGAACACTATAAGCTTTCGCGAGAGTTGTAGTAGTGAAGCACTACAGCAGTGCAGCCTTCCCGTCAATACTTCCAGCCTTCTTCTTTCACTCTCTAAAAACCATTTTTAAATATGTAAATATTATTTCTTTAGTATTATTACTGTGTTTGAGAATGATGTAATACATCGAAACCGGTCGCATAAACTAATATTTAATATAAAAAGTGGAAAACTGCTAATTCCTAATGAATCAATTCCACCGCCGCATCTGCCCTTAAGACAACTTTATTATTTCAAAAATATCTTACCCAAAGATTTTTCCATTTAAATTTTTGACGTATGCTTAGGTTTTTTTTTCTCTCCTCTTTCTCCTTACCCTAACCTGGCATCTAATTGAAGATTTCATTCATAATGCAAATTGTAATAGAAGTAACACAGTGGTAATCCTGAAGAAGGAGGAGTACTTTACAAAATGTGATGACTTCATTAAGAAGAACAACATCAGGGTGCTGAAAAAAGATTCAACAGTGAATTTTCAAAAGGAAATCAAATCAGTGATTGAATCATGTCCCGTGCTATTTACACCACCATATGATTCACAGAAACCAATGCAGATGAATCCCTCTGTGCCGTGGTTTTTCGGCCTTCCAAAAGTGCACAAACCAGGAATCCTGATTAGACCGATAGTTTCAAATGTGTCAGCCCCCAATCATCTCCTTGCCAAGAGACTCAACCGAGTGTACATGCAGCATTCCAAGTTGTCCCCAAAATATGGTGTCAACAACTCAGCCAATTTAGCAGTTCAACTATCCTGACTACCTAGTTTTTTTATTTTGTTGTTGTTTTGTGTTTTATAGCAGTTGAAATTTTATAGTTTTCCCCCAAATGGGTAAATGAACTGAAATATTATCAGACACTTGAATATTATAATTTAAAAGCTCATCTCATTCCATTTTTTCTTGCCTCATAAGTCAATTTTTTTGTTTCAGAGCTCTGAAAACGAATATGAAGTATCCACCAGGTATCAAACTGAACTTCCACTTCCTTCAAATATCTGCACTGTGAATCAGTAATGAAGCAAGGTATTCCTTAACACAGATTTACTTAGTGATACATCTTGTTCATCTCAAGCAACAGTAAGCCTTTCACAAGTTCATATAGGAACAATTGCTAAGAATATCTTCCAGTCCCCTACTAAACTGGTTAAGTCTAATGATCTAGATAAGTCCCACATTCTTAAAGAATTCTTTGTACCAGCCACGACATTCAAGTTTCCACCAACTCAATGCCATAATAAAAATCCTAAATTCCAGCATTGCTGGCTTCAAAAATGGGAATGGCTGGCTTATTCAAAAATAAGCGATGAAGTCTTTTGTAAGTGTTGTGTTTTATATGCACCCAAATGTCTTGGAAGAGAGGTGACTACTCCTCAGTGAGAAATTCTTCCTAAATAGGTTAGCCATTCAGAAAGTGGAAATATGTAGTACACAAATTCCAAGAGCATTCTACAAAAAATTACCGTGTTCCTTGTGTAGTGTCTGCCAATAATTTTCTAAAAGTTGCTTTAGGAAAAATAGCAAATGTGTCGACTTCTTTGGACTACAAAAGGAGGAAGGAAAAATAAGAAAATAAGGCTGCATTATGACCTATCATAAAATCAGCTATGCTTTGAGGACAGAATGAACTACCCCTTAGAGCAGATAATGTTATTGGTCCCATTATCTTATGCATACCTAACTGCATAAGATGAAAGATGGGAAATTCCAAGCCTTAATAAGATATAGTGCTAAATATGATGAAGTATTAAAAAAAATCTAATAAACTGTTCTAAAAATGCTACCCAAATCAGTCCTGAAATCCAAAATGACATTGTAAATATGTATATGTGAGAGGTTAATTCAAGAACAACTAGTAAAAGATATCAGGCAACAGTCCCGAGTGCTTTTCTATAATTGGAGATGAGACACTTGATGTGCCTGGCCAGGGTATCACCACTGTATATATCAGATATGTCAACGAAGAGTAAACAGTCCTACCTTCCATAACGAAAGATTTTGTTACTTACTTTCCTTTTAAAGATATATGTGAAGAAAATATTACTGCAAAGATCATGACGACTTGCAAAAGCTTAAGCATTGAAATGGAAAAACTGGTAGGTCAGGGATATGACGGAGCTTCAACAATGAGTTGGTGTAAAACAGGCGAACAAACTAGGATTCTAGAGCCACTTTTCAAATAAAACAAAGTTGGTAAATTTCCACACATTATATTATCAACCACAAAATACAACACCGACCAAGGTTTCGGCACGTAATGCCATTATCAAGGTACCAACTTTGTTTTATTTGAAATGGACATAAAGTATTTCCACAAATTTAAGCCTGATATGCTTTTACATGTTCTAGAGCCACATTCTAAAACATGTTCATTTTTCAAGTCATTGTCTTAATCTCATTCTCAGTGAATTTCTAAATGTCCCACTCATAACAAACAGTCTTGGTGTTGAAGTTAAAGAGCGGTGTTCCACTTTTTCAGACACGATACTAGAGCAGGATATCTTTTGAAAGATAATGTTGTCAAAGTTCTACCTGTATCAAAAATGACAAGATTGTTTGGTGCCTGTGACGTTGAACATATAACTTCCATTTACATATTTTTAAATTCGTTATTGTTTTTCACCCCATCATCTGGAGCCCCACCCCCTATTCAAATTGTGGTGTCAATTGAAGGGATACCCATTGCAATGTAGGTGGACAAAGGTGCAGGTCACACCATTATTGGACACCAGGTTTATAAATCTGACTTGAGTTTATTTTACAATTGGAGCCTTGCCCAATAAAGTTGACAACTTGGTCGAACCAAAAGTTAAATGTTTTAGGACAGTGCAGTGTTAAAACTGAATTTCGCTGTAATATTGCTAAACTTGTGCTATTGGCGGCTGATGGACCTGGTCCATCTGTGCTGGGATGCTCATGGTTTGAGCCCTTACATATTGGAGTGGAGGGGGTACACGTGTGTGTTCATCTGAAAATTCCCTTCCCCCTGATATTAGTAATTTTAGGGAAGTGTTCCCCCCTGGGTTGGGAAAATACAATGGTCCTCCAGCCCATATCCACCTGAAGGAGGGAGCCACTCCTATTTTCCGCAAGGCCCGTCCAGTCCCCTATGCCTTAATTGAAAAAGTTTCTGGGGAAATAGATAGATTGTTTCAAGAAGGGATTTTAGTGGCCATCAAGGTTTCACAGTGAATGTGGAGAAGAGAGACGGTACAATAAGAATTTGTGGTGACTACTCCTAGACTGTGAACCCGAACTGCTTGAGGGATGTTTACCCTCTTCCCACTATAGACGAAGTGCTTGGGGAAACTGGCTGGAGGGAGGTTTTTTTGCACGTTTTGACATTTCCCTTGCATTTTTACAGCTTACAGTGAGTGGATGCAAAGACTGCTAATGTGTTGACTCTGAAAACCCATAAGGGTCTTTTTCAGGTGACTTGATTGAGCCAGGGACTAAGAGCAGCCCCTGGAATTTTTCAACGAATCATGGAGTCTGTTCTCGCAGGTGTGGATGGAGCTTTGGTGTATCTGGACAACATCTTAATTCAGAATCCGAAAAAAGAAATTCCTTGGGAGAGAATCGGGGCAGTTCTCCAGAAGGTTAAAGATGCAGGGCTCAGATTTAGTTGGACAAATGCCTGTTTGGGGTCACCAATATTGAATTTGTGGGACACCAGATAACTGCGGAGTGAATAACTCCAACTAAAAAGAAGGCAGCAGCTATCTTATCTGCCCCTAAAACCCAAAATGTGGATGGTTTGAGAGTCTATCTAGGACTAGTGAACTAATATGATAGATTTTTCCCCAATAAAGGATCCCAGTTTCACATTTTATATATTATCTTCTTAAGCAAGGTGCCAAATGGACTTGGGGAAATGACCATGATGAGTGTATAAAATATGTTGAAGATGTGGTGAGTAAACCTGCTCTGGTGCACTACGATCCTAATCTTCCTCTTGTGCTTGCAGGTGATGCCTCCCACTATGGTATTGAAGTTGTGATTAGCCACATAATGCCTAATGGCACAGAAAGGCCAATTGCCTTTGGCTCTCGTACATCAAAACCAGCAGAGAGAAATTATTCGCAAGAGGACAAGGAGGCTCTGGAAATTGTATTTGGCCTAAACAAATTTCATATGTATCTGTGGGGAAGGAAGTTCACAATTTATAGTGACAGCAAGCCAGTCGTTGGAATCTTCAATCCAAAAAGAAAGCAATTGCCTGATGTGATGTCTCCACGTGTGCTTCGTTGGTTTTTATTTATGTCGAATTTTGATTGTGACATCATGTATCGCCCTTGTTCTAAAAATTCCAATGCAGACTTCCTTAGCAGGTTGCCCCTGGAGGAGGAAGGAGAAAAATTTTTTCCAGATCCAGTGGGTGTTCTCTTCCTTGAAGAAGCAGAGGCTGCTCAACATTCTCCACTGTCTGTCGCCTCCATTGCAGAGGCCAAGAGGAAAGATCCTGTGTTATTTAGAGTCTTTGGTGGGGTCCTGCATGGTTGGGATTTCTCTGAGATTTCACCCGAGGTCCAGCGATACCTCAGGGGTCCTCCTGGATCTCTATCCATCATGAAGCGTTGCCTCCTTTGTGGCAACGGGGTAGTAGTTCCCTCAGTTTTTCGGTCTGAGGTGTTCAGGTCAGTCAGTTTCGATCAGGAGGATGCTGCATCGGGTACACCAATGTATAGTCCGGACTAAAGAGTTGGCCAGGAGTTATGTTTGGTGGCCTGGGGTTGATGAGGATATTGAATCGTTAATCAAGTCTTGCACTCAATGTTCGTTGGTCCAAAACAATCCCCCTAAGGTACCTGCAACTCCATGGAGTGTTCCCAGTAAACCATGGTCTAGGATCCACATAGATTTTGCTGGTCCTATTTAGGCCATACCTTTTTGATTTTGGTGGATGCAACATCCAAGTGGGTAGAAGTAGCTTCCACACGGGGTTCCTTATCCTCTCAAACAACTATAAATAACTTGCGCAACTGGTTTGGTACTCATGGGCTGCCAGATGAGGTAGTGACGGATAATGGACCAGCTTTCCGATCAGTAGAGATGGCGGAATTCTTCCGCAAGAATGGCATCTTTCACTACAAAATGCCCCCATATAATCCAGCCACCAATGGCTTGGCGGAGAGGAAAAGAAATTGGAATCAGTGGGAAAAGGAATTGGCGAACATTCTCCTTGCTTTACGTACCACTCCCAATTCCACGGGGTCAGCTCCTTCTGAGCTATTAATGGGGAGAAGATTAAACACCATGCTAGACAACCTGCACCCTGCTTCATCAAATTCCAAGGAGCAGGAAAGAAATTCTGTTTTATTAGGAAGGAAGGGATCTGCTAATAATTATTTTACTGTTGGGGACACAGTTTTTACCGTCATTATGGTCAGGGGGGGCCATGGTTGAAAGGGATGATTGTAGCAGTTGAGGGTCCACATAATTTTAAAATTCAATCCAATTCTGGGAATATTGAGTGGAGAAATATTAATCAACTCCGTCGTCGGTGGACTACTGATGAAAACCCTAATGTTTATGTAGATACTAATTCTTCCTCCAATCCTCCTAAGGTACCATTCCTGGCTGAGGCACTCGGAAATCCTGTGGAGGGGAGTGCTTGCATGGGATGGCCTGACGGATGGGTGACGGGTTGTCAAACACCTGACCCGCACTCGGCAGATGACCTTCCAACTCATGAGGGTGACTTGGGAACTACGCCAACCAGCACTGCTCCTGATCTCAGCACTGCTCCTGATCTAGAACCCAGTTCACTACAACCACGGCCTCAGAGGGCACTAAAAGCCCCAAGTCGTTATAATGAATTTGTTCTGTCTTCAATTTCAACAATGTGATTTTTTATTGATGAATTATATGATTAGCTGTGATTATATCAAATTCTGTTGCGATGAAATAAGAGGGGGGAGAGTTGATTTGTATTGTTATCTGTTGTGTGCTTCTGCTATTGTATTTAGTCTGTCAATTGTCATGTGTATAGTGGCACCACTCTGTACAGTGGCACACATGCGGATTTACCGCTCTCTTACAATGTAGCTATGGCCAGAGACAGACGGGATGTAAACATGCTCGCACTTAAAGGTGCATTAAAGTTATATTTGTTGAAACAAACGCATCATCATTTATAACAGTAGCCCTGGTGAATTCCACTAGATCTCAGAATGTTGGGTAAAGCCCCATCTCCTGATCTCTTCCATTCCCGTCGAGGGTCCGATTGTAACAATTGGTTGCATTGCGGTTGGTTCTCGCTTTCGCAAGTTTATCTGCTATTTCATTTCTGATTACACCTTCATGTCCAGGTACCCAGAAGAGTTCCACCTTGCTGCATCTGCTGATAGCACCCAGTGCCTCTCGACACTCCTGCAGCAGCCTTGACTTGCACCATGGCGATTTCAGGGCTTTCAAAACCACTTGACTATAAGTGCAAATATGTATTGGTCTGTCCTACAGTCCCACCTCTTTAACAGGGTAGGCAAAAGTTAAGACTGCATATACTTCTGCCTGAAATACCGAAGGGTATTCTCTCAGGGAAATTGAGAATTTCTGGAGCTGTTGGTATACCATACATAGGCTCCATTGTGGAGTGCTTTCTCTCCTTCCCTGACCCACGGCTCTCTAGCAGGAAAGTGGGTTTTGTATGGGATGGGTGTGTCGTTAAATATTGCCACCATTGTGTCAGAACCCATAGCAAAGATGGGACTTGATCTTTGGAGTTCTATACATACTTGTCTGTGACCAGAAACACTTCCTTAGTCATACCACTGTCCTAAGTACTTAAGATGATAAGCTGCTGCTCTTGCCTGTACTTCCGCTTCTACATAGAGTGGGGTGAGATTGAGGAGAGTTTCAAGCACCAATGTTTGGGTAGTCTTCGTTGCCCCTGAAATGCCCATTCCGGCCATCATTCATTGCAGGTGGTTTACAAGTTTGCTTCTTTTTGACCAGTTTCCTTCCACCATATGATTGCACAGTGCATGAGACTCAGTTTTACCACCGCGGTATATATCCAATTAATGGCTTTTGGCTGAAGTCCCCAGGTTCTTCCAAGGGCCCTTTCACAGGACCAGGACCATAACGAGGCACACGCTTTCTTTGTTTTCTCCTCGAGATGTCCTCCCCAGTTAAACTTTGAGTCCAGAATGACTCAGGGGCGGCTCCAGACCAGAGGTTCGTGGGGGCAGGGGGGGGAGGAGGGGGGGGGTTCCCACCACGATCGTGGGAACCCAATAAATGGACAAGCCTTCATTCAAGCCCCACAGAAACTTATGCCAAAAGATTTTGTATAGTACATATTTTTAAAATTTGACTCTGACATATTTTCAATTGTTTTCTGATGTTAGAAAGTGTTTGGGTACTTCAACTGGGAGGTTTACATAATTATATAATACAAAAATCTGCATAACGAAAATGCCACATGAAATTAAAATAAGTACATAGGCTCCAAGGCCCCGATCACATTCATGACACACACCATAGAATCAGACAATTTGATGGTTTTAAGGTCATTAGTAGATAATATATAGTATTAGTATAGTATATTAGTCATTAGTATAAAGCCACAAAACTGGCAACAGAAGTATGAGGTACGCATAGGTAATCCATAACTAGAAGAAAGCCCAAGGTAAAAGTCAAGTGCAGAGGTATCAATAAGCGAATAGTGATAGTCATGGCTTCGGGTATCGGACGTGGCTGTGAAAACTACCCAACCCCTCCCGACCATTGTGACGGCAATGAAACGTATGCTGCTCCTTGCCGGAGACCCGGGAGGGTTATGCTCCGAACGGTGACAACATGGATGAAATATATACTCACACTTTCCGCGGTTGCGGCGATATCTGTCTGGCGAGGCGAAGCCGATGTGACCGCCGCTCTGCCGGTTGAACTCGGCGTGGATGGCGGCTCCCGGCGATCGAATGAGCAGGATGGCCCTGGAGAAGGGGGCGCGCGCCCCTGGGCCTGACTCGTGCGTCTTGACCACGGCCACGGAACCGTTGATCACGGACTCTGCCGGGAAGCCGTTCTTCAGCAGCCCGTAGTCCTTGTACACGCTGCCCGTGTAGAGGCCTTGGACGGAGGAAGATAAGGACAGAAGAAGGTTGGCATCATGTTATTATTATTATACACGCGATACACGTATGCATGGCAACCGTGCGTAGGCCTGGCAAATGATCTTGGAAGCACATTTAGGACCAGGGCTAAAGGAGAAGGGGTAAAGGGGAGTCTAGGACTGGAGCCTTTGTCGGCTAAGGTGATGATCAAGTCGGGGTTGTTGATTTTCTTTAGGGCTATGGATTCTTCTGGCGGGAGGTTCAATTTAGGCTTGTGAGAATTTGAAAAAGAAGAGCTAAAGATGTTGTACAATATGAGATTTATTAAAATTCAACACCAGGTAAAAAATCCGAGGACATTAACATAAAGGAAATAAAAACCGATTTCCAAGTGTTATAAATGTAGTTTGATTATGATTGGAATGCCTACAATCTGATTTCATGTTCGTTTGACTGACTGACCTCCGCCGTTTTCCAGCCAAGGGAAAATTCAGGATGTGATAATCGTATCACATTTCCCAAGAGCTTGATTTATGTTGTCTTCCAGAGGAAAGTTATACTGATACTGAACTGATAAATGGTTTGAAACAATTTTCTCAAAATTTATCTTGATATTTGTCTTTAATTTGACTTGAATTTGTCTTGAAACTGGTTTTAATGAAAAGGTAGTTTGTTACTATCCTTAGAAGGTTTGAAGCGGAAATATTCTCTGTTTCCAGCAACTTTTTTCTTTCAAAAGATAACTTTTGCCAGCTTTCAAGCATATTTTTCGTTATTTAAAAATCATGGTCGGGAAAAAATCATATAAATTAATTAGAAGTGTAAGTGGACATTTTTTCTTTCCAAATTATACTTTTCGTATAGACGTAATTTCAATATAAATAATGTAAATTGCATAAACTTACACAAATAATTCACATGTAATACAGAAATTTAGGTAATAAAATTGCCCATTGGCTATTTGACTATCAAGCAGAATTGCTCAATTTTGCGGAAATGACTCAAACGATCATGGTATAACTATTCTTGCCTGGACTTAAAATGTGGTGCAATTATATTTTGTTGGATAATTTACTTTACTTCTCACCTCTGCTAATCTTACATAAAATTATTCCACTAATTTTTGCCAATTTACCAACTGAGGTCAAAAATTCCGCAGTAATTCTGAAGAGCTATGAAAAGTCGTAAACTGATCTCTGATTACGTCAGTCGATGCGGGTCAGGTGGAAGGGAGACAATTAAGGTCCTTAAGTGCCTCGAGGTCACATGACACGATCCCATTATGCACCTTGATTTCATCACCACATTGCTACCAAATCGACGTGTCGCTCTTCAGGTCGGGAGGCTGAAGTGTACGAAAATGGTTTTTGTTTGATGTGCTCCGTTTCGTGCAGACAACTATCACATAATTATTTCGATGATTCTTATTCATGACCTCTTTCTATAATGCAATTTTTTTCAGGAGATGTAGATCAACAAACTTGAAAGATGTTTATTCCCTTAGCCGACGTTTCCCATGCGCGTATGCACATGCTTCTTCAGGTCCCAGAGAGAGAGTTCTTTCTGAAGCATGTTACACACACACACGTGCGAAACGTCGTCTAAGGGAATAAACATCTTTCAAATTTATTGACCAACATCTCCTGAAAAGAAAAATTGTTTTTTCATTATTCTCTTTTCCTGCTTAACCGGCAAGAAGAAGAAAGGCGTGTGTGAAGAGTGGGGGGGAAGAACCTAAGTAAGGATGGATCGCGCCAGTTAAGTTGACGTTTGATCTTTTAATGCTATACTTTCGATATTATTTCCCGTTCCTAACTATTCGAGTGTTGCAAGTAATTGTAAAAAAAATCAGGTTTGACACGATTCGAAAAAATGTGATCGCGGCATCATCCATGCTGATTGGTTTAATGACTTCCAATTAGATCGATCAGCGCACCATTCCATTATTTTTTTTATTTTATTTCATTACCACCGAAAACAGCACATATTGGCCTTTACATCGGAGTATTTTAACAATCAACAACGGACAAGCACATCCTGGGAAGTGAAAAATCCTCCCCAGGCGGGATTCGAACCCGCGACCTTTAGGTTAGCAGGCGAGGACGCTACCCCGCCGCCACCGCCATTACAAATAACGTTGTCTTATTTTTAGAGGTGTATTGTTGATTATTTCTACTGAAAATGAATCACAGCAATGGCAATTTTCCACTAGATAAATTCCATTTTATCTAGTGGAAAATTGCCATTTCTGTGATTCATTATGCTGAACTTCCATCATATCACGCCTGATACTTCTCTTTTTGTAGCTACTGAAACATTCAGCCATCTCCACCGTTTTCTTTCAGCGCAGAAACGTCTCAAATTCAAAGCGAGCCCCTTCAAAAAACAGAGCGCCCGAAGAAGGTATTCTCAGCGATTAATAATATACCTATATGATTCCAAAAGTAAACGGTAAACTAATCTAGTCTCAGCCCTGATGACGATGAGGGAGTCACTCGTCGAAACGTTGGCCTCTATAAGCCTTACCCTGTTGCAAACCCGAGAAGATTTTACTAATATTATTCGCCGGGAAAGTCTAAGATCTTTTAATCTAGTCTCTTCTCATATGTACAGTCCTGTTCATTAAAAAATTACCACCTCGGAGCCCTGTTAAAAAAAAAGTTACCACCTCGGAGCCGAAAAAGTTCTAAGTCCGCACTTGGGGGAAATGTGTCAACACTCGCCCCCCCCCCCTCCGTGAGGGGGGGCGAGAACGAGAACCCCTCCTCCCCGTAGTCGGGCAAGTAGAAAGGCCGACGGAAGGAAGATTTTGGCCCGCGAAAGGATATTTTGTGAGGGGAGGGGTAGGGTCCGGGCTTCCGTTTGCTTTATGACTGGGCGAGAATGAAAGGGCAATGGCTTGGTTCGGTCGCTCAAAGATCTCTCGCAGTTGACAACTGCTACATGAAGGAAATCCTAACACGGCCCAGCAAGCTACGGCTCGTTTCGTTTTTTAACATACTTTTTTCTTACGCGAAATTATTAGCGTCATAAATGATTGAAGTGTTGATGTATTTTCGTTATATGTATTTCATTGTGGTGCCTACATTCCTATTATTATTATTATTATTTGTTGAGTTTGTTTAACATTTTAGATAGTGCATTTAAGTGCTTCTTCAATCTCGCCTGGTGCATGGATATACGCGGCATCAGTGGAATTTGATGACGCAATTTACTTCACGAATATGTCAAATTTCTAATGAGAATAATCAATTGTCTGGACTAGGATTCGAAACCAGATCCCTTGATTCTGCAGTACTGTAGCTGACGATGTCAGGCTCGAATTGTAATACATCCCATTCTCGCGAAAATTACGGGCAAAATGTTTCTAGCGGCGATGTATAAATGCGCTAGGAATATCCTCTTAATGGTTTCAATAAAAAGCAATGAATTTTTCTTTCATATCCAGTTCTTATTCCTTTGTCGCGTTTGGAATAATGCGACTACGCGTCTTCGATATTTAATTAGATATTTTTCCCTGCGAATAGTAATGAAACTTTCACTTAGGAGATTTATTTACTTCAAATAATGATTAAAATAGCTTAATGCTTATCGAATGCTTTGGACACCAATTTCGAACAACTAAATCTTTGAATTATGCCTGCGCTCAGTTTTTGTATTGAGGTAGAAATTACTGGGGAATAGATTTACTGGTTGCCGGACAGACACATCTTATTGCCATGCAATGTCGAAACTTGGCACCACTACGTCTCACCGGCTTTTATTACACTGCGACCTAATGACCGAATGCTCCATAATTCCTAATGATCTTGTATCGAGAGGCAGAGACTTATCAAAATGATTACCCAGGACACCCTTCAATTATCAACCCTTGCGCTTTTGACAGTCGGACTATGTGTTGCTTACATCGCATTTGAAAAACGTGGCATTAGCTACTGGAGTTTGCATCGCATGTTTTCTCTCGTTTTTGTTTTTTTAACTTGAATCTGCAAGTGACTCTTATGAATTCACCTTAAAATCTCTAATGCTTCTTCATTCCTCTCAATTAGTGAGTTCAGCTTTCACTCAATTATCCAGGATCTTTGCAAAGAGGCAAGACCCTGACGACCCCATCCATTCTTTTCTGGGCGGGCAATAAATATTCCAAACGAAACAACCCTCCCCTCCATCCTGGGTTGAGGAAAGCTGTACCCCTCTAAAAAGTGACCTGAAAGGGGCCTGCGGCTTCTTTTTCGGCTGGAGGCCGAAGGAAGGAAGAAGTGGTGTTTATGCTGATCGCCCCTTCCATTCGATCTGGTCGTTTTAGGCTTCCGTTTGCTTATGAGTGAGGAAGAAAGAGGGAAATATCTGCGAATTTCAGTGGGGTAAATATCCCTCGTTCACAACAGCTTGGCACCACTACGTCTCACCGGCGTATATTACACTGCAACCTAATTCTCCATAATTTTTATTGAACTTGTGTCGAGAGGCAGAGACTATTTTATCAAAATGATTTCCCAGGACACCCTTCAAATATCAACTCTTGCGCTTTTCACAGTCGGACTATGTGTTGTTTACATCGCATTTGAAAAAAGTAGAAAATAGTCTTTATTATTTTTTTACAATGACTATACAAGTGACTCTTCTTAATTAACCGCAATGAAACAAAAGCGCATTCAAACACGCCGAATCATCGCAGCGGAACCATTATGAATACGGTCAATTGCATTTCATATAATACATACTTTCTCTGTAAATAAAAAAATGAAACTATCACAAAACGTATTATAGAAATACTATGTTTCCAAAGGTTTGAAATAGTTTAGAATGGTAAGGAAATAAACCTGGCGTAGTATAGTTTGGAAACGTAAAGAATTAAAAAAAGGTGAAACGAGGGAAAGGTAGGGAAAAGGTATTCATATTTTCACTATGTTACTACCTAGCCTCACTAAGTTCATTATGCCCCCTGTAACTCGATATGGCAATACCGATTGATGGCAAAATGGCATGTGGAATTATCATCGTTCCTCCAACTCCGCAATGGGAAGAGCTGTGGCAGATACGAAATGATACGTGTCCCAGTTTCGCGGGTAGGTCGTTGGACTTCCACATTTATTTTGCGAATCTTTTCATATAAAAGCAAGGAAGAGGAGGGACGTGCGGATTTAAAAATGAATTTTCGCACTCTTCCTATGCGTTTGGTGAAATCGACCAATTTGTTTTTCAATGCTTGTTTTGCTCAATTTCGAGCGTAAATCTATCGTGGCGAGTGACCAATCCAGCTAAAGAAAACTGGTGGAAGGGACAATTCGAGGAAATGGAAAAGCTGCAGGAGGAGGGGGAAGTGGGCGCTTTGTAGGCCAAGGTGAATATGTTATCGGGTGGTAAGAGAGGTCAAACGATACCAAAGGTTAAGGACAAAACAGGGAAGATATTAATCGAACAGGAAGATATCCAAGAAAGGTGGGAGAATACGTGGAGGAGATATATGACAGCGAGAATAGACCATTGAACATATCTCTAGAGGATGAAGGGACAATAGATAAGAATAACCTTGGACCAGAGTTAGACAAGGAATCAGAGAGGGCATTTCAGAGATGAAAGGTAGAAAAGCCGTGGGAACCGATAATCTACCTTCGGAGTTACTGTAGAATATAGGTAGCAAGGGGAGAGAATCGTTTTTCGAACTTATTCGCAGGATCTACGAGGAAAGAGTATGGCCAGAGGATTTCGTGAAAACAGAATTAATACCTATCCCGAAGAAGAAGAAAGCGTCAGATTGCGAGGAATACAGAACAATCAGTTTAATTTCGCACGCGGCAAAAGTTTTACTCAGAATAATAAATAGAAGGTTGGAGAGCAGAGCAAATAGCTATTTAGGTGATGACCAATTTGTGTTCAGGAAGGGAAGGGCCACCAGAGACGCGATTGCGGTAATGATGACACTTATAGATAGAAACATAGAGCATAATCAGGATGTTTTCGCTTGTTTTGTGGATTTCGAAAAGGCGTTTGACAGAGTAAACTGGGAGAAACTAATGCAGATACTGGGGAAAATAGGAATAGATTGGCGTGATAGGAGACTCATCCGAAACTTATATATGGGGCAGAGGGCACAGGTAAGGGTATAGCTGACGGTGAATCAGGGTGGGCAGTTATAGGTCGGGGGTGCGGCAAGGGTGCCCGTTGTCGCCTTTACTTTTTAACATCTATGCTGAAGAAATGGTAATAGAGGCATGGGAAGAGCTAGATGAGGGAATGAACGTAGGAGGCCAGCGGATAATGTCGGTTAGATTCTCGGACGACCAGGCGTTGGTCAGTCGGTCATCGAAAGGATTGCAAACTTTAGTAGATGCTTTGGAAAAACAGTCCGAGAAATACGGGATGAAGATTAATAATAAGAAAACAAAAGTAATGAGATTCTCTAGGACAAAGAAAGCGAAGCTGGTGTTAAGAGTAGGAAGTCACAAACTGGAGCAAGTATAACAATTTAATTTCTTGGGTGGTACGGTAGAAGAAACAGGACATAGTAGCAAGGACATTCGGAGGGGTATAGCGCTAGCGAAGGAAGCTTTCAATAATAGAAGGGAGCTGATGACGGGGACCTTGAGTAAGGATGTAAAAAAGAGACTGGTGAAGAGCTTGATATGGAGTGTGGCGTTGTATGGGGCAGAAACATGGACCTTGAGAAAGGAAGACGAAAATAGGCTGAAGGCTTTCGAGATGTGGGTGTGGAGGAGGATGGAGAAGGTGCGTTGGACGGAAAGGAAGACAAATGAGGAAGTGCTTGACATGGTGGGCGAGGAGAGGAAACTTATAGATGGGAATAGGTAAAGATAGGCTAGGTGGCTGGAAGGGGTAAAGTGGGGCGATGGTTTTCTGAAGGCCGTGACAGAGGGAAGGATGTTGGGTAAGCGGGGAAGGGTAAGGTTTTATGGACGGGATGAAGAAAGGTTGGACTTATGCTGAGATGAAGAAAGAAATACTAGCGGTTGATAGGGCACGGCACGTGTAAGAGTGTGTTGGATATTCTCTGACTTTCATCATCCTACCTCTAACCGGTAGATTACTGCAATGAATGCATGAATGGTGCTTTTATCAAACTAATAAATACTTAGGTGCCAACCTTTATTGGTTCCAAAACTTTACTCTAAATCAAGGGAGCCATATATGTACATATAAGAACGTTTTATTTTTCTATATTTAATTACTAATACAGTAAACTTTGCCAACTTTTACATCCATACAATCATCAGTAAATGTGTGGCAGTAACTGTATGTTCTTAAATATTGCTGTTTAAAACACTGACTCACATCTGGACATAGTCATAAGTTTTATTTCCATTCCAATTCTTTTGAACACCCTAATACGATAACTGTATGCTCTTAAATGTTGCGGCTTAAAACCTCTGTATCATACTTAGACACGGTTGTAAGTTGTTGTTCTAGGCAAATTTTGATGATCACCCTTGCTATGCTGGGTATCGATAAGAATTACCTCGACCCAAAAGTGATAAATCAATTTTGTTCCTTAATTATAACCTAGAAATTTTACTTCAGGGCGGAAGTCTAAACGTATCCTCTAAGAACGTAGCATTGCCTACTAAAATTCGAAAAAATTACTTGATGTAATTATTTAGTAAGGGAAATATTCGTGGTTCTTTGGTCCAATATTTCTCGAGCGGGAAGTGCTCGAGTCGGAGGTCTTAATTTAACAATTTCTCTGGAGTCGAACGGAAGGCTTCAGGGCGGAATTCCAAATGCATTCTGAAACATAAGTGGCGTTGTCTAATAACTACGAAAATTTCATTGCATTAACTTGTTTAGTAAGAGAAACATTCGTTGTTCATTAGATGACGATATCTCCCATTCATTTGCAAATCAAGATGATCTCCCGCCACGAATTCAACATGGCGGATTACATTGAGGCCATTCAAGTACTACGTAAGACATTTTGGAAAGAAAGGGGGGGTGGGCTTTTCTTAAGCTGTCTTACGTCGGGGGTTAGGGGGTCTGAGACAGTCTTACGTAAGATATAAGTCACTTATTATTTCGTATTTTTATCACTTTTTAAAATTATTTTTGTAGGAAAAATCTTACTTTTTAGGATCACCGCGACGGCGGTACGCCTGGATATAGATACGCTAAACTATAGAAAAACGTACAACAAATTCGTTGGGTTCATTAGTTTGGAGATATCGCATTTTCATAGATCAAATGTTTTGTAAGTTATGCGTGCAGCGCATCGCGAAATATCGAAAACCGTTATCGATATCCGGGATGAGGTCAGATTTTGCCCATTTTGACATAGAATCCCCCATTGTTTACCGATCCATGTCCATGGTTTCAAAAATTTCTGATAACTTACGTATTATTGGGAGGGGAGGGTTCCTGAAATCTTGCGTTTTCATGGGAGGGTTAAAAAGTGGTAAAATTCGCCGTACGTAATACTTGAAGCCTCCTCACATTAGACACAGGTGCATGGCGAGTGAAGAGAGACAAGTGCATGTCACGACCAAGTGGGTGAAATCGCAAGGAGGTTAGAAGAAAGAAATGGAGGCGATATACCACTTGATTCTTGAAGCCAATTCCGCCATTGCAGTTGGACAGTTTAGACCCTCCTCTGGCTTACGTGTCCGGCGTCCGGGTTCGATTTTGGTCAACACCACAGACAAGGCGATGTTTTGTGACTGGTTTGGCAACACCTACTCGGCACAAAATCCTTCCCAAGCACCCCTATTCTTGCTTCACTTTCACCCATGAGCGTTCACGGTCATGCCTCCTCCATTTCATTTTAACCTCCTTGGGTAAAATGACCTGGGTAGGAGACGGAACTAACTACAAGCTTGTAGTTCCGGGGAGGAGGCGCCTACAGGCGGTTGTGTATAAAGCTCTGTATTAGGAAAGTACGGTCAACGTTTGATCTCGGCAAATGCCGACAATCGAGGCTTCTGATTGGTTGCTCTCTATATTTTTGGGCCTACGCGAGTCACGCGAGTGTTTTGTTAGTCAGTTGCCCGTTAGAAAGCATTGGAGTGGTTGTTTTTCGCGAAGCAGCGTAGCGTTTTTTTGATATTTGGTTGTCAATATGCCTCAGTGTTGTGCAGTTGGTTGTTCAACGCAGGCGAAGAAAGGGACAAAGTTATATCTTATCCCTTCGGTAGCAGGGAATGAAGTAATAAGAAGAAAATGGATGCAAATGATATCCAGAGCTCACTGGTAAGTTCCGAATTGTTAACGATGTTATTGTGAACGAAAGCGCTAAAATTTCATGCCTTTTATAGGTAACTTATGTAGTTTTCGTGCAGTGATTTGGATTTATTGATAAACATCATTTCTTCAGAAACGTGCAAATGCAAACCACGTGAGCAATTAATAGGTATTGTTTTATATTTGCATAGTTATTGATTGAATTGTGTGCCTTTATTTCTCTCACGCGTGAATAATACAGTGAATGAATGTTACTATTGTTAATGCACTATTTGTGGACAAAAGTGAATTTACAAACCGCTTGCTTAATTATGAGGTGTCGTCTATGTGGTGAGTGTAATCAATCCATTCAACATTGCGAAAATATGCCTCCTTATTACACACGAATCCCTACATAATCTGCTCTTTAGTGCGAATCAGGAGTTGAGCATTTCAAGAGCATTGTTATTTTTACTGTCTTACACCTTGACACATTTCCTCGTGATCCTTAGTTCTGTAACGCCAACTAATCTTATTAAGATCACAATGAGAAACGATTGTCTATGAACGGATGTTGTACTATTACAATAGGCATCAGGGGAGTGGGTTTTTTATCATGTCCACAAAAGCATCTCTTTTCATATGTCTACTACTGCTTTCATGCAGCTAAGTGCAAATTGATTTTTCCTGGATAACTTGTTTATCTCAGTCGCTATATATGTTTAACTCCTTAAACGTTTCCTCTCTAGATCTTCACAATGATGTAACTGCAGAGGAGTTACTGGGAGAACAAGCTGATGCGAGCATACCAGCTGCAGCAGGGAGTGGATATATCCCTGTTATGCAGTGACCCAGGTGATGCACTCCACCCCTGCTAAGGAGAATGTCACAGAGGAAATTGAGGAAATAAGGAGGGAACTTATGTCATTGAAGAGGGAGATCCGTAAATTTGTGTGCTTGTTGTGTTTTGTGTTGTAAACACATTGTGTGCTTCACTATAAAGGATTGCGTGCCATGTTTGCTGTGCTGATGACATTGTGTGCCCCTCACTACATCTACATCTACATATTACCCTGCGAGCCACCTCTAGGGTGTTTGGCAGGGGTTTGACTACATCGCGTTACATATCAAGTGCTATTGAAAACAAGCTCAAACTTAATGAAATTATGGCAATGTTGACTGATTCGTCCAGATGTTGTGATAATGTTCATCGATACCATTCAGGTTCTCGAATTAATACCAAAGCAATTAGAGCTAGCTAATGACCATCTTCAAAGAAAGACCATCTGATAACTTTTAAGTGTGCAAACTATTAACCGCATTAACCCTTCTTCACCTACATTCATTTTTGTTGTGTTTACTGATTAGTATAGTATTACATTATGGAATGGTATTAAAAGTGTGAAAAATGCGTAGTAAGTGTTGAAGAAGACATAACAGCAATCAGTTCGTTGTTTCTACTATTGACAAAATTAAAATGTGGAATCTATGTGAATTGAAGTGAAGTTAGTGACTAGTGAATTGCTCTTGTCTTGAAATTGTGGCTGTTTACGTCCCAGTGAAGGGATAAACAGAGTAGTGTTTTATTATTCTTCATTCAGTGAATGTTGCCACCCCAAGTGTCATATTCTTATTTCATTGAGTTGTCGTGTCCAATGCGATTTTGTTGAAATAATTAATCCGTATGCGTTTAAGGCAGGTGATGACTAATTAGCAATAGGCAATTGAATTTGTCCTTGGCAGGGATTATTGTGTTATTTTATAGTATCATAAATTGTGAATGTGGAGTCCAAGTGAAAGGGTGATGATTTTTTTCTGCTTATGCAATGTAAGTTGTTTCATTATGCTTAATTCATTAAATTTTATCATCTCAAAAGTTATCTTTTCATTTACTCGACTTGATGTCATTACCAAGTACCTATTGTTCCTTTATATTTAGTGCCGCTGTACATTTGTCTCTGGAGATAAAGCGGGAATGATTAATCGCTGCCATATATATCTCACGGTACGTAATCATATTATTTTATCTTAGATAATTATATTACATATATTTCATATTATTTGTACTGACGATGTGCCTCAGTTAAACATGGAGTGCTGATCGTGTAAATCCTGTCAAAATGCTCACTTGACTTGACAATGCAGAACGTAAAAATAGGTTGTAGCGTGTTAAATTTATCCGCCGTTGAAAGTCTCATTCCGGTGCGGAGTAAGATCAGTAACGAAGTCAAGGTATCTCAAAATTCATTTCTCTCACAATTATTGTCGCCCGTGTGATAATCATGTCCGCTCGCAGTACCAGGGCATCTAAGGGAGTTGTGGACGTGAAATTAACCTTAATTGAGAATGATTAAGATAACAGTGACAATACAAGGTTTGTCACCGTCTGTTCTCTATGAGGATTCACTTCATGGTCGAAGAATTGACTTGACGTTTTACTCATATTGCAGAGAAATATTCTATACCTAGTCGATTTTGATACCTAATTGACAAGTAAGCTAATATTTATGTAGTATTATAACATTTTAAAATGCCATTCCGCCAGTTATCAACGAGAAGTCACTTTACGGGCGAGGAAAATATCGCGATGTTCCACTTGTATTGCAGACGACGCTGTCTGCTGCCGTTTGAGTCGTCTGCTGGGCTCGTATTAAACAGGCCGACTCCCGCATTTTGGAGGATAAACTTGATATGAAAATGATGTGGTATTATAGGCAATTTAATCATTCACAAGTTATCATGGCTCAAATACGATGAAATATAATTAATTAATTTTTATCTCGTGAAAACATGTTTAGTCCCTATCTCTCCCATGTTAACAAAGGTCCACGATGGCTAAATGCGCAAAGTTGACCGTACTTTCCAATCAAGCGCTTTAGTTGTGTAGGTTGTAGGTTGGTGGAAAATATAGCGGCAGAGGGGAACAGATTTATTGACGCTGGTGGCGCCACGGTCGGGTAACAAAGGATCTGTTGAAGGTGGTGGTACACGACGAAAGAGGCGCTAGTGAGGCGGAGGAGGGGTTTTCGGAAAGTGCGTGTGTCAGCGACGCACGCACGCGGACATCGTTGCCGCGCGAATTGCAGCGGACTGTGTGCGCTATGAGATTGTCAACTCACGACCAATGAATGAGACACAGATGGCGCAACGAACAGCTGTGTTCCAAAATCTCTCCCAGCCAGCACTCCATATCATGAAAATGTAAAATGCGTGAAAACTTAAGGTACCTATGCACGCATATGTAAACAAAATCTCTCAGTAGCATTTAATATTTACGTAAATTCTACGTAATATTTCCACAAGGGCTAACACTTAAACGCGCATGCTTGCCACTTAAATGAACAACTCGTAAGATGACTTTCAATTTGCACATTTAAACGTATTTACGTGTTTCTTACTTCGCGCTTACGAGCGGGGACCAATGAGAAGCAAGTTCACAATGTAAAAAGTTGAAACTGTCCTTGTGTAATGAAAATATGTCGCTTAAAAAGTACACGTGAGAAATGGAAAATATTTGGTGTTTTTTATTAAGCAGTTCTTGATCTGTGAATATAAACTATTTTTGATCCTTTCATGGAATTCTTTTGCGTATATTTTTCAGTGCGTTGTCACCTATGTTCTGACGTCACATGGCCATTTTCTTTGATATATCTTCAATCAAGCCACTTTCAAAGCCTCACGCAAAGTTTAATAAGCCCATAGGATGTCACACGCTCTTCTATCATTTAAAAGAACCACGCGGATCACAAGTATTCTTCCGTTACTCTTCCTTGACACGCTTGACACCAACGACGCCAACTATTTATCGTTATTCATTTGTTCCCTTCTACGCTCGGCTTCGGCACCAAAGTACATGCCGAAGCGGTTATTGTCGACCGAGGAAGTTTCTTTTGGTGATTCGAATGATATTTGAAGAGGTATTGCAGTGTGATATATTTTGTGAACAAAAACATCATTTACAACATATTATTCTTGGACTTCAAATGTGAATAGCGGTCTAGGAGGCCAATTATGAATGAAAATAAGTCCGAGCTATTCGTCAGAATAGCGCCAAAAGTGGCTATTTTCACGATTCTGGAGACCCAGTGGCTATTCGGTATTCTGAATGTTGAAATAGCCACAGGAAGTGGCTATTCTAAAGATGGTGGTTATTCGGTATTCTGAACGGCGGATAGCAGCGGTCAGGGTCGACATAATATTGCTCGGCCTTTGATACCGGGCTATTCTCTAATAGCTCGACCCTATCTCACGGATGGCGGAGAGGGAAAAACGCACTTCTCCGGCTTGACACATTACTATTTCAAGAAAAAAGGGGTTAATTCGTAGAGTGAAAAGTTTTTATAAATGCGCACGCTTGGCATGATGACTGACATGGATTTCATGGCAACACGTTAGTTTTAACTGGGTGAAAAAGACGTTCAGGTAGGTGTGACGGTGACCCACGAGAATTAATTGAATATACATAAAGAAAGGAACAAGGGAAGATCAGGAAAGGGAAGAAAACCCTACCGGCCGTCGGGATAACATCCCCGACTCCGTCCTGAAACCAATAAGTCTGAGAAGACGTTCACACTCTCCTCTCCTCGACGCAAGGGAACTCAGCAGCTCAGCTGCCCCTCCCGCCTCGTATATGGCACACCCCCTCCCCCCCCCTCCCCCCCCCATTCCCCCCTCCCCCTACCATCCAGACGGTGCGATGAGCAAGGGGCGCGTTCCGAAATTCACTGCCTGTGCTGCCGTGAAACGGAACGCGAAACTGTACAGCGGCTGCTGCAGTAGCATGAATTTCGGAACGGTTGGCAGTGGCTTGAAATTCAATATGGCCGAATTGCGTGGTTATTTATTATAAGCGATCTTTCAATGCGTTAATTCTTAATGCTAATACTTATGACATTGATAAAGGGCATGCTAATTGTATTCTAATTTTCATTGCCTTGCTACTTAATGCTACTTTATACCGATTGGTTACTTTCTCTGACGAGAATAAAATGAATTCGCGTCAGCTACCCGAGAATGGAGAAAAAACCCTGTGTTATTATAAACAAATCTCCTTTATAATTAACACTATCGAATTCATAGTAAGCAGTTTGAATCTTGGGCTTATAAGCAAATCTTAGAATATATTTTTCAAGCCCTGGATTTTCTTCATGGCCAGTCGTACGAAGCGTTTCCTAGAGTGATATCGATAATTAGGAAAATATACGGGTTGTTGAGGATTGAATCGCAGAATATTTACCCTAACAATTAAATTTATGCAACAAATTACGTTTCCCGACAATTATTATACATGCCAGTGTTATGCTAAGTTACCACTCTAGTAAGAGGCTGTATATAATTACGTGTACCACGATTATTCGCATGACACTAAATTAATTTTTGGTACCTAATTTCACAAGTCACTGACATTTGCAAATATAATTGCTTCTCTACTTGTATCACTTCTGATGTTGTTCACTCCCTTATCATTTTATTAACGCTTTTATCCTATTGAAATATTCACCAGTACTACTTGATAAATAAATGCGTTTTATAAACTATTATACGCTAATCAGATGTTGTTAGCTATTTAAGTGCATCGAGACTTTTCTCTCGCCGATATAAACATTAAAATGTTCGAAGCAGTGTCTCTAAACTCTTATGATATTATTTACTAACGTTGTATATTTGATTTTTCCGCCATTTGTTCGATGCCCGTCTGCTGCTACTGCCGCTGCTGCTGCTCTTGGGCCGCAGTAGCGGCAGTAGAGTTCACAGTGAGAAACGTCATCAATTGGCTGACGTCATTGGTTACTGTGCGGTACTGCCAGTAGATTTCGGAACGGTTTAGCAGCACAGCCAGTACTGCCAGTGAATTTCGGAACGCGCCCAAGGTTAGGGGAATGTCGAGGAGGGAGATTCAAATACACAAAACAAACGAGCGCGCATCGGCGCAAACAGTTACTATTTTTCATTCAGTGAATTTTGCTACCCCAAGTGTCATATTTTTATTCCATTGCATTGTTGTGTTTCATGTGATTTTTTAAAATAATTAATCCGTTTGCGTTTAAGGCAGGTAATGACTGCCAATGACAACTCCTAAGGCAATAGGCATTATGAGTTGTCCTTCGCAGGGATTATTGTGTTATTTTAGAGTAGGTATCTTAAATTGATAGTGTGGTTGTTTACGTCCAAGTGAAAGGGTGATGAATATTTTGTCTACTTATGCGACGTATGTCGTTTCATTATGCTTCATTATGCTTCGTTTCATTATGCTTCATTTCATCATGCTTTTACCATCTGAAAAGTTATCTTTTCATTTACTCGACTTGGAGAGGAAAATTTGGGAAATTATATTTAAAAATTAAAAAGAATATAATTGGCCACAATATATATATAGCATGTAAGCATGATGGCGGATGGTTACGTAAAATGCTAACGTGTTGCTTACTTAATATTGAGGACATGTGGCCATGATTTTTACCAGCTGCTTATTTGAAGCTTACGTGAATACATCGTAATCAAGTAAACCGTTTACGACGTATTTGCGTACATTTACAAGGTAAACTGTTTTCGTGTGCTGGCTGGGTGTTATATATTTATGAGCGAATAGACATTTCAGTGGGAACGAGGAAAATGAATGAGGGGGAGTCCAAATATTCAATCAAAATTATACACACGTAGCCACACGAGTGGATAAAAGAAAGAGGCACTCCGGGAGTGCCGACAGAAGTGAAAACTTGAAATAACGTGAGCATTTTTGAATGTAGGGAATAATTTCTAATGAAGTGTTTTATTAATCAGTAGAAAGTAGTTTCATGTATATAATAAATTAAATATTCATTTATTGCGCTATTGTACGCATATATTTGACATAAAAATTGTACACTTCAGAATAATCAAATTTCATCCATTATTTCAACAACTCTTTCATCATCACCGCCATCATCATCGGCAATATCTAAAACTGATACAATAGGCTTATGGTAACTAAAGTAAGAAACGAATAATTTTGATTCGAATTTGCTTAAATGTCTTGTAAATACTGCATAAATAGTAGTTTTATATTTCGTTGTGCCAAGATTGCGATCATTAGACATCGTTAAACCAAACTCACTATTTAAAAATTCAATCAATGGTAGATTTTTATCGTCTGCAAAGTTTATGTTTTTGTATATATGAATAAGCTACTATAATTGAACGTATTAAAAGAAATTGAGATATATATATATTGTACTAACCTTCACTATTCTTGTATCGAGTACACTCTCCTGCACGAATATGGACTATTATATTATCCGGCACAATATTTATAGCAACCCAAATTGAATGAAGTAAACCGTATATTAGATATATATAATGTAATATGAATAAAATTATAATATAGTTTATTTGACGGTGACGGTGACGCGAGTCCAATGGTTTTTACTCATCCACAAGTACTGTGTATATAGTGAGTATACTGTGTATATACAGAATATACAATTATACATATATTTAGCAGCAGTGACGGTGACGGTGACGCGAGTCCAATGGCTTTTACCCATCCACAAAAGTGTACATACAGAATATACAATTACACATATATTTAGTAGCGGTGATGGTGACGGTGACGGTGATGCGATTCCAATGGTTTGTACCCATCCACAAGTACTGCGTATATAGCGAGTATACTGTGTATATACAGAATATACATAATTATACATATATGTAGTAGCGGTGACGGTGGCGGTGACGCGAGTCCAATGTCTTTTACCCATCTACAAAAGTGCTCAACGCGACATAAGAAGTTTTCACTTCAAAAATCCACCTTTGACCTGTGATCGTACGAGGGACCTTTCCAGGCCGATACGCAGACCAACCACGCTATCAGCCACATCTAGTGGCAATTTCGGCATGAATTAAGAGAGGAGATTCCCACGGTGTGTCTGTTCCCAATCGCCCCACCCCCTTAAAGTGGATGAGAAACGCATAAAAGAGAAACAAGAGAGGAATTGAGTTCAGGAGAGAGATAGAGGGGGGAAGGGGGGAATTTGGATCGATGGAGAGAGTGGTGTGTGCTATGTGGCGAGTGGAGACGGGAGAATGTGGAAGCTCATATATACACTGCACTTCTTATTGTTAGCGCGCCAGCAGCAGCGCCAGTGTGGTGGGCGAAGAAGGAGGATCGATGGGATGGTGGATCGATATCGATACTACGCGCTCACGCTCTCACCTGTGGCCTGCTGGATGAGGTATCGCAGCCACGTGTTCCCGCTGCCGGGAAACGAGGCGAGCGCCACGACGGGGCCAGGGGTGGCCAGGAAGCGCAGGGGCCGGCACCAGTGAAGGCGGGCCCGCCTCGGGGGTCCCGCGCCGCCCCCCCTGAACAGCTCCAGACCGCGGCCCGCGCGGATGAGTCCCCTTCCCGGCGACGGCGGGCCGCCCGGCACCTCCGCCGCCCCCTTCACACACACACACGAGACACAGAGAGAGAAGACATTGAATCACATAATTAAACGTCGTCCCTTTCGTCACCCTGGAAACAGAGGGAGCAAAAGGGAAGGGGGGCAAACATCAGAGGCATCAAGTGCACACAGTAAGTGGAGGATGGACAAGTGACCGGGAGGCTCTCGAACTTCCTCTTCCGATATACAGACGACATTTTCCTACTTCGGTCGAACATGACTTCGGCTCCCTAAATTCTTTTCATTTCCTCTCTCAACGCAACATCATGCGTATCTTTCACCTCAAATATCTCTACCACACAAATAATTCTCCTGAACTTTCTTAGAAACATCTGTTTATCCAGCCGTCCTCAGTCCATATTAAACCTCAGTCCATATTAACCCACAGTCCAGTAGTACCTCAGTTCATATTAAACCCACAGTCCAGCAGAAATGACAATTCATATATTAACAATTCATTTCAGCATTTCTCACCCCTCTCATAATCTTTACTCATCAAAAGCCATAGAATTTTTATTAATCAGGAGTCCCTTTACCGTTTCATATCGAACTTACATAATTTTCTTCTCCACAGAGAATATCCCTTTTGCGTAAAAAAGTTTGAGAAAACCATACCAACCTAAACCGTCATCCAATTCAAAGCCTTTTCATTAGCACCACATTCTTCCCAGGCATGCAGTCCCTACATTATCTCCTCACATAATTATGTCCTATCCTTTCCGTCAAGGGAATGCGTTCAAGCATACTTCGTGGCAATACAATTTAACTTAAGAAGTTATATTAATAAGAATAAGAAGTTTTTCACAGCCATCTTCATTATTCATAGGTTGTGGGACATTGCGTCTATCAGCTCCTGTAAGTAAGCTCCTGTGCTAACAATAAGCCAACATAGAATCCTACTTAACTTATGGCATCATCTTTTGGGGAATCTCATCTTATTATACCAAAACTTTCTCACTTCAAAAGCAAGCTTTGAAAGCTATGTGTCGGGTTCCCAATCGCAGTCCTGGACAGCCTAGTTATTCAAAACTTCGCGAATATTAACCTTCCCATCTCTGTTCATTTTAAACTGAGCAATTTTCATTAGGTAGCACCCAGATATGTTCCCGGCAAATAGTGATCTTCACCAGACACAAAATGGACAAAGCAATAGTAGAAAGTATAATGCTTTATGGATCCGAAACATGGACTACAAACGAAATAGAAAAAATTAAATTACGAGCCACAGAAATGGACTTTTGGCGGAGATCGGCCGAAATCAAGAATAGAAATAATCAGAAATGAGGAGATAAGAGAAATCATAGAGGTAAAGTAGAGACTTATCGTAAAGATTACGATGTTTTGGAGACGTCCAATGAATGGAGGATACCGAAAGCTGCTCTAAAATGGATACCGGAAGGCAGAAGGAAAAGAGGAAGACCCAAGAAGTCAATGGTTGGATGGAGTGAGGAAGGAAATGGATAGGAGTGGGTTAGATGCATTTGATAGGGACGGGTAGAGAGTGGGGATTGGATGATGAACTTAAGGGTATTAAGGACTTATACAAATGAAAGATTTATGTGTGGGGTTTGGTGAGGGAAACTGCTGTGGAATGGAAAATACCAAATTTAAAAAAACTGATCTCATGTAGATATTTTTTCTTTTTCATATTCCTTGTAGTACTACAAGTACAAGCTTAATGCCTATGTAAGTCAAACAGAGCAAAATGTAGACTATTACTATAAGTGCTTTTGTAAGGGTTTGCTTGTGTTTTGTACGGGTTCCTATCTCCTCTGTGCCTATGATTATGTTTACACGTCTGTAGCGGGACCAACAGAACAATAAATGTTGTTAATATTATAACTGTGTTGTTTTGCTTTTCCTTTGGAGAATAAATCTAAACGGTTTCGTTTGTGAATGATGTGACAAAGTTTTGTTGCGTCTTGTATTTATTCTCATCAATATCTAATTCATCCTCGTGCATCCCTTTTGATAGGGTTTGATAGGCCAAGGACGGTTTTTGGACTGCGAAAAGCACGATAAATAACGAATTAGGTTTATCGACGATTCGAAGAGGGTTCGCGAAAGTTATCGCGTGAACGCCTCCTCGTGGACTAATGCAGTTCATTTTCGGAACAGACTGTGTTGGCGATTTTGTTCTTACGTCATGGCAGGAGGAGATAAAAGTTTAAGATTTGCGCGCCTCGAGGAGGATTATTATGAAATGTGGATTACTCGAATACGCAAGGGTACATGGAAATCGAAACACTGATGGAAGCTGTAGATCCTGGGATTGATGCTGATGGCGATAGAGTGCAAGACAACAGTTGAAAAATTCCGATGCCAAAAACTCGAGTATGCAGTACCTACGTCAAGGACCAGACGTCCTAAATGTAAAGTTGGAATAGACGGAGAGTAGTTATCTGAAGCAATCGAGGTCGTCACGGGAGTAAGGGGCAAGGTAAGGATGGACTATCTCCTTTGCCGTTCAATATAGTACTTGAAGGTGCCCTCAAAAATGTAAGAAGGGCCAACCGGGGAAATAAAATAGGAACTAGAATAAATACCCTGGCAGATGATGTGATTCTCCTTGCAGAAGATAAGAAGGACCTTTAAGAACTAACAAGAATTCTACTTCAGGAGACGGAACAATAAATTACAAAAAGACTAAATACATGCACTTTACTTGAACAGAACATCAACTAATGACTACAATAAGCAAAGATGAGCACAACTTCGAAAAAGTGGAACAATTCAAATATCTGGGAACAATAATATCAAACAAAATTAGAGAAGAACTGTAAATTACCAACAGAATTAATTCGGTCAACAAAAGCATGTACTTATGCCTGTAATAAAATATTAAACTCAAAGGTAATATCACAAAAGACCAAAATCAAAATATATCACACAATAATTCGACCGGTACTTATATAGGTATGATGCAGAAACATGGATCATGAACAAGAAAGAAGAAAGGAAACTGATAATATTCGAAAATAAAGTCCTGAGGAAAGTCTTTGGCCCCACAAAGGAAAATGAAATATGGAGAATCGAACGGAATAAGGAAATACGAGGTCTCTACAAAGAGCATGACATATAACTGCATGTGCCAGGGCCAGAAGAATGAGATGGTTTGGGCGCGTTTTGAGGATGGAGCAGGGTCCTCAATACTTGAGGGTGTTGCCAGTGGGACCAGAGGGAAGACGACCACCGGGAAGACCAAAAAATAAAAAGGTGATGGGATGTGGATGGATGAATGAAATGCGGACATTAGCCGGATAGAGGGGGAGCAGTGGAAGATGAAGAGCAAAGGAAGAAATATTAAGGAGGTGGTGTCGGCGGCGAGACCAAATCATCCCAACTTGGGCATAGATGGGAATAGAGTGATGAGTCAAGTACCAGGTGAAGTGATGAGGACATAGAGAGGACTGCAAAAGAGGCGTGGGTTAAAAGATTAAAGAGAACATGTTGTGACGTAGGAATGATGCGTAAGACTACGCTTCATCTCGAAGAGTTGTGCGTTTATAAAAATCCTAATGACATTAGCATTAGTAAACATAAAGATAAAGCGCAGAGTTTGTGCAATTAAGTTCTTATGGTAATAATTTGTGTTTAGAGAAGAAAAGCTTATTGCCTGTTTTGTTTTGCGTTCGCAGCCGAAACAATAAGAAAGCTCGAAGAGAGAACAGGATGATCAGGCTTAAAGGTGGTAAACTCGAAGTTGCTTAAGGTGGCTGGAGCGATTTTTGTATGCGTACAGATTTGCATGAAACTTTGCATACGTGTCCTTATTAGTAATATCTATCGATAAAAGTGAAAAAAACTACATGCTACCGATTTGGTTTCCTGGCAATTCAATGATATTTTAACTAGTACTCTTATGGTACACGGCATATATTTTGAAATAATTCGATTACTTATGTTCAGATTTTCTCCTAAATGCAAAATAATACGTTTCATATTATTATAATAGCTGCTAACAAATATCAAGGTATCATGCCGAGTAAGAAAAGCGTATTTAGATATGATTTTCTCGTAAATTTCGAATTTCACACCGAAAATCCAAGTCAAAACAATGCTTTAATTAAGGCGAAAATTTGAATTACAACTCTTGCATCATATACATTACTGCATGTATGGTGATTTCCAACGTATAAACAGGTGTACTTGAGTGAAATGTGGTCTAAGAATATTTTTTTCGACTTGCTTGAAAAGTTATTAGAATGTGACTTCAACGACTCACGATTACCGCTCCAGCCACCTTAACTGAAAGAGCATGAAGAGTGGAAAGGGACGGAACTGGAGTTGAAAGGTCTTTGTCGCAATTTAAGATCGAAGAGAGAGAGAGAGATAAAGTAGTTAGACCATTTGGCCATAGAGGGCAGCATGAGGGACAAAAATGGCGAAGAAGAAGAGAGCGGTGAAAACAAAAGAGTAGTAAATAATAATAATTCAAGGGGGATGGGATACGATGGCTGCAACCCTGGCCACAGCGAGTGCATTTTTAGATTTCATTTTAGAAGTAAACTGAGGTCAAGGGAAAGCGAAATGCTGTTCGTGTTCACAATTGTGCAGAAATTGGGCGTCTGTCGAGTACATATAATGCTCGTTGAGCAAAGAAGAAGGAAGCGAGATAAGGAGGGGATATATGGCGAGAAGATGAAGAGAGACAATCGACAGCTGGGGGCAGTGGGAGAGAGTGAAGAAGGCTCTTGTCTTGTCTTGTGAAAAACGTGCTTGGTGTGAGAGAAAACAATGCATTTTGATTCTTGATTCAGGAGCGTCGTCGGACCGCATGACTTCGGCCCGTTGGGACATTCTCCAGATATTGCCGATGGCAGAATTTCTGCCGTGGAATGCGACGGGGGCTCTGTTGTGATGAAGCAAAGAGTGACAGTTAAGCGAAGCTGAATCTCGCAGCTGTGAGCGGTGTTTCGTATGCACCGGAGCTGCAAGAAAATCTGTCGTCGGAGGCACAATTTGATGATAAAGGGGTTGAGATCTGCAAATAAAGGTGGGTTTGCATCACTGAGTGAAGATAAAAGTGTATCCCTTGTTGGATGGAAAATTATAAACATGTAAGAATTAAGTTTCGATTGGTGTGAAGTGGCCAATCATATGAGAGAAGTGCGTGTAATAATGGTGAAATTGTAAATGGTAAACGTTGGAGGATTACCACCAATCAATGATGTGTGGCAACAACGATTTTGCCACGCATGAAATACTCCAAATTGTGATTCTATTCCTAAAGTCAAAGGTAACGATTGTGGCATATATGTGAACAGAGTAAGTTTAAGCGCAAAACAATTCGTAGAAAGGAAGCAGAAGTCAAAAGGGCTTCTTGATTTGGGGTACTCAGATGTGTTTTATATTAGACATGAGTCTTTGGGTGGCGGGCATTATTTTGTAACATTAACTGTTGATTATTCGGGGTGTGTGTGTGTGTGTGTGTAGGGGTATTAAGGAACAAAGGGGAGACACTTGAGACTTTAAGGTTGTTTGAGCGAGATATTTCCCATACCTAGTCACAATGGAGACCATTTTCGAATTTTATTTTTTTAGTTTAAGCGTCTGTAAGAAGTATGAAGTAAATATTTTAACCTCCATCGTCTCAGGCTCAACTTTGTGGAAGTTCATTATATATTAAAATGAAAGGAAATGAAAGTTTCAGGAAATTGTGAAAAAATCCCTTAACTCCACCCCTAGCTTTCTCAAGTCCAGCGAAATTTATAAATTGACAACAATAAATCCAAGAGCACCCAGTTTTTTCGGCCTCCCCAAAATTCATAAAGTGAATATTCCAGTTCGACCAGTCGTCTCCAGTGTCAAAGCTCCTTCCAGAAAACTTGCTGCCTTATTAAATTCTCGATTTAGGGAGTTGACTAATTTTCAGTCGAAGTTTGGAGTGAGAAACACGATAGACTTTTGTGACCGGCTATCCAAGAAAACTCCTCCCCCCTCTAAATACATATTAGTGTCATTTGATGTGGAAAACCTTTTCACCAATATTCCAGCTTTGGAAGCAGTCGAAGTGGCGAGAAAAGTTCTATCAAGTATGGGGACGGAAGCAGCCGTCATCAGTGATCTTGTGACTCTATTAAAAGTGTGCGTAGAGCAAAATTACTTTAAATTCAATGGGGAATACTACAGACAAATGGAAGGATTAGCAATGGGGTCGCCGTTGTCACCGCTCCTAGCCGACCTATTTATGGACGATTTTGAACAAAAACTATTCAGTGGTGGTTCAGTGAACACTAAGAATATCTTTTGCTGGTTCCGATATGTTGATGACGTTTTTGCAATCTGGACTGGCACTGAAAGGCAATTGGACATTTTTTTAACACATTTAAATACCCAGTGCGACAGTATCAAATTTACGTGTGAGAAGGAAAAAAATGAAAAATTGAATTTTCTGGATGTGACGGTATCCAAAAATGTTAAAAATTTTGAATTTGCTATTTTTCGAAAAACCACCACGACGGACCATGTAATCCCCTCCGACTCCCGCCATCACATATACCAAAAGTTATCAACATTCCACTTCTTACTGAATAGGCTGCTGAATATCCCCCACTCCAGAGAAAATTTTAATGAGGAATTGGAAACGATAAAATCAATAGCAACGACAAACGGTTACAAAAGAACCCTTGTAGATAAAATGCTCCTCAAAAAACGCTCCATAAGAGCACAACATATGCTATTTCATCCGATTGAGACAAAAAAAGATAAAATTAAATGGGGTAAACTACCGTATTACGGAGTTCTTTCTCAAAAAGTAAGCAACCTGTTCCCTAAAGACCAATTTAAAATAGCTTTTTACAACCATGACAACTTAAAAAAATTTTTAAGTAAAACAAAAGATAAAATTGATCCGTTAGACAACAGTGGGATATATTTATTAGAATGCAACGAGTGCCCTGCGGCCTATGTTGGACAGACGGGCCGCACTTTCCGGATGAGAGCAGAAGAACACAAGAGGTGCTTCCGGACATGTAACCTCTCCCAGTCCCACTTTGCAAAACACCTGTGGGAGGAGAACCACAACAGTGATTTCACTCCAAATATTCTACACCGGGAGGAAAAAGGGAAGAGAATGGACAAGAAGGAAGAGCTGGAAATTAAAAGACAGATGAAGAAACGTCCTCTCCTTAATGACATATTATTTGAATACCTTTCCCCCCTCCTTGAAGCCTCCCTGACCCTCACGGAAAAAACAGTAGCCCGTAATCCTTCCCCTCCCCCCACTCCCACGGACACCTCACCGCTACCTTAGTCACCAGTAATCCCTTTCAAAACTCTAACCTGCCAACGGTCATCCGCCCCCCCCCCCCCATTCCGACCCACCACCCGCCACTACATTGTATCCACCCGCTAAACATTTCACTACTTTGTATCCTTGAGGTTTTCCACCCCTTCCACCTACCTTCTTCCTCCCCCACCCCAACGCCTATCCTGGATGGTATATAAAGATCAAATTTTTGCTTTCCACTTTGTACCTGAAGATGACGCCGCTGCGTCGAAACTAGTAGTACCGACAAATAAATTGGTGGAATAAAACAAAGTTTTCCTTTCATTTTAATAAATATTTTAATATTAATTGTGCAAAAATATAGTTATGCGTGACAAATATTCTCAGTAATTAAATAAATATATCTCCATTAGTCTCTAGCTTGACTCATTTTTTCACGCCGTACGGCTAAAAAGACTTCACAACGGAAGGCTTTTTGCGATTCTGTAAAAATTAAAGCGGTTGAGTAATTGATTAATTAATATATATATAGTTGAGAAAACAAACAAACTACTGTTAGTTTTTTGACGAAATCTAATTGATTGAAGTTCCTAATGTTTCCAATATTCTGGAGCGCACAGCCGTAATCTATATCCCACGTTAAACAGCTCTTATATTAGCTCAGGCAAATTGCTCGACAAGTAGTTCGGAAAGTGGTTAATATTTTGATATCATTAAAAAGTAGGCAGTTTTTTCTTTTAAGATGACGTCAAGTTCATAAAATTCTAGGTGAATTGATTTATCGATTGAACTACCTTTAAAAGGGTGAAAGCACTGAAGGAAACGTTTCAAGGAATATACTTAACTAAAAGGGGATTCAGAGTAATTATGATGGTAGAGAATATATCTCAGTGCTGGGTTTTTTCGAAGTTTCATGGAGAATGAACAACGGTGGCATTGTTATGGTGGTGGGTGGCCTATTTGATAACTGGAGCGATATTCGTGAGAATGTGATTCAGACCCTGGAGTCAGAATTTAATGCAAAAGAATTTAAAGGTGAACTGAAACATTTGCTTGGAACTGAAATATTACGAAGTGGAGATTAAATTCAGATTTCCCAGAGTGCATATGTATTGATAAGGTGGTGGTGTTTTTAGTATAAGACAAGTGATTGCAAGGGAACAACTATGACATCTCCCTTCATGATGGAATTTAATTTTCAAATAGAAATAAGTGCGAAGCAAATCAAATTTCATCGTAGGGAGTTCATTGGCTCTTTAGTGTACGCAACAATCAGTAGGTCAAATATGCTACTTCATATTTGAGCAGATTTTTAGACAAGCCAAATGAACAGTTATGGAAAGCAGGAAAGAGAATTCTGAGATATCTCAAAAACGCCAAAAACGTGACGATGAATTATACTAAAATATCAGCTGAGAATACCGAGTGTGTCGTCACTTATTCCGATGCTGACTGGGTTGTTGATCATTCTTATCGTAAAAGTGTGAGCGTTTATTTAGTGTCCTTTCATGAGGATCTGTTGCATGGAAAAAAATGGTGACTTCAAATTCAATTATAAATAAATGTAAAAGGAAAAAATAAAAATCCAAAGGAAATGTTTTCATTACGTGAAAAACAGTATGGTTCGAGTTAATCTCCTCTGTCATAATGAGTTCATAATATGATCTTCAAATTATATCCATGTAACACATCACAAACGACGAATTTCTTCCTACAATCCAATGGTTATTGGTTCAAACATTCACAATTCACTGCCAGACAAAATCAAATGTACTAAGTTAATAAAAATATTTAAAAAGTTGTTAAAAAATTATCTGATAATCAAATGTGACTTTACAGTAAGTGAATTTTTCGTGATGATAAGAAAAAATGTTTAAATGCAATTCTTAAAAAGAGGTGAAATGTATACCTAATTGTGACTGATGTATATCTTGGTGAACTTGATTATATTTTAGTTTGATTAGATGTTTACGTGTTTTCTAATTGACGAGTCCACTACCTACACATGCATGTAAGGTCTTTGGAGAATAAATTCTACAATTATGATTGTATTATGTTATTGCATGGAGTGAATATCAAAACTCTCAACAACTCGCATGCGCCATCTTTGAAAAATGGCTGCCACGAGAAAACGAGGAGAGATAGCATTTTTTTTAAATCATTGACTTCAACTGCCAATGATTGTGCGCGCGATAAATTGATTTATCTTGGAAAATAGCCAAAGATCGTCATCGGATAATTTGACATGGAATGACAGCCGCCTTTTCGTTGGGAGACATCTTTTTTTACATGCATTAATCAGTGTCACGTGATTGGTCCTCAGAGCGTATCGTGATGCTACTCGCTTCGTCTGAAACATGTGTATCACTGGAGAGATGGATATCATAGCACCACCCTTTCCTCCTCCCCGTGCTTACACACCGAGACAAAAGCTGCTCCGAAGGCAAGATCATCATAAGCACCACATAGTACCTGCTGGAGGCCGTGGGGCCCTGGGGGCAATCGGTGTCCGCGCGGCCCCCCTGGGGGCACAGACGGGCGCTGCTGCTGCTGGGCGAGGATCAGGGCCGCCGACGGGTGCTCGTGGTGCTGGCGCTGCAGTGATATTGCCGAGAGGAGCACCACGGTGACGGTGTACGCGGCCAGCAGGAGCGCCGCGGCCGTGAGCCGGGTGCGACACCAGCGCCAGGGGCAACACGAGGGCAGGGGAGCGGCGTCCTGCGACGCTTGGTCCCCGCACCCCGGCGGGGGCTCTCGTCACCTGCCGCCCCCGGACCTGAACGCCCCGCCTCCCCCGGACAGCAACAAGAGCTGTGTGCAGAGAAGGGCGAGAGAGAGAAGGGTCAGAAGAGACATATATATATATATCTCGCACGCCTGCAAGCAACACCAACAGCAAGCCGCTAACCCGTTCCCAACACCACCCCCGAGAGAGAGAGACGACCCGGGAACCATAAAAGAGTAGCCGTAATAATAATAATATGTAAAAAATATTACTTTTTCAAAAACTCACATTTATAATCAAATGTACAAAAAAGTAAAAATATAAATTTTTCATCAACCGGAAAATAAATGCGTGGGATCTTTTTCTTAATCAACATCTGTCATTTATGTTATCAATATCTATTCCAAAAGCATGAGGAATAGATATTGATAAAAAATAACTTAACATAGGTTGGATGTTGATTAAGAAAATGCGTCCACGCATTAATTTTCCGATTGATGAAAAAATTATTTTTTTACTTTCTTGTACATTTTATTATAAGTGTGGGCTTTAAAAAAGGTAATTTTTTTACATATTATTATTTTCTACTTTTTAGTCTTTATATTAATTTTGCAACGATTCTTTGAAATTTAAATTACCGTATTCTCCGAATGTAAAACGCACTTTTTTCCCGATTTTTGGGTCTCAAAATCGGGGCGCGGCTTATATTCGAGGTGCGGCTTAAATTCGAGAACTTTCTTAAAAAATCGTAAAAATGACCAATTTCAGCAAACCAGCCATTCGGATTCACGTGGACGCCCCGGCTAAACTCGCTTTTAAGCCACGGGGAAATTAAGAAATAACACTGAAAAAGGTCAAATTGGAGCACAATTTATTCATTTGTTAAAGGATAATATAGGTTACATTGTGTCACAGTTACATAGGAAATGTAAAAATAGATATACAATTCTAATACCTAATACTGTACGGGATGCACTAAAAAGGGTGCGGCTTAAATTCGCGTATTAACTTTTTTCCCTGTTTGAGGCCCCAGAAACGGAGTGCGGCTTATATTCGGAGAAATACGGTATTGTCATTTCTTCTCACTATAAATGCTATCTTCTACTAGCGACACCGTGGCGGCCGCAGGTGGCGATCGGGAAAAGGGAAAGCTCCATGTGCCTCCGCGTCAAGGATTCAATGACAGTAAAAAGGACGCAATGAGAGACACGAGGCCTCTTCTGAATGAAAATAAGGCCGTGCTATTCGTGAGAATAGCGCAAAAAGTGGCTATTTTCACGATACTGGAGACCCAGTGCCCTGGTAAAAATCGAACGCTTGCCCTAGCGTGTAGAGGCAGCGTCAACGGGGCAACGTTCTATACTCTTTGAGGAGCTTCCTTTACTCCCCGATTACTCTCCGAGATTTTTGACTCCAAACACGTTTCCCGAACTCTTCCGCAAGAGCGAACGGAGAGTGCCTCATGGTTTCTTTGACGCTTCGTTTCTCGTCTCCCGGCCAACACTTCTAAAACGCTTCCGGGGAAGGAAACGAAGAGTTGTCTGATGGTTTTGTTTACTCTTCGGTTTTCACTGCTACTACTACGAAAAAGTTGTAATTTTTGCTCTAAGAATAGGCTTGTGTAAATAAAAGCTGGTTGTTCAAACGTCCCAATAATATGCAATATTCTGAGTTTATATCATGATGTACGTTCGTTGACGGACAACTTAAACTTAAATAACATACCTACGGTAATGATCGCTTCGTAATAATAGATAGGAATTGAATATTAACATATGGTGTAACTAATTAATTGGTAGCTAGTTAGTTCGTACATTTCCCCTCGGAAATGCGTTATTATGTCTACGTCGTATTTAAAAACACATGCATGATGTACCTACCCACTGCGTAAACTTCATATATTCAAATGAAGATTCATTAAGGTTGATGGCATGTTTGACATGGACGTTTGCTCACTTACAATTACACATAGAAAATAAAAAATTACCTAACATAGCTATGTATTCAGCGCCTAACTTGCTAATCATCTAACATAATCAAGGCAGTCGCATACCACACATAGTCGCGGTAATCAATTTGAATGGCATACCTATGCATAATTATAAAGTGGTGATGACATGATGACATATATTGTTCATCTTCCACTCATTTATACTCTACTCATCTCTCCAGATGTGGAAGAAAATGCTGGGAGGATGAGCAAGGTCATGAGGAATAATAATCATGAAAAGTAAAATGTAGAACAACATCGACATTAACAAGGAAAATGCAACTATAAGAAACATAGAGGAACTATTCCTCAACATTATCCGCGGTTATTAATAGGAAATTATATTCACTGGTCATTGAAAAGCAAAAACTCATGAAATCCAAGCATCTAAAAACCGTAAAAAAAACAAGTCACGGAATGTTTTTAGACTTTAGACCCTGCGAAACACACGAAGTCATCACAGCGGTGGTAGCACAGTGGTTGGGGTGAGTGACTGTGAATGGAAGATTTCCGATATCGATGCCCTGACTCGATAATTTTTTTTACTCTTTTTTCCGAAGTTTTTATTGTTTTAATTTTTATATATTGTGTTCTTTTCATCGTTACTTCAATGAAAACTATTTTTAGGCAATTTTTAAAATGTAAATAGAGGCGGGAGTAGACTTGTACCCCGTCTACGCTCCGTTAACAGCCCAAGACGACGCTTCGTTTACTCTCCGGTGTTCCACTTTACGCTCCCCAGACTCTCCGTTCACCCTCCCTTGTGGCTTGGTCAACTCTTCCTACACTCTCCGATAGGAGCTTCTTTGACGCCCCCTTCACGCTATATTTTCACCAGGAAGGCTATACGGTATTCTGAATGTTGAAATAGCCACAGGAAGTGGCTATTCTAAAGATGACAAGGTGGCTATTCGGTATTCCAAACGGGATCGGTCAGGGTCGAAATATTATCGCTCGTTCTTTGATATCCCGGGCTAATTTTTTCACGCCGCACGGCTAAAAAACCTTCAAAATAGAAGATTTTTTTTGCGACTCAGTAAAAACTAATGCGGCAAGTAAAAGGTTATTTATTATAACGAGTTGATAAAACATGAGCACTACTGACCGTTAGTTTTTTGACGTAGTCTAGGTTTTAGAAACTTCTATTTTTTCCAATATTCTGGAGCGCACAGCCGTAATCTATCTCATGAAAAACAGCTTAAATGTCAAGGCAATTTGCACGGAAAGTAGTTCGATAATGGGTTAATATTTTGATAACATTGGAAAGAATGTTTATTTTTCTTTAAAATGAGGTCAAATTCATAAAATTCTAAGAAAATTTGATGAATTATTATATATATATATATATATATACACAAAACGAAATTTTCGCCAATAGGCCACAACAATAAAAACACTTGACAGGGGGTGGGGAAAGAAAAGTAAAAAGAGAGAGAGGACTTACTGGGACGTTTCGGGCATGTAGGCCCTTCTTCAGCTGTAGAAAATTGAGAAGTCAATTCTCTACAGCTGAAGAAGGGCCTACATGCCCGAAACGTCCCAGTAAGTCCTCTCTCTCTTTTTACTTTTCTTTCCCCACCCCCTGTCAAGTGTTTTTATTATATATATATATATATATATATATATATAAACACTTGACAGGGGGTGGGGAAAGAAAAGTAAAAAGAGAGAGAGGACTTACTGGGACGTTTCGGGCATGTAGGCCCTTCTTCAGCTGTAGAAAATTTGAGAAGACATTTGCGAAACCGCGAAATTTTTTCTACAGCTGAAGAAGGGCCTACATGCCCGAAACGTCCCAGTAAGTCCTCTCTCTCTTTTTACTTTTCTTTCCCCACCCCCTGTCAAGTGTTTTTTTATTATATTGTGGCCTATTGGCGAAATTTTCGTTTCGTGTATATATATATATATATATAATTCATCAAATATGTATATTATATATATTATTTTTATATTATATATATAATATATATTGAGGTATGAGAGGGCCTCCCATATCTCAATCTCTATCCCTTTCCTCATTCTTACTCTCTACCTAGAGAAAGATGGAAGCTACTTACCATCGAAATATCGGAAGTTTTAATTTGTGAGTGTTCTTTTTTCCGTTTGTATATATTTATCGGCCACCCTCTTGGCATATTGTATATATATAATGTCTTCTGAGAAACCGCACTCGGCGAATAAAATACAAATATAAATATACTTTTAAAACACAAACTGCCTTAAAGAGTACGATTCCACTAAAAAGGCCACATTTTGGCCCTCTCTCACCTCTCTCGGCACACTAAAAAATATACATTCTTTTACTTTTCCTTTGAAGTTCATGGCCCTCATTCTACATTCGTACTATCTGTAAAAGAGTCTTTGGAGCAGGGGTAATTTGTTTTTAAGCCACTCGTGGTATTTAGTCAAAGAAAATTATCAAAACGTCTACGACTTTGATTCCAGCTTTTAGTATAATTGAAGAAAAACTTTTGAATAGCTACACTCACACGGTTCTAAATATGTTGGGAGAACTCGCCTAATTCGAATTGCTTGATCACGTAATCCAGCAGAGATTTCTTCGTCTCGATATTGTCGTGAAGAAGTTGGCAAAGCACCGCGAAGGTATGTAAAAGTACCATAGCATTTATTCAGCGTCTTACCGCATTAAATCCTTTCTCAGGCGTAATTCGCAATAGACTCTATTTACATCCTCACTTGAATAACCTTGAGATCTGTAGAGATCCTCTTTAAGGCTCTCTATAAGGCTAAGCAAGTATAAGAAAACACGAATCAACACGAATTTTTATTAAGGTTATTTTAGAGTACCAACAGAAATTATAACATTACAGGATAACAATATTAAATCCTAAATTTTATTATCAAGTCGGAGAAACATATTTTTGCACTCCACACCTCTTGCAAGCTCCATTCCACTCCACTGTCAAAATGAAACATCTCGGCCTAAATAATTTTTTTCTCAGCCGGAAGGACTACTTTGGATCGTGGCCTACTGACCGTGCTGCAGTGCAATAATACAGAGGGCAGTGATGTAGAGAGCGAAATAACGTTCCCCCACTATATCCAGGGATAAAGTCTGAAGGAGAAAATCCCCAACAATCAAGTCCGAATTTCCACTCTCTCTTTCTCTTTCTTTCCTCCTTGAGGACTGATGACTCGGCGGACTCGGACATTTCGCCTGGCAGCCCCGGCATCTCCGCGCTCTCTGGGCTGCCAATCACGGTTGCCCACGCCACAGGCGAAACAGACGTCACCACGTGACGGACGCCAAAGAGAGGCTTGATAAAAAAAGGAGTGGGAGGAGGATCTAAGACGACTGGCCAATTGCGATTGGACGAAGGCGATAGTGGTTGATGCAACAACCAATGGTTTTTAGTTGGTTCATGCCTCGATTATACTTGCTAACATAAAAAACGTAATTATTCCCTATTTTGAATCAGTCAAGTCAGAATAATTCATATATATTTCCACTTCATTCATCTACAACACGCTATAACACAGTCTCACCTGTTTGTGCTGCAAGGGGAATTACATCACCACGCAACGATCCAATGGCTGGGCGTAAAATATCGTTACGAGAACAATTCTCAATAAATCGTGATTATTAAACAAACTAAGTAAGATTTAGAGCTGGTAATTTAAATATATTATTATTAAAACAAAATTTACGATATAGAATGGATTTCATAGCAATCGTGTTCATTTATGCCAACACACTCCATTGCGATAGAGAGATGTTGATGGTTGTGGATATGAAGAGGGAGATGAGGCTTTCTCTACTTTCCCTTCACTCGGTGGCGATATCCGTGGTTGGAGCGAGATCGATCGTCACTTGTCACTTGGTGGTAATGGTGGAATAAAGTGCTGTCGGAGCGAAACGGTTTAACCCCTGCAAAACAACACGTTAGTTTAAGTAAAGTCTGTCGTTTTCCCGGCTTTTAACGCCATGGGAGGCTATTCGGGTTTTTGCCACCTCCTCTCACCGCTTATGCCGACGTTTCGGGAACTCGGAAGTCGAGTTCCATCAGTCATATCCTATCTCTCTAAACATCTATCTCTCCTGCAAATTCCTTGAACGTATAACTGTAAGTTCATACAAATCCTTTTTATAAAAAACGCAGCATGGATTCAGAAAGGGGAGATCTTGCGCAACTCAATTAGCACTTTTTGCCCACGATATTTTAGTCTCGGGTGAACATAACGGGTTCAAGCTGACGCAATTTTTCTCGACCTTCAAAAGGCATTTGATTAAGTCTCCCACAGAAAGTTACTCATTAAATTAAAATCCTACGGCTTGGAAGACGACGTAATTTCCTGTGTTAAAGTACCTATTCTTAAGCAATCGCGTACAAACGGCTGAATTAGTCGGCACTATATCTCACGAAGTTAAAAGTCCCATGGGGGTGCGAAGTAGTTAAAAGTAAGCTTCAGTAATCTGCAGACGATGCAGTAGTGTTTAGGGAAATCCGAAGCCTTTTTGATAAGCAAGCGCTAACGAAGGTCTTTAATGCAATATAGGAGTGGTGCGATAGGTGGCTGCTAGAATTAAATTTGAAAAAATGTGTTACGGATTTTGGGAAACGGAAAAACTCTCCTCATTACAGCTATTGCATACACAATAGCCAATTAGAGACGGTAGAATCGGTTAAATACCTTGGAGTTAAACTGACGAATGATCTCTCGTGGAGTAAACATATTCGAGAAATTACCGGTCAAGCTAATCGTAAATTGGTATTTGTTAAAAGAGTACTTGGCAAGTGCGACGATAAAGTTAGGGAAATCAGCTACTTCTCCCTCGTTAGACCCCACTTGGAATATGCTGCCAGTATTTGGGATCCTTAAGAGAAAGGCTTGGAAACTGAGTTGGAACGCGTGCAGCAAAGTTCGGTAAGATACGTTAAAGGCCGTTATGATAATCTCGTTAGTGTTACTGACCTTTAGCAGCAACTGGGATGGGAATCGCTTTCAGACCGACGTTTAAAATTTAGACTCAATCTTTTATGTAAGTTCCAAACCGATTTATTTTCCGAAGACGTTGATTATATTTAAAGAAATCTGACATAATACGGTAGATCAGATCATGAGAATAAAATTAGGGAACTAGACTGCAGAACGGACAGTTTTTAAATGTCATTTTTCCCGCGAACTATAAGGGACCGTAACAGCGGCCAATGAGACTTTTATCTAGGTTTGTCAATAGGTAGTGTAGCTCTTAGTAGTAGTAGTACTCCCTATTACTTGTATCCTTATCTGCTAGCTAGTACTTACAGCACGGCATGCATGTTTTCAACATAACTCTTGAATCTCTGTCTATTTATGTAGTTGCAAAATACGTAAATAATAACGGTTCCACTAACATTGGTAGCAAACCTATAGTGTTGTGCAAGTTTGTGAGGCTTCGCCTCGTGACAAGCATTAGCGATTTATGCTAATGCATACTTAGTCGTAGTTACACTAACTTTAATAGGGTGTATTGTAATACATTTTGGTGACAACTCACCCCCTGCCACACACCCTTGAGGTTGCTTGCTGGGTATTAGGTAGATGTAGTTGATGAGCAAAAGATTACTCCTCTCGTTGAAATCGTCCAAAAAGAAGCTTAGCTCATCTATTTATTTCTCAAGTCTAACGTGTCACATGTCAAGATTAATTGGTTGATTAAATGGTTTTTTTAATGGATGTCATTTTAACTTTACATCTGACTCGTCGCAACTAAATTAATCGTCAGAAATGTCGTCAAAGTTATCGTAGATTTCTGAAAGAAACTCATAAATTAGACAAAGTTCAGTTGGAGTAAACGGAAATTAACAGTTAAACAAAATGACAAGGTCAAAAAACGTACCACTCATGCCTAGCTTTATTTTGAATTTGGTTGAGTACTCTGAAGACATTATTTTGTCATTCAGACTTCTTACTATAGTCATGGCTCAACGTCGTCTTTCACAAATTGGTCCGCCGGAAACTACTTATGCTCAAAACATTATATTATTAACGATGAGTTGAGGCAAACATTCTACTTACTGGCAAACGATGCATAATACGAAGATAACATTGGAAGGTTATTTACTACACTGGGTTCCGTGAGTACCAAGATAGCACGGTAAACTTGCTGCAAACTTGGTATAATTGATACAATTATCTATAATATATGATTACCTACCGTGAGATATATAAGGCAGCATTTAATCATTTCCACTCCAGCGGCACTCAAATAAAGGAACAATACTTTCAAATGACATCAAATCGAATAAATGAAAAGATAACTTTTGAGATGGTAAAATTTACTGAATGAAGCATAATGAAAGAACATACAATGCATAAGTAGACAAAAAATATTACCCATTCACTTGTACGTAAACAACCACACTCGTACAATTTAAGATACTCTGAAATAACACAATAATCCATGCCAAGGAAAAATCCTAATGCCTATTGCTAATTAGTCATTACCTGCCTCAAATGTTTCAACAAAATCACATTGGACAAAACAATGCAATGAAATACAAAGATGACACTTGGGGTGGCAAAATTCACTGAATGAATAATAGTAAAACACTACACTGTTTATCCCTTCACTGGGACGTAAACAACCACCCTTACAAGACAAGAGCAATCCACCTACTATATAGTCACCAACTTCACTTCAAGTCACATAGATTCCACGTTTTGATTTAGTCAATAGTAGAAACAATGAACTGATTACTGTTACGTCTTCTCCAACACTTAGTACGCATTTGTTTAACTTTTAATACCATTACTGTCATAAAACATTATTTAAAGAGATTAAGTCTGACTAATTTACGTAAAAATATCACCACTTAGACACACGCAATCCAGCGCAGTACATAAATAACGCTTATAATCACTGGCATATCTCAATGTACACAGTCAAAGCACACGGAAAAACTTTGTTCAAATATTAATACCAATAATGAACCGGCTGTTAATTGCGAAATGAAACTTAGTTTTGCCAACTTTCTTTATAACTTGAAATTAAATGCTCCACTGGGATAATTTTCTTTAAATCGTTACAGCTAAAATCCATAGCAAGACGTGAGATCGAAACTATCTTCCAATATAACGTTGCACGGCATTCTAGACCACTATTCACATTTGAAGTCCGAGAATAGTATGTTATAAATGATTTTTTGTTCACAAAATATATCACACTGCGATACTTCTTCAAATATCATTGAAATTAATAACCAAAACAACGCCATCCACACATTTTTACCATGAACCTTACAATGAGGACGGAAATCTTGGTGCGCTTCCGATCGTCATTTGCTCAAATTACGGGTCGCCAGTTAAGGCGCTGGTGTTGCGAGGTAGGCCTCGGTAAATATGAGCTTTCGTCCCGCCAGCGTTTTCGTAATTTCACCCACTTTTAACAGAGATATCGGAACCAAATTCACCTCACTTATTATGCAAACCTTGCGCATTTGTAAAATACTTTCAAAATAACAATGCATTATTTACTCTAGGAATGGGGAACTTTTAAACCTGAGAAGTGCGATTTTTCCTCTCCGCCATATTGTGAAAAAATGCCGTTTCCTCTTTTCCACTGTACGTGGCGCAGCGATCGAGCAGTTGCTTCTCTAGCATATACACACCAATCCAACACAGTGTTTTCCCTCCTTCCACTCAAACTCGCCCCGCAACAGCCATTTAACACAATCATTTTAAGACTAGAAATTCTTGGCCTACCACGCGATTGCAGCCCCTCTAGTTGGAACTTGATTTCTTTCGCGGCCGTTGATAACACGATCGAAGTAGGAGATAAACGTCCTCTTATAAAGTTCTTGATTTTTACTCTCGAACATCATGGCCGACTTCACGCATGCGCAGAAAAACATTTTCACGCGAAATCGGCGGAGTGTCCATTCTGATTCCATAGGTCTCTATTCTGTGGATATATCTAGTTCGGCTACTATATTTGTCTAATTTACCCTAGAGACAACAACACCATTAAAAATCCCTAGTAGAAGCAGCGGCGGGTGGCGTGGCCAGGGCGGGGATGATTCCCGCACGGGCCCCGATTTTAACGTTAATAAAATAAGACGTTTTTCGCTACGAAATTTTTCACGTCCTTTATACATTATTTACAAACCTTTTGCCCTTAACGACCTGAAACGCGTTTTTAACTCACAAATGTTTCAAGAAGGGGGGAGGGAGGGTCACAAAAACCGCGTCCCTCTGGACGTGCAGCGGCCCGGAACCCTGACAACCCACGCAGCCCCTGCCGAGAGGGCATGTCAAGACTTACAATTCCGTATATAGGGACGTGAAATTCCGCATAGGAATTTTGATCCGTATGGGGGAACATATTTCTATGGGTCTTCAATGGAGACTCGTATAGAGAATGTGAACCTATTGAAATGTTCGTATAGGGATATATGACTTTACCCATAGAGTTTATAATGGGGAAAGTTTATGGGTCTTCAACGTGTGTTCCAATGAGGAAGGGGAGTGCGTCGGATGACAATGGAAGAAATCAATATATTATAGGGGATAACTATGGGTAAGAAATTCCAGTTTATGTTGGATTTTAAAAGTAAAAATGTCTACAGGTTTCAGTAGGATGTTTCTACCGATGGATGCAATAGCCTACAGACTTCTACTGGTTACTATAGATAAGGTGACCAACTTTTTTACAATGAAAAGGAGGACAGAAATGATTTTTTTACAATGAAAAGGAGGACGCAAATAAAAAAATACAAATATCGTAAATAAAAGAAACATTTCATTCATTGCAACAATAATGCATTACATATAACATGATAAAAGCATAATAAAACATTTGTGACCGTATATTTTGTGATTATGCTTATTAAAGTTATTAAATTATTTATTAAATTAAAATTATTATGATTATGCTATATAAATTATTATTTTAATGAGTACTTTTCCATTGAATTTTTATTTTCAATCAATGCATTATCTTCTAACAATACATTGGAAATATCTGAACAAAAATTATCTTGCATATCGAATGTTACGGCAAGAGCTACAGCTAGAGTATCAACATTCAATTTCGATTTTTCACTTGCCCAAAAATCATTAGCAATTGAAAAAAAACTCTTTCAACTGCTGCATTAGTTCCAGGGTAGCACGACGTAAATTGAACAAGAACAAATAAATGTTCACATGAAATATGATTATGTTTGAAATGACTGAACATTTCCACCCATCTTTTATCAATTTCAACATGTTGATTGCGTCTCGCCGTACTGTACCTACAAAGCCTTGACGAATCGTCATATCAAGTACATATACGTCACATCACGTGTAACGGACCGGCTTGGCATCGATCAAAAACAGAGATTTACAGATAAGTCTTCAAGTATCGAAAAGGAGGACATGTAGGAGGACACATTTCGAGGGAGGACAGAACCTACAAAAGAAGGACTGTCCTCCCTAAAGGAGGATGGATGGTCACCTTTCTATAGACCAACTGAACTCTGCTGTTTTCTACTGTTCAGATGCCATATAGCGATATAAAGAATGATGTAGATCCAGTATACAATTAGCACAATCGCCAAATGTCCGCCTTAAAAGTACATATATTTAAAAGGCATCATTATATCTTGAATTTCAAATGAAGAATGCGTTGAACGTGCGTTCTATTTATGTAAATCATAATTTTATACGGCGTTTAAGGAAATAGTTCAACGTTAGTATAAAAACCTCTCTTGTTATTAATGTCCATGTCTTTCGGTAACGCCAGTTATGAGTTTTGCCTTCATAAATTCGTGGTCTTGCCTTCGAACAGTGAGATCGATTTTTCCTTCGAGCGATGAATCGATTTTGTAAATGGCGTCTCAAGTGCAGTGTTTACGGTACGTGTTTTGATTCACGCGAGTTCATAAAACGTGATATTAGGAGAAAAGATTAGCTAATGGCTGAGGTTGACATATTTCCAGGACTATTCTTCTTCGGTCATTGAAAGTAACGTAAGAATTTAACATACTTTGGAATTTAAGAAAGAAAGTCCACATCTACATGTTTAACTTAAGATTTTTATCAAAACACATTTTCAGGTACTTCGCAAGGAAATGGTAATCAGCATCCATAGTGACGATTTATAAAACCTGATTTTTAATTGCACCTACGTAACGATGGGTGATCTTTGGCCTTCTGTTTCCTCGGGGGGTAGGTACTGTACGCAGCAAATTGATTGTGCCTTGGAGCGTCAAGAAAAACATTAACAATAGTGGGAGCATGATAATATTGTGTAGTTTCCAGCAGGTCGTTCGTAATTCTTCACCAAAGAGTTAGTTGCGTAGTGTGGCTTGATTCAGTGATTCTGACAAGTTAGTGGTTTTATGATATTTTATTTCCGTCGCCTTATGGCACTCAGTGTATGTGTGGTGTTGTTGTCGGGAAGTTATGTTCCGAGTTTAATGGCTTAACTGGTCTTTTCGTGCTAATAAATGCAATTCAGTTTCTTTCTCAGTTCTTTAATCTTCGTGAGAACTCTCGGAGTTCAGTGAGATTATTTCTTGTTGTTATCCAATAGATCTATTTCCCCATCGCCAGGGTATTCCTATTGGGCAATATGTCCATAAAGATTAAGTCCTCATAGGGAAGCTACCTTTAGGGATTCCCTAACAGACAATTGTGTATTATTGATCCCTTCCTGATGAGTCTCTCAAGGATAATTCAGGGGTGCTTCAATAGAAGTTGCACTGGAATTGTTTTGATTTTCAGGGGTCAACAAAATAGGAATTTTAACGTTTAACGAGTTTGAAAGCAATTTCTTGTATGTGCCATTCCATGATCACTTGAATTCATTTGCTCAATAAATATGTGGGATTCACCGTGAAATAGCAATTAATTTAAGCTACGAGAAATAATAGGTGCAAGGAGCCCCTGGCTGCCGGTTCGTTGAAAAGATTTCAAAATCTAGATTAAATCCATGAAAAATCCCAGATTAAATCTCGAAAAAATCTATATAAATCTAGATTTAATACGTCATGTAGCGGACATATCACCTACTTAAAGCTAGATTAAATTTAGATTTTTTCTGGATATAATGTTGGCAAGTATCTATGTTAAATCTGGATTTAATCTTTTCCTGGTTTGTAGGGAATAGTAATACAGTGACTCTACGGTAACGTTCAGTTGCACTGCATAAAGTAGCCGAACTAGATATAATACAACTATCTTATCTCAATAGGAACGAGCAATATTAGTTTTTAAATTCTAAAAATCAACCATGAATCACGGCGCAAGGTGCTGTGCTCATTTACTTTAAGTTCTCTCTCCCCTCCCCACATGTCTCTGACTGCTGCCTTTGAAAAGTGTTGTCGTGAGGTCGCTATTTAACGTGCGAGAATTTTAAAATGTAAGCAATTTTATGGTATGAAGACTTGCAACATTGTAAAAGTAATGATTCATGTACATTGAGTTAGAGTATAAGCATGTAATAAACTCCCCGCGCGCCCTTCCTCATGTTAAACTCTGTAGTACTGTTGCCGCGACGTTGACAAGTAAGAAACTTAAATAGGCGTATTGTAACGGCTACGTTACTTTTAGAGTGAACCCCATCCAACTCGTTACCCGCCGTAGGTTTTTAGGCGACCCCCTGACCCCCACCCTAAGTTGGTGACGTAGCTTATGCACGATCCCATATCTGTGACCCAGTAATAGCGGAGGTATTTGCGATGGGGGGTGGAGTTATTCTCATTGTTGTCCACTGAGGATCGCAGTGCCGACCGATCGGTGACCGTAGATGAGGCAGCTGAGGCATCTTCTTCGCCGCCCACTTGGTGGCGGTGGTGGGGAGGGGGGGGTTGGAGGGGGCGGGGGGGGGTTAGAGGGGGTTGGAGGGGGTGGGGGGGTCGCAGAGAAGAGCAAGAAGAGTGGTGGTCGGGCACACAAGTCCAGTATATCATAGTGTTTAGGGAAAGAGGGGGGGGGGGGGAAGGAGGGACTGGTATTTTTATAAATATCTCACCCTCTTTCGTGGCGCGCGCGTTACTCAGAGAGTCTGTCTGTCTGTCGGCCCCGTCTGTCGCCACGGACGAAGGAAGGGATGGGCAAGGCACAGATACTGGAGATAGTCGGAGGATGCCTCCCTCTCTCTCTCTCGATATTATAATATTAATACATAATTAGTACGTGTCATTAGAAGTTCGCCCATCGCGTGTTTGTCGCCTGAGTCTCGTGTCACTGGCGTGCGTCTCTTGCGCCCGGAGACACGCGAGTTCGAAACACGGGGGAAGAAGGGAATTCTGGGAGCCCGAGCGCATGGTGGACGGATAGTGTATTTGCATTTAATTTGATTAGGTGATGACGATATAAAGGCTTTAGAACTCTTATGTACATTATCCTAACGTAACAAAAACATGTTTTGATGGTGAAGGGACTCCGTCGATTTCTTTTAATGTTGATATCGCGAATTGAATCGCATATTTAAATGAACTATGGAGTCAACGGTAAAACTGGTAAATATAAACTGATGATTACACACGATTGAAGATATATTTGGACATAGAAAGTTTAAACTTTAAAATAGACTACAACTTGAAAGAAGTCTATAAGCCTCAAGTTGGGACCACGAGGGACAATATCAACCTTACTATAACTGAGCCATTCGACAGTTACATGTGACTAACTTCAACAGTGCTTTCATATCTGAGGTCATAAGGAGATCATAAAAACTTTCCAGAGCCGAATTCGCCGGTGCTGCCTTTGGAAGCTGCGTTGCCATGGCTACACCGCTCCAACTCCCTCGCAAAGGTTTTACGAGTGCCAGCAACTCCAGCGGACATTTCAGTCTTGGAAGTTCCATCCATTGAAAGAGTTACTCATTCATTATCTCATTCAAAATGACGCTCGAAGCCCTTGGTCAGCCAGCACGTTAAATCCCTCTCTCGCGATCAATCTAGAATCCCCAACCAATGATCGTGCGGTCGTCGAAATCATGAATCCCCAATCAAATGGAAAGCATAATTGGTCCTCTGCCGGTTGTTTAGATTTGATGGAAATAAGTTCAAGTATGAGATAAATCAAACTTTGGAGAGGGATGAATCATATTTTGGGGACCAGCAGGTCGATCACCGCTCTGAGCTCTGGTCTCTTCTAATCCATTTCCGAGGTTATATACGCAAAGCCAAAACATTGTACAAAAATCCAAATTCAGCAAGATTCACCAAGAAGCTCCACAAAGGTCGATTTGGGCCCATCGCGGCGTACGGCCAAAACATCTGCCCCCTCTGCTATCGTTTACCAACTGTCAAATTTCATATCAACTCAACAGTTTGTCTGTGACCAGGTAACAAAGGACCAAGGGGTTTTGGATACCCAAGTCAATAAACCCTCCCTTCACCCTTAATACCCTGTCCCTTTCGTACGTTCACTGCACTAACCTCCAAGAGTACCCGAAACCCTGGTTCAGCAATATCCCGCGACCCCTCTCCCCACCACAACTACGAGAGAGCAATTCCAAGAAAAGTATGATTTCCCGGCATGAGATGTTGAGAAGCTCGAGACTTGAGCTTCTCAACTTGAGATGTTGAGAAGCTTGAGACGGGTGAGAGAATCCAGTGGTGCCGACGTTTCGGTGGCCGAGTCGTCCTTTCATCTTCAGGGCAGAAGATTCTGTCCTCAAGACGACGTCATTCTGCCCTGAAGATGGAAGGACGACTCGGCCACCGAAACGTCGGCACCAATGGATTCTCTCACCCGTCTCAAATGCAATGAATCTAGCTTCTCAATTTCAAGATCCATCAGTTAATCCGTTATAAATGTAACAAACCAACTCTCATTTTCAAATTCTTACATCAAGAAGGATAAGACGATTCGCCACGACCCTACACGAGGGCAAATGGTCACCAATTCGCAGCTATGTCACAAGGCCTCCTATAGACGACACGAATCACTTATTATCAAGTGGAAATGAAGTGCAACATTAGATTCAATGACATACATAAAGATGGGAAAGAATTAAATCGGAGTTAAGGGATGGAATGCCAGGTGCTGTCTCAGAAGGGAGTTGCGGCGAAGAACACCGTCCAGAATAGCAGTGATGAGCTAAAAACGGATACAGCACGAGCCAGCCCCTCTTATATCATATGCAGCACAGGCTCCAGAATCCCCCCCCCCCGTACCAGCTGGGCTCTCTCAGCCTCTTTCAAATGCGCCCCCCCCCTTTCCCCTTCGGGGTCCTCCGTCTGCTGTCCACCGCACTTCCTCCTCCTCCACATCTCAAAAGAGCCTATTCTCGTCGCCCGCGTTTCTGCACCCTCCACTCCACCACTCCACACTCTGCACCCTCCTCCTCCTCCTCCGGCTAATAACTTCTCTCCATCTATCTCCCTCCCCCCTCGAAACACCATTCTATTCTCTCCCCTCCATAACACTCACTTCTCGGCGTTCAATTGCCTCCTCACCTCCACTGCGCTACGTCACCACTATAGGTCATTTTAATTGTTCCACCATCGGATGTACATTCTCTCTGTTGCCCCGGCCTCTGTTGGCGGCGCGGTAACGTCCTCGCCTGCCTACCCGAAGGTCGCGGGTTCGAGTCCCGCCTGGGAAGGATTTTTCACCTCCGAGGGCATGGGTGTAAATGTGTTGTATTTACGAGTGGATTTGTAAGAAAGGACTAAGTGGACCTACATTTCGCTCTCGCATTAAAAATACGCCATATGATCTGATTCGTAGATACGTCAACAATGTATACATTTTTTTGGCACATTCAAAATTTGACCATTTGTAGGCCCTCCTGATTATATCTATATCTATCTACAAAATACCCTGCAAGCCACCTCAGGGGTGTGTGGCAGGGGGTGAGTAATCACCAACATGCATTTCACTATACCCTAAAGTTAGTGTAACTACGACTAATTATGCATTAGCATAAATCGCTAATGCTTGTCACGAGGCGAAGCCTCACAAGCATGCACCACTACACTACAGATGTCATCAAAATGGAGAGTGACCTCAATATACATGCATTCTACAACTACACAGATGGACAGGGACTCAAGACCCATGTAGAAAACATGCTAGGCGTGCTGTTAGTATGTGCTTGGTAACAGATAAGGATTCAAGTATTAGGAGTACTACTACTACTAAGAGCTACACTACCTAACGACAAACCTAGATAAAAGTCTCATGGCAGCTATTATGGTCCCTTATCGTTCGTGGGAAAAATGACATCTTAAATCTATCCGTTCTGCAGTCTCTATTGCTCTCTCTATTGCTCTATAGATTGGCTCTCTATGCATGATACATGATTTAAAACAAAACTGTGCCACACATTCAAGATTTAGTTATTTACAGGAGCAAAATGAAAATTAATTGTAATCCTACTGATTACTTTTTCAAAGAGTAATTTCTTATCGTAATTAGTTATAAAATTTCCCAGTGTATTTCGAATTTAGTCCGATTACATTTCTTCAGTACTATTCCCATCACTAGAAATAAGTGTCGGATTTGAATTAAGTGAGTGACGGATTTGAAGTGGGAGGGTAAGGTGAACAAAAGGGACAAGCAATGAATGACCTGCGGTAAGAAGGCATTGGGAGAAATAACTAACTAAGTAATAACAAACTTGGTCTATGCATAACTACAGACATAGACAGTCGTGTAAAATACCGAGAGATAGAGGGATGGATCAAATAGATTACATTACATAGTCAGGCAAAAAAAGCCGCTTCCCGTGGGTGTATGCGGTTCAGGACTTATCTTAATTCCCATTGCTTTTGAAATGAACTGTTGAATTCATGAGAGCTGAGTGCTAAAGCTAAGAGCGTGAAAAATGTAACATCGGAGCGTCGAACGGGGAAAAAAGGGGATTAAATGGCAGAGGAAAGTGGACAGGAGCAAAAGAAAAGGAAATGGGAATGGCTGAGGAAAGATGAGGAGGAATAAAAACAGGCATGGTAAGAGCGGCAGAGAAAACGGTGGGAATGACACAATGGATTGAATGACCAGAAGAAGAATCAATACTTACTTTATTGGATTACGAAAGGAATGATTGACGAAATGGAGGAAAGAAGGAAAATTGGAAAAATATATCAAAATCGAACTGGAGAGGATGAAGTATATACGGAATCGAATAATAATCTTCTCCGAGAAATCGATTGGGCCAAGGAAAGAATAAAACACGTTCTTCAGTAACTTTGTAGCATTCCATCACTAAATTTATTTCAATTGGAAACTCTTACAACACCACACGAAAATTTCAGACATACACGGAATATAATAAAACAGATAGCTCGTGCTAATGGCTACTCGCCATAGATGATAGACCAATTAATTAAGACAAAGAAAGAGAAAAATGTCGTAAAACTTATCCATTCAAGTGGTAATAGTGAGAAAAATTGTGAAGAAATGGTGTTCTGTAAGGTATTATGGTGACTTAACTAATAGAATTATTAAACATTTTCCGAAGAATGAATTACCCTAAGTTGGTGACGTAGTTTATGCACAACCCCTTTATTATAAGTGTGTCAGTGTTAGAATAATTATCTCGAAGTGTTTCAACAAGCACACAGCCCCAGGTTGATTGGCTTCTGCCGCGCCGCCGCTAAGAGTGCAAATTGCGATCATCGCAGACGATTGCTGGGCGCAGCATTATTGTGCGGTGGTGCAGCCCTGGGGAACTCGCCCCCTCTGCGATATCGATCGCTCTCCCCGCCCCCACCTCTCTCCGCCCCCCACCACTCCCCGCCCCACACCTCCACCCCCCCGGCCTCACATGAAAGGGTCACGTCAGGAACCACCAATCCACCGATGTAACGAAGAGATGGAACGAACCCCAGATGTGTGGGGATAACTTCTTGTTACCCAGAGGAACGAAAGGATTCGAATTGAACGGACGTCGAAGTAACTCGAAGGGCAGAAATATCGATAAAGGGCTAAATGCAAAAACAATAATTCATATATGCACTGGTCAATGAAGCAGTTAAGGTTGATTCCATCGCAAGATTACTTTTATGCTATTTCATTCATATATTCTGTCCACTTATAGAGAAACACATATCCTCTCTCTCTTTCTCTGATGTGAGCGACGAAATGAAATAACCTTCACAACGCCATTTTTATCACAAATTGAATTTGAAATTGAACATCGTGTGTTAAATGGGACCGTCGGATGAACAGAAAGGGGGAAAATAAAATTTTAATATCTAATATAAATGCCATTTTCACGAAAAACTGTTTATAAGAACCGAAAACTCGCAGGAAATCGAATAAAAATGAAATGATTGAATCTTACTACATTTTTATTTAGTCATTCGCTAATAACGGCGATAATTGAAGTAAAAATGTGGTAATTCCATAGAAATGGCCCCGCAGTTGCCGCATATGGCTATAGAAAAGTGTTCATAAAAATATTTTGGTGTAATAATAATCTGCGTATTTTGGACCTTAAATTATGATTTTCAATGGTCAACGCAGGTCTTCAGCAAAAGCAGGATTTTTTTAAAAATCAGATAAACAAAAAGTTGGGGTTTAGTATTTGCTTTGACTCGCACAGTCGCGTGGGAACCTCCTTAAGTAATCATATTTGGAGAAAAAAGAAATAAACTTATCACAGGCCTGGGAATTCCCGGATGGATAAAATTATTTTATTCAATTCACTAAAATTAGAAATTTTGACCATTGATCTTGGGTTGGGTCTTTCCCCGTGAAATGACCCAATTGAAAATAAAAGGGTTGCATTGCCAAGATTTCAGAAAAAAATGACCCCTAGAGCTAGACTGGCAGGAGTAAGTACCTACCATTGCTCCTGGTAGGGCCACCCATGCCAGATAGGTCGAAGGGTAGGAGTCAGACGAAAGGTAGTTCCGTGATAGTCTCATCGGAAACATCGTTGGGGAGTCCCCTCCCAAATATCTATCACCCAGAATATGAAAGTCATTAAAAGATATTTTAATCCTGAAAAATACGGGACGCAGACCACTAGGACGGGTGTCTTGCCCGGCAGCGGGGGATGCAAGACCACCGCGGTCGCCATGACACGAAATCCTTTCACAGCATCATCATCGGCAGATACAAGGGATAGGAGGGAGAAGAACCCTGGTGAAAATATAGCGTGAAGGGGGCGTCAAAGAAGCTCCTATCGGAGAGTGAAGGAAGAGTTGACCAAGCCACAAGGGAGGGTGAACGGAGAGTCTGGGGAGCGTAAAGTGGAACACCGGAGAGTAAACGAAGCGTCGTCTTGGGCTGTTAACGGAGCGTAGACGGGGTACAAGTCTATTACCGCCTCTATTTACATTTTAAAAATTGCCTAAAAATAGTGTTCATTGAATTAACGATGGTAAGAACACAATATATAAAAATTAAAACAATAAAAACTTCAGAAAAAAGAGTAAAAAAAATTATCAAGTCAGGGCATCGATATCGGAAATCTTCCATTCACAGTCACTCACCCCAACCACTGTGCTACCACCGCTGTGTTGACTTCGTGTGTTTCGCAGGGTCTAAAGTCTAAAAACATTCCGTGACTTGTTTTTTTACGGTTTTTAGATGCTTGGATTTCATGAGTTTTTGCTTTTCAATGACCGGTGAATATAATTTCCTATTAATAACCGCGGATAATGTTGAGGAATAGTTCCTCCATGTTTCTTATACTTGCCTTTTCCTTGTTAATGTCGATGTTGTTCTACATTTTACTTTTCATGATTATTATTCCTCATGACCTTGCTCATCCTCCAAGCATTTTCTTCCACATCTGGAGAGATGTGAAGAGTATAAATGAGTGGAAGATAAACAATATATGTCATCATCACTCTATAATTATGCATAGGTATGCCATTCAAATTGATTACCGCGACTATGCGTGGTATGCGACTGCCTTGATTATGTTAGATGATCAACAAGTTAGGCGCTGAATACATAGCTATGGTAGGTAATTTTTTATTTCCTATGTGTAATTGTAAGTGAGCAAACGTCCATGTCAAACATGCCATCAACCTTAATGAATCTTCATTTGAATATATGAAGTTTACGCAGTAGGTAGGTACATCATGCATATATTTTTAAATACGATGTAGACATAGGGGCCTATTCTGTAACTCATAACGCCTGAGTTAACATGGCGGAGGTCGTTATTTAAGCGACATTTAACGCCTCCCTGATTCTGTAACCCAAAAAAGGCGTCTCAAGGCGACATGATGCAGTCACCAATTGTCGCCCGCTTCAGGTCAGGCGCTACTACGAAAGACGACCCAATCGCCAAGTAAACACCTCGGACTATCATCGTCATTTGTTTTAATTGAGGAACTGTGTCGTAAATACGGCGAAATGGCGCGACGTTTGAGGAATTTCCTTTGGCTAAACGTCGCACAGGAGGAACTTTTAGAGGAAAGACGTTCTCTTCGTCTTGAGATGAGAAGAATTAGAGATGCGCAAAAACCTTTTTCTTCGAGAGATGAGGATTTTGTCGGATTCTTTCGAGTTTCGAAAGAAATTGCGAAGTACCTCTGCGATTCCTTGGTACCAATGTTGAGACGAGAACGATCTTTTGGGTTGAATATTCATATTCAGGTAAATAAAAATGCCATATTTAACGGCCTTTAAATTTTCCGTAATATATTCCTTTTATGATGGTATTATATACCAACGTCGTGTACGGCACAGCTGCGGTACGTGTAGCTACAGAATCATCTTTCCCAGGCCTTTCTGCCTGAGAGTATCAATTTTTGTAAGCCTTGTGGTTGATGGGTATTAAAGATGAGAATAATTTATGAAGGTTCACGCCACCTTGCGATTCTTGGCGGAGGGAAGTTACCAACGAGGTGCTGGTCAAGACTTCTTGCTGGCATTAAGCCAGCCGTCAGTAAGCAGATGTGTTTTTAAAGTCATCGGTTGCATTTGCGATCTCCTAGGACACTGGATAAAATTTCCTCAGACAAATTAAGAGAAGTGAGGTAAAAACTGTATCATAATATATCATATCAGTTTTGTGATCACTTCATTTTACCATTGAGAGATGATATTTTTTCAATAATAAAGGATCAATTAGCTTTATTTTCCAGATTTAGGCCCACTGTCAGATTTCCAGGGGTTATTGGTGCAATCGATTGCACCCCTATATCCATTGTGACCCCTTGACGTCACTTAGGGGCGTTATGTAAACCTAGGTGAGATCAAATTTCAAAGAATTATCATCGTACCTGACGGACTCATACAGTCCCGCAGAAATTTAATAACAGATTCTTTCCTAACCTGACTGCTATAACCAGTTTTGTTCCTCTCACATCGTGCACGGGCATTCCTTTGTCTGGCCTTGCACTTCAGATCCTTCCATGCCTGAACGATTAGAAGACGTTAATGGTACTGTTTAATAATGGGAAATTCCAGTCAACAAAAAAATACCTTTTTCCACTGGTCGACTGTTTTGGGTGAGATATGAAGTGAAAGGAGGTTGGCTAACTCCTCCCATTTTTCCTGATGCGGCCTGCTTGACTTGTTGCAATGCTATCAAACTTTCCGCAGGCAAAATTTCTGTGATCAGACATGGAGTTCACCAGAACAGTGGACTGCTTTCGCGTCATTTTGTAAACCTTTTGTTTGTTCCTAAAATATGGTGAATGTATAATACTAATCAGTACAGTCATGGTAATTTTTTTCTTTTCCGTACGCCCTAACGGCATACGCTACTAACTTTAAGGCCCTATCCGTCCCTAATGTTAGTAGGTAACGTATGACTTCGATTTTTCTCCTGCCCATACGGCCTGTCAATTTTTCTAAGGTGGCCATACGCCGTATGGTCTCCATGACAGCATTGATAATAGCTTTGGTGCACTGGGGATAGGAAACTGTTTACAATTAGGCACAGGGGCATTTGATGATGGAATATTAGGGTAGATCACAGGTTCTGCGTTCTTACCGGTACGACGTATCGAAGGGTCCACCAAACAAAAGTAACAGTAAGTTGAGTGATCAGTGGATACACGCCAGATTCTGGGAAAAGCGAATGGCATTGCTCTCTTTTCCCCTCTTTACCAAGCTGCAGGAGAGCGAGGTAAATGTAATATATACCTACAAGTTATCAGCATAGAGAAAAATGCTTATCTCAATGGTAGTGACAATATAATATAAATTCACTTCTACAGAAGCATATATACGCAACCAGACAAATGACTAATGTGCATAGAAACATACATAATCAAACATTACTCGACTGCCTCTAACTTTTAGGCGAACATTTTTTTTACAGTTGCGAAAGGATTAATTAGTTAGCAATTATTTAAAATTTAGTATTTACGAATGAAAAAGAATGGATGAACATATTTAATTGACATTTTTCTGCAAACATACAATTAAAAACTAAAAAATTAATGATACCTTCTAAAGTCCGTTTGCAGTTCTGGCAGGTAAAATGAGGTGCCCAAGATTGATCTTGATCCCCTATGGGCATGCCAATATACGCCTTATAAGCTTCACACATTTTAGCAGATGCTGCCACAAAAAACTTCTTCTCTCGTTTTAATAAATTTCCCACACACGTAGCAGAATGCATCTGGAGAATGCTTACATGCTCTTGATGCAATCCCTGAATACTGTGTGTTGCTACATCTTCCCACACTGATAGAATAGACAAAAAGTATCTAACAATGACTCAGACTGAAGTGATTGACGACAATGTGTCGCTCACATGATGGCGTTGTTTGTTTATCACGTGGTTTCCCCCCATCCATTCTGCTGTTTTTTATTTGCAGAAGTTACGTAACAGGCGTGTTTCCTAAACAAATGGGCTACTTTTGGCAGCATTGCAGTTGAATCTTTTTTTGGGAACCGATTACAATGAAATTTTCATCACTGCATGAGCGGTCCCTTGCAAGTGAAATAAGTTTATTTCAATTTGTTATTGCAGTTATTCACGGAGTAATAAATTATTCGATGCAACTATTCAAAAATGCTAAAAATGCGGGAAAAGTGACGTAAAATCGTTCTCTTTGTTACAAAAGCAAAGTTTTGGGCGAATAATGGCAATTTCCTGTCTTTATATAACATTAGTAATTAAAGCATAATACTTATTACCCAAACACAAAATGTGTGTTACATGGTGTAATCAATTGGAATGTCGCCTCCATTTATTTTCTATTTTTCCTCGAGGTATGACCGCTAATCCTCAAACATAACAAATGAATGCGCGAGCAGGCGAGCAGACGAGAGATTAACACACGAGTGTCGAGCGACGCTTGCGTTTTTTTTTTCAATTTCGCTCTTAAACGCCTTCCGTCTGCTCGATGCGAAGAATCTCAACGAAAAGGACCACGGAGCACAGCACAGCTCACAACAGCCATCGACAACCAACTCCAATGAACAACTCCACAGCCGGGTATCGAACCCCGTGCCCTGAAGAAGCATGCCATATGACTTCTCTGTCTCCCTCTCCGGCCGCTACCCTCTTCTATTTCTCCCCCCCTCCCCACCCCCCCGGACTATAGGGCGGAGGGGAGGGTGTCAAGCCAATCAATTCAAGGATGCACCGCTGTCGCAATGCAGATGCACTCTCTCTCGATGCCTGCCAAGAAGATGCAGCACTACCCAAGGAGGAGGGCTGCTCTGAAGATACGAAAGTACAGATCGCCACCAATACGTGTCTCCTGTGAGAAGCGTGGCAGAGAGAGACACCTATCCAAAGACTCTTCACCATTACGTCACTGCGCGCGGGTTGACCCAAAAGTAAGGCCTCCAAAGCACTAGAGCTGCAGGATTTTTTTGTGACAGTTGGCTACACTGCTGCATTCTTACTTCCCCCCCATTGGCGAAGCTAGGAATTTTTCCTATGGGGGGTGGCAACCGTCCCTAGCTGATCAGCCACTGCAAGGTTTTAATTTCGCTAATCCGATTATTTAGATCAACTAACTACCTTTGTAGTTGGCACAGAGTATGTGTTATTGTGTTTTCGAAGAATGGTAATGAATCTTTTTCTCAAGATAAAAAGAATGAAAACAGAATATTTCTTCAACACAGTCGATTTTTCTAGGGTTCGCAATGAGTTTTGTAGGGTGGGTGGTGCCCACCCTTGTCCCCCTCCCCCCGCCTAGCTACTACGTCCCTTCAAACTAACTGTCACCGAGCTCCCTTTGGTCTTCGCTTGGCCGTCGCCGTTTGAAATGGAGCTGTTGATCGTCGTTTCCGCCAATTAACGACTTACAATCAGTGGGAAATGCCCGCAAGATCATGGCAACTATGTTTTGGGATCACAATGGGGTGCTGTTAATCGTTTTCATGGCCATTGGGTCCACGATAAAGGTAAGACGAACGCACTGAGAGACACTCCGATGAAACCAAAACGTGCGATGATTCAGAAAACAGAACCGCAGTAGTAAGAGGAGGAATGCTCCTTTTTAAGGACGTCACGAGCACTCCTTAATGTCATGCCAACATGTCGCCTGTCTAATCTTCTGAACGAGTTTGGATGAGGAATCATCATCATCACCCATCCACCCTTTACAGTGCGGACCTATAGCAACTATTTCAATTTGTTTACAAATTTGAAAGAACGCCCGTGGGCGGAATGCTATTTGACGACGACGGTGACGAGGTGAAAGAAGAGTTCAGACCTCAATGAGTTGGCGGCGATTCTTCTACGACACAGACATACAATAACTACCACAGAGGCTCGAAAAAAACATCGAACGTAAAGGCTATTATATTTTTTTTATGTGTTGTTATGCTTCACAACCATGAAATGAGTTTTAAAAAGCATTTTTTATGGAGATCTTATTTTTTGGTCAACCCTCGCACTTTTTCCTATTTATTTCCTTCGCCCCTTATTCTTCCCCTGCCAACAATGTGATTTATTTCCTCCGCGACCTTCGCCAAGCATTATATAACCTACGGCTCTCCCCATCACCTCGGCATTCGGATGAATGGTCACAGAGCCTCTTGCAATCCCCACCCATGCCTCCTCCTCCTCCTCCCCCCGCCAACTCAGTTCCGACCAATGTCTTCTCATCAGCTTGGCTTTCCCGCCTCCCTCCCCTTCAATTGAAAATTTCAGAAAATGCTGCTCCAACACATCTCGCCGGCCACTTTATCCAAAACGTCAGATTGAATGCAATGTGGTTTTCCGATCCTTCTACGTCCCCCCCACCCTTGGCTTCAAACACGCTCCCCATATCCGACCGACCTCAAACCACTCCTTCCCAGCTGCTGGCCAGTACCGTTCCAAATAAGTTTTCTTGTCTTAGAAGGTTAGCATTAGCAGCTGCTACATCCTTCCAAATGCTAAAATATACGCGTGAAATGTCATTGTTAGAGCCTGTACTTCATCCGAGGAAAGCGGGGTTAATATGCTAACTTGGCTAACAGTAGAAATTGTATTAGAAGATCGATTTCCCGATCGTATTAATATCATTGTCACGTACAAGGAAGTCCAGAAGAGTGAGTGCTGGGAATACAACACGTCATTCAGTAAGTTGGAACTGTTTTTAATCCTCTTAAGACGTTCTCTATTTGCTGTCGATGGTGAAGCCTGTGATGTCCCTTCTTCTCAAAGTGGAAGATGGTCGGCTCAAAATCACTGTAGAGATTTCCCTTTGACAAATTGTACGGCGAAACAGGGAGTTCGGGATCCATCGTGTTTCAACGGGAATCATCCATTTAAGAATAATTACACCGCAATAATAAGTATTCACCGCGGATGATTTTTTTGCAATTATTATGGAAAAATAATCCGGTGCTCGAGTAGGTATATTAATTAGCCTAAATATGAAGCTATTTACGTATTTGATAGCACCAAATAGAAATAAAATTGAGGAGCTAAGAGAATGTGATGCAATACCACGGAATTCAAGTTGTGTAGCTATTACAAGCATCAAATTATCCCATTTCAGACTAAAAATTCAAATATATTATCACATTCCGTGAGCTATGGGCCGAATCGCCAGTTCCCCCTATGATCGTGGGAGGGGACTTTCAGGGCTGGATACTTGCGGATATGACGTTAAAAAACTCTCGAGAGAGCCTAACAGGTTGGCCTTCCGCTTCTCCACTCTCCGTACACATTCAAAAGTTTAATTCGCAAAAGATCTTTGTAATACTTGTGTCACAGTCCTACAGATCAAACGCGGCAGCTTTAGAAAAACGCCGATGTAATTTCGTCTTCCCTTCCATTGAAAGATGGCGGATTGAAATATTTCTGTCCGGCGAGGGATTCCCAAATGCTTGCGACGACGACGTGGGGAGGAATGGACCACCACAGAGGGAAGAGAGGAGTGGGTGAAATGGGATCAAGAGGAGAGAGAGAGAGCAGGAAGTGACGTCTCAAATCTTGACCTTTCTCATCCATCCTTTGCGACTCTCCCTAGCGACAATTTCCCGGACAATTCCCACTCTCACAACATCCGATCACTCAATCAACATCCGAAGTTGCTCAAATTTGCGTAGAAAGGGAAGTTAATCCAAAATTCACTATCCCCAATTGCACTATTTTTAATCAATATCAACCCTTCCATTCCCACAAACACATTTATTTCTCAGAAGATGTTACTAAACTCTCGCCAATCGATTTATGGGAATCCCTTAAGATAAATAAACAATAAAAATCACTTTGTTATTTTTGCAAGTCGTCTATTTCTTTGTGTAGCCTCATTTGGCATGTATTGAAAGACTATTCTCTAACCAAACTTAATTACAGAAAAAATAAGTTTATGAACACATTAGACCTCCGAACGTCATCAAAGTTAGCCGCGGCATAAAAATGCTGAGCTCTGTCGTAGATGCTGAAGAGGAGTTTCACATCTTAGAGAAGAGTAATAACACTGAACTGTTTGCTCATTTTAAATAATTGCCATTTTGCAATGTTTAATGTATTCTTGCGTGCAACACATCACTGTAGAATCTATAATGACATCAAACACTTTTTCAAAGGCATATGAAAACTCCTTTGTGTAAAAAAAAAGGTTTATCTGGAATTAAACATTTTTTAAAATAAAAAAGTGAAATTTGTTAAAGTTGTACTCATTATGTGTATATTCTTTTTTTTCTGGCGGGATTATCTGCTTTCTCCTTCCTCATGGTACTAATACATTTAGTACCATGTCCTTCCTATTCCCAAGATACTAACGTAAACTGACAAATATTTTGTTAAACAATGGATCTCAACGCGTTTGATTGAAAATCAATCGATGCGGTTAATCGCAACTCGATTGTTTACTTTCGTTAGCTCGCGAGTAAACCACTATTCCAGTTTCATTGGTTGATTATACATTTCGGTTCCTTTTAAGAGGTTATCCCTGATCATCAATTGGTATTTACCGGTGCATTAAACGTCAATCGCATGATTTGGGGAAGAGCATTCAAATCGACGAGCTCTGTACCACTTAAGATGAAATATCTAAGACATAAAAATCATGAAAGAAAAATTATCTTTTCAAGTTTAGAAAGTAAATATTTTTTTTTATCTTTAATCTTCATGCTTTACGTAACCCTGAGAAGAAAGTAAATCAATAAAGTATCTTTTACAAGAAAACATTTGCTCCAATTTCAGCTACCATCTTTAAAATTGCATGTAACAGGCAAAAAGAGCAACAAAAAACGAAAGAGAAACAAATATCATGTAACATATATGCAAATCAGACCTGTTTTTCATCATTAACATAGGCGGGAAGTCACAACTATGTGTCTTTTTCGTCATAACTGCAAAATAAGACTGAGAAAAAAGTAGACGTTGCCGTAGATAGGTAACTACGGAGTTGGCAAAAGGGTCAAGATGGCCTAGAAGCAGTTTATTCAAAAGATCCAATGATACCCTGTGAGATTTCCCAAAAAATTTCATGTCGCTGTGATACCGGGTGTGGTAATTTGTGTGGCTGTCGAAAACATGGCTTAAAATGTACTCGGTTATGTCTAAATTGTAATGGCGAAAACTGCACAAATGTTCCTTATATTGAACATGAAGAGATCGAAGAGACTAATGAGAATGATATTTTAAACAATATATTCTCTACCCCCCTCCACACGTCCCCATGTTGGTTACCGCGTCCGCCGTGAATACGCTCCACTTTGTGCACGCAATTTTATAGTAAAAGATAAGTTTTATGAAAAAAAGTAATTCTAATAAGCAAATATTAGCCTTTGTCTGTGTAACACCGATAAAATGGTTTCTAAATCTTTATAAATAAAACCTCTGCGATTTAAAGAAAACAAAATCCTATCTCGGCTCCTATTGGTCGCAAGGACTTTTTGTTGTTCATAAATCTGCGCAATTAAATCAGCTTTCAGAATATCCAAGTTAGAAACTCGTGCGACCAAAAGCCGACGCCGTAGCTCTATTTGTTCATAAAAAAACGCTAGTCTGAAAAAGTATGCTTTTTAAACGTTTATTTCGATGACTTTTTAACGATTTTTCGAATTGGTTTTAATACTACACGTAATATAAGTCTTTGAGAGTAGAATCCCGTTGAATTTGACTGAATAATTCAGCGACAAGATAGCAATTATAAACTTTAAAAAACTTTCTCCGGATAAACAATAGGCCATATCTCAGCAAATAATTCAACAATCACCTTATAAAAAATATCGTCGAACTAAAAATCACAAGCGCTTTCTTTCAAAGTAATAAAAATAGTGAAAAGATTATTTTTGCACTAAATATTTAATTTTTAAAAAACGCCCATTTTCACCGGTTTTTTTGCTTGTTTGAAAAAATTAATTCATTGATTTCGACGTACGACGACTCAAATTAAAGGTTATTTGAATACCCACAACTTTTGATTGAAAAATGTTTTAGTAATTTCATTAGTTATTGAAATAATAACAAAAAAGTCATTTCGGCGACCTATCAACAATCACTATTTAGCAACCGCCCATAATCTCGAGTCGAACGCACATGGAGGGGGGGGGGGTCATTTCATGCCTCCACCTCCACACCCCTTGAGCACATTTCATCCACTATAGAATTAGAGTATGTAAAAATACATATTGATTGGACTATAAGGTTCATGTCAAATTTCGGTAAACTCAACGTTAATATAATCAATTAAGTGCATTGATATTTCCGTTCCCTTGATTTGGTTTTATTGCATAAGATATACGATTAGCTAGCGTAAGTGAAATGAACCTCAAGAGTTAACCATGCATTAAAGTGTCTGGATAAATACCAAAGGTCGTGAACGTTTCAATACATTTGCGTGTGCCGCTGTCTCAATATTGGTACAAACTTCACGTCGAAAGTTTAGAAGTATTACTTATAACATTACGAATGCTATATGAATGTGCGAGAAACTGACCTCAGAGATAATTCATTACCAGTATTTGTTAATGTATGTCAACTATTTCTCCCGTACTTGCAGTTTTGGGGAAGTAAAATTGCCAGTGAGGCACCTAAAACAATGCAATGTGCAAAAAACGCCTTGGCTCTCTGTGTGATAGAGGGCGGAATTTTTGCCCTCATCTTTTTGGCTATGACTAACCAATCGTCGGAGTGACTGTACCTCAAAAATGGTACTCTCCTCAGTCAACTACAGTGATACCGGCACAGAAAAAGAAATATTATGACTTTTTTTACTCCAAAATGTTTACTTATGTTTCAATAACTATTCTCAATGTTTTTTTTCATTTTTGGGATACATATACACTCATTTAGCAACATTTCCCACTGCTTCTACTTGAGTAGTGCAAAAAAAAGGAAAAACACCAAGTCACTTCAAGAGCACACCAGACAGAGACTGCTTGCAAAGCAAGCAGGAGGTCTGCTAGTAGTATAATAATAATATATTGCTTCCTTCTTAGATACAAGTACATTCAAATTAACAAATAATAAGGAAGCTTTGGGTTTACCCCAAAGATTATAAACCTGTGTGGGGGGTAAACTATAATTTCGTGCAAAATAGCATAACAAAATATTTCAGTTTTCAATGGTAGATACTTTTCACAATTTGCATGAATTTCAATAATTTCCTTCCAAAGAAACAATTTCATGGACATTTGCAAATAGTATTTCAGTGTCATCATGTTCAAATGCCCCCTCTCTTGTATTTCCAAATTTCTATTACATATATGTATTGTCCAAATATTTTCTCAGATGTTAACACAGAACTCTGCACTGCATTAAGTTTCAGCGTTTCCCGAAAGTCCCGCGTTGGCGTTTCACTTTATAATATCCGTTTAAATGAAAATGCAACGCCTTACTACAAAAATATAAAATGGCTGAACGAATGGATGAACGCCGAATACTTCAAAAGGCTTGTTCAAAAGGAACTGAAATCCGTCGCATTAGAGTACGAAAACCTTCAATATAATGCGAATATCGGGAAAAGATCAACTCGAAACACTGAGATATTCTATGTTCCTTAATATGTGACCACTCCCTCCTCATTTCATCCTGAAAGCTATGGAATGTTAGAACCTCTCCTACGATTCCAATGTTCAATAGAAATACGACAGTTCATTTCTTTGCTTCACTTTCTCATATGAAATTGATATGATCTATTCTTGAAATGTGGTTTCATATCTGTGCATTGCAATGTTGAATGAGATTGGTCATGCTCTTTCGTATTATTATACTGTTTGATGTTGTGCCCATTACTTTATATTCCATTATGCTTAATGCAAAATGTTTTAAGTATTGCCTGGTTGATAATCTATGCTGCCTGTTTTAATTTCTCAATCCTTAATGTGTGATCTTAAATCTGTGCACTGTTATCCTAATTTTCACATTCTGTGCATTATCTTATTCATTGATTATTGTTAGTTTATATTCGGTGCTCCTTAATGAAATTTGTATGTATTGCGATCACCATTGACCCCATTTGTTGCGGCATGTAATTATGTTTCAATGTTCCAGGAGACTTAAAGTCCCAGAACAATAAATACTGTTTTCAATTTCAATTCAATCACCCTTCTGCGCAGATCTGTGTCAGTGTGACGCGGATAATATCATTTAGACGCCGCAGCACCACATCTCTTATCGATCGGACAGGAAAAAGATAAAATAAAAGAGAGTGAGGTACATTTCCGAACAGATAGGTACTACAAAAACTAGTTCTTTCCACGCTCAGTAAGTGACCACCATTATAAATACTGAGATCCACTCAGAACCCTGCCGAAATATACTTCACTTTTTCACCTCCCTACAACATACCTTCCTTCACACACCTTTACACGGTTTCTGGTGTCCTAATTTTATGTCCCCTGCCACACGCCCCCATGATCGCAGGGTACATACATACATAGTATGTAGTAGATGCAGATGAACCGAGGAAATTAGGAAAGACGCGTGGAATTAAAATATTATAGCATTATGCACGAAACATCACAATTGTTGGCATCACATGGTTCAAACTCACTTAAATATCAGAAAGAGATCGAATACAACGGAGAATTGCAAGATTTGTAAAAAGTTGTTGAGATAAAGTTAGCAGTGTTATCGAATAGTTGAAGGAATTAGGGTGGAAATATCCGACTGATCTAAGGGAGAAATGTAGGTTAAACCTTTAGCGCAAGTTCGAAGCAGAATATTTTTTGCTATCGATATATCGACCACATCCACATCGGCGGCTCCGTGACCACCGCTCGAACCTATCCTGATGAGCAAAAAGGAAACCCTTTTCCCTTGAAATTTCATTCATTTCTAAATAAACCCAAATTATACCCAAAAGAGCATTTTTTTAAAAGGAGCTGGTTTCGCTCAACTATAGAGAACTCGATGAAACTTGTTGGAAGCATGACTTATGTTGTCTTGAAGCTACCTGATTTTTTCAGAATTATTTTCCGCAGATTTCTTAAGATGTTTGAATGGGAAGTGGGCATGAAATTACACGTGGGTTGTTATGGGAACGCAAGGCTTCATTCATCAAAAAAGAACCTTTTCTAATTATTCAATGTGTAATAATTTATATCATGGTACATAGCATTAAAGGTATAACAGATTTTTACTCTCCGGGCGCTTGAATAAATCCCTCGCGCGCGTTTCGGACGATATATGTGAAATAGACAATTGAACGTGGATGCATTACTTGCGGAATGCAGAAAGAAAAGACATGAGACATACCCACGTGCAATTTCATGCCCAATTCTGGATCCAATATCTTAAGAAACCTGCGGCAAATAATTTTAAATAAAAAAGAATTAGTGTGCTTAAGACCACACGGGAGAAGTGTAAACTTCCATGGCGATCTTCTGATAAATATCAAATATAAAAAAAAACTCCAACACTAGGAATCGATACTGGGACTCTTAACCACTACGCCATCTTACTCCGTTACAAAGAGAGAGAGAGCGTTCTCATGAGTTTACATTCGACATGCTAAGCGTGACGTGAGAGAAAGAGCGTGACGCCCAGAACCCAATATGTACCGCCTGCAGAATTGTCTGTGTGCGCGGTGCGCCTCTATAGAAGTTTACACTTCTAAAATTTGCAGTTATCTTTACAATATTACAAATGCTTTCTGGGTGTTTCATTTGAATTCTCTTTAAGTTGAGTGGAACCAACGAGCCTCCCTAAACAACCAAGTGTGGCCACACTGCTTTCGACGGGATGAAGCCTCAAGCGCGCCTCTTTAAAGAGGCGGCGGACTGCGTTAGGTCGCGCTATTTCATTTTCGAAACTTCATGCGCAGTGCTGCTCTCTCCATAATCACAATCAACCGAGTACACCTATACTACTCTTGTACTACATTTTCGGGGAAAACTGCTAGCGCGGAGAAATTGTTGGATCAACGTGTTTCATTCCTCATGCTCATGGAACGTCGTCACAGGAGACTGTTCGTGGCTCCGTTTCGACCGTTGGATGACTGACCATTGTTGTTCGGATTTAAAAAATAAATAAAACCAAGTATTAAAAAACAAAAATTGAATAAAAAAGTAAAATACGAAAAATCTTTAACGGTTGGCTATCGCACCCAAATTTATTTGGAAAGATATCTTTTCCACACACTACTTAAGTGATAGTAACCATCGTCCCTGTTAAAATTTAAAGGACGTTTAGCTATTCCAACTGCCTCTCGAATCAGTCGTGGATAATAAGAAGCTGTTTTAGCTTTATTACTTACGGATTTCATTCCGGAGGATTTTGTGCCCTGATCCCGACATCAGCGACAGCCTGAGGTCTGCCACTGTCTTGCTATTTAAGCGGCCTTTAAGTCTTGTTTCAAATTTCCGTTTTGTTTGTCCAACGTAGCTAGAACAACACGAGCATGGACTACACTATAGATATGTTGGGAATGTTATCTGGTTCAGGGAGTGATAAGTAAACGTATAAAAAGTTACATTTTTAGCTCCTTGTCTTTCCCCAGAGATAAAGTGCATAAGATATGTTTCAGTGTAAGATTCTAATCCTCAACGATTATAATGTTACGGTCGTTTAAGTGCGACGTTCATTTGTTTGTCTGTCTGCCTAGTTCTATTTGTGAATTAATGCCGGCACCAAGTGGTGGTGTTGGTGGTATATAGAATGCGAGCACACAGTTGGTCTTGGCCCTATTAGTCCGATCAATGGAATGCCATTAATCTTTCAGCGAATTATCAGAAGATCTCCTTTCTCCTCAACCAACCTTTCAACCAACTCCTTTCTACTTCAACATAATAACCTTTCACAGCAATGAAAATTCCTCCTGCGGTCGTATATGTAGGGGTTGTGACCTGGGGACAATGGTCCCAGCAGTATCTTATTTTCTCGACGCATGTCTACGTCAGGAAATAGCTTGGTCCATCATTACAATACCTCATCTCAAGGGGATACAGTTAGTTCAGATTTATTCCAAATCGACTACGAAGAAGAGCAGCAGGTCAACGAGACATTACAGCATCTTGCCAGCCCAGAATCCTCTACGTCTTCAGCCATGGACGATCTTTAAGCCCAACTATAAGTATTAACACAACAAGTGGCCACACTCACCCCAGACATTCAACGAGTTAATGCACCAGTTCTACCTTCATTTGCGGTCCTCCTACCAGGTGGTGCATTTGTAATTTTTTACCATGTGAGGTGGGGTAAGTGCGACCTCCCTTCTGGAAGATCGCATTTCCGTTCTCAAAGCAGGTGGCGGTCTTGCAACATATTCCACACATTGTAACGGAACCAGAGCCAACTACTTTGTAATACTTATCCATATAGTTCTCGATCCACATGCTTAGAAATATATACCCTTCAATTCATCTTGCAGTCTTAGTTGGTTGTGAGGAGAGGTGACGCCACAATTCCCTCAGAATCAACGCATCGGATGTGTTAGGTAAGTACTACTAAATCGTGTTTTCTCTTCTCCATTGATTTATTTTCCTTGCTTTACTTGAAATTGTGGAACTCAGGTCATTACATTTAGTTTTGATGGGAGGTCGCACTTTCCCCGTCATAACCATTCTTTCCTACCTGGTGTGCGACCCCGTAGCCTAGGGTAAGTGCGACAGGGGGTCGCACTTACCCCCGGCTACGAGGATATAGTAGATGTACTTATTAAATTTGTAGTTTCTGTCTGGCCATTCTTGCGTTTAACTTTCTTGCACAAATGTTACAAAATATTGTGGATTATAAAACTAGGTTAGATTCTTCACATCAACTTTTATTTTTAAGGTTTCTTTGATAAAGAAAGCTTTCTTAAATTTAGATTTCATAAAATAAATGCCTCGCATTGTACTCAGACCAGAACAATTGCATCTTTGTAGGTGTCATAACCAAGGTTCTACCCACGTGAAATTGTTTACGCATATAAAAGTTAAACTCGAGACCTTTGGTGTGGCCACACGAAAAACAAGCTCTTATTTTTAGTAGATATATATCGTGAGTATTACCTTCACTCTCTTTAATAACTGGTTACGTAAATTTGATAATGCCTATTGTGGGGGTTGCTGTCATGATATGAGCAATAATTATTGTTGCAGGGTAAAATAGTGCGAAATTGTGAACAACACAGAAGGGACTGACTTATAGCAAGGATGTCCTACAGAAGGCTCTTGAGGAGATTAGGAGTGGAAGTATGGAGAGGAAATGTGCTAGCAAACATTATCAGATTCCTAAGACCACTCTTCTTGACCATCTAGAAGGAGGACGTGGCATCAAGTCAGCATCCTTTGGTCGCAGCACTGCAATTCCAATTTCTGAAGAAAGGGTATTAGCAGAGGGGCTAATGTGTATGGAGAAATATGGATTTGGGTTGTCTAGAAAAGAGATTCTGGAAATGGTAGCGGATTATGTACGTAAAAATAACATAAAAACACCTTTTAAAGATGGTAAACCTTCGGAAAATTGGTTTCTCGGTTTTATTTCACGGCACAAACTTTCAATTAAAAAACCTCAAAGTGTAGAGTATGCAAGGAAGAAGATATGTGACCCTTTTGTGATGATTGCCTATTTTGATTTGTTGCGGAAGACAATCCATGAATTGCATCTTAATAATAAACCAGAATGTATATGGAATCTGGACGAATCTTCATTTTCTACGGACCCAGGGAAGACAAGAGTTGTTGGTAAGAGAGGACTCCCGTACAACTCGTACAATTAGTTCTGGTCTGGTCGTTTGAACATCACCGTATCAATGGCCGCAAGTGCAAATGGGATTCGAAGCCCCTCCTTCACTGATCGCATTCAAAGGGGGGAAATATGTTTGGGATAGTTGGTGCACTCCAGAAAATACAGGATTTCAAGGAACTGCATAATATGCTGCTACAAGGAATGGATGGATGGAAACTGAGGTTTTCCAAAATTACTTCCAGAGAACATTCTTGCCTGCAATAGGAAATGGACGACCTGTTTTGCTAATTTACGATAGGCATTCCACTCATTTGGGAATAGATTTAATCAAATTAGCTCAAGACAATGGAGTGCACATTTTAAAGCTACCTCCACATTCTAGCCACCTGCTTCAACCTCTCGATCTTAGCGAATTCAAATCACTAAAAACGAGATGGGATGTTGAGCTAACAAAATGGCAGAGAAAGAATGTGGGACTAAATTTACCCAAGAGCCTATTTTCTAGGCTAATTGGAGACATTTGGCTAAAATCTGAAGAAGAAGTTATTCGCAATGGCTTCAGAAAAGGGGGTATTTTTCCTTTCAACCGTGATGTCGTAGAATATGAGAAGTATGACCCATTAGCATCGAAACGATGGAAAGAGAAACAGATAGAATCCAAGTTAATTTCAGTTCCGAGTTCAATTGACGCTGAAGCTGATATATCTCTTACTATCATCTCATCCTACACCATCAACAAGTTCTTGCAGTGAGCCATCCACTGTGTGTCAGGATGCAACACCACGTGAAGTGTCATTTGAGGAACTTTTATTGACGACTGTCCATGCAACATCCACTTTAGAACAAGGAAAGAGGGGAATTAATTAACGGAAAAGGAAACAAATGAAAGAAAAATTACGTCAAAGAGAATCCAGCAATTGAGGAAATAAAAGAATAATAAAGAAAACTGCTGAGGACTCCGACATTGATTATGATATGGCATTGGGATTCATATCTTCTGATGACGAGGATGTAGATGACGTGGCATTAATGCCTGAAACAGAAGATGGCATTAGTCGAAAAAGCTTAACAAATTTGGTGGCTAACATTCAAAGTGGATTCTGGGAAGATTCAGCAGCAAATAGTCAGTTGCTCACTATATGTAGGAATTGAATTCTGGATAACAATGAATCAGGTGATCCCGTGGTTTGCTTCCTGAGGACATGTTTTGGGACTGAAATAAGTTTCATCTATCCACAGAATGAGGATTCCAGTGAAATACCGAGGGAAGACGTTGTAAAAATATTACCTAAGCCCTCGGTTGGCCGTCGAGGAAAGTTAACATTTTGCCTATCTTTCTCGGGGTACAACTTAAAGTAAACAAATCATTATTCAATGTTTAATTGCATGAAGACCATGAGTTTATTTTCATCATTTTGTTTTGTTTTTATATCAAGAACATAAGCTACATTAGAGAAGCACTTTTTTGTTCATAACAATCTAGTTTGTATTCAGATATGTTGTCATATACAAGATTTATAATATTTTTATCATTATTTATTCAGCTTTTATGCACATTAGCTATTTTTAATATGCTTGTAAATTAATGTGCAAGAGTCGAATATTGTTATTATCATTAATAAAACATATTTTACTAACATTCCAATTTGTGTCATATTTAACCAAAAAATGCCAAAAAAAATATCTACTTACATTACCTTAGATAAAAGTAGATTTCTCAAGAATGGTTAAACATAATTTGATACTTTAAAAAGCAATGTAAAGCTGAATTTCTGGGCAAATCGCATTTACCCCATGTACAGTGTAATGCAGAAATATATTGCACATCAGTCATGGGACGCACTTGCCCCATGTACGAGGAAAGTGCGATCCCTTGACAAGTTTAGAAGAAAAAAATTATAAAAATTACCATTTTCAAGAGAGAGGAATGTAAATCTGATCACCTTTTTCAATGATTCACATTTATATTATACATTGATTTTCATGTTTTTAGCAAGCCTAGAAAAAGTTTCCAAAGTTGGTTAAAATTTATATATGCCCTTTAGGGGTCGCACTTACCCCACCTTTCTAATAATTCAAGAATGTATTCTAAGTACATGTTTAGGGATTTTTTATACTATTCAAATATGTATTATGAGCGTTTTTTGAATGAATAATAAACTTGTTTTTGTACCAACTGTATTTTTTTCCAAAAAAGAACAGTCGATTTTTTCGATTAATCGATCTTTTGGTTCAAATTTCGATTTTTGTTGATAAGTCGAGATTTTCATTTCGATAAAAAATCTATTGCTCGAAAAATCGATCGATTTTGACCGACATTTTTCCATCATTGTTAACTACCTGCAGCCATCCCCGGGATGAAACCTCCGGTAGACCCAGAGGTACTTGTATTTGTATAATAAGTTAAAACCACAATCGTCTTCTCCTCGTTTAAAGACACGAGACCTTCTTCATGAAATATGGCAATGGCAGGAGGGTCTTATGGTAATGGCAGCCGCTAGGTCTGACCCAACCACAACGGAAGGAGCTCTACAACCGACAGGACGTATAAGCTGCTGGCAGTGGCTACCATAGGACGCCTTAAGACTCAATCCCAGCCTCAGTTCCTCACCAGCTCCTGCACTTACCACCTGGGCTCCCCCTTACTTACTTACCCCGGTAGAGACAGGTTTCTTACATACCTTCTTAGAGACAGTTTTCCACGAAAATGGCATTTGTATTTTATGGAAAAATTCTATTTTTCCGCGTGTTTCTCTCATTCCCCCATTGGACACCATGTAATTTCAAGTTCAATTATAGAATAAAATAGCGTGGAAAGGTATTATTTTGTTGTTCATATCAGATAGAGGACAACTTTTTCTACAAGTAGACAGAATATGAATAAAATGACATTTAATTTATTTTACGGTGGAACCACCTTAATAAGAATATATAAAAGATGTTCTGACTGACTGATTCATCAACGCACAGCCCAGGCTACTGGTGATAGAACCGTGAAATTTTGAAGATATATCTGTACCATGGAGTATAGGCGCACTAAGAAAGGATTTTTGAAATAAACAATTTTTGGGGTTGTTTTTTTTACCCCGTTAATATTAACTTTTACTCCCATAAGAAAAGCATTGACTTCGGTTTATGTGTTTCTTTATTTTATTTTTCAAATTACTTGCACTAAAGATATTGAATACAAATTAATATCATAGAACGCATAAAAGAATACAGTATTTAATTTTTCATTCAATTTTCTATTAAACTTCGTTTTTGCCTAAGTATTGCGTTTTTACCTCTAAATTCAGCTATTTTTCTTCCTTATCAATCAATAGAAATGTCCTTAGCAACAAGGCGTGAACATCCATTTAATAGCGATTTCATGAATGGCTATTCACTCCTGCAGCATTTAAAGGCCAGGTTCAGTGATTCATTTGATAGTTGTAGTCAAACGACTACAGTTACCCGTTCGCCTTGCCATCTCAATGACCATCAACAACATTTGCCTAAGTATTGCGTTTTTACATCTAAATTCATCAATATTCTTCCTTATCAATCAATAGAAATGTCCTTAGCAACAAGGCGTGAACATCCATTTAATAGCGATTTCATGAATGGCTATTCACTCCTACAGCATTTAAAGGCCAGGTTCAGTGATTCATTTGATAGTTGTAGTCAAACGACTACAGTTACCCGTTCGCCTTGCCTTCTCAATGACCATCAACAACATTTGCCTAAGTATTGCGTTTTTACATCTAAATTCATCAATATTCTTCCTTATCAATCAATAGAAATGTCCTTAGCAACAAGGCGTGAACATCCATTTAATAGCGATTTCATGAATGGCTATTCACTCCTGCAGCATTTAAAGGCCAGGTTCAGTGATTCATTTGATAGTTGTAGTCAAACGACTACAGTTACCCGTTCGCCTTGCCATCTCAATGACCATCAACAACATTTGCCTAAGTATTGCGTTTTTACATCTAAATTCATCAATATTCTTCCTTATCAATCAATAGAAATGTCCTTAGCAACAAGGCGTGAACATCCATTTAATAGCGATTTCATGAATGGCTATTCACTCCTGCAGCATTTAAAGGCCAGGTTCAGTGATTCATTTGATAGTTGTAGTCAAACGACTACAGTTACCCGTTCGCCTTGCCTTCTCAATGACCATCAACAACATTTGCCTAAGTATTGCGTTTTTACATCTAAATTCATCAATATTCTTCCTTATCAATCAATAGAAATGTCCTTAGCAACAAGGCGTGAACATCCATTTAATAGCGATTTCATGGATGGCTATTCACTCCTGCAGCATTTAAAGGCCAGGTTCAGTGATTCATTTGATAGTTGTAGTCAAACGACTACAGTTACCCGTTCGCCTTGCCTTCTCAATGACCATCAACAAGATTTGCCTAAGTATTGCGTTTTTACATCTAAAATCATCAATTTTTCTTCCTTATCAATCAATAGAAATGTCCTTAGCAACAAGGCGTGAACATCCATTTAATAGCGATTTCATGAATGGCTATTCACTCCTACAGCATTTAAAGGCCAGGTTCAGTGATTCATTTGATAGTTGTAGTCAAACGACTACAGTTACCCGTTCGACTTGCCTTCTCAATGACCATCAACAAGATTTGCCTAAGTATTGCGTTTTTACATCTAAATTCATCAATTTTTCTTCCTTATCAATCAATAGAAATGTCCTTAGCAACAAGGCGTGAATATCCATTTAATAGCGATTTCATGGATGGCTATTCACTCCTACAGCATTTAAAGGCCAGGTTCAGTGATTCATTTGATAGTTGTAGTCAAACGACTACAGTTACCCGTTCGCCTTGCCTTCTCAGTGACCATCAACAAGACACAAGGTCAATAGCTTCAAATGTGTGGATAAAATATGGAACATTCATGCTTTCCACGTGGTCAATTATATGTTGCATGCTCACGAGTGGGACAGCCGAAAAATTTATTTGTTTTTACAGAGAGCGGTAATACCAAAAATATGGTATATCATAAAGCACTTGAATACATTTATTCAACTTTAATTTAATACACAAAAAACCATTGTCATTCATTTATTTAGTACATATTAATGTGTCTGCTTTGTATTTTTATGCCTACTTCGATAGAAAAAGAGGCATTGCAACGCATACAGGGCATTTCGTGGGCATGTGCAATTTGGGCAGATTTTCATGAAAGCGAAAATTACGAAAACGCAGACCTACTGAGCAGACCTGAGCAGCGCCACTGGACGGGGCAGACACTAGAGCGAATTAAGAGAAAATAATGTCCTACCCAACCTAGACCTAACTCGGGCAGAATCGCATAACTCTGTTTTTTTAATTCTTGTGGGGGTCCTGGGGCGAAGCCGCCCCCATAGGGGTGTCCAGGGGGGCTTCACCCGCCCCTGGCTAGCTGCTGCGGTGAGCGAAGCGAGCAGTCAGCGGCCAGTATATACATAAACGGATAAACGGTGGCGCAGGTGAGGCGGTATTAAACATAGAAACAAAGGAGAAACCCTCGTTCAAATTACGTTCCGATATTTTGGTTACCGCTAGCAACCTTTTCCACAGGAAGGAAAAGTATGTTTCCTTCCTATTTCGAAGGACGCACACCCTTCTTGTCTTTGTGTCGTTCTTTGACTGAGCTTATTATGAGCTACATTCTCCCAGAAGTTGTGCCCGTTCGAATGTGTGAGTGATTTTATGAGTGCTTGTGTTCATAACCCATGCATCCTTATCGGGGTTCCATTAGCCCTATAGTTGTAAGGACCCCTATTTGGGTTGAGTGTGTGTGTGGTTGTGTCACTGGAGAGGAAGTAAACATTCCCGTTTAAATCACGACAGGAGGGTTTTCTGGTCGAGATGTTGTGGCTTGGTTGACTGGCGTGGAATTGCCCCTTTATTCCCGCAAGCCAACACAGCAATTGTTGTGTATTTTGGACGAGTGGTGCCGCTTTATTACGCCCATTAAAGATTTTTATTTCTTGTCACTTTAAGAGGCGGCTGGGCTCAAGTTCCTTAGATTTCATTTGAAGTGCATGTATTGACCTCATAATGCGATATATTTTCGCTGAAATATCCGGAGATTGTGATTTGCATTTAAGAGCAAGCATTGAAATGCTTCCCCATTTCCACGGAGCCGGACACTAAACCTATGACAAGTCCTCTCAATTGTACAAACATTCAACAAATCACTAAATTTGAATGAAAACTATCTGAGAGCAAGACTTACTCTTTTACTACAAGCAACTGAGATTTTTTACTCTCAGGCGAAAGGGCACACATTGGTCTGGAACGTATTGGACTGATATGTTTATATAGAACACTAGGCTCAAGGCGTTTCCCATAAATTCCATTGGGTGGGAGTCTAACACTTAGGCATTAACGGACAGAACTCTTTCGAAACGGGTCCTTGGAACTCTCTTCTTCTTCCTCATAGTTAATGAAACCATAAAAGATTTTAACATGTAATGTGCAGCACGTTGAACTACGAGAGTCAAGAAAACTAATTGATCTCTGTGACTTAGTAAACTTTACCACGTGACTACAACAACACAATCCGTTCACCAAGCTCTCGCGAGAACTAGCGTCCTTGGAATCTGGATTTGTATTTGACGATTCGGGAAACTGTTAACAAGCGAATGACATTGGGGTTAAAGCGATTAACAAAAAGAAAGGGGAAATTTTTGAAGAGCTCAAACTACATTATTTAATATCATATTGTTATTTCCTCGGTAAACCCAATATAAAGATATTTAATTAAACCATAATCCGATTCAATAACTATACATCTTTTAGAAGATGTAACCCCTAATATTGTCATCATAATAATGAAGATTTTATTGTCATTAAGCCATTTGCAGCAATAGACAAAGTCATACAGATCAAGAACAAAAAATTAACAACTTATACATTGACATATTATTTCATGTATTCAAACCTAACTTTTTAATCCTATTTATTGCACTTCTATATTTTGGATTTTAAAAATTCCTGCAGAGAATAAAAAGGTCTTGAAACAAGCCAATCAAATATTTTTTTCTTAAACTTATCTAAAGGGATAATAACCATATTGCAAGGGAACTTATTGTAAATTCTCAACCCAATGCTCTTATAACTATTTAATGACTCATTGTTAGACAATTTGCAGTATGGTAAATTCAGTTTGTTGCTGCTCCTAGTCTTATGAAAGTAAATATATTTTCTATGAAGTAAGTTAGGTAAGTTATTCTTTGTATACAATAAAACGGAATAAATATATAAATTAACAACTGTCAAAGTTTTAAGCTCAATAAACAAAGGCTTACAATGTGCTAATCTATCAGCATTCATCATAATTCTGATTATTTTCTTCTGTAACAAAAGAATTTCATTCATTCGACTACAGTTACCCCAAAGAACAATTCCATAGGTGACTATATGTTGGAAAAAGACAAAATAAGCAGTCCGCACATAATTATCTGAAACATGATTTTTCAATTGTTTTAATAAAAAAATAACCCTAGAGAGTTTTCCTGTTATTTAAATATGTGGTACTCTCCAGAGATTTTACAGTCTATTAGTACTCCTAAAAACTTAACATGAGTCAGACAATTATCTATGGGTGAGTTTCTTAAACTAAAATACAACTCTTGGGTCTTATTTTGATTCAACATAAACCCGTTGGCTTGAAACCATAAAGCGACTTGTATCATTGTATTTTCTTTTGTATTTTTAAGAATTTGAAAATTTCAACTGTTACAAAAAAGTAGTGTCATCAGCATACAAAATGGAGTGAGTATTAAGTGAATAAGACAAGTTATTAATCATTACTACAAATAAAAGAGGACTCAAAACTGAGCCTTCTGGCACACCAAAATCAACACATGCCACACCAGGTTTAATTTGATTTACACAGACCACTTGCTTTCGATTTTCCAAATAAGAATTGAACAATTTCCAGCTAGTACCCATTACACCATAGTGAATTAATTTATCTAAAATAAGTTCCACGCAATCAAATGCTTTACTCAGGTCACAGAATGTGGCCTGAGCAAACTCTTTACTTTCAAAAGATTTGGTAATGCTATCGACTAAAGAGACCATTGCCCCTGTTGTTGATCTGCCCTTTACAAACTGAGAATAACTGATAAATTTAAATTGGTCAAGGTAGTCGTAAAACTGCTGATGCATAATGGTCTCTAGAATTTTGGTAAAAACTGGAACCATTGAGATGGGACGATAACTTTCTGGGCAATCTCTGGGTCCCTTTTAATAAACTGGCACCACTCTTGAAACTTTTAATACATCAGGGAAATGTCCTTCGACTAAACATCTATTAAAACAGAATGTCAGTGGATAAACAATACAATCAATGGTTTTTTAAATTAAATTTGTTGATAAATCATAAATATCTTTACTATGAGATGATTTAAGTGTACGTACAATATTTAAAACATCCTGAGGGGAGACTTCCTTAAACAAAGAAACCATTATTCAGTGGTTCTACACATTTCTCAAGTAAACTCTGAGCAGATATGTTAGGTTTGATAATGTCACTGTGAACCTCATTAACTGATTGCACAAAATAATCATTGAAAGTATCTGGTGTAGTATGTAGCCCATTCAATAACAAACAAAACAAAAAAGTTGAATTTGACCCGATCATTATTAACGGAAACAATGGCCGTTAGGGCCGCGCGCCGAACCTTCTTTTCTTTCTCCCCCAACACCCCGGCGGCGTTAGCATCGTCACGCATTATTTAATAATAAAACTGAATATCAATACATAGATTTTAAAAAGTGTAGGATATAACTTTTATAGGAAGGGTCTTTACATATATGATACATTGAAAACATATAATTAGCGAACAAATCAAAAGTTTCAAAGTAAAAACCTACTTTTTCCTAATATTTTCTTAAATTTATCACAAAAATATTAGATTTAACGTAAATATGTAAAGTATTAATATTGGAGACCATTTAATAGCAATCAAAAAAGAAAAAAGTTGAACTTTATCTGATCATATAGAACAGAGATAATGGGTGTTCCGTAAATAATGTCATTTTGAACCTTCGGGGGGATGGGTGGGGGTGGGGGGGCTGGGGGGGGGGGAGCTCCAGGGGGATTTTTGGGGACTTTTGTAAAAATGTTCCTCTGGTAGTAAGTGTATCAGTGGGGTAAAATTCAGTTTTAAGCTAATTATTTCCTATTCAAAACCTTTATTGACTGGGCTAATTTATGTACATAGCTGCAAAATACATAATTACTAACGGTCCCTCTAACATAGGCATAGCATACATATAGGCTTCGCCTCGTGACGAGCATTAGGGATTAATGCTAATGCATAATTAGTCGTAGTGGCACTAGCTTCAATAGGATATAGTGTAATGCATGTTGGTGACTATACTCACCCCCTGCCACACACCCTTTAAGGTGGCCATGTGGGGTAATTTGTAAATGTATACCGACCTCATATCCCATAGTCACGGATTCCGGCTCTTAATAAAGCCCTTTTATAATACACGAGGCACCTCACATGGCAAACAATCTGATATGCACAGAAATTGCGAGAAACGCGAGCACGGAATTAGAGCAGACGCCATCTCTCGTATATGCATTCGTGCATGCATTCTTGCAATTAATCGCGTTAGTACACGACGCATTTTTCCATGCACATCCGTAGGTGCATCAGATTGTGCAGTAAAGTGCCTCGTGTACAAAAGGCCATATTAGACATAATCTGGTACTTGCACCCTCGCTCGCCCTTCTATTAAGGGTGGTGCCGTGGTGCACGGGGTGGTTGAGTGGTGATCGCGCGATGCCATTGGAACCGACTCGCGTGCCTTGCTGGGAGCTCGCGTGTCCCGTCGCTTCGAGAAGCAAGCATTGCGCTTAATGCTTCGCTTCTCTTTTGACGTTCGTCTTCGGTTACATGGGAGCCCACCAAGTGGACAATTGGAACCATTGGTACCTTCAGCGACACTTGAGATCATCCCTATCACCACACACAAGCAGTAATAATAGAGCACGAAGACCAAGGAGAAAGACGCGATTGCGAAAGGACAAATTTGTTTTCTCTTTCATTATAGTTGTTTCGGTGTTCATAATTTATTTAATTCTCAGGTTTTGTCATGGTATTGTTTGGGGTTACTGTATTTTATGCTGCCCGTGGGTTGCTGATATATTTTTCAAATTGGTGAGATGATTACGAAATGCCGAAGTAGAAAATATAAAATAAAAACTTTTTAAGAGTTAAGATATCTAGGTCAAGACGCGATTCACGCGATGGAAAGGAGTCTGACATCCAAGTACCCCCCCTCGTTTCCAGCGCGCGTAATAATATCTACACTAGTTGGCAGCCGCCCCAAAGGGTGGGTGGGTGGGGGAACCGACACCCCCATGCCCTCCCCCCCCCCCCAAAAACACACACACCCTAAACACACTCTTTTTACCTTGCTGTATCGTCCAGTGAATGCGGATCGCGGCGGCGCGTTGTTTCTGGCGAGCGCCGAGTGGTGGCGCGCCACGTGCATCATGGCACCCAGCCGAGAGTCGCACCTCATCGCCCGTGCCTCGCCGCCTCCATCACGGCGCCTCACTCGCCGTCAGCCTCGCGCCGCCGCGCCCCGGGTGCAAGGACGGCGCCCGCACCACTCAAATCCATCGGGCGGGGACGCTAGCAAACCTTTGGGCGGGTAACATTCCTCGAAAGACGCATGACCCTGGTTTACGTTTACTATTAATTAGAAGAACGGATCCAGAGCGCACACACACACGCCTCCTCCTTCCGAATTGACGACACCCCTTCCTTTACTCCACGTTCACTTCACCGACGACGAACTTCCACAAAATCTCAATCGCGCGCGCATATCAACACAACCTTCTTCACCTTCCTCGTTGAATGCGCGCCGCACTGAGACCAGAATGGAAAGCGTCGCGTAGCGGTCGAGATCGAATGGAAAGCACACACCGGCGCCTAAGTCACTTCCTCCTCTTCATTTTCCGACCACACACTGAGCTCTCGCACACAGGAAGACGCGCCACAAGTAAGGACGATCGGAGCCCGACTGGGCGAATAAAGCGCTCGATGCTCTCTCCTGCGCACCTCCTCCTGCCGCGCGCGCGGATTTCTGCGCCTGCGCACCCTCAACCCCTTTTGGCAAGGGGGCTAGTTTCCCACAGGGCCCCGAGATGTCGGGCGGCACGATAATCGAACGTGGATGCGTGACGTCGGTCCTTGCCTCGGGGGTCGTATCCTTGCTCGCTTGCAGAGTCCTCTTGTGGCACTTTCATCATACATATAAGCCCCGTGGGAAATCACTAACCCAATGTCAAGAAGAGAGCCTTCTATCGAGCCACAATCACAGTCAGTCTAATAGTTAATAATATTCAGTCATAATATACATTGTTATTTTCCCAATGCCAACTAGCAGCTGACGTTGGTAGCGCCTCTATCGGCCAGCAAGTAAAACTCCCCGTAGGGCAATGCCAAGAAAATGCATTGCATCAAATAAGATGTAAAAGCTTTCATTTTAGTCGAACAATATCTGCACTCATTCAAAACAGCAATGCTAATGCAGGTCATCGTTCCATAAATTATGTTCTTTCGTCAAGATGTTAGTATTGTCCTTCAGCAGTGCCAAGTAGGTACTTACAGAATATAATTTTACAAGATTCAATTTAAGTGAAATAAAAACAAAATAAGAGATCTTTGTCCACCAAAAAGCAGTCTCTACTTTAATACGTATGGGACACGAGTCAGTGTTTCCAATATTTTAAGGGCAAGTAATACTTATATCGCAAAATACCTAACAGGCTTTAAGGAGTAATTTATATGCATGTGGAATTTTCTATTTTTTCGCAACATGCTATATGTTCCTGTCCCTATTTACTTGGTAATCACTACCACACTTGCCGACTCAGATAACTAATGTATCAACTGCGCATGAAAATCATATACTCTCTAATGACTACGTCTTTCCTTCGACTAGTACATACCTACCTCATCAGACTATTATAAACTTTTAAGAACAGATTGATGATAATGAATCAAATGGGTCGGCAGTTCAATTTCCCATAGAAGTACTTCATAGTAGCAATAGCTAAAATTCACTTTATTGTATCTAACATTGATGTCGAATGAGAGGTCATTTATAATATCGGCAAACGAAATGGTCCACTTTCAACAGCCTTTGGCATTTTCATTTCGCCCATCTGCCAAATATTTACTGATAAACTTTAGAAAAAAATATATATATATTATAATCCTGACAAACATTTTTTTATGGAGGTTCTTTGGCTTCCATGCAATCTGGGTCCTAAATTATATCTTTTGGAAAAATCTATTGCCAAAAACGAAGAAGCGTCCTTCCGAAAAGCTACACCTTACTCTCCATTCTCATCGAAGTGAGGAGTGTTCTACTTGGACGTGTTTTTTTCTAAAACTCTTCAGCAAGTGAGGAGGGCTATAAAAAAAGAAATATGTCGGCCATTTAGAGTACTTACCTAACGAATGACTCCTCGACGGCAGATGTAATACATACGGAGGGATGACCTCAATCGCAAAATATTACCATTCTGATCAGTGACAATTCCGTCCAACCGATCTTTCTACTGTTCGACACTCTGGTCATCTCATTTACATAAACAATACTAACTCTATAGTAATTGGCAACATCAGACTGTTTCCAGACGATGCTGTTTTCCACCCAAAGATTGCCGCAAATGCTGATTGAGAAGATGTCTCAGCGGATCTCAGCAACGTGTAAACTCATATGGTGTCTTGAGTGGGGACTAGAATTTTACATAAATAATTAACTGCCCACTGCAACGAACTTCTTACGAAAGAAATCGCACAGAAATCTATAAAACGTGGCAAATAGAAATGAGTCAGATCATAAAGTCATTAATACCTTGAATGTATATCACCTTGCGACATCAGTCATTATAGCGTGGGGGAAACACATACGTACTACACATTTGTGGCAATATGCATGCAAGAAACTAGGTTTTATGAAAAGGTAATTGTTACGGGGCCGACGAAAGAGTAGAGTTATGGAACTCGTAGTTAGTCCACGTCTCGAATACCTATCTACGCCGCGAGCAAGGTTACTTGAAGTTACTAGCTTAGGTTAAGTACTTGAAAATTTCAGACGCGTGGGGAGTTTCAGTCTGCGACACGGAGGATATTAATTTTGAGCACAAGCTAACACATGTCTAGAAATAATAATGGAAGACACAAAATAAGAAAGAGATGTCGAACCGATAGCTACAAAAGTTCCTTTTTTCCACTCGCCATTTATAGTTATTATAAAAATAAGTTTTCCAAAAGTTGTATTTGGTTATCAATCACTAATACAAGGACAGAGGAAGCTACCCTATTTTTCTATAATAAACTCATGCTATCCGGTAATCGGCGAGATGTTTGGAACGGTATTATCAAAAACTAGGTTTTAAAAGGCGCCCACTTATTCAAGGGAGATATTGAAATTAAATGAGACTTGGTATATCATGAGTTTATTCCTAACACTAAAAAAATTTACATTGTTTCCGTTTCTTTGCGAAAGAGAGCAACGTACAGTTAGTTGTCCGTGTGAGAATACCTACTGTTTGCACTTGAAGCCCAACGTGGTGTCAAACAACTGACCCTCCGGTTTGTTCATTGCAATCGCATATTGTGCCGGAATCACTGGAAATTGTTTTTGTTGCAAGATGAAAGGGAACCTTGTCTCAGTCGGAGCCAAATCAGAAAGGATTCTCGCTTTTATGAAATTTCTTGCAAGCAGTTGTATAACGGAATTTTAAACTTTAAGTGATTGTGACTCCATACAACAACAGAATTTTAAAATTTTAGTGACTGTTGCTCCATCTTACAACGTTCCTGAGTCGGTGATTGAGTGGAAAGGGCTTTTCTTAATGAAATGACAAGCGATAGATATTGTACTGTCCACTTTATTTCCAATTGACTACACGTGTTTCGGCCCATGTAGTTAGCCATCTTCATGGCTAAGTAAGACTGTAAGGAACTGTACTAGAAGGTGGCTAATTGTAAGATATCTGGAACACGTGTTGTCAATTTATAAGTTAAATATCGATTGCTTGTCATTTTTAAGCTTTTCCTTGCTATAACCACCGCAGGGCGCCACTGCGCTCCGAGCTGCAAGTTTTCTGCCATTCGTTATTATTGCGATTGTGTATGTAACTAGACCGTGACCGGGCTCCGATCCCGGAGTTGTCAATTTTCCCGGAAGTGGCGAAAAGGGGAATATTATATTGGTTTGACGTGCTTCGACGGCTAGGTCACGCACAGTCTCTGCCACTTGCAAGCATGGGCAACAGCTCTCGGACGAATAAGAGGATCACCCCTCCAAAGCTTCTTCTTCTGTGGCAGGGGCCTCTAAAATACGGCCCGCGATATGACTTTATCCGGCCCGCGGAGGAATTGTGTGGAAATGTTCTGATTGGACTAGGGTCGCAATAAAAACACATATGGTCGCAATTGATGGCTTTTAAATACATAAATCAAAATGTGTTCGAATTGCATTGATATACCATGCTATGTTAATATTATTCACAAATACTCGAGTGCATGACGCTTCTCGGAATTCCGACGTCCTTTTTGCGCGGCCTCTTGCGGACGCCAGTGTAGATTCGCGGCGTTGTAGGTTAGCTGTGGCTAGGCCTGTGCGATTATTCGAATCGTCGATTCAATCATTTTTACAATTGATCGATTATTTCAGCACGTCGATTGCGGTAATTGACTCAATTTTCAAATTTTTGAAAAAAATGACCAAAATAATGACAAAAAATGACCAAAAATTGACAAAATACAACCAAAACCTTACTGAAATCGGCCAACATACTTGAGTATATGTTTCCTAGAGTCCAGCATTCTCCGCCAACTCGCACACTGGCAGCCAACTGGCCGACTAAGCCATGAAAATCTGTAAAATGCGCGATTCGAACACATCTTGTACTCGCGCGTCTTCAATTCGCTCATTGCAAGGGATTTTTAGGGTCCAGTCGGCCGCCAGTTGGGGAGTTGGCAGAGAATGCAGGGCTCTGATGTTTCCTGGTACATATCGTGCCTTTGAAGAGGGAAAGTAATTGAACAACGTATTAAAAAATGTGTCAAATAAAACTTTATTCACATGAAAATAATGCAAAATAAAAAAAACTTACTTAAAAAAAATAACGTGCACGTACTTCCTAACTAGAAACGAACGGTAACAAAATAGTAAAATAAAATATTTACTTCGTTGAGTGATAAATATAATGTGATTAAATCAGACACGTTTTCCAGACAAGAAGAACAAAACGAGGGGAAAATGCAAAGCATTAGTAAATACGTATTTATGTGTCCTTGGGCTTGCGGGAGAAGAAGTACGATATAAGTTTAGAGGTGCACTGCTCCACCTTTTGCTGAGTTTTCTCAACCTCCTTCCTCTTTTCTGTAGCTTCTTTTCGGACTGTCTCCGCTCCTTCAAGCATAGCTTGGGCTACAGCAACTCCCTCCATGGATTTCTTTTCTGCAGCAGCTTTAAGCCTTTTGGTGGCTACCTCAACCAGCTTATCTGACGCTCTTCTTTTCTTTTCTTCAGTCTTCCTCATAGCTTTAAGCCTTTCCTGCTGATCACACAATTTCTCTCGCTCCTCTTCCATTTGTTTTAATTTTTCCTGTTCTTTTGCTCTTCTTGCCAACTTCTCTTCAGCCATACGACTTTCCTCTTCCCTTTTCTTCTTCTCATTCTCCATGTGCTCACAATACTTCGCGTGAGCACTAAGGGCAGAAGCTAGCAATGCCCTTGCCATTAGAAGATTCTCCGGTTTGTTGCCATACTTCCTCATAACACCCTTCACCACCATGTATGAGTCAAGTGTCAACTAAGAAATTGAGGCTCTATCGGAAGTGAGGGTTCGGCCAGATGAGGAGAAGTTCCGTTCAATGTCTGCCTGCCCATGGGAAAGGCACAACACACACTTCACAACTGTGGCCACTGCAGGGTACTTCGGTTCCCCGGTGGATCTCTTGATACGGAAAAATTGTGCCCAATACTCATCAATGCGCATTTCCTAACTACCTGGATCATCCTTTTCCATTTGAAGCATCCTCCGCACATCCAAGAGGACGTCAATTTTTACCTCATCTGAAAGAGGGAGCTCCCGAGCGATTGCCGCTATGTCACTGCTGCTTCGCTTGGACGTCCTTTCATCGGGGTGAATACATCGGCAATGCTTCGCAAGCGCTTTCGTCTTCAGCGCCGATTTCTTAAGGTTGTGTGAGCAGACAGCGACGTAGTGGTCTCTGGCTTCTTTGAGGAACTCTAATCGATCCCTCTCATGCACCTGAACAAGACAATTGAGTGTGAGCGTGCTGACTTCCTTATGCGTACTGTATTCCAGCTTTTTAAATATGTCGAGTGCATCTCACTGCCTTCTCTGCAGCCGCACGGCTCCTCACACGAGTCTCCCGCACGAGGCTCTGTGGCGTCCCGTGATGCACAGGAACTCGCGGCAGATTTAAAAAGCAGAGTACCACAACAACACAATTCTTAAAAAGTGAACATGTGACTGACAATTTTTGGGAATATAGTTTGGACAGTAGCTTCGATCCCATCGCATGAATTTGCAGGGAAGTTGGAGAGACAGCATTTCAAAAGCCAGTACAAAGCGGCAACGCTTCCACTGTCAGCTGGATACGTAATGCGAACTGGAGCTCTACTGGTTGTCGGCACCTCTCCTGCTGAGGTTAAACCAGGGTGCTCAATTTCAAGCCGAAGCTGACCAGTTGATTGATAGCTTGACGCATCTTTGTGTTTGTCCGATTTGTAATGTTGTTCAAGTGCTTGAAAACCTGCCGTGATAACAATCTGACTCATACATACAGTGAAGAACGCCCTTTCCTCCGAATCTCCTGCACGGCACCACTACTTAATAAAATAACCGTTGGCGTCCTTCTTTTCTAGCCAAGTCGGTTTGAAACGGCACTTCCCCATTCTCAGCAGGAACCCTACGAAAACCGAGTGCATGCCGATTAAAATCGAGAATATTCAAGGCCCATGCGGCAGACTCAGTAATTTGGATAGTGACTGGATCATAGGAGACAGGGAAGCTCATCGAACACCAACGACAAGGATCACTCACCTCGTATAGTAATAGAGGCAACAAGAACAATACGGCCATCACCGGAACCGGGCCCAACGTCAACTCACCGGAACCGGCCACTAACAAAGCTTGCCTTACGCTGGAGAACACACTTCGTTTCCTATGGGCACTATTCGGCAACATAAGTCTGCGTTCGGCTCTCGCTCAAAGTCTACGTTCGTCATTCGGCTCTCACTCAAGTCGCTCGGCTCACAGCGAGCGGCCAGCCGGCAGACTTTGCTTCTCCTCCCCCTCCCTCCATCCTGTGTTGGTTGCTATCGTCGCAGTCGCTACACTTGCCCTGTTTCATTCGTAGCACTGATGTGAGGTTTGTCACGTTTGGGACCCTTCCTATTTCCGTATTTACTCGCATATAGGACGACTTCGAATATAGAACGAGGTAGGATTTTAGAGACAAAAAATTGGACTTCCTTACTCGTTCATTAACGTAACGTATAAATTCTGTAAGTATAACGGAAGACGTTTTGGGGGAGAGTGGGGGGTTGGGATTATCTTACATTGTCTTACGTACGAGGGTCTGGGGGTCTGGAACCATATTACGTAAGATTCTAGTCCGTATTGTAACATTGTATCGTTCCTGAATGAAATTAAGTAGTGGCGGTGGAGCATTCGCTCGTTACTTTCATACATTCTGTTATCTCACCCCTACAACAATGCTACTCTTTTGTCGCCTGAGTGCCTGGCTACATTACCTTCATGGTCAACCAAAGCAGACTGTATGCAGGAGGCATTGGTTCCTTCCAACGATCGACTCCACTACACTGTTGAGAAAGATGTAACAAAGATGCTAGTCAGAAATTGTCGATTTGCGCCTGGATATCAGATGACACGGCCGCCGCGCCGGGCTCATCTATACGTTCGCTTCCGAAGCACATGTAGTGTGGCGTCGTCTGCCACCACAGAGTCAAAAATAGCGACAAGTCACCCGTCATACAATGTTATTATCACACCATCCAACAAAGGTGACTTTGATTTCGAGCTTGACACTAGCCCAACAAAAACAGTAAAGAATCCTTCGCTCACGCACATAGGACGACCCAGAGTTTTTAAGCGGATAAAAGTGACAAAAAACCTCGTCCTATATGCAAGTAAATACGATATAATAATGACTTTTAGTGACTTCTTAGCATAATAATGACTTTTAATGACCAAGGTCAGAAATAATGACCAATAATGGTAATAATGACCAACTTGCAGCCCTGGGCAACTAGCACTGCGTCCGAGAGGTTGTTCAGTCTCAGTGGGAACATTATCGGGCTAATGCCAATATACGACCCAAATATTGCACAACCCAAAGCACTTGAAAAATTACTTTTCAAATTTAATTTAATACACAAAAAATCACTTTCATTTATTTTGTAAATTTAAATGTGTCTACTTTGTAAATGTGTACCCACTTAAAAAGAAAAAAAGGCATTGTAACGCATGTCGGGCACAGCTAGTTAATTAATAAAATCCAACCGGTTGAATTATTTTTTTGTTTTTCAAATTCGTTCTTTCATTCTTCTCATTGCCAAAGGAAAGCCTTCGAAAAGTACGATGCAATTGAGTTCCGTCAACTAATTGAGCAATGACAATTAATTGACACCCATTTCGATGTCAATTAATTTACTTTTGTCAATTAATTGAATAACTTCAATTCATTGTAATTTCTTCAATTCCTGACAGCTGAATCGACCACATTTACAATTATTCTTATATTTTTATCGATATCGATTTTTTTCGATCATCGCACAGGCCTATCTGTGGCGCTGCACAGTGGTCCCAAATCGAAAAAAAAGCTGGGCAAAAGCCATTTTTGAAACTTTTTTAGCAGAAGTTCAGAATGGTATATTCGTATTTTACAGAATATGGTCTACAATATAGGATACTATTTTGGTCTTAATCTCTTCCATTGGACTACAACCTTGTCGTGGTGGAAGGGCTCTTGTGCTCCGATGACCCCTAGAGCTGGATTGGCGGGAGCAATGTTCCGGCCAGTTCAGCTCTACTGGCAGGGCCACCCATGCCAGATTGGTCGAAGGTTAGGAGAGAGACGAATGGTAGTCCGTGCAGTGTCTGTACCTCAGTGAGGCGGCTGCAAAAGGCGTCTGACCCCAATGATGCAAAAGGCCTCATAAGTGATGGTTTCACGTAAAAAACATTATTGAGTACGACCACGGAATACTATCTCAATTTAAAAAAAGACCTTGAAATTATGGACAGTTCTCAAATGATAATGAATCCCCTGCGGTCGTCATCACACAAAATCCTAGCTCAGACATAGTAGCAGCAGAGGATAAGAAGATAAAGAAAAGAAACAATCAGAATAGGCACGTGGAATGTTAGGACTATGCTGAGGGCAGGGAAGCTGGAGAATATATATCAATAAATGGAGAGGGTGGGTGTAGACATCATGCGTCTGGGTGAAGTAAGATGAAAAGATAGCGGAGACTACTGGAGCAATGGCTATAGAGTGATATATAGAGGAGGGAATTAAAGCCAGCGCTGGGTTGCATTCGTAAAGAATAGGAAAATAGGTGGAAAAGTAGTGTATTCAGAATAGGTGAGTGATAGGATAATAGTCGTGGAATTAAAGGCAGATCAACGAATTTAATTAAAATCCAGGTGTAAACGATTATGGGGCGGAACATCATGATTGAGGAAATTATGAGATTGGGGATGACGGACAGATGGGAGTGGGGGGGGGGGGGGGGGGAAGACAAGATTGGGAAATGAATGGACGCTCGCCTTATCCCGTCCTAGTAGACGATAGATAGGTTTTAACCCAGAATTTTATAATTACTAAACATTTTCTTGACCAGTATGTTCATGCACCCCTGGAGGTGTCATGAAAAAAAGTCCCACTCGTTCCCAGGTGGGATAACCAAAATATCCTGGAATTCCTGGAATGTCCCTGGAACTTGGATTTTACCACTAAAAATGTACCAACATTCGTGGTGTTTTTGTCTGGCTTCAAATCTACCTCTTATTTTTCCTTATCTAAATGTAGTAACATTTCTTTCCCTATGCGCCTTGACATGATCTTTACGGATAATTAGCAAAAACATGGATTCCCTTGTAGTTCTTTGTCAACATGGTGCCAAAGTGATATTTTCGAATGTTTCTTTCCCTCACGTCTCGTTGCTGCTACTAGGAGTCTGATCTCGAATCTGTTGGGTGGATTTTTTAGATCTCATCAAATCCTAACATTTATGCCAATCGTTTCTCTCTAACACTTATAGTTCGGTGGAAACATGGTGCAATATTTGGATTTTTTGGTTTTTCCACTGTAGCTTCTAAACTAGCAGTCGGGTCTCCAATCTGTTGGGTGGAGTTGTTTTTTAATCTCATTGAGGCCAACGACTTTATGCTTATCCTAACTCTCTATCACTTATAGTTCGTTGGCAACATAGTGCCAAAGTCCACACACACAGATGTTGGGGCGAAGCCCCTAAACGAGCAAAGCGAGTATATACTGTAATCATGACCAATGTGTACAGCTACCTCGTTTAGTACCGGTTTCTGTGGAGTTGTTGGTAATTCTTCGAAAACAATTGAAGCCACAATTGTGTAATATGTTCGAAAGTTTGTTTTGTTTTTACACAGTGTTCTTGGTTTGTGATTTTAAGCATAATTAAGAAGAATATTAGAAATATCCCTTATGATTACAAAACCATTGAAGAGTGACATTTTATGAACCACAAATTATTCAAAACTCATTATAAAAACCAATGATAAATAGTAGCATAGAACACTGCAAAAGTGACTTTTGGAATGTAGTTTGAACCGATCAACGTTTTCTTTGGCTGTAAGAATTTAAAGCAAATTATTCGACTGTAGCACTTAAATTCAATTTTCAATTACAGTCGGTATCACTAAGTTTCACTTGTGCAAGAGACGTAATATTTGTCGAGAATATTGAAATGAAGGTTTATCGTGTGTTTAATTGTGAATGCAATTATGGAAATTCAGTGATTACGATTGTTAGGTATATGTACTATACGAGGGTGAGTTGAAAAGTTCTCGGCCTTGCAATGAAAGACTGTAATTTTTACGTCAAAAATGCATTTATTTTTCTACATAGTCTCCCTTTATGTCAATACACTTTGTCCAACGTTTTTCAAATTAGTAAATTCGGTAACGGAAGTGCAATTCTGTTAGGTCTGCAAAATAACCATCAGCAGCTGCTATAACATCTTCATTGGACTCTAAACGTTTTCCAGCCACAAATTTTTTTAAATGTGGGAATAGGTGGAAGTCAGAGGTGCCAAATCTGGTGAATAGGATGAATTTTTCAATAATTCGTACTTCATTTTTTTTCCTATTTCCAAAGCAACTTTGTGGGCAGGTGCATTGTCCTAGTGAAAGATTATTTTCTTCTTTTGCAACCCAGGCCTCTTCTCACGTATTTTCTCATCCAGTTGGTTCAGAAGACTTGCGTAGTATTCGCCATTTATTGTTTTACCATTTGCAAGATAATCAATAAGAATCCCTTTTGCATCCCATAAAACACTGGCCATCACCTTTCCGGCAGATAAAATCGACTTCGTCTTTCTTGGGGCAGGTCCACCGACTTCCACCCACTGCTTCGATGGCTATTTAGTTTTTGGCGTGTAGTGGTGAACCTATGTCTCATTGATAGTAACAAATCTGCACCCAAAATCAGTTTGATTCTTTGAAAACAGTCCAAACATGGCTGAGAAATTTGTTTGCTCTTGCTTTCGGTCAGCATTAAACAAATGCGGCACTCAACATGCACAAAGCTTTTTCGTGTTTAATTCTTCATGAAAAATGTGCCGTACTCTTTCTTCTGACATGCCTATGGCATCAGCTATTTCATACACCTTTAATCGACGATTGTCCAATATCATATTGCGCACTTTATCGATGTTTTCACTTGTGGTTACTGTTTTGGGACGTCCTTCACAAGGTTCATCCTCGAGAGAAGTTGGGCCACGTTTAAATTCTGCCACCCATTTCTTAACTGTCGAAAATGAAGGAGCAAACTCCTTATAAACCTTCACCAAATTTGGATTTCTGTTGGCGATAAACCGTCCAAAACGAAGTTTTATGACAGCACGATTCTCCAGTTAATCCATTTGAATGAAACACACACAACACGTCCACTTCGAAAAGCCGTGTCAACAATACTATTGTGGCAGCTCAAGTTGAAATATGGATTACATTGTTGGGAAACATGAGTAAACATAGCAAAACCAAAATTTCAATGGTACTAATGCCATCACTGTTTAAGGCCGAGAACTTTTCACCTCACCCTCGTATGTGCTGTGAAGTATTGCCTGTGTTCTTGTGGTGATATTTTTACATATAAAGGCAATTTGTATTCGGTCGACTTACGCTCCTAATGAATGTGTTATGACAGGAGATGAGTTTTAAGTGTTGCATAATCTTTGCAAGAGTCGGATAAGACTGATGACTGCAATTAGTTTGTTGTTTCAAATAATATATAAAATTTGGAATCAATGCGAATTGAAATTTAGTTATTGACTACATGGATGCTCTTGAATTTTAAGTTTGGCAGTTTACATCCTCAGTGAAAGGATAATGATTGATTTGTGTACTTAAGCAATGTAGGTATTATAGATGGATTTTAGTGTATAGTTTTTTAGTACACTTCTTTCAATAAATGTTGCCATCTGTGTCTTCTCTTTATTTTATCTCATTATTTGTTATTTGTTTGGCCGGTCTCACATCTCGTGTTCAATACTTGATGTCATACAATTATTCCTATCGTGATCGGTAAAGATGAACTCCTCGGTCATTGGAGAGATCCAGTTCATCGATCAATCTTTTAAGAGAACTTGATCTCGGGATTCGATCAATCACGACCAACCCATCACTACTTCTTACCCTAATTATGTGCAATTGATTATGTGTCTTGATCGGGAAGAGTCACTTTTTTGTTGTTTCCATCCACTCAGTTCGAGAATAAATGTTTACATTTTGTGTGCCAACCTCGATTTTGCTTTCTGGCGTGAATTTCTATCCTCTGACACCTCCCCTCTCCGTCCCCTTCCCATTGCTCGCCCCTAAATTCCACCGTCACCCCACCCTCTCCTCTGCTCCACCCCTTTTGTATCCAGGACCCGCACATGGAAAATCACCCACCTGGTGCCTGGTCAGGCAGGTCTCCACAGTGCGAGAGATTCGTCCATTACAATACGTTGAAGACAACTTAAAAATTAAATAAATTATCAAATTATATGTACTAGCCCTAAACGTTTTACCGTTAGGTCCTGTGACATACATCAAATGTGGCATTTAAATTATTCCAAAGAGTAATAGGGACTAATTTTCAACATGATAACAACTCTTAAAAATTTAATTCGCAAAAAATATACAAAATTTCCATTAAGAGACACGTTCCTTTCAGTGTAAAAATGAATATTGCAAAAATCATTCCACATGAATCCGGGAAAAACAGCTATTTTGTGAATACATTACAAAAATATATGCTTGAAAATATATTAAATAACTTGCAGCATGTGTCAACCACATCCTCTTCAGCTAATAAATACATCCACAATGAAAAACAATACGAATAATGTCCAACAGCTCATATATATATTTTATATTTATATATGGCATTGAAGAAAAAATGCCCCAATTTGGGGCAATCCTCAGATGATCCATCACAGATCGTGTGCGATAAGCACATCAGAAATGCTGCCTCTGTGCACCCACCCGCAGTGTCAGTATGCAGTCTCGGACGCCTCCGTGGCCAGCGAATCTGGGGGATAAGTGGGCAAGGAGCGGAAGATGCTGGCCCAGCTGAAGCCGCACTCGCCGCTGCGTACAGGGACCACATTCTCCCGTGGCACCAGTGACAAGAAGTCTTGGAGCACAGTGTATGTCCGGAGCATGTCCACGTGGCCCACGCAAATCAACTTCCGCTTCGCCCGGGTGATGGCGACAGTGAGGCGGTGCTTGTTGCTCAGCAACTGAAGGTCCTGCAGAGCAAATGGGGATTACGTGGTGCACACAATATTCCCCTGAATGTCACGGATCCAAATATGCCAGTAGAGTCCGATTGAAAGTTGGTGGCACCTAAATGCGTGGAACGACAGCGAGTGGAGGGGAAGGTGCCTTTGGGGGTGGTAGTTAGGAGGGGAAGGCAAATATATATCCCTCCGCTTGGGAGCGTAGGGTAAGGCTGAGACTCAGTGCAGCCAACACAAGAGAATTTTTGCCCAGTAGCAAGTGCGCTCTCAGCCCGCAATTTTTATATTCAAAGTAACATTTATTACAATGTCCCCGGCCCAAGCCGTGGGAAGCCAGTACACTAGTCACCTTCTGCGCAGGGGCCACCAACTTTCAATCGGACTCTACAATCGGACGTGGTGCACACAGAATATTTCCCTGAATGTCACGGATCCAAATATGCCAGTACCAGAAGAGAACCAGATTTCAATCGATACATCTACATGATATCCTGCAAGCCACCTCAAGGATGTGTGGCATGGCGTGAGTTGTCGCAGACATGCACTACCAATCTAATCAAGTTGGTAACAACATAAAACAAAAGAAATTACGACTATTGACGCTTCGTTAAAACTCTGCAATTGCTGGTCAGTAGGTCAAATTTCACCAACATGCAGTAAACTGTAAGTATGCCACCAATGCTATAAAAAAACAATGTGTACTAATGTATTTTCCAACTGGATACACGCACAGAGATAAAAGAGATAATAATAATTCTTTATTGTCATATTGGTTCAGCAAGAGACAGAACATGGCCGAAGATAAAAAGGAAAAAGACAATGCAAATAAAACCCTTACAAAAATCAATTACAAACTACAAATTATCACTCATAAATTTATCCATAATGTAATGGTACTTGTGTAACGGCAGCTTCTTAAGTTTGAGTTTAAAAATCTGCCATTCAGTGTGGTGGTGCAATGCGTGGCAGCTAGAATTAAATTTGAAAAAATGTGTTCTTATGACTTTTTGGAAACAGAAAAACACTCCTCATAACAGCTACTGCATACACAATAGCCAATTAGAGACTGTAGAATTGGTTAACTACCTCAGAGTTAAACTGACTAATGACCTTTCATGGGGTAAACATATTAGGAAAATTATCAGTCAAGTTAATCATGAATTTGGATTTGTTAGAAGAGTACTTGGCAAGTGTGATGATAAAGTTAGGAAAATCAGCTACTTCTCCCTAGTTAGACCCTGCTTGGAATATGCTGCAAGTATTCAGAATCCTAATGTGGTGGGCTTGAAAACAGAGTTAGAATGCGACCAGCTAAGATTGGCAAGATACATTAAAGGCAGTGGAAAAAAGCAACTGGATGGGAATCAATTTCAGGCTCTTGATTAAAATGTAGACTAAATCTATTTTGTAAGCTCCAAACCGATTTATTTTTTATGACGTTAATAATATTTTTCGAAACCCGACATGCTACGGTAAATCAGATCATGAGAAGAAAATAAGGGAAGTATATTGTAGAACGGACAAATTAAATGTAATTTTTCCCACGAACGATAAGAGACCAAAATAGCTGCCAATAAGAGTTTTAACTAGGTTTGTCGATAGGTTGTGTAGCTCTTAGTAGTAGAGGTACTCCCTAATACTTGTCTCCTTATCTGCTACCTAGTATGTAATTACAGCACTCCATGCATGTTTTAACGCATAACTCTTGAATCTGTGTTTTTTTAGTTGCAAAATACACAAATATTAATGGTCCGTCGAACATTGGTAGCATATCTATAGTGTAGTGCATGCTTGTGAGGCTTCGCCTCCTGACAAGCATTAGCGATTTATGCTAATGCATCAATAGTCGTAGTTACACTAACTTTAATAGAGTATAGTGTAATTGTGTAGTAAAAATGGAAAAGGTTGTAAGCGCCAGAAACTAAAATTTTCAGTATTCAATAAAATAAGTTTCAACCCCGCACGGCTCTTGTACGGTGCTGACATCTTCCGACTGATCTACAAACTAGGGGAAAATTTTCTGGCACTTACTAACTTGTCTATCTTATTACGCCTGGTATTATGGTACGCCGGCACCGAAAAAGTCATTTTTTTATTTTTTTGCACTTACATCCTTTTCCATTTTTAGTAAACAATTTATGTTACACACCCTTGAGGTGGCTCGCAGGGTATTTTGTAGATTGTAGATCTCCGGACTCCATGGCTTCCTCAGAAATCTGCATGTTGTTTCACTCGGGATATCGAAAGTATTACCATGAAATGTGATACGCAGCTCCACCTTTGGCCTTCTCATGTTCTCTCCAAGATATCTTTATACATAAATATAACAATTCTATCAGGAATTTAAAAAAATTAAACATGCATTGCATGGGTATTTCCGAGGGAATATTGCAAGGCCTCAAATATATTACATTCCTTGCAGGTTTTAACGAGTGTTGATACACTAAAAATGCACCTGAATATTTAGTTAACATAAAAAGTGAAAACTACAATTCACCCAGCTAATTTCAAAAGATGTAATTTTTGCAATTTATGTGCATTATATTTTTTGCAATTTACGCAAAAATCCATGCGTTAAATCATATTTATCCTCAGATTGAAATGACCTCTGGTTTTCCATCTGGTAAGGTTCTCCATTCCTTCCAACATTTCAATGTTTATCGACTCGCCCATCATCATTAGGGTTCCTGTTGCTTTGTCCACGTTACATACAATAGGTTGGGTGGTCAGGTGGTCGCTGAATGGTTCTCCCCCAATCTTTTTTCCCACCAACTCATTCTTGGTCATCCGGGTTTTCCTCTGGCTTATGAATGCTACGAGATACTACTTAATGCAGAAAAGAAAATAATGTCGGAAAAATTTAAGCGGGGTGATGCGTTAGTAATGATGTTATGTTATTAAACACAAGTGAAAAGTCTACTCTACTTAGTGAGTTTGGGAGTTTCACAGAATTGATCTATCGCAACTATTATGATCCCTTATTGTACGTGGAAAAAATGACATTTTGAATCTATTGGTTCTGCAGCCCATTTCCTTTATCTTATTCCTGTGATCACTTCTACCGTCAAACATTCGCTCTAGCAAAATATGTTGAACGTTTGCCAAAAGACATCTGCTTCGAACTTGCACAAAAGATTTAACCTGTATTTCTCCCTTCGATCAGTTAGAAATTCCCACCCTAATTCACTCACCTGTAACAATGTTTATAGCAACAACTATTTCCAAATCTAGCTGCTCTCCGCTATACTCGATCTATTACTGAGACAGTCTTACTTTTTAAGGGTCCCATATGCTAGCGGCAAACTCCATGTGAGGTCTCAGGAGAAAAAAGTAACATGCCTCTTTAACCTTCTTGACACATTTTCCTAGTGTTCTTTTAATAAATTCCTACTGACAATTAGCCTGTCCGCAGGAATAAATCCTCTCAAATTTCCATTATTTCTTACGTAAAAATCAGCTTTGATATACAAGTGTTCTCGATTACAAGCATGTTTCCGGTATAAATTACGCCTGCAATCCAAGGTTTCACGGTACGTGGTTAACATGCTATGCAGTGGTCAGCTCAGCCCCCTTTCCCGCCTCCCCACGCCTTACTTAGGGCGCAGGGGAGGGAGCGGCCACCCCAAGTGCTGTCCAATACTTTGAAAAGACAATAGAGAAAAGACTGCTCAGAGAGTGCGCATACCACCAAACAAAAGAAACAATTGAAGACTTCACAAATATCTGGTGCCATAAAAAAATAATATTCGTGTAAACAAAGAGGACAAATCATTATGAAGCTGATGACCACCGAAGAGAATGGCAGTGACCAAGACTGCCTTCACCGAATTACAGATGGCATGACTCTCCGCTTTACCTTACAGGGACGGATCATAAATGTAGGGAGCATCTACCTTGGGCACAGCACAGCAACGCTGCCACGCTCCATAGAGTCAAATTTGGAATTTCCCACCTAACCCTGGGATTATAAAAATTGTACTCTCCAACAATGCCAACAGTCATAGCTCAACACTTTGAACTCCCAAGTCCCTACACAAATACTGGATATTAAAGCTAGCAATTTAACAGCTCAACATTTATTACAAACTTCATATTGATATTCAACAGCATGTGTCAGATTCCTACCTTTGTTTTTGAGGCATCCACAGCTGATACTGCTCCACTCCTCGTAAAAGAGTAGAAAATCACTTCCTTGTCCCTGCCTTGGAATTGGTCCACCGTGCTCACGTCAACGCCCCCCACCACCACCAACAATCGCTTCAACAAAGAAACTTGGTCTGCGTACGGAGCAATCACACCGATGTCCTTCGCCTTCACTCCTGCCTGCAAAGCAGATTGAGAGCACGTTTGACACCATTGCGTCTAGTCCTGACCGACATGAGCGACGCAAGCAAATCAGTCGATCAGGTCTTACCCCCCCCCCTCCCCCCTAGAGTGTCTCATTCCTCCCTCCATACATCAGTCCGTTCCCCCCACTGGATCAATCAATCCAGCGGACAGCTATGCTCACAACCAATCAATCAGCGCTAACTATGAATGCACAACAAATGGAGCTGCATAGAAGAAGAGAGAGTCAACTCACCGTGAGAAGTGCCCTCACCATGTACAGAGTGAGGCTGGCTTCGCATATATTCGAGTATCTGTGCAGAGCTCCTCCTCCACTGCTCGAGCAATGCTCTTTTGGATAGTAATCTTCTTTGCTGAGATGAAGTGTCTCTCCAGTGTCCACCATGACCACTGACTTCTCCATCTCTGACGAGAGCACATCTAAGAGCCACACATCCCCTTCATACGCAGCGGCCAAATCCTGAGAGTAGAATGCCAGATGGATTCAAAGAGAGAGCACAGATCACATGGTTACGATATGTTGCCAAGGGAATCAATAATCAGATTGCATTATTTTACACCATACATATGGTGTAAAATAATGCAATCAGGGAACTGATTGTAAATAGCGCACACTATAGATATCTACTCTGACTCTGATTACTCAGGTTTAGAGGTGGGCCAAATAATTCTTTTTATTGACTCATTTGGATCATGTCACTTCAATGACTCGTTCACTTGAGTGAGTCTTTAGAATCACTTTGGAGTACTGCGGGGTACATAAATGAGGAGGCTTATATATAACAGTAAAGCTGAATTGTGAATGAGTAATGATGGCTTTAAAGATTTCTAGAATAAATGGCAAACTAATTAGCTTTGGTTAATGTGACCAAGGCCACTCTACCCAGAATCAATCTTTAAATCACCTTTATGCACGATGACAGATGAAAAAAAAACAATCTCGTTGATATCTCTAAATGTGCGGTTATGTTAATCATTCTTAGGAAAGACACACTCTACGTCAAGCATTGTACAAATAGTGCAGTCAAATCAAAATAATAAAGCCGAGAGTTTAAATGCCAAAATCATTTAATATACAATATTACTTACTTCTTTAACACTAATTACCTTCTTGTCATTATTCACTGATCGTAAGTCTTTGCCTTTTAAATTAACGGTGGCTTCTATAATACCAACTCTATATGTCCACTTTTCTGAATCTAAGGGCCTATAACACTATTTAAAACAGCCATCCCATATGATTTACTAGTAGCAGTACCCTTAAATAACAGAAATTACATATAATATACTATACTGCTTGCTTTATCAAAGAGCCTGTGATAGCGGGTTGTCGGCGGGGTGGGAAGAGTAACCCACCAGAAATCCTTCCCTCACACTAAGGCATTACACGCAAATATATACTCCCCGAAACACCCTAGTGAGAGCATTAAAGTATGTATGAATTAAAAACTACTAGAAAGACCAGAAGGAAGTTCTCGAACAGTCTGGCGTGCACAATAGGGTGGGCCGAAAAACATGAAAGTTTCCGAATCGAATCGTAATAGTGCAGAAAAGTTGTTACTCGTCAACCTGATCACAAAGAAAGAAAAATTTTCGAAATTGGACCATGTCTTCCGGTCGCACATCTCGTTCGAAGTTCTGAAAAATCGTAAAAAATATGACTTTTTTAGGGATTTTTTAAAATGAGTTACAGTGATTGGATTACATTCAAAATCAGTATGTGGCCTCTTCTTAAGAACCTCTGTCTTAAAAAAATATGTAACACCCCTTATCTCCTTCTTTTAGGGGGAGGGGGAGTCGCTCATCGCGTTCAAATTATCGAAAAATTGTAAAAAACATGACTTTTTTCGGAATTTTCTATTTATGAGTTACAGTGATCGGATTGCATTCAAAATCGGTATGTGGCCTCTTGTTAAGGTCCTTTGTCTTTTAAGAAAGATATAATTCCCGTTCCCCCCTTCTTTTATGGGGGAGGGGAGGGACATGTATCGTAAAAATGAGTGACCATACGGTAGGCCTACGCTTATTTTTGAAAATTTGTTTTTCTTTTGATTTCGTCCCTTCAAAATAGTTTTTTTGGCGAGAAAACAAATACATTTCAGGCTGGTTGATGTGCGACTACCCATAGCCGTTCCTAAGGGGTCAAAGTGCAGATGCACTAGAATAAGCGGATTTTGATGCCAGACACACGTCTTTACAGTAATTCGCTGATTGTAGAGCTCCGCAGGGGCGAAAATTTTAACCATTTTTCCGTATTTTGAAGCCATGATATTAGTTATTACTCTGCACCGGCCTAGCCGCTGCGCCGTATGTGCTCTTGGCTGACGGTCGCCACTACGCTGGCATCCGTGCCGAGCTCTGAGCGCTCCCCCCTCTGTCCCCACCCCTTCTTTCTCTTTGTACTTCCTTGTGCACTTCTGAGGGTAAATAAATGGTCAAGATTATCTGATTACCTGGATGTGTTTAATAAACATATTTGAAGATACATCGAGTAAGTACACAATTCAGTTCCGGTCTCTTGATGTAGATGGTGTGTCATACTTATGAATTAATGTTGATTTTTTTTTGTCAGGTAGGGACTTCCGGTAGGAATCTACGGATATGAGCAAGTCTTGAAAGGCGTCCTCTTTTTGTGTTATTGTTTTGTTGAAATCGGACATAAGTTTTGCGCCTCGCCCCGCATGATCATTAACCACTCGAAGGTAAGTAGCAATTTGCTTTCCCATTTTGTAATCCTCTCTTTCAGCCCATTCAGTCACAGGGTACTCTTAAAAACTCTTGACTAATTCCTAGTTTTTGGAAAAATCTGACGGAGCTGCTTGTGGCTAAGTCACCAAGTGTTATATTGGGAACATCCCTCAACTGCACCTGTCTCTTCTTCAGCGGCTCCTCTTAACCTTCATTATTGAGAATACCGGTGGCAACATGCGTTTTGTCTTCTTCTGTGAGTTTCACATTAATTTTTCCTCACTCAGGGTGTCCGGTGAATCTCAATTTCTTTTTTCCCTGAGTTTTCCAGGTTTTCCAGGCAAATTTTCGCATTTTCCAGGGTCTTGTTGCACTTCGTTTCTAACATATTTTTAATGAATTTCTAATAAAATCGGCATATTTTGCCTACACTAAAAATGTTGGTACCTACTTGGAGTTAAATAATAGAGTATACAAGGAATGTGGAGTATTAGATTGTATTTCATCAAACAAATAAACAAAAAAAGTTAACTGACAACAAAATTTGAGTCAGATGCAATTTGAACACAATAATCTATAAGAATAAGACTAGTTTGATAAAGAACTTCAAAATAAAAGAAGATACTGGTGTGATTTTTTTAATGAGTGCATTTCCGATTCAAATTCAACAACAAATTTCTCGGCTTTTGAAAAAAAGAATTATGCAGCTCTTGAACCTTTTGCAGTATCTATTTCTTATTAATTTTCCCTTGAGGCTTATCACCTTTCCTATTCTCCGCTAAAGCTTCACTGCACTTTGCATGAGAATTTCGGAAACTGTGAATTAATTGCTTGGTTATAGGTACGGATCTAACATCCCCCGCCACCCTGATCGCATCGTGAATGGTAAGAGCAACCAGAGAGGCTTCAGTTAAATTTTCAACAAGAAGTAAGGAGTTATCAGATAAACCTCTCTCAAGGCTGGCATTGCCATGGAATAGAATACAGACAAGTTTAATAAATCTCTTTAAATTGTCATATTCACTTTTTTCTCCAATAGATTTCAACCAGAATTGGTCAAGACGATCACGATCTTCGTCAAACTCTTTGAGCATGTCCTTCACTGACCTAATCTCCAAAAGGTTCTTGAATTCTTTATCAACAGCATCAGCCTCATAGCCGCCATTCTGTAAGATGAAGCAACGCTGAGCCTAAACGTCTCTTGGCAACTTCGGTGTCGATTGCCACTTTCGGATCCAAACATGTAATAGCCTTTGTGAAGGAATAAGCCAGGGGCGATTTATTGAGAATTATCAACACCATACTCTTCATAAATGTTCGGCATTCATGCCGGAACACTAAGATATCCTTCTTGGTCACCTTAAATTGACTCAGAGCTTTCTTGGTTCCTTAACCAATGTCAACTTTATGAGGTAGAAGCAGATTACCATCGTCAGTCAGATCTATTTGGATGATGGTCTGACTCTTCATGACTTCAGGTACCACAAATTTACTCATCAAATCTTTGATAAGAGATTGGAGGGAAGTATAAAGAAAAGGAACTAACGGGGCATCCGACTGAAATTTCGTTAGAAACGGCTCAACTATAGCAGCCATAGTCTCAAAGACGGCGAGACGAGCTCTCAGCATCTTGCACCTCAAACACTCACGCACTACCTGGTAGCTGTTACTATTAGGTATTCCAATTGTAAGCTTTGGTTTTGGTTTTACTTCCCTCTGTTCCTTCTTTACCCTTTCCACTTCCTCTACATATGCTTCAACAGCTGGTAAGATTTGTTGTGCCCTGGCTGCCACTATTTTATTTTCGACCCACCACACGGCACAAAACTTCAGCGGGGAAACGGAGGTACCCGTAACGTTGGTAAAATCAGCTCACCGAGAAGTAACATTTTTTGATAGATTACATACAGCTCTCAGATATTGGACTAGGTTCCAGCCAGCACTAATGCAACCTGTCTTGAAGGCACCATGAATGGTATGTAAGCCCCATGTCCCAAAGTCCAGGATCCCCCGGGTCAACTTTGACTTCAATTGTTCCTTTGCATGCCCCTCTTCACGATATTTTTTCATAATTATATGCATTGTAATTTACATTGAGTTTTCCCGTTTAAAAATGTTTAGTGATCGGATAGAAACTTCAGAGAATGAGCAGCTCATTGAACCAATGTCCGGGCACCAAATTTTATGGAACATTGCCGTCGCTGATTGGAAAAACTAATTAAAGCAAGACAAGACGAAAAAATTAACAATAGCATGAAATGACTCGCAGTAACTATAATTCTAACTTTACAATAATAATATAGCTATAATTACTTTTAATTCATTAATATGTTCAGTTCTGTATAATTAATGGTAACTGTTTCCGGTAGTTACAGTCTTTCCGACAGTGGGTACTACCTACTCTTCCCCCTATAGCTCAGCATCAAAATAATAATTATTGTTTAGTACCTAAAACAGTCTTTTTGAGCAGGAAACGCGCTGCATGTTGCCTCTATACCAGTCTCCACTTCGTCCGCCACCTATCTAACGCCATTCTCCCCAAATCCTGGAAAACATTTCACGCGACGTGATATATAACGATATTACGGATTTGAGGATCGAATTCCGACACGCGCGACGGAAAAACCCATCGTACCAAAAGCATTCCATCTTCAAATCACCCATCATAAATCTCAGAATGCGAATACATAAGTTTAGTAAGGGGAAAATAAATTTTTTAAGTGGGTGTAAAAATACTCTTCTTCAAAAGCTTACATAAGACAAATTAGAACTACCACCGTGCCATAAAATTTATTTATTTGTATCCCTCTCTCTTGAAATTCTTGGGTATCTCCAATTGTAATTTAGTTATCAGACATGAAACCAATTCCTACCTTTTTGACACCGATTCCAAGCCGAGTGGCAATATCTAAAAACAAGTAATTGTAAAAATCAAGATCAGCTTACAATGAATTAAATACGGTATTAATGAATCAGAATACATACGCCGCGAGTTTCATAATACCTTCTCTAAATGGACACGTCTCTGTCAAAACTACAACGTGTTAGTAAACAAAGAAATACTTACATTTCAGAAGACGTAAGCTACCAAGTCAACTTCTCCTGATCCGAAGCACGTTACCTTCACAGCTTAATTCTGATCACAGAACACAAATCTATCGCATGCGCTGTGCGGGTGAAATTACAAAAGTGTTGCAACCTCAACGTGACGAAGCGATTCACCCAAAATCTTCAAAATGTTGCATTTTAGGACTACAAAGTTTGAAGCCCGGCCCGGAAACCGATCTTGCTTCTTTGCTGCTGTAAAGCCGACTAGCCTCGCGGGGCACAGTCATACATCCCCTTCTTCTTCCCTTCTTAAATTAATTTCGGAATAGCGCTAGACATCTAGGCGCCGTGATATCAGATGACACGCTGCACCATGATTCGGAAGCGTCCGCTCCGATATCACGGCCCTCAGATATCGCGGCGCCTAGATGTCTAGCGCTATTCCGAAATTAATTATAGGAGGGAAGAAGAAAGGGATGCAAGATTGTGCCCAGCGAGGCTAGTTGGCTTTCCGACGGTACCCCGATTCATAGCGTCCGTCTTTTTCAAATATCTCCAACGAACTCATTGAAATAATTCATCAATGTCTTCAATGTAATTTCACAATCAACATTGACAAATCATTTCGCCATTATTGGAAGCAATCAGGAAAGTCATTTTACAATTATCCGAAATTTCGCGAAAGAATTCAATTAGGACAAAATTGTATTTGTTGGACAATACACGAATTATAATTAGCTGGGGTTGCCCCTGTACAATAGCCCTGTCGGCTTCGAACCCGAGAGCCGTGATTTCAACACGCAGTGACAGTAAAATGTATTTCCGCTCCTCCATTCCTAGTGGCCATTTTACATCGAAAATATTCCGTGTGGAATTTGCCTTGTTATACAATCTGCGACTGCGGACTGCTCGAATGGAGAGGGCTACTGCACTGTAAGGGTGGTGGGGTGACGAAGCACAGGCTGCGGGCGGGTGCACAGCTACGAAAAGACTATGAAATGAACAGGGAGCGCAAGGCTACGCTGAGCCGAGCATAATGCAAGCAAAGGCGCTGGTTAAACCTCTATCTCTCTGCCTTCATGGAAATCGGCTGCCGAGCATTTTCCAGGGTTTTTCGGAAAAATGCAAAAATTCCCTGAGTTTTCCCTGAGTTTTCCAGGACAAAATATTTCCCTGAGTATTCCCGGTTTTCAAGGTTTTCCAGGGCGCCGGACACCCTGTCACTGCCCTCCTCTGATCATCCTTCTTCATCTTTAAATGTACACCCCCGATAACTCCTAACCTCGGTCCGCGTTGATCACACAAGAAAAGTATTTATTCCTTCCAAGCCTTTTTTCAGCTTCTTTAGTTGCATCATTTGCCTTTTTTTCCTGCTGTTCCATTGTATCATTTTTGCTCAAGTCAAGCAGAGTCTAGCGTACTCTGAAACATTTCTTTCTTAACCATCGCGGCTGCACTTGGCGGTTTATTAGTGGAGGTATTCTTATGGAGATTCCTCCATTCCTGATAAAGCGACTCAAATTTTTCAATTACCTGAATGTCTTGGATACGGGAAATACGGGATAGTTTTGTTCTACAGATCAACAACTTCTTTCATTGCAATCCAAGCTGCGTCCCGGACGTCATGATTTTTTCTCATGTAATAAAAGAACACACACTGTACTGCACGAATTGTTGGAAGCTTTGATAATACTTAAAGCTCCACAGATTCTTTTCCAACAAGGTCAATCACAGCTCCACTCCGCATCCACGCCATTGTGTTAACAAACTGTTTCACTTGAAATAGATTTCTACGCAAGCCACACACTTGCAAGGGAAACACCTCACTGAAATTCTTTGGCCAAAAGAAAAGAGACTGCGATTCTTTTATTCTATATATTCACTGTGTCAATGCAGAGAAACATAGGACTGCCGATAATTTAACCCCATCCTACAGGGCTCAAATGATTATCTTGGAAGGATAACAGGAGATACCAAAATGATTACAAAGCAATGCTTTAATATGCATCGTATCACTATAGACTAAGTTAGCAGTTTTTTATCAAACCACTTCACTAAAACACATTCATAAGATAGCAGAACTATCAGGTTATTAGCTTTTCGGTGTCTGTTCAGAGTGAAAAGAACGCTGTGCGCTCCAGAGTGAGTTTAGGAATTTGTAACTCCTAGATTTCGTCAAAAAACAAAGAAATATTTCGCCCCTGCGGAGCTCTACAATCAGCGAATTACTGTAAAGACGTGTGTCTGGCATCAAAATCCGCTTATTCTAGAGCATCTGCACTTTGACCCCTTAGGCACGGCTATGGGTAGTCGCACATCAACCAGCCTGAAATGTATTTGTTTTCTCGCCAAAAAAACTATTTTGAAGGGACGAAATCAAAAGAAAAACAAATTTTCAAAAATAAGTGTAGGCCTACCGTATGGTCACTCATTTTTACGATACATGTCCCTCCCCTCCCCCATAAAAGAAGGGGGGAACGGGAATTATATCTTTCTTAAAAGACAAAGGACCTTAACAAGAGGCCACATACCGATTTTGAACGCAATCCGATCACTGTAACTCATAAATAGAAAATTCCGAAAAAAAGTCATGTGTTTTTTCGATTTTTCGATAATTTGAACGCGATGAGCGACTTCCCCCTCCCCCTAAAAGAATGAAATAAGGGGTGTTACATATTTTTTTAAGACAGAGGTTCTTAAGAAGAGGCCACATACCGATTTTGAATGTAATCCAATCACTGTAACTCATTTTAAAAAATCCCTAAAAAAGTCATATTTTTTACGATTTTTCAAAACTTCGAACGAGATGTGCGATCGGAAGACATGGTCCGATTTCGAAAATTTTTCTTTCTTTGTGATCAGGGTGACGAGTAACAACTTTTCCGCGCTATTACGATTCGATTCGGAAACTTTCGTGTTTTTCGGCCCACCCTAGTGCACAAGCTACAGTACAGTTTGTCGGCCTCGGTGGCGGCGGGGTAACGTCCTCGACTGCCAACCCAAAGGTCGCGGGTTCGAATCCCGCCGGTGGAGGATTTTTCTCCTCCCTGGACATGGTTGTGTGTGTTGTCCTTTGTTATTGTTATAACGCCTGATGTAAAATGGCCCTCGAGGCTGTATTCAGGTTGATGAAATAAATTTAAAAAAATAAATAAATAAAAAAAATAAAATGCTGGGATGGACTTCGGTGTAAATCGGCCTGACTGGTGGAACGCTTTAAACAAGAGCGCTCTTGTTTTAAGCGCTTGACCAGTCTGGCACCAGGGAGCATGAAAGATGCCTCCTCCAGAGTCCGGGCATGGGTAATGCACTTGGTATTTAAACCTCCCCCCTCTCTTACCCGCCACCCGGGTCCTCACATAACCTTTGCATCCGTCACCACCTTGTCCCTAACCCCTGCAACCGCCGTTTCTTAAGTCTATCCCTCCTCTGCCCACTCTTGCTCCCCCCTTATTTGAATGATGAGTCACCTGAAGTAAATGTAATGGCTGAGAAAATGCTGGAGAGACTCCAGAAGAGATTTAAAGATGTTGAGTTTAATCCCATACTGAGAGAATCATGTTTACTGGATCTATGATTCAAAGAATATGCTTTCTTCGAAGATACAAGTTATAAGTCAGCCTACTATGCCTTATGCAATAAAGCCAGGCAAGTACCCATTATTGAGCACTCTGGTCCTGAAGAAAAGAACTCCAACATCTGCAGCAATTGTGGAAGTGGACAAGTACTTACAGGAGGAATACTTGGAGAGGACCTCTGACCCACTTGTTTGGTGGAGGAGCAGAAAACAGGTCTTCCCTAGGCTCTATACACTAATGAAAAGAAGGTTGTGTGTGATGGCCACTTCAGTGCCTTGTGAGCGTGTCTTTTCCAAGGGAGGCCAGTTTCTAACTGAAAAAATAAGTAGACTGGGCCCGCACAAAGTATCAATGATGATTTTCTTAAATCATAATTGGGAAGGTTAAATATATTTTTTTTTATATAAAGTAGTTTAGTTTAGAGTTTCTGCATTTCAAAATAATTAGTTACAAGTTTTATCGATGTAAAATAATTGTTGTTTCATATAGTATTGGTCATCTACCTCCAATTAACTGATCATGATTCCGCTATATGTTAACTCTTTGCAAACTGTGTTAATTTTGTAAAATGTGTTAATAAATCCAAAAGACATTTACCGGATACCACCTATATCAGTATCGTTAATTGTAAAAAAATAGCTGCCTACAATATTCATCTGAGGGTAAAATTAGAGTTTCCGAACTGATAGTACAGTATCTTAAACAGTGGATTTCGAGCAATAATAAGAGATACAATGTGTTAATCCGGCGTAAAGCCAATGATATTCATTCAACGCTATGATGTGGAAATGAGGGAAATATGCATGGAAGATGCTCTTTTATATTTTTGTTCCTGTTTATATGGAGGGTTAAATGCAAACAAAAAATATGCTGGTCTTTTTCTTGACTTAACAAAAGCTTTTGATACAGCTGACCACACTATACTAATAAAAAGACTGACAGAAGCTGGCATTAGAGGTGTTGTGAATGATTGGTTTAAGAGCTACCTGTCGGGTAGAACCCAAAGATTTAAAGTTGATGGTTGTTTTAGTGAAAAGGTGCCTGTCACATGTGGGGTACCATAAGGTTCCGTCCTCGGGCCTATCCTTTTTCTAATCTAAGTCAATAATATGTGTTATGGTCTCCTCTGTGGAAAATTAACTTCTTTCGCTGATGATACTGCTTTGTGCTATTCTTCTTCCAGTATGTCTGAGCTTATTATTCAAATGCAAAGTGACTTGAATAGACTTAATCTCCGGTTTTGTGCAAACAATTTAGTACTAAGCAGAAAATCCAAGTATATATTCTTTAGTTTAAAAAATGTTCTACCACCTGACATTAATATTTTTTATAAATGCCTCCAATGCTTGAATTGAAATGGAAAAACTTGTGGAGCCTGCATACAAATTGAACCAGTTGATAATTTGAAGTACAGTAAAACCTCTCTTTTACACTTTTGACGGGGATGAAGGAAAAAAGTGTAAATCGCGGGAAAATGTAAATCGAGGGTAATCGTAATTTGTAGGAAATAGAAGCAAAATCATAGCCTAATTTTAAATAATTTTATTTTAATTAACAGGTGATGTTTATTATATGATGGGTCACCAAATAGGCATAAATAAATTAATAAACAAAAGTTAACAAAAAATAAACTTATTCTCATATTTTAACTGAACTTGATTTGAGGTGGTGTCTACCTACATATATTTATCTTTGCATCAAGGGCATACATTTGTTCTTCAACAATAGTCTATGTCATCCATGCCTTTGTGTTGGCTGCATAGGTTGTAGCCAAGGTCTTTCTTAATGTTTTTAAAGCAACGTGGATTTATGGAATTTTCAAAAACAAAGGGCTTCAGTCTCTCACTGCCATCTGGATTAGCTCCTGATAAAACAGTAAGGCGACCTTTGCTGAGCTTGGCCCCATGACAAGGGTCCCCTTTGAAGTCTATAGGGTCTTGTGTGGCATTATTTAAAAAAAAGACCTGTCTCGTCCACATAAAAAATGTCTTTAAGCGTATAGGCATAGCCATCAACATAAGTATGCAAAGTTGTGCACTTCCAGTGAGAAACTGTTTCAGGATCCATGTAGAGTACCTACACTGTTAGATTCACCAAAAATTATTTTATAGACAATATTTATATCGCCTTTTGAAACGGTGTAAACATCCATTTGATTCTTTAAAGACATCAGTGCGCCGAGCGCCTCTAGCAGCGGTTATGCGGCCTTATTTCGGGGGAAGATTTAAACAATGTCTTCAATATTTCTTCAAGTTCATCGTACTTGGAGTATTTAATGTATTTACGCCTTTTACCAATAGGGCCGTAGTCCTTAGCACTTTTCTCTATACATTTACGGGTTTTTACAGTTGTGTTCCACGTTGAACCTGGTACATCACGTTCTTCGGTCAGGGACACGCGAGTGCCCGTATTAGAGTCAATTCTCTTTGCAAAATGTTGATTTTTTTCTTCCAATGATAACGATTATCTCGCACGCTTGTTTGCCATTTTAAATTAAGTTTCCTCACGATTGCCGTAAGTAATTGCACATTAAATAAAACTAAAGGTGAAGTAACTAAAAACCTAAAAACACAAGATGAATGGCATTAGTGCGGGAGTTACGAGAAATGAGAAAAAGATCGCTGCGAAGTATGAGAACAAGAGTTAACATACGTTTTAACTTTTCGCCACAATGACAGCAATAGTTGGCCAAATAATATCTAATTAAATATATTTTTGGCATCCGCTACAATTTAAATGTACTGTTTAAACAGCTAGTACGGCCAGGGAAGATAATTCTATTCCCTGGTATGGCTCATTAGTACCAATTCGAGAATCCCGATCGCAAGCATTACAATATCCGGCATAAATACTTTTGAGCAATGCTATCGATGTAATGTGCTACCATCAAACAAATAATTGTGTTTTTAAAGAAAACCAAATAAATCAGCATTCATTCGTCATGGTTAAGCATGTATTTTATCCACATTTAACATTAATCACGCTCGAAGGGCCGCCAGTTGAAGTGCGCCAGCCGCCATCTTTCTTGCCTTCAAATGTCGTAAATGGCGGGTTTTGAAAGTGTAAATAGCGGGATGAAAATACATTATAATGATGCAAACATTTTTGGGACAGGGAGAAAATGTTGTAAATCACGGGAAAACGTAAATTCCGGGGACGTAAAAGCGGGGTTTTACTGTATTTAGGCTTAATCATGGATAAAAATTGCAATTGGAAACCACACATTAGCAAACTAAAATCTGAATTAATTATTGCTCTAAGAAAATTTTACTTGCTAAAAAGAATTTGTCCTGTGTCAGTCATGCGATCTGTTTATTTTGCTCTTGTTAATTCTAGAATAGAATATGGCCTGACTTGTTGGGGAGGCACGTACTACTTTAATATCCAACCAGTTCGCATCGTACAAAATAAAATCCTACGTGTCATTCTGGGAAATGGCACAAGAGAATCGTCATTCCCTTTATATAAAAAATAAAAAGTATTGCCTCTTCGTCATCTCTATTTGTATAAAGTATTACGAATCTTTTATAACCGAGGAGGTCTAAATTGTAAACCGTGTCCTTACTGTAGATTAAGAAGTGTTCACTATTGTACCATACCTAAACCCAATGTTGAAGCTTACAAAAATTTCTTTGATTTCATTCATTCCCCTTCAATTCATCAAAAAATTCCAAATGAGATTTCATCAATTAGCAATAAGACCATTTTCCTCAGAAAATTGAAATTTTGGTTGTTGGAGAAATATGAGGAGGAATATCTCTTAAAAACTATGGTGTGACTCTTGTATAGTATGTGTACTTAGTTTATTTTATTATGTGAATCTTGCAATTTATTTTAAATTCAAATTCAAAACTGTTATCATGGAACACATTTATGTTATAAAAAACCAGACTTTATTGTATGATTATTTTTGTAACTGACAGCTGCTGAACTACAGCCAATTTATTCAAGGAATGGCAACCCCAAAACAAGAAACTATTTCTTCTGGGGTGCCTAGTTTCACCCTCATTTTGATTTGTTAAAATTGTGTATATCTTTTGGGTGAAATAAACTTTATTCTTATTCCTTGTGCACATCCCTTGATCCCAGGTAGGTAGATCAACCTCCCACCTGACGCACGATACTCCGAGACCATGGGTCTCGTAGCTGTTTTTGTGAGAGGTTGAATTGAGTAACCATTGCTATGATGGGGAAACGAGGGAAAGACAGATGATTCCGCCCTGGTGCATGGCATGACCTGGAGCTGCAATGCTCCGGGATGAAAATCTCCTTGCTTGATCGAAAGCAGAGGAAAAATGATAACCAAATCATCTCAAATTTTAATTCATTATCAAATCTTTAAATGAATCCTGAGATTTAATGAATGAAGAGCAGGCGACCTAATCTGAATAGAGCCACAAATGAAGCTTTCGCATAATAGAATGGAAAACTAACATTATTGATTTGCAGTGATAGCATCGTTAGTAACCGATGAAGTGTAAAAGGATATATCCCATTCACCCTTGAAGTGCGTACCTTGTATGTACAATCTACTTTTGAAAGGAGGTACACATTTAGCTGCACTCTTCTATAAGCTCTTCCATTAGCTCCATCATATCGGAAATAACCACGCACATATAAGATAAATCCAAGGGAGAATAGCAATTGTGATTTCACGCAATTATCGAGCATATCATTATTTGTACAAAATACATATCATGCATCCATCGCAAAGCATCCGCGAGAGAATCTTATTTTCACTGTCTTCAATATCCAGTGCAAATGATCACGCAAGTCGCACACTTCCTTAGTGTATGCATAAATCAATATTATTGATGATTATATATCTCTCACACTAAAGTTATGAGTTCTCTAGTTAGGAAATAATATACAAAATGCGCTATGAAGCTTCATAGGCTTAGTCAAAACTGCACAAAAAAACATGTGCAAAGACGCTTCATTGCCTAATCATTCACTGGAAAAAAGAACAAGTTAGTTGTCATGATGTAAATTTCCACGGGGCTTGCATGGAGGTTGCTTCTTCCAATTTTCGGGATTTCTGTCCCGAATAGCTGGAACAACATGTTCGAAATCCCGAAAATCGGAAGAAACAACCTCCGACAAATTAATTGTGTTCAACTGTGTACACCCTTTGGGCATGAACACACATTTAAATAAACTTTTATGAATTATAACTTCGTAAATTTTGTAAGTACGTGGTGAGAGTACATCTTAATTTAAGGAAACAAAAAAAAAGAGCTTCATTGCGATGTTTTTGAGAGATACTCGTTCATACGAAATCGGTCCCATCAACTTCGTAATTTTGAGTTTTAACTGTATTCAGAGAGGTATTTTTTTTAGAAAACTACTAATTCCTGGCAAGTTATGACAACTTCTAAAGCAGAAGCTGTAAAGTCGATACTAGAGCAGATGGAATAAAAAGCATCAATAAAACTTTGTTCTCTTACAGTAGAAGACCCAAGTAGAGTAAGATTTGAAAACAGTTTTTGACCCTCAAGTAGTTCTCACAACGGAGGTGAGCCCTGACTTGAAATCACAAAGTTGAAAAAAGTTCATAGCCTTGAGTTAATTGAGATGAAAAAGTTGATGTTGGAGTTTGGGGAATTAGGTACATCAAATATTACAGCAACAAAATTTCCAGGGTTCAGTGGAAATAATGAAAGCAGTTTAAGTACTAAAACTGTTTGAACCATTATTTGCTTTTAAGTGTCTTGAAGCGATTTGGACCCCCTGTGCAAATGTGGACTCTTGAGAGATTTCATTTCTCCTACAACACTGTACTAACAAAGAGGAGAACAATTCTAAAAGAAGAAAATTTGGCCACACTGGCAATTTTTTTATTTGAAAATATGGACATTTAACTGGATATGTGAAATGTACAAACATATAAAATGTGAATACAGCATGCTATTATTTAAATTTTCCCAAATCAATGGTGTCCAACACTTATTGATAACAGGTGGGCCTGTTGGGAGGAGGGCACTTAATACACACCAAATACAGTAAAACCTCTCTTTTACACTTTTGAAAGGGACGAAGGATAAAAGTGTAAATCGGGGGAAAATGTAAAATGAGGGAAATCTTAATTTGTAGGAAATAGAAGCAACATTATAGCCTAATATTAAATTATTTTATTTTATTTAACAGGTGATGTTTAATATTTGATGGGTCACCAAATAGACATAAATAAATGAATAATAAAAAAATAACAAATAATAAAAGTATTCTCATATTTTAGCTCAACTTGATTTGAGATGGTGTCTACCTACATATATTTTTCCATCAAGGGCATGCATATATTCTTCAAAATTAGTGTCATAATAATGTCATCTGTGCCTTGGTGTTGGCTGCATAGGTTGTAGGCAAAGTCTTACTGTTTTTAAACAATGTGAATTTTTGGACTTTTCAAAAACAAAGGGCTTAAGTCTCTCACTGCAATCTGCATTACCAGGCCCTGGACAACCAGTTTGCGACTCCGTCGTTTCCTCAATTATAGGACTCGATGTAGCAAACACCCAAAATTAAATGTTGTTTCGCATTCCGTCTTTTGCCCCTTAGCCTATTAATGACTCTGGGGTCGGAAGCTGCCCTTTTCCCATACCCTTTCTACCTATCCTTGTTTTCCTTCCTATTACCACAGCCCTTCCATGCCTTTGGTCATAACCGAAAGCTCGCATACCGAGGCGAGGGGTGGTGCCCTGCACGGAAGACCCGCTAACCCGCTGTCATCTGCATTAGCTCTTAATAAAACAGTTATACGACCTTTGCTGTGCTTGGCCCCATGACAAGGGTCCCCTTTGAAGTCTATGGGGTCTTGTGTGGCATTATTTAAAAAAAAGACCTGTCTCGACCACATTAAAAATGTCTTTAAGCACATAGCCATCAACATGATTATACAAAGTTGTGCACTTGCAGTGAGAAACTGATTCGGGATCAACGTAGTGAACACTTTCAGATTCACCACAAATGGTTTATAGACAATATTTATATTGGCTTTTGAAATGGTCTATCCAGCCATTTGATGCTTTGAAGTCATCAATGCCTATTCTTGCATCAAGTGCCTTTTCTTTAAACAAAACTCCACTTATCGGTATAGGAAGGTACCTGCTGCCAGTGGCGACTTTGGGGGGGTGGGGATATAACTAGGGGCAGGGGCAACACCGGCTAGCTCGTGGCGACCAGCTGTAGTTTAGGTATCTGCGCATGCAACGAGCGCCTCTCACAGCGGCCATGTGGCCTTATTTTGGGCAGGGGGGGCTGGCCCCCTGCCCCCCACCCCTCATATATTTGCCACTGCCTGCTGCTCTGAAAGACTGAAACCATGTATTCCATATTTCTTCAAGTTCATCATACTTGGAGTACGCGAGTGCCCGTATTAGAGTCAACTCTTTGCAAAAATGTTGATTTTTTTTCTTCCAATGATAACGATTATCTTGCACGCTTGTTTGCCATTTTAAAATATGTTTCCTCACAATGGCCATAAGTAATTGCACACTAAATAAAACAAAAGGTGAAGTAACTAAAAATGCAAGATGAATGTGGCATTAGTGCACGTGAGTTATAGGAGAAATAAGAAAAAGATCGCTGCCAAGTATGAGAACAGGAGTTAACATAAATTTTAACCTTTTTGCTACAATGATAGCGATAGTTGGCCAAGTAACATCTAATTAAATATATATATTGATGGTATCTGCTAAATTTAAATGCACTGTTTAAAACGCTAGTAGGTACCTACTATTCTAGGTTCCATTCGATAACAATTCCGATCGCAAGCATTACAATCTTCGGCACAAATACTTTTCAGCAATGCCATTGATTTAATGTGCTACCATCTCACGAATGATTATGTTTCTTTAAAAAACTAAATAAATCAGCATTCATGAATCATGTTTAAGCATGTGTTTTATCCGTATTTAACAATCACTTTTGTAGGGTCGCCAGTTGAAGTGCGCCAGCTGCCATCTTTCTTGCCTTCAAATGCTAAAATGGCGGGATTTGAAAGTGTAAATAGCGCGGTGAATATACATTGGAATGATTCAAACATTTTTGGGACCGGAAGAAAACGTACATTCCGGGAACGTAAAAGAGAGACGTATTTCGTCGTGAAAATAACACAGAGGGTAAAATATAACCGCTTTTGCAAAAAATAACACCACTTTTGGCTATCAAATAACCCTGCCTTTTGCAGATCTTTACCCATAAGCACTTATGCAAATGACGATTGACAGCAGGAAACCAAGTGTCCGGATACTTACCGTTTGATTCGGACAGTGAAGCACAGAGTTGGCCACATCTTCATTTGCACAGATCAGCCTTGATCCATAGGAGAGATCGTTGGCCAACCTTGTGATGGCACGATTCATCCTGTATTGCAGGTCAAGGGTGACACATGCCTCTGGAGAGTCGAGGGCGTTGAAGAGTGTCTGCTCAAATCCGAGGCTCCTGTGGAGAACACGAGACACGGGAAACATTCAATCATCTCACTTCAATTTACCACAGCAGCATGTCTTCCCCAATATCCCAATGATTCGGGCTGCAAGCCTTTCAATCCTTGAAGAGGAGAGAACGGGATGAATATATCGGAATTGGGAGTGTGAGGGAGAAGGGAAGAGCAATGCATTGTGGAACAATGAAGGGAAAATTGCAGCAAAATCAGAAGAGAAGCAAAAGCAGTCATGTGATGTTACAGAGAAAACGTTGTGAGAGATAGTTAGATAGATAGATAGTTTTATTGGCCCCGTTGATATGTTGTTACATATATAGGCCCCGTCAAATAAAGAAAAAAAGGTCGTAATACATACTACAATACATACTACGTCGTCAGCAGGCAGTCACCGTGAACGGTCGTATGCTACGCTCCCAGTAGTGAAAGCGTGTATTTCGCAATGCCTGAAAACTGTGTTGTGTGTGCCAAGCCACCCAAACGCACGCAGAAGACTCTTACATGTGGTAGCTGTAGTGCAGTTCACCATCTCTCCTGCACTAATCTCACCGAAGCTGATCTGCAGGAATTAGAGGACCTGGGAAAATTCTGGATCTGCCCAACCTGCACTTCGGAAAATCGCAGCAAACGGCGGGACGACACACCCGTCGGCTCACAGTCCTTAGCTCAACGGACCCCAGCTCCCATGGCATCTTCTGATGGTATGCTGAAAGAGCTGCTGCAGCGTGTCACCGACTTACAGGATGGTCAACGTGAGTTCGAGAGATCCATTAAAGCCGAACTGTCCTCAATTAATCGTACTCTGTCACAGTGGCAACGCACGATCGAAGAGCATACAAAGAGCATTGCATTCCTTAATGAGACTCTCAATTCAATTAACACCAAAACTGATAACATAGTTGAAGAAAGCAAGGCTTTGCAAAAACGTACTGATTACTTAGAAATGCGCTTAAGTGCTACAGAGCAGAACTCCCTAAGGAATGTCGTGGATATTCATGGAATTCCTCAAAAGAGCGATGAAAAACCTGAGACATTAGTCTGTCAAGTGGCATCTCTACTTGGAGTCAATTTAACCCCTAGTGACATTGACTATTCGTATTGGGTTAGTGCCCGGTCAAACAAGAATGCCTCCCCTGCTCAACCTCTCTTAAAAGTTCGGTTTCTTCGGTACAATCTCGTGTGTGAGTTTCTTGCAGCACGACGTGCGAAGAAAAACTTCTCCACAAAAGACCTTGGCTGCGATGACCATCATACTATATACATCAACGAATCTCTCAGCACCTTCAACCGTCGACTATACTCCGCTGCTAAGGAATTAAAAAAGCAGGGTAAATTGAAATATCTGTGGGTTCGCAATGGGTCGATCTTTGTTAGGAAAGAAGACGGGGGACGGAGAATCACTATACGTTGTGAAGCTGACTTCGAGACTTTATGAGATGAGGTTGGCAACGCAGTTGATACTTCTGACGGTGATACGGGGATAAGTCTACCTGAACCTGTGAAACCTTCGTCTGCTCAATCTCTTCGTTTGTCTCTCGTGAACTGTCAGTCACTACTACCTCACTTTGACGAATTTAGTGATCATTTTGTGCTGAGCTCGTTTGACGTTATCTGTATGACGGAAACTTGGCTAAAACCAGTTGTGTCTGATGATATGGTGAACCTAATGGGTTACAATTTAATACACCATGATAGGACTGGCAAGAGAGGTGGCGGTGTAGGTGCCTTTATTCAACAAAGATTGAATTACTCCGTCTTAGCTACTTCCCCATCCGAGTATTGTTTTACAACTGAATTTATTATTATAGAAATTTCTGGATCTGTTATGTCAAAATTATTGTTAGCTATAGTATATAAGCCACCTAAAATTACTTCTATCACCGATTTTGAATCAACGTTTCTACGGTTTTATCCAACATATAAAAACATCATTATCGTTGGTGACTTTAATGTGAATATGATGAATCCTGAAAGCTATGATTGTTTACACCTAAAGAATTTCTTTCACTGTAACAATCTTCACCTGGTCTCTTCGCAACCTACTCACCATATGCTAAATAGCCATACCTGCCTGGACCTCTGTGTTGTGGATGACATGGAGAAACTAACGCACTTCTCACAGTCACCAGTGCCTTTTTTATCTGCTCATGACCAAATATCCCTTTCGTACAATTTTACCTTTCCTTTTGTAAAACTCCCTACTTTTGTATTTCGCGACTTCAGAAACTTCAATAATGAAAGATTTCTAGAAGACCTACTTTCTGCTGATTGGTTGTGCATGACTCAGTCAAATTGTATCGACGATAAACTTCAAATTTTCAATGATTATCTTGTGAGCTATTTCAACCGACATGCTCCTGTGCGTATCTGCCACCCTAAACGCCCTACCTCCCCATGGTTGACCTGTGACATTCGCAAAAAATGGGTGAACGCAATCGCATACGTAGAGCCTTCATTCGTTCCAAGCAGCCAGCCCTTCACGCCGTATACAAACGACTGAGGGCCGAAGTCAAGCTTTTGATAAATGAATCCAAAAGAAACTATTTCTCTAGTGCCCTTTCCGGGCTTCAAGAACCGAAGCGCATCTGGAAGGAACTACGTCAACTTGGAATAGTCCGAAGCCGGCAAATTTCTTTGGCCTCTAATCTCACAGTGGATGAACTTAATACTTATTTTACATGTCTAGTAAACACTGATCAAGATAACTCTCCTCTTTATTCTCCTCCACCTAATTTTCTCGATCCCGCTGTACCGTTTTCTGACAAAAATTTCTATTTCCAGTTTATTACTCCCGAAATGCTAAATAAATTTATCTTTCGGTCCAAATCCAACTCTACTGGTGTGGATGAGATATCATATACCATGATAAACAAGTCTTATAAGGTCACTATGCCATTTATTCTTGACCTTCTTAACCATTCACTACTATCCTGCAAGTTTCCTACCCAATGGAAGTCCTCTTTGGTAACACCAATAAAAAAGGTCAAAAATCCTTCAAACCCATCTGATAACAGACCAATCTCTATACTGTGCACCATCTCCAAAGCTCTAGAACGTATCGTCCATTCGCAAGTAGTTGAATTTCTTTCCCAGGAAAACAGTTTTGACCCATTTCAATCGGGATTTCGTAATAATTTCTCCACTCAGTCTGCTTTAATAAAAATAACGGACGACTTACGTCATGCCATAGAAAAAAAAATGGTGACAGTGCTGGTATTATTTGATTTTAGTAAGGCTTTCGATCGAGTAAACCACACTATACTACTTGAGAAACTGAAAAAACTTAACTTCTCGTGCTCCGTGCTAAATTGGTTCTACTCTTACTTAGTTGGCCGTTATCAAGCAGTGAGAGATAGTCAAGGTAATCTCTCAACTTGGTCAGCAGTCACCACTGGTGTACCCCAAGGGTCTGTCCTTGGCCCCCTATTATTCTCTCTGTACATACTCGACCTTCCTAAATGTCTTAAGCACACCAGTTACATGCTCTATGCCGACGACCTCCAAATTTATCGCAGCTGTTGGCCATATGAAATTGACGAGGCAGTATCAAAAATTAATGAAGACATTTATAGAATAACCGAGTGGGCCACGCGTCACGACTTCATCCTAAACTCAAGTAAAACTGAGGCTATTATTATCGGTAGTTCCAGGATGCTACGTAACATTAGCCACATTACGACTACCAGTATTGTGGTTAATGGTATCCCTATTCCATACTCCAGTAATGTACATAACCTAGGGATTACGTTGACTGCTAACTTATCATGGGATTGTCATGTAAATAATATTTCTAACAAAATTCATTCTATACTTTACCAGTTAAAAGTTCACAGAAACTTACTTCCTTTTAATATTAGAAAAACACTTATATCGTCGCTTATTTTCTCTGTAATAGATTATTGCTGTCTTGTTTATGACGACCTCAACGAAGAAAATAACCTCAAACTTCACCGGGCCTTGAACTCCTGCCCTAGGTTCATTTTTGACCTTCGCAGGGACGTCCACATCACCCCCTATTATAAACAACTAAGATGGCTCAACGTCAAATCCCATAGAGAATACCTTCTGGGATCCTTTTTGTTTGTTCTATTTAAAAACAAATCACCCAAGTATCTGCATGATTTGTTCCTTAGTTGTCCCTCTGTCTCCACAATGTCCACTAGGTCTGATCCTAATCAATTGTATTTTCCAGGGCATCGCACCACAGCATATAATAAATCATTTCTTGTAACAGCTTGTCACATATGGAATAAGATGCCAACTGATATTAAAAATTGTAAATCTGTTAAAACATTTAAAATGAAATACCATGATTATTTACTTTCCCGGGATTAACATAAGTTACTCTTATTATTATTTTTTTTCTTCAAATTTGTGTTCATGTTATTATGGTTCCTTATTCATTGTATCATTTTTCTATTGTTAGTTATTAATAAATGAGTTTTTTTGTGTTAATTTACATTTATAGAATGATGAAAAGTTTGTCCTTTTGTACTTTTAAAAGATTGTGCCTGCAAAGTGTTTTATTATTATATTTGTTCTTTTGGATTTTTTGTCCTGAACAATAAATATTTTTCTTACTTTACTCTTACTTTACAATAAAATGGCAGTACATATTAGAAAAGTAAAACAACATACAGCAATATTAGCAGTCATTCAACAAGAATTCTCTTACATTATAAAAACAATTGTCAAGGAAATATTTTTTCAATTTAATTTTAAAACACACCAGTCTTTGCTCATTTTTTATTTCAACTGGCAAATTGTTAAATAATTTGCAACCCATATATATGTTGGCCCTTTGCTGAACAGAGTAAGATTGTGTGTACTAGTTACATAATTGGATTTTTTTCTTGTATCATGGAAATGAACATTTTTATTTGTCTTCAAGTTAAATTTTCCTCCAAAAGTTTTTACTAATAATATTGATTCGTACATGTAGATACAAGATATGGCATGATCTAGTTTTTTGAATAGGTCTCTACAACTCTCTTTTTGTCTTGCCTTACAAATGATTCTTTTAGCCCACTTTTGTAGTTTGAAAATTCTTCCAGATTTAGGGGAATTTCCCCATGCCACTATGCCATATTTCAATCTGCTATAAATATGTGCATCATATATACTAATGGCTGTGTCGGTATTTGTTAGTATTATCATCCTTCTGATCAAATAACACCCAGAGGCAATTGAAGAGGCAAGATAATCAATGTGACTATCCCAACTGAGGCATTCATTTAAGTACAAGCCAAGGAATTTAGTACCTGTGGTATGTCTTAGGCTGCTGTCTGTAAACTTAATGTATGGACTACAGTCAATTTTCTTCTGTGACGGATGAAACAGCATATAGGATGATTTAATCTTATTTATTAGAACCTTATTATGAAAACACCAACTCTCCATATTTGTGACAGCCTCCTGAGCTGGTAAAACCACATTTCCTGCCTGCTTTAACAGATGATTGGTATCGTCTGCATACATGAAAACCTCACCATTCAATGAGTTTGGTAGATCATTAATGTATAACAGAAATAGCAGTGGCCCCAAGATGGAGCCTTGGGGAACCCTTCTGATAACCTCCTGGTAGGAGGTTGACCATTTCTTCATTTTTCCAATGGAAATAGTTACACACTGCATTCTCTTAGTCAGGAAAGCCCTTATTAATTCTGTTGCAATACCTCTTAGTCCATAGCATTGGAGTTTATGCAGAAGAATCACATGGTCAACAGAGTCAAATGCCTTCCTAAGATCATAAAAGATGCAAAGTGTGTTGGCATGATTATCTATGCCATCAAGAACAGAGTCAATAAATTTGTAGAAAGCAAGCTTAGCAGAATGTCCTTTTGTAAAGCCAAAGTGTGACTTTGACAACATGCTGTTTTGTATTAGAAATTCCATTATTCTGTTTGCAAAGACAGTTTCAAGTATATTTGAGAACAGACACTTTTGTTATCGGGCGATAATTATCCATTACTTCATGATCCCCATTTTTGTGTAAAGGAATGACAACTGAGATTTTCAATTTGTCAGGAAATACTCTTGATGACAGAGAAGCATTTACAATGTGGGCAATGGGAGCTAAAAGATAGTTGCTACATTTCTCCTTAAGGAGTGAGCATGGAACCTCATCCCAACCAGCTGAGTATTTTTTGCTAATTTTATTTATGATTAGTTTCACTTCTTTTTCACATGTTGGGCAGAGGTAAATGTTATTAGAAACTGAGATGACTAGTTTTTGCCCTCTAGGTGGTTGGGAAGCAAGATTTGGAGGCAATGACTTTTCAAGGAAGCTAAGAAAATGGTGATTGAAATAGTTGGCAATATCATTGGGTTCAGACACCAGTTCCTTTTCAAAGAGGACTGAGTCAATAGAGATTTTTCTCTGCGATTTACCAGAGAAGTTGTTGATAATTTTCCATGCTGATTTGGATTTATTTTCAGAAGAATAGATGGAGTTTACATTGAAATTTCTTTTAGTATCAATAATTAATTTGGAGTAGTACTTTTTACAATCGGAATGCTGTTGTTTTATGCTAATATCATTAGTTTCTCTATATCTTGACCAAAGGGACTTTAATTCCTTTGAGATACGAGAAATATCTGGGGTTAACCAAGATTTATTATGTGGCTTTCTTTATTCGGTTGGTTGCAGAGGAAAGCAACCATTGAAAATGGTGAGGAAAATGTTGAGGAAAGTGTCGAACTTTTCATTGACAGAATTAGCGTGATACACCGATTCCCAATCGGTTTTTTGTAAAATATTACAGAATTCTTCAATTGCCTCTTCAGTAAAGAACCTTTTTTGTTAGGAAAAAATGTGAGCAGCATATGAGGATGAGAAAAATGCAGTGATTTTGAAGGGAATAAATGAAGAACAAGAGAAGAAGTATTAGGTATGAGGGATGAAAGCAATATCAGGGAATGTTGGCAGGAGCACTTTCAAGATTTATACAAGAGTTGCACAGACAATTAAGGACACCTTGGTCATTAAGAACACAGGAATATTAATAGGAACATAGAGATGAGAGAGAATGAGATCATCATGGTGGTGAGAGTTTTAAAAAAATGAAAGACTAGTGGCCTGCGATATCCAGTGAAATGTTGAAGTGTGGGTTACTCATTACTACACTGAGGACATTGCCTAAAATGCCTATTTTTTCCTTTACTCAGGAAACCAATTTATGAAGTTATAAGTTCATTTAGGATCATTTATGGCAAAATTAAAGTGATTTCTTACTGCCAAAAAATGCCTATTTTACCTGTTTATGCCTTTTTCTGCTGATATCGCCTGTTTAAGGGCCTAAAAAAGCTATATTCTTCTCAATGTCACCAGACTTCTCTTTAGTGTAGACCTTGTCAGTTATTTCAATTTCGTTTTTAATCTATCAAGGTTGAAATAATGTCATAAAACATGCATAAAGAAAAATCAACCCAAGTATTATTATATAAAGAGTAGAAAAAAAAAACTGTGGTAATTTTACGTGATGCGTACATGCGATGGTTTCAATTACCAAAAACTTGTTTTTGAAGGTACCACTCGGTATTGCTGAGTTTAAAGCAGATATGCCTTCACAGCCAGTATTGATATTATGGGGAACATTGATAAATACTGCATTATACTCTGCAGATAAAATTATTGAAATATGTAAGGTATGTAACAGGAATAATGTGTGCTTCCGATACATCAGTTCGAACGTCTTTTTCACCCACTTAAAGGTACACAATTGGGTCATTCCATGCCAAGGTGGTCCCCACTCGACCATCACGGATTTCAATGAAATTTTGTATGGATATTCACACATATTCCCAATAAACATTTGTAAAGTTTTACATTCGCCGATGGTATACTTGCTGATGTATAGTAATTTGTTGACCCCGTGCCGCAGCCTTCTTCAGTATGACTATGAGATTTCGGAAAGTTTGAGGAATAGTATCTCAGAGGATATTTTGATGAGAGAAACAAAAATTGGCTATCTTGTACAACGTTTTAAGCTCTATTAAGCAATATAATAAAAATAACTGTTAAAGCAACTTACTTGTAGAAAATTCAGGGCGAAACTGGCCCGAAAAATTGCGGATCGAAAAGAAATTAAAATTTTGGCTTTTTATATTTCAGCAAGTAAAGGTATATTCAACGTGAAACTTTGAGCATGATAACATGTCAATGCATGGTTTACGAATATAAAATTTCATCTTCCAAGTGCTTTCTATTATTTTAAAAATAGAGTCAAAATTTGACACTTTTTGTAAAAATGCCAAAAATAGGGTATTTTCTCCCCGCTTTTACAAAAAAAGACCCCCTGGAATTTCTTTTGGATCATTCTCATTATGAAGGGAATGATTTCAACCCTCTAAAAAGTATATCTCGTCTTTCATCGCAGGCATATAAGACCCTAAAAATAGGGATAACGTTGAGGATGACATTTGTAAAAACGACAAAAATAGGTTATTTTCTGCCCGCTCTTACAAAATAAAGACCTTCTGGATACTCTTTTGAATCATTTTCAATTGAAAGAGCATGTTTCACACCTCTTAAAAAAGTAGACTTGGTTTTTCATCGCGAGCACATACGGTCCCAAAAAAATATGAACAACGTTGAGAACGTTGCTATGGTGGTGCCAAATGCATTCATTGTTAGTCGTCCTGTTGGTTTTATGTAGAAATTTTAACATATTGCATTGGTCCATGGTGAAATTGCCACTACCAGTTCAGGCATTTGAACCAGGGTGGTTATTTTGTAATCTCACCTTTTTAATGACTCTTTGCGGGAAGGCGGGAGTTCCGTTTCGCTCTCTTAATGATCGGCTCACGATCGGCCAAGGTCCGATGGTGGCTCCATTTCATGTTCCTTACGACAGGTGAGATGGATCTAATAAAATGCGGTGCCAAATGAAACGTATCAAGAGTCGAAAGATACGGATCAAGAGTCGAAAGAGCGGATGAATCAAATAAATAGACCAGCAAGTCACCACTTGAGAGCCGAAGATGATCACGCCGCCTGGGTGACAGACTTAAACTGCGAAAAATGACGTAATTTTCCCCATTTTATGACTTTTTCTCACTTAATTGAGATTACAAAATAACCCCTCAGTAACCCCATCGACGTAGGGGTCACGCTCAATTGCCGTGCAATACCAGCCACGGGTAGGTTTCTTGGTTGAGGATCCCAAGCCTGCAATTTGGTTTCTTCGACAAGGTTCCAAACCCTTGTGTGGGTATCTGTCTGGTTCCAAAGCCAAAGGTCAGGCAGCTTATCCTAGGTTCCCAAGCCGAAGCTCATATGTTTTTTTTTTTTTTTTTGATACTTAGGCAAGGAGACTATACTAGAGATTTGGGTTAAGTCATGGCTGTGTGGCTGTTCTGTATTGTGTGAGTTCGAGTTATTAAAATAGTGAGTGTTGTATTCATTTCTTGGATCCTTCAAATTTCATCTTAATGAATCCGTTATTCCACTAGAGGTGCTTCTAGAATAGTGACAGCTGTTACTGGTATAGACCAACTCTTTGGGGGCGAAGTTAATAATTGAACTTTCGTCGATTTATCGGTTTTTTAAATTTTTGTTTTCATAACTTCAAATTTAAAAAAATTTTAAGCGCCTATTTTGAAATTTTTAGTGCCTATTTAGGCTGCCTATTTCTTCATTTTTATTGCCTAAATGTCCTCAGCCTACTCATTACATAATAGTACGAGTGAATTGTTTCATTTATGTTTGAAAACCTCTGCTGAGCCAAATGGCTGGAAGATGGTGATGTTAGTACCTTTCGCACTTGGGAAAGGGCAGCAAAAACCAGAGTGTAAAAATTAAAGACCAATTAGTCTGTTGAGTACTTCAGGAAATAGGCTTGTGCGATGACCGACATCGGTCATTGATTTTCGATGAAAATATTTCATCAAAATGCTTCGATGACGATGGCTGTCATCGATCATCGAATAGAGTGTACATGATGACCGATGACTATCGATGAATGTTGATGATCAATGAACGTTCGATGATCGATTAATGTCGATGATCGATGAATGTCAATGATCCATGAACGTTCGATGATCGATGACTATCGATGATCGATGACTCTCAATGATCAGTGCAGATGTCTCCGTTGGCAGTTTGGTGCGGCTATTAAATGAAGATTGAATTGGATCAAACTTAATTGAGAAGAACAAGGCCTATTTATTAAAGAGCAAAACAAGCTCCAAGTTACAATTTAAGTGACAACTCTTTGTTGTGGTATAATACAATTCTCATTTCTGCATTTTCATCGGTGAGTAGACGTCGGTCGTCCAACACAACGTTTCCTGCATCGCTGAAGAACCGCTCTGATGATGTTGAAGTGGCAGGAATACAGTGGGAAAAAATGATAGGAGAGGCTTTGTGAACTGTGCCGCTGCGCTACTTTATGGTGGGGAAAGCAATTTATCAAACCAGGAGCGTAATATAATTAACGGACGGCCCCAAAAACTTGTCACAGGCTGCGTGTTTACAATACAACTCGGGTTAAGAAGTTGATACTAATGTAAGGGGAAGGAGGAGCTCAGTTATCGTGGAATTACCATGAAGTCAAAGCCACCTACCTTAAACCAGAAAGACCTGGTGATGTTGGCGCCGCAAAAGGACACGGAGAGCAAGATGAATGGGAGTGGTGGTGGTGATAGCCGACGAGAGACGTGCGTGGGAGACAAAAACTGAAAACGCAGCTTCAAATTGACGGCGCGTGGAAAAATTCACCATATCTGTGAAAACCAGACCATTTTCGACATTCTTTTTAATAATCGGGTACCTGGAAAAATTATTAACAACCACATTAATGGTTTTTAATAATGCATATTTATACGGTTTTTATACGCATTTTCAAGTTTTTCAGTTTTGTTTAGACAAATTAAGTACTAGCTTTACAAAAATTACTAATATTTACTGCGAGCATTGATTTTTTTCATATTTACTTGATCTGCAGTTATGGGACAATAAACTGTTCGACATTCATTTTTTCTTCATACACGTACAAAAATTTTTAGTCCTTTTTGAGTCCCAAGTCCATAATGAGTAGTCATTGATGAGTGCCGAGTTCCTGCTCTGAATGATATACATACGGGGACTAGTCCCTTTTGAGGGTCAATTTGTGTCATTTTAGACCCTACTGGGGACTAGTCCCACAGAAATGAGAATGGTACTGGTCCCGCAGGAGTCCAAAAATCCTGCACAGGCCTTATAATCTCGGAATGGTCCAGGGCCAGTACCTAATAGGAATTGAAAATCGATTTCGATTTTAATCGAAAATCGATTATCACACTCCGATTTTCGATTTAATCGAAGTTGACTTTTTGTTTTGAATAATCGATCAAAATCGATTCTAACCGATCGATTTTCAATTTTTAGCTTGCTACAGCATTTTAATTTTACCAATCGAGCTGTGCCAGTTCGTACACCGCCCTCCAGTTGACCGCAAGTCCAACCTCAATCCACTACAAGCCTGGAAGAAGATTAAGGAAGAATATCCCCACCAATACAAACTAGCCAGTAAGATTTTATCTATAGTTGCCTCTACCGTCCCGTGTGAGCGACTATTTTCTCACGCCGGGTTAATTGCAACACAGGTGCGAAATCGATTATAACCGGAAAACATATAAATAAGTTAGTTTTTTTAAGGTCCATCCCTGAGGAACACTGGTTCCACGGCTTTGCCAACAAGAAATAAATTAAATTCTGTTTTTCATTTTGTGGTAGGTATGCCCACTTTTCAATATAGGTACAATTCTTATTGCTGCTAAACTATATGTAATTATCTGGTATGGATTATTACTTCACTGCATACCTTTTTAATATCTTTAAAATAATATATTGTATTAATAAATTTAACCGTTTTCAGTTCTTATCCCTAGTGCTTCCACTAACTCATATTTTGCATTTTGTTACAACAGCACATTCGTGTTTCAGCAGACAATTACTTTACTATTTAAAACTATCGATTTTGATTTTTCGATTATTTTGGACCAAAAATAGAATTTTTAGAAAATCGATTTTAAAAACCAAAATCAAAAGTCGAAAAATTGAAAATCGATTCTGGATGTAAATTTCCAATCCCTAGTACCTAACCGCTACCTAACCGACTGCATAGTTCCCTTTAAATCTCATGCCTACCTATGTCTAAATCGCAACTGAGGGTGCCACTTAAGGAAAGTCATATATAAATGGCCATTCCCGTGCGTATAAGTAACTGCGAGAACTAATTTTTTAATGTCAATGCCGTGATAGTTTGAGGAAATACCAACCCATTGTGATAACAATTATCAGGCATTAATTAATTGAAACCTATGTTGCCACATAGAATGAATATAAAGTCTATATAAATGAGAATAAATGAGATTTTTTCTAATTACCACATGTTTCTATACATTTCAATGAAGGCGTAACTTACTTGCGGAAATGTTATAAACATGAATATACATTATATAGGTACATAGTTACGAATGTGGAAAGGAGAAAACTGATAAATTTACCAATAAAAGCATAAAAATAATCTAATATACAACAAAAATTAATCACTCAAAGCCATCAATGAAGTGTTTACTGGCAGAACCCAAGTATCTCCAATCTCACACCCATGCACTCGACTGCGTACCACATCATTTGTGTAAATGCAATTGGAAATTTATCTCAGATCCATTTGAAAGCTTCTTATTTATGCTATATATTTGGTCGAAGGATGAACCACAGGCTAAACATATGTTGCTATGTATCAAAAATATATTTCATGAAAATGAAAACAAAGGATAAACACAGTAAATATTTACAAAATAAGTATTTATGCGGTTATGGCTTCCAAGGAACCATATATTAAATTAAAATAGGCATTAGGTATATGCGATAAACAAATGTAACACAAGGTTTACGCAATCTTTATGAGGAAAAGTTTTCCGTAGACTGGAAATATTCCCTTAAAGTACGTTTCATATTTTTCGTGTCCTCTCAAGGTTTCCAGTGATCCAAAATGCATTTTTCACAAGCTGTAAGGAAAACATTGCTATTTCTGTGATTTGTAAGGGACAAAGTTTTTAATACCTACATTTCCTGGGGCAGAATTCTGTACATTTCGACCGACGCACGGCTGTCGGTCGCTACCGTTGGTCGTCGCTTACACCAACAACCGATGAGCGATTCTTGGCACGTGACTTAGGTACCGTCATCTGCCGTTGTCACAAGCGACGATTCATAGCAACATGTTGCTATGAATCAAAAATATAAATGATGATGTTTTCGGGGTATGCTGCGTGATGTTCATTTTTAAAAACTCAATGTTTTGCTTCTCCTACTGGAAGCGTCATCAAGAGAATAAGCTTTTTTTCAGCTACAGCTCGGTCTTATATAGATGCTTAGGTTTCTATATTCATGATTGATGCGTCGATGTCCGTTGCACCATTGTTGGGCCGATTTGAATTTTGTGCGGGAGACGTTAGCCGTTTGGCTTTTGCAGGATCCAAGAATCCAAACCCAGCTCAGGTTATATCCATCCTCCCTATTGAAGTGTTTTTGGCTATTTCTATGGCCTATCACGTATTAAGGGTGGATGGTATTCTTGATATACAGTGGAACCTGGTTAGGACGTTCCTCCTTAGCACATTTTCCTCCTTATCACATTGATTTATCACGGTCCCGTAATCATAGGGACAAACTACAGTTAAAATTATTTGGTTACTACGTTCTAAATACTGGCGCTTCCCTGGTTAGTACTTACCGTTAAGCAACCCGATCACCAATTTTCTAATATTATTTAGTCATGTAAACAACCAAAACTCCCGAGTTAATATACTAAATATTAACCCTTCGCATTTGCATGTTTTTCCATATGCATTCCTATTTTTGCGGCGTGACTTTATACAATACGCAGCCGATTAGTGGGAGTGGGAGTTCTTGAGCGGGCAGTCATTGATATTGCATGTTTTGTGATCGTAAGGACAGTTCAAATAGAAAGCAAACGAGTTGTGAAACAGATTACAACTGCAGAAAAAATTTAATTTATGGAAGAATTTAGACAGAAATTTATGCGTCAAGCGAGTAGAAATGGCGCGAAGGTTGAACATTCCTGTATCCACTTTAACCACGATTGTCAGTAATCGCGATAAAATCCGAAGTGGTCATTGTGGCAAAAACCGAAAGTGCATTCATGAAGGGAAATATCCAGAATTAGAATCCATTCTCCTTAAATGGTGCAAACAAGCACGAAGTTCAAACGTGCCGTTTGATGGCTCCATCATCAGAGAAAAGGCATTGCATTTGGCTGTAAAAATGGGCATTGAAAATTTCCATGCCTCCAATAGTTGGATCGATAGATTCAAAACCAGACATGGATTAGTTTATAGGTGTGTGCGTGGTGAGGCAGCCAGTGTTAACCTTGATGTCGTTGAAACTTGGAAGAAAACGACCCTGCCCAAGTTGCTTGAAGGGTACAGCCCCGTTGATATTTACAATACCGATGAGACTGGTTTATTTTTGTAACTTATTACCAGATCGAACGTATGCATTTAAAGGGGGAAAATGTCATGGAGGAAAATTAAGCAAGGAGAGACTAACAGTTCTGTTGTGCTGCAACGAGAGTGGAACTGACAAGCTAATGCCGCTTGTGATCGGGAAATCAAAAAACCCGAGGTGTTTCGAGAACATTAAAACCTTTCCCTGTCAACACACAGCCAACCCTGCAGCATGGATGACAACATCAATTTTTGAAACCTTTCTGCGTGGGTTAGATGCCAAACTGAGAGGCAATAACAGAAAAATTTTACTTTTTGTCCACCACTGTGCTGTTCATCCCGTCGATACAAGCTACCTTAGAAACATCCGGGTTGAATTCTTCCCAGCAAACACAACAAGTCACCTTGAGCCCCTTGACCAAGGCATCATCCGATGTTTCAAGCACAAATATAGAAGACTACTGGTACAAAAGAGGCTGGCCACCTTACAAACAGCTGATTGGAAGTTAGACGTTATGCATGCGATGCACTTCTTCAAATACGCATGGGATTCCGTGAATGTAAAAAAACATCGCCAGTTGGTTTAAGGCAGCAGGATTTAGACATATGGATTCTGGCATTACGGATGACACGACACAAGAGGCAGAACCGACGAACCCTCCCCAGGGGGGACTGATACCGGGAGGGTTCAAAGTTTGTGAAATTACATATTGTCTCTTGCAGTGTATGGTGGAGGGAAAACTATGGAAAGGGGGATACCCAGTGGGTCAAAAACGGTACTGGTCTGCGGGAGTGCTACGGCCATTGGGACTGATCTGCAAGAGTGCTGTGGCAATTGGGACTAGTCCGGAAAAGTCTGTGGCCATGGGACCCATCTCATAGGAGTCCCACCTAACTCCTGTGAGCAGAGAAAAGAACTCAAAACTTAACCTTTTTGTAAGGGTATACTGCGCCACTTTTCCAGGAAAATATCAACGATTTCCATTGCGTTACACGCCATAGCAACGTCGGGTTAAAACTGCTAACAGGAATCTAGGGAACTTGAGCTCTACGGCCTCTAAAAGAAACAAGTTATAAAAATCTCAAATGGCCGTAATAAATTGACACCACTCGTAAAAATTACAAAACAACTGCTGAGTTGGTTTGCGGTAAAAAAAGATCAATTCCACGCCAGTGACCAACCACAACCTCTCGACCAGAAAACCTTCCTGTGGTGGTTTAAACGGGAATGTTTACTTCCTCTCCAGTGACAACCCCACACACACACTCAACCCAAATAGGGATCCTTCACTAGGGCTAATGGGATAGTACTAAGGATGCCTGGGTTATGAACACAAACACACAAGTACTCAAGAAATCACTCACACACACTCAAACGGACCCAACTTCTGGGAGAATCTAGCTCAAAATGAGCGCAGTCAAAGAACAGCACAAAGACAAGAAAAGACGAGGGTGTGCCTCGGATACGCGTATTTTGGCCACAAGGTGGCCCTCTTCAGCAAACTGAAGGGAGTAGTCACTTGGGGATGGGGTACCAATGACGTTGGGTTGTGGGAGAGGGCAGAGAGGTATTGGTGGGGAAGGAGTGAGAGGGATAGAAGATGAACTTGTTACTGCTAATGGGGAAAAAGCGGGTGTATAATCATCATGGGCATACATATGTAAATATGTATTATCATGAGCATCAAACATTTTCATCATAATATGTACAATATCTATGTACATCTTCAAGCGAAACCTTGAGTACCATCAACCCAGTGCAAAATAATAATGGAGATAATGAACATTGATGTTTATGGGAAATCATTTACTTACACGATCATGAAAAAGCATTAAAAAGAGCAAAAAAGCTCGTGTGGGCATAAAGGTAATGACATCATTCAAGTATTCTACCAGCTGATTGGTAGGTTCTTGGACACTCCCCATTCTGCATCCCAACCTCATAGACAATGTCTCGCTTTCCCTCCTAAGGATGTCCCACCATTAGACCCCTCTTCAAATCATATCTTCTACCTCCTCTTATTTCGTCCAGAATTCCTATCCTCTTCCTTCCTCTTCCATGCTTCCCCAGTGTTCTCCCCTCTATCACTCTCTTCAACATGCCCTCTTCTATCAAAACCTCCTCCATCCATCTCTTCTGCCTTCTCCTAGCCTCTGCCACAAGCTTCCTCTCCTGACCTTATCCAATACCTCCTCGTTCGTCTTCCTCGCCATCCAGCTAACCTTCTCCATCCTTCTCCAAACCCACATCTCAAACGCCTCAAGTCTACGCACATCCTCCCTTAGCAATGACCAAGTTTCCGACCCATATAGCACCATGCTCCATGTCAGAGTTTTCACCAGTCTTTTCTTTACGTCTCTCCTCAGACCCCCCCTCAACAATTCTCTTCCACTCGAAAATGCTTCTTTAGCCATGGCGATTCTTCATCTGATGTCCCTACAACTAAACCCATTCTCCTCCAAAATACTACCCAGATATGTAAACTGCTGGACCTGCTCTATCTTCTGCCCTCCCACCCTTATATTCAGTTCCGCCTTCTTACTTCTAGAGAATCTTATCACTTTCGTTTTATTGTGGCTTATCTTCATCCCATACCTTTCGCACTGCACCTCTAACGCATTCACCATTGACTGTAACCCTTTTGGCAGACTGACTAACCAATGCTTGATCATTTGCAAAGCTCACTGATTTTATCAGCTCCCCTCCTACATTTATTCCTACCTCCTCCTCCCCCCATGCCTCCATTACCATTTCTTCTGAATAATCGGCTAAAAAGCATCGGCGATAGTGGGCACCCCTGCCGCACTCCCCATCCTATCATGGCCCATTCCAATTCTCCATTGGCTACCCTAACCTGTGCCGTCTGGTTCATATACAAATTCCAAATCAGACGCCTGTCCCTCCAATCAACCCTTAATTTCTTCAACACTCCCATTAATTTCGTCCAATCAAACACCTTCTTGAAATCTAAGAAGCAAGCAAAAACATCCTGCCCAAACTCTACAGGGTGGCTACTAATATCCAATTTTTAAATTCCCTGACTTTTCCCTGACTATTCGCTGATGGATTTACTAATTTCCCTGACCAATCGCCAGAAAGTCACCTATTATTGGAATATTTTATTTCTGCTGAATTAAATTTTTGTCAAAACTCAGAAAATGTTAGAAGCTGAAATCAATACATTAAAAGCTACCAGTAATTCCTAATGAAAAAAATATATTAAACCTTCCTAAGTTAAACTCTCATCCAAATTATAGTCGCATCATGGTAGTTCTGGGAAGTTGAGGATTACTGAAAAGGCATCGAAGGGAAAGTTAATGGCCAATTTACTGGCGGACTCCAGTACTGGTATCACTAAGGTGTGCAAAAAATACAAACCAAAGCCAAGTTGTAGGACTGGATCAAAATGGGATGGTGCGAGTGACCTTCAGAAGCGAGTGGTTATAACCCCTTGGTTGCAAGATTGTTGTAATCAATTGTAATGCAAAAACATTTGGATAAACAAACAAAATGTAAGCGCACCATTGCGAGCGAAGACAGGAGGCAATTAGCGACGGCAGTATCGTATTCAGGAATATCATATTTAATGTGGTTTGTGACCTGACTAAATTGCTTCGAGAGGGAGCTAAGGTGGCCATTACGATTACGTCGAGTGTGAAAGGTGAGGAGGGGAAGGAGGCTCTTCTTACTGTCTCACGAAGGGGGGTACGGGAATCGAAGATGATCTTTCGTAAGATTTTTTTACACATGAGATCATTCTTGTACTACCATTTTAATGTCTCGGAATTTAAAAAAAAACGCGAGGTAAAATTTTCCGAACAACATAGTCTCGGATTCCTTGTGATGAGCGTAATGCATTGTGATCATGAATTTTAACACTACTAGTTAAATATCGCAATAAGGATATGCAAAAGATATACATTGTACATCTGATTCACAACTAAATAACTAAGATTCACAACTAATAAGAGTCACAACTGAATGTCACATGATTGGATGGGGCATGTTCCATGCACGTCAGTGATGGACATTAGTTTTATATGGTGAAATTAAGGGTAAGAAAGACTGACGATAAACGTAATGGTAGAAAAATAACGAGAATTTCCTATCCCAGTTTCTCCCTGACTCTTACGAGAATTCCCTGACTTTTCCCTGACATTTCCAGAAATTCAAAATTCCCTGACAATTCCAGGTTTTCCCTGACGATCACCACCCTGCTCTAGGTTTCATTCTACTAGTGTCCTCATCACCGCTATGGCGTCTCACGTTCCTGTCCCTCTCCTAAACCCGAACTTGTCGTCACCCAGGTATTCATTTGCCTTATTCTCTAGCCTTCTGTTTATCTGGTAATGACAGAATGCGGAAATACACAGATTGCAGAAATGTTGAATGAAGATAATTTTTACATTGTTTTGAATATGGAATGAATCGGGACCTCAAAAAATAAACGTTGAGTGCAAATAAAAGTTAAATGCGAAGACGTTAATTCCGGATCCGGCTGTATACAAGCGAGCACTACGCCTGCAAGATGGGTATATAAGCATGGACAGAATAGACCCAGGGTGTCCAATGAATCTCAATTTCTTTTTTCCCTGAATTTTCCATGTTTTCCAGGCAAATTTTTGAATTTTCAAGGGTCTTGCTGCTCTTTGTTTCTAACATATTTTTAATGAATTTCTAATAAAACAGCATAATTTTGCCAACATGAAAAATATGAGAAATTTTGGTCCCTACTTTTTGAGTTAAATATGTAAGGGTATACAAGGAATGTGGAGTATTACACGTTTTATTCCAACCAACAAATAAACAAATACGGTTAACTGAGAACAAAATTTTGAGTCTGGTGCAATTTGAACACAATAAACAAGATTCAGACTAGTTTGATAAAGAACATGCAAATAAAATAAACTGGTGTGACATTTTACAATGAGTGCATTTCCGATTCAACTTCAGCAGCAAATTTATCGGCTTTTCAAGACATAACTTTATTTTGGTTTGCAGCTCTTAGAACATTTTGCAGTAAGTAACTCTTTCTTATTCCTTTTCTCTTGAGGCCTTGGTACCTTTCCTCTTCTCCCCAAAGGCTTCACTGTACTTTACATGAGCATTTTGGAAACTGTGAAATAATTGCTTTGTGATAGGTTACAGATCTGACACCCGACATCTGACATTCAATTACGTAGAACAAAATTGTATTTTTTGGACAATACATGAGCGTTAATTAGCTTAGATTGCCCCTGTACAGTGGCCCTGTCGACTAAAAACCCAAAAGCCATGATTTCCATACGCAGTGACCGCAAAATATATTTCTGCTCCTTCAAAAACATTTCTGCAAACATTAAAACTAGGAGGGTGGAGATAATTGGGAGAGGATTATCAATTATATAAAAATGCACCAATTATCAATTTAGGTTGCCGGCCGAATGGTTTTCATATAATTGTGGGAAATGTTAATGCACATGCTCAGATGTTTAGATTTCTCGTAAATTTGGCAACACTAAGAATTCCATTTGTACGGCTATTCAAATGGAATCAATATTTCCGTGTGGAATTGTTTCCGCTGACGAAGATATACAATCGCATTTCAGCATCAATTCCGATTCCATTCATAGCAACCATTTTAGATGAGAATTATTCCATTTGGAATTTGCCTTGTTATACAATCAGCTCCCTGGACTACGCGAAGGGAGATAGGGGTGGGGTGACGAAGCTCAAGCTGCGAGCAGGCGCACAGCTATGAAAATAGTATGAAATGAACAGGGAACTCAATGCTACGCTGATCCGAGAGCATAATGCAAGCAAAGGCGCAGACTTGCGGACGGTTAAACCTCTTGAAGACCTAAACCTTAAGACTGCAGGTTAAACCTCTCTCTCTGCCTTAATGGAAATTGGCTGACGTTTGTTTTTCAGGGTTTTTCGGAAAAATACAAAAATTCCCTGAGTATTCCCTGAGTTTTCCAGGACAAAATATTTCCCTGAGTTTTCCAGGTTTTCAGGGTTTTCCAGGTCGCCGGACACCCTGTAGACCCCATGCTCTAATAGCGATGGAAGAGTATTCTGTGGAAATGTTGGCAGCAGCCAATTATCTAACCCAGAGTGAATAGCCAGAACACGTAACATTTTTCATTTGCCAGGAAAACACCAGATCTAAATCTCATTATGTTTCCACTTCCATTTCTGGACCATTCCGACAACAATTTCTCCTTATTCCTCAACATTCCCCAAATTTCTGTCTTTTCCACTCCATGTCTTTCCCTAGGAACTCAAACACTCAACTTCTTAACATTTTTGTAAAGAACGTCTCCAATCATTACAGAATGTTGTCCATTAAGATTAAGGTATTTTTCCACAGAGAAAAGTGCAAATTCGCCTCAGTTACTGTCCATGTCTGTCATTTGAAGTGCCTGCCATTAAGAGGGCTTGGATACCTAAGCTTTTACGTCCTGTGGCCAGGGATCAAGAAACTTAGTTTTTTATGAGGTGCCCACTTTTTGGGAGGTGTCCATTATGGGAGGTTTCAATGCATTCTTGGGAATTCCACCGTGGGCGAGGGGGAAGCCTCAATATAATAATGGACGAGTTGACATTAAACAATTTAGCAGTCACACTTCTGATTTACACAGGGCAAGGGATCAAAATCCCTGATGATAATAGACAAGTTGACATTAAAACATAAGCTGTCACGCCATGTTTCAATATCCAACTCATCCATTAACATCAGGGATTATGAATCCTGAACCACTGGGAATCTAAAGAATACCGTATAAACTCGTGTAAGAGGCGCACCTTTTTTCCCAGAAATCGCAGCCGAAAATGAGGGTGCGCCTCTTACACGAATCTGTCCGTTGCAAAATTCCGTCACCCGACTTTGAAGACTAATATCTCAGAGATGGCTCAATCGATTTTAAAATGAAGTACATCAAATTAAAGCTTGTTTATTTCTGTGTTTATTGATGGTGTACAAAACATTTTACCGTTTATATCGATTTCAGTGTGTGCTTAAAAACAGAATTTTAGCGCATTTTCCCGGGTACCGGACGGATGCATCGCATTTACGGCTTCGTAATAACAACACGGATCAATATATCGTAATTTCCTTTACAAATATTGTAGCAAAGATCTTTCCTAACAGCTATACGAAGTTTCATATTATTTAATGCATTAGTATTTTGGTTATAGATGCAAATGCATGGATCCGTTATTTTCCGTTCCACGCATCCCTGAAAACCGACGTTTAGACCTTCTTCAAGCTCTCGAGTTCATCATCATGAATCCACTTATAAAATCTTAAAGGAATTCGTTGGTTAATCATTATCGATTAACATTTATTTTGGAAAAAGATCGCGTTCAACTGCCAGGAGCATGCACGGAAGAGAAAGGGAGAGGCGCGCGCTGTTGCCCAGTCAGAGGGCTATCCGTAAGGCGCGGGAGGGAGTCTACTACAAGCATTACCTGCGGGGGAAAACCAGTTGTCTTTTCTCTGTGCTTGAGGCATTTGGACTCGGTAAATAGTGGCATAAAGGGTGACGCGGCGTTCGGGCACGCGGGCGTTCCTCCGCTTTGTCTTGTAGAGGAACGCCCAAAAGCCATTACCATTATGGAGAAACGCCGCGGAAACCTCAGATCCAAGTGAATACTTACCACCGGGGTCTATATATGCCTATGAAAAATGCCGCGTAAATTATAAGAGAATATCGCAAGCAGAAGTCTTTGAAAATGGTCGAAAGTTCGCAGTTAGGCCCGCAAAACCTCGCAATAGAAGAAAAAAAAACTCAAAATTTTTTCTTCAACTTCGACGCATAAAAAGAGGGGTGCGCCTCTTACACGCGTTTATACGGTAATTCATGCAGTCCACTTACAGACAATGCACAAGACATCCACTATAAATTGCTTGGGAGCACTGACCTACTTTGTGCTGAAAGCTACTTGAGTTGGTAGTAAAAGACAAAAGAGGGTAGCACCATCGTTCAGTTTTTTCGTTTGTCACCTGTCAAGTATATACTGCCCTCTGAGATGAATAAATGAAAAGGTGACAGTACCATTCACATTTAGAAGTGAGAAGTCGCGTCAATATTTACCTGCCTCCCCCTCCTAGAGCTGAATAGGAGTTAATAAGAAACCTTCCAAAATTAACCTCAACCGATAACAGTTTGACAAATGTTTTTTTTCAAAGTTGAAGACAAAAGAAATGCAAGCCATAGTATTTCAATATATATTTAGTCGCGTGTCCCCCTCTCAATTGCATGCATTCCACAAACAATGCCACACACCAAGCAGTTGGACCTCCCTGAGGAATTGCGAGAAGAAGTCTCTCTAACCTTGCTCGATGGCTTCGAATGACAGGAGGCAGTTGCTCTGGATCACCAACAAGGACAAAGACCCTCGAGGAGAGGATGGGCCGCAGCGAGATGGGCAGCAACACCTGGCCCGCCTCGTCCAAGATGCACACGTCAAAGGCACGGCTCGAGATGAGAGGGTGCGTCCCACAGCCCATGCATGTGGCACCCACCACGGACTGTGTTAAAAGAGCAGTTGGATGCGTGAGAAGATAAGACAAATAAACGGCTTCACTGCAGCGCCACACTTCTTCCCTCCACCCCACAATTACATAGAAGTGCACAAAAGATAACTTCACCGCCAATTTTATAAAACAGGGTAAATGATAAAAATATATGCACACATATACAATGTACTCTCCCAGCATGCTTTTGAAGCAGTCCAAAATTCGGAACGTGGCAAACAGGAGGGCATGCAAAACAGGGTACGTCTTTCAAGGAAAGATACTCTTGTGTGTGTGGGCATGACTGCATGGGTAGGGAATATATTTCATCTTTGACATTCATGTCGGGTCATTTGGTGGATATGTACTTGGTGATAATTTATCGCAAAGAGATGTTTTATTTCGAACATACTATGGAAAAAATAGTACGCCTCTCAAGAAAAAACAGCATGTAAGGTGTATTAAATGATGCTTTTAGAAAGTTCAGCACCACGGCTAGTAGAGTCAACTAGAGATTTTATTTGCACTCATACTTCCTACAATGGCAAAATAGATCTAACGATAGACACGTATCTGCCCCCTCCCACTCCATCGTGCTTTTCATCCATTTGAAAACTGTGGACATGAACATAAAACAGTATATTCCACTATAAGAGCTCTGAAAACATCATCTCCATTGCAACATTTGGAAAACATGAACAAAATGAGCATTCTTCAAATTCTACTTTTCATCACGCATGCAGTGTTTACTTGACCATTTGACTTTTTAAAAAATGGATCTTCCAACAAGCTCTCAATTACTATTTGAATAAAATTACATAATTCAATGAAAATACTTATCAGCTTCTGAGGGCCAGAAGAATCTCTCCAACGTTCTTAGTTTACACTCTTGAGAACTAATTTATTAATAATCTGATTATTTCAGGCTTGACTTTGTGGAAGTGATAGATATCCATTTTGAATAAAAAACTTTGTACTTTTCCACACTTTAAAAAAAAACCAGTCGCAGTTTTTAAAGTGTGGAAAAGTACAAAGTTTTTTATTCAAAATGGATAATTTATTAATGGCTGAATTCATTTTGATGAGAGCATTCATCAGGGAGAGCAAGACAAAGACAAATGAGGAAGTGCTTGACATGGTGGGCGAGGAGAGGAAACTTGTGGATGAGATTAGGGGAATGCAGGGTAGGTGGCTGGAGGGGGTAAAGAGGGACGATGGTTTGCTGAAGGCCGTGATAGAGGGTAGGATGATGGGTAAGCGGGGAAGGGGAAGAAAGAGAATAGCTTTTATGGACGGGACGAAGAAAGGTAGGACTTATGCTGAGATGAAGAAAGAAATACTAGCAGTAGATTGGGCACGGCACGTGTAAGAGTTTGTTGGATATTCTGACTTTCATCATAACCTACCTCTAACCGGTAGATTATTCTTATGATGATGAATGCACCAGATGCACTCTCTCCTGGTTCAGGTGTAGTACCACATGAGGTGACGCAATACCGCAAACAGAATCTTGTAATATGGTTACTCTATGGTAGAATATACCCAGGATTGAAGTCATGTTCACTCAACACTCTGCTCATCCCAGGGGTAAAAGTGAGGACATTGATCCAAAATCTTTGCCAGCATTCTCTTACATTCTCACTCACCTTGGAGAGGAAAACCTTTTCGATGTCCTTTGGTGTTTGGCAGCCAGAGACCAGGGTAGTCTCGCAATATGGCCGGAGGCGCACATCTAGCATCTGTGGAGAGCCAAGACGCAGCACACTGCCTCCGAGGCCACAGTCCTCCACGAGACGGCACAGCACATTGTCCACCGATGAGTGTGTGTGGCCCGTGACGAGCACGCTGTGTCCCATCGACACAAATGCTTGCACCATTGCCACAATGGTGGTGCTCTTCCCTGCGATGACCAAACCAAATGGGGGACAAAATAATGTAGACTTCAATTATGGAAATCCAGACAGCATGCAAGAGGCATCAAGGCACTTCAATACAACCAATGGGAGAGATCAATCAGTAGCAGCTACAGAGCATTTCACCGAGGACGACATATAAGCCACAGTCTAGTACCATGAGCACACTTATACAAGAATTCAGAATTAAAGCATTCAGCCCACAAATCAAACCATTAAGCCCAGACAAAGATTTAAATAAGGCCATATGTTTAGCACACACTAAGATATGAGACTGGAAAATCCACGCTTGGATTCAGATCAAAATTGGTACTAAAACTTTGCTGCTTGCATCCAAAAACCAAAGGGCACAAATGAAACAAGGAAAGATGTAAAATGAAAAAATAATCAAGAGCAGTTACTCCTGAAAAACTCATGTAGAGCAAAATCCTGTATTTACAGGCTATCAGTTTTACGGAAATACCATTTTTATGGAATAAAAAAACTAGCTCCTTTTTGACTTCGCCTAGTATCTAGATTCACCAAAATTCACTCCAAGGTGCTGGTTTTGCCTCCCTTACTTGTGCATTTACCAGCTAAGCAGAGTACCCCAGTCACTTTTTTCAGGAGTAGATATAACTAATTAGTGAATTTATAATTTTCTGATAATTATTAAGGTGTGACAATATCTGGGACCATGTACATATGTATTCCCAACATGCAAAATGTCCACAGAGGAAACAGAAGCAATCTTCATTAACCGTCCACAACAAAGTTGAAATACTATGTAGTTTAGATGCAGGAGAACCAGTAAATAAGTTAATCAATGTATGTATACGATATCGGAAGCACCACTTTGCACTACCATAGAGCCAAGAAAGAAGACATCATGAAGTTCTTCAACGAAACTGAGGTTAAGAAATCAGGTGTGAAAAGGAAGTATGTCCGCCAAGCCATGAATCCCAAATTGGACGAAGTGCTGTTTCAGTGGTTTATGCAACAGTGGAGTGAAGCAAAACCTCTCTCAGGGCCTATACTAATGAAAAAAGCCAAGCAATTTTCAGAAATTATGGTTATTGCGGGGCCTTGTGAATTCTATTCTATTGGTTGTCTCAGCAGATTCAAAGAGCGTCTCACAGTACGTCAGGGTGAAAAGTGCTCGGCTGACAAAGAACGTGCAAACGAATATTTGGCGACATTTCAAATTATTGTCAGCGATCATGAATCGACTGCTGAACAAATATTCAACGCAGATGAAACAGGGCTCTTCTGGCGATGTCTTCCTCAAACCACATTGGCCGCGGGGAATAAAAAACAGGCACCTGGATTTAAGGTAGCAAAGGATAGAGTTACTGTGATGTTGTGTGTTAATGCCGTGGGATATAACCTTAAACCACTCATTATCGGAAAATATGCAAACCCTTGAGCTTTGAGAAATATCAAACACATCCCGGTGACATATAAAAGCAATAAAAATGCATGGGTGACGCAAAAAATTTGCCAAGACTGGTTTGATAAATGCATAGTACCTCAGGTTAAAGCACACTTTCGTGAGGTTGGTTTGCCAGAAAAGAGCAAAGCTGTTTTGGTTTTAGACAATTGCAAAGCACATCCCCGAGCTGAATTATAGGTAAGCGGTAACATTTTTTCTGTTTTTCTTCCACCAAATGTCACCAGTTTGAAACAACCATTGGATTTAGGAGTGATAAGTGCAATGAAGAACTTCTATAAAATAATTCAATGGAATGACCAAAAAATAATGACCCTGGTGATATTTTCACATTCCTAAAAGCATACACTTTAAAAGATGCTATATTTGAACTGGCAAGTTCGTGGGATCGAGTGTCCTCTGACTCTATTCAAAAGGAGGGAATTGTGACCTGCAGTAATATTTGCAGGTAATCTTGACCCAACTCAGTTTGAAGCCTTTGACTGTAAAAAAGAGTGACAAAGGCTATTAGTTAATTAATACAAAGAGAAGAAGAAAAAAATAAATTTGAAAAGAGAATCGGAACTTTGACTTCTTTTTACTTCCTTTTTTAGGACACATTCACTAAAGTGTGAATTTAAATACTTCGGATCTAGATCCAATTTTTGGAATGAATTACCGTATTACTCCGAATATAAGCCGCTTTTATCCCGATTTTGGGGCCTCAAAATCAGGGTGCAGCTTATATTCAAGGTGCGGCTTAAATTCGATAACTTTCTTAAAAAATCATAAAAATGACCAATTTCAGCAAACCAGCCATTCGGATTCACGTGGATGCCCCAGCTAAACTCGCCTATGCCACGGGGAAAGTAAGAAATAACAGGGTGGCTACTGATATCCAATTTTTAAATTCCCTGACTTTTTCCTGACTTTTCCCTGATGGATTCACCAATTTCCATGACCGATCGCCATAAGGTCACCTATTATTGGAATATTTTATTTCTGCTGAATTAAATTTTCGTAAAAACTCAGAAAATGTACACAGCTGAAATCAATACATTAAAAGCTACAAAGTATGTACATCCTAATGAAAAAACACATCGAGGAGGGTCCATTCTATCCCCGAATGCTCTGTCAAGGCGAAGGACACTACTATCTCTCCCCCATCCGCTACCCCAAAGATGCTGACATTTTTCGAAGATTTTTTCAGAAAAATCTTAGGAAGTCTTCAATTAAACTCTGTACAAATATCTCGGTGGACATATTCGTGAAACCAATTAAAACAACTACTTTATGTGAAATTTTGCCTGAAAAAACGTCCGCCATTTAGTCACATAATATCGACCATAATCTCTTAAACTTATGCATAGGACAGGCAGAGTACCATTATCACAAATGGTATTGTTTTTTACTTCATTAAAATCCTTCCACAACTATACTATCTACATAACTTTTAAGATTTTCGAAGTAAAATCAAAACGAGTGTTTTTTTGGAATGTTGGTCATGTTTAAGCCTCCGTATATGTACCGTGATGAATACCATGAATACTGACTACACTCTCTACTGTGAGATAGACGCATGGTTTATAGTACATACCTTTCGTGCATATCGAAATGAATCATCCTTGACCTGCTTTCAATATAATCTTTGAAACCATTACGAAAGACAATACAATATATAGACAGCTTAAAATATAGGGAATCTGAATTCATTACAATTTACGTATTCAACATTGGAACATTTAAACTTGTCAATACCGAGCCTCTCACTTAGATACTCCGCTTTTACCTTCATCAATGGGCCATTTATCGGAATTCAGGCTGCTATCTGCTGGCAAAACCACGAGAAAATGGCAGATTCTAATTGCGTATGTTCTCCTGGCTGCAAATGTTTCTGGCTGCTTGGACATCCTTCTTGAAGCACTGCGGCATGAAATTTTTCCCTATTCTTCAGAATTGTGAATAAGGTCGAGGAAGATATGCCAAATCGCCTCCCTATCTCGCTTTTGGCCCCATCACCACTTTCGCATTCATTGATAATTCGTATTTTAGTTTTCAGAACCAACAACTTTCGTTTCCCAGCCATGATGTTGTATCAGTCGGACTTAACTTGATTAAAAAGCGGGAGGATGACAAAAGAACAATGAAATGCACGGACTTACGAGGAATTTATTTGTGTGAATATGGACAATATATATTTTTATGTAGTTATATGGGGCTTCTACTGTATTGATGAAAATAGGAATTGATAATCAATATAAGAGACTCATCCACAACTTACCTTTACGTGAGAGTGGCAGGCAGCTTTAACAGGTGAAAGTGGCTAATGGAGAATCAGGAGGGGCAGTTATGTGTTGCGGGGTAAGACAAGGCTGCCCGGTGTCTCCTTGGCTTTTAAAAATGTATGCCTAGGAAATTATAAGAGAGGCTTGTGAGGAGCTAGATGTAGGAATAAAAGTAGCGCAGTTGATAAAGTCGTATAGATTCACGAATTATGTGGCATTACTTATAGTTGATCATCCAAGGGACTACGAACTAGGATAGTTGTATTAGAAAATCAGTACAGAAAATATGGAATGAAGAATGAACATAAGTAAACAAAATTAAAGAGCCGTTCTCGGACAAAGAAAGAGGCTGGTCATGAAGGTAGGCGAGCACAAACTGGAGCAAGTAGAGCAATTTAATTAATCCGGCAGTACGCTGGAGGGGAATGGACATGTTAGCAAAGACATTAGAAGGAGAATGGCACCCACAAAAGAAGTGCTCGGCTATGGGAGGGAGCTGATAACATGGGGGGACCTTGGATAAGGATGGAAAGAAAAGGCTGGCAAATTGTTAAGAATGGTTTGTGATGCCGTATGGTCCAGAAATGTGGACTTCAGGAAAAGGAGACAAGAATAGCCTTTGTAGAATAACTTTTATGATTTGGTAAGCTCCAATTACAATTCCCTCTAGTTTCAAGTGCTGTCAAACCGTGTAATAATGAAACGTCCGCAAAGTCATCTTTTTGAAGAAATTTAAACTAAATAAGCCTTTAAATTCAGTCACTGTAGTATAGGGATCAGCAGTCTTAGAATCGGAAGAGGCATTGTGGCAAATACTTGAAACAGTACTCTGTGGGATAGTCATATTATCACTCTCTCCAAGTCTCTTTCTTCAAGCGGCACTCTCTCTCTCTGTACCAGGAATTTGTTTTGTTTTTTTTTTCATATTACATATTCTGTGAACTAGATTGGGGTCGTACCCATTGTCAGCAGCTATATTAATAATTGTCGAAAGTCTCATATTGAAACTTTAGGGGAAAGGGAGATTTTTAGGAGGCCGTGGATCATTGATTTAAGGGCAGCACATGGTAGCAATGGATTAGAAATCATGATATTCCAGTACTTTTCCAGGTTTTCCAGGCCAAAATTTTCAATTTTCCAGGTGAAAATTTCCATTCTATGGTAATTGGTCATTTTACAGAAAGTGCAAGAAAAAGAGAAAAACACATTAAAACATGCACACCATGCCTAATAGTGCAATACATGCATAAAATATGCAAAATGCATTGTTTTTCACAGATACAAATGTATTTCCAGGTAGGTGGCCTTGCAGCCAGAGAGAGCAGCTGGATGGTGGTTGAGACAAGTGGTTAAGGCATGCAGTGGGTGCTAGGTAGTGCAAAATTTGTACACCCACCTGTTCCTGGCAATCCCCTGACGAGCAAGAAATCCTGCGCAGCCAAGGCACTCAGCACAGCCCTCACCTGACTCTTGTTCAAACCCTTTAGGATCGAGGAGCACTTAGAGATCACCTCACCACTCAGTTTCCTCTGAAACGACGCGGCCTTACTGAAAAAAGAAACCAATACTTGAGCCATTTTGATATGGGTCATTCCACGCCACTTCGGACAGGAGTTGACCCTTGACCTCTTAGATTTTGATGAAAATTGGTGAAATTGTTTGGCTCACCAAATAAGAAATAGAATTTTGCATACGTGCCTAATGTAGAAGTGGAGGATAAGAAAAAACATACAACAAGAAGGTATCGACAACCTCCTGCTGTCAAGGAAATCCGTTTGTGCCACGCAGCAATACCACCGGGTGATGGATTCTTCATTTCAAAGACACAATCATCAAGTTCCAGTGAGCGTTTGATGCAAATGAGGGGAACAACTAAAACCCATCCCCGTAGAAGGTATGTCGAGGAGCCAGTTAGAGATCAGACGAGGTAGATTTCTATTAATAATGCCATATAATCACGTGGAATAAACTTTCTTCTATTGGCTGAATGTCTTCCCCAATATTTCAGGCTACTTGTATGAGCCACGGGCTGAAATTAGAAGCGGTACCCAAAACAAAGTAATAAATTTTTGCTCTTAAGGTAAAATTAATATGGAAAGATTTAAATTACATGCAATCAGCAAAGCTTATGATATACGACTTTTTATTCCTCATTTCTGACACGTAATTATGACAACGTAGACAATCATGTAAATTCAATTTGTTAAAGTCTGTATAACTTGAAGTCATCGGTTACGAGATCGTTTTTGACAGGACAACATTGTTCCATTTTTTGTTAAAAACATGCCTTAAGAAGTTTTTGGTGTCAAACTTTCACCATATGTTTTTAAAATATAAGTTCATCTGCCATTGGTCTGTCTCGTGGAAGTATGAATTTGATAGATAAGCGATAAAAACTAGGCATATGTGGAGTTATCTTCCTAAGTTTACATCAAATGGTCGTTGCAGGGGAAAATTAAAAAATATTTTTCTCTCTTAAATGGAAAAACACCCTCTCAAATTTTTAATATAACATTCATAATAAAACAAGGTACCAAATTTGAAAAAATGAGAAAAACTAAATGTGAAAAACTTCAAAAGTTTAAACTTTTAATTGTTTAACATTAAATAATTTAAACAAATTATCATTTTATCGCTATTTCTACGGCAATTTGAGATTTTTCAAAGAGTTTTAATAACAAATAATCCATCAAGTGCTTTTTTACCTAGATTCTTACCCGTGATATATGATAACGAACATTTCGTGACATCGAAAACAGCCATTTTGTAAAATGTCCGTTATTCATCTGTTTTTTCGATTTTCGCAAAACGCTTGAAATTCTATTTCTTATTTGGTGAGCCAAACAATTTCACCAATTTTCATCAAAATCTGAGAGGTCAAGGGTCAACTCCTGTCCGAAGTGGCGTGGAATGACCCATATATGTATTCTGAGAGCAAATACACTGTCTCCTCGTTTAACGTAGTCCCATTTAACGTTGTATCACAATAACGTTGTCCAACAATTAAAACCCTTAATCATTTAACGTCATCAGAGCTACACCATAACGTTGTTCAAACTATGCTCGACCAAAAAAACTAATAGCGAATAGGATTTTGGTGCGTCTGATGTGTAATTTCCGTTCGGTGGGGAAGGTTGGCGTTGCTCTCCATAGCGTGTGTAAAAGGTTCACCTGATCTGAAATGAAGAATTGGTAAGTTTGCAACCAATTTTAATTCTTTACATTGTTTCTTATGGGAAATATTGCATCGTTTAACGTTGTTTCGCTTAATGCAGAGTTTTTCAGGAACGAATTGACAACGTTAAACGGGACACACTGTTATTGATTGGCAATTATTTATCACAAAGAAGAAGCACACCACCGATCAATTATGACAAACCACTGTATGACAGTAAACAAGTGGTGGTGTCGTAAAAATGTCTGAGAGATGGCAAAGATGAAGTAAGAAAGGTATACAGAGTTTTAATTTTTTTCTGACAAAAGGGTGTTTAATGGGTGTCTTTCCAATATTTGGTCAAAAAAATTTGCCAAAATTCCAATTCTGAAAAATCTGCCTCCTCGACAGGGGATTGATTAAATTCTACTCCATGGGTTTAGTTCACCCTCAAAATTATAAATGTTAAAGGAAAATTTTATGACACAGTAACAGAGTAAATTTTTGTGGAGAATGAGTTACTTTGGCTGAAAATTAAAAATGTTTTCTTAAATAGCAAGGTAAAGGGCTAAATAGAATGTCTTTAATCATTTGGTAGCATGCAGTAGAAGTACAGTGGAAGCCTGGTTTAACGAGTGCTCATAATCAGTAGGAAATCACTCGCTAAATCGAGCGCTCGTTGTATCCGAAAGTGTCGAATAAAGCCACCTAATTCTAAGAGTCGTTCATATTTACCGTTTTTCTTTTGTTTCCATGGTATTTGACGAAGGTAAACAGCAAAAAAAGTCATTTCAGGCACAATCTGGTGGAATATCAACTAATTTTAAGAAAGAAACAGGACATTTTCCATTACATAAAATATTAATTCCTCCAGTTTCGGTGTTTTTCTTCCAGTTCTTCTATTTTTCGATCGCCGAAGAAAGCTGTAAAGACACCGTAACTAATTGGAAATAAAATATTAGGTATACTGTAATTTTTGGATAATTTTGCGAATATATCATGACGATAATATCAACTTCGTCGAGTTTTCGAATGTTAACCAGTACGTCCATTAGTTGGGAAAATTGGCCTGAAGGTTCACTGAAATACGGCATGTACCGGTGGTCGAAGATATTTCTCGCATAGTCACCTATTCCTAGCAGTTTCTTTGATTCAAATTCAATTATCTACCGCAAATTAGTGTCATCGAGTATTTATTTACACTAGAAAAGAAAATACCTCAGTCGATTGGCTAGCACATCATGTTTCGTGCAAGTGTAGACAGCTTTCGCCTTTAACATCGGACAGTTTATGGGCAGTCCTGCATACCTTTGCTGACAAAACCACTTGAATAGTGCAGATTCCATTTGAGGATGTTCCCCATGCCACAAATGTTTTTGGCTGCTAGGTCGTCCTAGTTCGGTCACTGCTGCACGAATTTTATCTTTGTTCTTTAATATTGTGAACAACGTAGATGACGACACACCAAACTGCCTCCCGATATCAGTCTTTGATGACCTGTTACTTTCGCACTCGTCTATAATTTTAATTTTGGTTTTAAGGTCCAAAAATTTACGTTTCACGGACATGATGCTGCCGCACAAACCACATGAGACAACTCCGCCCCTCCAACCGAGTAACCTCCGCCCCTCTGACCGAGTAAACTCCGCCCCTCCGACAGAGTAAACTCCGCCCCTCCAACTGAGTAAACTCCGCCCCTCCAACCGAGAGAAAACACCACCCCTCTGACCGAGTAAACTCCGCCCCTTACCTACATCACAACTCTCTGCTGCCGTGTGATTGGGCGTATCGAGTTGACGGAATGGTTTGAGTTTTTCAATCGCTCTGACAGATTGCTCTCATTCTGCTGAATGTTCCCTCTTCTTCTCTCAACTTGCCTGTCACTCCCCTCTCACTGATGACTGGGCCTAACAAAAGACGAACGTAAAATGGGAGCACACACAGCGTACTCAAGGCCGTAAATCACTTATGTCTGGATATAACTGGCTTTAGGTGTTGCAGATATGGCTCACATCTTGAATATTTAGTTTAATTAACAGATAATACAAAACAAAGTGAATTTTTGCTAGGTGGTGCATCGCCCTCGAGAGATATCTGTCGTAATACCGAGCGTATACCGTGGAAGGAACTTTTTGGCCTAGCTATATCCACTTTATTTTACATGTAAAACATAGGCCTTTTGGCGGTATAAAGACAATCACTCGCTAAAACGGGATTCTCGCAATAAGCCGTACTCACTATACCGGGCTTCCACTGTATGTAGATCTTCATTGCCTGAAACCATGCTGGTAAGAGGAAAGCATTTGGTTGGACTCTAAAATAAGTAATAAGCTGTTTATAATATACTTTTTCAAAGATTTTGCTAAAGACATTGAGAATGGAAATGGGCCTGTAGGAGTTAATATCATGAATGCTACTTTTGTTATTGTAAACAGGAATAACCTTAGCTAGTTAATGAGGTTCAGAAAAGATACCAAGTTGAAGAGACTCATTCGCAAGAAATAACAAAAATTTCACGAGTATCATGAATATCATCTAAAATTTCACCATCACAGATTCCATGATGAGGCTGGGCCCCAAAGGATGAAGTATCACGTTTAGAAACAGACACGTTAAATGGAGAGTGAAGATTTTTTCCTGAACGAAGAGCAGTGACATTGGCAGGATCCATTCCTCGGCCGTGAAGTTACCGGCTTCTTGTTGAAACACGGTGTTGAAACTCCTTCAGGAGATTTAGCCTGCACTGCATCAGAAAACTTCCCTCTCTTTTTCTGATTCTCAGCGATAGGATCCTGATCATTCTTGATTTTACTAATCTCGCACGTTTCAGTTCAGCAGCAATTTTGACAATAGTGACCTTTGGCATCATTTGGATAAAAACATTTCCAAAATACCGCATTGTATTCCTCAGCATAGATGTTAAAAAGCAAACGCTACAACGGGCACCCTTGCCACACCCCACGACCTATAACTGCCTACCCTGATTCACCGCTACCCTCACCTGAGCCCTCTGGCCCATATATAAGTTTCGGATGAGTCTCCTATCACGCTAATCTATTCCTATTTTCCCCAGTATCTGCATTAGCTTCTCCCAATTTACTCTGTCAAACACCTTTTCGAAATCCACAAAGCAAGCAAAAACATCCTCACTATACTCTGTTTCTATCTATAAGTGTTCTCATTACAGCAATCGCGTCTCTGGTGGCCCTCCCCTTCCTGAACCCAAATTGGTCATCGCCTAAATAGTAGTTTGCTCTGCTCTCCAACTTCCTATTTACAGCGGACTCTCGTTAGGACCTTCCTTAATAGCACATTTTTCTCATTTGGATGTTTATTTCCTCAGGTCCGCATCACAGTGCATGTAAAAAACTAAGGTTAGCATGTGTTGGCTACCTCTTTAGCACGTTTGGAGGAGGACCAAGCCAAATTTATCCTAGGGAAATAACCGCATTGTAGGTTAATCAGAGGATGGATAAATCTCGAGAGGTTTACTTCTCGCATTAAAAAAGATCGTTATTGCTTAAAATACTATTTTGATACTCATATTATGGTTTAAAAAAATGTTTATGAAGTAAGAAAAAAGCAATCTCTAACAATAGAATCACCTATTTAACGTTTGGCAAGGTCCCCTCAAGCAGTGCATTTTATTCCGATATTCATTTGTTTTATCGCTGCCGCGGCTGTTGCTGTTGTCGCCTATGGAATCAAAACTGCGTGAGCAACAGAAGACACCGGGAAAGACAAAACAGAGCCCAAATATCGTCCAACATTCGCAAAAACAGTGGAAGCAATAGCGACAGCTCGTCAGCAGTCACGAAGGCGATGAAAGTGTAATGAATACTTTATAAAAATGGACTGTATTATCAAAGAATTAGGGCTCAAAATGATAAAAACAAAGCACCTTGGACATATTCTTCCAACCCCCATAAGTTTATATGCATTTCCATTAAATTATGCATTTTTTTGCAATATTTGTGGAGAACACGTGGGATTTTTCCCGTGTGTTCTCCACAAAAAAGTTCCATTTTTGTTTTGCTACCAGCAATCAAGTTTACGCCGTTACGCATGGGAAAGACGATGTTTTTGGGCTGGGAGCTCAACTTGTTCATGTTTTCAAGGAGTTCTGACAATCCTTATAATGCTACAATATTTGTTCATGAAATTAAAATTTTTATCATGGTAAACACAAATATAGCATTTTCAGTGCAATCATTGTAATTTACTACAAGCAATATAAACATAAAGCGCTATTAAGTGAGAAGTGGGCATTCGGATTGAGCAGATTCATCTGTCCTCCGACCTAATTATTTCATTGGAAGTGCAAAGAGAAAAAAATCTGTATCTGTAAACTAAAGGTGCTGTTTAGTTATAAATGAATGAGTGCACATCAGCATTGGGTATCGTATTTATTTTCTTGGGAGGCAGAATAGGTGGAAAATACACTATTTTAAAAAAATTATCGCCAGTTAGCTACGGCATGAGCTAAAATGAGCGGCAGGATAACATTCCCCTGAAAGTTATGCAACCAATAAATATGTATTTGACTTTCCTTGGAATGCCTACCCTGTTTTGCACATTTTCCTGGTTACCATGTTCACAATCCCGGGTACCTTCAAGAATGTACTAACGAGAGTCTGCTGTATTGTCCCTTCCACAAGTTTTCTTTTGCCTGCTTGGTCACTTGCCGGAGTTCATTATTCAATTCCTTTTACTTCCTCTTGCCTACGTCGGCGTTGACGTTTTTCCAAATCCTTCTCTCCTCCATTTTCTTTATCATTTCTTCCATAACACACTGCTTCCTAACCTTCTTCTTTTCCACCGTTCCTATTGTTTTCTCTGCCGCTCTTGCGATGCCTGTTTTTATAATCTCCCATCTTTTCTCTATTGTTCCCATCCGCTTCTCTTCACCTATGTTCTTTTCTACCAGCTCTTGGTATTCCCTCCTTTTCAACCCTTTTAATGCTTCAAGGTTCCACCTCTTTATCTTCCTACCTTTACAAAGCCTTTAGAATCTCACTTCACACTTCATCATCACCAAGTTATGATCTGAGTCCGCATCCACCCCTGGATAACTATGCGAGTGTTTTACACTGTTCCTAAATCTTTGCCTTACCATTATGTAATCAATTTGGTATCTCCTAGTATCACCCGGCATTTTCCATGTGTACCTACGCCTGGGGTGATGTTGAAACCAATTGTTTGTCACTACTAATTTATTTCTTCTACAAAATTCAACTGCCTTTTCACCGCGATCATTTCTTCTTCCTAGCCCAAACCCTCCTACTTCTAATCCGTCCCTCCCTTCTACCACCACTGCATTCCAGTCACCCATCACTATCAGGTTTTTCTTCCCCGGCACTTCTCTAATTATTTCTTCTACTTGCTCGTTCACCCCTTCCTCCCTATGGTTGCTCGTAGGCATGTATACCTGGACCAGTACGAAATTCGTCTGATGTGCTTTTATTTCTACCACTAGTATCCTTTCGCTCACCTGTTCAATGTTTACAACCCTCAGCCCCAATTTGGCATTCAGTACTATACTCTTTACCCTCCGGTAAACTTTCTAGGTCTATAAAAACTTTTATTGGCTGTTTCTATCGTCCCCCCGCCAGTGATCTTACTGTCTTGGAAAACTGTCTTCATTCTGTGATGAGAGCCATAAGTCTTGGTCCTATCATCCTACTTGGCGACTTCAACCTCTCAAGTCATTGTGAGTCTCCAACAAGTGGCTGTCCGTCCGACACCCATGATGAGTATTTCAAACAAAATTTTATGAACGCCCTTCACCTATCCCAGTTCTGCACCTGAGGGACGCGAGACGTGGCAATGCTGGACTTCCTGCTTTCCACCATTCCCCCAAGGCAGTCAACCCTAGCCAAAACATCTTTGACTCAGACCATGAGTCCCTTGACATAATTTACAGCTTTCCGAGCTCTAAGAATCGCCACGGCGTTCCACCCGCCCCTCTGAAACCCTTCCTTGCCTGGGTCAAAGGTTCCTTGGGAAGACGTTAACCGCTCCCTTGGCCTCATCCTATGGTCTGTGCTCTCCTCTTTCACCCCCGAAGAAGGAGTGGACTTCCTGTATTCCGTCATTGAGAGTGCCATTAAGGATTTTGTCCCCGTTGTAAAACCCAGAACAAAGAAATTCCCCTCTTGGTTTAACTCCGACACCCTGCTTGCTAAATATATAACTGTTTCAGGCTGGATACGGTGGAAGTTCTCAATATTCATTATGAACCCTGCTTGCTCTTAAAAACAAAAATCAAGCGTGGTATAGCTACAAGACCACTCCGAACGAACACACTCAGCGCGCCTTCACGGAGCTACTGTGATACTCAAAGACTCTCATCCGTCGTGACCAGAAGGAGTATGCGGATGATGTTTGCTCATCAATTACCTCCACCCCGAAAAAATTCTAGACTTATGTGAATCGACACCGCAATCACTCCCAAATTCCCGACACTGTTTGTTATGAAAACAATAATGCTGAATTTCAACAGACCACCCTTATTTCTCAAATTCTTTACGGATTGTTTAATGCCAGCATCCAATCTCCCTACTACCCTAGACCATTCCCTCACATCTAGCTGTGTGCATCTATCCCGCATAGAGACCGATCCTCAAGAGGTATTTCAGTATCTTTTCGAAATTCCTCTCCACCGTTCCCCAGGTCCTGATGGTCTCAGTCTTATCTTTGTCCATAACTGCGCCTCCTCCCTCGCGATTCCACTGAGTCTCCTGTTGAATCGCTGTTTCACACTCTGAGTCTTTCCGCTCCAATGGAAAATAGCAAACATTATTCCTATTCATGAAACTGGTCCTAAATGTGAATTTCCTAACTATTACCCAATTTCATTGCTACCAATCTATCCTCTGTCTCCGAGAGGATTGTCCTCAACAGATTATACTACTTTACATCTCCTCTCCTGTCGAATAATCAACAAGGCTTCCTTCCAAGCCATTCATGTCTGATTAACATAGCTGTCTTTCAACACCACGCTGTCAACTCAATAGCAAAAAATATGCAGCTTGATGCCATCTCTCTTGATTTCTCTAAAGCTTTTGACTCTCTCGACCATACCCTCCTTTTTCACAAGCTTAGTCAACAGTTCAACGTTCACGGAAGTTTTCTTGACCTCATCAAATCCTTTCTTACCGATAGAACTCATCGGGTTATACTTTCAGGCACCTCTTCTCACTGGTCCCCGGTAACATCTGGTGTTCCTCAGGGTAGTGTCTTGGGGCCATATCTATTTAACCTCTTCATTGATGACCTGGCCTCCCTTATTTCTCCCTCTCAAGCTAATACTCTATGCTGATGACTGCAAAATTTTTAAGCAAATTCACGCTACCTTGGACTGCCAAGACCTTCAGAATGCCCTAGATTTGACTGCTAAATTGTGCAATACCTAGAAGCTCAACTTGAATTCCAGGAAATTTAATTCTATTTCCATCTCTCTCAAAAAATCCCGCATTAAATTTAGCTATTCTATTAATTCTGAGCCTCTTCGACATGTTTCGGCTGTGAAGGATTTAGGTGTCTTAACAGACAGTAAACTAAACTTCTCAGACCACATGAATTCAGTCAAGAGCAAAGCGATGTCTCTATTATGCCTCCTCTACCACTACACGGAAATAACTGAAATCCAAGAGCTGAAATCATATTTCACAGCATTTGTCCTTCTAATTACTGGATATTGCTCTCCCATATGGTCCGTCGCAGCTCCAACTAATCTCGCATGTCTTAACAGTATCACTAGCTTCTTCGCCAGAATTGTAAAACACAGGGTTGCAGACTTCTGCAACATACCTACTTGTTCAATCCTTTCTTCTCTGTCAATCCCTAATCTCTCCCATCAAAGAATTAAAACCGAATTAAAATTTATTTCCAATATTCTAAACTCACACATTGATTGTCCTGAATTGCTACCCTTCATTAACTTCAGAGTCCCTTGTCGATCCACACGTACATATTCCTTACTCCATAAGCCTATCCCCAGACTATCCCTTGTCAAGCACTCACTTCACTACCGCCTCTCCTCCCTACTGAATTCTTTGCCTGATAATATAGATCCATTTTTTCTCTCTTCAGACTCATTTATCAATCTCGCCATGTCCCATTTTCCCATGAATGAATAATACCTCTCCCCTTCCACCTACCTAGGTTTTATTTGTATTTTTTATTATTTTCAACGTGTACCAATTGTTTTCATTGATTGCTTTTGTTTTTATTTAATGCCTGTTACTTGTGCATCTGTCACTTTAAATTGGCAGAAATTCTGTATGTGAGCAATGAATTAAATAAATAAATAAATAAATACCTACCTCACATTGACTCTCGTCTCCCCCATTATAGATTACCCTGTAACTATCACTCCAATAGTCCCCACTATCCATCCATCTCACCTCGCACATACTAAAGCATCTATTTTTCCTTTTTCCTGCTTAATATTTTCAAGCTTCTCGGCTCTCATCATGGTCCTTACGTTCCAAGTTCCTATTTTTACCACCGCTTTCCTCCTCATCTTTCTCTTTTCTTCTTTTTCTCCCTCCTATCCCTTGTATCCGCCGATGATGATGCTGTGCAAGGATTTCGCGTGATAATGACTGCGGAGGCCTTGTCTCCCCCGCTGCCACGCACGACACCCGCCCCAGTGGGCAGCATCCCGTAGTTGCCAGGAATCAATTCTCTGTGAATGACTTTCATATTCTGGGAAATGATAGTTGAGAGGTACTCCTACACCACTCAACAATTTTTTTAACGTGACACCATCACGGAACTACCTTTCGTCTGGCTCCTACCCCTCGACCTGTCTGGCATGAGTGGCCCTACCTGGAGCAATAGTACTTGCTCCTGTCAGTCCAGCTCTATGGGTCATTACAACACACAAGCCCTTCCACCACGTCAAGGTTGTAGTTCAAGGAGGGCACAGAGCTATGTGATAATGATAAAACTTTTCCTCAAATCTGCATTCTTTGATTGACAGGAGGTAATATTTAACAGTGAAGTGTCGATAGGTCACTGAGCTATGAATTGCCTTGTGCTCTTTCAATTTGAATCCCAGAAACACCTCTGAGCAGATTTCCAACACCTTGACCCCCACATTATCTAAGAAACTATGAGTGCCAGAGATGAAAATTTCACCTGGGTGATGATTACCAGATTAAAAAATATATCCATGAATACTCTAAGTCAATGGTTGTCATGCCCAGGGTGAACTATCATGGAGCTATGACCCCTAGGGAACATGAGGACCAGAGGGAGTTATGGGGGCAGTTTAGAGGGGAAGGGTTATTCCGAGAAAGGAGGAGAGGCACCCATACGATTGATTGACATGAGAGCCTCACCTTGATAACAGGCTTCGAGAGGTCTACACACGCTATCCAATGGACTGTAGAACCCCACCTTCATGAACAAACTACTTTCTACCCTTGACCTGCTCTCTCCGCAGTTAACCCACACATGGGCCACTACTTGAAACTTCACCTCTGGAATGAGAAGCCACTCTGGCCAACACAACAAGCGAATGCTATTAATGTTTATATTCAAAATAATTATTTATGCTCCAGAGTTTTGTAATATCCTTATGTCTCTTGATAATCAGGCGGTTTTGTACGCCGTGGCAATGGGCTTATGTTCCATGATGATGAGTTTTGTAAATTGTTCCTTGACATAATAAAGAATCCGACGTGGTCAGCGTCCTGGAGGTTCGTGCCAACGGCCGCCAATCTCGCCGACCGTCCTTCTAGGACCGTTCTCGTGTAATTATATGCCTAGGCCGGCCATGTTGGATGGCCGATGGTATATATACGCACGGGCACGGGACTGAAACGGTTGAGTTGGAGTTTGGCAGTCACTGGGACGAGCGCCCAGTCTCTCTCTAGTCTAGTCTAGCACCTCTCTAGTCTAGTCTAGTCTCTAATTATGGCAGTGGGTGAAATTTCATTCGAAATTTCACCCACTGCCATAATTTTAACACTAGGACCATGCCACGAAATTACAACATATCTTCAAGAATGAATATCCCACTTGAAAAATGTATATTTAGTTTCAATGTATTTCTAAGGGTGGAAAACTACTTTTCTCAATTCGGAAAAATGTGTCACCAGGTGAGGGGGCAACAACAGTAAGTAAGGGGCGGGAGATGTGGTAGAGGCTGTTTCAAATTGAACAAGGAAGAAGTTCCAGCACTCTGTTCATAGAGGGTGCCACAGATGTTGAAAGATGATTACGTAGTTTTTCATTTTGCTACTAAATGCCGACACTGGTGCGAGTGGGGGAGGGTCTAGGGGTGGGGGGCAGGGGCGGTCTTTCAAAGTCCCTTCGACTACTTGTGAAAACCCTGTTCTCCTGGTTAAACACATGAAGCTCTGTTGTGAAACAGACGTACTGTGCTTGTATATAATCTTTGCTGTGTTTCTTGCATTGAAGATGACCAAGACCAACAGCTTAGTGTCTGGCTGCGTAGTGTCTGGCCGAAATGTTGACGGGCAGATGCACAACTTCCCGATGGCAGTGGCAAGGTAAGTAATCATATATTACTTGTTACACATATAACGTGTCTCACGGGGATAAGGAAAAGTTAGTGCTGAAGTGATTACTTCCCGCGTAGTCTTCGTAGTCCTTCTTATATAAGTAGTAGTAAATTTATATTCAGAGACGAGATATGAAGGATATTCTGCTGAAATCCCGCCTGTAATCCCAGTCCTGTTATGTGTACTGGAGTCATGTTTTGTATTCTTTACCTACAGTTGGATTTTTTATTTGATTTTAATAGAGATACTAATGGTGCCTAACTTTTGCCTTACTATTCACCCAATGGAACCTTCTCATTGATGAAAAAATTGCATACTACTCGTATTCGTGCAGTCGGTGTTTTTGCTGTGATGCCCGAAGTAAAGGTATGATGGTAAGTGTAAAGGAAAACAGGCTGGGGCGAGAATTAAAATTTTCATGTGGTGCCATCTGCCAGCCAAAATATGAACTTTGTGTATTTCTTTCCTACTACAGCACCTCTAGGAACAAAGCGTCAAACGTCCAACTCGCCAATGCACTCAGCCTACGACGAATGTATATACCCTACGACGTCATTAACCCGCCGATGCACTCACCTTAGGTGCATGTACTCACACTCACCGATCAATAATCAACTGCCTCAGTCGGTCAGCAGACCATGTGTCAGACAGCAGCAGAGCCAAGGGTGTGAGGCTGAATGATGACGCCGACGATGAAGCATACTCATACTTATCAACATGGAATCCACTGCTCCCAAAGCGTTTCGTTAAATCTCTGCATCGCACATGGAAAAATGCAAAGAGACCATTTATGGCAACTCCATTTGAGCCATAGTGTCACACGACATTAATACAAGAAATCATTAATAAAGGTCAATGAGTAGTCTCTATGAAAATGTAAAAAATATAACTTCATTAAAATACATACTTTACGTAACCAGGTACTTTTAACCCGGTAACTCCTGGAAAAAAATGTCTTGGAATTCAGTGATAAACTAATATGAATTTGCAATGCATTATATCATAATTATTACTCCCAATATTTTTACTTTTATCAATGATAGTTATGGAGGCACAATCTGGCATCATTGTGATATAACCCATGTATATGCCTTGTGCTTTGACGAAGACTATGCCAGTAACTTGCTTACGTGGGCTCACCTTCACTTTCACAGTTTCATGGCCACACCTACCATGCCAGGTAGTGGATTTGACAAGGTCGTTGTACCCATCGTACCTTATTTCATCAGATACACTGAAAAAAATATTAGCCAACAGCAAACAAATGCAATCTTCAGAATATTATTATACTTATTGACTCATGATGAGTTTGCTAACAACATTCTAATTTCACTGCCTCTATATGCAGGTGCACGTCCGACAGATTTCAGAGGATCCTTGAATCTCTCCAGGTACGTCTGCAAAACTGCCAGTCAGAACTCAATCTAAGTTATATCTTTTCCTGACTTCCTCATCAACAACCATGCATTGTGCATCATGGCATCAAGTATCCACGAGAAAATGGACCACAACTCTTCTTTCCCCCAACACCTACATGATAAGTGATGCATTCCAGTTCATTTGATCTGTGATAAATGTATTGTACTTCTCTCAAAAACACCAGGAGGTCGTGGTACAAGGATTCTCTGCAAAGAATCTGCCAACAACAGATACTGGCTTAATTCCGTGGCATGACAAAATTACCGGTTCTACTGCATTGTCCACCTACATCACCACGATTTTGTAGTTTTTCGTGCGTTAGCCTTATTTTGTAAAATAATTCTCAAAATAGAATCAAAAAGGCAGTTCTTCATTTTCAATCTACCATTCCTCTTAGAGCTGCTGCTGCCTTTCCAAATTCTTTTTCATCGCTTTCCACTATCATCGGTTTATTTCCTTGATAATTGTCAAAATTTACAAGGAATCCATCTGGTCTATTGAGGCATCAAACTTAATACCCAAATCTAATTGACTTCCCCCAAATGAATTGCTTCCTCCTTTGCCTCCCAAAATATGACACCATTGACCAGGCTTTGACCGCAAGACGCTAAGAATGAAGCGCGGTGACAATTGTGTATTTCAGTGACAAATCACTTGACTGCATTAGCTTGGAAAGACAAAAGAGAAGTGTTCATGCTCACGAATATGCATAGTCCACCAAAGGAAGTGAACTTCTGTGATGGATTTGGAAAAGTAAGACTTTGTTGAAGACTATGGGATCGACACACGGGATATGTGGATAAGGGAGATCGTATGGCCACAAGCTATGATATTAGCCGTCGAACGTGGAAGTGGACGAAGAAGCTCTTCTTTCATCTCCTGAATATGACAGTGCTGAACAGCTGCGTGGCCTTGGCCTCATGCGGAGGACAGATGACTCAGGGGCAGTATCGCCTCGCTCTTGTGATAGCAACTGATAGAGATAGGCACGTCACCGCTTCCCTCGATAACTACGCCAAGGGGAAGACCCAAGCGTGAGGGCAACTGAGCTGCTGCACCATTTAGAGGTTAGAGAGTGGAAGCATTGGCCAGGTTAGGGAAGTCTTGCCCAATACCTCAATGCTCAAAAAGGGAAATACATTAGAATACAAATAAAGTGTTAAGTTTGTAGGGATGTGCGAGTAGTACTTTTTGATCTCGAGTCAAGTATCAAGTCGAGTAGTAATTACTCGTGAGTATCTACTCGAGTCGTATGAACTTTGACAACTTCCCAACCAGGCAATATAATAATGCATGCACAAACATATTATAGTTTTCCCAATGCCCTAGTGCATTTTCTCTTCTGAACATATGGTCTGATTTAGAAGGGAAAAGGTGATAAGGAATGTTGATAGTAATTGTGACAGAATTAGGAGATGAATTAAAATTAATGTGTCTTGGACAGTTCCAATAGGACAATTGAAATGAACTAACCTCTTGTAATTTGTCGACAGTTTTATTTAATGGCTCCACTGGGCTGAAAACTTGTCTATCCAAAATTCCTAGGATGAGCCCAGAGTAGTCGCAGCAATTAAAGTTAGACAATAAGCAGACTCTCAATACCTAATACAGTAGAAGCCCATCATTATGAGTGTGGTATATAGTGAGAATCTGGCAGTAGCGAGTGATTTTTTACCAATGGTTGGTCTCATGGTAATAACATACGAAGTTGGACCATTCTAGCGAGAGGTTATTTCTCTCATATCGCCATAACGAGTACGATTTTTCATTTATGTCATCAAGGTTGGATAATTTACAGGCACCTTCTGCTACGAGTGACAAAGTTATTCAAATAGAAATTAATTGCGGCAATGTATCACCTTGAAAAGAAAATGTACCTAATTTGAGTTCAGAGTTCTGATTCTCTCTTCACATGTGCCGATGCTCTTGGTGCGTCACTTGTCCTATTGATGTGAAGATGCGTTTTCAAAGCTCTCTCGGGCGCTACGCAACATAATTTCAGATTGTGGAAAAATCACGAGGAATTGTGAAATCTACCTCACTGCTACCACCGGGGAAGGTTAGAATTTGAATCGACTGAAATAAGAGCTCCCCTCAATTCGTTTTAGCACCAGCCGTATCAACCCAATGTTGGCTTTCAGATTTCGCCATACTTCTGAATCATCCGAAAAAATTAAGACCCGAGTAAACGATGAACATTGCAAAATGATCTCAGATTCTTCACAATGAGTGTAACACATTGCGATCATGAATTTAAATTCTTACTCGCAGACTTAAAATATTTGCATATAGAAACTACGAGGTGATAGTTATTTTACGATATTTTATGAGGTAAGGTTTATGATATAAAGGCATTGTTTTAAGAATGCTTTCGAGTTTCTACTGTATTCATGTGTATAACACAAGATAAAAATAGGACACACACGTTGATCACCACTTGCACTCACTCCCATTGAATGGTCCTAGGGCAGTCCATGGGCACACGCCTCTCGTCAATCATCTACCTAAGAAAATTAAGGGTGTAGAAAATACAAATACTTTTAGCTTGAGACTGAAGACCCACTAACCGGATTTGTCATGTTATAGCGTGAATGAATTCTTTGAAAGTTCAAAAACTAAATATACAAATATTAGTGAATTATGTTACACTGTGCATGATTTAGGTACAGGCACTTCCAATGAAAAGTTACCACTTCAGAGCCGAAATTTTTCTAAGTCCCGAGTTGACGGTGATTTGACAACTCTGCATCACGGCTTCCCTCTAGCGGAGCCTCAGGAAGCTCTAACCGTAAACAAACCCCCTTCCCTCCTCCGCCCTCCTTTCCTTTCTTAGCAGAAGGGACCAAGGGATTACTGACGGTCAGTCTTCTTCTCATGCCCTAAAGATGGTCGTTTCTCTGAGTTGCACAGCCCCACGTCTGAGGTCCCGAACATACCTTTACGCTCGCCACCACCATCACGCATTGGCATAACATCAAAAATCGATGTTCACTTAGAAGAGGAAATCACAAATCATCATTGTTCATTATCACCCTCCAATTTGTATGTGTCCCTTGAATAATCGATGAATAATTGAATAATTAATTCCTTGATTTATTGGTGTTGTTTCACGTTCATGCTATTTCAGAGTGAGTTCATTAACAGGGTGGCTACTGATATCCAATTCTGAAATTCCCTGACTTTTCCCTGACCTTTCCCTGATAGATTTATGAATTTCCCTGACCGATTACCAAAAGGTCACCTATTATTGGAATATTTTATATTTGTCGAATTACATTTTCACCAAAACTCAGAAAATTCTAAAAGCTGAAATCTATACATTAAAAACAACAAGTACTGCTTTTTACATTCTAATGAAAAAATATATTAAACCTTCATAAGTTAAACTCTCATTCAAATTATAGTCGCGTCGTGGTAGTTCTGGGAAGTTTAGGATTACTGAAAAGGCATCGAAGGGAAAGTTAATGGCCAATTTACTGGCGGACTCCGGCTCAGGTATCACTAAGGTGCGCGAAAAATACAAACCAAAGCCAAGTTGTTGAACTGGATCAAAATCGGATGGCGCGAGTGACCTTCAGAAGCAAATAACAATTTGGATAACGTGGTTATAACCCCTTGACTGTTAGAGGGAACCAAAAAATGTATAAATATTTGGATAAACAAACCAAACGTAAGCGCGCCACTGCGAGCAAAGACAGGAGGCAATTAGAAACGACAGCGTCATATTCAGGAATAACATATTAGAGGTGGTTTGTGACCTGACTAAATTGCTTCGAGAGGGAGCTAAGGGGGCCATTCAACAATTACGTCAAGCGTGAAAGGTGGGGAGGGGAGGAGGGCTCTTCTTACAGTCTCATGAAGGGTATGGGAATCGAAGATGATCTTGCGTAAGATTTTGTTTACACGTGAGATCGTACTTGTATTACACTTTTAATTATAAACATCTCGTATTTTTAGAACTGCAAGCATGTATTTACGATGAGCTATCTCTAGATCTGAGTCTCGGAAGTTAGAAAAAAACCGGAGGTAAAATTTTCCGAACAACATAGCCTCGGATTACAGTGATGAGCGTAATACATTGTGATCATGAATTTTAACACTACTAGGCAAATATCGCAATAAGGATATGCAAAAGGGATACATTGTACGTCTGATTCACAACTAAATAACAAAGATTCACAACTAATAAGATTCATAACTGAATATTCCACGAATTGATGGGGCTTATTCCATGCACGCCAGCGACGGACATTAGTTTCAGTTGGTGAAATAAAGGGCGAGAAAGACTGGGCGATAAACAAAATGGTAGAAAAATAACTATAATTTTCCTATCCCAGTTTCTCCCTGACTGTTACGAGAATTCCCTGACATTTCCCTGACTTTTCCAGAAATTCTAAATTCCCTGACAATTCCAGGTTTTCCCGGTTTTCCCTGACGATCGCCACCCTGATTAACATGTTTTATTCTCACATCAATGAGGTCAGAAGCTTTATAAATATGTGATCTCAATGTTTTAAGACTAGGAATAGGCTCAAAAGAAGAAAATAACTGTGATGTGTGCACGACTTCGTCTTGCCAGTGATATTGTAAGTACGGCAGGCACATAGCAAACCGTATATTCTCGTGTACCACGCGCCCCCGTGTAAGATGCGCACCTTGTTTTTGGGTAACGAATTCTGGGAAAAAAATTATTTTGAAAAAATTGGCAAAGAAAAATATATGTATATTCTTTTTGAGAAAAGTAACAGCATTTTCTGAATACAATGGAACAGTATTCATTTTTTCACAGAAAACCAGCAGAAAAATAGATCAAAATACAAAATTGAATGATTTAGCGTCAATGTTGTTAGTCTTGATTATGGCCGCCATTAATAGGAAAGCAACATTATTGATTGTCTTGAAAATGTACCTGCGAAGGATGATATAAATATTGTTTTAAAACTCATACAAATTGAAAAAGGCAAGGAATATGTAGAAAACAAAAAAATTGATACTAACTTTTAATTTTCGTCAGAGCTACAATCCTCGCTAGCAGAACTCTCTTCATCCTCACCGCTGTCACAAACTATACTATCCTCGCTACCATCACATTTGTTTGAAATGCAGCATTTCTTAAAACTCCGAACGATTAAGTCCTCTTTAATTAAATTCCATGAGGTAATAATCCATTGACATATTTGAACAAGGCCGGCCTTCTTAATTCGTCCCGTTGGTGTTGTGAACGGCACTTGCCATCCATTCGGAATACAACCTCTTCAGATGAGACTTGAAGGGGCGATTGACGCAAACATCGAGTGGTTGAAGCATAGAAGTCATTCCTCCTGGAATTATCACTTGGTCAGTCTTTCCCTCTTTCAAACGTTTCTTCACGTTGTCCTTAAGATGGCCGCGAAAACTGTCCAGCAATAGCATACTACGCAGTTGAAGAAGGGCACCCGGACGTCGTTCCCACACACACTTAATCCAGTCCAGAACAAGATCATTATTCATCCAACCCTTTTCTTGCGACCGGACCACTATTCCTGGTGGGGACTTCACATTTTTTGGCAGTGTTTTCTGTTTAAATATAATGTATGGCGGAAGCTTCTTTCCATCCGCCAATACTGTTAGCATGACGGTACAACGTTGTTTCTCTGCACCAGCTGTGCGCACTTGAACTGTTTTTGCTCCAGCTTCATTCACTGTAGTGTCATATGGCATTTCAAAGTAAACAGGGGTCTGATCAGCATTCCCCATTTGCCCTAACAAATAAGAACACATTTTTCTAAGGTTGATAACGTACCTCTGAAATCTCACCAGCTTTTCTTCGTATGCTTCAGGCAAGCGCAGCGATATAGTTGTTTTCCTTCTTATTGAAAGGCCATTCCTATTAAAAAATCTCAGCATCCAACCCCTACTAGCCTTAAATTCATCGAAGGTTACACCAAGCGCTCTCGCTATCTGCAGGGCTTTATTCTGGCACATTTCTGTTGACAATGCAAACCCAAATTGGCGTCTGTCTCTAAAGTACGCTGAAAGTTGTTCCTCTATGCCAGGATATTTTGCATATTTTCCTCTAAATGCTCTTTTTTCACTATTACTAGAAAGAAGTGAATCTTTTTCCTTCCTCCAGCCTCGTATACAAGATTCCGGCACGTCAAATTTACGTCCAGCTGCACGATTGCCGATCTCTTCCGCTTCTTTTATAATCTTTAGTTTCTCGCGAACACTGAATGAGCGTAGTCTTTTACCACTGTTCATTTTGATAAATATTCACTAAAGAAAAAATTAATTCACTGTTTGAATTGGTAGCCACAAACTAAAGCAACTGCCTTGCGCACCATGCAAACGGGATGAAATGAAGGATAACTACTATGTACGTGAAACAGAATATGCGTCTCAGAATTTATTCAGGTTGGCCGAGCAATGGAAAGGCAACAAAGTGGTCTAAGCTGAGAGCTTGCTGATTCCATGTTACTTGTTTCAATTTAATCAACTTCGGTCCTAGGTATTCTTGGTGGATGCTCACTTTGTACAAATATTTTGTATTATCTTGCGTAATCAATGACATTCTTAATTTTTATAAAAACGACACGAACATAAAACAAAATAATATTAGGGAAGTTTTTGGCCATCATGTTTCTTTGGCTAAACATAAATACCATTGAAAATGGAAATCCTCGAGTAAGCTGCGAATCCTCGTGTATGACGCGCACCCCATTTTTTGACGCTGATAAAAGGGGAAAAAGGTGCGCGTTGTACACGAGAATATACGGTATTGTCCGTTAATGCCTCTCGAACTCTACAGGGGAGAAGGAATATTGGTAGAGCATCACTGAATAGGATAATTGGTAGACTATCTGGCCCAGAAACAGGGGATTCCAGGTTTTAGTACCAGTTTGGTTGATTTTTTCTCCGAGGAAATTCCACTCTACACACTTTCTACACTATACTCACTTCATAGATTAGTAAATACCAACCATCTAGTTATACGTGACTATTATTTCTCTGTGACATGACTCCGTGAAGTAGTGGCATTGTAGCTCTTAATTGCTTGTAAGGTAGTTCATATTTGACGATGTTCACCCTCTGCCACACACCCTCGAGGTGGCTTGCACGTTATAACGTAGATGTAGATGTTAAACTGTTGATCAATATTTTCATATAGGTTCAAATGTTGCACAATCGATTAGATAAATTTAAAGTCTCATGCTTCCTAAGATAGACCGAAGAAGAAAAATTCAAAATTTCAAAACATTTACCTCTGCTAAATAAACGGCATTCGCAACTTCCATGAGTCTACGTGAGAAAGGAAACACTGCGACAGCTAAATTACTAGTGAAATAACAACTACCATACGAACTAGGGTAACAAAAGTTATGCAGGAAATGTGATGCTGTCCAAGCTGAGATGTCATGTGAGAAGGTTTTGTCTCTTATAATTTCCACGGAGATGAACAAGAGTCAACATAAAACTCTGATAGCACTAGATAGCGATTGCGTATATCCTAGATATGGCCGGATACTGCTACTTAAAAGTGCAGGATACCCGAAAGGTAAAATAATCACTGATAATATGTGTGAAGTAAATCAACTACCCATACTGAATCACAATGCACCAAGAATCCTAGCTGGTGTCCACTGTTCAATCACTCGGTGATTAAATAAATTTCTAATTAATTTGAAAGTGTGTATGAACAACATGCAAAAGAATCCTAACTTGTGTATTTCTGGAATGTTTCATGGGCCCTAAAAGACTCCACTCTTTCCAAGGGCTGAAGGGCGTGAATAACAAGTATGTTCCCAAAGCGTACGCAAAGAAAAATAACTTAACGTGATTCTGCGTAAACTTATCCAGTCGCACGGTTCAATATTCTCGCGATTTCATCAAAATGGAGTCCGTGGAGGTTAGTGACATAGGATACAGCTGATAAACGATGAATTGGAAGCCTTAGGGTCCATGTCACTTCAGCAATGTAAGTGAGTCACATCACATCCAGCCCGTGACGCATGGAGCCAGACCCCGGACACGCGGTCGGAAAATCATATATATTTTTTGGCGTCTCAACCTTATTTTGAATTTCTCTTCAGTTACGTGCATATGAGTTTTCAACGAGTGCTCCGATATAAGTGACTTGACAAATGTCTCCCTAAAACGCTAGATATTATGTACTTAATGTAAACATTTTGTCTGAAAACAGCATCCGCGTATAAGTAATGGAATAGCAATTAAATGATTCAAAAAATATTTGAAGCTCAGACAATTTAAGCAAAGAATTGTGTTAATAGATCATTTGTGCTATTTGTATTTGAACAATTTCCTCCCACAACGTCACCATCGACTTAAGTTGAAGATATTCGAAGAAATATTATTACAGGATTTTTTTGGAAAATTCATCATGTTTAGGCCCTTCTGTCTCAATAATGTATAAGAATCATGAAAAATGATGCATTATTCCTTAAAGAGCAATCTTTTATAAGTATCTGTGTGAAGTTTCAAGTCTATATCTCAAAAAAAGCTATTTTGGAATTTTGTCCTACTTTATTCGATTTCCACCCAATATGGGTCAGTCCTCTTATGCCCATTCGCCTATTCCTATAATGCATTAGAACCAATTGTAGAAATCTCCTTAGCGGTCCATTAAATTTAAAGGGCTTTCTCCGCTATCGGAACTGCATTTTTACACTCACTATCTCCTGCGTCCTTTATTTTATTCAAAAACATTGACCGCAACGGACTTTGATGGTTGTGGAAGGTGGGATATGCATAAAGGTTACAGGTTCAAATACAGGTAATTGCACGCGCATGCATCCACAACTAAATAATTATACCTATGAGCTTTAACTGATTGCAAGAGCTCCATAAGTATGTAATGACTTTCCATTGGTCAAAGTGCAACTAATGTTACGCTCTAATTGGTTATTCGATGCCTTTTTCCGTTCTTCAAAGGATGAGGACAATGACAACATATATGCATATTCCAGAATACCCACTGTTTATAGGACACCTGCAGACGTTCGCAAAATACCCCTGACTCTCGCTCTACCCTTGTGCCCAACCGTGGCATTGAGCCGCGTGTCCTCCTACTCCTGCCGAAGGATCGCCACACACTATTCTCCTCCTCCTGTAGGGGAGGGGCGGCGAGGAAGCATGTCTAGCTGGGAATTCCCCACCAGGAGGGGTTTGCACCTGGTCACCTACCGGCTATCTCCTCTCGAGGGGCCAATTGCTCCGAGGGGCGGAGGAGGGAAGGGGGTTTGTTTACGGTTAGAGCTTCCTGAGGCTCCGCTAGAGGGAAGCCGTGACGCAGCGTTGTCAAATCACTCTCAACTCGGGACTTAGAAAAATTTCGGCTCTGAAGTGGTAACTTTTCATTGGAAATGCCTGTACATACGTATATCCATCGTCGGCCTTGACTTTACTTTTGTTCTGACATTGGGTGTATATTCATTTAATTTTCTTGTCCGACGAATCCTATATCATTGTAATTTATTTGTACACATGATCTTTGGATAATTCAGATATTATTATTATTCCCTAACTTATAAGGGAATTAAAAATATTTATTGACAAACTTGAATGAAATTATGAAAATAAATTATGTGACATTCTTTATCTATTAAAAAAAAATATTGATCACTTGTAATTAAGTCAGGAAATTCATGCCTATTGTCCGATCAAACTGAAAGCGTTGGCTGAGTATGAATGCACTCGGCAATGTATCATCGAACAAATAAAACAATTTCTATGGTAACTTTGTGGTACATATTTCTTATTGTGAATATTTAATGGTAAATTTTACAACACCGCATAACAACTCATAAAAACATGATCTGGGTTTTTAAGTTTTGTTATGCGGTGTTTTAAAAGTTGCCATTAAATATTCATGTATTATCGACTTGAGCCATACTCGGCCGCACTCTACCACAGGTTGCAAGGGCACTCCAACCATTTCCAACCATCAACCGGTAGTGATACATAACGGTCCATTAGAGTACATCTACGTGAGAAGATGTTCTACAGGGATCATAGATGGACAATACAGCAACTACATACCTTCACCATGCACATACACAATGACTATGCTATCAGTATTCCATATTCTATGGTTTCATGAAAGGATTTATCAAACCAATGATTCAATCAAATCCTTCAATCTTGCTTCTCAGAACAAAAGATTGAAGTGGTTAAAAATACAGTTCCCTTCTCACCTGTCCACGCAAATGCAAAGCATGTCCCCGCCTAATGAGACAACAGTTCCAGACGAAACAGCAATGCGCTCTCCACAGCTGATCAAAACTCTTTCTCCAGGAGTAAATGTTGAGCTTGGGAGACGATGGTCATTGCAGCACTCACTCCTTCCACCCACCATCTCGATTGTCTCCTTGGCTCGTGCAAAGCAATGCACAAAGCCATCAGAGGTTTGCAATGAATCCTCTAGGCCTCCTTGACCATCCTCCCTACACTGCCCTTGGGGCTCATCCAAAGCACGCCGAACGTACTTGATGTGTAGATCACTAATGCACTTGCCCACTCTCTCCCTGAAAACACAAACAAACTTCATTGTACCTTTGCCACTACAAGTGCCATAGCTGTTATCATGTTCCCAAACATCAAGACAATATTTTATAGTCGTAATCGTTTACAGTCGTTATACATTTATATAAAATAAATTGAAGCAGAAGTTACAATAAAATTATTTCATCCCTATCATGGTTATATGCCTGTATAATTATAGTTTCCCAAAATGCATTGGTTGGTAGGATCGGTAGGCACATACTATTTGGAAACAATGCATTGGTCCTACCACATCAAAAAGATGAAAAAAACTAAAGGAGAAAAAAACTAAAACTAACTAAACGACTTCTACTACGTAGAAGGATGACTTCAGGATCATTTGACCAACTATGTTTTCTAATCACTTGTGCGATAATATAACATTCATAATCAAGATGGCCCGGGGGGATGGTGCACATGTTTTTGTCCCTAATATTTTTACCTTTCCAGCAGTATTCATCCAACCCCGTGCTCCGGGGATGTGACTAACTCCATCAGTTTATTCATTTTCCATAGTTTTTTGTTCATTGGTTACTCTGTCACTGGTTTGTCCCCTCTCATTACCCTTCGCTCCTTTCAACTGTCACCCCAGGAGTCCCTCCTTCATACTTATAGTCCACCCGTGATGTGAACACCAACCCGTAAGTACGTTCTACCATCAAAATGCGAGGAGCATTCAAAATAAACTCGCTATTCACAATGCTGAGCTTTCATCCTTAGAAGTTAATACCTTAACGGGGACTTGGCTCAAGGCTAATATCTCTGACAGGGAACTCGATTTTTCATCCACCCACCTCCAACCAGCTTGCAGAAATTAGTTTGTCCCATGCTTAGAGTCTTGATCATCTGGTGAGGTGTGTTTTTGCTTGGGGACTGTCTCTCTCTCTGCATTGGGTGTTGTTCACTCTCCGTGGCTAGCGCCTGCAACCACTGCCATAATGTGGTGGAGGAACATTTCATTAACAGCCTTGAAGTTGAAAATTTTAACCTCGACCTCACTCGTAATTTGGTAATGCTGAATCTTTTTCTGTCTTCCTTTCGTCCCATCCCCGTGGTCTACACAAGGAACGTATTCACTTCCGACCATGAATCGCTCAACCCTTCACCCTTCCCAACAATTTTGCTTAACACCTCCAACAGCCAGCCACGTGCCGAGAGACTGGAACAAAGTGGATTGGTCAGAGGCCTGTCGCTCCTTCCCTGGGACCTCCAAGGGGTGTGGCACCCCAGACCAATGGCTGGATGTGTTTTACAACCTTCTTCACTAAGTCATCATTGACTTCAATCTGCGGTGCATCTCCAAGAAATGGCCCACATGGTGTTCCCCAAAAAAAGACTTACTTACAAAAATAAATTTCATGCCTAGAAATCACACCCCCATTCCAGTGCCTGTGCCTCCTTTGTGGCCGTACTCTGGCACTGCAGCTTTCTCCAGTGGCAAGATTATAAGAACTATATTCAAGTAATTACAGACAAAACTCATGAGGAAGGAAGGCAGTCCTAACACATTCTAAATTTAATTTCTTCGGAGGATATTTCATACATAAATGTCTACACACCTCCACATTTAATGCATACTTCTCTAAATTTGCTGCCTCCTCGTCTACAAATCATCTACTTCAACCAGTCTGATCTTCCTCCGATTCTCTAATTTCAATAACATCTAATGAATTCATGAATTATCTGACCTCCTTACCCCAGGCTAAGTCTACTGGCTTTGACAATATTGGCTCAATCTTCCTGCAACTTCTTGTCTTGTCGTTCCCATTGCTTAACTTTTTAACAGATTCTTTTCAGGCTGGAGCCTTCCCCAAGCAATGAAAAAGCACTAATGTTGCATAAATCTGGACCAATGGAGAAAATTGCAAATTATCGTGCAATTTCAATTTTACCTGTTCTAATGAGAATTTTTGAACGAATCATTCACAATGGCGCACTGAACCACACCCTTCCTTACATATCACCTAACCAGCATAGGTTTTCTCCCTGGATGGTCATGTCTCACAAATTCAGTTATTATGCACCATCTTGTCAATTCTGCATTTGAGCTTAACTCCCAACTTGATTTTTGCTACAGTGACTTCTCCAAGGCCTTAGACTCACAACCTACTAGTCCACACAATCAGTCAGCGATACAACAAAATTGATGGGGCCCTACTATCTATTATCACCACCTTCTGAACTCTCACTTTTGGCGCTCGCTAATCGCTGGCTGACCCTCAATCTACCTCTCCCTGTCTCCTCCTACGGTGAACCACAGAGCAGCGTGCTCAGCCCCCTATTGCCTGCCCTGTACTTGGATGACATAGTTGATAGCATCACTACTTATGGCTGCAACATCCTGATGATTGCAACAGTTTTAAATGTTTTTAAGGTGCACAGTGCCATGATCTACAGGGTGTTTTAACAGGCATCAGTGATTAGTGCAATAACTGGCAGTTGCCTCTCAACCCGTCCAAGTCAGCTTTATTGCCTATTTCTTTAGATCCTATCCTTCCACACAAGCCATTATGTGACTCCATTGCAAAAAACAGATCTTTCACATTCAAGCACTCCTCTACCAGACACCTGAAGTTTCCTTGATTCGAGCGTCCAGGTAGGTTCCAAAAGAACCTCTAAACTGACTGAGTCTTGTAGATAACGGACAAGGTAGCATGAGGAGCTAAGTTTCTTCATAAGAAAATCAATATGGATTTCCCATGATAGGTTAGCACAGAGCGTTAGACCAAGAAATTTTGTGTAGTTAGTACCTGTTTAATGGATTTTTTATCAATTTTTACTACCAGACTTTCATCAATTTTCTTGTTTGAGAATAAAACTATTTGAGATTTTTGGTTGTTTAGTGTAAAATGGTTGTCCTGGCACCATTTGGATAGCTGAGTAGAGCCCAGGTTAGAGTTTACTGCAAGGGAATTGCATCCTAAAGAGGATATTAGGATATTTGTATCGTCAGTGTACAAAAGCAACTTGGCACATTTGCAGTCAGTGACATAAGTCTTCAAATCATTTATATAGATTAAAAAAAGCACTGATCCTAATATGGATCCCTGCAGTACTCTTAACGAGGAAGTTTGGTAGCAAGAAGAATATTTTTGCCATCAATGGTTGATGAAACATATTGTGGCCTGTTTAGAAGGTAAGATTTAAACCTGTCGTGTGGTGTACCTCTGATTCCCAATTTGTGAATTTTATTTAAAAGATAATTATGGTTGACATGGTCGAATGCCTTAGAGAAATTGAATAACAACCCTACAGTTGTATAAAGAAGAGCAGAAGAGGGAAAGAACGTATAGAACACTACACAGAAAGGAAGAGCCAGATGAAATGGGCACACCCCTCTGAGGAATAATAATGGGATTGCAAGGAATATAATTGAAGGGAAAATAGAGGGAAAAGTCCCATGGGGAAGGCAAAATAAGGATAGATATATAGACCAAATAAAGGGGAATGTACACTAGAAGAACTACATAGCAGGGAGAGGAGAAATAGACAGGGAAAGGATGGAGAACTGCAGTCAACCAATCTTAGGATTTCATGACACCAATATAGTAGAAACTTGAAATTACCAAGTCGACGGGACTGGAAAAATCGGCACTTCGTAATATCAAATTTCGTACAAACGAGTATCTTTTAAAAACATCGCGATGAAGCTCTTTTTTTGTTTCCTTAAATTAAGATGTACTCTTGTGACGTACTTGCATGATTTACGAAGTTATAATTCATGAAAGTATGTTTATTTAAATGTGTTTAAAGTTATAATTCATGAAAGTATATTTAAATATGTAGCCATGCAGATGTATGTACTGCCAATGGTGAAATAAATTATTATTATTCATGCCCACAGGGTACACACAGTTGAACTCAACTAATTTTTCGGAGTTTGATTCTTCCGATTTTTGGGATTTCCACCGCGTCGTTCCAGCTTTTTGCAGCAGAAATCCCAAAAATCAGAAGAATCAACCTCCATCCAAGCCCCGTGGAAATTTGCATCACGACAATTAACATGTCATTCTTTTTTCCAATGAATTATTAGGCAATGAAGAGTCTTTGTACAATTTTCTTGCGGTTTGAACTAAGCCTATGAAGCTTCTTAGCAGATTTTTTTATATTATTTCCGAACTGGAGAACTCGTAACTTTAGTGTGAGCGATGTATAATCATCAATAATATTGATTTATGCATACACTAAGGAAGTGTGCGACTTGTGCGATCATTTGCACCTGATATTGAAGACAGTGAAAATAAGATTCTCTCGCAGATGCTATGCGATGGATGCATGTTATGTATTTTGTACAAATACTGATATGCCCGTTAATCTCGCAAAATAACAATCATTATTCTCCCTTGGATTCATCTTATTTGTGCGTGGTAACTTCCGATACGATGGAGCTGATGGCAGAGCTTATAAAAGAGTCCAGCTAAATAGGTACCTCCTTTCATCTACATCTACGAAGTACCGTGCAAGCCACCACTAGGGTGTGTGGCACGGGGTGATTCGATAGCAGGCATGCAGCACTTGTCCCGATTCAAACAGTTATGATTCCCGACGGTTATGATTTCTTTCAAAGTTTGATTTTTTCAGGTTTTGATGATGTATCTATCCTTATGCCTTATCGTTCCTTTTTTACATGGCTGATGCTTGGGTATTTTTCATTTAACGTGTTCGCATTCCTGCTCGTCATCGTTTCCAGAAAAATATAATTTGTAAAAGTTAAAAACATTTTAAAAGGTGACTTAAAGCAACTACAACTTGTGCATTAGGAAAACGGTGGGGGAATTCGGATTTAAAAATCAGAGCTCGGTGCGACTGTCCACACTTGCCAACAAAAAAACAGGAATTGTAGCGAGATCGGATTTTTGCTTTAATGAATATCAATTACTCCACTCATTCTAAAGGGCAATAAACAATGTAAGCATTGTAGGGCTAATACTACAAGTGAATACTTAACTCCGCGGTCTATATATGCCTATGAAAAATGCAGCGTAAATTATAAGAGAATATCGCAAGCGGAAGGCTTTGATAATGGCCGAAGTTCGCAGTTAGGCTCGCAAAACCTCGCAATAGGAGAAAAAAAAACCCAAAAATTTTTCTTCAACTTCGACGCATAAAAAGAGGGGTGCACCTCTTACATACATTTATACGGTAATTAGATACTTATTTTATGCTTTTATTTTTTTATATTGCTACCATGTATTGAAACTGTGTGGGCTTACGGTGTTTGACTCATTGGATTCTGAATCTAGTTGAACAGAAACCTCAACTTTCATCGAATGGTATTGCTATTTAGTCTCCCTCAAAAATTCATTTCCACCTGTTCCAGATGTCCTATAAAATATTACCATACAAGCCACCAGAGGTGTTGCATCAAGAAATTGTCTGATAATTGCCACTCCTTGTAGCAGCAGAATGCTGTGAGCAAATGTTACTTAGGTGTCACAACTCTACGAGCAGAGTGGATACATGGCAAATTGCTCTGCTCTGGGCCACTCGGAGGTCCAGTTCCGAGGGCCGTCTGCTCCAGCTGGAGCAGAGCAATAATGAATTTTTGCTCCACTACTCCTCTGCTTCGGGACCCTGCACACAACTGCACAGCCAATAAGCCAGTAAAGATAAAAAGAATAGGCACTATCAATCCTCAACAACAAAAAATTAGGCTTCAAAAATGGAGGAACAAAAAAATGAAATCACGTCATGCAAGTAAAAGAGCAGTGAATTCCATTGCCATTTGCAAATTTACAATTTACCAAATCCTATCTTGTAAAATTCACGGAAAAGATAAAAATGAGAAATTATCCACCAGATGGCAGGGTCAGAATGGTTGAGTTCGTGGTTGCATGCACAAGCCTCTCCCATCAAGATTCCTTCTAGTGACTGTGGGCCTAGTAAAAAGTATGGATTTTCCACACGACTCGTTGCTTACCTCTCCCTTGGCTCTACCGTCCACAGCAAGGGCTCTCCCCTATCCCCAGCACAATCCTCGTGCTCTAAGCCAACAAGGCAGCTCCAGCGAACAAAATAATTCAAGTGTGCAGGGCTCAAGTGCTTCAGTGCAGGAGGCACCAGGAGATTCATGGGATGGTCCATGGGTAGTGCCTCAAGGCCTGTATCGCTGTGCAAGAGAGAAATTCCCCGAGTTTATATTAACACTAGGCTGCAGGTGCTCAACAGGGCTTATTTCCCGAGAACAAAAATATTACACATACTAATATTATTTATTATTGAACCTTGCACCAAGCAATCCAAAGCCTAAAAACAAAAGGGAGTCAATCACGAAGAAATTGAATGACACTAACAATTAGAATATGTATATAGAACACAGTATATACAGTGGACCTTTGCAATGGGTTCACTTTACCATGAATCCACTTTATGATGGATTCACTTTACGATCTGCATGCTAGATATTTTAAAGGGCCCTGATATTGCACATGCCCTTTAAAATTTCCCATTTCGACGATGATCTATCGCACCCACGATTCGTCATTCACTCAGCATTCTTAATGTAGAAAATGGACTGCATTTTTTATCATTGCAACATTTACATTTCTATTTATCCCTCGGGAACGCGCAATCAAAAAGTTACTTGGGAACGCGCAATGTACTGAGAGGTCTTTTTACACTTTTCAGCAAAAACTACTTTTTTATTCTTCAGGAATGGGAAATTTCGGTAAACATAGAATAAAGAAGCGACAAACATTACTTAATTATTAAAAACTGCGTATTTATTGCGGGACCTCACAGGTTGCGCGTTCTGAAGGGTTAATGATGTGTCATTAATTATGAGCTGTTCGCATGATTAGAGGAAATTGAACAAATGTTGAGGTGATTAGCACTGGTACCAATTACCACTAACAAGATAACGTAACATTCTGTGCATAGACAGGATCACACCTATGACAATTCAGATTAAGGCTTTCATTAGCCATTATATAGACATCTTTTTGTTTTCCAACATGTAAAAATATGAGAACTTCCACCGAAAAGTAACTTGTTGCAAGAGTGCATTACCTACCTACGAAGTGATATGATTCCTTAACAGTTAGCGTGAGATAATATATCACATCAGTGAAACGAGTTGAATTAAATTGTAACATTTCTCAGTGAATGATAGGGATGTACTGTAATGGCTTATCTAAATTTGCATCGAAATTCACACCCCTTATGACTCCGCACCGAGATACCAATAGAACCTGCATTGCACTGCCATCTAGGTCACTAATGGGCTCTACCGTTCTGTGAATATCAGTCTTTCAGTGACTTCTGTGAGAAGTGGTGTTGTCGACAAAGGGCATAGTTTGTACTGTGAACAGCCTCTTTCCCAACTGCATTATGTAACCATTCAACAACAAAACTTGCCAGAAGTAGGTAGTATACTGTGGGAAGTTTCTGAAAAAATCAGTTTTACCTAGTAAATTGCAATTATTTAAATTCGAACCTTTACAGAAAAGTTGACAGGCATTTATTGGATTATAATTTAAACCATAGTTACACCAATTAGAAGTCTAATACCTACCAAGAACATAAGTTTGAGTTTTGTCTTCAACATGTGTGATAGTTTAATTACATTAGTTTGATAAATATCGTATTTCTCCTAATATAAGCCACACTTTTTTTCCCGGTTTTAGGGCCTCAAAATCGAGGTGCGGCTTATATTCGAGGTGCGGCTTAAATTCGAAAACTTTCTTAAAAAATCATAAAAATGACTGATTTCAGCAAACCAGCCATTCAGATTCACGCGGACGCCAGCTAAACTCGCCTAAGCCACGGGGAAAGTAAGAAATAACGCTGAAAAAGGTCAAATTGGTGAACAATATATTCATAGATTAAAGGATAATATAGGTAAAATTGTGTCACAGTTACATAGTTAATGTAAAAACAGATATAAAATTCTAATGCCTAATACTGTACAGGATACACTAATAAGGGTGCTGCTTAAATTTGTGTATTAACTTTTTTCCCTGTTTGAGACCCCAAAAACGGGGTGCGGCTTACATTTGAGTGCGGCTTATATTCGGAGAAATACGGTAATATCCTTTAATCAATTTTAGAACCTCATACTTTGAGGCATATTACTGCTATAGCCCTTTAGCTGTCTTTACCTTTACTGTACTTTGATGAGATTAAAAATCTATTCAAGAATTGTAGCGATATTATACATTCAGAAGTTAATAATAATCCATAAATTATTTGAAAATGTACGTAAAAGAATTAACTCATTATGCTAATAACTTATATACTTAAAATTTTAAAGCTCAATAAATATATTTCAGATAATTCCTACGGGAATAAAGACTGAAAAGATGCTTTTTCAGCACTTTCTTTCAGCACCTTGCCTAGTAACAAAAATTCTGGTATGATATTTCAGTGAAGTTTAAGGACATACAATAATAAAATTCACGCTGTTTCACTTTTTTTGCCTCGGAAACTATGCAAGGGTAGAGAGAAAGGGAAAAAGGCCGAGGATATCAGGATTTACTTTAGACTTGATCATTTACACTTGATCAGGATCATTCCTCAATACAGCTGGAGCATTCTAACAAATCAGGGACAAAACTCATGAGATTAAAAAAGTAAAAAGTAGTCAATATTTTACATTGTACAGGCACTTATAGATTATGATGAGAATATTTTTTTACTATTCTTTGCTGAAAGTGTTGCATGACCTATACATACAAATATAACGAAAAATATGAGACAAAAATAACTACCATTATAAGCATTAGTCTGCTGAATAATTTCACAGTGATTTAATATTAGCATTGCGTTCCTTATTAAGTAAGTTTGTTGCCATTTTCATTCTGGCAGTAAGGTAATAATCTGAAGTAGGCGTTCATACGATGAGACATAAGAAAATGCATGATTTAGAGAAGATATTGATTTTATTTTACTGTCCCACACAAAACATTTAATAGTGCTTTTTTCAGGTTATGTCTGTCATTTGTTGAATTTAAAATGTAATACAGCATTTTAAATTTCATAATGTATCATGAAAAAGAGAGGATTTTTGGCAGGCTGATTATTTAAATAAAGTCAGTATTTATTCTTTTGTACTGCTGTCTTAGTCTCATTAAAATGAAATAATGTAAAATGTATATTATCATATCTATCCCATTCGTTTCACAGGGAAATGTAAAAAATACCTTGTCCAAACATAACTCTAATGTTCTTGAATAGCAATCTGGAAACATTACATTGCTCATTAGGATATGCTCCACTTGTCTCAGCATAATGTCAAAGTTATTATGCGGCTACTATGAGTCTACATTGCTAGTTTGCTTGTCCACTGCTTCCCATTTACGAATCACATCACTTGATGCGAAGTGTTTTTTGCGAACTGCACAAGTTTTCCTCAACCCTACACGATGTATCAATCTTTCCCATTTTTTAAACTATTCCTCACTTTGTGGTACTTTTTTGCCACCTTTTCCTGCAGTATCCTGAATCACACCCCCACACAAAACAAGTCCTTGATCTGTAATTCAGTGAATTATCTTCTCGACGTTCTCGGCCATCAATACCGGAGATATCTCTGGCTCCATCCATTTCTACATTAATTTGCTAGGATGATACATAATACAAATGTGATGAAACATATGTATGGTTACATATACGTGAAATGCAAAGAAGTAATATGATTGTAATACGTAATAAAACAAAGCCGAAGATGAAGCCTATTGTGACAACACTACATCACACTGAGGTAATATGCAACTTACTGTACGTATTATTCTAGATCTCACTGACAAAAAACTCACATTGGCAATAGTGCAAGAGTTCGAAATGTTTCACTGCTTCTAAACAAACTAAATCATGCTAACTGGTCACTAAATAAAGAAACAATTCATTAATAAATGATATTTAACAAGCAAGCAATACATCCAGGAAAATTTCTAGCAGAGCTAGGTAGTAGCGACAACTGGTGGCGAAACACTGAAACCGTACATGAATGATACGCTTTCACTAGAAGGCAATAGCAGGGAGCTTCAGGGGGCTGGTTCTCAATCATACTTGACCTGTTTCTATCATAACTCAATGCCTAATTTTGGGTAATGTCTTTTTATGTTTTCTTTTTCACCAACTCTACAAAATTCCTTGTATATAATATGTCCTATGCACTTGCCAGCATTAGTACTGTGCACTGTGCCTCTTGGATGAGTAAACATTACTATTATTATAACTATTCTCTAGGAATTACATATTAGCATTAAGTCAAAATAGCATCAATAGCAAATGATTTTTCCAGCCCTCCTCTCCCCCCTCAAGACAGGTCTATCGAATTCAGGTGAATAAGAAATGCCTAAAAAAATCAATTAACCACTGTCAGATAGAGAAAGTTGTAGAACCCAACAATGGACAGATGACTCCAAACAAGCAGAATGGACTCACCACTTGAGATGCGCCGCACAGATTGTCAAGTAAGGACAATTGGAGCACGCCCTCCGGTGACGGATTGGCTCAGGGAGAGGTGGCAAGGTGAGAGAAGTGTTTGGATTGCAGCGTCCACTCGGCACCGGTTCATATGCACCTCCTCCTCCCACCACTCCTGGGCCTTTCTTCAAATAATGAACGAGATCATTGCGAAGCAAAATCAGATCCCTCAATGCATGTCTGCTGGCAAAGATTTCCCTCATGGATTCCTCCCTGTGAAATCAGCAAAGAGTATGAGCAGGCTCATGCATATCATTGGCTCAACCCTTCTTCACATGAGTTTCAATCTAGATCCATGGCCTGGTTTATAACCTTGATTTAATAATTAGTAACTCCCAGCAATTCCAGCACGTGTCTTTTTGATTTCTCTTGCCTTTCCCACATTATCCCAGCATCCATTATATCACACATTTATTATCAATTCCCACTTAGGACTTCCACTCACTTTTTAATACATCATAAAAGTGAGACAGTGAGTGATTTTTGCCAAAAAAGTGAGGGGAAAATGTGGAAAAGTGCGGAAAAAGTGAGAAAATTAGCAATTTTTACCCCATGTAATACTTAATTACGGCAATGACTAAAACCCTACATTTTGCAATATTTTAAGTTGGAACTCATTTTTAAAGCAGTAGCAACAAGGATAAAAATTACAATACAAAAAATTGGACAGTGAAAACTTGAAACTTGAGCAGAACATGTGAAATGAAAGACTTTGTACTATTCCACGATATGACTATACTTTGTACTATCGTGGAATAGTACAAAGTCTTTCATTTAACATGTTCTGTGCAACTAAATTCCACAAAGTATCGCCTGCCTCCATTGACATCATTTGAAACTTGAGACTCTAGAAAGCATAAAGAATAAATAAAAAATAAACAAATCTTGATTAGAGATGAATGGTACCAAATAGATAAGAATGGGGTACATAATGTACTGTACATTAGGAGATCAAATGTTAAAAGCAATTATTACAAAGAATAATTATTTTAGTCTAGGCTGGGTCCGCCTACGCCTAAGGATCATCATCCCACCGCTTTTTGTGATTCTTAAAAAGCTGCTCTAGTAGAGACGATGTCCTCTTCTCTACTTTCTTTTGTAAAGACTCCTTTTTCTGCAGCAAGTCATCTGCCCGTGACCGCAGTGTTTGCGCCCCCTCCAAAATACCTTGGGGGATCTTAACTTTTGTCATATCTTTTTTGGCAATAGCCTCCTCCAGCTTGTCTTTTTCCTCGTTGACTAGTTGATCAGAAGCCTTGCACTATTCAATCTCCTTCTTACTTGTCGCATGCAGGTCATCCTGCAGCTTGTCCACCGCCTGTCTTTCCCGTAACTGGGTGGCCTCTCGCCTCTACCGGCGAGGGTTCTCCTCTTCTTGCAATCTCTTCAGAATTCTTTTCACTGAGCCTTCAGGTACTTTTCATATTTTCTGCGTGCCGTCGCTACCTGCTTGAGCAGCTATGACATCATAGGCACATGTTCAGGGATGCCATTGTAGTCTCGAAGACCATCCCTGATGTTGAGCCTGGCATTAAGAGTACGCTCCAGCATAGCTGACCTGTCAGCAGGGAGCTGATTTCTGGAAAGAGATAATCCTCACTCGTCATCAGAACTGCCCCATGAGCAAAACAGAGGGCAGCTTTCACCACTTTGCTTACGAGTGGATACTTGGGATCACTGGCAACATCTGCCTTGGTAAACATCTGGGTCCAGTAATCTAATTCGCCGGCTGGACTGATTACTGGAGAAGGTGGCTCGCAGCTGCCAGATAATGTTTTAAAGCTTCTTGATAAAACTTAAAACTCTGGAGAGGCAAGCATTCCTGTTTGACAAGAAGCCGATCGGCATCCTTAACAACGTCAATTTTGCTCATTTCCATAATATAGTTGGTATTGAGAATGGCTTCTTTCATGCATTCTTGCTTCCTTGTGAGCAGCTCTGGGTTGCAGAACCGACTTAGCAATAGGAAATATAGACTTTCAACCTTTTCATACAAAACATGGATCATAGGCTGATCATGTTGAAAATCTTTCAAATATTTTAGCACTATACAGGACAAAGGATATCTCTGCTGGGAAGGTTTTATCCTTAAGGGCGTTATCAAGACCCTGATAGCACTTGGATGCAAGGAGCTTTTCAACATCTTAGCCTTTCTGACAGGGTAACACTTCAAGAAAATAGTGTTAGAGAGTTGGCAATCGCTCTTGCAGTCTCTCTGCTGCTGGGGACAGGGTGAGCCACCAGGAAACCACATGCTTAAAAAAACTCCTGCACATAGGCACTTTCTTCTCTGTTTGAGATTTTCCAAACACCTCAAAACGACCTGGATAGTCTAGAAAGTCATACACAAGAATAATTATGCCAGATACCTCCATTCCAAAAATTTCAAGCCCTTTCTGAAATTATGTATGGAGGATGTGCAAGTTGAAGAAACCAACTTCAAGAAGTCCTCCGTCAAAATCAGATTTGAGTTTCTGAGAAAAAAAGCATAAAAATGGCTTTGTTTACACTGGCCATCGCAAGAGACCATGAGAATTTTCCCAAAGTACAGAGAACCATTTTCAGCAGCAGAACAAATTGACTGAAATAATATTTCAGCAGTGGCCCTGCCAATGAATGAAGTCCGTAAGTGACAAAAAAACTACATTTTTTTCTTTTCAGAGTAGAACCTGATGCCAACCTGCAGTTCCTCAACTCATTTCTTGTTAGTTGTCTCGTCATAACAAATAGTAAAGCCAACAGCATTTTGAGCATCTTCTAGCATTAGATCCCGGAAATAAGGGCCGACGGCTTCAGTCCATAAATAAGCCACAATTGTCCTTCCTAAAGACTTCAGTACGTGACCTTCCCAGAACATCACTGTGAAGGTGTCAACGATGCCATCACAGGATGCAGCTGAGAAGCAGGACTGGACTCACTTCAATACCCAAATTTGTAAGCAAATTGCACAAAGGCGACTGATTTCCATGGAAAGGATGGATTTTGAAGAAGGATAGGATAGACAGACTTGCCAGAAGAGTGAGTCAGTGGAAGCCCTGAATTCCCTGCAAACCAAGAATTTTTTTCAGTTCTCAAAATGGGATATATGCATATATTGAGCCTCATTAGTTTACTGAATGACAGATGACACTTCCCCTCTTGACGTTAATACAAACATCTCCACCAGATAGCATCTTCTCACAGGCTCTTGAACACCAATAAAATTATTCTCACGGCAGATGATGACAGGTTACAGGAATTGATGTTCCAAACTGATATAATGAAACATTGGTAATTTTTAAACTCAGGGATAAGGGGAACGGGTAAAAATATATGATACACTTAAAAGAATATTTAGCTTTAACAAAAACTAACTTTTACTGAATGACCTCATCATAAAAAAATTCAATCATTTTCAGCGGCTAAATATGAGACCTCTTGTTCTAAAAGTCGAAGAATAACGATATACGTTAAAGTCTTGGTGGTATATATCAGTCGAAGATTTAAAGATCTTAAAGCCTACTATTTCATTCATTATTGATCCATTTGAAATTGATTTGATCGCAAATGGATTTCCAATTTCTCCATTGTCGCTTACTATAATGCAGGCTGCTCAAATAGAAATTATAGGAATTCTAGAAGATCAGACCTTGAAAATGCATCACAAGGCATCTACATCTCCACTAAATTTTTAAATCTTGTTCCAGCCCCTGGAAATCCCTGTACTCAACAATGAGATTCAACAAATGAAAAGCACCATCCAACACAAACAAATCAACACCATACGGAGTTTCTGGGCAAATAAAGCTTGGCCTTAAAACCCTCCCACACTGCGCAACTCCTCCTCCCCCTACACCATTGCAAGCGCATATCCATTGAAACAGTCTCTCTCTCTCTCATGACACACGCGCACACACTTTCTTCGCTTTTTGACTAAAATCCTTCTCCTCCCGCCCCCCTCCTCTCTCCTCCCCTCTAATGCTCTCTCTGCCCGTCTATCACCAATAAACTACACAAATAAACTTTCAAACACACATGACTATGCCATCGTGTGGAAAAACGAATGTCGTACCAATACAGAGAAACTTTGAGGTAACTATGTACTAAGCTTGTCCTTCAATATGGATAAATAAATTAAATATTAAAAATGTAGTTCAGGATTTCCACAATTGACTGGCCACCCAGTTTAAATAATTACTTTACAACACATGATCCATATAAGTACATACATAGGAGTAATTTAATTAATAAGCTCTCTTGAAACCCCTTCCAAGGTTGGCGTCCTCCCCCCCTGCACCACACGCGCCTCTGTGGCAGCTCACAGGATGTAGACGTAGAATTTAGGAAAACCATGAAATACATGCCCGCCAACTTCTCCACCAACCCCATCTCCACTTCTGCTGGTTCCAACAAACAAAACGCTGAAGAAATTTTGCTCGCCATGACTATTAGGAAGCTCGAGGATTTATAGCCAATACAGTAGATTTTAAGGTATAAGTACATAACAGCCAATTGTCGGAGGAAGTAGCATTCTCGAAAAGTTCTTATCAGTGCATATCCTTTTCAAAGGATCTATCACTCTCAATACCACACGCTCGCCTTCCAGGACACTGGACTTCACCATCAAGTAAGCTGCCCCCCCCACCCCCAAGCACTTCCACAATCAGCCAGCCGGCAAGTGGCATGCCACGGTGACGTTTCACGAGTTGCCTATCACCTATTTTTAAATTTAAATAGCAATTAAGAGGCCACGAGGACATGGGAAATTTTGCACATTTCATACTTTCATTGTCGACTACATATATATGAGCAGAGTACACACGTGCATAATTGTGCAGTACCACATCTAAAATGTTCCTTTGAAAGAGCCAGAAGTGAGCATGCCATTACAGCAGGGAAAGCTGCGAGTGGAACCACGAGGGCTGGCCACCTAGCGTGCTCTTAAATTATTCCGAATAGTCAACACAAAAGACACCGTTCGAAGCCAGGTGATCAAGGAGCCACTCACCTGAGATACAAGAGTAAACCACTACCAACGGGTTTCCTGAGAGGACTGCCAGCCTCCGTCCCAATGGCGGACATCATGGCACAATACAACAGCACTTGCCCTTGGTGCTCAGGTGAGTAGCTCGCACGCCCCGTCTTCACCTCTAACGGCATCTCCTGAGAGATGTAAGGAAAGAAAGATTATGGGATGAGCCAGGACATGCTCCTTTCATGTCTCATGGGAAGAAAAGACTCCGACAGGCCACTTTTTAATGCAAACATAATTACAGATTATTTACACTGCTTAATTTTAACAAGCACTCATCGAGTCATCAAATTTCCTTTTTTACAGCAATAGAATGGGAATTTAGATCAGGCTATGTGAATAATTCATGATTGGCTTTTCATGTTGTGAAGAATACAGTGTTGAATGAGTTGGTGTTGGATGAGGTATACCTAAATAGATTAGATTAGATTTGTTTGTAGGGGGGGCTTCGACAGGAGCTCGGGCACTTAGACCTTCTTGGTCCATTGTGCCAACCCCATGCCTGTCTGCCATGTGCAGACAGGGGACAAGAGCGCCACGGTGAAGATACGTATGGTCACCCATCCAACCACCGTCCAGGCCCAACATTGCTTAACTTTGGTGAACCAGATTAACTAACTTCCCATTTTAACAGAATTGCAGGGGCTTATGACTTGCTAAGCTCCAATAACCATTGACTCAAGTTTTGAACACAGCAGAACCAGCATATACAGTAGAACCTCTATTTCACGAAGTTGAAGGGACCCAAAAATATGAGCTTTGTAAATCAGAGGGTTTGTAAATTGGAGGTTATCTTTCATGCAATCAAAACCTCAACAATCCCAATCCAGTATCAGTAGCATACTTTGTACAGATAAATGGGATTAAAAGGGAGGTAACATTTCAATAAAATGAATTACACATACAGTTAAATGTTTAATAGAACAAAAGGAAATTAGAAACCTACACTTCTCATACATAGTGGCATATTTTTTATGCTCTCCTTAACAAAAATTAACAGAAACTTTAAAAACTGGTAAATATTTTTCTACAAATTTATAATGGTGTGAACTCGGCTGCTGCAACTGAATTAATTTCTTGTAGCTTCAAGTTGGTAGATATCATAATAAGGGGAATAAGTGAATTAATTCATCCCACGGAGTATTTTAAGCATATGCATTAATTAGCGCAGGGGATATGTTTAGTGCTAGTCGAATTTGTGTTGTAAGAGGCCATTTTAACATGGGAATGCCACGGATGCATACTAACTAAGAAATTTCAAAACGAAGTTCCAATTGACCCAGTATATTTCAGTACAAAGACTAGGAAATACATTTATTGAAGAAAAAGTACTGTTTGAAATACCTTCAATAATATTTCGTAGCTGATGAAAGTCAATTTTAGAATTTTACTAGAGTTAATTTGAAATTACCACAGATGTGTTCTACAGCGCTGACATCTAGCAGTGATTTGCGAGAACTATTTACTCGCGGGTACTGATAGCTGTATGTCGCGATCGCAAATTCTTACCTAACGGTGTAAAACTTAAATGAAAAATTAAATATTCAAAGTATATCAAAATTTGAACATAAGTAACATATTATTATCATATTAGTATTCTTAAATGATACCTGTCTCAAGGGGACTCACGACTTAACCAAACTCACTGACTTCCTCGTTTTTTTTGCTCAGCGATGTTTTATCCATTGTGTTACTTATAGGCACACGGGATATCACAAACACAGCCCACATCGCTGTGAGAGTGATTCTGACTGAATGCGCGCAACTTCTGCTCGCTTGGAAACCAAAATATTTTCACTTGCTCACAGCTTACAATGTAATTTTCTGGCTCCAAAGTATTCTGGAAACAAAGTTATAGGTGCGAGCCACTCTCGGATAACTGATAACAAGGGAAAGAAGAAACTCAAACCAGCTATTGAGAGCGAAGACATTGTAACGGCTACTCCGTGTAGACTGTGGTTACAATGTAATCAGGTGACCATCTTCAAGAAAGACTTGATAAGCTGGCCAATTCACGCGTCCTGAGAGAGTAATATACCCTGGCGGAAATTTTATTATAGCCTACGCCTATAGGCCATTAAAATTACAGCGAATGAAGAGGAAACTTAGTAATTTCTTTCTTCTTTTTATCTGACGTGAAAATCGATTAAGAAAAGAAGCCTTTGTATCCAGGATCATATATTATTCACGTTGACCACAAGTATAAGTGAAATAAATATCTACCTTAAAATCAGGCCAAATTTTGTTTACTTGAGATGGCTTTCTCAACTTATCAATCTCGGAGCGCAACCCGTTGTTTCAATCGTTCTTGCAGAGAAAAACATCGCTAGACGTGACCCAAAAATATGTACAGAGGCAGCATGCATAAATTTAAAAATGTTGTTAAGGTTTTTCGATACCTTTTCTACAATTTCTTGAATTTGAAGTGCTCATTCTTGAAATGTTCGCGTAATGCAGAATTTTTACACATTGAGTGATGCATTGACCTCAAAACATTGCGACAAAACCATTTCAAATACTTCGTAAAACAGGGGTCAGTCACTCCTAGGGACCAGTTCCTCACTTCGTAAATCATTAAAATGGAGGTTTCGTAAAATGGAGGTCATTTTACATGGTTTTCCTATATACAAAGATCGGGACTGGTGGAATGGTTTGTAAATTGGTGTCATTTTGTAAATTAGAGGTTTGTAAAAAAGAGGTTCTACTGTAATACAGAAAATATTTCAAGTTATCTTTTTAAGCAATGTAAACTCATTGACCCTTTAAATTTCATCTCTAGAGAGATGTACATAGTCTTAAAATGAAAGCATTCATTGCATATCGTTTAAACATGACTGAGGGAATAATTATCTTAAAAAATGTTGTAACGTATCACTTCATTATGAAGCCAACCAGGGATTCAGAACATGAGCATCATTGTCACTGAAAGAAATTTATAGGCCTGCACCGTATACATACTTATGTGATTGCTGAATTAAAATAATGGTACTTTATGTGGGAACTGCTGTTATGTTGTAGGCATTTATGGGTTTTTTTATGTAAACATGAATGTTAAAGTTCATCTTTTTATGGAAAATTAAGTTTCACAAAGGAAAATTAATTGAATCTGGGGCGTCACGAATGTTTTTGTGAGTGGGTTATGGTTTGTGTTATCACATAAGATGGGACACTGATTTATTGAAATTGTGATGTTGAGGAGAAAATTGAAGTTTCATTGAGAAACCCAAACGTGTTATAAATATGGGTATTTCATATTAGTGTAAGATGGGTACATACATCTATTCTTTGAATTGTGGTATAGCTAGAATTCTAGTATTGTTTAATAATTTACTCAATGATTTCCAAGAAATTAGTGTACATGATTTCAGTGCTTGATAAAAAGAATATAATTCTTGGGTCTGAATCTGACTAGAATCTCGTGATAATTGGTACCTGTTCAGTGACAGTGATGTGCAGTGCGCAACATGTGGTCCTATGCGAAAGGGAGTCTGATGCTTTTAATTTGTGTGAAATTAACAGTGTTACGACTTGACTTTGGAACAAAGGGTCTCTTTTCAAATGATGTGTTTGCATACATGATGTCTGTTGGTTTTCTGGACTCTAGTGAATGTATGTTGATAGATTGCTGTTATGGGATAAACAGCAACTCACCGTTGATGGGGAATAGTTGTAAGTGCCAAGGCATTGTAACGTCTTTTTCTTCTCAAAACTTGCCCCTTCGCTTGGCAGTTATCTCCGTGGCATGATCGAGAATATGCAGATCTCAGCATCTGCCCTTAGCTCATTAAGTCGCAAGAACGGGGTGGTAAAGATAGGTGTCCTTTGGTCATGAACAGTCGCACATCCTATCTCATGGTGTCTAATAACATATGAAAAAGAAATTCAAGACTTTTCAAGAAAAAAATTTTAAAATTCCAGACCAATTTTTTAATGCGTTATTGTGAAGGTCAATAGTTCGATTTGTAGTCCTGTCTAATTTTTCACTTGGAATTGGCCATCTTATTATCTCCACACCATCGTTGTGGTCATCCAGTACTATGTGATTCTTATCCACTTCTTTAACCTTCTGTAAACAAAATACTATATAAATGTCTCTATTTATTTACATGTCCAATGTTAGTCACATTGCTTAACAACATTAAATATCAACTTAAAAAATTTGCCGCTGTTTAAAAAAATGAGATAGGCTAGCAAACTAACTAAACAAAATTCCATATAAGTTATTTTATTATGGTAAAAAACTGATTTCATAAAAATATATTTTTATGTATTCATAATTTTACAGCAAACTGTCTGTACTGTTCACAAACACTTGACTCACTTCAAAACCATCACTTATAAAAATGATTCACTGACAAAAAAAAACAATTATCAAACATACCAATAAAACCGACCTCTTCCGATCCGGCGCAGTGGCAGCACATACCGCGTCATTGCCAACGACGTAATATAATGTTTTTACTTTCCAGGGGCGGATGTCTGTTCTTTCATGATCTCATAATGCTTGCGTTATGGCGTAATGAAGCAACAGAATTCAATGGCAAGTGCAAATAACAAAATGGCAAACAGTAGGCTTTACTGAATGGAATTCTTTCATGATGAGGGTGAAAGAAAACACTGCAATTCCACAGTAAGTTGAACTTATTCCACCTGAGGATGATGCACATCATAGAAACTTAGGATGTGATGGTTTATATATAAATATCTAGTGGAATTCAACAGAGTTGCACCCTCAGAGACATGGCAAAATGTCACCACCGTACTCTAGTACGATCTATAGATCGCTTGTATCCTTCGTAGCGTTGTAATAACCACGGACCAGGACCAGGGCCATCAAATAAATCTAAATCTACCGCTCAGAGCCGAGCACGGAAAGGAGCAGGGTAAGGGGAACTGTCCTGAGAGCTGTGAGCTGTGGCACGGCAAGCCACGCTATTTGTAAACACATTTTCCAAGGAGTGACTGTAGCTATCATTGCTTGGCAACGATCGCTCTGCGATGATCGCTGGCAATAGACGCTGAGGGGTTTTCCGACAAGGGACTGCGATTAGGTTGTGGAGCGACTATCTCAGTATATAAATTTTGCATTTGTGGGCCATGCTAATGCGTCTGATCTTGTCTCTGCCTTCATTTATCAAACCGAACCTCTCAAACTCAAAGCATCTTTGACAAATCTCAATGGATTGCCCAATCGTTATTTGGAAATTGGTTAACCTTTAAAAGACAGCATTTAAATTCCTGTAGTGGGATCCCCTGGTCGGAGCTTTTTTGAGCATTTAAATTTAACTTTAATAATTTAATTTAATTTAACTTAGGCATTTACTTTTTTGCCTCTATCTTGTCTAATTTTTGAGTTATTTATGAAAAGTAAAAATAGTTTTAAAGAAAATATATTATTTCTTAGTACAATTATCATTTTATATTGTTTATCGATGTTATATAACATAAAAATTACACTGAGTTACAAAAAAATTCATTGTTTATTATAGAATTTTCTTACATTTTACACTTCAAAATGGTCTCAAACTTTTTTATTCAATATTAGCTTTAGTGTGATATATCTTTAAACATCCATCTACACAGAGGCCTACGTTGCACTTCAAGCATCAAAAAACCATGCGGCTTTCCTTCTATCGAAGCAAGCATGAGCAGCATCTGGCTTTCTTCCCTCTCTCAATCCATTGCTCATTATCTCTCTTGAAAGGTATCATAGATAATGGAATAAAACGCTGGAATGTATGGAGTGATGGGGCTCTCTCGATTTGCAGCGACCGCCAAGCCGTGGTATATTGCTTTTTGGGAGATATCCTCTCCGAGACGAAGAAAGGAAAAAAAACATGCGCGTTTGTCCACGGCTATTTTGTACAGCTTATCTATACGTGCAACGGACTGCGCACGCGTGAATTGCCGCTTTGAGTTCATTTCTTCGCGTTCGCCCACAATAGCTGCAAAACGTTAGAGGTGGTTCATCCATGATGACAATGATCGGCAGTCGGAGTATTTACCTACCTATTATTTAGTGAGGTTTTCTCTAAGTAATAGATAGTGATGCGCTTAAAAGATTTGTAATGGCTTTTGAGTCGGAAATACTTTGAAGATAAAAGTTGTGCACATTAAAGAAGCTTCCATCATCATGAAACAAAAATCACTTCTCCTAGGGCATTGCTAATGTGTATCTGTACTGGAAATATGTCTTGTGCTTGGTGTAATTTGAGTATCTGTCTAGCTTAAAGGTTTCATGAGGGTCTATTCTCTAACTCGAAGCTACGGATCTTTCTGGCAAAAAGATGCTTCAATTGAGCATGCAACTAGCTTATTAATAAGCTACTTGCTCCCATCGCTATTTTCTATCATGGAAACTACCAGAGAAAGAGCTAGCAGAAAGAAGTAGCTTATTAGGCTCCCACCCGTATTCTGTAACTGCCACAAAGCTACTTCCGTAGCCCCAATAAGCTACCACGGTAGCCTCACGAAGCGTGGCCTCCGAAAACCCTGCTCAAATATTGGTCATTTTCTAATGCTTATAACAATCCAACACACGGGTATGTTTCTTAATTTCTTAAATGCACATTCCTTGCACTTTCAATGGGTGACGTTGTCATTTTCAACACTTACGGGAGTTTTTCACAAAAAAGATATTAGCTGGAGTGACGGAAAGCCATATTTACCTTTATTATCTTCGGTAGGTAGCGTGATTCTTGCCCATAATGGGATACTTTGTGGGCCGTGGTTACGTAAGTATCACCTTTGCATTTCGTTTGAAACAGTCATCTTAGTACATCATTTAAATGATTTGCAGCAACGGCAATTGACGAGAGCAAATAGCACGAATCATATTATAAACATGAACCATAATTCCTGAATATATTTACGAAAAATCTTATTTCAATTAACCAAAATAGGCAAGATGGATGTTGTAAGTTCGTATTATTATTATTATTTGATTCTTAAATTTCTTAAATGCACATTCAAGGACTTCTTGGAGCCTCTTGGAGTCCAAGGAATCTTGTGAACAATCACATAAGTATGTGATTGTTCACAAGATTATGTGAGCAAAAAAAGAACATGTGCTTATTTACCTCGCATGATTATCATTGTGTGGACTGTTTCACTTAACACGATGCACGAACATCTTCACCATCTAAAACAGCCTTTAAACAGGTTTCACCAGTTTTATCCATGGAGAAAACATTGATACAAGCTATTCTATTGGTTCTAAGAATGACGTCACCAGAAATGGAGTTTCCGTGAATTTGCTTTAAGAATATTCTCGTACCAGTCTTTCGCCAACCCTCTCTTAACTTCCCGTTACGTTCTTGAGAAAAGTCCATCGAGTAAGAGAATACGGTTGGCAGACAATTTCTGTAGCTTATTCGAAGCTACCGCATTGGTAGCTTCGAGATAGAGAATAGACCCCATGGTATTTCACTCCACCAGTGTTTTGTTTGAAAACGAGTCTTTCTTTACCATGCAAGTGTTCTTGTTTACGTGATAAATTGAGTTAACCTCTAAAATGAATTTTACTTGTCACAGTTACCCTAAGTTAAGTTATTTAAAAAACATTTATTGCATTCATTGGGTTCTGATTAATTGCTCTATTAATCCAAAACTAAATTTAAGAAATACTCGTATGCAGATTTGAATCAGGTGGTATTCACCCCGCGTCACTACCTCAGCACCATCAACATTCAATGCAGGAACTAATCCTGTTTGCGTAATAATGAAATAACGACATCTGGTGGTTCCTCAACGGCTTTACGTTATATAACTGTGACGGTACGCGGTGAGTTCGGCTTGCGTAGGCATCGCTGTCTCGGTTGCGCCGCCAACAAACTTTACGACCGGGATTCAACCCCCCCGCTCCTGCCCCTCTCCCTACGATTAGCCCGGAAAGAATACCGAACGACGGGAGACGAGTGAGAGTAAAGTAACACACTCGAAAATTGCTGAGCGTCGAAGGGGGCTCCACACAGGATTGCGGCCAAGCTACCAGTAGGTAGACAAATGAGAGGGTATCTTTGGGGGGAAATCTTAACAAACTTTTGCATTCATAGGTGATTATATTTGATCTTACAGGAATTAAATTAAAAATATTGAGTTAACGGGTTAAGAGACGACTCGTGATTAAATCTGATAACATGAACAATTTATTCTTAGAACCTTTGAACAAACAGAATACGTCGGAACATAAAAAAATTACCCTCTTACAGACTAAATGAAGGATGAATGGATTGGTAATAAATGCTACATGAATGAAATAGTGAAAGCAAGACACTGAAAAATTACCCTTCGATGAATGGAGAATTAAACCTAAATTAACCCTAGACAAAATACTTTTTTACAGAAATATTTACAGGCTCCTCGTCGTTTTAAGTCACTGTCCGTTGCACAATTGACGGGAGAAATAGTGATACAAAGGAAGTCTTTGACTTCGCAAAAAAGAACGTAATTAACATGTGGCATGGGAGACATTTTGGCTCCCCTAGGCAGGCAAATCAGGCTGGAGAGTTTTGGATTGACAGTGAGAATTACATCGCCCTGCTCGACACCAGGTGCGTATCTTTCGTGAACATTTATGACACAAAATCACTACATCTTCTGATGGAGACAAAATTGGGGCGGGTTCATTCGTGTGGAAAAAGCCACAACAGACAAAGCCAAACGTGGCGGGGTTGATAAAGGGAGTGGGAACGTTCCCGAGATACTTATGCTTTCTAGAAGAGCACGGGGCGGCAGGACGTCGCTTCCACGAAGAGTCAAACAGCCGTGTCGACGCCGCGTGCAGATGATTCACCTCCATTCCACAGGTCTAAGATAGACCTCCCTCTCTTCCCGTCTCTGCTTCCACGTTGTCCAAAATTCAGTTAATAAGCCATGCGCCAAGAGCCAAGAGATAAGAGCGAAGAGCTAAGAGCGTAGAGAGCTTCTGCCTCCCCGTCCACGCTATTTATGGGTTTTATAGGCGATCCCAATGCCATCTTTTTAAGGCTTACACTAATTTTTACAATTTTCAGCACCCTCTTTTCCGAGGACAAACCACATAAATGCACCGCGGTAATTCAAATCAATATATGAGTCGTCTCTCGACCGCTAGTTGCGCGAAAAATCGGGGAGAACGTAAATGAAAAAATAGACATACGTGCGGTATGTCACAATAACATTATATCAAATTTTACGTTACATCAAGGTTGTATATTGGCAAACATAGGGGTTTCGTTGGTTCCTTCCTTCAGTTGACGTTATATTAAATTTTACGTTACATCAAGTAATGTTATAACAAGGTTGCACTGTATCCTACCCCTGCATATTGCGGCAGTATAATCAATTAGAGGGAGACACTGATCAAATTGATCAGAACATAAGCTACAACCAGATTTATGCATGGATGACTGACGCGCACAATGTGTGGATCCCCATAAAAAAACTAAGGAAGTGAAATGCCATGGGAAGAATTCCAAAGAGAATTTTTTTAATTATACCTTACAAGATATCAGAAAATTCATCAAGAGAGTGGGAAACAGTCAGTGGCTAACAACTCAATTCAAAGCCACGCTGTAGAAAGTGTGATTAGATGAGTTATAGTTATTAGAGCATCCGTGTGTTGAGTGGTAAAGCCAAAGGTGTTCATAGTGTTGATCCTCATTGCACACAGAATGTTTCAAGTGCAATGTAGGATTATGTATTGAGTGCTTTATTAAATTTCACACTGAATAACACTATGAATAAAAACACTAACCATTTTGAAAATTTATTTAAAAGAGTTAATCAATTGAATGTCATTACAATGCATAATTTATTTTAATGTTTCTACTTTACATAACAATGTGAATTGTTTACTCTGTGTTATTTCAAAATTTCCACCAAGTTCTAATGTGTATTCTCTTGCTAGCCAAAGTGTTTGCACAGAATTCAAATTTAAACACTTGTTAAATTTCTTTGCAAAAACTTCATTGCTTATAATTTTTAAACAATAATCTTGAGACACTATCAGAAAAAATAAAATGAAAGCATTGTTCATTTTGAAAATAATGTGTTACGTAACACCAAGCATGACCATATGCTCACACACAATTACTCTCATTTTCTTTTTTAATTTAATAAAAATTTTGAGATGTAAAAGTTGAAGTACTATAAACAAAAATACATAAATATCAATACAATAAAGGAAAAAATATGCCTTGGGGTTAAGGAGTAGATGATTAGATAATAAATCAGTGACTAAATTTAAATATTGCAGCTTGTAACTTACTTGGATTCATTTAAATAAGACTGCAAAAAAACTAAACAAACTGGAGTACCGTATTTACTCGTGTAAGCCGCGCACCTTTTTTCCGAAAATGCCGGTGAAAAAATGGGGGTGCGCGGCTTACACGAATCCTCTAGATTTTCATGTAAGCCGCGCACCATTTTACCTTAAATTCCTGTCGTTAGTTTCTCCAAAGTGAATACAGTAAGTCCTCGCCTTACGATCATCTGACTTCGAACATACATATCCAATCAAAAAATTCAAACGTGTGAAGTAATGTCAAATTTGACGCCACCGGATAAGTTTTTTGCCGTTGCAGCTGGCGGTGTGGCGTGCAGCAACTCACGGATTGGTACTACCCCTCTTTGCCGCGACGAATTTTAACAATATTATCTCGATATATCAATTTGCAATGTTCATTGTTTACTTGCGTCATAAATTTTTACGGATGATTCGGAAGTAAGACGAAAGCCGAAAAATGCCCTGCAAGTAGTGATATATTTGGAGATATTGCTACTCTTTACAATTCAATGGAAATCGAATTCCATGGTTCAAGCTGCCTTCGCATCAAATAGAGGCATGATTCCATTCACTCATTCGTTTAGTGATGACAAATAATTATGACCTGCAATACGAGGCTCTATTCAGGTTATCGTGACGAATGGTAAAATATCCTTCCCAGGGTTTGTGGAAATTGCCTTACAGGCAGTCAGGGATTGGGATCTCCCATGTTAAACGGAGGTACCTTCCCTCCCCCCCTTTTTGCTTCAGCGACGTAGTATCTCGACCGTCGTCAGACGGCAGCACCGCTGCCCCAACAGTGCGAATAACCGCCACTAGATGGTAGGACAAGCGGTTTCGCGGGAAATAGTGCACCGTTTAAATCGCGTACCATTTTTCCCGGTTCGTATTATTTACCGAATTTTGAAATTCAAAGGTATTTTTTAAAAGAAGAAAGTTCACAGTTTAATACGCGTACCAAAATTCCCTGTTCTTCTGCTTTACCAACTCCTGAAATTCAAAGACTTTGTTTTAAATAATAACAGAGAATTAAGTTTTTACTTTATTGTTTATTTAATTTTCATGATGTAAAAGTACAGAAAATAACAACCAAAGAAGGTACTCCACATTTAATAGTGGGTATCTATCTTTTATCTACTCCAAATTTAGGTACATTTATGCATAAGTCGAGCAATTGAGTAATAAGGAAGAACTGCACATGGGATTAAGTACACTTACTTTCAGAAGTTAAGTATAAACACTTACGACAACACAAGATTTTAGTATTAATACCCATAATGGCGATGGTAGTATTAGGAATACACTCTTTACAGAAAAGGGCCATTTAGTGTCTATCACACCAGTAGCAGGACCTCAGAGGTGAGAATCAAAAGGTATTACACTATTGCTACTGCTACAAATAAACTATATACATTACAAGTGCCATACAGTGACACTAAATAAAGCAGCATGGCTTCCAACATGAGAAGTAATACACTTTAAAACATTTCAAGTGCTTGGCAAACACTATTAACAATTCAAGGGCTACTCAGTGGCAATCACAAAAGCAGCATAACCTCAGACATAATAAACAAAAGGTGTAAGAGCATTCCAAGCGTTAGACAAATACTATTAACAATTCAAGTATCACTGTGGTCATTCAAGGGCCATTTTGTGACTATCTCACTAGTAGTAGGACCTCCAAGGTGAGAATCAAAAGGCATTAGACTATGGCTACTGCCACACCAAAACTATTGAAAGTACAAGTGCCATACAGTGACTCTAAAGCAAGCAGCAGAGCTTCTAAAATGAGAAGTTAAATACATTACAGCATTTCAAGTGCTTGACAAACACTATTAACAATTCAAAGACCACTCAGTGACAATCGCACAAGCAGCATAACCACGGACCTATGAAGCATGTAGTGGCTATCACACTAGCAGGACCTCTGAGGTGAGAATCAAAAGGCATTACACTATGGCTACTGCCATGCCAAAACTATTTAAAGTACAAGTGCCATACAATGACTCTATAGTAAGCAGATTAAATATTCTACATTCAAAACATATATGTATGATCTGGTGCTTTCCCCGCATAGTTGATGATTTATTTTTTCTCAGGTTTCCAACCGAGTTAGAATCTCCATTATGGCTGACGCCTCGATGCACAAGTCGGGCATCGAAGCGTCGGCCATAATGAAGAGTCTAACCCGGTTGGAAACCTGAGAAGAATTCATTCATCAAAAAATGGAAGGTGGCTGGCTCTAGGAGGTAAAGTGATGGGAACTGTTAGGGACACAGGAGTCTAGGTACGACAATACCTAAGACATGGTACCTATACCTAGATTAAGTAATTTTGGGTACCAGAATGCCAAAATTAGGCATAGTAGTTGATGAGACCTTAAGTATCTATACCTGAGAATAGGCTGTTTACTGAGAATAAGCCACGAGCCATGAACACCATAGCTACCTTTGCCATAGCATTAGAAGTACCCATAGTGCCATGATCTTCGAAGCCTGCTATACAATCCCTCAACCTGTCGTTAGCCAAACCGGGCTTCAATGACATTTCGTCAAATAGAAGGCAGCAGTACCTGTCCTTCTCTTCCATTCCCTCAACAACAAAAGAAAAAAAGTGGAAAATTTCTGTATTGATTCCAGTAAGAAAAGAGAAGTGGGAAAGAGTTTGGCATAAAGTTTTTTGACAAGGGAGAGGATGTAAAGCCCGAAGTAAAGAGTAGCATTTTGGGCTTATCTTGAACATAGCGAGAGCAAAGACTTTCTCCTCATGGGACCATCTTCTTCCTTTGGGTTTCCTTTTCCCTTCCATCAGTATCAATTTCATTAACATGACAGCAGATGGGGAAAAATTTTTATCCAGGCCATGTAATAATCTGCTGCCCATGAGGCGGGGGCATTGAACTCAAATCTGACTTAATATTGTCAGTAAATTTAGACAACTTCTTCCATTGTCTGCGCTGATTCTTCAATCTATTGTACATAACTTTCATTTTTGGAGTCAAGTCAGAAACTCTTGTCATGACAATATCTTGAAGAATTGAGCGCCGAGCACCTTTCCTAACCGAAGAACATATCATGGTTGTAGTGAGAGAATCACTACAATCAGGCATGTTAGCAGAGAGAGAAGATGGTATGACAATGGAAGGTATTGCAAGGGAAGGCCTTTCCACTTCTAGTGCAGGACTTTGGCAATGGGAACCAATGACAGTGCCATTGGCTCCACCATCAAAGGTACTAGGAGAGGCAGATACAGGGATTAAATCTACAGATAATCGATGGGGGGCTGAGGTGCCAGGTGTTGAGGTAACAACCAAGGAAGATGGTGATCTTACAAGGAGAGATGATGACGGATGAGATGGCGAATGAATAAGACATGAGGAAGAGGATGAAAAGGTGATAGCAGGAGATGAAGAAGACGATGAAAAGAGGGTAGGAGATGAGAAAGGAGGATGCAGGACAGGCACAGCATTCCGGTTCAGCTTCAAACAGGCAGGAGTTTGGAAGTCCTAAACCCGGAAGTGTCTCTTACAGATGAAGCCCTTGTAGAAGAGCTGGCATACATCCACCCCCTCCAGCTCCACATTGCCACAGCATGCTCTCCACAGCTCTGCCCTGAAAATTTTAGAGTTAAAATAAATAAATCTGCAACTCAAACAGAATTATCTTTAACAGTGAAAGTATTCAGATAATATAACATTTTCTAGATATGACGGAATACACTCTAAAACCGTTGTGAAAAGTTGACAAAAAGTTAATTACATTACTGTGCATATCAAAGGAGCTATATCACAAACAAATGAGTGTTTCACTTATATGCACTCTGAAACTTGAGTTAAACAGTAAACTCAAACATAATTACACTGATTACACTACTGTGTTTATCAAGAGAGCTTCATCACAAGCAGCTTAGAGCGTTTCCATTGAAAATACTCTGAAACTTATGTGGAAACAGTAAACTAAATTTTAATTAAAATACTGTGCATATCAAGAGAGCTATATCGCAAGCAGCTTACAGCGTTTAACTTAAGTATACTCTGAAACTAATGTGAAAACAGTACGTAAACTAAAATATAATTACAATACTGTGCATATCAAGAGAGCTATATCGCAAGCAGCTAAGAGCATTTCACTGTTATGCACTCTGAAACTTGAGAAAATCAGTAAACTAAAATATAATTACAACACTGTGCATATATGAGAGCTATGTCACAAGCAGCTTAGAGTGTTTTACATCTTTTAACAGATTTAAAAATTATAAAGAATCACTGTAATTATAAGTATGAATGCGAAAACAGTACACTAAAATATAATTACACTACCGTGCATATCAAGAGAGCTATATCACAATCAGCTACGAATGATTCACTTAAATACACTGAAACTTTTGTGAAAACCGTAAGAAAACTAAAATATAATTACAACACTGTGCATATATGAGAGCTATGTCACAGGCAGATTAGAGCGTTTCACATCTTTTAGCAGATTTAAAAATTCCTCGTCACCGAATTACAAGGTAAAATGACAATGATGGTGAGAAAACAAGAAAATAGAGGAGTACCAGACACTAGCATTCAAGGAAATTTAAGTGTATCAAGAAAATATGCACATGAGGAACTAAAGACGTCAAAGTAAGTCAACAGCGTCAACTTCGTAGATGAACAGAATGATTTCTACTATGAAAACGAGCATGAAAGTATTGTTTTTTTCAAATTAAAACATATAACTGTACTTACCTTTCCACAGTTTTCGGGAACTGAAACTGTCTCCCTGCCGAAATATGAGCCCCAGAGCCTGCGACGCTGCAATATACCTTCATTTCTGACCAAGAAAGTTGCACGCTAGCACGAATCCACGAAACACAGGGTCCCAATGCGCTTCTCCTTTTCACTGGCGAACGTTAACAAACTTCGAATTCTTAGATCCCCACCCCACACTCCCTTCCGCCGCTTCCGCCCCTACTTAGTTTACGATACCTTTCCTAGTTGGCGTGGTATCGCCCAAGCTACCCGGAAGTCCCGTAAGACATCGCACCCGGTGCAGGCAGTCCTTCCATCCAGCTATCCCTCTCAATCACTCAGCCGGAAACAGTACAGCTGTCAGATTTTAGGGTGGTACCTCAGTCGGATCTGAACAATTGGCGTGTCCAAACCGGTTTTTCCCAGAAGATCCCTCAAGAAATAAGTTCTTCGTTCCTTATTTCTGGGCGCGACGACATTCATCTGCGAGGGACTCATTCAGCGAGAAAGAAAAGGGGGTAACCCGAGAGGATCACTCCTTCACCTTATCTGTTATTATCTACCCTCGCCCAGTTTCGCTTTTACCCAGGTGGCTTTCACTAGTGGGGGAGGGGTTGGACCTCCTTTCAGGGGCCTCGGCAGCCGACACTAGATTGATACGGCCGATGGTCGAACGAGGGAGCCGTTATTTCGGTCGATTCAAATTGTATGTACCCTTACCCCGGTGGTAGCTGAGAGGTTGACTTCGCACTCCTTCATGATTTTTCCACAACCTGAAATTATGTTGCGTAGCGCCCGAGTGAGCTTTGAAACGCATCGCCACATCAATGGGATAAATAACGTAGTGCATCGGCGAATGCAAAGAGAGAATCGGAACTCTAATCTGTTTTCACTTCCTTTTATAGGAAGCATCATTTACTTATGGAAGTGGATACCACGCCAGGAAATCCATTTTCAGACCGTTGACTTTTACATCGCCATGCTAATAGATGAAGAAATTCTGTTTTCACCGTTTGGCGCAGGAAGGATGTTGCTAGAACTTATTTCATAGGGCTTGATACATACTTGTGCGTACTTGATATCAACCACATCGGAGAAAAAAATTAGTTAACTTGCCTAAAATCGATCATTTCGCGGATTCGGCTATGAGAAGTGATACGAAAATGAGCTTTGATATAAGTTCTAGCTGCATCGTTTATCTTTCAATGCGGATACTCCTCAAGTTAGTACGTAAGTTTAATACAATTACTTTAGTCGTGTAAAGCAAAGAGGATGTCCAGCGCTTTTTTCCACAGGCCTTCACGCCGAGTGCTGGCGCTTCCGGCAGTCCAGCGAACGGCTACCTACGCGTCCTTGGCCCGCCTCTTTCTCCCCCATCCACCACTCTCTCTCCCCCACCTTCGCCTCGGGGCTCATAGTTAGGGGGTCGGAGTAAAGCGATATTTTTTCTCGAGTCAGCATCACATTTCATCAAAAGTATCACATTTCAAGCATCGCTTTCCCACGCTCAAACTTCGCAGATGGCTTCCAAAAGTAGGGGGTAGGGGGGAAGGGGGGGGGGGGGCGTTGCCCGCTGGGAGTCACTTATCAGCTATGAAGACGAACCAAACGTATTACATTTCAGGCATCTATCAGTTACGGACGGTATTCTGCTTTTATTTGTTGATTCACCGATGGATTTCCGTAATCGAATGATCATGGGTTGAAATTGTATATAATTCTGCAATTATTTTAGCTTGATATTTCATTTCGAACAGATGCCATTTTTAGAGCTGGATGATGTGATAGCATACAACTGTGATTATTGTGTGATGTTAGGAGAAAAATATGCACCATAAATCGGGCTGTGTATCGTGACAATATTAAAACGTAACGCATTAAATTCATGAGAAAGATGTACTTCAACACTTAACTTTGGCACAGAATTTCTATTAAAGAACGTGCAATCATGTTATGACAAAATGATGCAGGCTCGAGGGAAAAAAATTGATTTTTTGAAAAAAATATTTTTTTCCTCACGAGCCTGCCCGAAAATGGGGGTGCGCGGGATACACGAGGGCGCGGCTTACACGAGTAAATACGGTAATTAAGTTACTTATAAATGAATGCTCTCCACAGAGCAACATGCAATAAACACTCATGCCAACACACCCAGGAAGCAACACACACCTTCAGGGGCTCCTTATCATCCTGACTGTGCTGCTTTGCCTTTGTCCGCCGCCGTGGCCTCACGCCCACCGTCACATCCACCTTGCCTTTCAGCCCAAGTGACGGCACCCACAGGTTCTCCTCAATGTCCCGCACCTCCCCCACGCTCCCACCCCACTCCCCCTCCCTCTGCCCCCCTCCCCCTCCACATTCTCACCGCCTCGCCCCCAAGTGCCGAGGCCCCCCCTCCCGCCCTCCCCTCCATCCACCACATAGCGCTCCATGAAACGAGCGACACGTGGCACAAACTCCATCACCTCCCGGCGCACATCACTCGTGTCAACCCCGGCCGCATACATGTCCCAGGCTGCCTTGCGTCCACGCAACACCTCGTGGCATGCCCGGCCCACATCAAATGACTTGCGCAGGCCTTCCGACAAACACTTGAGGACACAAAGGAGAAGAGAGATGGAGAGGAATTAAAACCACAAAATGGATAGTTTTAGCATTTACATTCCAGAATTTTGTTCCCCTTCCCCAGAGTGATTCCCATGTAATCCAGAGCATGATATTTGCGGGGCGTGAAGTGTGCTGCTGTTGGGTGTACTTCAAAGTCTGTAGAACATAAATTGTTCTTATTTCCTCGCCCTCCAGAAAGGTATGCTAATGAAGTATCGCTTTATTCCACTAATTCGTTAAATTGTCCTTATCTTTCATTCCTGCCTCTATTCTTTAATTGCTTTATAGTGCACACATAATGACCTTTACATGATAGATGGCTGAATGGATGGATTGGCTGTATTTCTACTGTTACGAGCCAAGATTTTCAATTGTGATTGTCATCCTGACCATATGCTTTTCATCAACTACTCTAGTTAGCATTTATGTTATGATCCAAGTTCAAAAATCACATCAGAATATAATATTGTGCCTGGTAGCTGTGAAGTAGGGATTAATCACTATTCTGCATTGTGTTCGAGTGTGGCTTCAAGTCATCGTTGCGTATGATGTGAGGAATGAGTTTTCTCTGCAAAGGGTCGTGGGTAAAGAATGAAGTGCCTGTGATGGAGAAAGAGGCTGGACTTTGTGTATCTTCTTATGCACGTATCTCTATTTGTTTAATTATTACACATTTCAATGTGTTCTCATGCTCCGAATATGTGAGATGGTTTTTATTTATGTCCACCACTGTTAAGTTTTCAACAAAAAGTTGATGCGAATCAAATAAGAAACTATGTATTACCTTCGCAAATCATTCAGGTGGCACCAGATGACCGCAATTTCTCTAAGGAAATATTTGTGATTGACCAAAAATAATTTGAAATTAACATCATATTATTAACATAACATAAATTAACGTCAAAGTATTTCATGAAGTGATAGCGTCTTATAAAACACACAAATCGGCCATTTTAATGAGGGAAAGAAATTTTTGCAACTGTCTCCATTTCACACTTTCATGTTGTTGCTGCACCAAAATGCAATGTATTGGGCAAGCATTTCCTAAGTACTCGCAGTCCATACGACAAAGTGTCAGAAAAATAAGGAATCAAATACAAATATCCGAATTGTTCAATCACCTGGAAAATGAATCAATTTCGGCTTCTTTTACCAGCTACAATAGTTACGGGAGATAAGAAGAGGAAAATTAGTTCCAATTGCTCTAATCTGACGCGATGATTATGAAGAACTTGGTTAATCATTCATAAATGCTATAAATATGTATTTATCACAAAAAATTCATTCAATCTTACTACTCCTGTTATCTAATTATTGATCTTCATTCCGAATTTTGGTCCCTTCCTCACTTTCATGAGAGGCCCACCACTGTAAATGTATATTCCTGAAAATATTGTGACTTGAATTTAGGTTCCAATGTTCACATACTGTTGCAGTTAAGGTGCGAGACAGCCCTTCTGTTCATTTTGTTGTGGCACTAGAATCGCACATAAGTGTGGCATGTACATATTATTTATTTGTTACAGTTGTAAAATGCCCCTCAGAGTCCCCGGCAAGCATCAGGTTTCATTGCCGTCATAATGGCCAGAGACTCAAGATGGGTTGGGCAGTAATCATTGCCACGTCCGATGCCCATCAGATGAGTGGCTACCCTGCGGTCGGGTCATGCGTACGCAGTAGACAGAGTGACCCCAGGATGACGGCCTTCTGCATGCGTGCAACTAGTGATTCCGCCTGTGTCACGCAGGATGGAATGCACTTGACGTTATTTATCGGCGAGCCCTTAACTCCACCGAGCACACCTTAGATGAGGACCACTAGTTTCACAGAGTGTCCCGGGTACATCTGTCGAAGTTGGAAAAGCCGGTCTTGATATTTCGTCCGTTTTTCCACCTCCTTTGCATCCATGTTAGTTTCAGCCGGAGCTGAAAACTCGATCATGAACATGGAGCGTGTGAGGTAGTCGAGGAGAACCGATATCAGGCTTGGTCGCCTCCAACTGCCTGGTGGTGGAGAAGGATTAATTCCACCAGATCGTGCATTTATCGTTCTCCACGACCGACTCAATATCTCCAGGGGCATAGGGCAGCACAGGTGTTCCGTCAAAGCCATAATGGTGTTGAAGGAGAAAGTATAACACCCGTAGGGCCGCGTTGTGCCGAGCTAAATAAGCTGACTTGGCGTAATAACTACAGCCGGAGAGAAGGTGACTCAAAGTCTCCGGCTGGGCACGCCCTAAATCTCATATCCGCAACCTCCGCCTTGAATATAATGCGGCGGTACACGAGTGTGTTTATGACACCATCCTGGCACACGAGGACAAAACCCTCAGTCTCGGACTTCAGACAGATGGAGCGTAGGAAGGCAAACGTCAGCTCCTTCGATAACCCAAGCTTTTCGATGTTTCAATAGAAACCTCCATGCATGGGCTTATCGGCATGCGCTTTGAGCAAGGCCTTCTGCTCGGCTTTTTTTATTTCGAGCTTGAGGACGTCTGCCTTCAATGACAAGATGGTCGTGTCATTTTCGCTTCCGGCGGATGATGGGTTGAAGTCGAGACCGGTTACGTCCGCTGCCCTCTTTGCCGCCTGGAAGAGAAACGCCCCTGCTCCCACACTCCCGTGCTCTCTCATGAGATTGAGCAGGGGGTCCCTGCTTTTCAACACTTGGCAAGCTGTACCCAGGACAACTCTGTTGTGGAGACACTCCAGACTCAATAGTCCTCTACCACCTAGATTGCAAGGGAGATACAATCTGGCGACGGAAGATTTCGGATGAAGACTTTAGTAGATGGTCATCATCTTCCTCGTTCCCCTATTGAGGTTCTGCAACTCGTTGACGTTCCACTTCATGCATCCGAAGGTATACAGCAGTGTAGGAACCGCGAACATGTTCATGGCAAGAACCTTTTTCTTGCCTGACAACTCAGAACTCCAGATGTTTCTGAGAGTCTGTCTGTATTTGGCGAAGAGTCTTTCCTTCGCATGTACGTATTATTATTATTATATGTACATGCCACACTCATGTACGATGTGTTTTATTTAAGGCAGGCGCGGGCGTTGATTGGCAGACATAAACTTTGGATTCTAAAATATCATGAGGTGGACACTACTGCAGAATTCTTTATCATGGCATGAGAAATTGCAAATGTAGACATTTGGATGCAATCTTTTCTGTCATACAATTTCAAGGACATGGGATATTAGGCAGCACAAATAAAATTTTCATTGTGCTCGCATCGTCCATGGATATGGGGCAAGGCAAGCACGGGCAAGAACCAGAGCAGGTGCATTTATGGGGCATTTTTCATCAACATGTATTTATTCATATTTTGGAGTGTTTGGTTCTGGACCGGACAACTTGAATGCACTGTGATTTAGGAAGAGGAATTGCCCCGGAATTAAATCTTCCTTAAATTGTGCATGGAAGTAGTCATTCTTCAAACAATGCAATTGTAAATCGGTTTGTTCAGTTATTTTTTCAGTGCCTTAATGATGAATGCAATGAATAACTATCTTATTATTGGAGGAATAACGTGCAGAATAATGTGGTAGTATGTAGTGATGAACTTGTTATTCTATCTCTTGATTGATGAAGAAAGTTTTTCATGTTCTGGAGTTTATTGTGCTTGCAGTTGTTTTCTGCTGTTAATACACAGCTTGCATTTGAAATGTGCATATGTTCTCCTTGACATCTCAGAAGTGGGCCATTATTATATTTAACATTGGCTTTTATTATAACATCCAAAGCCTATTACCCAAAGCCTATTACCACCTGGACGAATTTATGTGTGATAACTTATAATTGATGTGTCTTTTTTTGTGTCTTTTTCTCTCTGTATTATTTTCCTTTGACTATGTTCTATGTCCCATTTTTGGACCGACTGAACAATAAAAATTATTATTATTATACTCATATTGTGTTATAATTATGTGTTTATTTTATTTTTTTCTTTGGAATTACTTTTCGTGCATATGTACTATGTGTTGTCTTTGATGTAGCCTATGCATGTATTTGCCAATGGTGAACATAATAAATAAATTTTTAAAAAAATCCTAAGTTCCACGAAGAACATCATTTATTATAACATCATACGAAGTGTTGGTGAATTCCACGGAAGCAGCATAATTTCAATTTGCTTCTGTCTTCGGTTTTGGGATATTTATTCGCTTGATAGCTTTTACATGAGTTTTCTGCAGAATATTTGAGCTAATTCCTTTTTGGCTTGTAATTCATTTTTTGCTCTTTTTTCTTCCAGTTTTTGTATTCTAGGATTGTATACGATTAACAACCCATTCTCGAATAATTTCATTACCAGTGCTGTGAGGCAGGGAGGAGGATTTTTTTTCGCGAAATTCCGAGATGTGTCACAGGTTTAATTTGGCCTTTTCATTTTCTCTCATTTAAATGTTTTGTGCTAACGATTTATTGATTTGTCATTTTATGAATAAATATCCTCGAATGGCTATCATTAATCTGTGAAATATATTGGTTGTTACATCTCTACATGCTGCATAAATATCAGGTTCTATCTTTGATTTATCATTGCATTACATTTTTAGGAGTTGATCAGCCCACACAGCTCAGGGTAATGACTAAAAATTGTAATCACACTGAAGATGCATGGTAAATAGGCTTCACATGCAAAGGACTAAGCCTAGAAAATTATGCATGTTCTAAAGCATGTGCTTCATGTTCTATCATGTGGTGATTATGGACAATACTTGCCAAAGGATGTTGACTGCTGCTGTGAATATGAAGAGAAATATTTAAGTACCTAGGTTTTATTTTTCTTATTTTCCCCCTCGTAAGAGGGACCGAGCCTCAGGTAAAGGGCGGGTCGCAGGTGGCGGATAGCGGATGTTCCATCAGATATGGTGGACAGCTGCGAATGAGGGGCAACCCGAATAAGCAGCCCCAGACCGAGGCGGCAGCATCACGAGGGTGTGGTGAGGATGACCTGTGGCGTGGTCATACTCATTAAAAACTACATAAACCCAACGACGGTGCTGTGTCATGGCGAGTAACTAAGCCGCCATTAAATATGCACTACCCCGTGCTGCCTTGTACGAGTAAGGGGAGGACCCCAAAGGCAAGGAGAAGGTCACTCTGACTGAGGTAAGGTCAAGATCTTTGAGCTGTAGTGAAAGGAATTGACCTAGGAGAAGACAACTCTGAACATAAACTCCTGGTCCTCCAGTTTGGGGGTTGGGCGCAAGGCTAACTACCTTGCACCGGAAAAAAAAATTATAGCTACGAAACGCCAACACCAAGCCTCGGATAAGGACAGAACATCTGGAAGAAGACCCAAGCTTTGACTAAAGGACATGCTATTTGGAACCTGGAATGTGAGGCCTTCCCAGGGAAAATGGATATTCTTAGCAAAGAACTAGAAACATATAATATAGACCTTATAGCATTACAAGAAACTAAGAGGCCATTTTGCGGTAGACTTAACTCCAACAAATACCAAATATTGTACAGTGGATGTGATGACGGAAGACACTATTCAGGCCTAGGTTTTGCCGTCAAAAAAGTAACGCTATAAAATTACAGAAAAAATGGCATCAATTTATGAACAGAAATATGTATTCATCCACAGAATAGAAACATTTACCCAGTACTACAGCTTTAAATTGGCTTTATATTGGCATACCTACTGCTTTAAATTGGCTTTGAAATTTCCTGGTGCCTTCTTATCTTTCAAAGATTTAGACAATTTATTGAAAATCCCGCTACTCATAGCAATGGGGCCAGTACTGAAGATAGAGATGTTGTCTCACTGCATAGTCATCTAACCTTTTGTATTAAGGAACACATTGCCCTTTACCACATCAGATTCAATCCCTGCTTCCAGTGCTTTCGGTACATAAGATGGGTCATCCTCATGCTCACAACATGACCACTTTTGTGATTTACCTTTTGCAAAACTTCATGCACGAGGCTCCCAATCAGCATGATACGGGCAGAGGATCGTTGTTCTGGTTTGTCGGGGTTGCTACCAGGGTTGACAGTATCTTGGGATCCAACGAGTGGAGAGGGAATGGCAGCCATCTCAAACCCACGGAAGCGATCAGACAAAACACTTTTCCGAGCACAGAAAAGACTTCCCACAACGCTCGTGCCGGATACTAGCACGTCTGGATCCTCAATCATGAAGTCCTAATGAGAATGTAAGCACATGGTAAAATGTAAAGCACATTCAGTTGCATTTAGATCATTAAGACATTCCATCCCTCATTTTGGCTTCACATCACATTTCTTCTTCAATGATTATACCACAAATCCACTCCATGAAAACATGGAATTTATCAGCTACACATTATAAAAACTATTAATCAGTGGCAGATATTAAAGTCTGCTGTTTGGGGGGGGGATTGCTACTTTCCCCAGGGGTCTGGAAGGTATGGAATAATACCTTATGACCACCATTTTTCCTATTTCACCAGGAATTACATCCCAGCCCCCCTCTTCCCTCCAGCATCCCCTGCCACTCATCTGGATCCCATAAAAGGCATAAATCACACGTATCAAAAAGAGATAGATCATTACCAATGATCCATTTGATCACCATACTCAACATATATGTCATGTTTCTTTCTGGTACAGTAGGCATGGAAGCTTCAATTTTTTAGAACTAAACACTCATTCTGCTGGATGAAAATTATTGGGTAGCACTGTAGAAAATAGAATACATAGATAGATAGATACATAAACGTCTTTATTGGGGTGAGATTGAGACTTTAAAAGTCCCTTTTAAGAAAGGCTGCCAGCGAGTAGATTCCAAAATTAAGTGAGAAAAGTGAGAGTCTTCTCCAAGGGAAGAGAGCAAAAAGTGAGGTATTTTCGTGCACGTGCACAGACAGCCATGGAACCTTCTAATATGCCTTGGGCAACTCTGGCTCTCTCAAAATATTTTTTCTTAATGCTGACCAATTCATCTATTAGCTGTTTGCTTTTGGCTTCTATATGAAAATGATATTTTCCATGCGCGTTCTGAGCCGCTGTTAAAAGATCCCTGGTGATGGGCACGCATTCTGGTTTGCCTCCGTTATACCTAAGCCATCTTTTATATTCAGTCGTGCATTCATATTGCGCTCCTCCATGGTAGAACGCTCTGCTGGAAGTTGACTTCTTGAAAATGAAAAATGTTAATTTGATAATGTTTAATGAGATCGATCTGGCCAGCGCGCTCCGTTTACCATACCGAGCTGAGCCAGTCAGATCGATCTGAGATCGATTGGTAAACGTAGTGATTATTAGGCCCCTGATAAGAAAACTACGAAGCGCAGAATGTCAATGTTTTTTCTTCAATTCCTTAAAATGAAAATTTCATTAGCTTTCAGATCCGACACACCATTCAAAAGATATGAGCGAGAACTGAAAGTCTACTTTTCGTAAAGTCTAAAAATCAGCCATTTTTATTTTTTTGGGTCACTTCCGGTTAAAAATTCCACGACTTCAGGATTTTTCCTACGATGAATTCTTCCAAAGAAAGTCCACAAAACATTTCAAGCTCCTAGCTCTCCTAGAAGTGGTCGGGAATTTGTATATATACGTCAGTGAGTCACACATGCGGCTGTATAGTTTTAGGATATTGTTGTTTAAGTCACGCTTAGTTGAATAAAAAAGGAATGAACTGCTGAAGGAGATCCATCTGCAATTCAGTAGTAGCCATTGATTTTCTACGTTTTAAGTTCTATGAGTTAGCACGTGCTTCATTAGGTACGATGAATTAAATGCGTGAATAAACTTCGGGGGCTTTCCATTCTAGGTGTTGAAGTTAGATCGCACATCGGAGGAACACCATATCAGCACACATTATAGCGGAAAACACAAACGATCAACACATTAATTGACAGAACTCAATTGGATCGTGCTTTTCAAAGGCTTTCCTTTACCAATGAGAAGAATGAAAGCATTAATTTGAAAAACAGAAAAATAGTTAGCTTTCATTCATTAATTAAAGGAATAGATCGCCATTTGAAGACAGGCAGATGAGATCCTCAGCGCGTTCATCAGACAGACACTGGCGTGTGTCGATGACAATGTTCCCGCCAAGACTTAACAACCTCTCGGACGCAGTGCTACTTGCCGGGATATAGCTAGATATCTTCTGGAGGGAGTGAGGGGTGGATGATGGCCGTCACCACCGTCGATAATCATCAATTAATCGATTGCCGGACAATAATTATGAATTGAATAACAATTGAACAATAATTGACACTTGAAAAAAATTGACAATCGAGTCTATTACCGTAATCGACATCGATGTGCTGAAGTAATCGATTAATTGTAAATAATTGTAAAAATAATTGAATCGACGATTCAATTAATCGAATAATCGCGCAGACCTACCCCGTTGCTTCCTTTGCATGTGTTCTTTTTGATCCGAACATCTCCCCGTGTTGTGAGCACATAATTCGTCCTCGAATGGGACAGTCAAACAAATTCTCCCTTTTTACGACGCTTATTTAACTTAACCCGTTATTTTGTTTGTCTGGATGGAATCTTGTAGTAATCGAAATCTAACCCACTTCCCATTATTATTCATTAGAGCTGAAGTTTGGAAAACTTACTTACTTTCGATGACAACGCATGAATGAGTCATTAAATTCACTAATTACCAAGTTAATCTATTAAATGGTTTACAATTTATATTTCCTTATCCTAACATGACGCAACCCGCACCTCATCGTCCATTCGCAATCAACGCTGCACAGTGGTGGTCGGAACTTGGAAAAAGAAGCCGGCCAAAATTCCAAAATGGCTTTTTTAGAGATATGAACTTGAAACTTCGCATGAAAACTCAAAAATGATTCATGTATCTGGAATAGCACTTCATTTGGCATAGTTATTACCAATTATTAGTTATTATTATTATTTGAGATACAGAGCCTCAAACATGACCAAATTTCCAGAAAATTTGGCCCGTCATCAACTTTATTGGAAAATCTTTCGACTTGACTTGATTGTGAAGTTAAAGGAGGATTTTTATAGAATAAAAAACGATATTATCTGTTAACATGGTATTTTTACTTTACAATTCTGTAGTTGTAAAGAATAGCTTCGATACAATCTTGCTCTGCCGTTATGAAAAAGTAACTTGGTTTCCTTCCACAGATTTATTTTCCTGGTACGACATGTTTCGACACAGCGCCGTCATCATCATCTACAAAATTATAACAATTTTCAAGAGGTATATATACTCTTAAAGGGACTTGGTGAAAAGTAAGAGAGGGGGGGCAGGGGTGTTGAGGAGGGGAAAATACAGGATACAGGATGAAGAGGATACAGGAATAGTGTTAAATACTCGCATACTTATCCAGGAGCTGACACAGACTCGGATCACAACTTATTAGTCATGAAATGTCGGGTAAAACTGAAAAAGATAAGAATGGGAAGGACTATAGTGGAATATAGGAGGTAATAACTGGGGCAATGAAGAAGAAATATCGAGAGAAAGTTGATGAGATAATGGGTGAGGATCATGGAGTTAGATCAGTGGAAGATGAATGGGGAAGATTGAAAAATGGAATTGTAAATATTATTTCATTGTTGATTCCTGACGATGGAAAATCTTCAGAACGGATTTTCTGTCCCTGTTGATACACAGCAAATTTGCCGTTTCGTGGTCAATATTTCGTATTTCTTTTCATTTGAAGCACTTTATCGACTTAGGAAATGTTATTATACCCTGCAGACTTCGTCAAGATCATGTGGATATCCGACATTAAATTAAAATAATTGATAAAGAGAGCAAACACTCCCTCGTGTTCATAAATGGGTCGTAGATAATAAACACTATGATCGCTGATAGTCATGTAATATGCATCAATTCAGTTTCTGATATGTCACACAAGTTATTTACTGACAATCTATGAAAATTTGAAAATGCTGTAACAGAATTGAAGGTCACCATCTTCATTTTCATCACCGATCATGAGTAAGAGGCCCGCACATTAGCGACACAAGGAGATGATGCCCAAGACTGTTAACAGCCAATCAAATCAACGCATGTAACATCCAATCAGAAGGCTCGAAGGAGGACACATGATCACCGATTTCATGGCAACGGATCAATTGATTGATGCAACGATGGTGAGCAACATGCCATGGTGGTATTTTCCCTGCATCTGTGGTGATCCTGAGCATAGGCGGATTTAGGGGGGGGGCACGGGGGCACGTGCACCCCCCCCCCCCCCAGACGCTTAAATAATGGACAAGATTTTTAATACGGTCCCATTATAATTACGTTTGTTTTGTTTTGTGTATTACGGAGCCTCATTCATTTTAGCCTTAAGCACAAGTCAAGAAGACAGATTTGCCGGTCATTGGTCATTCGCTAGTCAGCGCTCGAAAAAAAACATCGCCCAAGTGGAAAGGAAGACATTGTGTCAAAAATGAACGTTAATGAAGTACTGGAACTCTTCAGCAGGAAACATAATAGAAAACTGCCGTTATTATACATGTAACTAATTAATATTTTCATATTAGTAATCTCTATATTAAAATAAAAATATATTTCGTACATTAATTGTTGTATGTTGTTTTTGAATCCCAAATATGAGAAGACTGTTTGCCCATCAGACCCTTGTGCCCCCCCCCAAAGAAAAATCCTGGATCCGCCCCTGATCCTGAGGATTGCGATTATTATTACGACTGAGTGTGCACATGTTATCTATTTCACTGAATCACTAAATAACACGTATCAGAAATGGTGTGAAATCTTCATCGAGGAAATCAATTTAATTTGTAGTGTTTACTCCTTGTGCGAAGTGAGGAACTCCATTTTGTGTCTTCAGCGACAATAATATTGTAAAATATGCTCTTCAGGTGACGACGTTCCCGAGGGCGATGTAGACCACTACATCCTGGAGGAAGGAGGCTGGGTCACCGTGAAGGTCATCCCTAGAAGGCCCTACACCACGACGTAGGTTCAACCGCTGCGACGTCGTGGTAGATTAGAGTTAGCTATAAGAAAGTTTTGTAAATGCATTCGCGATAATATCAGGAATCGTCCCTTGTATTGAATGTTTCTTGTGACACTCCAGGAGAAAGTGTTGACACAATTTGTGCCTAATGTTTGTACAGTCTTTATATGTGTCTACACAGTGTATGCAGGTGACTTCATACACTGTACTGGTGGCTACAAAGGCTGTACAGACATTCGGCACAAGTTTGGTCAACCCTCTCTCTTGGGGTTCTCAGTACATATATTTAATGCAATGTACTTTGAAATTCTTAATTCGATGTGAAATTTTTGTAAATTTGTATTGTGATTTTAAATAGGATGCCTTAATTCTAAATTATTTAAGCCAAATTGTAGTATTTGTGTATTTTAAAAGTATTTGCGATTAAAAATTTTTGTGTACTGCTATTGTACATTTTATATGTTGTTACTTTTCAACCCTTTTAATTCATAAAATTCTTTCAATGAAATCCGTTTTATTTTTCATTTCTAACAAACACCCGTAGCAGGGATTCACTCCATGATCACTAGTTAATGCTAGGTTATTAATGACCTTAACTTCGAGGTCAGTAACCTATGTCTTGCCATTTGAGGACTCGAATTAATTTTTGGTAGCCGGAAGTTTCTTCTGGTGGACGCAGAATTTAATGTCGAGTACTTTTGCAAAATAAAACATTAACTAGCGAAAGTCGTTTATCGTCGTAGTGTCAAGAATTGAGAGCGTTTAAATGTTTACATTGGTTTTCTGAACGTTTGCATAATTATTTTTAATTTTAACAGCTATTCCCATGCTTCACTGAAGTGGACTTGGAAGCCAGCCGTGGTGAAGCAGACCCTGGTGTAAGCAGAGAAATGCCTGGAGTTAAAGATTACGTCAGCGTTAATGGCAATGGAAATCGTACACATAAACAAAAGAGACTAATTTTAGGAAATTTGAAAGAGATATTTTGTAATTTTAAGGAAAAATATCCCGAAGATACTGTTTCATTTTCCAAATTTCCAGAGCTAAGACCTAAGGAGTGCGTTCTTGCAGGAGCATCGGGAACTCCTACCATATGCGTGTGTCTGGTGCATCAAAATGTTAAATTAATGATTTTAGGTGTAAGGTTGTTGCCGCTAAATCTAGGGGATAACACCGAGCCGCTATTGTCATATAAAGACTATTTGTCAGCAATGATGTGTTTCCCTGCGACCGAGGCATGACATCTGAACGAAATTAAAAACTGCCCTGGGCCGAGCAAAATTCCAAATTCAATAGAAGAACACTTTGATGGAAATTTAATTGATTGCATTACTTACCAATGGGTGCTAACCGTTGCTCCCAAGAAATTTTTACAAAGTTAACCGATAACTTACTGGAAACTTTTATCGAAAAGTTACAGCAACTTCAGCCACATGACTACATTGCTAAAAATCAATCTGAATTTCTTAGAAATGTTAAGCATAACATCCATCCAAGGTTCTCGTCATTGCATATTTTTCAGAAAATTACACTTTCGTTTTACAGGACAGCGTGCAAGGTATGCACTGGAATAACGACCAAGCAACAGTTCACCCCTTTGCTTACTATTACCGCCCTTAAGTCCAGGATAATGTAATCCCATTGAACTATGTAATCATATCAGACAGCCTGAAGCATATAACATCAACTGTACATTTTTTTCAAAAACTTCTCCTTAAATTCTTGAAATTGAAAATTCTGAACCTTAAAAAAGTAATATATTATTCAGATGGAGCAGCTGCTCATTATAAAAACAAGTATAACATTCAGAACTTATCTCTTCACATGAAAGATTTCAAAGTCTCTGCAGAATGGCATTTCTTAGCTACATCGCATGGTAAAGGGCCAAGTGACGGACTGGGAGGAACTTTGAAAAGACTAGCAGCAAGAGTAAGTCTTCAGCTTCCATGCGAAAAACAAATACGTACACTTATAGAACTCTTTAATTGGGCAAAAGATCATATTTTACGAGTGGATTTTGGCTACGCAAAGAAAGAAGAAATTGGAAAACATTCAGATGTACTTGCGAAAAGATTTCGTCAGGCAGTTAGTATGCCAGGCATTAGGGAGTTTCATGCAGCAATACCCGAATCAAATGGAGTGGTTTTAATGAAGAGACTCTTCGTCCAAGCAAGGGACGAGGATTCAGCTGTAGTTAGTCAGCAGCTATGTAACAGGATCCTCAAATAAAATATTTCCGAGAGGACCCCTTCCTACAAGGTAGGATATCATATGTTTACCGAAAGCATGCTAACTTAGCAATTTTACATTTGTTTTAAATACAAGGATTTTGCTTTCTCGTTAGTTTTCAATCAATTGCGTCGGAGTAGTTTGTAGCAAAATTTTTTCGTGCAGAGAAAGTGGGGCTCAATGGTAAATTTCTATGCAAACATCCATTTAACAGAACAAAAAACAAATGTTGACATTTATAGTTTATAATATATTTTTATCTCATATAGCCACGACCTTGAGCCGTAGAACCGAAAGAGACCCAGGAGAGGTGTATGGAGTATGTTGAAGAGCTGTATGGTAAAGAAATAAGGCCCAATATGTTAGATATAGAAAGGGAAAACGATATCGACAGAGATGGCATCGGACCAAGTATCATAGATAGCGAAATCTAAAGAGCTCTACGAGACATGAAAAGGAATAAGGCAGTGGGAATAGATGACATACCTGCAGAGTTTTAAGGAGCATGGAGAAGAACGGAAGAGGAAAACTTATTGCCCTTATTCGTAGGATTTATGAGGATGGAGTGTGGCCGGAAGACTTCGCGAAGACTGTACTAATTCCTATACCAAAGAAGAATAAGGCAAAAACCTGCAAAGACTATTGGACATTAAGCTTAATATCCCACGCGGCCAAAGTATTTCCGAGAATTATAAACAGAAGGCTGAGAAGAAGGCAAATAAATACCTGGGTGACGACCAGTTCAGGTTTAGGAGAGGGACGGGAACGCGAGACGCTATAGCGGTGATGACGACGCAAGTAGAAAGAAACCTAGAGTATGGGCAGGATGTTTTGCATGCTTCGTAGATTTCGAGAAGGCATTTGATCGGGTGGACTGGACGAAATTAATGGGAGTGTAGAAGAAATTAGGGGTCGATTGGAGGGACAGGCGTCTGATTCGGAATTTGTATATGAACCAGACGGCGCAGGTTAGGGTAGCCTATGGACAATCGGGATGGGTTAAATATAGGATGGGGAGTGCGGCAGGGGTGCCCACTATCGCCGTTGCTATTTAATGTGTATTCAGAAGAAATGGTAAGGGAGGCATGCGGGGAGGAGGACGTAGGAATAAAGGTAGGTTAGTCAGTCTGCCAAGGGGTGACAGTCAATGGTGAATGCATTAGAGGTGCAGTGCGAAAGGTATGGGATGATGATTAACCACAAGAAACGAAAGTAATGAGATTTTCTAGAAGTAAGAAGGCGAGGATGAATATAAGGGTGGGAGGGCAGAAGATAGAGCAGGTCGAGCAGTTTACGTATCTGGGTAATATTTTGGAGGGGAATGGGTTTAGTGGTGAGGACATCAGATGCAGAAATGCGCTTGCTAAAAAAGCATTTTCGAGTTAAGGGAATTGATGAGGGGGGGTCTGAGAAGAGACGTAAAGAAAAGACTGTTGTAAAATTTAATATGGAGCGTGGCACTATATGGGTCAGAAACTTGGTCATTGTGAAGGGAGGATGTGCGTAGACTTGAGGCGTTTGAGATGTGGGTTTGGAGAAGGATGGAGAAGGTTAGCTGGATGGTGAGAAAGACGAACGAGGAGGTATTGGATATGGTCGGAGAGGAAGCTTGTGGCAGAGGTTTGGAGAAGGTAGAAGAGATGGATGGAGGAGGTTTTGAGAGGAGAGGGCATGTTGAAGAGAGTGATAGAGGGGAGAACACTGGGGAAGCGTGGAAGAGGAAGCAAGAGGATCTGAATTCTGGACGAAATAAGAGAAGGTAGAAGATATGAAGAATTGAAGAGGGATCTAATGGCGGGACATCCTTATGAGGGAAAGCGAGACAATGTCTATGAAATTGGGATGCAGAAATGGGACTGTCAAAGAGAGCATCGAAACGTTGCCCGCCATGGACCTAACTACCGGGTGGAAACCCCGAAAGATCACTGACATGAATCTTTGCTGGGAAAGCCTGAAAAAGTTTTTTAAAACTTTGCCTTTGTACTAATATCTTCTCAATTAAGACATGTTTTGGGAATGGTTAAATATAATCTCGTGTTCCGCCAGCTCAATCATCCGAAGGCTCACAAAAACGATCGAGTACGAGAAATCTCTCAGCCCGGGTATGGGCTTGGCTATTCGTGACCCATCGGCAGTAGAGCACGTGACATTCCTGTTATATAATAGCGAGAGGACATAATAGTCTCACCAACGAATTTACCTACGGAAGACGAAAACTCATTCGGCGCCCCTCTACCGTCTGTTTCCCTAACCTACCGCAATTACGTCAAAACTACAGTGGAACCCCGGTTAACTGAAATCGGGTTAACCGGAACCCGGGTCAACCGAAATGGTTCCGTAAATAATTATAGGTACGTAATATGTAAACAGCGAGGCGCTGCGCCGAGCCTCTTTCTCCAGAAAGAGTGCCATTAGTTTGTGATTAGCAAGTGTGTATGTTTTCGGGTGTTTTTATGTACCATAGTGTACCGTAAAGGTGTGTGTGTGTGCGATGGCATCGAAGCGAAAGTGTGTGGTTATTTCTTTTGCAGATAAATTAGCTGCTATCAAACAAGTTGAAGAAGGTTGTTTGCTAAAGACTGTTGCGGCTAATTACAGAGTTGGCGTGTCTACTGTCTTGGACTGGGTAAAATCTAAACCTAAGTTTTTAGAGCAAGTCGTAAAAAATGGTAACAGAAAAACTTTGAAGACGTCAGATTTTGAGAAAGTTAACGAGGCCTTATTCATGTGGTTCACGCAACAAAGGGAAAAAGGCATGCCACTAACAGGTCCCTTACTACAAGAAAAGGCTAAAATGTTAGCAGAGTTGTTAGGTGACGAAGGGAAAAGTTTTTGTGCCAGCTCAGGTTGGTTAGATCGCTTTATAAATAGGTATGGGATCCGTCAACTGAACTTGTGCGGTGAAAAGTTATCTGCTGATTCAGACGCGGTAGATGTTTTCAAAACAATGTTTGCAGACTACACTCAAGGCTACAGTAAGGACCAGATTTACAATGCCGATGAAACGGGCGTTAATTTTAAGATGTTGCCTAAAAAATCTCTAGCTTCAGCAACTGAAACGCCTGCCCCCGGTCACAAAATGAAAAAGGAACGAATAACACTTCTCTTAGATTCAAATGCCTCTGGCATTCATAGGTTGCCACCAATGTGCATCGGCAAGTCAATGAAACCTCGAGCTCTGAAGGATATTGCACCAAACGCCTTGCCAGTGTTTTATAGAGCGCAAAAAAGTCCCTGGATGTCCAGTAACTTATTTGAAGAATGGTTTTTAAAACAGTTTGTGCCGCAAGTTGAAAAGTTTTTAGCTGAAAAAGGTTTGCCGAAAAAAGCTATTTTATTGATTGATAATGCGACCTCGCATCTCAGTGAGTTAAAAAAAGGCGATATTGATGTTCGTTTTCTTCCCCCAAATGTCACTTGCCTTTTTCAGCCTCTTGATCAAGGAGTGATCGAAACATTCAAACAGCACTATCGAGGACTGTTGTTGAGAACTATCCTACAAGATTGCGAAACACAAAATAAACTGATTAATGACGCGCTGAAGGCAGTTAACATGAAACACGTGATTTATTGGTGTGCGGAGGCTTGGGCTAACATTAAAGATGAAACACTTCAAAGGTGCTGGAGGAAGATTTATGACGGACTAGACGAAGAAGAAATTGAAAGTTTTGTAAATTTGACAGAGATGGTTCATAGGATTCCTGGATGTGAAGACATGAATGCAAGTGACGTGGACAAATGGGTCGTCGCCGATGACTCTGATGAACTTTCTGACCAAGATATTGTAGAGGTAGTGTTGCAGCCAGCTGACAACGCAACAGAAAACAAAGCAGACGACGTGGATGACGGAATCGGCAAAGTGACACCTTACGACGGATTTAATGCATTAGAGGTAAGTCAAACATTACTGCATGGCCCAGACAGAAATTTTAATAGAGATTCGTTTTTAAACAAGTTAAATTACAATCACTTTTATTATTTTAGGTTGCCCTAAAATTTGTGGAACAATGCAGTGAGTCGACGCCTACTAACGTCCTTCTAATTAAAAGATGGCGGGGCATCGTCGCTCCAAAACGATGCGAAGGACTAACGAAAAAGCAAACAAAAATCACTGATTTCTGTAATACGTATTGTACAATGCTGTAGTAACTTCAGTTGTTCAGTTTATAGTACATATTTTCTAACCCATTACAACATTTTTTGTAGCTGAAATAAAACACTGTATTATATAGACATTGTTCGTAAATTCATTTTTCCTACAAACCATGTCAATAGGCTATTTTTAGCATATGACGGTTTAACCGAAAAATTGGTTATCCGAAACGGCTCTCCCCCCTTTATTTCGGTTAACCGGGGTTCTAGTGTATCTACAAATTCGCGATCTCTGCCTTTCTCCAAAAATGAATTCTTAGAAAACACAAGACGATGGCTTAAGACATTTGCATTTACAAAATGCCCTTTCCCACCTGTCTCAATTGCTGTAACATTCATTTCCTCAAATGACCATGATTTCTCGCAATATATATTTGAGCTGGCTGGACGAGAACATGAATTTACTTTGGAGAGCTAATCTTAATATTAATAATTACAATATATCTTGTAAAACGACAATTCGACCGTCGACGGTAATTTACGCATTCAATGGTAAGATTTATTAATTAAATCGAATGTCATATGGAAGCAGAGGAGTTTATCTCTTAGTATGAATACCAATCAATCCATTTTATGAATACATGAACATTATTTATTTTTATTTGTAATGAAATGCCCAAAAATACACCGCAAAACAGTGTTACCTTTAATTATAGCAAGAAGGTAAAATGATGGGATGTTTTGGGGAGGATGTTGCTACACGGAACTGGAGAATGAAACGTCATTTCTTAGTACATAAGTTTTCTCAGGTGATGCAGGGATTTATTTACTGGAAGGTGCAATTTTTATTTCAAAAAGTCCTTCCTCAGAAGCTCTCTTGTGTTTACGAGTTTCCGTTACGTTGGGATGTTAAGGGAGCCAATTACATAGGCTTTGCGGTTTCAGTAGACTTAAGATAAGATGGTTTGACGATGAAAATGTAACGAGACAATCAGTCATTCCTCATGCCTGTGATTTAGTTATCTGGGAATTACTTAGTTTTTCATTAAACTGCGATTTTTATACGCGAAGGCAACATCGTGAATAGTGAGGGTACATTTCTTCTCTGTTTTATATTTCTTATTAAGGGCATGAATGAATCTTACCGTGAACAAATGGTAATATTGCCTAAAATTGAATATATCTTCATGATTTTTTAAATTCACGTTGTATTTCCATAGAAGTATATCCAAAGGATCTAATTGATTCTATACATTGATTCTTACTCGCTTTGCTCGAGAACCCAAATTTAGGGTGCTGGGGACTAGGGCTAGGGGTGGTTCCGCCCCCTAGAACCCCCGTGTAGGGGGCAGCGCCCCCAACGTTTTGTTTAGTCGAGGCTAGAGGGAAAGTTACAATCGAGACTTTGGCAACCTGTTGCCAGAAAACTATAAGTGATTGAGAGTTTGGTTATTAAATTGTAGGCTTCGATGAGATGTAAAAAAAACCATGTATCAGATTCGAGATCCATCCTCTAGTTTAGAAGCTACAGTGGAAAAACCGAAAACATCATAAATTGGCACCATGTTTCAGCGAACTATAAGTGTAAGAGAAGTTACCATGGCAGCTTGTTGGAACCCTCTATGATGGCTCGCACCGCTCGCCTCTTTTTTTCGTCATCGCAAAGCTCGCCAAGGTTCTGGGGACTTCGCCCTCTATACGGAGAAATAATAATTTATACTTGAAGGTATCGAACTCCACTCCTTCCACTCCTCAAGTTACCTCTTTGCCAATTAAAAATATTTTTAATAGTAGTAAACTACGAAGCGCACAACGACACGGTAAGTTGCATATAATAGATAATTCAATTTCCTTATTCGACTTTTTCGTCAGATTCGACCTACGACCAACCGTTCGAAAGTTACAGTACGGGAACCGAGTTGACTTTGGCACCATGTTGCCAGCAAACTACAAGGGATGGAAAAGAACGAATAGAATAAAGTTGTAAGCCTGAAAGATATCTAAAAAACCGCCCAACAGATTCGAGATCTGACTTCTAGTTTAGAAGTTCCAGTCAAAAAACAGCAAGTTTGGGAAAAATCCGAATTTGGCGCCATGTTACCAGCCAACTACTTGTATAGTCCAGCTTCTTACTTATTACTTGCAAAGGGCATGTCGAGGCGCATGCCCATATCAAGTTTCCAGTTCGTATCCACACCAGTAGAGGCGTGAAGGAAAGAATCATTTGGCAGTTTTACCAAAAATCGACTTTGGCATCATGCTGCCCGAGTACTATAAGAGTTAGAAAAAAAACAAAAAGCACCAAGTTGTAGGTCTCGATGAGATCTAAATCCCTTGTGAAAATAGTTTTTCAATCAGAATTCTAATTTGGGAGCTTGTAACCTACCTTTATCTTATTCAAGACCCGTGGTCCTGCTTTACACTTGGGTGATCACAAATCTGGTGATTTCTCCCGGCGATCGCGTCCACTGCTGGGGCCGACGCCAAGTGGTGGATATGGCAGCACTGGGCTGTCTTTCCCCCGCTCGATCGTCCACTCTCTGCCCACCATCGTCGGTTGGGTCGTCTTCCCCCATTGCTTCCCCACCTTCCTCCTCCTCTTCTTCACGTACACCTTTTTCTTATTTATATACTTTTCTTCCTGTTCACCCTTTTTCCGTTTTCGAAAAGCGTCTTCTCGTCACTCACTCCCCACAACAACTGCCGCACTTCTCCTCGCTACCTCCCTTCCTTTTTCCATTGTTTTCCCCATTGTTTCGCCGGGTGTACTGCCAACCCTTTGGCGTGTAACCAACGGGGTACCAACGGTATTGTTACATCAGCCCTATTTAAAAGAAAGGTTTCTTAGCGAAACGGCTGAAAACATTTCCTTTTAAAAGCCTTCTAAAGTCACGCTCACCTATTTTTTTTTCTCGCTCGAAGCCCCAACGCCTTCGATTCTAACATTCCCTCTTTAAACTTAAAACCCGTTCATCTCTCCACACACACATTCACTCCCACAAGCTCTTTTTTTTAACACTTCACTTTGACACTCCGTTGACCCTCTGACACTCTGATCTTATGCTGTCATGGGATGTGGTGTGTGATGGTACGGCTTAAAATGTGATGTGTGGAATGTCGCACGTATTTACCCGGTATGTGGGTTCTTCACGACGCAGGTGGCCGGCCCCTTAAACTCTGTGATCGTGTATGGCCCTTCAAAAATCGGGAGGAAGTCATGGAATACCCCTTTCTCTTTGTCAGACATCCTGCACGTACGTATTAGAATTCTGTCTCCAACACGGTATTCTATTCTCTTCCTGATATGTTTTCTGTGGTCCTTCTCCACCCAACGTCTTCCTTTTTTGATGATGTTGTTCTTGATCCTCTCCAAGGTAATTGCTGTATTCTCGTGCTCTGTGTCCTTGTCTTTCCTCAGCCATTTTTCCCAAACCCTCTCCGGTTTATGCCCAAATTGAGCCTTGGTTGGTGTCACTTCCGTAGTGGTATTATGGGAGTCATTCATGCAGGCCTCAACTACCTTTAGATGTTTTATCCACGATGAGTGTTGTTTGGCAGAAAATCCTCAGGAGCGTTTTTATTGTTCGGTGGTATCTCTCCACCATATTCCCTTGGGGGTGTCTGATACTGCATAAAATAGGTTTGATATCCTCTTGTTTTAAGTGATTTAGCCACACCTGGCTCATAAATTGGGTTCCCCGATTGCTGAGAATCCTCTCGTATGGTCCTAGCAGTGGTATGTGGCGATCAAATATCATTTTCATAATTGATTTTGTCGTCGCCCTGCGGAGTGGGTACAGTTTCACATACTTGGTGAAGGTGTCTATCGTCGACAAAATGAATACAAGCGGTGCCAAATGGAGAGCTCAGAAACTAAAATGTGCGGCAATTTGCCACAGGTGCACCCACCCGTGGCAAATTGCCGCACTCATTCCTTTCAGTGAACAAGGATGAAAGGAACAAGACTGCCCATCAATGTGACGGAGCAGGGTGGTGTCACTGTTTAACTATAACTCTATATACTACCTTTGCATTTTGAGCCTCATCCACTTCCCACTAGAAAAATATACTTCTGCTCATGAATGCAAATGAATGCTTCATTAGTCGACTCTCTCACAATTCACCTCATATTGGTATTGTGGCGACTATTCCCTTGCCACGCATAGAAAACATTCCATCTGGCACCAGAGTTCCCTCATCCAGCCGCCCCTTTCCCATGCCTCGGCAGACGGCCTTCCCCCACCACCCAAGTTACGTGCCCCGAGTGCTCAAAGCCCTCCCCTCCAGTAGCGGCTTTGGCATGGTTCTGGAAATTCTAGCCAGATAAATAAGGAACATGGATGAGCCATCGCGAGAGAACTTCAGTTCAGTTACTCGGTTCCATCCGTGCACCGCATTGCGTCAAGTACTCATACTAGTTGTATTTGTGTCATAGTGACAATAAAACAGAGAGGAATAGTGATTGCATGGTTATTTGTACAACCTTTGAACTCAGAGTGGGGTGCTCACCAGTTTAGAGATGCCACTGACATCCGCAGGCAAGGATGTTTGGATTGAAGAGTCGCCAAGCACCCACCATCCTCTCTTCTCATCTCGGCTGCTGCACTGAATACTGATCACATCGCCAACTGACACTCGGCAGGCAGATGCCCTGTGAAGGAAGAAAACATTCATACCTTTTGACACTATACTATGCGTCAACTAAACAGCAATGGGGATGTTCTTAGACTTCTCCAGAGCATTTGACTATGATGACTATCACACCATCTTCTGATCAAGATGAATTCATTGGAACTTAGAGGCTAGCCACTTCACTCTTACCTTTTCAACTGACCCCAATTTGTTTCTTCATCATTGAATCATAAAAAATACTCATCATGCCAGATAACCACCTCTATTGTTCACCAGGGATCCATTTTAGGGCCTTTTATGTTTTTAATTTACATAAGTGACTTAATCCCTTATTCCATTGATGTTTCAGGCACAAACCTGCTATTATATGCTGACGGCACAAAAATGTTGCTTTTCTCTCCTACAATCAATTCTCTAATTGACTTTGCCAATCTGATATCTCAACATCTATCTGAATGGAGTCAAGATGATAGCCATCTTCTACCAAATGTCCATAGTTAGTTGCCCATCCCAGATAGTTAGACACACACAAAGAATAGATGAAAGTTTGCGGATAAAAATTCATAGAACAGGCAAATTAAATTGAATTTCTTGGCATCATATGTACTTATCACAAACCTGTTAGGGGTACTTCATATTGACTGTATAATGAAGTGGCTCAGTTTAACCCTAAGATGGGCCAGGTGAGTCTCTTGGACACATCTCATCACATTTTTTTCATTTTCTTTCACAACTGAAATGGTAGCTTAGCGTGAATTTTTTACTTCTTATAATTTTATATCATCTATAAATTGTATTCATTCAAATTTATTTCAGTATCAAAATAACTTTGGAATAAATTATTTTCTTAAATAGCAACAAATCCGGGCAAGGTGAGTCCGTGGGGCTCATGATGTTTCTTGCTTTTCCTTGGTCCATATCTTTACTTAACAGTACAGCTACATCAGGTTCCACATTATGCCATGCATTAGCAAAAAATAAATTAGAGAGGATTTTAGAAAATTCATCAGATGAAGAAGACATTGGTGCCTTTGATTCGTACAATGAATCTTCAGACTCCGAGAGCGACCATGAAAGTGAGGCATCAGAGGAAACTGATGGTCAAGAAGGGACAAACACTGATGAAGAGTTCCCAGTTGAAGAAGAGTACGTGAGTAAGGAAGGAACTACTTGGTCATCCATTCCTCCCCACACTGCACATTTCGGAGCGCATAAAATTATCAAAGGGTCCGTGGGTAGGGTTTTACTTCCCCTAAATTGAAAGTAGAAAACCCAACAGAATCATTCTGTCTCTTTATAAAAGCCTATATTTTAGTTACTACTGTGATAATATACCAATATGGAGATGAAAGTTTGTAAATTTTCTGAACAGAGAGACGCGGAAATTATGCAACAGGCAGGAGATTTATGCTCTCTTTGGACTTTTACTAACTGCTGGCCACTTGAAATCGAATTTCTCTCATTATGAATCTCTATGAAAAAAAATTGTATGGGCAACCAATTTTCCGGGCTACAGTGGAGATAAAAAGGTTCATATTTTTTTACGATTCCTGCATTTCAATGATAAAATAACTAGTGCTGAGTGCAGAAAAAAATTAATTCCCCTATTATCATGTATATGGTCGAAGCATCTTGTTTTTGACAAGTGAGTTCCACCAAGTTATGCTACCCCCATGCATGGAAAAATGTAGATCGAGCAGATTTGAAAGGAAGTACACCACCACCACTCGTGAAGCCAGCTCCAAAAGATAAATTCCAAATGTAAAACACAACGTACCACACACCCTGAACCAAAACTTTGGCCATATTCTTGCTTCGTGTAGAGGTGACCACAAGGATTTTTGTATGTTCAACAGGGCCGGTGTTTATGCAGGCCACTCTGCAGCGCTCCACAGCACTCAGATTCAAATCATACCTACACATATGAGAGAAGGAGAGAATGAAGGAGAGAGACAATGCCACGTGCAATGATTCTATAAATACCAACATCTACTTGAGCAATCAAGTGATGGGCGAATGGTCGGGGGTGACGGACCAGCCCACAAGAAGGGAGAGGGAAGATGGATTGGGTGAGAGGAAAGTGATGAGGCGTGTCTTCTGCGTGAATCAGGGTCTTCATCAGCACTTGTAGCCATGAATGTGGGTAGCCACAGAGGGTGGAAAGCATTCATTAATACATAACAGTAATTTTATTTGTCCAAAGATCATACGACAGACACCATGCATAGATATAAGACACGTAAGAAAAAAGTTAATTAAACAAAGAATTACATGTTTCTGTGTATACGCATGATATAGTAAACACAGAATTAATTACAATAAAAATGAACAGTTGTGATGATACAAGAACAGTACAATACAACACTCAAACATTGTTATAAAACACATGTAAGCTGTAGTATTATTTTTTTACAAGATATTTTTTTAGTTCTGCTTTAAACTTATTTGCTGGAGTAATACATCTTAAATGTGGGAGGAGTAAATTGAACATTTTAGAGCCCATAGCGATGGGACTCCTTGAGGTTATTTTTTGTATGTGGAGAGTGACATGCACATAAGAGTGTGATCTTGTCAAGTGATTATGGATATCACTATTAACTTTTAATTTGTGAGGGTTAACCTTAATTAAAACGCATATTTATAAACGTAGAGGCATGGCACTATGAGCAGCCCTAATTCCATAAATAATGGTCTACATGAGTGTTTTTTTGATTTCCCCATAATTATTCTTATTGCCCTCTTTTGTAAAAGAAATACTTTGTTAAGGCGAGTTATAGCCGATCCCCAGAATTCAATTGCATAATTGACTTGGTTCGCAAAGTTACAGTGATATAGGGTCAATAATCCATCATGAGATAATGTATCCCTGAGAAATCTCATTCCATACAAGATTACAGATAGCTTTGCAGTTAAATCTGAGACATACGTACACCAGTTCCCTGAATTTTCGATAATTAAACCTTAGAATCTACTGTTAACTGCTAGACTGAGAATGTTGTTATTTACGGTTAATTGATCAAAACTCTGTGAAGCATCATGATTAAATAATAATATTTGTGGTTTTGCATCATTTAGCTTTAATTTGTTAGCGATACACCATTTCCATACTGAGTTTAAAACTTCCAGACTGATGCGATGTAGATCTGTCGCATTATCAGCAGAAATTATGAAGGTTCATGCCTAAGTTCATCGCATAAGGATCAGATTTACCCTTTGTATTATGCGATACAATTTCCACACACTGTTCTATCACTTAGATATGAACGTAACCATGACAATGCTACACCTCTTACTCCATAGTTCCAACATTTGTTAATTATGGTCAACCATGTCAAAAGCCCTTGGGAAAATTAGAAGGAGAGCTTCGACACGTCACCTTTGTCTGGGGAATCAGAGACGAAAGTCCATGCATCCAGAAGAGCATCACCTGTTGACCCACCCTTACGGAAACCCCACTGTAAGTTAGAAAGAACGTTATATTTATCTAAAAATGAGAGAAACCGACTAATATATTCTTTTAACTACTTTTGACAGCTGAGGCAGTAATGAAATTGGTCGATAATTAGCAATATCGTCTTTGTCCCCCTTTTTTCATATGTATACAGGTATTACACAACTGAGTTTCAACTGGTCTGGGAGAATACCCAGTCTCATGGATGCATTTATCAAATGTATCAGTGGTTTTACTGTTGTGTGTTTACAGTCTGTAAGTAGCCTACCAGGCATCCCATCAATACCCAGAGTTGAAGACTTTGATAGTAGTAAACCCAAGTGTGACAAGACATGGTTGAAGGTAAAGGGACTAAGCTAAGGATTGGGCTGTTAACCCCTTAAGTGGGCTAAGCGCATATATGCGTGCTTCACATCAACTACTCTTTCTCAGTGGGCTAAGCTTATAGATGCGCGCTCTCTTTTCTATCGCCTTACTGCAGTGTGCTGCCTTTACATGGCTTTTTTTACCCTCCGTAGTCCCGGTCAAATTTGCTGAACATGACTCCCCAAAAAAAGAAAGTTTTGGTGGTCTACGCGTGAAAAAAGTCCTGTTATTCCCATTCCTGGATTTATTTTTGGCTTCTGTCGTTGAAAGCAGTGCATCGTGCAGTCTAGAAATTTTGCGGTCTTGAATACTTGTGATATATACAGTATTTTTTGCGAGTATATACTTTTACTGAAAGTGCCTACTGCCTAAGAATAGTAGCTTTTATGTGTGCTGCGTTATCTCCTCCTCATTAATCCTCAACTTATTGGAATAATTAGTGAAGTTTTTTTTATTTCGCACACTACTATGGCTAAGAAGCGATCGTTGCTATCTGAAGAGACTATAATGATCACACTAAGTGAGGATGAAGTTTCTTCAAGTGACGAGAGTTACAATTCCTCTGAAGAAGAAGAATCCTGTTTATCCGTCGGTGTTAGAGCTGACACCAGTGGGACTTCAACTCGAGCTGGGACCAGTGAGACTTCAACTCGAGCTGGGACCAGTGGGACTTCAACTCGAGCTGGGACCAGTGGGACTTCAACTCGAGCTGGCACAAGAATGTCAAGGGTTCAGGAGTTGCAAGTATCATCATCTTCACAAAGTGAGATCGACAGCAATGATAGTGATATAAATCCACCCTTGGAAGCTGATGACGGGAAGTGGGTCGAAAATGGTTGTGTGAGGCCCAGATTCCCCCAAATATTTGTTGCTGGCGCAAAGGGTGAATTGCAAGATAAAGAGCAATCGGATGAAATTTTTGAGCACTTTATGGACGCTGACATCTCTGACCTTATTGCACAGCAAATGAACTTGTACGCCCAACAAACCATAGATAGGAAGGATCTTCAGGGTAAAATGAAAAGGAGAAGTCGAGACAAAGATTGGTGTGAGACAAATAAGGAGGAGATAAAATTATTTTTCGGCATGCTGCTTCTTCAGGGAATTATTCAGAAACCGAAAATCAGACATTATTTCTCCCGCAATAAGTTTTGTAAACTCCAATTTTTTATGAGCTGATGAATGAAATAAGATTTTATCTTCTGCTCAGATTTTTGCACTTCGCTGATAATTAGGCATTCCATGATGAAGGGACAGTTTCACCAAAGATTTATAAAATAAAACCCCTATTAGACCACTTGGTCAAAAAATTTTCAGAAAGCTACACCCCTCAAGGTGAAATTTCAATTGATGAAAGCCTTTTGCTCTGGAAAGGCCGTTAAGGGTGGAAGGTTTTCATCCCAAAGAAAAGATCCCGGTTTGGAATGGAATCATTCAAGCTCTGTGAGGCTGAGTCGGGTTAGGTGTGAAATATGATAATTTATACTGGGAAAGACACAGAGCTTGTTGAAGATGTGGAAGGAATATCGGTAAAAAACATGACAAAACCCACTCGAATTGTGCTTTCGTTGGCTCAAAAACTCTTAAATCAAGGTTATTTGATAGGGTTAGACAACTATTACAGTAGTCCTGAACTTTTTGACTTCCTTAATAAATTTGCAACTGATGCAGTGGGTACAGTTAGGCGAAATCGAAAAGAACTTCCAAAAAGTGTGATGAACAAAGTGCTAAATTCTGGGGAAGTTACTGCAGCCTATAGAAAAAAGTTGATGGTGCTAAAGCAGAAGGACAAGAGAGAAGTCTGCATGTTGAGCAGCATTCACGATGCGGGAACAAAAAGTGTATGAGACAGAAGAGGCGGTACGAAGCAAAAGCCTCAAGTGTGCATAGACTACAATGATGCAATGGGAGGTGTGGATCTCTCTGATCAGTATATGGTTACATATAGCAAGTCGATGAAGAGGATGAAGAAATACTATATGAAAATCTTTCGCCATCTACTTGATTTGTGCACCTTCAATTCCTATGTGATTTATAAAAGGCATGGTGGTCAAGGCACACACCTTGAATTTCAATTAGTCCTGATACACCGGCTGTTCAATAAATACGGAGGGTCAACTCCTGCAAGCCAGAAATCTGGACGAGTACGAGGTTTGCACATCGAGACCCCAGGAAGGCTGTCCGGTACCCACTTACCCACAGCTATTACCCCCACAGATTCAACAGCACGTCCTCGAAAAATGTGTGTGGTATGCTTATCACACAAACAGCGGAAGGAAACATATTTGTGCTGTCATAAGTGCCATGTGCCGCTCTGTGCAGAACCCTGTTTTTACCAATATCACACTAGTAAAATCTTCTCGGGTTTGCCACCGGGTAAGGCTTTTAAAGGCATAAAAGGTGGCAAACCCAAGAAGATTTTACTAATATTATGCACCAGGAAAGCCTAAGATCTAATATCACACTAGTTCCCAATATTGACTAAAAAACTTCAAAGCAATGTAAAAAGTGTACATAGAAAATAATATGTAACAGTTTCACTGAGACATAAAGGTGATTGTAGAGAGAATCACTGCTATTTGTCAGTTTAAGACATAAAACACGCTCAGAGGTAAGGCAAAAAATAAGTTTCGAAAGTTTACTTTTACTCATGATCATTTGAAAACTGAATATATATCTTAGGTTTTATGGGAGACACATAAATATGGGATTAATGATTAAATTTCTATTTCAGGGGGAAAATGCAACCACACCGTGCAAAAGAGCAACTTTTGACGTACATAATTGTTTTCTTGAAGCTACGCCGGTGGACTAACAAATTTCATCTCCAGATGTGATTAATTAAGGGCAGATAAGCCATATATACATTTAAATATATAATACTGTGCAAAATTATTGAAAAATTAATAAATTTTGTTCCTTTAAAAATGTATAAATAATACTATAAAACTTGTTAAAAGATAACAACAAAATTTAGTTAGTGATGGTATTTTTTTTAATTCTTCATTGATTTATTATATAAAAATTTAACCAAAATTTCAAAATGATATCATTCTTATTCGCAAAGCCCCACCTGGTGATAGATCAGTGAAATTTTACCACCCACTTAAGGGGTTAATTGTGCTACCTGGACCAGGATTACCCGAATCGATTTTGGGGAGATCACAAAAAGCTTCATTTACTAGATTGCATATAGTGTTTACATCGGTGATCAAAGATCCATCTTTTTTTATTATTTAGATGTGGATGAATTAACTTTTTTACCTAACTCTTCCTTAATTATGTTCCATGTTTCTTTTTTTTGTTCTGAGCCTTAGCGATTCGCCTATCATTGTAAGTTTTTTTGCATGCTTTAGAAGTCTACAATATTATTTATATTTGCTTAAGAAATTCTGAATACATACTATCTCTTGGCTACAGCCTACTTTGCATTTGGATGATTTATCTTTCATGAAACGTGGGAGGCATATTATATTTTCAGACAGCCAGGGTTTTCTTTGATTATTTTTGCAATTTTTCACTGTGACTGTGCATATACAATAATTTATATGGCGAAGCAGTTTGTCGTCTGAAATAGGCTGAAACTGTCAGTGAAGGCATTGGATGAATAAAAGTCTTCCTAAGGTTCAATCATTAGGGTATTCTTCAGACAAGTGACATATTCAAATGAAAATAGCTTGAAGGTGGTTTTTCTGACAATGTTAGATTGGATTCCCAAATTGAAATCAGTCACAATCATACTGTGGTCAGATAGACCAAGATCTACAACTAAAGTTGAGGTTTTTACAGGATATCAAGGTTTGTCACCATATGGTCAAGTGATGTTTTGGAAGTCGCAGTCACACCGGTGGGTACACATCAACTAAACAATGCAGTCCATAAGAATGGAACATATTAAATAGGTCTGTGCTTTGCGTAGAATGCACTAAGGAGTCACAATTGAGATCACCAGTTATCACTACTGTGGTTTTACTGATATGAAGGGTATCTAGTAGTATGTCAAGTTTCTCTAAAAACACATTGAAGACACCTGATGGAGATCCTTACAGCGAGATATGAGCTTCACTCCCTAAAGTAGTTTTGACCAAGCACACTGCGCACTCAAAATGTTTTTCCTCAGCCACTGCATTAACATTGAAGGATTTAACATCACTTTTCAAAAGTTTGTGAGCAAAGATAGCCACACCACCATTTTTAAAAGTACAGCTTCCAAAAAACACACCAGTCACAATTACAGAAAGAAGACACTCCAAGTTCCTCTGATTTCAAAGTGTTAATTTATGCATACAAATGTGGGCTCTTTGCCATTAAGTGAGACCTCCAACTGAGAAATTGTTTCCCAAACATTGTTCATTAATCCTTTTACTGCCAGCCCATTTCGGGTGGGATGTGCAAAGACTGCAAAGGCTTTTTTCAGGTTTGTAAAGTTGGGCCATTAAATTCAGGTATTTAAAGTTGGGCCGATAAATCGGCCCGTGGCTGTTTTCACAAATCCAACGTGGGCCGATTGGCAGTAAAAGGGTTAATATACACTATCCTGAGATTGTTACATGCATCGTAACTTCTACCTTTATGTCATAAGGACATACTGTTTGTTGCTTGGCCATTTGCAGCATCTGAGTCATCAACATTAGACGGAATTACTTTACCAACAACCTTAGTAATACAGTTAATTAACTCTGAACATAATTGATTTTCCCCTCATTATTAAGGTCAAGACCATGAGACGTATAGTCCACTGAGCATTTATTGTTAATCTCTCTGGATTGTCCTTGATTTTTCTTCTGGTATTAACCCCTGTTTTGTTTGGTCATTCATCTCTGGACCTTTTACCGACCTCTGTGTTTTATTGGTAGCAGGGCGTTCTTTGGATTACCTGAGCCAACCTCAACAGTGTTTTGTTCGTTTATAGTCCTGCGCGTCATCTTGGACTTTTCTCTCGGCATTTTGGGACTGATTATTTTTACATTTACCAGTGCTTTATTTTGCCCTTGGATTATCGTTGGCTTATTCTCCACCGTCCCTTTTGAAACATTCACTGATTCTACGCCCAAAAATACATGAAGAACGTATGTATTTTTCAACGGAACATTTTTCAGAAATTCTTGAAGAAAATGAGCACGCGGATGAATTTTTAGACAATTTTTCCGAAGATTACTCTATATCCTTCCTTTCCCCAACCTCCTGATCACGTCGCCATAAAAACTCATCGATTTAAATAAATAATAAAAAGAATTCTGAGCGATGGTTCTGTTTGAAAGAGAGCGAGAGGAGAGGGAAAGTGTGCACATTTTAGGAGGAAGGAGGAGGAAGAGGAAGACGCTTCTAGAGGTCAATCTACTAAACCATCTACGTCGGGCGGGAGCCTCTGCTAAAGAAACATAATTTCCAAGTCACCTTCGGAATCTGAAGATAGCTCAAATGAAGACGATTTACCACCTTGTGTAGCCTTCCACGGGTTGATAGATGTTAAGATACAGGTCTTCCAGGATTTACTCCGTGTTGGTCCATCTTCTTCGGACAAAATGTTTTGCCGGCGTTGCAGTTGATATTCGGTGTTGAGTCGACCATTTCACGACTGCCGAAGTCAAAAGTTGGCGTAGAGTCAACTGCTTCACGACTGCAACGCCGGAAAAACCGCCATCCGAAGATGATGGACCAACACAGAGTAAAACACGGAAGACCTGTATCTTCACGATTTACTGCCACATTCGAAGAAAAAATTCCCAGAATTCATATGGCACTCTACGGATATGAATCCGGGAATTCATGGATGCGATCTCCAAGATTCTAGATGCAAGGCGAGTGCTAGCAAAAATTGTTCAATACTAGATTTTTCCGTTAATTGTTTTTTTCAGTGGATCTCATGAAGTTTATCGTGGACGAAACCATTAACTATTGTAAATATACCAGCGAGAAAGCTCCGGAAAGTGCGTATTCCCGGCTCAAAAGTTGGAAAAATAATGACGATGCATAATGAGGTAAACATCTCCAATTATGTTGTTTGTGTTTATATTAATGTTCATTGTGAGTAAAAGAGGAAAACAATTAAGTTTTATATGGTGGATTTAAGTGGCAAGGAATGGTCTTACGTAAGTCTTGCTTGCATTAGATTGCTAAAGTTCAAATGTGTTTTTTGATTGATTTTTTTACATTTACCACAGAAAATATTGACGAAGAGTAAAAAATTACGCACGGATAGTCCGCAACACGGATTATCCACGCACGGATAATCGGGAGTTCACTGTATTATGTAAAACCCCTTCCTATAAAGTTATAGCATACACTTTTTTTGAATCTATTGATATACAGTTTTATTTATTTTTGTGATGGTAATGCTGGTAAGGGGGAGAAAGCAAGAAAGTTCGGCTCTTTCCCGATTTCCGTCCCGAAATCATCAAGAAAAAAATTTTTTTCCATCCCATCCCTGCCAGAAATGCCTTTCCCGCTAGAAATGTCTTCCGGGTTTTACTCAGCGTTGGTCCATCTTCTTTGTCCGAAAATGGACCTACGTGGAGAAATAACCTGGAAGACCTGTATCTTCATAACATGCATGTCCTTGCTGTCGATTTTGAGGATAGATCATTCAATGGCTTTCAGCTGAACGTCTTCCTTTGGGCTACAACCTTGTTGTGGAGGAAGGGCTTGCACGCTAAGGATGTGTGGTATATTTCGATATATTGGCATATGCGGTATAGTTTTGGTGATATGTTGATATATGCCGGTATATTTTTTTAATTCGAAACATACACTGGTATATTCTGTGTTACTTTATAAACACCAGTACCCGATATATCGATCAAAATAAAAATTTTCCAGGATGGCCACAAAGTTTAAATTTTGAAAGTCCCTGACATATTTCCTGACATTTCAACGAAAATCCCTGACAAAATGTCTCCGTGAAACAGTGTACAGCAATTGTTAATGATTTTTTTGTCTTCATGATGGCACGATACGTTGTAAAATGCATTGCTATATTTGAGATACAGGTGCTGTCAGTGCATTTCGAAAGAACACAAAAGTCAGTTCTATAACATGATGTCTACTAATATATGAAAAGAAATTGAAGATTTTTTCAAGACTTTTCAAGACAAAAATTTTAAAATTCCAGACCAAAAAGACTAATTTTTCACTTGGAATTGTCCATCTTATTATCTCCACACCACCGTTGTGATCGTCCAGTACACTGCGATACCTATCCTTTTCTTAAATCTTCTGTACACAAAATATTATATAAATGTCTCTATTTATTTACATGTCCAATGTTAGTCACATTGCTTAACAACATTAAATATCAACTTAAAAAATTTGCCGCTGCATAAAAAAATTAGATAGGCTAGCAAACTAACTAAACAAGATTCATACAATGGCTTAAAAATATATTTGTATTTATTCATAATTTTACTGCTGTCTGTACTGTTCACAAACACTTGACTCACTTCAAAATAAATCCATCACTTATAAAAATGATTCACTGACAAAAAAAAACAATTATCAAACATACCAATAAAACCGACCTCTTCCGATCCGGCACGGTGGCAGCACATACTGCATCATTGCCGACGACGTAATATAATGTTTTTACTTTCCATGGGTGGATTTCTGTTCTTTCATGATCACATAATGCCTGCGTTATGGCATAATGAAGCAACAGAATTCAATGGCAAGTGCAAATAACAAAATGGCAAACAGTAGGCTTTACTGAATGGAATTCCTTCATGATGAGGGTAAAAGAAAACACTGCAATTCCACAGTAAGTTCAATTTATTCCACCAGACGATGATGCACAGCATAGAAACTTAGGACGTGATGGTTTATATATAATATATCTAGTGGAATTCAACAGAGTTGCACCCTCAGAGACATGGCAAAATGCAAAATGTCACTACCGTACTATAGTACGATCTATAGATCGCTTGAATCCTTCGTAGCATTGTAATAACCGCGGTGAAGGTCATTGTGTCGAAATAATCATTCATGGGCAGGTGGGAAGTATACAATCTTCAGCCTGCAACCGACCCAGCCGATTCGTCGCCCGGCGGCATGAAGGAAACGGTGCCCACTTCCAAGATATATCGAACGACGAAAGTCGCAAACTCACACATACTGACCACAGAGGTTTAAAAAAACCACCTCCTTGATACTGACAGATAGGCAAAAAGGGAAACAGAATTTTTATTTTCATAATACTATGTCTGCCGTTTCAATTTTTATCGTGACGATTAGCAAGCAACCATCACTTATCCTTTTTCTGAATTTTGATTATTTTTCAGCGAATTCCCAACTTTTTCCAGATTTTTTTCTGACATTGCTAAATTCCCAACTTTTCCCGACTGGTAGACACCCTGTATAAATTGTCATTAGGTGGCCTATGCCCGAAAACATTTGAGTTTCTGTAGCACGCCGTGCAACTCGTCTGAGCGATCTCACACCACAAGCATTCAATACGGAATTCGATACGCCCGATGCATCTTCGAAGAAGCATGTGCGAGTGAGAGAGGAACTACACAAGTGGAAATAGTGAGTGGGCGAGCAGAGAGACAGAGGGTGTAGCCTCCGACAATGTTGCAAATGACAAACCATGGGGTATTTTTCTCCACCAACGCTGGCCTGATAAGGGTCTCAAAGAAGCAAAGCATATCTCAAGCAGCATTGTGCTCGAACTACCCCTCTCTCAGAGGTAGTTCCCCTCCCCCACGGCAGCGGAGACTTTCGAACTGTTTCGGGGTTTCCTGAAAGATACCCATCCCCAAACAATTCAGGCCTACCTTTCAGCCAAGATATTTCTAAAGGTAGCCAGGAATGGCCAGGCAGAGCCAAAGGGAGGAAGAAAGCACTGGCAATGAGTGGCCTGGCATATATCGGATGGTGGTTGACACGAAACTAGTGCATGGAACATGAGCCGAGCCAATGGTAGAGGCGCGACCACTACAAGTTTCCCTGACAAGACATGAAAATCCCTGACAGCCAACCTCTTTTAGCTGACATTTCCCTGACATGTGGCCACCCTGTTTTCATGCCAAAGATCAGTAATTAAGTTAGGGAAATGATTTTAGAGAGTGGGATTGCTGAAAATTCCCTAAAGCAAAGGAAAATGGGAAATTAAACTTTCATGGTTATCACCGTTTTACTACAAAAATGTTTTAAAAGGATGATGAACTCTTTTTACCTTGGGTTTGAATTCTCTTAATGAAGAGTTTCTCCTATTCGGTGCTGCTACTGCGTATTCGGTAAAGCTCAGTGCCTTAAAAATAGACCAAGAGACGGCCTTCAATTGAGCCGGGTGTTAATTTTCTTCACAGAATTCAATCCGAATTTAGTGGAATCAAATTAATGTTCCCAAATCTAATAATTAAAAAAAATTATCGCATCATCAGCCAAGCTAGGAATATGTTAAGCAATAACCACTCTTCTGGAAATGTATCATCAACGCATGGCATATTTTAACTCTGAACACTTTATTGAGACCTGTGCACTGTATGCTTTTACCTTGATAACATGTAATATATATACACCAAGGCGGTGAAATTTGTCATGGAATAATCATTTGACTTGACCGGGAATCGAACCCGGATCTCACAATTGTCGGTCTGGTGTGTTCGCCAGTTACACCACCAAGCAATCTTAATTCAAGAATTCGTGTAACTGGCAAACACACCTGACTGGCAATTGGGTGATCTAGGTCCGAATCCCGGTCAATTCAAATGATTTATTCACGGTGAATTTCACACACACTGGTGTATATCTTCGCACGTGTGCATATGACTGCATACCACATCATTTGTGCCACCGCAATGATTGGAAATATAATATATACCTTATCTGTTATAATATAATGACGGAGTTGTTTTAGGCTTATTCCTAAGCTTATTTTTGTGTTTTTATAGAAGCTATCGCACACGGAAAACTGTATCCTAACTGAGAATAATGAAAACAGCATTTGCTAATTATCAGTGTGTGTGCTCTGCACTTGTTATGTGCTGTCTGCATTAAAAATATCTAAAAACATTGTACTTATCTGATAAAAGCATGTTTAGCATTTAACAGTTGTGCATTTACTATGCATATTCTTGGACTTAATACCACAATGAATGAAACAGAAATGCTGAAAAATGTTTCCTCGGAAATATTTTTGTTTAAATTTATTTTTTAATAAAAATGTAAATTACCAATTAATTGCTCGTTTCCTCAATATCCTTTATATTTAACAAAATTTTACTTTGCTTTCTAGTATTCTGAGAACTAAATAAGACTAGCAAGAGGTAAGTAAGTAGGTAGGTAGGTACAAGTAAATAGCAAATACCAGCAAAAATAGTTGCCAAATTACATATTATACAAATACACAGTAGGGTGTCCCAAAAAAATGAACTTCAATATTTTTATTCGCACCACTTTTTATTCTTTCCCTTTTGTTAAAAGTAGCTACTATACAAAATTTAAACATGATCAGAGAAATTTTTCCCGTGCCACAAGGTGTTCGAAGGTTTGCAATTTTGATTGAAAAATACAAGAATTATCATAAGAGAGGAATGAAGCCGTCAAATAAATGTTATACACAGTAGTGTCACTTTCTGAAGTTTGTAAGGTTCCAGGTTTTCTTATTACTGTCCCCCCCTCCCTCCTGCCGCTCCCTCCTTCCTTAATCTCCCCTTGCCCCACCTCCCCGGTCCACACTGCCACTACGACTTTCGGAACAAAATAACGCGTTCTGTTAATACAAGCGAAGGGCGGCCGCTGCTGATAGGCGGCGGGAGCCCGTTGCTTGTAATGGCAGGAAAAATTAACAAGGCATGTGTTTTCTATAAATATCGGTCCGTGAGGGAAAAATGGGCTATGAATAGGAGGACCAGTGACAGTTTTGCATTGCTTGTGCTGCACAACAGAACGTGAACTGAAAGCTACAGGACTCTTAGTTTATTATCCAGAAAACCCACACTCACCGCGACAAGACCCAAATTGCGAGAGAGACCTCCTTCAAGAATTCTTTTGAAGATCTTTTTGACATCGCCACGGTCGATGCACTGCAGGTGATGACGAATGAGGAAGATAGAGCAATATTGATAAACCAGCGAAAGATAGCGTGAAGGCTTTATTTTTTCTTCTCAGGAAGGACACAGCCGTGGTGATTACCGGGAATTTTTGGAGCTCGTCTGCATATATGTACCTGGGAGGCACACCTCCACGTGGAATTAAGTTTGCGAAGCCGGGTGCCGTACATGAAGCTAGATTTATGGCAAATGCAATAACTCGTTGAAAATAATGCTGTTCAAAGGCCAGTTCCAGATGACGAAAAGAGAAGAAAATGGTTTAAGAGACGTTCCTTTGTTCTTTGTGCTTTTATATGTTAAGTATTGGTTATCTGCTCCCAACGCTATTTCTGTCCCACACAATGATTTAAATTTCCTAAAAAATTTGATTATGTATGAAAATGTAAACAAACGAGTGTCCCAAACAGCTGCAAAAACATTCTCCAGGCATTTGTGGTTTCATACGCATCAACTTACCCGCCTGGCTTTACTAGATCCAGCTGTAACGTTAGACTGTAAAGAAAAGATGTTAGAAAAGATTAAGTCTTGTAAATGCTCTGTTCCTATGCAAGAGTACCGAGATACTCGTCCGAAAATTGATTTAAATGAGCTGAGTACGTTGGTTAATAGCAATTTGTATGATTTTGTTGGCCCTTATACTCTATATTTATTCAAAATATTTGGGTTGATAAGTAATATAAATACAGCAGAGAGAGGTGTTGCAATTACTCAAGACTACCTCCATAGTGTAAGAAGAGAAGATAATTTGCAAAATATGCTTATTGTGATGCAAGCAACACGTCGAAAGTATAGAGAATGTAGCAAGGATAATTTGTCTCAAATCATGTTTTAGCCAGTATTTCATGCTAACCCTCATTTTCCCTCTCTGTAGTTAAGATTTTTCAAAATATTATTTAGAGTATATATGTATTCATAGCTTCACAGTGACTAATCATTTCGTAAAAATGTAAAAATAAATAAAAAATTTCCAGCAACACTTAAGTTTGATTCCCTGTTTTTTCACTAAATTTCAAAATTTCTCCGGTCTTGTGGCACGTGAAAAACAAATGCGATCGAGCTGAAATTTTGCACTGTTTATTTACTGTCACAAAGGAAAAAAACGAAAAGTGGTGCAAAATGAAATTCCAAAAAAAAAAATTTTCGGCCATATAAGGGACACCCTAATACACAGTACCAATATTTCCATATACTTTTCTACCATAAAACTATCAGCAAATCGGTATATTTTAAAAATAACAGATTCCCATATATCGGTATATTTTTATAACGCACATCCCCATTGCGCACTCCGATGAACCCTAGAGCAGAACTGGAAGAAGTATTGCACCCGGTAGGGCCACCCTTGCCAGATTGGTCAAAGGTTAAGAGACAGACGAATGGTAGTCTGCGCAGCGTCTGTACCTCAGTGATGCGGCTGCAAAAGGCATCTACCCCAGTGGTGCGGCCTCTCAAGTGATGGTGTCACGTAAAGAATACTATTGAGTAAGGCCACGGAATACCATTTCAATTAAAACCAAAACCTTGAAATTATGGAGTTCTCAAATGATAATGAATCCTGGCAACTACGGGACTCTGCATAGAGTGCCAGGTGTCGTACCCGGCAGCAGTGGGAGCAAGGCCCCTGTGGTCGTCATCACCCGAAATCCTTGCTCAGACGTAGTAGCAGCAGAGGAAAAGAAGATAAAGAAGTGGAAAGAAACAATCAGAATAGGCACGTGGAATGTTAGGACTATGCTGAGGGCGGGGAAGCTAGAGAATATTAAGTAAGAAATTGAGAGGGTGGGTGTAGACATCATGGGTCTGGGTGAAGTAAGATGGAAGGATGACGGGGACTACTGGAGCAAAGGCTATGAGTGATATATAACGGAGGGAATGAAAGACAGCATGGGGGTGAATTGGTAATGAATAAGAAATTTGGTAGAAAAGAAGTGTATGCAGAACAGGTGAGTGATAAGAGTCATAGAAATGAAGGCAGATCCAACGAATTTAGTTATAATCCAGGTTTATATGCCTACCTCAAATCATAAAGAGGAGGAGATAGATGGGGTTTACGATCAGCTTGAGGAAATAATTGGTAGGATACCTGAGAGTAAGCACTTGGTAGTAATGGGGGATTGGAACGCGATGGTGGGCGAAGAAAGAGATGGGCGGGAGGTGGGCGATTACGGGCTAGGAAGGAGAAATGACCGGGGCGAGAAAGCTGTGGAGTTTTGCCGCAGAAATAACCAAGTAATTACAAATACATGGTTCAGACATCATCCTCGACGTAGGTACACTTGGAAGAAGCCAGGAGACACAGATAGGTTCCAGATAGATTATATAATGGTTTGTCATAGATTCAGGAATAGTGTTAAAAACTCGCATACTTATCCAGGAGCTGATGCAGACACAGACAACAACTTATTAGTTATGAAATGTCGGGTAAAACTGAAAAAGATAAGAATGGGAAGGAGGGTACATAAGTGGAATACGGAGGCATTAACTGGGGCCATGAAGAAGAAGTATCGAGAGAAGGTGAATGAGATAGTGGGTGAGGATCATGGAGTTATATCAGTCAAAGATGAATGGAGAAACTTAAAAAGTGGAATTGTAGAAGCGGCGAAAGCAACGGTAGGGGTAGTCTGTGCAATAAAATTAGAAAACCGTGGATCACGAAGCAGATGATAAGGGAGATGGAGGAGAGAAGGAAATGGAAGAGCGTAAACTCAGAGCTAGGTATGAGAAAATACCGAGAATTAAATAACAGGCTTAGAAGAGAAACAAATAAAGCAAGAGAGGCGTGGAGAGAACAGATCAACGCATTAGAGAAATACCAAAAAGAGGGAAGAGCAGATACATTACATAGGAAAGTTACGGAACTGACGGGTGGTAATAAGGGAAGGGGAATTACAACTATAATAGACAAGACGGGAAAGGTGATCGTAGAACCGAAAGAGATCCAGGAGAGGTGGAAGGAGTATGTTGAAGAGCTGTATGGTAAAGAAATAAGGCCCAGTACGTTCAACATATAAGGGAAGACGACATGGACAGGGAGTGCATCGGACCAGGTATACTAGATAGTGAAATTGAAAGAACTCTAAAAGACATGAAAAGGAATAAGGTGGTGGGAATAGATGACATACCTACAGAGTTTTAAAGAGCATGGGGAAGAACGAAAGAGGAAAACGTTTTGCACTTATTCGTAGGATTTATGAGGATGGAGTGTGGCCTGAAGACTTCATGAAGACAATATTAATTCTTATACCGAAGAATAGCAAGGCAGAAACATTTAAAGACTTAATAACCCACGTGAACAATAAGCTTAATATCCCACGCGGCCAAAGTAGTTCTGAGAATTATAAACAGAAGGCTAGAGAAGAAGGCAAATCATAACAGCAGAAACGACCAGGGGGATATTTTGTAATCTCACCTTTCTATAATGACCCTTTGCAGGAAGTCAAGAGACCCGTTTTGCTTTCTTAATGATCGGCTCATGATCGGCCAAGATCCGATGGTGATTCCATTTTCCGTTCCTAACGACAGGTGAGATGGAACTAATGAAATACAGAGCCAAATGAAACGAATCAAGAGTCAAAAGATACGGATCAAGTGTCGAAAGAGCGGGTGAGTCAAAGGAAAGACCTGCGGATCACCAAATAGACCAAAGATGAGCCGCCTGGGTGGCGGAGTTGAACTACGAGAGATGACGTGATTTACCACATTTTATGACATATTCTCACTTAAGTGATTACAAAATAACCCCCCAGTTCAGGTTTAGGAGAGGGATGGGAATGGGTGTGGCTATAGCATTGATGCAAGACGCTATAGCGGTGATGAGGATGCTAGTAGAAAGAAACCTAGAGTATGGGCAGGATGTTTTTGCATGCTTTGTAGATTTCGAGAAGGCGTTTAACCGGGTAGAATGGACGAAATTAATGGGAGTGTTGAAGAAATTAGGGGTTGATTGGAGGGACAGGTGTCTCATTCGGAATTTGTATATGAACCAGACGGCGCAGGTTAGGGTAGCCGATGGAGAATCGGGATGGGCCACGATAGGACGGAGAGTGCGGCGAGGGTTCCCACTATCGCCGTTGCTTTTTAACGTGTATTCAGAAGAAATGGTAAGGGATGAAGATGAACCATAAGAAAACGAAAGTAATGAGATTTTCTAGAAGTAAGAAGGCGGGGCTGAATATAAGGGTGGGAGGGCAGAAGATTGAGCAGGTCGAGCAGTTTACGTATCTGGGTAATATTTTTGAGGGGAATGGGTTTAGTGGTGAGGACATCAGATGCAGCATTGCCGTAACTACAGAAGCATTTTCGAAGAGAAGGGAATTGATGAGTGGGGGTCTGTGACTCTGTAAAGGTAACTACTGTGGCTAGTCCCGGTATCCTCAAATTAGTCAAAAGAGCAAACACCTCAATGTGTTTTATATACGGCTTTATCCTCGCGGACTGTGGCGCTTAGCGCATGATTTGAACTGCTAATGGCATCATGTCTAGCAGTTCTGACCATCATGCTCCTATAAAGCCACCAAATAATTCACAGGGGAGAAGGACGCCTCGGTAGCTTAACTGGTTAAAGCACTCGACGTGAAATCGAGGGATTCGGGTTCGAATCCCGGTCAAGGTGAATGATTTTTCCTCTGTGGAATATTGATTCAGCCGATGTTTCGTGGCTATGTGGATGGGATTGCAAAAGGACCATGGACTCAGCTTGAGTCTCATTGTCAGTTGTGCAGCATGAAGGCATGGTGTTAACAAATTCCGTATTTCCTCCTGCTGCTTCTGGCGTATTTTGTTGTTGGACTCAAGAGAAAAAGCTTTGAAGGTCTGCAGAGGCACTATTAGTTTTCCCCTTTGTACCAGGTCTACTAGAAGAATACGCCAGTAAACAAAAGTAAACCTTAGCTATTCCTTCTGCAACGAGTTGCAAAAAACATTATAAGCATGTCTTTTTCTCACCCTATAGCATAATACTTGAAAAATATTTGGCTTTACTAAGAGAGTCGCGGCACTCACGGCACGATTCTCTGCATACATAGTAAATAGGTGTATATAGGTCTACATAAATAGTATAATAGGTACCTTATAACTATTCCGTTATGGCACCAAAGCTTTCACAGAACTGTTCATCAAAAGGCCTACAAAATTACAATTGCAAACATCGAGGATACTGTGTCTGTTTAGACAAGTGGCTTTTACATATTTTCCAATTATCTTTAAGGAGGTTCCGCCGCGACTGTGTGAGTTAAAACAAATACTAAATTCCACATTTTTGATATTTTGTCCAAAAAATCCTGCGTTCGCTGATGCAATGCGTTACCTATTGAAACCCAAAAGTAAGATACAAAATATGCGGATTATTCCACGAATGTATTTTAAATTAGCACTTTTTTCCAGCCATAGGAGCCGACTGCAGCGCCATTTCCTACGAATTACCGCATTTTGACTTCAATTGCGGCATTAATTCTTCAACAACTAAAAAAATAAGGCGGTAAGATGCCTGTATTTTATTTTTATTCAATTTCTCTGGATAATTTCCTTCTTAGAGACAGTTTTCAACGAAGATGCCATTTGTACTTTATGGAAAAATAATATTTTTCCCCGTGTTTCTCTCATTCCCCCATTGAACACCATGTAATTTCAAGTTCAATTATATAATAAAATAGCGTGGAAAGGTATTATTTTGTTGTTCATATCAGATAGAGGACAACTTTTTCTACAAGTAGACAGAATATGAATAAAATGACATTTTAGTCTTTTTACGGTGGAACCACCTTAAACATTGTATATTGAGCTGGTGAAACAAAAACTTGCACTGGAGAACCACCTTAATGATTACCATCTTTTCTTCTTTCCCAGGAATTACGGGGGGGGCCCCCACCCCTTAATCTGCCCCTGGGTGAGCTGGGTGGAGAGGAAGATGAACGAGGAGGAATTGGATATGGTTGGAGAGGAGAGGAAGCTTGTGGAGGAGGTTTGGAGAAGGCAGAATAGATGGATAGAGGAGGTTTTGATAGGAGAGGGCATGTTGAAGAGAATGATAGAGGGGAGAACACTGGGGAAGCGAGGAAAAGGATAGGAATTCTGGACGAAATAGGAGGAGGTAGAAGAAGAGGAATTTAAAAGGGATCTAATGGTGGGACATCCTTAGAAGGGAAAGCGAGACAATGTCTATGAGGTTGGGATGCAGAATGGGGACTGTCCAAGAACCTACCAATCAGCTGGTAGAATACTTGAATGAACTCTAGCTCTATCTGAACTATGCGTTTATTTATCGCTATTAAAGTAAAATACTCACCATGGCTAATTCCACCGACATTTATTGGGGCACAATTAGTTTCATCATTTCAAGCACCATCATTAAATACCTAAGTGTGGAGGTACCTGATGGAGACACTGATGCAATGAAATTATTCCTACCGTGAAATTAAGTAAATAAAACTTAGTAGTGTCCAATGATAAATTTTATTGTACTATTCGTTTCGTAGTGTCGAAATTCATGGTGCAATCAAATTAGTCCAAGGACATCACCAGTTTTTATTTCCTTAATTTCACCTTTATGCTCCACCATATATCACCAGACATCATTCGATAGTCCCACCATTATAAATTTTTGTGAAAATATAAACTGTTTCATAGTTCAGTCTCAAGGTGGTAGTAAAAAAAATAAATTAACTAGAAATTGTAAAAAGATCAAAAGAATTCTTGACGTACAAACCAAAGATGAATGAATATTACTCACACATTGTCATCAACAGGCTGGTCACATACACTTAGGTCCCACTCTTCCAAAGACATATCGAGAACATCTTCCCCCAAGAAGCTGCCGTGCACTTCACTTGCAACCGATAGATGCACATCTGTGACTATGGTGCCGGCTTTTAGTCTCGTTTCCATTTTATTTCCACCTGTTAAGCCCATATTCTCTTCTGCCAGCACCTGATGAGAAACACTCAAATTTAAACCGCATGGTGCAATGGATAAATGACTGTTTTTGGCCCAGGCGACCACGGAAAGTAGAACCACCATTTATATCTATAACATTGTTATGATAATTGCAAATTTCATTAGGCATTGAGTGACACAAAGATTTAATTGAGCCATTTCTATCGCTCGATACTCATCATTTCTAGTTTATGCAACTTTATTACTGAAATCTGATCTACAATAGAAGCACAATGGATTTGAAAAACTATCCACGGTAGGTAGTTATCTTCACAACAGCACCTTAAGATGACTTCTGAAGGTTAGAAACAGTTAACTCTCCCATGACAACTACTATTGTAGGTAGGCATTGGCTTTGGTGCTCATGGAGAACCGCGCTATAATCATACAAATACTAACCTTGGCTGAATTTCCTTCTTTGGCACCCTTGCAGTCTGAATCCTGAGATACATAAACCTCAGTAAATTTTGAATCAACACATTTTACACAGTTAACTTTCGATTCATGGTCATCAGAGATGTTTTTCCCCACATTCGGTAACTGCTCCAGAGATATTGATTCCGCACTTTTGCTGAAAAATTTTGATATTTTTGCCTGACTCGAAAAGTCCCCTACCTGAAAAATACAAATAAGTCCATCCAGCATCATGGAGAAACATTTACATGATTTGCAGTAGGTACCCTATATCTCATTCCAGAGTGACAATTAATTAACGATCGTGCATGCAGGAAAATCATGCAAATAAATTCTCTCCTCTAACGCAACATCAATACACTACTAAACCACACAATCGGTTTAAAACATTTCTTTAATCCACCAAATAGAATAAACAATCTTGTGGTTAGGAACCCCCTAGTCATGCCCCGTTCGTATTACTAGCTTATTTTTACTATGACAATCCCAACGGTAAGGGTGATGCGAACAACCGGTTGGCTTAAGTACCATGCCAAATTTTTGTACCGGGATAAACTTATCATAGTTATAGAAATCCGAATGCACGTTAGTATCAATGATCAAGTGATCAATCGTCACGTCGTCTTCAAATGATCGATATGTACAACAACTTGAGATTCAACTTCAAACAACTTTGGTGCACGTTACAGGTAGTAGATGGTAATGAAATAATTGTAGCACGGCGATAAAAGACAAATGCGAATGCGGCATCAGTGATTTAATTCCTTGACAAAAAAAATGGAAATTTAAACCACCGCAAACCTTGATAGCACAGGACAATTTCAATGAAAGTAAACTGATTTCAACGTACCATTTTCCGTTTTTTCATGATTATGCTGCGCAATTTTCTCGCAGTCAGTTATTCTATGAGCAGTCAATAGCAGTTTATCGATAAGCCACGGTAGATGTTCTTTCTTACACCACGAATACCTCACAATCCTTACTTCATAACTTCATACACAGTTTTCCCGCGAATTTCTTCGAAGAGATGAGCCGTGAAAACTTTCCGGCCGGAGCGATTCATTTCAGACGAACGAATCTTAGGAAGTGTAAAAGGAAGATATTCAACCACAGTTCACGCCGGCGGCGGCGCGGCGGCTGCCTCCTCGGCTCCACCTCACGAGGTGGACGGCCGCTAGATGGAAGCACCTTCGCTCGCCCATGGGAAGCTATGATTTTTACGTATTCGCAAGACTTTGGGGTGCATATTAAAGTGAATTACTAGAGTACCAATCATTCGGGACGCAGAATTTTCGTGTGAGATATAGATTAAGAAAGCCTTATTCATTAACTAGGTAACCAAGATTTTATCACATCGGAGCTGTTTGTCTATGGTTTCGAAGCCCAAGTCCGTACCCTGCACCGTTTACCCAAAGATAATCACGATCATCACAATCTGAATAACCTACCGGGAAAAGTTAGGTTATGATGAGTCAGGGAAAATCCAACATACTCTTACCACTCTTATACGTGCAGTGCCTTCCCTTACAAAAATGTTTAGTCCCTTTTCGAGTCATTTTCTCTGCTACAGTTGATATATATTCACTATATAGTTATATAACCCCTATAGGGGTTAGGTGGGACTCCTATGGGACGGGTCCCATGGCCACGGACTTCCCCGGGCCGCAGCACTCTTGCGGACCAGTACCGTTCGCGGCCCACTGGGTATCCCCCTTTCCATTGCTTCCCCCACCCCACACGAGACGATATATCTAATTTCAGAAACTTTGGACCCTCCCGGTACCAGTCCCCATGGCCTTGGGGGGGGGGGGGGGACCGGCCCTTCCCAGAAGGCTCGTGGCCCCTCAGCAAAATTTGAAAAATCGAAATTGTGGCGTCCACGCTTCACACAGCGCTGGCAACCGCGCGCCAGCGGCCGAGCCACAGCACCGCGGCGCGGACCCTTTGGCCCCGTTCACACATTTCCGGGAGAGAAACACGACTTCTTGCAGAGGGGGTACCCCCCCTGAGGATGGGTGGTCCCCCCAGCCAAAATTCCCTGGCTGCGCCCATGCCAGTCCCCACCAGTGCTGCAGAAATTCTCGCCGTCCTTAGCGGCGGCGGGGTAAAGTCCTCGCCTGCTAGTCCGAGGGTCGCGGGTTCGAGTCCCGCCGGGTCGTATATTCCTTTGTTGATGAACCTTGAGATCTCGTCGCCCTCGAGACCCTCGATGGTTCCGGTATCGCCGGGACTTCCACTTTACCGAGTACGGTCAGTGTAATCCCTGTATTAATTATTCCCGAATTCGTATTAGTTAACCGTATTGGTTCCCATTAAATCTGGTAGCCATTAAAATGATTGCTTTGATCGTTCAGTCTCCGCATACTGCTTTTTGGGGATAATTAAATTTCCGAAAGGCATTGTGCTGAAAGCGGAGGTGGTGCAGAATACAACGAAAAATTGAAGAAAAAAGTGAAAAGATATCCTTTCCCCGGAATGTCTTTCTTTTCTTCTGGAGAACATATCCCTTGTGCTAGCTGGGTTGGAACTGTTCTGGACCACTCCGTTGTACGAATAGTTTATTTAAGACTTGAACGTTTATGGGCTAGCTATCGCAAAATTTCCCCAATACCTTAGAAAATTGCTCATTATTTGTTAACAAATCCTTCTTTATGGTCCCTGGTACATAGAAATGTCCATTAACATAGACATAGGTTCTCTCAACGATGTGTCAAACAATTTGTCGGCCAAATGCCCAGGAAGTGTAGGTATTAAAAACTTTGTCCCTTACAAATCACAAAAATAGCTATGTTTTCCTTACTGCTTAATGCTTTTTTCCTAAAAATGCATTTTGAATAACTACCCTTACAAAAATGTCCCTAGTCCCTTTTTAGTCCTTTTCTCTGCTAGCAGTTGATAGGGGTTAGATGGGACTCCTATGGGACGGGTCCCATGGCCACAGACTTCCCTGGGCCGTGGCACTCTCATGGACCAGTACTGTTCACGGCCCACAGCTGTGTATCCCCCTTTCCATTGCTTCCTCCAACTACCCGCAGAAATAATGTAAACAAATAATAAATAAAAATATTGATGTATAGGCTGCAAAACCCCACCCCACAAGAGACGATATATCTAATTTCACAAACTTTGGACCCTCCCGGTACCAGTCCCCACCATCAGTGCCGCAGAAATTCTCGCCGGCCCTGGTGGCAGTGGGGTTAAGTCCACGCCTGCTAGTCCGAGGTTCGCGGGTTCGAGTCCCGCCTGGGTCGGTTTTTCACTTGCCCAGGGCATGGGTGTACGACTAATTCTGGTGGTATGGCCCCTGCGAAACCTGAAGATAAGCAAATGGCTTATGGGGATCAGACCACCAGAATAGTTGGAGAGCAAAAAAAAATAAAATTTGGAACCCTTCTGGACCACTCCGTTGTAGCAATAGTTCATTTAAGGCTTGAATGTTTATAGGCTATCGTCAAATTTCCCCTATACGTTAGAAAGTTGCTCATTAATGCTTTTAAAAATCCTATTTTATGGTCCCTGGTACACAGAAATACCCATTAACTTAGACATAGGTTCTCTCGACGATGCGTCAAACAGTTTGCCGGCCAAATGCCCAGGAAGTGTGGATATTAAATCTTTGTCCATTACAAATCATAGAAGTAGCAATGTTTTCCTTACAGCTTGTGAAAAATGCATTTTGGATAACTGGAAACCTTGAGAGCACATAAAAAATATGAAACATACTTTAAGGGAATATTTCCAGTCTACGGAAAACCTTTCCTCATAAAGATCAAGGTAATCCATTAACCCAGTGCAGCTGTATCACAGAGTAAAAATGAACTGTATATATTTCCACTCCAGAGGCTGTACCTATCCTTAATGAAGACCAGAAGAATTACCAACGAAGAGATTTTTAAATGCGCACAAAACGCATAAACTTTGTGTTACATTTGTTTATCATGTATACCTAATGCCCATTTTAACTTAATATATGGTTCCTTTGAAGCCATAATCGTATAAATATTCATTTTGTAAATATTTACTGTGTTTATCCTTTAATGTTTTTATTTTCATGAAATATATTTTTGATACATAACATATGTTTAGCCTGTGGTTCATCCTTCGACCAAATATTTGGCATAAATGGCAAGCTTGCAAACGAATAGGAGAAGCTTGGATTCTGCCAGTAAACACTTCATTGATATACTATTTGAGTAATTAATTTCCATTATATATTAGGTTATTTGGTAAAGGTGAGCCTTTTCAAAAAAAATGTTAACCGTGCGAGATGAAAGCTCACCTTTATCGGTTATTTTTATGCTTTTATTGGTACATTCATCAGTTTTCTCCTTTTCACATTCGTAGCCATGGTATATTCATGTTCGTAACCTTTTCGCAAGGAAGTTACGTCTTCATTGAAATGTTAAGAAACCTGTTACAATGTAAAAAAATCTCGTTAATTCTCATTAAGATTGACTTTATATTCATCCTATGTAGCAACATAGGTTTCAATTAATTAATGCCTGATGACTGTTATAGCGATTGGATGGTATTTCCTCAAACTATCACAGCATTGACCTACCTACGGCATTGACCTGGTACCTATCACCTACCTAACCGACCCTATAGTTTATCTAATGCCTTTGCCTTATGCATACGTATATCGTGTCTAAATCGCAACTGAAGGTGAAAGCCGAACGAACGAACATGTTTAGCGCCATGTTGGACAAGACACTCGGTATAGGCTTGCGCCTCAATAGTATCCAGCACATCCAGCCACCCCAACAGACAAGGACCGAACGCAGCAAGTGATAACGGACCGAGGAGGAAGGAGTAGAGCCAAACCCACCGCAGGGAACCCAGACAACCAACCCGGAAAACGCCAAGCCGCCCACCCGCCGCACAGCCCGAGGAGGAGGAAGAGCCAAGCGCCCCCCCCCCCCCACGGGGAGACGCACTCAGGCGCCGATCCCCACTCCCAGAGGCCAGAGGAAAACTGCTGCAACCCCTACCACCGTGCCAGCCCCAATGCCACGAGACCACCTGGATGAATCGCATCGCCACCAGGAACACCGAATAACAGCTCGAATGAACGGGAAGGCATATTGCCCGGCATTCACCCGAAGGTGGAGGAATACCCGTAAAAATCCCCGTAAACCAGTACTGTGAGCTGAACTAAAAACCACGGTACAAATTAACAGATTATAATAATGAAGAGATTAAAAATTTCATTCAGCAACAACAATATATATATATGTAACGTTGTAATATAATAAATAAATATATATATAATAAAAAATAGGTATAATAATAAATAACTGGGAGATCACTGGAGAGTCACTGGTTGCTTAGCAAGCCTCTGTTTCTTTTTCCTCTTCTTTGCCGCAGCCATCAAAGGGAACCCTGGAAGCGGGGAGAGTGTGGTGGGCTGGGCTGGGATGCTGGACCGGAACTCTGGGATGACTTTAATCTGGGGAGGAAGAGGTGCTGGGACTAAATAACAGACACAGGAGCGGCAGCTGGACCGAGAGTGACCCCTCCTGTTTGCGATTCGAAATATTAGTGCATCTCGTTGAAAAAAGGCATAAAAAACTATTCCTCCTCGGAGAGTCACGAAACTTTTTGTTATAATACAATAACTACTCAAAAGGAGTTTTAAAGTAGTGATGGAATTTGTTTGAAATGTAATGGATTTAGCTGCACGGTCTTTTACACTGTGCGCTGAAAGGGGTTACATAATGACACCAATACATGAGATTGGAGTGAAAGGTAAGAAAGAACGGGGTAGACTACATGGGAGAATGTTTTTGAAGAGACTCTAAACCCTCAAATACTCGTGTACGTCATGATTAGACTCAAGCGCATTTCAAATAGTAATATCTAACTTATTCAATTTCAATCGTTAAATCTATTACTTTCGTGTAGTTGACTTTAGAATTATTTCTGTAATCTGCAATTTTCCGAGCTTTTCGGCTATAACTTCTTACAAGATTGTAGACCAATTTACCCGTCTGGGTCTTGTAGACCTGTCACAAGTCCTCGTCTGACACTTTTTCTAACTTCTTTTTTCCAATTGTTCTCATTTTTCCAGTAGTTATTGCGATGAAATATTTGCATGCATAGCAGTGTTCATGATTTAAAAAAGTAATTTGCTTATCACAATAATTTAATAAAACTGATGATCTCAGGCCTGACCACGTGGAAATTATGGATATCCATGATGAGAAAACCACCTTGCACATGAGTATGCCACAGTGTGGTGAAACGTGCGTCGTGCAAGCGTAATAAAGTTTTGTGGAAATAACAAAGGTGATTTTCATCATGAATTATTTTATAATATAATTATTACCCCTGCCCATATTTGATGCATTACTCCCCTACGTTATTCCATTGAGCCATCAAGTTTGTGGCAGTGATATGTTCAAACGATATATTGAGTAGATCTAATCTATTGCGCAAATATGTACTCTATGCGGTCAGGTTAGGAAGATCTCGTATCATGCTCACTTGGTGAACAAAATGTTGATAGATTCAAATTTTTGATACGTTACCTACGCTTTTATGATGTGAGAGATCGTATTCCCACACCGACAAACTAATTCCCATCCGCAAAGTCTATGAAACATTCCACTAAAATATTCATATATCATACAGGAGGAAGAATTTCTTAAGAACAGGAGGGCAGATTTTCAAAAGGGCAACCTTATTTCGCCATTTGCGACCGCCTCTCGCTCCAGAGCCGGCCAGCGACACCACCCATCACAGAAAAACAAACCAGCAAAGGGTCCCTTTGTATACGGGGCCTTCGAGCAGGCCCCGGACCATGGGCCTTCCGCCAGGATCTGGGCAATCCCACATTACATTCGATTTCGCGTTCTCATTTTTAGTCCAGCCGGCAAGAGTAGTCCGATGCCAGGCAGACAGGTCAGACGAGTGAGAAGTTGGGGGGTAAGGTTGCCAGGTCAGAGAGGAAAACGCCAAACGGCCAGAGGTAAACAAAGGGCTTCTTTAAAGAAAGGTCGCGGGAGGGAAGGAGGTGAAAGGAAGGAAGTCGCGATTAACATTACTTTTTTTTATGGCTCTTCTTTGCTGCTGCATCTCATTCTGTTCCAAAAATACTGGTGTCCCAGGAGCAAGTAGGTGAAGCCAAAGTACTATTATGCTATTGATTTGAATGCCACAGCAGAGAAGGAAAAAACATTTGGGAAATCGCAGAAACAACTCCAGTGATACAATTGAGGTTTCTGATTAGATATTTATTATTTCAAAAAGTTTAAAGACATTTCATTTTTAAAAACAACGTAAATACGATTCATTCCCTACGAACAAATTGAAATACTTTGAATATTTTCTGTGACTCCAAAGCAGTACTATAGTGTCCCTCCCGCGCACGCAACATACTATATACTCTATGAAGAAGATATGCCTTCGAGTACAGTTGTCGTGGACTTTGGAGCTTATCTGGAATAGAAATCGGTAAGTTAGCCCACATTTATGTTGGGGTAGATACAATTACGTAAATAACTGTAAATGGATACAATGTTCTGCAAGGAGCTTTTCTTGATGATTTGAGGCTTCAGGTGATGAGCCTCTCTTCCCTTCACCAGGACATATTCCAGTGGCCTGATAATGTTTTTAAGCTTCTTGATAAAACTTAACACTCTGGAGAGGCGAGCATTCCTGTTCGACAAGAAGCCGATCAGCATCCTTACCAACGGCAATTTTGCTCAATTCCATAATATTGCTGGTATTGAGAAAGACTTCTTTCATTCATTCTTGCTTGCTTGTGAGCAGGTCTGGCTTGCAGAACCGACTTAGCAATAGGAAATATAGACTCTCAACCTCTTCATACAAAACATGGATCATAGGCTGATCATGTTGCAATGTTTTTGAATATCTTTCAAATATTTTAGCATTATACAGGACAAAGGATATCTCTGCTGGGAAGGTTTTATCCTTAAGGGCGTTATCAAGACCCTAATAGCACTTGGATGCAAGGACCTTTTCAATGTCTTTGCCTTTCTGACAGGGTAACACTTTAAGAAAATAGTGTTAGAGAGTTGGCAATCGCTCTTGAAGTCTCTCTGCTGCTGGGGACAGGGTGAGCCACCGGGAAACCAACGACTTGGATAGTCTAGAAAGTCATACACAAGAATAATTATGTCAGATACCTCCATTCCAAAAATTTCAAGCTCTTTCTGAAATGATGTATGGAGGATGTGCAAGTTGAAGAAACCAATTTCAAGAAGTTCTTTATCAAAATTAGATTTGAGTTTCTGAGAAAAAAAGCATAAATATGGCTTTGTTTACACTGGGGCCGCCGCAAGAGACCATGAGCATTTTCCCAAAGTACAGAGAACCATTTCAGCAGCAGAACAAATTAACTGAAATAATATTTCAGCAGTGGCCCTGCCAATGAATGAAGTCCGTAAGTGACAAAAAACTAATTTTTTTCTATTCAGAGTAGAACCTGATGCCAACCTGCAGTTCCTCAAAGCATTTCTTGTTAGTTGTCTCGTCACAACAAATAGTAAAGCCAACAGCTTTTTGAGCATCTTCTAGCATTAGATCCCGGGAGTAAGGGCCGAAGGCTTCAGTCCACAAAAAAGCCACCTTTGTCCTTCCTAAAAAAATTCCCTTCCGTACTTGACCTTCCCTGAACATTCCTGTGAAGGTGTCCACAATGCCATCACAGGATGCAGCTGAGAAGCAGGACAGGACTCACTTCAATACCCAAATTTGCAAGCAAATCGCACAAAGGCAACTCATTTCCACGGAAAGGATGGATTTTGTAGAAGGATAGGCTCGTGTTTGACAAAAATGTGAGCATTTTTTTCAAAATAATGAGAAAAGTGAGCATTTTTTCAAAATAGTTTTCAAGTAAGTGAGTAAAAGTGAGAAAAGTGAGTCAGTGGAAGTGCTGCAAAACCATCATTTCTGTGGTTTTGCGGAAGTTTAGCTTCATGACAAGCGTTGCAGCAGCAAGGTCAACACTTGTTATACCGATAACGATACTATGTATAGTCAAAACTTAAAATAATGAACAGCAATAAATTCCCCATTTGAAGGTAAAATCCCTGTTTTTTCCCGGTTAAATAAAATCGCAGGATTTTTCCTGGTTTTCACATTGGTAGACACCCTGTTGTACATGCACACACATACATACATAAACTGCCACAAGAAAGGCAGTATTTATATCAGAAAAGCCCTTGTCACTCACTCACCGACTCAGGAACGTTGTTAGATGGAGCACAGTCACTTAAATTTTAAATTGCCGTTATTAGATGGAGCCACAGTCAATTAAGTTTCAAAATTCCGTTATTCAACTGCAAGCAAGAAATTTCATGAAAGCGAGAATAATTTATAATTTGGCTCCGACTGAGACAAGGCTCCCTTTCATCTTGATTCTGACATAATATGCGATTGCAATCAGCAAATCACAGGGTCAGTCATTTGACACCACGTTGGACTCCAAACTGCAGTAGTTATTCTCACACTGACAACTGTACATACATACGCTGCTTTCTATACCTCTCGCTAATGAACGGAGAGAATGTAAGTTTTTTTTTTTATTAATTCATGATATCAATAAATGAAGTTGTATCAGGGCAGATGTGGTGGAACTCATTCATAGAAATTAAATTTCTAAGCAGTTTTCCACTTTTATTTTATTAAATATAGGTTTATAAGACTAGTTTCAATGTATTACATAACGTGCTTGACAATGATGTAATATGTACATTGAAACTAGTCACACAAACATATATTTAAATTAAAAAAGTGGGAAACTGCTTAGAAATTTCATTACTATGAATGATATCAATTTTCATTTAATTTCAATATTTCCCTTGAATAAGTGGGCGCCACGCGGGTGCCTTTTAAAACCCAGCTATACATAGGAATACTGAGAAGAAACACATTCAATACTAGCAGGAATAAAAATTCGATTGTACTTTTTAAAGGGTTTTTATTGTTTTTTTGTGACAATATTTATCAACATGTCACTAGTTAACAGTTTACTTTACAATGATACTAGGACTCTCCACTTCCCTCATGTATTGCATTAACTATCGTACTGCAGTACTGGTCCAGACAATATAACGTAAGACTGTCCACGATTTTGCAAAACATTGCCTGACGTTCGACAGCAGTTGACAGGACAACAAAGACAGGATTAAAACTGCAGAGGCAAGGGAGGGCAGGGAGCTCTCTGCTGCCATGCGTGCATCCTCACCGAGACGCACCCGACGAGAGCCAGAGGGCAGCAGGGGGGAAGGGGTGTGGTGCTGGGAAGGGACAGGTGGGCCTCCGGCTCTCAGCCATGGCCTCGCCCCTCTGCACGGAGAAGTTCAGCACGCAGAAGGGAGACGTCACGGGTTCACCGTCTTCATTGCGAAGCTCGGCACATTCCTTTAGATGCCATTGTAGAGGGAGGGAGGGAGTCGAGGCGTGTGGGGGTAAAACATGTCCACCTCTTTGTCTTCCTTATTTTTTTGCTCTAAAATCTCTTTCAACGCACTACACATCTATTCACACACGAGCACTGTTGTTGCTGCCGCCGCCACAAGGGGGAGGAGGAGTCACAGTCTAAGTCACGGCACTGCCTCTCCCACCAACAACGCCCTCTCTCTTATCCAAGGCACGAGCACACAACCATTCGCGGGGACACACACACACGCGCACACACACGCACACACTCACACACACGCACGCACATCCACTTGCTACAAACACAAGTCACGCATCGAGTGCACGTGCCACGATGACGTAAGCTGCTCTGCCACTACCCCCCCCTAACCCCCTTCCCAGCTTCGCCATAAGGTGGCAGCGACAACAGTGGCGGGCGAAGAATCCCTCGGTCGAAGAGAAGAAGCTATCACAATGCAGCGGCTGCGGCCTCCCGTCCCTCATCACGGGTTGTGCGACAGCAGCACCTGGATTGGATTGCCCGGCACTGCAAAGAAGACACACACACGGCCCAACGTTAAGGCGCGAGGGACAACAGCAGCAGCCGTTGTTGCCGCCACCACTCCTCCACTACATCACACACACAAAGAGCAAAATGCAAAACATCGTCAATTAATTGTGCAACAGAGAGAAATGAACCTTTCTTAAAAGAGCACGTGCGTGCCAGAAGAAAAGAATTACAAGTAAAATCACCCGGTCCGCAGTGCACAGTGTGCCACGAATGACACTCAACGGCATAATCACTGTGAGCTGTCAGTAGAAGAATGACAAACACACTGAAAAAGCATTTGAAAAATGGGAATATCCAATGGGGCAAAAAAACGATGCATTAATTCTAAGAAGTGCGGAACTGGCCACGCAGTAACTTTAACGGAGTCACCCGCTGATGGACACACGACTGTGTGAAATTCAGAGTGAAAAAATCATTCACATGGACTGGTATTCGAACCCAGACCCCTGGATCTCACCCCAAGTGCTCCAACCATTGTGTGAGAATAAGTGGGTGACTCCGTTAAAGTTACTGCGTGGCCAGTTCCGCAGTTATTTAAATTTGTCAAAGTAAACACCTTTGTGTTTAAAGTTTGGCTTCACCTCGTGGACAGTGGCGCTCGCACACAAGTACTCCATGGCATTGTATGCACGCCATTAAAGAATCCTCCCCTGTATAAATCCTTTACAGTTCACTCCTCTCTCAACAGAGGTCGTAGCCCAGTGGGTTGAGGCGCTGAGCCAGTTATCCACATATGGTGGTTGGGGTTTCATCCCAGGTTGCAGCATTTTTTTTCTTTCAAATATTTTATGGAATTACTGTAAATTGCCCACTCCCAATCATTTATGGCAGTAGCAACATATTTTTTTAATGTTCAGCCTATTTGCTGGATTTTTAATCAATCCCCTTGGGAGACTTTCGGAGCTAATTTCGGGATTCTTGTTTGGCCGAAGAGAGGCTACATATACTGACAGACCTAATATGTTTAGATTTTGAAAATACAAAGATACTTCCGTGAATAGGATGGGCTTCCATTGGTCGTGGGTCTTTCTCAAGGCAGTAAACAATGAACGGATTATTACTTTTTAATTAGCAACGATCCCATCCATAAAACTTATTCTCTTTCTTCCTCTTCCCCGCTTGCCCAACATCCTTCCCTCTGCCACGGCCTTCAGCAAACCATCGCCCCTCATTACCCCTTCCAGCCACCTACCCTGTCTTCCCCTTATCTCATCCACAAGTTTCCTCTCCTCGCCCACCATGTCAAGCACTTCCTCATTTGTCTTCCTTTCCGTCCAACCTTCTCCATCCTCCTCCACACCCACATCTCAAAAGCCTTCAGCCTATTTTCGTCTTCTTTTCTCAAGGTCCACGTTTCTGCCCCATACAACGCCACACTCCATATCAAGCTCTTCACCAGCCTCTTTTTTACATCCTTATACTCAAGGCTCCCTTCTATTATTGAACGCTTTTCGCTACCGCTATTCTCCTCCTAATGTCTTTGCTACTATGTCCTATTACTTCTAGCGTATACCCCAGTAATTAAATTGTTCTACTAGCTCCAGTTTGAGCCCTACTTTTATGACTAGCCTCGCTTTCTTTGTCCAACAAAATCTCATTAGATTGTTTTCTTATGATTATTCTTCATTCCGTATTTCTCGCACTGCCTTTCCAATGCATCTACTAAAGCTTGCAATCCTCCCACCTTCACTATGTGGAGTAGACTTTTCACTTGTGTTTAATAACATAGCATCACTACTAGTACTTCACACCGCTTGATATAAAATAAAATAATATAATATTGGCAATTTTCCACAATATAAACTTTAATTCGACCGGATTCAATGGACTGCATCATCATCAGGTGGTTATGTCAGGTCCACCTGATGATGATGCAGTATTGATGTTATTTTATTATGTCATTCTACGACATCAAGCCTGAAACAATTCTTTTTACCGCTTGATATGTCCGTCATTAATTTGTTCTCTGCATGAAGTAGTATCTCGTAGCATTCATAAATTAATAGTATTAGTAATATTAAGCACTAGATGTGTCTATAAGAGTGTACTGCATGTTTGCATGTTCATTTGCGTAGCACTCTCCCAGTTTCTAGTTTGGCTGCGCACTGTTCTCCTGACTGCTTTTTGGTGACTGCGCCTAGCGGCCGGGGGAACGTGCGAGCTCCCAATTTGTACTGGGTGGACGAGTGCTGCATGCCTGGTGTGGAATCACCCCGTGCCACTACTTCGTATAGATGTAGATGAATCCCTTCAATGACCGACTGACCAACACCCGGTCATCCGCGAATCTAACCGACATTATCCGCTGGCCTCCTAATTTCATTCCCACATCCAGCTCATCCCATGCCTCTCTTACCATTTCCTCAGCATAGATGTTAAAAAGTAAAGGCGACAACGGGCACCCTTGCCGTACCCCGCGACCTATAACTGCCAACCCTGATTCACTCTCAGCTACCCTCACCTAGGCTCCCACCTGGTTCAAATATAAGTGGAACCCTCCGCGATTGTCATTTCTGCACATACATTACAAATCTATTGTTTCGTGATACAAGGTAGATTTGATAGTTTTTCTCATTTTGTAACATCATTTACTTTATGACTCATTATTTTTGCTTAACTATGAGCCGTTACTTCCAATTGCCGTATTTGCTGGTTTCCAAGATGCACTTTTCCCCACTCCAAATATACCGTCAATCAAAATCAGTGTCTTATGCACCGTTACTTCCAATAGACAGGGAAATACGGCACTTGCCATTTTTAAGTTCATCATCTAATGAAAATTACTGGTGGATAAATAACATATAGTTAATAAAAATATATTGAGATGCTGTTCGTAAAATGTTATACTATGGTTGATTTCATTGTCGTTACCTTCATCTGCATGTTACGAGGGCGATTCCATGCAAACTCAGCCAAATGGCTACACACTCGTGGCTCAACCATCTTCAATTCTCATGAATTTTGGCACAAAGGAAGAATGTAATAAGGAAAGACAATGTGCTAAATGTTAGCTTTTATGTAATAATAATTTATGTCAAAGTTATGACACTTCTAATATCACAAGTTAGTGCAAAAAGGCACACTGAGCTGTCACTCCAATACATGTCCATCTAGCCATCATATTTAAAATGACATTTTCGTCATGAAAAGATGACAATATACGTTTTCTTCTAACTTTAGGCTACATAGGCATCTATTCTGAACTTTTAAATGACTTTAAATTTCTTATTTTTGATCCATGTTTAGGGCCTAATAACTCCTAACTGATTCTTAGAAAGGTATTAAGTTCTATTCGGGTGGTCTGCGCATGCACCGCGCGTCATATATAACTGAAACGACAAGTGACTAATACCTTCTAATCTCCACTTCAGCCCAAACGAAAAGTTACCTCTAACTATGGAGAGGGGTGGGAGGAGAGAATTATATCTTCTTCACATCACCTGTCATGATAGTGCTCCAAGACGAAACTTAGATTCGAAGTATTACATTCTATTGCTGATATTAATATGAATGCCTTACCTATTTCTATCAGCCAGACTATCCAGTTCTGGGGGCCGATTTTATAACTTGGCCGACATTTGAACGTCAGGCATCTGCTCACCTATCAATTGAGCTCAATTCGTTCGAGTGGTGACCAAAGAGCGTTTTTATAAAGCCAATCGTGCAGCAGACAATGGAATGTTATGGTAATGTCAGATTTAGAGCACATTTCACACTTGTTTCCCTTGTATGCATAAGCATAGAGCTTAATGTTGAATGACGGTACTTGTTTTGAATAATTTTGAACATTAAGAATTAAAAATAAAACAATACAATGCCTGCAAATTGAAGTAAATATCCTCACGAGTATTATACTCTGCCCTCAATGCGTTCTCATTTGACAAAATAATTCCTAAGTACTTGTCATAAATTAAGACTTTTACGGATAAATAACAGAGATGTCGGCTTACGCAATTGCCTCTCTTTATATTTAATTAACACTCAAATTGTATTTAGCTATAGCTGAGAGAAGTAAAAATAATACATTATTGTGTTATTGAACCTTGCTCTTCTTGACTTGAAAAAAAAACACTTAAAATGAAGTACTTCGAACCGGCGAACAACATTTCCAAGCTTGATGTGATGAATGCAATGCTATTGGTTTTCATCAACAACATTTAAAGGAAATTATGAATTGGAAGGAAATTAGTCTCTTTTTGTTCATAACAACTTGTTATCAACTCAAAAAACAGAGCTTTCCCACATAAATGAACCTTTTCACGGACTGAAAGATAAATAAATCGATTATTTGAAGAATCGGTAAATAATCATGCGATTTTTCTACAGATATATCTGTGATGAATGGAATAATCGTAGACTCATGTGGAGGATTGCCGAAAATGCGAAGCAAAAGCGATGCGCCCCGAACTTTCACGTTGAAACGAATGGTCTGTTGAAATTATTTCATGGTGTCGTATGATTGTGGTGAAATCATTATATTCAGTGATATATAATTATGTTCTCTGACTGAAGCGAACGATACTGTGAAGTGACGTGGGGAGAGGGAGCTGTATATAAGGAGAGGTCAATTATTGTGCATTTGTGTTAAATAACCTAATTGAAAAGAGGAGAATAATAGGTGACTAACTAGGCTTATTGTAAATGTTTTGTAAATGAGAGAGGTGTAGACAAAATGGGAATGTGTGCCCGGAATTAAGTAGAAAATATGTCTCCATATGCAATACTTGGTATAGCTCTAAATCAGACTCAGCTTGCTGCAAAAGTTACAATGATTGTAATTTACATCGCTCAGTGATAATGATACGTGATTTTAATTTTGAAAGCGAACATTCACCACTGCAATTTTTTTATCATTAGGCTCAAAAATATTCCAAAACTAATTTCAATATTGGGAAAAGTGCTACAATCTTTTGTTGATTTCAAATATAATTTTTGAATTAAAAAAATTTCATTTTTCTAAAAGTTTTTCTAAGATAATGTTTATAATGTAAGCTTTTCATATTAAATTGTCAGCAGAAATGTCTTTGTTATATTTTTTGGCAAGTTTTTCACATGCATTTTTTATCTGATCATAATCCATTTCTCGAAGTACTATGGAAATCTTGAAACTATAGTTTATACAGTTTCTTATGCAGCCTCTCTTATATTCCAATTGAAATAAAGAGAATCAATGACTGGGTAAAAAATATTAATTGTCAAAGTTTCTTCCTCAGAAAACTGCGTATCACTTCTTGGACCCTCAAAGTGACTTAACCTCACGCTTCTCGTTGGATTTCTTGATCTATTCGCCGGTTTGCACATGTTGGTTAAATCTTTGGCTTTCTCTAAAAATAACATTAAAATTTTCTCTCAAGCTCGACAAATATCTTCCTAGAGACTTTAAGAGGCTGAATGCAATGTATAAATTAAATTTTTATTTTGTAATCCTTTGCTTGTATCATTGAATCGGAGTAATAGGTCACACCATAATACTGTCAAAAAGATATTTTCAACTTTTTTCACTTGCTCCAAAATTGATTTAGCTTCAAATTTAGTGCCATTTGTTTTGTGTAGCTTCCTCAGATATATCATTTAGATCTGCAATGATTTATTCATAACCTTTGTAGAGAGCAGAGACGGCATCAAATCGAGCTGACCATCGAGCATTGGATAATTTTTTATCAACTTTATTTTCTGGTCCTAAGCTTGTGAGTAATTTTTGCCATCTATGAATTGACGCGGAAAAAAGTTGTAAATTTTCTGGACTAAATAAAAAATGTGAGGTAGCGGGTGAAATGCTGTCAGCGGTTTTCGCACCTACTAGGTTCAAGTTCCAAAGAATAAAAGAAGAATCAAAATTCATAGCTTAAGTTTTTTTTTTAAAATCTGAAAATCAATTTTGGTACTCTTTGACTGGGGTTGCCCCTGGGAATACCCCATGAGGACCCAGTCGACCCTAGTCCTAAAGACAGCACTACTGTAGGCAGATTGATTATTTCAACAAAATCCCACTTTAATGAAGAATAATAAGACACTAAAATGTTTATCCTTTCACTGAGATATGAGCAACCACACTTACAACACAAAGAGTAACCAACTTCATTTCGATTCCCATAGATTCCATATCTTAATTTAGCAAATGCTGTGGACCCCCACTTTACCATGGGTTCACTTTACGATGGATTCACTTTACAATGGATTCACTTTACAATGGATTCACTTTACGATGGATTCACTTTACGATGGATTCACTTCACGATCTGAATGCTGTGAATTTCAAATCGTGCTCATTTTGGGCACACCCTTTAAAATTTCCCATTTCAACGATTTTTTGCACCCATAATTTTTTATTCATTCAGTATTCTAAGCCTTATTTGTTAACGGACTGCATTTTTATCATAAAAACATTTACATATTTAATGATACATGTTATTAATTATGAGCTGTTTGCCAATTAGAGCAAATCGAGCAAATGTTGCGGTGGTTAGTGCTGCCACCAATCAGCACCATCGAGAAAACCAACATTCCTTACGTGGTCAGGATCACATCTATGATAGTTAAAATAAGAGTATGGACGCGAGGTGCATCTGGCGTATTCATGCAATGATATTCCATGTGTTGATAATTTATAATCCCTTACTAAAGTTCAAGTATTGGTTAATTAACATTTTTAATCATTTCATTGCAGCATACTTTGTACTTACATTGTATTGTGCATCACTGAATGCATTGGCGATGATGTAGTTAAACCGATCCATTATTCGGTAATATACTGATTCACTATACGAAGGAATTCATATTATGATCGGTCCTATGGAACAGTTCACTATCGTAAAGCGGGGGTCTACTGTAGTAGAAACAACAAAAAATGATTGCTGTTATGTCTTCTCTGACACTTACTACATATTTGTATAACTTTACATACAATGCCTGTCATAATGTTACTTGATGTAATGTAAAATTAGATATAACGTTATAACGTAAAGCCATCGAGGAACCACCAGACGTCGCTTTTTCGTTATTACGCAAATAGGATTAGTTCCCGCATCGAATGTTGATGGTGCTGAAGTAGTGACACACGGGGAATACCGCCCGATTCAGATATGCATAAGAGTATTTTTTAAATTGAATTTTGGATTAACAGAGAACACTGACCCATTGAATGCAATAAATGTTTTTTAAATAACTTAACTTAGGGTAACTGTGACAAGTAAAATTCATTTTAGAGGTTAACTCAATTTATCACGTAAACAAGAACACTTGCATGGTAAAGAAAGACTCGTTTTCAAACAAAACACTGGTGGAGTGAAATACCATGGGGTCTATTCTTTATCTCGAAGCTACCAATGCGGTTGCTTCGAATAAGCTGCAGGAATTGTCTACCAACCATATTCACTTACTCGATGGACTTTTCTCAAGAACGTAACAGGAAGTTAAGAGAGGGTTGGCGAAAGATGGGTACGAGAATATTCTTAAAGCAAATTCACGGAAATTCCCATTTCTGGTGACGTCATTCTTAGAACCAATAGAATAGCTTGTATCAATGTTTTCTCCATGGATAAAACTGGTGAAACCTGTTTAAAGGCCGTTTTAGACGGTGAAGATGTTCGTGCATCGTGTTCAGTGAAATATTCCACCCATTAAAAATCATGCGAGCAAAATTAGAACAGTCCATTTCAAATGACTTGGCGGCTGGGAAGGCGAGGCTTGCAGCCGGGGGAGCTTGAGCCCAGTCATGTGATCTTGGGGTAGCCAATAGGAGCGTGGGTGGGGGAATTCCTTCCCTCGGGACCTCAGTCTTACTCTGCCTTCTGTCGTGCGAAGATCTGCTCTCTCCTTGCCATGTTGCCACGTGTCGTGCGTTTACATCATCGTCCCTCCCCTACCTCGCCCATTCCACATATTTCCCCTGCCGTGCGAGAGTAAGAGAGAGCTGATGAGAATGGCCGAATTCTCAGCCGCCAAGTTATTTGAAATCGACTATAGAATCACGCTACCTACCAAAGATAAAGAAAGTAATGATGGCTTTCCATCACCCCAGCTAAGATTTTTTTTGTGAAAAATTCCCGTGAGTGGTGAAAATGACAACGTCACCCAGTGAAAGTGCAAGGAATGCGCATTTTAGAAATGTAAGAAACATACCTATGTGTTGGATTGTTATAGAGATATAAGAGTTATAAAATGACCAATATTTAAGCAGGGTATTCAGAGGCTGTGCTTCGTGAGGCTACCGTGGTAGCTTATTGGGGCTACAGAAGTAGCTTCGTGGCAGTTACAGGCAGTTACGGGTGGGAGCCTAATAAGCTACTGCTTTCTGCTAGCTCTTTCTCCGGTAGCTTCCATGATAGAGAATATCGATGGGAGCAAGTAGCTTATTAATAAGCTAGTTGCATGCTCAATTGAAGAAAATTTTCTCCAGAAAGCTCCGTAGCTTTGAGTTAGAGAATAGACCCTCACGAAGCCGGTATAAAAAAATCTTGTCCGCATTCATGACGCTATCAATCAATTTGTAGGTGACAGACTCGCCCAAAATTCGTTCGTTGTTGGCGTAGCTGATTGCATTGACGACTGTGTTTTTTGCTACCAAAATAGCATGTTCGCAAAGCCATTGGTGATTTTTGCAATTGGTGACAACTTGTGGAATAACTTTCTGAAATGAATGTTCGATCGATGGAACAATGATATAAAATTAGAGCGAAGGTTTCCGCGGTGATGGTTTGATCTCTGCATTTTTTTCTCCGGGTTTTCTTCTGCGTCAGTTGGCTTGTGGACAACAGTTTCGCTGGCTCTCTCTCAGCTATACGAGGGAGTATAGGTGCCTTGCTCCTGTGGAAAATCCTACATTGGAGAAACCTGCCGCTCGATGAATATGCGATAAAGGAGCACCAGAGGGCGACGAAAAACAAGCAATTCCGACTTTCCGCCATCGCCGAACACACGTGGTCAGAACACGACATTAAATTTGAGGAGACAAAACTTCTAACGAAGGAGTCCCGATACTTCCCTCTGCAAATCAGGGAGGCCATAGAAATTCATAAAACACCGTTGAATTTCAACAGAGAGGATGGATAACACCTTCCCAGCGCCTGGAAAAGACTCATCCAAGAAACAGCCAATCAGAGAGCAGCACCCAGCCAGCCTACGGTATATAAGCAAGGCAGAAACCACACGCCGACACCTTCGACCAGAAGACGCTGGCAGGAGAGCCAGCGAAACTGTTGTCCACAAGCCAACATACGCGGAAGAAAACCCAGAGAAAAAATAGAGAGATCAATGATATAAAAGTTCAATGGAATTGAAATATTTTTTGTATCGGCATAACTGGTACTTTTCCATTACCGATGTCCAACAGCTGTTTTAAAAATATGGTTAAAACATTGTGCTGATTTACGCACATATTGGTCGTTAACGTTTCTGTACATGTCTCCAAAGATACGACGCTTTGAAGCAAGCGTTGTGTTCATCAGCTGGTGTTGAATTTGGTATTACTGATCTGTCCCACTCGTGAGCATGCACCAATAATTGACCACGCAAAAAGCATCGATTTTCCAGATTTAATCCACACACTTGAAGCGGTCGACCCTTGTTGATGTCATTGAGAAGGCAAGGAGAACGGGGAACTTTAGTCGTTTGACTACAACTATCAAATTAGTCACTGAATCTGGCCTTTAAAGGTTGCAGGAGTGAATAGCCATTCATAAAATCACCATTAAATGGGTATTCAAGCCCGGTTGCCAAGGAAATATCTATTGTTGAAAAGGAAGAAAAACTGATGAATTTTTTAAGATAAAAATGCAGTACCTGGACAAAAACGAAGCGTATAAGAAAATCGGATGAAAGAATTAAATACTACATTCTTTTATGCATTCTATGATGCAAATCTCCATCCAATATCTTGAGTGCAAGTACATAATTTTAAAAAACAAATGAAGAAAATCCTGCATCGAATTCAATCCTTTTCTTGTAAGTGTCAATGTTAACAATATTGGGGTAAAAATAACCCCAAAATTTTCCACCTACCAAACCAAATTTACTACCAAATCATACAGACATAGAAGCCACATTTAATGCACCAAACCTCATTTCTCTAGCTCAAAACTTGAGAGAGATATAAACAAAATGGATACAGAATGACTGACTGACTGACACGCTGCAAAATTAATATACATATGTGTTTCTAATTATGAGTGAAATATGTAGTATGGTTTCATTATTTCTCCTCATTCAAAATTAGTCCTTGAGATATTTAGGATGGAGTTAACATTGAAATTTGCATGCGCCATCTTGGAAAAATGGCTGCCACGAGTTAACGAGGGGGGATAAATTTCTTTTTAATTACAACATTCAACGGCCAGTGCCCATATGTTAAAATGGTCATGCAACCAATTCATTTGTCACAGAGCAATTTCACATAGGATGAATGACCGTTTGTCATTTGTTCGTGTATTCAAAACTTCAGGCTTAACGCAGAGTAACTCTCACGTGATAATAAGGAGAGCTCACAATTGATTTCCCAATTAATGGAGACGTGAGTGGGGATGGATTAGTATAGAGAGTGCATTGATAGCAAGCACGCAGCGAGAGGAAGAAGCACAGAGAATGAAACAACGTTTGTGACTCACCTGCTGTCGGATGGTGGGCGTGGTGTGGGTGTGGGGGATGGTGTGGATGGTGTGGTCCCTGAGGGTGTCCCCCGCCGTGGTGTTGCAGGAACTGCATCTGCGGCACGGGTGACTGCTGCATCATCGCGTGAGGGTTGGGCGGAGGGGGAGGTGGGTGGTGCATCAGGGGGCACATGATGTGTGGGTAGCCGTGGGACGAGGGAGGAGGTTGGCCGTAGGCCGAGGGGGGTGCTGCGGGTGACTGTGAGCCGTGGGGGGACGGCTGCAGGGGTGGCTGGCCCCCCCCTTGTGGGTACAGCACCGCCCCACCTCCCGCCCCACCCCCTCCGCCCCCAGGGGCCGTGGGTGTCGAGGGCTGCTGGGGCTGCTGCGGCTGTGGGGGCTGGCCTCCACCGAGGGGCGGCTGACTCTGTGGTGACTGGGCGGGGTTGGGTGGGCCGTGGGGTGGGGGCGGGCCGTGGGGCGGGGGTGGAGGGGGGTGAGGGGGGCCGTGGGGAGGTCCGTGGGGTGGGGCGTGGGGTGGTCCACCGTGAGGGGGCGGGCCTTGCGGCGCCGCGTGGGGGGGAGGGTGGTGGGCACCAGCATGCGGGGGTGGAGGGTGGTGGGGTCCATGGGGGGGTGGGGGTCCATGAGGTGGGGGGTGGGGGTGCAGGTGTGGCTGCGCCGGCGTCATGAACATCTGTGCTGGCTGCCCTGAAGAGTCGTGGTAGCCCATGGAGGTGGGCACCATGGGGACCATGGCACCCTGCTGGGTGACCATACGCACCATCTGAGGATAAGGAATGACGGCCACCTTCCCATCAGGCTGCTCCGTTAATACGCAAAGAAATCCAGAGAGAAAAAAGGGCACGTGAGTTTGCGCTCTTGGGGGACACACACATGCCACAGAGACGAGACTATCCCTATCTATATGAGGCAGGACTATGCACTTGAGATGGCTTTTTGCTTCGAAGCAATGCTCAAGTTCACTTGCCATGCAAAAAGAATCACGATAATATTTACACACGATACCCATGGCTTATATATCTAAAAATATTCTAATATCTAAAAACTTTAAATTTCTGAATGGGATTTTCCACCATATACTTTAAAAACATATTCTTCAGATTTGGACCTGCATTGGAACTACAAGGACTAACTACAAAATTCCATATAAACCAAAAGTAATATAACTTACATACTTAAATGTGACATTGCTTCAGGAATACCTGAGCTCAAGGAATTTAAAGATAAGAAAAACTACCTCAAAAGCTCTTGCAAAAGCTAATGGCATGGCATAGTGGACATGGTTTGCACATTTTGAGGGAATAATTTCCATCACCAGTTTCCACTAGAAGAGGAGTGGTATTCGCAAGGCTTTCTTTGTGACAATTTCAAACAAGTGCTTCCATTGCAGACTCCGAAAGGATTCCCACCCCATTCCATGAAGAGAGATACCCAGAGATGCAACAAATGAAAAATCTAGGGAGGCGCCTCACAACAACTCAATTCCCTTCCATGTTCATCACAGCCTATCGCTGTTGGCTTTTGCAGGAGCAAAGTAAATATCTTAGATATAGACAAGTTCTTCACTATTACTTGAAAAGAAACCCCTCTCTCTCACACACACACACACATCGGAGAGAGCCATCGTCACCCACCTTCCCCACATGACACGCTGCTATCCCTTGACAGGGGAGGCACCACTTACCTCACTCCAATGCCAAAGGGAGCAAGGTTTTATACGATGCAGGATGTTCAGTTCCTCTCAACCCTGCTCGGGGTTTCATTTGTTTCAAGTTTTGCTTAAAAAAATTTATTCTTTCAGCAGTCTTGGACATTAAATACCGAGACGTATTACACTCCCTTCCAGCCTGCATTTTTTAAATTATGTACTCTCTTCAGCCCTGGCAGCCAGCAGTGGTGTTTGCATCTTTAACTCTCATCCCCTGCTGTGGTCTTCAATCGATTGCTGCTTGAATTTTCAATATTTTCCCACTACTTTCATAGTATTTATTTAAAGAAATGGGCATATTGAAAATAAACCCACAATCTCATATTTGAATTCAATCCTGTGATTTAATTTTTCTTAAAGCTACATGGCTCCATATTATTTCGCATTAGTGAAATTTTGGCATCGGAAAGAACAACGATGACTTCTTTTAACTTATTTATTTACCAACTTAGAGCAACACTCGCAAACACTGTGAAGCTTTGCCACGAACTGAACGACAGACACACACTCAGACAAAAACAAAAGAAATCTTAAGTACCAACTATACTGATTAGTGTTTGTACATGATTACAAAATCACAAAACCATATTCAATTAAAATATTCTATGTTTTTTGTTTCGTGCAAGGGCTAAGTTAAAATTTTTACTGCATTATTTGCCATAGAACGACACAAATTTAGGAATGCTGAGCACCAACCAGGTACTGTTGCGTTCACTGAAAACACCAAATAGCATTGGCAAAGAAGATATCAAAAAGCAAGAGTTCATTCTTCAATCTTCACATGGAAGATGTTGACGCTACATAGAAGTATTGCATGGGGAAAAATAATTGACTTAATGGAGCTGCAAACTGGAGACCCTTTGGAATACAGCTGAAGATGCTGACCACTAAACTCACAGAGAGTGTAATATACCTTAGTATATAATGTCAAAGGCCACTGACATTTTTTTACAGGACTATGGCAAATGCAATGACATCCCAAGCAGGGTTGAGGTGAACTGAATATCCGGCATCACACAAGAAATACCTCATTCCTCTCATCAGAGCAAGGGAAGCGGTCTCTCCAAGATGAGAGAAATTAAAAATAGTTTTTTTTCCAATTCATAATTTGACACATTTATTCAATTACTAAAATTTGGCAGCAATGCATATCTAAATGAGATCACCCACAACATAAAGAACAATTAATCTGAAAACAACATCTAGATCCTGTGGAATATCACATTGTCTACAAAAATAAAATTATGCTCAAGGTACTTCAACCTCAACACTAGTAAAAAAAAATGTAGGGTTATTTTGAGCACATAGTTTGAGCACATTCTCAGTCGTCCCTACATTATGGCAGCAGTCGGGGTGGAGGAGCCCTGCAATGATATACTCAGTCAGTCCTACAACGACTTACCGGGAGTGGTGGGTGAGGTTATGTTATCTGGCGTCCTGTGATGATGTTTATGATGAGGTTTGCTTACGTAGTGCCACTAATGGAGGGATTGGACCAAACTAGAGTTGACAAATGAAATCAGAATTGCTATACGCAATCTTGTCAGCAGGTTCGTTGACAGCATTAGTTTCCCTATAAACATTCATTTATCGGGCACAGAGTGGTGCCATGTTAGTTCTAATAGATTTTAGCAAATAAAGCAAAGTTACCTAGTATACCTTGTTAGTGGATATTGCTATACGCAATAACAAAGTAAATTTGTGAGTGGAATAGGTGTCATCAGCAGGTTCGTTGACAGCATTAATTTCCCACTAGAAATTAATTTATCGGGCAAATAGTGGTATCATAGTATTTTTATAGGGTTTTCTACATTAAGCAAAAGATACCTTGTTGATGGATATTGCTATACGAAATAACAAAGTAAATTTGAAAGAGACGAATCGGTGCCGTCAGCAGGTTCGTTCATAGTATTTAATTTTCTTTTGTTGTTCAATTATTGGGCATTTAATGCCATGAGTAACTTTTTCCATGTTTTAATGAATAACATAATGGTTTTCAAGACCATACCTAATATCACACATGGAATAACAGAAAATATATAAGGGAGGTGGCAAGGTGCAAGTACTCCGTATTGTTGACAGCATTTGATTTTCCTAAAAAATTAACTCATTTAGTGCAAAGCAGTATCAAATACATTTTTGCTACATTTTTATAAGGTATGTAATGATTTTCACGAGCTTAGTTCAAATAATAGGTATTGTAACCACGATTATTTCATCAAGCTGTTCAGCAGACGGAATCTGGCAGCCATATTTATACATATAGGGTGTAGCTGTGCCCAAGGTACCCTATAGGGATCCCTACAGGACAAGGGTCTGTTTGTTTTAAAAATGGCCGCTCTGATGATGTATATTGGGTAGTTAACACCCATTGATTACGTCAGTAGGGCATGGTGACACATACAGGCTTGGCGAGCCCTACAGCGGCGACTGAGTATGCGGCCCATGAGCCTAATAGATGTGACATAAAAATTGAAGAGAAATTAAATGTAAAACTACCCAAGAGCCTCTTTCCCCTCAAGTTTCTGCTTTAAAAAACCAATTTCATGGTTACCACAAGACATCCACAGTTACAAAGAGACGAAATGGTAATGGTGAGAGCAAGAAGAAGAGGAGGAGAATACATAATACCTGCTGGTATGGCTGTGGCGTGGTGGGCATCATGTGAGGGCCTTGAGCCGTGGCATACGGAACGAAGGGTGGGTGGAGTGGGGCGGGAGCCAAGAGGGGCTGGCCAGTGGCTGCAACAACCTGCATCTGCGAAGCCAAGTCTGGACGACCAGGGAGCCCCATTTGCACTGCGCCGAGAGGAGAGACATCACAGGTGTTGGGGACATTTGAGAGCATCATGCCTTGCACCGCCGCACATTGCATGGCACGTTTGCCACCAACACACGGCACATCAACATCATTTTTACACAATGCAACACATTCATGAACAAATTTGAAGTCAAGTCGTCTTCACCACTACCTCTTCGAAACTGAAGCCAGAAAAACTGTGCAGAGTTGGGTGACATCAAAGGAGTACACCTCACAAGCCATTTTATCCATTTTTCCCAATGGGGAAGTCTACTAAGTCCCAGAATCATAATATTTTACGATTAAACCATCAATTTTATGTCATGTTCCCCATATAAGCAATCGAAAATTAACTATGGAGTTAATTGCAACATTTATTCCGGGTCAAAGAAAAGGATGCTTTTCAAATGACCGCTTTCGCACTAAAAAGTGCCTTCCCCGGATGTGTTGTCACACGCCACATCCGGTCTACAGCTGTAGCGCTGATTATTCACTTCTCTCCGGTACTCTCTCATACTCAAGTAAAAATGAAGTGTGACAAAGGATCTTACTGAGCGTATCTATCAAATGCTGATTATGGAAAGTTAATTAAATACACTCAACTCTCGATTATCCAGCTTCCGATTATCTGGTTTGCAGATTATGTGCGCTATTTTCTCATCCCTACACTTAAAAGTTTGAAAAATATTCCAATGGGAATATTAAGTAAATTCTTTGAAAGTTCGATGTATCTAAATAGAATTGCAAGTTTGTAAATGTCTCTTTTTAGGTTAAATTTTTAATTTAATCATAATATTATGGATATTGTTTGCTACGTTTAAGAATGATGAAAACTCAGCCGCATCTCTTTCTGAAAATATTTTATCCGTTCTTTTCCATTACCCTTTGCCACTGAATATTTTATCTTCCTAAAACGAACAGAATAGTAAATATACAATGGAAATAATTTCAAATAAACTACTTGTAAATAAACTAACTTAAATTATACTTAAAAAATAACTACTTTCTGCCTCGTATTAACTTAAATTATACTTAAAAAATAACTACTTTCTGCCTCGTATGTTCTTACTTTTCGGCTTGAATTAATAAATACAAAACAGTATCAGTGCTCCCTGGTCATTATTCGCAGTTGAACATTCATTTGTTTTTACCCAGATACGATTGTGCCATTTCATTCGTGTGGAAATCTCAATACCTTCAAAGTTGCATTTGTTACTGTAAAATCTTCGGACCTTAAAACCAAAATTAAAATTATAGACGAGTGCGAAAGTAACAGGTCTTCAAAGACTGATATCGGGAGGCGGTTTGGTTTGTCGTCATCTACGTTGTTCATAATATTAAAGAACAAAGATAAAATTTGTGCAGCAGTGACCGAACTAGGACGACCTAGCAGCCACAAACATTTGCGGCATGGGGAACATCCTCAAATGGAATCTGCACTATTCAAGTGGTTTTGTCAGCAAAGATCTTCTGGACTGCCCATAAACGGTCCGATGTTAAAGGCGAAAGCTGACTACACTTGCACGAAACATGATGTGCTAGCCAATCGACTGAGGTATTTTCTTTTCTAGTGTAAATAAATACTCGATGACACTAATTTGCGGTAGATAATTGAATTTGAATCATAGAAACTGCTAGGAATAGGTGACTATGCGAGAAATATCTTCGACCACCGGTACATGCCGTATTTCAGTGAACCTTCAAGCCAATTTTCCCAACTGATGGACGTACTGGTTAACATTCGAAAACTCGACAAAGTTGATATTATGGTCATGACATTCGCAAAATTATCCAAAAACTACAGTATACCTAATATTTTAATTCTGATTAGTTACGGTGTCTTTACAGCTTTCTTCGGCGATCGAAAAATAGAAGAACTGGAAGAAAAACACAAACTGGAGGAATTAATAAAAACACAAACTGGAAGAAAAACACAAACTGGAGGAAGGAATATTTTATGTAATGGAAAATGTCCTGTTTCTTTCTTAAAATTAGTTGATTATCCTCCAGATTGTGCCTGAAACGACTTTTTTTGTTGTTTACCTTCGTCAAATACCATGGAAACAAAAGAAAAACGGTAAATACGAACGACTATGAGAATTAGGTGGCTTTATTCAAAACTTTCGAATACAACGAGCGCTCGATTTAGCGAGAGATTTCCGAGGGATTATGAGCACTAGTTAAACCAGGCTTCCACTGTATTTATCTTTACAGACTTTTTTATCCTACCAGTTAAGTGGACAGAGAAAGAAAGAAGACGGGACAGAAAAAGTCTGGCTGTCAAGTTGTTGTTTCCGAATTATGAACTTGCTTAACACATTCAATGCGGGTTGCGAATTTAAGGGAGACACTAGAAACGGAACCCATTTTTAAGGGCCTAAAGTTAAAGGACCACATCTATTGACGTGGTCCCGTAGATTGGCATAGATGTGCTCCGTGCTGAATGTTTTAAAAGAAGAGAATTTGGAAAATTTGATCACTTCGTACTTTGAAGATAGAATTTTAGCAGGTACTGATTTGAATGCCAATTATGTATATTACTTTAGTGTAGTTTGTTAAGCAAACTCCTCTGTAGTCTGTCATGTTTTTTTAGTCCCTTTGCTCATGGTTATGTAAGGTGTAGATTTAGAAACTTAAGTATCATAAATCATACTCGTATATGTTTATTACTAATTTTTGTGCTAATTTTTCCAAGCCCTAGTGATAGTGAATGTAATTAAAATTATTTTTTGTGAATGTGAATTATTTGGAGCTTGTACATTAAGGGGTAAGGTTACAATTGAAATCGACTAAAATTACGGAGCCCCTCATTTTGTTTGAGCATCGGCCACATCAACCCAGTGTTGGCTGCGGAGGCACCCTCAAAGTGGGAGAGGCACCCCCACAAGTGGAAACCACCACCTGGGTGCGCAAGCAAATGCCGGGCGAGGATAGATAAATAAAGATAAGATGAAGAAGTGATCTTCCCGGGTTACACTCATCTCTTTCTCGCAGAATGAGTCCCACACAGTGTATCTAAGTGTTCTGGAATAAGCTCGCGAAAACATTTTATCTTGAGCTAGTTGGGACTTTGGGGCAAAATTGGTTTTGGCCCATCAATTGTTAGGACTCGATGGAGTCAGTCGAGACACACACAACTGCAACTTGCATTGACAATGCTAAGGAGTTGGACATCTTTATGAACAGAAACTCGCGTGGTGAAGGCGCATATTTTCAAATTAATCTTAGCAAATAAAATGGCATTTTATGTTTCATAGTCTCAAATGCAATAAGTTACTTAAGAAGTATATGAGAGCATTAGTATTGCAATGAATGGTTGTTGAAGCTATAAAGATCATAATTTGAATTAATTGGGAAAGAGGGGCATTTTCATGAAGAAATAAGTAAACGTTTCTACATTTATTTTGTACTATTCTTCAGTAATCATAAGCACAAATTGGAATTCCATTTTTAGCTAAAGTTAAATGCAATAGGGATGCCCATGCCCTGGTCATATGAAGAAAGGCAAAGATAGCATGGTGATGGATTCACCAAAGAAATTAAACTTCTACATCTCTACACACAATGTGAGAGTGGTTGACACTAGCAAGGTGAGTAAGAGGCAATACGATAAGGACTTACTCTTGCGAAATCGGCCGCTTTGGTTTGGGGTGAAGGCCTGCTGCGAGGGGGTGACCACATATGACGACATGCCCATTGGGGGAATGCCCCCACCGCCTCCAACTCCACCACCACCAGAGCCCCCCCTCCGCCAGGGGGCACTGCTGCATACTGCGGCGTCTGAGGCGTGTGTGGCCTCGAGGGTGTCGGCGTGCTGGGCGACCGCTGCTCCGACAGCATCAAAGAGAAGAGACACACCATTGAGAGTTGAGCAATAACCAAAGCGACACCGCCACCTCCAAGAGAGAGAGACTAGCAAGGGAGACACCAGGGAGAGGCATTACAACTGTTGGGGGGGGGGGGGAGGTGGGAGGAATATAGAATAAGTTAATGCATTCTCCAAAGAAATTTGAAATTAAGACAAGCAGTAAGTTAAGTCAAATTTTATTTACCCTCAAAGATGCAATTATTGAGAAGTTGGCAACATATTTTTAAGCACTTCAAGTGAGAACTGAATCCTCAGAACTTCTCTTCTATTATCTGAAAAAAAACTGTGAAATCGTGTTATATTATGTGTTAGCACCATCATCATCTGAGTAACCTACTGGTTAAAGTTATGTTATGATGACGAAAGTCAGAGGAAATCCAACAGACTCATACACGTGCAGTGCCCTATCTCCCTATCTACCTTCAGTATTTCTTTCTTCATCTTAGCGTAAGTCCTACCTTTCTTCATCCCATCCATAAAACCTATTCTCTTCCTTTCCCTTCCCCGCTTACCCAACATCCTTCCCTCTATCACGGCCTTCAGCAAACCATCGTCCGTCAATACCCCTTCCAGCCACTTACCCTGTCTTCCCCTTCTCTCATCCACAAGTTTCCTCTCCTCGTCCACCATGTCAAGCACTTCCTCATTTGTCTTCCTTTCCGTCCAACGCACCTTCTCCATCCTCCTCCACACCCACATCTCAAAAGCCTTCAGCCTATTTTCGTCTTCCTTTCTCAAGGTCCACGTTTCTGCCCCATACACACAACACTCCATATCAAGCTCTTCACCAGCCTCTTTTTTACATCCTTATACTTAAGGTCCTCGTCATCAGCTCCCTTCTATTATTGAATGCTTTTTTCAATAGCACTATTCTCCTCCTAATGTCTTTGCTACTATGTCCTGTTTCTTCTAGCGTACTACCCAAGTAATTAAATATTTTCTTCTTTTTCTTTCAGGAGCTATAGGTTTATTTAGTTGATAAATATTTATTACTCTTTGCCAACGTTTCCCATTTCTATATATGCTTCATCAGGGCTACAATTAAAATGCTGTTTTTTTTTTACATCAATGACATATGGTTTACATTTTGTAGAAGATAGTTATGTTAAAAGTTTATAAACATTTGATTTTTCAAGTTACCTCAGAGAGAGTTCCTTCCGAATGAATTGCTTGATGATACTTTCTAGAGAAATAAACATTTTTCAACTTATTTGACCTATATCTCCTGAAAGAAGAAGAAGAAAATACATGATAAAAAAAGAGGTCATGAAAAGGAATCAACAAGTAATTTAATTTCTCTGCTTGCTCCAGTTTGTGACTTCCTACTCTTATGACTAGCCTCAATTTCTTTGTAATAGAGAATCTCATTACTTTTGTTATCTTATTATTAATCTTCATCCCGTACTTCTCACACTGCTTTTCCAGTGCATCTATGTGCTGAAGTTTGCAATCACTTCGATGATCGACTGACCAATGCCTGGTCGTCCGCAAATCTAACAGACTTTATCCACTGGGCTCCTACTTTCATTCCCACATCTAGCTCTCTATTTACTCTGCATAGATGTTAAAAAGCAAAGGCGACAACGGGCACCCTTGCCGCACCCCGTGACTTATATCTGCCCACCCTGATTCACCCTCAGCTACCCTTACCTGATCCCTCTGGCCCATATATAAGTTTCGGATGAGTCTCCTGTCACGCCAATCTATTCCTATTTTCCCCAGTATCTGCATTAGTTTCTCCCAGTTTACTCTGTCAAACACCTTTTCGAAACCAACAAAGCATGCAAAAACATCCTTATTAAAATGTTTCTGAGTCCTAATTACAGCAATCGCATCTCTGGTTGCCCTCCCATTCCTGAACCCAAATTGGTCATCACCTAAATAGAAGTATGCTCTGCTCTCCAACCTTATATTTATTATTCTGAGTAAAACTTTTGCCACGTGTGAAATTAAACTGATTGTTCTATACTCCTTGCATTCTGACGCTTTCTTCTTCTTCGGGAAAGGTATTAATACTGTTTTCACAAAATCCTCTGGCCATCCTCCTTCCTCGAAAATCCTACGAATAAGTTCGAAGAAGGATTGATCCCCTTACTACCTAAATTCTTCAGTAACTCCAAAGGTAGATTATCAGTTCCCACGGCTTTTCTACTATTCATCTCCCTTAATGCCCCCTCTATTTCGATGTCGAGTAACTATGGTCCTAGGTTATCCTTATCTATTGTTCCTTCATCCTCTAGATCTAGGCTCAAGGGTCTATTTTAGCTGTCATACAACTCCTCTACGTAATCTCTCAACATTTCCTGGATATCTTCCAGTTCGATTAGTGTCTTCCCTGTTTTGTCAACCTTTGGTATTGTTTGCCCTCTCTTACCACCCGATAACATTTTCACTTTGGCGTACAAAGCGCCCACTTCCCCCTCTGCCTGCAGCTTTCCCATTTCCTAGCATTGTCCCACCAGATTTCTTTTGCCCCATTGGTCACTCGCCGGAGTTTATTATTCAATTCCTTGTACTCCCTCTTGCACGGTTGCTACAAGATATAGGTTTTCAAATTTCGTGACTTTCCTGACCAACATTTAGATTTTTACTGACTTTTGGAAACGCAACATAGAGCCAAAGTCTGCAATCCTACATGAGAAGGAGAAAAAATATTGACAAAAATGTATGACTAGGAGAGTATTTATTAACCTTTGTAAACAAAAATTCAGGTACAATTTCTCTGAAGTACAGGAGTTTAAGTAATAAAATGAATTAAAACTCGAATAAAATGCTGTCAATTGCACATTGCAATACTGAAGATCAACAATTAAACAAGATGATTCATTACAGGATAATTTCCGACACAAGAAAATAAACATAAACAAAAATAACCCTAATAAAATGTCCTAAATGGCCCACAGAACTTCTAAATAACAAAGACTCAAAACAATTTGGTTGAACTCAGGAATATATTATGGCATAATAAAATGAACACTAACTAAATGGGGGAGTAATTGACCATGCACAGTTCAGTTTAAAAAAATCGTACCTCCTCGGCGCCGAAAAATTTCTAAGTCCTGAGTTGATGACGAAGTGAGAATGTGGCCGCACCATGCCCCCCTGAGCGGGGGAGAAATAAACTCCAAGCGGAACAATGGCCCTCCTTCCGAACTCACTTGCCGAGAGGGAACCTCCACCCGAAGTACAATTTTGACCTGCTAAGGGATTTCTGAGGAGATGGGTTGGATTTCGGACTCCCATTTGGTTATGAGTGAGCAAAAATGAGTAGATGAACGATCGGTCTGTCGGCCAAAGTCACCCGATCTCTCTCCTAATCGAAAGCTAACGTGTAGAAGCCAGGACTGAAATATTCATTGGAAGTCTCCATCAGAGAATGGGGAATATATCCCCGCTGCAAATGACATATCTTCCATTATTTTTTCTCTAGAAAAGGCTATTACCAAGAATCATCACTCGAAGAGATCGAATCGTGTTGAAGAGAATTTATGAATTATTTAATTTAGATTTATTCAAATAATTCTATTACTTGAAAAAATTATGAGTTACTAAGTATTTCTGCTTGTTTTGTCATGCTTTTATATGTTACATGACGCATAAGATAGATTTATAAAATATAAAACGCATAATGCAGCCGTCAACGAAAGCATTTTTTGACGGTATAAAAAGTTGTTTTGCTGCACAAGAGCTAATTTATTGAAAGAGAAAGGAAAAGACATTTTTCATGTGTACTCACAAAACTCATAAATATTTATTTTTATATATATTTTATGCACTTTATTGCTCCATTTTTTTCAACACCTAACTATAGGAAAATGGTGTGAATTTAAGCCTAAACTCGATCCTTTAAATAAAGCGGCTTAATTATTTTCATTTGTCTGATTCGTCCATGTGAAGGACCCTGGCATGTATTGAATGACATGGCTCATGGTTTAGATTTTGGAAGGGCGTTGGAACTTTACGTTCTTACATCGAATACTTTCGTGAGAATACAGGGCTCAGAAAATAGGAGGGACGTGCGGATGGAAATAATGCAGTTTTTGTACTGATACTATCGTTTTTGTGATATTGACCGTTTTGTTATTCAATTTTGAACTTCAGCAAAGAGCGAGTATAAACCCTGAACCAATGATATCATATAATATGATATGATGAACATTAAGCAGGCTGATATTTCCCTTGTGCCCACCTTCCATTCAGCAATCCTATGAGTGCGGCCTTTTTTTACCCCTTTCCTTGGTTCACAATTCATAGCGGGGACAGGCCCTAAACAGAAAATATTTGAAGAGAATATAGAAGTGTGTTCGGCTATCGCAATATTTTGTTCACGTAGGGGAGCTGAAGAATGAACTTGATATCCTTAGGCGTAATTTTGTGAAAATCCATATTGACAGAATCAATACAAAATTTGTAAATTTCACAATGAATTTTATTTATTACGACCGGATTCATCGCATTGCTGATGTTGCCTATGCGATGTAACCGGTCGTATTAAATAAAACTCATTGCTAAATTTACAGTTTGATTTGATTCTGTCAAGCTCAAGAATACCTTATGAATTGACGAATCCAAAATAAAGATCAATGTGATCAATAACATCGAGATCTCATTAGGCTTGCTTTTTCCGTGATTCTCTCAAAGTCCAAGTCTACATCTCAAGGCAACAATATTCATACATTTTCAAGGAAAGCACCTTAAATCTTGGCTGTTTAAACTGAGTTTAGTCAATATCCATGATTGGCTGAGTTTTGTCTCTGATGTCATAACAATTCCAAACGCCTCTTCCCTACAGTGATCGTATAAGGCCCCCTTGGTACAAGATATTATATTTGAAATACCCCAAATTGTTCTTAGCCATTTAGTTTGTTTCGGACTTCCATTTAATTTCTTCATATGGTAGCTTACTCTTTCCAAAAGTAATTTATGAAAGTAAACCAGGAAATGCATTTTAGGATGTGCACTTACAAGTTTTTCTTCAATCTAATTAGGCATGTAGACATATCTGGTGTAGTTGGAATTACAATACACAATTAGCTACAAGAATGTGTGATATTCACAATAAAAAAACAATAGTTTGGATGGGATTTAAAACTGGATCACTCTGTATTGCTCTGTAGTAAGCCATATGTCAAGCTCGAATTTTAGTGCACACCTATCATCGCAAAGTATTCGGGAATAGAATTTTTCAGGGGCGATGTATTTATGCGCAAACCGTAACTAATTAATGGTTTCATTATTATATAGTGAGCTTTCTAGAGTATTCAATATCATATCAAGTTCTTTCGACATGCTTCTAACTATATGACTGTGCTTCTTTGATTTTAAATTTGTTGTCGATGAACAAGGAACAGCATTCACTTCAAATATCTTCGGATTGAAGTAGCTTGATGCTATTGCTTGCTAATGCTTAGGAAAATACTATCGATCCACTCAATCATAATTTTCAACCTGTTTACAATTATTGTTTCACGGTGGAATTTAGAATATATTTCTTTGTTGCCATAAAAATAACCTGATACCAATAATTTCACTTTTCCAGTCTCTTAAATACCTCTTTCAATCTAGTCAGTCAGTGAGTTAACTATATTAGAGAGGATATTGGCATAGAGGCAACACCACTTTGGCCCTTCCAATTTTTCCCGGGAGAGCAATAAACATTCCAAACCAAAGGAAGCCCCTTCCATCACCCTCGCTCGAGGAAAGACCCTAAACTGCCAAAAAGTGACAATGGAAGGGGGCAGCAGCTTCTTATTCGACTGGGAGTGAAGAAGCAGAGGTGTGGTCCGTCGAGCTGTTTCTGCACATTATGAGAATGTGTGTAAGCATGGGGATAGATGGGAACAGATCATCTGTCGTTGACAGCTGCTAGAAAGCATGGAAACACAATGCCCATTTCTTTGGATTACATCCCCACAGCTCGTTCCATTTTTTATTAGTTTCCTGCTCGCATTAATTAGCGTTATTAACTATTGATATGTTGACCTCAAATATATAGCATTTACATTTTCTTGGTCTGGAAGTCCTTACGGTATCAAAATCCCCGTTACTTTCAAAACGTCATGATTAATTCTGCGCTTTTTACAGGACATTGGTTCTTTTTTCTTTTCTTTGTCATAAAATATTTACTTCTTCCAGAATTAAGTTAGGAAAAAAGACACTAAAATCACTGTAGGAAGTGCTATCACGAATGTTTTTTCTAAAGATCTCACACGAGAAAATTCTGACCTATGACGAATGAAAAACGCAGTAATGGCAGTGAAGCAAGAGGCGGACAGACTTGAACCTGATACGGTCATTGATTTAAGATGCCAGTCCACTCTCGACATACATATACGATACGATGCCATTAGTGAATGCATAATATACACTCGTATTTGAAGTTCTGCATTGATAGCAGCAAAATGACTGTGTTCACCAAAAGCATGGGATGAGTACGAAAAGTGCATTGTTTTAATCCACACGTCCCTCTCTTGAGTCTCGAATTATCACGAAAATATTTGCTAAAAGATCGTGAATTTCAAAGCTTATAATTTTAAAATGAAACAGTTGTTTGTGCATAAATATACCGCCCCTATAATATGTTTTCCTAGAATACTTTGCAAGGAAATTTGTGCACAAAATTCGAGCCTGACATTATCGATTACTACAGAGAATAATGGAGTTATCCAGTTTCAAATCTCATTCAGGTGATTGTTTTTTTTTCGTAATGAATTTCGCGCATTCATGTAGCTCAATGTGTATTGTAATTCCACCTACGGCAGGTTTATCTACGCACCTTATGAGATTAATGAAAAACTTAAGAAAGCACTTCCTAAAATGCTTTTCATGGTTTACTTTTATAACTTACTTTCGGAAACAGTAACTAGGAGAGTGATTAGAAAATTAAACAAATTGTGCCCAAGTCCGAAACGAACCAAATGGCTTTGAACATAACACACACTTCAAATATAATATGATTGCAATATCACAAGGACTACCAGATAACGAAAATGTGTCAAATATTTGAAAAAAATTTACGTTAATGAATACGTGTATAAATTAAAATACTCATTAGGAGCGAAAGAACTCCGGGGATTGAGACCTTAGAGACCCTCTTATAGGAGGAGGGCCTAATAGAGAGCCTCTTATGAGACCTAAGATAGGCTTTTGTTTTCCTTGGCTGCTTGCATCTGTCACGTGCGAGGGATCTTGGTGCGTCTGAACTTTGCAGATCTCCCTTTTCTTCTTACTCACACATCACAAGAAAAGAAACCCTTCCCTTCGAAAATAATCCCTTTCGCAGGTCAAAATTTTCTTTCGGTGGCTCTTTCAACTCGCCCAGCTACGTGGAGGAAGGGTTCTCCTTCCGCTTTGAGAGGTTATTGCTCTCCCGCTAAGGGGGGCGTGCGGCACTGAGGTGGTACGATTTTTATGAACAGAACTGTACCATTAGTTGAACTTTTAAGGGATAACTGATAATATAAGCCTTTCTCCGGTTCAAATATTGTCAAGTAGCGGGAAATTACACTCGTACCATCTAACTATAAAAAATAAAATTTGACACGCATTGGCACCATATTGAGAAAAGATTAATGACAGTTAGTGTTGACCTGCAGTACTACTGTCTTCTTTTCTAAGTTTTCTTCCACAAATTGCTCAAGAGGCACTTCAAACGTGGCTAAATTGAACTTGTAAGTTCCTTATATATATTTCAATCTAAGTTTTTATACTTCATACTAGGCACATTTGGTAAGCATAAAAAGCATCCGCGTTGTCATCGTTGGAGTTTCCAAATCGTTGCTTTGGGCAGTCAACAATTAATCCCATATTATCTTTGAACACCTTTTTTATTTTATGGGGTGCACTCTTTCAATTCATTCTTCTGGGAAGAAGCAACGTGCCACTTGCCTATCTCTAGCTTGTATCCAATATGGATCATGCATTCAAACAAACAGATCCAGCCATGAAGGGGAGATATATACCAAACGAGAAACTTTCATGTTTGATGTCCCTTTCAATTATTTCCTCAATTTTATTCATTTGATGAGGCTTGCTCCCCAAAAATATAGCATGATTGGGATGATGTGGTATCAGTCGGGGAGTTTATTAATTTACCATATTCCATTGATAAATGAAGTTCATACGTTACGGATACATAAATGCCGGACATTGTATGCCATTTACTTACCTGGCATGTTTTTTCCCCTGTTTCGGCATATTTAAATAATTCATTTCGACATACAAAATGATACAAAGTATCCGTAGAGACAGACGGTAAGTTCCTAGAATCGGCCCGAACAAAGTCGCCATGCTTCTTGCCCATTGTTTGATTCAGTAGACGACACAACGTTGAGCAGCCTTCTCAAGTCCGTTCCTTCACTGCCTCTCCGGGCAACTCCATGAACTTTCCACGTCACGGTTGGAGCCAGCCAATAGAAATACGTTTCGCAGGGTGGGCGTGGTAACAGCTCCACGGCGACTTTTAAAGCTGTATATCTCCAGTAAAAATTGATCAAAAACACCAAAATTTGGAGGGTGTGTATTTTATGCATGCCTTATTCCTTCAAACGGTTCAAATTCCATTTTTAATTTTGAGTGACCCCTCCTATTCATAAGAGCAAGATGATTGTGCCCGTTGAATTTCATTTACCTTTATCAGTAAGAATCAATGCATGACGCGTGCTATATGCAGGCTGAGAGCAGGTAAATTTATAGGTCTAGGGCGAAAATTTTGGTAACCTGGAAAATACACCTTATGTGATATCACTGGACATATGCCCGAAATCATTCAATTTGTTTTTATTTTCCACATGATCGCGTCTGATAGTGCAAACTCCTCCAACTTAAACTTGGATCTGATAAATGTGAAGAATTTCGTCCATGAACTCCTCATTTTTGTGCATATTCTTTGCCTTTTGATGAAAACATATAGCATTACAGTGATTATCTCGGAAAATACGGGTCCTTTACCGTTAATTTTCGGAAAGTACGATTAGTTCGAACCGGGATAATTTGAAGTCCAATTTTTTTGGTCCCTTGAATTTCGAATTAACGAGGTTTTACTGTACATGGTGCTTTTCGCTAATACGAAGTTTTGAAAATAGGAAATTTACAATGTTACGAACCTCAGCACCGGTCTCCAGGAAAAAATGATTCCTTTTTACGAACCATGGTGACAAACTGCATCAGAAACTCTTTTTGCAGATGCAAACACCTAACAAATCAGCATTGACAAATGTGCATCAAACGTGTGAAATGCGTGAATGATAGCGCATTCTTCTCTCCGGTCCTCTTCTAACTGTTGGCAGCATTTCCATAATGTTAACAATTCCCTTTGGTTAAAACTCACAAGCGGTGCCACATGTTAAACTCGCTTCCCAAGGCCCATAAAGAACACGTCATGACACGCACTTGTGTAATGTAATCTGCCATATTGAGTCTCCGTCGCAGCAGGAATTCAAATGTTGCGTGCAAATAAACTGAGAACATAGGTACAAAGAACCACGATTTTCTGTCTTATTTAACGATGTAGAGCTATGAAATTTTAGGTATCCATAGACAATACAATAGTAATTGCTAACATAGTTGGACTATGGTCCTCGGTTTGACTCCGGAAAAATTGTCAATCCAGCTATGGCTCAAAACTCTGCACTTAGGGCATTGCATGAGTAGGCACAAAGAACCACGATTTACTTTCTTATTTAGCGATGTAGAGCTATGAAAGTTTAGGCATACTTAAACAATACACTGGTGTTTGACAACATGGTTGGACTTTTTAGTCTACGGTCCTTTTCACCCAAGTTTCGTGAGGGCGGGTGTTTCCCTTGCATCCCTCAGTTTACTCCTCGGCCTACCTGATTAAAGAAGGGAAAATATGCTATTCCCCTTCCTTTAATAGTCTTCTGCGTAATCATATCACTATCTTTGTTGCATAAGAGCTCTGCCGTGTCTTGTCAATTTTCCGAAGAAAACATGCTACTTCGAATTGATATTTTATATACATATGTGTGTATAATGGCAGTGTCTTTATTTGAAAATTATGACGCAATTCATTTAATAATTAGAAATTAAGTGTCAAGCTTTTTATGGGGTTTCCTATGTCAGTGCTAGGAGACAAAAGACGACTCATATATCTCAAGAAGAGAAAACGAAACGATGGTGTCTTGTAATACTAATGTGGGAGACCCTCAAAAAGCGTAGCAGAATGAAATAAACTAACTGTAAAAGTTTTAGTGATTTGAAGAATAGGATTATGGAAAGAGTAGACAATGGCTTCACTCATAGAAATCCTCAGTGAAAGGTTGTTTATTGGATATGTCATTCTGTTCAACATTCACCATATTCAAGGTGCTGTTGTTAGTGCGTAAACTATAGGTATACACTTGGAGTGTAAGATCTACATGGACTGACCTAAGTTTGAAGGACTTCTTTCTCTAGCCGTATAAGACGAACATAGTTTCTGAGCATAATTTCAATCCAAATTATGGAATATGCGTCCCTTTATGATCAAATTGTAAATAAAATGAGTAAAAATAAACTATGATTGAGCACGAATCGTCGGCAACATCATACTCAACATTCTAAGCACGGCTTAAGTCTTGTAATTGGATTCAGCCTCACAGTTTGTGGCTTCCTTTAAGTCGTCTTTTGCCTCTTTAAGGCGATGCAAAGCTGAAGCTGCAAAAATGCTCCAATCGCAGAAAAACTTGAAAGACTTATCAGTATCTACTAACATCTACGAAAGGCTACACACTATAGCATCACATCTTGTTCGTTTGAATCACCAGAATCAAATTCCAGCGAGAATGAGATAACCTGGGTAAGGCGAGGTTTTGTGGGAAAAGGAGTCTACATTATAGTGAGACATGAATGAATTACTGAGTTATTAATCAGAGTTCAATGCAACATTGAGGTTACCAATTTTTCCCATTTGGTAGTCAGTAAATTTCACCTAGGTAAGGGAGCTGTAGAGTACACAAATAATTAATGAATTCAAAGTGCCAACGGAAGACATCGTCTGTGAAATCTTATTAGGCTCTCCGACCCTCCGTGTCCAGGTCATTCACCCAAGACAACATTCCATACATTAATTTCCGAAGAAAGGACCTCACATCTTGGCTAATTGAAAAAAGATCCCTCGCGATCAATGATTGCATGAGTTACAACATCTTTCAACTACAACTACTTCCAAACACCTCTTCCTTACAACAATCGTATAAGGTTGAAGTTTGTCTCCGCTTGCTTCACCACCATTATTGCATTTTCTAATTCCACTTACGCCAGGTTTTTTAAACTCTATACAAGATTAATGGAAAGAAAACTTTCGTAAAAGCACTTTCTGCAATATTTTTTGTGGTTTTTTTAATAACTAACTTCCGGAAACTACAAATATATGGAGAGGGTATTAAAAATGAACCAATATGTAGAGAAAACGAAGCACAAAAATGAATTTTGAAAATAATAGGTATTTTGATACTATGAGATGATCCAGATACCAAAAATAAAATGCTGTATGTATGAGGTCAACCATCCAATAGTATTTAATTTCAATGAATACGAGCAGAAAGTTACAATAAAAAGAGATACGAGGATAGAGATCAACGATGGGTATTTCCTCTACATGCCTTCTAGCTGTTGTGAACGAGGGATATTTACGTCACTGAACTTCGCAGATATTTCCTCTTTCTTCCACACTCATAAGCAAACGGAACCCCAAAACAACCCGATTGAATAGAAGTGGCTCAGCAAAAACACCACTTCTTCGTGCCAGCCGAAAAAAAAAACCACTGCCCCAGGTCACTTTTTCGAAGGATACGGCCTTTCCTCAAGCCTGGATGGTGGGGAGGACTGTTTCCTTCCGAATGTTTATTGCCCACCCAGAAAAGAATGGATGGGGTCATCAGGGTGTTGCCTCTCTGCAAATATCCTGGATAATAGAGTGAAGGCTGGTGTTTGCTAATTGAGAGGACTGAAGAAGTATTTAAGAGACTCAAAACGTCTGGTAAAAGACATCGAGTTATTTCTATCCAAAGGTAAAGGTGATTGTAGTTTATTATGTCGAGTTTATTGCTTTCCGTTTGAAAAAAATCGATACATATTTGTTACACCATTCAAATCACAGGCAAGCAACAAGAAACCCTAAATGTTCATTGAAATGCAGGCAAATCGAAACACTCGACGCAAGTTTATTACGAATCATGGAGCCTTGGTAATTAGGTTGCAGTCTAATATACGCCGGTGAGACGAAGTTGTGTCAAGTCTCGACATTGCATGGCAAAAAGATGTCTCTGTCCGGCAAGCAGTAAATTTAATCCCCAGTAATTTCTACTGCGATACAAAAATTGAGTGTAGGCAGAATTCTATTCTATACATTGAGTTGTTCGAAATTGGTTTCCAAAGCATTCCAAAAGTTTAATAAAAGGACGTAGTGCTATTTCAATCAATATTTGAAGTGAATAAATCTCCTATGAGAAAGTCTTAGCAGTATTCGTTGGGAAAAATATCAAATGAAAAAGCAAAGATGCATAGTCGTATTTGTCCAAACGCTGCGAAGGAACAAGAATTGGAAATGCCCTTACGAAAGTAAAATTCATTGCTTATTATTTAAACCATTTAGTAGATATTGTTTGCACATTAATACATCGCCACTAGAAAAATTTTCCCAGCATTCTTTGCGAGAATAGGATGAGTTACAATTTGAGTCTGACATCGTCAACTACAGTACTGCAGAATCAAGGGATCTGGTTTCGAATCCTAGTCCAGGCTATTTTCATTGAAAATTTAGCATATTCGTGTAGTTAATTGCGTTATCAAATTCCACTTATGCCGAGTTTATCCATGCACCAGGTGAGATTGAAGAAGCACGTAAATGCACAACCTAAAATGCGTGTCTTGAAACTTCAAAACATGCTCTCGGAAATATAAAATAAATCAATGGAAATTTAAAAGAAATGGGACAATCCACGAAAAAAAACTGAATAACTTACCATGATATCAATTGTGGTATTTCAATAATAAAAGGAATTCAGACACCAAAATGAATTACAGATAACCAAAATATGTCAAAACTTCAGCCATTTTTAACTTTAATAAATATGCGTAAGAAAAAAAGTATTAAAATTACAAAACGAGCTGTGGGGAGAAAGATCAATGTTTAGCTTTCCGTCAAGTAGCAGTTTTCGACTGCGAGAGATCTTTGAGCGACCGAACCAAGGCATTCCCCTTTCCATGTTCTGCAATTGCGGCGGCTTTGAACTGTTTGTTCTTAGTCGCCTTTCATGTTCTTTGAGTCGCACGCTGAGTGACCTATTTTATTGACCTGATATTTTGTAAGCATGGTTGACCAATGTGGCGATCTTCTTGCTATGATGGTGGTGCGATGCAGCGTTCAAATATCAATCTGTATTTCCTGAGTTTCCTGATGAGGTTTCCTGAACTAAGCATGTCCGAGTCTCCCATTTGGCTGCCTTTTGACCATGACGTCCAAGAACGGCAGTTGTTCGCTCTTCTCAACCTCCATCGTGAACTGGATTTCGGGGTGTTGTGAATTCAAATGCTGCAGGAACCTGTCCAATTCAGTCGTGCTGTGTGGCCAAATGACGGAGGTATCATCCATGTATCTTAGATACAACAATGGTCGTTTGTCATGCGTCTCTAATGCCTTCAAAGCCTGCCATGTAAAGGTTGGCCACCACCGGGGATAATGGTGACCCCATCATTGCCCCCTCTAATTGCTCGTAGTGGCATCCATTTCATAAGAAATAGGAGTTCCGGAGACAATGCTCCACCGGGAAGTCCTTGGGGATGCCACGCAAGGTGAGTGCCTTGATCATTTCTAGCGATTCTTGGATGGGGATGATAGTGAAAAGCGATATACTATGTCAAAGCTGACTAAGAGGTTGTTGTTGTTGATGGAGACACCCTCGATGATTTCCATGAAATGAGTCGAATTCTTCACATAGGAAGGTGTCTGTCCAACGTACTGCTGCAGAGACTGTGCCAGGTATTTTGTGATGTGATAGGTGGGAGTGTCAATCTGGTTGACGGCTATTGGCCTAGGGGTGTGTCCTCTTTCTGTATTTTTGGTACGCTGTATAGCCTTGGTGGTTTTGCCGCTGATGGTAGCAGGCATCCTTGTTCTTTGGGAATCGTCGATTGTTTGATGAAGAGCCCTGGTGTTTCTCTCAGTCTTGGCTGTAGGATTGGCATTCAGCTTTCGATAAGTGGGGCTGCTGAGAATGTCCGAGATTTTCTTTCCGTAGTCTTCTTTTGTCATCAGGACGGTTGCATTGCCCTTCTAAGCCAAGAGGATCAGAATTCTGTCATTCCCTCGGAACTCCTTCAAGGCTCTTCTCTCCTTGGCGGTGATATTTGGTTTTGGTGGCTTTGCCTCCCGAAGAATACGTGCGACGTCTTCCCGGATTTTGTCTGCCGTGACTTTTGGTAGTTTCCGGATAGAGGACTCCACTTCTGATATGATCTACTCCTGTGTTATGGATCTAGGAACAAGGGCGAAATTCAATCCCTCAGATAAGATGGAGGAGGTTGTGAGGTTGACGACAGAATAGTCCTTCTCAGGGCCATAAATGGTCTGCGGTTGTTGCCTACTGTCGAGCTTGTCAGACATCTTTAATTGCAATTCCCCCGTAAGTGTGGAACCGTGATTCCCCGTGAAGAGTCATGAGTGATCCGCTCCGTCGTATACCAGTCGTCTGCTGCAAGGGTGGTACCCAGCTCCAGGTGAATATGGTACAGTTCTTCGGAACATTCATGCAGGTTCCAATGTTTGTAGTAAATCCACTCTCTCAGGAGGGCCTCGCTGCAGCGGCGAAGGATCCTCTGGGTGTGACTTGATTGAAGATGTTGTTTGACCTCCACGCAAGTTGATATTGTATTGGTGTCCGGCATTGTAGCAGAAAGGCTGGATGACTGGAGCCTCTTTTTCTTCCGCCGAAGCTTCTCGAATCTACTTATCAATCTGTATATCTACAAAAAAGCGTTCTCGACATTCTTTACCTGAAGACAGCAGGACAGCTGGAGAAACTGTTGTATTTTAAACATGAACGTGGCTGCAGCCCGAAAGATGCCTGCCACAACATTGCATCGCCATGGAAACCTGAGACTGAACATATATTGAGGTCGCTACGGAGTTTAAGTCACAAGTTATCCTCTTAGGTGGCAGTTACAGGGCAGATGTTTTCCTTTTCACTTAGAAAACTCTGATGATTTGAGGTATGGCTGTAAAAACGAAATCTCATATAATATGCTTAAAAAATGTTTTAAAATGATAAATCCTTATTTAATGTTTGTCCACATTTTAAGCATAAATCTTGCATACCCTGAAAAACTAAATCAGACTTTGACGGTATTGCTATGAACTCCACTGAAATACCTCAACCATTGAAGGTTAAAATTCACAAACCTTAACGGCCGTATTCATAGATTTCGAGTTAAACCTGGGGTTATGCGGTTTATCTTAGTCCGGTCTAAGTGCAGTTTAGAACGGTACTAAAAGTTGGTATTCATAGCTTGGGTCGAGGGAGATAGCTTCGGGAACTAACGGAGTCCAAGACATGCCTACCGCGTGAGGATGGAACGCTTGGCAACACTGCTATTCGTCAAGTAGCAGGGTATTTCCTGGAATTTCTGAACTGGTTTTTGGGGTCTTCTGAGGAGTTGTGCGTTATCTGCAAACCCTTTACCCATGCCTTTACCACTCATTACTTTCTTCTGGGACTTTCTTGCTCACTGAAATCAGCCCGGAATCCTGTTCCCTGCACTTTGGATATCTGCCAATTCATTTTTGTAATTATTTATGGCTTAGACGTGTTGCAATTCATTTTTCTATTTTCCTTTAAGTTTATTATCCTTATTGAATAAAAACATGATCACCCGGTTTTGTTTCATGCAATTCACGTAATTTAATTTAGCTATAGAAATAATGAATTCACTACAATAACTTATTCATCAAAACATACAGATAATTGAAATGAACGTTAAAAACTAATTATGTAAAATTCAAACAAAAGGATGTTACAAAGTATGAAAGGTATGAAATATTATTGATATTATTGTGACTGAACAAAACTCACCATACAAAATGGAAACAAATGAACACAACTAAGCGATGCGAAAACAAATTTAATCAATGCGAGATATAATACCTAATAAAAACTGTACTTACTAAATTGTAAAGTTGACTAATGAACTCGTTTACCGATAAAATTAAACAAAATAAAAACAAAATTAATTAACTAGGTATCCTGAGAATGAAACTACTATATTACTGCCAAAGAACTATTTATGTCAGTATAAACCTAAATCACTAAGCCAACAATATTCCTAACGATAGACTAACAAAAAATATTACCCCTTAAATTAGCTCTAACTTGGAGATTACTCGCGATTAATCACTTAACACCTTCGACAATCACCACACCACAAAAACTCAAGAAAAAATGGCAACGCGCGGAGCTTAAACTCAACGTTAAACCATTATTCCATAGGTTTATCTTCCTCAGGACTAAAGCAGCCGGGGCTAAGGTCGATCAGCGTTAAAACGACGCTATGAATATGAGTTCAACCACATTGCCGGTCTAACTTACCTAAACCTGCCGTAGGCGCAGTCTAAGGTAACTATGAATACGGCCGTAAATGTCTAATGCAATAGATTTCAGTTACAGGCAAAGCCATCAATGTGACAAAGTAGCCACAAAAAGTGAACTGCAGAGTGACCAACTGAAGTGCTGACTGGTATACTCACTGGGGTGAATGATTTTGGATTTGGATTGTAAACGAACTCCTTGGCATTTGGATTGAGCGTCGACTTAAACTTGGTGGCCACCTTCTCCACTTCCGCATCGTCCTTGGGTTCTTCCAAAATCATGTTAGCGCTGCCACCACCACTGGACACTGGCTGGGCAGCGCCATTTGCCCCACCAGCTGTTGCCCCCAGTTGCTGCTGCCCCCCAGCACCACCTCCCTTGGCACCTTTCTCCCCTCCACCAGGAGCGGTCAGCTGTGACTCGGCCAGCTTGAAGTCCTCCCCAAACTTCTTCAGTTCGGCCAGCTGCTCGTCTCGCCCTGCAAGCCAAGAGAAGCCAAATCAATGCCAAATGGCAATCATAAAATGGAACAGGAGAAGCATATATAAAGGTCACAGACAATATCAAGCTCTATAATGATGGCAGTGTCAATTCATCTGAAATCTCCAATTGCATTAGTCTATATCCTGAATCACCCGATCATTTCTTCAATTTCTTTTCAGGGAGAATTTGAGTGATGCTTTTACCAATCGCTCAAATTATGGGGGAAGTGATAGCTAAAGCCATCATTTTCAGTATCACACAATCATATGCGTCCTAACTAATAGTATCATTTCCACACCCGGGATTTTCTTTTCCCAATCAGCAAGATTAGTTATGAATTAGTTATGAATTGAACCATTATTGTGACTATCAAAACCAAGCAACAATATTTCTTTCAGTATCATGAAGTATTGAATATGTTCTAGGTAAATATGATATATTATTAATTATCATTATCTCATTAATTAACCAACCATGACATTCTCTATAGTTTTGTTTGGCCTAAAGGGCGTTTCAATGCTCTTTCTGATAACTATATGCTCACTCAAAAAAAGTAAACTCTTGTGGACCAATGTGTAGTTACATGGTTTATGTAAAAATGTATAAAAAATAGGGGGGTCCAAAATTTCGGGTCTGGTATTTAGTGTCTGATGCGAACACTCGATAGTCACCTGAAAAATTCGGGTCGGGTATTTGGCGCTCAAATTTGAATTTTATCGACTGATCCATTGTGAACTTCGAAATCGGCTATGCACCCGTACGGACAACTAATGTGCGTACCAACATAACAACCTTAAGCGCATTTACACTACTAACGTAGCGACCATGGTTCGTACTGTCGTAGGCGCTAACCACTATGTGAACACGCGTTGGTTACCGATAGAGTAGTAGTTCTTAACGTTGTTACGAAATAGTGGTCAGGTGCTGGTATCGCGAGCAGAATCTGGAAATGATTAGGGACGATAACAATAAAAATCAATCAAAATAGTGAAACATATGGTGCTACATTGATGAATATGACATTTTAACACTTTTTATAGGAAGATCACATTACACTCATTTATGCTTATTTACGAAAATAATACTTCACCCTTCTCCATTTTGATTGCCTTATTTGATTATTGCACTTCATCTATTCTGAATTCCACCATCTACACGAGCACTGACAACTGTTAAGTGGTAGCATCAGGAACTACTTGTCCATCATTAACCAACGCACATTCACACAGTTTTTAGCACCTACAACGGTAAGGACGAAGGTCGTTAGGTTAGTTGGTTTGTTGAGTGAAGGGGGCACTACTAGAACGCCACACTTGCAACGAAGCCGAAGTTTCTAAGCAATGTTTCAAAGCACTATCAGCGCTTTTCATTTCGATCTTCCGATAGGCGTAGTCAGTGAATCCACTTGCTCTCTTTAAGTGATATTTACCGATTTTATTTTTTGGCTATTTCATCTCTATTTTTGTGATGTGTGAGCTGGCCTAGGTGTAGGAGGTGGGGATAGTGATGTTGACGGCCATTTGACGAATCGTGGTCACACAGAAATCCGCCATCGCGGAATAGTAAGGCTGGCTGGCTGCACTTCGTGCAATTGCTGAATTCGCATGCAACGTGTAATTACTGCAATACAGAACTAAAAAACCCATAATATTGCTTTCAATACGGCTTTCATGTCTCATTTGAAATTATGTTCATAAGCTATAGCATATTTATATTTGTTATAAATGTCACTTCTTCATTCATGAAAATTGATAATATTAAATTCCAAATGATCATTGATTTCAATGGCAAGCTTAAAATAAAACATTTGACTAACTTACTGATCTAGAGTGGTGGAACAAAAAAATATTTAAGTAAGGATTTGCTTTATAAATCCACAAAAGCTAAAGATCACATTATCTTGTTTGCAGGTGTGTCCCAGCTAACCTGCCAATCCTAGTTATATTTTATTGTGAAAAAGCACTAACTACTTGGTGTAATTTTCTTTGGAACCTTTTGGGATGCACTAATTTGTGTTAAAACAATGATGTTCCCACTCTCAGGTCTTTACAAGGCAAACATTTACTGTAATTTTTGTCTTGCCATCGAAACATCCACTTTCCGTAATAATCCAGCACCCATGAATGTGAATACCTCTACTAGCCGAACCCAAAAATTACCCAATGCCCGCAGATATTTCACTACCGGAAGCCAAACCAGACCCGAAATGAAAAAGTGCTACCCGCACACCCCTAATAAAAAACATGGGAAATTTATCATAAACTGGAGAATATTGTAAAATAAAGGCAACTGCAGTGCAGCTGTTAAATTGGTTACTTCTATCTAATCGAAATTTCATTTGCATATTTAGCATATTATTTATGGCAGTGAACTTTTGTCTTGTATGCCTAATGGCATTTCATTTAGGCACTAAAACATGTTTCTAGTGATGAATCCAATGCTTATCCACAAATGGGCTAACATCAACCTCATGACTTATTAGCTAACTTTAATTTATGCACATACATATAAAGTAAAACCCATTTTTTGCATTTTTCAAGGAACCTTCAAAAAAAGTGTAAAAAGCAGGACAGTGTAAAATGTGGGTAAAGGCAAAACAGGTCCATTCCACTCATTTAAACACTCAAGAAAGAGTAAAAACAATACCAGGAGTAGAATGGAAGTGAAAAGACAAAAAAGTGGTTATCCGTCCGGCAGACTATCCGTACATCATACTGCAACAACCTCCTCCCCTACTCTCTCTTTCCGTCCCCTCCCGACGTCCTCAGCGGGCTGTTCAATCACGCAGATGAGTGCTGCATTACCCTGAGACCCCTGAATCACTGCTCTGCGTTCATGTGACTTGGGCTTCTGAGGGTGTTTTATACTTGATAAGTTTTCTTCAGTAATACAACTGGTTGAAAATGTTAAAAAATTCTTCAAAAAATAGAAATACACATTTCGGAGAAGCTGAGGATTATTGAAAAGGCATCCAAGGCACCCAGTTACTAATATAGCGGCGGGCTCTGGTGTTGGCATCTCCACAGTGCTCGATATAATGAAAAACCAAGCCAAACTATTGGACTATGCTTCAAAATTGGAAGGCGTGAGCGGATTTCAGAAGCAGAAACCAATGAAGGATTTGGCTATATCCGATATTGACAGTATCTCATCTGTTCGGGCATTGGGATGGTCCGTGACCTTCCCTTGTTTTCTTTGTGATGGGGCTGAGTAAGCAGGGAGATAAGGGACTTGGAAACTCCCAAGGGGCGACCATAAATCATTGCAGACCAGACACATGATGAGTTGGCTATAGCTTGGGGTGGCTTCCGCTTCATTTCTACAGGGTTTGCTGTTGCTTTTATTGTCCCTTTTAAGCATACAACTCCCTGGACTAGGGAAAGCTTTTAAGGGCCGGGGTTGCATGTGTGTTATTGTGTGTATGAATGATGCCCGATGTATATATCTCAACTGCTTCGAGAGCAGTCGAGACGCGGACGACTAGTCGGGCAGTCCCAATTTTCGGGGATTTTTCTGCTCTCCTCTCTCCGCATTTTATATTACGCGTCTTTTCCAGCTCTTTTTTGTGAAACTACTTGCAACATTGGTCGTCCTATTCTTCGTATTCCAACAAAATTAAATAGTCACCATCCATTTCAGCTTAAAATCAACTCACTTTCAGGAAACACAAAGCGATAACAAATTTGTAATTAAACTAAATCCACATTCTCCCACATCGCCCAGCCCTTCAAATTTTACTTTTCTGGCAGTTTCTGAGGCCAATTTGTCAATAATATGGTTTACAATAATACTTTTTGCAATGTCGTACTCAATCGATATTATAGCGAGATTACTCAAACGTTCTTGACCAATCTGCAATCGTAAATAATTTTTTATTAATCTTAATTTGCTGATAGATCTTTCACAGCTGGCAGAAGTCACAGGTAGCGCCAATGCCAGGCTAAGTGCAATCTCTATATTGGGATAACTGGTCACTGAGCCATATTCTTCATGGCAATTAAGAAGTGCAATGTAATCTGCATTTTTTAAATCAGGCAAAAATGATTTTATTTGATGTTTGTAGCTTTCAATCTCTAAACAGGACTTGTTGGAATTTAAATCATCTTTGTATTTTAATGTGAGATCAGCTACGGATTTCTTTAGTTCTTCAGTGGAGGTTTCGTGTAACGGAAATCCTCTTAGGAAACCAAAATCCCCTTAGGCCCACAGGCTGTGGGTCTGCAAAGTGCGCCCCTGGCAGCCGCCTGCCTGGCCAGGCCCTAGCTACAACACCGATCACAGGACAATCTAAGGATGCAAATTACATGAAAAAAATATTTCATCTTTACCTAACCATTTGAACAACTGTACTTAACTGCATTAGTATAAAGATTTTTTGCGCATACAACACTACTTCATTAAGTGAGTGCCATCATTCTAAAGCAATGGAGTAACATCTATTTTTTTCATTGAGCCCCAGCATATGATTTTCAAAGTTGGGGAAAATACAGTCAACTCTCAATTATCCGGTTTGCGGATTATCCATACTATTTTCTCATCCCTGCACTTTCCAATGGTAAAATTAGGTAAGTTCTTTGAAAGTTTGATGTGCCTAAATAGAATTGTAAGTTTGACAATGTCTCTTTTTAGTTTAACTTTTTAATTCAATCACAATATTATGGAAATTGTTTGCTACATTTAAGAATGATGAAAACTCAGCCACATCTGCTTCTATTTTATCCGTTCTTTCTCATTACCCTTTGCCACTGAATATTCTATCTTCATAAAATGAACAGAATAGTAAATATGCAATGGAGATAATTTCAAATAAACTACTTGTAAATAAACTAACTTGTATTATATTTAAAAATAACTACTTATTGTTCCGTATGTTCTTACTTTTCGGCTTGAATTAATAAATACGAAACTGTTTTAGTGCTACCTGGTCATTATTCGCCGTTGAACAGTCATTTGTTTTTACCCAGATACAGTGAGTCCTCGTTTAACGTTGTCCCGTTTAACGTTGTTTCGCGATAACGTTGTCCAACAATTAAAACTCAATTGTCAATGTCATCAGTGATTCACGATAACGTTGTTCAAATTTGGCACAACCAATAAAAATGAATAACAAAAAGGACTTCGGCACATCTAATGTGTAATTTCCATTCGGCGGAAAAGTCTGGCGTTAACTCCCCATAGCGTGTGTAAAAGGTTCACCTTTGCGAATAATTATTGCGCTATTTGTTTAATAACAGTTATATTCGCTTATAATTTACTACACTGTTATTGGGGGGCAATGTATCGGGGCAATGTAAACTCAAACCAATGTTAGTGTACCATCTTGAATGGCATGGTATTAATAATACCATGTCTGAATAGTAGATCCAGGGGCAATATCTATGGGAAAAAATACCTGAAAATCCCATTCTGCCATAAGGTAGAATTGGTGGTAGAAAAAGTTGATTCACTGCTGTTTGAGGTAAATCGAAAACTTGTTTTTCGTGTTGAATTAGTGTGTAATAGGAAGTTTTCTAAACCCTCCATGATGCAGTAAATCGACAAGGGTGTACTGTTCCTAAAAAATTGTTACGAAATAACAAAAATTTTATACACAGCACCGAGCTTCCCCACTTCACTCACTACTTTCTCACACTTTACCACTCATTTCCTAAGTTGTCGCGATCGCAGCAAGCAAAATTTTTGCCCTTCACTGCATTCGCATGTGCACGCTCCCGCAGTGAAGGACAAAAATTTCTTTTTTCTCAAGAGGGAAATCGGTGCTAACAGCTCTAAATATCAGAAATATAGGAGGGAAACCTGGTGCTTATTGTTTTAAAAATGCCTTTTCAGTTTGTTTCATCTAAGATATGAAGCTCTCTGACTAGTGGTGCCATCTGTTTGACTGCCTGCGTAATTAAAATGTGCCGTAAATTGGCGGAGGATGACGCGAAGTATTCCATAAACACACATAATGTTTAAGGAAATTGGCAATTTTTGTGCATTAATCCATTGATAATGCCTTTCAACCAGGTTCCCTGTATTTTTAAATATCAACAGTAAGTTCCTATCACCTGTAGTTTTCGTACCGCCAGGACAGAGAATAATTCCAAAGTTTCTTTTGTGAATGAAAATATCAAAGTTTAAAATGTTTTAGAAAATTAGTTTGAACGCTTCAATCAATAATGCCATATATCCAACCGTTTATCGCTGTGCTGTGCGGAAATCGTTATTGTTATGAAATGAAGAATTGTTAAGTTTGGAACCGATTTTAATTTTTTAAATTGTTTCTTATGGAAAATACTGCATCATTTAACGTTGTTCTGCTTAACTTCTATATTTTCAGGAACAAGTTAACAACGGAAAACGAGGATACACTGTACAATTGTGCCAGTTCATTCGTGTCAAAATCTCAATAACTTCAAAGTTGCATTTGTTACTGTTGTGCCACCACAAAGCTGATGCAAATAGCAGAAAAAAGGAAGAAAATTGTCCTTCCATCTCTAAAAAACCAGAATTGATTACAAGAAATTAAAAAGGAGAGACTCCGCTTAAACTGGTAAAAAAATATGATGTGGGATTACAAAAAAATCGGGATATAATTAAGATTAAAAGTAAGCTGATGAAGTTCGCAGAACCCTCAAGGTTTGGGGCCCTCAAAGTGTAAGACTATGAAACGATCAACCTTTCAAGATGTAGACTTCGCCATGCTTCTTTGGTTCAATCAAAAAAGGTCAAGTGGTATACCCGTCTCAGGCCCCATGTGCGTACAGCAGGCTAAACTTTATTCATGAGTCTCTAGGGATCTCATTCAACCCGAAGGTTGGTTTTTGATAGGTGAGAGTAGAGCTCACCCCGGACTAAGCCACAGGCGTGTGAAATTCACACATTCAGGGTAGGGGGGCCAGTTCCTTTCCCTGGGCCACCTCGCACTCCCGAGGATTTTTTTTCTCCAGGGGCGTCCAAAGGCTTCACCCGGATTTGAACCCGGGACCCTTAGATCAGTAGCCAAGCGCTCTATCCACTAGGCCACCACGCTCCCCCCTCTAAGGATAGCAGGGGATTTTAAAGCTTCTTCTGGGTGGTTGACGAGATTCAAGCAGCGACATGGAATTCGTGACATTGCTATTCACGGAGAGCGATTGAGTGGCAATGTTTCAGCTTGGAGTACACAAAATACGTTAAGGAAGAAGACACCCACACAGAATCTCTGGCGAGTGTTGAAACTTTGCTGGATTACATGCGACAAAATGATTTCAACTATTGCAACATAATCTCAGCCAGAAAAATAAGAACTGCAGTAACAGAAATCATGAAGAAATCAAGTAAACAGCAAAAAATAACTTGTTATTTCCGAGATTCACAATAAAAGAATGTGTTCTTTTCTGATATTCACTTTGATTATGATTTTTACATTTACTTCAAATACGCAAGATATACTATTGTTTTTTTATTATCTATATGGTCAAGTTAAGCACCCATTATCTTTTGTTTCAAGCATTAGAAACTATTCATTAGATTAGATTAGAAAATATTTATAGATGAATGCTGAATATTTCATGATATTCGAAATAAACAAACCGGAAAATTAGCATTTCATTATTCACTTGTTTTCTTGGTGTAACACCTGCAGTCAATTGTAATGCGAAGTATTTTTAATCCTACTAATGCCAAATCTATATATATTATATCACATATATTTTTCAGAGGCTCACAATATAACAATGTTTTGTATTATATAATCACTTCGATGTCATACATTTACTGAAAATAAGCCAGATGTCAGTTTTTTATTATCTATGTGGTCAAGCTATAGAAGTAACCCGTTATGTTGTGCTTCAAGCATTAGAAGCTATAAATTTATAAATGTTTACGATATTATTATATTTTTGAATTAATAGTAACATTTAGTTTTCATTCATTAGTTGTCTTGCGGTAACTGCTGCAGTCTGTTATGTGAAATAGTCTCCATCCTACGAAGTGAAATGTCAATATCACGACAACATTTTCCATGATTTTCGGTTATCCGTGTTTTTCGATTATCTGTGCCTCATTGTGCATCCATTATCATGGATAATCGAGAGTTGACTGTAGTGTAAATTTGAACTTTCATAAAAAAATTTTGATTAAAATGATTTTTCTATGCACAGATTATGTAACATTCTTTTGTGCGTCAAGAATCATACAGGTGGTACTGTAATAAAATATTTTTGGCAGTTGTTCAAAGCATTGCTGACAAATTGATTTTAATTTTCATGTAAAAGTGTACTAAAATATTTGTCTCAGATAACATAAAGAATTATTTAGCCATAGTGTGGGCTAGATATTTTTCTCAGTAATTACTGTGGCCTCTTATTTTTGGGATTCTTCGCGATCATCAAAATTTATAATTAATTAACTCTTCAAAGTAGTGCTGAAAGAAAATAAATCACCACAATATTTGCCTATTTGAAAGATACTACACATGTAATCACCAAGACTCCCCCATTATTACTGAGTAAGTTCACAAGATACAATGTCTCCTATTTCTCCTGCACGATTCAACTAATCAGTTATCTTCTTTCTCCTCTTGAGTTTTCTTTAAGGATAGGCTACTTTGTAACGCACCTCAGGTGGGAAAATTATTACCTACATTGAGTAACAGACTGCAGAAGATAAAATTGCACCTGCATATTTATAGCAATGATTCATTGAGCAATTTTTCATTACTATGACACCCTTAATCTTGGAAACTATACCACCTAGAGAGAAAAACTTTGTATGGCTCACGTTATTCACGTTATTATTAATTATACAATAATATAATTAATAATAATGTGATGATATCAGCACGTGAAAACATTTTCATGAAAATCTGAGACAGTGGGTGACATGGCCTGGGTGAAATTACATGGAATGACTAGTCTCTTTTTGTTTGCACTCCATATTTGCAATAAATAGATGATGAATCATTATAGTAAGTTTAATTCAATAAAAAAATCAAAATTAGCAATAAAAAAGGAACATTGTGATCTTGGAAGATATATTGAGAGCAGTTTCCTTTTACCAGTGTGATACCATTCAAAAAGTATTATACCATTCAAAAAGTATTCACAGCTGTGATCTAATGCATTCAAACACTCATCGAAGCAATATTTTATGAATTTATGAGGGCAAAAACTTTTTTTCATCACAATAGTTTCATTAGGGTCTATTATACTAATGGAGAACATCACAAAAAACATTCTCCGGAAGCCATTTTGTGAAAATTAAACTAATGTAGCATTAATTTTTAATGAAGAAATGAAAAAGCCATAATTTTAATTCTTGGGGATGCTAGTACATACCTTTATGATGATTATGATAAAAAATGTTAAGATTAAGAAATCCCCTTTTAGTGATAATGGCATTAGTAGTTAACCATGTTTTTTTGACAAAATATGATGCTAAGACTTAAACATAGAAATTTTTTAAAGACTGCAGAAGACAATTTAAGGTCTCATGCTATTTTTTCCTGAGATCCTCATACTCCTGTGATCATTGCTGGAAAATATCTGGAGAAATGATCCAAAAATGAGTGAGATAAAATTTTTTGAGTAAAATAGTACACCTTGAGAGTCGAGCATCCTGAATGAAAGTAATCGAGAACTTGCTTGAAGTTTGAGAGGCTGTAACTGAAAAACTACTGTGGAACTGTCTCTTACATTAGTGAAGGGATGATATGTACCAAGTTTCGTCAAAATCTGAGTCAGTGGGTGTCAAAACCTCATTTTTGCGGTTGAATTGACATGGAATGACCCATAACTCTTCTCATCAAATGTCTCATAACAAAGGAGGGACTTTCTTCTATACGTGAGCAAAAATGTGTTGGATAAGACATCTTGAATAGGGGCAAATACGAAGAAGAAAGAACATTCCTACGTGGACTTTTACCGGAAACGTGTAAAATAAAAAGTTATGACTGATGGAAACATGCTACCATCAGTCATAGGGACATATGCTGCGAATCAGCTGTCGCAGGGAATCACGGGTCTAAGGCCCATCTACGGAGAAGGTTGATTACGCATATCTAGGGATAGGAAAATTTCGCGAACGGGAATTTAGGCAAAAATGTCCTAGGAGTGGTAGTTAGTTACAACATACTCCATAGTGATTGGGGAAATGACTTTTGAACTCGCGAAATGTCGCGAATTGTGCCCCAAAACGCGAATTTTAATTTTTTATGAGAAAATGGTTGGAAGTACATTTCAAACGAAAGAAAAACAATAAAATTGCAAGCAAATTTTCTCAATTCGATTTAAACGAACTCGCGTGCAAATATTCCTGAGGTATGCGGAAGTTTGCAGTTCATCGTAGCATAACCGGTGTTATGATAACAATCGCGGGAGGATGACATCAGGTGCTTTCGATTTACGGTGCTATAGTTATAACCGGCAATACACAACTCGTCACGCCGCGGTGCTTTCTATTTACAATTAGTGGAATAACCATCTATCGGCATCTATGATCAGGGGCTCTCCACTCCGAGGTGAGTCAAACAAAGGAAAAGCAATATGCGTATTTATTCTAAGTAATCTGCTACAGCAGGGTTTCCCAAACTTTTCCTGCGATGGAACACTTCGTAAATCCTGAAATTTAAACGGAACACCTTGTGGACTTCACATATATTAAACCATTGCGTTTAGGTAGCAGCATATAAAGCCATTATAGGTTACTCGGAACACCCATTAGCCTTCCGCGGAACATAGTTTGGGAATCCCTGTGCTACAGATTTGAAGACAAGATGGACTGCGCATGTGTGAATAGCCGCTTTGAGTTGTTTCATTTCAATGGGATCGTTCACCAAGAGATTTTTAATGCCAATTATAGTTTTGAAACTAAAGAGACGTATTTTTCCGATTTTTTTTATTTCGTTCTGATTTGTTCTTTAGACTCTACTATGGATTTGAAGACGAGACGGACTGCGCATGCGTGAATAGCAGCTTTGTGTTGTTTCATTTCAATGGGCTTGTTTGCCAAGAGTTTTTAAAATGCCAATTCTGATAGAGTTTGAAAAATAAAGAGAGACGTATTTTTCCGTTTTTTGATCCGTCGCCTGCTTTTCGAATTACCGGCGGTGAAAAATCAGGGTTCTTAACCCTTTCACGTAAAAGAACCAACATGAAAAGTTTTGAAGTCACTCGCTGCTCCGTCCAATCACGCTGGGCGCTATGCAGCATTCCCCTTCCCTCGCTTTCCAGCGAGCGAATTACAAACTGAACCGGATCTCTGATGTTGTCACGAACTTTTTGAGTGGATGGCAAGTTTCGCGAATGTTTGTTTTTGATTTAAGAGTGAGTGGCTGAATATAGAAGAATTTTGTCTCCACCGAAAATCTATTTTCCAATCCATCTACCGAATTCGAGAATTAAATTGCAATTTCGCATCATAGTGAACGACCTTATTGCAATGGGGTTGTTCCATTGCAATGGTTGCATAGCTAGCTTTAAAGCACCAATCAAGGCCAACTACGACATCAATATAATTGTCGATATATTTATTTATTGCGCGGCACCAAGATTGGTTTTATTGTTTGAATCTCTAGTTTTTGGCCATTTCCGTCAAATGACTGTTTGTTTTCCAGTGACAATTGTTAAGTATCCTAGTTTTATTCCTGATTTCTGTGCTTTCAAGTGATTTTGATGAGTTATTGAGATGCTGAATGCAAAATTAAGCGCAAGAGACGGGGCTTTCCAGTATCAAAAAGATGGTTTTTAATGTATCGATAAAAGTACGGTCATGTACATATTCTACAACTGTCAGGTTGCTTGGGAAAGACTAAATTGGAAAAATTTAAAATCTTCGAAGCACATAACTGCAGCAAACTATCACAAGGATGGAAATTCTCTTAAGTTACATGTCAATACACGAAATGTATTAAATTTTATTTTTAAATTTAGTGCCACTTTTCCAGGTTCTCCCACCAAGGTGATTGTCTTCAGTCATAACATGGCTAGAAGGGGAAGTGTCGCATAATAACCCAGATAATATTGGGTTAAACTATAGTATAAGTGACCCTTTTCTAGGGCCAGATTCTGATCTTCCACCAGTCAATGACTGGTGGAAAGTTCCACCATTCGTTCATTGAACGACTCTTGATCCGTTAAATGAACGGCTCAATGACCCCCTCTGGAGAGTCGAACATCACAAACTTAAGCCGATTTCCAACTTACCTCGAAACCGCGAACAAAAAAAGTCTACCTTCCGCACGCTTACTTCCGTCGGAAAGTTTCCACCACGACACTAGCGCTGTTCCACCAAGTGGATGACTGGTGGAAGGGAAGCTTGACTTTCCACCAGTCATTGAACGATGAACGATGTAGTGAACGATTCTATGGTGGAAGATGGAACATGATGACGTAGTGTTGGAAAGCCATGACGTTTTGGTGGAAACTAATGACGTTTTGGTGGAAAAGTTGAACATCGGGAAAGCATCAGAATCAGGCCCCTAGACTTTTGAAATAATCGGTATTTTATGTGTACAGGCGGCCCTCGACTTTCGTACACTCGACTTTCGTACAATTCGCACTTTCGTACGCTCCTAATTGATACCTTTTATTTGACTTTCGGACACTAAATTCAAACTTTCGGACATTTGTCGAACAGTATTTTTGAATTTCCCGCGAATTTTTGAATTTCCCGCGATGGTGCATGGCGCATCACGGCATTCAATTGTTACATCTGGCGTTCTCACTCGCTAGTATACGCGACTGTGGGCAGTGTTGACATAGAGCAAGGTATAACTTGTTTATTTACTGAATTCAATTAATATCGTATGATTATAATGAGTGGAAAACGTAAATATGACGTGCCTGAAAAAAGAGTTGGGAATTATTAGACGTGCTGAACTGGGAGGATCTTTTGCTGCGATCGGACGATCATTGAACTTAAGTTGTTCAACTGTGTGTTCAATAGTAAAGGGGAAAGATAAAATTATAGACCACGTACGAAATGCTGTGAAGTGCATGCGAAATTCACGAAGTTTTTTATGGCCTGTACGAAACGTCATTCTATTTTCGTTTGTCTTTTGTCCGGTTTAGGAAATTGCGAAATTCCGTTGCTTCTTTAATTGTAATAAACTAAATTACATTGAGTTTAAAGGTCCAAAAATTAAATGTCGTGATGCTTCTTGTTTTGTGTCTTTAAAGTTATAGTGGACGTTATCAGTGAAATGTTAATTTCTGATTGGGAAAAATTAGAAATGCGTATGTTTACTCAGGACACAACGGTATTCTTTTAGAACCGTTTATCAAGACTACGTAGTTTTAAAAGTAATTACGTATTGTTTGAAAAATAATTAATGTATTTTTAAACTTTTGTATTAAAAATAAAATTTCCTTACAATTGTTATGAGGTTTTACTATGTATATTTAACTCTCCGGAAACGTAACCCCTAATTAGTATGGGACTCTATTGTTCGACTTTCGTACATTCGACTTTCGTACATGTTTTCAGGAATGCATTGTGTACGAAAGTCGAGGACTGCCTGTACATATATAAATTTGTGATCACTGTGAAAACACCGAAATGTCTTGTTGAAAGTACCGAATTCCTCATTTCAAAGTACCGCTTTTCTCCCTCTCAAACCACCGAAAAATTCCTATCCCTACGCATATCTAATGAGTACTCGTACATAGTGTGCTTCGAGAATTTGACATCCCTTGTGGTGAAGAGCCTCAGCCTTTTTGCTTCATTTCATGTTCTAGTAATGGCACCTTGACAAAGCTTCCATGTTTTGTAGAATACAGTGTAATTACTTTCTTACTATTTACTCCCTTAATACACTCCGCATACGCAAAGCAGAAAACTATAGCGAAAATATGACTCCTCATGGTACTGAATGGGATAGCAAGTTCTGGAAATATTTGTAATTGAATGTGGGCTAAATGATATATCTACGTTCATTCCATACCAACTTCACTTTGAAAAAATCGAAGCCTTGCAGAATTAAGTTTTATAAACATCAAAATACGATTCTCATATCTTGTAACAAAATCATAAATGAATTTAGTTTGAAGAGCGTTCTTCTGATACTCGTTCATATCAATTTTATATACTTTCACCGAATGCGTGATCGTCTGCAGCTTACAGCTGTTAGCGGCTTTCACAGCATTACCTGGTGGCAGGGAGAGGAGTCACATCATTACGTCAAACGTAGATTTGCCCGGCATGCAGTAGTTTGCCGTCGTGTTTTCGCGCCGTTGCAAATTTTCACTTTTTAATTAATCAGGAAAAATACTTGACTTCATTTTTTAATGGAACAGCTTGAAGTACGTACTCCAGGGATTATAAACTTTCGATTAAAACAATTCAAAAAAATAGGAAACTACCCTATTGCTGACATGTGTGGAACGTCTCCATGTCAGCTCGACCTTTGAATTCCGTAAGCTATTAATAATGTTGATAACCCAGTGAGAAGATTAACGATACATTGCCTGGGAAAAGGAGACCAGCTGACGTAGATCGATGCCAGGGGTGGCAAGCAGTGAGGATCCAACACAGTGTGTCACTTATATGACACAAATCAGTGGCCCAGACACGTAAATTGTCACACGTGTGATCATAATCATCCCATTGGAACGTTCTACATTTGTGAACTAAATTTAAAGTGTGTTCTGTGTATTGGTTAGAGATACCCTCTTTGTATTTGTCCAAGTGTAGGCATTTGAAGATAAGTTGTTTGTAAAGTAAACTTTGAAAGAGTCATTTGATAATCATGGTCAAGCTCAAGGGACAAACATCCAAAGGTTAATCCCTAAAGCCATTATCTTAAAAGAATAGTTAATTACTATTGGTCATTTCCGAGTGGCTTTTCAGATATCATAACCAACAGCTCATATCTTTTATGTTCTTCAACTTCACTAATATTGTGTAAATTGAGCCAGTCAAACGAGTGAGTATTTAAAATGTGTTTAAGTTGGTGAATAAATTTCTTTGTAAACGTTATCCGTGTGCTCAGAATTTATTGCACAGAACAGCCAGGGCAAGGCTAAAGGCTATCATTAAGGGGAGGTGTGTGTAAAGAGAGGCCACACCGGTAACGTACAGAGTGAACAAGGTAAGGCACGCGTTCCGGAGGTATCCAGTAACCAACCCATCGTACCACCACGGAAAGTTTAAGGAAAGTACATTAATAGATGGTACATTAATAAACCATATTCTCTACTGTTTATTCAGGGTTCATGTGTTCTATCAGTTGAAAGTGAATGCCATTTGATTGCCAAGACCAAGGAATGCGAGGAAGGAACGCTAGTGCACAAAGACTAACTAGGTGCAAGAATAGGGCATGGGACCCACCTCGGGCAAGGGCACCACCCTTCCTTTGCATTGTGACGGCGGAGGGCGGTTGGCCACTGGGGGAAGATGTCGGCATTGCACCAGGGTGACCACCCATCTCTACACAGCCAGGGGTGGGCGCCAGTGCTCCACTTGCCGTGGCCTTCCCCTCCGTGGCAGAGGACGACGGCAGAGGTGGTACCATTGAGGACGTGACACTGGGAGAAGAGGTGGAGGGGGGTGAGGAGGGCGTGGGGGGGGAGGGCGACGCGCCGCTGGAGGGGATGAAGGGGGGTGCCGCTGTGGATGGGGGGATGCCGTGGGGGGGTGGGTGGTGGTGGTGAGGGGGTGGTGGGGCGTGGTGCGCGTGGTGACCGTGGTGCGCATGGTGGGCGTGGTGCGGCACGTGCACTGCAGAACCGTGGGGGGGGTGGGGCTGGGCGTGGTGGTGGTGGGGTGGGTGATGGGAGGCAGAAGAGGACGGAGGACCGCTGCCACCCTGGTATGCCTTCCCACTCTCTGCATAGCGGATCCCACTCGGCTCTGGAACACAAGCAACACAATCCTTCACTATGACACCATCTCTCTTACTCCAATACTTTATGGAAATTTTAAATACTACGTGTAACAAGGAAAAAAACACTTTTCTATTCCACAAATGTGGACACAATCAGTTTCAAAACTGCATCATAAGCACAAAATAGGTTTTGTCAATAAAATAATTGCAGAATTGCAGTGCTGAATTTGTTCCTTGTTGCATAACTCTCCTTCAGTTTGGGCTCAACGCATTCACAAATGGAGCCATGCATGAGGAGGAGGCAGGAAAATAAGCCAGGGACTTTATTCGCATTGAAGTTTTCACCAATAAAGAAGCACAAAATGACATATACCCCCCACCCTAAGGGCCACAATTGATTCCAATAGCCATTTTATGAGCAATTTCTTCCTCCATGTAATTCCATACAAAATCATATTCTGGAAATCATAGGAATTTGAAATTCCACATTTTCAATAAACATATCAAAGTATCTGAAATGATATTTTGCAATGCCAGCAACATAAATTAACAGTAGAGCACCAATTATAATCTGTGGTATTGGAGGGGGAAGCTCAATCGGATAACCAAGACTGACTAATTCATTCATGTTTGATTTCCAAGAAGTTGTCACTTTGATTTCAGCACCATACTTTCTCCGAGTTTTTTGCATTTTATTGAAACACTCACTTTTTTTCGACCACTTCTCGTTGGCCATTCAATTTCATTTACTACTCGGATACATTTCACTTATTAAAACTTATGTACTTCGATTACGTACATTTAAAACATCCCATTAATTCATGGAACAGCTGTGGAACTTATTCCCAGATGCACGATGCATCCTTTTTGTACATCACTACTCAAGGTATTTGCCTGGCAGTAAATGTTTAAATTCATGATCGCTATGTATGTATTAAATTCATCGTGAGCAATTTGCGGCTATGTCAATCTGAAAAGTTTGCCCTCCATTTTTTTAACTTCTGAGACTTGGGTCAAGTTACCTGACGCACACTACCAAGAATGCAGCTCATTAGAGTCAAGATTCCTCCACCACAAGCTATAACTTAGCCAGGCACATATCTTTTCAAGGTCTGTATGCAATCAGAGAATTTGGAAAGTTATCAAACTAGAAACTATCAGAAGCTATTTATTGCCATATATTTCTAGTATCGAAATAATGCACAGTTAGAGCAGGCTGAAAATATGCCAGGCAATAATGCTCACTGGATACCCCATAAGATTGGGATTTTTTGGCCCCTTGCAGAAGAGATTAATTATCCAAATACTCTGATGGCAAGCAAGTAATTTATGCTATGAGTAAAGCCTGACCGAGTAACAACCACTGTTTGAATGTGGGAAGGTTGAGCTCTAAGACCTCTAATGTATCAAAGCAAAGATAAAAAAAACTCCAATAGCTTATTTTAGCTTGGAAACCGCAGTTTGCTTTAGTTTTCAGTACCATAGTTAAATGTATACCTACTCATGCTTTTAAAAACCTCTCCTCAAGGGACACAACACATTAGTTTGCAGCACTGAAAGGATGAGACAATTATTATCAAAATAATGGTACAAGCAAGGGTGCAGGAGTAAACAAAATCTTAGGTAAGATGATCTCAGACCTAAAACCGTGAGATTCGGCAAGAAGACCCGGAAGAACCCCTTGCCCCTCTCCTATGTAATGCTTGAATGGCACCTCCTCCTCACTCTGCCCACACTCAGAAGCAAAGAAGTCAAGGTCACCGACCACTCCGATTCCAAAGCATATGATGCTTCTGTCTTTACTTGCAGTTGCGTGTTTACAAATTCATTGTTTAGCCCAATATTTTTACAACTTCAGCAATAAAGTGGTTCCAACCACAGCAGCAGCTGCATAATGGTTGGATTGGTCCTCTCGAAAGGCCTTCGCTTTTGCTTAACTTTGCTCCTGCCCTACCCCCCACGAGGTGTATTCCACGAGCAAAACTTTATTGCAGGAATAGAGCAAGCCGTTCAGAAACTTACAGCTGAAACCACCTAGGACATAAGAGAAGTCTCCATGGTCCTAAAAATAAGCCGTCATCCCCAAACTGAATTTGGTTAAAGAAGAGCAAAATGATCTTAATGTTCAACCAAAGACACAAACAAGCCTTCTTCATTAATTTTAGAAAGACAAAATACTGCTGCAATTTTCCTTTCCTAAGAATGTATAAAGAATATGATGATGTATGTAAGCACTTGGATTTTTCAATGAGCAAATGTAGTGTAAGTTGTATATGTGTATGGAGCTGTTAGGTGAATTTTAAGTTAACTGTAGACCTTGTGATTCATGAACTTCTATTAAGATTATTTTTTGTATTGAGAGGCATTAGTGCATTTTAAGATAGATGTTACTTTTATTTTTCTAACCAAATATAATTTTTATGTCTTGTGTAAAGATGTTTTCCCAAAATATACTGGGAAAATGTTAAATAAATAAACAAATAAATAAATTACAAGAAAAAGCTTCAACATATTCTCCAAGATGCAGCATATCGTCCTCTGAACAGCTGAACACCCAAAGGACAGCAGAGTCAGGAAGAGAATAGAACTGATAAAGAAAGCAGATTTTCAAGAAGAAACCAGGAGAAATCTTGTGCCACAAGCCCCAGTGCCACCAAAACTATATAGCCTGCCTAAAATGCACAAGGTAGGGACACCATTGAGGCCCATTGTGAGAGCTATTGACTCTCCTCCCTAGAACAACCCTGCCAAGCATCACACCAGCAACTTGTCTCCCTTCGTGGGAACACATGCAAGCACCAAATAAAGAACTCAGCACAGTTTGTCAAGAATCTACAAGATTTCCACCTAATGACCTTAATAATTTCTAAATTTTGTTCAATTTAGGATCAGGGTGAGTTTCCGGGTCATAATCCGTGTTGTTTGCAAAATGGAAAATTAGTCGAATTTCAATAAATCTTAGGCAGGACATGGTCTGGCCAAAAAAGGGGGAAGCAAGAATCGGTGTTGTCGACCAATAGCATTCCATGCCTGGCTTCCTCACGACACTCTGTAGCATGACAAGAGCTAGGAACACACAAACTTCTGACCTCATCCCGGACTTTTGCTGCCACTGCTAGGTCCCACTTTTTCTTTCAAATAATCACAGGCATAGCGATTGGTCTTATCGTGGATGAAAACAATTAGCTCATCATCAAAGAAAAGTTCAAAATACTTCAATGAACCAGAGTCCAGATCCATATCAAAATGCATAGAAGAATTGCCCGTGAAGGGAAACCTTTCTGGTGCTGGAGATGGGTCTGCTGAAGACATTTCACTCCATTCTTCTTCCTAAGGAGGAGAAGCTTTGTCTTCAGAGTTGGGGGGTCATTTCCCCGGATAGACTTGATTCCTAACCGGAGTCTTCAATCTCCAAATCCTCTCAGCCACTGTCCATCATACACGACTCTTCTCCTGAATCCAATATAGGATAATGAGGTGCAAAACACACTACAGCATCAATATTCCTTGGAAAAAAATTTAGTTGCGACAGAATATGCTTTTTCACATATCACGTTATTCGAAACCAGAGAATCTAGACAAAAGAAAATGCATGCATGCTCCAAAACTCTACGAAAGACTGGCTGCCCTCCTTTTGTCAAAGGACAAAAGCTGACCCAACCTCCATGTGGAAGGGATTTCACAGTCTCACACTAAGTCTTGCCTGTTGTAAATATTTCTGCGACCCATCCCTTACATTTCCCAGGAAAAAGGGACAGATTTCGCACATGCAATAGACCTCAGCCCTAGACATCTTTCATGTACTGGTATTTCAGTATCGGGGAGGTTTTGTTGGGAAGGCTTGGTACTTGTGGGAACGCAGGAAGGGTAACAAATCCATGATGAGTATTACTGGTACAGAAATCATTTGCTGCGCACGTGTGCTAAAAAAGTATGACATGCATCGGAGATGGTGCTAGGTTGTTCGAGCGATAGATTCAGTCGTGCATATCTTTAATAAGCTTTTTTTCTCACTATTTCAGACTGATTACACTTAACGGCATAATTATTCCGGCTGGCAATATCTATCGAAAGAATCAGGTTTAATTTCCCACCCTAATTGATCGTTTTGGTGTAGACATCGAGCAAGGTATTGCCCTTCCCTTCTTCCGTCACCAACAGCCAAGAAAACCAGAGAAAATACGAGTTCGCTTGGTTCATACGACCAATTAATTTGACTCACATTAATTCTAAAGTATGACTAGCGCTGGGCGCATGCATAATCAAATGGAAAATATACTCAAGCACCCATATATATTTGTATCGGAAAATGGTGAACCTTTCTTCCCTTTTGCTCCAACCCAGTGATTGAAAAAATATCCTAAAAGAGAGCTCAGCTGTGTTCCTGTAGATTGATAAAGATTCTGCCCGAATGGATCAGAAATTAATAAAATTCAAAATTGAAATGCCCGCACATACCCATACTCTTTTTCCCCCACCCGGCAATACCCACCAGGAAAATTTACCCAGCTTTCCATCTCCATTGTTCGAAAACCTCTGCTTACTTTTCTCCTCAACCAACTTCAGACGAACCCATCAAACACTTCCCTTCTCTCCCATACTGGTCATATTTCCCCCTCAAGTGACCCTCTGTGTCCCCCCTCCCCGCTTTAATGGTGGGCACAAGCCATCACCTTCACACAGAAGCCCCCGTTCCAGCCCTCCAGGAGATCAGGCCCCTTCTTGTACCACCCCCCCCCCCTGTCCCACCCCCTCAACACTAGGTCAGGATGCGATGTCCCACACTGACTCTTGGGCCCTTTAAGCAAAAGACCCCCACTCTCCAAAGGCATGTCCTCCCTCTCCTATGACGCAGCCGGTTGAGGTAAGGGAGGAGGAAGATAAGATGTGACTTTTCGGCGTAAACCGATGATTCATTAGATGTTTACTCCTCACGCGCATCCTTTGGCCTTGGCTCTCAGGTAGATCAACCTCACAAGTGACGCACGATACTCCGATACCATGGGTCGTGTAGTTGTTTTTTGTGAGAGGATGAATGAACTAACCCCCGCTATGACGGGGAAAGGAAGAACGGATAGCTGATTCCGGCCTGGTGCGTGGCCTGACCTGGAGCTGCAATGCTCAGACGAAAATCTCCTTGCTTGATCGAAAGCAGAGGGAAAACAATAACAAAAAATCTCAAAAATTTTTAAAAATATAGAATCCTAACATGAATCCTGAGATTTAATGAATGAAGAGTATGCGACCTAATCTGAATAGAGCCACAAATGAAGCTTTTGCATAGTAGAGTGGAAAAAGAAAATTATTGATTTGCAGTGGTAGCATCGTTAGTAGCCGATGAAGTGTAAAAGGAGTTATATCACCTTCACCATTGAAGTGGGTGGTTTGTATGTAAAATTTAATTTTGAAAGGAGGTACCTATTTAGCTGGACTCTTCTATAGGCTCCATTGTACACGAAATAACCACGCACAAATAAGATGAATCCAAGGGAGAATAACGATTGTTATTTCGCGTTACTGGGCATATCATTATTTGTACCAAATACATAACATGCATCCATCGCATAGCATCCGCGAGAGAATCTTATTTTCACTGTCTTCAATATCCGGTGCAAATGATCGTGCAAGTAGCATACTTCCTTATCGTATGCATAAATCAATATTATTGATGATTAACCCCTTCCCTGACGCGGGCGTAATATCTCGTCCTCGCCGGTCTAGCAAATTCTGATGTGGGCGTATTATCTCGTCCTCGCTGCCGTTTTCGTTCCATTCCCTGCTCCGGATGAAATATTCCGTTCCCTTCGTAGAGATTCAATCTTAAGCCAGTAGATGGTGTTCGCGGACACACAGGCCCATATTTAGCCAGTTTTTGAGACTTTTCTCGATGTATTAGCGTATTTATTTGCATTATAATACAGTCGGATCCGGATTTAATGTCTTCGCATTTAACGTTTTTCCGCATTTAACGTTTATTTTTTGAGGTCCAGATTCATTCCCTATAAAAACTATGTAAAAAATTGTCCTCATTTAGCGTCTCCGCATTCTGCGTTTTTCCGCATTCTAGGTTGTAAAAAATTATCCCGCACAAGATTTTTTACCCGATTTAAGGTTTATTCATGATGATTCATGCAAATGATTATCCATACATCAGTGATGACTATCACCAGTATTAGTTTTCAATAGGTCGACGATCCTTAAGGTTTCGCTTTAAGATACTTGTATATGTACAATGAATGAATGTATAATGAACATACCAACACTAAGATATTGTATGCTCTTGGTAATACATACATAAATGTAAAACCGCATTTTCCCCGATAGTAAGTTTAACTCAATGATGATATGCCATATTACGCAGTAGAAATCGTCAAAATTTTCCCCGCGCTGTGTAGAAAAAATGAATGTCGAACTGCACACCATGTGAGAAACTAGCATGTGCAACAGCAGCTTAATTTCTCGGAGCTACAAATCATAATTGATAGCTAAATAAGGCATTCTCATTATGTCGTACCATCCTTAATATTCTCATAATTGGAAAGTATCAATATTTTGCAAAATGAAATGTCTATCTTTCGTTCGTCTTTAATGATGATTTTTGAGTTCATAGCCGCCTACACCTCGCTTTTACAGAATAAAATGGGTAGTAAAAATGCATCGAGACCACTGAGAAATGCGCAAAAATGGAATTTTTAACGTTGATAACCATCCACACTAACATTCCCAGTGGGAATTTTCCTTAAATCCATTTTTCTTAGGAAAATTGCCAACATCTATTAGGTGCCACAGTGACAACAGTAAAATTTAACCCCAAAAAATGCCGACGTTAGCTTCATGCCATTATTAAGTTACGGCCACACAAAAAAAGGTGGGAGGGTTGAATTACAATGTGTTTTACCTGAAGGTTCAAATTACAGCATGTACGAGTTAGGGTTGGATGGTCGGTAGTAAGGTTTTAGTTAGTTGCGTAACAGATTTAAAAAATACAATGTATCGTATAGCCACATTTGAGGCCAGTGAGAAGTGGCTCAGAAAAGAGAGTTGGCGACTTCTTTGAAAATCATATGTTCCACAGCAGTCGAGTCAGCAGTGTTACAAGAAAAAACTCTTCAACAAGACCACTGATCGACTAGTACCAGTCTCCTGGGTGCTATTGGTTTATAGAGAGCAGAGAAAAATTATTGAGGAGGTGGATAAAAATCCTCACTTAAAGAGAATTGACTAGGCCAGCGGTTCCCGAACTGGGGGTCGCGACCCCCAGGGGGATCGCGGGCCATTCGGAAAGGGGTCGCGAGGACCCGTTCAGCCTCACCTTTTGTAGCCGTGTAGCCTGCAAAATTCCGGAATTGACGATAAAAGTACGGTCTGGGAATGTACAGGTGTTTCACAATTCAAAACGGGCAAGTGAGGATTGTAATTACTTTAAAAACAATATCATTTGAATGTACGCATTGTTTGTTATTTTTAGGGGGTCGCGGCTAAAACGTATGGGCTAAAATGGGTCGCGGAAAGAAAAAGTTTGGGAACCGCTGGACTAGGCGAAGAAGCTGTTCATGCCAGTAACAACATTGAACAACATCATAATGAAAAGGGAAGCAATTTTAAGAGAATTCACAGCATTGGGTGTTTTATCTAAGCGTCGTAAGCACTCAAAAAAGTCCCCGTTTGAGGAACTTAAAAAGTAGCTGTTTAGAAATATAATTAGTCTCTCCTAAAAGTTTTTAAATTGATATTGAATTCCTGAGTAGTCAGAAGGCTAATGCATTGTATTTTTTGTTAAGGCATTTTCATTTTTGGTTCATTTTTTATTTATTTTCATTTTGTCACTGAATCCAACCTTCTTTGGGAAGAGCATATAAAACTAATGAAAATATTCTATTGTTTTATGAGACCCCTTTCAGTGACTTGAAATTATATTTTCTTTTCGTAGAAAGCTGTTCTAATCATTAAAGACCCTAAAACCTCAAAAAAATGACAAGTCCTCATTTAGTGTTTATCCGCATTTAGTGTTTTAAATTTTGTCCCCCCTGAGAAACCTTAAATCAGGATTCTACTGTATTCGTAATGCTTGCCCTGGTGATGCTCTAAATCTCACGTGTTTTCGCGTGCGATTTAGCGCATTCCATGCTCGTATATTGTATAAATCTGTATCGAATTTGATTAATATTTATATATGTAATATCAACCCATTCTGCATTCAATTATAATAACATTTGCAACAAATATTGCATTTATTTGTAATCTTTGTGGTTCATACTTGCAGTAGATTACAACTATCACGGGAAATATTGGATGCAAAAATAACAGTTGTGCGATATAATCTCATAAGGTGATACTTTGTTTTGGGATTAGTAAAAAATCTCTCGCAGTCACTTCGAAATAATACATTAAGTTCCAGCCCACGAGCTACCCAAAAGGCGTGTGGCAGGGGGTGTTATGCAACCAGACATAAAAAGAATGAATATAGGAATATATCGGTAAAGCGATGACTAATGAAGCGTGATTTTGTAAAATAAGTCGACATCTGTTCGAAATATTGTCCAGAATGAGAAAATGGATAGATGCGGAGGAAGACCCGAAAACCATGTCTCTCCAAACCGAAGACTCCGCGGAAGCCTTCACGGAAATTTGTTCATGTTGTTGGCATAGATTGTGTGGAAAAAGAAGAAATTGTTGAACCTATCCATCACAGCAAATTTCTCTCCTCTTTTACCCAATACATGTCCTTTTTCGAAACCAGTACGACCATACAAATGATGTTATCTTCATTTTAGGTCCCAGAAAAAGGCAAGTCCCTTCTGGAGTTGAAGGGTCTGCAGAGGGACGGCGTGGGGTTCACCGACCCTCTGTGGTCCCCCCATCCTAATCCCTTCCGCTTTCACCCATTTCTTTGTATTTTTACATGTTTCCCGGCTTCCTTTCTCATTATCGCCGACCACAACCGTGTTGAGCATTTGGTACCCTTTTCTGTGACCTTCCGACAATGTTTTCCTCAGTTCCTAGGTTTTCCCACTTGTGCTGTTCCCCACTCTTCCTTATAGTATATTCTTTTCGCCTGTAAAAGGGATTTTATGACATATGCTACGGAAAGGGAAGGCTTTTCTTTACCGTCACTGTGTTTTCCCAGAAAATGATCTTGGTTCTCTTGTCGTTGACCTTTTTCCATGGCCTGTAATTTTGAGAACAAGTTATGTAGTTATTCATCGTGCGTCTCAGTGTACACATCTAGCATTTCCCTTGAGTTGTGCATCTCATAATGTCACCTTGGAGTTGATCGAGTTATCTGAGATTCGACACTTTTGTCATGGATGTGGAAAGTGATTTGGCTGCTGGAGATTCTGACGAGGAATTTGAAGAGGATATCGAGCACTCAGGTTCAGATTCAAGCTTCTCAGAGCAGTCGGACGTTGAATCTGAAGATACCGAGGATGAAGATCCGACAGTAGACAGAAATTGGCAGTCGGTGAACACTTAATGTCCTCCCCCTCCTGCACCTCTAAGATTCAACTTTGAAGGTAACTCTATCATGAATTTCGAAGTTGATCCTGATTGTGGTGTGATCTATTTTTTTGAATTGTTTTTTGATAACCAAGTGCTGGAACTGATAACCTCGGAGACGAATTGATATGCTGATCAGTGTTTACGCAAGAAGCCTTCAACATCAAAAGATCAATGGCGCGTTGTGAGTGTTCCTGAAATGCGTATATTCCTCACGTTGATAATGCTTCAAAGCATTGTTCGTAAACCAGAGCAGGAACACTTTTGGTCTACAAGAAGGGTACTAAATACTACCTTTGTCGGTGAAACCCATGGCTTACAGGCGATTTTCCAGAATCCGTCAATTTTTGCATTTCAGCAATAACATCTACATCTACATATTACCCCGCAAGCCGCCTCAATAGGCGTGTGGCGGGGGGTGTTAGGACACCAGCCGTTTAAAGATAAAAAGGAAACGCTCTAATGAAATTACGCCTAGCATTTATTATAGTCCCTTATTGTTCGGGGGAAAAACGAATTCCCATACCTATCCGTTCGGCAAAATATCTCTCTTAATTTATCGTTTCTGTCGGACCTGGAAATATAGTGGGGTTCTAATATGATGTTCTCTGTGTCGCTCTGAAAGATATCTATTCTCAATTGTTCAAGCAATCTAAGCCTAGCGTGTAGCCTCCGAGTCTCTAGCGGTTCCCAGCCTAATTCGTTTAACATCTGTGTAACGCTGTCTGTATGCCCGTAGCAGTTTTTGACGAATCGCGCAGCTTTCCTTTGTATTTTATTAAGTTCCCGGACTAAGTCTTTCTGCACCGGATCCCATATGCTCGCTGCATATTCAAGGTGTGGCCGGACGAGTGCGAAATAGCACCTCTTTTTTACTTTTTCACCCGAAAATCTTCCCACAATACGCTTGACGAATCCTAGCTTCTTCAGAGCTCTGCAACAAATATTTCTTATATGTGTTCCTCACGATAGGTTCGAAGTTATCGTAACTCCTAGATACTTCACTTCATCTGTCGCCTTTATGTTAACACCATCCACAGCATATACATGGGAATAGTTGGACGACCTCCGCAAGAATTGTACCGCCGTGCATTTGCTTAGATTAAGTTCGAGTCCCCACTCTTGGCTCCACTCATGAACGTTGTTTAAATCCGATGATAAGGTTTCAAAGTCAGAGTGATCACTAATTTCACAATAGATGACAGCGTCGTCGGCAAATAAACGTATTTTACTGCTAATTCGAGAGCATAGATCATTTATGTATATAATGAGCAAAAGGGGGCCGATTACGCTTCCTTGTGGGACACCTGATGTCACTTTAACTACATCAGAGCTAATTCCGTCAAGAACTACCTTTTGCTTACGATCACTCAGAAAGTTGCGTATCCAGTTTACTACTGTTTCGTTTAGGCCGCATGTCTGTAATTTGTATAAAAGTTTGTTATGAGGTACCGTGTCGAAAGCTTTCTTAAAATCTAGAAATAATGCGTCAACTTGTCTTTTCGATTCACCAGATTTGAGAACGTCATGAAGAAAGAGCGCGAGTTGTGTTTCACATGATCTACCTTTCTGGAAGCCGTGCTGACAGCCATGGAGGACGTTACGACTGTCCAGGAACGTGATGATATTGCTAACGACGATATGTTCGAGTATCTTGCCTATAATCGACGTTAATGAAATTGGTCGATAGTTCCCTGGGTCGTGTCTGTTTCCCTTTTTGAATATCGGTGTAACGTTTGCAATTTTCCAGTCTAATGGTATCTTTCCTTCAGACAATGACTTCTTGAATATTATGTCTAAGAACGGTGCGATCTGTGATAACGAGGAATATAGACCAGAAATACACCCGAACCCTAAGCTAAACAAAATCTGGCCGATTTTTTATTTACTTAGTGAAAACTTCAGTCATTTATATACGCCGGAAAGGGACGTAACAATAGACGAAAGACTTCTATATTAAGGACGATTGGGTTGGCGTCAGTACATACCCACTAAAAGGGCCAGATTTGGTATAAAGATGTTCGCTCTATGTGAGCCAAAGAGTGGTTACGTTTGGTCTATAATAATATACACCGGAAAAGGGACATTACTGGACAGAGTTTGATGGCATGCCAATGTCATGAAAAGTTGTTTTGATGCTCATGAAGCCGTTGTTCGGGAAAGGTTACTGCGTCACAACGGACTATTTTTACACCTCACCACAACTGGCTGAGACTCTTATTTCCAAGTCACGTGACACTTATGGCACAGTGAGAATTACCAGGAAAGGAATGCCGGAAGGAGCGAAGAAAAATAAAATGAAAAGTGGGGAAGTGATTGCGTTCCAGAAGGGAAAAATAATGGTGCTGATGGAAAGACAAGAAAGAAGTGATGTTTCTTTCCACTGTGCACAACTGTGCAATGGGGGAAACAGAAAAAAGGGGGGTGCCAGTACTAAAGCCAAAGGTAGTGCTAGATTATAATGAGATGAGATGACCGAGTATATCAACATTTGGTTGACTATCCCATTCCGAGAAAGAGGGGGAAAAAATATTATAAGATAATTTTTTCCACGTATTGGAAATAAGTATGTGGAATTCTTTTGTGTTATACGCAATATCAGGGGGCAGAAAATCCCACCTAAATTTCAGGCTGGACCTCATACAAAAAATCTTGGAAATATATTTTTCCAGTGTTCCATCCCCAGAGGCAGGTAGGCCACCTGCAGTAGCCCACCCCCGACGAATCACCGAGACACATTTTCCCGATATAATCCCTCCTACTGAAAAAAAAAGTGTGTGGTATGCTCTAGGAAAAGAGATGCACGAGGAAAAGTAATTAGGAGGGAAAGCAGGTAGTTTTGCGCGGAGTGCAACGTGAGTCTCTGTGTAACTCCCTGTTTCCGATTGTATCACACTAAAGTGAATTTTTGCAAGTACAATTTTTCGGTGTCTTCCTTGTGTGTAATATCTCAACAGAAAGAACAGAAAGACAGTATCAATTACTTCAGTTATCCCTATTTGCATGATGTAAAAATATTAATTGAATGACAAATGGCTAATTGAAAAGTGATTTCTCTATGAAAATTGAAAATTTCTTAAAAGTTTAAATTTTTTACAATAAAAATAGAAAAACGTTTTGAGCAATAGTCAAGGTCCCTATAAAATGGTCGTCCATCATTCCCTCAGGAGTGTTGCCTGTGACGACGCACGACAACTAGTTTAAGGGTGCGCTGCTACTTGGGGAAATGTGGAACTAACGATGTCAACAATAGGGAAGTAAACTAGTGTTTAAAATGCCCCAAAAAACATTTTTAAATTAGAGTTCAGAATATCAAAATGCCGTAAAACCACAGTTTAAATCCTAAGAGTGTATAGTTGATTCGCGATACCCATCGGAAATTTGAATAAATTTAAAGGCCACCAAAACGGGTGCCCATGTTGAATATTTGCCGTGAAGTCACAAGGCAGTAACAGAAGGCAGCTTCAACGCCGTTAGTTGTACCACTATTCTTGCATGGAAAAATTACTGAGTTTGAGATGTACCTTTTTTTGTTGTTTTAAAAATATCATCAGAATGTAGTATCAACAGAAAAGTATTGGATTGCTTCTCTTTTGAGTACATGACTGCATAATTGTATAATATATTATTATTCATTCAAGTGTCAGCTTCATTAAATTTGCGGATAGTAGGGCGAAGACCACATTGAATCTTTGATGAATACATGATGGTATTTATTTTTCGCTGGATATATTTTGGCAGATTGCCGTTTAACATGCCAAAACATTTTTGTAAGAACTGAGCCAAATTGAAGAGTGGCAATAGACCTATTTAAGTCATCTGCTGCAAGATGTTTTCGTGGCACATCCGTATTTATTCACGCCGGCCGGAATGTGTGCACTTCGCACTTTACTAGTCCTCCAAGGTGAGTAAACCGCAGTAAATCGGAAAGAATAACTGGGAAAACAAATGAAAAGCAACTTGTGATATCTTTTTATCAACTGTTACGAAGGCGTTAATGACGAACAAGGAATCAGTAGATAGGATGTTTTACCGACTTTTGACATAACATGATCAGTTTACGTTAAAACACATTGTTTGTTTATAATTTAAAGTTAAAAGAAAAGTCTATTACACTAAAACGTAATGAGACAAGAACACCCCCACGGAGACTTTGTGAATAAACAACGAAGAAGAAAGATTTATTTCCAACAGGAGACATGTATGTTGCTTTTAATCATGCAATTTATAAATGATCTCATTTGATAAAGAATAAATTATATTGGGGAGGTGGGAATGGTTGAATATGCGAGAGTTACACACTACTTAGCTAGTATTATTTATTACTACTTATCAATATATACCTGCTTTTCATGTCACGTCAATATGTTTATACATTGAGAGGTAAAAATGCAGAGCATAAGTTCCCGTACTAAACTGATAAATCGCTATGAAATATTAAGTCGCGAAAGTTCAATAGGAAACTCCATACAGATTTAAAAGTCGTCATTTTTATGTGATGCAGGAGATGCAAATGCTATGCTAATATGCTGTGGTTTTTCCTAATACGACGTAGTCATGTGTCCGATATCCTTGGCGCAACTTGGGGCTCAAGGACAAGTGAAATTAAAAATAAATTGTGCAGAAGTCCAAGTACGAAGTTACATAAATCGGTGGTACAATACCTTCTTAGCCCATCAAAATGAAAGAGAAAAAAAAATTAACTCATGAAGGGATCGATCGCGTATCCTTCGGCATCGTACCACTACACCAACTGACTTCATTGAGAACCTTGGTTCCCTTTGGGTATTAATATCCAACATTCAAAATGGCTGAACTCTTCATCCCTTGTCTGACGATAAAACGCTATTCCGCTATTTATTCGTATCTATGAAAGATAAACACTGCACAAGATGATGTCTTGACATGCAAGAATTGTGAAAAACCTTCATTTCGAGTTCATCTTTCCCTTCATGCGATGGAATAAACGACTTTTCCTCATGATGTTCAACTTTTGCAGACGATTCGTCCTCGCTTGAGATATTTTAAGGTAAACTGTGAATCAAAAATTCCGTTTATCTTGTGTTCGTGCATTTATAGACACCGAGCAACATGGCACTGACTCTTCAACGTTCCTGAAATATGAGGAGTTAAAGCTAAGTGGTGAGTGGTTTTGTATCAACACCTTATCGCATGTAATTTAGTAGATATTGCCGCAATATGCAATTTTTATGGGGTTATTATTAATATTAACCCACTCTTATGTATGTTTAAAGCAATACCAGGGAATCTTACGGTGAAAATGCCATTGATTACGCACAAATCCAAAGGGACAACAACATCTGCAGCATGAAAGCCAGAATATGTCCCGAGCAAAAAAATTAATGAATCGGGGTATCGCGTTAGTTTGGACGTGGACCATTTTTTAATTCTTTTTTGTAGAGTTTTACGTATTCGCCGACATTTTTCAGAAAGCAAAGCCACGTTAAAGTTACCGTTACCTCTCACCTCGCTAATGAAGACAACAGATTACAGCGATACTACTGCGTTGTGACATCAAAACTCAATCAAGATGGTGGTACGGTGTTTCAGCGCAACACGAAATAGTGACACTGCAGATGGAGCGTGATAGTGCTCCCGGCACTTTTGGTGAGAGACGGGAGGAGCGCGATCGCGCTCCCCGGCACTCAAAGGGTTAAGTACTAAAATGCTGTTCCACCACGTAACGCCAGATACTGTCCAATTTATTGTCGATTTATGTTTATTTATTGTATTATTTAATCCTTGTTAAAAAATCTAATGTAAAGGTCTCCTTTATTGTTTTTGGATTTCTTGTTAAATAAATAAAAAACTTTCAATATAAAAAAAACCACAAACTGAACAGTAAATTTCAAATCGCAAAAAAATCCATGCATGGAATTATTAAAAGAGTGGTTAGGAATGGCAAATAAAAATGAATGGAATTGAAAACGGGGATAAGTTTTCAGTGGACAAAAAATTGATAGCCCTCGGATAGCTAGAAATATTACAACAAATGAACATTGTTCAAAATTCATAAATCAATATTTGAAAAAAGTGCTGCTTGCCACATAAATGGCTCCAGACCGTCAACAGCACGCAAAGTGTCAGTAACGTAAACTACTAGCATCGAGCGAGAATATTTGGGCACAAAGAGAAAGATACGGACATCGATGGGCTTATGTCAGTATGCTCGGGTGCGCATCAGATTTTGTACAACCTAGGAGCCTGAGTATTCTCACGAATGTCAGGGAAGCGGTTAACCAGGTGGGAAACTCAAGAACAGTTGTTCCTGCATCTAATTCACCAGCAAAGGACTGCAGAAGGAATGCAGTAAGTAAGAAACTCATGTAAACAACCATACGACTCTCATACTCACGCGTGCGAGGAGCATTCACTTTGTGCACTTTGGTGTCCAGACCGTTAACCTTGGGGGTGAGGGCGGCAGCGGGTTGTGCTGCCTGGAGGGAAGGGGGGCCGACCACCGGATATGCCGTCGCTGGGGCGCTGCCTGCCACAACCATGCTCGCACCGGGCAAACAAGGGTTCGATGCCAGGGGGGAAGGCACCATCACCGATGGCACCTGGTGCACCTGCGGAGCCTGCTGCCCACCGACCACCATCATCATGGTAGGTGGAGTGCCGGCACCAAACGGCACTGGGGGTGCAGAAACGATTCCACCCTGCTGGGGGTACATGGTCCCAGGGGTGGATGATGCACTTGGGGCGTACGATGGCGGCAGTGGCTTGGGTGTCACGGTATTGTTCGCAGTGGGGGTGGTGGGGGTGCTGCTCGGGGTGGTGGGGGTGGGCACGCCATGGTGGTGCTGCTGGGGTGGGGGACCCGAGTGGTGCGAGGACGAAGGGGGAGCCGAGGACGATGGGGGGGAGGGGCCACTGCTTGAGGCCGGGCTCTGGCCGACCGCCGATTGTGGTTGGCCACCACTTGCAGCCGAGGGGGGAGGGGGGCCTCCGTGAGGCCCATGTGGGGGAGGCGTCGAGCGCATCAGCTTCCCACTCTGTGGGTTTTTCCGTTTGGCCGGGGGGACATACTTTCCTCCCTCGACCCCACCACCCCCGCCTGGCGGACAACAGCCGCCTCCGGCTGCATCCACCGAGGCGGCCGCGGGTCGGGTCACGGCAGCAAACCGCTCCTCTTCATCACCATTCTCCATTTCTATGCGTGCCTTGTACACAGGGCTGCTTTCAATCTCGCTCGCAATCTTGGCTGCCTTTGCTTCTGCATCCCTGCAGAGTGATGGCATGTGGTCAATGGTACCTTTTAATGACAGTGCAGAGGCTTCTCTAACGGACGGAATGATGTTAAAGGTGAGCAGCCTTGCAACATCCACGCAAGAAAGAGACATGCCTCGACACATAATGGCACTATTTTACTCACTCTGGAGTACCTTAACCCCTAGAACGCCACAGAGTGGTACTGAACTTGTCATATCTCTTGCCAAAGAGCTAGTGCCTCCCCTTTAGTCTCCTTTAGATGGAGTAAATCAATAATTTGGTATAGTCCACACACAAATTTTATTCCTGACCCAGGTTTCAACTTACAACTTACAAAATTATTTTCATGGGTTGTCACTTGCAATGTTTTCCCTTGAAAATGACTTTGTAAATTTAAACCCGGGTTGGGAAAAACATTTGAATGTGGACTATACCAAGTTATTGATTTACTCCAGTATGAAGTTCCACAAAGTTTCCCCTTGAAAATGTGAAGCTTATCCTAATTAGATGCTTCTATTGATCTCATTTTCACTAGATGGCACTTGAGTACAGATTGTCCATTTTGCCTTAAGTAATTAGTTAAAAGCTTAACTAAACTTAACTTCTTAGAAGCATCAAACTACAAGAACTTCAGAAGGAGCATGATAGCAGTGCCATCACCTTTTGCAAGAGAGAACACAAGCACAATTGCATTTAGAGGGTTAAGTGACTTCCTCAGATGCCATAAGTGAAATATAGGATTTGAGACTCTTCTGGGCATGAAATTCCAAGCGCCACATACATTAATACATAGAGTCACATCCCATTCCGCATATGTGATGTGTTCCACTGAGCTTGCACTGGAGATGAATTTCCATAAAAAAGGTCATTTTAACTTAAGGTAATCAGGGATATGACTCCACAGAATAGAACTAAGGGAAATCAAAAATTTGTCATAGCACTACAGTGAATTTGACCAAAAAAATGAAAAACTAAATTTTTTCACAAGGTGAAGCTACCATGTAAACATACAGAGTTATATCAAGCATTGTGTTAGGATTAACATTCTTCATTTGATATCCATGATGAGAAAACCACCTTTGTTATTTCCACAAAAATTTATAACGGTGGCACGACGCCTGTTTCACCACACTGTGGCATACTCATGACATGAGAAATACGATAGAACTCACACTACTTTACTCAATACTTACACAGCATATTCCCTATCCTTTTGTCTAGAATGCCTGAATGCCCTCCAGCACAATAATCCATTTTAACTGTTAAATTGAGCATCTTCTAATATTTTTTAATGTGACATTTCAAATAAAAACAGCTGAGAACACAATCTTGACATTTATTCCGAACAAACGTATGATAAAATAAGATAATCAGACTTGGCAAGGAAGACATTGGTGCTCTCATGGGTTGCATACAACAAAATGAGACAATAGTTCTGGCAAGGTTTAAATAGGTCTGACAGGAAGTTAAATGTTGCAATAACAATCTTCTAATCTCAAATGAAACTTAATCCACAAGTCGGACAATTGAGAGCTTTAACGACCAAAATTCCCATTTGCCCCTGATATTTTCTCAAGACTTTTTTAACCTCAACTTTACCTCTATATTGCCACCTCTATACATTAAATATTCAGATAAAACTATACCATTACTGTCTTCTCAGCTATTGGCAACTTTTTTAAGTGTTGTTTTTATAATTATTAAAAAAGCATTTGTTTTTGGCTATATAATCACAACCTAGGGCATTTTTCTATAATTTCAAATAATCTTTTCTAAAATTAAAGAAAAAATACCTTAACAATTTTTCCCCAGAGTGAGCACTTTATAAGTAGTAATCTTGTGATAACAAAAATTATGAAAAGGCAAAGAAAATTGCACTTTTTTAAGTATAAACAGTCATTAACTTCAAAACCAAAGAAAAGTACAAATTTGCAGTTTAACGCCATTATAACAAGTTTGTGTGCAGCAGATTACATATTCTGTGAATAATTTTCAAAAAGCAAAGCATTACCTTCAAAATTGGTTCAGTAATATGAAAAATGTAGTACATTTTAGGAATCATAGTCAAAATCGGAGGTATGGAATTTTCAAGCAAAGTTGTTCATTTTTAAATAATTATGGAGGCCATTTTTGGACAAAAAGATCTGAAAAAAATTAATTTGAGCATAGTTCACGCAAGCCTACGTAAGTATCAAATTTGAAGAAAATCTGTTTCGCAAGGGCACGTGGTGTGATGGGTGATCTGACTAAGAACGACCCATTTGCAATTTTTGCACATTCTCAACTTAAGCTTTTTTGTAACAATGCCATTGCCAGACATAACTGCTTCACATTCTCATTGACCACAATGATGAATGGAGAGCTGATATCATAACACCATCTAGACCACTACCACGGCTTCGTTGTCAGCCAGAGAACACCATCTACGCTCCTGGCAGCACCATGGAATGAAAACACAACACCAAACTCCGAGCATGGGCACAAGAGATACGTGTGAATGGAGAGACAACACTAATCGATGCTCATTTCTTACTTGTAGTCCTTGGTATCTCTTTTCTGCAGCTGAAGAGTATATCCAGCCAAGGTGTGATCAAAGGTGGACTGCACGCCATAGATCTGCTCATTCTTCCGGAACATGTCGTTCACATCCCACCCGTTCTGGTAGCCATCTTCCAACTGTCCTCAGCAACACAAAGATGCCACACCCCATCACACAAGGTAGAGTGCAACGGCCACAAATGTAGTTGTGAGACGCAGGGCACCCACAAGTGGGACGCCACACACAAGAGAGAGAAAGAGAGAGGAAGGGAGAGAGGATAATTAGATCTGTTACTGCTGAAATGAACGCTCAAATTCAAAAGATGTTTACGGCATAAGAGAATTTAATGGTTACTTTTAGAAACACCACCTGGGTTGATTTTAGGTCACCTGATGATAATGCTTATACACATCGAAGCCTACATAATGATATATAATTTCTACCAAGTATTGCCACAATTGATTAATTTGATCCGGGTAATGATTTTTAAAGTTGTACGTGGTTTCTAAACATTACCATTTAATTCTCTTCAAATGGAATACCACATAGTTAAACAAGAATTTGTTTTATTAACAGCATAGCAGGGCGTTACTTATTTAAGTAACGCCCATTCTTCAACGCTGATTTTCTAGGTGTCTGCGTCCGCAAAAAGTTTTTCTGACGTAGTTTTTTGCCATGGTTAGTAAAAACGAATTCCATTTTTTCCTGGGGACTGGGGCCAAGGTTCATAACATCGTAAATTCTGTATTTTCGAAACTTCCTATTATTGAATTGCGCTTAGTATGTATTTAGTATAGGTTTTTGGTCGGGACCGACAGTTTTGCTTCATATAATCGAAAGTTTGTATTATTGTGCTTCGTATCATTGAGTTTCTACTGTACATTGCTGGACACACAAACTTAATTTAGTGAGCACTATTTTTCAGATTAATTTAAAAGAGTTAAATGAGTGTATACTGCAGGTGAAAAGCACATTTCTGAATAAGAGAAAAAAAACATGCATACTGTGCTTTCTTGCACGAGAAGTATTCAGAGGGTGAAAAGGAAGCTAAGCTTTTTCTATCACCTGCTGCAAGTTTGTTGAAGCAAGTGTTAAATCACTGTGGGTACCAGTGTCTGATGTGGACAGTGAACGCAGATTTTAAGCTTTTACAAATGTACTAAGTTATCGTGGAACACCAGAAAATGTTGAACTGATGGTCTCTTTGACATTTGGAGACTAACTAATGTCGCTGTACATGCATAAGAATATAACTGAGAAGTACTTTTCTTGTTTGAGAAGTTTTTCTTTGGTGTAAGATATTCATTTTTTTCAGGTGCCATATCCTTTTCAAAATAAATAATTGTTTGTACTGATATTTTGTTTTTTTTATTGTTTTTATAAACTTTTATAATTATGTGAAATCCTACTTCATATCTTCTTATAGCAGACAAGCGGTCCAACTATTTATTTATCTTATTATTGTAACTGACCCCATGGTTACATATGATTTCGTGCAATTCTGTGTTGAAATTGTATTCTAACACTATGCCTCTATTTTAGCAAGGTTATTAACCAAACTTGATTAAATTCACTCAAATACATTAAAATGAAAATAACTTTTCTCCAGAACAGTCATCAATATAGTAATGCAAGGTATCCCTGAATGGCGTTTGAGAAATCTCAGATAAATCAATATTTTTTATACACCGAAATTTAAGGCTTCTTCCCCTTTTTAACCCGAAATTCATCATTTTTAATGACAAACTTTTGAGTTTTATTTACCATAAATTCTTGCCCCTACTCATAATGAATACTGGAGACTAATAACTTAACCTTTCCATTATTTTCATAAGGAATGAATGACTACTAGGAACAAAAATATCACGAGCCATAATGTTCTTCAGAATCATTTTAAGAAGTTTATTGCTGTATCTAAGTACTTCAAGCAAATGTTGACACAAAGGTAACCAATGTTAAGCAATGTTGGGCCTGGATGGGGGTTGGATGGGTGGCCCTCCTCCATAACTCTAGCAGGGTGGATGGAGAGGTAACAGACCTATACCGGGAGGGAGATACACCCAGGCCGTGAAGGTTTGAGGGAGGTAGTTCCTTCCACACCTCTGGACCGGGAAGGCTGGGGGTGGCCCCTCCTCCATACCTCTACCGTGGTTCTCTTGTCTGCAAGTGGCAGGCAGGTTAAAATGTGAGATGGCACAATGAACCCAAAGGGGTCCGAGTGCCTGGAGGGCTCCAGAAGGCCCTCGCCCACCCCATACAATCCATCTATCTAACACAAAGGTAGATAACAGCAATTGATGACTGAATCGGAGGAAAGCCAGAAATCAAAAGCTAAACAGCTGCAGAAAAAGCTAATAACGTGCTTCAGTAATGCAAGTAATACAATAATTAAAGTAACAAAATAATTCTTCCACAACAGATGAAATTAAGTCCCTAGCAGTTATACTGGCTGCGAGTGAACGATCGTGAGTGGTGCATGGAGTGGGTACAATGAGAGGGTTGGGAATGATGGGGAAGGGGAGAGAATGAGGAGAGCACACCCACCGAGTTCCCAGTCTCCAGGTCCAGGTCATCGCCATTGCACGGCGGGCCTTCCCACGGCTCCAACTCCCGCTCTCCGCTAAGTTGACCATTGAACTTGCTGCTGATAGCCGTGTCTGTCTGGAATGTGTCTGGGAGGAAAAACACACATGCCAGAGAGTTAAAGTCAAAATCAACACCACAACCCATTCACCAATCAATTAAATTTCCAGGAGGATACATTTTTTACATTTAGCACACTTTTAATTACAACTCTACGAACAGATTTCTGGTCCACTTTCCCTGAGGAGTGAATCCTGTACCTCTTGTTGCATAATCCAGATCCACGTTGGGAGCGTGTATTGAGATGACATCCTGTGGCTTGAAGATTAACTTCTCCACCACCGTGTTGATGTCCACATGGGCTGGCTTTGAAGGGTCCACTCGATGCACCATCTCAATGACTACGTCAAAGGAACTCGAAAAAGTTCGGAACACTCCCTCAAATGTTGATCCGTTCTGGGTGTGCACCTGCAAATGTTTAAACATTAAACTTCTGTGGTTGGGTTAAAGCAAGATTCAATGCCTTCTTTTCATTGGTGGAATCTAGAACTCATTTAATAAACATCAATTAATTGACTTTGTCGATAACAGTCACCATTGAAGTATCATCTATTCAAGAAAAGCCCTTGTCACAGGCTTACTGACTCGGGAACGTCATAAGACAGAGGAGCCACAGTCACTTAAATTTCATAGAAGCAAGAATCATTTCTGATTTGGCTACGACTGAGACAACGGCATCTTGATTCCTGCATATGTGACAGGGTCAGTTGTTTGACCAAGATGGACTTCTAACTCCAAACAGCAGTATTCTAACACGGACAACTGTACGTTGCTCTATCTCTCTCACAAATAAACGGAAAGAATGTAATTTTTTTAGTGTTGGGAATAAACTCATGATACCAAGTGTCATTTAATTTCAGTATCTTCCTTGAATACTAAGTGAACACCACACAGGTGCTTTTTAAAACCTAGTTAATCTCATAAGCACCTACAGAAAAGCAATGTTTGTGCATTAGTATGTGTGCTCATTAGTCTGTTTTTTTTGTTATCATTACTATAATTAGAATTTAACCCATTTATTGCCTGCAATATTTTTTTGAGTTCCCCAGTCCCTAAACTCTTTGACATCACCATTATGACTGCTTCTAGCTGGTTCACTAATATGCTATATAGACTTCCTTCGAAAGCTAGGGTGGGTTGTTTTAAAACCATCATTTTGAACTTATACTCCCCAAAAAAATTTCGTGCAGCTGTTCCTTCCTTTGATTTTTAAAATTATGTACAGTTCTGTTAAAAAAATTATACCACTCCGGTGCCAAAAAAATTTTTAAGTCCTGAGTTGACAGTGATGTGACAATACGGCCACACCACGCCCCCTTGAGCAGGGGAGCAATAAACTTTCCAACCGGAACAACAGCCCTTGCAAACTCACTTGCCGAGGGGGAACCTCCACCCACAGGGCCTGCTAAGTGATTTCTGAGGAGATGGGTTGTATTTCAGGATCCCGTTTGGTTATGCATGAGTGAAAATGAGCAGATGAACAATCGGACTGTCGGCCAATGTCACCTGATCTCTGTCGTAATCAAAAGCTACCTTGTAGAAGCCAGGACTCAAATATCCATTCCAACAGAGAATGGGGAATATATCCCTGCTGCAAATGACATATCTTCCATTATCATTTCTCTAGAAAAGAAAATTACCGCGAATCGTCGTTCGAGGAGATAAAATTATGTCGAAGACTATATGAATTATTATATTTAGATTTTTTCTAATAATTAAATCACTTGAAATCATCAGGATGTACTTAGTATTTCTGCTTGTTTTGACATACTTTTATGTTGCAAGGCACATCTATGACGCTTAACACAGATTTATAAAATATAAAATGCATGAGAGAAATAAACATTGCGAACCAAAGGAAGCCCCTTCCATCACCCTCGGTCGAGGAAATGCCTACTCTGATAAAAAGTGACAATGGAAGGGGGCAGCGGCTTCTTATTCAACTGGAAGTGAAGGAGCATTGTGGTCAGTCGAGCTGTTACCGCACATGTTGGTGCGTGGAAGCTGCCCGTACATGGGAATAGATGATCTCTTGTTCACAACAGCTAGAAAGCATGGAAATGAAATGCCCACTTCATTGGCTTACCCCCCCCCCCCCCTGCTCGTTTAGTTTTTTATTAGTTTCCTGCTCGTATTAATTAACGTACAATATGTTGATCCTAAATACATAGCATTTAGATTTTCTTTGTCTGGGAGTCATTAAGGTATCAGAATCCCTACTACTTTCAAAACGTCATGGTTAATTCTGCGCTTCTTACAGGACTTTGGTTCAATTTTCTTAGCTTTGTCATAAAATATTTGCTGCTTAGGGAACTAATTTAGGAAAAAAGCCACAAAACGTTGCAGAAAGTGCAATCACAAATGTTTTTTTATAAATCTCACATGAGAAAAATCTGGCCTATGTCAAATGGGAAATGCAGTATTGGCGGTGAAGCGAGAGAGGGACAAACTTGAACCAGATACAGCCATTAATCTACTATGTCAACCCGCTCAAGTCATTCATATACGGTATAATGTCATTAGTGAACGCATAACATACATGTATTTGAAGTTTTGTATTGGATAATAAAACGACTGAATTCACAAAAAGCATGGGATGAGTATGAAACACGCATGTCCCTCTTTCTGAGCCTTGAATTATCCCAAAAATATTTGCTAACAGAACGTGAAATCCAAAGCTCATCATTTTAAAATGAAACAATTGTTTGCACATAAATATATCGCCCTTAAAATGTTTCCCAGAATACTTTGCAAGGACAGTTGTGCGCTAAAATTTGATCCTGACAATATCGGTTACACAGAGCAAAATACAGTGATCCAACTTCGATCCAAAATATATCACACCTTTTCAAATACAATATGAATAATGATATCACAAGGAATTCCATTTAACAAAAATACATTAAAAATTTAATAAGTTTTTACGTTTAAAATAATGTTAACAAACAAAAAGAGCTCCAGGGATAGAGACCCAAGATAGGCTTATGTTTTCCATGGCTGCTCGAAGTTCTCGTGAGCAGCCATGGGAACTTGGCATGTCCAAACTTCACAGATTTCCCTTTCCTTCTCGCTCACACTGTGCCAATTTTTCCTCCTCGAATCCTCGAGACTCGAAAATCTTCGGAGACTCAGAAACCGCAGGAGACTGTTGCAAAGTGCCAGAGAGCGATGAGCTAAGTGCCGCGATCTGCTCTGGTCAGCGCGAAAGCTTAGGTCATTGCGATTCCTGCAAGCACCCTGCTTTTATTCGGTCCACACTGGCACTGACATCTTTTTCCACTTTCAAGTCGAGCTGTGAACATTCCCACCAATCCAAAGTGTAATAGCACCTCTCCTCCTCTCCCCACTCCTCCACTGCTCAGCTGATTCCCCTCCTGCGCTGACAAAGTGTACCGTGAAGGGACTACTTAGCTCTCTTTGAACCGGACCGCGGCCGGAGAAGGACGTATCTGCTTGGTGCCACTTGTGACTTGTGTTCGTCTTGTATAGACCAAGTTAAGAGTATTTAGCCAACGGGCTTGTTTTCATTTTTCTCTCGTTTCCGCCCACCAATTGCAGTCAATTCACAAGCTTCAGTGGCTTGCTTTGCAACACATCACAAGGAACTCTACCTCTCCCCTCGGAAATAATCCCTTTCGCAGTCAAAATTGTCCCTCCATGGGTCTTTACCCATGCCCAACTATGGGGAGGAAGGGTCCTTGTTTTGCTTGGAGAGTTTATTGCTCCCCCACCCAGGGGGGTGTGGTTCGGCCGCGTTGTTATATCGTCGTCAACTCAGGCCTTAGAAATTTTTCTACACCGAAGTGGTGCGATGTTTTTAACAGAACTGTACTTAAGATACTCCAGATATTGGATGGAAATTTACATGTAATATAATGCAATAAGTAACATCAAAGGCAGTGAAATTCACCATGAAAAAATCATTTTACTTCAATGGGATCAAAACCCGGATTTCCCTACTGCCGGTCAGTTGTGTTAGCCAGTTACAACACCAAGCCATCTTAAATCAAGGCGAATTTCAGCGGGGGTTCATACGATTAGGTTTCCACTCATTTCAACAATAGCAACTGAAGGATAAAGCATATATCAGGGATCTTTCGGGGTTTGCACCGGGTAGCTAGGTCCATGACGGCCAACGTTTCGAGTGACTCACCTCTGCCCTGAGGACGATGCTCGACTCGAGCATCGAAACGTTGGCAGTCATGGACCTAGCTACCCGGTGCAAACCCCGAAAGATCCCTGATATAAATCTTCGCCGGGAAAGCCTGAAATCCTTCATCACGAAGGATAAAGCATTTAACCCCAAAAACTTCAACACACAATATCAATGGTCCTGAAGAAGGTGGAAAAGTCTTCCACTAAAACGTCGTTGGAGATGAAACACCTAACGCAGTCGGAGGCCCGAGGAAAATTCACATAAGTCATTCACTGGGATAGCATGAAATCCTATATCAACAATAGCAATTTCCTAGGCAACCTCGGCATTGGCTTTAAATGGGTATTCAAGCCTGTAGCATAATTTTGAGACCCAGACCGGGCCGGTTGGAGGGAGGACATCCTCTATACCTGGTACTGGGGTGAGGCAGGGGGAGGCCAATCCTCCATACCTCTACTGAGGTGCTCTTGTCCCCTGCCTGCAAGTGGCAGACATGCATGGGGTTGGCACAATGGACCAAGAAAGGCCCGGGCTCCTGACGAAGGCCCCCCCAACAACAATCTAATATATCTAATCTAAGTCACTGAGACTTGTAAGACACAGAGTTTGTATACTCCATACAAATTTTATTGTCTGTAATGTACTAAGTATTTTTATTTTATTTTTCTGTCGCTGAGATTGGCTCGCTGAGTATGGACGCGAGGTGCATCTTGCATATTCATGCAATGATATTTGATGCGCTGACAATTTACAACCCCTTACTGAAGTTCAAATATTGGTTAAACAACATTTTTAATCACTTCATTCCAGCATACTTAGCACATATATTGTATTGTGCATCACTGAATGCACTGGCGATGATGTAGTTAAACCAATCCCTCATCTGGTAATATACTGATTCACTATACGTTGGAATTCACATTACGATCGGTCCTATGGAACAGTTCACCATCGTAATGCAGGGGTTTACTGTACTGCTGTCATTTGCCGGCAATAAGCTGTTAAATTTATCCTTAAGGTGCTCCACTTCAGTTGTAAGTGAAGTTATCATTTCCGCCATCTTGAAAAGAGTACGAAGTTTGATAACATTGCAATTAAAACATACAGAGAAATGACTGGTTTTCCTAAACAACTTTAAAACTGAGCTCGTTTAATTTCAAGTATTAAAAGTGAAAGAGAGTCAGACATATCCATCAAAGGATAGGTCTTTCTAGGCCTATGCGATTATTGAAAAAAATCTCTATCGACCAATAATTATAAGAATATGTAATTTGAAATGTGGTTGATTCAACTATCTGGAATAGAAGAAATGACAATTAATTGAAGCCATTCAATTAATTGACATCAACCAATTTATTGACAGAACTCAATTGGATCGTGCTTTTCAAAGGTTATCCTTTGGCAATGAGAAGAGAAAGAACTAATTTGAAAAACAACAAAATAATTCAATCAGTTAGCTTTTATTAATTAATTAATGGAATAGATCGCTATTGGAAGATAGGCAGATGAGAACCTCAGCGTGTTCATCCGACACACACCGGCGAGTGTGCGAGCAGCAAGCATCAGCAGCATCGGCCATCAAGTTTAAACGTGCATTATGCAATCCATAGTGAATCAATAATTGTCAATGAATTGATTACCCAACAGTAATTGTGAATTGAATAACAATTGACACTTGAAAAAATTGATAATTGAGTCAATTACCGCAATCGACATGCTGAAATAATCGATCAATTGTAAAAATAATTGAATTGACAATTCAATTAATCGAATAATTGCACAGGCCTAGGTCATTCTGACATAGAAACTATATTTTGGCAAGAGTCATGCTTGCTTGTGCCTTGATCTGATGACGTAGTCGAACATGCCGATAATAACACATGCCTTCCTTAGATGGCCCAATTCCGCCTGCATATAAATTCACGGCAGTAACAAAATTTCAACCCAGTAAGGTAAACGTACCAATGTCCAATCACCCATTAAGGTTAGTTCCCTACATTTAAATGCATGCATAAAATTTTTTTATACCTATTACCTTTATTGTAAAATAAATGAATGGTTTGATATTTCTTTTTTATGATTGTGTTTTTGCTCAAAATGTGAGCAAAACACAATATGATTTTTATCGTTTTAAAAACATGCTTGAAATGTCCCCTTTCCTGACCCTCAAAATTCGGCATGGCCCTTGAGCTGACCCTTGGAGACCTAGTAGCTGACCCTAATGGTTACTTTCCTTCAATGACACAAATAAAAAATCTTACGGACTCAAGTCAATTACCAAAATTGTATTTAACAAAAATGAAAATATAAAATAAGGAAATGAAACATACAATTATAGAAACGCCCATTCATGAGAAAACCACTTTCATGTTAACCCTTTGCACTCGCATTTTCTTTTCTGGATTCCAGTAGTCTACTCGGCATTTAATTTTTAAAATTCTGCTCATTTTAAAAATGGCCTCACTATAATGGAAAACAACGTTTTCTTTTCATATAAACTTATTTATTTGGATTTTTTTACATTTAAAATTATTCTTTACTCTTTATAATCATTTTAATTTCTATAATTTTTCATTGTGTGGTATTTTTTTGAAGCATTCACCCACGTGAAGGCTAGGATTACATTCACATGTCTCACAGATATAATTTGTCTCTCTTCTTCCTCCTTTGATTTTCCTGTTGGAACAAACAGCACAATCTTTATGTTTTTTGTTAGGGTGTGGAATGATTATATGGAGCTTTCCATCTAAACGTTGCTCTAGTTCTGTGGATGATGATCTGCCCCTAGAAGATAGTGCACCTCCTCAGAATCCTCCTACAAGGTCATGTACAAGATTTCTAATAAATTTAACATGAGCTATTGGTTTTTCATTTTTTCTTTTTTGACATTCTTTGTACAAAATGCAAGAATTTACAACACTGATCTCAAGCCCCCAGAAAAACAATTTACGCCACCATTTTAGAGTCTTCCTCATGAAACAGTACGTGCTTGTGTAGTGATCCGCTACATCAACTCCCCCCATAAATTTCGTGTAGTTTGTCACGACCTTGGGTTTGACAACTTCCTCTTTCCCACCACCACGCACTCTCCTTTCCACAGACTCAGTCTCTTAAGTGTCCCATGTACTGAGCATTGTTACTATTATCTTATCTTTCCATGCAAGAAGCATTACGTTTTCATCCCTGTAAGCTACTATCTCTCCTTTCTTTAGCTTTGGATGTTTGATAGCAGGTGGATTGTCTTTCCTATTACCCATTATCGTCCCTGTCAGTGTGATTTTTCTTTGAGCAATTCTCTAGCAAGAGTGACAAGTGTAATACCTATCGGTGAAGAGATGATAGCCTTGAGCATTAGGTACAGAGCTCTTCAATCTTTCATGAAGTTCTAACACTACTCTGCTGGTAAAAGGGAGATCAGGTCTCACCGAAGTCTCAGATGTTATTCCACCATAATAAGGGACAAATGAGTGGACGTAACCACATTTAGAATCCGCGAGAACATAAGAACGAATACCCCATTTCGTTGGCTTTTTAGGATTATACATGATAAAGCGTATTCTTCCCTTGAAACCAACAACAGCCTCATCAACAGAAATCTCCCTTCCAGGACAGAATCGCTCCATAAATTTCATTTCAAGATATGACAAAAAGGAGTTTACCTTATCGGTTCTGGTTCTCAAATCTTTACTTGACTTTTTATTGTTTTTCAAGTGTAACATCCAAAATATTTGCAAGAACCTCTCCCTTTTGAAAACAGCTCGAAAAAATGGTATATGAGACTCCAAATCCATGGACCAATAACTCTGCAAGTTCGGGAGATTCACTACACCCATATTTAGTATTACACCCAAAAAAGCTTTCATTTCCTCTGTTGTCACATCTTTCCATTTATTCCAAGTAGGTCGCTAGGATAGTTCTTTCTGGCTAATTTTATGCCGAGCATACTCATTAGTCTCATCTGTTACATTTTTTATCAACGTCTCAGTGAAAAACAACTGAAAAAAGTCTAATGGTATGGCACATCCAGAAGGAACTTGAGGTCCAACACATAACTGACCTGTGGAGAAGAGGATTCTGCTGGGCTCATGGTCTTCCACAGATACAGCTTTCAACTTTCCTTTTTTTTTGTTTTTCACTATAAACATTACTTTCACTGGGTAACATACCCGAATTCACAATGCTATCATCTGTATTTCCATCACTATCACTTGAATAAACAATAGTGCATCTTCGTTTTGACTTCACGAATTCAACGTCACTGTCTGCATTTGCCCAGATCCTTGGGTGAAGCAAGGGAAGTTTTCCTTTTCGTAGTTCCACTTGGACCAGCGATTAGTTCACCATCCTCATTTGCGTGATCAGAGAACTCACTTTCGTCACTGTTATAGTTTTCAATAGAGTCTTCATTTTCGATGTAAAATTTGTCGTCGCTGCTTTCTAATTCTTTGGCAAACTTATCCATCCTGAAGAGCTGAAATTCGTTCTCAAAATACGACTACTTCCGAGCAGATTATTCGTCCAACTAATGGGAAAGCATCGTTTGTAAGAGAACCCCTGTGTCATGAAAACGTCGTAGTTTTAGAAACGTTACCTAATCTCCGTGAGAGAAGAAAGGGTGTTTACCACAAGGAAAAATAATACAAGCTATAAATAAATTGACACATGACAATTGAACTCTGCTTCAAGAAAACGCCTGTGAAAACGTCGTAATATTAGAAACGTAACCTAATCTCCATGAGAGAAGAAAGGTTGTTTACCACAGGGAAAAATGATGCAACCTAAAGAGAGACTGACTCATGACTGTGACTCATGTCGCCCTCGAAGGCTTGGACCCTCGCACTCAAGATGTTGACTATGAAACAGATAAGAAAAGAATAGACAGAGACTTAGATGAGACAGTAGTGGATAACGCAAGGAAGAAAACGAGTTGAAAAAAGGTGTCGGAACTAAGAGCCAATAAACGCTGGAACAGTTGACCGTATCTTTACTTTACGGTCTCGCAAAATTTTTTTCAGACACAAATCATATATATATATCTTCATCTACATTTGGTAAATTATTACCTTAGTAAAATAAACAGCTGACAGTAGAAAGATAAATAAAAACATCACCCGTTGTTGCGTCAAACTGTGTGATGTGCGGTGGCAGCATTGAATGGAGACGGCATTTATTGGTAGATTATGGATCCATATTTTTTATAAATAAAATAGTCCATGTTACTAAATTAACTTATTTTTTACTCATCCTTTCACGCTAATGATTACAAGACAAGTTACTGGGAAAAAATCTGCAAAATTCACCTTCCCCTCGTGGTGAAACTCCATGTCGAGTGTGGCTCGACATACGAGCTGGTGCCAATACTAACCGTGTCGAGTCACACTCGACATCCGAGTGCAAAAGGTTACTGATATGTCTTCAAAAAAGTTCTCATCAATCCTCTAGCTCAAGAATTGTCCATTTTAATATTAGGGTGCATATAAAGAGCAAGAGAAAACTTGATGCCAAGAATAGATGAAGGAACAATATTGCCTACGTACCTGCACCACATTGCCCACGTGTGAAGTTATAGCGTGCATAAAATGGGCATTGTTGTAAATTCCTTCAGCCACCACATTCCGTTCAGGTCCACGAGTTCGAGGAGACCTGCAGAGGGATAAGAGGATGTTTTGCATCAAAACAAGTCAATAAAAACATGCTAGGCACACAATCCACGCAGACCGAATTTTCTCATCATTCCTGCCTGATCACATCAAGAAGGGACACACATACGCCACTTAAGATTGCAACAAACAACCCATTAACGCTGAAAAAAACATTTAAATGTCTCCCACAGGCCTAATGTGAGATGCATGATATGATGCATTTCACTACACTTAGTGTCACAATCACGCCTAGCAAAAGTGGTGTTGATATGGGGATGAATATTTTGCCTGAAAGCAGAGTCAGGAGCCAGAACAGGGAGCTGGAGTGTTAAAGGATAATATGTAATAATAATAATTCCATCTTTACTTTAGAGAGAATTTAGGTCTTCATAGCCCTTTCTCACGATTCACTCACTTATTACACACATCGACAACCACGCCCTGAATGGAGAATAACCCACCCAGGCGGGACTTGAATACGCAACCTTCGAGTTAGCAGATGAGGATGTTACCCCACCGCCCCAGAGGCCGGCAAAAGGATGAGCCCAAGGTGGATGCAGGAGTTCAGAAGGAAGCCATGAGATTCTTACCAGGGTTGCTACAGACCAGAAATTATTGAAGTCCAGAACTTTTCCAGGTTTCATTCCAGGCCAAAATTTTCATTTAAAACATCTGATGCAACAGTTAGAAGTCTTAAGTTAGGCCAAGGCTCCCAAAATTGATAAGGTTGCTTTCAAGCTAATAAAAAATTCTGGAGAACAGACTTTAACCAAGCTATACAAAATTGTATGCGATACATACAGCAGATTTATATGAAAACGCTCAGTCAAATGGTACAAGCATCAAAGATATTGAAAAGAATTATCAACTTAATGATGGAATGCAGCAGAGAAATTACTGGATGAAGATCAGTTTGGTTCCACGAAAAGTAGGAGTACAAGGGAAACTATTCCGACCCCCATCCTCATTACAGAGAATAGAAACGGTAAAGGATAAATTGAACTTTAGTGTCTTAGAGCAATCTATAGATGGAATTTGATAATGAAGACTGGAATAAAATAATCTGTATTCTGAAGGGCATAATATGTAGTAACTTACAATGCAGCCGAGAGTCACCTACAGCCAGTGTAAAGACCAGGCAGCAGTGATTACAATGATAATCCATCATTGAAAATTAGATCATCCAGTTTATACTCCTTGAATTCAAAATGGTTCAGTGTCAGCCTATTAAAGAGGTATGAGCTTGTGTTTACTGCAGCAACCTGAAGCTAATTTGTGGAACTTTGAAAAATCTAACCTGGCAAAAATTGAAGAAAGGAGCTTGTTTATGTTGTGTTTGTACAAAGATCACAAAGAAGGATGTTGGTTGCATTTCTGGGGGGGGGGTTGAAGCAGTTACGACACACACACTACCACTAAGGCAGGACATTTGAGAAGTAACACTTTTGTTTTGTTGGGAGAGTGGTGACTGGATAAGAAAGATGGCAAGGGTGGAGAAGTTTGTATCTGATGCACAAACTTGGACAACAATTGGAGTGACTGTTATAGTCATATTTACAAGATACAGAGATCTATGGTAGCACTATGTCCACATAAGCCTTTCATTTTGACATTGCTGAAAACTGGTCGGTAGTGCTACCAAATTAAGTCCAAAGCCACCAATGGAAAGATTCAGGTTTCTTTATTTGCATGTATTGCCTACTTTTTAGGGCAATAAACAGGTTTATGGAGTGGTCTGTGATGACTTAACTAATGACAGAGTGCATGCATTTTAAATTACAAGCGTGGTAAAGCAATAAATAATTCATACTTGTACACAAGATTTTAATTCACAAGTTTACAAAACAGATAGAGCAGTTTCCCATTTCAAGAATATGTTTCAAGGGCATGAATTGGAATCAAAGAGTTCACAAAATGAGACCAGAAAATTAAGTTTCTCTGCCACCTGTCACGGGAAAAGTATGTGATGGAGTATGAGGCTTATGCAAGCATTATGCTACAAAGTTTAACCTGTACCAGGAAAGAATTCATGCCATCAAGAGATGCAAGAGGACTTGTCAATTCTCTATCAAAATTCCTGATAAAAATACAAGGCTTATCAAATATTGAATCAATGGATGGTTAAGGAGTTCTGCCAGCAGAAGAAATAAAGGAGTGGTGTAGTGCTAAGACAGTAGACTGGGAATACATACTTACAATAGAGTCACCATTGGTTTGTGAATGGAAAAGAAGTACTGATGGCCAGAAAAGTGACTCACTTGATGCAAAAGCCCTTAGTAAGTGACAGACAGAGATCGTAGTGAAGAATGAGTGACTTAAAAGGCAGTTTAACATGGGGCACGAAATTGCACAACTTCAAACTGCATGTTTTTCTCAATCACACGTGCAATCATTTTCGAATTTGAGCAGGGGCTATTTTGCCATCACAAGTTCATGTATTCGCTCATGCATTCTTGCAATTCACAGCTTTCCACAACACAATTTGAAATGCACGTTCGTACATACATCAGATTGTGCAATTGCGTGCCCTGTGTCAAACGGGCTGAAGATTGGCGATTTCATTTCATGCACATACAATGTTCACTGGCAGATGGGTTGTGTAACAGCAAAATCAGATGACCTTGGAGTAGTCACTGTGTCTTTTATGAATCCTCGTGGTCCTGCTAATGGGTTCAAATGTCCACTTCAGAAAGTGTGCTTTACCACTGACAAACATTCTTTTCAATATGGCCACCTTCGCCCTTGAAACTCAGGTCAGTTGCATAAATTTGATAAGAAGGAAGTGAAAGCAACGGAAGAAATATTGGCAAAACTAATTTTTAAGTGAGTAAACCATTCATAACCTTATCAGAGTAGAATGTAACCATTTAAAAAAGGATTGGTTTAAATTTAGAGAATTACCTCAGACCTTAAACATGAGAAATCATTTATGGTAAAACATGAAGTTACAATAACATAAATAATAATTCATCATCATTAGACATTCAATGATAACTCATAATTACTAACTAAAATTAAATCCATTATTTTTTACTCCATTACAACAAAATTGGTCCTAATAGATTTAAAACTAGACAAATATTAACAGGACCCATGCATTGTCATAACTTTGCTGACATTTGCAATATGCAAACTTTAAAAATTCATAAAAAATTAGCAACAAAAAAATTGCCCACCCTCTTAATCTAGGCTTAACGACCAACATTACATCATTGTAAATTTTAACATATTTTCATAACAAAAAAAAATAGGTTTTGTTTCCATAATCGCTCTTTTGTCTATGCAAAAATGGCCATTTTGCATATTTTTAAGGGGAAGTTTAATTTAAATGCAATACTTCTGGAGGTAATAAAAATACTTCACAACTATCGTGCCTAAGCACTACACCTTGCACTGATTTTCAATCTTCTAACACTTTTATTAGCTGCAAAAAAATTAAAAAGTTGACACATTTTTATGATTTTTAAATAATTTGGTTATTAATTGCCTTTTCTCTTAATTTCTTTCATGGAGTTGACTAAAAGCCATTTCGAAGCTTAAGCCTCATTATTGGCTAAATTAGAGACACTTGAAAATTGGCCATCAACACCGAACAAGAGCTTCAATGCCTCATATTCAGGCAACGCACCAACAACCCCCACAAACCCCCCAAGAGGCACTCTGACTAAAACCGGACCACTCACTCAACACGGAAAGCAGATTTTGACTTGCTAATTTCTCAATTCCAATGACATTTCCAGGCATTCCTGGCTAATTGTCATAATCCATCTATTTCACAGGTTTTCCAGGCTAGACGCAACCCTGGCTGCCTGCTTATGATTCTCTTGTATTGAAGACACCAGAAAAAGGAGAGGGGGGAACCGTAAAGGAAAGGTAATAATGGCATGGGTCAACTGACAGGGCCGAGGTTTCAAAAACATGGAATTATGTAATATCAAGTTAAGAGTTTTTTTGCAGCGGCAGACTGTACAAGCTTCATACGCTTAAAGGGCAGTGTCCAATTTGTGCAGTTCTTTTGAAGCATAGATGAAACTTCTAGACACCCACTCCCCATCATGTTCTCCACAAAGCTTAAGGTTTTCTAACCTTTAATGAAAAATATAGGTCACATTTTTCCTTCAATGCTTAACCAGTCTATCCAGTTCTACAACCTGACAACCCACCACACTTATAAACATCACAGACCACTCAGGTTTATCTTTTTCATGGTGAGAAAAACCAACTTTGTAATTCTCACAAACTTTATTTCACTGACACGACACCAGTTTCACCACACTGTGGCATATTCATGTCCTTCGAGTGATTCATGCCCACATGACTATGCCACAGTGTGGTGAAACACACATTGTGCCGGCGAAATAAAGTTTGTGGATATTACAAAGTTGGTTTTTCTCAACATGGATATCCATCATTTCCACAATGTCAGGCCTGATATCATCATTTTGAGATCTTTTCATTCTTTCCATTGCAAATAAGCCAATAGATTCCAAAAATGAGTAGTGAGAAACTCAAAGGTGGGGAGAGACAATTTTAAAAGTTCATAAAAGAGGTAAAAATATAAAAAAAATTATGTTGTGGGGTTTGTGCAATACACTCATCATTCTCATTAAACTTACTTGGTGATTTTCCAAACTAAAGCCCGTTTCACACGACACTTGATCCAGCACAAGGTCTAGTATACTCGCTAGTGTGCTAGCTTTCCAGTATCGTTTGAACAGAACCAATATACTGACTAGCAAGCATGCTAGCTAGTATACTCGCTGAGCTACTGGATTTCGTACTTGATGCGGTACTAGTTTGCTACTAGACCCAGTAGGACCCAGTGGCCATCTACCAATCACGTTCACATTACAGACGCTTTGCGATCTTCTCTTTTTTAAATTAGTATGGAATCATATGGAATAACTGCTTAAAAGCAAGCACAAGGTCGATGATCGTGTGAAACCTCCTAGTATGGTTCCAAGCATGCTAGATTCCGTCCTCAATATCAAGTAGTGGCTAGCACACTAGGTCTAGTGCTGGATCAAGTGTCGCGTGAAACGGGCTTTAGATATATTTAAATGATCAAAGATTTTCCTGGTGAATCTGATTTATAAATGTTTCACGGGTATTCCACCAGGCAATAGGCATCACATGTGCCAACGTTTCGACGAACGACCTGTTCGTCATCATCAGGGCTTCTGAATGTGGCATGAGTCAAAATTGGCCGTTATTTACATACATCCAACGATCCGGATCAGGTGACTCCTGATTGGTTCGTTAGTCTGATTGACCGTTGACTGATTCTTTCGCCTTCCCTTTCATTTTTAATGCAATTGATGATAGGATTCCAGGCACTACTTATATGAAAACTGGTATCCCTGTTAAAATTTCTTTTTTCTAGGCAGATTTCGATGGCCTCTTTGATTAACCGGTCCGGCCATGCATGCGGCTAAGTATCTTTGCATCTTCCCATTGGATGGCATGGTCTTTGTTGATGCTATGTTAAGCTATTTTGACTTTCAGAAGCCCTCATGATGACAACACAAGTTGTTCGTCCAAACATTGGCAGATATGAAGCCTATAACCAGGTGGAATACTCGTGAAACATTTACATATTACATGTTTTTGCTGACCTGACCAGTTTCAATGTTTCACATTGCAATGCAAAAATTAATGTGTGTAAAATAAACAATTATTTTTTATGCTATCATAATAAACCACTGGCCTTTTCATAAAAGGACATTTATATCATTAGTTTCCGTGAAAGGAGTTGGGTGAGGTACATTATCCCTCACACTAGGTTTGGCCTTCAATTATCCATAAAGAATAACATAAATCAGTTCTGGGGGCTATTGCTGGAAGCAATCCCCTCAGGTTGTTTCGAGCTCAGAGTTGACTTCATTTATCAGTGTGAATACTTATCAACAAATCACTGGCTAAAAGAGTTTGTTAAAAGGCCTTCCATTTCCCTCCAAGTAATGATCTATGAACACCTCTACCTGTCACAACTAGCAAAGTCAGTTATTTCAAAAGGTTAGGCACATAAGAAACTTTGCAGGGTCAACATGCATGACAGGTTATTAGTTTCACATTTTCTGAGGTTGTAGCCACCATGTCCTAATAAGAATGATACACTGTTACTGAAGATTTACCATGGATAATTTAAGATACACTGTGATCTTAAAGGGTAAGGCATCTTCTAATCTCCTGAATTGTTTTGTTTATGTCCTCATTTTTATAGAAAGATAGTAGTAGAACAAATTATAGGAATTTTATAATACACACCAATCACAAACTCAAAAGAATGTTTGGAGTAGGAAGTCACAATAATGAATGGTGTGAAACCCTCTATTTGAGAGTACAATTGTGTGAAATTCACAGTGAAAAAATAATTCGCCTTGACTGAGAACTTCGTGTTAAGTGCACTCTCTAATTAATCCAACTGATTTCGTTAAAAGGTAAGACATTTATGAGCAAAGAATGATGACAAGAACTTATGCACTTAGGCGTCGTGCAGCAATTGGATATAACAACTGATCAGGATGATATTAAAACGGGAATTTCAATTTTGAAGGGTATTGATTTCATCATACATGGAAACTAAATATGTAATTGGTGACAAAACATCCATGAAAACTGGAAAGCACATGTGAACTCTAAAAATATACTAACATCATGGAATATAAATTCTAGGGTGAAAACAAACAGCAGTGGTCCAACATTTCTCGTTAACTCCCTCGAAGGGAAACACAATCAGAATTCAACACCACGACCGAGACTACGAATGCTCTGCATTGGCATCATCAAGCGCAGTTCAGTGGACTTTCATTTCAACTTTGCTACACATTACTGGTAAATCTTACAGATAATGGGGATTTTCTAGTCCTTAATTCCATAACCATAACATGTTACTAAAACGGGCCCACCTATTTTCAGTTCCCGATAACGCAGTTCAGCTCAAATAAACAAACCATTTTGCCAGCACATGGAAATATAACGTACACCAAAACACGACTATCAATAAGTAAAATTAGTATGGCCATTCAAACAGCAAAGAATTGAAACAAATAAAAAGAAAAGTACTAAAAACGTGTAAGGCATTTAAAACACATGACACGACTAAGTCATTACGACTACTCACTCATGTATTTTACAACTAATATGGACGTCGTCATAAAAAAATTCTTGATAAAATGATTGATCATTGAATGATTACGTTGTATGTTGATAATTTACATGGTATAATGAGAAAACACGATATTTGGTACTACGCCAACCAAAAAGGCGAAGTCGATAACAAATACACGTCCACAACCCAATCGAAAAACCCTCAGTGACGCATTTTTTTGGTTGTCAGACGATTCAGCATCACAAAACCTATTGTGTACCCTACATGTATGAACAAATTACCAAGGCATTGAGTGGAGCCAAAGTGAGGTTACATATGCCCCTAATTCGTGATTACAATATCCAAGATTACAACAGAAATGGAAGAGTACAGGGAAGACAGTGTATTATGGTATCTGAAAAGCCAATTACAATGCTTACGAGTTAAGAAACAAATTGATACACACCTCGTAGAATTAGAACGGTTTTTCCGCTTATTATTCATTTTGCCTTCCTCGTTTCTGCCGGGGTAGGCGCCTTCTCGTTTTCTTGTAGGGACCGGAATTTTGGCTACTTTTCTTGCAACTCAGCAACGAAAAATATTTCACTAACAACCGAAGCGGCTGTTAAACTTTAAAATGCACTTCACTTTTCTCAAGGCAGATGAAGATTCAATCGTAAATAAATATTGATACCCAGATTTTCATGAACAGATATTCAATTCTCCGATCTACGTTACCTCAATGGCAGGTATAGGAGCGCATGAACACGTTCAGTAGGTGACGTAATCGATTGAATTAAATGATAATCACGACAAAGAAAAGCTGGTTAATGATTGTATTAGCGTCGAATAATTACTACAACATGTAATGAAAGACATTACTAACGATTAAGGGAACAAAACATTTCAAAAATATAGTTACACACGGGTTTTGCTGTTAACGCGGATTCATAAACAAAGCAAGTAGTTCGTCCGCTCCAAGAGGTCCGCTCCATGGAATATGTACTTGTCTGACGGAATGAGCAGGGGAACGAGCGGATACGCGGTGGACTATTCGTGATGTGTCGGGCTGTCGATTGATCAATGAGATTTTGAGGTGCATGCCATGGTTAGCTTAGGGCAAAGGTTATATGCGCTCAGGGTATCAAGTCTTATTAGTTCTAGCCCAATTACCGAAATTTCGACGATACTACGCAATTATCCCTGCAAGAAAGGACCTGTTTACTTGTCAATCAAACGTTAAGTGATTCCTTGTTTGCTGGTACATTCATGAGAATTGTCATCGGAATAATTTGATTGGGTTTGTGATGTTTTATCATAGTAAGAAGGATGAAGCTTAAATTCCTAATTTTCCAACGCATTAGTGCGGATTTGTAGTTCTATGAGTGACTATAGCCACAGCACATCTGAAAAGCGATATTCTAGTGATGACAATTCCTTTCGAATCCATTATTTTTGTAGTTTGAATTTAGATTAGTCATCTTATTTTTCCTACCACGCGCGCCATCCCTACCCATTGTACAATTGATTTAAATTTCTTATGAAGGAAATGTTATATTGATAGGTAGCTGTTCGTGAATATAAAGCTTCCGCAGTGCGATATCCATGGATTTTTGTTTAAAGCTATTCCTACGTCGTAAATTACGAACCAGCTCCACCGTAGGTATAAATAGGTTTATTGAGAAATAAAACAACAGGTGAATTGAAAATAATTCGCCAGGAATCACAAAAAATTTCATTTGTGTAACTTTCCTCCATCATTGAGGTGTATTTGTTGCAGTTTACGTACCATATGAATTTCATGTTAAATCCATTCGCATAGGTATGATATTTCTGTAACCATAAAATTCAAAACCTAGTTGAAACCATTGTGTTCACATTCATGCAACAAGCATGAAAACATAATTAACTTATTAAATCGATGCATGAGCTACGTACAAACTTATTTTATGAAGTTATGTATGTCAGCAGTGACTGTCTTTACCTTAAAGTTCTTTTTATTGTTATCTCGCACTAACGTGTCTTTCTTATCTTTCCAACTATCTTATTAAAAGAGTTTCGTTTTAACTTATATGTTCAACTTCTTACAAAACTGACATCCTGATTTGGTCCGTATGTACTTTACTCTCACTTTCCTAGAGTGAGAATAAATAACTTCCTGCCCAAATGATAATACTAAAGTTGGACAGTTTTGTGAAACCATATTCAATCTGATCTAAAATTGCATTAGCCCCAAATGTTTCTAAATTTCACATACTATGGTTCTGCACAGGGCTTTAATCATTTACAAAAAATAATCGTAACACAACATATATGTCTCCATAGTGAGCACAATTGGAGTCATCAATAGTGTTTATCCAGTGTAAGCTTTTAGAAAGAACATTTTTTGTCATTGTAAGCAAATGTGGACATTCTATAATTGGGAATATGTATATTTGACGATATTTTTAAAACATATAAACTGATTAAAACTGAACAATGCCTTGGCAGGAGACATGCACCTCACCTAGGATGCAGAGCCTGACAAAATATTTCTCTTTCCATTCCCCTACTCATATGGCGTTGGAGCCATGATGAATTCCTTCCACCCCTTTCAGCCATTTGCAATTTGTGTTACCTATTCCTTGTTCCTTTTCTTTTCGTGTGCTTCTAGTCGACTATTTCCATGTATGAACCTCCAACCTTGGTTTACTTCTCATTCTGCTTCCAGTACCTGCTTTCCTTGGGTTTCACATGAGGTCCATTTTATTTCGTCCTATCCACACTCGTCCCGTTCAATTTTTGTTATTATAAGAGCTCCTGCTGAAGTCTTTCTTTGGTGTGCTCTTTGTTTCCTGATTTATTTTGGTCTTCTTTCCAAATCCTCTGAAGAATATTGTTTCCAATATGCTGTTATTCTACTTTCTGTTTTGGTTTTAATAGGCCAGTTTCAATTGGAATTTATTATTATAATTTATTGATACATTACATTTACAGTTCATAACATCATATACAGCTACATGTAAATTGGTGTATCATCAAAAGTACAAGTAAAAAATATAAAACCATACATTCAAAATATACATTAAAACATAAGTATATATTACATAAACAAGCAGCCCTCATTCAGAAACTCATTTACATAATACAATAACTTTTTTCTATCAACATAGACTTTATTTTTATTAATGCGTCTTTTGTCAGTACCCTGTGATTTGTATTAAGTTTTCCCATCATGCAATAGTGTGAATTTTTAATCCCATCTGATAGGGGGAGCTTTTAATTGGCGCATTGGTATATTATATAGATGCTTTCTCGTTGTGTCATGATCATGTTCGATTTTATTTAGAATGAATAAGTTTTGATGCTCTATAACATATTTCATAAATATACAATGAGAGGGTAATGTTAACATTTTTAATTTTTTGAATAAGGGCTTGCATGATTCTCTTGAGTTGCTTCTTGTGATTAAACGGATGCATCTCTTTTGCAACCTGAATATTTTTTCTCATCCACTTGCTATCCCCCAATATGTATTGCAATACTATTGCTTTTATATGCAGTACACATGAATTTTTCTATATATGTACACATTTATATTTTTGTATAATTCTCTTTTACCTGAACCTAATTTCATTTATGTGGTAGTTTACATTGCTGACTTGTTTCCTTGCGTAATTTACACGTAATAAATACATACTGAATTTTTGGATGAAATAATCTCCTTTCTTCACAATTAAGGCCCAGATGAAGGCCTATCTAAACAAGATATCGCCCATCTTTCTCCTTCACACCCACACTCCCCAAACTTCTATATTCTACCCAAAATTCACAAAACTGACCTCGGCCACCCCATAAATTCCTCTTATCACTCACCCACCAAACGCATGTCTGCCTTTTTTGACTGCTACCTACATTCGATTGTCCACTCCCTGCCCTCCTACATCAAAGACACCTATCATTTTCTTGATCGCCTCCACTCCACTCCCCTCTGACTGTGATATCTTAATGGCAACTATTGATGTCACTTCCCTATACACCAGCATTCCTCATTCTGAAGGAATTTCCGCTATCCCCCATTTAATTAATCAACGCTCTGCTCCTCACATTCCTAGCTCTGAGTTCCTTCTTGATCTTTATAATTTCATCCTTACCGTCAACACTTTCTCTTTCAATTATAAATTCTATCTTCAAACACAGGTTGCGCCATGGGTAATCGTTTCAGTCCTTCCTACGCCAAACTTTTCATTGGACTTTACAAACAATATTTTCTGTCTTCATGCTCTCTTAAACCTCTTCTCTGGCTTCTTTTTATTGACGTCATCTTCCTTCTGTGGTCACATAGTATTAATTCTCGTAATTCTTTTATTTCCTCTCTTAACGCCTCCTCTTCCCTCTCCTTTACTTCCAACATTTCTTCCTCTAACATCACATTTCTACACGTAAACGTCTTCCTCTCAGACCACAAATTTAGCACCTCCGTTCATATCAAGCCCACCAACCAACAGCAATATCTCCATTTGTGCTCACCAGCACAAATCAGCTTTGTAAATCAGCTTAAGCAGAAACGTGAAAAAGAAAACGCACTGCAATGACAAAAAAAAAGCAAAGTGGAACCTTAGTTTCGGAAGAGAAGCATTCTATGAAAAAGACCTTTTTGAAGACAAAAGTGAAGCTTCCAAAGATTGTCCCTGCTTATACTGTAATGAATTATACTCGCATTCAAAACCCGGAGAACATTGGTTAAGGTGTCGGCTGCAGTGTCAATTGTATGGGGACCCACTGAATGTGCTGATGCAAGCAATAGAACAAAAATCTTTGTTTGTAATGTCTGCAAATAGATAAGATTACTTAGAATTACTTATTTTTAAAAAAACTTTGATTTTTACATCAATTCACGATCATTGTTAATTCCATTAAGCTAAAATTGTTTGAAGGTTGTTTAAGAATTGTTTGAAGAATAGTTACTTATATGTATGTTCTAAAGTACAAATCTATTAAATATATCAACTATCTAACATTTTTCTGAATTTATTAACTTTCCTTACTTCTATGTCATTTTACCCTGACGTCTATCTAAAATGACATACTTCACACTTTTTAAAAGAATGCCTAAAATGCATGGCGTATATTAATTTAAAAACAGGGCACCAGGATATAAGATTTTATAACTGAATGAGCGAAAGTCTTGATACAAAATAATTTTGAAATCTTGGTTGGTAAAGCAACAATGAGCTAAAAGCAAAATGGTATGTCATTTAACCCTGACTTCCCTATCTACCCAGCGTCGTAGCTAGGGTCATGAGCGCCCCTGGCAAGGTTTGAATTTTGCGCCCCACAAGACTTATTTTCTAGGAAGAGAAACAACACAATAAATTTGAAAAGTGAACGTAAGGTATTCATATATTAAAGGTAAAAATTAGTTATTACTTACTATAATGTAGGAAGGGAAACAATAAGAGTTTGTTCATTTAGGCATAAAATCTCTTAAAAGTTTACTTTTCTGGTGCGCTGTCCGGCCTCTTTGGTTGGCGTGTGCCGGACAGTGGAAGAACGACCTCTGCTTTTGTGTGTTAAGTTAGGGGTGCCTATCGTAATCAAGTGCAAATTTTTAAAATGCTAGTCAGCATCATGTTTTAATTTTGTTTGCCTGTGCCCCAGCACGCTGCAGTAGACTGTGAATAGTAGGCTGTGGGCACAATCTAAACTTACAGTGGGCACAGTTAGTTTAGACTGTGTGGTGGGACCGCAAAGTGTGCCCCCCTGAGGGTTGCGCCCCTGGCAGCCGCCCGCCTGCCCAGCCCCTAGCCACGACGCTGTATCTACTTATCTCATGCCTACCTTGGGACTGGTCCGGGGTAGGGGCACTGTATTTATTAAGAAAGTGTTCTTGGTACATATTTACCTATATCGGACCTCTAGTCCAGGAAAGTCCGTTGCCATGGGATCCGTCCCATAGGAGTCCCACCTAACTCCTGTTAGCAGAGAAAAGGACTACGAAGGGAATTAACATTTTTGTTAGGGTAACGTGCATAACGACAATAATGGAATGAAAAATTGATACAAAATTAAAAACTATAAAATAAATAATGAAAAATATTTTTAAAAACATGGTTTTTTTTTAAATGTACTAAAAAGTAGAAATTAACTTTTGAGCTGTCACAACTGGCCTACAAGAGGCATAACGTCATATTTGCAACTAAAAATAAAACCATGGGGGCGCACCAACATTTGCTACGCGAATGTCTTTTCACTTGAAACACCCAAGTCCGAATCCAAACTTAAGTGATACTGAAGACTTCAACAAATTACCAATTGAAAATTCCTTATGCTTGATCACAATTTGTAATACCATAAATACTATTCAACAACCCGGAGCGATGCATGGCATTTTTATAAGACTTCATAATCTTGTAACCTTATTTATAGGTAAAACACCTATTAAATAGTTAAATATATTCTCGCTAAATCCATGAGGGCCGCAGCTCTGAACAAGTTGTGAAAGCCACAGGGCTAGCGAGTGTGCTGCCACCTGGCTGCAGTTTCTCCCTCACGCGACAGAAACAGAAAATTCCGAGTTCTATACTTCTATGTTCAACGTCCGTGGTCCGACTCTTTACCCGTGAACGAATCACTCACGAATGACCAGGAAATATCCGCGACTCTACTTCCAATTATATCATGAAATTATTGGGTAGGTTAGTCCACTGAAGGCGAAGTAGAAATATCAAGACATAGCCTAAGTGGACAAATCTGTGATAGCTGGTGTGACTGTCATGTCTCAGGAATACAATTTTAAGGCTGTCAAAAAGGAAATTTCAAGGACGTGGGCACTTGATCGGTAAGTTAAGATTTATTTTTACGTTCCAAATAATTGAACCATGCTCTCAATTTGATTCGTTTCTCCAATGACAAATCAGCATGAGAAACGATGTGCTGGATATTCTTCCCGAAACTATTTGGGGGCAGATTGTGGAAATAGAGGCACTTAAGTTCCACGTCGAACAGGAAGAAAACGAAACATCTCGCATCAACCTGCGAGAGAAGGAAAGGCCGCACGGCTCGCATCAACGGCATGATTGTAAATGGGAAGATATTTTAAGAAAAAACGTAAAAATCGGTAATGCTGTTATTCTGTTGATGATATTTTCAACACTATTGAAACTATAATGAACAAGGAAAAATTTCTTTACAGGGGAAATCCCAGAAAGCAAAAAGGACACAGTTTTCCGAAAGTGGGAACAAAGGATATATGAAAATAACAACTGACAGATAATTGGACAGCAAAAAATTTATTTTAAATACTATTACACAGTTTATACAGATATTATAAATTTGCTTGCTGCACTAAGAAAGACTTTATTTTTTGCAAGAGTTCCTTCTTCACAGAGTCGGGCACCCATGCTGTGAAAAAAAGAGAATTTTTAAGAATTCATTCTCTTTATGACAAGGCCATTATACATCAAGAAGGCACATAACTATACACATTTATTGCTACCATATAATCACTGCCTACTGTCAAAGTAATGCTAGTCAGTATCATTTCGGTCTCACTGGTTGGGTTTAGGGATTCGCAGATAATACTATGAGTGCAGAAGAAGACAGCCATTAACTGGTTCACAAACGATTTTCTCTCAGGTCAAAAAATAGTACTTTCCTCAATTTGCACCTTCTAACCAGTGGCACACAAAATTTACTCCATGCATCAAAGAGATGCCATCAAATAATATTGCAGTTAAACAAACCACTGCTGGTTTTTCCCTGAATATGCACCTGTGCCAGAGTTATTAATTTTTTCCATTCCAATTCACTACAACACTTCCATTTCCATATTGTTTGGTTCTTGAACAAAGGGGAAGGTTATGGTAATTCAACTCAACCCTCACGACAACTCAATGAATAGATAATGCATGTTAAGTGTATCAGAAACAATTGGCAAAGGACCAATAATTATGGAGAGGTGTGTTTTTCTAAAGGTACACATCAACATATAGCTTAAGATAAATTGAGAAAACTGCAGGCAGCACTCGAGGAGAAATGCACACGAGTTAAACAGTTTTCTGTTGATTATTTTTGGGACTTTGTTTGGTCACTCATTGTACAACTAATATACAGCAGCTGAAATTCCAACAAAAATTCTTTACCTGATGATGCCTCGAGGAAGAGGTGAAATGTAGTACAATAAGCCACCAAACATGGTGGATCCCAAAAATAATCAAAAGAAAAGTATAAAAAATTGTGAAAATCTGAAGAATAGCTACACATTACGTTCTCAAACTTCTCAGCCTTCTACAAACAACTACAGATGAAGAATCAATGGCTGAGAGAGAATGTGGAAATTCACAGTTGCAGTTCAATTGTTTCAAATCACAGTAAATTCATTTGTCTTATGTCCAGTTCATTTTGGACCCACTTCAATAAAATGAAAAGGGTGACAGAAGAAGTGATTATGTAAATTCAAATAGCTGCAGAACTGGCCACAGAGTCAACTACTCATGGCCAAACACGAAGTTCACTGAGAAAAAATAATTTGTCTGGAAAACTTGTCCATTTATGCCCCATGAGATTCACAGTGGAAGGGACACCTGGGTAGCTTGAAAATTGGATTAAGCACTCGGTGTGATATCGGGGGCCTGGGTTTGAATCCCAGTCCAGGCAAGTGATTTTTCTCACTGTGAATTCCACACAAAAATGATTATGGTTTGAGGTCAACGATCACGACAATGATGATTTGGCTGTGATGATCTCTCGACAACCAATCAATGGCACTCCAAAGAACCATTGTCTTAACACTCTGGACAATCCCTACTTCACACTCAGCTATGTACATATTTTCAAATTCATTTGCATCGTAGAATTCCACAGCAATGGGAATCATCTGAAAGAGCTTACAGGCTCTGCAGCATCTTTGTTTGTGTCTCATTCTTGATGATGCTGCCTGCAATGGTAGCAAAACCTCAATACCAACAAACAAAGATGCAGCAGCTCTTTAAAAATATTTGAATTAATTCTATCGACACGTTCCCTGCATGGTTCTCATGCATTTTCAGGGCATTAAGGTCAACTTTACAATCACAATATCATCAGTATGGGCAAAGGCAAATTAAAACGCTCGATGAGGATCACGAATTAACGAAGGCCCTAGAATCGGATCCCATATTTCACTGTATGGACTTATTTTCCTCAAGTTTACACGACCTCGTCAATAGTGGTCCGTAGATTGGAAGAACTCAAGCCACGTCAACAGACATGGTGCACACTGAATGTGTTAACACACAACTGGATGGGAAAATAAATAAGACACCCTAGAGGACTTTGCTGCAAGATTTAAAAAATCATATCAAATCTATTAAGTTCACCCTTATCTAGTTACGAGAGCATTGCAGATCACAATTTAAACTCCCATCAAGAAATGCTATGAAGTTTATTTCTTTGGCAATAGTCAAGTTAACTTTATTCCTCCTATCAATGCATTTTTATGTTCCTAAGAAAGTACCTACATTTTGCAATGGACAACAGCACACACCACTGCTAAGATGTGGGGACAAATATGACACTGATACCAAGAACAGATTCTCTATAAACTTTTCGTTTCAATGCTGTAATAATATAAGCATTGCAAAGATATATCAATGATCATTTTTTTTAATCAATAAAAGCTTTTGAAAATTTAATATCTTTAGATAAGCATAGATATCAAAGACCAGGATGTTGGAAAATCGTCCATGCAGGATTGGATCCAGGGACCTCCGATTAGAGAATGACAATTTGACACCTCCCTCTACCTTGCGGCATTCCCATTCATTCCCCCCACCTTCCCTTCTTTGGAAGTTTTCCCGCTGCACACTGTTTACCAAGTTGACTTAGCCAAGGGCTTGACAACGGCTCATTTGGTAAGCTCACCAATGACATCAAGCCAACACTGCCTACGACCCACAACTGCACACTTCACCTTCTTGCCACCTCTTTGGCCCAGGCAGCCCTCATTTATCTCGCAGTCTGTGCGAGGAGAATTGCAGCACCATGGTCACTCAGGGTACGGCATTCATTCAAGGCCAGCATCCCGCAATGCACGAGTGAAGGCAGAAGCTAGTTCCCAATGCTCCAATTAATAGTTTCCAACATTTCCTCCCCTCCAAGGCCACAAATCCCCAACAGCTCACCTACTCCTGAGTGGAAGTTCTGCAAGAGGTTAGCTGACCCTAGAGACCCTAACACCAATAACACCCTTCTAGAGTTCTAGAAGAGTGTTATTGGTGAGAAACTCAAATACCTTCTCCTTTCAACCACTGAGGTTGACTTAGGCTACACAAGCATCTGGAGGGCAGATAGGGGTCGTTTGACCCAGGCAGTTTTCTATATCATTTACGTGGTTTAACAGCTAAAGCATCCTTCAAAGTTAAGACATTGCATCCTTCGAAGTGGGAACTTAATGCTCAGGAAAATTCAACAGCCTTATTTTTCCCAAAGCTGTTTTTTTGCTATTATTCCATTTTCATTTTACAATACTTCACAGTTTTTTTGGCCCTTGGTGGTGTTAGTGTCAGTGGTGTATGACATTTAAAATGTACTTAACACAAAATGAATTCAGTGAAATAAAATTTTTAAATTCAATTTCTGGAATTTGTAACAAAAATGTTTTCAGTTTCTTCTGAGTAAAAATCTGAAGTTTCATGCAATATTGTGGGGAAATAAAACATCACTGAGAAATCACCAAAATGGGCATATTCCACAAGTAAAATACTAAATACAGAATAGGTTTCACTTGCTACATCATCATCAGGACCTGATGATATTGCAGCAAGCGAAACCTAGGCTGGAATAAATATTTCCGGTAAAATAGGTGGGTGTAATGTTAGCCCAATCTACCGATAAAAATGTAACAAACAACGCAGGCCATACGTCTCATAACTAAAGTAAACCCTCAGTAAAGCTTTTGCATCAAAATATTCAATATTTGGCAAATAAAAAATTGGAATTGGAAGTTTGATTAAGTGAGGAGATGTCAGATTTTCTATGTATAACTGAGCTTGTTTTTAGGGAAAATGAAATAACTAGTCTAAAACTGAAGAACTACATTTTGGTCGATCATTTTTGCAGGGAAAAACATAAAGGCATTTTTAGCCAAAACAAAATTAAGTTAACGAAAGGAATGAGAACAAATTGGGAACTCTTCAATTGAATTGAAGCAAACGAGAGACTGAAGGGAGTACATAGCGTTAAAAAATAATTTTGATGAGGCTGGGCTTGCTCAGACAACATTGGAGGGTGTTTAAGCAGTGCAAGTTGCAGAGAAGAAGACTAAGGTTGATGAATTACAAAGGTCATCGACCTTTGTGTCAACACACAAAAGGCAATGACTATAGCAGTAAAACTCATAAGAGAAAATCATTGCATTACGTGTTCTTTTACTCTAGTAGTCTATGAAGCAACAGTGCATTATTTCCATATAAACATTCTTTGCTAATCATTGCTTTTTTAACATTTCTGGCATAAGTTCTTATTCTATCCACAAATTTTATTATATAATTGTTTATAACATTATTAATTATGTTAAGCCCATAATTAATCTGGGAGACAAAATAAAAAAAGTCATCTCAGGGTTGTTAAAATATTCTGAAAAGAAATTCCCTGACATTTCCCAGACAAAAATTGCAATTTTCCAAATTTCAAGTGCAAATGAAAGTTGAGAAAACAAACCAATGTTAATTTTACTCATCAAATTTACTGACACATTTATGAAACGTAGACAAAATCAGAAGATGGAACATACATAACTCCGGCAACAGCGAACGAACGTATAGTTGGGGTGCGTCGGCCACTGACCAATTCATTGACCTTCGCCCTCTTCCAATTTCGCCCTCTTCCTTGACACCTCAACGATTTTCCATGACATTTCCCTAATGGATTTTAAATTCCCTGACTTGTAACATCCCTACATCTTCAAGTAAAAGAACAGCAAATTTTCAAATGAACATTGTAACAAATTGCTTATCTGGTGGAGCCCAATCATACAGCCTGCCGAGTACCCAGCCTAAACTCATCATCAATCTCAGCACCCTGAGAACTGTTTTAAAAACATAATTTAATGCATCCACATTTTACTCAGTGTTGTAAGTATTCTCTTTTGTATTTTCCTTCTCTAATAGTAATTAGTTGGAATTTGTGTCAACATTTTCATGCAACACCTTGCATAGAAAAGAGGTCATTTACTAAAATAAATGGAGATTAAATGGATTTTTACATAACTCTTTGCAACTTAATATGAAGCGGTATCTATTCGAGTTCCATCTACTCGAGTTTTGGTTACATTATCCATTTAATTTGACAGTGTTAGCTACTATTTTTTCTAAAGAGGAGGTTACTCTCGCAAGTACAAGCCGTTCCTATCCCTGCTATCAGTTCAGCAGTGCATCTCTTCTTATTTTGCGGCCGCTGTCGGTTCTAGAGGTGTAGTAGCGTGGGCAGAGGACGCGGCGTGGCCAGGGTGGGAATAGTGGGAATTCCCACCTAGGCCCCAGGCCACGCACTAGGTTTCAGGCTCGGGTCCGCAGGGCCTGGCGGGCCGGGCCCCCAAAGTTTGAACAGCCAACAGACCAAACATCTCTAAGTGAAAGTATAATTTTGTCATACTGCACATGAATTCCTATGAAATTTTAGTTTAATGCGTTTTTAACGCACAAATTTTTTCAGAAGGGGAGATGGGGGGGTCAGAAAAACCTGGCCCCTATGGACGTGCAGCGGCCCGGGCCCCTGAGCACCCACGCCGCCCCTGAGCATGAGAGATAAAGTAAAAGCCTCCGATTCTCTAACTGCTCCCAACCTAATCCTTCCACCAGCTGCGCAACACTTTCTTTTTGCTTGTAGCAGTTTTTAACGGAGGGTGTGGCTTTAGGCCTTCGTACTTCATTTACTTCACGAAATAAATCTTTCTGTACAGGGTCCCAAATATGTACTTGTGGTGTATTTGAGAAGTGGCCAACGAGAGCAAACAGGCATCTCTCTTTCACTTTTTCATCTGAGAACCTTCCAGATGCTACATATATTCACTTGATAAGTCCTAGTTGCTTCCATGCAGCACTGCAAATGCTCTTCTCATGCATGATTCTCCTATGCTAGGTCTGAAGTCAACGTGACTCCCAGAGGTACTCTTCGTCAGACTCCTTTATATTAAACCCTCCCACTTCATAGATGTGGTGTGATTTCTTATGCAATAAGTGCATGTACTTTAGTTCATTTACTAAGGTACAAGCCCAAACCCAAGAATAAAAGATTACAAGACACCACAAGATAAACTTGTGGAGGCCCAATGAGAGACCTTTTAAGTCAGCTTAAAAAAGTCCAATCTGTGCTTGTCGTGAATCTAAGTTGAAGAAAGTTTGTAAAATACCTTCAGATGGTCGCTGCTCTATACAAGCTTTGTTTATGAATAAAAGCTTTTGCTCTGCTAGGGATATATTTTTTCATTATTAATGACTATGTGCTTTTCTTCCAAATCTGGAGTAGTTTTGCAAATGGTTAATGAATTTTACGTTGAAGTTTCTGAAAGCGTATGCCAGGTGATCTACGCTGCTATCTTATTATAAGCTAGATCCTTACTGATTTGTGTTATTTACACGCAAACCTTTTACCTTGTAATAGTAACACCACACATCATTCTGTCGGGTCTGGTTAATTTAGCTGAGTTTAATCTTTTCTGTAAGTTTTTTATTTCCTTAACACTAGAAATCATTGTCACAAAAACACGGTACAAAATTCTACTAATTATTTTATTGCTGTCGACCGGTTTCGACGACTAAAGCGTCATTTACAAGACAAAACAGAAGGTAAAATTGACATTTCTAGCCTTATATAATAAAGAAGGGGGTTTGGGAACATGGAGAAATGAGGGGAGGTCCGGAATTGATAGTTGGTTGGAAGGAGGACGGATTCCAACCAACCGTCAATTCCGGACCTCCCCTCATTTCTCCATGTTCCCAACCTTTCTTATCGTGTTATTGTTATCCCTATATGGTATGTTGTTATCCCTACATGGTATCCATGCGTTAATGTGTTTTTTTTTTTCTTATTCTTGCACTTTCTTTAAAATACCCTTCTTTATTATATAAGGCTAGCAATAGCAATTTTACCTTCTGTTTGGTCTTGTAAATGACGCTTTAGTCGTTGAAACAGGTCGACAGCAATAAAATAAAAAGTGGAATTTAGTACTGTGTTGTTTTGTGACAATGATTTCTATCTTCAATTTCCACAAAGTATCGCCACAATCGATTAATTTGATCCTTAACACTAGTTAACGGTTAGATTCAAAACTCAACAGAACTTGAATGTGTATTAACACTTGCTACTATCACTCATTAAAACTAAAATGATAATGTATTCAATAGACCCATCATTAGTAATATTTTTTCCAGTTCTCGAATCAAAATGTCAAGCATCTCATCTAGTAAATGGTGCCATTTTTAGAAACTGACAATAAATGTGCCGTTAAGAGCAGCCATTATGGTTTCAGACTATTGAAGGGAAGAAAATCTCATAAAACTCTCAACCCTCTATGAACTCATCTAACGTTGAAATGTGACTACAAAAATGATAAAGATGATCCCTCATCCATGTTCACAGCCAATGCAATAAGAATTAGGAGTCCACATTGAAGATGTTGATGATACTGAATCTGCAAGTTCTATTCCTAGTCCAGTTTCTAATCCTCCAGCTGCTAATCCTAGACTTTCACATGGTTCAAATGAGATGACGCTGCCAGTGTTTCCTCGGATAGCTTGTATGTTTCAGTTTCACCTTGAGTGCCATCCCCCGCAAGTTCTGATGCACAAGTTAAGCCCCATCCGACTGAAAACGAAAATCAGTCATTCCCACTGATCAAGGTACTCGGACGATTTTTATTGATAGAACTCAAAAGTTTAAAGTCTGGTGATAAGAGTTCAATGATTACACGATTGATCAGAGAAATGATTAGTCTTGGTAATCAGCCAAAATCATTTTTGGAAAATTTTGGTTTTTGTAAACTAATTTACCACCTACAATACAGATACACTATTCCTTCCAGATAGCACTTTACAACCTAAGTTATTTATTTATTCACTTAAACGAGCAAGTAGCTCTTTTACAAATTACTGTTTGTATGCAGCATTAATACGAGGGAAATTACATATGATAATCGTAATCAAATTACATTAAGTTATAGACAAAATTCAAAATTAATGAAAATATAAGTCCACCTGAGTATAAAAACAATGAAATATACTTTACTTTTAGTAATACATACAATAACACCAAAACTCAATACCCTATATTCATCATATGTTTAACTCGTAATTTAAATTCACCAATTCTATCTATATTTCTAACATTCACATATAGTGAGTTCCAGTATCAACATAATCTGGGAAAAGGTGTGCTGAAATAATAATTTGTTAGGACTGGAAAACTCATGCAGCTCCCTTGGATTCCCAAGTTCATAGCTAACTAATCTATAGTCCACAACTATAGGACTAAAAAATAGTCCAGCATAGTTTTGCTCAAATACATATATACTTACATTCTGGTTAACAGAAATTTGACCATGCAAGGACTTAAATACATAATAAATATCATAGTATGTATTTCCTTATATCAATTAATTGAGATAAGCCAAAAGTACTACATGAAGGAGTATAATTATGATCAATGAAGTTCATCGGAGTTCCATTTTTATTGCAAAGATCTCTCAGTAGCCTGTTGAATTTTCTCGAGAGAGTTAATATCAATATCACTATAAGGAGACCAAACAATGGAACAATAATTCAGAATTGGGAGAAAAAGAGATCTACATATGCAGATGTATAATAATCGAACAGTTTCTAAGGTCAACAGTTGTACGACTGATATCTCCCCATACCTTAAAAGCTTTTTTGACGATACAATCAATATGAGATCGAAATGATTAATCAGATGAGAAAACAACACCCAAATCTCTGATCTCTTGGACTCTAAATAAAGAAGACAAGGCATACTTATAATCAAAGACAAATAGTTTTACTCCTATTAAAAGTGATCACATTGCATTTACTCCCATTTACCAGTAGATCATTGACCTCAGCCCAATTTCGCAACGCTTTTATATCATTTTGTACTCCCAGCATCATCAAAGGACGAAATAACCTTAAAAAGTTTCATATCATCAGCGTTAATTAGAACATTGAAAAATTCAAGCTCACCAGGTAAATCATTGATGTAAGTGATGAGTAACCCACCGAATACTATCTCAATTAAAAACCTTGAAATTATCGACAGTTCTAAAAATGAAAATGAATCCCGGAAACTACGGGACTCTGCATAGAGTGCCAGATGTCGTGCCCGGCAGCGGTGGGAGCAAGGCCCCTGTGGTCGTCATCACATGAAATCCTTGCTCAGAAAATACAGCAGAAGAGGAAAAGAAGATAAAGAAGTGGAAAGAAACAATCAGAATAGGCACGTGGAATGTTAGGACTATGCTGAGGGCGGGGAAGCTAGGGAATACAAAGCAGGAAATGGAGAGGGTGGGTGTAGACATCATGGGTAGGGTGAAGTAAGATGAAAAGATAGCGGGGACTACTAGAGCGATGGCTATAGAGTGATATATAGCAGAGGAAATGAAAGCCAGCATGTGGTTGCATTGGTAATGAACAGGAAACTTGGTAGAAATGTAGTGTATGCAGAACAGGTGAGTGATAGGATAATAGTCGTGGAACTAAAGGCAGATCCAACGAATTTAGTTATAATCCAGGCTTATATACCTCTAATCATAGAGAGGAAGAGATAGATGGTGTTTACGATCAGCTAGAGGAAATAATTGGAATTATACCTGGGAGTAAGCACTTGGTAGTAATGGGGGATCGGAACGCAGTGGTGGGTGAAGGAAGAGATGGGCGGGAGGTGGGCGATTACGGGCTAGGAAGGAGAAACGACCGCGGTGAGAAAGCTGTGGAGTTTTGCCAGAGAAATAACCTAGTGATCACAAATACATGGTTCAGACATCATCCTCGATGTAGGTACACTTGGAAGAAGCCGGGAGACATATAGGTTCCAGATATATTATATTATGGTCTGTCACAGAAACAGGAACAGTGTTAAAAACTTGCATGCTTATCCAGGAGCTGACACAGACTCGGATCACAACTTATTAGTCATGAAATGTCGGGTAAAACTGAAAAAGATAAGAATGGGAAGGAGGGTGCGGAAGTGGAATACAGAGGTATTAACTGGGGCAATGAAGAAGAAATATCAAGGGAAGGTTGATGAGATGATGGGTGAGGATCATGGAGTTAAATCAGTGGAAGATGAATGGAGAAGCTTTAAAAATGGAATTGTAGAAGCGGCGAATGCAACGGTAGGCAATTCAGTGCAGCCAGAGCAACCAAAATAAGAAAACCGTGGATCACGAAGGAGATGATAATGGAGATGCAGGAGAGAAGGAAATGGAGGAGTGTAAACTCAGAGCTAGGCAAGAGAAAATACAGAGAACTAAATAACAGAATTAGAAAAGAAACACAGAAAGAAAGAGAGGCGTGGTGGAGAGAACAGATCGACTTGCTAGAGAAATATAAAAAAGAGGGAAGAGCAGATGCATTATATATAAAAGTGAAGGAACTGACGGGTGGTAATAAGAGAAGGGGAATTGCAACGATAACAGGCAAGACGGGAAAGGTGATCGTAGAATCAAAAGAGATCCAGGAGAGGTGGAAGGAGTTGTATGTTGAGCAGCTGTATGGTAAAGAAATAAGGCCCAAAACATTAGATAGAGAGAGAGAGATGAAATCGACAGAGATGGCATCCGACCATGTATCTTAGATAGCAAAAATAGCTCTACGAGACATGAAAAGGAATAAGGCGGTGGGAATAGATAACATACCTGCAGAGTTTTTAAAGAGAATGGGGAAGAACGGAAGAGGAAAACTTTTTGAGCTTATTCGTAGGATTTATGAGGATGGAGTGTGGCCGGAAGACTTCACGAAGACTGTATTGATTCCTGTGCCGAAGAAGAGCAAGGCAAAAACGTCCAAAGACAAAAGGACAATAAGCTTAATATCCCAAGCTGCCGAAGTAGTTCTGAGAATTAAAAACAGAAGGCTAATGAATATCTGCGTGACGACCAGTTCAGGTTTAGGAGAGGGACGGGAACACGAGACGCTATAGCGGTGATGAGGACACTAGTAGAAAGAAACCAAGAGTATGGGCAGGATGTTTTTGCATGCTTTGTAGATTTCGAGAAAGCGTTTGATAGGGTGGACTGGACGAAATTAATGGGAGTGTTGAAGAAATTAGGGGTCGATTGGAGGGACAGGCGTCGGATTCGAAATTTGTATATGAACCAGATGGCACAGATTAGGGTAGCCAATGGAGAATCGGGATGGGCCACGATAGGACGGGGAGTGCGGCAGGGGTGTCTACTATCGCCGTTGCTTTTTAACGTATAATTAGAAGAAATGGTAACGGAGGCATGGGGGAGGAGGAGGTAGGAGGTGAGCTGATAAAATCAGTGATATTTGCAGATTATCAAGTGTTGGTTAGTCAGTCTGCCAAGGGGTTACAGTCAATGGTGAATACGTTAGTGAGTGCAGTGAAAACAATATGGGATGAAGATAAACCACATTAAAATGAAAGTATGTAATGAGATTTCCTAGAAGTAAAAATGCAGGGCTGAATATTAGGGTGGGAGGGCAAAAGATAGAGCAGGTCGAACAGTTGACGTATCTGGGTAGTATTTTGGAGGAGAATGGGTTAATGGTAAGGACATCAGATGCAGAATTGCTGTGGCTAAAGAAGCATTTTCGAAGAGAAGGGAATTGATGAGGGAGGTCTGAGAAGAGACGTAAAGAAGAGGCTGGTGAAAACTTTAATATGGAGTGTGGTGCTATATGGGTTGGAAACTTGGTCATTGCGAAGGTAGACTTGAGGCGTTTGAGATGTGGGTTTGGAGAAGGATGGAGAGGGTGATATGGGGGGCAAGGAAGACGAACGAGGATGTATTGGATATGGTCGGAGAGGAGAGGAAGCTTGTGGCAGACGTTCGGAGAAGGCAGAAGAGATGGAAGGAGGACTAACTAAAATGGAAGGAGGAGGTTTTGAGGGGAAAGGGAATGTTGAAGAGAGTGATAGAGGGGAGAACACTGGGGAAGAGGAAGGAAGAGGATAGGAATTCTGGACGAAATAAGAAGAGGTAGAAGACATGAAGAATTTAAGAGGGATTTAATGGTGGGACATCTTTAGGAGGGAAAGCGAGACAATGTGTATGAAATTAGGATGCAGAATGGGGACTGTCCAAGAACCTACTAATTAGCTGGTAGAATACTTGAATGAAATTGCCTGATCATCTTTTACAGATACTCTTTACTTTTAAAGTCAGTGTTGAGTTCCACTGTCAAAGAATGTTTACTGAATCTAATGTCATGATATTCAGTTTTTTGTGTGTTGTTGGTTTATATTAAGTTGTTATGGTGAGAGTTTGTTATCTTTCATTTGCTTTTTGAGAGGAGAGGGCTTGTTGAAGAGGGTGATAGAGGGGAGAACACAGGGGAAGCGTGGGAGAGGAAATCATCAGAGGAATTCTGGACGAAATAAGACGAGGCAGAAGATATGAGGGATATAATGGCAGGAAATCCTTTGGAGGGAAAGCGAAACAGTATTAAGAAATTGGCATGCAGGATGGGGACTGTCCAAGAACCTACCAATCAGCTGGTAGAATACTTAAATGAATGAATCAGGTTTTCCTCATAACATTGAATAGAGGCGGAGTGTTGGAATGTGGAAATTTTAAAATGTTTGTCTTTACATTGACACCACGATATTACGTACCAATTCAATCGATAGAAACAATTAAAGGGTCGGTTGTTACAACAAGTTTTACCTCAACGAACTTGAGAGGACGTCCTAGTATGATTTATTTGATTCTCCTGACCCAGTAATTAAAAAGAAAATGTTTACCATTTAAAAAATTCCATTTAAAAGACGTACTCTGAATGTCAAGCACAACATAAAAACTGTTACTTCTAATTGTAAGTAAGAATCCCTACCCTTGCTCAGTTCATCACGAAACTTAGTATTTACAATTTGACAGAGCTTCCCGTTCACTTACCACATGAGATAACACGTAATATTTAATGAGCTAAAAACGTACCTCTTCCTTTGGGAGTCACATCATTCACTAAATCGTCGACAGTTACACCCTCCACACCTCTTTGTTTGACAATTTCCCTGCAATGCATTTTAACTTGGTCCCTCCAACCACATTCGATCAACCGGGTTCGCAGGAGATCTTTCAGCCTGTTTAGTATTTTAAGTTTAGATTGATGTATGACAAAAAAGTAGTGAACACAAGCCTATTCATGTACAAACCTCTCTTTCTCTCCAGTCTCGATCAACTTTTGATTGATGGCGGTTTTCATACTCAGATAATCTTGTTTATATCACTAGAATGCAACAATCAATTATACTGAATACTTAGGAATAACTACGCTTCCAAGCGTCGTGGAATTAAAAATGACCACCAAAAACTGGCATCACGAATGTCGCTCACTCTGTGAGTACCGTGAGTACAATTGTCCACAGGATGTAAAGCTCTTGATACAGAATTTTACACAGCACCAAGTTTCAGGGTATTTATTTACTTCCGGGCCTTAAGAGTCACCACAGAAAGGCAGTCGGCGAATGAATACTTGAGCTTCTTCCACCAAGGTTAATAAATATGTTTCATGTGAAACAGGTCCCCGAAAACACTTAAAACGCGTTCTTCGCCGTCAACTGTCAAATTAGGGTCCCGGTCCGGTGAGTTGACTCCGTTGACTCGAACCTCCGGCTCCTAATACCAATAATACAGAGCTTTACTCCGGCATAACCCTTATGACAGGGGCTTACAGAATCGCTTGTGATTGCTAACACGCCGTAGACGTGTCTACTTCCCCGTACTAACAAATACAGGACGTACTCATTAAGGCAATGTACAAATGCCTATTTGTGTCAATATTGTAGTTCTTCGAATTACGTACGAACAAACCTAGATTGATCGTTGCCTTTTTTTGCAACATGCTCTTTCTGCTGGTTCAAGCTAATTAGATTTGTTACCGAAATATGACATCTTTATAGGGCCTTTATAGCCTCAACATTCATCATGCAACGTAATCCATAGGATTATCGTTTCCTTAATGATTAATTTTTGGAGTCCTGTATTTACTAAAAGGAGATGCAATTGCATTTGGATTCATTAGTGTTTAGCCAATTATGACTGCACCCAAATGAAAACTTATCCAAATTCCAAGAAGATATACAGTATTCTAGCCAAATTAATTTTTAGGTCGGTGACAACTTCCAAAGCAAAGATAATTTAAAATAATATTTCCTATACTCCATATACCAATGCTTGAAAGCAAAGACATTACGCTTTCCTGCAAATGAATTTCGTGAACCCACTGTTTGCGAAGTTCGAACGGGATCTCGATCGTCGGCTGTTATAGTTCAAAGGCGATAGCAGTGGAGGAAGACGTGGTCCAGAGTATATTCTGGGTTTAACTTATTTTTATCGGACATATGTGTCATATACCTGTGTTTTTTTTAGATTCTGAACGTAGCTCAAATTGAGTTTAATATGGGTAGTAAAAAAAATGTACCCGAGGGGTGAGTGTACGTTGCTAAACTGGACCGTTTCGGATTTTGATTAGTGAAGTCATTATGTGTTTGATTTTTAATTTATTCCTCAGATGGCTGGATTACTCTCCAATTGGAAAACCAATACCAGGAGCCGCCATTATATGTTTTAAAGTGCCTCTAAAAGAGGTATTTATGCCACCCCTGGCGTGTGTTAAACGTAGAAATAAGGGCTAGTCTATTTCCTTTAAAGTTCTTTCGCGCAATAACTCTTCTTTCAACTGCTCAAAAAGTTAGAATGGGTACCTCTGTGTGATGGTTGAATAGTGATGATATGCCTATGATGTGAACTGCGATTATGTAACATGGTTTTGTGCCGATTGGGTGGGGACCACGGGGTTGTCGAATGTTGCGATTTCACGGGGAACTACTTGCAACTTCATACCAAGAGGTTTTAATGTAAATGCACTCACAAATTGCTACTCAACCAGTGCTGTTGACACCGATGAAGCCGTATACACACATCCTTTGTTGTCAGTTGGCTTCATTTGTGTGGGTGTTTTATATGTTGACTGAGTTCACTTTATATTTGGAGAGCTTTTATTTAGACAAACACCTCTAAATGTATTTTATCACAAATAACTTTTTCACCCGTACCTCTTTTGGTGTCATTGAAACTTCTTTCATTTGGCCAATGTTAGCCATTATTTCATCTGATAGAGTGACACTTAGTCCATTGGCACCTATTTTCGATCAACAGAGAATTCGTATGTTGCAAGTAAGGACAAAGCAATGGTTGAATATAAACCCATCCAGTGTCAACCATGAACCAGTTCACCGCTAGCTTGTGAGCTGCAATACACCAGTGTAACAAGTTAGCTCAAAGTTAAGCCCTTGTCTCACGACACTTGATCCAGCACAAGACCTAGTGTGCTAGCCGCTACTTGATATTGAGGACGGAATCTAGCATGCTTGGAACCCTACTAGGAGGTTTCACACAATCATCGACCTTATGCTTGCTATTAAGCAGTTATTCCATATGATTCCATACCTTCCATACTAATTTAAAAAAGAGAAGATCGCACAGCATCTGTAACGTGAACGTGATTGGTAGATGGCCACTGGGTCCTACTGGGTCTAGTAGCAAACTAGTACCGCATCAAGTACAAAATCCAGTAGATCAGCGAGTATACTAGCTAGCATGCTTACTAGCCATTATACTGGTTCTGTTCACACGATACTGGAAAGCTAGCATACTAGCGAGTATACTAGACCTTGTGCTGGATCAAGTGTCGTGTGAAACGGTCTTTACACTGGTGTATAACATTTATACTTGCTGGTTCAATCGTGGTTGTTGAGCAGGTGATCGAGGAGTCAATATCCACTTGATAATTAAATAAAGACATCTCTAAATCTCATGTAATATGTAGTGCAAAATAGGTTGGAAGTTCACTCTCTAGGCATTTTTCTATTGAGATTTTTTACTTCAATACCCTGAGTGCAAAAAAGTTGTCCATTGCATATCAAAATATTTATTTATTATAAATTTAGAGGCAAATACCAAGATATTCTATAAAAGCATAGTATACATATTTAATAAGAAAACATCAAATGACATAATATAAAAATAATACAAAAAATACATGTATTATATTGCAAAATACGTACTCATAAAAGAACAGTTCAAGATTCCTAATATAAAATTGCCAATAGAAATATAATAATATACTCATGAATATAAGTCACACTTTTTTACAATATACCTAAGGTAAGATAAAACCTCGTGGAAGATTAAAACGTACTACTTGAATTAAAACTCAATTTTATTGACTCACAATCAGTCAGCGAGAGATGTTTTATTGTCCTCTCTTTCAGAGCGTATTGATTCTTTATCCTAAACAAAACCATTGCGTAGCAACGGTGCATAACGGCGAAATATAAAATCACAAATTCGGCTAAATATAATTACAAATTCAAGACACACAAGTTAGGACGCCGTATCAGCCCCCCGCGGAGACCGGAGGTCCGGCAAACGGAAACGCACGCGGCGACATGAATTGCAAGCGGGGTGGTCTGAAGCAATGAAGGCAGGTTTCACACGATCAAGGCTAACGCGTCTTTCTTGACCATTGATGAGGATGGTGATAGTCTTGTCGTCTCTGCTGATCACTGGATGTGGACCGGAATACGGCGACTGTAGGGAACGTCTAATCTTGTCATCCCGAAGAAATACGTGTCCACATGTCGATAACTCTTGAAACACAAACGGTGTCGGGGAAGAATGACGCGTCGCTGGAACCGGACGGAGGTGCGACATTTGCTGACGAAGCCGCACGACGAAGTTATTGTTGTCTTCATGGCGATCAGGTTTAGCAGCTGGAACGATGAATTCTGCTGGTAGTCGTAAGGGCTCCCCATAGACAAGTTCAGCTGGGGAGGCTTTAAGGTCTTCTTTAACGGCACTGCGCAGACCAAGAAGAACGAGAGGCAAAGCGTCCAGCCAGGTCATATGAGGGTGGCATCGGAGGGAGCTCTTCAGGTGGCGATGGAAATTTTCTACCATCCCGTTGGCGCATGGGTGGTACCCACAGGTGCGACATCGTGCAATACCAAATATGTTGCTCAGACACCGGAAAAGCTGGGACTCGAATTGTTTGCCCTGGTCGGTCGTGATGCAGACAGGAGAGCCAAAACGCGAAATCCAGCAGCGTATTAGCGCGTCGGCGACTTCCTCTGCGCTTATGGATTGTAATGGCCAAACTTCTGGCCATCTAGTGAATCTGTCGACGGCAGTGAGGCAATATTGATAACCTTTAGCACAGTCCAATGGTCCGATCAGGTCGATGTGAATATGTTGGAAACGTGCGGAAGGCGTGATGAAGGTGCCAGTTGGGGTGTGGACATGACGGGAAACTTTGTTCCGTTGGCAGTCTAAACAGGTTCGCGTCCAAGCACGGCAGTCTTGTTGAACTCGAGGCCAAACAAAGCGTTGTGACACGAGCTTGGCGGTGGTACGGGAGCCAGGGTGGCTGAGGCTATGCAGGGCGTTGAACACCAGTCGACGCATGGAGGCAGGCACGTACGGGCGTGGGCGGCCAGTGCTCGTGTCGCAGTAGAGTGTCACGTTACTGTCAGGAATCTGAACGGATTCCAAGTGGAGAGCCGATTTTCGTTCTAGTAGGTCGCCGAGCTCATTGTCGTTTTCCTGAGCTCTAGCGAGGTCAGCCAAGTTGACCGAGTAATTCACGGAGTTGGCTGCGGTCACGGAGTCAACCCGGCTCATGGCGTCGGCGACGATGTTGTTGGAGCCGCTGATATGGCGGATGTCCGTGGTGAACTGCGCAATAAAGGACAGCTGATTCAGCTGAACTGGAGGCAGCTTCTCACGAGTCTGCTGGAACGCAAATGTGAGAGGCTTGTGATCGGTGAAGATAAGACAATGTTGTGCCTCGAGTATGAACGGCGAGGTAGATGGCGTGTAGCTCCCTGTAGTAAGCTGGCCAACCGATTTCACGGGGAGTGAGTTTCCTGGAGAAAAATGCCAGGGGTTGCCAAGCATTGTTGGTGAATTGCTGTAAGCACGCGCCAACCGAGTGTGCACTGGCATCCGTGAAGAGACCGAGGGTGGCAGAGGGATCCGGATGGGCCAGCATTGTAGCATCCGCGAGACTATCTTTGCATGCCTGAAACGCCAGCTCTAACTCGGGTGTCCAGGGAAAGGGTTGATTTCCTCGTAGGCCGGATCGCGCAGTGTTTAGGGTTGCTTGGTGTTCAGCGGCATGAGGTATGAAACGACGATAGAAGTTGATCATGCCGAGGAAGCGAGATATGCCTTTTACGGTTGACGGTCTGGGATATGCACGAAGGTCGGCGATGCGGTCTTGAGGAGGCTGAATGCCTTGTGAAGAGACATCGTAGCCCAGGAATGAGACCTTGTCGGCTCCAAAGGTGCTTTTGCTCACATTCACCAAAAGTCCGTATTCGTCAAGTCGTTTGAATAGAAGGCGGAGGTGTTGGCAATGATCATCTTGAGTTTTTGAGAATATCAAAATATCGTCGATATAAGCAAAACAAAAATCGAAACCAGCCAGTACTTCGTCTATGAAGCGCTGGAAGGTTTGCCCAGCATTGCGGAGGCCGAAGGACATGAAGGGGAATTCGAAAAGACCGAATGGAGTGGTTATGGCTGTCTTTTCGATGTCTGCCTTGCTGACAGGTATTTGGTTGTACGCCTTGACGAGATCGATGGTGGAGAAAATGATTGAGCCATGAAGATGGTTTCCGAAGTCGTGGATGTGGCGCACTGGGTACTTGTCGGGGATGGTCCTTGCATTGAGTGCGCGGTAATCTCCACAGGGACGCCAGCTGTCCGGTTTCTTGGGTGCCATATGGAGAGGTGATGACCAGGGCCCATCAGAGCGACGTGCAATGCCTTCTTGCAACATGGTTTCGAATACTGCTTTGGCGATGCGCAAGCGGTCGGGAGCTAAGCGACGTGGGGAACACGATACTGGTGGCCCTGGTGTAGTCCTGATGTAGTGCACTGTATTATGTTTAGCCTGGTGTTCTATTCCTCGTGGTCGAGTGAGGCTAGGAAACTCGGCTAAGATGCTGGCGAAGGCAGAACTCACGGCTGGCTGGACGACTCTAACGCTGTGGTGATCGGAAGTGCAGCGTATGCAGCTTGTGGAGAGGCCAGTCGCGGAGTCAAGTAAGCGGTTGTTGGCGCAGTCCACTAGGAGCTTATAGTGAGCCAAAAAATCAGATCCAATGATCGGGACGGAGACGTCGGCAATGGTGAAAATCCAGGTGTGCTTGCGGCCAAGACCAAAATCTACAGTGAAACGCACGGGTCCATAGGTCTTAATGCGGGAAGTATTGGCCGCTTGCAGATCATAATGAGCGTCGAAGTGACGACCTGGAAGCATCCTGCGAGGATAACAGCTTACGTCGGATCCGGTGTCAGCAAGGAATAGTTTTCTGCTGACTCTGTCTGTCGCGAAAACACGGCGATTCCACATAAATTGACAACCGACCGCCGCTAGCGTCGGTTGCCGTTGAAGTTTGATGGAAAAGTGCAGGGAACCAAGCACTTCTTGGCTCTACTACCAAATTTGCGGTGGTACCAGCACTCGCCGGAATCGTTGGATCTCGTTGAGTCGGTGGATGAGTTTCGGCGAGGGGGTGGCGTGGCGCTCCGGCGTTGTGGACGACGGGAGAGGTCCCGAAGCATTGAATGTATGGAGGCAAACTGGCGAGATAGGTCGTCCAGGCGTGCGGATGTTAAATCATCAGAAGTGACAGCAGCGGCTGTGGCCGGTGTGGAAGTAGTGACGAGGGCTGCTGGTGGATTGATGGCAGCAACAGAGCTTGAGGATATAACAGGCGCAATATGAGCAGGAATTGCGGGTGATACCTCCAAAATGCTGTCAGTGATGGCGGCGAGTCGGTTTATAGTGACGGTCGGGTCAACTGCGTATGGCTGAATGATCGCTTGGACGTGGGATGGCAGGCGCTGCATCCAAATCGTACGCAGTAGCTGGTCAGGTACGGCGCCGGACAAAGAGCGTAGGTAGCGGAGGAAACGCGATGGTGTGCGGTCTCCGAGTTCTTCTCCAGTTAAGAGTCGTCGAATGCGTTGCTGATTGGACATTGAGATGCGCCTGATGAGCTCGTCCTTGAGGGTTGAGTATGGTGCATTCGCCGGCGGCGTGAGAATAAGATCTTCAATCTCCTGAGCTCCGTATTCATCAAGCTGTCCAACGACATGAAAATACCTGGACTCCTCGTCGATGATATTGTAAAGCCGGAACTGGGCCTCGACTTGTGAGAACCAGAGTTGTGGGTTGTTCCTCGAAAAAGTGGGAATTTTGAGTGCAACGCGGCTGGGATGCTGCGATGGAATGCGTACTTGCTGCAGCTCGGCAATGGCGGCTTGCTGTTGATGCATCTGCTTAAGTAGGCCCTGCTGGGCATCCCGAAGCTGTGCAATTTCGTTGGCAGCGCCCGGTTGTGGAAGCTGAGCGGCTGGCGGCGGATCAACGACGTGTGGTTGGGTTTGCCGTTGAATAAGATCGACGCCGCGTCTTTCCTTCCGCGTCCTTCGCGTAACGACCATGATCACGTCGGGGTCACCAATTATAAGGTAAGATAAAACCTCATGGAAGATTAAAACGTACTACTTGAATTAAAACTCAATTTTTTTGACTCAGTCAGCGAGAGATGTTTTATTGTCCTCTCTTTCAGAGCGTATTGATTCTTTATCCTAAACAAAACCATTGCGTAGCAACGGTGCATAACGGCGAAATATAAAATCACAAATTCGGCTAAATATAATTACAAATTCAAGACACACAAGTTAGGACGCCGTATACCTATCTGAATTTCCCTGATTTTTGCCAAGGAACAGTTAAAAACATCGACAGTACTTCCAAATAAATCTAAATTTCTCATAATTCTTATAACTGCTCTATGACCATAAAAAGTCCTGTGGTAGTTGTTTGCTAACATTAAATAAGTCCTAGTATTGTGTGATGGAACTCTTAAGACTTACAGCCCCAAGAAGATCTGGAGAGATGATTTTATTATTTAAACGTTTAAATAAAAAGATAAATTCAGCCTTAATTCTTCTATGGGATATAGACTGGTATTCTGAATGAGACAGTGCCTATGCTATTTGCCCAGAATAGCATCATCTATTCTCGGGCTTTTTTTCCCGAGAATAGAGTCTCATATGCTATTTGCGATTCTGAATGTTGAAATATCACCCGGAAGTTGCTATTTCATTTCTAGGGCGCTTGTTGCAATTCTGAACGTCGGATAGCATCCGTGAAGGATGCTACTTGAAGGCGCCCTTCTGAGTTCCAGGCTATTTTCTTTTCCCGAGAATAGAGTCTCATTTGCGATTCTGAATGTTGAAATATCACCCGGAAGTTGCTATTTCATTTCTAGGGTGCTTGTTGCGATTCTGAACGTCGGATAGCATCCGTGAGGGATGCTACTTGAAGGCGCCCTTCTGAGTTCCGAGCTATTGGGAAAGCACCCAAGATTTCTGCTAATTTCCGTGTGCAACACGACCATCATATATTCATTTTCACATCAAAGTCTCCTTCTTTTTCACTAATTCTGTTATGGGAATTCCGATAAATGTTCATGGAGATGTTCTATATCACTCTATAATGGGTATATTTTCCTATTAAATTGAAAAAATATGTATAATAATCACGGAGATAGACATGTCAACATCAATTACGTAGAGCAAGCTCTCTGTCTTATTTAAAGTAGTGTATTGGTGTGGCTTGACGAGAAGGAAAATTTGGAAACTTGAGCTTTGTTCTTTGAAAATTAGAAAAGTTGAGCAAAACAATGAATTTGGCCATTCCATATGAGTTTATATTGTGCATACGATATTTATCCTCTCCTTGCCGATAACAGCTTGGAACTGGCATTTCTCAACGACCGCATTACTTTTCTCGGCCTCTGTAAAACTCATCTTATTCATTTTCGCTCTTAAGATTTTCATTGCTTTTTTCAGTCTACCTACTTAACTATGTTTCCCATCTTACTATACTTATATTGCCCATCTCTCATTCACACATATATTCCATCATCACATGCCCACAAAATTTTCCTTGCGATGCTTCACCACGAAACACCCAGATATATTTCCAAATAACCATCACATCATTTTTCTAATGGATCGAATATGCTCACGCATGCACTTCTCGTGTATCCAACTGGGCTGCTCCATCGAATAATTTGTGAAGTTCAAATGGTAAAGTTATAACCATGTAATTGAAAACAGTACACGTTTTTTAGGTGAGCTGTCAATACAGATAATATAATTTTGTTCTCTCAGCACACTAACCGTTATTTGTAAATGTATAACACTCGTCAATTGAATTTTCTAAGGAAATTTCATTAACAGAAGCAATATCTCAGTTGATGAATGTAACAAAAAATATCCGATTATCACTTTAAAACTCCAAATGAAAGAATGCCGTGAAGATATTACTACCCAGCGATGAAGTAGAGGGCAAATCATGAAGAAAATTAGTCTGTAGACATCGTATTACTCTACTATATAATATAGGCCTGTCAGCATTCAAGTTATTGTGTACATTCAAATAATCGATATGGCAAAGTCAATTAGTCAACATATGCACTCTTGGGCAAAGTAAGAGATAATAATAATACTATATGTTTGTTTCATAAGTGATATACACAATTTAACAAGTCTCGTTACCTAAGCCTGTAGCCCGAAAAAGCAGCCCACAAGATTTAACGTGTATGATTGTTTAGAGAACGAACGGTTAAATATTCTTATAACTGCTCTTGAAAACCACTCACGTTGATATTTTGCTTTCATAATCATACACCGTCATCGAAATACACAAAATTGATGGGCATACAATATACATTATCACTGTGGAGATGTTCAGAAATTATCACGTTCGCTTATCCTTATGTATTATTTTACCAGTCCTAATAAGTATAACACACAAAATGTTGACAAGGGAGGAACATGTAGTTCATTTCATTAATGACACACATCTCAATTGTGAATTTTAAGAAGAGTTCTACACCAATTCTAGCCAACATTTGCGATAAATGAGAGACAGAGAGCTACTAAGGCAACCATGTTTGCATCGAAAGTGCATTATATTAATAGTATTCGAAGATAAATGTGAATTACATTCAGTAAGATAATTTATTGAATACATATTTTCAAGCACCCAGACTCACGGCATCCATGGCGAAGGTCCTTCCAGCTGATTACTAGAATGTAAGCATTCTTGTTACACAGCTCATCATTGGCTGTATAAATTTTCATTACTGTACCATAAGGTTTTCATACAGGAAGGGGCGGGACTTGAAATTGCATCTCGAAGCAGATGCCTCGGATATCATACCCAGATTCAGAATCACAGCGTATGCTATTGTGAAGCGAGGAATAGCATCTTCTACAAACAGCGCCCTCAGATTCAGAATAGCAGCCAAAGTGTCTAAGTGAAGTTTGCCCAGTATTTTCCCATAATTAACATCACGAGTGAAGCCCTTAGATTTGTAGTTGATGTACGTTAGGAATTTGTTGAATTCTCTCTAAACCTTTTAAATTGTGCTTTTATTGCACACACCACACGATTGAGGTGCATTCAATTACAGGTCGTACTAATGCAGTATACAAATGTCTAGGTACTATATCAATGTTAAAATTCTTTGAATTAAGTATCAAAAACCCTAGATTTCTCATTGACTTTTTTTAACTTATTCCGTGTATTGGTTAAAACTAAGTGTGTTATCAAATATGACCCCAAGGTCTTTAATTGCCTCCACATTCGCCAACATCTTGTTTTCAAGAGCATAAGAATTTTTTGAGTCCTGGATTTTTTAAATGAAATACAGTTGCTCTTGGATACATTAATGCACAGACTGTTTTGACGACACCATAATGAAAACCTATCCAAACTCTCTTGTAGATTGATGACATCATAATCACAGTCGACAACTGTAGTAAAATTCAATTGAGGTCAAGGGAAATTTCAGGAACGGTAATCTTAAAGAAGAACTCAATGCCATCGGATTCTTATTTCACTTTTTAGATTTTAATAGTACACAATACAGAGGTCGAACATTTTCCAAGATGGAGCATCAGCTAGAGCGTCTCTTGGGGTACAAGCCCCCTTATCAGCTCCAGATGTCGCAGCACCCCGTGATCCTGGCAAGCAACTCCTACACATAGTTTGCGCAGGGATCAACAGAGGGCAGCACCAGACATCACTGCACATATTTACACCCGGGGAATTCATTCCACCCGGTATAACGGCCCTGATGACAGGCTAGCTGCTGATCATCATTAATTAGAGAAATAGTCATCCTTCAACACCCCTCCTCAATTTCTCAGGAGAGATATATATCCTAGAATTGGAGTTTTACATGGATTACTATTAAGGTCTATATTAAATTTCTTTACTATCCTTTTGATTTAATTTTCTTGACTTAAGAACATACCGTGCTTGGGCCTGATTATTTTAATACCTAGGAAATATTTCACATCACCTAAGTCTCTCATTCTGAATTAATTAATCAATTTTGACCTTAAACCTACTAGTGCTTGCATGTTGCTACTTGCCATAAGAAAATCATCCACATACAGCAATAAATATACAGTACAATCATCTATATTCCTTATATACATACATCTGTCTGCTGTACACTGCTTGAATCCCAAGCCTTTCACAAAGTCACTAAATCTCTTATTCCATTCCAATGGTGCCTGCATTAAACCATACAAAGTCCTTTTTAATTTACACACTTGATTGTTAGATACACTTAAACCTTCTGGAGGCCACATGTAGATCTCTTCTTTCAATGCTCCATTTAAGAAGGCATTCTTTACATACAATTGACCGGTGAATAAGTTTTCTATGTTTACTAAGCATAGAAATACTCTTACTGAGGCAAGATGAGCAACAGGAGCATATGTTTCATTATAATCTAACCCCTTCTTCTGAGCGCAGCTCTTTATTACTAGTCTAGCTTTATGTCTTTCTACATTTCCATCTCCATCATACTTTACTGTAAAAACCCACTTACTTCTGATAGGTGTTTTCCCTTTTGGTTGACTTACCAAATCCCAGGTGTTATTCTCTATTAATGAAGTTAGCTCCTCATTAACAGTTGCTCGCCGCAATTACTGATCATCCCTGGTGAATAGCTCCTCAAAGGTAGATGGTACATCACTGCAGTACTCCATGACATTTTGTGCTGATTCTATCCCATCAGACTGAGTGCTGCAGACAGACTCTGCACCTTCAGTCTGAGTACTGAATACAGGCCCTATCTTCCAGGCCTCCGGCCCCCATCAAGTTCAGCCACATATTTGGCAAGTGTGCCTAATAGAACATAGGAATCTAAATGGTTAGGCCTTACTCGTACTCCCGTGCTCCTTCTTGGTCCTGCACTCTCTGATTCATCTGAGAATTCTTCGAATTCAGGTTGTTTGCCAACTATGCTGTAATCATCATCCCCTCCTGAATTGAAGTCTTCTTTATTTTCTGCAACAATATCGTCCGAGGCATCATTACTCCCCTCCTCTCTCTCACCTTCTGCAACATTTTGCAAAACATTATTAATTTCATCATCACTCTTATTATTATTTCCATCAGGAACTGTTATCTCATTTTCAGTTAAATGTTCTCCCTCCACTTCAAAAACATCAGATTCCACATCATCAGATTTAGTTTTACATTCATCAAAAATTGCATTTCGTGCAGTTGTAACCTTACGACCCTGGATTGCCCACAATCGATAACCATTGGTACAATAACCAAGCATTATGCATCTTAAACTCATTGTATCAATCTTTCCGGCAGCAGGGTTATGTACAAAGGCTATGCAGCCAAACACACTCAGTTTGGATAGATCCGGCTTTTCACCATACCACAGCTCTCCTGGTGTCTTCTCCTCTAAAGGCTCATTCACAACAACTCAACTTGGCATAACTTGACTTATTCTCTCTTCAAAGGTGAACCAGTGCGCGAAATTGCTTACCAATCACAGCACACCACTGGCAAAGTTGACCTTACAATTGATTGATGAGGCCTATCGATAGCGTGAGTTTCGAGAATTGTTGTAAGCTCCCCCAAAACAGCTCAGTTGAGGTGAAGTATCAGTTGTAAATGGTGAGTTGAACTATAGAAGTATTAAAATGGAAGGTTTGTTGAACATGTGAGGGTTATTTCGCACTGACTTGATCAACTTATCTGCATCCATTATTGCTTTAAACATATCCGCAAGCGGCATCACAACAAAATCACATTTTCAATATGGCTGCTCGAGGAGATATCGAGTTTAGCAATCGATTGCTGCCCGACTATCGATAGTAGAACATGCCATGCTATTGGCTGGAATTAAGAGAAAGTTGAGCTGAGCTCAACTCCAGGCTACACCAAGTTGAGTTACATCGCTTTAAGTCGTTGTGAACTGGTAGATGCTATTCTCAAGGTCTCATATCTGGTGTTGTGCCGAGTCAAGCCAAGTTATGCCGAGTTAACTTGTTGTGAACGAGGCTTATGACAGCTCTTGTTGGGGACCTGTTCAATAAACACACAGCAGACACTTCAAACCAAAAAGTTTTCTTGAGGCTGCTCCCCAGCAACATACACTAAGGGCCGTATTCTAAGACGTTCCTAGAGGAATGACTCTTCCTCTATGACGCGTTTGTGGTGACAACTCAACCTCCAAGCGTTTTTTTTTAAACGTACCTCTTCGGTTGTAGGCTCAACGCTCTCTACAAACAAACGAATCTCTTGATCCTATTAGTAGCATGGCTCAGACCATCCTCCAAAATAGAAGGAACAGTTCCAAGGCCTAATATGGCGGAATGCGTCGATTTCCTCCGGATTTAGGCATTTTTTTCCAGACACATCACGCAATATTTTATTTATTTCATCAACCTGAATACAGCCTCGAGGGCCATTTTACATCCGGCGTTGTAACAATAACAAAGGACAACACACACAACCATGTCCAGGGAGGAGAAAAATCCTCCAGTGGCGGGACTCGAACCCGCGACCTTTGGGTTGGCAGGCGAGGACGTTACCCCGCCGCCACCGAGGCCATCAAAATATCTTTTTCCATCTTTAATTATTCTTCTTCTTCTTGCTGTTTCGTTAAAGCCGCAATGAACTGTGGGCAGCAAACGTCACACGAAACGTCATCGAAGCATTACGTAGTTATGAGAATTTCAGCGATCTACTCAACAGTCCCTCCAAGCCCCTCCATCGAAGAGGAAGAGTTTGGTTTCGCTGTAGGAACATTCTAGAATACGAATAGTGGGTAGAGTCACAACTCGCACTCTTCCTCCTCCGGCGAAGAGTAAGAGGAAGAGTATGGTTTAAAAATACGGCCCTAAGTCTTTTCCTAAAGAGTTCGGTTCAGCCTTTCTGCAACACCATTGTTTTCAGGTGTACCTGGTATGGTTAGCTCAAATTCAATTCTCTTCTCCAACAAGAAGTCCTTGACATGTTGATTCACATATTCCTTTCCATTATCACATCTGAAACTACTAATTTTTTGAGTGAAACGACTAGTTACTCTGGCTTCAAAAATTTTAAGATAATGAAGAACTTCAGATTTACTTTTTAAGCCAAACACAGCCACAAAGTGACTATAGTCATCTAATAAGGTAAATATATATCTCACTCCATTATAGGCAGTAGGCTTAATTGGTCCACACAGATCACTATGTATCCTCTGCAAAGGCCTTGTTGCCTTAGGTCTTGTACCATGGAAAGGCTGCCTTTTCTGCTTTCCTTGCATACATACCTCGCAAATATCCTTGTTGTGAGACTTAGTTGTATCCATTCCTTTAACCATGTTACTCAGTCTTTTCAAATTTTGATTGCTTAAATGACCAAGCCTTTTGTGCCATAAATTTTCACTGTAACTCAGCATTGGAGATTCATTTGGATTTATTCAAATATTAACAACCAGCTCATATAGGTCTCGAGCTGTTCTTTTACCTCAAGCAAGGTCAACTCCATCTTTACTGATAATGCATTCACCATTCCAGAAAATAATCTTATGATTCTGCTTCTCTAGTTTGGGAATTGACAAAAGATTGTGATACAGATTTTCAACAATAAGAACATTTATGCTAAATGGTCTACAAATTCCATCCTCAGTTATCTTACATCTAAATATACCTTTTAAGTGGGAAAACAGAAACATTTTTGATTTGACAATCTGTATCCTGATGGGATTTCCTAACCTCTTAATATTCGTGACAGAAATATCTGATTTGACCTTATGATTTGATGCTCCAGAATCAAGAAAGAATCTCATTGTTGACATACTGACCATGGACTGAGAGGACTCATTTTGTCATAAGACTGCTTCTGAGGCAACCTTATCTGAACCAGCCAGAAATACATAGTCTTAAGTTTCCTGGTTGTCTCCTTCACCGGCCATGGCTGCTGTCTCTCCTCTGTTAACTGCAGCTACAGCTGATGTTGCGAGACCACCGCGACCACGGCCCCCTCGATACAAACCGCAACTCGCACCACCACGAGCAGACGACGCTCCCCAGCGACCAGGGTCGTTGCGTCTGCCTTAGCCACCACGGCAGTTACTATATTTTTATATATATATATATATATATACATATTTTTTTTTAAGACAAGCATCAGGTTTCATTGCTGTCATAATGGCCAGAGACTCGAGAGGGGTTGTGCAGTAATCGCAGCCACGTCCGACGCCCATCGGATGAGTGGCTACGCTGCGATTGGGTGAGTGGCTATGTTGACTTGGCGTAATAACTACAGCCGGAGAGAAGGTGACTCAAAGTCTCCGGCTGGGTTCGGCACGCCCTACATCTCGTGTCCGCAACCTCCGCCTTGAATGTAATGCGGCGGTACACGAGTGTGTTTATGACACCATCCTGGCACGCTAGGACAAAACCTTCGGTCTCGGACTTCAGACCTGCAGACCTGTAGGAAGGCAAACATCAGCTCCTTTGATAACCCATGCTTTTCGATTGTTTCGATAGAAATCTCCATGTGTGGGCTTATCGGTATGCGCCTAGAGCAAGGCCTTCTGCTCGGCTTTTTTTATTTCGAGCTTGAGGACGTCTGCCTTCAATGACAAGATGGTCGTGTCATTGTCGCTTCCGTCGGATGACGGGTCGAAGTCGAGACCGGTTTCGTCCGCTGCCCTCTTTGCTGTCTGGAAAAAAAACGCCCCTGCTCCTGCACTCTCGTAATCTCTCACGAGATTGAGCAGGGGGTCCCTGCTTTTCAACACTCGGCAAGCTGTACCCATGACAACTCTGTTGTGGAGACACTCCAGACTCATTAGTCCTCTAACACCTACGTTACAAGGGAGATAAATTCTTGCGACGGAAGATCTCAGATGAAGACTTCTATAGATGGTCATCATCTTCCTCGTTCCCCTATCGAGGCTCTGCAACTCGTTGACGTTCCACTTCATGCATCCGAAGGTATACAGCAGTGTAGGAACCGCGAACATGTTCCTGGCAAGAACAAGGTTCTTGCCAGACAGGTCAGAACTCCAGATGCTCCTGAGAGTCTGTCTGTATTTGGCGGTGAGCCTTTCCTTCACTTCTGCAACCTCCTGCATTCGGCACTGGGGGATGCCGAGATATTCATACCTATCATCGTCCTCGAGGTGACAAATGACGCTCCCGTCAACAAGTTGCACATCTTCCTTAATCTCCGAAAATCTTCCTCTCGCCTAGTGGATGGATGCACACTTGTCCAATCCAAACTCCATCCCTATAGCCTCACTGTATTCCAGTATGGTGTCCAGGGCAGTGCGAAGGTCTTTCGCATTAGAAGCAAAAAGCTTCAGATCATCCATATAAAAAAAATGGGTGACCTTATGCTTCCTGTCACCTGGAACACCGCACATGTATCCTCTACCTCGTCGCAGCCTAAGGGACAGGGGTGGGAGGGAAATACAGAACAGTAAGGGGCTCAAGCTGTCCCCTAGAAAAGCCTGTTGGTATGTTACCAACTCTGTGGAAACTGACCGCTTGCCTGAAGTCAGAACGAAGCACGTTTTCCAGAGTGATAACAGGCGTTGGATGCAGGACACTACCTCTGGGTGGACATTCATCAACTTCAGCATGGCGATCAAAAGCTCATACGAAGTGGTGTCAAAAGCCTTCTTGTAGTCCACCCAGGCCATTGATAGGTTTCTCTTATGCCGGATGGCATCCTGGCATATGCACCTATCAATGAGCAGGTTGTCCTTGCATCCCATGATTCCCCACGTTGAGCCCCTCTGCTCGTACACCTCCTCCCACACAGGCTGTACGTGGTGGAGGATGAGGTCGCTCAAGATAGAGGTGAACGCCTTGTATATGGTGTTGAGGCAGGTTATAGGGCAGTAGTTCTTTGGATTGGACAAGTCTCCCTTCTTAGGTATTAGAACCGTGCGTCCCTCAGTCAGCCAAGGTAGAATAGGTTCTCTACCCATCAGAAAAGACGTGAAGATTCTGGTGAGGTGTTGGTGGGTGGAAGTAAATTTCTTCCACCAGAAGTTATTCACGGCATCCATTCCTAGAGCCGAGAAATTCTTCTTGCCAGAAAAGGCCTTCACATCGCTTTCTGTGACTGAAAGAGGTCCATCCACATCTTGTAGGTGGCGGTCACAGATTATTATTATTATGTATTATTAATATCACTAGTTGTGGAATAGAAAGTCATCTGAAATTCATTAATTCCAAAAAATCACCCGGTCCCGATCACATTCCTTATTCATTCCGAGTTTATAAAGAATTAGCATCAGAAAGAGCACAGTACCTGAAAAAAGTATTTGAAAAATCTCTGACACAACATTGTGTTCCTTACGATTGAAAAATCGCGAACGTTACACCAATATTTAAAAGCAGTGATAAGGAAGAGTCCAGTATCTATAGACCGATTTCCCTTACGTATATCTTGTGCAAGATATTGGAACATATAATTGTCAGTTCTTTCCTCGGGAGAAAAGCTTGTCCAAGTAGACGCAATATTTCTAGATTTCAAAAAAGCTTTCGATAAAATCCCTCATTATAAGTTACTTGTGAAGTTGGAAGCTTATGGAATATATCACGACGTAATATGTTGGGTAAGTGAGTTCTTGGCCGACCATGAACAGAGGGTAGTTCTAGATGGCGTTAGTTCAGATGTAGTGAAAGTAACATCAGATGTACCCCAGGGGAGTGTCATCGGTCCTTTATTATTCCTTTTGTATATGTATTAATGACATCACTACCGTTGTTACAAGCAAAATTCGCCCCTTCGCAGACGACACATTGTTGTACGGGGATCTAAGCAATGAGTCTGACAGGATTGCGTTACAAAATGGCCTAAATACTATAAATGAATGGTGCAATACTTGGCAGTTAGAATTGAATTTTAAAAAGAGTGTTATTATGAACTTTTCGAAGAAACTAACTCAGTCAACAAAACGTATAAAATTAATCAAACCAACTTATCAAATGTAGAGTCAGCTAAATACTTAGGTGTGACCCTTACTCAGGACCTCTCTTGGGGAAACACGTCCGGGAAATCTGCGGACAGGCTAGTTGCAAATTGGGATTTCTAAAAAGAATATTAGGAAAATGCAATGAGAAGGATAAAGAGTGATGTTATTTTTGACTCGTGAGACCTCACATGGAGTTTGCCACTAGCATATTGGACCCTTACGAAGTAGGATTAATCTCATAAATAGATCGAATACAACGGAGAGCAGCAAGATTTGTGAAAAGTTGTTACGGTAAACTTAGCAGTATTACCGAATTGTTGAAGGGATTAGTGTGGGAATCTCTAACTGATCGAAGGGAGAAATACAGGTTAAAAATCTTTGCGCAAGTTCGGAGCAGACAGTTTTTTGCCGGACGTTCAACATACACTGCTAGAGCCAACGTACTATGGTATAAGCGATCACAGGAATAAGATAAAGGAAATTGACTGCAGAACCGATAGATTTAAAATGTAATTTTTCCCCCGTACAATAAGGGATCATAATAGGTGTGATAGATCAATCATATGAAACTCCCACCCTCAATAAGTAGAGTTTTCTCTTGTTCTTAATAACACAACATCATTACTGACACTTAACACTGCTTGATATGTCCGGCTTTATTTTATCTTATTGTCTGCATGAAGTAGTATCTCGTGGCACTCATGAATTAACAGTATTAATAATATTAACTACTAGATGTGTCTATAGCATTGTTCTGCATGTTTGCATGTTCATTTATGTAATACTCTCCCAGTTTCTGGTTTGACTGCACACTGTTCTCCTGACTGCTTTTTGGCCTGCGCCTAGCGGCCGGGGGAACGTGCGAGGTTCTGATTTGTGCTGGGATGAGTGCTGCATGCCTGGTGTGGAGTCACCCCATGCCACACACCCTAGCGGTGGCTTGCACGGTACTTCGTAGATGTAGATGTAGAAGTACATCATCCTGGAGTCACTCTGTCTGCTGTGGACGCATGACCCCAATGCAGCGTAGCCACCGGTGCAATGGGCATTGGACGTGGCTGCAAATACTGCCCAACCCATCCTGAGTCTCAAGGAAGTTGAGTTTCTTAAAAAAAGACATGACCAAACCTCCATAAATTAACCAATGTGCCATTATGACGGCAATGAAACCTGATGGTTTTTCGGGGACTTGAATAGGAATTGTGACAAAAGTTACAAAATAAAAATAATATTTATTTACCTTGGGTTCAACACCCTAAGAGCAGTACAGCAAATATAGAAATGGATACGATGATACACAATAAATAAATGAATAAAGTAAAGAAACACATGTAGTAAAAATTAATGCATAGATAGGCTCTAAAGCCTCAATCACAGTCATGACACACACCATGGATTAACACAAAGTGTTGTTGGAATTTGATGGTTTTAAGGTCATTAGTGATGTATAAAGTGACAAAACTGGCAACAGAAGTATGAGGTACGCAAAGGCAATCTATAACTAGAAGAAAGCCCAAGGTAATAGTCAAGTGCAAGAGGTCTTAACAAGCAAATAGTGATAGTTTGGCTTTAAAACCATGAAGAGAGTCACTCCGTTCTGTTAGCTTTTGATAGGATTTCTTTTCCAACATTTTTCTCTTTTCATTACATGGTGCTGATTACTTTTTTCTTGTTTAAATATCTATTCTCTTTTTGTATTACTATTATTTCCTCAGTTTTTATCTTCGGTGGGCGACGTTTCCGAACTCCGATGTGCATAACGTTGAGTCGCTTGTTGTGAAAATTTTGGCAGTGGCACTTTTGGACAAAAAGTTTTCTTTGGAGAAGTCCATTACAAACTAATTACAAAGCGATTGCAGCCACATGTATTTTGAGTTCCATAAATGAGCAGGATGCGCAAAGCATGTTGCTTCACTTTCTCCCGCAGAGAGTGACCCCTATGGCCTTTGAATATATGTATGTGCTATTTGTGTATGCGTGTGCAAGAGAGTGTCCGTGGCTCAAATATGCTCCCGGTCGCCTTTTGCTCAAGTGTTAGGAGTTCAATGATTTTCTGACTTTTTTCTCTATTCCAGGAAATATCCCGTGGAGTGCCTGAAGCGAAGAGGTTAGTGGCATGCGCCGAATGACTTTTCTAATGGAATTTGTTTGCTTTATTTGTTTCATAATTAACGGGTGTATTGTGTTTCAGGTTCACCCCATCCATGCTTATTCGTAAAGTTCCAAATCTTGCCGGTGTCATCGACGTCACGAACACATCACGTTATTATAGCAAGCAGGTAAGAGATTTAAATATATTATTTTTCACAATTAGTGGCTGTTTCAACATTAAATTTATCTGTTATTGTGACTCTCGGCATAAGTGCTATTGTTTGCTGTAAGCGATGTAGTAATCCGAGCGGCATGAAATGGAATCTTTTGCCTCTGCGGTTTTCATGCGTAGCGCTCGCTTTCCAGTGAATGTAAAAAGAGATATGGAATAAAGTCTTTCGTGCTGCTATTAAAACAGCCGAAAGCGATGCAGTGGAGTATCTTTGCTGCTTTATTTCCAACATGCAACAACGTGAACTTCCACGCGTGCTAGTTTTCATTGCGAGCAAGACCTGGAATGGTGGATGGAACCACGTGACAAGCATTCAACCAATTGCGTGGCTTCATTGTCGGCATTGCCGCTGGAAATTCAATTAAATTAAAAAGTGTTTTATTTCAACATTTGCACGGCACAGGAAACAGAAGAAGTACAATGTAACATTACAAATATAACCAAGTAAGAAATAGCAACGATAATGTGGAGTATGGTGTAGGATTTTGCCTCTCCAGGGCAGGAGTACATAGTAACATTTAAATGAAAAATGTGCGGGGAAGGCTTTGACCTGGCATTTGCCCTAAGGACAACAGGAAACCCACAAATTATCGTCTTCGGGTCATAAAAAGTAACACTAACAAGTAGTAATAGTAATACATAAATGAATAAATAATAACTGAGATAGACTCCAAAAGTTCAACAGGGGGTATAAATATATGCTCTGCGAAATAGTTCTGATATTGTCTTTAGGTTTGGTTGTTCACTGGGTTAGCACTGGGGAGTTCATTGAGTGGTTGTGGGAATCATCGTCATCACTGCAGCCGTAGATCTTCTCTTTTTTTTGAATGAGTGGGAGTCCTGGCGTGATGGTTAATTGTTGGGGCCCAGGAATGGAAGGTCAGATGTCTGAGGGAGGCAGGTTGACGTCTGGATGAAACAGGTGATTTTGGTCGGCGATGAATCTGGGCGTTGAGTACAGCTTACTTGTTGCACAGTACAGCCTTTGGAACTGGGCCATTGCCTCGGGACATTCTTTTCTGAAGTAGGTCAGGGTTACTATGGTGGCGATGCGCCTTGCTGCGTTGCACCGCAGACGACACTGTGGCTACTTTTTATATTCAGGGCTTTAAAGAGAGAAATTCACTCCCGTGTTCACCGTTGCATTTCAAGCCATCCACCGAAAACACTTTCCAATGGCACACATCTTCATCCTATGGACTCAAGATTTGGTTCAAAGAATTACAAGCATGATTACTCAAGGTCTCCAAGAATAATCAAGTTTTCAATCCCTTTCCCATTCCTTATCACTTCTTCTATTCCGTTGTACACAAATTCTACCAAAGTTGGTCGAATATTCTAAGAACTCTTAAAGGTAGTAGAATGTTCTTTCATTGTTTTGAAGATATCTTTTCACTTTGTGACGGAATTCAATGAGAATTCGTCGTCGGTATTGAAGTGACAGAGGCAGGTCGACAGAGTCGAACACAATGAAACAACAACAGCCTTACATCTACAAAATACCCTGTATGCCACCTCAGGGGTGTGTGGCAGGGGGTGAGTTGTCACCAAAATGCATTACACTATACCCTAAAGTTGTTGTAACTACGACTAATTACGCATTAGCATAAATCACTAATGCTTATCACGAGGCGAAGCCTCACAAGCTTGTACTACCCTACAGATATTATCACAATGGAAAGGGACCGATAATATATATGAATTTTGCAATTACACAAATGGACAGCGACTCAAGACTTATGTAGAAAACATGCACGGCGTGCTGTTAGTACTAGGTAACAGATAAGGATTCAAGTATTAGGCAGTACTACTATTACTAACAAGGAGACATCGCGTAAGTGATGTTAGGGACGCAAATGACGCAATAATTTTCTGAAACTAGAGAGAGAATGCGGGAAAAGTGTCACGGCTTTTTTCCATTTGAAGCCGGGTTCGAAAGAAAAACGCAACTAAAGAATTTCCCTCCGTATAAATCCTTTTAAATGCAAGCGTGAGATAGCAGAAGCCGTGGCCGAGTGGTTAGAGGCGTTGGACTAACAATCCTAGGACTATGGTGCTGGTTCGAATCCCAATACTGTCAACTTTTTTTTCTTTCGAATATTTTACGGAGTCTCTGTACATTACCCATTCCCATACAGTTATGGCAGTAACGACAATGTTTTTTAATTTTCTACCTATTTTCTGGATTTTCAATCAGCCCCTTTGGGAGACTTTTGGAGTTAATTTCGGGATTCTTGTTTGGCCGAAAAGAGGTCACATGCCGAGAGGCCTAAAATGTGTAGATTTTGAAAATACAAGTATATTTCCGTGAATAGGATGTGCTTCGAATTGTCGTGGCTCTTTCTCAAGGTGGTAAACAATGAACGGATTATTATTTTTTAATATACAGCAATGCATGCACTTCAAATTTCCCAGGAACTGCGTTCGAGTTATGACTTTTGTGACTCAATTTTTCGTTCAATAGCGAACATGATATAAATAGAAAAGAGATGGTAACTGTTTACGAGGTTATGTAAAAATATTTGCTATGACCTTTTTGTGGAGCAACATATTATATTGAAGGGAAGCCTGTATCGTGGGGGAAAGGAATATATAAGATTCCAGCCCAAAAAATATCACTCAATGACAACACTTTGTTTTCCCACCTAATGTTTATTTCAATTGATGGAATTCAACTTTTTATTCATGGCGTGGAATTGCTTACTTTCGGATGATATTCATCGTAAAAACATATAAAACAGAGAATATTTCTGCTCCAAGCCAATTTGTTTTTTGTCACCAGAACATTTGCATCTGCTCAGAGGCATATCCGTTCTACAAACTTCAGACCATTTATTTATATTTTCTCATATTTTCTCGTATTTTAAAGCGAGCCTTAATTCTTTTACTGCGGGTGAAACACATGAACACGTGCAACTCCTGGAAGTACGTTCTTCTACGCTTGAGCCGCTCTTCATATCTGTCCCTCAGCCCCTACACATCTTTATGATTTTATTAACCCAAACTAGTTTCCCTCTCTCTCTTTAGGGGTTGCCAAGACCAACGACCCTACATTTCAATGGTTTGTTCAAGGCATTCTCAAAGACCTCTTTGTCTAGCGTTCGCTCCGGTTCTTACAAGAAGAAGGGGTGGAAATTTTGGCGGAAAGAAAAAGTGGAAAATTTTTTTGAAAAGATAGTGGGTGGGTTGGGGAGAGGAGGTAATGCAGGGAAAACCCTGCAGAAAGAATATTAAGATGAAAGTAGAGAAGTAGCGGAAAATTCAGGGTAGGAGGATGCATATTTAGGGTTGAGAAGGGGTTAGCCCTTAGGATAGATTCCAACTTAAAAAATGAAACGTGCTGATAACAAAGTATTTCTTTTTCTAAATTATGTTTATTTCATTGATGAAATGTAACGTCTCAATTATGTCGTTGAATTGCATACTTTTGGATGATATGCATCGTAAAAACATTTAAAACAAAGAATAATTCTACACCATGCACATTTTATGAAGCTCCCACCTGAGCAGTTACATTTGCGTGAACGCAGATCATGTGGGAAACATATTTCTCGAACATTGCTGAATACTGTCCTATCTTCGACCAGTTTTGATGCATACCACGCATATCTAATCATGACACCGAATACAGGCGAAAATAGCTGATGGTGCAGCAATGAATGTATTTTAATACCATCATCCCGGGATGTAATTTCTCTTTTTTCTTTTAACGAATAACTGCTATTTTGGTCATAGAAAATATTTGTATAAAAAAGGTCATAGCAAATATTTTTTACATAACCTCGTAAACAGTTACCATCTCTTTTCTATTTATATCATGTTCGCTATTGAACGAAAAATTGAGTCACGTGTTCATGTGTTTCACCCGCAGTAAAAGAATTAAGGCTCGCTTTAAAATACGAGAAAATATGAGAAAATATAAATAAATGGTCTGAAGTTTGTAGAACGGATATGCCTCTGAGCAGATGCAAATGTTCTGGTGACAAAAAACAAATTGGCTTGGAGCAGAAATATTCTCTGTTTTATATGTTTTTACGATGAATATCATCCGAAAGTAAGCAATTCCACGCCATGAATAAAAAGTTGAATTCCATCAATTGAAATAAACATTAGGTGGGAAAACAAAGTGTTGTCATTGAGTGATATTTTTTGGGCTGGAATCTTATATATTCCTTTCCCCCACGATACAGGCTTCCCTTCAATATAATATGTTGCTCCACAAAAAGGTCATAGCAAATATTTTTACATAACCTCGTAAACAGTTACCATCTCTTTTCTATTTATATCATGTTCGCTATTGAACGAAAAATTGAGTCACAAAAGTCATAACTCGAACGCAGTTCCTGGGAAATTTGAAGTGCATGCATTGCTGTATATTAAAAAATAATAATCCGTTCATTGTTTACCACCTTGAGAAAGAGCCACGACAATTCGAAGCACATCCTATTCACGGAAATATACTTGTATTTTCAAAATCTACACATTTTAGGCCTCTCGGCATGTGACCTCTTTTCGGCCAAACAAGAATCCCGAAATTAACTCCAAAAGTCTCCCAAAGGGGCTGATTGAAAATCCAGAAAATAGGTAGAAAATTAAAAAACATTGTCGTTACTGCCATAACTGTATGGGAATGGGTAATGTACAGAGACTCCGTAAAATATTCGAAAGAAAAAAAAGTTGACAGTATTGGGATTCGAACCAGCACCATAGTCCTAGGATTGTTAGTCCAACGCCTCTAACCACTCGGCCACGGCTTCTGCTATCTCACGCTTGCATTTAAAAGGATTTATACGGAGGGAAATTCTTTAGTTGCGTTTTTCTTTCGAACCCGGCTTCAAATGGAAAAAAGCCGTGACACTTTTCCCGCATTCTCTCTCTAGTTTCAGAAAATAATTGCGTCATTTGCGTCCCTAACATCACTCACGCGATGTCTCCTTGTAAGAGCAACACTAGGTATCGAGAAACCTAGATAAAAGTCTCATTGGCAGCTGTTATGGTCCCTTATTGTTCGTGGGAAAAATGACATTTAAAATCTGTCCATTCTGCATTTTTGTTCCCTAATTTTATTCTCATGATTTCATTGTAGATAATATAATAGGAGCTTGCATAATAGATTGAGTCTAACTTTTAATCGATGGTCTGAAAGCGTTTCCCATTCCAGTTGCTGTAAAAGTAACACTATGTAACGAGACTATCATAACGGCCTTTAACCCCTCAAGTGTGACTTTAAATGGACGTATTAAATCCCCCAGCGTGTGCGACGCAGCAGTTGCGTCCGCTTAAATCCATGCCTCAAGCGTGTACGACGCACCGTTTGCATCCACACTTTTCATTAAGAATTCTTATCACCTACGCTCTGATATATATACTTCCAGTGAGTATATATATGTGAGATTAAGGTGCCTGCTTTCTTTTTGTGCTTCTTTGTTGCCTGTATATATGAGTTCGTTTTTTTTATGTTTTTTCCTGACTCATGGCTGGTAAAGAAAATGCTAACTCACGACCCGGCGTCTTGTGCCTGATTGTGAACAGATCTTTCCACTCACGCTCTGATTTATTACTCTCAGAGAGCTTATGATTGCGTTTTGATGCTGACTGCTTTCTTTCTGTGGTTCCTTGTTATCTGCACTCCACATTTTACCCTTCTCTCTCATCATGGCAATGCTTTCGCAGGCATGGTCCATCCAGGCTTGGTCACTCAATGCTTCTCAGAACCTCATAAGGTCTATCCTTGTCTCCTATCTTATTTACGATGTTTACGGAGTTGAAGGGTCGAGGTTTCTTGACGCCTATTGCCGAAAGGCCTAAGCTGTATTGGTGGCTTTTTATTCTTTTCTTCCTTTGGACCGGCCCCTTACTGAACCCCTCTTCAGTTCGCCATGGAGTCTAGCTCTCGTGAGTTGTCTGGCCAGGGAGTGCTTCATGCTTTGGAAGAAACGAGTAACGAAAGTATAGATACAATTTCTGAGGATTCTAGTGGATACACTTTGGGCTCCAGTTCAGAAGAGGAAGAACCTTCTCATTTTTCTGTGAACAATCAAGAGAATACTTGGGAAGAAATCGACAGTGCTAGTCCTCCTCTTCCTTTTCCGTGTGATTTAGTTGGGAAACAAATAGTGCAAGTTCAGTGTGCCGATGATCCCCTAGAATATTTTGAGTTGTTTTTTGACGATGATCTAATTACGATCATAGTAACTGAAACAAACCGTTACGCGGAACAGTTTCTTGCTCACGAGAAAGAAAAAATCTTGATGCAAAAAAAATCGCGCTTTCAAAAGAGGGTTCCCACAACTCCGAACGAATTTAGGGTGTACCTAAGTTTGCTTATGTTGATGGGTATAATTCAGAAACCAAGTCTCAGAATGTACTTTAGTAGGAAACACATCTTAGAAACACCTTTTTTCCCCAATGTAATGAGCGAAGAAAGGTTTTCGTTGCTGACCAAATTTCTGCATTTGTAGATAACAGCGAAAAGGAAATTGCGGAAAGAGAACCGAAATTGTATAAAATTCTACCAATAAGTGAATATTTGAACAATAAATTCCAGAAAGTATATATGCTAGGTAAAGAAGTCAGTGTCGATGAATCTTTGTTGTTGTGGAAAGGTAGGCTTTCGTGGAAACAGTATATTCCCATGAAAGCTTCCCGGTTTGGCATAAAAATGTTTGAACTTTGTGATTCCGCAGGATATTTGTGGAATTTTATGATTTACAGTGGCTCAGGAACAAAATTAGGCTGTGAAATAACCAAAGACACAGATCTTTTTCCTACAAAAGTTGTTCTAAGTTTGTGTGAGAAACTATTAGATTCGGGAAGATGTGTATACATGGACAATTATTATAATTGTCCCGATCTTTTCCAGAGATTGGTTTAGAGGATAACAGATGCTGTTGGGACAGAATCACATGCAAAGGTATACCGATAAATCTAAAAAAGAAACTGAAGAAAGGAGAAGTGACTAGTGCAAAGAGTGGTAAATTGGTGGCATTGAAGTTGAAAGATAAGAGCGATGTCTCAATGCTGACAACTAAACATTCAGACGATATGCAACCCGAAAGTCGAAAGGGTGGGTTAGAATTGGTAAATAAGCCTACTTGTGTAATAGATTATAATAAATATATGGGTGATGTAGACTTGAAAGATCAACTTTTAGAATCGTTCTTGCTAGAAAGGAAAAGGACAAAAGTGTGGTATAAAAAATTATTCAACCACTTCGTAAATACGGCTGTGTTGAATGCTTACATTCTTTACTGCAAGGCTGGAAACAAGAAAGATCATCTATCGTTCAGAACAGACTTAGTGAACAAGATCATTGGCAAGTACCGCGGGCAGAATTTAGAAAAGCGCAAAGGACGGCCCTCAGATACCAACAATGAATGCACACGATTGACAGATCAGCATTTCATTCAAGAAAATCCTAAACCAGATACTTTTAAAGTTGGAAGAAGATGATGTGTGGTGTGTACGAAACACGGAAAGAGAAAAGAAACAAGGTACAGATGTAAAAACTGCCTAGGGACACTGTCTCTCTGCCTAGACGCCTGTTTTGAGCGATACCATACTCAGATCAACTACTAAACATCGGATATGGGGAGCAGAAAAAAATAAACGGCATGAAAAAATGTAAGTATAAATTTGTAATGATACAGTATAAACAATTTTAAATAAAATATAATTTTTTTTTATTTTTTTAAAATAGCGATTACAATGCTAAAAATATTTAGGCTAATGTCTGCACAAATTCTTCGCTGCTTGCGAAAAAAAGGCACCCTGGGCGATTTAAATACCTCCGATTAAAGTCACGCTGGAGACATGGAATTGAGTGGATGCATATTCTGCGTCGCACACGCTGGAGGGGTTAACTTATCTTGCCGATCTTCGCTGCACACGGTCTAACTCAGTTTCCAAGCCTATCTCATAAGGATCCCAAATACTGGCAGCATATTCCAAATGGGGTCTAACGAGGGAGAAGTAGCTAATTTCCCTAACTTTATCGTCGCACTTGCCAAGTACTGTTTTAACAAATCCCAATTTATGATTAGCTTGACTGGTAATTTCTCGAATATGTTTATTCCACAAGAGGTCATTAGTCAGTTTAACTCAGAGGTATTTAACCGATTCTATAGTCTCTAATTTGCTGTTGTTTATGCAATAACTGTTTCAAGGAGCGTTTTTCCATTTCCAAACATTCATAACAACACATTTTTTCAGGTTTAATTCTAGCTGCCACGCATCACACCCACCTGTATTTCCTCGAGGTCCTTAGTTAGTGCTAGCTTATCATTAAGGCTGCGGATTTCTCTATACACCACTGCGTCATCTGCAAATAATCTAAGCTTACTGTCAACTGTTTCACTGATATCGTTAATGTACAAAAGGAACAGAAGTGGGCCTATGACACTTCCCTGTGGGGCACCCGATGTGACTTTTAGTTCATAAGAGATAGCGAAGTTAAGCATCGAGTTTGGAGGGGTGATCCTCCAATTCGTCCGAGTGCTGTTGCACCTGTCTGCACATGGCAGACAGTATGTGCGAAATGACCTTGGCCATCGAAGCACGTTAAACAAAAATACTAACATAGGCTGGAAGTGATCATTTACCTTTATGGATGTAATCTGTGATGACTTGGTGAACACACTTTGAAAGTAGGAATTTAATAAGTTGGCTGTGTCTGAGCTGCTTGTTAATAATTCGCCCTGTTCGTTTCATAGTGGAATAACTGTTGATCTATTGCCTTGAACTTCCCTCACGTATGACCAAAATGCTTTTGGGTTGTCCTGTAACTGTTCTACTAATGTTTTTCTTTTAATATCCATGGATGCATTCCAAAATGCTTCCTTTGTAGTGTCTTTAGACAATTTGCATTTTTCAATTATTTAATTTTGATCACCAGTGGACAAATCTCTACTGAGTTTTTTCATCTTGGAGTGGCATACTCTCTGAAGTCTTAATGACTTTCTCACTTCTGCATTGTACCGTCTTGGTTCGCTGCCCTCTTTTTTTACTTTTCTTGTAATATATTTTCTGATCCCCGAATGTACGATCAAAAGAAAAGCTTTCCAACTACCTTCCGCGTCTAACTTTACGCTTGATTCTTGGGAGTCGGGAAGAGAATTTTTTAGATGACTCTTGAACGCATTGAAATCGGCTTTTTAAAAAATGTAGAACTTTCTTCTTTGTTTAAAACTTTTAATGATATTCAAAGAGAACATTGCAGAAACTACTCTATGGTCACCAATGCCCTCAACAATGTTTGCCTTAATTACTTGTTGTGGTACATTTGTTGCCAATAAGTCAAGAATGTTGTCCCCTCTGTTAGGCATCGTAGCTATCTGATGTAGGGCATTTGATGAGAAGTTATAAAGTCAACATTTTCATTGTTGAAAAAAGTATTTTAGGGAACCTCATTCGGGAACCAGGTCGAAGTTCATCGAAGAATTACCTTCAATAAGAAACCTAGGTGGTGTCGGAGGAGGATTCGTTGAAAACATTTTCTCCCACTCCGCTTCCCGCGAATGTTCCGCTGTGCCTTCTGATTCGGAGCTTGTTTCTCCGGAGAGAGTCGACTAGGAGCCAGGAACTTCAATGTCCATAACCTCGGAATCACTGCTAGTCAACACTGATTCCTCTCCGGAATCCATTTCTGATTGCCAAATGTTACGGCGTGAAAACAAAGAATTTGCCGTAGAATTCACTCCTACTACACCGCTCGTATTAGAACGAAAATGTTCGAACTAAAAATGGAAAGTTAGTATCAGTGGAATTTCAGCGAAAAAGTGCATGCGTTCTGAAAATCAAGGATGTGTATTCTCTGTACTCAACGAAAGAATGTCACCATCGTCCTTCAGACAAAGTACTCGTGGAAACAATCACGATATGCAAAGTACCTCGCCCCAATTGTGAAAAGCCCATCCCATGCTCATCATAAAATTTTTCTTTTCCGTTCCTACCATTTCTTGGAAACACACGTGTGTGTACTGCAACAGCATGGATTTTACAACAGGGTGGCGATTGTCAGGGAAAACCGGGAAAACCTGGAATTGTCAGGGAATTTTTAATTTCTGGAAATGTCAGGGAAAAGTCATGGAATTCTCGTAAGAGTCAGGGAGAAACTGGAATGGGAATTTCTCGTTATTTTTCTACCATTACATTTATCGCCAGTCTTTCTCACTCTTAATTTCACCAACTAAAACTAATCTTCATCACTGACGTGCATGGAATATGCCCCATCCAATCATGGGACATTCAGTTGTGACTCTTATTAGTTGTGAATCTTAGTTATTTAGTTGTGAATCAGATGCACAATGTATCTCTTTTGCATATCATTATTGCGATATTTGACTAGTAGTGTAAAAATTCATGATTACAATGCATTACGCTCATCACAAGGAATTCGAGGCTATGTTGTTCGGAAAATATTACCTCGTGTTTTTTTTTTAACTTCCGATACATTAAAATGGTAATACAAGAACGATCTCATGTGTAAACAAAATCTTACGCAAGATCATCTTCGATTCCCATACCCCCCTTCGTGAGACAGTAAGAAGAGCCCTCCTCCCCTCCCCAACTTTCACACTTGACGTAATTGTTGAATGCCCACCTTAGCTCCCTCTCGAAGCAATTTAGTCAGGTCACAAACCACATTAAATATGATATTCCTGAATATGATACTGCCGTCGCTAACTGCCTCCTGTCTTCGCTCGCAATGGTGCGCTTACTTTTGTTTGTTTATCCAAATGTTTTTGCATTATAATTGATTACAACAATCTTGCAACCAAGGGGTTATAACCACGTTAATCAAATTGTTATTCGCTTCTGAAGGTCACTTGCACCATCCCATTTTGATCCAGTCCTACAACTTGGCTTTGGTTTGTATTTTTCTCACACCTTAGTGATGCCGGTGCTGGAGTCCACCAGTAAATTGGCCATTAACTTTCCCTTCGATGCCTTTTCAGTAATCCTCAACTTCCTAGAACTACCACGATGCGACTATACTTTGGATGAGAGTTTAACTTAGGAAGGTTTAATATATTTTTTTCATTTGGAAGTACTGGTAGCTTTTAATGCATTGATTGACAAAAATTTAATTCAGCAGAAATTAAATATTCCAATAATAGGTGACTTTTTGGTGATCGGTCAGGGAAATTAGTAAATCCATCAGGGAAGAGTCAGGGAAAAGTCAGGGAATTTAAAAATTGGATATTAGTAGCCACCCTGTACAACTAACGGTAAATTGATATTGGGAAAAACCCATTAGTAAAGGGTTGGTTGGTGGGAAAGTAGCCCGGGGAGCAAAGGGTAGCAGATTAGCACGACATGAAACCAGGTGCAAGGTTGCTTAGCGGGCCATCGGCCATTGCCTTATTTGTTACTATATATATAGAAAGTTTTTCGTCATGCAAAAACGGAAGTTTTTTGTCATAAATTTGCAAAAATTATCGATAAATAACAAAAATTGAAGTTGTGAATTTTGTAAAAAGATCGCAAAAGAAACTCCATGCATGGAGTTAATAAATCGATGGTTACCAATAACAATAAAGGTGAATGCAATTCCATAAGAGGATAACTTTTCAGTGAGAAAAAAAATTATGACCCTCGAATTGCTAGAATTATTACAAAAAAATGACCATTGTTTTAGCATCGGAAATCAACATTTGAAGAGAGCGCCACTCGGCTAGTGAGAGCTACGGCCCTAACCTGTTCTTCTGATGGCAGAAAAACGAACTACTAGCAGCTGGCGAGAATATTCAGGCATGAGAAGAAAGGGACGAAATTTTCGGACTTGCCCAAATATACTCAGGCGCGTCAGAATTTGCACGTCTTCGGTGCCCGAGTATACTCGGTTGCGTCAGGGAAGCGGTTAATATGTAATTGTAGGTCCTCCAATCTATAGAGGGCGTATTGAAATTTCCACCTATGATTAAATTTTTTTCGGTTTTCCTGGATGTGCGTTCTTTATTTGGGTTTCGAGTTCTAAAATTGAGGTGACGTTGGTGTTAGGTGGCCTGTAGTATGCGCACACGAATATTGTTTTGGATTTAGGGCATCTAATAGAGCACCATACAGATTCTAGGCTGGTATCTGGGATGGTTTCCGCTTGTTTGACAATGGTATTCTTTACAGCTATAAATATTCCACCTCCGGTTCGGTTGGTCCTATCTTTTCTGTAAATGTTGAATGATTTAGGAAAAACATCACTATCAGAAATATCGTTGGTCAGCCAACTTTCTGTGCCAATAGTGATGTTACACTCCGTGCTATGAATAAGGTGGTGAAGTTCTGGAATCTTATTTTTTTTAACTACGGCAGTTAACTACTGTAATGACTACTGCTTCATGATTATTGTTTATGTGTTTCAAAGACAGTTCAAGGTTGCTGTCTTTAATTAAGCTATTCTTGGGCCCTATACTTGGAGTACTCTTAGCTAAATTACTAACTGGCAACACAATTATTAACCCCACTAATTGACCTGCCCTGTAGCCTACCGTGTTTGTCAAACTCGACGATTATGCTCAAGTATTCTGCACGCTATCTCCTGCGATGTTTCGTATGTATAGTGGACACCCGAGCGATTTATAGGCACCCGACACGAATCCAGCACCAGCCTGAGGTTCAAGAACTCTGCTCACTCGCTCCCACAGACTTCACTGAGTCTCTGGTTTATACCTTCCACTCGGCTCCATATAGCGCCATGCTCCATGTTATAGTTTTCACCAGCCTCTTCTTTACGTCTCTTCTCTGAACCCCCCCTTCAATTCCCTTCTCTTCGAAAATGCTTCTTTAGCGAGTGCAATTCTGCATCTGATGTCCCTACCATTAAAGCCATTCTCCTCCAAAATACTACCCAGATACGTAAACTGCTCGAACTGCTCTATCATCTGCCCTCCCACCATTATATTCAGCTCCGCCTTCTTACTTATAAAAAATCTCATTACTTTCGTTTTCTTGTGGTTGATCTTCATCCCATACTTATCGCACTGCACTTATAACACATTCACCATTGACTGAAACCCTTTTTTCAGACTGACTAACCAATGCTTGATCATCTGCAAATCTCACTTATTTTATCAGCTCACCTCCTACCTTTATTCCTACCTCCTCCTCCCCCCATGCCTCAATTACCATTTCTTCTGAATACACGTTAAAAAGCAACGGCGATAGTGGGCACCCCTGCCGCACTCCCCGTCCTATCGTGGCCCATCCCGATTCTCCATCGGCTACCTGCGCCGTCTGGTTCATGTACAAATTCCGAATCAGACGCCTGTCCCTCCAATCGACCCCTTATTTCTTCAACACTCCCATTATTTCGTCCATTCCACCCTATCAAACGCCTTCTCGAAACTATGAAGCATGCAAAAACATTCTGCCCATACTCTAGGTTTCTTTCTACTAGCGTCCTCATCCAGCCATCCTGGTGGTGTCTTCAGGTCCGAACTGTTGTCAACAATAGACATCACGCGGAGGAACGCCCAAAAGCTGCTCGAATAATCAAACCCTGCGGAAAACTTCGTACCAATGGCAACCAATTGGCTGGAAAAAACGTTCTGTTTGTTGCCCTGATAATTTCTCATACTGTTCTCTGACGTCGTGAAAGCATTATTTAACGTCCTCGAAATCGGCAGAAAGTAACGCTGTGGTATTTACAGAATCGAAGCAGGCGTTATTTGTAATCGGTGAATAATGCCGGTGAAATATAACGCCCCTAAGTTACAGAATCTACATCTTATTAAGTATAATCACGTATCTCAATTTAACATATCCTCTAAGTAATTAAGGAAATAAAAGAGTATCTGACTAAACCTTGTGGGGCATTGATAATGTAATGATGAAGTTGACACTTTCGATGTCGATGAGTCGAAAAAAGTTGGTGAACTCGAAATTGTGTGTTTATTTGTCATGAGTGGTTAATCTCTTAATTACCTCAGTCCCGGCCTTGAATGACTTAATCTTAATGTGGAATCTCTATTTTCATTCTGCCAGGTGTTCTTAGATAATGGAATACTTCACGAGAAAATATTTTGCCCTGGCCACGTGGTTCCTCCAGCCACCGTTGTGCAATGGTAAGTACATCTAAATCTACAAAATAACCTGCAAGCCACCTCAGAGGTGTGTGGCAGGGGGTGAGTATTCAACAACATGCATTACACTATTCGCTAAAGTTAGTGTAACTACGACTAATTATGCATGAGCATAAATCACTAATGCTTGTCACGAGGCAAAGCCTCACAAGCATGCACTACACTACAGATATTATCGCAATGGAGAGGGACCGATAATATATATGAATTTTGCAACTACACAAATGGACAGAGACTCAAGACTTATGTAGAAAACATGCACGCCGTGCGACTAGTGCTAGGTAACAGGTAAGGATAAGTATTAGGGAGTACTACTACTACTAAGAGCTACACTATACCTATCGACCAACCTGATTTAAAAGTCTCATTGGCAGAGATGTTATGGTCCCCTATATTTCATGGGAAAAATTACATTTAAAATTTGTCCATTCTGCATTCTTGTTCCCTAATTTTTTTCTCATGATCTGATCTACCGTAATATGTTGGATTTCATAAAATATTATCAATGTCGTCAGAGAATAGACCGGTTTGGAACTTACATAATAGATTGAGTCTAAATTTTAATCGACGATCTGAAAGTGTTTCCTATCCCAGTTGCTACAAAAGTAACACTATGTAACGAGATTATCATAATGGCCTTTAACGTATCTTGCCGATCTTCGCTGCACGCATTCTAATTCAGTTTCCAAGCCTATCTCATAAGGATCCCAAACTCTGGCAGCATATTCCAAGTGGGGTCTAACGAGGGAGAAATAGCTGATTTCCCTAACTTTATCGTCGCACTTGCCAAGTACTCTTTTAACAAATCCCAATTTATGATTAGCTTGACCGGTTATTTATGGAATATGTTTACTCCATGAGAGATCATTAGTCAGTTTAACTCCGAGGTATTTAACCGATTCTACAGTCTCTAATTTGCTGTTATTTATGCAATAGCTGTTACAAGGAGCGTTTTTCCGTTTCCAAAAATTCATAACAATGCATTTTTTAAGGTTTAATTTTAGCTGCCATGCATCGCACCCTCCTGTATTTCCTTGAGGTCCATAGTTAGCGCTATTTTATCATCAAGGCTTCGAATTTCTCTGTACACCACTGCATCGTCTGCAAAAAATCGGAGCATATTGTCAACTGTTTCACCAATGTCATTTATGTACAAAAGGAACAGAAGAGGGCCTATGACACTTCCCTGTGGGACACCCAATGTGACTTTTAGTTCATAAGAGATAGCGCCATCTAATACAAGCCTTTCACACAATTGCTTGCGGAAGTCTCTCCTAAAAATTTTCCAACGTTGATTTAATCTGAACTTGAATGTGGGTTATCTGAATCTTCAGATGATGAAGGAGGAGGACCAACAGAAAATGTAGACGCTGCACGCTGCTTTTTCTCTTCTTCTAATTTTCATTGCTTCTCCCTTTCTTCTTCGTTCGTGAGTTTTTGTTCTACTCCTGCAGGGTAGTCTTTACGTCCTGGCTCTTGCTAGCGAAGTAAAAACATCCTGTCTTCTTCCAACATGATCATTTGAAGAGCATTCACATGTGTAATATCAAATAGATTGTCCAATTTATTTCTAAACTTCTCTTCACGATGCTTAAAAATATTTTCACTCTTGTTTGAGTTTTTTTGCAATTTGGCACAAATTCCTGGACATTTCTAATCGAGCTAGAAGATTGAAATTTTCAGGGGGGGTTTGAATTTGGTGTCGAGTCAGGAAAAAATTGAAAATTCCAATATTTTTCATTGGTTTCGAGTCCAGATAGGATTTTGTTTTTTAACGGGTTTAAATGGGAAAAATGAATAATTTACTTGTAGAGTAATTTTCTTTCATTCATTAAAATATGAAATAATTGAGATAAAAGTTTCATTCTTTGACTGAAATGAGGCTAATACATCAAAGAATTTAATTCTTGCAACCGATTTTTCTCTATCGATCGATAAATTGAAATATTTCAAGTTTAAACCCAAAATTCCGAACGAACGATTTTTCTCTGTCGATCGATAAATTGAAATATTTGAAGTTTAAACCCAAAATTAATGCAAATTTCGATCTTTTTTCCTTTTCGTTGCCAGGCAATTTTTCCATTGTTTCCGAGACTTGGAGTACCTTATACTCCGGCTATGAACACTGCATTTAAGGGAATTTAAACTTCTCGGAGCGTATTTCAATAGCTTTTAACGATATTATGCCTTCAATCTATACGATTTACAATGTTTTATAATTATATATATAAACAGTTTCGTAGCTTTGACACTCCTCCATTTGATCATGTCTACGGACTCCGTTGGGATCGCACCAGATTCCTCCAATTTACTTCTGACACATTCTTTATGTCTTGTCGTATATCAGCGGTTGAATTAATTTTCAGACCACTACTTACAATTTATCGTATTTCTTATCTTTATTTTCCTTCTCAGCTTTACATCAAATGGATCGAGAACTTCCCTTTTCTTTCTCGATCCAACAATCCTCATCAACAACTCCCTGGCAACCTCGAGACTCAAAGGTATTGAGGGTTTTCTTAATCATTCAGACATACGTCAGTCTTATTCCGGGTTTCCCTCTCTCTGTTTTTCCAGGAAACATTATTCCTTGCACCCCCTTTCTGAAATGTACCTTGAAACGCCATTCTACGAGTCAAAACCATGTAAAATGATATTGTTCTATGCTGCATTATCTCTTAGATTTTGTAATTATGAATTCAAGTACTACGCCATGTGTTTAACATGTAAATTATAATATTTGAGATCCGTAAATATAAAATGAAATGTGAAAATCCATTTTATTTAGTTAGGCTGATATTGTTTGAATTTCAAACTGCCAAATAACTGAAATCATGTTTAATTACAAATATTTTACTTAAAAATTGATCAACGGCATGAAAATAAAAGGAAAAATATAGCAATTACTAAGAAGAACAAAGTACATATGTCATAGAGCCATTCGTTTTATGCTATTTTCTCATTATTATATTCATAGGTCAGAAATGGACCCAGCTAAAATCATTTCCATAAGAAGTACGACCTTATTGCATTCGTTTTTAATGATTTACAATGTACTATCATACGCTCTACTCCTTCCGCTTGCAAACTGCAAGCACCCATATTCTAGTTAGTAATATATAAAGCTACAAAACTGACTGACTGACTCACTGACTCACTCACTCATTGATACGAATTCCTGGGTATTTCTAATTGAGCTAGAAGATTGAAATATTCAGGGAAGGGTTTGAATTAGGTGTCGAGTCAGGAAAAAATCGAAAATCCCAATATTTTTCATTCAATTCGAGCCCAGATGGGATTTTGTTTTTTAATGGGTTTAAATGGGAAAAAATGAATAATTTCCGTGTAGAGTAATTTTCTCTCATTCATTAAAATATGAAATAATTGAGATATAAGTTTCAATCTTCGACCAAAATGAGGCCAATGAATCAAATAATTTGTTTTTGCAACCAATTTTTGTCTATCGATCGATAAACTGAATTATATGAAGGTTAAATGCAAAACTAATGCAAATTTTGATTTTTATTCATTTTCGTTGCTAGGCAACTTTATCATTGTTCCCGAGGCTTGCAGTACCTTATATTGCCTATAAAGCATGCATAAGCACGTATTTCAATAGCTTTTAATGACATTATGCCTTCGACCTACACGATTTACAATGTTTTATGATGATACATATATAAACAGTAATTTTTAAACATTGTATTCTTGAAAACTATGAACGAAAGGAATAGAATTATTAATCAAAAATATATTCATAACTGACATAGTATTACACTCTCACATCTATAGACTGTAGTAATGCTCTGATATTATATTAAAATCAAGGTTAAAGTAACAAGCTCTCTCATTAAAAGGAAGTTTAGATACTTTATTAGTTGGAGGCCATGAATTGATTAACATCTGCTAATATATTTCATTTGCCTGAGATTTCCTCTCTCTGTGTTTCCGGTTAACTTAAATCCTTGCACCTCCTTTCTGAAATATACCTGGAAATGCTGTTATACAAGTCCAAACCATGTAAAACGATAATGAACCATGTTGCATTATCGCTTGGGTTTAGAAATTATGAATTAAAATACTATACCATTTGTTTAAAATGTTCAATTTGTTTATAATAATTGAGATCAACAAAAATAAAAATGAAATGAGAAAATCCATTGTACTTAGTTAGGCTGATATTCATCAAATTAAAAACTGCCAAATAAATGTAATCATTTTCAATTACTCTTATATTTCTTCAACATTCCTCAATGGCATGTAAATTATAGAAGAAATCTAGCGATTACCAAGAAGAACAAAGTATATATATTATATAATATATATATATATATATATATATATATATATATATATATATATATATATAAAATTGCTGATCCTTCCTTCCTCACTTCCTTAAAGCCCGCACCCAACCTATCCTCGTCTGAAATCAAAGCCTTAAAAGACCTTTCTCACAATCCCAACATAGTCATCACACCTTCTGACAAAGGCTCTACTGTGGTAGTACTGAACTCTTCAGACTATATCAACGAAGCCCTCAGACAACTCTCGGACCCCTCTTCCTACGCTCCCGTTTCTCACGACCCAAACCCAAAATTCCACGAGGAGATCATCTCTTTCCTTAAAGACAAAGGTCCCAAGGAAGGTCTCACTAGCAACGATATTTCTCTACTTTCTCCCGCTCATCCCCGCACTCCCCACTTCTATATCCTTCCAAAGATACACAAGCCCAACAACCCTGGCCGGCCAATAGTTTCCTCTTGCCACTCCCCTACTGAACGCATCTCCGCTTTCGTCGACCATTACCTTCAACCTTTAGTCCATTCCCTGCCTTCCTACATCAAAGATACCTATCATTTCCTTGATCGCCTCCTCTCCACCCCCCTCCCTAATGATTCCGACATCATCATGGCCACCATTGATGTCACCTCTCTATATACCTCCATCCCCCACGCCGAAGGCTTATCCGCCGTTAAGCATTTTCTTGATACCCGCCCTACTCCTCATAACCCTAGCTCCGATTTCCTTATTGACCTGTCCCACTTCATCTTGACTCATAACTCCTTCTCCTTTAATGACCGCTTCTACCTTCAAACCAAAGGCTGCGCCATGGGCAGTAGATTCAGCCCTTCCTATGCCAACCTTTTCCTCGGCCGTGTCGAAGAGTCCTTCCTATCCTCACAACCCCTGAAACCCTTACTCTGGCTCCGATACATCGACGACATTTTCCTTCTCTGGCCCCATGACGTCGATTCTTTTAATTCATTTATTTCCGCTCTCAACGATTTCTCTTCTGTCTCCTTCACCTCTCATTTCTCTTCTTCCCATGTTACCTTCCTGGATGTAGATATCACTCTCTCCAACCACCATTTCAACACCTCAGTCCACAGCAAACCCACCAATAAGCAGCAATATCTTCATTATAACAGCTGCCATCCCTCCCATACTAAAAGATCCCTCCCCTACTCTCTTTCCACACGAGGCTTTCGCATATGCAATAACCCCGATTCCCTTGATAAATTCCTTTCCTCTTTACACCAATCCCTTCTCCGACGAGGATATCCTGAGACTCTTCTCAATAAACGAATTCTCAGAAAACCCTTTCCTCCTAAACCAACCCAAAATAAGGAGAATTACAACCTCTCCCTCTGTACCACCTACTTCCCAGGCGTCCATGCCCTCAAAAAAATCATTAAAAACCTTTTCCCACTCCTTTCTGACAATCTCACCACCAAAAACACATTCCCCAAATGTCCATCTCTCACCTTCAGGCGTCCCCCCAACCTCTCCAGCATTCTAAAAACCACCAAACCGCTGACTAAACCCTATATTAGCTCTAAAACCCCACCCAACCCCTGCCATCGCGCGAGATGCAAAACGTGCCCTATCCTTATCACCGACCCCCTCCCCGCTAAATTCCTCTCCCACCCTCTTCCTTCCGTCCCCTCTCGGTCATGTACTTCCCACAATGTTGTTTACATCCTCCTGTGCAACCTGTGCGATTCATACTACATTGGTCTCACCACTAACGCCCTCAGTGTTAGAATGACCGGCCACCGAGCCAGCTGCAAGCCGTCCTCGCCCAATGCCTCCTTCCCCATCCCGATCCATGCTTCCTCCCACAATCTCATTTTTGATAAATGCTTCCGTGTAGGCGTATTGGCTTCCCTCCCTCCCTCTGCCTCTCCCCTTCAATTGCGTACGCTAGAAAGTGCCTGCATCTGGCTTTATTCCGCACATAATCCGCCCGGATTAAATCGCGCTCACTGACCTCTCCCGCCCCTTCTCCCCTTTCCCCTCCTTCAATCCCCTCCCGCCCCTCCCCTTTTCTCCTTTCCACATCCCTTTCTCCTCCTCTGACCCCCTCCCGCCTCTTCCCCTCCTTGCCCTTCCCTCTTCCTCTGACCCCCTCCCGCCCCTCCCCTCTTCTCCCTCCCTACCCCTCTCTCCTCCCATCTCACCCCACCTCTTGTTCCCTGCCTATCCATCTGTATCCGTCTATCTTTGAGAAAAGTTCTAGAGCAACCGAAATATCAACTTTTAGTGTGAGTGTTCTTTTTTATGTGTTTATATTTCATTCCGCCCCACCTGTGGCATAGTTTATTTATATATATATATATATATAGTGTATATATATAATATATATATATATATATATATATATATATATATTATATTTTCCTATTTCTCCTACCTCCTGTAAGTTTGTATTTATATATTTGTGGCCAATTGGCGAAAACTTCCAAAGATTATATATATATATATATATATATATATATATATATATATATATATATATATATATATAACTTCCAGGAGAATCACTCGGGTGATAAATATACAATATGCCAAGAGGGTGGCCGATAAAAATATGCAAACGGAAAAAAGAACACTTACAAATAAAAACTTCCGATATTTCGGTGAAGATATTAGCTCCACCTTTCTCTAGGAGAAGAGTAGGACGAGAAAGGTGGAGCTAATATCTTCACCGAAATATCGGAAGTTTTTTTTTGTAAGTGTTCTTTTTTCCGTTTGTATATTTTTATCGGCCACCCTCTTGGCATATTGTATATATATATATATAAATAAATATGTAAATAAACTTTGTCGCAAGTGTGACTAAAATGAAAACACATAAAAAGACACTCACACGGGTTGTAAATTTTTCGGTGGATCGCCGCCACCTTCTTCAGCGAAAGGTATAGGAAGAATATATATATATTTATATGGGGAAATCTGCCTAACTTGAGCTACCTATGTTACTCTGATTTATTTTTTGACTAATCGATATATTTCAAGCCGAGAACAAATGTAATTTAAAATTATGTAATTTTATAAGCATACAACAATTTACAAAGTTTTTCGTTGCTAAGTAACTGAATTATGTTATATTTTATCTGAAAAATCCCTTAATTTGTCAATTTTAACATTGTTACTGGGAAATATTAAATAAATGTTTTCGCTATAAATTTTTCAGTGTTTCACTAATCGATTTGAATTTTTCTGAGATAATAATTCACTGTTTCAGATTTTAATTTCATCTACTTTCATTGATGTGCCTACAAAAATGAAGTTACATATTGGAGTTCTAATTTGCATTACTGCATTTGCATCAATTGGACAATTTTTCGGTTTTATTGCTCTAAAGTTTTCAGCATTGACATTTTTACATTATTTATGAATGAATCTTGTATAAGACATTCAAAGAAAGAATTTGAAACCTTTTAAAGAAGTGTGCCTCAATATTTAAGCATCATTAATGCATAATTTTTGAAATATCTCTATGCATAACTAGGAATTAATATTGACATTTTTAGCTGGCACGATCACATAATACGTGTAAATGATGTATTAACGTAAGTAATTGTTAGTGTTTGTACTATTACACATTCCTGGAAAGTGCTAAGTGTAGGTATAAAATATGTATTAGTGTATTTGTCAAACATGCAAAAATTTCAAAAATATCTATACAAATAAATTTATTAGACAAATTCATATTTATGAAAAATAGATAGATTAGATGTATAAAAATCAATGGAACTAATCGTTTTCCATGTATTTTCTTCTATTGGAAGACCTATTTGAACAAATTAATTGATTGAATTGAGTAAAAAAACCTGTGAGAATAGTTCTTTGACGTAAAAATTGCATTACACGTTATTTTCACTATTTGTTCTTTTTTGAGCCGGTCTAATGTATAGCTACACATATTATGTATTCATATTTGTTCAATCAACAATTATGAAAATTCAATCGAATAGTGATATTCTAACAATCGAAGTTACTATAGTGTATGTTCGCGAATGGGTAAATAAACATACTGCGGCGCAGGATGTCAGTATTAATTTTGTTTACAATGCTTTTAATATTTAATACCATCAGTTAATTCTGTACTTATATTCGAAAGGGAAGTTTAGATAGATAGATAGTAATTGGGGGGGCCTTCGTCAGGAGCCCGGGCACTTAGACCTTTCTTGGTCCATTGTGCCAACCCCATGCCTGTCTGCCACTTGCAGACAGGGGACAAGAGCACCTCGGTAGAGGTATGGAGGATTGGCCTCCCCCTGCCTCACCCCAGTACCAGGTATAGAGGATGTCCTCCCTCCAACCGGCCCGGTTTGGCCTGGCCTGGCCTCTCAGGCCTGCCGGTATAGGTATGGAGGGAGTATCATCTCTCCATCCATGCCTGGTTGAGGTATGGAGGAGGGTCACCCATCCAACCACTGTCCGGGCCCAACGTTGCTTAACTTCGGTGTTCTGATGGGAACCGGTGTTTCAACGTGGCTAGGCCCTTGCCCAAGGGAAGTTTAAGTACGTTTTTGTAATTTAAGACTTCTATGATATATGTAAAATAACTTCAATATGGGTGAGTAGTTTTATTAGGTTTATTAATTGAATAGTTCAGAATGATACGCAGTTGAAACTGAATTACTCTGATTACTACACATGACAGAGGACAATAAAAGATTAAGACGAGAGAAAATGAGACAGAAAAGAGAATCAGCCGCCACAAGATATAATTTGGAAATCGAACGGAAACAAAGATATAACCATCAGAGACGAATTGAAGATGAATTATCAAAAAATGAATATAACGTTGCTGAGTAAGTTTTTTTACAAAGCAATGATAAACATTTAATACCTTACCATGTTCATTTATAATTTATAAATATAGTTAAGTCTTTGAAATGCTTGCATGTAATTTTGAAGCTGCCTAAATACTCAAACCAACTATTTATACAGATTTAAATTTGGCATTTGATACCTTTTTATGTTCATTTAATTATATTTATATACATTTAAAAAAATGTAATTAGTAACTTTTTTCTATTCAGGAAAGGTATTGAAGATAGCACTAAAAATCACTGTATAATGTTGCCATATAATACAAGATCACGAAATCAAAGAACTTCGACCATCAGTTCGACGCCTTCAGCGAGAGATGTACGTTGCGGGATGAATGACGCAGAACGAAGTTTTTCAAAGTGCATAAGTAAGTCTACCCTGGACAATCACGTAGACATTGATGTTGGTACTCCTTTGGTAACACCTTTGATATCAAATTGTACCAAGCAGGGCTCAGAGCATTCAGAACTTGATAGTACGTCTACTGCGAATGTTATTGTAATTGAATCATATGTTGAGTCCCCTTCACCGATTTATAATTAAAAAAAAAAGATTGCGGGACTGCCTCTCAAATACTCGTTTACTGATCATAAATATTATAAAAAATTAATTGAAAAATAAAAGGCAACAAATATTATTCTTAAATGTTGTGAGCAGAAACGGAATCTCGTGAGCAGAAAAAAAAAAAATATTGACACAAATTGATGAAAAAAATAGTTATAACTAAATGGAAAATGAAATATTGTAGGTTATACAAAAAATTTAACAAAAAAAGAGGATACTATTAATAGTAAAACTTTATTAAACGTCTAATAGCTATTGAGGATAAGGGTCCTGAATGCGTTAGAAAAAGGCTTTTGCGTTGTGAAGTATTGGAGGACTTCCAATACTCCTTCCTCCAATACTTCACAACGCAAAAACCTTTTTCTTTTGCATTCATGACCCTTATCCTCAATAGCTATTAGATGTTTTAATAAAGTTTTACTATTAATAGTTAACAGAGTGTAAAAATAATTAAAGACCTCAGTAGATAAAATCGTTTTTAAAAAGACTTTGTCCGGAAAAGTTACAAAAAATCATGGGATGATGAAACAGTTTTAAAATTTAGTTAGTGTTTCTTCTATGAAGAGATATAAAAATTCAAGTTCACTAAGTATTCAAATATCACGTCAAAATTTGCAAATTATCAAATCAGAGTTTGCTGAAAAGGTTGAAATTTTCTTTGAAAACAATGAAAATTCTGTGTTGGCTCCAGGAGTCAAAGAAATAGTTACTAAACATAAAGTTTCAAAAGAAAAGGTATTTACTTGACACAGTTAATAATTTATAGGAGATATTTAAGTCACAAGAACCCACCTTAAAATTAAGTCGTGCAATATTTTACCAACTAAAACCTTTTTAGATTATGAATCGAAAGATTAGTGTAATGTTTAGATGTTGTAGACACGTTTGTGTAAAATTCAGGAGAACATTAAATTTTTAGTTCAACGCTTGTCTCATCATAATTTGTTAGACAGTATTTATTTGCTAACTCTTGCAAAAATGAGAGTATGTCATGTTTTTAACACATTCAATGCGAAGCACGTCAATAGACGTGCTCCTGGCTACACCGACTGATGGAGCACGTCAATTGACGTGGTTGTTCCCTTCCGAAGCTCTTTAAATTTTTTCAAGCCGATTTTGACGACTTTCATGAATTGGGCACCGCGGGCCCGTGTTAATATGGAATGCTGGTATGGTCGATGTACTAGTTGCATTAAAAATAAAAAAATGGACATTGTTAACGTTAAAAGCAAAAACACCTGGTACTACAAATTGCTCACTCATACAATCGAAAGACTTGGGGCAAAAAATAAAATTTATACTGTAAAAGTTCCAAAAAAAAATTAGAGTTGATTGTACTTAAAAGAATTTGGTTTGTGAAGCAAATAAAATCATCCCTAAATTTTTGAAACATGAATATCTTCGAATTCATTAAAGTAGATCCTTATCAATTATACTAAACCAGTTGAAACCAAACGACGTATTTATCATCGCAGACTTTTCTCAGAATTATATTTGCAAGTGTAGTGCCGAAATTCAAAGTGCTCATTCATGGAGGGATAACTACTTCAAAGAAGCATTTATCCCTCCATGCTGGAACATTCTATTTCAAAAATGAACAAAATGAGTTGACTTGCACATCATTTTTTACTGTTTCTGAATGCCTTAGTCATGATGCCTCTGCTGTTTGGGTGCATTTGGAGCCTGTTTTAAAATTAATACAAATGAATATACCTCACCTTAATACCATGCATATTCAGACAGATGGCCCCAGCATGCAGTACAAAAACAAAACCAATTTTCATCTTTTTCAACAATATTGTAACGAACTACAGTTAAAAAATGCTATGTGGAATTTCACGGCACCTGGGCACGGAAAAAATGCGGTAGATGGGGCTGGTGGTACTGTGAAAAGTCGTTGTGATTGGTCAGTTATGCAGGGTAATGATATCGTAATGGCAGAAAAAATGGTAGAGACAATTAATTCATCTACCAAAATCAAAGCATTTTTAATTATGAAAATGATTTCAAAAAAGTTAATTTAAAAGTTAATACAAAAATACTGGCGGCTCCAAACAAAAAATAATATATCAGTAGATGTGGTCAAAACAAATTACCAAATCTCTCTTCCTAAATGAATTATCCTGTTCGTATTGCGTTATTAATTCTTTGTATGATGTTCCTTGCAAACATTTTCCTTTAAAACCAAATGGATAGGCACCCAAAGAAAAGAAAAAAAAAACAAAATTTCTGAGAACAATAGAAAAAGCCAAATGCTTGGAAGTGAAAAACTAAGTGTGAAATAATTATTTGCAAAAATCTGAGTAAGAAAAATGCTGAGATTAAAAGAAAACAGCGAAAAGTGCTTGAAGGCTAAAATAAAAGTTCACAAAAATATTTAATCCAAAACTAATCTGAGAAAAAAATGTGAACAAGTGTAAGGTGAATAATAAATGATAATAGCCTATTATGCGTTGTACAAAAAGAAAAAAAATAATGTTAAACGGTGCATTTTTATATTTAGAATTATTGCATTTCATAAGTTATTTGAATGAATATTATATATGAACATTATATGTTTATGTTACAAGATATATTATATTTTTATGGTACTAGACATAATATATTTTATGTTACATGACATGCATCATGCATACATTATTATTGACATGTTACGGTTTCTGATATAAATAGAGCCAATCTTCTGTATGTTTATATTATATTTATGTTCAAATAAATTATTAAATGAATAAAAAAATTATATTTGGGGGTGGTTTACTCAATATATTATTTATTTAAATTTAAATAAAATTTGTTTTATAAGAAGTAAATTAAATTGAAAATTTTTAATTTTTTTCTATTTTACAAATTTCTCCATACATATTTCAGCAATTTCCAAAACCCAGTTACACACGTGTTTATCAACCCCATAGGGTAGTATTCAAGTAAGGAAAAAGTTTCAGAGATGTGCTCAAGTTAGGTGGATGGACACAGGAGGTATATTCGGAGATTATCCGCATGTAGATGATGCTTGCAATTTCTGAGCACTAATGGGCAGTCATTACAGTGGAACCTGTTTATGACGTTTTTGAAGAGGGCAAAAAAAATGAACGTGCAAACCAGGAAAACGTGCTAACCAGGAAAGTAAATTTATAATTCAGGAAGTTCCAATCAGAGGAGAAGTCAAAATAATTACCATTACTTGCGTAAGTTCTCATATTCACGCCTTCCTCAACTATTTTCAAGCATAAAATTAACAAAATAACTCCTAATTTGATAAGCGAATGCAAACTGAATAATAACTGCGTTACATAGCGTTCCCAGAAATATAAATATATGAATACGACATCGCTTCGCTGTGATTCATTGATAAAAAGAGATGTTTTGCCAATTCATATAGCCTTTCTAAGGTCAAATAGGCTTAATAAAATGTTAATTAGTTGTTTTAAAACTGATCAAAAAATTCTGAAACATAGTATCATGATTGTATTTACCTAAATTTCTGAAACATTTATTCTTCGAATAATACCATTTGATCAATTGTAAGATCGATCGATATATCGATTTATAACAGTTAAATTGACATGTTTTTTGGCGTACTGATTTTTATAATTCAATGGTTTCTATTCACTTCAAAAATTGTCCAAGGTACTCTGCTTTTTATTTTTTGTGCCGAGCTCTAATATTCTTGCATCAAGCTTGGCGTGGAGAGTCAAAGCGTCGTCTGCTCCCACAAAACTCTTCAAATAACGGCGCACGTACTCCATAGCCTTGAGTGTTTTGGTCAGAGTTGGAGACGTAGGAGATGAATCAGACTCAGTTCCTTGCTCGGCATCATCTTCATCATCTATTTCCACCAACTCCTGCTCATGAATCTCATCAATTGACATGGTCTGGCAAACATCAAGATCATCGTCGCATTTGCAGTACTCCTTGAAATGTACCTCTCCAGCAATCTGACGCCATTCCTCTAGAGGAAAATGAGTCGGTTCTGCCTCTTGTGTCATATCATCCGTAATGCCAGGCTCCATGTGACTAAATCCTGCTTCCTTAAACCAACAGGTGATGTTTTTTCTGTTCACGGAATCCCATGCATATTTGACGATGTGCATCGCATGCATATATCTTCCGCTCAGCTGTTTGTAAGGTGGCCAGCCTCTTTTGTACCAGTAGTCTTCTGTATTTGTCCTTGAAACATCGGTTGATGCCTTGGTCAAGGGGCTCAAGGTGACTTGTTGTGTTTGCTGGGAAGATTTCAACCCGGATGTTTCTAAGGTAGCTTGTATCGACGGGATGAGCAGCACAGTGGCCGACAAAAAGTAAAATTTTTCTGTTATTGCCTCTCAGTTTGGCATCTAACCCACGTAGATAGGTTTAAAAAATTGATGCTGTCATCCATGCTGCAGGGTTGGGTGTGTATTGACAGGGAAAGGGTTTTAATGTTCTCGAAACACCTTGGGTGTTTTGATTTCCCGATCAGAAGCGGCATTAGCTTGTCAGTTCCACTCTCATCTACATCTACATCTACATCTACATATTACCCCGCAAGCCGCCTCAATAGGCGTGTGGCGGGGGGTGTTAGGACACCAGCCGCTTAAAGATAAAAAGGAAACGCTCTAATGAAATTACGCCTAGCATTTATTGAAGTCCCTTATTGTTCGGGGGAAAAACGAATTCCCATACCTATCCGTTCGGAAAAATATCTCTCTTAATTTATCGTTTCTATCGGACCTGGAAATATAGTGGGGTTCTAATATGATGTTCTCCGTGTCGCTCTGAAAGATATCTATTCTCAATTGTTCAAGCAATCTAAGCCTAGCGCGCAGCCTCCGAGTCTCTAGCGGTTCCCAGCCTAATTCGTTTAACATCTGTGTAACGCTGTCAGTACGCCCGTAGCTGTTTTTGACGAATCGCGCAGCTTTCCTTTGTATTTTATTAAGTTCCCGGACTAAGTCTTTCTGCACCGGATCCCATATGCTCGCTGCATATTCAAGGTGTGGCCGGACGAGTGCGAAATAGCACCTCTCTTTTACTTTTTCATCCGAAAATCTTCCCACAATACGCTTGACGAATCCTAGCTTCTTCAGAGCTCTGCCACAAATATTTCTTATATGTGCTCCCCACGATAGGTCCGAAGTTATCGTAACTCCTAGATACTTCGCTTCATCTGTCGCCTTTATGTTAACACCATCCACAGCATATACATGGGAATAGTTGGACGACTTCCGCAAGAAATGTACCGCCGTGCATTTGCTCAGATTAAGTTCGAGTCCCCACTCTTGGCTCCACACATGAACGTTGTTTAAATCCGATGATAGAGTTTCAAAGTCAGAGTGATCACTAATTTCACGATAGATGACAGCGTCGTCGGCGAATAGACGTATTTTACTGCTAATTCGAGAGCATAGATCATTTATGTATATAATGAACAAAAGGGGTCCGATCACGCTTCCTTGCGGGACACCTGATGTCACTTTAACGACATCAGAGCTAATTCCGTCAAGAACTACCTTTTGCTTACGATCACTCAGAAAGTCGCGTATCCAGTTTACTACTGTTTCGTTTAGGCCGCATGACTGTAATTTGTATAAAAGTTTGTTATGAGGTACCGTGTCGAAAGCTTTCTTAAAATCTAGAAATAATGCGTCAACTTGTCTTTTCGATTCGCCAGATTTGAGAACGTCATGAAGAAAGAGCGCGAGTTGTATTTCACATGATCTACCTTTCCGGAAGCCGTGCTGACAGCCATGGAGGACGTTACGACTGTCCAGGAACGTCATGATATTGCTAACGACGATATGTTCGTTGCAGCACAAGAGAACTGTTAGTCTCTCCTTGCTTAATTTTCCTCCATGACATTTTTCTCCTTTAAATGCATACGTTTGATCTGGTAATAAGTCAAAAAATAAACCAGTCTCATCGGTATTGTAAATATCATCGGGGCTGTACCCTTCAAGCAACTTGGGCAGGGTCGTTTTCTTCCAAGTTTCAACCACATCAAGGTTAAAACTGGCTGCCTCACCACGCACACACCTATTACCTAATCCATGTCTGTTTTTGAATCCATCGATCCAACCATTGGAGGCATGGAAATTTTCAATGCCCATTTTTACAGCCAAATGCAATGCCTTTTCTCTGATGATGGAGCCATCAAACGGCACGTTTGAACTTTGTGTTTGTTTGCACCATTTAAGGAGAATGGATTCTAATTCTGCATATTTCTCTTCATGAATGCACTTCCAGTTTTTGTCACAATGACCACTTCGGATTTTATTGCGATTACTGACAATCGTGGTTAAAGTGGATGCAGGAATGTTCAACCTTCGCGCCAATTCTACTTGCTTGACACGTGGATTTCTGTCTACTTCTTCCAGAATCTGAATTTTTTCTGCAGTTATAATCTGCTTCACAACTCGTTTGCTTTCCATTTGAACTGTTCTTACGATCACAAAACATGCAATATGAACTACTCCCCACTCAAGAACTACACTCCTGCTAATCGGCCGCGTATTGTTTTACATCACGCCGCAAAAATAGGAATGCATATGGAAAATCATGCAAATGCTAAGGGTTAATATTTAGTATATTAACTCGGGAGTTTTGGTTGTTTACATGACTAAATATTACTAGAAAAATGGTGATCGGGTTGCTTAACGGTGAGTTATTGAATGTACTAACCAGGGAAGCACCAGTATTTAGAACATTGTAACCAAATAATTTTACCTGTATTTCGTCCCTATGATTACGGGACCATGAAAAATAAACTTGATAAGGAGGAAAACGTGCTAAGGAGGAACATCCTAACCAGGTTCCACTGTAATCTAAAGAGAAAATAACAAAGATCCTAAAATAGAGCCTTGAGGGGTACCTCTTGTTGTTTCGACCCACGAAGAGCATGAGACATCAGTAATAACTTTTTGTTGTCGAGATTTTTTTTTATTAGTACACTTGAATATAAGCGTGGTTTTTATTTGAAGTATTTTTAAAAATATTATTACTTGTTCTCATTTTGTATCTTTTGGAGTAATGATTCTATTTGGTGGATACGGTTGGTAATTCTCTCTGATAATTTTCTCCTTTCTTTCCATTGCAGTTTCCAGAAGGCAATGCAGAGAATGTGGAGTGTGGCTGAATCAGCCGGAGGTAATACCATTTGTATTTTACTTGAGTGTTTTTATTTACTGCCTGTGTCACAGCTTCTGCTTCAAAATCATCCGAGGAACCTCGTACAATGGCACTGTGTTATCCAGTAGTTTCCTCTGTGTGTGGTAGCTATGGAGAAAATTCGTTGGGAAAGGCATTTTGTCACCTTTTTACACGCTTTCCTTTAACTCACTCTCCCATGGATCCATGGTTACTTGCATGGTACTTGCACTTCATTTATTACTGAATAGTTAGTAATAATTCAATGGAATACCCTTCCTATATTGTGATTCGTGGTGGAAGAGTGGTAAAGCATCCGACTCTCGTCCTCAGAATCAATAAGAAAGTCTTCGCATCAAGTCCACAATCTGGTGGATTTTTATCTTGTAAAAAAATTAAAAAAATTGAAAAAATAAATTTTAAGCATGCTTTCCTAAAAAAATTAATTTTTGTTAAAAATCTTTAAAAAAAGATATCTTAAGGCCGTTCAATCCCACGCAAAAAATCCAGACCAACCGTCACTGGGGTTAGTTCCGAGAGCCGCTGCTTCAGTTTCAGTGGGTTGGGTAACTTTACTGGGAGGAGTGGGGCATCTTTGAGGGTTCTATGGGGCGTGGCTTATTTAGTCAGTCACCAATGAGTGACCGCCAGTCCACCTGGTGCTTATCTCTTATTACGCCACAAGTCATCACTCGACCCTTTGGACGAAGGCCGAGGGAATCTTTGTTTACGAGTGATCATTCAGTCTTCCTCTTGTTAGCTATCCGCTATCTTTGATACTCACCTCACACAGACGTAACATGTCTAAAAGTGGGATTTAATTTAGTCCACTTGTATGTTTCTCAGCATCCTTCGGTCCATCGTACAGTGATGCAGAAGTATACAAAAGGTGGGCAAAATTGAAATAAAAAAGTCTCTATTTTTATATGACCAGCCTGAAGATCAGAAATGAGCATTGCACAACGTATGTTAATTGCTGAAATCAAATTTTATTTATTGATGCTAATGTTTTAAATGTACAGAGAAATACTTTAAATATATATTATGCTTGACATTTTGAAATTCATTTAAAAATTTAACAGCTTTGTTTTCACCAAAAAAGCAGTTATTACAACATTTGAAAGAAACTATATTTAAAATTTTCTGTTTACTTTTTCAAGGTTCATTAACATTTTTTCCGCCGTTTAGCATAGAAAACATAACGTAGCGTAGCGTAAGCATGTATAAATTGTTTTGCTAAATTCATAATAATGGTCAATTTAAATTTAAACATTGCATAAAGTTAATAATTCACTCCATTGCAAGTAGTACACAGAGTACTCCTGTGCTCGTTGTACATGGTCAGCGTTGCTGCACGATTAACTTAGGAGTCGAGTTTTTCTGTTCCTTTCCCTGAGGCAAAAGCTGAATCGAACCTTCCTTTGAATCAGTCCCCGTAGCTACATTTCAGGCTCCTCAATATTTAAAATGATGCAGGAAAATGATTAACCCTATTTTTTTAGTTATTTGAAATCAGTCTTTTAAGCCAATTTTTAAGGGAATCTTGAATGTGCGGAAAATTTATCTCGCGATATAAGTTCACTCCCGTAAAACGGCTATTAGGATGGACAACATCGGGTGGGACATAGTAACAACTTCTTTCGGGCTCTTTATTACGCCGGCAATAACTGCCTTTTCCTCGCACGTAGGCTGTCTTTCTGCCTCTTGGTCGTTTTGCGGCTGCTTGACTTTCTTCTTCAATAGGGTCTCCGTTACTATCACTATCTCTGTCTGCATCAGCGGCATCTTCCTCACTATCGGTCTCCGATTGCTCCTAAACGGAATCCACATCACTGCCTGAAAAATCGCCTCCCATCACTTCCTGCTCAGCCTCCTCCTCCAACGCTAATAATGCCTGACGAATATCTTCATCACATCTGATGTTGAATCACGACGAAAAAAATTCTAATGCTGCGCCCATTTACTAGTGAAGTGTGCAGGCAAAATATATGCCTCGAGCTAGAACAAACAATAAGTGCCTTATCCTCTTTTTTTACAGCTGTTCACGTAGACGGGCTGCGAGTCGCAAACCTCTATTCCTGGGAAATTCCCGTTTCCGCTCCTTCTCGGAATTTAGAGGATCCTCGTTTCCTTGAAAATTCCCGGGACTCTCGTTGGAAATTCCCTAGTACACTCCGTGGCGTCACTTTATTGCCCATCTTACTCAGGCTCAAGCTCCATAAGGGTTTCGGTGTGCACAATGTGCATCAAATCCTCTCTGCAATTATCAAAATCTATAATCTCCATTGGATTTCGAACGTTTAAGTGTAAGACATAAATGAGATTGTGAAAAACCAGTATGAGAACTACGATACTGATACTCTACACCATCTGCACCTGAAATGTTTCTGTATAAATTTCACAACTAAATTTCTAGATTGAAGACAAAAAAATGCCTCAAAAACTACCATTTGCTACACCCTGGGGTCCAATTGACCCCAGACCATTTTTATTATATTTTTATATTTTGCCTAGCATGTCAATGACTGCGTCACACACAGAGGTATTTTCTTAAAATGTGAAAAGGAATTTACATGGAGGTGAGCTCCTATATTTCACGTTTAGCAATAGTTGCCGCAAATAAAAAAAATACTGGGGTCCTTTGGACCCCAGCCTGGTCCATGGCCAGAGCAAGCAGATGAGATATTTTACTTCAAGGAACAAATAAATGATAAAATATAACCACCGGAAACTATTAACTATAAGGGGTATTGTCAGTTTCATGATATGTAATGTGGGTCACGCTAAGTTTTAATTACATGCAGTGCATTGAAAGTGAGAATGTTGCTATTTATAATCACATATTGAACATTCAATTACTCAGAAGTGGAATGTAACACATACTTCTCAAGCTGTATGAAGGAGAAATAAAATATTTTAAAGTACCTACATGTATGCATGTCTTTTTGGAGTAATGTGGGTCACATACTGAAAGTAATTTGTATACTTTTTGTGTAAAACAACTGATATTTTGCTAACATGTTAACAACACATTTGATGTGTAGTTCACAAATATACTTAAAAATTAGGGGGTATATGTAGCTACAATTGAAAATATTTAAACAAAGGTACAATAACTGGACAATATGTAATGTGGGTCACAGTGGAATAACCCATATAGGTTATTTTTAAAAATGAGTTGGGTGCACTAATAGATTACGAACAGAAAGATGCAAATAAGTAGGTGATAGGTAAACATCTAGCCTCCTAGGACACTGTGAAAGTGAGTGCTGAGTAGGTGACGACTAAAACGCATTGGAGAGTCGCAGCAGCGTGTCAAATTTAAAGCTATGCCTAAGTCGCGGACCTCACCGATATCTTTTTTGTGGCATAGCGTCGCCAGGTCAAAGTGAGTAAAATTACAATTTGGCTCGTAAAAGTCGTGTCTACGCCTAATCCTTACCTAACTTACCACCTATGCTCTACCGAGGGGACCCGCCCGGGTTCCCTGGAAGTGCAAGGAGGTTCACCGCCTTGGATCTACTCCAAGGAGGGCCCTCTTTCCAGGGTTACCGGAATCCTCATCACCCACCGGAATCAGTTGCGGTTTCTGATGAAATAAAAGCGGTATTTCTTCCTTACTTATTTCATTATCATGGAAGTGACCGTAAAATTTCCGGCAGAAGGTAATCCATATAGAAAGATCTAAGTTGGACTTTCATTTTATTTGCCCAGAAATGGTCATCTCTCTCAATCTTTTCGATGAGGATTCCATGGGGACTCCATACAACAAACTGGCAATAATCTCTGCCAGTTATGTGAAGCTGTCCTTGCACTTGGTAGAAATAGTCTGATGATCGCTTAATGATCATTTTTCCCTCTTTCATTTCCGCATACTTAATCATTTTTTTTTCTACTGCCACTAATGGAGAGATGTCTCGGCATATGAAAGGACATTTGACCTCCAATATACCTCTTCCATCGGATATGATTCCGTCTGGTGATGCCGCAAGATACGGTTCTTCTTCGTCCACGAAAAGTCCAGCTGGAGTTATCATATCCCCACTTTCTTTCTCATAGGCGGCGATGGCAGAGGATTCCATGACCTGGCCGTATTCTGTGGCTTTATTACCCCTGAAAGACGGGCATAAAATTCCACGAACTGTCTTCTCTCGCGGTGTTTTGGGCCGTAGCTTGCACACTTGCCCAAATGTGGATGCAGTCAACCTTTTCAGTCTTTCTGACATCCACTTTTGGGAAAATCTCTGCTCCTTGGTCTCTTCCTCCAGCCTCAGTCTCTGCGTTTCGTTTAAACGTAAGGACTGAAGGTAGGAATCCCTCTTCTTTTCGTCCACTTCTTCTTCCGCTACCAACTCTCCCTGAAGTGCCTCCGCTAGCCCATAGTGCTGGTCTGGACCAGTCCAGCATAATCGCTTGGTTTTTGATGTCTGAGGCATTTCTAGTTTCCGCTTGGACCTTAGTTGAGCCTTCCTCTCGGTGGTGGCCAAATACCTTTTTGTAAATGCCCCTGGACTCCTGCCTGTCAATTCTTTGTGCAACAGTGAATGCACCTGCGGTCCCACATTGTGAGTCGTAGCTGCTACTTTACAGCGCGCTTCGTACGACCCCCTCAGTGAAAAATTCACCCGCTTACCACCAACATATTTGGCGACATAGGAATTGTATGTCTCAGCCTGATTATTCGTGACATTGAAAATTAGGCTGGAGGCATGACGAGCTAGCAAAGAGTTAGCGAACATGATGCTGTCCCACATGCCACAATTTGACAGCTTTTCGACAATATTTGTTTCGCCTACCTTTTGGCCTTTGCAAAAGTATTCCTCGCAGCGTTCGTGGTCTCCAAATACATGATTTGGGCCATTTCTAATATCTTTCTCTAGGCATTTAACTCTATCCTGAGAAAGCAAACCCCCCTGAACACTTCTGTATTTTATTGCGGACGTCACAGCTGTCCTGAGACGCAGCAAATTATCGCCCAATTTCTTCCTTAGAATGACAGGAACACGCCCTTTGCCAGAGTTTGTTTTCTTTGCAATTTCTCTCAACCTGTTGCAGTAATTTCGCAGCAAGTGATTGGTACATTCTATTTTAATGACAGGGAGATCAACGCCGTAAGGGAGAAGTTCGGCCAATTTCTTGGTAACACTGCTGTCGCCATCCCCTACGAATGAAATGGAAATTTTATCGTATTTGCGTGATGAAAGTTCAAGCTAATTATACAATACCCATTTATAAGATGCATGATAAGCACTTTATATTATCTTACCTATAAGCCGGTGGTACTTCAAATTGTGCATCTCTACACTTGTTTTAAATCCCTTGACAATTATGTCGGCTTCCATTGCCGTCGAGGACTTGTTCCAATTCTTGAAGCATATATGCTGTTTGGCCTGTGTTTTCGTAGTACTGCATTTCGCACATATACTGCAGTACTTGTTCCGCACTCCAATGAACAGGACTTTCTTCGTCCGATAGCCAACAATGCAGGCCTATGAAAAGAGCAAGGGAACATTGAAAACATCTGGCTTAAAACTTATTATCATTATACTAATATTTAGAAATGAAGTGGTGTCTGTCTGTCTGTCCGCCGGTTCTATGTTCGTTACGCATCTCCTCAAAAACTACTGAACCGATTGAGTTGAAATTTTGTAGGATTCTAGCGTATACACTAGAAGATGCTGTAGGCTATATAGAAAAAGGCTCAGATCCTGGGTTCGATTCCTGGCGCCAATTATGCATTTGAATTTATTTAAATTTACTTTTTCAATTTATGGAAGCGCAAGATTTTTCTTTTGCTCAGTTAAGTAACTAAATGTTAATCGATTTCATTCATTCTTTTTGTATTTAATGGGAATATTTAGAGAAAACCTTATGATTCTTTTAACCGATTTACAATTTGTCGTCGAGGTTTGTGGGCATTATGTAATTTACTTTGAAATTTAGTGTTTTTTCGGTTCTTTTCCGAGCGTTGCTAAGGCCTTTACCTTTCGTGTGCGAATTGGTTTAAATTATATTTATGGTTCCGATACTGACTTGGAGCCATACCTAACTCTATAACACAAGTTTTTTTTCACCCCTTCATGATAAATGTGAAAATTTCTAAATACAATTTGTAATTACTGTATTTCTCCCTCCCATTGAAATTCAACGGGCACCTTCAGCTAGTTAAGGTATAATTAACACACTACCTACTCTCTCTAATGTAAGGTCGCCATATCGACGAATGGAAAAATGCGTTTCGTACGTTTTAAAGCGTTAAATAATTTTACTGATAACGTTAAAAATATTATCCGAAGTCCAACTTACCATGCTAGGCCACACCATGGTCACAAAATTAGAGAAATTGATTACCGAACCGAAAGATCTAAAATGGCGTTCTACCCTCGCACAATTAGGGAAAAGAATACCTAGCTCTAAATATATTCAATAGAATATACGTATATACAAGGGTATCAATGGATAGCATAGATAGTTGCATGTTAGTATAAAGAATTTAAGTTAATCCATCTCTGAGCAAATTTATGCAATGCTATTTTAATCTTCCTTTATATTGTTACCTTTCGTTTATGCAATTAGGTTTCGTTTATGCAATAATTTCGTTTAGCAATGAAAGGCAAAAGAAAAGATACTACGTAATTGCTACCATGCTCTCTCTCATAGCTGGTGTGTTGGGTCAGCTGATGCGTTGAGTCGACAATGTGGCTCCGATTGTCAACCGCGTTATCATAGTTGCTTACGGCAGTAGTAATTAAAAGATGATGTAGAGTATAAAAGAAAACGATGTGTGCCGTCTCTTGCTGATGCTAACACAATGACATTTCACCTCCGATATAGATAGAGCCCAGAATTTCGTTCGTGTAGCCAGTAACATTTAGTGCCGAGTGGATTTGTGGTCGGATTTTAACCAAGTGGCTTTTTGAAATTGAAATAACCCTTTGGCCTAAGGAATGGCTTCAACTTCTAGAAATGAATTTACGCATGGTGTTGACGATGACGGATTAGTTGAATATATAAATTCGCTAAGTAATGATGACGACGACTCTGTGGAAAGTGAAGACAGTACCCATTTTCGTCGAGACGCTAGGCAAGGGGAAGTGTTATCAGACTCAGATGAAAGTGTGATAAGCAACATGGTTCAGGGCATGTAGTAGTGAGCAACTTATTGAATGCTGGAAAATATTCTATGAAAGGATATCATGTAGTCGTGGACAATTTTTTCAGCAGTATAGATTTAGCTCGTGATTTGTTTAAAAAATGTACATTTTTAACAGGTACGTTGAGACGTAATAGAAAAGGAATACTGCAACCTCTCAAAGAAAAATTTAGTGTGGGTGAAAAAAAGTATTTTAGAGGTGACGAGCTTCTTATTCTCGGATACCGAGAAAAGAAATCACAATAAAGTCCAGTGTTATTGCTGTCCACTGACTCGATACCCAAAAGCAATTCAGTCGTTCGCAAGGGTCAAGAATTTCCAAAGGAAAGGCCACAAATCATTGAGCACTACAATCGTTACATGGGTGGAATTGATTCCTCGGACATGATGTTGTGCGTGCATTTAGATGAGAGAAAATCATTTAAATAAATACTGGAAGAAAATGGTCTTCAATGTAGTTTCTAGAATGGTGCTAAACTCTTACATCATTTACAAATCAAACAATCCTGTAAAAATATCCAGGATGCAGTTTATGTCGGAAATAATAGAGAGCATTTAGGGAGAATGGTTACGTAGAAAGAATAATCCGAGTCAGTCACCTTCCAGGACAGTATCCCCAGGAATATACGGGATAAGGAAACTGCCAGGGCGGAGGGAAAAAGTTTGTGTTGTATATATGTAGTAGGAAAGACAGTGGCCCTGTCCAGAGATGTAGAACTGTTTGTGTCAAATGTGAAAATGGTGTACATGGAATTTGTGTCTCTCAACATATTGGTGAATAATGTGATAATTAGTTATTTCACTTGAAAGAAAGTTTGTAATGTTGTCATAGTTATCTATGCATTTCAATTTTTTTCATTGTCAATAATTTGTAATTTGCCTTATTGTTAATATTTTCTAAGTAATAAGAGACTTTAATTCTAGCTATTAATATTCAGATACCATGTCATAACATTTTCTCATGTATTGTTCACTTGTCTAGGAAACGTTTTACCTTATGCATCTCCAATAATTTTGATAATCTCCCCTTAATTTTATGCAATTGGCATTGTGAAAATTAATGGAATATATATGGAAAATTTGTACAATTTCATTAGTCATTAATTATTTTTTATACTCAACAATGTTTTAAGTTTTAAAAGTTGATTTTATTTCTCAATGTTTTGGTCAAAAGTGAAACAAAATTATTCAATCTTAAAAATTTGAAACTATAAAAAATAAATATCATTGGCTAAAACAGCAATTTTTTTTCTTTTTAATCAGCAAGAAAGTATTTTCTTTCTAAATCATGTAAAAATAGTAATAAATAAACAAATTATGATTTTTTTAAAAGCTTACAAAATTAACAAAATACATATGGCACTTCCGGGAGTACCCACAAAAATTCGGTGGCACTCAAGGGTTAATACTTTTTAAGCGTGATATATATTGCATGTTTGGTGTTAATTTACCCCCTGCCACGCACATTTATGGTGGTTTGTAAGGCATTATGAAGATTGAATTCTATTAATTAATTCTATATAAGTTTTAAATTAAATAAAAATGTGAGATAGTTGTTTGGTACTTACTTTAAGGCTATTCCTGTTTCCTCGTTGCATTTGAGATCAGCGGTAGTTTTGAATACACTGAAACGGTTTCACTAATTAGATGGTGCAATTTGCTTATCTCCACTATATTTTACAAACTGTATGTGGAAGCAAATTTATTGCTTCATGTACCCAAATCTCAAATAATACAAAATATATACGCATAATATAAAAATACTTACATTTCTTTCACACTTTTTCCTAAAATTTCCTTTTTTCCGTAAAAGATATTCTTTCTTTTCTTTCCTTTATATCTTTTGTGGTTCTTCTTTCTCTTCGATAATCTGTTACTTTCCATCTCAAAAGGCACGAAAAAAACAAAGATTTCTCTCTTCCAATCCAATTCTCTTGCAAAACAATTGCGAGGGGTTCTTCGCTCTTTCTGTCGAATTCGCTCGCAGCACATACGAGACGAATGCACCTGCGACTAAACGAAGACTGAAGAGACAGAGGGGAACGAGGGAGTGGAAGAGGCATGGGAGTGGCCCACGATTGAGTTGGCCTTGGAATGGCTCGAGAGAGATAAGGAGCCAGGAGGCGGAGCTAGACGTTAGCGGGAGTGGGGGCGACTATGAACAGCGCCACGGAGAGAAAAAATTTTCACGCATAAAATAGTGAAAACATGGTTCGGGAAATAGTAAATTGCAACGTTAGTATGCACCTAAGGTTCTTGAATTTGATGTCATAGTAGAAGAGAAGGATGAATCTCTGCGGCGAATTGAAGACATGTTACAATTAAGATTTCAATGTCTAAGGAAAAAAGGCGGAAGTCAGGCTATTTTTACGATTTTCAGTGCCTCATGCTCTTTAATGAATAATGCTAATGAAAATATTATTTACTCGCCGCACTCATTGATCCTTGATCAAACGATCAGTGAAAACCGATCAGCTCTACGACTTATACTAAACTCGTCATCTTCGACCTCGCAAGGTTCTGCAGAGCCTTTTCTGCGGAGGGATATAACGTCCTTAACGTCGTACTAAAATAGAAAAATATAATATTTTCTCGAGTGAATGAAAGTTTATTCTAGTACATTGGATATACATAATTGAATTCAATTCAAGGAAATTAGCCACATGACAAGACCACAACGAAAAGCATTGAGGGGTGCAACCTCATTTATATTTTGCACATTTTAACTTTAGTTCATTTTAAGAAATTCTAGAAATTATATATTGAAGCTCTCTATTTCATTGAATACCAAAATCTTCACATTTAATGAATGTATGTTGATATCGAATATGATAGAGCTTTTATATATAATAATGCTATAATGCTTTTCGTTGTGGTCTTGTCATTCTGTGCCTAATTTCCTTGAATTGATTTTAATTATTTCCAGTACTAGGCTAAACTTTCAGTCACTTGAGACAATATTATTTTTTTTCTTTTTTAATACGATGAAAAGGTATTTCTCTTTTTAGATCTTCTGATAAAATTTAATTTTTTTAGAAAATCATGCTTACATTTTTTTCATTTATTTTTATTTCAGAGCAGGGTTTATTAACTTAAAGTGGTCCAGTTAAAGAAAGCACCACTTGATCGGCTATTTGAGGACATTAAAGAGTTTTTGTTTGTTGTCAACCTTCTGTATTGAGAGTTCTAAAGCACTTCATTTTAGTCATAATCTCTGAGCGTCGTGGTGTTTGTGCGCTTCCATGGCCTTCTCTCGTGGCTCCTCCTTGGCCATCGTGTACAGAGCGATCGGTGATCATTTTTAAAATACATAACATTCTACATATTACTCAATTTCTAATGTTCAATTAATCCGCAGCAGACCAATGACAATCACATTGTTTTTATCTGGTATGCTGAACAGGTACACATGAATAATTTCTTGTCATTTCCTTGACTTTTGGCATACCATGCCAATTTACCAGTGTAGTTAACTGCGGTAGTGAGCTGGGGAAGCCTTTAAAATAAACTGATCGATTCAATAGCTTAACAGAAATACATAGTTTTCAATTGATATATGCGTATGAATACTCTTTAAAAATGAATTCAGGAAAATAGAATACCATACCCTTGAACTGCAAAGCGAAAGGGAAAGTTCTTATGGTTAACTTCTTAACACACAGCTAAAAATAAACAAAGTTAACATCAGGAAAAAGGACAGCTGCTATTTTATGGGACCAGGAGAAACCATGTGATAGCAGAAATTATAAAAGTTTAAAACTAATGCTGTTGACGAAACATTTTAATTAAAATATAGTTTGTTTGGCCAACTTATTTTTCTGACTATTCTCCGTCACTGTCTTCATATTCTCCAAGACAGCGAACACACTCTACCTCATTGTTATGTAGTGTTCTACAATGAAAGCCACAACTTCACTCCCATGCTAAAAGCATGGAAACTTTAGGATATTACCCTCAGCCAATAATAAGAACTATGACAATGCAATTTTCCACATAAAAATGTTTTTAATCGACCCGGGTTTCGGTGCACTGCATCATCATCATCAGGTACATAAATTTGGAAATAAAGGTGTATATATATATATATATATATATACAAGAGAAGGTGGGTGGGGGAGGTTAGGAAAGTGGAGGGAGGGAGTGGGGAAGGGGAAAAATTTCAAGAAGGGGAGGGAGTTTTATTTTCACAAGAAGATCGTTAACATTTGAAATTTGAAAAATAAACCAAAAGTTCGTAAAGGTGATATCCCGTGGCGCATTGAGGGGGAGGGGGGGGAAAGGGACAAGCATTGGAAAATTAGACACTTTGTCACTGGTTACTGGGGAATTTTGGGCGTGTGGTCAGTCTTCGTGATGTCTGGAGCCCGACCAATATGCTCCAATACAACAGCGGGAATGTGGGGGGGGAATATGAGCACAGGGAAATTATTATGTTCAGATTCTGCAACATCTCACCTGATTCCTCCCTTTTTGTACCCTCAGCCAAGTCTGTGATGTCTTTTTCCAGTACATCTGTAGATTTATAGTGTCTCATAAATAACTCTTCCACGTTCACCTGTGTTCAAATCTGTGGACATTTGTATTTGGATGAGTCAACCCTCCATGATGCTGAAGTTCACAAATTTGCCACTAGGTGACAGTACTCAGAAGCTGGGTTGACCTTATGGTCTCAGGCTCCTTACACCAATGTCGATAGACGTCTCGATTTGTTGCCTCTTCGATATCGAAGATGCAAAAATATCGACCCTGTCCTTACACCAGACTGCTGCTCCATCTGTTGACCAGACGCTCCTTCCAGGCTCTTCACTTACTCACATCACACGCTGTGTACTCGTAAAAAAGAATGTTTACGTTCATTAGTGAGATGTTACAAAACAATATGGAAAATTATATTTTATGTCGCTCATGGAATTATGAGCATGGATTACAAAGCATGAATAATTCATCAGAGACATAATTTTGAGATAGTACCATAGTTTCACCACGTTTATATGCAAACCTATGATATGACTCTACCATTCCGGTCTTACAATGGTTTCTTCCTAATTATTTCTGACAGCTTCTTTGTTACCATGATGTCTAGAAACAAAAGTTGGCGTTCTTTTCTATTTCCATAATGAATTTTATTGACCGATGTAGACTGTTTAGATTCTTCAAGAAGATGAATAGCTCCTGCGGATCAAGGATTACAAAAAATTGAGGCCATGGTGGAGTTCCTTAACTGGGAACTTCCCTTAGTAGTTATTTAGGCCTTTTTGGCCAATTTAACGGCACCATCTATTATTAATTATCATCACCATCTCTACCATCCATATTAGATTAGATTAGATTAAAATTAGGTGGAGTTCCTCCAAGGAGGAGCTAAGGCACTTAGACCTAATGGTCCATTGTGCCAACCACCATGTTTGTATTCACCCATAGAGTCCAGTCGCCCTGCTAAAGGATAACATGTCCTCTATGGGGATACCCCTGACTTCATCTAGTTCCAAAGATGGGGAGCCCAGATGCCTAACTCTAGTCCTCATCAAAGCTGGACACTTGCAGAGTACGTGAGATGTTGTTTCGTCCTCTTCCTCGCACCATCTACATTTTGCCGAATCTGTGATTCTCAGGAGATGGAGGTGCCTCATAACCTGATAGTGTCCAGTAAGCAGTCCCACTATCGTACGAAGTTGTCTTCTATCCAGTGATAGAAGCTTTCTTGCCATCCCCGGTCTGGGTCCTTCTATCAGGAGCTTGGCTTGCCTGAGCCCCTGTACATTCTGCCAGATCTTAGAGTGTTGGGCTAGGCTCCACTCTTTGATCTTAAAAATCCCTGAAGAGGGTGCGATTGGTATGAAAGGCTCTGGTCCAATTGGGTTCCTGTTCGAGCCCTCCTTTGCTAGTTCATCCGCTATCTCATTTCCGGTTATGCCTGTGTGGCCAGGGACCCAGAAAAGTTCTACATTGCTCTGTCTGCTGAGGGAGTCCAGTGCTTCCCGGGATTCCAGCAGCAGCCTTGATTTACACCACGGCGATGTGAGAGCTTTTAAAGCTGCTTGGCTGTTGGTGCATATGTGAATTGGTCTGCCTTTACGGCAGATATCCTTGGCAACATAGGCACAGGTCAGCAAAGCGAAGACCTCTGCCTGGAAGACTGTGGCGTGCTCTCCCAAAGGGATTGAGAGCTTTTTATTAGGTCGGCGGCAGTGAACCCCTGCTCCTGCTCTTCCTTCTTTTCTAGAGCCATCTGTAAACCAGACGTATGCTCCATTGTCTTTACCTCCTTCCTTGACCCACCATTCCCTCGTTGGAAAGTGGGTTTTGAAGAGAGGCGGTGTCTTGTTGAGCGCAACCGTCATGTCGTCTGTGCCCATTTCACAAATGGGGTTCGACTCCATAAGTTCCGTCCATAGTTGTCTGTGACCAGAGAGGTTTCCTCTGTCACTCCATTGTCCCTGTCTCTTGAGACGATAGGCCGCCATCCTAGCTTGCGTCTCGACTTCCACGTGAAGTGGTGTGAGACTCAGTAGGGTTTCGAGGGCCAGCGTCGGGGTTGTCCTCATGGCTCCCGTGATACCCATACAGGCCATTCTTTGCAGGTGGTTGAGTTTATTCCTTGCAGTAATCTGCCTAGTCTTCTTCCACCAGACAATTGAGCAGTGTAGAAAGGCTGGCTTCACCACTGCAGTGTAAATCCATTTGATCGCTTTTGGCTGAAGTCCCCAGGTTTTGCCGAGGGCCCTCCTGCATGTCCATAGGGAGGCACATGCTTTCTTGATTTTAACCTCAAGATGTTCTCCCCAGTTGAGTTTGGTGTCCAGAAGAACTCCAAGGTACTTGACCGTCTGGGATGGTTGTAAGATCCTGCCTTGCAGTGAAGGAGGATCAAATCCATCCCTCTTTCTCTTATTAGTGAACAGTATGAGCTTAGTTTTGTCAGGGTTCACCGTCAACCCTGTTTCGTTACACCACCATCCATATTACTGAACGTTGGCCCATGGAGCAATATGTATCGTACATACATTTGGCAATAATGTGACGAAATGGTAAACTCCTGTAAATGTTGGAGTGGAGAATGGATGGGAAATAAAAAAAAAAACCGCTACAGTCATGTCATTGTTACCAATTTGCTGCTATCCTATCTACTATAATAATCACCGATGTGTGTGTATATGTCATTAACTTTCATACAAGAAGGACACGTGAAGCTGAATCTTCATTTGGCTGCAGACCTTTTTTTATTTGTAAAATTAAATTAGAAATACGGGTTTTCTGTAATTGGATAAGGTACCAATGGAAAGAAAATAAAATGATGATTCTAATTCTTTCGATCGAATTTTATATTGGGTCAAAATTTTGATATTTTTACTAAAACGTAACGATTTTCGCAATATTTTAGCGTTTTTGAGTCATCGTCCCCATAACGACCATACTCTTAGTTTAAATCGAGATTCTGTGTACATCCATTAACTCAAGATTCTTTGCACTAAATAAGATGTGAATGGTGTGTTACATAAATTACATAATATTCTTCCCGTTGATATTCAACGGGCACCTTCTCTAGCATTTATATAGTTATGCTTATCACGTAGATTGACTGTAAGGATCAGTCATGAAAATGCATTTAAGCCTCAAGTGTGAACTGCCTTAGATTCCTTCCTTCAAGGAAGAGCGGTGGTGGATTGTGGAGTAGTGGAAGGTTCGAAGGGGAGCAAAGCGAGGTAGACATGGAGCCACAGTCACTTAAATTTTAAAATGCCGTTATTTTTACCCGGGGCATTTCTGCTTGGAAAATTTGCGCTGGACATCAAATAAGGAATTTTAATAAATTAGCGAACACAGCATGAAACTCATCTATGGGCGCTTTAGGCGCCTTAAAACTAACTACTCTCTTAATAGAAGCCTCCTTGAACAACTAGAATTTACAGTTAACCTTCTACCTTGCTTCAGGTCTTGCCTGAGAGTGTCACATTGTATGCGGTTCATGGCCGTAGCCTCGATCTCGAACTTCGGTACTATGGGGGTGTAATTGGCTCTAGACCAATACTGCCTCGGAAGGATCACCTATCCCTCGCCTCGAAAAATTATGGATAACGTACAATGAAAACCTTGCTCGTCAGGGGAAGCAAACGTATTGGTGCAACAAAACTACCTCTCAAACGGTAGGTGTAATGGATTGGAAGAATTGACGAGGAGTATCAAGGATAGAATACTACTAAGCCATATTAAGAAGGACATGAAAATTAAGTCTTATTTAAAAATGACAGCAGATGGGAGAGTCGAGTGAAGCAAACCAATCTTAGGGTTGAATAGCGAGAAGAGAGCTAAACAATTCCTCCGATTACATCAGTATTGGACCAACTATTAGGGGTAGAACTCATCTTGAAGCTGGCTAAGGTTTCAGACTTGAAAAAGATATATCACTGCTATATACAATGCTAGAGAAGTAGAATATATAAAGTAATAGAGCTGACCTTAGATGTTCACGAGTACATAAATGGTGTCTCATAAGAGATATTATTTGGGTTGATTCACTCCTATTCAAATCTTTTCATTCAATCTAACCGTAAACATAGTTCGTTAATGTCTTTTGTGAAGCATTTTATGTTTAGTTGAATAAAATCTGGTGCTAACCGTAATTTTTTTAGTCATGAAATGTATCCTCTTCTGTTTCAAGGAAAATTGGTGGGCGTCCACTGCACTCACGGAATCAACAGGACTGGATACCTCGTGTGCAGGTGAGAGAATTAGTCTAATATTGCCGATGCCATTAAAAGCACACCTTTCGAAGGCTTTTGACGTTCCTTGGGGTGCCGGTTCCCCAGTACGTGGGAGATGAATCGCTTTAAAATCTGTTCACTTGTTACGTTGTATTTTCATAATATGATATTTGAGGGCTTAATCCTAATTTTGGTTCGTATGTCATTTATTTAATAATAACTATTTTGCATTTGTTTCGCTGTGGTTTTAATTGATCTATAACACTCAGTCATTGGCTTGTTTCTGAATGACGTCATCTCATTTTCTTCCGACAGTTGTAAAGTTCGAATTACACTATTTAGTAAAATCTAAAACTATTGCTAATCTAGGGATAGGGATGCTATGTCAGAGTATAAGTAATAAATAGAATTAACTATTACTAACTAGATGCAAATGAAATTAACAAAAAATGAAGAGCTAGTGCTTGCGATGAAGCTAATTTACTTAAGTATTATCAAGCGTAAAACACCCTCAAACTAAAGAGAAATAAAACAAGCTAAGAGTAAGAAAAACTACCACCATAATAATAATATTTTATTTCACACAACAAATTGTACAATTTCCATTAACAATTATTTTAGTGAAATTAGGCACCCATGAGGAAAACCTGTATTGGGGTTGCCATCCATTAATTACCCTGTGTTCAGCAGCAGTCAATTTAACTACATACTTATAAATATATTTATAGGCATTGCAATTGACACAAAAGTATGCTCAAAAAACAGTAAAACCCCCACACAACGAATTTGTTGGGTCCGGAAAAATCATGACTTCGATGTAGGGTGTTTTCGATGTATGGAGGTGGTGCGCGGGTTGCGTCTCCACAGGGGCATCCAAGTGTTCCGCGTGCTTTACGATGCAAGTCGAGTAAATATCTCAATCTTGCTTTATTCACCATTAAAACCTTTCCTAGAGTGATGATAAACAATTTTTATTGTTTACCATCAAATACTGTGGCTCTCACCGTGTTATTATTTTCAATCTGCGTATTTCTAATTGAAATTATTGTTTTTTTCGTCGATTTTGCTCTACGCCTCATCGCTTACTTTAGTTACGGTCTGAAAGTAAAGGAGCGCCAAAATTAATGCCTAAGGATTACGTATTTTAAAGTGCTCCATAATTTTTCTGAGTATCTAGTCGATATTATTCTTAGAGTGCAATAATTTAAGTCAATATCAATTGGCATTTTTATGCAGCAATTTTGCTTGAAAGAGCACATACTGCCATTTAGACTTCCGAAATAAAACGCACTGTTGGAATCCCATTGAAATACCGGTAAATATCTATGTTCGTGACCAGAATATACTAGATATCGATAAATGACGATGGAAGTTAGGTGGGGCGAGTTAGTTACCACGAGGATAAACGTGGCAGACGGCAATGCACTGAGGTCACAATGGCAATCTCAGATGATAATGCATTGACGATGCCGTTAACGCATGTAAGAGGCGCACCCTTCTTTTTATGCGTCGAAGTTGAAGAAAAAATTTTGGGGCTTTTTTTCTCCTATTGCGAGGTGTTGCGGGCCTAACTTCAAATTTTCGGTCATTATCAAAGCTGCTTGCGATATTCTTTTATAATTTACGTGGCATTTTTCATAGGCATGTATGGACCTCGGAGGCAAGTATTCACTTGTAGCCTTATCCCTACAATGCTTGCCTTGTTTATTGTCCTTTGGAATGAGTGGAGTAATAGATATTCATTAAAACAAAACAAATCCGACCTCGCTATAATTCGTGTTTAGTTGGTAAGTGCGGACAGTCGCACCGAGCTCTGATTTATAAATCCGAATCCCCCCACTGTTTTCCTAATGCACAAGTCATAGTCGCTGTAAGTCACATTTTAAAACGTGGTTAACTTTTACAAATTATATTTTGCTGTAAACGATGATGAGTGGGAATGCAAACACGTTAAATGCAAAATACCCAAGAGTCAGCCACGTAAAAAATGAACGATAAGGTGTAGATACGACATAAAAACTTGAAAAAAATCAAGTTTTGAAAGAAATCATAACTGTCTATGGAATTTAAAGCATTTATTATTTCAATATGGTCCAACAAAAATCTTCAATGAATGACAAAATAAAAAAAAATCATGATTTACATAAAAATGGCTGACTTACTAGTGAGACGGGCATCGCAGTATGGCGGCACGCACGCGCATGTCCTGTCACAGCTCGTAGATTTTCCCCGAAAAGACCTTCTGTCCCTATTGGTGTGGAATAGTGCAACCTTATCCTTCCTCCATCTTCTAATGCACGATTCCGGTACATCATGCCTTGCCCAGCAGCGAGGTTTCCTACATCCTCAGCATCTTTGATGACTTAAAGCACTTTAATTTTTTCAACTACCGTGAAAGACCACAACTTTTTGCCCTTGTTCATTTTGGAACAACACTGACCTATGTTGACACATGCACAAATGTTGATATTCACAGAATTCTCTCAGTTGAGCTTAAGGCAGGTGCATACAGTTGAGTCACTCAAAGTTGTCCGGTGACAGAAAATGAGAAAGTTTGGGGGGGTGGAAAATTCCAGTGCTTGCACTTGTCGCGCGGCCAATCGCTGTCCCCCAATTGCACCCCACACCCTTGCCTTGTCATACAACAAGTTTTTAAAGTTATTAGGCAACTGCGTCCCCCGTAAACAAGCGAGCGAATGATACCATCCCCTTGATGACTCACGCTAAGTACCAAGGTCACTCAGCTCTCCAGGGACTTGCCTCGGCCACAATACGAGCGGGGCGGCGGTAGGCGAGCGATAGAGTGACAACGCTGAGTTTCATGTTCCTATGTTTGACATGGGACACACTCGAACCCAGCCATGATAGACGTGAGCAGCATAGGTGCCGCTCGCCGCCAATCCCAGATGTTAAATTTTTCCTGTGCCGTTCTACTCATTCTGTGGCAAAATGTCGGCCGAGAACGTTATGTCTTCTGACAGTATGTGCTGCCATTTCTGATTCTGAACGTCATCTACATCTACGATGTACCGTACAAGCCACCACTAGGGTGTGTGGCACGGGGTGATTCCACACCAGGCATGCAGCACTCGTCCCACAACAAATCAGGACCTTGCACGCTCCCCCTGGCGTTATGCGCAGGCCAAAAGCAGTCAGGAGAACAGTGTGCAGTCCAACCGGAACCTGGGAGAGTGATACGTAAATGAACATACAAACTTATCTTAGGTCAAATATAATAAACTTATCTTAGGTTGAATCACTGCTCATTTCGTGGCCACTACCGCCCTGCCGCGATACTGCTCTGCCGCCCGCCGCTCATATCGTGACCGAGGCTCGAAGGCTGGCAGATAAAAAATTTGTGTAAGAGGCGCACCCTCATTTTCGGCTGCAATTTCTGGGAAAAAGGTATCCTCAAGCAATCTAGCAAATATTAGGGCGATCTCGAGGAAACGCATCACTTGCCGGTTAACAGACCACATCCATCAAGGTTAAGACGGCAATAGCAATATTTGGATAGAGTAGAGAGGTTACTCCAGATTTTCCTCTGGGATGGGGACAGAGTAGATAAAAATTCGCTCTCATTGGTTGAACACCAACCAATGAAGTTTTGAATACTTCGCCCTCCTAACAAGGGGAGTGTCCGATAAACGGGCCACAGATCTTGATGAAAATTCATATACATATAGGGCTCCGAATGCTTTTCACGAATCACCCCACATATGGGCGTATAAATCCAATAGTTTAAACAAAAAAGGCGTTTAAACATTTATAGATGTTATAAAAACTCTATTTATCAGCTTCCGGCATCAAGGGTGGTGTGGTCCATTGATCAGCGTACTGATCTGCAGTGCGGAGGGACCGTGTTCGATTCCCGTCGGTGACAAATTTTTCATGCCTATTTTCATTCTAGGATTGTCCTCCTCTTCGTTCACTTTCAACCTCGTGTTGCTAATGTTTTTCCCTTCAGCTCACTGAAGAGGACCACTTTGTGGTCGAAATACGCGTATACGAATTTCACCCTCGTTCCCTGTTTGTTGTTTTTGTTCTATTTGACCACGCTCTTTTTGAGCTGTTCTCCCAGAAATTTGGGGCCCTATTGTGTGTGTGAGTGAGTGTTTTGTGTGATTGCGTGTGTGGTTGTGTTAATAACTTGGCAGCCTTAGTAGAGTCAATACAGCTCTCCGAAGGATCCCAGGTTATAACCCAGGAATCCTTAGCTGGGTCTCATTAGCCTACAAAGGATTCCAATTGGGTTGTGTGTGTGTGTCTGTGGTGGTCCCTGGCGAGGAAATTACTTTCCCGTAAACCACCACAGGAGGGTATTCTGGTGGAGAGGCTGTGGTTGGTCCCTGTTGAGCCCCATTCCCGCAAACAACACAGTAAGTGTTTGATTTTTTTTTTTACGAGTGGTGCATATATTTTACGGCCATTGGAGAAATATCTTATCTAGTTAATCCATAGAGGCCGTAGAGCTCAGCTACCTTGATCTATTTGCCTAAATAACCATTTTCTTAGACAGCTCAGAAATCTGGCTTCACTTTGCATAGAAGATATTTCTCTAGGCAAGTTATTAAATAATTTAGGTGCAATATAAATATATGAATGTTTGTATGCTTCAACGTTAGGCCTCGGAACTCTAATACTGGTGTTATTTCTTAGCCTTGTTTTATTTAGGCACAGTTTATTCCTTTGTCCTCCTCTGTTATATAATACTCTGAGTACCTTGTAAATAAATGAATGCCTGAGAGGTAAAACATTCAAATTGGTATATAATGGAAAGGAGGTATCCGTACTCGCTGCTCGAAGCATGGTACGTATAATTTTATTTTGGATTACACGTAAAGGCTGAATATTCGTCCGATACGTACCACCCCAACAAGTAACACCATATTGTAGTCTTGAGTTCACCAAAGCAAAATTAACATCTCATAACAGATAAAGGACATTCAAACCTTAACAAATAATTTTTTATTTGCCCCAGAATTCATTCAGATTTTAGTTTGATGATATGCTGTTTCCAGTTACAATTTTTATCTAATATTAATCCCAAATATTTAATTTGGTCAACATATTCTATTTTCATACAATTGTCACATCTGTTTCCATTCAAAAATATACAACAAGAATACCTGTAAAAAATAGTGACATCTGGAACTGGCGCATTCTTTAAAGGAAATATAATGTGTTTAGTTTTAGTACTTAGGGGTATTTTATTAACGAGAAACCAATTTTTAAGTCTGTCGAGATCACTTTGCACTTTTAGTGCGAGGTCAGTAATACTAGATGTTGAATATAGCAATGCTGTATCATCAGCAAACGAAGTCAATTCTCCATAGAATAAACCAGAACATAAGTTATTTACAGAAATTAAAAATAATAATAGACCAAGAACAGAACCCTGAGGTACTCCGCAAATAAGAGGTATCTTACTACTATGTAGTACAATCGTTAATTTTTACACGTTGGGTCGTACCACTCAGATAACTCCTAAACCAATTGTTAGGAACACCTCTGATACCAGCTTCCTCTAGTCTATTTAACAATATTATGTGGACAACAAAATCGAAAGCTTTTGTCATGTCAATAAAAAGCCCAGCATTTTTATTATTTGCATTAAACCCTTCAATAATACCTGAACTAAATTTTAATGGAGCATCCTCATTGCTTTTGCCTTTCCCAAAACCAAATTGGCTGTTACTAAAAAAATTAATGTTATCTAGGAAACTTAAAAGCCTTGTTTTCACAAATTTTTCTAAAATTTTTGAAAAAATTGAAAGAAGATAAATTGGTCGATAATTGTTTATTTCACCCCTATCCCCTTTTTTAAAAATTGGTATGACCTATTTTAATTCCCAACCTATTTTAATTCTTCAGGGAAAATTCCCATTTCCATGCTTAAATTAGCGATAAATGCAAACACAGGAGCAATGTTTTCATTTATGGCCTTGACAACGTTTGATGTTATGTTATCTACTCCTTTTGAAGAATTGGGTTTTAGCTCTTTTATGATTTGCATAACTTCCTTAGAAGATGTCGGGAGTAAGAATAAAGATTGTTGTGCTGAAAAGGCGGAACCCAATAGTTATAGTACTTATTCAGTCTACTGATGTTAATGTTAGTGTCGTTTCTAAGTCTTTCAATGATTTTAGCAAAATAGCAGCTAAATTCACTTGCTGTATCTTGCGAGGTAGTTAATACGGTGTTGTTGTCTAATGATCTAATCTTATCTATTTACGTTTCTATGACCTCGTACCTATGAGCCCATCTATAATTCTCCATTGCTTGGCTGTATTATTTCTATTAATTTGAAAAATGTGCAGGTAATAATTCTCTTTTTGACTGATAATATCCCTATCGAGTCTCGATTTGTAATATCGTGCCAAAGTTTCATTGTATGGTTGCTTTCTCATTTTCCTATACAATAAACGTTTATTTGAAATACGTCCATGAAGTTCTGCAGTTATCAACGGTTTCAAGAATTTAAATTTAATTTTTCTCTGTAAATTATAGCTTGTGGAATCAATAATGTTATTAATTTTATCAATAAATAATTAATAAGCCATCGATGCGTCATTTTGATTGTATACATCATTCCACTCAGTTTCAGACAGGAGTTCATTTAGAGCATTAAAGTCTATTCTTACTTGCTTGTTCCCTGGTATTATGAAAGGTGGAGTTGTGGGCGGAGACGTGAATGGCGACAGGGAGAGAAACAGAGAGGGAAGGGGGATCGTTACAAGAAGAGCTGCTTGTTCCCTGGCAGTGGATTGTGGATTAGCTTTTAAGGAACACATGGTTAAATGGTGATCTGTTAGGTCTAGGTCAACTACTTTTCCATTTACAACAGTATTATCTCTGCTTCTACAGTATATATGATCAATACAAGATCAACTTGAATTGGTAACTCTAGTGGGTGAGGTTATTAATTGTTCCATTCCGTGACAGGCCATTAGAGTTTGATACTCATATATCCGTTAGTTTAAGTGTGCATAAGTTCATATCCCCCAAAATAATTAAGTTTTTCCCAGTAGATTTTTCTAGTAGAATTTGCATCTCGTTTAAAAACAAGTCAAGAGGAAAAGAAAGTAATCTGTGCATAGCTATTAAACTTGAATTAATAGAAGAATTGATTTAGATTTCTATTTTCACCACATCAGCTGATACCAATTCTGGCAATTCACAGATAAAATAGGAATGTTTATTAGCAATGAAGAGACTTTGTGACTTCCACAGTTTATTTAAAAAATAACGACCGGTTTCGGCTGTCAAGCCATCTTCAGGTAGTACATTGAAAAATCATGGAGAAGACAGGTTTATATATACTATGGGAAGTTGCTATGGGAGGGGGTGGGGGTGAGGTTGGTTGAGCAGGGAGGGGAAAGGGGGTGGGGAGGAACAAAGTATGTGTCGTAACTGGGAGAGAGGGTGGGGGGGGGTTAATCACTTGGGTTGTGGGGGTGGGGTTTTTGGGAGGGTGATGAGTAATAAGGGGGATGGGTTAGGAAATGTTACGTCATTGAGAAGGTGGTTTCCTTGTGATCTCCCGAATTTCTAGGGCATCCATCCTCCTTCCTTTCCCGGCAAAATGCAGGATTTCGGGCTCAAAGCTGCTTCGGTGCCCCATCTCCAAAAGGTGTCGGGCGAAGGCTGACGAATCGTCCTTATTCTTCCAGCATGCCTTGTATTCTTTTACTCTTGTCTTGAAATTTCGCCCTGTTTGACCAATATCACAACATTCACAAGTATCACAATTTAACTTATATATACCAGATTTTAAACTAGGTCCTATTACATCTATTGCATTGTTAAGTCACCTTCCCAAGGTGTTATTATTATAAAAACATACCTTGTATTTATTTTTCGGGATGGCTTGGAATACAACATAAGATAGGGGGCCGATAAAAGGTATTTTACACCATTTGGCTGACTTTTGAGGCTTTTGAGGTGGGGGGTTTAGGGGAGGGGAAGCAACTTCACCCGGAGCCCCTGGTCAACTTGACTCTGGGTTGATGCAGCTTACGCTGGGGAGTTTGGGGCGGAACGAGAGGGGAAGGAAAACACTTAGTGCCCGGCCTTCTTCGAACGCTGGGGTAGCCTCCCGCGGTGCCCGTCGGGTGATTAATGGGGAAGGGGGGGAAGAAGGTCACTCTTCACCGTCTCAGCTTTGCCCCGCACAAAAGAACGGGGGAAGGGTAGTGGGAGGAGTGGGATGGGGAAAAGCTCACACACACACAAACTAATGCATCGCTCACACACAAAATCATAGCTCACATGTTACTCACTCCACTGCTACTTACAAACACGCAAATATACCTGAACTGGAGATCGTGTTATGCCTTTAATCGATCCCATTCCTTTTTGTTACCGGGTCCAAACGGACCGGTTACAATATGTAAGATATATGCATAAATAAGATAGCGATACACTTGACAAACACAGAAACACGCAAAAAGGACACTTACAAAAGAAAACTTATACGTTTCGATGGTCAAGCCGTCATCGTTGGTGGATATTCTACCGCCGATGATGACGGATTGACCGTCGAAACGTCCAAGTTTTCATTTGTGTCCTTTTTGCGTGATTGTCAAGTGTATCGCTATATTATTTATGCATGTGCATCGTCTCCGTGAGAGATTTTCTACTAAGAGGTTATAGTACATGACCTTCAAGTGGTGAGTTTAATTACTCTTTTTTCAGTTAATAGATGCCTGTTCTTGACTTAGAGATACCCTTAAACGATTAAGCTCATGTAACACTATCAATTAAATTAAATATACTACACTGTTTTCCCTTACTATTATCATATGTTGTTAGCAAGAGTTTTACAATTAATATATCGATGAATATTTTTAAAGAAAATTTTCTCAGCAATTTCAGTACCATCTTATAATTGGAAGCATAAAGCGAGAAATACGACGAGGTAAGAAATATGCAAGTATTATACACATCTCCCATCGTCATTGCTGTTAGTGGACGCCATTGTTTATTGGCGTTTCATAGATGAATGGAAAATGCGCCCAATAAAATATTTGTGTTTCCATACCTCGGCAAATAAGGAATTTAGACCACAGTATCTGTCCACGTCGTTCTGTTGATTAATATTTAATTATAATGGAATTGGTAATGCCGTTTATGTTATTGAACTAATTAAAGTAAACATTGAATGACAAGAAAAGTCATAAATCCTTTTTCTGGTTTGCAGGTACCTGATTGAGTGTCGAGGTTTTCATCCTGAAGATGCAATAAGATGTAAGTCTAAACTGAATTAAGCTTATTAATAATTTATTTATGTATCTAGTAATTCGATTCTATCCGGCATTTTTAAAATCACCAGGGGGGTTATTTTGTAATCTAACTCAAGTGAGAATACGTCATAAAATTGGAAAATTACGTAATTTTTCATAGTTCAACTCCGCCACCCAGGCGGCGTGACCATCTTCGGCTCTCAAGTGGTGAACTGCCAGTCTATTTATTTCATTCATCCGCTCTTTCGGCTCTTGATCCGTTTCATTTGCCACCGAATTTCATTAGTTCCATCTCACCTGTCGTTGGGATCGTGAAATGGAGCCACATTCTGACCTTGCCGGATCGTGTGCCCATCATTAAGATGGCGAATAGGTTCTCCCGCCTTCCCGCGAAGAGTCATTAAAAAGGTGAGATTACCAAATAACCCCTCAGGCCCCTGTCCAAATCATTCAAAGCCAACAAATCCCTTCCTACCCCATGAAATCGCCCGCGATGCAAAGCATTGCGCCATTCTTATCACCCTGCTCCTGCCGGACAAGTTCGTCACTTTTCCCCTCCCTTCTGTCTCCTCAACCTCTTGCACCACACAAAACACTGTTTAAATCCTCCTCTGCCAATACTGCCCCTCTTTTTACATTGGCTTACCCACAACTCCTCTCGACATACGCATGAACGGCCACCGTTTTTCTTGTAACGATCCCCCTTCCCTCTCTGTTTCTCTCCATGTCGCCATTCACGTCTCCGCCCACAACTCCACCTTTAATAATACTTTTAAAGGATGGTTTACTTGCCACCCTTCCCCATCTCCCCTTGAGCTCAAGGATCTTGAATCCTCCTGTATCTTGATCCACCAGACCTTCTCGGACCCCACTCCCTATCGGATCTGATCCGATTGCCTCAAGTGATGGTGTCTCCGAAAACGCACAATAGATGATGGCTAAAAGAAAATATTTCAATGGCAAAATATCTTAAAATCATCGGCGTTTCTTACATAGAAATGGATCTTAGTACTCAGTCCCCTAGGCCGGGTGTCGTGCTCGTCATCGGCGGGAGCCAGGCCCCCGTGGTGAAATCCTTGCTCGGCAATGGAAGCAAATGCTGTAGATGAAAAGAAAACGCGGGAGAGGAATGCAACAACTTTAAGATGTTTGTAGGAGAAATAGCCTTTTGGTTGAAAAAAATATGGTTCTGACATCATCCTAGGCTAACCTTGGAAAACTGGAAGTTGTGGTATTTCCGGGATATCTCCGCGTTGTATCATCTGTGGAGACGACAGGGTCGCCGGCGTTGCCTCGGGCGTCTTCAGACCTTAAGATGTGTGCTGCAGCGCCAGCGAATCTGTCGTCGAATAAGATGATGTCACGTGGAAGGCATCCCATAAATCCACTTAATTAACTAGAGTACTCCACCAAAGGCTTCATGAAGATTAACTTTGGAAAAAGTCTGGAGATAAGGACTCCATTTTCACTAATGCACGGTTCAATCAGCTGGTAGAATGAATGAGTGGTTATAGGTATTCAGGAATAGTGCTTTAAAACACTTGCATACTTTACAGGGATCGATTTAGACTGATCACAACTGGGTATTACTAGAACTCTTCGTTAAATTTACAAAGATAAGAACACGTAGGAGGGTAAGTGAGTAGTAGAATATAGAAGCATTGACTTGTGCGATAAATTAGAATAAGGAGCAGTCTCATAAAATCCTGGGTGAGGATAAAGATCAGTGGAAAACAACTATCAGAGGAAGTCTGTGAAAATATGTGTGGAGAAGGGAGTGGAAGAACGTAAACAGAATTAGGCAAGGAAATGTTCCACGATTTTAACAATAGGCTTAGATGAGAAACGCAGGATGCTAGGGAATCATGGCGGAGAGAGCATCAACTTAAAATTAGACAATTTTCAATAAAAATAAGAGCAGCTGGAATGTGTGTATAGGAAAGCGAAAGAACAGACCAGCGGTAGCAAGGAAGGACGAACATAACGGAATTCCAGAGATAACAGACGAGACAGGAAAGCTGGGTGTGAAACCTAAGGAGATCCAGATGAGGTGGCTGGAGTATCTTTTGAGAGCTCTATGACAAGAATAGCTAGTAAGACTCTCTTCTAAATGTAAAAGAAGAGGATGTGTCATCGACGAGAGATAGCCAAGAAGGGCCAAGTAACCTTGAGAGTCAGATCGAGAGGGAGCTTTTTGGGACTCGAAGGTGAACAAGGCTGTAAGAATACATAACAGCCGCGAATTTTCTCAAGAGTTTGGATGAGCGGAAGAGTAACACTTTTATTATCGACTTATTCGCAAAATCTTAGTAGATATTGTGTGGCCGAAGGCCTTCGTGAAAACAGTGAAAATTCCGGAACCAAAGAAAAGCAAAGTACAAGTATGTGAAAACCTTTGGACAAAATAAATATCATTCGCGCAAGAGTAGTTTTTATAGTTTAAAAACAGAGGCTAGAAAGCAAAGGTATTAGATATCGTTGTCCGTTTCTTGTTATATTTTACTGTTGGTATTTCTTACAAATCGTTCGTATACAAATCTGGTGTTCCGGTAATAAGAGATTATTTTATTTTTGTTTGACTTTTGATTTTTTTATAGATTGAATTAGTCATATTTAAGTAGGTTATACCGTTACTAAAAAGATAGGTTAACAATGTAACATCTAGAGACAGTTAAAATCTCGATTTTTAAGCGTTTATTTACCTAAATATATTAAAATTATGTTGAATCGTATCTAGTTCAAATAAAGGTGAGTTTTTTTCTGAAGTTATTAATCTGCTCGTTACTTATTATATTTTCAACACTGTCTTAGGTCTACCAGCTAACTACTTATCTCTCGTGTAGAAACTAGCGTTTGTGTGATTTAGTCGATTCAGGGTTATAGCTATTTCGTAGTAGTGTTAACTCTTGTCTTGTTTAAAATTTAGTTTGTTGGAGAGTTTGTTAAATTCATCATAGTTTAGTCGCCGTTAAAATTATCTCGCTCTCCCTCTCCTTCAGTCTATTCTGCTAAGCACAGGACTATTTCATTTCAACGGTGTTTAAGAGCGTTTATTTCAACAGTGTTTAGGTACATGGCTGTAGATTAGCATTTTTCTTGGGAACTTGATTGCGATAGTGTCAGGGTGGCTTTGAATAGGTCTCCCGTTGCGATGGTCAAAAACGCCAGCGAGTGTGTACGGCTCTCAGAGCCCGAATCGCTAAGTAGGAGAGAATCCTGCTGGAACTCCAGTCCAAGGTTGAAAGAGTGGTGCATTTCCCTTAGGGTGAATGGGAATTTGGGTAGCTCCTCGAAAGTTCGCCGTTCCCTACGGGCTCGCACGATTGCAAACAGCGGTGGACGATCAGGATTTTCAAATCAATGGTCCGCGAGTTCACTTGGTGGAATGAAGACATGATCGTTTCAAAAATAAACTTTGTTATATTCCACACATTTAACTCTTGAGAATGACCTGAAAAGGTCGAAACCGGTCGAGTGTTCAATAAATTTGTGTGGAATATAACAAAGTTTCTTTTTGAAACGATCAGGAGTTTGCCTGGAGGTCCATTTTCCGATGAAGGGGCAGTGCCACTGAGTAAACCGGAGGTTTGGAGGGTCGTCTCTCGACGGAGCGGTGGTGAGGTCACCCTGAAACGTGGATCGGGAGATGCTCTGGCAAATCCCATTCCCGTTTCGAACAGATACCAGTTACTGTCGGATGGAATCTCCGAGGTGTCTGACGTGCCTACTGCCACCCCGGGACCAGCACCTAAGAAGAGCCATCAGAGTGGGAAGGGAGGGACTTAAGTGATAGGAAGCAGCAACGTCCGCCGTGTTATGGCCCCTTTGCGGGAAAGGGCAGGTCATGAGGGTGTGAGCCACCGTGTAACGTCATGGTGCATTCTGAGAGGCTGTTCCAAAGGTGACGCAGGCGATTGGTGCGGCGTTTCGGAGCACGAAGTGCTCCAGATTGCAGGTTGTGGCCCATGTCGGTGTCAACGACGCCATGGACCGTGTATCCGAGGAGATCCTGCGTTCCTTCTGGGAATTGGACTCCGAGGTGAAGCGGGTAAGTGGTGACGTGGGGGTCGGTATGACGCTCGCAATTTGTAGTCTGGTCCCGAGGATCGATCGTGGACCCCTGGTTTGGAGCTGAGTAAAAGGCATAAACCAGAGGCTGCGTCGTTTCTGTTCTGGCATCGGAGCCTCCTTCGTTGACCTTCGGCCGGCAATCCGATCGTGTCGGAACCCTCTGAACCGGTCTTGTGTCCATTACACGGCCGAGGCAGCTAGGTGTGTAGCTGGTAGTATCTTAGAGCACTGCAGGCCTTTTTAGGGTAGAGAGTAGGGCAGGGGGTAGATCACGTAGTGGGTTATTAAAAAAAGGGGTTACCGTATAAATTAGTAGTAATGAGTGTTTTTTTCGAATTCAGAATGACTTACTATCCCAAATAAATAGATACTGCGGCTCAGTACATCAAAAACGAGTGCCATTAATGACATAAAATACTCGATAGACAGGACAGTCGTATCCCAGGGATTCCATTCCATTGTGGTTGTTAATTGCCGTAGTATAAAAAACAAAGTCTCTGATTTTCACCATCTCATTGGGAGCACGGAAGCTGATGTAGTAATAGGAACAGAAAGTTGGTTGTCGAATGAAATTGCGGATACCGAGATCTTCCCAAAATCATATGCAATATACAGAAAAGACCGAACAGCGAGAACAGAAGGAGGAGTATTTATCGCAGTCAAAGATGAGTTCGTCAGCAGAGCCGAAATATTTCCAGAGAATGTCATAGAAAGTGTGTGGTGTTCCATTAAATTCTCAACAAAAAGAATTTTTATTTGCTCATATTACAGACCACCCGATGCAGACTTAGAGTTGGACAGACAGGTGAAAAGTCTTACACGTCAAAATAACGAAAATAACATAATTATCGGTGGTGATTTCAACGTTCCCTAGATTGACTGGAAGACATGTATTTTCAAAAATGGCGGCAAAGATAAGGAGTTTTGCGACACTCGACGCATTCACATCTAATTCCTTCCTTACGTTAATTAGTCATAAAACCGACCAGAGGAAACAACGTTATAGATCTTTTGGCGACCAACATACCTGAAAGCGTCCTTAACGTAGTAACAGTGAACGGACGTAGTGATCACAGAGCAGTAAACGCTAAATTCCATATTAGTACTGAAAAAAATACACCCACAAAGAGGAGAGTATACTTATTTCACAAGGCGGATTTCGAAGGTTCAAAACGGGCAATATTGACCTCATAAAATATTTAGTGATATTAGTTAAAAACGTTGTTGAAAAAGAATAGTTGAAAAACGTTAGACTATACATAGAATACTTTTCGTAGCATCACACGACTAACCATAACTAGCGCAATGCCGAGTAAACTTAAAAAGGTCAATACTGAACCTAGGTGGTATAATATGGACGTCCGGAAATCTCTCATGCGACAACGAATCTGGCACGCAAAAATGAAGAACGCACGTCAGGGTCTCCCCGAAGAGGAGTATAAGACGTTATGCGAAAAATACAAGATAGCGAAAACAGCAGATAAGGCGGCCTTTCAAAAAGCATTAAATAAATTCAAAAATAAAATATTGGGCGATTATTTAGAGGACAACTAAAAGGCATTTTGGTCGTACGTGAGGCAGGTTCAAGGCTGCAAATCAACAGTAACGTCACTAAGGAACAATCTGGGAGAAAGAGCAAACGACAAATTAGATAAAGCAAATATCCTCAACACCTTTTTTCAAAGCGTCTATACAAATTGCTCTCCAAACGACACCGCTACAATGCCTAGGTTATATAAGTACCCAATGCAGTCTATTAATGAAAGTCATCTGAAATCCATTAATTCCAAGAAATCACCCGGTACCGATCACATTCCCGCCCGAGTTTATCAAGTATTAGCATCAGAAATAGCACCGTACCTGAAAAAAATATTTGAAAAAACTCTTAACACAACATCGTGTTCCTTACGATTGGAAAATCGCGAACGTTACAGCAATATTTAAGAGTGGTGATAAGGAAGAGCCCAGTAACTATAGACCGAGTTCCCTTACGTCTATCTCGTGCAAGATATTGGAACATATAATTGTCAGTTCGAATATGTGGTATTTGGATAGTCAAAACTTACTAACGAAAATCAGCACGGATTCCGGAAAGGCAGGTCTTGCGAAACCCAGTTGGCCCTATTCCTTCACGACATTCTTTTCTCGGGAGAAAAACTTGTCCAGGTAGACGCAATAATTCTAGATATCAAAAAAGCTTACGATAAAGTCCCTCATTCTAAGTTACTCGTTAAGTTGGAAGCTTACGGAATACACCACGACGTAATATGTTTGATAAGAGAGTTCTTAGCCGACCGCGAACAGAGGGTAGTTCTAGATGGCGTTAGTTCAGATGTAGTGAAAGTAACATCAGGTGTACCCCAGGGGAGTGTCATCGGTCCTTTATTATTTCTTTTGTATATGTATTAATGACATCACTACCGTTGTTACAAGCAAAATTCGCCTCTTCGCAGACGACGCATTGTTGTACAGGGATCTAAGCAATGAGTCTGACAGGATTGCGTTACAAAATGGCCTAAATACTATAAATGAATGGTGCAATACATGGCAGTTAGAATTGAATTTTAAAAAGAGCGTTGTCATGAACCTTTAGAAAAAGAATAACTCGGTCAACAAAACGTATACAATTAATCAAACCAACTTATCAAATGTAGAGTCAGTTAAATACTTAAGTGAATTTACTTACAATTTTTCCTGAGTAAGGGTTAAATACTTAAACCCTTACTCCGGATCTGTCTTTGGGGAAACACGTCCAGGAAATCTGCGGATAGGCTAGTCGCAAATTGGGATTCATCGTAAGAATATTAGGAAAATGCGACGAGAAGGTTAAAGAGCGTTTTGAAACTTCATCCACTCCCATAAATGCTTGGCCCGCAAGGTTATTGGTGGGGTGGGTTCAGGGCAAAGGAATGGAAGGGAAACTCGTTTTCCGCTTTTCCAAGTCACGAAAATGCCGTAAAAATCAGCATTTTGAAACTTCCTCCACCCAGAAATGCCCATTTCCACTTAACCATTCCCGCGAAAAATCCGTTTTTCGCCTTTCCAATTCACGAAAATGCGTTTTTCACTTTTGAAAATGGCCAAATCGGGCCCGCGTACCGTCCCACCCTAGCACCCCTGTTTCACTCCATAGGCCCGTAAGCTTGTTGGGGGGGTGGGGTAAAGGCATATTATAGAAGTGAAATTAGTCATATCCCTCTACCGGTTGTTCGTGAAAACCTCCAAATATGGCGTCGAAAACGGACGAAAAAATCGAAAAATTGGTCATTTTCAAACGTCTATATCTCAAAAACTATTAGTCACACGGGTATGATTTGTACATTTTTACAAATGCGCATTCTTCCTCTACTCATAGGTATCACATTCAATATCGTCAGTTTTTTAGGTTTTTCAAAAGAAATGTTGACCGTGCGGGACGAAAGCTCACCTTTACTTGGTAACTTTACTCACGCAGTGAATTTCGGAACGCGCCCCTCTTAACGGGTGAAAAAATATGCGAATGTTAATTTATTTTATCTGGAACGTTTACAAGGTATAGTGAAGTAAAATGACCTCGATTACGTGTAGGTACTTACACTTAAGCATTCGATCGATACTCGCGGTGCCTTCGTTGTAGAACCTGTCAGTGACAACGCGTACAGCTTAAAAAAGGTGAATGAGAAGCGTAGTGAACGGTAGTACACCTACTCCCATAGTACATAGTACCAATTGAAAAATCAGCCGCGTCGCGGTGTTTCCAGTTCCCGGCCCCCGGATCCCCGGTTCCGCGCGATCTAAAAATCAAATTTATTGACGGCGGCGCGGATGGTTTTATATGTTCCCTGGAGATATACCTATCTATAAAAACTTTAGATAATGCTCTGATATAAGTCATTTGACAGGTCTTCGCCTAAACCCATTCACATTTACTACTTGATGTAAAATTTCGTGTAAATAGTGCATCCGCCATTTTGTTACATAATAGCATACAGATACCTAAAGTTGTCTCTGGAAGTAGGTAAGTAACAGATAGGCTAAGAATTAGGGAAATAGTACCACAGTATAGTATGCCAGGTTTGGAATCATCACTTGCAACACAGTACACAGGATGTGGCTAGCACAGTACTTTGTACACGTCGATGAATCCAACCGACCCAACCCAACAGAAAATTACTCTCCAACCCAGCTATTATTACCTATTAATGCGCGATGTTTTTTGTTCATTATCGCACGTATTTTTGTTTACGTTGAATCGGTTAAATTGGGAAAACGAAGGAAAACATTCACGACAATCTTCGGCTGAATAACTGGGTGAGTCGTGAGTACAACGTCCACAACAATGGGTCCGCATCAAGACGCGATGCTCTCAGAGTGAAGAAATGCGTTTATGAAGGACCTTGATGTGCGAATGTTTATAAATTAAGTTGGATTATATTCGTAGGCAAATATGGCAGTAATTGATGTGCATCAATAGTGACTACAGCATTGCAATATTGCAATTTTTCCTGCTTGTAGTATGCAATAACTGTTTACTAACAACGATGTTGGGCAATACCCCCCGAGGAATCAGTACCGTCCCGATGTGTTGATGGCGGGTGAAGTACCTAAGTAGGTACCCGTCGCGTGTCCTTATCTCTCTCTCCCGACTGGCAGATTGCCTAACGACGTGTTCGTGTGTGTTTGTCGATCGGATGCTGGGGTGTGCATATGACGACAAATTCGACTTTTCTTTTGTGAACTTCCGTCCTGCTCATGAGTTGATCTCTTTGTTTCAGTGTTTGCTGAGAGCCGAGGTCACGGGATAGAGCGAGACAACTACGTCAGGGACCTGCGGACGTTGCTGCCCTCCACCCACAACTCCACCTCGGTAAGTACCCACCTATGTATGTACTTACAAGTCCAGCAATGTGATACGAAAAGAAGGCACTTTACGCTTAGTGCCGGTAGGCACGGAACAATCCGTTACATGGTAAAGTGCCGGACCTGGAAATGCACCCGAACTCGCAGCCTCGGCGTTGAAGGCGACCCCCCACCCTTCACACCGCGGGTGTTTTGTGGCAATAACTGACCAGTCACACTATAGTTTATAACTTCTAAAAGTTAAACAAATCTCAAAATTATGCTCGTATTGGTGTTGCACTAGCCACGCTGATGAAAATGGTGTTTTCATCGCAGTTATACTATAGGTATTAACCAGATCTATCTATCTCCAATTGATATTGATTTCCTCAATGTATCACAGGGAGAGCGACGACATCGAGTCAGGAAAACCAGAAATAATTGCATTTTTAACGCGACTAAGGGTGGCGTAGACACATAGGATAAAATGTGTTGTAGCTACTCATCCAGCCGAAGGACAAGGAGGTGGCCAATGGCAGTGTTTTTCAAGATATTAGATATTTTGCTTGTCAACTATTTTGTGCTTCGGCGGTATGCGAAAGACAAAAAAGATATGACCAGATTTAATTTTATTACATCGATAGCTGCAGAGCTAGTAAGGCCCCACTCGAGAAGGAGAATGTCCAATCCTAGACTCCCATGACAGGTACGAGGGAAGTTTCTCCACTTACAGTATGAAGAGGCAGAAGACGTTGAAAGGCTAGATAAGCCGACGACATGAAGACTGTGCCCTTTATACAAAAAATAACGAATCTTTTTTTAATGTTTCCAATACAAAAAGCCTCATTGCCAGTGCATAGAATGAACACAAAAAAATTGTCGACTAACTTAAGGGTTTATTGGAAGGCATGTTGGTGACTACTCACCCCCTGCCATACACCCTTGAAGGGGCTTGCAGGGTATTTTGTATATGCAGAACAATACATTCAATAAATTTTCCAATGGAAAGTAACTTACAAAATTATAATTTTAGGGATTAGACAACGACGTAAGTTCTTGGATCAGGGAATTCTAATGCGATCGCGGAAAAAGTGTTGTTTTACCTATAAAAATGGGCGATAGATAATATTGGAAACATTCCCTCGGTAACAACTCGGTAAAGACAGTGTTAAATATCATTCATCGACGTCAATAACATCAAAAACAAAACTACACTCAATAGACGTACGTACACAAAATGAGGAAAGCGTCAGACAATACCCGAGACGTATTCAAACTTCACGCTATCACCTCCATTTCACTGCGACGTTGCCATTTTTCCACCAAAATCTTTTTAAAAATTTACCAAAATCTATAAAACTGTTATTTTTCATCGTAGAACGACGATCAAAATACGTACGTACTTGCACGATTATCAGGAGTACGATGAAAAATAGCATTTGTTACAATATGGCGCAGTTGTTAAAGTTTAAATAATACTGAGTAAGGTCAGTTTTTGTGGCGGTAGCCCCCAACCGCGAGGGTCGGGGAGTGAGGCCAGCGTTGGGCCTGAGTGCTCGGGAAAGGGTCTCGGATTAGGATACTTCGCGAGGTGTGCCACACCCAACTGTGACTACCTGCGACATGGTCCCAGATAACTACCATTAACCGATTCCAGAATGTCACCACCTTATTCATAGCACGGAGTGTAACGTCATTATTGGCAGAGAAAGTTGGCTGACGGACGATATTTCTGACAGTGAAATTTGTCGTAAATCGTTCAACGTTTACAGAAAAGATAGGTCCAACCGAACCGGAGGCGGAATATTTATAGATGTAATGAATACCATTGTCAAACAAGCGGAAATCGTCCCAGATACCAGCCTAGAATCTGTATGGTGCTCTATTAGATGCCCTAAGTCAAAAACTATATTTGTGTGCGCATACTACAGGCCACCTAACACCGACGTCACCTCAATTTTAGAACTCGAAACACAAATAAAGAACGTCACATCCAGGAACACCGAAAGAAATTTAATCATAGGTGGAGATTTCAATACGCCCTCTATAGATTAGAGGACCTACAGTTACATATTAAGGGGAAGAGACAAAGACATCTGCGACTCCCTGCTGTACACTTTCTCATCAAATGCTCTACATCAGATAGCTACGACGCCTAACAGAGGGGACAATATTCTTGATTTATTGGCAACAAATGTACCACAACAAGTAATTAAGGTAAACACTGTTGAGGGCATTAGTGACCAAAGAGTAGTTACCGCAAAGTTCTCTTTGAATATCATTTAAAGTTTTAAACAAAGAAGAAAATTCTACATTTAAAAAAAGCCTATTTCAATGCGTTCAATAGTCATCTAAAAAATTCTCTTCCCGACTTCCAAGAAACAAGCGTAAAGTTAGACACGGAGGGTAGTTGGAAAGCTTTCCTTTCGATCGTACATTCAGGGATCAGAAAATACATTCCAAGTAAAGTAAAAAAAGAGGGCAGCGAACCAAGATGGTACAATGCAGAAGTGAGAAAATCGTTAAGACGTCAGAGATTATGCCACGCCAAGATGAAAAAACTCCGTGGAGATATGTCCACTGGTGATCAAAATTAAATAATTGAAAAATACAAATTGTCTAGAGCCACTACGAAGGAAGCATTTCGGAATGCATTCATGGATTTTAAAAGAAAAATATTAGTAGAACAGTTACAGGATAACCCAAAAGCATTTTGGTCATACGTAAGGGAAGTTCAAGGCAATAGATCAACAGTTATTCCACTACGAAACGAAAATGGCGAATTATTAACAAGCAGTTCGGAAAAAGGAAACTTATTAAATTCCTACTTTCAAAGTGTGTTCACCTAGTCATCACAGATTACATCCGTAAAGGTAAATGATCACTTCCAGCAAAAGATGCCGCCTATCGATATTTGCACTCACGGAATAGAAAACTTGCTAAAATCTATAAGTCCAAATAAATCCCCATGCCTTGAAGAAATTCCTACCCGGGTGTATAGAGAATTAGCTTGTAGTGGTGCCAAGCTGTTGTTAACGAGGGATATTTACGCGACTGAACTTCGCTGATATTTCCCTCTTTCTTCCTCACTCGTAAGCAAACGGAAGCTCAAAACAACGCGATTTAAATGGAAGTGGCGATCAGCAACAACTATAATACCTTTCCGAAAAAGAAACCAACCACACTGCCCCATTCAGGTCACCAGCAGCCTTCCCTCAAGTCAGGATGGTGGGAAGGACTGTTTCGTTCGGAATGTTAATTACCCGCCCATAAAAGAATGGATGGGGTCGTCAGGGTGTTGCCTCCATGCAAAGATCCTGGATAATAGACTGAAGTCTAAACTCACTAATTGAGAGGATTGAAGAAGCACTTAAGATACTCAAAAAGTGTGATAAAAGATAGATTTATTTCTATATTAAGTTTATCAGGTCGAGTTTAATGCTTTCCGTTTAAAAAAAACTATACATCTTTTTTACACCATTCAAATCACAGGTAAGCACCAAGAAACTGAAAGTGTTATTGGAAACGCAGGAAAATCGAAACTTTAGGACTAGTTTATTTAAAACCAGTAACTAGTTAAAGGTTTTCTATGAATCCATCTTCGTTAGGAAATATTTCCCCTTGGTAAATCGTTGAAATAGTAATGTTCTTTTAAAATATGAAGCTGAAGTTTTCGGTCTTCTTTTCCGTACTCCTTTTATTAATATGAAGTCAAACGAAAGAAATGTAACCAATTCTTGAAACTCAGCTCATTGTTAACCCACGTTGGCCACCATCTAATCTTCACGCGCATACTTACCGATAGTAGTGTATTTGATTATAGGAATGATGTGCATGGAATAATGAAGTTCTTTCGGTGACGTTGTAGATTAATGAAATGTGAAGTAAATCTAAAGCATCTAGCGCAGCACAAATAAATTTACACAGCTTTAATGACATCTTCCTAGAATGATCAATTACCTTTTCCCTACAGTTTAATTTATTAATTTTCCTCATTTTGCTACGCCAGGTTTATTTCCTCACCATGCTAAATCTTTACAGACGTTTGCGAACAAAATATTTCCGTAGTGCGTTTTGTGGTTTTGTTTCATTATTTAATTTCAGAATAAGTAAATATCATAAGAAAAACAATTGGCCGTATTCATAACCGTGCCGATGTGATAACTCGACGTGTTTTAATGCGCGTTTCTTTCATTGCGGTTAACTAATAATAGTCACTTGTGGAGTCATGAAAAAAAAACAATCACGAAAGAATACGTGTGATGCGAATTCCAGTAGCTAATGCCTCGTTTTTCAAATGCATTGTAAACAACACATAGTCCGACTGTGAAAAGCGTAAGAGTTAATATTTGAAGGCTCCCCTTGGATATCATTTTGATAAAAGAGTTTCTGCCTCTCTCCACACTAGTTTATTAGGAATTATGGAGCATTTTGTCATTATGTTGCAGTGAGTTGTAGTTGCATACGCCGGTGAGACGTAGTGGTGCCAAGTTTTGAAATTGCATGACTAAAAGATTTCTCTGTCCGGCAATCAGTAAATTTAATCCCCAGTAATTTCTACCTCAATACAAAAATTGAGTGAACGCAGAATTATATGACTGAGTTGTTCGTAATTGGTTTCCAAAGTATTCCAAAGGTTGGATAAAAGGACGTCGTGCTATTTCAATCAATATTTGAAGTGAATAAATCTCCTTAGAGAAAGTTGTAGCTCGCTCTTCGTGTTTTGGGTAAAATATCAAATGAATAAAAAGCAAAGATGACGCGTGGTCGCATATTATTTTAATCGCGGCGAAGGAACAAGAACTGGATATGAAAGAACCACTTACGATAGAAAGATTCATTGCTTTTTATTTAAATCATTAAGTATATATTGTTTGCGCATTAATATTACGTCACTAGAAAAATCTTTCCCGTATTCTTCACGAAAATAGGGTGTATTACAATTCGAGTCTGACATCGCCAGCCACAATACTGCAGAATCGAGGAATCTGGTTTAGAATACAAGTCCCGGCGATTGATTATTCTCATTGAGAATCTGCAATATATTGGTGCGGTTAAATGCGTCATCAAATTCCACTTACTCTGGGTTTTCCATACACCAGGCGAGGTTAAAAAGCACGTAAATGCACTACCCACAATGCGTTTCGTGAAATTTCACAGCATGCTTTCGGGAATATTAAATAAATAAATGAATATTTAAAAATGTGAGACAACGCACGAAAAGAAACTAAATAAGTTACCACAGAATCGATCGTGGTATTTCAATAATAACTATAGGAATTTCGACACAACAATGAATTACAGATAACTAAAATGCGTCAACACCTCAACCATTTTTAACGTTAATATATACGCGTAAGAAAAAAAAGAATTAAAAAAACGAAACAAGCTATGGGGATATGTTGGGCTTTCCGTCATGTAGCAGTTGTCGACTGCGAGAGGTCTTTGAGCGACCGAACCAAGCCATCGCGCCCATTTCATTCTCGCCCACACATATAGCAAACGGAAGCACGGACCCTACCACCCCTCCCCTCCGAAAATATCCTTTCGCAGGTCAAAATCTTCCTTATAGGTCTACCCCCTTGCCAGCTGCAGGGAGGAGAAGGCCCTTGCTCCGTTCCGTGCTTTTATTGCTTTCTCGCGCGGGGGGGCGAGGTTCGGCCGCGTTGTCACATCGCCGTCAACTTGGGATTTAAAAATTTTTCGGCTCTGAGGTGGTAAGATTTTTTTTGAACAGGACTGTACATACACACTTTTCATTCGCCACTACGCAGAAAATTTCAAATGAATAGAGATGTGGTTGACAACATGGATGATCTATGGCAGTAAGACCTGAACGAACTGAAAACATATTAGGAAACAAAACGAAGGATACATCTACTTCCTTACAGACGCTTACATTAAATATTTCTGGGCAGTATCGTTACTATCTGAAAGGGGTACGGACGTTAATAACATGCGTTTTGTAGAATACTGAAAAAATCGACATGAAAACTCATTTTACCCATGACTGACAAGGGCACCGAGTTTATTAATAAAACATTCCAGAGTTTTAAAGAAAGAATTCAATCGGGTACTATCACTCCAATAATCCAGATAATTACTAGTAGGTGGCGGTGGTGGAGCGCCTGATTCGAACGTTAAAGACGAAGAAGTGGCGATACTTCACCAAGTACGCCACAAATAGATACATCGAGATGTACCTAAGAAAATCGTTGACTCGTGCAATGCGGAGGTAGTGCATAGTATTGACTACACAGATGGCTCTGAGAGATGTTAACGCCGACAATATTTTTTAGATGAGGAAGAAGACGTGCAAAGTAGGGGATTTGAAAAAAGTTGAAAGTAGGGGATCATGTTAGAATTAGCAGATTAAAGGTTTTTCTTCAGTAAAGGGTTGAAATCTAATTGGAGTGAAGAAATACTCTTGATTCCAAAATTTATTCGGTGGAAGCCATCGATCGGTCTAAGTATTAAAAGATTTACGATTGAAGGACATTTCACGATCCGGAGTTGCAGATGATCGCTACTCAGGAATCACGACGAAGGTGTAAAATAGATGAAATGAAATAATACTCGAAACGAGAACTCGCGGAGAGTCAAGTGAAAATAAGTATTCGTCAAGTGGAAGATAGGATTCGTCCTTCTTTAGTTCAGCTCTATGAATACCTGCCGCATATCAATAAAGGAATATTATCATTGATGAATGGATTTTACCGGACTCAGTTCGACGTCAAGTCGCGGGAGTAATAATAATACCACGTCTAACTTCACGACACACTCTTAACAGAGTGTGTTGTCTTGGAAGATCAGTTGTAGGGGTAGCCCTCGTCTAAATCTATTTTCCCTCATGTCATTTTGTAATGCTCATGGAAAACGGCGCGAATTTATGCTATATTGATGGTGAAAGCGGTCAACTATTTCATTTAAAGTTACCAACTGGGTGTTTACTGGGAATATCGGTGATTTATCGCTTCTCTATGAACCATGATATTTCGATTCTGTTGTTGGCGAAGTCCACTCGTCAAAAGAGAAACTGAATTTTTTTCAATTTTGTCCCTTCTTCTTAATATTTGAAATCACCGTATATCTTTGGCACGCGTACCGTAGCCAAGTAATGCATAGCAAGAAGTCCCTTACAGTATTATTAGGATATTTATAGATATCTTACAAGTTCCGATACTTCAAGGCTTCGCATAGAATGGATTATGTACAAGAAACGATGAAAGGTATGCCGTCACAATGTCATTTTAGATAGTTTAATGATGTCATACTGTTTAGGAAAATTATCAAACATTTTGTCTCTTTATGTACTGCCGAGGATGGGAATTAAATTTATAACTCAATCACAAAATTAGATATTTTCGGATATTCATCAATTTTAGCAAAATGCTGCCTTCTCTGCATTTGCTTAACTATTATACAGTGAGCTTAAGTTAATTACTGTAAGCCTTCAAACTGAGTTGATACTTTATGTCACATAAAATAAAGCTTTATTTATAGCGTCATCTGTTAGTGAAATATTTATCCCTGGAATTTGGGATTTATATGAAGGATGTTTACTGTGGAATTAGCCAAATTAAAATATTTGGTGGCGATGCTGTAATTTACCGCGAACCACAAAAGCAAAGAATTTCCAAAAGTGGTCCTTTCCTTGGATTTTAGCTACGTCAACTCTCGCTGCCTTAGGGCAATGTAGGGCCACTGCCTTCCTACGAAAGAAAAACAGTCGCATACAAATGGCCGCGAGCTGGAAGTGCGGGAAAAAAGTAAGTACATGTTATTCGATTCGATGGGACTTTTTTCTCACTTTATTATGAGCTACAAATTAACTCGTAAATACAACACAGCACTCACAACCATGTCCTGGGAGGAGAAAAATCCTCCCCAGGCGGGACTCGAACCCGCGACCTTCGGGTTCGGCAGGCGAGGACGTTACCCCGCCGCCACCGAGGGTTATTAGAGACGCAGACGCGGAGACTCCGTTGTTCGCATTCGAATTTCACGATTTTCAGGGGTCGCGACGTGGCGCGGAGACATGTTATTACATTTTCTGCGTTTCACCCAATTGGAGGTCATTTAGGGGTCTCTCTCTCAAATGAGAAATCCTCTTGTCTCTGGCCATGTGTTATGTATAGACGAGGAATCGCGCTCTCGTGGCGTTCAATGAAGGTAGACCGTTCCAGGGAAGCTCATGTATTTGACGGAGAAGTTGCTTGGTCACACCTTAACCGTGCCAATGACTGCTGTGGCGATATCGCGAGCCGGTCATGTAGATGGTGGTGGACAGGCCATGGACCTTATTATTTTTCTTTCTTTCAATTCTAATCTTTGAATTATGCTTTTGTTTAATGGACCAGCCCAGGCAGGTATATCATGTAGTAATTTTGTTCGAATACAAGTGTCAAACATTATTTTTTTTATCGCTTAGAGGTGTTGCTTTATTTACTAGTATCGGAATTAATCCCGATGTTGCCCCAAATGCTTGTCCAGTTATCTTATCTACGTGATATTTGAATTTTACATTGTTGTTTTATTTTTTTGGGAGGGAAAATGAACAAGAGTGCGAAGGAAAAAATATTTTTTTAAGTAACTTATTTCACATTATTATATCATTTACCTATTTAAAGAATAAGAGACTTTTTATTATTTTTTGTTCTAGTCCATTTTTTTATCACTTTGCTTCACAATATTCTCAAGTCCTAACAGGACATTATTTTATCCTAGCTTCCAATATTTATCGCGAGAGGCACGTTTTCAAGTTGTACACTTTCTTAATTTTGCGCAGTTTTTGTTCCGCCCTTGCGAATTTCTCCTTTTCTTGTTTTGCAGTCGTTGTCTAAACACTGTCTGGCTTTCGCTGCGTCTCCACTGTATTATTTTTAATAATAACGGTGCTCGTCGTAAAATATGAATTTTTATATATTTTTTATTTAATAATGTAAAATATCGTTTAATTATAACATATTTTTTTGTGGGGACACACATTCTTTTTGTGGTGTAATGGCTTTGACTTCCATCGCTTATTGTTCAATGTATTTGTCCTTATTTAACTATTCCTAGGCCATTATTTTGTGTTGATGATGAATGCCATTTGGTGTTAGGGTTTGTGTGCCATTTTTACCACGTATTTTTATCGGTGCATTCGTAGGTTCTTTTAGAAAATAAATATCGATGATAGTCATTGGTGTAACTTTCAAATAGTTATTTGACGCCCGCCCGCCGCCATATTGGTTTTCATTGTGACCTCACTTGGTGTGCATTGACATCGCCGTGCATTGTGACTTGCTTGGTGTCTTGTCGCTTTCTTGTGAGAATATGAACGGAAAGAGAGTTTTCGGTGCGCGGGGTCGTTGAATCTCAAACTCGTTGACAAATTTCTTAATTTAATATTAATTTCAAACGCCCTATGGCGGAAAAGTGGCTCATAGGGTGATGGTTAACCGCGCCAAGTTTCACCGAAGTCATTATTAAGTACCACACCCTCTTATTGCAAAATTGTCATAAATAATTCTAAATCCGGAAATCTCTCTCTCTCCGTGTGTGTATATAGAATTTGCTCTCGTTGTGTGTGTGTGTTGGGGGGAGTTGTGTGTGTGTGGTTCTTATTGTATGAATGTGGATTTCGAATTATTCTCGACAGTTTCTCAGCATTCAATCTTATTTAGGCAGGGTGGGGCACCTATTGGATTTCCGTGAAACCCTTTGAGGCAACTTTTCCGCCCTTCCGGGAAGTCGACTTCGGGTCGGAATGGTGGAATTGATTCGATTTCTATTTTGTGGATTGGATTTCCGGGAAGTCGGGCGAGAATTGAAATGGAAAATTCAAAGTAAAGAAATTGTACGGTGGTGGTTCGGGTTTTTCCGCTCGCTCGACTGTATCCACAGTCGATATCCACTTTAAACCGATTGGAAACGATCGATAGTTTTGGTCGAAGAACTACGTCTGGAAGTGCGTGTGCGTACGACGACTCGGAGATTGCAAAACGGGTTTTGGATACAATATCGATCTGCGAAATCAATTCTAAATGAGAAGACCTGAGAAGACTTTAAACGGTGTATATTTGCCGCTAGAGCACCTTTATTTAATCCTGATGGTGAATTTGTTCTGAGGGAATCGTGGTTTCAGTTGGAAGAGCATGTATTGAGTGATATGCATTTAAACTTAATTGTTGAAGGCTTCACTTCGCGAAAGTTCGAAGCACCGAAGTTCTGAACGTTCGTATTCAACAATCAAGTGAAATACTTGGAAGTACTTCACTGTAATATAGTATCTTTAAATATTGCATAATAAAAGAATGTAGAGATGTACAAAGTATTTCACTTAATTATAAACGCGGAATTTACATGCAGTTTAAACTCATGCGGAGGAAAGGGTACTCTCCGAATAAAAACTGCAGTGATACCAATTATTAATGGCTGCCAGAACGAAAAACAGTGAGAATTATCAAACTGAGACAACCACAGTTGAATAGCAGTACGTACAAGTAACAAGAGTAGCCGTAATTGCAAATCCGCTGTTTTATTAGGAAAATGAAGCACACGGTTAATGTCTTTGTGGTTTATTTTCTCACTAAAGTTAAAACTGGGGTAGTAGTACACATGCATATACTATTGCCTGTAGCTGTAGCCATATTCTCTTCGTCCTCTCCTAATAATACCTTTCTTCAAAGCACATTCACATTCTGCCATTCTTCCTAAAGGAGAGCGCACTCTTCACTCTCTCGTAGAAACCTAATGACAGTCCTCGTCTCGCGCTCTTCTTCTTCTTATCTCTTTCTCTCTCTCCGCCCTTCAAATTGTTCCATTGCGCAGTAGGGAATGTATGTACGCGAGCACGTGGGCGCGATACTGCCAAGTGACGTCACCGAAACTTAAATATATGCCTTTTTTGCGGAAATTCTTCGGAATATCTAGATTATTAAATATGGCACGCGATTTTTTTAATTATAAAATGCGTTTCACGCAGTTATTCGACGCCAAATAACATCCGCACTAACATTTGATTTCTAGAGAGCAAATCGATTACTGTTTCACTGCCCTAATTCACCAATTTATAAAAAAAAACTGGGGGGCGTAGTTGAACTGAGTAGTAGTTTTACGTTCCAATTAATTTCCTTTTCAGGTGGAAGCAGATTTTCATCGAAAGGAAGAGCAGCGGCGAATGCATTGGAACACGGATGTTACAAATGACGCGGACAGGACAAGGTCAGATATCAGTAGAAATAGTAAAATTGATTTTCATAGTCGTATAAAAAACATAAATGCTCAATTAAGGACCTATTACTATTTCCTCCTTAAACCTGTTGGATCAGAAACAGGATATGGTTGTAAACGTTAAGAAGAGATACGTGTCCGGAATGCTATTCCAATCACTATTTTCTGAGTCTATTATGACTCTGATTTAGAAAGCCAAGTGCGTTTAGAGTGTACAATTGGTTTGTATGAGTGTTGGGCGTAACGTGTGTTGTGTGACTTGTCTGTGCGCTTCGTATACCCTTTGTGTGTGTTGAGTGCAAATGTTGGTTTAGAGAAGTTGGAAGCGAGAGGAGGGGGAGTGAAGGTGAACCCATAATATGCTGCTATCCGCCCCCCCCCCCCCCCCCCCCCCACACCTCGATGCAGAGGTGAGTTGACGACCGTTGTCAATGCCATTCTTTTATAGAATGTAGCGACGGTATTACGAAGAATCCTAAAGAGACTTCTTGCTGGTTTGTTGGAATTGATTAAAATTTTATTGTTGCGGGGCCAGAAGATGCTGCGCTGATACCTCTTTTATGTTTCTTTGCAATCAAAATGAGAGAAAGGATGCTGGTAAGAAAATACGAGAGGTAGTATCCCCGAAAATGCTTTAGGTTAATATAAAAATGGGTGTTCTACGATTTGTGATTGCGGAAACTTATGTTCCGCTGCATGTAGAGAGAGTACAAGGGTGACATTATGAGCTTAGAGGAAAAGCCGAGAGGGAGGTTTTGAATTACTCTTGACAAATGGGGGAGAAACATAATGACGTGAATGGCGGCGGCGTTTGAATGAGAAGCTGAATGAGAATGAATATGGCCGTGGGGGAAAGTGGTTGAGAAGAGCCAGTACATAGTTGGGATAGCCCTCAATGGTCGAATGAATCAACGCTCAAACCGTAGTTTCGTTAACCTTGAAGAAAATGCATACGTTTGCGTAGCGAAGGGGTAATTTTGAGAGATGGTTAGAACATATGACTGATTTTATGTAAACGTTGGGGACATAACTTTCAATCTTTATATTTATCTCAATTAGAACTGAAATATTCCATTTTTAGCCCAAGGTTTAAGTCAATGGTTCTGGTTAATTATGCGATGGCTGAATAAATAAATTTACTTATTACAAACAGTTTTGCTCCCAGTTCTTTAAGTAAAAACACGGCGTGGGACACCCATGGAGGTGACATTTAGACGCTTAATCAATTTTTTTTGCTACAAATATGTAAAATTTGGTATACTAGGACACTTTTTTAGTTAATATTCCTATTCTATTATTAATTAAAATTTAATTAAATAAAATCAATAATTAAATAAAGCAAAAAAAACTTAAGTACTCAAATTTCCACTTAATTTCAGAATGACCCCGCCATATCTGAGGATGAGCGAATGAATTCATGTACTGGTTGTCGTGGACGCATGACAATAGTTCTAACTCTCATTAAGTTGTGTAAAGCAACCACAGAAATCAAAGCCAAACAAATTGCTATTTATTTAAAAACACTTTTGGGCCAGAACCTACGGTTCAAAAGAAATATTATCGCTTAATATTTGAAAATAAAATTATACTGAGTACCTCATAAATTAATGTAGTTGAGGTAGTTTGAGCGTTGTAGTTCCTTAAGTAGTGATAATGGAGACCATATTCGAAATTTACATTTTAATTTCAGCGTCTGTAAGAAATGTGAAGTAAATATTGTAATATTATTGGTGCAAAAATATTGTTATATATGACAAAAATTCTCAGAAATTAAATACATTTTTAAATATAAATATATTATAAAATTTCAATACTTAAATGTAATAATATTACAAATAATTTTGGTGGTGAATGAAATAAATATATAAATACGTATAACCACATGCGTCTTAAACTTGACACATTTTTTCACGCCGAACGGCTAAAAAGCCTTCAAAACGGCAGGTTTTTTGCGATTCTGTAAAAGTTACTGCGGTGCGTAATAGATTAATGTTTATGAATGGTTGAGAAGACATACAAACTACACACCGTTAGTTTTTTGACGAAATCTAGTTGTTGTAAATTCCTATTTTTTTCAATATTCTCTATCCCTCTAGAGCACTCAGAGCCGTTATCTGTCCCTTGTGAAAACAGTTTTTATTTTCAGAAAAATTGCTCGAAAAGTAGTTCAGCAAAGGGTTAGTATTTTGATATCATTGGAAAGAAGAGAGTTTTTTTCTTTAAAATGAATTCAGATTCATCAAATTCTAGGCGAAGTAATTTTTCGCTCAAACTATTACTCGTATCACATAAATTTATGTGGAAAAATTAGCAGTTTTATTTTCAAATGTGAACCAGTTCCATAAATTTGAATAGGATACACTATTTTATCGCTTAAAATAAACTAGGAAACAATCTTAATTAACTTCCTTAATCGTTCTAATATCTGTTCCCCCAACAAATTAATGTTAGACATACGTTGGCACTTATTATGTAACCCATAACTCCGGAGTTACGGAGAGTAAGGAGTTATAATGACCGCCGCCATAGCTCCTTTGGCGCTATTTATAGAACTGAACTGTAGGTATACTTCAGAGTTAAGAATTGGAGTTGTTTTGGTTGGCGTTATCAAACCTCTAAGATAGCTCCAATTCGTAACTCTGATTGGAGTTATTTTCGGGTCTGTAAAGCCGCCATTTATAAATGCAAGTTGACTTCTATGGAACTAGCGAAAGCAACGAATTATCGACTTTTATCGCTACTTGCAGGACGCAGACCTCTGCTTACACATTACTTCTGGATTATACAAAAAGAAATGAATAGCGGAACTAAGTTGGCGAAAGGAGGTAAAAATAAAAAAACAATCAAATGAACCATTAAATCAAAATCCTGCAGGTACCTCAATCGCATAGGGAAATGTTAACATATAATTGTAAAACAGTATTTTTATACACATTTCTATAGTTCACTTTGTAATAAATATTTGTTGATTATATCATTTAATACTTCATGATATAACCAATTATACGAATTTTTTTAATCAACAGAAACAAATATATAATTTCAAACTTGGGAAAATTCTTATTTAATCTGTAGTTTTTTAATTGAGCTGAACCAGGCAGAATATTTCACCGAATGTTTTGCAATACTATCGCAGAATCGAAATGCTACTTGCAGGCAAAATAAAAGGCAGTCCATTTTCCTTGCAAGTGCGAACCGCGGTCGATTAGTTCCACTATCGACCCCTACTGCCATGAACAAACAATGAAAAAAGTATTACTAGGTACAGTCAATTAGTAGGTAGGTACATAGTAAGTTTCACAATTGCAAACTAATTAGATTATTTTTTTAATCCATTTAATTCTATTTTAGAATATTCTCTTACTAACAGTAATGGAAAATTCCAAAAATATTCTGCTATGTTTAGCAACATATAGCCCTAATTGCGACTTTCAAGCCATATCCACCTTAAATCCTTTACTGCATGGGTGTCATAATAACTCTAACGACATATACATACCAATACGGATAATCATTAATTCCCTATATTTAGTTTGCTTTCGAATACATTTCAGTAATATCCCATATAAAGGTGTAAGGTAATCATAAGGTCCCTACTCGTTTGATTTGATTACATTTCGTTATTCCCATATATGGGTGTACCGATTACTGGTAATCATAAGGTCCCTACTCGTTTGATTTGATTACATTTCGATACACCCATATATGGTGATCATAAGGTAATTACTGGTAATCATAAGGTCCCTACTCGTATGGCTTTGATTACATTTCGTTATACCCATATATGGGTGTACCGATTACTTAAGTAATCGGTACAATTGTAATCATAAGGTCCCTACTCGTTGGACTACGAGTTGGTACCCGTTTCGGTAGTATCGGTATGCCCAAGGATTTTATATGCTACTATATCCCAGTGAAAGTAACTGAATCGTAGAGGTAATCGTTACTTCTCAAAATGAGTAATCGTTAGTTCCGATCCGAGTGAGTAACGAGTACCAAAGTAACGATTAGTTTCTTTTCGCTCATCTCTGGTGAGGACACCTGAGGGTATCGGTCGGTGCGCGTCTTTTTTTCGGTACATCGAGTGGCCAAGTGTTCCGTCGACTTTCTTTTCAATCAGAAAATCCAAAAACGGCAATCGGTTTTTTTCTTTCATCTCCATCTGAACTTTATGGATTCGCTCTGGCTAATCAGGTGTCTCAAAAACATCTCTACATCTACAAAATATCCTGCAATCCACCACAGGGGCGTGTGGAAGGGGGTGAGTATTCACCAACATGCATTACACTATACCCTAAAGTTAGTGTAACTACGACTAATTATGCATTAGCATACATCGCAAATGCTTGTCACGAGGCGAAGCCTCACAAGCATTCACTACTACACTACAGATATTATCACCATGGAGAGGGACCGTTAATATATATTTATTTTGCAACTACACAAATGGACAGAGACTCAAGACTTATCCAGAAAACATACACGTGCGGTTAGTACTAGGTAACAGAAAATGATTCAAGTATTACGGAGTACTAACACTACTAAGAGCTGAACTACCCAACGATAAACCTAGATAAAAGTCTCATTGGCAGCTGTTATGGTCCCTTATCGTTCGCGGGAACATGTGAAGTTCCTCGTGTCCATTACTGCCAAATCACGAATGTATCGTCTACACATTTCAATAAACATCTTCGGTTTCTTTCCGTAGGATCGCAGGGCCTGCCCTTCCAATTTTTTCCTTATTTAAAGATTAGCGATGACCGGCGTTGAGAGACCCTCGGCGCTTACGTCCTCGCACCGTCTACAAAAAGTTTCGGCGAAACTGTTGTCCCAAAAATAACATTGACGCTCGCGGTAGAATACCTGAAAGACCAGACCTTTCTGAAGATTTTGATGAGATTGTAAGTAAGAAATTATTAAAGTGAAGTAAAATCACCTACAAGAATTTGATACAATACAAAACAACGTTTCAATGTATGTATATAGCAGTGAAGTTTACAGTTTAAGTTCCTGTCCATTTTTACTCAGAGGTGTTACATGTTTTTCATTAGGATTGGCCTTATTTTTGACAGTAATAGTGGTAAATAGATGAAAATTTATCTTCGAAGCAAGTTTCCTATTGCCGATGATTTTATTTTTTATAGCCTTAGTTTTATTTATACTTAGTTTCAGGCTATTGGTATCAGCCCATTTGTTAACACGGAAAATATCAGCACTTACCTTGGAAATAGTTTGAGTGGCATTTTCTAGAGTTTACTGGCGCCATTGCCTCGGCGCCGGACAACCCGGCGCGCGCCTGGCCTCGGCGATCGCTCTCGCCAGCCACTGTCCCAGCCAGACAACCCGGCGCGCTGTGTCTCAAGTCTTCTCCCCACGTGGGGCTACGCTGACTACCATTGTATAAAGTCTTTGCTGTCTACAATGTATCATATAATCTCATGCAAATACGCCACACCCGCTGGCCGAAGTCAGTTGTTGAGTCCAAGTCGTGCCGAGCGATCGAATCGGTGTGGTGGTATCTCTTGTATTTGTGGTCACGCTACATAAACACCGTACACCAGCATTTGGTGTTGTTGTTTCAACCGTGACACCCACAAGTTGAATGTTAATGATTTTGAGTCGTTGGAATATAGAAAACTTTGGGAGTCAACATTGGATCACAATAGCTCATTAATGAATAAAGTGAACAGGAATGGACTGGGAACAGATCCTTGTACTGTCAAAATTTTGCCAGTTTGATGCATCACCGGTTTATTCAATTACTACTTGCACACGCCCGGTAAGATACGATCGTAACCATTTGATTACACTCTCAGAGATAGTGTACCTTTTTATTTTCGGTAGTAGAATCGTATTAGTAATAAGAACCACTAGATGTCTCATTGGCAGTGTACTGCATGTTTGCATGTTCATTTGTGTAGCACTCTCCCAGTTTCTAGTTCGACTGCGCACTATTCTCCTGGCTGAGTTTCGGTGTCTGCGCCTATAGCGGCCGGGGGAACGTGCGAGGTCCCGATTAGTATTGGGACGAGTGCTGCATGCCTACTGTGGAATCACCCCGTGCCACACACCCTACTAGTGACGGCTTGCACGGTACTTGGTAGATGTAGATGAAGAGAATGGTTCACGGAGTCGAATGCTTGGGAAAAATCAAACAAGAACCAGGTAAGTTGTCTGATTGGTATATCCATTGTTTGGCTGATGCCCTCAGTTAAGCGAAGCACAGTACGTTATAGCAGTGCTATATCCCTCCGTGAAACCACGTTGCTTTAGATCGAGAGCAGATCTCGTTCGTTAATGTAAGTGTTAATTTGGTAGAAAACTATCCGCTCGAGTATTTCTGCTGTGGCGCATCCTATTGACCCACAGTCGCTCGGATTGGAAGGATCGGGCGGCACTTTGGTATCGGCCTTAGAAATATTCTACATGTTGCCAAATAAACATCGGGAGCGACGACTGGCCTGCATTCACACGCCCTGGATGTAGTCGGAAGTTGAAACTTTGCACAGTCATTTTTCATTTATTGGTGAATGTGTTGTTGCATGCCATTTTTTATAATTCGTACGCGTTAACAATTTAAATGGGCTCAAAGTTGGACATTGTTTTTTTTCGCTGCTACGCTGCTATATTCTTTCGAAGGCTAAAATATACGCGTGAAATGCCAGTGTTAGAGCCTGTATTTCATCCGAGGAAAGCGGAATAAATGCTAACTTGATTAACAGTGGAAAACGTATAAAGGAGATCAATTTCCCCGTATTAACATCAATATAACGTACATAGAAGTCCTTTTCATTTTATAATAGGCTAGAAAATAGCCAAAACGAAGGCAATGGAACAATAATAGCGCTTCCCAACATACGCCGCGTCACATAGCATTCCCCATCGCACAGTGGTCAGATCCGGACTGGGCCGCACGATCGAAAAATCGATTTTATTTCCGGCGTCGCAAAACGGTCGCAGATGATTTCTTCGGATTCACTCTCTAAAAGCTTTGATATCATCGTGATGCAAGTTTCTCAGTGTCCGTCGATGTCCGTTTTTTATTTTGCCACATTAAGGGGAAAAATTGACGATAAACAGGGTCGGCCATTTTGCCATGTATCGGTGACAAATATTACCTATTTGCCCACGAGAAAGTTAAATGTAATAAAAATGTATAGTTATATCAAACAATTCAAGTTTTTATTCCACAGCTTTACTACAAAATGTTCAGCATTGGCATGAATTCGGTGATTTTCTGAAAAAAATTAGGCGGGTGATTTTTGCGAAAAATGTCCAAGTTGGAGCCCATTTATATTGTTAACGCGTACGAATTATGAAAAATGGCATGCAATATCACATTCACCAATCTATGGAGAATGTCTGTGCAAGGTTTCAACTTCCGGACTCAAAAAAAACTTTTTTTTTCTTTTGTCCAGCTTTTTTCGATTTCGGCCCACTGCGGCGCCGCGGCGGCCAGGAAGGAGGACTCCGGATCATGTGCGACTAATGAAATGAATTAGAGGTGGGTCGGTCGCGAACGAACGAATCTAATCGAACGACTCTTTGAGGTGAATTGACGCACTGAATCGTTCATGGTAATGAACCGTCGTTCCTACGACTCGTAACAGAGTCCTCTACATGGCCACCATGACAACTATCACTACTCAGCGGCGTAGATGAGAATGGGCGCACCACTCGGCAAAGATGGGAATCAACAGACGCCACGAACGAACGAGGGACGAACGAGTCCTCCCACCCTTCAACTTTAAAGTTTGAGAGAGGGGGGACCTGTGTACTCATATAGCGCGAGGAGTGGGAGGAATCGCTACCTATGAGTCCGTGAACGTGTGATTCAATGACTCGGCAAAGAATCATGATATCTCTGACTAATTGAATCAAGAGTTGTCGAAGACTCATGAATCAGTGAGGAATCATATGGAGTCGAAGAATCATATGAGTCGAAGAATCATATGAGTCGAGGAATCATATATGAGTCGAGGAATCATATATGAGTTGAGGAATCATATGAGTCGAGTAATCACATGAGTCTAGTGAATCGTCGGGGAATCGGTGATTCTTGACAGTGTAGTAGAGCAGACAGAGTAGCAGACCCAAGAATAAATTATAATGCTTAAGGAATCGGTTATCTCAGAGGAAACCAGGACCCCTGATTAATTTTCAATGAATCTTGATTCGCACAGGGACATGCGATTTTTCGTGAACTTGCATAAAAAAATTGGTCTTTGTTCTGAAAAATTCAGAATTCCATGGTCTGTGGTGGTTATTAAGAACAAAAATATATTGATGTTACCCGAATTATTCATACGTTTTGGGGTTCGACCAATGAAATACCGAAGGAAACTGTTGTAGGCATGATTTTGCTGAAGTCATCCATTACGTAAGAATTAAAATAACTTTGTAAACTCCACTATAGTATTTATTATCACGATCCGGGTTTCAACACTTGGTCACTTGACTTGGTGTCATCTTCAGGTGACCTGAAGTGGACACCAAGTGTTGAAACCCAGGTCATGATAATAAATAATTAGTGGAGTTAACTAGTTATTTTACTTCTTCCGTGTTGCCAAACATTAACTTTTATCGTGAGAAACATCATTGGAGAAATGTTCATTACCGACTTTTATCGTATTTCGCGACGAAATACTCAAGTGAGTATGGATTTAGTTCCCTTCTGTCAACCAAGACCACATTTAGAAATAAATTGCTTGGGCGCACAAGCAGACATTCGGATTACTACGAGCAACTGGCCACGTTTGAAAAAAATCTTATGTAATAAAAAGAGAAAAAGGTTCATGAACTAGGTTGACTAGAGGACATTTGAACATAAGCTTTAAGTTAAAAAAATAAATTTCATGCATAGATGTATCTTTTTGGTTTATATAACTTTTAATTTGTTCTGTAATATTTTTTTTATTTTTCATGTTTCATTTTTGTCTTTATGTCTACTATTAAAATTTATCATAAAAACTTGTTTTGGTCGCATTTTCGCTTTCATTCTTAAATGAATAATTACTTTAAGGGGCGCGAGAAAAAATTAAATTTTTGGGGAGTGGGGCATAAAAATGTTTGGGGCCACTATTACGAAAACAATTGAACGAGAACGAGCTCCAAGAATCGACTCCTTTTACTGAACGACCGAATAATGAGTCGGTCATCGGAATGATCGATTTTGCCCATCTCTAAAATGAATGAGTCGGTTTACATTGAAGGGAGCGTTGGTTGGAAAAACAAACCTGCTGAAGAAGCAAGCAAGTTGTGGTGTCCGTCCTCTTTGTCTAATCTCGTCTCTCTTCTTTCTCTGCCGTGCAGGCGTGATCATCATCGGATGCGCCAGGCGGACGCGATGCCCCCGCTCCGCCCCCTGCCCCCTGCTCCCCACCTCGACCGCCCCTCGTCCGCCTCGTCGTGGCTTCCGCCCCGCGGCGCCCCGCCCCGCGACGGGGCCAGGCACGGCGAGGAGGGCGGCGCGTGGGGTCGATGGGACCCGACACCACCACCGCAGCAGCGTGAGCGGCAGGGTGGTGGTTGGCGGCCCGAGGCACCGAGTGGTGGTGCGAGCTGGCAGGGTGGACTAAGAAGCACCCGGCACGAGGAGGAAGACCACCACCGAAGCGGCTACTCCTGGCGCCGCCCGGCGGAGCACCCCCACCCGGCGGCACGGCTGGATCATCCGCCGCCCCACCGCCACGGTCCTCCTCCTCCTCGTGCCGAGGACCGAGCGCCCTCCGCCGTCGCCCCCCGCCGCGGTCCTCCTCCTCCTCGTGCCGAGGACCGAGCGCCCTCCGCCGTCGCCCCCCGCCGCGGTCCTCCTCCTCGTGCCGAGGACCGAGCGCCCTTCGCCGTCGCCCCCCGCCGCGGTCCTCCTCCTCCTCGTGCCGAGGACCGAGCGCCCTCCGCCGTTGCCCCCCGCCGCGGTCCTCCTCCTGCCCGTGCCGAGGACCGAGCGCCAGCCGCCCCCCGCCGCTGGAGCCCACCGCCGAGAGCCACCTACCGCCGCCACCTCGACTGACTGTATGAGGAAGCAATCTTGGGTCGGGCGATGACGACGGCGTTTTCGATGCCGTCCACCGCTTGTCGGGAGTAACCTCTCTCTCTTGTACTGAAATGTCTGCGTGGAGATTTCATATTATTTTAAAATGTTCTTGTTTTTGCCTAGGCGGCGTTTTATCTAAATATATTGGTGATTTTCGTGACGACTGGTTTTTCTTTTGCTCTGCGCGGTATTTTATTTTAAAATGTTCTTGTATGCCGAGGCGACGTTTTATAATATAGAAGGTGCCTCTTGAATGTCAACCTGATGCCTATTATCGTGTATATATATTGTAATAAACCATTCATATCTTATTTAGTGCAAAGAATCTTTGAGTTAATGGATATACACGGAATCTCGACTCAATAAGTATGGTTGTTATGGGGACGATGACTCAAAAACGCTGAAATATTGCGAAAGTTCGTTACGTTTTAGCAAGCATTTCAGAATTTCGACCGGAATACAAAATTCGATTGAAGGAATAGGTTGAATAAATTGAAGGTGTACGTACCCATTATCTCAATGATTCTTTGCTCCAAGTAAGATATGAATGATTTATTAAAATCAATGTAAATGATAATATTTTAAATGATAAATCGATTTTTTATTTTTGTTATTAATTGGTAAAATATTAAATAAATATTATCGAAAAATTGGACGTCGTACGCAGTCACGCGCAGTGTAGATTTTTTTCATTCCCGCTGATATATTCGACTGGCACCCTCACTAGTATATATATATAATTCGCACCCTCCCGCACGACACACCTATACTAAAACTCCGCCACTGGGAGCTGTCAAATATATTTACATTTTAAAGTCAACCTGCCCACCGGGCTCGCCCACCCGGACTCAATCTTCTAGCTTCCTCCCTTCCACTTTCCCTCCCATTCCCATCCCACTTGAATTTCCTTCCAAGCAATCCCCTTTCCCCAACAACCAACCCCGTACCAAAACATAACCTAAACTCTCAACTCCTGTGTGACGCTCCTTACATGGAGACCGCGTGACATGCTCGGGATCCAAATGACGCAATTGTTTTCTGAAACTACAGAGAGAATGCGGGAAAAGAGTCACGGCTTTCTTCCATTTGAGCCCGGGTTCGAGAGGAAAGCGCAACTATAGAATTTCCCTCCGTATAAATCCTTTGCAGTGCTCCCATTCCACCACAGAAGCCGTGGCCGAAGGGGCAGAGGCTCTTTGACAGTGAACCCCATAATGTAGCGCTGGTTCGAATCCCAGTGAGGACATATTAATTTTTTCTCTCCAACATTATACGGAATCACTGTAAATTTATCAATCCTGATGTGGCATTTTTCACCCCCCCTTTTTTAGCCAAATTCCCCTCTTTGGACAGTTTCAGTTTCCGAATTCCCCTCTGCGGAGTGTTTACCCTCCGGACGTAGCCGAACGACGGCCAAAATGTCTACGACTAAAAAATGCAGTGACTACTGCCAACGACTTCTACCACGACTTTTGCCGCATTTTTGGTATCCTTCCTCACTTTACGGGCTATATAAACGATGCAGGACCTGGTGAGGGAACGGTGTGGCGGACGGACACCGTTCGCCGCACCATTCCCTCGTCAGCTGTGTCGCCCGACCTGGGTCGGTTTTTTGTCCCTCCAGCTCTTTAAGGCTCCTTGGACTTGCCTCTCTGGGGTCTTCATGCCCCAGTCTTCCTTGTCGCGTTGCGGTAAGGGAGACAAAAGGTCCCTTTTTTTTAGGACCCCTTGAACGAATGTAAGCTGCCAGTTTCCTTCATTGGAGCCGTCGGCGCTTGTTCGGCGGGAGGTCCTCGGGGTCTCCCGTGCCAGCTCGCGGTCGAAGATATTTGTCCCAGGATGATGTTGTCTGAGTCGCGATCTTTCGGAGCTCTCCGAAGATGGAGGTGCTGCAATTTTGGAGAAATTCCTTGGTTCGTCGTTGCAGGTATGTGGTGAGCGGTTCCTCGTCAGCCATCTGGTAAAGGAGGTCGTTGTGGACCGTCCACCCGAGCCGTAGCGCGGAGCGGAGGCAGGAACGATCGGCGACTCCTATGGTGTGCTCTGCAGATGCGGGAAGGAGACCGCTCCAGGCAGATGCCGCGTAGGTGTAGACTGGTCTCAGGAGCGATTTCCAGAGATGAACTCTGGTTTTGGTGGGAAGATGCGCGTGGCCTAGGAGGACGTTGATCTCTCGGCGGCGTGAGTACGCAGTTCCGGCAACCCGCTGTGCATGCTGGGACATGCTCAGCCGTCGGTCAATGGTGACACCGAGGTAGGTGACGGACGTCTGCCATAGAACTTCTTCATGACCGACTAGGATCTCCCCCGGGTCACTTGGTCTCAGTTTCGATGAAAAGACAATCGTTTGGGTCTTTGATGCGTTGATCGTGAAGCGCCATGAGTGATACCAAGCGACCAACTCGTCGACCGCTCTCTGGAGGTATGTCGCTGCCTGGTGTGCTTGAGAAGAACGCGCGAGCAGGGCCGCGTCGTCAGCGTAGAGTGCTGCCATCGTCTGACTCCCGAAGTCGCAGGGCATGTCGGCCGTGAAGACACTGAAGAGTATTGGAGAAATAACACTTCCCTGGGGAACTCCTGCCTCGATGATGCGCTGCGAGGATTCCGCCTTTCCCCACACCACGGAGAAGCTGCGGTCCCGGAGCCATGAGTTGATTTAAGTCACCAGCCAGTTCGGGTATCCAAAACTTCGAAGTTTATTGAGCAATCCCTCGTGCCACACCCGGTCGAACGCATTCGATATGTCAAATAAGGTGCCGACCGTGGTGTGCTTCCAATTTCTGGCGTCAGCAATGAAGTTCAGTACCCGGGCTAATTGGTGCGTTGTGGAGTGTTCCTCCCGGAAACCAAATTGATGGTTCGGGAGTATGTCCAGGGTGGTGGAGACTCGCTTAAGATGCTCTAAAATCAGCTTCTCGAACAGCTTCCCCATGGTGTTGATCAAGGAGATAGGGCGGAAGTTCTCGGGTGTCGTGGGAGACTTTCCTGCCTTCGGAATGCAGATAACCCTCGCTCGCTTCCATGCCCCAGGGAAGTGGCCTATCAGGAGACATGCGTTGAAGATCGCCAACAAGACGTGTGCTAGCGACACTGGTATGTGCCGCAGCGCCTCGCTGGCGATCCCATCGGGTCCAGGTGCTTTCTTTCTCTTCAGTGTCTTCATGGCCCCGCGAAGGGCAGTAGAACTTCCAGCCCACCGGTTGGGCGAAGGGCAGTAGCCGTTCCAGCCGCACCGGTTCCTGGATGGGGTCAGGAACCCCTGGCAATGCAGATGCAGGTTTGAAGTTCGTTTCCAAGTACGACGCCATGTGGTTTGCCTTCTCCACCGGAGAAAACAATCGACAGTTTGCCGTGCGTAGTGGAGCCTCCTCGGTCCCTGCCCGGCGGAGCGCCCTTGCCATTCGCCAGAGCGAACCGTCCTGCGAAGAAAGAAGTTACCTTCTTTTCCCACGACTTCTTCCGAAACTCCGCAATGTCGCCTCGGATTTTATGTTGCGCTGCGTTGACTTGTGTTTTATCCGAGGCGCAGCGAGTGTTCTGGTAGCGCTTCCGAAGTGCATTCTTTTGGCGAATGCTGTTGATGATCTCTGACGGTAGGGCCAGGAAGTTCCATTGGCGAACGGTCTTCCGGGGTATGGTGTCGTCTATGGCAGCGGTGATGGCTTCGGTGACTGCGTCGCATTGCCGGTCGATGTCCTGTGGCGATCTCAGTGACGTTTCTGCGAATGGCTGCAGGTTCTCCGTTACCCGACGGCGGTAGTACTCCCAGTCGGCGCTGTCGTAGTCCAGGACGATTTTTGCAGGAGTGATGAGCGGACGATTTCCGAGCCGGAAGACGACAGGCAGGTGATCGCTGTCTAGTGCTGTGATGACGCTAGCGGTCAGGAAGCTCGGCAGCTGGTGGTGGAGAGCAATGTCCAAGATATCTCCGTCTCTCTTCCTGTGGAAGTGCGTGGGGGAAGATGGCGCTGTCACTTGCACTCCTTTTCCGAGCGTCCATCTACGCAGGTGTCTTCCTTTGGCGTTTGTTGTCCGAGACGACCAGTCTGTGTGCTTAGCATTGTAGTCTCCTCCTGCGATTTTTGCTGACACGTCGTTGAATAGTGCCTCCAGGTCCCGCGGGTCTAGAGTCACTCCCGGTGGTGAGTAGATTGAAACCAGTCTGATCTGTTTGTCGCCTACGCAGTCCAGGGTTACCGCCGTCGCCTCCATTGATGACATTTCTGGTAGTGGAAATCGTTGGGCTGATAGTCTGTTGGCTACCAGGATCGCCGTTCCTCCTCCTTTGCTGTCCCGATCGTTCCTGTATACGGAGAATCCCGGCACAGTCCAGCGCGAGTTGCTCTGCAGCCAGGTCTCCTGTATGAGGGCAACCTCGCATTTCTGCCTAGACAGGAATTCGAGGAGCTCAGGAGTTTTCCTGTGGATCGCACCACCCGCATTCCAGCAAGTGATGTTGAGCGCGTGTCGTCCCTTGTGATGTTTACCCGATATGATTGAGGACGGAAGGTAGTTGCTGCACCGTTGTGGCCAGCAGTTGGATCTGGGTTTGTAGCACAGCGGCCACAGAAGCGAGGGTTTTGAGGATGGTGTCTAGTCCCGTTTTGGTCCCGGTGGGGGCGGGGTCTGTGCTCTCGGTGTCGATGGCTGCGGCTGCACGTTGTTGTTTTTGCAGCTCCCTCAGAGGAATCTGAATGGTCTTTGCAGTTTCCTGCAAAGAGCGGACAACCTGTGGAAGAGCGGAAGAAAGTGAGGGAAAGGGATCCTCCTCCTTGGAGGTAGAAGGCTGTTTCGAGGCTGCCTTCTTAGACCGTTGCTCCCATGCATTCTGTCTCGGGGGGCCAGCTGCTGCCTGGGTGACGGGTTTCCCGCCCTTTTTTCCTGCTTCCTTCTGATTGGTCGGTGGCTTCTTCTTCTTTTTGTCTGCCTCCGCTGTTTTCTTTTCCATATTTGCCTTCCATTTTGGGCAGTCGCGGGAGCAGGCGATGTGATTGCCACCACAGTTACAGCATTTGGCCGTTGATTTCTCAGCAGTGCAGTCTTTTCCCTCGTGTTCCCCAGCGCATTTGAAGCACCTGGGCAAGGCCTTGCACCAAGTGGAGCCGTGATCGAACCGGCTGCACCTGTAACACATCTGTGGTTCCTTGTGTTTGTACAGCCGGAACTGGCACAGATTGTTGGCGACCGATTTGATTGCCTTGAGTCGACCAATTGGCCATTCCATACTTGGCGTGATGGAGACAACAAACACTCCAATCGGATTGCCGCCCTGTTTGAGCTGTCTAATTCTCCTAGCGAGTATTCCCATCTCTTGGAGGTCCTCCAGGATGTGGTCTGCTACGTGTAGGGAAGAGAAGCCACGGATTTGGAATGCCGTGGTTCTCTCATCCCCCACACTCCATGAGTGGAATTGAGCGTCGGCCCTTGTAAGGGCATCACGAAGTGTCGTGAAGTCATCCACGTTTTTCACGTAGACGTTGGTGTGGTCTTCCGAGTTAGATAGCGTGAAGTTATGGTCCTTCACGTTGCTCATCACGAATTCCCGGAACTTCCTAGCGTCCTTCATGTCGTAGATCACGATCGGAGGAGGTTTCTGATTCCGCTTCAGCGTCTGGGTGGTTGCGGTCTGCTGTTCGGTCGGTGCGGCGGTGACGGGTGCATCCTGAAGTTCCATATCCTCCTCCTGGGAGGAGATGACGTCATCTACGGGAGCAATGGGAGTGAAGCGGTTCGCCGTAGCGATTGTTTCGGGTGATTCTACCGCTAGACGTCGTCTCTTCAGACTCGCCTTAGTGAGGGTGAGGAAAGGAGAGGAGTCGGAGGAAGAAATGGGGTTGGTTTTCCGTGAGCCAAATTGCCTGACCAAAGTGTAGCCATCTTCCATCAAGTGATGGTGCTCAGTGGTCGCAGGTAAGGAAGAGGTGTCCTTTTCCAACGGAGCGTCGCTGGCGGCATCCTGGGAGTCCGCCATGGCAAAGGTTCTGCCCTGTGAAAGGCAGGAATCGGGAAAACAAGCGGCGCCTCGACGTGAGGCGCCGTGTGTGGAGAGGTTCCGGGTATCCAAGTCCAAGTGGTGCGAAGGTCGTATGTATGAGAAGATCAGTTCAGCGCTAGCGTCAGTTCAGGGGTAGCATAAGATCTAAGATCCTTCTCTCGCCTGATCAAGATGTAAGATCGATCAAATTATACTTCAAGATCGTAAGATCCAACAACCAAGATGACCTCACCAGGTCCTGCATCGTTTATATAGCCCGTAAAGTGAGGAAGGATACCAAAAATGCGGTCATCCTGACCAAGGCACAAAGGCTGTGATCCTGTATTCTGCGGCCGAAGCCAGAAAACAGTTCCTGGCGCACCAATTAAAAACAGCCACCCTATATATCACCCATCCCATTATTTCCTCCCCTCCAAGGCTACCAATCGCCAACACCCTTAGCTTACCCATTCCACCTCGTCCTTGTCGACAGACCCCCTCCTCAGCTGACTCATCTCGGAGCTCGCCCTCTACTGCTGGCGAGACGGCGACCGGGTAACACCGTTGTGTGAGCCTGCTGACTTAGTCATTTTGTACTTAAGAGAGAAGCTCAACCTCTCGTACTTGTATATTTTAATTATTTTCCGACTGGAAACTCATTACGATCGCCTGGCACTCGACCTATGGGTAAATTGTTTGTAACTTGGTTGGTTCTATTTGTGAAATATATTGATAGTTAAGTTATTGATTGATAATACTTGTGTTTCGTTCGTTTACCTCATTTGTCTCACCCGAGCTTGGAAAGAGTTTGTTTTTTACGAGTGTCATCGGCGAGAAAATCTACTCCCTTCTCCCAATAGCTCTTCACTATACAGGCAGTAACAACAATAATTTTATAATTTTCACCCCCTTGGCCGGATTTTCCAAGAACCCCGATTCTTGTTTGACCGAAAACAGGCGTCACATGCCGACGAGACTAATATGTTTAGAGTTTGAAAATGCAAGGATGCTGCCGTGAATGGGATGGCCTTCGATTGTTCATGGCTCTTTCTCAAGACGGTAAGCAAATAACGGATTATTACTTTTCAATATACGGTGATGTATGCACTTAAACTTTCCAAGGAACCGCGGTCGAATAATTACTTTCGTGTTTCTGTTTGAGGCTTTCGCAGTGCTGTTGTGTTGGTGTCTCCCATGTTTTTCGCGCAAAGCTGCGTCGGTGTATCTTAACGATGACGTTTCGTAGCCAATGCAGGCCACATCTTCAGATCAAGTCCGAATGCCAAACGGTGAAAGTTGGCCTGTATTTATACCGTCTCTCAAAAACAAGCACTGCGTGCAGTTAGCAGTCGCAGAGCATGCCTTCTCGAACCCGGGACATCAAGTTAACATCAATGACGCACGAGTCTTAGCCAAGGAAAAGTTTTATTTTCCTCTACTCATCAGGCAGGCTATTGAAATAGAAAAGGTGGAGGCTAATTTCAATAGGGATGACGGGCATTGACTCCACAACACCTGGAAGAGACTCCTGAGAAGAAACGCGCCAAAAGAAGGGTACTCAACGCTGATTGGCTGCGCTAACGGAAGGCCCCCTTGACTGTATAAATACAGGCCAACTTTCACCGTTTGGCATTCGGACTTGATCTGAAGATGTGGCCTGCATTGGCTACGAAACGTCATCGTAAAGATACACCGACGCAGCTTTGCCCGAAAAACATGGAGACACCAATTACTTTTCTACCTCAATATATAACTTCTTGAAGAATCACTCGAGTGATAAATATAAAATATGCCAAGAGGGTGGTTGATAAAAATATAGAAACAAGCGAAAGGCACTTACAAATTAAAACTTCCAATATTTCGGTGGTACTGGCATCCACCTTTCTCAGGGTAGAGAGTAGGCTACGCCTACGACCCCACAAAACAAGAGGTCGTAAACCTCTCTTCTTCCTCCCTTACCCCCTCCGAAATCTCAGTTTTAAGCAAAGGTGTTTCCTTCTCGCATACGCCTAACGTTTATCCTGTCATACTCGTCACTGACACTCTAAATGTATGCCGAAAACTAAAATGGAAATTCTTCTGGGATTCCCAGCACTCCCAACTGCCATTTCCCGACACTTCTTTTCAAAGTGTACATCCTGCCTTTACCAATTTCAAACCGCCCTCTACACATGAACCAAAACCTCTGCTTTCCAATCATTCCCTAGAAGTTTTCACGCACCTCCTCCTCTCCAAAATCTCAGATTCCTTTTTTTCCTTAAGCTCCGCACCCAATTTCTCCTCGGCAGAAACCAAAGCCTTAAAAGACCTTTCTCACAATCCCAAAATAGTAATCACACCTTCTAACAAAGGCTCCACTCTGTAAGTACGAAACTCTTCCGACTAATTCAACGAAGCCCTCAGACAACTCTTGGACCCCTCTTCCTACGCCCCCGTTTCTAATGACCCAAACCCAAAATTCCATCAAGATATCATCTCTTTCCTTAAAGACAAAGGTCCCAAGGAAGGCCTGACGAGTAATTATATTTCTCTGCTTTCTCCATCTCATCCCCGCACTCCCCATTTTTATATCCTTCCGAAGATACACAAGCCCAACAACCCAGGCCGGCCAATAGTATCCTCTTGCCACTCCCCAACTGAACGCATCTCCGCTTTCGTCGACCATTGCCTACAGCCTTTAGTCCATTCCCTGCCGTCCTACATCAAAGATATCTACCACTTCCTGTATCGCCTCCTCTCCACCCCCTCCCTAAGGATTCCGACTCCATCATGGCTACCATTGATGTTACCTCCCTCTCAGGGCCGGCGCTAGCACTTTTGCCGCCCTAGGCAAAGGTTACATTTGCCGCCCCCCCCCTCCTTTCCCCCCTCCTTCCCCCCCTCCCACCCCTACCCTCGATAAAACACCTACAAAAATTTACATTCGACGGCAGATCGTGACGACACGTCGCTTTGCGTGAGATAATATTATTTGCACTCTATTCTATTGTTCACGTTCACAGTTACTTCGGTGAGTCAACAATGAAATCGAAAAGACTAAGCGACGAGAAAGGAACTCACAGACTGGAGTAGCGCAGCGCGTTTGCCGCTGCAAGTAGCATGCAGTGCCGCGCGGGAACCGACCCGCGGGATTGGTCGGTTCTCGCAGGGCCATGCCACTTGCAGTTGCAGCCACAAGCGCGCAGCGAAACTCCGGTGTGTCAAGTTAAGTCACACCGCACTGGTGCGGCACAACGCTGCTACCGGTGGCATAATATGAAAAGGACGAAAAGGTCCCAATTCTGACTACTCTTACTCAGCTTCGTTTTTTTACATAACCCAATTTCAATACATAACCAAATTGAAAAGGTTACAATAAATCAAATTAACAGCATTTTAATATTTTATTTTATCAAGATTTTGATTATGTTTACAGGTTACAGCAAGTTTTAATCGTCTACATTGTAAATCATAAACCATAAACCTAATACATCAAACATAAAGTTAAATATAGAATCCTGATGACATTAAGTTACATTTTTGCTTTTCTTGCTTTGTTTTTGGCAAACGATGACACAAGTTCATTGATGTTGAGGTTTTGTGCTAACTCTTGTTCTATAGATAAAGTAGCCAATCCCACGAGCCTTTCTTGTGACATGGTTGACCGAATGTAAGTCTTGATAAGTTAAAGCTTGGAGAAACTCCTCTCCCCACTAGCAACAGAAACGGGCAGTGTCAACAGAATTCTGAGGGCAACGGATAGGTTTGGAAAGTTTTCCATAAGGTCATATTCACAAATTAAATTTAGAACGTCTGTAGGTTTGAAGTGATTTGGTATTCTCCTAGCTACTGCCCTTATCTCATTACAAAGGTCTGCCCCGTATAAGCCCTTTGAATCTCCATTGGTCAAAGACTGTTCTAGTTTCTTGCAATCTTCAACTAAGGAACCGCACATAGCTTCCTCCTGAATTGTTGGGATCTTGAGTAAAACTCCAAACACTGAAGTAATCTGTTCTAACTGGTGAAATCTTTCGTCGATGGAATCAATAGTTTTATTCAAAACTGGAAAATAAAAATTCTTCTTATACTGGTCCTTGACGGATGTGGCAATTTCAACTGGTTCATCTTCATCACTGACAAACACAAAATGTGTTTCCTTTTTTCTCAAGTGAGTTGGATGTGTCTCTGGTTCAAATGTGGGCTCTATTTCCAATTCTTCAGCCAGTTCCCTGGCATCAACTAACATTCGTTCGAATCCTTCATTGCTATTGCAGTTCTCAAGGTAATTCTTTGTCTTCGCCAGTTGTTCTTTAGCCGATGATAAGTCGAACTCTTTAGACTGCAGCAATTTACTCGTGATGTTTACTTCAAATAAGATGCTATGCTAAACTGCAAGGGACACAATGAACTTGTACTTGGCGATGTTGTTGGCGAGCCCTGAAGCTTTTGCACGAGCCATGCTACCGGTCGAGCCAATAAGGGTTTCATCTTCGTAAATGTCCATCAGAGCGTCATGGACTTCACTGAGGTGATATCGAAGTGGATATATGGCGTCTATTCGACTTTCCCACCTAGTATCGCTGAGGGGTTTCACTGTTAAGTTCGAGACGTCTTTCATCAATACTCCCCAACGTTGTGTTGAAGCAGAGAAAAAAACAAAAACCTCTTGCAGCAAACTAAAAATAGAAACTGCGTCGACACAACTTTGAACGGCATCATTTACAACTAGGTTCAATGAATTCGAACTACAGGGGACAAAGAGAGCACGAGGGTTGATGTCGAGGATTCTCTTTTGAACCCCTATATTTTTCCCCTTCATGTTACTGCCGTTATCGTAGCCTTGCTCACGTAAATCATCGACAGAAAGGTTTAGGTCATTCAGTTTTTGCAGGATGGCCTCCGTCATACCGGCACCTGTAGTTGAAGACAAAGGTATGAAACCCAGAAAATGTTCTTTAATTTCACATAATGGGCGTGTTCCTGCAGGCAAGTCAGGCAGTGATACAAATCTTACTATCACAGTCATCTGCTCTACATGACTTGCGTCCGGTGTACAGTCTAGGATTATAGAAAAATACTTGGATCTCTGAACTGAAGAAACTATCTGATTTTGGACTGAGTTTGCTATCAGATCGATTACTTAATTCTGTATGTCTTTGTGTAAGTAATGCACTTTAGTTTCTTTATTTCTGACTTTTCGAAGATGTTCTGCCATAAAAGGGTCGAACATTGCCAAAAACTCTAAAAATCTTAGGAATTTTCCGTTGCCCATTGAAAATAGTTTTTCATTCGACCCTCTTAGTGCCAAATTCTGTGCTCCTAATACTCGTATGAGAGCAATTATTCTTCTTAAAACCTGTCTCCAATAATTTTCTTCTTCTTTCATTAAGCGAAGGTTTTCATCATCAATCGCTTTACTCTTCTTTAATCTCCAACTCTCCATTCTTGGTATCAAGCAATGTGGTCACGAGATCTCTCATGAGATGATAAAAGAGCAGAAATATTTTTCCAATCACTTGAGCCTGATGTACTATCGTTTTCAAAAGTCTGAGTGCATCCACTTTGCCCTATTCTACAAACCGTAGAATGGGACATGTCCGGAAAAGTTTTGAATATTGGCACCACCTGCGGACTGCGTCTTTTGCTGGGCTAGCTTCACTTGTCGTGAGACGACGGGGGGGTATGAGTTACTGAACGAAAGAATCGACGGGGACGGAGTAAAACACGGGAAAGGAAAACCCCATCGGAGTGCACCGAAGGTTATTCGCGCTCATGCGGTTGCGACGAGACGGTGAGGCCTCCGACTTGGGTGATTTTCGTTCTCGAAATTCACATTCGTGCTCACGAGTGATCCACTGCAAAAGCGGAGCGTTAGCCGCGTGGTTAAGACTGCCTCGAAAGGCGTATTTAAAACATTCCCAGGTTCGATGCTTAGTGGCTGTCTTTTTTTGCTCTCAAGTAATTTCAATATGACTGTGAAAATGAACCTCGAGTACAGCCTCTTTATATCAACGGACCCGGTACTGTTTATTATATTACAGGCATTCAATAATGATGGAGGACTACTTAATACCAAATTAGAATCCTTGAATCCTTATTTCTCCTTAAGCCAATCTATTCACAGTGAATAAATACTTACACGTCTCACTAGCTGAATATTTTTGGTCTAACACTGAGTATGGCAAAATCTCCCGAGAGGTAAAATCCCTATGCTCGAAAAAAAATCTCTCGTTTTACCACCAGGATATCAAGTCACATTCTAGGTATGATATTTTGGTGATCAGCGAGTGATACGTATCATCGAAATATCTTAGATAGGCCTCTTATTCAAACTCCTAGGGCTCAAAGAAATAATATGCTGTGAAAACAGTATTGATGCAATAGAAAGAGGGTTTCTCAGCAAGTGGGTGTACGAGCGAAAGTAAATCATACGGCTCGGGCCGAAAAAAGTATCCAGTTATTTATTTACCGTAGTCTTCTGACGGTTATTGCGTTCTGAACATATATTGAGAAGCGTAGCCAGGGGGGAACAGTGGGGGCGAATGCCTCCCCCCCCGTTCCCTATTTTCTGGCGACCCTGTGTATGTGAACATCACCCTAAAGTCCCAAATACGTGCGTGAATCAATTTCATAACTTCATTATCAACAATAAATTCTACGAGGTCTAAAACTTTGGATAGTAAATTACGAGAAAAACGAGTATGTAACAGTTTGTTTAATAAACTGCTGAATATATGAGTCGGAGCCCCCTAAATCCCCCCTTCTCTCCCTGGTGTACCCTAGACCCAAAACCTGGCTACGCCACTGTATATATTATTTTAAAATGTCATTGGATGCGGCATAGTTTTTCGAAAACCTAAGTCACCTTTCTCTATTAACCCTTTCTTGGGTAATTTCAGCGAGGTATGCATTTCTGGGATGGGAAAGGATAAGAGAATTTAAAAAGGGAATTGTTAATCCTTGCTTCTTCCCTGTCTTTTACACTATTCATTCAATAGTCAGACCACCAGACTAGCTTCCAAAGTTAATATTTTCTTAATTTCTTCGGAAATGAGTGGATGTTATTAGTGAAATTAATATGATCTGCAGAATATGACAGTGATAATATTTGCGCTGACATAATTTTACCATTTGTTTATTAGCTGCAACGGACTGTGATTCGCCATTGTCTCTGTATGCAGCCGCGAGGAAAGAGGTGAAAAAATAAACACATGAAATTCTTTACATATTTTATGTTTTGTATCGTCAACCCTCTGAATCCACCACTTCCTGTGACCGGCGATTCTCTGATGCGACTAAGTTATCGCATATTTTAGGCCGTCTGCGGAAGGAATCCAATAACTCCCGGACATGGGCTTCTAATGCCTTCACAGATTTTGTTTCAACCAATTTCCACTCCTGAACCATAAGTCCCACCGTTGTAGCTAGGGGCAGGCCAGGCGGTCGGCTGACAGGGGCGCAACCCTCAAGGGGGCGCACTTTGCAGGCCCACAGCCTGCGGGCCGCTGGGGCACGCACAAAAAATTAGTACATGATTTTACCTCACATAAAAAAACTTACACTTGATTACAACAGGCCGTTTCTAATCGACTCCGGTGGGAAAAACACAGATTAGAAACGGCGTGGCGCCCCTCACTTAACTCACAACATTTGTACCAGACCCTAAATATAAGGGGTAAAACATGGCGGGTAAATATCAAGGTGTTCAAGCGCGAATCTTACAACTGAATGAACCTGCCAGATTTTAAACTAAGTAGTAGAGCTTACTATCTAAATAAAGTTGAAGTGTATACATCTTGTGTAATACTAGAAATGACTACGTTTTTCAACACAGTGCAAAATATTTTTAATTATTTTTCCGGATCGATTGAACGTTGGCAAGCTTTATGAAATTTAAAATTTACTTTGATACGAGATGGCCATCAAATTATAATTCAAATCACCCATTGCATACTCAACTACCGCATATAATGAAAACATACAATTTACATACCATTGCAGAAGTTCCTGATGAAAGGAGGACATATACAGCTGATTTTATATCTTTAGCTAAAATTATTTTAAAAATGATAAAATTCGTATTTATTTGTATTTTGGTCGTATGGGAATATCATCATAGAAGTATTGAGAACGTTAATATCATTTAACAGGAAAAAACTGTTTACATTGAGGCAGCATCAAAACACTTGCAGGGCCTTGTGGATTTTTGAATTACCTATATTTGATGCTGGTATTTCAGAAAAAGCCAAATAGATAGCTGTGTATTGATTCAGCAAATAATCTACCAAAAGAGCTGTCGATAGAGCCATAACTTTCTAAATAGAGTAAACGAAAGGATAATACAATGTTCGATGAAAGGGCCAAGAATGCGGCTATAAGGAATCCTCTTCAAAAGTATAAAATTCAGCTTTACTGTGCACTAGACCCACTTATTCAGCAAATGGGATGGAGATTTCAAAGTTTAGCTGCCGTAGCTTCTGATTTTGGTCACCTAACAGGACTTTAGCTGCATGAAACCTCCACTGAAGAACTAAAGAAATCCGTAGCGGATCTCGCATTAAAATTAAAAGAAGATTTAAATGCCAAGGAGTTGTGTTTAGAAATTGAAAGGTACAAATACCAAACAAAATTGCCTGTTTGCATTTTTACCTGATTTAAAAAATGCAGATTAAATTGCACGCCTTAATTTCCATTAAGAATATGGCTTAGTGACAAGTTATCCCAATATAGGAATTGCACTTTGCCTAGCATTGACGTTACCTGTGACTTCTGCCAGCTCTGAAAGATCTTTCAGCAAATAAAAATTAATAAAAAAATATTTACGATCGCAGATTGTTCAAGATCGTTTGAGTAATCTCGCTATACTATCGATTGAGTATGACATTGCAAAAAACCATTAATATAGACGATATTATTGTCAAATTGCCCACAGAAAAAGCCAGAAAAGTAAACTTTTAAGAGATTTTATGTCTAAATGAATGAACTCGTATGTTATTATTTCCCTTCCTACATAATAGTAAGAACTAATCTATGATTAAATGTATACAAAACTTAAATTACACTTTCAAAGCTATAGTGTTGTTTCTCTTCCTAGAAAATAAGTCTTGGGGGGCGCAAAATTCAAATCTTTCCAGGGGCGATCATGACCCCTAGCCCTACGACGCTGATAATTCCCCACAGGTTTTCGATGGGATTTAAATCTGGTGAACATACCGGCCAATGAGGTAACACCACTAATTGTTTATTTCGAAAACAAAGTTCTCCACAGTTCTGGCCGTATGTATAGGACAGTTGTCCTGTCCAAAATTCGATTCCCCGTCCGGGGCAACCTCTTTTGAGAACGGTATCAGATTATCTTCTAATACGTTAACGTACTCCAGCGCGTTCATTCGAGTCGAAGTCCTTACTAATAATACAGGACCAGAAGCGGTCTTTCCCCCCCAAAAGATGGCATTAACACGCCCAGATGTTTTTGTCCTCAAAATATGGCTGGATTCGTATCTATAAAGACAAAATTATTCGAAGATACATTAACAAACATCATATTTTACATTTTAATTAGGTGTGTAAAATGTAATTCATTTCTTAAATTTGGCAGTTATAAACTAAGCTATTTTCTTCTGCTGCGTTACATTAGTCTAATTGTAAATGAGATCGGCTAATTTTCAACGTCAATGATTGGCTTTAAATATCAATAATCATTTTGACCTCTCTTCGTGGCAGTTTACCGACGCACTTCTGTGTGATAAAAGTCTATGCATTTATCACTAATAACTAACTTTATTCGTCTAACACTTAAGCACTTTGTGATTGAGGGAAATATCAACAGAAACAGAGGAAAGCGTTGATTAAAAGGTATTTCAGATTAAGGCCTGAATAAATTCAAGATGAAGCATATGCAAACGGAAAACTTATTGTGTATTTCGCGGACGCCATAAGTGTATTCGGCCGCTGCAATAACTCCTGAATGTTTGCTGGTCAGAAAATATGGTGAGGTCCCAGAAAGCTTGAGGCAAATTCATGTAAGCGTTCGCAAAATGCAGCCTTGCAGAACATAAGGCCGGGGGGGGGGGGCATTCACCCCCACTGCTCCCCCTGGGTACGCTTCTCAATATATGTCCAGAACACAATAATCGTCAGAAGACTACGGTAAATAAATAACTGGATACTTTTTTCGGTCCGAACCGTATGATTTACTTTCGCTCGTACACCCACTTGCTGAGAAACCCTCTTTCTATTGCATCAATACTGTTTTTCACAGCATATTATTTCTTTGAGCCCTAGGAGTTTGAATAAGAGGCCTATCTAAGACATTCCGATGATACGTATCACTCGCTTGTCACCAAAATATCATACCTAGAATGTGACTTGATATCCTGGTGGTAAAACGAGAGATTTGTTTCGAGCATAGGGATTTTACCTCTCGGGAGATTTTGCCATACTCAGTGTTAGACCAAAAATATTCAGCTAGTGAGACGTGTAAGTATTTATTCACTGTGAATAGATTGGCTTAAGGAGAAATAAGGATTCAAGGATTCTAATTTGGTATTAAGTAGTCCTCCATCATTATTGAATGCCTGTAATATAATAAACAGTACCGGGTCCGTTGATATAAAGAGGCTGTACTCGAGGTTCATTTTCACAGTCATATTGAAATTACTTGAGAGCAAAAAAAGACAGCCACTAAGCATCGAACCTGGGAATGTTTTAAATACGCCTTTCGAGGCAGTCTTAACCACGCGGCTAACGCTCCGCTTTTGCAGTGGATCACTCGTGAGCACGAATGTGAATTTCGAGAACGAAAATCACCCAAGTCGGAGGCCTCACCGTCTCGTCGCAACCGCATGAGCGCGAATAACCTTCGGTGCACTCCGATGGGGTTTTCCTTTCCCGTGTTTTACTCCGTCCCCGTCGATTCTTTCGTTCAGTAACTCATACCCCCCCGTCGTCTCACGACAAGTGAAGCTAGCCCAGCAAAAGACGCAGTCCGCAGGTGGTGCCAATATTCAAAACTTTTCCGGACATGTCCCATTCTACGGTTTGTAGAATAGGGCAAAGTGGATGCACTCAGACTTTTGAAAACGATAGTACTTAAGTTTGATCGTCCTAAATGTTTTGAGAAAAGTTTGCAACAAAAGCAAAGCACTGAATTTCGGGACTTTGAGTAAAGTAACCAACTACGGTGTACATGCTCCCCATTAGCTTGACGTCTTTTAAAGTGTACTTTCGAAAATCTTCTGTCACTGTCCAACGGAAAATGCATGCCCATATCTTGGCGCACGCCGTGCTGCACAAGAGAAATTCTAAGTTTGTCATCGGAATTTTCCCACCTAGCTGTATCTTCATTGAAAAATGGTTCTTGTAATTCTTGTTCTTCGAAATCATCAAAACGGCCGCAGCTTTGAATATTTTTCACCTTCTCCTCCTCTTCCTCTCCTACTTTTCTTTTTCTTCCTCTTTTTCTTTTGCTTCTTTTTTTCCTTCTTTTTCTTCTCGTTTATCTTCTTCTTTTTCTTCATTTGAGTTTCCATTTTTACGATCCTTACTTTCTCCATCATCGATGGCAAGTTCAACAGGATGGTGTTGCTTCGTTGCTAGTTTATCCTCATCTTTTGAGCAGCCTGGATCTTCCGAAGCCCGTAAATATTTTAGGAACGACCCTTCCTGTTTAGACAATGATTTTCCCTTTTCCGTTTTCTGTACTCTGCTCCTGACAACCTTTTTCTTTCAGCCATAATCGTTGTAAATAAACCTAGAAACAAGTAACCTTTTTGTTCAATACGTAACTAAAAAGTTGAAAGAAATAAAGTTTTATAAATTTACAGATGGTACAGTTTTCACAAACACTAAATCAATAAATAACAGCTCCTATTATGGAGCGCCTGAAGATGCAAAATGCATGGCATCTTTGTATTGCGGAATAATCGCATGGAAATGTCAGGTGCTAAAGCGTAAGTTTGTGTTTTACTGCGCCGATTTTTTAGTAATATTTCATAGTAACCTCTCAGTAGGTTATTCGAGAATGGTTATGTTAAATTACATATTTTAATAGTAATTCTGCAAAACCAATTAATCAGTGAGTAATATTATTTAAAAATTTAGGTCTAATTTTATTTATTGGTACGGTACCATAGAGTGGGGTGATTTCTAACGCATTTTGCTATATAATCATTGATTTCTCATTAGTTTTTCAATCAATATAGCTCTTTATCGATATCATTAATGTTTATTGTGTATTTAATATAAAAATTAGAAAGAAAAACTAAACATGAAAGGCATATCTGAAAATAACAAACTTACGTCGTTCGAACTCGCCCCGCAGGGTGGGGTGATTTCGAAAACGAATTTAATTTTTGATTCTGCGCAGATGGAATCGCTATATAGCAGAGTTTAGAATCATAAATACGATAAATTTTACTCTTCTAGTGATAAATACACACATATTTGTTAATTACTTCGTTGGTGACTGGTTTTATCATCCTAATTACGTCTTCGTGAAACGGAAAACTATCACCTGACACAAAAATATTTTGAACATACGACGTAGAACTGTATTCAAGAACTAGGTGGATTTTCTTTATGGTGACGGAATTTAAATTGGAAAGGTGTTATTTTAAAATAATTAAGAAATACGAGTAATGAACGTACGTAATAAAAGAATTTTTTTATTTGGTCAACTTTTTAAAATCTTAGTGGACCCGTATAATCAATACAAATAAACTCAAAACTTCTTGATTATATGATACGACGTATAATGCACTATTAGAGCTTATATTTTCCAAAAAATAAACAGCATAAGCTATAAAGTTAATACATTTCATCTATGTTTTGTAAATCCTTGAATATCAAGCGGCCCCGTCGTAAAACCCTTGGATCGTTCAGCGCAGGGACAATGTGCTCATGGAGCACTAAGCGCTCGTCCATATTGTCAGAGAAAGAAAAAATGTCTATTTCATGGAGATTTTCTTTCTAAGGCAATGGACACATGGTTTACTTTTCGAATAAACTTCTCGAGTTGCTCTGCATCGTACTTGTGCGAGCAACGGCCTCCGGTCACCCTCACGTAGTTGCGCACCATTTCATCGTCGCTCGGTGGACTACACAAAATTACATTATGCGTTATAATAATTGACATAATCGCCTCACATCAATGATATTTTCCAAAAATATTAATAATGAATGGATCTGTTGGTGAAGAGCATTCAAATTCTATTTACATAAACTTATCCGATGCCACAACAGTTACTTTCTGGCAATATAATCCGTGTGGGAACTTCCGCGTCGCATACAGACCACCAGGAGGCTTATTAGCTAAGCAAACGGAAATCGGAATCGGGGGTTGAAAATCGGAAACACGTCACGGAATCGGAAAGATCGCCAAAGTTGCGATTAGCTAGGCACTTTTCGGAAAGACAGGCGCCGATTCCGTGGTCCAAGGCTCCGACGGCCGTATGTGTCTCGGTAAGTGGTGTTTCCGATCGGAATCTGGGAAGTGTCTTCACCTCATCTTCTATTTTCATGTTAAATAAGCATATTTTCTCCCTGGAGTATACATAATAGTGGTGGGGATATTTGAAATTGTGGCAGGAAGGTTCAATGAGAGTTTTAATTACGTATCTCGTGTTTTTATATTTACTGTAAATTATGTGCACTCGCAATGGGCCGTTCTTAAAAACATTGCTATTAATTTCATTAGTTAGGCCTTCATTGCCGAGGTGTGTTTTTCCAGCAAGTATAGATGTTGATTTTTGCTGTTACATATTTAGAAATGCCAAGTGAGTGGTTTGTTGTAGTTTATTTGCCCTTTTTTTGAGCACCTACCTATACTTCTAGTAAAGTCGTCTGCCATTGATGACTGTTTATAGTTTATGTGATCAAACAACCGCACCCGCTCTAAGAAGAAGTGAGTTAAAAAAAACTCCGGTAAAAAGACACGAGCACATTGTAAATATAGGAAAAATAATACATTGTACCATTTTTAGGGCTTGACATTAAATTATATTGTAGCACAGTGCAGTACCGAGAAGTGATTACAATGTAATTCCGCGCAGTCGTATTTGTTCGAACTCACCCCACTCTACGGTAACCACAGAAAAAACTAGTTCACAATTCAGTTCTAACAGTTCTAAACAATTTGCTATAGAAAGAGATATCATATTTGAAAACTGTTTTTGTTACACTACAAAAACGTGCAAGAACTAATAAAGGGAAAATAGAAAACAAAGCTTTAAAGTTTTAACAAGGCCTTCTGAAGTTAAAGTACAAGAAACTTATACTCATTTGTTGCATGTTTATATTATAAAATCTAAGTCTCACAAGTTAGGCCTATATAAGGTTATATGAAACTGAAACATGACGTTTAATCCTTTTCCTATTCGCAACCAAAACGTGAAATTAAAAATAAATACCTTATATTTCCATGAAGACTCGACACTCACTATAAATCTTCACGCCGAACAAACAACTCAAATAAGATAAAAACAGTCGCAAATTCGACACGATGATCAGATGTTATCACTGTCGCATCGGCGAGTAGGTTGTGTACAGGTGCGGGGGAAGGGGAAGGTTTGTAGGGGCGGCACTGTTGCACACGGCCCTAACAGCTTATGACTCGACTCAGACTCATAGCGCGGTGACATCGGTGCCAGGGGCGGCAGCGAGGCATTCAGTGCTATACTAAACGCAACGCAATGAAAATAAATTGACTAAAAAAATAAATATCAACAATTATTTTGTTACAAAAATGTTTTCACTTATGTTTCGTTAGATTTTAAAAATATTTATTTTGGCGTAGATAATTTTTTTATTTTTTTCCATTTTTTGCCGCCCTAGGCGGTCGCCTAGTTCACCTAATGGGTGCGCCGGCCCTGGGTCTGGTTGAAGTAAGATGGAAGGATGACGGGGGCTACTGGAGCGATGATTATAGAGTGATATATTGCAGAGGGAATGAAAGCCAGCACGAGTTTGCATGCGTAATGAACAGGAAACTAGGTAGAAAAGTAGTTTACGCAGAATAGGTGAGTGATAGGATAATAGTCGTGGAACTAAAGGCAGAACCAACGAATTTAGTTATAATCCAGGTTTATATGCCTACCTCTAATCATAAAGAGGAGGAGATAGATACGATCAGCTAGAGGAAATATTTGGTAGGATACCTGGGAGTAAGCAATAAGTAGTAATGGGGGATTGGAACGCGGTGGTGGGCGAAGGAAGAGATGGGAGGGAGGTGGGCGATTACGGGCTAGGAAGGAGAAACGACCGGGGCGTGTAAAAGATCCCTCCCCTACTCTCTCTCCGCCAGGGGTCACCGCATTTGCAACAACCCTGAATCCCTTAATTAATTTCCTATCTAACCTACACCTATCCCTTCTCCGACGAGGCTATCCTGATGCTCTCCTGGAAAAGAAAATCCTAAAAAAATTCCTATTCCCCGAAATATTCTTCTATCAATAACCAATATAACCTTTCATTATGCACTACCTACTTCCCTCTGGCGTCCATTCCCTCAAACGAACCGTTAAAAGCTTTTTTTCTATCCTCTCCGACAACCTCACTACCACCAAAATGTTCCTCCCTCACTTTCAGACGTCCCCCAAACCTCTCCAGCATCCTTAAAACCACCAAATCCACTCTTTCCAAATCCATTACCAAGACTAAAACCCCACCCAACCCATGTCATCGCCCTAGACGTGTCCCACCCTCATTACCAAACCCTTTCCCCCAAAAAGTCTGCACTTTTCCTCTACCCTTATTTTCCTCTCCTTCCTGCATCACTAGCAATGTTGTTTACGTGCAATATATGTGAGGCATTCTATATTGGTCTCACCACTGGTCCTCTCAGCCTCCGAATCAACTGCCACAGAGCATCTTGTAGTCCTTCCTCCCAAAATGCCTCTCTCCCCGTCCCCACCCACGCCTCCACACACAACCTTAAGTTTGACCGTTGTTTCAACGTAGGTGTCTTTGCTTGTCTCCCTCCATCTGCCTCTCATCTCAATCTAAAGACCCTTGAGCAGGCACTTATTTATTTGTACCAGGACTACTCTTTTCCTGGAATCAATCGAGCCCACTAACTCTTTCTTTCCCCCTTCCCCCCTCCCCTTTTTTCTGCTCCTACACTCCCCCTTCCCCTTCTCTCGCTCTCCCTCCCCTTACAAACATATTTAGTCCCTTTTGAGTCCCAGGGGACTAGTCCATTTTGAGTAGTCCCATTACCGAGTGCCTGCTCTGAATGATATACATACGGGGACTAGTCCCTTTTGAGGGTCAATTTGTGTCATTTTAGACACTACTGGGGACTAGTCCCACAGAACTGTGAATGGTACTGGTCCAAAATGAGTTCCAAACTGATGAGGTAGGTACTGGTCCCGTAGGAGTCCAAAAAATTATGACGTCGCTATTCTCCCCGAAGCCTGAAGCAGGGACTGGTCCAGGACTAGTAGATACACATCAACTACCTGCGCGACCGTATCGCTTACATCAAATCTCATATCGCCTACCTACGCCATGTTTGACATGAGAGTTTCTCGTGTCACACTACATGAGAGCTACAGCTCAAGAAAGTCGTATATAAATGGCCATTCCCGTGTGTAAAAGTGACTTCGAGAACTAATTTTTAAATGTCAATGCCGTGATAGTTTGAGGAAATACCATCCAATCGCGATAACAGTTATCAGGCAATAATTAATTGAAACCTATGTTGCCACATTGGATGAATATATAGTCAATATTAATGAGAATAAACGATATTTTTTCATTATCACACGTTTCCTAACATTTCAATGAATACGTACCTAACTTCCTTGCGGAAAGGTTACGAACATGAATGTACCATAGTTACGAATGTGGAAAGGAGAAAACTGATGAATGTAGATACCAATAAAAGTATAAAAATAATCTAATATACAATGGAAATAAATAACTCAAATCAATGAAGTATTTACCTACTGGCAGAATCCAAGCCTTTCCGATTCGTTTGCAAGCTTCCCATTTATGCCAAATATTTGGTCGAAGGATGAACCACAGGCCTAACATGTTGCTATATATCAAAAATATGTTTCATGAAAATAAAAACAAAGGATAAACAGTAAATGTATACAAAAGGAGTATTTATGCGGTTATGGCTTCGAAGGAACCATATATTAAGTTAAAATAGGCATTAGGTATACACGATAAACATATGTAACACAAGGTTTATGCGATCTTTATGAGGGAAAGTTTTCCGTAGACTGGAAATATTCCCTAAAATTACGTTTCATATATTTCGTGTGCTCTCAAGGTTTCCAGTGATCCAAAATGCATTTTTCACAAGCTGTAAGGAAAACATTGCCATTTCTGTGGTTATAAGGGACAAAGTTTTTAATACCTACATTTCCTGGGGCAGAATTCTATACATGTCGACCGACCCTCGGCTGTCGGTCGCTACCGTTGGTCGTCGCTTACACCGATGAGCGATTCTCGGCACGAGACGTAGGTACCGTCACCTGCCGATGTCACAAGCGACGATTTGCTGACGTCATGCATTTGTCGGTCGCAAACTGGCATCTGCACGAGAGGCTAAAAATTTCGACCAATGATGTGGCTCGACACAAGATGAAGAAAGCAGACGCTGAAAGTGCTAACATACAAAATCAGAATTAATCGGCTCATAATATCACTTTAAATGGTGATTAACCTCAAATTCAATCCATAATCCATGTATTAATATATTCCTTAAACTATACATAACAGTTCAGCGTTGCATAAAGGCGTGCTAAATAACAATCCCTTCTGTGCATACCTACCTATACGTTCATTACTTCATAAGTTATTAGTGATAATGATTTTCTGTGTAATATTCCATTAAAATACATTATTCGTGGACTTACCGTTTCCAACGAGTGAAAATAATATGAAGAATACCCGTGTAGTAATAATGTAGCGTTTGTGGGAATAATAGTTAATATTCACGAGGTAATGTTGACCATAAATTCAAAATATTCTTATATGCTTGCTTCATTTTGCTCGTATAACCGGCCGAAATAAATTCACCCTCGCATGGGAGATTTAATAGAAATGTAAATCAGCCTTCGCTCATTTATTTGAAAATTGGAAAAAGCTCGAATAAATTATAAATTTCGCCATGAAATCAGTATATCGCCTGGATTTTTCTGTCGTGCTAATGTCATCGGTAAGGTGCTGGAAACTGCGAACATTCATTGCATAAGGAACCACCTCGTAACATTATTGATTAATACATCTGAAATAAGGTTACTAACTCGTTTCTGTAATCATAATGGATTTATAAAAGTACGCTCAAGCGGCGACGTTCAATTTATATTGTGGCTTTTTGACATCTAATTATGAATAAATATTATTATTACATCTCTCGTCTTGGCAGCTCGACGTTAAAGCTTACTTTCTTGGTTCTCCAAATATATTTGAGAGTGAAATCGAGAGTGTCAGGCGAGATGTGGCGGAACTGCATTATCAATAATGAAAGTAATCGAAATAGTACTATGGTGGACATGACTATATATCGATTACTTTCATTTTATATATTTGAGAGGTATTCCATTCTGTGGTGGGCCTTTAAGGTACGTACGCATAGAGTGTTGGGGTCCGGAACTGATGCTTGTAGAACGGCAGTCTGCTAAGGCCAAACTGTGTCACAGGGTGTAAGACAGGGGTGGATTCAGCATCAAATTTGGGGGGGGTCAAATCATGACCTGGGTCCGGGGAGTATGGAATACCCCCCCGGGAGAGAGGGGCGTTCTCCATACTCAAACTTCTCTCACGTTTGGGACTTGTAGCCATGCATTTGCATATACACTCCTTTTACTCCTTTAAAAGGAAACGACGAAAATGCTGTCATCGATATAAGTAAATATATCTGTTCCAAAGACCTACTTTTACCGAAGTGAACAACGCAAAGTGTTGAGTATGAGCGTGTTTAGCAATATGAAAAACACGCAATTTTAGTTAAATATAACTTCAGCAATTGATAGTACTCTTAAGAACATTTCCTTATTTAAAAAATAATATTCCTCCCGTTTGTCAGGTATCATCCTAAAACATAACACAGAAATATAGATATGGACATATTTGTATCTGCGTTTTTGGTAAGAAATTTCTACTCTGCTGGGTCGGGACCATAATTAAGAACACCACCTCGAATGATGTCCAAATCCTTCGCATTTTCATATCGTTGCCATGGATAAACGAAGTAGCACGAAGGAAAATACGATAATACTCGTAAAATATCTTTCTTACTTACTGTTTTTTGTCTTATTTACTTGCGTATTTACTAAATTATTTTTTTATTTATTATAAACTATGTATTTGCACATTCACAGCTTATTTATTTGCGTAGCCATAGGAAATCTACCGCCACGCTTGAAGCATGCATTGAACATACCTTTTTATTCACGATTAAAAGAGGAAATCCTTTTTCACGGTGTTGTTCTGTCAAGTATCGTAGGTTATAGGGAGAGAGAAGTGGACACCGGGTGTATCATAGGACCTTGCCAAAGTGCGAGAGGAGGAGGAGCGAAGCATAGAAGAATAAAAATGGGAAGAAAGAGAAAGAATACAGAGTAATTCACGGCAAGAACGAGTTCAATGATACGTTTCGAATGCATACAAGGTCGTCTAATGTGCCTCCGTCAGGAGACGCTAGCGAGAATTGCGCTCGGGTAATGCAAGCGGCCAGTCATCCGTCACTGGCTTCGACGATGAGTCAACCACCTACTACTGTTTTCGAATTTCCCTCGTCGTTGCCTAGGTATTATATATGTCATGATAGTGAAAGCCGTTTTTTCTCCAGGGCGATAGTGGCGGTGCTCCGTTTGTTGGGAAACTTTTTTCTCCCATAGTGCAGAATTCCGTTCCTGGCCGGCAAAGTTTTTGGACACATCGTCGAGAGAACCTATGTCAAAGTTAATAGATATTTCTATGTACCGGGGACCATAAAGAAGGATTTTTAAGCATTAATGAGCAACTTTCTAACGTATTGGGGAAATTTGACGATAGCCTATAAACATTCAAGCATTAAATAAACTATTGCTACAACGGAGTGGTCCAGAAGGGTTCCAAATTTTATTTTTTTTTTGCTCTCCGACTATTCTGGTGGTCCGATCCCCATAAGCCATTTGCTTGTCTTCAGGATTCGCAGGGGCCATACCACAAGAATTTATCGTACACCCATGCCCTGGACAAGTGAAAAACCGACCCAGGCGAGACTCGAACCCGCGACCCTCGGACTAGCAGGCGAGGACTTAACCCCACGGCAACCAGGGCCGGCGAGAATTTCAGCGGCACTGATTGTGTGGACTGGTACCGGGAGGGTCCAAAGTTTGTGAAATTAGATATATCGTCTCTTGTGGTGTGGGGAGGGGGGGCAAGCCAGTGGAAAAGGGGATAACCAGTGGGGGCCGCGAACGGTACTGGTGCCTTCCGGCAATTGGGACTGATCCGGGAAAGTCCGTGGCCATGGGACCCGAGTCCCATAGGACGGTCCCACATGACCCCTAATAAACTGCTAGCAGAGAAAAGGACTAAAAAGGGACTAAAAATATTTCCAAGGGCAGTTTCTATGTTTATGCACGAAGAACGAAACCTATCATAAAAAAATGTCTAACAAGGCTAAACATATGTTATGAACCCGATGTCATAGGAAGTCTTTCTGCGAGAGGGCCGGTATTTATGTCATTCGTGTGGATGACACCCGCCAGTTCTTCATTTGATTGATCCCTGGCTCACATCCGCAAAGCGCGGGAAGTGGGAAGGGTCCTTTTTGCGGCCATTGAATACACGTTTCCAAGTGTTGGAAAGGGTGTATCCATCTTCCCTATTCATGTTGTGTGGCCTCTTGATTATTTCCACAGCTTCTCTGATGATTCTTGGGAAATGCCTCTTTTCTTTGGCCAGGATGTTTGGTTTTTCAAAGTTAATGCTGTGACCTGGCTCCGCTAAGACATGTTGAGCAACGGCTGATTTTTCTTCCTGCTTGTTCTTAAGTGCCCGTGCATGTTCTTTCAGCCTACATTGTATGACCCTCTTGGTTTGGCCAACGTAGGATTTCCCACTGCTGCATACGACTTCGTACACCCCCTCGTGGATCCCAGGTGGAAGAAGATCTTTGGCTTGAGCGAGGAAACTGGCTATTTTGTTTCCGCATCCAAACCTAGTTTGGATGCGGTGTTTAGCGAGGACCCGTGATATCCTCTCTGTAGTAGCACTGACGAAAGGGTTGAAAGCACGAGCGACAGGATCTGGGTTTTCGTTCTTTGATGATTGGTGGCCTTGGTTGCTCATCCGAAAGGTCCTTTTCAGGACCATGGATCTCTTGTATCCGTTCTTCTCCAGGGCAGTAAGAACGTGTTTTTCTTCTTTAGGCAGCGATTCTTTGTCGGAGATGGCTCGGGCCCGATGAAGTAGGCTGCTTATCACAGAATTCTTCTTCTGCGGGTGGTGGTGGGAGCTAGCGTGGAGGTACACGTCCGTGTGGGTCGCCTTTCTGAAGACTGAGTGCTTTAGAGAACCATCTTCTTTCCTCGTCACTAGGATGTCCAGAAAGGGGATACAGCCGTTGGTATCCTTCTCCATGGTGAATTTTATAGAGTCGTGCAAGGAGTTGAGGTGTTGAAGAAAACCAGAGAGGTCATCTTCCCCGTGCGGCCATACGACAAAGGTGTCATCCACGTAGCGGAGCCACTTCTTTGGCTTCTTGTCCGAAGTTTCTATAGCCTTCTTTTCCAACTCCTCCATGAACAAGTTGGCGATCACTGGTGACAGTGGTGAACCCATGGCAGCTCCTTCTGTTTGTTCGTAGAATTCTCCTTTCCATTGGAAATATGACTTCTTCAGGCAAAATTCTACGAGGTCCGGGGAGTATTTGGGGAGGCCTTCTTCTGTGAATCTTCTGGTGATGTTGACAGCTTCCATGATGGGAACATTGGTAAAAAGAGACACCACGTCAAAACTGACTAAGATGTCTTGTTCTTCCAGTTTTATGTCTTTGATGATCTGTACAAAATGCTCTGAATTCTTGACATATGATGGTGTCCTGCCTGAGAAGGGGTATAGAATTTGCGCCAGGTGTTTAGCCAGTAGGTTGGTAGGTCCGTCTATGGTGCTGACAATGGGACGGAGTGGTGCGCCTTCCTTGTGCACCTTGGGAAGCCCGTAGAGCCGAGGAGGTTTTGCCGCGGAGGGTACGAGGTTTCTCTTCTCTTCGGTTGGGATTGAAGAATACTTAATCAACTCCCTTGTCGGTCGTTCAATCTTGGTTGTCGGGTCGGAAGGTAGCTTCTTGTAGGAAGGTTCTGCCAGAATTGTGCTGATTTTGGCTTCGTAGTCGGATTTGTTCATGATGACAGTAGCTTTTCCTTTGTCAGCTGGGAGAATTAAAATGTCTTTGTTTTCGCGAAGTTGATCGCTCGTCTCTCTGCTGTGGTGATATTAGGCTTTGGTGGTTTAGCGTCACGTAGAATACGGGTGACTTCGTCTCTTATTTCGTCGGCTGCGAGCTTAGGTAGCTTCCGGATAGCTGCTTCAATTCCGGTGACTATTTCTTCCTTGGGTATTCTTGGGAAACGTCGCCACTAAAAAAAATGACAACGCGGACGAATCCCGGAAACCTGCCTGACTGCAAAACTGAACGCCGCGAAAACCTTCGTCAGAAGCTTTTAATTAATGTTTGCGTTTATATTATTGACCAAATCTCAATAATATAAACGCATATGTTTTATATATATAACGCTTGAGCTGTTCAGGCGCGCGCTGATTGGCCGGACGGACCTTTGAATTTAATTGTTGGAAAAGACGTTTGAACGCTGAGGAGAGAGAGGATAGCCTGTTGAAGTTTTCTGTGTTTTTGGCCATTTCAATCATCCAAGGGAAATATTTTTTTTTCTCTGGCGATGACCTTGCAATTTTTAAAGTTTATGACGTGGCCGGATTCTAACCAGGCGTGATCTGCAACTGCGGAAATGGCGAAGAAAAGTTTTCTTCTTTTCGGCCGGCCTTTGGTGTTCCCCTCTATTTAAAAAAAACGAAAAACGGAACTCAAAACTGTTTGCTTGTCCGTCACTCTTTCTGTACGCAAGAGAGAATGTGAGGATAAGCACTTTTTCATCCTCATATTGACAAATAGGTATGTAACACGATTAGATAATAGTCAACACTAGTGATGGGTCGAATCCAGAATGTTTTCGAACGCAAATCTCTCTTTTTTGAAATAAAATCTCAAATCTTGAATCCAAATCCTGCTTTCACCAAATTATGAATGCCTCTTCCTTTTCATTTCCAATAATAAATGCATACATTAAATCAATCGTAATCAATTTTTTTATTTTCTTTTAAATTTATGAACCCATGAGTAGCTCTAGGAATTCCCTCTTTCAAAAATATAATAATATAGCTTTAAAGGAGAAATAAAATTGAGCAGCAATTTGTTTCACATAGGCATTTATTAATTCTTAAATTAAGACTGCATAAGAAAGCTAAGTGAACACAAAATATTTGTTAATATTTCTAATGAAATGGAACATTGTCTGTCAGGCTAAGCTGTCAATGCGTGTTTTATTATTAACCAAATCTCCGGGAGTAATGAATACTGTATTTAAAAATACTGATGTGCTAATGTGTTTTCATAGGCGTGCTTTCTTTACTTCACAGGCTGGAAATGATAGTTTGTTTACATACTTTCCTGGCACATTAGTAGCTTTAGAGACGCTATCGCAAGAAATACAATATTGCCGGAAGAGACGAAAATCGCGGCTCTATCAACGACATTTTTATATGAAAAATAATGTGTACCTATTTTTACTATTGGGTGGTTCTTCACAAAAATAGTCTGACGCGAAAACTCGTAGACCGGCTGTTTCCATTCTTGCGAGTTTTGGCACAAAGGAAGATACTACAAAGGAAGATACAAATGCTAGCTCTTAATATTCATGAATGTTAGTGATTGTGCGATTAGAATACCAATCTGAAAATAGCGCAAAATGGCAAAAAAAACTGTGAGTCCAAGAAACGTCAATTTAAATACCGGATTTCGAGTGTAATGACGTGATAAGGAGACAAAAACCTCGCTTTTCTTTTAACATTTGGTCGTATAAGAATCTATTCCCGTCTCTTGGCGCAGTATAATTTTGCCCATCTTTTCAAACGTTAATCCATGTTTAGAACCAAATAATTCCTTTATTAACTCTTAGAAGAGAGTAGGTTTAAAGTTACTGAACAATAATGACGAAGGACTCTGCTGAAAATGCACATTTTCGGCGCAAAACCAATACGTACGGTATGGTATGCGTACAATGGTACGTGGCAACGAAAACGGTTGAGGTGAAAAGTTCGCAACTTCTGCGGCGTGAAGAAAAAATCGATGTTTTCGATCGATTCTGCAGTGAAAAACTTCGTTTTTAAAGACCAAAAGAAAAATGTTCGGTCTTTCGTGCGTACGCGTTAAAAAAACAGCAGGATTAATGGTCTCTCTGCGAGCGTCGGCTTTAAAAAAAAAGACGCGTTGGGAGATTATGAGGGCGGTGTGCGCATGCGCCGATCGTCGAATTTTAAATGAAACTTTCCGTGATTAACAATCATAAAATCTTCGCTTATAAACATGTTTATGACGTAATAAAGTTTCACGTAAATTATCAAAAGACTTTTATCGTTAGACGACGTCGAGATGGTTAAAACGGCGAGAGAGGCGCGAGATTTGACCGCGACGTGGCAGCACATGCACACACATCGACCACGAGAGTGCGAATCTTCTTTCTCGATATAGGAGTCGATTTAATCCTCAGATCCTGACCACGTGACTAGTTCACTCTCAAACTAACATTAAGTACAGTATAAAGGAAAGATTTGAATTCGTTCAAATCAAAACTTCCGAGGAAAAAGAATGAAAGATTATTTTAGCCTTTGTTGGAAGGAATATGGACACAAATCGAAAATATTGAAGATGATAAAATAATTCGTTAATTATGTACCACAAGGCAAGGTAATGGAGGAATTTGTTGAAATTCCAAAGGAGGCAGAAAAAGGCATGCATTGAAAGCCATTTTGCATGTTTGAAGCCGACGGCATAATGAAGGCAGTGATGGAAAGCATGCCGTTGAGACGCGCGTATCAGATAGAGAAGGGGGTAATGGTGATCACTATTATTCATCTTCATCATCGAAGAGATGACTGCCCTTCAAAGTCGAAATGCTTATTCCAACAGAGGATAAGTTAGAGGTAGTTAGTTCAGTTGAAAATCGAAATTTAAGAAACCCAATCCTCCTCCGCGAATCACCAATCTCGACTAGACAATTGACAGAAAACTGATCGCATACTCTCAATTTCATTGCGCATGAACTTTTCTCACAACGCCATTAGGGTATTGTGGCGATTGGCTTTTTTTCACCAAGTTGACTGATGCGCAAAGAGCTTCGAAGGGAAATAATGCAAAAGGCTAGTTAAGTGGAGATAAATGCATGTGATATGGTCTGAATTGAGTAGACACAACGTGTGATTTATGGCAAGAATAAATGAAATAAAAAATTTAAAAAAAACTACAAATTTTCCATTTTTCTATTCTATGCTCATGAAATAGAAATAATAAGTGTCGTCTAAAACAGATCTAACGTAAATGAACGCAGCCTCTGAGAGTGAGTGAACTTTAAAATTACAAGTCCGAATTGATAGTAGAATAGAATCGGCAGTTTATGGAACAATGACGCAAAAGAATGATACACAAATCTCTGAAACTATCGCGCTTTTTTGTTAAAAATCATTGTAGCAATAAATATAATAATGGGAGAGAGTTAACATATATATTCATATCACGAACACGAAAGAAGACGCCATAAGATGTAACGCAACTGAAGGGAATATGTAAACATGTGAAAGAAGGCATAAAGTTACACATTCTCGTGATGAAAGAAAGGAAATAAATATACTTAACACTTACACACACATAAGGAGGTTCGGTGGTTCCACTCAACTTAAAGAGAATTCAATGAAACACCCGGAAAGCATTTGTAATATTGTAATTATAAAGATAACTGCAAATTTTTCAGAATTATTTGCGGTAGGTTTCTTAAGATATTGGATCGATAATTAGGCATGAAATTACACGTGGGTATGTATTATGCCTTTTCTTTCTGCATTCCGCAAGTAATGCATCCGCGTTCAATTGTATATTTCACATCGTAGTACTTTATATTTCACATATCGTCCGCAACGCGTGCGAGGGATTTCTTCAAGCGCTCGGAGAATAAAAATCTGTTATACCTTTAATGCTATATACCATGATATAAATTATTATACATTGAATAATTAGAAAAGGTTCTTTCTGAGGAATAAAACCTTGCGTTCCCATAAGAACCCACGCATAATTTCATGCCCACTTCCCGTTCAAGCATCTTAAGATATCTGCGGCAAATAATTCTGAAAAAAATAAAGTAGCTTCAAGACAAAAAAAGTAGATTTTACAGAAATTTTCGTCGAGTTCTCTTAAAACCACTGAACCTCCTTAAAAATACGATGCTGTTAAAAAGAAAAAATATAATGAAACAAAAAAAGTAGATAAAAAAATGATACAAGAAAAGAAATTTTTTTCTAATGTGATGTTCATTACTTTCTTAATCGTCATAAAAATGCTACCTAACTTGTTATCTTTATCGCAAGCATTGTTTAACATTATAAACAACCACAACGCGAACCCTTTGCCATTTCGTTTTCCGAATCGAAGACTGAAGGGCGAGAATACTTTGTGACCTGATTGATGCTGGATGCCTCTTGGGGATGTGTGTGAGTCGTCCAGCAAAGCGACAATGGCGATACGCAGTGTTGTGTTGTGCCCGATTGCAGAATGGACGTTTAACATACTCCATTGTGGACGGACATGATGAGAGCTTTGTTTCGTTAAAAGGGGTGTTTGTGTTCAACAGATGTACAGTTCCGAAGAGGATCAGCGCGAGTATAAACATGTATTCTCATAACGTTCAGAGCAATCTTAACGGAGGTCAAGGAAGGCAATAACAGAGACACTGTACAAAGTAGATTATGGCAAGTATATAAGTGCAAGGCATAGTATGCTGCTGTCAAAACTGTAGTATTCACAGCATGATGATGAATTCGTTGTGCAAATGGACACAAAATTCACACAAACACGACCACGTGCACATCACTTCACAAGTGAGAAAGGCGCAACTCCACACCAGGAGAATTTTGTTTTTCATCGAGAGGTCAAGCATTAGGTCATTTGTACAAAAATTCATATTTCAAAAGGTTTCCTTCTACTCAGAGTCAAGCTTGATCTTTTTGACCCCATGTTTGGTCATTTGACATCAATCATTGCTCATTGAAACAATGATTGCTTTTCCGTAGAATGCCAGAAAGAGGTTAACTCTTCAAATCTCTACGAAACCTCCGCTTCCGACACCAATAAGATGCGACCAAACAGCAGCTTCCTCTTCACAGTACACACACACAATGCAAACACAAGTATCCTTCAAATACGAAAAAACAAACAATCAATGGACGACACACATACGTCTCCGCACTTTCATTCACGCGTTGTCACATTCGAATTGAAAAGCCATTATGAATTTAGGAATGTCAATCTTCGCATTGTTCCATCAGTATGCACTCAATGTCTCTCCACCACTGCAAGTGGTCATTAAAAACCCTCTCCGCTTCGATTTGAAAATACATTTTTTAGATCATGTAAAGTGATCGTGAACATTTTGTCTCCAGTGTTTACAAAATCACTCTGTCATCTTGATTCACATTGATGATTCATATGAACTTAATTGTGATTGATGACGATATGCGTTTGAGGGGTTTTCGTTGCTTTTCCGTTGGGGCTTAGTTGTGTCCATTTTGATGACGTCGTCGATGAGAGAGAGAGCAACAATAGAAGCAGCAACAGAGTGGAGGAGGGGGCAAACACGGGGCAGTGTGGAGAGAGGGCTTTCCCAGCACTTTTTGAGAATATCAAGGAAAACATTTAAAAGCATCCGTCGTGCTCATGAAACTCATTGAGAAACAGTTTGACCGGTCATTTCTCAGCACAGAGAGATGCATTTTCATAACAAACTTCTTTGGCGATCAGAAAAGTACATTGTCGAGCGCATAACACAGACTCTGACAATTCATGTCTACTGTTGCCCTTAAAATTGGAGGGAATCACTGCATAGTTTATTAGGCAACAACATAAGAGGGTGGGTTAACAAAGCCATAGACAACAACGCAATATGATCCCTGGACGAGAAAGCATTCTTCCCGGTGACACACCGCCACCTAGTGGCACCACCAGGACACGGATCCGTAAAAAAAATGAATTACTGATTTAGCAATGAATACCTAATCTAAGGCAGGACCTGCAGTGGATGCAGTCGTTATGACACGATGAATAATAAATACCCTTGCCGCTTTTCCATGAATTGATTGACCCGAGACGACCACCTTGAAGTGCACCACGATTGATGCACCATGAAGTGCACCACGCATTATTACACGGGATACGACACACGCACGACATTGGCTAATTTATTTTCAGGAAGAGAAATTATTTAGTTTTAATTTTATTCACCATGAATAACTGAATGCCGACGTAAAAAGAAAATGGAAGAGTATAATACCCGTTCCAAATAAATTCCGACTCTCTCATCGTCAGCGTTTATTAATTGAATGAAGGCAAGTGAGAGAGAGAACGACATATCGTTATCGAATGCTTCGAGCGATCGTCGTGCGAGATGAGGATCGACCAAAAGGAGATCGATCCTCGAAGGATGATGCCACACGGAGCCGCCACCACTCGCCGCTACCACTGGAAGTAGGTCTCGGAGCACGGCTGCGCGCTGCCGCACCACTTGGTCTCGAGGAGCGGCGGACAGACGGCGCCTCCGCCGCGGGCGTGCCTCACCACGTGCCGCGCCCTCTGCATCTCCCCAATGCCGCACGACTTGCTGCAAGCGCTCCATGGACCCCACTCGGTCACGTGACAGTTCCTGGGAGGACCTATTGATGGGGGGGCGCGGGGGGGGGATGGAATAAAACCTTAATTACATCCTGGGACAGGTCCCTTAGAGCAACAATAAGATACAATGAAATAGCGGCGAGGTAATTAACAAATTGGAAAATAATTTTGTTCAAATCGGAAAATAAATGGAGATTAATAACAAAAGAAAAAGAAAGACAACTACCCTCAGTGAAAAACAATCACTGTACTTGTGATGCAATTAAATTAAAAATTAGATATGGTATACATATTAATCGAAAGGTATAAATCCTTAAGGTTACAATACATATGATATTTGAAAAAAAAAACATTTAAAACAAAAAAAACACGAATGGACCTTGAAAAAAAACCATTTTTATCAAGAAAAAAAATTAGCAATGAGAATTTAATACTGAACAGGCTAAAATATTCAGGTGTACATTCTTTTAATAAAATTCCACACAATTTAGATTGAAAAATTGCAAACGAACGAGATTTCCTCAAATATCAGTTGGAATGGAGTTCCAGAGTAGATAGTTGTGAGACGGCGGCCACGAAAAACGACTTACGTGAAAGGTTGAGAAGGTCCGGTGGGGGTCGAGAAGTTGAAATGTTACTAGGTTCTGTTGTGGTAACCATTTCATGATTGGTAGTTATTAGGGAACATTTAGAAAACATAACCTTTTAGGAAACATATCAATTACGTAGGAAGGTTCGTTGTTGGAAAAAATATAAAAAAGAAATATTCCAAGTAGGTATTTACGACATAAGCTGGCGTTCAACCAACCAAGTTTTTCCTAATATGGGGTGAGATGTTCATTTTTGCGAAGAATAAAGATGTATCGAACGCTCGAATTTAGGAGACGCTGTAGCTTAAGGTTCTGCTCAGCCGTTAAATCATTATTTACGAGACAACAGTAATCAAAATTAGGAAAAATATTAGTGGTTTAACGAGCAGTAGCCGTGTATGCAACGGCAGCAGGTTTTTATTCACCTTAAGTTGGTAAAGCGTACTAAATATTTTAATTGATATATTTAAAATATGATTGTTCCACGAAAAGTTGTCATCGAGGATTATGCCAAGGTTCCGCACTTTTTTGGAATAGGTCAGCTCAATATCCCCAACTTTGATTTTGGGAATATTGTTAAACAAATAAAAATAATGGCGAAAATATTTTATGGTGCCAATGTCATGAGTTTAGGTCTATATATATATAACCATTCATTTATTCAACCAAACCGATCACAGGCGTAATTAATAAATATTTCGTTCAAACAGGTGGTGAAAGAAAGAGGATGGGAAACACATAAAATGTGATAACACAATGGTGATGTGAAGATGGAATGATGGCCGATTCCAAGTGAAAAAAATTCGACTAGACCGGGAATTGAACCACGGACCTTACGATGTCTTATGTGTTTCCTATCCTCTTTCTTTCACCACCTGTTTGAACGAAATATATATATAACTTCTTGGAGAATCACTCGGGTGATAAATATATAATATGCCAAGAGGGTGGCCGATAAAAATATAGAGACAGAAAAAAAGGACACTCACAAATTTAAACTTCCGATATTTCGGTGAAGACTAGCTCCACCTTTCTCTAGGGTAAGAGTAGGAATGAGGAAAAGGATAGAGATGGAAGTATGGGAGAGGAAAGAGGGGGAGACGAAGGTGTAAGAGGGGAAGGAGGGGAAAGGAAGGTGTAAGAGGGGAAAGAGGGAGGTGTAAGAGGGAAGCAAGTACTTGCTTCCCTTCCCCCTTGTATACATACACACACACACACATACAAAATAAGCACAGAGGAGGAGGGGGGCGACGCTCCTTAGAAGAGCACACAAATAAAACAACACACTCACGACTCTTCCTCTTCCTCGTCGCCCTTCCGGCTCCACGCCTTCCTTCCGTGGGTGACCCGCCTCCGCCCGCCTGCTGCCCCCGCCGCCGCCCCCCGCCGCCGCCCACAGGGTGCCGCCCCCCGTCCGGCCTACGCCCCCGGCGGTACTGGTCCACGATGCTGCTCACTATGGCGTCCTTGTCGCCCCTGGGCACTGCTAGGAGCAGGGGGGGGTCGGCGGCCACGTCCGGTGCAGCAGCAGCCGGAAGTGCGACGGTACTGCCGCGCTGCGACTCATTGCGCGTCCCCAGCAGTGGCGTCAGGGCGTTGTTACTTTAATAATAATAATGAAATTAAAACATATCATCAACACATGCCTCCTGCAAAGAGCACTGATCTGCTTCATTATTGGTCCACTTATGCGAACAGGTTTCAGCGGGACCATCAGGATTTCATACCTTGAATACGTGAAATATTAATTGAAAGACATTGCTGTAAGTTCTGCTCAAGAAATGAGAACCCAATGCTCTTGAGGCAAAGAACTCGCAAAGTAACAACCTTTACATGCAAAGAGATATTTTATCATTAATTTGATTCCCTGTGACAAGGGAAAAATGATTTCAGGTTCTAAACTAATTGGAATATTTACATAGATTAATTTTTAAAATGTATTCTGATACATTTTACCTTTGATCATTTGTAACTTATCGTTATTAGCACCTAAATTTTCAATAATAATTTAGCGTACTTGTATGTACCATGAAGTGTAAATAAACATGAGGGGCTGGTAAACAGAATTCAAGTAAAGCGAATATCTAAAGCTTTCCAAAAATAAAGCATTTCTTTTGGGTTACTTTGCGACGCTGAAAGATTTTTTCCCAGCGCAATTACTTCACCGATTGATCGTCATGATGTGATCAGGTAATGTCCCCAAAAATGTTCCGTTCTACTGGAGAAAAATTACCAATTGGCTGCACAAACTTTTCGAGCCGGAATGAAATCACAAAGACAATAAAACATTCGCCATTTTTTAGAGAAAGCCAAAGATTAAACCAACAGGTGCAAACCGGCGAATAGATCAAGAAATCCAACGAGAAGCGTGAGGTTAAACTCGCTTTGAGGGTCCAAGAAGTGATACGCAGTTTTCTGAGGAAGAAACTTTGACAATTAATATTTTTTACCCAGTCATCGATTCTCTTTATTTCAATTGGAATGTAAGAGAGGCCGCATAAGAAACTGTATAAACTATAGTTTCAACATTTCCATAATACTTCGAGAAATGGATTATGATCAGATAAAAAATGCACGTGAAAAACTTGCCAAAAAATATGACGAAGACATTTCTGCTGACAATTTAACATGAAAAGCTTACATTATAAACATTGTCTTAGAAAAACTAAAAAAAATGAAATTTTATTAATTCAAAAATTATATTTGAAATCAACAAACGATTGTTTAAGAAGCACTTTTCCCAATATTGAAATTAGTTTTGGAATATTTTTTAGCCTAATGATAAAAAAATTGCAGTGTTGAACGTTCGCTTTCAAAATTAAAATTATTGAAAAATTATCTGTGAAATTCCATGACTCAATCAAGATTAAATCATCTGGCTTTAATGAGAATAGAATCAGATTTACTCAATTTAATTAACTTTGAAGATATCATTGCTGATTTTGCTGCTCAAAAATCGTGAATAAAAATTTGGTCAAAGTTTGTCTGATTTTTAAGCTTATCGTGACATAATTTTAAATTTTCCTTGTTATGTAAATATTATTAATCTATTGAAATAATATTTTCACAAAATGTATTCTCTTAATTTATTCATTCTGATTCCGTGGTTTTTTATTAATTATTTTCATCTTTAAAAAATGAATTATACATTTTATGCCAAATGCAATGACATTTAAAAATATGTAGGTTTCGCGAGTATGCATGATGAAAAAAATATTAATAATAGTATTGAATCATAATTTGACTTAGCAATTTAAAAAAAATCAATTGCGTATCTTGTGTAATCATTAGAAATGAATTGTGTTTTATGCTGCCCTTAAAAGGGCCGCACACGATCTCTGGCCCAGGGGCCTCTCGTTAACAAAAGAAGGCCCTGACTCCACGGTCAAAACATTTCAACATTTATCACTCTTGACCTCATGTTGATCGTGAACCGTGAAAATTGTTTTCGTGCAAGATACTCCTCAAGCACATAATTATTGCTAGAACCTAATATAGGATATATGCTGGAGCGTCGAAACTTCTTGAGCAGAAAACAGGAAAGGCTTGCGGAAGAGTAGACCTTGCGAAATCCAGCCATCGATATGATATTCTTATATCAGGTAAAGCGAAAAAGCAAATTGACACTTTACTTCTGGATTTCAATAAAGCATTTGATTATGAATATAAATAACTCTAAAACTCAAACCACAATCATGAGAGGAACAAATTAATGAATTGGATACAGTATTTTTTTAACTGACCACAAACAAAGAATAGTCATCGACGGTATTAGTTCCAATGTGGTGGTAAGAGAGGTGGTAAGAGAGGGCGTCCCGCAGGGAACCATCATCGGCCACCAGTTGTTCTTCATTTATAAAAACGAGATTAACTCTTAGTGCGGGTAGAGAAATTAGTTCTTTTGCATGCGATGCTAGAAATTGCCGCAAAGGTTCACTTAGAAATTCACACTTGGCGTCGGGAAAAGATAAGAAATATTTTCGGCGCTGCATTAAAGAAACTAGGACTTATCGAGCGAAGGAGTAGAAAGGTCATCCGACAAAAAAGTGAGAGACAGGTGGCACTACTTTAGCGCTGGTGGTTAGGCCGAGTCTAGAAAATACAGAAATCATTTGGGACGCAGGGGTTGAATTCGCGGAGTAAAAATAATACAAAAGGAAAGACGAACGCTTTCATCAACGACTTCTACAAGCGAACAAAAAGTGTCACGCGACAAAAGTTGAAACTTTAAAGCGTAGGGAGTCGTTAAGAGACTCAGAAGAAGCTACTTGCTAGGCTTAGACTAGGTACTCGCGAAATTCAGAACAAGCGAGAGCTTAAGTGCGACACGGAGGATATTGCTTTCGACGCCACGCTACATTCATGATATTACTAGCAATTATGTGCTGAGGAGTATTTCGCAGGAAAGCTATGTTCACGGTTCACGATCAACATGTGGTCAAGAGTGATATCAATGCTTTCATTTTGCGCCCGTGGAGTCAGGGCCGTCTTGTGAAACTGTTTACCTTTCCATCAGTAGTCTGTAGCATCGGACTGTGTCTACTCGTCAAAACAACACTTATTTTCCATTTTTATTAGCTAATACTTCTATTTGTTACAGAGCAGCTCTTCAAGCTCACAGTCTTAATTTGTTCCACAAATCCAACCACTTTCGGCAACAACCCCTTAACAACCAAAAATATTTCAACAATCAATAAAACATTTTCAAACTGAAATAAATTGAAACATTTAAACAAAAGTTACACCAAATTAAAACAAAATAAAAACAAATATTTAAGTAAATTTCAAACTTTGCAAGTGCAAATAACTATAACTATGAGTAAATGCAACTTTTATTCGAGCGAATGGATATAATTTCCGGGAGGAAGTTGATGGGGAATGGAGAGTTATCAGTGTCAAGTGACGACCATAGCGGCTCACCTCAGCGTGTTCTCCTCAGCCTCAGAGGCGTCGTCCCGCCGCGTGAGGTCGTCGTGCCTCGGGTGATGAGGCTCGTGCTCTGTGTTTGTGCCACTCCTTTCCTCCTCCTCCTTGGATGGATCTCGCGAGTGATGAAACTCCTTGCTCAGCTCGTACTCCCTCACCTTTCATGGAAAACAAGGGCACAGTGGTCCATCATGAGTAAACATCCGCACCCGCAACGGGCAAGTTGCCTGTTTGCCGACTGCTGATGTCGAGGCTTTTCTAAATGTAATTTACGTTCATGGCATGATATTCAAAGTATTCACTCAATCATTCATTAGAGTAATCTACCGGTTTGAGTTAGGTTATGATGAAAATCAAAGAATATCCAACAGACTCTTACACGTGCCGTACCCTATCTACATCTAGTGAAATACTAGATGTAGATAGGGTACGGCACGTGTTTCTTCATTTCAGCATCAGTTAAACCATTCTTTATCCCGTCCATAAAACCTATTCTCTTCCTTCTCCTTCCCCGCTTACCCAACATCCTATCCTCTGCCACGGCCTTCAAGCAAACCATCGTCCGTCATTACCCCTTCAAGCCACCTACCCTGTCTTCCCCTAATCTCATCCACAAGTTTCCTCTCCTCGCCCACCATGTTAAGCACTTCCTCATTTGTCTTCCTTTTCGTCCAACGCACCTTCTCCATCCTCCTCCACACCCACATCTCGAACGCCTTCGGCCTATTTTCGTCTTCCTTTCTCAAGGTCCACGTTTCTGCCCCATACAACGCCACACTCCATATCACGCTCTTCACCAGCCTCTTTTTTACATCCTTACTTAAGGTCCCCGTCACCAGCTCCCTTCTATTATTGAATACTTCCTTCGCTAGCGCTATTCTCCTCCTAATGTCTTTGCTACAATGTCCTGTTTCTTCTAGCGCACTACCTAATTAATTAAATTGTTCTATTTGCTCTAGTTTGTGACTTCCAACTCTTATGACCAGCCTCGCTTTTTATCCTAGAGACTCTCATTACTTTTGTTTTCTTATTATTTATCTTCATCCCGTACTTCTCGCACTGCTTTTCCAATACATCTACTAAAGTTTGCAATCCTTTCGATGACTGACTGACCAACGTCTGGTCGTCCGCGAATCTAACCGACTTTATCCGCTGGCCTCCTACTTATATTCCCACATTTAGCTCATCCCATGCCTCTCTTACCATTTCCTCAGCATATATGTTAAAAAGCAAAGGCGACAACGGGCACCCTTGTCGCACCCCGCGATCTATAACTGCCCACCCTGTTTCACCGTCAGCTACCCTTACCTGAGCCCCCTAGCTCATATATGTTTCGGATGAGTCTCCTATCACGCCAATCTAATCCCATTTTCTCCAGTATCTGCATTACTTTTTCCCAGTTCACTCTGTCAGACACCTTTTCAAAATCCACAAAGCAAGCGAAAACATCCTGATTATACTCTGTTTCTTTCTATATGTGTCCTCATTACCACAATCGCGTCTCTGGTTGCCCTTCCCTTCCTGAACACAAATTGGTCATCACCTAAATGGCTATTTGCTCTGCTCTCCAACCTTCTATTTATTATTCTGAGTAAAACTTTTGCCGCGTGCGAAATTAAACTGATTGTTCGATACTCCTCGCATTCTGACCCTTTCTTCTTCTTTGGGATAGGTATTAATACTGTGTTCACGAAATCCTCTGGCCATACTCCTTCCTCGTAGATCCTGCGAAAAGGTTCGAAAAAGGATTTTCTCCCCTTACTACCTAGATTCATCAGTAACTTCAAAGGTAGGTTATCGGTTCCCACGGCTTTTCTACCCTTCATCTCTCTTAATGCTCTCTCTATTTCGATGTCAAGTAACTCTGGTCCGAGGTTATCCTTATATATTGTTCTTTCATCCTCTAGATCTAGGCTAAGGGGTCTATTCTCGCTGTCATATAGCTCCTCTTCGTATTCTCTCCATCTTTCTTGGATATCTTCCTGTTCGATTAATATCTTCCCTGTTTTGTCCTTAACCTTTGGTATCGTTTTTCCCTCTCGTACCATCCGATAAAATTTTCACCTTGGCCTACAAATCGCCCACTTCCCCACCCTCCTGCAGCTTTTCCATTTCCTCGTGTTGTCCCTTCCACCAGTTTTCTTTTGCCCGATTGGTCACTCACCGTAGTTTATTATTCAATTCCTTGTACTTCCTCTTTCCTACGTCGCTGCTGACGTTTTTCCAAATACTTATCACCTCCATTTTCTTTATCATTTCTTCCGTAACCCGCTGCTTCTTAACCCTCTTCTTTTCCACCGTTCCTATTGTTTTCTCTGCCGCTCCTGCGATGCCTGTTTTTAGAAGCACTCATCTTCTCTCTATTGTTCCCATCCGCTTCTCTTCACCTGTGTTATTTTCTACCAGCTCTTGGTATTTCCTCCTTTTCAACCCTTTCAATGCTTGAAGGTTCCACCTCTTTATCTTTCTACCTTTACAAAGCCTTTTGAATCTAACTTCACACTTCATCGTCACCAAGTTATGATCTGAGTCCGCATCCGTCCTTGGATAGCTATGCAAGTTTTTTACACTATTTCTAAATCCCTGCCTTACCATTATGTAATCAATTTGGTATCTCGTAGTATTACCCGGCATTTTCATGTGTACCTACGCCTGGGTTGATGCTTAAACCAAGTGTTTGTCACTACTAATTTATTTCTTCTACAATATTCAACTGCCTTTTCACCGCAATCATTTCTTCTTCCTAGCCCATATCCTCCCACTTCTAATCCATCCCTCCCTTCCCCCAACACTGCATTCCAGTCACCCATCACCATCAGGTTTTTCTTTCCCGGCACTTCTCTAATTATTTCTTCTACTTGCTCGTACACCTCTTCCTCCCTATGGTTGCTTGTAGGCATGTATACCTGGACCAGTACGAAATTCGTCGGGCGTGCTTTTATTTCTACCACTAGTATCCTGTCGCTCACCTGTTCAATGTTTACCACCCTAAGTCCCAATTTTGTGTTCAGTACCATACCTACCCCACGTTGACTCTCATCTCCCCACTATACATTACCCTGTAGCTATCACTCCAATATTCCCCGCTATCCTTCCCTCTCACCTCGCATAATCCCAAAGCATCTATTTTTCCTTTTTCCATTTCCTGCTTAATATTTTCAAGCTTCCCGGCCCTCATCATGGTCCTTACGTTCCAAGTTCCTATTTCTACCACTGTTTTCCTCCTCCTCTTCCTCTTTTTCTTCTTCTTCTCCCTCCTATCCCTTGTATCCGCCGATGGTGATGCGGTGCAAGGATTTCGTGTGATGACGACCGCGGAGGCCTTGCCTCCCCCGCTGCCGGGCACGACACCCGCCCTAGTGGGCGGCGTCCCGTAGTTGCCAGGAATCAATTCTCTTTGAATAACTTTCATATTCTGGGAAGTGATAGTTGAGAGGTATTCCCACGCGACTCAACGGTATTTTTAACGTGACACCATCACGGGACTACCTTTCGTCTGGCTCCTACCCTTCGACCTATCTGGCATGGGTGGCCCTACCAGGAGCAATGTACTTGCTCCTACCAGTCCAGCTCATTGGAACGCACAAGCCCTTCCACCATGTCAAGTTCGTAGTTCAAGGAAGAGGTCAAAGTATTAGCCTTTAAAAAATCACCCAATCCCGTATAGAGCCACCGATACCACAGTCTTGGGTATACTAAAAATCACTGCTTCAGGGTGCATGTGTTTAGTGCGGCGGAAACCACCTTTTGTTTGCGTGTACACTTGTAGAGTCCCTAAGGAAGTACGACCAACGAGTTTCCCCTGCAAAGGTGACCACCCGTCCCAATTACCACGATTTCTCAATACACACCAAGTGCGGCTAAGTACGCACACGATCTAATCTCATCGCTCATCGGTACTTAATGCGGAATACGAAAATAATTAGAGTTGTCTTAGAAGTATCTTATAAATCTTGTGCTCTATAAGCTAATTTCATTCATATCGTTGTGCAAGGTCAACGAATACGAAATATTTTCACGAAATAAGGCAAATTTTGAACGAATCTGCAGTTGTGATAGTTGGAATGACAAACAAAATTTGAGTACAACGAAGGCGTCAGAGAATTTGGGAAAAATACGTTCGCAGCGTATCAAATACGCTATTTCCAATAATATGGTACAAAGGTGATATTGTTTTCTACTAATTTTTACCATCGTTTTCATTTGAGCATTTGTCAGTAGGCGAGGAAAACAAGGCCTTTTGAGGGGTTTTCAATTATTGTTCATTTTACCACAGTGAACTAATAGTCGTGTGGAGCCGTCAATGGATCTGAAACTGCATAAATTACTGCATGAAGTGAATGGAAAAGATACCACGTTAGTCATTAATTCAATTAGATAGTGGCAAGTATGACAGCGATGAAACATGTCACCCAGATCCACTTTTGCTGGGTCAAGCATAACGAGGTGACGAGGGCTCCAGATGACAGAGCAGTTGATGACCAATCGACACGTATATAAATCGTACGACCCCCGTAATGGACCTCCGTATATATCGTCGCTCCGCCTCTGATTCACCGCCGCCTTCCCTCTTCGCCTCTTGAAATTCGTCAATATCATGGGCACCTCATATGACATCAATGCATATTCATTCTCATCTCGCCTTTAAATCAATGACGTAGTCCATATTCCCAAGCAACCACCGGAGGATAGTTATAACCATGGTCAGCATTTAGAAAGATAGTGCTGGAGTATAACCCACACTACTTGTCTCAATTCCAGCATTGAAATATTTTTTTTTTCAGTGAATGTCTAACAGTCCTCACAACCTTGGTTGTAGCGCTTAAATGAACATGCACTTAAAATGGTGTGACAGAAAAATCTAAGAAAAAATATTACCCCCACTGTTACATTACTTTTCGTATTTATTTATTTATAGTGTTTATCATTCACCCAGAGAGGCGACACTTCATTTTGTGATATTAACTGATGCCGAATTTAATTAACCTTTTCCAACTTACTTACATTTTTCCAATACTGAATTAATTGCAGATTATGAAAGCTATACTTGCAAATAAAATAAAAAAATGGAGAGTAAAAACATAAAATTGGACTAAATTTGTATACAGGCACAAAATAAGATTTCCACGGACCAGTCATGAACGAATCTAAGGAAGAAGGAGGCTTGCTTAGTGAGAGACGGACCTTAATGAACTGAAATATGGCGATTGTGGGTAGTTGCTTCAGGTTCGGATAGAAGAAGGAGCCAGCCGGGTGGGAAGGGTAGGTGCTCGTCAGGCGGTAGATGACTCCTTGAGGTTGGGTCGCCCAGTTGGGAGATGTGAACGTGAATCCGTTATCAGTCCCAGCATCCAGAGGATCCCCCTGTGAAAGACAGAGATGACATGAATGATGTTAAACTCACATGTTTCGAATATCATGAATACAGGATATTGAAGTTAGGATAAAATGAGGAGTCCGATGATATACCCTAAAGCATGAGCAGTTTAAGCATGGCATTTGAAGTAAGAATCATTATTGGCGTTTAAGACACCCTTAGCCTGAAAAAGTTTTTAAAAAAGTTATCCCTACACTGAAATTTAGTAAAAAAGCATTCAGTTTAAAACTTGTAACCACTTCTAAGTGTTAGAAAAGATGAGAATACGGTAAATATCAGTTTAAAAACCTGTTGAACCAATCGGAGTAACGCTACCGAAAATAGGAAGGCGGATAGATTTTTTTTTATAGAGCATATTAACTTCTTGCTAGAAACTTCCCAAAACGAGCCCTGCGACGTTGTCACAATGTTGCATTGCAAAGTAAACCTTACCCTATCGTTTTTATCGTACTCGCAATAAATCATCGCGCAAATACAATTGCTCGTATTAATTTTATAGAGCACCAATATGTCGTCATCCAATAGCACGAAAAGTCCTCATCTTGGACCACCCCTACCCACTGTGAATGAGCCTTCAACTCCGGCAGAATATCCTCACATTTCCCTTCCAAAGATATAGAAGGTCACTTAGATCCATCTTCTCTGAGACATTCTGCACCTGACCAATATATATCACATAACATTAACTGATAAGGCAACATCCTTCTCGAAACACAATCCGCTGGATTCCTTTGTGATTCAAATATGCCTCCATGATGAACAGGGAGGTATGGCCGTATTGTTGGTGAGTCTATTGGCTACAAAGGTTTTAACAAATGAGGCGATAAGCGCAACCATGCCAACACGATCTGAGAATCGGTTCAAGCACACAGTTTGAGGGTTGTTAAACTTTTATCCAAAGTTGACAATCGGGATTAATTTCATTAAAGTATACTACCAGCTGATTGGAAGGTCCTTGGACAGTCCCCATTCTGTATCCCAATTTTATAGACATTATCTCGCTTTCCCTCCTAAGGATGGTCCGTTATTAGATCCCTCTTCAATTCTTCATATCTTCTACCTCCTCTTATTTCGTCCAGAATTCCTATCCTCTTCCTTCCTCTTCCACGCTTCCCCACCTTCTCCGCACTTCTGCCAAAAGCTTCCTTTCCTCTCCAACCATATCTAATACCAATTTTGAGGATACCGGGACTAGCCGCGGTATTTACCTTTACGGAGTCACCCGTAAGTGCACATAAGTGCGATATTTCACTGAGGAAAAATCATTCACCTTGAACGGGATCCCGGTCAAGGCGAGAATTTGAGAATCCTTCTTTAGCAACTCTGCATTTGATGTCCCTACCACTAAACCCATTCTCGTCTAAAATACTACCCAGATACGTAAACTGCTCAACCTGCTCTATCTTCTGCCCTCCCACCCTTATATTTAGCCCCGCCTTCTTTCTTCCAGAAAATCTCATCACTTTCGTTTTCTTGTGGTTGATCTTCATGCCATACTTTTCGTACTGCACCTCTAACGCATTCACCATTGACTGTAAACCCTTGGCAGACTGACTAACCAATGCTTGTTCATCTGCAAATCTCACTTATTTGATCAACTCCCCTCCTAAATTTATTCCTACCTCCTCCTCCCCCATGCCTCCCTTACCATTTCATCTGAATACACGTTAAAAAGCAACGGCGATTGTGGGTACACCTGCCGCACTCCCCATCCTATCATGGTCCATCCCGATTCTCCATAGGCTACCCTAACCTGCGCCGTCTGGTTCATATACAAATTCCGAATCAGACGCCTGTCCCTCCAATCGACCCCTAATTTCTTCAACACTCCCATATTAGTGTCCTCATCACCGATATAGCATCTCGCGATTCCGTCCCTCTCCTAAACCCGAACTGGTCGTCACCCATTTTTACCTTCTTCTCTAGCATTCTGTTTATAGCTCTCAGAACTACTTTGGCTTCGTGGGATACTAAGATTATTTTCCTATAGTCTTCGCACGTGTTCGCCTTGCTCATCTTCGGTATAGGAATCAATACAGTCTTCGCGAAGTCGTCCGGCCACACTCTATCCTCATAAATCCTAGGAATAAGCGCAACAAGTTTTCCTCTGCCGTTCTTCCCCATGCTCTTTAAAACTCTGCAGGTATGCCATCTATTCCCACCGCTTTATTCCTTTTCATGTCTTGTAGAGCTCTTTTGATTTCGCTATCTAGGATACCTGGTCCGATGCCATCTCTGTCGATGTCCTCTTTCATTTCTGCATCGAACATATTGGGCCTTATTTCTTTACCATACAGCTCTTCAACATACTCCTTCCACCACTCCAGGATCTATTTTGGTTCTACGATCACCTTTCCCGTCTTGTCTGTTATCGATGTAATTCCCCTTCCCTTATTACCACCCGTCAGTTCCTTTACTTTCCTATATAATGCATCTGCTCTTCCCTCTTTTTGGTATTTCTCTACGAGTCAATGTGTTCTCTCCATCACGCCTCTCTTGCTTTCTTTGTGTCTCTTCTAAGTCTGTTATTTAGTTCTCGGTGTTTGAACTTGCCTAGCTATGAGTTTACGCTCTTCCATTTCCTTCTCTCCTGCATCTCCTTCGTGATCCATGGTTTTCTAATTTTGGTTGCACTGGTTACGTCTACCGTTACTTTTGTCACTTCTACAATTCCATTTTTCAAACTTCTCCATTCATCTTACGCTGATCTAACACCAGAATTCTCACCCATTATCTTATCAACCTTCCCTCGATACTTCTTCTTCATTGCCCCAGTTAATGCCTCCGTATTCCACTTTCGTACCCTCCTTCCCATTCTTATCTTTTTCAGTTTTACCAGACATTTCATGACTAATAATTTGTGGTCTGTGTCTGCATCAGCTCCTGTATAAGTATGCGAGTTTTTAACACTGTTCCTGTATCTGTTACGATCCATTATATAATCTATCTGGAACCTATCTGTGTCTCCCGGCTTCTTCCAAGTGTACCTACGTCGAGGATGATGTCTGAACCATGTATTTGTAATTACTAGGTTATTTCTACGGCAAAACTCCACAGCTTTCTCGCCGCGGTCGTTTCTCCTTCCTAGCCCGTAATCGCCCACCTCCCGCTCATCTCTTCCTTCACCTACCCATTACTACCAAGTGTTTACTCCCAGGTATCCTACCAATTATTTCCTCTAGCTGATCGTAAACCCCATCTACCTCCTCCTCTTTATGATTAGAGGTAGGCATATAAACCTGGATTATAACTTAATATATCCTTGGATCTGCCTTTAGTTCCACGATTATTATCCTATCACTTACCTGTTCTGCATACACTACTTTTCAGCCTAGTTTCGTGTTAATTACGAATGCAACCCCGCGTTGGCTTTCATTCCCTCCACTATATATCACTCCATAGCCATCGCTCCAGTAGTCCCTGCTTGATCTTACTTCTTAATCTTTCCATCTTACTTCACTCACAATCAGACCCATTATGTCTACACCCACCCTCTTCATTTCTTGTTTTATATTCTCTAGCTTTCCTGCCCTCTGCATAGTCCTAACATTCCACGTGCCTATTCTGATTGTTTCGTTCCTCTTCTTTTCCTCTGCTGCTGTATGTTATGAGCAAGGATTTCGTGTAGAAAGGGGGGTCACCAAAAACCTATGTGAAATGGTGTTAAGTGCTGCAGGGCTTTTTTTCAGACAGGAGAGGACGGATGTCCGATATAAATTTTGAAATGTGAATTTTATTAAAGTTTAATGACTTTTTAAGTAAAAGTTGAATAAATGTTTCTTGAATTTGAAGAGCGTATTAATTTTATCCCAATTGAGAAAAATAGCTTTTAAAAGTTACTTTTTGAAAGTTTCTTAAAAGTAACTGAACAAGTAACTTTTAAAAGCTTTTTTTCTCAATTGGGATAAAATTAATACGATCTTCTAATTTAAGAAACATTTATTCAACTTTACTCAAAAAGTCTTAAACTTTAATAACATTCTCATTTCAAAATTTAAATCGGACATCCGTCCTATCCTGTCTGAAAAAATGCCCTGCAGCTCTATAAGTCCTTTCACATAGGTTTTTGGTGACCCCCCCCCTTTCTCGTGTTCAACTATGTAGTATCATACTACCATGATAGTATTGATGACACGTTACTTTGAAAAGTTACTTTTTTAACTTTTACTTTAATCAGTTACTTTTTCAGAAAAGTAACTTTTAACTATGATTACTTTATACAGAGATTAACATAAATCAATTAATTATTTTGGTAACTTTCCCAACTAGGGTCATAATGACCCAAATGCAAAACAAAACACTCGGTAAATGTCCACCAAGGAAATTGTATGCAACATCATTTAATTCATTTTGTTAAGTACAAGATGCATGCATAAATCTGTGCTTATGATTAGCTGCTAGAGCGTCTAATTGTGACGAAATAAATTAGCACTGACCTCAATCGAGACGGAGTCCATCCAATTTCCGTTGACGCAAAGGTCAAAGCTGTCTAAGCCGATGAACCAATCTGGAGAGGGTACAATCCGAACCATGACGGAGACCTAATGAAAGAGATAGGAGACACACTTTCACGTTTTCATTTCAATTGATGGAGCATTTTATAAATGAGAAGCATGATATAATTTGAATACAAATGAGGTAAACTTTGGATAATCAAGGAAAAAACTCATAAAAAGACACACGGGTTTTGTAAATTTTTCGGTGGATCGCCGCCACCTTCTTTAGCGAGAGGTAAAGGAAGAATGAAAAAGGAAATGTTTGGGATGGTGAGGGGAAGAGAGCAGTGAGGAGAGGGAAGGTGAAAAGTAAAGGAGGGGTGGAATGGAGGTAAGGGAAATGGAAAAGATGAAATGGGGAAGTTGCCATGACCAAGTTAAGAGACAGAAGGATACAATGTTGAAGGTTGGGAGGGGAGAAAATGTTACAAAATTATAGGTACAATGTTGAAGGTTGGGGGAGGGGAGGATGTTTACAAATTAATGGGACCGGTTGAGGCCAGGTGGCTGAAGAGTGTTGAAATAAAATATGCAGGCTTGCTCTAAAGTTCTAAAAGTAATTGGAGTGGCTGTGGGGGGTAGAGAGGCCAGAACAGCTACATTGTAGCAATTATCAAATTTAGTGGTATGGGAGGCGGCATGAGTAGGGACAGAGTGAGAGAAGTTTTGGGAGGATGGATTGCATGAGGCACGGTGATTATTTATTCTAATATTAAGAGGTGTACTACAAAGTCCAATGTAGAAGGTCGGGCATATATTACAAAGAAGTATATAAACAATGTTAGAGGTGGTACAGGAGGGTGAGGAAACGGAAGGAATATGAGAATTTAGAAATTTATTCTGGAGTCGGTTCGTGGTAAATAATAAGTATATATATATATGAAAGTTGTCGACCACGGTTTCGACCAACAAAGTAAAAATTGGTCCACAGTTACTACTAATTATTCTATTGGTTATAATATTTTGATCTCATTTGTTTAAATGGCATACCAGAAAGTTACGCCTGAAAATTTACTCTAGGTAAATTGGTAATAATCAGTCACCCATGCGATTAACAAGCCTGTACCAAGGGAAATAACTCAAATACATTAGTCAAACTTGTCAGACCTAAGAATTCGATTCGCATGTAGATTCCACCTGCCCCCCTGCCACACACTCCTGAGGTGGCTTGCAGGGTATTTTGTAGATGTAGATTAGACAAGAAATAAACTTCATATTGCGAAAAAGAACGAGGACGGTCGAAGAGACTGCATACTGGCAATATGAAATGAAAAAGGAAAGTACACGAAAATTGGTGGAACAGCGACATGAAAGTCTCCGCAATGCGAACAAAATATCGACTCGACGCGACGATCAGTGGTCGGAAACAGAAAAAAGCCGGGCAAAAGTCCACAGTAGCTTTTTTTAGATGAAGACTTGAAATTCGGTACTTATACTTACAAATGTTTGCCTATTATGAAACTGTAAGTCATTTTCCATAGGTCTTAACCGTTACTTATATACGGAGGCACTAACATGACCAACATTAAAAAAAAACTCCCGTGTTGATTTTTCTTCCAAAATCTATAAGTTAAGCAGATAGTGGAGCCGTGAAAGAATTTTATTGAAATAAAAAACATCATATTTCATAAATGGTGTTTTTTCTGTCCAATGCATCAGTTTAAGAGATTGTTGTCGATATTTATGTGCTATAACTAAGCTGAGAACATTTCCTAAAATGCCTATTTTTTCTTTCACTCAGGAAACAAATGAAGTTATAAGTTCATTTAGGATCATTTACAGGGTGTCCGGTGAATCTCAATTTCTTTTTTCCCTGATTTTTCCAGGTTTTCTAGGCAAATTTTTGCATTTTCCAGGGTCTTGCTGCACTTTGTTTCAAACATATTTTTAATGAATTTCTAATAAATCGGCATAATTTTTACAACAGGAAAAATACGAGAAATTTTGGTCCCTACATTGAGTTAAATATGTAAGAGTATACAAGGAATGTGGAGTATTACGGGTTTTATTCCAACCAACAAATAAACAAAAACGGTTAACTGACACCAAAATTTTGAGTCAGGTGCAATTTGAACACAATAAACAAGATTCAGACTAGTTCGATAAAGAACATGCAAATAAAATAAACTGGTGTGACATTTTTCAAGGAGTGCATTTCCGACTCAACTTCAGCAACGAATTCCTCGGTTTTTCAAGAAATTGATTTATTTTGGTTTACAGCTCTTGAACCTTTTGCAGTAAGTACCTCTTTCTTATTCTTTTTCTTTTGAGGCCTTGGTACCTTTCCTCTTCTCCCCAAAGTCTTCACTGCACTTTACATGAGCATTTCGGAAACAGAATTAATTCCTTTGTGATAGGTACATATCTGACACCCGAAAACATTCAATTATGTAGAACAAAATTGCATTTGTTGGACAATACATGAATTTTAATTAGTTTGGATTGCCCCTGTACCATGGCCCTGTCGACTGCGAACCCGAAGGCCATGATTTCCATACGCAGTGACCGTAAAATGTATTTCCACTCCTTCAAAAACATTTCTGCAAACATTAAAATGAGGAGGGTGGAGATTATTGGGAGAGGATTATCAAATATATAACAATGCAACAATTCACGAAATTTAGGTTGCCGGCCGAATGTTTTTCGTATAATTGCGGGAAATGTTACTGCGCATGCTCAGACGTTTAGATTTCTTGTAAATTTGGCAACACTAAGAATTCCATTTGTACGGCTCTTCGAACGGAATGAATATTTCCGTGTGGAATTCTGTTACTGCTGATGGAGATATACAAACGCACTTCGGAATCAATTCCGATTCCATTCATGACAGCCATTTTACATGGGAATTATTCAGTGTGGAAGTGGTGGGGTGATGGAGCAAAAGCTGCGAGCGGGCGCACAGCTATGGAAAGAGTATGAAATGAACAGGGAGCGCAGGGCTATGCTGAGCCGAGAGCATAGTGCAAGCAAAGGCGCAGACTTGCGGACGGTTAAACCTCTTGAAGAACTAAACCTAAAGACTGCAGGTTAAACCTCTCTCTCTGCCTTAATGGAAATCGGCTGACGTGTGTTTTCCAGGGTTTTTCGGAAAAATACAAAAATTCCCTGAGTATTCCCCGAGTTTTCCAGGACAAAATATTTCACCGAGTTTTCCAGGTTTTCAAGGTCGCCGGACAACCTGATATATGGCTAAATTAAAGCGATTTGTTACTGCCTAAAAATGCCTATTTTACCTGTTTATGCCTTTTTCTGCTGATATCGCCTATTTAGGGGCCTAAAAAAGCAATATTCTTTTCAACGTCACCAAACTTCTCTTTAGTGTAGACCTTGTCAGTTATTTCAGTTTCGTTTGTTATCTATCAAGGTTGAAATAATGTCATTAAACATGTATAAAGAAAAATCCCAAGTATTATTAAATAAAGAGTAGAAAAACAACTATGGTAATTTTACGTGATGCGTACATGCGATGGTTTCAATTGCCAAAAACATGTTTTTGAAGGTACCACTCGGTATTTCTGAGTTTAAAGGCAGATCAACTTCAGGCAGTATGCCTAAAGTTGATCTGCCTTCACAGCCAGTATTGATATTATGGGGAACATGGCTAAATACTGCATCATACTCTGCAGATAAAAATATTGAAATATGTGAGGTATGTGACAGGAATAATGTGTGCCTCCGAACATCTTTTTCACCCACTTAGAGGTACACTATTGGGTCATTCCATGCCAAGTGGTCTGGTGGTCCCCGCTCGACCATCACGGATTTCAATGAAATTTTGTATGGACATTCACACATATTCCCAATAAACATTTTTAAAGTTTTACGTTCGCCGATGGTATACTTGTTGATATATAGTAATTTTTTGACCCCGTGCCGCAGCCTTCTTCAGTATGACTATGAGATTTCGGTAACTTTGAGGCATAGTATTTCAGGAGATATTTTGATAAGAGAAACAAAAATTAACTATCTTGTACAACGTTTTAAGCTCTATTAAAAAATAAAATAAAAATAACTGTAAAAGCGACCTCCTTGTAAAAAATTCAGGGCGAAACTGGCCCGAAAAATTACGGATCGAAAAAAATTAAAATTTTGGCTTTTTATATTTCAGGAAGTAAAGGTATATTCAACGTGAAACTTTTAGCATGATAAAATTTCAATGCATGGTTTATGAATATAAAATTTCATCTTCCAAGTGCTTTCCATTATTTTAAAAATAGAGTCAAAATTTGACACTTTTTGTAAAAACGCCAAAAATAGGGTACTCGCCGCTTTTACAAAAAAAAGACCCCCTGGAATTTCTTTTGGATCATTTTCATTATAAAGAGAATGATTTCAACCCTCTAAAAAGTATATCTGGTTTTTCATCGCAGGCATAAAAGACTAAAAATAGGGACAACATTGAGGATGACATTTGTAAAAACGACAAAAATAGGTTATTTTCTGCCCGCTCTTACATAAGAAAGACCTTCAGGATACTCTTTTGAATCATTTTCATTTGAAAGAGCATGTTTCACACCTCTTAAAAAGTAGACTTGGTTTTTCATCGCGAGCACTTACGGCCCTAAAAATATGAACAACTTTGAGAACGTTGCTACGGTGGCGCCAAATGCATTCTGTTGTTTGTCGTCCTGTTTGTTTTATGTAGACATTTTTAGTATATTGCGTTGGTCCATGGTGACATTGCCACTACCAGTTCAGGCATTTGAACCAGGGTGGTTATTATGTACTCTCACCTTTTTAATGACTCTTTGCGGGAAGGCGGGAGTTCCGTTTCGCTCTCTTATGATCGGCTCACGATCGGCCAAGGTCCATTTCATGGTGGCTCCATTTCATGTTCCTTACGACAGATGAGATGGAACTAATAAAATGCGGTGCCAAATGAAACGTATCAAGAGTCGAAAGATACGGATCAAGAGTCGAAAGAGCGGATGAATCAAATAAATAGACCGGTAGTTCACCACTTGAGAGCAGAAGATAGTCACGCCGCCTGGGTGGCGGACTTGAACTACGAAAAATGACGTAATTTTCCACATTTTACGACGTATTCCTACTTAAGTGAGATTACAAAACGACCCCCCTGTAACCCCATCGCCATAGGGGTCACGCTCAATTGCCGTGCAATTCCAGCCACGGGTGGGTGTCTCGGATGAGGATCCCAAGCCTGCAATTTGGTTTCTTCGACAAGGTTCCAAATCCTTGTCTGGGTATCTGTCTGGTTCCAAAGCCAAAGGTTAGGCAGCTTATCCTAGGTTCCCAAACCGAAAGTCGTATGGTTTTTTTATACTTGGGTAAGAGTATACTAGAGATTTGGATTAAGTCGTGGCCGTTCTGTATTGTGTGAGTTCGAGTTTTTATAATTGTGAGTGATGCTATGTATTCATTTCTTGGATCCTTCAAATTTCATCTTAATGAATCCGTTATTCCACTAGAGGTGCTTCTAGAATAGTGACAGCTGTTATAGAATAGAATAGTGACAGCTGACAGATATATCGACCAACTCTTTGGGGGTGAAGTTAATAATTGAACTTTCGTCGATTTATCGGTTTTTAAAATTTTCGTTTTCATATCTTCGATTAAAAAATATTTTTAGCGCCTATTTTAAGTGCCTATTTTGAAATTGTTAGTGCCTATTTAGGCTGCCTATTTCTTCATTTTTAGTGCCTAAATGTCCTCAGCTTAGCTATAACGTCACAAAATGGTGAGCGCTTTATTTAAGTAAAATTTCATATCAATGAATAATTTTGAATTGGCTATACGAATATTTGCGCGGAGTTATTTATACGCAGTATTAATTGAAGACATCTTAAGGTTATGAAGTTATTGGTGGCGGCCGATACGTTGTGGAATTCCATTGTAGGAAAAAGATTAAATACTTTGCACAATTCCACTGGTTTATTGAGTTATTGAGTAACTCAATAAACCAGGTTAATTGTAATTGTCCAAAGCATTTAATCTTTTTCCTATCTTGAGGTTATTCTGAAAAAATATTTGAAAAATATTTGAGACGCCGAAAATAAATTCGATTGTTCAATCGCGCGTCGTGGCCCGGCTCCACGCAACGAGACCTGGATATACTGGGACTCCGTTGGATTGTTCAAGTTGTGTGGACATTAACTCCGCGAATTCGCCGTTTCCAAGCTATGCACGTTGTCAATTATTTCCAAAGATTCTATATTGAAGGTACTGCGAAGATTTTAGAAGAAGAGAAAAACAAATGGTACAAAAACCACACATTTGGTAATAATATTTCCCAATATTGGTCCAGAAATAGTGCTTAATAATATTGATAAGGGCGACATGATCATGCCCGTTGAATTTTAGTGGGAGATATCATTTACCTTTTTGAATAAGAATCGATGTATGACGCGTGCTATATTCAGGTACTATCTATCAGCCATTAACCGCATGTTGGAACTTATGAGTGAATTCTCACTGTAATTCCCTTATATATAATGATAATCTTATAAATAATGTACAAAGTATGCATGCTCGTGTAAAACTCAAAAACGAAATGTTGTACAATTTTCAAACTTTCAGGATTATAAAATGTCCTCCACAGATAACTGGCCACTTTTCATGTAACTCATGATCTCCAGTTCGATCTCTTATCTTTCGTTTTTCTTGGAAAAATAAATGTTCCTACGCATCATGATTTTAAGTTCAAATTCTCAGAATATTTTTGATGGTATAGTACATATTCTATATTAATTCAAGAAGCAGAAAAATACCCAGTATACTATTTGGTATTGTGATTGTGTACTGCGGCCATAAATAACGCTAATTCGGGAAAAATGCCCGTTAATAATCATCGCGAGAGAGAAAACATGAAAGCCGTTGTATGTGACTTTAAGAATTAATGTGACACGCTAGATTCTGATACTACGTTAAAGCCATTAAACGCAAATAGAGAGGCTGTGGTTGACACTATCAAATTAGTCACTGAACTTGGCCTTTAAATGTTGCAGGCGTGAATGGCCATTCATGAAATCACTATTCGAATGATATGATATTCACGCCTGGGTGCCAAGAAAATTTCTATTGTTGAAAAGGAAGAAAAGTTGATGAATTTAGAGCTGAAAACGCAATACTTACGCAAAAACGAAGCGTATTAGAAAATTCAATGAAAGAATTAAATACTGCATTCTTTTATGCGCTCTTAAGATATAAATTTCCATTCAATATCTCGAGTGCCCCCCTCTACAACGTAAAACGGGTCCCATCCATTTCTGAATTACATCTCTGAAGTATCTAATTATTTTCTCTGTTCCTTGGACTAGGCGGGGTTCGATAAAGAGGAAGGGGGGCGTTTATTCTCTGCATTGTATCATCATTCATTCATTCATTTGTTGCCTATGCACGAGGCCATTATGGCCACAACGTATAATTCCGTCAGAAGGCCACTTCACACAAGTGACACGCGAAAACAACTGACCGCACCACGATAGGCAACATAAGAGATTTCCGAAGAAAATCCAACAAGAGGTTGCTATGACCCAGATAAAGTACAATCAAAAGTAAGTTACAGTGAAAAAGACATATTTGAGGAAAATTGAAAATATTTGTGAGGAACTTGACATTGATATTAAAATCCCGGAATTGGCTAGAAGGCGTTGGCCGCAGAGATTCAATGTCCACTCTTCATCACCTGAAGACTATTTCAGAGTCTCAATTTATAACCCTCACATGGATTCACTGTCTCGACTGTCTGTGACTTACTCGTGTCACTCACTGTAAGATTTGAAAAACACAATGAAACGCCACTCAAAGGTGGGACCCACATCATCTAATGAAGAAAGAAAAGAGAAAGAAGATTTTATGAGAAACATAAAAAAGTTAGACCAATTCTATCAAATCAACAACTTGGAAGCAGAAGCCAGATTGAGGTATGATTTTTGGACAGGTAAATTGTTTGCAAAAAACTTAATGATCTTCCAGAAACTATTTGCTACCCTGCAGTAAGAAGAATGCTCATTTACTTTCAAATCGTAAACAATCTGCACTGAGGAGCGTTCCTTTAGTACTCTTCGCCTTGCGAAGAACTGGCTATGAAGTGCACTCAAAGTACATAGGTGAGGATCGTCTCTCAAACTAGCTCCTCGTTTTCAGGAGAAAGTAATTAACACATTTGGGAATAAGAAAAGAAATTTACAATTTGCTTTTTCTGAGAAATACTAGTGCCTCAACTAATAAGCTCTAGATGTTTTAGTGACTGTCTTTAAATTTCTTTATTCGTTTTTTATATTGGCTTTGTCTTTTGAAAACGAAAACATAAGTAAATATATCCAAGTTATGATGCAAATTCTTATTTAAAATATATTACAATGTGGTTAAAATGTCTTATTAAGAATATTTAAAGTATGTCAACTTCACTACCTATTTACAACATTGTAATATTACCAAAATGTAATGAATATATTAATTTATAAGTTTTTTGGGGTCGATTTCTATTAAAACAAATAAATTAGATTTTGTACTGAAAACTTTCAGTTTCTTTTATTAATACCTCTTCATTAAACACATTGGATAAAGTTCAAATTAATTTAATTTATTGTATTTGCAGGATTAAAATAATATTTTAGTAACAAATTTAGAAAATTGTCATTCACCTAAGGTGTTCCAAAAATGTACTCCTGAGACCTCAAATTTACTAAAATTTCCGGCAGAGGGCTCCTCGGACCCCTCCACTTCTTAACACTAGAAGGACCAGACCCGTCATTTTGACGGGTAACCTCTACTTACTTAATCATATTTCCTATAATTTTTTTTCTGTCGTCTTAATTTTTTCTGACTTTTATTTATTTTGTATGGTACGTATCCTGTTAAAATATAATTTAATTTTTTTCACATAGAAATGGAGTTATACCACCTGTCTACCTTAAAGGACCAACACCCGTCAAAATGACGGGTTAGGCGTTTCTATTTTATTTGCAACGGTAACACGTGTTTTATCCAGGAAATCACTACACTATATTACGTCTGGCCTTTTTGATGTTTTAGTTAAAGAAAGTTAGTTTTGTTTTTTTTTTCTAGGGAAAGAAAAGGCAGAGAAGGGTTATATCGTGCGTGGGTGGCCTTACAGCGCATATATGAGTGTGGCGTCAGTAGCTTTCGCAAGGCTTACGGGAGCAGTGCTTCTTCCTCGAAATTATTTGTAAAAAATTACTTATTTGTAATGATAAATAAAGAAAAAGGTTATATTTAATGAAGTTATCAATTAATTTTAACATAAACGAAGAAATATTAAAAATAATTACTACCCGTCAAAATGACGGGTAATGGTCCTTCTAGGTAGCCATACAACCCCGGTCCTTCTAGTGTTAAACCTTTGACGTCTTGGGAGTCTTGCCCCCCCCCCCCTTCTGGAAAATATTGTATGGGCGCCCATGCATAGGAATAGGTATTAGAAGAGATGTTCTATTTCTTTATTGAAATCTATTAGTCTCTTAGGAAAATTTACTTTTGAATTTAGTTGGAATGGCCCAAGAGGAAACAATGTTCCACAGTGCATTTTGAATGATGATGAGATGCAAGAAAATGTAAAAATTTCAGCAAAAACAGAAAAAGGTGATATGTTCGGTAATTGAGGTAGTATAACTGCGGGTGACAAAACATGCTTAAGCAGGCTGAAGTGAAGAATAGCGTTTCCTAACCGAAGGAATCCATTCATCCATCAATAAGAATATTGTACAAAGGAATAACCAGATCAACAGTAATATCAGAACAGTTATATGAGGGAAAATAAAAAACTGCGATTCCACAAACTATATTTATATTTAGACGACAAAATATTTCAGTTTTGTTTTTAAATTTACCTGGAGGCGATGCTCAGCATCTTCTTCAGGTAAATTAAAAAAAAAACTGAAGTCCTTATATATACAATGACACATGGTGGGGAGGAAAGAACAAAAGGTTTTCTGGAATCGTAGTTTTATTTTCCCTCGTCACGAAGAAATTCCAACAAGTGAAGCCAGAAAGTGTCACCTTCAATATCAGAACACATTTTAAGTGAAGGATTCCGGCATTCCGGTCGCTATCTCGACGAGTGCACTTCCATTTTCCGCGACTTCAGCTTTCGGTTGACAAACGTTCCTCCTTCGTCGGAAGAAGTGTCTTTAGGCCGAAGATTACTTTGACCAGACCAGACACTCCCTACAGCGGTGAAGAAACCATTTGCAATCGAAGACTGACAGTGATTAGACACAACCGTCGGTACATTTTGATATTGAATGTGTGCCAAGTGTAAGTAATGAACCACATCAAATGAGAGGTGGTACTGCGTGATGGGACTGAAGTGCAGAGAGGGATATTGGGGATAGGTATTGCTCATCAAAATGGGTCCTCGCTGCTCTATGCATATAAGACTCACCCTGCTGTGGTTGCCGTCGACGAAGAAGGCCGCCGCGGTGCGCCCGGCGCCAGTCTCGATGGCGGGGGCGCCGAACGCGTCCAGCACGGCGCCACCCTGCCCTCCGTCCAAGGCGTCGGTGCGGCCCGACTCGGCGAACGCCTTGACGCCCTCGGGCGCCACCGAGCCCAGCCGGAAGAGCGCGAAGGAGGCGTCGTGGGAGCGACCTGCCGGGTAGAAGGAGAACTCTCAATTGCTGCAGCACACACAGGTCGGAGTCAATGTCTCTCCCGAAAGAAACTCACCCGAAAGAAGGTTTCAGTATATTTTTATTGGTAACGACAACAACGAGGGAAATATCCGTTCGGTGTGAGGCATTGATCGAGGTCGAGTTACCGCAAAATGGCAAATTTCACACAATTTGCGATTCCACCGAAAAAGATTTATGAATTCAAAATTTTTCACGACATAATAGCACCATCAGAAATAGCTTAAGTAGGGGAGACCAGGGCAGGTTTTCACACTTTTTATTATTTATTTTTTCTATTTTTTTTTCTGCGTACATAAAATTACAGAAATTGTACTGTAACACTAAGTAATATATCAGCTTCAACTAGAAGACACTTATATTGATGAACTAAATATATATATTATTATCAACAAAAATATAATTAAGTCTAGGTAGGTCACGAGCGAAAACGTGCCCCTTGTACGTATGTATGTTTTCGCATTTGAATACATTAGGCAGGGGCAAGTTTTCGCATACAGTAAAACAGGAAATCATAAAAAATAAAACAAAAAATGTTTGAAAAAAATTATATATTTGATTGAAAATACATTATTTTGTCATCGGGGAGCATGCTCAGCATCATAATCGCTATCACAATTTACACAAACAAAAAAAGGAATATCCTTTGATACAGGCCTAGAAGTGGACCAATTATAGACGGGCTGTTGAGTAGCAGGGCTAAGAAATAACTTCAAGTCATGATGCTTTCGGGCGTATAAGAAGATTGGAAGTTGGAAGCAGTGGATGATGGGCCATGGGAGCAATAATTATTGGCCCAAGTCCTATATCGCACGAGCGAAAAATTCTGCCGCTACACTTCTCATACTTATTCCTTCCCTCGCTTTGTCCACGGCTTCTCGCATGGTCGATATATATCGTATTTACTTTTTCGGAGTTACTTTTGTGATTTCGCACCATGATTATCCTGATAAAATATAACATTGGCATTGTAGAATTATCGCAATGGTTGGAAAATTGTCAAAGTAGTCTCGTTCTTAAAGCGACAATGTTGGGTTTATTCTCCACGACTGTGGCATAATATACAATGCACGACCACGTCTCCAATGTGCTACAATGCAGACGGAAGGACGAGAACAACTTGTTCGTGTATAAACCCTCTCCGCTGAATTTCGCCTTGTATTAAGGTGGTTTCGCCGTAAAATGACTTAAATTTCATTTTATTCATATTCTGTCTACTTGTAGAAAAATTTGTACTCTATCAGATATGAACAACAAAATAATATCTTTCCATGCTATTTTATTCTATAAATGAACTTGAAATTACATGGTGTTCGATGGGAGTATGAGAGAAACACTGGGAAAACAGTATTTTTCCATAAAATATAAATGCCATTTTTGCGGAAAACTGTTTATAAGAAGGAAATAATCCAGAAAAATTTAATTAAAATAAAATATACGTCTCTTACCACCTTATGTTTTAGTTATTAGGGAAATACTGCCGTAATTGAAGCCAAAATGCGGCAATTCGTAGGAAATGGCGCTGCAGTCGGCTCCTATGGCTGAATAAAAGTGCTCATTTAAAATACATTCGTGGAATAATCTGCATATTTTGTATCTTACTTTTGGGTTTCTAATGGTAACGCATTTCATCAGCGAAAGCAGGATGTTTTGGACAGAATATCAAATATGTGAAATTTAGTATTTGTTTTGACTCACACAGTCACGGCGGAGCCTCCTTAAGACGGCTTGGTACGGCTTGGTGATGTAGACACCTGACTGGCGAATGGGATATCCGGGTTCGTATCCCGGTCAAGTGAAATTATTTTTTTCATGGCAAATTCCACCGTATTTGGTTTATATAACTTCGCACCCGGGGGCGTTACTGCGTGTACCACATCATTTATGCAACCGCATAATGATTGGAAAAGTGATAACCTAAGCCTACGATCAGGTCTGTGTGTGCACATACCATGCCCCCCTCATTTAAACTGTTATTATTTGACATCTGATATATGCATATAAATAAATAACTACTTGTTTCCCTTTTTATTTATTTATTTGAATGGTTAATAAATCATTAACTGTAATACTTGGAACAGCTTGAAAAGGATTGGGGCAAGTTTTCGAGAGCGAAGACTTACTCGGTATTCGACATCCTGCCCCGTCGCCATTTTTTAGGTTCGAACAGACGTAACACGGTAAAAAGCAATTGGGACTTCGTTAAAAACCCACACATCACTGGACGTGTAGGAAATAATACATAATATCCCAATATCATATTAACAAAGAGCTAAACCTTAAAGAGAGTATGTTTGTTTTTAAGTAAAAAGGAAGACTTAACAACGTACTCGTACCTGTTCCAAAACGACAAAAACTGACACTGCTCTCAGCGATGCGTGCGACCGCCAAACTCACACACAACTGCGCTGCGTGAACGCACTGCCGCTTTTGCTGCTGAGTCTGATTGGTGCCCACATGACTATAGAAAGTGTGTGTACACATATGCACATTGTGACTCCACTATTGTTCAGAGTTGGATCCAAACGCCACCCTTATCGTTTTGAAGACGTGTGTTGCAAACCGTGTGAGCCAAATTCAAGAGTGGACTCCGTCGCATTCCGGGAATCACATTCCCTCGAGGGAAAACCCAGCTGATTGTGCCTCTAGAGGACTAGTCCCTTCTCAGCGACCAATCTCTGGTGGAAGGGACTAAAATGGCTTGCATCAACCACGGTTGAAAAACCTGCCTCTCATTTTGTTCGAATCGAAGATGAACTTTTAACCTGATACTATTCTGCCGTCTCCTCTTAATGTCCTTGTAAGCGTAAAGTCACATGAATGGGACTTGCTCACCAGATTTTCATCATGGACAAAATTAGTCCGCGTCTTAGCGTATATTATTCGATTTTTCCACAATTCTCGCTCAATGAATAGGTTAAAAGGGTTCATCACGTCTACAGAGCTGGAGAGGGCTGCGGCCATCATTTGTAAAATCAGGAAGGAAGGAAGATTTTACTCAACTTCATCACAATCGACCTTGTAGCCTGAAGATCCGTCGCCCTTCCCCCATTTCTAGACAAGGATGGATTGCTCAGAGCGCGAGGAAGATTGTACAATTGTACACTTGGACTACGATGCTAAGTATCCCATAATACTACCAAAATTAGTATGTACATCATATCGCGAGCCTACTCATTGATTGTTATCATGTAACTTATTTGCATGCAGGACCTCAACTTCTACAATCTATTTTATGTCGGCAGTATTGGATTCCATTATTTCGCTCGGATATGCGTAGCAGAATTTTCAAATGCCTGCGCTGTTACCGATGCAAGTCCATAAATGTGCCACCTTCAATGGGAATTCTACCAGAGCCTCGAGTCAGCTCCCCACCCGCCCGTTTCTAAAGAGTGTGGAGTGGACTATGGAGGTCCGTTCCAGATAAAGCTCCACCACTTTAAACGAGTGCAGTTTATCAAAGCATATTTATTGTGTCTGTCCACCAAAGCTGTCCATCTGGAAGTGGTGTCTACTGACCTATCCCCTTGATGCCTATCCATTGCTACCCTCACCCGCTTTGTCTCCAGGAGAGGACTTTGTACAGATTTATATTCAGATTGCGGGATTAACTATATAGGAGGTGCCTCAGCTAAATTAGCTGCAGCGGCGAAGATAATTCTCAAATCGCAATATTTTCAGTCAAAAATGACTAAGTTCTCACCAGAGAACCAAATAAACTTCCATTTTCTCCCCACATCAGCAGCTCCTCATCGAGGTGGTATTTGGGAAAGCGCCATCAAAAGTGCAAAATATCACCTTATTAGAGTTATTGGAAAACAAATTCTCACGCTGGAAGAATTTATCACCCTTACCACAAAGGTGGAGGCAGAGTTGAACTCACGACCTCTAACACCGCTTTCGACAGATTCCCACGAGATCTCACTCCGGGACATTTTCTGGTTGGAACCTCCCTTTTGGCCTTCCTGGAACGAACGATTGTCGGACATTCCCTTGAACAGACTCACAAATGGTGGCAAATGGTACAAGCCCTCTCCTTTCTGGAGACACTTGCATTTAGAATATTTGAATGCCATCCAGCAGCGTTCCAAGTGGACCAAACAAGAAAGGAATTTAAAAATTGGCGATTTGTTTCCTACACCACCCCTCTGCGCTGGACTCTCGCTAGGATAGAGGCTACATCGCCAGGAAGGGGATGGTGTCGTCAGAGTTGTCCATCTGCGCACACGAAGAGGCGGACCCTTACACGCCCTGCAACCATTCCGTCTTTCCCATTCCTCTCAATTAGTTCCTTCACTTTCCTCTTATTATTTGTTGTTCCCAAGGGACCAAGGGGGCCGCTATGTTTCGTTTCATTTAATTTTGCGCATTTTAGCGAAGTTAGACTGCCACAAAAGCGCGCCTTTTGTTATCCAAAGCCTCAGAGTTTTACTCCAAGTTCAAACTTCAAAAAGAACTCAGTCAGTCAGTTAGAGGGAGAGATAGTGAAAGTGACTCGTCTCACTCGTAACACGCCGTCGTGGCCAAAGTGTGTGCTGCCCCCCATCCCGCCAGCCGGAATTCCCGGAACTACACATCCTTCACCACATGGAATCAAAACTTAAGTACTGTTTAGTTAATTACCGTTGTCTAAGAAGATTACTAATTTGTATTTCCTTTTTAGCAATAGTACGTCGTCATCGCATGACCCCACCTCAGGCGCTCTCCTCACGCGATGAAACTTTGCTCTCTTGCTTAGGCTATCACACCTCACTCACCGCCGACTGACCTCCACTCCATCATGATGACAATGGGTGTCCTTCCGTTCTCATATTATGATCTCATTCTTTTCTCTCCACATTCCTGCTCGTACCACTACTCGCAATCGTAGCAGGGCTGTTAGGTACTACACAAACCCAAATTCCCTCTGTCAATTTCCCAACGATTCTCCTGGCTCTCCTCCGATTTCACCATCCCCTCTTCAATCGAACCCTCTCTATCCATCGCTCTACCCATTCCCTCTTTAACTCCCTACTTCAACACCTTTCATTTCGATTGTATTTTTTCGTTTTAATTTATTTGTTATCTTATCATTGCTTAATATTTTGTTTCTATAATTTATTTTTATAGAACCCAATAAAAAGGCCGTAGTTGCTGTTTTTAATATTATATGAAATAAATAAACAAAATAAATAACTACACATATCTGAAAGTAACAACCGAGACAAATCTGACATTTGAAATTTTGCCCGGTTCGATCATCAGTTTTTCGGACGACTTTTTTATTCGTGCACAGAGTTGTGATCAGGGAACTCCATCTTTGGGTGTCTTAATCTTAACCTTGTAATCCGCTTAAACTGTTGAAAGATTGCCTGTCGAAAACAGTTCGGCCGCCATTGGCAACGTGTATTCCGCAAACTCACGAGTATTCTAAGCCCTTAAGTGTATTGGCCGGCACCCCTAAGGCCGGCCATATAGGTGAAAGACACTGGACCCGAGAAGTTTTTCATGTTTCAGCAACTGACTATGGAGTGAAAGACGACAAAATTTCAATCCCTAGTTCAAAGACAAATATATCCATTTTTGGTGTAAATGAGGACTTGCAACTGTCAAGCTTAAACACAGTAACTCATTCTATGTATAAAATTGGAATACTAGTACATATACTCTAATTACATGCTAGTATATAGATATTTAATACATTTGAATCCTTTTGCGCGAGAGATATCCAGCCAAACAATCACCAATGGCAAAAAAGCAAAAAACACCCTTCCGCTCATATCTTCCAAACTTTCCAATGCACCCTATCGCTCATTCGCGGCAAAACCACAAGCTCCGAACCAAATATAAATTTGCCCGGTCCATCAAATTCCAAACAATGCAATATCAAAGATTGTAATGAAAGAAAGGGTCCTATTTCGACAATCATAATGTTTCAAGGAAATATATCTTCGGTGACACGACACGACTGCACCGAGCACTAGCATTTTGGAAAACCTAAATCCCCCCGAGGTCCACCATCCATTCCATTTTCCAAATGTATTCCACTCTTTCAACCTGAACCTAACCTGAACCCAAAACACCACTCCCTTCAAACAATTCCGTTGAAATCTTCATTAAACTCGTCTCGTCTAAACTAAACTCGCCGGCAGGCGTCATCAGATCATGTCACCAGCCATTTCGTTTGTGCAACGCTTTGCAATAAACGCCCACTGTAAGTCGATCCCCGCCAAAATTATTATACGGGAGAGGTCTGAAGACGCTTTTTGATAGAGAGTCAGTCAGAGAGCGATAGCAAATCCTAAATAGAACATTTGGGGACATTATTTGGATCCGGAACTTAGCTATAGCGGGAATAATTGGTTGGCTGACGTAATTTCTAAACATTCTCGGCATATGTGAATTATGGAGTGGAAGGGACCCTGCTATGCTCATAAAACTACATGAAGACCAGTCGCGAAAGTCACCAGTTCTATTCTATTGTTCATCCGGGTGTACATCTCCCACCAGAGTTTGGTGCTGATTGTGTCCAAGATACGCAATATTTGAAAAATAAACTGTTTTTTTCCCTGGAACCCTTTTCCCGAGAAACACCAATCGCACCAGAAGTTACAAATACCAACTTCAGGTGCGAATTTTGGTGACGATGAGGCAACTGTTTTCCCAAGCCACCGGAACCGGATTCCTCCGGATCCACTTGCACAATCTGCGCACAAATTGTACGGTGAGAATTTTTAGAATCCATGGACCCCTGTGCTCTATTTGAACCGATTCTGTGAACAAACAAAAAAGTTCAATCTTCAATAAAAACATATGACCAGATCGCTATCAAACTTTATATCGCCGATATCTCCGGAACTAATTACACAATCTACGCATAAACATGTTTACGGTTGTTTCCACGGACGATGAACATATATGCTGAATATGAACCCAATTACTGAACAAACCAAAAAGGTCAATTTTCAATGAAAAAGATCGCTATCAAACTTTGGAGTGGTACAAGTTCACATCCTATACAAAATAGACTCTAACTACATGGCTGTGTTGTGCATGGTCTATCTCGTTTGTATGTGTTGCTTTGGTATACAACTGTAAGTATTTTCAAATTTTGGAAATTGCCGATAATTTTGGATATGGGATTAAGTCTAATAGGGACGGACTAGTGGGATCCAAGAAACAACTACGGTGGTGGCAGTTACTGCTGGTCAAACGCACTCAGGCCCGTCGCGAGGGCGGGGCAGCCGGGGCATTTTGCCCTGGGCGCAGCGAGTTGGGGGCGCGCCGTGTTCGCCGATAGAAATTCTTTTTAAAATTTTGACAACAACGTTTTCCGCTGTGTGGCGCTCTCGGGTCTCTTCAACTCAATGAAGGAGCTCCGAGACATCGCGGTGCAAATCTTCTTGCTTTTCAATCTCGTGGCAATGGATGACTCCCGGGAAGAATTTGACTTGTGTGGCATTTCCCCCCCCCACTTTTTGGGCAATTCTCCTCTTTGGACAGTTTCTCCTCTGCGGGCTGTTTATCCTCCGGACTTAGCCGAAGGACTTGCCCGAACGACATGCGCGCTAACGACATGTGCGCCATCGACGGCCAAAATGCCTACGACTACAAAATGCAGCGACTACTGCCAGCGACTTCTGCCACGACTTCTGCCACACCTTTCGCCGCACCATTCGCCGCACCATTCGCCGCACCATTCCCTCACCAGGTCCTGCACCGTTTTTATAGCCAGTAAAGTGAGGAAGGAAACCAAAAATACGGTCATCCTGACCAAGGCACAAAGGCTGTGATCCTGTATTCTGCGGCCGAAGCCAGAAAACAGTTCCTGGCGCTCCAATTAAAAACTGCCACCCTATCTATCACCCATCCCATTATTTTCCTCCCCTCCAAGGCTACCAATCGCCAACCTCCTGACCTTACCCATTCCACCTTCGTCCTTGTCGACAGACCCCCTCCTCAGCTGACTCATGTCTAAGCTCGCCCTCTATTGCTTCCGAGACGGCGACCGGGGAACACCTTTGTGTGAGCTGCTGACTTAGTCACTTTTGTACTTAAGAGAGAAGTTCAACCTCTCGTACTTGTTAAACTTAAACTATTTTCCGACTGGAAATTTTTCATTACGGTCGCCTGGCACTCGAACTATGGGTAAATTATTGTAATTGGTTTGGTTCTATTTTGTGATTTGTAAAATATATTGATAAGTTAAGTTTATGATTGATAATACTTGTGTTTTGTTCGTTTTCCTCATTTTTCTCACCCGAGCTTGGAAAGAGTTTGTGTTTTCAAGAGTGTTATCGGCGAGAAAATCTGCTCCTTCTCCCGATAGCGCTACACTTGGATGATCTTGTTTCTGACGATTTTCACGCGCTTTTTCTTGATGAGGAATTCTACCCTTATACGCGCGAAGATTTGCAGATATATGAGAGTGAAGTAGAGATTAGTGATTGTGAGACATGTGCGAGTAGTCAAAGTGACAAAACCGACTCGGTAACCGACACCAGCGAGGAAGAAAATATTCAACTGGAGGGTGACCATTTCGTTGAGAACGCAGAAAACAACAAAAGTGAAGAGAGAGAAGAGTAGTTTCTGAGTGACGACGATTTGGCGAAATTTTCTCGCAGGTGCCGCGAAAATTCCCGCGCGCGAAATGTAAACAAAGATCGTCAATGTCTCAAGAACGATTGGTTGCACTGGCAACGTTATCTATTGAGAATGAGGAAGCTAGAGACTTGAATTTTCAAGAATTAATCAAATCTTTTGCAGAAAGTAAGGCGAGAAAGATTCCATTATAATATGAATATTAAATTATAATCAATAAAATATCTTTTTTCTGAAAAATGTTTTCTATTATATTTTCCCCAAATACCGAAAATCTCCCGATTGGAGGTATATCAATGTAATGGGGGGGGGGGCGCACGATCACAGTTTGCCCCGGGCGCCAGATCAGCTAGCGACGGGCCTGATTACGCACTTCACAGACAATCTTCATGCAGTTCACAAATTTCTCCTTTGAGGTAATTCAATTACACTGGCAAAGAAAACTGATATCAAGAATGCTTTAAAATCGATGCAAAATGCATTTGAATACATTTTACGCGAAAACGAAAAAATACTTGTAGAAGGGAAATTAGTCGTGTTGGACTTAAGGACCACATTGACATTGGTTTTGAAAATATGAGAACTATCACAAAAAGTACACTAAATATTGCCTGAAAGTTGAGTATACGGTGTTTAAATAAACTATTGAAATAAAAACCGATCTTAAAAATACTTGAATTGAACAAATGAGCAAAAATTAGTGCTGGAAGGAGAACCTACTCTGAAATAGCTGCAAGTGAGCGGAACAATAAGGATCCGGGGGATCCTTATTCTGAAAATCGTTTCTCCGAAGCTAACTGCTAAAAAGAGACTAATTTAGCTCTTTTCTCCCGATGGTATTCTGAATTTCGGAGAAAGAGCTAGCCGCAAGTGCCAGGAGACTATTTGACTCCTTTTCTTCAATCCGTATTCTGTAACCGTCAAGGAGGACCTTCCGGTGCTAAAATGGTCTCCGACAGGAGCCTCTCGCGAAGGATGTGAGGCCGAGGCCGCGTTATAAATTTTCTCCAGTGGAATCCATGCGCATTCCCGCAGTGTTTTTTCGATTTTTCGTGAAGTGTGCGTGTTTTTGTGAATCCGATGATATTATTTTCTCTTTATTGGTAGTTTTTCGTGAGGTGGTGTCATTGTCTACCACGGCGGAATAATCAAGATACCCAAAGGATTTATTTTTAACCAATAAATACCATCCCTGTTAACATAATGCAAAAATAATTTCGATGTCAATATTGCTGCCGTACTTGTCTTTCGGAGATCAATTCGTGGGCATTCATCGATAAAAACGTGTTTTGCATGTACCTATACTAGGTAATTCCATTGAATTTCTTTTTCATACTTACATACTGTTCAGAATCGTTTTTAAATTAATGAAACTGTAGGCAATGATCATAGGAGCACTTCCTGTGTCATAAAACAATGTATTGATGTTTTGTATGATGTGACGTATGTTCTTACTTTGATGTTGTTAGCCCGCAGGTATATGATCGTCAATTCCATTTTTATCAACTAATGATAAACTATGTGATTATTGGAAAGTTGATGTTTGGAAAGTGCAAGTTCTTAATGTGTGGTCAAGTACGATTATTGCGTTTACCTATTAATAGATAACATTCTTTCAACTGCAGTTCGAGGTATTAATCTTAAAATTGACATTGCTACGTGGAGAAAAGGAAAATACACGAAAGAATGTATAAAAGTACGTTTATTGAAGTTCAAACGATGACAAAATCTATGTGTATAAATGCATGTATGGTATATGTTGAAATGATTATACGCATGCACTCGCAGAATGATTGCTCATATGCACAAAACCTGTAATTAAATGAAGTAAATAAATTACTTAGCAGCTAGTACGTTTCCTGAGAAAAAGTGAGCGTATGTAATACAGATTCGTCGAGTACAAGCGGCCTAACGTAGACCCTTAAGTTACTTAAAAGTATTCGTCTCTGGGTGTAGTTCCGTAGAACTTTGCTTTGGAAATTAACTCGAGAACTTAATACAAATATGACAATACCAAAGATTTCATCAGTGAATGGCCGATCTACTGAGTTTATCACCATGCACTCAATCGCACTGACGATCGCATACATGATCGATTGCTGACCTACTGATGAACGACTGCTGCAGGTTTAAATAAAGCATTTTTACCTTACGTGTACATAAATTTAACCATCAAGAATTTTAAAATAAAAGGAAAACATAAAAGAAAATCTTATTATTTTCAATTCGCCGTCCACATTCTGCAGAAACAGCTGTTGAAGATGACTGACGTTACTAGATTACTATAATATTTTGTCCTCTTTAAGTATAAAATCAAATGATGCAGGTAATAATGTTCGTTATCAAGGTGTTAAATTATTGCTTATTTCTTGTTCTCGATGAGAACCTACAGGTAAAATCATCATTGCATGCATTAAGCTGACATATTCCCAGCTTCCCAACTGCAAACACGTTAAATTCGGCAGGGTATGTCTGGATAGACGCAATTGAGCTTCTATAGCTTGTTATGTCAAATAGTCGGCATATTGCTAAAAAGGTACTTTGTTTATATGTTAAAGCCGTACAATCAACAATGCGTCAATATTATTAAATTTTGGTATTCACGAAGGCTGTCTGCTCTTTTCGGGAAGTACCACAAGCTGGAAAACGTCACAAAAATGAAACAGCGAATCATTCTAGCTAGCCGGAAGCACTTCGTCCGCTGACTTTTCTCCACCCCGATTCAGAGCTTGAGTTAGCTCCACCGATTTTCAGAATAGGATCGGAATAAAACTCAGGGAGAAAACCGTAGTGCTTAGCTCCAAAGAAATAATTTTCAGAATAGACCCCCTGGCTGGAACTTTACCCCGACCAAGGTACAAACGCACTCAATTCTTATCTATCCAGATGAGGTAAATAAACATTTGTCTTAGATTATTCTAAGTCCGTGAAATAAACATATAGAGACCAGCTTTGACAGAAATGCTAATATCATGGAAAACATTGATCCCAGTAAACTTGAGCAAAAAAGATAATACAAATTCCAAATAAAGAAATAAAAATTGATTTTGGTAAGTTTCTTTTGGATTTCTGCGATTAAACTAAACTTTTTTAGCAAGTTTCGCCGTGCTCTTATGCCGGCTTCGTTAGGCATTCTTAATCAACAATGAAAAATAAACAAACTTAAGCGGTTATTATGGGTTATTATTTACAGCATGATTAATTAATACTTTAGTTTTTCAAAAGTCTTTTCCACATAGAAGGAAGAAAGCCATCTTCTCTGTTTAGGTTGTTAGGTCTTTTTTTCTATTTCAATGGCTTCCCTGATGATCTGTGGATAGTAGCTAATTTCTTTACATAAACCAGGCGAGTTATGATTCCTGTTTCCTATAAGCGCTTTACGTTAGTCACTTTGACTATCACCGTTCAATTCAAGTATATCGATCAAGTCTAACTGATCGAAGGGAGAAATATAGGTTAACTCTTTTGCGCAAGTTCGGAGCAGACAGTTTTTTGCCGGACGTTCAACATATACTCCTAGAGCCAACGTACTACGGTAGAAGCGATCACAGGAATAATATAAAGGAAATTGACTACCGATCCGATAGATTTAAAATGTCATTTTTTCCCACGTACAATAAAGGATCATAATAGTTGCGACAGATCAATCATATGAAACTCCCACCCTCAATAGGTAGAGTAGAATTTTCACTTGTGCTTAATAACACAATATCATTACTAACTATTCACACCGGTCGATTTGTCAGGCATTATTTCATTTTGTTCTCTGCATGAAGTAGCATCTCGTAGCATTCACAAAATAACAGTATCAGTAATATTAACCACTAGATGTGTGTATTATAGCATTGCTCTGCATGTTTGCATGTTCATTTACGTATCACTCTCCCAGTTTCCGGTTGGACTGCGCACTGTTCTCCTGACTGATTTTTGGTGACTGCGCCTAGCGCCAGGGGGAGCGTGCGAGGTTCTGACTTGTGCTGGGATGAGTGCTGCATGCCTGGTGTGGAATCACCCCGTGCCACACACCCTAGTGGTGGCTTGCACTGTACTTCGTAGATGTATCTTACTAAAACGGTGTGAAAGGCCGTTCAAGTCGATTCAAGAGCTATTGAACAATCATTCTCGAAAGGCCGTCTTGAATGTCCTTTTAGAGCTCAGGTTGTCTTGTTCAACGTTCTATGCTCAAGACATCTCGAATAGTATGTGAAAAGGGCCGGACCGGGAAATGCACCCGAACTCCGAAGAGTCTGAAGCCTCGGCGTCGAAGGCGACCCCCAACCCTTTACCACGGGTGGTTTATGGCACCAACTGACCAGTCACACTATATTTAATAACTTCTAAAAAATAAACATAAATCGTAAAATTATATTCTTATTTGTTGCACCAGTTACGCTGAAGAAAATGGTTTTTCATCGCAGTTATACGATAGATAAACCATTTTACGTGCTCTAGTAAACCAAGCCAGTTTAATGGTTAATGTAGTGAGACCTGGGCGATTGGGAAGGCTCCACATTAATTACGTATAATACACAAACGGGTACAAGGGGTCATTTATTGGAAGTATAAGATCCGCGAAATGTTTTACACCTTCTAGGATCTCTACGCAATAAGTTATCTGTCTGTACACTATAAATCGCAGTACAGACAATTGTAATAAAGTTCCTTTCATTATCAATCTCCTGGGTATAACATCTAGCACTCGTAGCGAAATGCAGGATGCACACTTGACACGGCGTTTTCTCCAACACCGTATCTCATACCTCGCTTCCGTTCAACTCCCAAACCTAACATTGCAATTGCTTTTCGACTTATCACCCAGAGTGAGAGAGATATCGCATGCGAGGGCGAAAATGTCCGTATGCGAACATGTCGCACTTGATCTAATTACCCCTATGTTGCAGTGTGTCTAATTCAACTAGCTCTAGAGAATATGCTATATCACGATGAGCTCGTGTGCCCAATTACTTTTCTCAGAAGAGAAATTATATTCCAAACTCTCCGCTGGCATTTGAAGACCGTTCGCGAAAAGTGAATTCTTTGTCACGCAACTTGCGCAAGATTCTTTATCGACCATTTTGAATGTACTAATGGTAATGGGCTTCAGTTGTCCGGAGACAGCTTTATATCGATGCTTGGGCTTCGTCTACTAGAGGGAATCGGAAAAAGTTTCATTTCGGTACGTTTGTAATGATATCTTGCGATTTATCCTTCCAGCAAAGTACAATATCTATCACACCAATTTGAATTGATCAAAGTCAAAATGTTGAACGTACAGGATCGCTTCCATTATTATTATTATAGCTCCTGCCTCCTCTCCCCTTTGATTCAAAAATAAGGTTAGAGAGCTCATTATCGACGCATTCTATCAAAATATTTGCCGACCTCGGTGGTGGTGCCCTCTGGCAGTCCTCTTCGCCTGCTAAAGGTCGCGCATTTGCGAGTCTCGTATGGGGAGGATTTTTCACCTCCCAGGGCATGGGTTGTGTGTGTTCGTCTGTTGTTAATTTAAAAACCCCCGACATTTATAGCCATAAAAGAGCTGTTCGCTGTAGTTGTTGTTAAATAAAACATATAAAACATTTCCATTTGGTTGAATGCGTTTACATGTAATATAACGTATAGTTCTGCATCAGCACTATGCTTTTCACTTCACATATCCGGAATTATTCTCATCCCTTTTATTAATATCATACATTCCCAACATTCTAAAATGTGTTCCACTAGCGTCCACGCCGTTAGTTTAGCACGTTTTCCTAATAGCACTTGTAATTATTATTATCCTCAGATAGAGTGACCAATTGAAATGTATTGCACCACTCGAAGAGTGAGTGGAGAATATTATTCGCGACACTTGGCTGATTAACATCATCGCTGGCATAATCTGTTAAATGTTTCCAACACTTTGCTTCACTTTGAGTTTAAGGGAGGTGCTTCACTAGAAGTCCTTGTGCTCATCTCTTGAACCTTTGATTAAAAATTCGATAAACAACTGATAATTCAACGCGGACAAAGGTTTGTAACAAACGAGGCCGTTTCGCTTGAATATTAGTCTGAATAGGAGGATTGGGTTCTCTCTTTCTCACCCAATTTCTTGTCTTCTTCCTTATATAAGTTTTTAATTTTTTCAAGCGCGCACACTTACTTATTAGTAGTCTTCACTCTGATTGCAACGCACATACGATAGGCAACTTTTCACCCGCGTGCCTCTCCCGCCCCCCCGTATGATTTCTGACCCGAATGATTCAATCTTATGCACAATATCTCCTTTACCGGATTCGTGCCCAGATAAGAGATGGGCAACATTTCTCATTGATCGATTAATCGCATCATATGATAATCGTGTCTGGAGAATCGATTCAGTACAAAAATCGGGGGGTTTAATCGATTATTTGAAGAATCGGTTAATAATCATGATTTTTGTGTGAAGTACTGTATCTTCTGCGAAGAGTGGAAGATTTATATGGAAGAATCGTACGATTCGCGTGATGCGTGTAAAGGAACATCACAGATGAGCATCGCTCTGCACGTACTTGACGGGTAGCACAATCGATTATTGGACGAATCGGTAAATAATCATGCGATTTTTCCGTGAAAAAATCTGTGACTAGCAGAATAATCGTATGATCCAAATGTGGAGGAGGATCGTCGAGAATGCACACCGGTAATCGATTGTACCTACGCGTTGAAACGAATGCTCTGGTGAAAATATTTCACGGTGTCGTATGATAGTGGCGAAATCATAAGATTCCAGTGATATATGGATACGTTCTCTGAATGAAGCGCGCGATTCTTTTCAAAGTGATCCGGGCAGAGTGAGTCATAAGGAGAGGTCGATTATAGTGGAAAGAGAAGAATAATCGGTGACTATAAGCGGTTATTAAAAATGTTTTGTAGATGAGAGAGGTAGAGACAGAATGGGAATATAGGTCCTGGAATTCAGTGAGAAATATGTCTCCATAAGTAATATTTGGTTTAGTTCTAATTCATACTCGGCTTCATGCAAAAGTTACAATGATATTAATTTGTTTAATGTAATGTAATTTGTAATGATAATAAGTTTTGATGATACTTGAGTTATAAATATACTTATTATTTAATATGTAGCGAAGTCACGAACGTTTGGTGTTGAGACTTTTAACTAGGTTTGTCGATAGGTAGTCTAGCTCTTACAACTAGTGGTAGTAGTACTCCCTAATACTTGAATCCTTATCTGTTACTTAATAGTAACAGCACGCTGTGCATGTTTTCTACATTTGTCTCGAGTCTCTGTCCATTGGTGTAGTTGCAAAATACATACATATATACTAAAGGTCCCTAAAACATTGGTAACATATCTATAGTGTAGTGAATGCTTGTGAGGCTTCGCCTCGTGACAAGCATTTGCGATGTATGCCAATGCATCAATAGTCGTAGTTACAGTAACTTTAGGGTATAGTGTAATGCATGTTAGTGACCATTCACCCCCTGCCACACACCCTTGAGGTGGCTTGCAGGGTATTTCGTAGATGTATCTCCCTCCCTCCTCGCATTCAATCAACTCGAACATCATCCTATGACATCGCCGCATATGCATCACAAGGGTCGGAACAAGCGTATCCCCTCAAGAGACCCCCCCCCCCTCAATCTACACGCACCTACCATCCCAAATAATGATTCGACTCAGGGGCGTGCATTCGCACGAGACGTGGCGATAATTAACTCTTGTTAAGTTGCTCCCCGGAGGAGGGACTCCAACCAGCGGTTACCCATCCTCCTCATTTTCCAGTGCCCGTTCAACTTACTCCGGGACGAATTCACACTCGTTTGGCATTATAACTCTCAACAGTTGAAGCCTCCAATTTCGCGAATACCGAGAATAGACACGGAGGTATATACCGTCCAACGGAGTCACCCGTGCACAAGGGCACATTAGTGCGATATTCCACGGAGGAAAAATGATTCGCCATGACCGGGATTCGAAGCCGGATCCCTCGATTTCGCGCAGAGTGCTTTAACCAGTTAAGCTACCGACGACGCTTCTTCTCCCTTGTGGATTTTTTGAGGTATAGTTCCAGTATTCTCAGAGTCTACATCTACAAAATAACCTGCAAGCCACCTCAGGGGTGTGTGGCAGGGGGTGAGTAGTCACCAACATGCATTACACTATACCCTAAAGTTACTTTAACTACGACTAATTATGAATTAGCATAATTGCAGCACCGATATCGTTAATGTACAAAAGGAACAGAAGTGGGCCTATGACACTTCCCTTGATGTGAATTTTACTCTATTAGAGTTAGCGCCATTTAATACAACCCTTTGGACGCGATTGCTTGAGAATTCTATAATCCAGGAAATTACGTTGTCGTCTAACCCTTAGGATTTTAATTTCGTGAGTAGCTTACTGTGGGATACTTTATCAAATCCCTTTTTAAAGTCAAGAAAAATTGCATCGAATGGAACGTTATGTTCACCCGAGACTAAAATATCGTGGGCAAAAAGTGCTAATTGAGTTTCGAAAGATCTTCCCTTTCTGAATCCGTGTTGTTAACAAGTTTTTTGTTAACAAGTTCGACGTATCGAGGTGTCTCATAACTGAACTTATAATTATATGTTCAAAAACTTTGCACGAGATAGATGTGAGAGATATCGGTCTGTGGTTCTATGGCTGTTTCTTATCACCGCTTTTGAATATGGGAGTCACATTTGCAATTTTCCAGTCCATGGGTACTTTGTGTTCGTTGATGGATTTAATAAATATATTCTGCAAGTAGGGTGCTATTTCACAAGCTAATTCTCTTTACACGCGGGCAGGAATTTCTTCAAGGCCTGGGGATTTATTTGGACTTAAGGATTTTTAACAAGTTTTCTATTCCGTGAGTGCAAATATCGATAGGCGGCATCTTTTGCTGGAAGTGATCATTTACCTTTACGGATGTAATCTGTGATGACTTGGTGAACACACTTTGAAAGTAGGAATTCAACAAGTTGGCTTTGTCCGAACTGCTTGTTAATAATTCGCCATCTTCGTTTCGTAGTGTTGATCTATTGATCTTTTGATCTGTAGATCTATTGCCTTGAACTTCCCTTACGTATGACCAAAATGCCAATGAGTTGTCCCGTAACTGTTCTACTAATGTTTTTCTTTTAAAATCCATGAATGCATTCCGAAATGCTTCCTTTGTAGTGCCTTCAGTCAATTTGTATTTTTCAATTATTTAAATTTGATCACCAGTGGACATATCTCCACGGAGTTTTTCATCTTGGCGTGGCATACTCTCTGACGTCTTAACGATTTTCTCACTTCTGCATTTTACCATATTGGTTCGCTGCCCTCTTTTTTTACTTTACTTGGAATGTATTTTCTGATCCCCGAATGTACGATCGAAAGAAAAGCTTTCCAACTACCCTCCGCGTCTAACTTTACGTTTGATTATTGGAAGTCGGGAAGAGAATTTTTTAGATGATCTTGAACGCATTGAAATCGGCTTTTTTTTTAATTTAGAACTTTCTTCTTTGTTTAAAACTTTTAATTATATTCAAAGAGAACTTTGCGGTAACTACTCTATGGTCACTAATGCCCTCAACAGTGTTTACCTTAATTACTTATTGTGGTATATTTGTTGCCAATAAATCAAGAATATTGTCCCCTCTGTAAGGCGTCGTAGCTATCTGATGTAGGGCATTTGATGAGAACGTGTACAGCAGGGAGTCGCAGATATCTTTGTCTCTTCCCCTTAATATGTAACTGTAGGTCCTCTAATCTATAGAGGTCGTATTGAAATCTCCACCTATGATTAAATTTCTTCCGGTGTTCCTGGATGTGACGTTCTTTATTTGTGTTTCGAGTTCTAAAATTGAGGTGACGTCGGTGTTAGGTGGCCTGTAGTATGCGCACACGAATATTATTTTTGATTTAGGGCATCTAATAGAGCACCATACAGATTCTAGGCTGGTATCTGGGACGATTTCCGCTTGGCTGACAATGGTTTTCTTTTCAGCTATAAATACCTCGCCTCCGGTTTGGTTGGACCTATCTTTTCTGTAACGCTGAATGATTTAGGAAAAATTTCACTATCAGAAATATCGTCCGTCACCCAACTTTCTGTGCCAATAATAACGTTACACTCCGTGCTATGAATTAGGTGGTGAAATTCTGGAATCTTATTTTTTAAACTACGGCAGTTAACTACTGCATCGACCTCTGCTTAGTGATTATTGGATATGCGATTCGGGGACATTTCAAGATTGCTGTCTTTAATTAAGCTATTCTTGGGCCCTATACTCGGAGTACTCTTAGCTAAATTACTAACTGGCAACACATAATTATTGACCTCACTAATTGACCTGCCCTGTAGCCTACCGTCTATGTTAAACTCGACGAGTGTGCTCAAGTATCCTGCGCGCTACCTCCTGCGATGCCTCGTATAGTATAGTGGACACCCAAGCGATTTATAGGCAACCGACACGAATCCAGCACCGGCCTGAGGTCCAAGAACTCCGCTCCCTCGCTCCCACAGATTTCACTGAGTCTCTGAGGTTTATGCCTTCCACTTGGCTCCAAACCATCGAACCCCGATCCGTCCTAGGTACCAAGCTGCATATAGTGAGCCTCAAATTGGTACCAGATTCTCCGCGAATACGGCGGAACTCGGAGAATAGGTCTCTAACAGAGCGTAAAATCTCCTCTGACCCCATATTCACAGCATCATCGGTCCCAATATGGGCAACCACATGCAACTTAGAGCAGTTCGCGCCCCTGACCGCCGACTTCATCGCCTTCGTGTTCTAGGAAAACATATTCTAGGGGCGATATATTTATGCGCAAACAACTGTTTCCTTTTAAAATGATAAGCTTTGAATTTCACGATCTGTTAGCAAATATTTTCGTCATAATTCGAAGCTCAAGAGAGGGACGTGCGGATTGAAAAATGCACTTTTCGTACTCATCACATGCCTTTGGTGAACACGGTCATTTTGCTGCTATCAACGCGGAACTTCAAATACGAGTGAATATTATGCATTCACTAATGGCATCATATCGTATCGTATATGTATGTCTAGAGTGGACTTAGATGAATGACCGTATCAGGTTCAAGTTTGTCCCCCAATTGGTTCACTGCCATTGCTGCGTTTTTCATTCGTCATAGGTCAGAATTTTCTCATGTGAGATCTTTGGAAAAAAAATTTGTGATAGCACTTCTTACAGTGCCTTTTGTGTCTTTTTTCCTAACTTAATTCCGGAAGCAGCAAATATTTTATGACAAAGTATAGAAAATTGAACCAATGTCCTGTAAAAAGCGCAGAATTAATCATGACGTTTTGAAAGTAACGGGGATTTTGATACCGTATGGACTTCCAGACAAAGAAAATATAAATGATATATATTTGGGGTCAACATATATATAGTTAATAACGCTAATTAATGCGAGCAGGAAACTAATAAAAAACGAAACGTGCTGTGGGATTGTGAACCAAAGAAATGGACATTGAGTTTCCACGCTTTCTAGCAGCTGTGAACGAGAGATGATCTGTTCCCATCTATTCCCATGCTTACACACATCCACATAATGTGCAGAAACAGCTCGACGGACAACACCTCTGCTTCTTCACTCCGACTCAAATAAGAAGCCGCTGCCCCCTTCCATTGTCACTTTTTGGCATTGCTTTTCCTCGAGCGAGGGTGATGGAAGGGGACTTCTTTTGGTTCGGAATGTTTATTGCTCTCCCTGGAAAAATTGGAAGATCCAATGTGGTGATGCAAAGATCCTCGCTAATATAGTTAACTCACTAACTGACTATATTGAAAGAGGTATTCAAGAGACTGGAAAAGTGAAATTATTGGTATCAGGTTATTTTTATGGCAACAAAGAAATGTATTCTAACTTCCACCGTTAAACAATACTTGAGACCTGGTTGAAAATTATTATTGAGTGGATCGAAAGTGTTTTCCTAAGCATTCCAATATTGGAATGAAATAGCATCGAGCTAGTTCAATCCGAAGATATTTGAAGTGAATACCGTGAATACCTTAATAATCGATAAGAAACATTTAAAATCAAAGAAGTGCAGTCGTATTTAAAAGCATGCCGAAAGAACTTGATTTTCTATTGGATCTTCTGGAATGCTCACTATTTTAAAATGAAACCAATAATTAGTTACGGTTTGCGCATAAATACATCGCAAAAGAAAGAAATAGAAATACTTTGCTTATTTTCTACAATTTTACTTTAATTGTCACTACAATTAAGGTAAAATTGTAGAAAATAAGCAAAGTATTTCTATTTCTTTCTTTTAATATGGATTTCTACAAAGTAAAGGCCTCAACCATGAAGTGTATTAAATACATCGCCCCTGAAAAATTCTATTCCCGAATACTTTGCGATGATAGGTGTGTGTTAAAATTTGAGCCTGACATTATGGCTTACTACAGAGCAAAACAGAGTGATCCGGTTTTAAATCATTTATCCAAACTATTGATTTTTTATTGTGAATATCGCACATTCTTGTAGTTAATTGTGTATTGTAATTCCAACTACACCAGATATATCTACACGCCTAATTAGATCGAAGAAAAACTTCTAAGCGCACTTCCTAAAATGCGTTTCCTGGTTTACTTTCATAAATTACTTTCAGAAAGAGTATGCAGTCATATGAAGAAGTTAAATGGAAGTCCGAAAAAAACTAAATGGCTAAGAGCAATTCGCGGTATTTCAAATATAATACCTTGTACCAAGGGGGCCTTATAAGATCACTGTAGGGAAGAGGCGTTTGGAATTGTTATGAGCTCAGAGACAAAACTCAGCCAATCATGGATATCGACTAAACTCAGTTTAAACAGCCAAGATTTAAGGTGCTTTCCTCGAAAATGTATGAATATTGTTGCCTTGAGACGTCAGAGCCCAGAGAACCAGCATCAGCTGAAAAGACATAAGAAGATGCGCACGCGCGCAGTGAAATATGCCTGCCTGCTTTCACAATCCCCCATTTCCTTGTAGCATACGTAATTGTTATAGAATAATACATTGAAATATCACAACTTATAGCATGAAATAAGTTAAAAAAGAACGGCAAAAAATGCGCCAAAGAAAGAATACTAACGCAGACTGCCTGAGTGCTCGCGGAAAGACGAGAACAAAAATGCGCGGAAAAGTTTACCGAATGCAGGAAAGGATACTTTTTAAATCACACGCACATAAAATCTTCCAGCCAAACAAAACACAATGAAACCAGTCACACATAAAGAAAAATATAATCAGACATCTCCTGATTTCACTGCGGAACCATTGGTTCCTTTAAATACCTTACAATGAGTGTGTGCTGGTAATGGTGGGTGTCCGTCTACACTTATGGCACTATGACCAACCCCTCTTTTACTATCTGCTGCTCATCAGGTACCTATCCCTATTTTCCCCCAGACTACGGACTTCTCAGCTGTTCGTAGCTCACCTTCACGGCTGCTGCTATATAGTCGGGTGATGTCCGCTTGCTCTCGGCTACTTTACATATTTCAATACTCTGGATCTCCTGGATTCCCAAATTCACTATTCAGCAAAATAATACTAAACTTCTTCTGGATCGGCACTCCGGCATTACGACCTTCAGCACTTGGTTTAATTAAGACGACTGCGCTCATGCATTACGACGTCGAGCAAATACAACTCATATTGGGACTCCGTCGGCCATTAGTACGACGCCCAGCAACTGGAATTTATTTTAGACTCCTCGTTTGTCGTCGCGCGTCCGCTTGTATAGCTAAACGTTGGGGTATTGTTAATGTTCTCGAAGGTTCTCAGTTACGTACTTCCGTTTCTCTGGAAATTTCTAAATCTTCTCGTGGTTCCGGTTCCAGAATCTTCCATCTATTGTTGGTTTGTTCACGTGTTGCCTGCGTGATTCTTAACTCCCGCCGCACAGCACACAATATGGAGGAATGTGCAACAATTAAATTATTTAAATACATAAGAAATGGATTCCAAACTAACATGTATATGTATATATAATATACTAACTATGTATATATATCACAAATATATACACACTATATCATAATATCACAAAATCAATCAAAACAGGCGTTATGCGTCTGTTTATGCCTACGTTGACCGTTGGGAGTATAGTAAAAATGCACATAAATGTTAATGACACGAATGTAGATGCGCTACACTAGATTTCGACTAAAACTAAATGTGTGTGATTTGTGTGTTTTGTCAACTACTTATAAAAAATAATCAATTAATCACCGAGGTAATTTTTACAGAATCGCAAAAATACTGCGGTTTTGAAGGCTTTTTAGCCGTATGGCGTGAAAAAATGAGTCAAGTTAGAGACGTAAGTCGATATATTTATTTAATAACAGTGAAATTTTATCATAAATAACTATATTTTTACGCCATTTATGTTACAATATTTATTTCATACTTCTTAGAGACGTTGAAATTAAAAAATGAAATTAGAATATGGCCTCCACTATATCTCTATGGGAAATATATGGCGCTCAAACTACCTGATATGGAGGTTTGGTGGTTCCACTCAACTAAAAGAGAATTCAGTGAAACACCCAGAAGGCATTTATAATATTGTTCTAAAGCTAACTGCAAATTTTTCAGAATTTTTTTGCGGCAGGTTTCTTAAGATATTGGATCGAGAATTAGGCATGAAATTACACGTGGGTATGTCTCATGCCTTCTCTTTCTGCATTCCGCAAGTAATGCATCCGCGTTCAATTGTATATTTCACATCGTAGTACTTTATATTTCACATATCGTCCGCGACGCGCGCGAGGGATTTCTTCAAGCGCCCGGAGAGTAAAAATCTGTTATACCTTTAATGCTATATACCATGATATAAATTATTATACATTGAATAATTAGAAAAGGCTCTTTCTGACGAATAAAGCCTTGCGTTCCCATAAGAACCAGTGTAATTTCATGCCCACCTCCAGTTCAAATATCGTATCTTAAGAAATCTGCGGCAAATAATTCTGAAAAAAATCAGGTAGCTTTAAGACAACAAAAGTAATGTTTACAGAAAGTTTCGTCGAATTCTCTTATAGTACACTCTATGGTTTCAGGATTTACTTTGTGGAAGTATCTAGTATGATACTAAATAATAAATATTGTATTTTTTCCACAGAATTTATTGATAGTACAACGCGTTTCGTCAATCTACGACATCATCAGGTACAAATTCTCAGTTTTTTTCAGTTTTAAAACTGAGAATTTGTACCTGACGATGTCGTAGATTGACGAAACGCGTTGTACTGTCAATAAATTCTGTGGAAAAATACAAAGTTTATTATTTAGTATGAATTCCTTTAAGTTGAGCAAAACCGCCGAACCTCCTTTATGCCAATTCTACCACCCCCCTCCCCCTCCCTCCCTCTTCCTACGATTGCCGCGATGCGATTGCATTCCTCGCCCATCCTACTAATCACGTGATGACCCCTCCGCAGCCAAGGAGGTTAGAAGAAAGAAATGGAGGCGACACCATACCACCACTTGATTCTTGAAGCCAATTCCGCCATTGCAGTCGGCACAGTTTAGACCTTCCTCTGGCTTACGTGTCCGGCGGTCGCGTTCGATTATCGTCAAATCTAAGTTAAAAACCACAGACAAAGCCAAGGTCCTTGGACTAAGCGATATTTTGTGGCTGGTTTGGCAACACCTACTCGGCACAAAATCCTTCCCAAGCACCCCTATTCTTGCTTCACTTTCGCCCATGAGCGTTCACGGTCATGCCTCCTCCATTTCATTTTAACCTCCTTGCCTCCGACGACACTCGTGACGAAGTGCAGCCGCAGGGTTGCCACCTTTCCCCTTTTAGAGAAGACGTCCTCTTTTTCAGCGTCTCACAGTGGTTACCTAGTCATTGGTCCCGGGTTCGATCCTCGGAGCCACAATATTTTTTTATTTGTTTTCTAACTTTTACATTTTTAGCAATACGTATCTATATCTATATCTTAAAACTTGTTGCTTCCAGAAAAATTTAAAATTTTTTCATCTTTGCATGTAATAGAAAACGCACATAACTAACTCGCCATTTCCTCGCAATTCGTACAACCTAGATATATTCAAGCAGGATAGACAAGGCGGCGGTGCTGATGCCGACGTTAAGAAATCTTAATTCGAAATCGAAGGCATTTGAACATGATACCAAAAAAAAAGGTCCCAGGTTCGAATCCTGTTGCGTCGGTAGTATTTTTTCTATTCTTCCAATCCGGTCGATTTGGAGTAATCCAAATGCTTATCCTTGCAATTGCTGCTTTTGATATAATTTGAATAATTTAAGGAAATACGTTCCTGAAAAATGTTTGTAGCCAACTAACCCTTGCCTCGGATATCGTTATGCGAAGAATTTATTCAAGCGAATGAGTTGATTCAATTGTAGTTCAATTTCACGTTAATATGTTTCGTGTTAATGTTTCGTGTGTTTCAACCCTTCGTCATCATAGGGTCAATGCGGTTGAAACACAAGGCGAAGATAATGATGGCGATTGGGGAGAAATGAGATATTAAATGTGGAGGAACGAAACTAGACAAGCTGGACATGATGGATAGATAGATGGTGGACATGATCGCTTTGTGGAAACCAGAAATAGAAATCAATCAGTGACGCCGAGGACTTCGCAGGAGTGGGCGATTTCGGCGGCATTCAAACACATATATCGCCAGATTTTGAATTCTCTGTGGGTGCAACGTGGGTTTCATCTGTCAAGAAGAGACACCGAATCTTGCAACGTAATGTCACGAAATTCGTATCTCCGAGCGAGCAAGCGTCGATAGATGAAATTTTACAATCTGCACTAAAATTTAAAAAAACAAGCGAAAGGTTGATTTTATCCCCCTCCCCCCTTCGCTGACCACCATAGTATTGTTCCCAACCCCCCTCCACCCCCCGACATGCAACGTTGTCTCTAAAAAATGAAACCTTCAATTCAAAAATATTTTCTCAATTACTGAGTGAGTTTATTTTTAGGGAAAAATTGAAATAAGACAAATAAATTAGCCGAACTAGAAATAACTATCTAATCTCAATTGGAATAAATAATGTTAATTTTTAAATTATAAAAATCAGCCATGAACGCGCTAGGTGCTGTGCTCATCTACTTGGTTCCCTCTCCTCCCCACATTTCTAACTACTGCTTTGAAAAGTGTTGTCACGAGGTCCCCATTCAACCCGCGAGAAGGTTAAAATGTTAGCAATTTGATGGTATGAAGACTTGCAACATTTTAAAGACAATTATAGTTCAGTTACATTGAGTTATAGTAGAAGTTTTGGGTGTAAGAAACACCCCGCGCGCCCTTCCTCATGTTAAACTCTGTAGTATTGCCGACGCGATGTTGACGAGTAAGAAACGTAAACAGGCGCATTGTAACAGCCACGTTACTTTTAAAGTGAATCCCTCCTCCCCCCTCCCCCTCGTTACCCGCCGTAGGTTTCTAGGCGACCCTTGGGTTGGTAACGTAGTTTAAGCACGACCCCTTACGTGAGATTGCAAAATAACCCCCCACACATAGAGTTATTAAGGTAAGGTATTGAACTATATACTCTAAGCCCCCAAAGGTAGACGACGTATCGCTCGACTACCTCAGCGCCGCGGTCGGCGACGGCGCAACACCACCACGCGTGGAAAAGGCACGCGAGAGACAATTGATCGCCGCGCCGCCGCTGGGAGGAAGGCGAAGCGAGAATCATCCCTTCCCCATCGCCACGGTATCTCAATCGATTCTCTCGTCGCGGCGGCGGGAGAGACGATGATGATGAAGAGAGATACACAGATGGGAGGGAGAATCACGAAAGGAACACAGCCTCTCCTCCCTTTGGGTCGTCCAGTCCTCGCGACGGAACGCAGCCTCCGACGCCGCCGGCGGAATTTTGGGCTTGGACACTCTTGGGAAGAAAGAGAGAGACAGACGCTCTTCGGCGATAGGAATAGACTTCGATGAAAGTTCCAACAAGTACCCGCGGCGGCGGGGCGACTTCATCAAGCTCCACTTTGAGACCGCATCCTCCAACATTGCTGCCGAAGCAGTGCAACTCACAAGCGGAGGCGAGCGCAGAGAGGAATGACCACGGTGGTGGTGGTCAGTATAATGAGCGCAGCCACGCACATTATACTACTGAGACTGACCACCCCTTCTCAGGCGTCCCACCACCACGAATCCAACGCCACCACCTGTACTTCTCTCCGCCCGCATCACGCGAGATCCAGCAATGCGAGGAAACCAGCTCGCCCAAAAACTATTATCCACCACCGTGTCATGTCTAAATCTACAAAATACCCTGCAAGCCACCTCAGGGGTGTGTGGCAGGGGGTGAGTATTCACCAACATGCATTACACTATACCCTAAAGTTAGTGTAACTACGAATAATTATGCATTAGCCTAAATCGCTAATGCTTGTCACGAGGCGAAGCATCACAAGCATGCATTACCACACTACAGATATTATCACAATGGAGAGGAACCGTTAATATATATATATATTTTGCAACTACACAAATGGACAGAGACTCAAGACTTATGTAGAAAATATAATGTCATAGTTTGACAGTGAATGCTGAGACCAAGACGGTTGTTGTGGTCACCCACAGTTATAGATTTCTTGATTGAACAGTAATAAATAAGTGTTTGTGCTGCACAAAATCGCCAGTGTACAAATTGAGTGGCCCTTATTTTTTTAAATTCAAATTTCATTTGGTACCTCTCCCAAATTTGTTCGATTTGGTTATACAATGAATCATGTAACATATAGTGTTGTGACCAGATAAGGGAAAGAGACTCAATCTCTCAAACTCGCATCGCACTCAATCTTTTGAAATGAAATGTAAGGCCGTCGTTCCTTCCATCGCGGAGTGCATCCAGGCATCCATCTTAATTGATTTTCTGATCTATAACCGATCCGACTTATACATCATGCAGCACATGTGTGAGTGTCACCACTTCATATAATTATTATTGTCACCCCTTCTGCGTCGCAACATCCCAGAGCAGAGGCAGACGTCAGAGGCCCCAGAGAGAGAGAGAGAGGCAGAGGCCAGTGTGAGGAGGATCCGAAGTTGCAAAAAGTTGATCTAATCATCATCTAGATGGCACGGACTCCGATGTTACCTTTTTTTACCCACGATATTTTAGTCTCGGGTGAACATAACGTTCCATTCGATGCAATTTTTCTTGACTTTAAAAAGGCATTTGATAAAGTTACCCACAGTAAGCTACCCATGAAATTAAAATCCGACAGGTTAGACGACGACGTAATTTCATGGATTAGAGAATTCTTAAGCAATCGCGTGCAAAGGGTTGTATTAGATGGCGCTATCTCTAATGAAGTAAAAGTCACATCGGGTGTCCCACAGGAAAGTGTCATAGGCCCACTTCTATTCCTTTTGTACATAAACGACATCGGTGAAACAGTTGACAGTAAGCTTAGATTATTTGCAGACGACGCAGTGGTGTATAGAGAAATTCATAGCTTAAATGATAAGGAAGCGCTAACTAAGGATCTCGAGGCAATACAGGAGTGGTTCGATGCATGGCAGCTAGAATTAAACCTGAAAAAATGTGTTTTTATGAACTTTTGGAAACGGGAAGACGCTCCTTGTAACAGTTATTGCATAAACAACAGCAAAGTAGAGACTGTAAAATCGGTTAAATGCCTCGGAGTTAAACTGACTAATGATCTCTCGTGGAGTAAATATATTCGAGAAATTACCGGTCAAGCTAATCGTAAATTGGGATTTGTTAAAAGAGTACTTGGCAAGTGCGACGATAAAGTTAGGGAAATCAGCTACTTCTCCCTCGTTAGACCCCACTTGGAATATGCTGTATTTGGGATACTTATGAGATAGGCTTGGAAACTGAGTTAGAACGCGTGCAGCGAAGATCGGCAAGATACGTTAAAGGCCGTAATGACAAGCTCGTTAGTGTTACTGACCTTTTGCAGCAACTGGGATGGGAAAATATTTCAGACCGTCGATTAAAATTTAGACTCAATCTATTATGTAAGTACCAAACCGGCCTATTGTCTTACGACGTTGATAATATTTTACGAAATCCGACAATTTACGGTAGATCAGATCATGTGAATAAAATTAGGGAACTAACTGCAGAACGGACAGATTTAAAATGTCATTTTTCCCACGAACTATAAGGGACCATAACAGCGGCCAATGAGACTTTTATCTAGGTTTATCGATAGGCAGTGTAGCTCTTAGTAGTAGTAGTACTCCCTTACACATGAATCCTTATCTGTTACCTAGTACTAGTCGCACGCCGTGCATGTTTTCTACATAAGTCTTGAGTCTCTGTCCATTTGTGTAGTTGCAAAATGCATATATATTAACGGTCCCTCTCCATTGTGATAATATCTGTAGTGTAGTAGTGCATGCTTGTGAGACTTCGCCTCGTGACAAGCATTAGCGATTTAGGCTAATGCATAATTATTCGTAGTTACACTAACTTTAGGGTATAGTGTAATGCATGCTGGCGAATACTCACCCCCTGCCACACACCTCTGAGGTGGTTTGCAGGGTATTTTGTAGATGTAGATAGATGTAATAAATCCGCTGCCACTAGTCGATTCTCTCAATCAGTGAATCAAGTTAACTGTTCTTCAGATTAAAATGTGATGGTAAAAATATACTTATAACAGTCACTTCTTAATATACTCAATGTAGTCACTTCTAACTGCTGGCTACATTTTATTATTGTCCTCGGACGATTCTGGAGACCCGTAAGTATGCCCGATTAGCAATCCCGACTAGCCAATGGCTTGTCTTCAGGTATCTCTGGGGCCGAACCACCAGAACTTGACGGAAACGCCGAATGCCCTGTGCTGGTGAAAAACCGATCCAGGCCGGACTCGAACCCGTGACCCTTGGATTAGCAGCCGAGGACTTTACCCCGCCACCACAGTTTAACTATAATTTCATTGATTTCCTCATAATTCTCTCGAGGAATTGCTCTAATTGCCGTCCAAATATTTACTTTTGTAGTCAGACGCACATTGATTTTAATGAAATGATTGCTCGCTCTGTAAATTCCACACTTTTTTTATAATTACTGACCATGGTTTCGACATACGATGCCATTTTCAAGGTACATATCTCGTATTATCGGGTCCATTATAATTATACACCAAAAGGGTGGGGGTGGGGGAGAGAAAGAAGGGGAAAGCCGGGGGGGGGAGGGGAGGAGGGAGGGAAGGGGAGGTAGTTCTAAGCTTTGGGGGAGGTTGGTGTTGTTTCAAGGTGAATGACTGGATGGGGGGGGGGGGGGAGAGAAAAAAAACAAACACAATGACAAGGACGGATGTTGTGACGTAAACAGATCGGGCAATATACTAAAAGGTTATTGACATCAATGGTGAATGCAAGTCAAAAGTAAGATTGTTAAAAAAATTGAAAATTTTCTTTTCAGCATTTACAATCTCTTACTGTCCTAAAAAAATGCAATTTATTTTAACATTACCCTGTGCATGTAAAATTTCCAGTACAAAGTTACTTGTATGGCCACACTCCAGTAAATGTTTAGCAATAATTGATGTAATGTCACTAGTAACAAAGCACTATTTTAGTTCCTTAATTCTAATGACAAATTTGCGTCCAGTTTAGCCAGTTAGAAATTGATGCAATAAAAAAGAGACGGGAGGATGTGTGTGTCGTGTGTGTGTGATTGTGAAACGAGGCGCGAAGAAAAAGGATGTTGTCACGACGACGGTCGGTTGGCGCATTGTGGTCGTAAGGAGTTGAAGATTATGTGCTCGTTAAATCCAGCTGATACGCCTGATTCTAAATGAATGAATGTTTACTATGCTCTACGTTTCCCCATAAGAGCAATACAAAATTACATAAATAGTTCTGCTTTCGAAAAAAAAGATAACATAAACAAATATATGGCACACCTAAGGTAAAAGGAAATGGCCATTTACAGTGACAGAAAGAGAAAAATAATATTTATGAACCAATGGGTTCTTCTATATCTTTTTCTTTTTGTAGGTAAAGGATATACTATGAAGTGAGATACAAAACTAGAGGACTAAAACATAAAAAAATAAGTTGAAGTAAAAATGTTGCAGTCAATATAATGAAACATGCTTACAAAGTGAGGTTACAAACATTTTAATTGCTCACTTTAATCATGGTTAATTAGTCTCTCCTTAAACATTGACAGAGAGGCAGATTTTTTATGGACAACGGCAGCGTATTCCAAAGGTTTGAGCCAGAGATAAGAAATGATTGAAGGAGTACCGGTTGTTTGTCCGGGGTATAAGGGCGGCGCAATGAGGTAAGAGGGGTCAAAGGGCTAGAGGGTCTAAAGACAGAGCCTGAACAACATGAGAGAGAGAGAGAGGGAGAGAGTTAAGATTAGGGTTGCACCAATTAATCGGCAGGTAATCGGCCTTATCGGCCATTTTGCCGATTGATCGGATATCGGCAGGCATTCTTATTGATAGGTTTTATTCCCTTAGATTGGCTTCGAATGCGGAGAATGCTCCAGTGGACGGAGAAATTAAACGTGTGAAAGATGAGTGCTGGGGAAAGGTGAGAGAGGGGCACCACTGAATGAAGAATAATTGCACGAGGCGACTAATTGAAAGGCTGGGTTGGTGTGTGAACGGGTTGGTATCTTAGAGAGTGAGTGGTTGGGCCATTTGGTAGCCACAGCACTGCTACATTAAAAAAAAATGGTTGCTGAGTATGCCATTGAAGATGATGATAAGAACAATCTAAAGCATATGGAAAACAAAGGTCCTGGTATTGTTGCTATATGAATCAGTGATTTAAAACTAAACAGCACATTTATACCAATTTTAAAACATTTCATTAACTCTAGCCTAAAATATGCTCAGGTACCTGATACTTTAAAGACACCTATCATACGACCAATATATAAAGGTAGTTGTTATTTAGAAACTCAAAACTACAGACCAATATCGATTATACTGTGTTTAAGTAAAATATTGGAAAGGTATGTTGCAGATAAATTTATAAATTTCCTAAACGGAAATAATATAATTTATAAGCACCAATATGGCTTTCAAAAGATGAAAGGGACTAAACAAGCCTTGAAGTACTTTTCTGAAATAATTAGACATAACTTAGATAGGAGAATTAATGTAATTATAACAGACATAGACTATAAAAAGGCTTTCGACTATGGTAGATCATACCATTTTGCTTTCAAAGTTACAAAAAATAGGAGTTAGAAGGGTTGCATTGGATTGGTTTAAGGATTATTTGGCAAACAGGAAAATTGTTGTGAAAGTGAAAGATGTTGCAAGTGATACTGCCACGATAAAAATGGGAGTACCTCAAGGGTCAATTTTGGGACCAATATTGTACCTAATTTATGTAAATGACATGCATGAATGCATAAAGGATTGTAAATCAATTTTGTATGCAGATGACACTATCCTGATATCGAACCATGTCGACTTTAATATAGCTGTGACGAATATGCAGAAAGATTTTAATAATGTGTTGAAATGGTCACATGATAATAAACTAATTTTAAACGAAAAAATGTCTAAGACTAAGGCAAATATAACTTATGTTGCCACTAAAAATAAAAATGTTTGTATTAAGTCACACGATCATGTTTGCCTACATTCTGATACGTTAACATGTGATTGTGATATTTTAGAACAGGTATCAGAATATAAATACTTGGGTATGATAATTGAGAACAGATTTAATTTTAATTATCATTTATCTAAATTAAGCAATAAACAAAGGTATATCATGTATCGTGGGAGGTGAATGCGGTGGAACAGACATAGGAGAAGAATAATTACGAGTCTTAAGAGCAGGAGAAGGTCTGGCAGTGAGTAAAAGCAATGCGTGTGGATAACTGAAACAAAAGAGGCGTGCAGGTAGTAAGGAGGAGGATATTTGTTTATAAGAATAGTCAGCACCGAGAATGAATCTTTTGAATGTGCCGCGCAAGAAGGGAAAGGAGTGAATGCATATGAATGCCGAAGGAGGTTGTGGGAGGAGGGGGGGGAGGGGGAGGCGTGGGGTGGGGGGTGGGGTTGGGACGGGGGAAGGAGGTATTTTGGGAGGAACGGTTACATAGAAATCTGAGACAGTTCATCTCGCAGATGCTCAGAGGACCTGTTTGTGAGCCAAATGTGGAAGACGTCGTAGGCATCCAGACAATGGGGTCAGGTGAAGTGGGTGACCGCGAGTGTGTGTACGTCATTCCTACCTCACCCGCTGGAAATCCCTTGAAGAATTCACTTATTTGGTACATTTGGTGTAAAAACAGGCATCGTAGGAGCGGCAGAGAAAATAATAGGAACGGTGGAAAAGAAGAGGATTAAGAAGCAGTGGGTTACGGAAGAAATGATAAATAAAATGGAGGAAATAAGTATTTGAAAAAACGACAACACCGACGTAGGAAAGAGGAAGTACAAGGAATTGAATAATAAACTTCGGCGAGTGACCAATCGGTCAAAAGAAAACTGGTGGAAGGGACAACGCGAGGAAATGGAAAAGCTGCAGGAGGAGGGGGAAGTGGGCGATTTGTACGCCAAGGTGAAAATGTTATCGAGTGGTAAGAGAGGGCAAACGTTACCAAAGGTTAAGGATAAAACAGGGACGATATTAATCGAACAGGAAGATATCCAAGAAAGATGGAGAGAATACGAAGAGGAGCTATATGACAGCGAGAATAGACCCTTGAGGCTAGATCTAGAGAATGGAGGAACAATAGATAAGGATAACCTCAGACCGGAGTTACTTGACTGCAAAATAGAGAGGGCATAAAAGGAGATGAAGGGTAGAAAAGCCATGGGAAACGATAACCTACCTTCGGAGCTACTGAAGAATCTAGGTATAAGGGGAGAGAAGACTTTTTCGAACTTATTCGCAGGATCTACGAGGAAGGAGTATGGCCAGAGGATTTCGTGAAAACAGTATTAATAACTATCCCAAAGAAGAAGAAAGGGTCAGAATGCGAGGAGTATCGAACAATCAGTTTAATTTCGCACGGGGCAAACGTTTTACTCAGAATAATAAATAGAAGGTTGGAGAGCAGAGCAAACTAATATTTAGGCGATGACCAATTTGGGTTCAGGAAAGGGAGGGCCACCAGAGACGCGATTGCGGTAATGAGGACACTTATAGATAGAAACATAAGAGTATAATCAGGATGTTTTCGCTTGCTTTGTGGATTTCGGAAAAGCGTTTGACAGAGTAAACTGGGAGAAACGAATGCACATATTGGGGAGAATAGGAATAGATTAGCGTGATAGGAGACTCATCCGAAACTTATATATGGGCCAGAGGGCTAAGGTGAGGGTAGCCGACGGTGTATCAGGGTGGGCAGTTATAGGTCGCGGGGTGCGGCAAGGGTGCCCGTTGTCGCCTTTGATTTTTAACATCTACGCTGAGGACATGGTAAGAGGGGCATGGGATGAGCTAGATGAGGGAATAAAACTAGGAGGCCAGCGGATAAAGTCGGTTAGAATCGCGGACGACCAAGCGTTGGTCAGTCGGTCATCGAAAGGATTGCAAACTTTAGTAGATGCATTGGAAAAGAAGTGCGAGAAATACGGGATGAAGATTAATCATAAGAAAACAAAAGTTATGAGATTCTCTAAGACAAAGAAAGCGAGGTTGGTGATAAGAGTGGGAAATCACAAACTGGAATAAGTAGAACAATTTAATTACTTGGGTAATACGCTAGAAGAAACAGGACATAGTAGCAAAGACATTAGGAGGAGAATAGCGCTAGCGAAGAGAGCTTTCAATAATAGAAGGGAGCTGATGACGGGGACCTTAAGTAAGGATGTAAAACAGATGCCGGTGAAGAGCTTGATATGGAGTGTGGCGTTGTATTGGGCAGCAACGTGGACCTTGAGAAAGGAAGACGAAAATAGGCCGAAAGCTTTCGAGATGTGGGTGTGGAGGAGGATGGAGAAGGTGCGTTGGTAGAGATGGGCAAAATCGTTCATTCCGATGACCGACTCATTCATCGGTCGTTCAGTAAAAGGAGTCGATTCTTGGAGCTCGTTCTCGTTCAATTTTTTTCCAAATAGTGGCCCCAAACATTTTTATGCCCCACTCCCCAAAAAATTTGTTTTTTCTCGCGCCCCTTAAAGTAATTATTCATTTAAGAATGAAAGCGAAAATGGGACCAAAACAAATTTTTCTGATTAATTTTAATAGTAAGTATAAAGACAAAAATGGAACATGAAAAAGAAAAAAAAGTATTACAGAACAAATTAAAAGTTATATAAACCAAAAAGATACATCTATGCATGAAATTTATTTTTTTAACTTAAAACTTTTATGTTCAAATGTCCTCTAGTCAACTTAGTTCATGAACCTTTTTTTCTTGTTATTACATAAGATTTTTTTCAAACGTGGCCATAGTTGCTCGTAGCAATCCGAATGTCTGCTTGTGCGCCCAAACAATTTATTTCTAGATGTGGTCTTGTTTGACAGAAGGGAACTAAATGCATACTCACTTGAGTATTTCTTCGCGAAATACGATAAAAGTCGGTAATGAACATTTCTCCAATGATGTTTCTCACGATAAAAGTTAATGTTTGGTAACACGGAAGAAGTAAAATAACTAGTTAACTCCACTAATTATTTATTAATATGACCTGGGTTTCAACACTTGGTGTCCACTTCAGGTCACCTGAAGATGACACCAAGTGTTGAAAACCAGATCGTGATAATAAATACTAGTGGAGTTTACAAAGTTATTTTAATTCTTACGTAATGGATGACTTCGCAAAATCATGCCTACAACAGTTTCCTTCGGTATTTCATTGGTCAAACCCCAAAACGTATTAATAATTCGGGTAACATTAATATATTTTTGTTCTTAATAACCACCACAGACCATGGAATTCTGAATTTTTTAGAACAAAGACCAATTTTTTTTCTGCAAGTTCACGAAAAATCGCATGTCCCTGTGCGAATCAAGATTAATTGAAAATTAATCAGGAATCCTGGTTTCCTCTGAGATAATCGATTCACTGAGCATAATAATTGATTCTTGGGTCTGCTACTCTGTCTGCTCTACTACACTGTCAAGAATCAGCGATTCCCCGACGATTCACTGGACTCAAGTGATTCCTCGACTCATATGATTCCTCAACTCATATATGATTCCTCGACTCATATATGATTCCTCGACTCATATGATTCTTCGATTCATATATGATTCCTCGACTCATATGATTCTTCGACTCCATATGATTCCTCACTGATTCATGAGTCTTCGACAACTCTTGATTCCATTAGAGTCACAGATATCATGATTCTTTGCCGAGTCATTGAATCACAACTTCACGGACTCATCGGTAGCGATTCCTCCCGCTCCTCGCGCTATATGAGTACACAGGTCCCCCCTCTCTCAAACTTCAAAGTTGAAGGGTGGGAGGACTCGTTCGTTCCTCGTTCGTTCGTGGCGTCTGTTGATTCCCATCTTTGCCGAGTGGTGCGCCCATTCTCATCTACGCCGCTGAGTAGTGATAGTTGTCATGATGGCCATGTAGAGGACTCTGTTACGAGTCGTAGGAACGACGGTTCATTACCATGAACGATTCAGTGCGTCAATTCACCTTAAAGAGTCGTTCGATTAGATTCGTTCGTTCGCGACCGACCCACCTCTATGCGTTGGACGAAAAGGAAGACAAATGAGGAAGTGCTTGACATGGTGGGCGAGGAGAGGAAAATTGTGGATGAGATTAGGGGAAGGCAGGGTAGGTGGCTGGAAGGGGTAATGAGGGACGATGGTTTGCTGAAGGCCGTGATAGAGGGAACTATGTTGGGCAAGCAGGGAAAGGGAAGAAACAGATAAGGTTTTATGGACGGGATGACGAAAGGTAGGAATTATGCTGAGGTGAAGAAAGAAATACCAGAGGTAGATAGGGCACGGCACATGTAAGAGTCTGTTGGATATTCCTTTACTTTCATCTTAACCTACCTCTAACCCGTTGATTACTCTAATGATGATAAATGATTTTACAAGGTCTACGGGCTTCAAATCAGGGCAGCGTCCGACGTCATAAGAATCGTCTAGTTCCGCGCCCTAGGGCGGACAATCAAATCAATTGCACCACTGCCTCTCTATGGACACGAGCTCGAAATGAAAACGTACTGGGAGTATTATTGATTCTCCCGTCGGATCTTTATTTCGTGAATTCGAAATTACATATGTTATTGCATATGTTACTCTCGTCACTGGGAGATAATTTTGTTTTGTTGGTCAGAAAGAAAGTTGAAATAAACGAAAGAAAATTATGCTATACATGATATTCATTCATCGAAAGTATTAGTACAAATGGCTAACCTAAGAACATTTGGTTGATGGTAACGAATATTTTCTGCTTTCCAATCTTAATTTAATATTTATTGTGTTATTATCGTCTAACTCATGTTCTCAGCTCTCCGTAGACACGTCGTTCATTAAAATCGACCGACTCGTTCTGGAGATACAACTGAACTTAGCGCGCGCCGTGCCCACACAAGCCCAAATTCAGACCCCAGCAGTACTTTGACGTCACCTCGCAAACCCCCCCCCCCCTCCGCTCACGACAAACCATTTCCGGTAGTCGATGAAACGGGCTATCCAGTCACAGTTTTAGATATTCTTTAATCCTTATAGTTTTTGCACACAGGGTCTCGAAAGTACACAAATATTGGTCGCGGCACAACCTTACATGACACCAAGATCGAACCATAAGATGATCATTCGCATTCTCATAAAAACAAGAATGAATGATGGTCATAGGAATCATAGGAAAGGGATAGGAACACATAAAAGGACGAACACAGGGTTTGGTGGGGAAGATGAAAATGTGTCGAATCTAGACAGAAAAAATTTCACCTTACCAGGGATTCAAACCCGGACCTCCCGATTTCCGGCCAGGTATGCTACCAGTTACACCAGCAAGGCTACTCAATTAACAGCTGAATTCGACGGGGTTTTATGTCACAACCCATGCCCAACTTGAGCGGCCAAGATTGGCCGTTAAAGTTGGGCATGGAGTGGGCATGGGCTTTGGGCAGCGACGTAGTAGGAAACAAATGTTAAATGTATTCAAGAATTTATATTATTCTTTGTCAAAGTTATCCAAAAAGAAGTCTTTGGTGCATAAAAATAATGAAATCACATAAAAATCGCCAAATACGGGAAAATTTTGAATAAGGCTTCAAACTTTGATTCGAACTTTGATCGGCAAAATATTTTTTTGACACATTCAGGTTAAAATCAATAAAAATACGCCAATTGTCATGGCAGTCCATTCATATGCGCGTAGATAGATATACTTTCATGAAAAACTGTCGTTCCGACGGGGAGTACAAAAGACCCCCGCCATTTCGTAATCCGTAATCCATAGGACCGATCGTAATGTGAATTCCATCGTAAAGTGAATCATGATATATTAACGGACGACGACGGATCGATTAAAATACATCATCGCCAGTACTTTCAGTGATACACAATACAGTACTTAAGTACGAAGTATGCTGGAATTCAATGATTTAAAATGTTATTTAACCAATAATTGAACTGTAATAAGGTGTTGTAAATTGTCAACACACGGAATATTATTGCATGAATACGCAAGATTCACTTCGCCTTCGTACTCTCCGTCTAACTGCGAGCCAATCTCAGTGACTTAATATTTAACCGCAATTTTCAAGCAATGGGAAGAAAACGTGGAATAGAAATTATTCAAATCTCATAATACCTCTGCTTAGGTACTCGGCGCCGGCAACTAGGCATCTTTCTTCTGGTCTCTCGCCATCATCTGTACATCTCAATTACCTTAACGATACTTGTAGAAACGCGCGCGTAGAAATTGACGTTGCGACCTTACTAAAGTTATGTACACAAAATTAAGCATTGAGTTATGACAGAAATTGGAAAAGTATGAGTGAGAAGTAGCTTGCAGTAATGCACAGACGACAGATGGATCAGTCAGTAACATTTCCACCAATATCAATTGACGTGCGCATCGCATGCCTGTCTTCCACTTCCGAAGATCTTCCCTCTCCTTATGCCAAACCAGCAGCATTGACATCGTTCTCCCATCCCTTGGAGATTGAATAATCGAATAGCAAAAGAGATAGCATCATAGACCCTTCACTCAAAGCCCTTTCCTCGGAACAGCTGACCTGACTCTTCTGGGCTGAGAGAGAGTTATTGGGGGGGTTGGTTGTTTACTTTAGACACCCACAATCTTCTTAGAGGCATCCGCACATCAAGACAAAGAGAATGCGAAACACGCAAGAAGAACACTGATGGCATATAGAGTGATATAACTCGAGCACCCTCATCGTGTGTTTCTTCACTTGATCTCCTACTTGATTTTACTTGTTATTTTCTGCTTGAGCTGCACTAAAGGGGGTCGCAACAGACATTTCCCGCAATAAACCACATACTTCTGGCAAGTTTTGTAATCGACTGGTTAATGCGGTTGGAAGAACACCGTGCGAACTACGCGCCCTTCGTCGATAATATCACTTCGCATGGAAGACTGATACATAACATCACATCAGCGACTTAGATGGCAGTGCGACGCTGATATTCCCGCTATCACGGTGCGAAGTCATAAGGGGCGTGAATTTCGATACAAATTTAGATAAGCCATTACAGTACATCCCTATCATTCACCGAGAAATGTTACAATTTAATTCAACTCGTTTCACTGATGTGATTTATTATCTCGCTCCAACTGTTAAGGAATCATATCACTTCGTTGGTAGGTAATGCGCTCTTGCAATAAGTTACTTTTCGGTGGAAGTTATCATATTTTTACAAGTTGGTAAACATAATGATGTCTCTATAATGGCCAATGAATGCTTTAATTTGAATTACCATAGATGTGATCCTGACTAAGTAAGGAACGTTGTGTTATCTCGATGGCGTTGATTGGCGATCACCGCAACTTTTGCTCGAATTTGCTCTAATCACGCAAACAACTCATGTTTTATCACACGTATCATTAAGTATGTAAATGTTGTTATGATAAAAATACAGTCCGTTGACAAATAAGGCTTAGAACACTGAATGAATAACAAAATATGGGCGCAAAAATCGTCGAAATGGGAAATTTTCAAGTGGGTGCGCGCAAAATCAGCGAGCTTCGTAATTCCTTGCATATGCAGATCGTAAAGTGCAGGGGGTCCACTGTACAATAGTATCTTTTTAATACTTAGTTTATCTTTTGCTAAAAAATATTGCGTCAATAAAAAAATTGTTGAAAAGGCCAAAGTATGAGTAAACATTTTACAACTTAATGGCACACCATGGACATTGGAAGAAACTTGGAATAATTAATTGATTCGCACCGCTGGGAATTTTCACGGTGGGTTCATAAAGTTAAATGAGCAAAAGTGAGAGGCAATAAATAATTAAGGTGACTATTTTAGGAATTAAAAAAAATGTTATAAATAATATAATTAAAAGTGCATATGAAACGCAAAGAGTTAGTATCTTGTAAACATCTTGGTTCCGAGATTATTAATTGTTTTTCCGCAACCACGGCGGATGTTGCTATTCTATTGTTTTCGACGTCACAACCCGCTCACGGAAAATATCAAAGTGTTCTTCTATCCGCTCTTAGTACTCGCCCTTAGCATTCTCTCTTCGCTGATCTGCTGGTCGCCTCTCCGCTCCACGTGAATCGAGTATCTACTGTGTATCTAGTACATAAAGAGACTAACAACCACACCACACTTCTTCCCACCCCCAATTGGTACATCTACCCCCTATCCCACCCACACAGATAGAGAGACACTCACCGATGAGAGGCGACCAGTGCGCGGTGGGTCTCCAGTCCGGGTAGTGCTTGGGGAAGAGGTCCCGTGTCCAGAAGGTGGTCAGTATCACCTCGTAGAGGGCGAGCTTCTTGGGCGGGCAGGGTGCGGTGTGGGGCGGCGCGGCGGAGTCTTGGGGAGGGGCGGAGGGGGTGGAGGGGGCGAGGAGGAGGAGCAGGAAGAGGAGGGGGGAGGTTGCCATGGCGACTCGTGGAGGGTGAAGTGTGCCCACGGCGTTCGACGACGATCAGAGCGTGGATTTGTTATCAATGGCGGCAATGGTTGGTGTGAGTGGTGGGTGCACGTGGGGTGGGGGTGTGGGGGAGAGGGAGGCTATAGCACCCCTGACTCCCTCTCGTCCGTATCGAGAGAGAGGAGGAGTCACGTGACTGGGATCAGAGGGGGGGGGGAGAAACGTCAACACGGAACGTTGCTCGAGTTTGCTTGTGCGGAATCGAATGGAAGTGAAGTTGGGGAGGGTGGGGGTGGAAAGGGGGCGGAGGAGGAGTTCGCCCAAATGGCCCGAAGTGAAAGATGTCGGTGAGAGGGAGAGAGATAGAGAGAGAAGTGAGCACGACACGAGGAATATGATTATTGAGACGCGGGACAGGAGTGTGCTATGGACTCTGGTAGACTATGGCAGTGGAGACGGAATTTGAGAAAGGAACGCGATGATGGCTAATACCCTCCTCACGCACTCACTGGCGCACCATGGCGGAAGGACACCATGTGTGTGTGGATAAGGGGGGCTCTGCTTCTGTTTGATCCTCGACGGGAGATGGGGGAGGGGGGGAAGGGAAGGGGGGGAGGGAGAGGGATTTATAAATAAATCGGGAGTCTCCGCCCCGGATATAGAGCGCTTGCACGCGCGACGAGGGTGGCGCCCCGCGGCGGACGGACGGGGAAGCGACGACGAGACGCGGTCGGAATCTCCCTTCTCATTCCCCCTCACTCTCACTCATTCCACTGAGCACACACACACTCACACTCTCGCCTCGCACACCCACTAACAAAGTGAACAAGTTGCACTCCCTTGTGCAGAGAGAGAGACAGAGAGGTGTCGCTCCTCGTGACCGACCGCGTCCGCTCCACAGCACCCCGGGTGCGGCGATACACGTTCCGGCATCCGACTGCACCCGTAGCGTCACTGTCGCCGCCGCGCGATCGGACGGAGGGAGGGGAGGGCCACTCCCCTCCCTCTCCACGCGCCTGCGCACTACGACACGACACCCCCTCCCCCACAAAGACAGACAGCGGGGATTGCATTGACGCTCTTTGTTGTATAGTCGCGTGGGTTGCGGGGGGGGGGGGGGGTGCGAAGGAGGGTGGGTTGGGGTGGGAGGGGGGAAGGAGTGGCGCGCAAAGCACAAATTCGAATCGGCGGAAAAGTAATCATGTCTCGGAACGATTGACAGGAATGAAACTTCTCTGCTGATCCAGAGGAACGGTTTTGAATTTTATGGAAAGGAACAAACTTCGCGAATTTCACTATTTAGTTTTTAATTCACGACGACAAGTTTCAACAGCTTATTCCATCTTCAGGAGATCTGAAGATGGAATAAACTGTTGAAATCCGGGTCGTGGATAAGAAAACTTACAGTGAAATTCGCAAAGTTTGTTCCTTTCCACCATGGAGAAATTTCACATTTCTACCCCTGACAATATGCGGATTTTTTAATTGATTGCTCAGTTACTGAATGTTTGCGCATCAAGTGTGTGTGTGTGTGCGCCTACATGGAAAAGTGTGGCAGTAGCATCGTCGTATTTTATTCTCTGTGAAAAATAGTTGAAAATATCTTGGGCTGGCCTAGGGTACCGTTATCGCCTGGAGAAGAAGAATCCCCATTTGGAAAATCCCTCGAATTCATCATCATGAAATCTATTTTCTCCCTTCCGTGTTTCAGTTCCCTCAACCTCAAATCAAGGTAAGCGGAGAGTGGCTACCCCTAGGCGAATGATCAGACGTGGTAGAGCCGGAGGAAGTGAAACAGTGCAAGCACATAGCACAGTAATTAGTGAAACCGCAGTAGATGGATCGAAGTGGACGATCATAGAACCGGGAAACTTATCTGGCCGACGCAGCCATCAGAATATTTTGAGGGAAACGCCTGGACCCGCAGCACATGCTAATTGGTATATTTCAAACGGGCAGTATTCGAGCGCATGGCGACTTTTGATTGACAGCAGTATGTTGGGTAACATAAGGGAATATACCGAGAATAGAGTTAGAGAAGTTCTTAACGATACCTGGACTTTAGAATCTGAGGCGCTGGAAGCGACGTTGGGAATAATATATGTCCGTGGAGTGTACGGTGCAAAACATTTTCCCATAAAACTTTTATGGTCATAAACCTGGGGTCCACCATTTTTAGCCGGTCAATGGCCAGAAACAAGTTGATCAAAATCTTAAGATTCCTTCGTTTCGATGAAATAAAAAGACACGTTCGCAGCGACTTCAGACTGACTGATTCGCAGCTGCATCCCCAATCTGGAATCCCTTCGTGGCCAATTGCATTTTGTGTTACAAGGCTGGTGAGAACATCACTGTAGATGAACAACTACTTCCATGCAAGGCTCACTGTAGATTGATTCAATACATGAGAAACAAACCAGAAAGGTTTGGTATTATATTTTGGCTTGCTGCAGATGCAAAGATACCGTATCTCGGTAAAGATGAGTCACGGCCCATGGACAAAACACTTAAGGAGCACGTGGTTTCACGTCTTATTCAACCATTTTATTCAAAAGGAAGAAATGTTATTTGTGATAATTTATTTACCTCTAAGAAACTTGGGGATACATTGAAGAGGAAAGGAACAAGTTTGGTAGCCAACGTGAATAAAATTTGACGAGAGGTTCCTCCATCTGCTACAAAAAAACACGGGATTGTTATATACAACGGTCCTTTACAAGTCGGGTGACACCACGCTTACCTCCTATCAGGGTAAAGCAAAGAAAAACGTCCTTCTTCTCAGTACGTTGCACCAATCAGTGACTATCGATACACAAAGCCCGAAAAAGCTCCCAGAGACCGTTGCATTTAAAACACTACCAAGTGTGGAGTTGACATTCTTGACCAAATGACTAGGATCTATACCGTAAAATACGGATGCCGCAGATGGCCAATGCATGTATTTTGCAATGTATTGGATATTGCCGCTATCAACGCATGGGTACTGTACCAAGAAGTCACTGGGGAAAAAATATCTAGCCGGAAATTTATATTTCAATTAGCAAAGGAACTAGCGGCTCCATTCGTCGAAACTAGAAGACCAGTGCCAATTCCACTACAAGCAACTACCAAGAGTGATGTGCACAAGACGTGTCAAATAGGAGGATGCAGAGGCAAAAATAAGAGCCGGAATAAATAGGTACATTGCAATAAGTATGTGTGCGGGCCCTGTGCAGGAAACGCAAAGTACATTTGTATCAGATGCAGTGATGATGAAAATTGATGTATTTCCTTTTTTGCCATGCTAGATTATGTGTAAATAATTGCCATATATGAACAATACGTTAAAGTGCAACCTTTTCCGATAAAAAAGGCAAGTAAGACTTTTATATAATAACAGTTTGAAAATTGACCGCTGTTCATTTTAATTTTTTGTTTTGAAATGTTTGTAAAAAAATTACTCAGTTTTATTGATAAATAAAGAAAAACGTTATATTTTATGAAGTTATCAATTAATTTTAACATAAACGAATAAATATTCAAAATAATTACTACCCGTCAAAATGACGGGTAATGGTCCTTCTAGGTAGCCATACATCCCCGGTCTTTCTAGTGTTAAGCATAACCCAAGGTGCTGTTAGGAAGCGAATAAGACTGCCTTTAGGCAAAGAGCGTCCTCAATAGAAACGATGGGTCCCAGACAAGTCACCGGAACACTGTCCATTCCATAACTGCCGCATCAATAGCAACTGCACATACTCTTGGGATTGATGAAAACGTTCTTAAAATTTTCGAAGGCGCATTTCAGTGTGAAAACATCGCAAAGAGGAACGTCAAGGTACCTTTTATACGTCAATGAGTCATTAATAGGGTAGTTTCCTTCATCAAAGAAAACAGAATTCATTAATTGCGAATGGTGCCCCACCATAAACGTATTCATTACACGCAAATTATTTGGATTAAAAAGTCTTAGTTTCCAAGAAAATTGAATGTTAATTTTAAGTTCATTTGAAAAGGCTCGGAAATGGTGGGACAGCGGCAGCTTTTATGATGACGTAACAGGTAGATAGTCAACATTGCGAGGTATATGGAATTATCATCGACTGTAATTACTATTGTATTTCAGAGTCCCTAAAATCTGGTGAACATGTATTAATATACCTCGATTAAAATGCTCAAAGTTCGGAAAGTCTCCTCCATTGAGCATGCCATTAAAAGAGTACCATTTAAAAAGTTTAAAGTTTTCTAAGCTCCTACGCTCCCTGCAAGTACAGAGCTACCGCGAAGGCGTTCTTCGCGGCAAGCGTCGCATCCGCAGTGAAACGAATAACGAAACTGCGTACCTGTGACTTCGCGTTCTGTGGTGTTCTGGCTTAGTTGTTTACGTTTTGATCACTTTCGTTTTGGCAAACATTTCCTTTATCTCATCTTCTATTCCTTTCATTTACCATTCCTATCATTCATACCTTGCATATTCCATTAGTTACCATTCATCATCAGTTCCTTTTGCTGATATACAAAGCCACAAGGTTCCATGAGAACTAGTTCAATGGCTTTACAAACTGGTTTTGTACGGACAATCTATCGAAAAAGGATGTGGCCATGGTGGTGGAGTTCTTTAGAGAAGATGCTCGGTTTAGTGCAGGTGAAACAGAGGAGTAAAGCAAGGTACTATCTTCTGACAGCTTTGAATCACAAAATTCTCCTCTTCTCGCTTAGTGGAACCGTGACGTAAGCTTTCTTGCCATCTCTAATTGTTGTTGTGTGACACTGCGGCACAAAACAATTTTTATAAAGCATTGTTCTCGGAGGCATGTTACTGGTCCTCCTTGGGGAATATGATGCTGATCAGCTGATGCAGTGAATCACGAGTTCCCATCAATGGTCTGTGATCACAGTGAGAGGTGATCAACGCATTTTAGTTGTTTTAGTATTTGCTCATACATAGTTTGCTTCGAGATTTTGCCATCCATTATGCTTTTGACGGTAAGCCTGTTTTGCTAATTTCATGTTCTGGCAATGACACCTCGACAAAGTGGATGAATTAAATTAATGTGTATTCGTATCATAGCTGCGGCGTAGCACCTGCTCTCCATATAGTTATTAACTGACGATTTCGTGCTTGCTTCTCTCAATATTTTGTGTACCAATCTCATTATTTCCCATTTATAGTACTTTTCATTTCCTACTGACGAATTTTTTCTGAACTTACATTGTAGGAAACAGTAGGTAACCTTTTTATAGTGAATTCTTGAGGTGTATCTCATTTCTGTAGCCATTATTTTTTCCGACTGGCCCCCTCGAACATTTTTGAAGCAAAATATGCTGCAGTGCATAATTAGGAATATTGGTAAACTATACGTCAAACTTGTTTTTTTCAAAAGTTGGGTCAAACTATTCGAGCAATTTCACATGTCTGCATAAATATGTCAGGAACTAACATTTCTTTAGTAGTAAGCTTCCATGGCTTCCATCTTCTGTAGTATGCTGTGCAGTGTAATTGTTTTTAGTAAAATTTATTCTCTTACACTCCACGTGTAGTGAGCACAAAACCAGAGCGAAAATAATACTCATCATGTTACGGAATGGATTTCTAGTTTGGGAAATATTTCGAAATGAATACGAACAAAATGGTTTATTTCATGCTTTTCATACTAACTTTACCTAAAAAATAGGAGCTAGCATCATTAATTTGAGAATATTTTATAAAACCATTTTCATTCCCCATACCGTAACCATAGATGTATTTCATTATTTTGATGAGGTTTCTCTATGCGACTAAAGCAAAAGCTAAATTAATAAATAAATCTCATTTCCATTTTACACCAAGTTTACTTTTGTAAATGGTTTTTTTTCCCGTCAATAAATTTATTATTTTTTAAAGCTTTCTCGGCGGACGTCGTCTGCAGATAAGCAGCTTACGGCGGACCACCTAGCGGCAGAGTAGGTGCGTACGTACCTCTGACGTCACACGTAGGATTAACCAGCATGCAATAGTTTGCCGTCGCGTTTTCGAGCCGTTGAATTTTTTCACTTTTTAATTAATAAGGAAAATACTTTACGCCATTTTTAAATCGAACGGCTTCAAATACGTACTCCAGGGGTTATAAACTTCAGATCTAGGTAATATAAAAAATAGGAAACCACCCTATTGAAGTACATTAATTTGAATTTCTTTCATTCATCTTTTTTCTGAAATTTTATTTAAATCTAAGACACATCAGTGTCATAACGCTGCCTGAGGAATATTCCCAACCCCGACGAAGTCCTTAAATTCTGCATCCAGGAAGTTCAGGTACCGTTACAACTTCGCGTAATGTTCGCATTTCCGTTCTTATTTCCGTCACCAGTTTATTGAATTTTTATTTCGTCTATTGTTTCCAGATTAAACAACCACTGGGGAATATAATGGAGCTTCTGAACTGACCATCAGGTTCTTTGGCGTTCCTGGGAAAGCTGTCTATTCGTTCAAAAAGCCAAGTGCAATCCATAAAGTGCGGTGGATGGTAAAGACAAAAGTGGCATCTGATCTTGTGAACAAAAAACACAATAGCAAATTCTTCGATTTCCTTGGCATTGACAAATCGTTTTTAATGCAGCATCCAGATTTGTGGATGAAGAATGAAAATTCTCCCGCAGGACGGCTAATAGTTCTGAACATTAGAGTAGTAAATGGCACGGCTGAAAGAGGGGTTGCTTTGATAACGAAGTTCCTTACGGGTAATAAACTAACCAAAGATGAACAGCAAAGGCAATCTTTGTTAGCAATTGTAGCTGAGCATAGGAAAAGTTATGATGATAAAAATGCTGTAGAAAATTCCGAGTGACATATGGTTTGTGTGATCATCGTTAGCAAAAATAAAAATAAAATATTTTTCAATGCGAGTATTTTTATTGCCGTTCCCATGCTCACAACGTACAGCGTCCCTACCTACGCCAAAGAAGACTGGAAAGTCACTATTATCCCACCCTCTGCCACACACCCACATTGGGCGAAGACGTAATTATAGTGTCATACCACTACTGGAACACTGTGGAAGCATCTCCCGCGTGAAACACCCACCCAAGCGACAGCCATGCCCCTGAAAATTAGGCAAATATGTATTTTTTACCAAGAAAATCGTTATTTTCCAGAATTTGAAGCCGTTGCGCGACCCCTAATCGTTGTCCGATCGAACTCAAATTTTTTCCCCTTTCTTTATTACCGAATTGGAACCAAGAACCGATGAAGCAGGTCAACATTTCGAACATTGCCAATTTTGTAGTCACCCTGGCGGTACATACATCGCCGTTTCCTCCAGACTTGTGAACCAACAGAAGAAGTCTCCGCGTAAATCTCCACTTTGTTCCAATTAGGACATGTTGGCATTCGTCTACCCTTTTTTACTCTCAATCAATAACAAAAATCTGTTTACTTAAAACTTTTATTTTTGCAAATTTATGTGGTAAAATATTTATTAATCTACTTAATGCAATTCTGAATATCACGTTAAAACATATTGATAACATTCTGCGATGACTCCATTTCTTCTTCTTCCGAGTGAATCATATCATAATATGCATGATGCCGCGTGGGCTGTGGTGGTCGCCGCCGCAGCATCCTCGGGAGCTTTGTACTCGGCTCGTCCATGCGCCCCCGCTGCCGCTGCAAAAAGATAACATAAAAGAAATGAGGCATTTCAAAATCAATCAACGGCATCTAAGAAAGGGTTCCCGTATGGGGACCACGGCCATTATAGGGTCATGGAACATATGGATCAAGGGCAAAGGGTGGTTTTAATCGGGAGATGAGGTTAAGAAGAGGAAAAGAAAAGGTCGTTGTTGCTCTTTTTGCTTTCCGTTTGCTGCGACTCCTGAGAGAACTCAAAAGACAGTTCGAGTCTTCTCGAACGGAAAGCACATTTTAAATGCGCATGCGCCAAGGACTCCCACGGCGGCGACTGGTTGTGATTGTTGGTGGCATTAAAATAATCCTCTTGAATACAGGTTTATGAACTTCAGGAGGAACACTAATAGGGAAAATATGGTATTTTTATCAGTGTGTATATAAACATACGTCTCCAATAACGCACAGAGATTTCGTTATTCATAATATTATTTTTTACTCACAATCAGTTATAACGTTATATATATATATATAACATATACTAGCAGAAATGGCCGTTGAATCAACGGGAGAGCTAAAAGTAAGAAAGTATATACTACGACTCCTCGTAGAATTTTTCTTCAAATAGAAGAAAATCTGACTTCTCATTTCTCTTCTTCGTTTATTTGCCAAGTGGAAACTGCCTGTTTTTCGCTTGATGATGCATAGTATTAAGCTATTGCACTGCCATTTTTTATTCAATATGCATCATATACCTACGCTCAAAATTTCAAGATAAACGCTCGTTTGCTTCATTCATTCCTAGGCTAAAGAGTAGAAAGCAGTGATTCGGGGATTTCGAGCCGAATTGGAACCCCCAACCATCCCCCACTTGTGCACTAGGACTGTATATTAATGTTTAATTGATGCAATACGTAGGTCTCCAGCAGTGTGCAAAGTTCTAAGTAGTAAGCAATATACTACGCATACCGATTGCCCCTAATAATAAGAAGAATCAACGTGACGTGCAGATACTATGCAAAAGCCGTTAAGCGCACATGGAGAGGTTGGATTACAAAATATCCCTATTGAAATCTCACTGAAATTCGTCAATAATGATCATTTAATTTAATGTAGGCCATAAATGGCCCAGGGCGTTTATATTCTGCTTCTCCTAACCTCCCCTACCTAACCCCATTGTCCGTTTTTCCCCAGCCGAGAGACTTCTGTTTGTTGCACGCGAGGAAAGCGGGGATATATTCCCGTCCCCAGTTAGGCTCCACCAATCAGGGAGCAAGATTCCATGCTGGTTCTCCGTGACTTAGGTTTAAACCATAGAGATTATTGGAGGGGGTATCAGCTCTGTGTTGTGATGCCAGGCACATCGGCCACTTTACGCATCTAGCCATATTCTTCTTCTACCCCGCTTCGCGAGTTTAGCATTGCCTTAAGCCAGTTTCACACGATACTTGATCCAGCAAAAGACCTAGTATGCTAGCCGGTACTTGATATTGAGGACGGAACCCAGCATGGTAGGAACCGTGATAGAAGGATTCACACGATCATTGAACTTGTGCTTGCGATGAAGCGATACTGTCGTCCACTGTTGCGAACTGTTGAAAGAGAATGGAAGATTTCCATGAAAGAAGGCGATTTTTGGCTGCTGCAGTATTAGTAGGGATTGTCAAGACATTTTCATCACATATTTTCACCGCCAAAAAGTGAATAATACCCGCGATAAAGTGAGGCGCTGATTAATAAAAGGGAAGATCGTACTGCGACTGTGAAAGCTAACGTGATTGGTCGACGGCTACTAGGTCCTACTGGGAGCTAGTACTAAACTAGTACCGCATCAATTAAAAAAATCAAGTAGCTCAGCGAGTAAAATAGCTATCAGGCTTGTTAGTCAGCATGCTGGTTTTATATCACACGGTACTGGAAATCTATCATACTAACGAGTATCCTCGACCTTGTGCTGGATCAAGTATCGAATTGAAACGGACTTTATGTGCTAAGGAAATATCAAGTTTTACAGTAGCTTGTGAGTGCTGAAGTATTCTCAAGTTACATAAATACTTTAAAAAGTGTGTAATTTTCGGAAAAATATTGTGCCTATCCACAAATCCTGTCTGGAACATGCAATCTTAATTTTACCTTCGCTGCTCGCCTTTCGGGCGCAGTAATTGCCATGATCAAAAGAAACGTGACCTTAACTTCCATCGTTAAGATGTAAAATAGCAAAATACAATGGTGATATCAATGCAATACTGCGTGCAGTGTATGCTATATGTAATTAATTAGTATTGTATTTGTTGATTACACGTTTCACTACTATTACTACGGTTTCGTCCGTTTCACCACATTTTTCTTTCAAGCTTTCCAAAGGACGAGGCATCGACCGTGACGGCGGCTTTTGGGACCTAAAAGAGGAAAGAGGATTGGTACCGAACCCATCCAATCGTAGCGTTTTACGTTCCGAAGGTTTTCTCCCCGAGGACTAAGAAACGACATCATTGTCTTATGATAGCTTATAGCATGCATGCTGCTCCATTCACTTTTGCAGCTTTTCCAACATAGCTTTCTCCTGTGAGTAGAAAGGAATTTTTTTTAAATATTTTCTTCATTGCCACCGAGTATAGTTGAAGGCATTTAAAAGTCTTCTCTGATTCTATTTTCATGCGTAAACAATAAATGTCAAAGAGTATTCACTTAGTTACTGAATATCATTATTGTGGCTCTTTTCTCAATATCAAAAAAGTTGAAGGCATTGAACCCATTACATGAACTAGAAGCTCTAAACAGAACCAGATAAAATCTGAGATGCTGCCGCATATGTCTGATCTTATTTGAATCAGAATATGTTTGATATATCTCTCAAATTAAATTCGATCAAAATCAGCATATCAAATAAAGGAAATGAGGCCTGATCTCATCCAATAACACCTAATCCAAAATACGATTCATTGTCATTCAAGTATTTTACCAGCTGATTGGTAGGTTCTTGGACAGTCCCCATTCTGTATCCCAACCTAATACAAATTGTCTCGCTTTCCCTCCTAAGGAAGGCCCGTTATTAGATCCCTCGTCAATTCTTCATTTCTTCTACCTCCTCTTATTTCGTCCAGAATTCCTATCCTCCTCCTTCCTTTTCCACGCTTCCCCAGTGTTCTCCCCTCTATCACTCTCTTCAACATGCCCTCTACTCTCAAAACCTCCTCCATCCATCTCTTCTGCCTTCTCCGAAACACTGCCACAAGCTTCCTCTCCTCGCCGACCATATCCAATACCTCCTCGTTCGTCTTTCTCGCCATCCAGCTAACCTTCTCCATCCTTCTCCAAACCCACATCGCAAACGTCTCAAGTCTACGCACATCCTCCCTTCGCAATGACCAAGTTTCCGACCCATATAGCGCCACGCTCCATATTAAAGTTTTCACCAGCCTCTTCTTTACGTCTCTTCTAAGACCCCCCCCCTCATCAATTCCCTTCTCTTCGAAAATACTTCTTTAGCGAGCGCAATTCTGCATCTGATGTCCTAACCATTTTACCCATTCGACTCCAAAATACTACCCAGATACGTAAACTGCTCGACCTGCTCTATCTTCTGCCATCCCACCCTTATATTCAGCCCCGCCTTCTTATTTCTAGAAAATCTCATTACTTTCGTTTTCTTGTGATTGATCTTCAATCCCATACTTTTCGCACTGAACGTCTAATGCATTCACCATTGCCTGTAACCCCTTTGCCGACTGACTAACCAATGCTTGAACATCTGCAAATCTCACTGATTTTATCAGCTCCCCTCCTACCTTTATTCCTACCTCCTCCTCCCCCCATACCTCCTTACCATTTCTTCTGAATTTACGTTAAAAAGCAACGGCGATAGTGGGCACCCTTGCCGCACTCCCCGTCCTATCGTGGCCCATCCCGATTCTCCATTGGCTGCCCTAACCTGCGCAGTCTGATTCATATACAAATTTCAAATCAGACCACTGTCCCTCTAATCGACCCCTAATTTCTTCAACACTTCCATCAATTTCGTCCATTCAACCCGATCAAACGCCTTCTCGAAGTCTACGAAGCATGCAAAAACATCCTGCCCATACTCCAGGTTTCTTTCTACTAGCGTCCTCATCACCGTTATAGCGTCTCGCGTTCCCGTCCCTCTCATAAACCCGAACTGGTCGTCACCCAGGTGTTCATTTGCCTTCTTCTCTAGCCTTCTGTTTAGAATCCTCAGAACTACTTTGGCTGCGTGGGGTATTAAGCTTATTGTCCTATAGTCTTCGCACGTTGTTGCCTTACTCTTCTTTGGTATAGGAATTATTACAGTCTTCGCGAAGTCTTCCGGCCACACTCCATCCTCAAAAATCCTATGAATAAGCGCAAAAAGTTTTCCTCTTCCGTTCTTCCCCATGCTCTTTAAAAACTCTGCAGGTATGTCATCTATTCCCACCGCCTTATTCCTTTTCATTTCTCGTAGAGCTCTTTCGATTAGGATACTTGGTCCGAAGCCATCTCTGTCGATATCGTCTTCCCTTTCTATATCTAACCTATTGGGCCTTATTTCCTTACCATACATACTTCTTCAACATAATCCTTCCACCTCTCCTGGATCTCTCTCGGTTCTACGATCACCTTTCCCGTCTTGTCTATTATCGATGTAATTCCCCTTCCCTTATTACCACCCGTCAGTTCCTTTACTTTCCTATATAATGCATCTGCTCTTCCCTCTTTTTGGTATTTCTCTAACGCGTTGATCTGTTCTCTCCACCACGCCTCTCTTGCTTTCTTTGTTTCCCTTCTAAGCCTGTTATTAAATTCTCGGTATTTTTCTGACCTAGCTCTGAGTTTACGCTCTTCCATTTCCTTCTCTCCTCTATCTCCCTCATCATCTCCTTCGTGATCCACGGTTTTCTATTTTTAGTTGCACTCACTACGCCTACCGTTGCTTTCGCCGCTTCTACAATTCCATTTTTCAAACTTCCCCATTCATCTTCCACTGATCTAACTCCATGATTCTCACCCATTATCTCATCCACCTTCTCTAAAGGTAGCAGCTAAATATTTTGGAATTATTTTTGATAGCACACCAGACATTTCACATGTTGATCAAATGCCTGAAGTGATTCGTTATGTGAAAATTGATAATATAAAAGTGGAAGTCAAAGAAATATTCCTTCAATTTTTTCCTTTTCATGGAAAACAAGCCGCCGATTTAAGCGAAGAATTTTTTAAGAATCTGGTAAATGACGGTTTAGATATTATGATGATTCAGTATTGAACTTCCAACTAAATCGAAGTCCGTTCAAGATTTAGGTTCATTGTCGAGGTTGTGCAGAAAAATACCTTGCTCTTGGCGAATAATGAAGAATTGAAATTAGCTGTTTCAAAGTTTATTGATTTTTATGATGAGACATCAGAAACATAACTCCTTTTAGAGATACCAAGATTGAGAATACATTAAAAGCGGCCAATATTACAGTTTATAATTAGATGTCTAGATTTTTTAAATTTATCGTGGAATGCGATTTTACAGAATCTCTTCCAAATCTTGTGGTTGCTATCAAGTTATTTATGACGATTTGCGTATCAGTTGCTTCGTGCGAGAGGAGTTTTAGCTAACTAAAAATCAATTAAAAATTAATTGCGGGCAACAATGACCCAAAGGAGAATTAACAATCTTGGAATATTAATATCTAAGCACGAGGCTATACAAACTATAACTTTTGAAGATGTAATTTCCAAGTTTTCAGCTGTCAAAGCTAGAAAGGAAGGGTTTTAAGTCTTTTAGTACATCAATTTTGTTTATGAGGGTAATATTAATTCTATTCTCATTCTTCTTTTGCAATGTCCCACTTTCAATTTCGTATATCAATGTGAAAGAATGTATGATAAAACAATACTATTACTATCATAATATTGTAACTTGAGGCTCTCATTATATTACTTATTAAATTTAATGCATATTTTACGATTATCGGATTTTTATTAATTTTTAACAGTTTTCATTCTTTGGGTGACACCACGTTATCCGCCCTGGGTGCCACCCATGCTAGCTACGCCACTGCTTACACCACGTCAAGGCTGTAGTTCAAGTGAAGGGGTATGCTGAGAAAGTCTTCCAAAATATCAATATAAAATCTTGTTACATAGGAAATGATAGAGAAATACAGATAAAATAAAAGTTGTAAATAATTACTTACCAATTTCAAATTGTCCTCTACACATGAACCAAAACCTCTGCTTTCAAGTTATCCCTTAGAAATTTTCATGAACCTCCTCTCCAAAATCTCATATTCCTTTTTTTTCCTTAAGCTCCGCACCCAATATCTCCTCGGCAGAAATCTCAGCCTTAAAAGACCTTTCTCACGGCACTGCAGCCTTAAAAGACCTTTCTCACAATCCCAAAATAGTAATCACACCTTCTGACAAAGGCTCCACTCTGTAAGTACGAAACTCTTCCGACTAATTCAACGAAGCCCGCAGACAACTCTTGGGCTCCTCTTCCTACGCCCCCGTTTCTCATGACCCAAACCCAAAATTCCATCAAGATATCATCTCTTTCCTTAAAGACAAAGGTCCCAAGGAAGGCCTCACGAGTAATTATATTTCTCTGCTTTCTCCATCTCATCCCCGCACTCCCCACTTTTATATCCTTCCGAAGATACACAAGCCCAACAACCCAGGTCGACCAATAGTATCCTCTTGCCACTCCCCAACTGAACGCATCTCCGCTTTCGTCGACCATTGCCTACAGCCTTTAGTCCATTCCCTGCCGTCCTACATCAAAGATACCTACCACTTCCTGGATCGCCTTCTCGCCTCCTCTCCACCCTAAGGATTCCGACTCCATCATGGCTACCATTGATGTTACCTCCCTCTACACCTCTATCCCCCACGCCGAAGGATTATCCGCCGTTAAGCATTTTCTTGATACTCGCCCTACTCCTCATAACCCTAGCTCCGATTTCCTAATTGACTTGTCCCTTGACTCACATCTCCATCTCTTTCAACGACCGCTTCTACCTTCAAATCAAAGACTGCGCCATGGGCAGTAGATTCAGGCCTTCCGAAGCCAACCTTTTCCTCGGCCTTGTCGAAGAGTCCTTCCTATTCTAACAACCTCTGAAACTCTTGCTCTGACTTCGACACATTGACTACAATTTCCTTCTCTGGCCCCATGGCGTCGATTCCTTAAATTCCTTTATTTCCGACCAAAACTAATTCTATTCCATGATGAGAAAACCACCTTTGTTATTTCCACAGACTGTATTACAATGGCACGACGCGCGTTTCACCACACTGTGGCATACTCATGTGCATTTAGTGGTAGGTTGGGCGGGAATATATAGCCTGGGCTTATGTTGAGGACAGGAGAGGGGGTGGGTGGGGAAGGGGGAGGGGAGAGGATTTCCGTTAAGTTTAAAAATGAGTACCAATGAGGCTTACGCCCCTAACGCCAATTCCTTCGTCCTCCCACAAGTGTTGCAAACTTCCCTTCATTCCCAACCTCTCCCACATGATCGCTAAACTGCTTCCCACTCACCTCAAGGCAGCCTTCTATACCCCAGTGAACACGGGTAAATATCTAAGAAACGGCAAAGACGAGCGCCCTTTGTTATCCCATTCCGGAGTATACAAATTATCGTGTGATACGATAAACTGCGGAACAGTGTACGTACGTAGGCCAAACCGGACGAGCTATTACAACCCGGATGAAAGAACATGAAAGATGTTTCCGGAATTTCGACCCGAGGTCAAACTTCGCGAAACATTTATATAAAACCGAGCGTGTTAGTGACTTCAATCCAGTGGTGTTACACAAGATAGGCAAAGGGGCAAAACTAGACGCCCTCGAGCAATTAGAAATCGCACACCACAGGCTGAACAATGAGCATTTGTGCAACGAATATTTGATTGAAAACACCTCCCCCCTCCGAACGCCATGCTTAGTCCAAAAAGTGCCGCGATCGAACCGTATGTAGGTGACGTTGACCCTACCCTAACTGCCTGCCCCCCCCCCATCATGCCCTTCAAACGGTCAACCCCGACAGTAGCGAGTCCCTTTTCCCGTGGTGTCTCCGTCACCCCCTCCCTCCCTCCCCCTCACTCCCCCTCCCTCCCCGCCAACTCCCCCACCTTCTCCTTCCCCCATCCCTTAGCCCTTAGTCTCAAACCCCACCAAACCCTAACATACGACCTCGCCCCCCCATCCCCCTCCTCCTCTCCGTTTAGCAAAGACATCTTCACCCTCCCCCTCCTCCATCCTCCTCCTCCGTGGGGTGTGACGAGTGAGATGTATAGGAACTAGTGTTTTTCCTTGTGGTTAATTTTTAGCAGGGCACAGCAATGACAGTGCATTTTTAAAAGTTTATAGTATACTATTTTTAGTCACCATTTTGATGGGCACGAAGTTCTTGTATGCAAGTGATGAGTGTCGTATGTAGTCTGTTTTATTTTTTGTATGGATAAATATTTAGCAGGACACTAAAATGACAGTGATTTAATAAATATGTTTTTCAATTTTCAATCATTTCACCATTCTTACAATGGACAAGAGGTACATATTATGTGCAATTGACGAGTGTCGTATATTTAGTGAAAAGTAGTTTATATTAATATTAGGCCATATAAACTCTAGATAATTTTTGTTGGTTAGGGAAAAGAATTAGTTTTTACTTGTTTGTGTGATTTTTAGTATGACACTGTAAGGACGGTGATTTAACATGTGTATTTTTCAATTTTTCATATTGACATCATTCTCCTGATGGACAGGAGGTACATATTGTGTGCAAGTGACGAGTGTGGTTTATTTAGTTAACAGTAGTTTATATTACCAGTACGCCATAAAACTCTAGATAATTTTGTTTGTTAGGGAGAAGAATTAGTTTTGACTTGTTTGTGTAAAGTTTTAGTCAGACACCTTAATGATGGTGATTTTTTTAAAATGTGTGTATTATATATTTTCTGTTAGAGATAATTAGACCTTTCCTCTTTAAGAGGGTGGTCAAAGCGCTTGGCCCCCAAATCCTCCTACAACATGCACCTCTTCTCATCCCCTCCACCACTCCATCCACTCCCTTGCACCTCCCCCTTACACCCCTAAAAACCCCCTCTAAACACTCCAGCCCTCCCTTTCCCCCCAGCCATCGGAGTCGCCTAGCAGTCTTCCGAGAAACCCATAGCCTCTTTGGTACTCATTTTTAAACTTAACGGAAATCCTCTGCCCTCCCCCTTCCCCACCCACCCCCTCTCCTTCCCTCAGCATAAGCCCAGGCTATATATTCCCACGCAACCTTCCGCTAAATGCACATGAGTATGCCACAGTGTGGTGAAACGCGCGTCGTGCCATTGTAATAAAGTCTGTGGAAATAATAAAGGTGGTTTTCTCATAATGGATATCCATAATTTCCACGAGGTCAGGCCTGAGATCATCAGTTTAATTCTCTCCCGTCTCCTTCACCTCTTATATCTCCTCTTCCCTTGTAACCTTCCTTGGTGTAGACATCACTCTCTCCAACCTCCACTTCAGCACCTCAGTCCACATCAAACCCACCAATAAGCAGCAATACCTTCATTTTAACTGCTGCCATCCCTCCCATACTAAGAGATCCCTCCCCTACTCTCTCTCTCTCCATACGAGGCCATCGCCTATGCAATTACCCTGATTCCCTAGATAAATTTCTTTTCCTCCTTACACCAATCCCATCTCCGGAAAGGATATACTGATGCCCTTCTCGACAAGCCTTTAAAAAAACCTTTCTTCCTAAACCACCTCAAAATAAATGTCGCCATAACCTCTTCCTCTGCACCACCTACTTCCCAGGCGTCCAGTGCCTCAAATATTTTTTTCGATGAATAACAGGTGAAGTCAATACGTATGGCAATTGGACAGAAAAAACAAAAGAGGAACACTCAAAGCAATAAAATTTCAAATATTCGACCGTCAATGGGCTGGTCTTCTTCAGGAGTTGAGCCGATCTGCGAAGTAGAGGACGTACAGACAGGGCGGAGACAATATGGTAGGGGGGCAGTGCCGTCCCTAGGAGAGTGCGACAGGTGCCGCTTCACTGGGCCCCGCACCTATGGGGGCCCGGGCTTCCCTCTTACACACGGCGAGGAGAAACCCGCCTATTACCCAAAATTACCTACTACTCAGTACACATGTAAATATCTTGAAATCATTAGCCAGTTTGTCGGTTAATTTCCTTCTTTCCATTAAAGACGCTTAAAAGATGCTAAGTTATATCCATGAGGGAATGTAAAGTTTCGACCCCGACTTTCGTTTTTACGCAGAGGGCCCTTCAAACCCCAGGGACGACCCTGGTAGGGGGAGGGGATGGAAGGGGAGGTGGGAGGAGAAAAAAGAGGGGGGGGGAAGGGAATGAGAAAGAAACAAGTAGTGATAGAGCTCTCTCGATTGATTCCCGATTGAAAGAGAACACATCACATTCGCATTGAATTGCAAGTCGTGTCCCAAATTCATTTCAATATCCCTCCCCAAAAATTTCACTTTTTCGCTACCCTTCGTCTTTTCCCTTCGTGCATCACGAGCAATGTAGTTTACATCCTACTTTGTAATGTATTTCACAGAGAAGAATGTGAACCTATTCTATAGTTGGCTCACCACTTTATTAGTCCTCTCAGCCTCCGAATCAACGGTCATAGAGCGTGGTGCAATAGTTGCTCCCAAAATGCCTCTCCTTAACCCAAAACCTTAAACCTCTCTCAACCCAAAACCTTAAGTTTGACCGTTGTTAAAACGTAGGCGTCCTTGCTTCTCGCCCTCCATCTCCTCTTGATCTGAAGACCCTTGAGCAGGCACTTATTTATTTGTACCAAGAATTCTCTTTTCCGGGAATCGAACGAGCTCACGAATTCACTTCTCCCCTGAGTAACTTATTTTGTCGACGATTTGCACTGCATGATGGGATCGGACTCGTGACTCTTCTTTAAGCGCATCGATATTCAAGTGAGTGATTCCTCGTGTTTGCACGGACACGCTTGAGATAATCCACTAATTTCATTATCGGTCCTTGTGCGTCATACCATCAAAATTTGAGCGCGGTGTTCTGATATACAGCTTGTATGTATGGACTGCGGAGTCCAGTAGTATTCCCCTTCACCCCGCATACCGGACTCGGAACTGACAATGTTCTGTTATTTTTCCACGGTGTCTTCGCAAGCTCAGTTTTGTTTACTTGAATAGACGTATCGATATGTAGCAAGGAGTGGTGCCTTTTGTCACAAGTTCTGCATGCACGAATAGATTAACAAGACCTCAATGAGTGAGAATTCCCTAAACAATTGCAGCACCGGCAATTGGAACGTGTAGATGCGCGACGCTCTTCTGGGGATAATTTGAAAAAAAAATTAATCACAGCTATACACGTCGTTACCGCAGCTAATGCAATATGTGCATGTTCCCTCGTCCAACGAAAGAAACGTGGCCTTGGAGTACCGTGAAGATACACGGCCTCGAGAAGACTGTGAAATTACATCCAACAGATGAATCTTCTAAACGAGAACATTCTTTCTCTAAACAATCAATTAAATCCTTAATTGAAGGATTAATCCACTATCCGTATTTCTTATGTCTTTAAAACGCTTTTTTGTCTCCGATTTCAGCTTTCGAAGTAATTGCGTGAGCAAAAGTAGAATCTCACTAGTTATGCCATATCACAAAGTAATTAAGAGGCTTGGGTGTTTTCCAAGAAAATGCTCCAGAATTTGCGAATACTCTTGACTTGTGAGCCATTGACATTATTAGGAAAATCTATAACTTCGTTCACGTAATGTAATCACAAACCAAGCGCCGTACTTTTTGGTATCTTTTGAAAAGCAAGTCCCAAGCTACTTGTTAACTTCTATCTGAGAAGGTAAAACGTCGACTACGTTTAAGGGGCTCGCCTCGTACGGAGGAGAGAAGATACTGGAATTTCTCCACGTTCGAAAGACAATAATTTTTGTCGATAGTCTTTTCGAATAGATTCGAAAAATAAATCCAGCTGTTCAAATCGCCTGAAAAGTGAGGGGGTAATTGGAGCTTAGGTAAACTCTCTGAAAGGGCACCACTTCTCGCTGGGGTCATATCGATGTCATGTTAAGAAACTGCGCTACAGATCTAAGCCTGTTCATGTCACGTCTGTAATGCAGCCCTTGAAACATTCACCGGAAGAAATACTAGTGGGGAAAAATTTCTAATGGGAAAGTGGGAATTTCTAAAAATTCGATTTTTTTTCCAAAATAATCGAAAAATCGAAATCGATATTTATTCATAGTAAAGTAATTGTCTGCTGAAATACGGATGTGCTGTTCTAACAAAATGCAAAATATGGGTTAATTAAAGCACTAGGGATAAGAACCGAATACAGTTACATTAATTAATACAATATATTATTTTAAAGATATTAATAAGATATGCAGGGAAGTAATAATCCATAACAGATACTTATGAACACATAGGTAATTTAACAAGCAAATTACATATAGTTTAATAGCAATAAGAATTGTATGTTGAAAAGTTGGCATGCCACAAAATGAAAAACAGAATTTTATTTATTTCTTGTTTGCAAAGCCGTGGAACCAGTGTTCCTCTGGGATGGACCTTAAGAAAACTAACATATTTAAATGTTCTCCGAATAATCTATTTTGCACCTGAGTTGCAATTGACCCGGCGTGAGAAAATAGTCGCTCACACGGCACGGTAGAGGTAACTAGAGATAAAATCCTGCTGGCTGGTTTGTATACGTGGGGATATTGTCCCTCAATCTCCTTCCAAGCTTGTAGTGGATTAGAGTTGGACTTGCGGTCGACTGGAGGGCGGTTTACGAACTGGCGCAGCTCGATTGGCAAAATTCAAACGCTAGCTTTGGCTAGCAAGCTAAAAATCGAAAATCGATCGGCTAGAATCGATTTTGATCGGTTTTTTCAAAACAAAAAGTCGACTTAGATTAAATCGAAAATCGGAGTGTGATAATCGATTTTCGAATAAAATCGAAATCGATTTTCCAATCCCTAGGCTAGACACCACCTACCTTGGCTGGACTTGTGCTTCAGGTGGTACTCGTAAAGGAAGTGGTGAGCGACCCCGGAGATAGCGGCGATCCCAGCGAACACTTGAAAGGACCGGGTACCCCCTAAGTACTTGTAGAGGACTCCTCCCACCAGGCTGCCAATGGCGTAACCTAGGCGTGGAATCCACCGAGAAAGATAGCGGAAGGAGATATTTGAAACCCGAACGTTTGGCACTCCAATTCTCTCATCAAATATTGATCCTAAAACCACCCGGATTATATTTAGAACTTTGATTTATGTTTTCATGTATGCACGAAAAACATCAGCGTCCAATTAAACGTGGCTTCTATTTTAACTCACGGTCTGACAGTGATCCCAATTTCTGCTTTGACTCAGTGGAATATTGTCATATCAGGAAAGGAAAGGATTATTATTGAAAAAAACTCATTATTTGACACTCATTATTACATGAAAAGTATAGCAAATATATGTTAGAATGGTAAATTATCGCATCCACTGTTTTTTTCGAGAAACCTAGGAAACTTGAGTAAATGACCGTAACACCAAAACAAAAAGGACGAATAACTTGTTTTTCCAGAATCACACGTTCATCGTAAATTTATTTCCATGATTTAAAAATATTTTAAAATAGACTTAACAGGTACAAAATGAAAATACACAAGTTCTACGAGTGTTTAAAAACAATCCATTCTGCTACTTGTGCGAAATGACCTTGAATCCTTGAAAGGGTTTAAAACCGTCAGAGCGAGAGTTAGAGCACTACTAACCATTTTGTGCTTTCTGTGCTTCCTCAGGATCAGATACATTTAATTCAATAGTCTCTCTCGTAAAATTTCTACAAATACTTTTAATGCAAAGAGACATGTTTCTTGAACCGTTCTAAATATTCTCTAGATGATTTCTTCTCAGGACCTCTTTTTCTATTTTGTGTTTTTTTCTTTCATAAGAGGTCTATTAATTTTAAAAATATTAATTACTCTTTGCCGACGTTTCGAATTTGTATATATATATATTAGTAAAATCTTCTCGGGTTTGCCACCGGGTAAGGCTTTTAAAGGCCAACGTTTCGACGAGTGACTCCCTCATCATCATGGTTTTTATAGCTGGCCAATGGCGGTTGAAAACCCATTGTTGACCGGCTCGTTCAAGGCGGTTTGAATTTGAATTGTAACCGCGACCGTTTAATTTTATTGAGTAGCGGTCTCCATATTTGGCTGATGTACTGCCCAGAGCCACGATTTAACTTCTTCTCCTCCAAACTTATTTCGATCGCCTCTTTCATCAAACGATCCCAATATCCATTTGAACGGCAAAGGATTTTGGTGCCGTTATAGTTGACGAAGTGCGCATTATCTAGACTATGCTCTGCCAGGGCCGATTTTCCGGGTTGAAAAAGTCTTATATGCCTCTTGTGTTCCTTGATTCTAGTTTCCACCTTGCGTGCAGTCTCTCCAATGTAGGCGAGGCCACACTCACAAGGGATGCTATACACTCCAGGCACTCTGAGGCCGAGGTTGATTTTACTAATATTATTCGCCGGGAAAGCCTAAGATCTTTAATATACATATTTCTTCACGGCTCAGAGAGAGAGAGAGTTCCTTCTGAATTAATATCAATCCCAATCAATCAATCCTTATATCAAGCCCTTCCACCAAGGTTGTAGTTCAAGTTGGGGGTATCATCCAAAAAATGTTAGTATTTTTTAACTTCGATATTATCAGTTACTTAAGTGAAATACACACAACTCCTACGTTGCATTCGTTGGACGTTGCCGGCATCGGTTGCGGCGGGGTACTAACGATCACACGTCTTCTGACTTTGAAGTCGCGCGTATCGACTTCCGCTTTCGGGATTACTACGTACAATAACCTCAGAACGATATTCGATCGCATGTCCTTGGCTCAGAGCTGAATGTGCATTAGGAATTTAAAAAGTGCGTAGTAATTACGAAAATTCGTCGTTGTTTTAATTGAATTCAAGTAACGTAATTTAAACGTGTCTGCGATAACTACTCGCAATCGGCGGTAGCAGCGTAATAGCCAAGATTCGATTCCTGTGTGGCATCAAGGATGACATAAATCTGTAAAAGTGCGTTGATGTTGTTAGGAAGTTGAAGGCCAGTTGTTCAGTGCTAATTGGCCTTAGTGTTTGTTTATTTTGTAATTTTATAAATTCAACATTGCATGTGAAACTCGACCTACTATGTAATGTATTTATTATTGTATTTCAAAAGACATAAATCTATTTTACATCCTTTTACATCATTCTACTTTTCTATAGGAAACTGCATTCCCAAAAGTGAATTTGCAAGAAAACCCTTTCGGAGCAACATCAGGAGGAAGACCAAAAATGAGATGGTTGGATGATTTATCTATGTACTTGAGGAGGGCTGACTCCTTGTCATTTCCTTGTTCCCAGTACCCACATCTACTCCCCCCCCCCTTCTTTGTACCCCACACCCCTATCTTAGATACAAAGACAAATGAAAGACATCTCACTTTTGGTCGGGCATTCATTTGTTATGACACTCTTCAGAATTTTACGATTATATTCATTGTTGAAACCTCTTTTGAGTTTTACGACAAGATTCAATGTATGAACCTCATTGGAAGTTTAACATAATATTAATCGTTAGATACTCTTTGGGTTTATAAAATGACAATTTACGTTAATGCATTATTGCATTAGCGTGACAAAAACATTCATTGGAAATATTAGTACCAATGGTTCTCATTGTATTTTCCCAAAACGTTTTTTACAGAGTGAAGTTATCCGTTTATGTATTGTTCAAAACGTTAGTTACTCGGATGACCAACATGCGAGCCACAGAGAGATGTGCAATACTTGTGGTAAGAGCTGGCAGCTGCTTTTCAATTCAAGTATTTTTCCGGCCAGCATATAAGGCGCAAATTTAATTATTAAATAAATCTATATTTGAGCGTCTAGAGTAGATTCCGTACAGGTCACTGTGCGGCGTTGTTACATGCGGTCACTGTTCAAAACGCTCCGTTTTTATCAGCACAGTGACCGAAATAAGAAAGACTCATAAGCCTACAATCTCCCTCCCAGCGCAGTGGCGTAACGTACATTACATTACGTTACGCCACAGCGCAGAGGGGGGTCAACGTACCCAGGCCGTCGTCGACTCCTGCGACCAGTCCCTGCATGGTGGAAGAGGCCCCTGGCGGAGACACGCTGGCCGCGTAGTCCACGATGGCAGTGTAGGAAAGGGCATACGTGGGACCCTGGAACGAGGAGAAGACATGGAATATAGGGGGGCGCGAACCCTGGGAAACATTTTGAGTTCACGTCTCAGTCCCATTCTCTTGTCTGCTGCCTTGTCCTCCTCCACACTACTCTCTTCAATGAGAACTGCACAAGCAACCAACCGATGACCCAGGGCGGGGGAAAGCGAAAAGTATCGCTGTGATCTCGCTGCGGTATCGCTAAGTATCAGAGAGTATCAAACATGTATCGAACTAGTATCCTCCAATATCGGCAGCTGGAAGCCAGATACTTGAGCAGTAGACCTGTGTGCCGCAGATGGTTCTGATGACGACGCCGACGGATTACAAGAGGCCGCCGCTCCTCTTCTTATATAGGTCGGCAGTGCGGCGCCGTTCTGCGTAAGAATTTACTTTTGCTTTTAGTGCATGGACACTGTATTTGTTTACACTTATCATTGTGGACTCCTCATCATTGTATTTCATAATATTGTCTAACACCACTCATCACAGTTACATCCGTGCATCAATAGACATAGTCTTCTCTCATTAGCGGCAGTTAACAGTTCATTAACGGATTTGAGGGATATTCAAAGACTTCAAGATAGCCTTTCAAACTGGTCGACGAGGTGCATACATTATGCCCTAGCCACAGTATTTAAATAAAAAAACTCGCACTTTATGCTTTTTCACAAATATCGCTTTTTCATTCTCTCTAATTGGAATTGTAACAACGGTGGCAAATTGGACTGGTTTTCCTTTCCTCCCCCCCAGCCCCACCCCCCATACCTTTTAACCCTCTCATTGATGGATTGTCATTTCGAGGGGTAAAATGTTTCTTTTCATACAACTGAGCAGCCATAACAATATTGTTACAAAGTTAAAATTATAAATTTAACCCAATAGGCGATTTTGGCCCTGGATGTGACGGCACAGTGTATGGAGAACTCATTACGAAACTTTGATATGGTCAACGTTGCTCGTACCAGTTTCAAGAAGCACGAAACGAAACAAAAAAACACCAGAGGTCGCATCTGTTGGATGATTTCAATTCATAGCGCCGATAGTCGCGAATCATCTGAAAGATTCTGAAGGTCGAAGTAAGGGCACAATGGATGCACTTTTTATGAGTACATTTTCGGTTAGAAGAAAAAAGGGTTTGGAAGATAGCATGAGTCGTTCTCCCCAACTCATGGTAAGTGACATGTGACTGGTTACAGGGCGAATATAAGAAAATCGGCGCGATTGGCAATGCTTCCGAGTCATCGTTGCTTGGGACATGTCCAAAATAACTTGGTCATGGTCGACGGAATAAATAAGGTGCTTGAAATCAGGGAGCTAGTGAACAAAGCGAGAGAAATTGTAAGAACGGGACATACGTTACCATAGTAGCGATTTGGAAGCAGAGATGGAAAATGAGCAGATAAAAATTGATTTTTCGTTAGATGAGGTAGAAGACGCGATGCAAATCACCCACTGTCTGATGCAGATGAGGACAGTCAGGGAAATTTAGATATGACCTCCTCCTCTTCCCATAGATGAACAGTCGAAAGCGATTCACCAACAAGATGGCAAAACCATTTGGAAATGTCGGAGTCTCTTGGAGGCATTAGCAACAGAAAACCAATACATTCTATTTTAAGCCTCAATGAAAAAGATGAACTAAGACTGAATTGAATGGTCTTCCAGGTAGGTCAAGTAGAATAAGAATAAATATTTAGTATTCCACCACAAATTCATCCGTTAGAACCATCATAATTGTCTCGCCTGATGGACTTATTACGTGGAAACACTTCGTGGGCGAAAATATAAAGCGGAGATCGAAAGTTGAGAAGGAGTGTCCCGAATATGTTTGGCTGTGTCTTCAACCCCAGAAATGGTCGCAGAGAGATATTTTGAAATTGTCGTCGGCCTCGGTGGAGGCGGGGTAACGTCCTCTCCTGCTAACCCAGAAAGGTCGCGGGTTCGAGTCCCACCTGGGAAGGATTTGTCACCTCCCAGGGCATGGTTGTGTTGGCTTGTCCATTTTTAATTGTTAATACCCCGATATATAGGCCAATGAAAGCTGTTTTAGGTGGTTCTTGGAAACAAATAAAAAAAATCAAATCCCAATGTCCGTGTATTGCTCATCTAGCTCGAAAAATTCTATCCATTCCGGCCACAATCACGCCTAGAGTACGAGTTTTTTCCATCGCTGGGTTGACGATATGCGCCAAACGATCATCTCTAAGTCCATCAACCGCAGATAAAATAGTTTTTATTCACGATAACTACAGATATTGTCAGAGAAATAATGAAGATATATAAGAAAAATTTAACAAATGTTGGCTGCTTCAAGGTTTATGCATGTACATACATTGGTTTAAATGATTTTATTTTCAATTTTCAATAAAAGTATTTCAAAAGGAAAGCCTTTTCTATGAAATCCCTAACTCTTAAATTTCACACCCTTATGATGATGCAGCAGGTGAAAAATTGACGAATGAGATCATTATTGAGGAACTTTCTGCAATACGTTAAATATATCCAATAAGGAGTCACAGACGTGACAAGTAAAAAACATAGTGGCACAAACAAAAGAAACTCACACGAATGGTTTAATTTTCGACAGCATTCAACTGTCTTCTTCCGAACTGGAGAGAGTACTGGATGCAGATGTGGGTAGGGAGAGAAGAAAGAAGAAAGGAGAGGAGGGGCAGGCTGGGGAGGGCAGGTTGGTCCAGGCGGGGAAGAGATTGGAGGAGAAAGAGGGGAGTAAAGGGAGGGGCAGGCAGGAAAGGGAATGGAGGGGGAAGAGGGGAAGGGAGTTTAGTGAAAGACATTGATGCCCGGAGCTTGAAAATCTTTATACAGCCAAATAAAAGATAACTCCACCGATTTCAGTTCAAGTGGGGGAGCAGTTGGGGGAAGGGAAAAAAGAACTGAAACATTGTAGCAGTGGTTGAAGGATTTTTTGTGAAGGGAGGCGTGTATCGCAACGGGAAGAGAAGCAGATTGGGAAGGAATTTTACAATTAGCACGGTGACTATTAATACGTATGTTGAGGGGAGTCGATGATTTACCAATATAAAAAGCTGGGCAGAGTTTACATTGCAAGAGGTAGACCATATTGCTGGTGATGCAATAGGAGGGAGGAGGGTGAGGAAAAGAGGGGATGGAGGCGAAATTGTCACGCCTGTGACTCCTTATTAGATATATATATATATATATCTAAAACTTCTTGGAGAATCACTCGGGTGATAAATATATAATATGCCAAGAGGGTGGCCGATAAAAATATAGATACAGAAAAAAGGACACTTACAAATTTAAACTTCCGATATTTCGGTGAAGATATTAGCTCCACCTTTCTCTAGGAGAAGAGTAGGAATGAGGAATAGGATAGAGGTTGAGGTATGGGAGGGGAAAGAGGGGGAAGACGAAGGTGTTACGAGGGGAAGGAGGGGAAAGAGGGGGGGAGAGGAAGTAGGGGAAAGACGAAGAGCGGGGAGAGGGCGGGCGGGGAGAGGGCGAGCGGAGGGGAGAGAGGAAAAAAGAGGAGCAAAAGGAAGAGGAGAGTGGAGGAAGCAGGGAGAGATGAGATGAAGGGGAGGGAGAAACTAGTGTGATTTATTGAGTCCAGGGGGCGAGAAATCCTGGTGGACCAGAATGCAAGAAGATACAAGATCTTTGAGCTGAAGGGGAGAGGAAGAAGGGGGAAGGGAAGCAAGTAGACCAACTTTAAAAGTGTTATTGAAAGTGGAGTTGTGGGAAGAGACGTGAATGGCGACAGGGAGAGAAACAGAGAGGGAGGGGCAATCGTTAATGGACGAGCAGTGCCCATTCATTCTAATGTTGAGAGGAGTGGTGGATAAGCCAATATAGAAAGAAGGGCAGTGTTGACAGAGGAGGATGTAGACAATGTTAGGCGTGGTGAAAGAGGGTGAGAGGACAGAAGGGAGGGGAAAAGCGAGGAACTTGTCCGGCAAGGGCTGGGTGATGAGGATGGTGCAAGTTTTGCATCGCGGGTGGTTACACGGGGTGGGAAGGGATTTGGTGGGTTTCAGTGATTTGGACAGGGGTTTGGTGATTTTGAAAATAGCGGATAGATTGGGGGGCGTCTGAAGCTGAGAGAGGGACATTGAGGGAATATTTTAGAAGTGGTTAAGTTGTCTGAAAGGATAGGGTAGAGGTTTTTAATAATACGTCTAATAGAGTCAACACCTGGGAAGTAGGTGGTACAGAGGGAGATATTGTGTTGAGAAATGGTATTGGTGGGAGGCAGTTTGGGGGAGTGTGGTTTTTTGAGGATTTTATTATTGAGAAGGTGCTCTGGATAGCCTCTGCGAAGAAGAGATTAATGGAGGTTAGTCAGGAATTTATCGAGGGAGTCAGGGTTGTTGCAGATTCGGTGGCCGCGAATAGAAAGGGAGTAGGGGAGGGAACGTTTAGTGTGGGAGGGGTGGCAGCTCTTATAATGGAGGTATTGTTGTTGGTTGGTGGGCTTGATATGCACGGAAGTGCTACATTTGCGGTCAGAGAGGGAGACGTTTACGTCTAGAAAGATGACGTTAGAGGCAGAGATGTTAGAAGTAAAAGAGACTCGTCTTTCCCCTCCTTCCTCTCCCCCCTCTTTCCCCTCCTTCCCCTCGTAACACCTTCGTCTTCCCCCTCTTTCCCCTCCCATACCTCAACCTCTATCCTTTTCCTCATTCCTACTCTTCTCCTAGAGAAAGGTGGAGCTAATATCTTCACCGAAATATCGGAAGTTTAAATTTGTAAGTGTCCTTTTTTTCTGTATCTATATTTTTATCGGCCACCTTCTTGGCATAATATATATATATATATATATATATATATATATATATATATATATATATATATACGAGTTCGTGGAAAATCACAGACGCGATAATTTAAATAAAATTTGCCACGGGTGGGGCGGAATTAAATATAGACACATAAAAAAGAACACACACTATTCGTTATGATATTTCGGCTACTCTAGTAACCTTTCTCAAACACAGAAGGATACATACTGATGGAAAGGCAGGGGGACAAGAGGTAGGGTGAGGTGGGAGGAGAAGGAGGAGAGAGGGGTAGGAAAGGGAAGAAGAGGGGAGGGGCGGGAGGGGGTCAGAGGAAGAGAGAGGGGCAAGGAGGGGAAGAGGCGGGAGGGGGTCAGAGGAGGAGAAAGGGATGTAGAATGGAGAAAAGGGGAGGGGCGGGAGGGGATTGAAGGAGGGGAAAGGGGAGAAGGGGCGGGAGAGGTCAGTGAGCGCGATTTAATCCGGGCGGATTATGAGCGGAATAAAGCCAGATGCAGGCCATTTCTAGCGTGCGCAGTTGAAGGTGAGAGGCAGAGGGAGGGAGGGAAGCCAATACGCCTACACGGAAGCATTTATCAAAAATGAGACTGTGGGAGGAAGCATGGATCGGGACGGGGAAGGAGGCATTGGGCGAGGACGGCTTGCAGCTGGAACGGTGGCCGGTAATTCTAACACTGAGGGCGTTAGTGGTGAGACCAATGTAATATGAATCGCACAGGTTGCACAGGAGGATGTAAACAACGTTGTGGGAAGTGCATGACCGAGAGGGGACGGAAGGACGTGGGTGGGAGAGGAATTTGGCGGGGAGGGGGTCGGTGATAAGGATAGGGCACGTTTTGCATCTCGCGCGATGGCAGGGGTTGGGTGGGGTTTTGGAGCTGATAATAGGTTTGTCAGCGTATTGGCTTCCCTCCCTCCCTCTGCCTCTCCCCTTCAACTGCGCACGCTAGAAATGACCTGCATCTGGCTTTATTCCGCTCATATCCCGCCCGGATTAAATCGCGCTCACTGACCTCTCCTGCCCCTTCTCCCCTTTCCCCTCCTTCAATCCCCTCCCACCCCTCCCCTTTTCTCCATTCCACATCCCTTTCTTCTCCTCTGACCCCCTCCCGCCTCTTCCCCTCCTTGCCCCTCTCTCTTCCTCTGACCCCCTCCCGCCCCTCCCCTCTTCTCCCCTATCCTACCCCTCTCTCCTCCTTCTCCTCCCACCTCACCCTACCTCTTGTCCCCTGCCTTTCCATCAGTATGTATCCTTCTGTGTTTGAGAAAGGTTACTAGAGTAGCCGAAATATCATAACGTATAGTGTGAGTGTTCTTCTTTTTTATGTGTCTATATTTAATTCCGCCCCACCTGTGGCAAATTTTATTTATATATATATATATATATATATATTAATAGGCCAATAAATGAACGCCCAATGTGGGCGTGTAGAGGACAGAGATCAAACTTCAGGTACGTGTTTGGGGTTGACGGGAGGTAAACATATTTAAAGTCCCCTGACCTGCGAGGTGTGCGGGGGACGACGCAGAAGGTTCCTAAATGTTTGGTTTTACGCTTATATCATGAAAACTGTGTGAGCTAGCGAAAATATTACTGGTCTTAAAATTAAAGCTGACATACTTTACTACAAAATATTTCATTTTCCATTTATTTCTATTCCGCATAGTTATCGAGATATTTGCAAGCAAACATTGTTAACATTTGAAAAACGCTTAATTTCCACACGTTTTTTTGACAAACTCTTCCTCCTAGCGGCTCAGCCTTTAGTTTTACAGCAAAGTCCTCGGGTGTATCGTTGTAGATAATTACACAACCCTTAAAATGAGACATCATTTAATATTTTATCTTCAACTGGTCAATAGTTACAACAATATGAAATTTCTAGGTAAATTCAACAATTTATCAGTGTTTATGACTAGATGCAGCTAGGACGTCTAAGGAAAACAATTGGTAAACATAATGTCATTTCACTTATCGCACGATAAACCTCCGAGAGCAACCGACTCTGAAATCGTAACGCTTATTGGAAGAGGGGATTTCCGTATTTGACACCCACTTTGCGTCACACTCATTTGGCGTCCACTTTGAGGCAAGTAATTTGACTTCGCCCATAAGAAATCCCTCCTTCAATTCTCAAATAATTAAACCACTTAGGTACTTGGAAATCATATGCTACAGGCTCCTGAATATTGTCAAGAGAGCAGCAGGCGCGGACTTGCAACGAACGCAAAGAAACGAATGTGAGGTATAAGTGAATCACGGACAGCCGCTACGAAGAAGGGCAGTTGTGACGCCAGGCCTCCTACTTCCAACATGGCGCGCTCTACCCTCCTTTTCAAGCGCCACTGAATGTTCAGTCAACTATAATAAAATAAATATCTGTGATTCAGAAAAACTGAAGGCATTTTCACGTAAGGTTTATAGCAATGTACGAGATCCAGGTATATGAAATGCTGTAGCAGAAGTTGGAAAGTTCCTCATTTTTCTATTCCTGCCACTATTGCCACTCTTTAATGTTTCATAACATTTTTACATCCATGCTCCCTTTAACCGTATATTGCTTATTTTCGACAAGCGTTATAGTTTTAAAGTCTTTTAGATTTATTTGCTGTATAAAAATTCGTAACATCGACTTTCGAATAGTTTTCCCCCACCATACCGGACCCACGGTTCACGACGTTTTCCGTCAAAAAGGGCTAAAGTGTTCAAGTATCCTGCGCTCGCCATTCGTCTGTCTGTATCAGGCGCGTGATTACCTCCGGACAGGTATAAATTCACTAGATCTTATACTCATCGTTCTCGTATATCTTAAAGGGCAGACAAGTTTCCCATCTAAGCTTCAACGCCTCATATCTCGGAATCAAGATTGACTAAGGCCTGTCCTTATTCGATTGTGTTGAGGAAGTAATTTTTAAAAAACAATGAAATTACAACGTGGAAGGTTATTCGGGACTTCCACCGGGTCAGGTTCTCCAGTTCGGCCGACGTTTCGATGAACTCGAGTCGTCCATCGTCATCAGGGCATGTCTCGCAGGTGGTCCTCCTTATGTGCTGATGGGCGTCAAATGGGGCAGGAGTCGCGTGATTGGTCGAGAGATTCTTGTCTTTGTGCTTCGCGGATGTTCCTCAGCACCGGTTTCCATGAAGTGCTCAGTGAGTAGTATCCTACGTCTCGATTCATAGTGGTCTTCACACGAATTTCAATCGCCTCCCTTCTTGCCAGCCTTTCCCAAAACTTGTCGATCCGGCAAAGAAGCTTTGTCTCCTCCCAGCAGATGGCATGGTCGCGGGAAATGCTGTGGTCGGCCACGACCGATTTTTCAGGCTGGCTGAGCCTGAAATGCCGTTGGTGTTCTTTCACTCTCGTGACTATGGTCCCACCTGTCCCTCCCACATGTACATCGTATCTCATAGATCCCTGGTGTCTGGAGGCCGCAAGGGTCCTTGGCCGTGACAAGTTGGCTTCTAAGTTTCGGCGGCGGGCGAAAGAAGGTTTCGATGTCATGTCTCTTGAGGATCCTGGTTGTTTTGCCTGAAACCGTAGATACGAAGGGCAGGCCAGCCCTGGCAATCGGTTTCCGGCGTTCTTCCTCAATAGTAGAGTCCCGTGTGGTGAAGGCCAGTGTGGTAACCCTGCGTGCGTGAAGTGCATGGCTTGTATGTACAATCTTCTTTGCATGTTCATTTACGTAGCACTCTCCCAGTTTCTAGTTTGACTGCGCACTGTTCTCCTGACTGCCTTTTGGTCTGCGCCTAGCGGCCGGGGAAACGTGCGAGGTCCCGATTTGTGCTGGGAGAGTGCTACTTAAATGAACATGCAAAGAAGATTATACATACAAGCCACGCACTTCACGTACGCAAGGCCAACCACAGCATTTCCCGCGACCATGCCATCTGCTGGGAGGAGACAAAGCTTCTTTGTCGGATCGACAAGTTTTGGGAAAGGCTGGCAAGAAGGGAGGCGATTGAAATTCGTGTGAAGACCACCATGAATCGAGACGTAGGATACTACTCACTGAGCACTTCATGGAAACTGGTGCTGAGGAACATCCGCGAAGCACAAAGACAACGACCAATCACGCGACTCCTGCCCCATTTGACGCCCATCTGCACATAAGGAGGACCACCTGCGAGACATGCCCTGATGACGATGGACGACTCGAGTTCACCGAAACGTCGGCCGAACTGAAGAACCTGACCCGGTGGAAATCCCGAATGACCTTCCACGATGCATTACGCCGGGAAAGCCTTCGATCAATGAAATTACAGCTAGCCTATCACCCATTCTACGAAATAATACAACACCAGGGCAAATAAAGATAAAATACACGAAAGTATTATAAGGTATATTGTCTTTTGTGGAACACCAGAATGGAATCAATTAGTGTCAGCTCCGACACTAAGTAAAATAGAAATTTCAGAGAGAAAAACACTACAACATATAATCAAAACCTTCCTCGCTGGGATAAAAATGAGGAGGCCATTGAAAAGGCAGGCATTGAGCCAACTAAAGGTACAATACGCCAGCAGCCATGAAAATGCTTCGACAATTTTGAGAACAAAGTAATTCTAATCACAAGGGCGACATATAAGAAAGAAAAATGCAAACGACCGATAAATATTATCCACGAAAATTAAGGAAACGGCAGGGAAGCCCAAATTGAACGATACAATCAATTTGGATAAGAAAGTAAGGGGGCGTCCATTAATTATGTGAGGCGATTTTGGCGATTTTTCGATCCCCCCTCCCCCCTTTGTGAGTTGTCATGAGGTTTGGCTCGACCCCCTCCCTAATCTCACTTGAGCTTTTTAAAAATGCATATTTTTAGTATAAATACAATAATCTGTGCTTGATTGCGTTGGATTTAAATAAAACAATAATTTGATTAATTATTTTTATTTAAGACTAGTATTTAAGACTACTAAGAACGTAATATAGAAACACAGTGAGAAAATCGAACAATAAAATACTTAAATAGGATCTACTAAAATTCGTATAAGAATACTCATTCTAATTCAGTCCACGGGGACTCATGTGTGGTCTCACGAGTGACTACTGGAACCAACATGTCCATGTGATTTGTACCCACATGTTTTACTTAATTTCACCCAGTTTTCTCGAAATTTTACACCGTTTCTTGCGGAAAAAGAAATTAAGTGATATTTGCCGAGACAGCTCCCCTATCCACCAAGTGAAATTGGTTGAGATTCGGCTCGATCCCCTCCCTTCCCCCCCCCCCCCCTAAACGCCTCACGTAATTAATGGACCTAAAGCCGGAGGGTGAATTCTGCTAAAAACACGCCCGCATTGTGAAGCGAGAACGTCTGAAGCAATCTAAACTTCAACCTTGCCCGAGGAGGCCTAAAGCAGAGTTGGCGAAACGTCGCGACATCAACTGGACGGGCGGCGACGCAGGATGAGATCCGAAAGCCCATCTCATCTTATCCCTATTATTCTTTATTATCCCTTATCTAATTTCGGACACGTGAACGAGTCAAGTAGCACGGAGTTTTTAATGTTTTCTTTGCGTCTTCGGAGAAGTAACTTCCCTCGACATTTCTCTAAATATTGAGTCAATTCTTTAACCTACGCTGCGGTAGCAATTCCCATCCCAATTCTTTCAATGGCCTCGACAGTCTGCTAGACTTTTCATGTTATGTCTCTTTGCAAAAGTAGCTGCTAGTCACTGCACGCGATCTAATTCCAATATGGGGCAATTCAAGCATTAAGTAATACGTTATGGGGAGGGAGCTTTGGCCGTTTGGAGTTGGGCTTTTCTGACGTTGTCTTACGTAGGGCGGTGAGGGGGTCCGAGACAGTCTTAAGTAAGATATAAGTCACTTCTGAATTCGTATTTTTAACACTTTTTAAAATTATTTTCGGAGGAAAAATCTTACTTTTTAGGATTACCGCCGTGGCGGTTGGTAAGCCTGAATGTATGCTAAACTATAGAAAAACGTGCAACTAATCCGTTGTTGCGTTCATTAGTTTAAGATGTCGCATTTTCAAAGATCACATGTTTTGCGAGTTGTTCGAACAGCGAATTATGAATTATCGAAAATCGTTATCGATATCCGTGATGATGTCAGTTTTTGCGCATTTTGACATAAATAGTTTACTTTTTATGTCCATGGTTTCAAAAATATCTGATAACTTTGTGGCATTTGTCATACACCCCACCCGCTTTTTGGCCAAATTTTCCTCTTTGAACATTTTCCCCTCTGCGGACTGTTTGTCCTCCGCACTTAATCGAAGGACTTAGCGCGCATGACGGGGCGTGCCTCAAGTCGGCACGGGGCAAGTCTTTCGGCTAAGTCCGGAGGGCAAACAGTCCGCAGAGGGGAAAATGTCCAAAGAGGGGAATTTGACATGTGTGCCAACGACGGCCAAAATGCCTACGACTCCAAAATGTAGCAACTTCTGCCAGCAACTTCTGCCATGAATTCTGCCACGCCTTCTTCCGCGGCTTTTGCCACATCTTTTGCCGCGCCTTTGCCTCACCAGATCCATCGTTTATATAGCCCCTAAAGTGAGGAAGGATTCCAAAGATGCGGTCATTATGACCAAGGCACAAAGGCTGTGATCCTGTATTCTGCGGCCGACGCCAGAAAACAGTTCATGGCGCTCCAATTGAAAACTGCCACCCCATCTATCACCCATCCCATTATTTCCTCCCCTCCAAGGCTACCAATCGCCAACACCCTTAGCTTACCCATTCCACCTCGTCCTTGTCGACAGACCCCCTCCTCACCTGACTCATCTCGGAGCTCTCCCTCTATTGCTGGCGACACGGCGACCGAGTTACACCGTTGTGTGAGCCTGCTGACTTTCAGTCATTTTTGTACTTAGAGAGAAGCTCAACCTCTCATACTTGTATATTTTAATCATTTCGGAGTGTAAACTCTCATAACGGTCGCCTGGCACTCGAATTGTGGGTAATTTGCATGTAACTTGGTTGGTTTTACGTGTGAAATATATTGATAGTTCAGTTATTAATTGATAATACTAGTGTTTCGTTCAATTTCCTCATTTCTCTCACCCGAGCTTGGAAAGGGTTTGTTTTTACGGGTGTTATCGGCGAGAATAAACAGGAGGCTAGAGAAGAAGGCAAATTAATACCTAGGTGACGACCAGTTCTGGTTTAGGAGAGGGACGGGAATGCGAGCCGCTATAGCGGTGATGAGGACGCTAGTAGAGAGAAACCTGGAGTATGGGCAGGATGTTATTGCATGCTTCGTAGATATCGAGAAGGCGTTTGATCGGGTGGAATGGACGAAATTGATGGGAGTGTTGAAGAAATTAGGGGTCGAATGGAAGGACAGGCGTCTGATTCGGAATTTGTATATGAACCAGACGGCGCAGGTTAGGGTAGCCAATGGAGAATCGGGATGGGCCACGATAGGACGGGGAGTGCGGCAAGGGTGACCACTATCGCCGTTGCTTTTTAACGTATATTCAGAAGAAATGGTAAGGGAGGCATGGGGGGAGGAGGAGGTAGGAATAAAGGTAGGAGGGGAGCTGATAAAATCAGTGAGATTGGCAGATGATCAAGCATTGGTTAGTCAGTCGGCCAAGGGGTTACATTCAATGGTGAATGCATTAGAGGTGCAGTGCAAAAAGTATGGGATGAAGATCAATGACAAGAAAACGAAAGTAATGAGATTTTCTAGAAATAAGAAGGCGGGGCTGAATATAAGGGTGGGAGGGCAGAAGATAGAGCAGGTAGAGCAGTTTACGTATCTGGGTAGTATTTTGGAGGAGAATGGGTTTAGTGGTAAGGACATCAGATGCAGAATTGCGCTAGCTAAAGAAGCATTTTCGAAGAGAAGAGAATTGATAAGGGGGGGTCTGAGAAGAGACGTAAAGAAGAGGCTGGTGAAAACTTTAATATGGAGCGTGGCGCTGTGTGGGTCGGAAATTTGGTCATTGCGAAGGGAGAATGTGCGTAGACTTGAGGCCTTTGAGATGTGTGTTTGGAGAAGGATGGAGAAGGTTAGCTGGATGGCGAGAAAGACGAACGAGGAGGTATTGGATATGGTCGGAGAGGAGAGGAAGCTTGTGGCAGAGGTTCGGAGAAGGCAGAAGAGATGGATGGAGGAGGTTTTGAGAGGTGAGGGCATGTTGAAGAGAGTGATAGAGGGGAGAACACTGGGGAAATGTGGGAGAGGAAGGAAGAGGATAGGAATTCTGGACGAAATAAGTGGAGGTAGAAGATATGAAGAATTTAAGAGGGATCTAATAACGGGCCATCCTTAGGCGGGAAAGCGAGACAATGTCTATGAGGTTGGGATGCAGAATGGGGACTGTCCAAGAACTTACCAATCAACTGGTTGAATACTTGAATGAAAATGAATCGGCGAGAAAAACTATTCCCTTCTCCCGATAGCGCTTCAACTTACGTAATATTGGGAGGGGAGAGTTCGTGAAATCTTACGTTGTCTTACATGGAGGGGGGGGTGGGGAGGGTTAAAAAGTGGTAAAAATCGCCTTACTTGAATATTCCCTATCGAGCCTTTTCAGATACCACGCCTCGATACTCACCTGCATGAAGATTTCGATGGGGAGCAGGAGCCACGGGTTGGGCGCCAACGAGACGAACGCGAAGCGCAGCGCAAAGGAAGCGAGGGCGAGCGTCAGTCCGCGCGCATGCGCGTGGCGCCCTTGGGAGTCGCCGAGCAACCGCAATATGGCGCCCGAGAGCAAGAAGAATGCAGTCTCGCCGACGCTCTGGGCACCGATCATGAGGCCCTCGAGCAGCTTCACGGACGCCTGGTGCTCCGTGGACACGGCCAGGTCCTCCAGGTACCTGGAGAGGAATAGGATTGACTGATTGGTATGGAGAGGAGGACCGAATGGCGGAGAGGATCGACGGCAAAACATCAAACCTATCATGGCGGAATACGCACTGAAGAAATATTTGAACGCGAATTTGAAAAGATTACAAAATCCACACCTTGGACAGAGATTGATTTCATTCATTGGCCATAAATGGATTTAAACAACAAATTTAATTCAAGAAATTTATAAAAGCAATAGCAATCATGCGATGAAAGGTAAACTTCTTCTCTATGAGAAACAAGGAAAACCTTAAAAAGCAACCTGTGTTTAGCTGAGAGAACATCAAGGGATTAAAATAAAACATTACCCACATTCTTTCCTTATTTGGACACAGTGGGACAAACTTCGAACAAACCTGAGCTATGCGTACATGCATATGAAAATTTATAAAAAATATACTTGAACTTCACGACCAACAGCCCAGTGTAATTTTATTTAAATCTGACGATTGTAAAGGAACATGAGAGAAACATCTTTAGGCCTATCATTTCTGGAACAGTTCAAAGATGTTCTCTCTGAAAAGAATAACAGCTGACGCTGAATTTTAATATGGTGGAGGCCAAGTACCCAGCTGAGGTTTAATTTATCACATTAACAAATGGATTATTTTGTCAATGGAAATTTTGTTGTTGAATAAATTACTACAAGCCGTGTACTGCTATAAAAACCTATCCTTCACATTGGAATCGACTGATCTGTTCAACAGCGTCATTCCGACTAACAACATTCATTTACTCTCATTTGTCTGCGACTCCAAATTGCCGCCATCTACTAGCAAAGCATAATTGATAATTTCCGCAGGAAATTATTGCTGGTATACACTTGGTATTCTTTTCATGCCAAATATCACGAATGTGTGAAGTGCAATTGCGTAATTCGTCGAATTATATTTAATTGAATGACTTACACGATCTTCACTTCAGGGTTGGTTTTCCGAGGGGCTGCTATGTTCGGCGGAACCAATGTTACGCGACGTGGAAGGGTTGTGCTTGGCCCGGAGAGTGTGTTGCTGTTCAACCCCCCACACACCCCTCCCAAAGGGCCCAAGTCACCCTTCTCGAGGCGCCCATCATCTCTCAGCAACCATCGCTACACTGACGCACCCTGGCGGCAAGCGCGTATTTCGTGCGCGCACGAGGGGTAGCTCACCAGAATAGATAGTAAATGATGAAGCCATCCAAGACGCCACAGATGGCGGCGAAGGACAGGAAGACAGCCACAGTGGGACGACATACGAGGGCGCCCACGTCCCGTAGAATGCGGTTGGAGCGAGGCATCAGCGGCATCTGTGAACAACGAGGACACGAGTCAAGGCTGAAAAGGAGGGGCTCAGAGGGTGTGGGTGGTCATGGTAAATTCCACGCGACAGTTGCGCACTTTATCACTTGCTCGAATCAATCTAATTTTTTCACATGCACACAATCGACTGACTTATACGACTTTATGACAGATTTCGAATGATTCCCCTGTAAGGTATCTCCCGTTAAACCTCTCCCACGTGTATTTTGAAGCAGGCAGGAGAGAGAGAGGGAGAGAGAGAGAGAGGGAGAGAGAGAGAGGGAGAGAGAGAGAGAGGGAGAGAGAGATAGAGGGAGATAAATATAAAATACGGCATATAAATATATGCTATAATAATAAATGGAGGACTAAAGCCAAAAGCAGATGCATAACATTTAGAAGAGCGAAATGGGTTCAGTAAAGGAAGGTCCTGCAAAGGTGAGATTTTCACTCTTAAACTTGTTATTGACGTATAAGAAGAAGCTAAATCGTTTTACAGCCACGTGCCTTCGTTCTGTGCAGCACTGCAACTTTATCAGCTCCGCACCTCACAGAAGAATGCGTAATGCTCTCTCACGAAACACACTCGCTCTGCTTCAGCGAGGTCGCATCAGCATCGCCTTTACAAAACGCCTTTACTTCCAAGATATACCTACAGAGGCCCCACAACACAACCCCCCCCCACTTTTATTTAGTAGGCCCACGAAAAGCGCGCGAAATGAGTTAGTTGACAGTGTAGTATGGGGCTTATGGAGAACGCTGTTGCCAAGCCTTCACTCCGTGGGCGGCATCCTGACAACATAGGCAACCACTTATAACTCCGCGCTAAAATTATGTTCCAAAGAGGTTCCCAAGAAGTGTTTAATTTTGCACACAATTAGACTCATGGGGATGATATTTTGCGATGTAAAGGTCAAATGAATTACCGGAATATTAAGTAAAAATTTTATTTTCAAAATCCCGTATTTTTCAAATTTGGGTTACGTATATAAGCTGAAAAATGAAATGGAAATTTTTTCATTCTTAACGGTTCATTATAAGTTTCATTCACCTCACGTGTCGATAATTTACAGCATAATTAATGCTATGGGTTTCGAAATGACAGACGTTTACGTTAATATGAAGGTTATGGATCGATATTTTGGAGAATGCTGAGGAAATGTGGGGCATTGAATAATGAAATGCCTGAATAAGGAAATATTTTCTGATAATGCCACGAGAGATAGTGCGTGAGATAAACTTATGTCAAAGGTCGCCAGTGGTGTCGACTCTCCTCTTTTGGCTTGAGGCAATAAATGGTGGGAAGGAGGACACGGTGCGGGACCTCAAGGGCCAGTGCTTCTGGGGCCCTTGATTAAGGGAAATAAAAAATAATTATCTCTTATTGCGGCTTGTTCACCATATTTTGTAGAGTTATTTCTAACTTCTCATTTGTGTAAATCTTTTTTCTTTTTTGCTATTATCATAAATTTTAATGTGATGATAAAATGTACCACACCCCGAAAACTTCCCGTACCTTTGCCACGACCGCTATGTACGAGACACCCTTCATGCTTTATTAGGACTGGATCACTGGAAACCATCTCTCCCTCCTCCTCCTTTCAAGGTTCCCCTTCTGCTTGCACCCCCCATAAGCATCTTGAGCCCTGTCTCCATCCCCGTTCATTGTCCCACGACTACCCGGGCCTGACGCCAATTGCCAAGGTCCTTTTACTTACCTTACGCTAAGCCCTCCCATCTTTCAGAGCCTGAGGCGGGAATCGGGGAAATGGATTCGGCCGTGTCTGACGTTGCGTGGTGGGACAGCATTAATGACAGTATTAATATTAAACTGCAGTAGTTGCACTGTACACTAATATTTAATGCACTAAAATACACAACGCGCGTTGCAACGCTCAGGGCGTCATCGTCAGGTGTGTCATCATACCTGATGATGACGCCCTAAGCGTTGAAACACATGTTGTGTATTATAGCGCTTCAAATAGTAGTGGATAGTGCAACTACTGCAGTTTAATTAAATTATGGGAGAATAGACACTGCAGGTGACCTGGGGCAGCGACTTAAAATCCCCCTTTGGCTACCCGAAACCCAACCTCCCTCCCAAACACTTGAGGGTGCCATGATTCTGGGAAGTAGGAAAAGACTCCTAGCTATCCAAACGAACAAAGAATTGCCAAAATATAACCCACCACCCACCTCCGTGATTTCATTCCTGAAAATGATTCCAGCATGAAACATTTTTCGGGTTTGCTCAATTACCTATTACCAATTGTAATTGGCTGGAATCGGGTTGTCAAATCGGGTAAAGTTGTAACGGATGGAAATTGTGAATTAAGGATTTATCCAGAAATATTTACTTTGCTATTTATTAATATTTCAAGTGTTTTCTTTCAATACTCTATTCCTCTGATTTATTCATACAATTTGTTTTTTTTGTTTAGTGAGGGCTGAATATTCTTTATTTATTGGGGCCATATTCCCTTTTAAACCTGGGAGGATGTTGTATCTTATAATTACTCGTGATTGTTGTAATTTCTTGTTTTGTACACTTACGTAGGCCGGACCGACCATCGAGGTTTTACCACTGAACTCATGAATACAATGAAATGACGATGCCCCCCCCCCTCCCCAAGTGAAGCCAAAAAAATTGCGCATTCGGCCATCTTACCTTATACCTCTTGCGAACATTGCGCTCCATAATAAGAATGCACAATGGGAAATTCATGCACCTTTGAACATTTTTTCCTTGCATCATATAATTCGGATTGAATTGCGATTTGGATGATCAGTCACTGGGATTTTTCTACTACAGTTTAAGCACGTCAAAAAGCGCTCACATTCGATTTTTCCGCTTCCCGCCATCGCCGCCATTGGAAGAGGTCACTCACGAACTCACTCACGACTCAGCTAGCGCCGCTCGTCCGCATGGCGCTCAGCAAAATACAAAATTCAAAAATACATAACGCGTCCGTGGCACCACGGGTGATGATCAATATCTCAACCGATCACGCTCTCATTTTGAAGACAACAAGTTGATTCACTTCACAAGTTGAGGACGATGCCGATGCCGACGTCGGTGAACAACACATCACCACCCTTTGATGGAAACCCGAGAATTGTACATAACCAGTATGCTCACCGGGAAACCTTTAAATCTTACAAGTTTTAAATGCTAAATGCTTATAAAATGTTGCGGTAAAACATTCCGGAGTTGACTTTTTAGGGACACCCTAGCCGAGGGCCAACACCAACACAACACGGCCGATCAGGGCTGCTCCTGTGCGCGGTATATACACCGCGATCGTCATTCCATTGAGTTCAGTGGGTTGAGTTGCCTTACTCATGTATGAGCAGTACCTAAGAAGATGTGTAATAAACGGGTTGTTTACAGAACTTCATCGTCTTTGAATTCCGGCTACGACAAGTAGCAACCAATTTACTGTCTCCCAAGTTGCAAAAGAATATTGAAACTTTATTACAAAATTGTTTCAAATAATTTTTAAATCAAAATGTCATAAGATGGCTAAATTCATGAATTATTCAGGATTTTAAAATAATGGTTGAGGTATTTTTCTTTTAAAGTTCCGTATCCTGTCATCTCATTTTGTTGATAACATATAGGTGCATACAGGCCCGGGCGACACGGGCGACTTCCCGGGGCGCTGCAAAGGAAAGGGCGTCGTCATTGTGAAAAAAATATTTTTTACTACAACGTTTAACTGGTGAATAGGTTTGATAGATGGGTAGGTGGGACGGCGGAAAACTCTCTCGCCAGGGCAAAATTTTGTCTCAAGCCGGCCCTGGATGTACTGAGACAAACATTTCATAGTAAAATAATATTTTGATTTTATTTCAAAATGATTTTGATAATGATTTTAACATTGTTTTAAACGAATTAAAAATTATTGTGAAATAATTGGAAATTTATTTTGAAATTATTTTGAAATCATTTTAAAACCCTCATATAAAGTTGTGTAGGTACATGCATAATTGTATTCATATCAAAGTGTTAAAATATACCAGTATTAGAATTCTCGTAGCTACAAATAGAGTGAGGTGACCGACAGCTTTAATTATGTTTTAAATAACCGATCAAATCGGAATCGGATTTATTTTCCCAATGAATTATATTTTGCGTATTATTTAAAATACCGGGACTAGTCATGGCATAACTTGGGATGGCATATCGGCGTGACAACTGATATATCGGGCGATATGCTCCAAAGCGATAAATTAATTTAGTTAATAATGATAAAGTTAGTCAGTTGCGGTTCTCAACCGCAGTTGCGGTTCGCAACCGCTCCTTCGCCCGAAATTTTGGCAAAAATGGGAAGATTGCAAACGAATCGGAGAGACTTTAGTTCAGCCAGTAAACACTTCACTGAGAGATTTGCGTCATTAATTTCCATTATACATTATATTATTTATGTGTATATTGGTACCTACATTCAGAAATGTTCTTATTTCAAGATTTCCGCAACTGTTCATTGAAACGTGAACAAACGTGAGGGAATTGGAAAAAAAATTTACATAATATGTTAATAATTATTATATTAATATGTTACAATCATATTGAAACAATGAAAAAATAAACATTTTAAAAGACTAAAAAGATAGAAGTAATATATTTTCAAAATCACTGAAAATGATTTAAAAATATTCCTACAGTATGTTTTAAATTTGTTTTTTCATAATATATTGCTACTTGGGCTAGCAATGCCGACACTGAACTGACGTCGCGTCATGTACTACCGGGAACAATGCGTATTTAACACCGCCAACAGAAGCATGGGGGGGGGGGGGGAAGAATAGCATCGTTATTACAATTGCCACCATATCAATACAACTCACCGAAGTTTCATGAATTCGACACCAGGAGTGCCGCAGATTAAAATTGCACTGCTTTCAGCAATGATACTTACAAACGAAAAAATCGGGATACCGGGACATTCTATCAAAAAAACACGGGACTGTCCCGGAAAAAAAACGGGACGAAAGGGAACCTTAACATCTCATGTGCACCTCACCACTCACTTGTAGGTGGCGTTGGCAGACGATCAAGTCAATGACGCCGAATGCGACGACGAGGGCGAGGGCGGGTGCGTAGTCCGCTTGGACGCCGCTCCCGTCGTGAGGGCCCCACCACTGCATGGCGGTCCCCGCGAGCAGCGCAGACACGCCGTATCCCACGGTTCCCCAGACACGCTGCGCGCCGTACGCCATCTCGCGACCTTCGCCTGCGACCAAGAGAAGCAGCGGAGGCGAGCGTTCATTTTAAAAAGAAGTACACAACGCCGCTTTTTAGGGCAGACCAGGCCAATACGCATGGAAAAAATACACAACAAATAATTACCACCTAGACGTTCCTGCATCTGCCAGATATGGACGCATATTGGACGAATTGCAACAGCGCTGACATTCATGTACTATCAACGAGATTAAACATGTATGCAAAATGTGGGAAAGATTGAATACCGGTAAGGGGTTCCAAAAATTGTTAATAGATATATTCGATTAAACTCACGAAGCAAGTTGAAAATTCGTCTTCATATAAATTGTGCAACGGTTCTTTGAAATTTAAATTGTTAGCATTTATTCTTAATATAAATGCTAAAATGATGGTTGCAACGAATTTCAACAGCGCTGACTGCGATTAGACAATGTAATGCGGGTTGCGTAATGTTGGGATGAAGGAATATAAAATTGAAACCATTTAATTTTAGTAGATTAACTTGGTAATTAGTGAATATAATGATTGATTCATGTACTGTCAACGAGATTAAACATGTATACAAAATGTAGGAAAGATTGAACAACGGTAAGGGGTTCAAAATTTGGGTAATAGATATGCAAGTAAACTCACTAAGCAAGTTGAAAATTCGTCTTCAAAGAAATTGTGCAACGGTTCTTTGAAATTTAAATTGTGTAACATTGCAGACCAACATTTGCTTCGCTGCAGTGTCTCAGCCCTGAGTTGGCATTCCTTTTCCCCTCTCCTTATTCCTCCTCCCACTCCCACCTAAGTCCTGCCTAATTTTCCTTTCCGTCCCTCACTCCCTCCAACCTAGTCAGTGTATTAGCGGGTCTTCCGCGCAGGGCACCACCACCCTCCACCCGGCATGCGAGCTTTCGCTCATGGCCGGGGAACGGAAGTCTGCGGGAAATAGGAAGAAAAAAAGGATAGGGAAAGAAGGGTAGTGGTTTGGGAAAATTTCGACCCCAGAGCCATGTATAGGCCAAGGGGCAAAAACGAAACGCGAAACAAACATTTAATCACTAGCGTTTGCTGCGGTGAGTTCTGTAAGTAAGAAAACACCAGAACGGCGATTGGTCGTCCATCCCAATCCGCTAGATCCTCCAACCTAGTCAGCATGATCTTTGTCCCTAGACGTACGATGCAACTGACGACATCGCGAGCCAATGGGGATGCTGGAAGGGAAGTCACGAGGGGACGCCGAGGAGACGCCGAGACACGGGAGGTGTTAGAGGCGCGCGGCAGTCACGCGCAAGATGTAATCGGTAGTAGATCAAATAAACTCCATCTAAACCGTGGCCTGATTTGTCATTTACCCTTGGATCCCTTCCTCTCCTTTGCCAGATCCGTTGATTGCTGCTCGGCGTTACAATTGTTGGCATTTCTTTTTAATATAAACGCTAAAATGATGGTTGCAATGAATTGCACCAGCGCTGACTGCGAACAGAAAATGCATTGCGGGTTGCGTAATGTTAGGATGAAGGAATACAAAATTGAAACCATTTTATTTTAGTAGATTAACTTGGTAATTAGTAAATGTAATGATTGATTCATGTACAGTCAACGATATTAAACAAGTATGCAAAATGTGGGAAAGATTGAACAACGGGAAGGGGTTCAAAAAGTAGGTAATAGATATATTCGATTAAACTCACGAAGCAAGTTGTAAAATCGTCCACGTTTTTATTTTCCGAGTTATAAAAAAACTATTTTTTTACTTATTATAGAACACTAGAATATACAATGGTGGTTTTTAAAAAGTATTTTTCCCATACTATCATTTTCTACTTTTTAGTATTTATATTAATTATACAACGATTCTTTGACATTTTTAAGTTCTACTAGCGACACTGGCGGCCGTAGGCTGCGGGAAGGATATCTCCAAGAGCCATTCATAAAGGATTCAATGACAGGAAAAATACCTATACTGAGAGCCAGAGGTCCCCCTAAACCACACTAAACATAATTTGTGCTAGGAGTCATATTTTCACTCTACCACAAAAACGGGTCCATACGACGCTACCCTCAATACAAAATGTAAACAATCTTTTAATTCTAGTGGATTTAATTAGTGAATGTAATAATTGATTCATGTGTTGTAATGACTGAGAGTAAGTGTGCCAAATTTCAGCTCTATTTATTAATAATAATGGGAAGTGGGTTAGATTTCGATTACAATATTCCATCCAGAGAAACAAACAGGTTAAGTTAAAAATAAGGGAAAAAAAATAATTAATTAAATAAAAGTCATTTATTAATATACCACATTTTTGAAACGGACTAAAAAGTACAAAATAATTTTCCCTAGAACCTTATAAATTTTTGAGGGTGAACTTTTAGTGGTTATGGAGATATTTGTAAGACTTGAAGAGAAAAACGTGGGGCGAAGGCAACCCATGATAATTAAGGAGGAGTAAAGGGACCAACACATGTCTCTGAGCAAAATACCACAATTAATACCATTTGCAATGCACTGAAATTGGTTGTGAATTCATCCGGATTATCTACTTCTATTATCTACTGCCAGCGCCCCACGTTTTTCTCTTCAAGTCTTACAAATATCTCCATAGCCACTAAAAATTCACCCTCAAAAATGTAGTAGGGCCCAGGGAAAATTATTTTATACTTTTTAGTCCGTTTCAAAAATGTTGTATATTAAGAAATGATTTTTATTTAATTAATTATTTTTTGCTTTTTAGTCTTATTACCATGAGTCATGCACATGAGGAATTATCAAATGTTAGATCTCAATACGTTCTAGTAAAAGCATGGCGTATACAGCTCTATACGCCGTCCTTATTATGTCCAGAAGAACTTCTTCATCGACTGAGTATGATTATCTGTCGAGCGAGAGATTATCACATATTCAGACCTTATACCATACTGAGAACTGGGTGAGTAATACCCTCAACGCGTGTGACTGTGGTGAAATAGTTATTTATGCACATTGGCCGATATGGCACATAATTTAGTCCGAGACAAATACATTCAGCAAGGGTCGTCCGAGAGCGCGGAGCTATGGTTAAAGTTTCAAGGCTCTACTAGAAAATCAGGAAATTTGTTAATTAATTGATCGTTAAGTAATTAATCAATTAATTATTGTAACATATAGCAAATGATGCATTGGCATCCAGTTCCAAGCGACGGTTAAAGATTCGAGCCACTCCAAGCACATTAGGAAATTTATTGATTGATTAATCGTTAATTAATAAATTAATTGTTATAACATGTAGCTAATATTGCATTGTCATTTACTTCTGAGCTATGGTTAAAATTTCAATTCTCTAGCTGATCGGGAAGTTAGTTCAAACTCGGTTGCAATATTCCACCCGAACAGACAGACATGACAGAAACCGAACTAATACAACGTGTTATTGTAATTTAATTAATAGATAATTAAATAATTGATTGCTATAACATGTATTTAACATTGCATTGTCATCCACTTCTGAGCTATGGTTAAAATTAAAAGTATCTACTAGAACATCAGGAAATATGTTAAATAATTAATTGTTATATTTTTAACAATTAATTGATCAATTAATTGTAATAATAAAGCTAATATTGCATTTTCATCTACTTCTGAGCTATGGTTAAAATTTCAACTCTCTAGCTGATCGGGAAGTTAGTTCAAACTCGGTTGCAATATTCCACCCGGACAGACAGACAGACGTGACGGAAACCGAACTAATACAAAAGTGGTAAAAATCGGACACGACGACACATCAAAATAATTTTCACCCTTAATTGAAAATTTTCCATTGCAATACTTCTATGATACGATAGCTACTCATCATCAAAAATGGGCAAGGAGAGCATGTTCAGCAACAGAAAAACAAGTTTAAAAATAAAATTTAATGCAATAAATTGCAAAATGTTTAATTAATAACATCATAATGTTATGCGTTCTTGCTTTTTCTTTCAAATAAGAATTTTTGCTCTCAAATAAATAGCATATGTCCGGAGATATCGAAGGCAAATGAAACAAATTTGCGAGTAGCTCGATTTTACATATTCCCTTTACTAGGGCAACGGATGCATATTTTGCAAAACAATTGAGCATGGCCAAAAACGTGGTAAAACAAAATACAGCTTGCAACATTGGTAGAAACTGACTAGGCAGAGAGGTCGATTTCTGTCTTTTTTGGTCGTTTTGACATTCATTTATTCAAAATGGGGAAACAATAAACCTCCGAGAAAGAATTTCAGACGTTGAGTCGGACTATAAACCGACTTACTTGTCCAGAACATGACTAAAAGTTATACAATTAACGAATTCCAGGAATGAATCGAATATATGAATTAAATTATATGCAGTGCTTTATAATTTCTCGTACAGTCGTTGTTAACTAGTGAGCAATAATAAAAATCGGGAACTATCGGGAATGGTTTACTATGAATTATAATTTATATAAATAAAATACTATTATTGACCTTTTTTATAATAGACATCATTGTTAATATTTGTTATACTTTCGTCTTAGAGGTTATGACTGAATCGAATCGACTCGTGAACATTTTTACGAAAATAAAAGCCAAGACTCAACTGCAACACTCCAGCACCTTAATAACTGAGGAGGACATCCTTTGAAATCAATTTAAATATAAAAATATAATAAAACCATAACACTCATTTTATAAAAGCTTATGAAAGTTATTTGGAGGAGATCATTAAGTAATTTTCATACAAATAGATTGAAATGAGACCTCATTGGGAGAAATCCCTTGATAAAACGTTTTGGAAGATGTATTATTTGGGTTGAAAAACAGGTATGAAAATATAAGGAAAACAAATGGTTAATGGGGTGTAATGTTGGTGTTACATACCTTTGTTCTTACGTATTTAATACCAAAAAAGTAGGTACATATTTCAGATGTAAAATGGACGTTTTAAAAATCAACTGATATTAGAAAAAATACTATCAGATGTTTAGGCATTTCCATGGCCCCTAGAGGGGGCCATGGCATTTCCCAATGTTTTCGAGGAAGAAATCATACTAATATATAAAAATTGAGTGGTGTCTGTCTGCCTGTCTGTCCGCCTGTCTGTTGCTCAATCACGCAAAAACTACTGAACCGATTGAGCTGAAAGTTTCTATATAGTTAGAAAATGTATCGGGATGTAACATATGCTATATTAAAAATCCGTCAGGGCCCCCAAAGGCCCCCCAGGGGGTCCCTTGTGGTCCATGCTAAGTATTGGGTTGGGTGCAGTGGTTTTATTTTTTTGCTTTTAAAAATTACTTTCACTCAAGATAGAGGGCTGAAGTTTTTTTTAACGGATGGATGAATAAATGAAATTTCTAATTCTTTCAATCGATTTTCTTTTATGCTTTTTAATTGTCTGAATATCATCATTTTGCTGAAAATTCTCACATTTTTCTCTGAAATCAACAATAGCATATTTCCTTGACAACCAGAGATTTGATTTTCAAAGGATATTCACGCCTCTGGCATTTAAGTTTTTCTGCAGGCCCATGATAGCACGTAGAAAGAAAATCTGTATAAGAAGGGCCCAGAGTCCCAAAGGCCCCATGATCGATTGCTTCAGGGAGTAATCGATATATTCAATACATATTTACAACAAGTATACTCTTCAATGTCTATCCTCAACGTAGCTATTATAGGGGAACTGCATGAATATGAGAGAACATTTACGTAGAAAACGATTCACATAAAGGAATTAAACGTGCAGGAATCTTTTGGTGCAGCGAAAAGTAATGGTAATAATGCCTCTGTTGCTACAACAAACACGGCGTTGTTTATTATTGTGGAATACTCAGATGTATTATAGGTATAGCGAAACTTGACGGCAGTCAGATGCGCGAAGCTTGGCGACGGGGAGGGGAAGGCGCGCGTGGAAGGAGTCTACAAAGGAGCGGAGGGGAGGGGAAAGCACATGGTGGGGAATGCTGCCAACATGACTGCACTAAACTTTAGAGGGCGAGAAATTGTTAGCAGTACGTTACACGGCAATGATTTGCGATCCAAACTAAGCCGCAGAAAAGTACATATGCTGATAGATTTCGCAACGCGTCCGTATAACATTGAAAGGCTGTTTTTTTCAGAATTGGATATAGTAAAGTCGGAAATAACTTCATTCGTAAGAAAGAAAGCATTAAAACTGTGGCGTAGTCCTGGGAGGACCAGAAAATTTGAATTTATTTAAATTAAGGGCTATAAAGGAAAAAGTTATATTTGCTTTATTAAAACAAAGAATGTTGATTTGATTTATTCTTAATACCTTTTCAATTATTATGCTTTTAATTTTCAAATATAAAATACGTTGGGTATTGTTTTCTTTCAGAAATTTGCACAAAAAAATCTTTTAAAAACGGCTATTACACTTCAGTCGAAATTGCACTCTTTAATGCCTAAAGACACAATTTCGCTACTGATTTTAAAATCCATTACCCCCCGTCCCCCGAAATGAAATCAGCCACTGATTATAAGGAACAGACAGGACAATTCGTCCCTCAACTCAAATTTTAGAGCACATAAGGGAACGCACACTCTTAGATACTTATAAGACATTGAATAACCCTTACCCAGACAGCACAGCCGCTGGTATACAAATGGTAAATCTCTTGTACAGTTACGAATTGTATAATTTTTGGAAAAAACTTTGTAATACAAATGTATTCCAGCATCTTTCGAACAAATCATTGGTAATACTATTGTAATACGGCATCAAAATACCAGGAATATACAATTTGTAAACCCATTGTATTACAATTGTAAGGCCGAAAATAATACAAGGCTTCGTGCGCATTAGATGTTTATGTACTTCTTTTGTCCAGCATAATGCGTACTGCGTATGATACGTATGTATTACCTTTGTTATGTGTAATCCAAGAATACTAGGTATAATCTTTGCTGTGGACGCTTTATCACGAGCTACTATCGCCAAATCATGGTAAAATCAAGATATTTTGCCATTAATTGCCATTCAACTTCTAAACATTCATCGCATGCTAGCCTGTGGATCATCCTTCGACCGAAAATTTGGCATAAATGGGAAGCTTGCAAACAATTCGGAGATCGAGTAAACACTACATTGATAGCTTAGATATACCACGCAGGTAATACGAAAGAGATTCTGTTTTGTAAAACTATTGTAATTTGGCTCTGTATTACCACCATATTTCAGTTTGTAAAACGATTGTAATTAGGCTCTGTAATACAAAGTTATTACCGGAAATTTTACGATTGTAATACAATTGGATAACTTTCGTCTTCATTCAAATGTAAACAAACGTATGTTTTATGGAAATAATCTAGTTTGTTCTCATTAATATTGACTTTGTAGTCATCCTATGTGGCAACATAGGTTTCAAGTAATTAAAGCCTTGTAACGGTTATCGTATAATTGGATGGTATTTCTTCGATATATAACGGCATTGACATTTAAAAATTAGTTCTCGAAGTCACTTTGACGCACGGAAATGGCCACATATATAAGACTTTCTGGGAATGCAACTTTCAATTGCGAGTAAACATCGATAGGCGTTATATATGTCGAGACATGCAAAGTTAGTTAGGTAGGCACTAGGTAGAAGTAATGCACATCGCATATTGTCAGTGAAATTCTGATAGTGCAGAAATATTAATTTAACTATATGATATTTTTATTTTGGTATCCAGGAAAGAAAATTATTTCGATGGTTACAATTTTGCCTCCATAAATAAAAATTTCATTGCCAAAGACACAGGAATTTTCTAGATTGATGATCAACGTTTTGAAGTAGGGCCAAATTTTAACATACAGACCAGTTCCATTCCAGTTACAGAGCAAGAAATTTCCACGTGGGTAGTTACGAAAGAAATTCGTCATTTTGTAAAACTATTGTAATTTGGCTTTGTAATACCATCGTTATACAATTTGTAAAACAATTGTAATTTAGCTCTGTAATACTCCTAGTAATACAATTGTATTAGCGGACATTTGACACAGTATTACGATTGTAATACAATTGGAATACGAATACCCCATTTTTGTAATACGATTGTAAAATGACTGTAATACAGTAATATTTCCAAGTTTGTGCTGTCTGGGTATGACATTGGTAGCTGGAAATGGTAATCTGTACAGGGGTGACAGTAGCGAAAATGTAAAAAAATAACTTTTTATTCCAAACAAAGAATATACTTAAACACAAGCTTACGAGCGTCAAATCACTGTCCCACTCCTCATTTTCCGAATCACTTTCCAAGTTGATCTCAACTATTTCTTCTAAATTTTCCATGTACACTTGTAATAAAATATATTCCTACTCCGTATGTTTCACTTTTGAGCACACAGCTTTCTACTCTTCTCTGTCTATTGCTCTAAATTTTTCCTCAACTATAATCTTCACATCCTCACTTTAGATGGCGTTCGATTCGTAGTAGTATAGAATGCAAAAATAACTCATTAAATGAAAAGAGGTGACGAATCTAAATGAAGTGGTGTTGGAATTAAAAGTAAAGGAAATCTGATTATTTTCATTACTTGGAAAGAGTTGTTTTGTTGATTCTTGCTATGTATTTTGGCTGGTTGGTTTCGAGGGGTTTATTGATAGAAAAGAAGAGGGAGATTGCTGAGCAAGAGTGGGGATGTGCTTTGGACTTCTGTATGAAAGTTGCTTTGCATTATAATGAAATTGCTGCAAAAGGAATTGCAGATTTAATAAAAAGTATTCCGACGTTACAAAACAAATACCCAATCTTCTCGTATTCCACGCAAGTGCCTACGTTCAGGTTCAATAAATCCACTATACAGAGTGATAATGTCTTATTTCATAGGAAATATAACGTTTCACAGGAAAGATTTACAGCATTTGATTACAAAAAAAACACTGATAGACTTTTCGTAAAAACTCTAAAACAAACCTAACTGCTCGTCTCTGCTCGCGATCCAATTCTGAAATCACACCTGCTTCATAAGGATCCCAAATACAAGAAGCTAAATATAGGTGCGGTCCTAGATCTCTGTCTCCTTGATCGCATATTTCCGAATATGTTTAATCCTAGATAGATCCTAAGTAATTGTGACCCCTAAATATTTAACGGGCTCTACGTCGAATATTTCTGATTTGCTTATTTTGTAAGATCGTTCTAGTGTATTTTCTTTCTAAAAAAATGTACTGAAACGCATTTATTTAAGTTTGCCTCCAACTGCCATTTTCGTACCAGGATTGATACAAAATCCTTTGTTAATAAGTCTTCCACACTTTCGCACGAAAGCACTTCAAAATCTCTCGTACAAAACAGCGTCGTCGGCAAATAGTCTAACTTGACTAACGACCATGCTGGTGTCATTACTCGTGTCATGTCATAATATATTATATAGTATTCTATTCTTTTATCATTTCATATTTTCATTATACCTGTGAAGTAACATGGTTATCATTTGTTAAGGTATACCCGTATTCATTTTGAGCAACGTTAAATTTCGCGTCGCTTCCGCGGATGCGAATAACTATTTGAGCTTTTTGATGTTGGCAAGAAAGGAATGCGACTGAGAGAACCCTGGCGGTCTCACGCGGATACTGCCTTACTCCCCCGCGAAGAGCGATTTTGAGGACAATAGACTCGTCCGCTGACAATGGTCTTCTGCGCAAATGCCGTCAAGTTTCGCGAGACCTATACACGTAGTGGATCCGTCTGCCTCTCATTTCGATTGCTAATTGTTTTTAGACCAATTTCCACATCATACGAACGAACGAAGGAACGTCAACGAGCATCATACTACGTTAAGAACTCCTCAATTGACTACGCTGACAGTATTCTTCAGGCTTTGTGGTTTTTCTCCTAAAATACATTTATTTTTTTCACACCCGTTGAATTTGATAACGATTGCGAACAGTTTTTTAGACCAATTCCCACTTCATAAACATTACGAGTTATTTAAATATGTTTAAAAGTGCAGTAAACTTACATTCACTCAATCATCGCGTTGGCTATTCAAGACTCTCACTCGCCGCTGTGTTTCCCTACCTTGGACTTAAAAATATATCTATCAACATGCCTAAAAGAAAAAAGTAAACTTTCGAATAAATATTCTAGAGCAAAAGGAACGTGTTCTTTGCGAGAAAATGAGCCCTTGCAAGAAAAACGACAAATATTAGACTCGGACGCTCAAAGACATGCCCACCAGCGATGTCATGATCATCTCCCCGTGGTGTTTCAGGGGTTACGCTAAGAACCGCACAATTTCTTTCCTAGCCCAACCTACGGACGGGTAACAAGCTATAAATCTGGTTCAAATATAGATCCATCTGTTTCGAAACTTCAATCTGTATTAAGATGGTGGAAATTATAATGACGTCACTACAAGCTTCTTATCCGAAAGAAGAACGGATATTCTGCGCAATAAACGACATCCGTGCATGAAAATCGGCAAGTGCACTAAGAATCACCATAGATTTTTTTATTTAGCAACCGAAACAAATAATTATGGCTACCCTTTATGCCGAAGGCGCAGTCCGGGTAATGAAGGATTCATAGGACAAATAAATATGGCTGCTGCTGAAAATGCTCATTTGACGATGTCAACCGCTGGATTGTACCTTACTATCCAATCCTGATTAAGATATTCTACGCACATATCAACGTTGAATTGCGCAACTCAATTAAGTCATTGAATGCAAATACATTTATGTACAAAAGGGAAGCGATCAAGCTGTTAATCACTCAAAAGACGGCTCAAGAAAAACGGATGGACGAGGTGACCATCTATCAACCTGGGTACTGTTTAAGAATTGATAAACCTGCGTGGCCCATTTTTGGGTTTCCCGGGCATGGAAGAGGACAAACAGTCACTCAACTCTCCGTGCACCTGGAAAACGGTCAGCGTGTCTACTACAACGAACACTACATACAAGATAGTATACGAACACCTCAAATGATCACGCTGGCAGTATTCTTCAGGCTTTGTGGTTTTCTTAAAAATAAGTTCAATGTTTTTCACACCCGTTGAATTTCAACGGGTACCTTCAGCTAGTATATTATATTTTTGTGACATGAGAGCCTCGAATACTCAGATTTGTTCATAAACTAATATTACGTATGTCTAAGATGAATTTGTTGGAGGAAAAAATATATGAGAACGATTTTAGGAACTTAGTTCTGATTAATTGTTTCACAGTATGTTTTTAGTGATGGTATTTCTTTTGCGCCGTAGATTCTGTCCCGATACAGCCTAAGAAGATCCACTTCTGTCGTTGGGTCTACGAACCGGCACACCCTTTTTTCTCCCTTAGGAACGCAACATTTGAGATGTTCGAGTTTCCAAAGCCAACGTCTAAAACTACCGCCCGAACCACTATGCCGTTTCCTTATGTTACTCTCATCGTAGGCGTGGCGGCGACGGAGGGCGCTGGCTGCCGCGAGGGGTATGGTAGCTTTCGCTGAGGGATACTACTACCCATGCGAACCGAGGTGACTTCCGACTGCGAAGGCAGGGAGGTGTTAACGAAATGTAGGGAACCGTTGCAACCCCTAGAGTGTTAAAGAAGGAGACGTTGAGGACAGACGGCTACTGGCAAGCGCGTGCAACAAACACTGAAATTAAGAACAACTAAACCAAGAGACTTTTATAGGTGCTGCTGACGACGAGGACAGGACGTACTAAACCTAAGAAGAGCTGTGACTACACTAAGCATAAATGGCGGAGACGCACCCTATACAACGTCTACAAGGATTACACACAAAAGTCGTCGGAGTGCGTCGTGACCTTTCGTGATCTTGCTGGAGTCACCGGCTTTGATACCTTAAATATCTTTTATTAATATATTTTCTCTTCTTTTGGGACACAAGGCTTCTATTCCTAGTTTTTTTTACAAAAGCAAATCTTGGCCGGTGTATGTACTTCGTTCATAATTCAACCTGGCTGACAAAGAATTTTGATAATTGTAATTTAGTGAACGGACTTTTTTTGGAACATGGATTAATTAAGATCCGTGCACGCAAGATCGATGATAGACAGATAGAGGCGAGATGACCCGCGTAATGAGGACTAACTGGCGAGTTGCCCTCGAATGGATTTGAATAGCTTACCCAAAATGTCGAAAGTTATGGCGTCACTGACGCTGTTCGCAACGTTGAAGAAGACGGTTCCAATGCACAGGAGGGCCACAAATATCCAAAACTGTGGAGAGGCATAGAGGTCATCATTTGCGAGCAGTTCCAAAGGGGGAAAGCCAGAGGTAGAAATGTTTTGTGAAATGCCATTGGCTGCTCCAGTCCCTTCCGAAGGTATGAGAGTTGAGAACAAGGTAGGGCAAACTTGAGGAAGTTCGCAGGGTGGTGCTGCCGCCGCGGTGGTGGTGGTGGTGTTGGCGTACGCGGTTTCGTTTCCTGCGTTCGTTAAGTAGCCGCCCTTGACATTGCCGGGCAGGAAGTAGAGGCACCCGTAGGCTGCGGTCTGTCCGGCCAGCACGAGGAGGAAGATGAGCCTCCGCTGGCCGCTGAAGTGGTCCACGATGACGCCGAAGAGGGGCTTGGCCAGGAGGTACAGGGGTGGCAACAGGGCCGTGACGCTGCCCATTACCACTTCGGATACCCCGAGCTGCTTGCCCATCACCTGCAGGAAAGGCAGGACCGCACCGGAGGCTGAGGATTGAATAACACACACTATCATGATAACTATTTTTGCCATTGTTATATCTATGCAGACATTGTTATAGGGCACTGCTAATATATATATATATATATATATATATATATATATATATATATATATATATATAATATGCCAAGAGGGTGGCCGATAAAAATACAGAAACAGAAAAAAAGGACACTCACATATTGAAACTTCCGATATTTCAGTGGAAAGTAGCTTCCACCTTTCTCTAGGAAAAGAGTAAGAATGAGGAAAGGAATAGAGATTGAGGTATGGGAGGGCAAAGAGGGGGAGACGAAGGTGTCAGAAGGGAAGGAGGGGAAAGAGGGGGAGAGGAAGGTGTAAGAGGGGAAGGAGGGGAAAGACGAAGAGCGGGGAGAGGGCGGGCGGAGGGGAGAGAGGAAAAAAGGGAAGCAAAAGAAGAGGAGAGTGGAGGAAGCAGGGAGAGATGAGATGAGGGGGAGGGAGAAATTAATGTGATTTATTGGGGCCGAGAAAGCCTGGTGGATCAGAATGCAAGAAGATTCAAGATCTTTGAGCTGAAGAGGAGAGGAAGAAGGGGGAAGGGAAGCAAGTAGACCGACTTTAAAAGTGTTATTGAAAGTGGAGTTGTGGGAACAGACGTGAATGGCGACAGGGAGAGAAACAGAGAGGGAGGGGCAATCGTTACAAGACGAGCGGTGCCCATTCATTCTAATATTGAGAGGAGTGGTGGATAAGCCAATATAGAAAGAAGGGCAGTGTTGACAGAGGATGTAGACAATGTTATGCGTGGTGCAAGAGGGTGAGAGGACAGAAGGGAGGGGAAAAGCGAGGAACTTGTAACACTTCTAGCAACACAAAGTGAAATTTAATAGATGCAACAAAAACGTTGACGAATAAGAAGTAGGGCGGCATTCATTTTTCGAAATTCGAGGGACTTAATATTCCTAAAATGATCGATTTGGTGTTTTCACACCAAATCGATCATTTTGGGAATATTTATTCCATGTCTCAGTGTTATAACGCTGCCACCCGCCGTAGCCAAGATCCTTCACGTCGGAATATTTCACAGAAATACAGGCACGCGCTAGGCCGCGAGCGCGACGTTTATACCGCACCCAGCGGGCAGCGTCTCGGAGCCTGAACTCCTCATTACAACACCCCAGCCACACACTAGATTGAAAACTAAAGATTGCATCGGCAAGTGAAGCTAGTTCCCCCCCCCCTCCATTCATCCAACAAAAACTCCAGAAGTGAGAACTAGTAATCTAAACTAAATTGTGAGACAACTAAAAGTGTGTTTAAACTAGTATCTTTATTTTGAAAACGTTAGTTTCACACACAGAAATAATATAATAATAACACAAATTTCGAGAATACCGGGACTAGCCACGAGGCTATTACCATTTACGGGGTCTTCCGTTCACAAGTGCACATAAGTGCGATATTCCACAGAAGAAATATCTTAGGCCTTGACTGGGATTTGAACCCGAATCCCTCGATTAACCTCGATACCACGGATTTTTGGTGGCTTTAAAGGAACAATGTATTCAAGGACTGCTAGTCATATGATGCCACGGAAGCGTTCCAAAGCGTGCGCATGGCGCCACAGTCCTCCACGAGGACAAAGCCAAACATGCAACACAATGAGGTGCTCGTCGCTCTTTATACAAATTTAGAGGATAACGGGACTAGCAACGACAATGCCTTTATCGGAGTCACCCGTGCAAAAGTGCACATAAGTGCGATCCATAAATCCACAGGAGCGGAGGAAGTCTTGGTAGCTTGACTGGCTGAAGCACTCGGCGCGAAATCAAGGGATCCGGGATCGAATCCCGGTTAAGGCGAAAGAATTTTCCTCTGTGGAATATCGAACTTCTGAGCACTTGTGCAGGGGTGACTCCACAAAAGGTAAATATCCGTATCCATCGATTTACCTGGATACCACGGATTTTTGGTGGCTTTAGAGAAACAAGGTATTCAAGGACTTCTGAACCGCTGCAAGGACCTCCTAGCGGACAAACATAAAAAACCGCGGGGCTAGACCCTGATAAATATATTTTCTCCATGGTGGGTAAGCGAAATGATAAGGAAGGAAACTACAATCCATGAAGAATAGTACTCGCCTTCCATCACAATCACTAAACACTCTTCAGATTACACTCCGCTTACCCTAGCCCTACACTCCATGGAATGTAAAGGAAGGGTAGCACAACTCCGAGGAGCGTATTGGAAGAGTAGCACGACCATCGCCCTTCACTCCATGAAATGTAAAGGAAAGGTTGCACTACCCTTCCTTTGCACTCTCTAATAACTCTACGGCTTACCCCATGCTTACCCTCGCCCTACCTTCTATGGAGTGTAAAGCAAAGGTAGTGCTACATTTCCCTAACACTCGCTAAACATTCCTCGGCTTACCCCATACATACCCTCGCCCTCCTCTCCATGAAATCGTTAAAATATTCTCGACTTTCCCTCCACTAACCCTCGTCCTATACTCGATGGAATGCAATAGAAGAGAATCACTAACCTTCCTTAAAACTCGCTAAAATCTCTTGGCTCACTCTCCGTTTAATCTAGCCCTACACTTCATGGAGTGTAAGGGAAGGGTACTGGTACTCTCGCATTTTACTCCGAAGAGTGTACTGGTATAGTAGCACCACCCTAGCCCTACACCCCATGGAATGTAAGGGAACCTTTACACTCGCTAAAAACTCCTCGGTATACCATCCGCTTACACTCACACTATACTCATTGAAATGTAATAAAGGCTTGCACTACCCTTCCTTTATTCTCGCTAAACACCTCTTGGGTTAGTCTCCAATTACCCAGGCCCTACACTCTATGGAGTAAAAGGGAAGGGTAGCACTACACCTCCTTTACTATCGCTGAAATTTCTCGGCTTACCCTCCCCTTACACTAGCCCTACTCTCCATGGAATGTAAATTAAGGATAGCACTACCGTTCCTTTACACACAGTAAAAACTCATCGGCTTACCCCCGCCCTACACTCCATGGAATGTAAGAGAAGGGTAGCAATATTCTTATTATACACTCGCTAAAAACTCCTCCGCTTACCTTACCTTTACCCGCGCCATGGACTCCATGGTGTGTAAGGGACTTGTATAACTACCCTTCCTTTACATTCGCTAAAAACTCATTGGCCTACCTTCCGCTTACCCTCTCCCCACTTTCCATGGAATATTAAGGAAGGGTAACACTATCCTTCCATTACACTCGTTCAAAACTCCTCGGCTTAGCCTCCACTTACACTCGCCCTTACTACATGTAGTGTAAGGGAAGAGTAGCACTACACTCCCTTTATAATTACAAAAAAAAACTTTTGAAAGGCTTACCCTCCGCTTACCCTCGCCCTACTCCTCATATATAATAAGTGAATGGTAGCACTAATCTAAATGTACACTCGCAGGCTTACCCTCCACTTACCCTCGCCCCACTCTCCAAGGATTGTAAGGGAAGGGTAGCACTACCCTTCCTTTACTCTCACTAAAAACTCTTCTGATTACCCTATGCTTACTCTCACCCTACTGTCCATGGAATGTTAGGGGAGGGTATTGCTACACTTCCCTAACACTCGCTAAAAATTCCTCGGCTTACCCTCTGCTTATAGCCTCGTCCTACACTCTCCATGGAATGTATAAGAGAGAAGGGTAATCAGCACTATCTTTTCTTTACACACATGCTAAAAACTCTTTGGCTTACCCTTCCATTTACACTCGCTGGAAACCTCTTGGCTTACTCTCCTTGACGATTACTATGTTACTGAATGTAACCAGCAGTAATAAAAATATTATCTTATCTATCTTTTTCTCTCGCCCTACACTCAATGGAGTGTAAGGAAAGGGTACTGGTACCCTTGCCTTGCACTCCGAGGAGTGTATTTGAACAGTAGCACTACCATCGCCCTACACTACATGGAATGTAAGGGAAGTGCAGGGAGAGCTTTCCCCAACGAATGTTGAGTTTTATTTTTCCCAGACACCTCATCCTCCTATGTCTCTAAACCACTCGACTTTGGACTCCTCCCTTTTCCCGAGGGATGGAGAGGGAGGTTCGGGAAGGGTGGGAAAAAAGGGATTACAATGGTTTCCAGGTGTTGACAAAAAAGCAAGAAGGTCCCACGCACGAGGTTTTAAGGAAAATCTTTTCTCGGAATTTTTCGAAGCTTTCCTTGCGAAACGGTTGCATATTCCTGTCGTGATTAGTCGTGTTTGGAGAACCGTAAAACCAATATCTTTGTGTTTTCTTGTAGTCTGAAATTCTACTGGAAGTAATTAGTTGTTCTTTTCATCATATTTAACGCTTCAACAACATCGTGATTGAGTGTTACGTGGATATTTTTCCAGAGAGGTTTCAGTCAGCAATTTGTATTATATTTTCAAGGTGCCAATTTCCTAAAGTAGGAGAAAAAATTAAGGACAATAAAACGTACGAACATTGTACTCAACTAAAAATATCTAGTTTCATTTCGGTTCTTGTCATACTTCGATACGGTTCATTGGCTTGGTTTGCTGTGTTTCTCACGTGGTTAGTTTTAAGTTCAGAGCTGTCCATTTTCAGTGAAGGACCAGACGTGCGAAGGTATGGAAATGGTTGGCAGTAGCGGCGAATCTAAGAAATGGTTTGCAAAAGTTAGATTTTGCCGAAACAACATTATGAGAGATGTCCCCGTCAAGAAAATAAAAACGTGCTGGAATAAGAATTTCAAGCCGGAGGGCAGCTACAACTTTAGCAAACAAGTATTCTGTTAATACGCAGGAGTTTGATACGAATGGCAAGAGGAGAGGTGGTACTATATGCCCTAATTGGTCGCCTGGCAGTTATGATGGCTTCGTTATTGCACGATTGTTAATATCATTCGACGAGGAATTGCTGTGTTGAATTTTAAAGTGTTTTGGACTTAATTCTGCTAAAGCTGGTCCACAGTTTTTGTTTGTTGGATAGTAGAAAATCACCCATAATTTTTTCAGAGAATACTGAAGACATGAATGCCACCGCGATAAAGCAAATCATCTGGCTGGCAACATGCCCTCAACATTGCCATCAATGGGGAAGAAGGAGTTTCATTCGGCGGGTACTTCCCAGGACGAGGGAAGCCGCCAGTTTCTCCGGAAAAACTGTACGCAATCAGCGTATAGAAATGTACGAAATCTAGGAAATGTAAGTTTATTTCAACTTTATTACTGCTTTTAATATTCATTAGTTGCATATGTTTGACGTGTAGTATTTCTTTTTCCTTTTGTTTCAGGCCTGTGTCACATTTTGATTTAACAATGGAGTTCCATTGTACCCATCTCGCTTTCCACTTATCTCCACAATTTATACCTTATAAGTCGAAATGTGAAATAAAAATGTTATTCAAAAGTAGTTTTGATAGATATTCCTTGCATTTTTGCATTCTCAAGTTTCTTTCGTGCGCGGGGCGAGTACGCGGATGGAAGACAGCGCAGCAAATCAAAAGAGCCTCGTCATCCGCATATCATCTGCCAATTGCTCACGACCGAGGAGGATTCCGGGCAGACGCGAATGCACCAATTTCAGAACAGCTGCCATTCATTATAATTATCCCTTCGTGGAGGGTATAGCCCCACCCACCATGGACAGGGCGGATTAAGGTCGTTGTTTTGAAGGGGGGCGGTTCACTACTTCCCACGGCGCCTGGGGGGTATGCAATACCTCTCAAAAAAATGGAGGTCCGGGTGGACTTCCCTCGGAAAATTAAAAGAAATGAAGCACTTGGAACGTAGTTTTGGTGTGGCTATATTATATATAAGAGATGTGATAAATTATTGAGTAAGGCTCTCTAATTACATTTTAAAAACGTAAAAAAACGATGTATAGAATGCCATTCTTGTGAAGACGTGAGTGTCTTCCGGGTTTGCGTTGGTCCATGTTTCCTCGAACGACAGTTTCGGCGGCGTTTCAGTCGGCTTGTTCAGGTCGGTGAAGTGAAGGTGCAGCCATTTGTCGTCTTAAATATATCTCACCCGTTGGAGTCAGGTGTAACGCTTGAGATATAAGACGACGAATGGCTGCACCTTCTCTTCACCGACCAGAAGAAGCCGACTACAACGCCTACGAAACTGTCGTCCAAGGAAACATAGACCAACGCGGTGTAAAACGCGTAAGACCTGCATCTTCCCATCCATCAACCAGCGGCAGCCTAAACAAGTATTTAAAACTCCTTTCTACATTAATGCCGCACAAAATAAAAATTGGTTGGAATGAAATAAAAAAATAAGTATGAAGAAAATACTATTTTCCTTTAATATTTTTATAATACCTCGCAACAAAAACGCAGTAATGTTCGGAAGTTACCGTCATTCGTCAAGGGCTCTTCCAATGTTAATGCACCGTCGGGTCGTCCCGATGACCACTGAATGGTATGCTCCGACGGCTTAGAAAAATCACATTTTTTAGTATCAGCTTCAGATTTTCTCTATTTTCCTTGATTTTCTCCCTTCTGTAGCCGTCCAGTTGGCTTGTGATTTGATTTTCAGGTTTTTTGTATTGTTCCAGAAAATTCAGGGCCAACAGCACTGCAACTTTGTGATAAACTGTGTGTTGGTGGATTTCCAGATCACCAAGTTTCCCTAGCAGTTTTGAAAACTTCTTTAGCGGCTCTGTAACGAGGGATTTTAACTCCAAATTTGCACCGCAAGCTGCCGTTGATTGGGCAAAAAAGGGCAATACCTACAAAAACGTCCATTCATTGAGGGAGAAACCACAAGCCAAGGGTACTTTTCAAGATGTTCTATCCTCGCGTAACGACGCTCTTCCCCGGTTCCCTTCCTATGAGTTGAAAAGGGATACTTTTAGTCGCTTGTGGATGTCCATGGGCTTTCCAAAAGTTCTGCTATTTTCCTATCATCAGGTCTTTCCTTTCCTGGTACAATGAAGAGACCTACGTCACAGTTGAAATTTTCAGCCAAAGGAAGTGAAGATATTGAAACTTCAGCCGATGTTTCGTGGCTACGTGGAGGGGATTGTAAAAGGACCATGGACTCAGCTTGAGTCTCATTGTCAGTTGTGCAGCATGAAGGTATGGTGTTAACAAATAGTGTATTTCCTCCTGCTTCTTCTGCCGTCTTTTGTTTTTGGACGCAAAAGAAAAAGTTCCGAAGGTCCACAGAGGCACTATTAGTTTTCCGCTTTGTACCAGGCCTACTAGAAGAAGACGCCTGTAAACAAAAGTAAACCTTTGCTATTCCTTCTGCGACGAGTTGCAAAAAAACATTATAAGCATGTCTTTTTCTCACCCTATAGCATAATACTTGAAAAATATTTGGCTTTACTTAGAGAGTCCTCAATTTTACTGCTATCAAAAGGAGAGGGGACAAAACTACAGTGGGTGGACCTCTTCCAGCATTTCTATGATAACACAATGAAAATGAAAGTCCAGTAAATAGGTGGGTGTTCAATTCCTTGATCAAAAAGCAGATAAAAAGCAAGAGAGGCTTATGTGGGCCCGAGCTTGAAGCCGGCCGTCCGACCCTAATGGCAAGCGCGAGAAAGCGCAAATAAGTTATGTTGTTGTACATAACCTACTGAACTTACCATCTCTGGCTGAAAGGTTGATCTGCACGTCAGGTATATCACAGAATGAAGGAAAAAGGACGCAGGGTCTTAAACATGTGAAGAACTCTTGAACTTGTCACTCACTACAACTGGAACAATACACTCGCTAGAGTAGGGCTCTACAAGTTTTCTACAAGTAGGCAATTTGAATAAAATGTCATTTTATTCAAATTGTCTACTTGTAGAAAAAGTTTTCCTCTATCTGATATGAACAACAAAATACTACCTTTCCACGCTATTTTATTCTGTCTTGAACTGAAATCACATGGTGTTCAATGGGAGAATGAGATAAACACGGGGGAAAATAGTATTTTTCCATAAAATATAAATGCCATTTTTGCGGAAAACTATTAATTATCATTAACTGCCATTATCCTGATGACGACGGCTGAGTCAACCATCGAAACGTCGATCCATTTAAATAATATTACCCGGAGTGAAACCCGAGATACCTTCACTTATATAATTCGCCGGGAAAACCTTAAATCCTTTATTTGTAAGGAAATAATCCAGAGAAATCGAATAAAAATAAAATATAGGCATCTTACCACATTTTTTAGTTATTAGGGAATTACTGCCGTAATTGAAGTCAAAATTCGGTAACTCGTAGGAAATGGCGCTGCAGTCGGCTCCTATGGCCGGAAAAAGTGCTAATTTAAAATACATTCGTGGAATAATCTACATTTTTTCTACTTTAATTTTGGTTTTCTATAGGTAACGCATTTCATCAGTGAAAGCAGGATTTTTTGGACAAAATATGAAAAATGTGGAATTTAGTATTTGTGTTGACTCACACAGTCGCGGTAGAACCTGCTTAAGCGCGGATGATATTCTTGCGTCTTGGCCAAGACCCTTGTTTGGTCGAACATTATTTTATGTCCAGGGTTTGAGGCGGAATGTTTGGCAACCACTGATGTGTCCCATATTTATGTTGTTCCACCGCTCTCTTGTGTCCCAGCCTTAAGTCTTTGAGAGATAGCTCGCTTACTCTGCCCCACATAGCTTCTGCCGCAGCGGCAGGGAAATATTGCTCTCATGAGTTTGAATCCTTTTTGCTGAAAAATGGTATTCAATACAGAAAAACGGTAGCATATATTCTCCACAACAGAACGGAGTAGCTGAGAGGTACAATAGAACTATAACAGATATGGTGAGAAGTTAACTTCTCCAATCAGGCTTACCTGAAAAATTTTGGGCTGAAGCTACTAACACAGCTTGCTTCATAAGGACTTTATGTCCTACCACCTCAATTAAGAATCAAATACCAAATATATACTTTGGAAAGGAATGGGCATCGAGAAAGATTTGTCACGGTTGTGTGTATTTGGCTGTCGAACTTGGTTAGCCCAGAAACGGGAAGTTCAAGCCGAGAGCCATCCAATGTGTTTTTCTTGGTTATGAGCGTAATGTGAAGGGAGTGAGATTGTTCAACCTATAAACAAAGAAAGTAGTGATAGGACACCATGTTAAGTTTGAGGAAAATTATTTCCCCTTCAAGCAGGACACAGGAACAGATCATAATAGAACTGTTCAGAATTATTCTCTTGACTTTGATTTAGATAAATGAGATTGTGATGATCCAGTTCACCTGATTGAAAATTATGACGGGATTGTAAATTACATCAATACAAATGATGCTAACAATGAGAATGTAGTACAACGTAGGATGAGTGCTAGGAACAGAGGATGTGTCCATGTTGTAATGCTTGTCTGTATCTTGAAGATTGTGTTCGTGAACCAAAGACAGTAAAAGAAGCCCTTGAAGGTGATGATGCTGATCACTGGAGGCATAGGCGGATTTAGGGGGGGCACGTGCCCCCCCCCAGACGCTTAAATAATGGACAAGATTTTTAATACGGTCCCGTTATAATTACGTTCATTTTGTTTTGTGTATTACGGAGCCTCATTCATTTTAGCCTTAAGCACAAGCCAAGAAGACAGATTTGCTGGTCATTGGTCATTCGCTAGTCAGCGCTCAAAAAAAAACATTTCCCAAGTGGGAAGGAAGACATTGTGTCAAAAATGAACGTTAATGAAGTACTGGAACTCTTCAGCAGGAAACATAATAGAAAACTGCCGTTATTATATATGTAACTAATTAATATTTTCATATTAGTAATCTCTATAAAATAAAAAGTATATTTCGTACATTAATTGTTGTACGTTGTTTTTTAATCCCAAATATGAGAAGACCGTTTGCCCATCAGACCCTTGTGCCGACCCCAAAGAAAAATCCTGGATCCGCCCCTGACTGGAGGGATGCTATGACTAAAGAGATGAAAAATTTGAGGGATAAGTATACTTATGAGATTATTGATCGTCCAACCTGTGAGAATGAACTTAAAACAAAATGGGTTTTGAAATGTAAAAGGAATGCTGTGGAGGACAAAGATTAAGACATAGGGTGAGACTGGTGGCACAAGGTTGCACTCAAATCCCAGGTGTTGATTATTATGAAACCTACTCGCCTGTTGTGAAAAGAAAAACCCTCAGGCTTTTCTAATGGCTCTTTCTTTGCTGGCTGGATGGATACAGGAACACTTGGATATTGTGGCAGCGTACTTGAATGGCTGTCTTCATGAGAGGGTGTATGTTGAACAACCCCATTTTTTTTAGGAAAAGGGGAAGGATAAAGTTTGGAAACTTAAGAAAAGTTTGTATGGGCTGAAACAGAGTGGACGTGAATGGTTTGATAGGTTGAATGAGATATTGAAAGGAATGGGATTGAAGGCATTGACATAAGACCCCTGCGTGTTTGTTTCCAATAATAAGACGTTGATTGTGGGTGTCTATGCAGATGATATAGGACTTTGGGGAATGGAACAGGATGTATCGTGGTTTAAGGCAGAACTAAAGAAAGAAATAGAAGTGAGAGAGAACTAGGACAGATTTCAAGATTCTTATCCATGAATGTTAGCATTACTGATGAGTGTGTGTGTATCTTGATCAACGTGACTACATTGAGAAACTGCTGCTAGAGTCAGGGACATGACTGAGACTGTACCGAAGGGCGAGCCACTCACCACTCGAAGTGAGCAAACAGAGTGGACGTGAGATGGTACTGGAGTAGGGGAAGAGGATTATGACCAGTTAGAATACAGGAAACATTTAGGTAGTTTGCTGTATTTGGCAAATACAACGAGACCTGACATACGTTTTTCAGTGTCACAACTTAGCCAAAGATGAAATAACACAAGGAAGAGAGATTGGCAGGACGTTTTATCAGTTCTGTGGTACCTGAAGGAGACCAAAGAAAATAAATTGACCTACTTGAAAAATTATGCAAGTACTATTTAAATGTATTGTGATGCTGATTGGGGGAATGATAAAGAGGATAGAAGATCAGTCAGCGGGTATGTGGCAATGTGCGAAGGTGTGCAAGAGGTTTTATGGTTAATAGATATTTTGAGCGAATTGAACCAAACCAAGGATTTCCCCATAGCCTTTTGTAATTTTTACTGTTAATCAGGGTGCAATCTGCTTGGCTAAAGACAAGGTAGTGTCAGAAAGGTTGAAACATATTTACCTTAATTATTGGTTTTTACAATCAATACGTGAAAAGGGGAAGTTAAAATTCATTTATATGCGCTCCAATGAAAATGTTGGAGATTTATTTACCAAAGTCGTGCATGGACCAAAGACTGAGAAATATTGTGCCATGTTAAATTTAGTTAATTAGGTTTGCAGAAATATGAGAGCCTCTAAGCATTTTGCGTTGGTTTATTATGTTCTTGAATGATTGATTCACGAACAATTTTATGTTTGTACCATACTTTTAAAGTAGTTACGTAGTTTAAAAGGCCTATGATGTTTCCCAAGGGGAAGTGTTGGAATCAGTGGTGGATCCAAAGGGGGCAATTGCCCCCCCCCCCCCCCCCCCCCCCCCCCCCCCTCCCCCCCCCCCCGAGACAAAAAACACATAGTATATCCATTGGGGGATATTTGATACCCCATACTCCTGATGGTCATATTAGCAGATATTGCCCCCCCCCCCCCCCCCCCCCCCCCCGAGATGTGGTCCTGGATCCGCCACTGGTTGGAATGCATGTAGTAGACATCATATTTACCATCAATACGACTCTTATCGTGGAGAAAAATATAAATAAGTGGTCAATAATCAGTTGAATAAAAATGTTGAAACTTGAATCCACTGCTGAAATATTTAAACAAATAACAGAATATGCGATAACAATGTAAGGGAAGGTCTAAGAATTGATCACTCAAATTTGACTCTGGACAAAACCATCCATTATTGTCAATCTGCTGAACAAAATAGGGAACATGCTAATCAAGTGTCTAAACAAAATCCTACAGCTAGTTCTAAATCTTCATTGTGTGTAGATTACATGTCTAAGAATAAGTCTAGTAAAACTACGGACAAAGCCAAGTCGAGGGTGAATGAGTCCTCTAAGTCAGAAGTATTTAAGTGTAGGCACTGTCAAACTGAACATGGTCCTCGTCAATGTCCTGCATTTGGCAAAGTATGTTCTAAATGTGGTCTTAAAAATCATTTCGTGGTCTCTCGTTGTGTGAGAAATGTGCACCTTGTGCAAACAAGACCAGAGAACAAAAACCAAGAAGCTGACTCAGATGATGGATCTTTATTGGCTCACAGTGTCTTAGTTTGTGACTCAAGAGCAAATCTTGCATTTGAACGTAACTAAAGTGTGCTTAGATAATAGGCTCTCAAGTGAGAAACAGAAAGATGAGTGGTTGGAAGAAATTGAGTTTGAAGAACAAACACTCAACTGTAAGTTGGATCCAGGTAGTGACATAACAGTGATGAACCTTTATATTTATAATACACTATACCTTCAAGGTAAATTTAGACCAGTTCCTCCAGGTGTGAAACTAGAAGGGTTTGAGGGTTCCACTGTTACTCTTGTTGGTCTTACAAGTTTAAGGTGCTCATCAGGGATGGGACGTGTGCACGTTTTCTTGCAAAATAATACACGTTAGCATCGTCCGCCTTTGATCACCGTCCCCCCTCCCCCGATCACTTAATACGACTTGAGTCAAGGCGAATCATTATGAATTAGTTTGTACGGTACTTCCTGCAATCTAGATTGACGTCGGTGAGTACTGTCACCGCCTGCTGTCACATCTTACACCAGTGGCGGATTTAGGGGGGGGGGGGTCGGGGGGGGGGGGGGGGGGGGGGGGGGTCACAGGGGTTCACCCCCCCCCCCCCAAATTTTAACAAAAATTTTGAATTTTTATTAGTTCAATAGTTTATGTATCCTTTTAACCCATTAATGCCCATTGGCAACCTCAGTTGCCAAATATTTTCCACGTTTTTAAAATTCCATTCTCCCCTGATATGCGTCGTACACTCCCAATTCTTTCCTTTCTATGCTCTCTACCCTTTCCTTTGTCGAGCACATTCGGGGTTTTACCCTGCCATAAAATCTAACAGTACCTAAGGGGGAGAGTCTGTGAAGGGTACACAAGTGGTCATTTTTGAGCTTGACATTGAAGTGTTCACTCGTGCTTCTCGTGATACATTCTGCATATTTCTGAATGCTGTTATGGTACGCGCATACGTAACATATGTGCAATGCCACTTGGAAAAAATTTCACCTTTCGTGTATTGTACTTGTGATTTATACCCTGCGGAACTTTGCTGGCAAATGTAGTTGCATCTGGGCATTCGCCGTGTCTCTTGGCGGCTAGCGTAATTTTTGCCAGTGACATTTATTCTGTCACCACTAATTGAAATGCAATTACCGCAACGTCTTATGATGACTTTTAATGGGATAATGACTTTGTCGAGTCGGTTTTAATTTTTTCTAATTAATGTACTAGGTCTTCTCAGACATATTCAGTGAACGAGTTCATTGAATTGCTGGAAAACTCTGACAAAGATTTGGGGCACAAGGCAATTTTATTTACACCACCTTTGGAAGGGCCAGATGTCATCACCGATGAAGATTCCGATGTGTCAGATAGTGAAGTGACAGGCGACCCAGGTGATGCGGTCCACGGGTGATTTTGGCTAATGAGGCAGTCACGGAGGATTCTTGCGGTCTAGAACAAATGGGTGATGGCACATCTACTTCATTTGATGCGCCCAGATAGGTAAGACGTATACACGCCTGAATAACAAGCGTGTACACGTTTACTGCAATACACGCTTTTGCCCATCTCTAGTGTTCATACAAAGGAAAGGTAATAATGGAAGACACTATGGTAATTGATTGTGTAAAACTTTAGATCTGTTTGTTGGGGCTGCCAGTTTGGTTGAATTTAAATTTGGTGAAGCGTGTTCACACAGTAAGTGCTAGCAGGGATGATGCTAGTATATTTGTGACAGTGCTGATGTGTTTTAGGGATATGGTAGGTTTCCAGATAAGTGTGCAATTCCTACTGTACAGATTAATGAACTTATTTGTCACCCACCAACCAAGGTAGTCCACAGTCTTCTTCCCACCTTAAAACTTGAAAGATTTCCAGAAATGCTATTGCCAAGGTAGACCAAATAAAAGAAAATGCTTGTGTTAATAGAATTGTGTTGATATAAGACACTGTCTCCGGCGTTACTCTGTGGAACTCCTTCATTTTAATAATAATAAACACTTGGTTGTTATTCCACACTTTATTGGAAACAAAACGGCCCGGGTTTCAGCATATCATGCCATCATCAGGGCATGCCTGATGATGGCATGATATGCTGAAACCCGGGCCGTTTTGTTTCCAATAAAGTGTGGAATAACAACCAAGTGTTTATAATAATGAGAATTGTGTTGGTTGAAAAGTCTAATGGTAGGGTAAGGCTGTGTTTAGATCCAACTGATCTCAACAGGTATACAGTGGTCTCTCGGTAATCCGGCAGATATCGGACCAGAGCACTGCCGGATTACCGAAAACACCGGATTACTGGATATCACTAATAATGATGCAATTATACGACAGAAGCTGTTTTATTGTATACATACATGTATATAATATTTTGTATTATACACTAAATTAGTACATACATGCAATTGAAGTGTTAACGTAAAGTAAAAATAAACTAACTAAAGTAAAAGAGTTGGACTAGGCTCACCTGCGAAGTAGACTATTCAAAATTACCGAGATACCCGCTTGGTAGCTGCCTGTATAAAAACGCCAGATTACTTGCAAGGCCGGAGAAGTGAAGTGCCAGATTATAGAGGGAGTACTGTATCGTGAGGAAACCGAAGTTAATCCCTACTGTGGAAGATATAGCAGCTAAGCTCAAGGGAAAGAAATTTCATTCTGTTTTCGACTTAGCTGAGGATTTTCATCATGGAAATTTGGAAGAACAATCTACTTCGAAATGTTGTTTCGCTACGCCATTTGGAGTGTATAGATATTTGGTGTTGCCATATGGTTTATCTAATGGCCCTGAATTGTTCCAGGATGAGGTTGAGAAGTAAGTTGGAGATCTTGAGACAGTGACAATTTTTTCTGATGATGTTTTGATCACAGGTGAAACTGAGCAAATATATGATAATGCAGTCTCTTTGTTTCTAGCAAGGGCTAGAGAATTTGGTGCCAAATTTAACAAAGAAAAAATGCAATACAAGACACAAGAGGTAAAATATACGTACATATATGTTGGTCAGATATTTAATTTTCATGGAATGTCACTTGATCCATAAAGGGTTATTTAAGCTCTACAGAGCTCTGCAGTCATTGAAACCTATCCGAAGTCTAGGGAGGAACTTCAAAGAATTAATGGATGCTTCAACTATGCTATGGCGTTATGTGCCAGACATGGCAGATGTAATGAAACCATTGTGTGAGTTACTTTGTAAAAATGTTGAATATCAGTGGCTACTTGTTAATGCTTCAACTTAAAGCTTATGAAGGACAGGATAGGTCCTTCCCTGACACCCTTTGACCCCCAGAAAAAAATTGTTTTGCAGTGTGATGTATCGAAGGGGGGAGTAGGCTGCTGTTTATTTCAGATAGATGATGACAATAAGTTGAAACTTGTTGCTTGCTCCTCTAGAAGTATGAATGATAGTGAATTAAATTACAGCCAAACTGAGAAAGAGATGTTATCAGTGTGTTTTGCCACACAAAAATGTCACAAATATGTGTATGGTAAAAGGGTAGATGTACAATCTGACAACAAGCCCATTGTATCTATTAATGTCAAAACCTATACCTAAGATTGGATCTGTTAGACTTCAAAGATTGAGGCTGAAATTATTGAATTATGACCTGAATGTTTATTATGTTCCCAGAAAATATCTTCATTTTACTGACATGTTATCCCGTAGCAGTTTGAAGGAAACTAGTGTTGACGTGGAAATGCTAGAAATGGTTCACTGATCCATAACTCCAAATATCTTCCCACGTGTGTGGAAAGGCAAGGTATCTTTCGAAGAGAAACTGCCAAAGATGTAACACTTAGTAACATGATGGACTATTATTTTAAAGTTTGGCCTGAAAAGGAATCTAATGTTCCCCTATCCTGCAAACCATACTACAAGCTAAAGGATGATTTGTATGTCCAGTCAGGACTGTTATATTTAGGTCCTAAAATTGTGGTACCTTTCACTCTGAGATCTTATGTTTTGGATCTAGTCCACAAGGGTCATTCTGGAGTAAACAAATGAGTAAATACGGCTAGAGAATTGTTTTACTGGCCAAAGCTTTATACTGAGACATCTGAGATGGTTGCAAAGTGCAGAGTATGCGAGAAATATCGACTTCAATCGACAATTGATCAAAAACAATCCCTATTACTAGGGTTACCATACGTCCTCTTTTTCAGGTAAAAAAAAATGTCTGGGCGGATTTTATGAAAAATTACGAAATGCCCTCTTTTTTGGCTCTGAGAAAAAATGCTCATTTCAAACGCTGTGTTAAGCCCTTCCATCAAAGATGGCTACGCAAGAGAGCAGCGGACTTCAAAGAAGTTACTTTGGCAAACAGCATCTAGTTAACATCTAACTCCCTTGTATCCTCCTAAATTGCCACAGGCAACAGGAAGCCAAAGTTAGCATAGTTATCTGCGCATTGGCCCGGCAAGCCAAAGGTCCGTGGTTCGATTCTGATTTTTTTCTCGTGGCAATTTCTACGTATTTCGATGAAATAACGACATAAAAAAAGAGAGGAAGGCAACTCACAGGAGTGTGATAACTTTGGTTAGGAGAAGAAAGCTGTGTATGAAACTGCCATTGAGTATCTTAAGAAGTGGTTGGCTCCATATCAACAGTTCGAACCATTAAAATGGATGCAACTTTCAAGAACTCCTGAAAGGGAGGATATTGAAAACTGCATCACATATCTTAATGAAAAAACAATTATGTAAGACTAAACAGCACAAAGTGTTTTGATCAATTTTGTAGTTTCAAAACATTTTTTAAAGGACTACACATAAAAGAAAACAAAACCAACCAGCAGATTGAGTGTGGTGTGCATATTTCAATAGGTGGTCTAATGATGTGTACCATTCTGAACTGCTAAAAATTGCTTAGTTCTTTTTAGCAATAACTAGTAATAATGCTAATATAGAATGTATTTTCTCTCTTGTAAACGCACAGTGGGCCAAATACAGGAACAGATTTAAAATAGAAAACATATGAAAGGTGTAGTGAGTGTGCGCAGTACAATTTTAAGCACTTCGGCTGCTTTCACAAATACTAGCTGGGAAACCGAAAACTGCTAACAGAAATTTCTTTATCCTCCAAATATTCATGGCATAAAGGTGAAAAAGACAGTGATGAGATGCATGAATCCTACGAATTATGATTATGGCGGGTAAAATAACAAAATAAGAAGTGCCCTCTTTTTTTATGATGGACCTATGGTAACCTCATTACCTATTACCCCATTACTCTGTGCCACATCTTTAGGGATAATAAAGTAGCTACTGACCTTCTTGAGTTTGAAGGGAAAGTATTATTTGGTACTCATTGATTGTCTATCTCATTGGCTAGAGATCATACCGTTACTGAGGAAAACCTCTGCTGCTGTCATGAATGCTATGCAGGAAGTGTTAACTAGATTGGGATAGCCTTCAAAAATTTTAGCTGACAATAACCCATTTCCATCGTTTGAATGTATGCAGTATTATGACAGGCATGACATTACACTGATTACTTGAAGCCATGAGTATCATAGTAGCAATGGAATGGCTGAAAAGGCAGTAGACATAAGCAAGCAAATACTTCGTTAAAGCTAAGAGGATGGAATAAACTTCAGGGAATCTCTGTTGGAATGTAATAATAGCTCTCTAACAGGATTATGCATGTCTCCCAGCCAAATCCTAAATAGTGGAAGGTTAAGAACTGCCCTTCCAGTTAGTAGTGAGTTGCTGCAACCAAAGATTGAAAAGAACATGAGGAAACTACTACTCCATAGGCAAGCAGTTAGCAAGTCAAAGTATGGTAAACATTCCAGAGGTAAAGATGTTAATTACAAGGCAGGTGAATCAGTTGTTACTAGAACATCTTGTGACAAATATTGGCAAAAGGCCAAAGTTAAATGCAAGGCTGATGAGCCCAGGTCTTATTGGGTCTTTAAGGATGGTAGTAAAAATCCTGTAAGACTAACACCATACATATTTGTAAGTCATTTGCTAATTCCCAGCAAAGTGACCAAAGTATTCATCCTGATTTGCTTTATTTTATAGATGAGAATATTGATGTAAATGGGAATGTTGATGTAAACGAGAATGTTCGATTGAGTGATGATGATCCCCATGTCAAATGAGCTGTAAATGTGCCAAGTCAAGATGTTCAAAATGTACCAAGTCAAAATGTAACCAGAACTGGACGAGTATCTAACCCGCCAGTAAGACTTGACGTCTTAGGGGGAGGTGTTGTATTTCATGTGACTTTGTAGGTTGGTAGTCATATGACCTGTTGTATGTCACGTGACCGGTGAGTGGAATATGGCAGTTGCTTATCATGTTAATGTACCTGAGATCTGGTAAAGTAATTTTGAACTAAAAATATAGAACAGGTACTGTTCCACTGGCATATAGATATAAGCTCTCCTGGGATCACGAATCATACTCAGATTTCCTTCAGGCAAAGAAGAATTATACTACATTGTTAAAGTATTCAAAAAAATCTTATAATAACAAAAGTAGAGCTAAAGCTCAAAATAAAACTAAAGAAACATGGAAAATAATCAATGAGCAGATGGGGAATAAACGTAGCTTGTATGTATGCACCAAAATGTTTCAGCGATGAAGGTAGTTTGATTACAGATGTAAAATTGGAGTGTAATCTTATATTAATGATGCTTTTTGTAATATACCAAAACTGCAACCTGTTAATAATGGGAATAGTGGGAGTAGTCTGGTGAATTATGCCAGCCAAGAAAATTCACTTTACCTCCATCCATATGATGAAAACAAAATTTTGATGGGCTTCCAAAAGTTATCTAGCTCTTAAAATTAATCGTCGACAGGCTTACTTGGTGGAACTTTTCCATGTTTGGAAAGAAATAAACTTTGCAGTTTTCCACACCTTTTTATTTTCAACGAATATTCATCATTTTCAAGAGGTTAATAAACCACAAGGCGATCAGTCTTTCACATTTACACCATTGACAAAAGGAGGAGGGGAAGCAAGGAATTGTCTAAATCTTCTTTTAAAATCTTTTTAATGAACCGTTTGAAGTTTCCAATTTGAATTACTTTGTTTTAAATATTTTGAGTAATAGGTACTTTCAGTGTTATCGATAATTATTAAAAATTTTTCTTTGCAAATTATTATTCATTTTGAAATATTACAGGATTTTCCTCTCATGTATTTGTCCATCTTATGATTAATTTTATGACCTTTTTGTATTATATTTCATATTATGTTTCCTAAGTTAATGATGTACAGTAGATTCCGGTTAATCGAGCCACCGGTTATTTGGGACAGCCCCTTATTCGGGACAAATCCTCAAGAACAGAACCCAATTGAAGAAATTCACTGAGTTTTCTCCGGTTAATTGGGACAGGAAGCCACTTAATCGGGCCATACATCGGCTGTATTTGCCTCCTATTCCCTTGAAGAAATACAAGCTTTAAGCTCTTGTAAATCATTTGGTACACTTTCCGTATGCATTTGAACCAATCAGGGAATCTATTCCCACCTTCACTGTCTCATTTACTGTCGACAAACGAATTGTCATGAAAGCGCTTTCAATTAATGCTTCCCTGTTTGTACACTCGCCTTCGTTCTCAGGTAGTCCAGCTAGAAGGGGATTTGGGTTTTGTGTTCACGGAGCTGCATAAAGTGTAGGTACACAACTTGGATTCATTAGCAGTGTATACCATTTAGGTGAAGGTTAGGCTGTAAGCGATCTGTCATGAGATGAAATGTTTTGAGGAAAGAAGGGTGGAGGTGATTCCTGCAATTTCCTGAAATTGCTCCCGAAAAATTTCCTAATTCAGGTTAACATATCACGTAAGGATTTTTCACTGTCTGCAAAATATAACAATACTGGACCGAATTAAGGACCATCAACCTCAAACTATTATTTATACATATTTACGGGATACTTCGGATAAACGGGACAGCCGCTTTATTGGGACAAAGCACACCGGTCCCGATGTGTCCCAATTAACCGGAATCTACTGTATTTCTTATGGTTACATGGGATAACTGTGCAATTTATTTCAATTGTATGTACTTTGGTAATAGGGCTTCAGCCCATGAATAAATATTATTATTATAACAATTGAATACAGGTAAAATCAGTCCTTTTCGCAGATAACACAACTTTCTTAATATTATCTAAAATATTGGAGAATTGCATTACTATTATCAAAACATACTAAATTTAGTCTGGAATTGGTGTCTCTCTATAATAAACTGATGTTAAAAATTGCAAAAACTCAAGTTGTGTTATTTAATCAAGATTATAGCCATGAGTTTGACACTATAACCCTAAACAATAGCACATTAAGTTCAACTAAAGGTAGTAGATTTTTATGATTACAAATTGAAAATATGTACTGGGAATTGGTCTTTGCATGGATCAGGATTATGTTCAAAATTGTCCCGAGTCTTATATAGTGCAAGGTTCCTCAAAGAATCCTCATCCCATAAGGCACTGATGTCAATTTATCTTTGCAATTTCTAAGGTGACCATCTGTCCTCCTTTAGGGAGGACAGTCCTTCATTTGGAAGTTCTGTCCTCCCTCGAAAAGTGTCCTACATTTCCTCCTTTTCGTTATTTGAAGACTAATCTGTGAATCTCTGTATTTGATCGACGCCAATCCATGTCTGTTACTTGTGATGTGACGCATTGTGTGTACTTTTATATGACGATTCGTCAAGGCTCGGAAGGTACAGTGCGGTACAAACGCAATCAACATGTTGAAATGAACAGGTAGAATGGGAAAATCAACATGTTGAAATTGATCAAAGATGAATGGCAATATTCAGCCATTTCAAACATAATCATATTTCATGTGAACATTTATTTGTTCTTGTTCAATTTACGTTATGCTGCCCTGCAACTAATGTAGCAGTTGAAAGAGTTTTTTTTTCAATTGCTAATGATTTTTGGGTAAGTGAAAAATCGAAATTGAATGTTGATACTCTAGCTCTTGCCGTAAAATTCAATATTAAAGATAATTTTTGTTCAGATATTTCCAAGATATTGTTTGAAGATAATACATTGATTAAAAATATTCATCCAATGGAAAAGTATTCATTTAAATAATAATTAATATTTATATGTAAGGATCATTACAATATAAATGGTCACAAATGTTTTTATTATGCATTTATCATATTATTTATAGTGTATTATTGTTGCAATGAATAAAATGTTTCTTTTATTTACGATATTTATATTTTTTTATTTGCGTCCTCCTTTTCAATGTAAAAAATAATTTCTGTCCTCCTTTTCACTGGTAAAAAAATTTGGTCACCTTATCAATTTCACAAGTCGAGTAGTATGTGGCACTATATTTTGGGGATCAACTGTGGAAAATATTCAAGATACAAAAAAAAAGGCTGTAAGATGTATCATGGGGAAATCTAATACTTATACATGCAGACCTTTATTTAAAGAAATAAATTTGCTAACAGTGCCTAGTATATATATACCAACTGTGTGTTCTGGCTATAAGGATAATGTTCATGACTTGCGTGTAAATAGCGATGTATATAACCACCTAACAAGGTCTCATCACGGTGTTCACGTTACCTTGCACAAAAAACTCCTAACATCAAAAAGCCCCATGGCTATGGGAACAAAAATGTTTAATTTACTGGCAGCGGGTATTAATTCAATCAACTATATGAGAGAATATAAACTCTCTTTAAGGTGGTTTGAGTGAGATAGCTCCCTAGTCATAGTGGAGACCATATTCAAATTTTATTCTTTGATTTCAGCGTCTCCCAGACAGCACACCGGTAACCGTATATATATACTGAAAGTATACCACATGTATACTGCTTCCTTGAGAATCTGTATACTTGTTTTAGATGCTAAGTATGCATAAACCGTATACAGAAGCGTATACGTAAACAGTATACAAAAGGTATACATAAGCCTTTAGTATACAAAGTATATACTGTATACAGGAAAAGAAACGTGCTGTTACCTCGATTTATTAATAATATTAATATTATTTATTATTATTAATTATAGTAATGTTACCTCGATTTATGGCCGGTAGGCTGTGGGTCTGCAAAGTGCACCCCTAGCAGCCGCCCGCCTGGCCAGCCCCTAGCTGAAGCTAACGTGAGTGAATTCGAAAAATGTTGTTTATTAGCAGTAATATTGCATTTATATGCATACTATGTGGCAATATAGAATAACAGTTATCTGGCATTAATTAATGGCAAATAACTTATATCAAGATTTTATGGCATTTCCTCAAACTATCACGGATTTATCATTTAATTATTATAGTTCTTGAAGTCACATTTATCCACGGAAGTGACAACATATGTACGTCTTTCACATTTTCAATAATTTAGAAATAGATGCGAGATTGGGAGCGTAGAAACGAAACGTCTATAATTGTGCGAGACAGGTAGCATTACGATAGGTAGATACGAGGTAATATAATATGGCGTGTTACATGCCTTTGCTCGATAGCAAATTCAAAATGAATGATGACAAGCTATCTTTTTTTTCACTGGACATCCAGTGAATGTCCATCTGATATCCAATATCTACTATATGGATATCCATTGGATGTTTAATGTATATCCATGGTGTGTCGAAAAAGAAGACATTTGGATATCCATTAGACATCTATGGATGTCCAATGGATATCTTTGTGCTGTGTGGGATAATGTAGCAAATGTCCTCCTACCATGCATATACATAGTATATGTATACAGTATACATACATCTTGTATACTGTATATGCATGGTAGGAGGACATTTGCTACATAATATACAACTGGTAGATGGGGGGTAGAAGGTGTTTATACGTATACGGTATACATGTACCTTCTACTGTATACACATGTTATACACTACATATATGTATATTTAACATATACAGTAGCATGTGTGCTGTAAGAAGTACGAAATAAATATTATATTAATGGCCCTAAGATATAGTTATATATGCCTAAAATTTGTAGTAATTAAATAAATAAAGCTACATAAGTCTCTAACTTGACTCATATTTTCCTGCCGAACAGCTGAAAACCCTTCAAAACAGAAGGTTTTTTTGCGATTCTGTAAAAGTTACTGTGGTGAGTAATAGATGAGAAAATATGCAATCAATACACCGTTAGTTTTTTGACGAAATCTAGGTGTTATAAATTCCTATTTCCTTCAATATTCTCCCTCTGGAGCGCTCAGCCATAATCTATCCCATGTAAAACAGCTTATATTTACAGGCAAATTGCTCGAAAAGTAGTTCGGCAAGGGGTTGATATTTTTTTATCATTGGAAATATGAGTTTTTGCTTTCAAATGAGGCCAAATTCATCAAATTCTAGGTGAAGTGATTTTCCGCTCGAACTACCTTAAAACAATTCCTAATAGGAAAGTGTTATTATAATGCGAAGGAATTTTTAAACGAAAAAAGATTAGTCAAACCATTGCAACTATTGTTTTGTGTCAAGATTATATTTTGATGTGTCTTATATCTATGCAGTGTTAACTCATAAGATCCTTGGACAAATAAAGGTTTACTATTTATTACTGAGGTTCTTTATTCTGATCGATTTCTTTCCACCTTGTTTAACATTGCAAAACTATACGCAATGTCGCCTGCCTCCATCAGTTTAATCCCTAATTTTGGCCCAATTGTACCCTAGTTCCCATCACTGCTCAGCTGTTACCTCCAGTATCCTGTTTTTCTCTTCCATCAGCTGCTCCTGCTCTCACCCATCAAACCACCAAACGCTCAGCAAAACTTGTGCTTCAGCGCCCGATGCACCTTTCCAGCTTTCGCACCTTCTATCCCATCCTATTCCTAATCAACCAGTCCATCTTTCTCCACTTCTCGAAGCTCCAACAGAGCTACGTCCTAAGTCTTTCTACACACCAACATCATGCTCCTCAACATTTGTGCTTCTTTTGTCACTGCCTGATGCAGAGCCATGTAACTCTACTGTTCTCCACTAGGTACATCTAACTGTTGGGTCAGCAACTCTACCACATGTCCATTAGTGATTTTGAGTCTGTGTCTGTCCTTTCTGTCACACCAACATAACAATTTCAAGTTGGCCATGTTTATAGGCGACATATTAACTCGTATGAGTTCATGTACAAACTGCATATCCATTTTCATGGATATGCAGTGAATGGATCCATGCATGTATATTGACGTAGTCAAGTTATATGGGTGAACTCTGAAGGAATACTATGTAAATCAGTGGTTGTGATACGTTAATCAGTGGTGGTCATTCTGAATATACTTGGTAGAATAGATGCATCAAGAAACTTTGTATTAGCAAAGCGCAGTGATGTATATTTTAGGATCAAAAAGGGGCATTCGAATTGCTAAAAAGATGTAATATTTACATGTTCATCCACTAGCGCAACAATTAGTGTATGCGTACTTGTAGTTGTGAGCATAATTCTCCTTACTTTAGCATTAATATATCTGGGAAGGGCAAATTATTTCAATTTTGATTCACTATGGCTCTAACGCAATGACATCAACAAACCTCATGTACTTTTACGTCGAACGCCATAAATCACCGTAGCAAAATATTCTACCATTAGAATCTTAAGGTTGTAATTTATTCAAGTTGAGAATATTTGTCAATTTACTCCAAAACTTCGCATCCAAAATCCCAATGAAACTTCATGATCAGGGTCTAGTTTGCAAGAAACCTCGGATATACCGAAAGTTCGTTCAAACACCTGTAATAATGTAACAACAGATTGGGAAATTAAATTCCACGCGGAACTTAAAACGAGAATTTCTGTGGATTGCACTTCATAGGTACTTATATAGAACGATTAAGAAATATTGAGCTCACGTGTCTCAAAGTACATTTATTACCTGCCATGAAAAAGAAGTAGTGTAACTTAATGGGTAGAAGCCTGGAGTTGACCTTCATTTTGTTCTCTCTTCTTCGCATTTACTTATAAACCATCTCGTCGGAACCAACAGCATTGACCGCTTTAAATAATCAGTTGCTGACGATTAGAACTGTCTGTCTGGTACAAGGCTGAAAGAGAAGATTGCTCTCATGACGGGTTATCTAATCACAGTTCACACACCTGACGCATTTTCACATAAAACTAATGGGAGTGACTTGGCTTCCAATTTATTTTAAATGTATGGTATACCATGAAAGCCACCGCTTGAGAGCTCTATACCAACGAGAAAACATCCAATTGAAAACTTCGAGCACCAGATAAGCACGAAAATCATCTCCCGGTGATATGTATACCTTCTTCTTCCACCTCCGAAACAGAGGCTTGTCTATAGAGCTAATAAAGTGACGACATCGGGGTTTAATTGAAACTACAGCATTGTGTGATACAGTTCTTGAGGAAGCTGACGAACGCCAATCACGTGTATCTGCACTGCTCTACGAAACTGATTACTTCCAACATTTTCTTCATGCCGTCGGGATATCACTAGAAGTAAAAAATACTTCAACTGAAAAAATTAAAAGCATATCATTTGTCGAAACATTTCGTGGGCTTAACAGATAATTCTACAACCCACACCATTGCGCCTGGTTTTGTTCTCTTTATCAGTGACTTTTATGATGTGTAAACAAGTTGTAAATGGTGTAAAGTAAATACGGTAAAAACTATGAATTTGCTCTATCTGTTTGCCTACCACCACAAAACAAGGGGCAAAAACGTACGTCTTCCATGAAATGGTAAAATTATCGAAGGTAATGTTTAAGTGTGAAATCAAATCATAAAAGAAGGATAAAAGTATTTATATCCATTATGGATTAACATGCAGATTGACTGCCGGTGAAAATTCGACTGCTATGCTACCTAACCTTTTTCTCCTATCCCCCACTATCCCCATACGCCAAAGAGCCCAAGTTAGCCCATTATATATCGATCACACCACTTCGATAGTTTTCTATACGAGATATCGCACTTACGTCGCCCGCCTGGCATATGGAAGTGGAACTCGTGGAACTGGTGGAATTTCCCTGAAATACTTTATAGGGGCTTTAGGGCCTTATGGGTGTGTTGTCCACTTAGGTTCGAAGAATGTCTACTGCGAAGGAAAGTAAAATTACTTTTCTCTACAGTGAACTAAACCGTTTAGGCCACAGCGGAGAATACGAGAGAGCCATTAAGACAGCTAATAAAAGTATCAGTATTGTTTTTAGTAATTAGTCAAACTTGTGATATTTATGTTTCCCAGGTTTAGGAAATTTCTCTGTGGGAGTTATACTACCATTATTTTTTCTCAATTCCAGTCTTACACGACAACCCTGATGAAGTTAAAGCATTTCATTGCAAGATAGTCAGTTTTATCCAGCTTTCTAAGTTCCAAGAAGGTTTAAATTTCTTAGCGAAAAATACAAAGTTATCCTCGTTAGTATCCAAAATTATGATGACTTGACTTCTAAAGTGGGCTTGAACTAATGGGAAATTTTATTTCAGGGGTCTCTGTTTTGAGAAGGCTTACTGTCAATACCGACTGAATCAACCTCAAGAAGCATTAAAAACCATAAATAGTCTCGCCACTTTAACCCCGAAATTGAAGGAATTGAAGTCACAGATTCTGTATCGCCTTGAAAGGTAATTTTTTCCTGATGAGTTTATTTAACTAAATCACATGGACTAAAGTCAAACAAGGTTACGTGGGTGATTTACTACTGGCGAGTATGTATTGCTTAATATGAAACGTTTTTATACATAATTGTGTATTTTTATTTTAGCCTTTCAAATTTAAGTAAAAATGTCTATAATATTTCTCGCAGATATGAAGAGTGCCTTGATGTTTATGGAGACATAATCAAGAACAGCAGTGATGATTATGAAGATGAAAGAGAAACTAATTTGGCTGCTGTCGTTGCTAATTTGTCATTTGGGAAATCTGTGAGTGCATACATTAAAGAACCCACTGTTTAAGACCTTGGTTGTCATATCGGGTAAATATTCGAAATGTGTGAAAATTGTCACTATTCTACGACTCATCATATATATCATCCAAAACTTTAGTCCCGGAAAAATCGCAGTTAAACAATTTTCCAAACCTACGACTCTTCCTTCATATGTGGCTGAAACAGTTTGTCAGAGAGACAAGTGAAACATTTTGGCACACTTTCGTTTAAATGTAGGGGAATATCAAAATTAAAACTTGGTGGTCACCCTGATGTTCTAAGGGTTCCGCAAGGCTCACTTCGCCCGCCACTAGACTTCGCCCCCAGCATCCTATAAAGGTTCAAAGTGGCTCGCCTTGTTCGCTAGGGGCCTTCACTCCCAACGCCATCAAGTTCCTCGAGGCTTTTTTCACTCCCTGGGAGACTTCGCCCCAAAGGTCCTAAAGGTTCCAAAATGCTTGCTTTGCCAGCTAGGGGACTTTGCCCCCATCATCCTAAGGGTTCCAGTTTGCTCCCTTTACATGTTTGGGGACTGTGACCCCAACGTTGTAAAGAGTTGAAAAGGCTAGCTGAGCTCGCTAGGGAACGCTCCCAGTATCCTACAAGTTCCTCGAGGCTTGCTTTTCTCACTTGTGTGTTTAGCTGCCAACGTCCTAAATGAGCTTCTATTAGTATCGAAATGTTACTTGCCACTCAGAAGCTGAAGACCAGAGGCATGCACCGCCACCGAGTGTAAAGTCCTCCATTTGTAATATTTTTGGGTTGATTAAATATGAAAATTCCTGGTTTTTGGTGATTCCCCACAGTCGCTCACCAAAGCACATCCATGCTTTCCAAATTTCAAGCTGCTTCCAGCCCATCATCATCCTGAAAAAATCAAATCCAATGATAGAAAAATTGAATAATGCTTGCAATAAGAATCAGGCTTAGGGCAGTTGTTGTGAGTGAAGTGTAAGTGAGGTAAACAAACGGAAGATAAGCTATTGTTGGCAATTTTATTACTAACCACAAGGATTCATAAGAATGGAATATGAGCTTACCTTTTTGATGATATTGACTGAAAACCAGAGGCCTACTGGATGTGAAATATGCCATTTATTAATTTGTTATGTAGGTTTAAGATGTAAATTCCTGGTTTTGATAAGTGTTGAGCAGCTCTTGGTTTTCCCTCAAATGCATCTAATTATTTAGTGCTTTAAAGGAGAAATAAAATTGAGCAGCAATTTTATTCAATATGTAGTTAAGTATGCAAAAGAATGCTATGTGAAACCAAGAAACTTGTTAATTTTTACTAATGAAATGGAATTTGCTGACTGTAAGGATTTTAGTATATTAATACTAATGTAAGAGTAAGAATACCGGTATAAGAAATGACCGACCGCCATACGTACCGATAACAGACTGGCTGATCCGGCAACTTGCCGGCTCATGGCTGGTGGCTGACGTCATTCAGTGCAGCCACACACACAAAGTTTAAACACTTAATACATTACACTCGTCCCAACTTAAATTAAAAAACAACTAAATTTTATCACTGGTCGATTATCTTTATCGATCCAATTAACAGTTCTATTTACATATTTACTTGGGCTTCTGTGCGACTACCAATCAAGTTTCTTTGGTCTGCGAATAGTCTGTTGGGACCGTCTAGTCACGACCGGTGGGGAACTGCCCTGACTCACTCCCCGCTGATTGCCCAACCCCGGAGATTGTTGAACAGGCGATGAAGTGACCTTAACTGGAGAAGGCTGGACCCTTCTAGCTGGAGACACGATGGAGGCCTGTTCTGGGCTAGCTGCTCGTGAGACCTCTTGCTTCTCTTCGCTCTTCCTGTTGTCTGGCAGAACGTCAGTGGCAGGCCAATGAACTGGTGGGGTTGGCGGCAACCCTGGTACTGGTGGACCAGGTTTTGACCTAATAAACTCCTCATCTGTTATGCCCTCACACTTATCAGGTCTCAAATGATCTGCATGACAGAACCGGGTTCTACCGCATGTCTGTACCAAATATGTCACCGCTGACACACATTTAAGAATTTTACCTGCGAACCAGCTCACTTTCTCTTGTCGCACACTTTTAACCCAAAACTTTTCCCCTTCCACAAACATTCTAGGCTTACTTCTTATTTTGTCCGCAGACTCCTTCTGTATTCTTTGTTTTGTCTCCAACACTTCAGTTAGATTAGGTTTGACAAACGACAACTTAGTCCTAGGTTTACGTTTCAAAAAGACCTCAGCTGGAATCAAGCCGGTTACTGTGTGCGGTGTATTCCTATATGCGAAAAGATAATTATCTAATTTATGCTGTAAGGAAATTTTGTAACCAGAGTTTTGTTCCATCAACACTTGCTTAACCAGAGAATTTTTAAGATCTTGAATGGACCGCTCCGCAGCCCCATTAGATTGTGCATGATAAGGGGGACTCAAGGTATGCTTTATACCATTTTTCTTCAAGAACTCCTCAAACTCCTCGCTAATTAACTGAGAACCATTATCAGAAACCACTTCTTCCGGAAGTCCCTGTGCTGCCATTAAGGTTCGAAGCACTTTGATTGTTTTCTCTGCAGTCGTTGATGACATGAGTGACGCTTCCACCCATTTGGAATAACTATCCACCACAACAAAAATCATTTTTGTAGAAAATGGATCCTGAGCAAAGTCGACATGGATTCATTGCCAACACCTACTTGTAGCCGGCCACTGCTGAAGAGGCACCTTAGTTGCCGCCTTCCTTGTAGATTTGCAAACAACACATGAATCCACTTTTTCCTCAATCGCTTTATCCAACTTAGGCCACCATACGAAACTGCGAGCCAGGAGCTTCATTCGAACTATTCCAGGATGCTGGTCATGTAACAACCTTAGAACTGGAGCTCGAAGTTTGCTTGGAATAACAACCCTACTACCCCAGACAATGCAGTTACAATCCACTGCCAACTCCTCTCTACGTTGCCAAAAAGGAATTAAGTCGGGGTCCTCTTTAGGCCTAATATCTTTCCAACCATGCCAAACATAGTCTCGAACTCTGGAAAGCAAAGCATCTTTACTGCTTTCAGTCGCAACATCTCGACTCGTCACAATGTTGACTCCGTCCCTATCCGCTGTCACAAAATTCACCACCAAATTGTCCACAGCTGAAAAGTAGTTATCAACATTTTCTACTTTATCCTCCGTTTGCAGAGGCAATCTACTTAATGCGTCAGCATGGGGAATATCACTACCTCGCCTATACTTGATCTCAAAATTATATGACGCTAACAGCAATGCCCAACGCTGCAATCGAGCTGCGGTCACTGCTGATACTCCTCTTTTGGACCCAAAAATCACCGCCAAAGGTTTATGGTCAGTTTGTAGAATGCATTTCCTGCCATAAATATAATTGTGGAATTTCTTCACTCCGAAGACCAAGGCTAACGCCTCTCGTTCCAGCTGAGAATAAGACTTTTCACTTGCTAACAAAGTTTTAGAGGCAAAACCAATTGGCCTCTCTTCACCATTAATTAAATGAGACAGTACTGCACCTACACCGAATGGTGACGCATCACAAGTCAAAATTAAGGGTTTAGACACATCATAATGTACTAAGAGGTTTGATTCAAGCACCCATTTCTTACTACTCTGAAAAACATCACTGCATGCTTTTGACCACGAGCAAGTTTGATTCAGTTCCAACAAGGTGTACCACACCCGTAGTCTTGAAGACAAGCTGGGAATAAACCTACGGTAATAATTTAATAGGCCTATATAAGCTCGAAGTTCCTCTTTATTCTTAGGCTCCGGAGCATCTTGAATGGCTTTCACTAAATTAGCTGACGGTTTTATGCCCTCAGATGTCAAAACATGCCCCAGATAAGTGACTTCAGATTCTAAAAACTTACATTTTTGCTTATTTACACGTACTCCATATTCAGACAAGCGGCCTAACAATGCCTCCAACCTGTCAAAAGCTTCCTGCTTTGTCTCTCCTCCCACAAGTATGTCATCCAGATACGCCACAGTACAGGAAAGGCCCTTTATGATGTCATCCATTGCACACTGAAATATACTAGGAGCAGACGACAGCCCAAAATTGAGTCTACGCATACCCAAAAGCCCCTTGTGCGTGTTGACAGTCAACAAATGTTGAGATTCCTCCGCCACAGCCACCTGTTGATATGCACTTGCCAAGTCTAACACAGAAAAGTACGAACACCCAGCCAGAGTCGCAAAAATATCTTCCGGTCGGGGAAGTGGGTAATGTTCACTCTGAATGACCGGATTTAAGGTAATTTTGTAATCAGCGCATAATCTCACCCCGTTAGGCTTTCTGACCACAACTAACGGAGTCGCCCACTTAGAATGCGTGACAGGATAGGCTACACCATTATTGATTAGCCGCTCAATTTCTTTTTCGACATCTGGCCGTAAAGAATAAGGCACTGGCCTAGCCTTACAAAACTTAGGCGTCACTTCTGACTGAATAACAATTTGAGCCTTAACGCCTTTAATTTCTCCCAATCTACCATGGAACACATCATCGTACTTATTAATCAAAGCTGCTAAGTCGCAAGGTTTATTAACATCAGGCCTAGCCAACTTCACTTGCAAGGCAAATACTTCATTCCAATTTAATTTCAACGCACTAAGCCAATTACGGCCTAACAGCAAAGGTTGATTGGGTCTACTAGCACTCACTACTATAATCGGCAATTGCACCGATGGCTGACCATAGGCTACTGAGACATCTACCCTAGCTTCACCAACAACTTCAACCTCATCCCCAGAATATGTAACTAATTTCAAATCCGTACTCTTTAACTGTACATTAGATAAATATTTCTCATAGTATTGGTACGGAATCACCGTTATTTCTGAGCCCGTGTCCAACTCAAGACACAGTTCCTTATTTTCAATTATAAGATTCACTTTATAAGGCGCTACCTTTTTGTTCCCATTAGAACTAGGCCCCTTAAGACAATACAACTCATAGCGAGAAGAAGATTGTTCTGAACCATTATCCTCCAAACCCACTTGGTTTGTTTCACTAGGCCCTAAGCCTACACTAATTTCATGTACTTTAGGCATATGCTTATTATAACTAGGCCTACCTTTGTTTTGAGCCTTATAAGCCTTACACATTTTCTGAAGATGACCAACTTTCTTGCAATGATGACACTGATACTTTGCATAGGAACATTGATCTGCCTTGTGATCTCCACCACAACGAAAACACTTCGTGAATTTGTGCTGATGCCCCACATTTTTCGTTACATGTAACTTTGCAATATCCGCACTATTAGAACCTGCACCTGACATGAAAATCGACGACTTTTGTTCTGCCTGTTCAAGCCTGAGAGCTAACGCGTAACTTTCCTCAAAGCTCTTTTCCTCACACAACAATTTCTCACGAATATTATCATTCGCGATTCCGGCCACAAGTTTGTCACGTAAGGCATCCTTTAGGAAAGTACCGAACTCACATGATGCTGCCATGTGCTTAATAGCTACCACGAAATCAGCTATAGACTCGCCAGGCTTTTGCACTCTACACGAAAACGTATACCGTTCCGCCACTATTAATTTCTTCGGCGAATAATGCTTCTTCAAAACCTCAACTAACTCGTCGTAGGATTTTGAATCTATTTCACTCGGAGACACAATGTCAGATAACACTTTAAGCACTTTCGGTCCTATCACAGTTATAAAGATGGAGACCCGTTTGTCTTCTTTCACCTCATTACTCTTGAAGTAATGTTTTAATCGTAATACGTAAGAATCTACTGACTCCTCCGACGGATTAAATTCACTTAAACGTCCGATAGTAGCCATATTTTCACTACTGACTGCGCCAGTTTAGTATATTAATACTAATGTAAGAGTAAGAATACCGGTATAAGAAATGACCGACCGCCATACGTACCGATAACAGACTGGCTGATCCGGCAACTTGCCGGCTCATGGCTGGTGGCTGACGTCATTCAGTGCAGCCACACACACAAAGTTTAAACACTTAATACATTACAAGGATCTATTCAGTTTCTTTTTTTACCAAATTGCTGGGAGTACTGAAGACTTTAAAAATACTGACGCTAGACTAGTCCAAAGGTGTTTTCATAGAAGGCATTTAAAAAACTTTATATGCTAATTTAATTTTAAGGTTTTGCCTCTTCACAGGCTGGAACTGATTGTCACATTAGAAAGAACCAGGCTTAATTTTACTGAACAGCCATGATGCCAGACTCTACTTAAAATGCATGGTCTTATATTTGTGGTGCGAAACCATGGCACGATGGAGCAACAAAAACTGTTAATTTGTCAATTCAAAAATTGATTTTTCAAAGGCACAAAGGAGTCACTCTGGTCTCTGACGGCTCAATTGTCTGCTTGCAAAGTGATGGCACACTTGCATCTGCATGCCTGATTCTTGGCTGCTTATGCTCTTGTCGTGCGCACGCGACGTGTAATGACGAGTCACTCCCTCACGAAGCGGGCACAACTCGGGGTCCTTGCCAATTCGTCAGTCCAGAGACCAAGGGTTTTATAATCAGTCTTTATTTTCTTTACTCAGCTTACACCCACAATCTCACAATCCATTTCACAGCTCCCTCTCCACCACTTTCCGCAATGGCGTCTCCCACAACAATCCCCCCAACCAAATAAACAATCCCCCGACAACCAGCAATCATTAACAAAACCCTGGGCCTGCAGAGCCTTCTCCATCCAAACTCACCCTTTGTGTTCACAACATTACTCCCCTCCCTACCAAAATTGTACTGTCTCCCACGAGACGGAACACATTTAACAACCCAAACAAAATAAAACAAAACCATTAAATAAAACAACAAAACAACTTAATAAAAACCGTGAACCCAAAACTAAATAGCGACACAAGTCATCAACCAATTTCACAGAACAAATCATTAAATGTAACACACAATAAAATAAATCATCAAATTAATACAACGTGAATCATGAGTCCTCAACCCAGAACATAAAATTGAATCAATCAAAGGCAGAAAGCGTGAGAAACTTGTTATCCCCATCACAAAATCAAATTTGAAAACACACATTGAAATAAGTCACTATGTAGAAATGTATGTTAATTGAACAGAATTAATATAATTTGTTTGATCGGTTAACCATTCATGTACCAAAATCAATCATTCTCACTCTAAGCCATTGTGATCTTTGTCTCAAAAAAAAAAATGTTCACACTCATAATTTACAGCAAGGATTCACAGTACTGACCCAATAGGTAGCACTGGGTCGCGACTTCTTAATTGGTAACGGTGAGGCGGGTGTCCCAATGTGATGTCTTGAGGCTCATTATTTGTCCTGCATGACGAGGGAGGGGAAGAGGGGAAAGGCGTTGGTGGCGGGGGAAGGGCTTCATCATGAAAGAAAAAGGGGAAAAGGGATCCCAAATTGTTATTTCTCGGTTTCAGCACCTTCATATCCTGGGGCGAGTGGAGTGGAGGGCGGATTAATCGAGACTCGGTCTTCTTTTCTTGCGGGCTTGGGGATGTCTGAGGGACAGCGGCTGGGGAAGGAGTTTGGTCGGCTGCTAATTTTAACCTATTTACATGCACAAATAACCTTTTCTTTTCATTATTCACATCTTGAATACATACATTAACAGGTCCTCGATATGCTAGCACTCGATACGGCCCTTGCCATGGCCGAATTAGTTTCTTGGTTCTACCTGTTCCCACCACTGGCGTATGTAAATACACTAAATCACTTATTTTGAATACAGGCTCTCTCGACCGTTTATTATAATATTTGGCACTATTATCTGCACTTACATTAAGTCTATCTGTCACTTCCTCAAAGGCAATATTTAACCTAGCGTTCATTTCAGCGGCATAGTTAAGAGTCCGCGGCATAATTAATTTTAAGCGGGCTCAAAATGTCGTCAAAGGGTAACTCAATGTCTCTCCCATGCATGAGGTAAAAAGGAGTTTCTCCAATTCTGGAATGGGGAGTACTTCGGTAAGCTACTAGGGCATATGGCAGCCATTCATCCCAGTCTCTCTGAGTTCGGTCCACAAAGTGACTCAAAATAGACATAAGCGTCTGATGGCTTCTTTCAACCATGCCGTTGCATTGAGGATGAAATGGAGTGGTCTGTAACTTTTTTACTCCTAATTGACGACACACTTCTTTCATGATATTAGATGTAAAATTTGCTCCCTTATCGGTTAGCAACTGTTGAGGGACACCGTGTTTCAAAATAATGTTTTGCACAAAAGCTTTCGCAATAGTGTCAGCTTTTTGATCTGGCAAAGCAATTGCTTCAGGATACTTAGTAAAAGAGTCTTGAATAGTTAATATGTATTTATTCGCACTGTATGTCGTCGGTAATGGTCCTAATATGTCCATAGAAATTCTTTGAAGTGGAGCATTCACCTCCTGAAATTTTTGAAGAGGCGCCCGAATGTTGTTTTTAGGATTTTTCCTTTCCTGGCATGACTTACATTGCTGGCAATGATTTTTAATATCCCTATTCATTCCAGGCCACCAAAACCTGCGTTTAATAGAAAACAATGTCCCTCGAACTCCGAAATGCCCGGCCCACGGCGTAGAATGAAATGCGGACATTATCCTAGCACGCATCGCTTTAGGAGCTAGGATTTGTGACTTTCCTTTGTACATCACATTATCGTCATCTAACCACACGTCCTTATCGTATTTAGCTCGTCGACAGTCGTCATCTCCTGCCTGCTCCACTCTAATAAGTTCTCTATCCCACACAGGCTCATATGTATTGTTTACAATTGGAATAATTGCACGGGAAAGTGTGTCTACATTTTGGTGACTTTTTCCAGGTCGGTGAATGATATCGAAGTCATATTCACTTAGCAATAGTGACCAACGAGTTAGGCGGGAGGAAGGTTCCTTCATGGAAAATAACCATTTAAGTGGTTGGTGGTCAGTGACAACGGTAAATTTCCTGCCATACAGATAACATCTAAAGTATTTGACGGCCCACACGATACCCAAGCATTCTCTTTCGGTGGCACTGTAATTACCCTCAGCTTTATTTAGTTGCCGACTGGCGTAAGCTACTACATACTCTCCATCGTCACCTTTTTGAGACAGTATAGCCCCTAAACCTTCGCCTGAAGCGTCCGTATACACAATAAAAGACTTGTTAAAGTCGGGGAATCTAAGAACAGGATAATTACACAAAGCATCTTTTAATGCGGTAAAGGCTTCCTTCTGTTTCTCACCCCATGTGATAGCGGTATCTTTACGCGTCATCTCGGTCAACGGTTTAGCAATTTTGGAAAAGTTAGCAATGAATCGCCGGTAATACCCCACGAGACCCAAAAACTCACGAAGAGTTTTTAAGTTACTAGGGAGGGGAAAATCCTGAATTGCCTTTACTTTCTTTCGATCTGGTTTAATTCCATCGGCTGAAATAATATGCCCCAAATACTCCATTTCGGTGCGGAAAAAATGGCATTTTCGAGGTTTTAATTTTAATCCGGCACTTTTCAATCTTTGAAAAACTTCTTCTAAATTCTGAATGTGGCTGTGCAAGTTGTGACCAAGAACACAGATATCATCTAAATATACTTGACACTTCGGACCTTTCAATCCCGAAAGTGTTGCATCCATAAGCCTCTGGAAGGTTGAAGGGCTATTAACTAAACCCATTGGAAGTCTTAAATACTCGTAGTGCCCATCGGGTGTAGAAAAACCGGTTAATTCTCTACTCTGAGGGTCCATTGCGATTTGCCAAAACCCCTGTACCATATCTAAAGTTGAAAAGTATTTTGAGCCTCCTAATTCCTCTAAAGTTTCTTGAATATTAGGGAGTGGATAGTAATCTCTAATCGTTACTTTGTTTAAAGCCCGAAAATCCGTGCAAAACCGAAGCTTATTTTCTCCATCATTGCCTTTTTTTAGCCACTAACACAACCGGGGATGACCACGGTGAAGTAGATTCTTTAATTATACCCTGATCAAGCATATCCTTAATATGTTCTTTGATAACTTGACGTTGTGTTTGTGGAACGCGATAAGGAGGCTTAGTAATAGGAGTGGCACAATGGGTACGGATTTTATGAGTAACAAGGTCAGTTTGTCCTAGGGGTTCTCCCTCTTTATGAAATATTCCCGCATACTTTATTAACAATTGCTCGAGGGGGCCTTTAGCATCAGAGGGAACTTCTTTCAACATTTTGCTAATTTCCTCATGAGCAATAGCCAAATCGCGCACACTTTCTGTCCGTCCCTGGATACAGTTCATAAGCCCTCTAAAACTATTGGCTGCTATTGGTCGGCGAGAAAACCTTTCGGTTAAAAATACTTTTAATTGCTCCCATGCCAAATCTGCTGCGCATGATTTCAAGAATTGACGAGCACTGTTCACTGTCTTAAGTTTTAAAATTAGCAATTTAGTATTATCCGACCATCGCCCAAGTTCAGCAGTTGCTTCAAAAGAATCAACAAAGTCCTCAACGGTTACACCGTTCTCCCCTGAAAATTCTGGCACTAAATGAACTAGTCCCGCAGCACTCGGTGTACTTGATTGAGCTGTAGGTTCCGCCATTTCGGGTTTCTTTTCTTGGCACGAGAATTGTCTTCTCTCTGGAACACTGACGCCTGCGAAGAGCGTTTGAATTCTCCTGCAGTACCTTGGCACGAAATCCGAAAGGACTTCTTAGAATCCCACCGCTGCCACCAAAATTTCGTGCGCACGCGACGTGGAATGACGAGTCACTCCCTCACGAAGCGGGCACAACTCGGGGTCCTTGCCAATTCGTCAGTCCAGAGACCAAGGGTTTTATAATCAGTCTTTATTTTCTTTACTCAGCTTACACCCACAATCTCACAATCCATTTCACAGCTCCCTCTCCACCACTTTCCGCAATGGCGTCTCCCACAACAATCCCCCCAACCAAATAAACAATCCCCCGACAACCAGCAATCATTAACAAAACCCTGGGCCTGCAGAGCCTTCTCCATCCAAACTCACCCTTTGTGTTCACAACACTCTCACTGCCATCTCATAGCTCTATGCAAAGTTCTCATTTTTATTTCATATTGTGGTTTTTGCTATTTCCTTTATTCATCCATTAATCTGTGTGCTTGTGTTCATGAATTCATTTGCAGAAAGGCTCTCAAGATTTACCGCAGCTGAGGGAGCACACTTATGAGTTGACCTACAATAGGGCATGCAGGCTGTTGGGGGAGCGCAGTTGGGCAGAGACGGAGGCCAAGCTGCGCCAGGCGGAGCAGCTCTGCCGGGAGACGCTGGAGGAGGACGGTGCCTCGGAGGAGGACGTGGATGAAGAGATCGCCATAATCAAGTGAGTGAGTGGTGTGAGGTGCTCCTCTCGCATGAGAAGCAAAATATTTTGTTGACGGGACACTTGAGTGGTGGGCATGTTTTGCTCCGCATTGCTAATTGATTGGTGAAGTAGTTTGAATCTCTTTCCTTTCGAGGTAGTTTCCAGCATTGCTTGGTGGAAGCAATTTATTATTAAATGAAACACTTAAAAATTCCAGGTATAAAATGTAATCACGAGCAGGTTACAACGGATGGCGTTATCATCTGGATGCCATCCTCCCACCGATTAAATTTTATGTGTGGAATTTTGCAGTGTTTCATCATCTCTTTGTAAATTTTATTAGGAATTCATATTTAGCAATTCATTTCAATGTAAGGTAACACAAGACTGGAAAATAACGTATATTTAAAAAAGGAAGGTAGCTTTAATAATAACAGAGAGAGAACTTAGGATTTTGAATTTGGGGAGAGGATGCACGGATAATCCAAACTTTCACTTTTATCTCTTATAATTTTCATGATACATATATGTAAAAAAACGATGTACTATCATTTGTGCAAATAGTCCGTTATTTTTTATTGTTTCATGGACTCATTAAAAGTTTTCTTCACCCCACGGCGTACCTTTATAGCAGCGATAATGCCGTTGTAGTTGTACTCCCACTGCTCCATGTACTGTAGCAAACCATCTATGAAGGTGAGCACCTGGCTGTGACTCATGCATTCGCTGCTCCCCTTGTCTTCACTCCTGCTACTTCCACTCTCCCCACTCCCCCTTGCCCGATCACGGCGTAAACAATATCACTATCAGTCACGTGCTGGAAGAGCTGGACACTTTCGTCTCTCCTTAGCCATTCTTCTAAGTTCTCCGCATCAACATTTTCGAATCCTTTCATGGTTTTCACTAAACCCCCAACTCGGAGTCATCCACTTCAGTTTCTGAAAATCCCAAAAAATCATCTTCGAGGTTAAACAAAAGTTGCCTCCAAGAACGATCTAGTGTAACAGGTTTCACGGAGGACCAGGCCTGTGACACACCATAAATTGCATCCAATATTGTCATTTTCTTCCATAATTTCAATAAATTTTTATCTTCATTGGCTAGAGTCCTGAGAAGACAAACTCGTTAATTCATTTTCATTGACGCGATGACGCCGTGATCCATTGGCTGAAGTATGGAAGTGATGTTCGGGGGTAAAAACTGCTTCGCTGCACTGTGTTTTGAGAAGCTTTTTATGTCGCCGGTTGCTCTGACGAACTCTTGTGGGCTGTACATGATTCTTAGAAGTTATCTTGACCATCACAGGGCTCTTACTCGTATTTCTGGCCTTTCTTTTGTCTGTTATATTTTTCCTGCTGACATCTTGTCAGCTTGAGGATTTCCCTCTCCCGGGCACGTTGGCCTTGGGAGTTGATGAGGGTCCATGTTTATCCCTTAGCTTTGCGATAGTGCTTCTGGAGTATAGTATTACCCACAGCTGCTAGATTTATTGCCTCTAGGGATTTCTTTACGGTTATCTTTTTCTCGTTGCGTCCTTCTACTCAATGATTTTCTTCTACTGCACTAGCCTTTTGAGTTTGATTTTCTGCATTTACTCTCGCTCATTTTTAGACCCATCGCGTACTGTTTAGACTTTGTCGTCGGAAATAATTCCACTGTACATCTATTGATAATCTCTGTGGACTTGCCTAGATTTCTCTTCTGGACCTCTGCTTTGTTTGGTCATACATCTCTGGACTTTTTACCGACCTCTGCGTTTGATAGGTGGCAGGGCGTTCTTTGGATTACCTGAGCCAACCTCAACAGTTTTTTGTTCGTTAATAGCCCTTCATATCATCTTGGACATTTCTCTCGTCATTTTGGGACTCTTATTATTGTTACAAATTGACTAGTGCTTTATTTTGGACTCTATTGCGGCATCCTTGTAACTTAGGCTTTATTTTGCGCTTGGATTATCGTTGGCTTATTCTCCATCGTCCTTATGAGACATTCACTGATTCTACGTGCAAATATACATGAAGGACATATGTGTTTTCCAAGAAGAGCATTCCAACGGAAGGTGATTAAGAAATTCTGGAAGAAAATGAGTGCAGGGATGAATTTTTAGACGATTTTTCCGAAGATTACTTTGAGTAGGAAGAGGAAGATGCTTCTAGAGCTCAATCTGCTAAACCATCTATGACAGGCAGGAGCTTTTGCTAAAGAATTATAATTCCCAAGTTCAGATACAGACGATTTACCACCTTATGTAAGCTTCCGTGGGTTGATGAATGTGAAGATACAGGTCTTCTGGGTTTTACTCTGCGTTGGTCCATCTTCTTCAGACGACATGTTTCACCGGCGTTGCAGTCGAAATTTGGCGTTGAGTCGATCACTTCATGACTGCAATGCTGGCGAAACTGTCGTCCGAAGTTGATGGACCAAAGTGGAGTAAAACTAAGAAGACCTGTATCTTCACGATTTACCGCCACATTCGAAGAAGAAATTCCCGGAATTAGTATGGTACTCTTCAGATCTGAATCCGGGAATTCAAGGATGCAATCTCCAAGATTCTGGAAGCAAGACGAGTGCTAGCGAAGATTCTGCAGTACTAGATTTTTTCCATTTGTTTTTTTTTCTGTAGATCTCATGAAGTTTATCATGGACGAAACCATTAATTATTGTAAATATACCAGCGAAAAAGCTCCGGAGAATGCGTATTCACGGCTCAAAAGTTGGAAAGATAGTGATGATGAACAATGAGGTAAAAATAACATGTTCATTGTGAGCAAGTAAGGAAAACAATTCCGCTTGATAGGTGGATTTTAGTGGCAAGAAATGGCCTTACAAAAGTCTTGCCTGTATTAGATTGCTAAAATCCAAATGTATTTTTTTTTAAATATTTACCGCAGAAAATATGGAGGAAGAATAAATAATCATGCACGGATAATCTGCAAAACGGATAATCCACGCACGGATAATCGGGAGTTCACTGTAATAATATTTATTTGCCTAGTAGATCGAGTTACAAAGTTTGCACACTATAAAAGGCATGTCAGGAATTAATGAAAGTAGTAGATTGTACATAAATGATATATATATGACAGATGAAGTGCGATCTAGGAGTTACGATAACTTCGGACCTATCGTGAGGAGCACATGTAAGAAATATTTGTGGCAGAGCTCTGAAGAAGCTAGGATTCGTCAAGTGTAATGTGGGAAGATTTTCGGATGAAAAAGTAAAAGAGAGGTGCTATTTCGCACTCGTCCAGCGACACCTTGAATATGCAGCGAGCATATGGGATACCGGTGCAGAAAGACTTAATCCGGGAACTTAATAAAATACAAAGGAAAGCAGCCCGATTCGTCAAAAACTGCTACGGGCGTACAGACAGCGTTACACAGATGTTAAACGAATTAGGCTGGAAACCGCTAGAGACTCGGAGGCTGCGCACTAGGCTTAGATTGATTGAACAATTGAGAATAGATATCTTTCAGAGCGACACGGAGAACATCATATTAGAACCTCACTATATTTTCAGGTCCGACAGAAACAATAAATTAAGAGAGATATTTTGCCGAACGGATAGGTATGGGAATTCGTTTTCCCCCGAACAATAAGGGACTTTCATAAATGCTAGGCGTAATTTCATTAGAGCATTTTCTTTTGATATTTAAACGGCTGGTGTCCTAACACCCCCCACCACACGCCTATTGAGGCGGCTTGCGGGGTAGTATGTAGATGTATATAAATACACACAAAAAAAGTTACCATTGCACAGCACTATAAATATTTATTAATCATTGATCAATAAAAGATGGTTATTTTATAAGGGATCCGCCATAAACTCATTGACATCTTAGTAGAGCTTTTCTCTTAGAAGAGTTTTCAGTTGTCTTTTAAAAGCATCATCATTCATGGATTTTATGTGAATGGGCAGATGATTATATAATTGAAGTCCCATCCTCTGCAAACCATGTAAACATTTTGTGATCCTGACATATGCTACATGAAAGTCATTACGGCTTCTCGGGAAGTGATGGTTAATGTCTTGGTTTTTAGAAAAGGAAGATAGGTTACTATGGGTGTACATGACAGCAGATAGAATGTAGATGCAAGTAATGGGGAGAATATTTAGCTTCCGGAATATAGGACAGCATGGGCATTGTGGGGCTCTTTAGCCAGACGAATTGCTCTTTTTAAATCGCCGGCCTATACAGGCCCGTTATTAGATCTCTCTTCAGTTCTTCATATCTTCTACCTCCTCTTATTTCGTCCAAAATTCCTATCCTCTTCCTTCCTCTCCCACGCTTCCCCAGTGTTCTCCCCTCTATCACTCTCTTCAACATGCCCTCTCCTCTCAAAACCTCCTCCATCCATCTCTTCTGCCTTCTCCGAACCTCTGCCACTAGCTTCCTCTCCTCGCCGACCATATCCAATACCTCCTCGTTCGTCTTTCTCGCCATCCAGCTAACCTTCTCCATCCTTCTCCAAACCCACATCTCAGATGCCTCAAGTCTACGCACATCCTCCCTTCGCAATGACCAAGTTTCCGACCCATATAGCACCATGCTCCATATTAAAGTTTTCACCAGCCTCTTCTTTATGTCTCTTCTCAGACCCCCCTCATCAATTCCCTTCTCTTCGAAAATGCTTCTTTAGATAGCGCAATTCTGCATCTGATGTCCTTGCCACTAAACCCATTCTCCTCCAAAATACTGCCCAGATACGTAAACTGCTCGACCTGCTCTATCTTCTGCCCTCCCACCCTTATATTCAGCCCCACCTTCTTATTTCTAGAAAATCTCATAACTTTCATGTTAAACATAATGAATTCACAAGTCTATTTCCACACTGTTTAATCAACCGACCATGGTTTCGGCACGTAGTGCCATTTTCAAGGTATACAGCTGTGGGTGGTTGGTGGCAGCCTATATATACATGTATATATAGGCTGCCACCCACCCACCAGGGGATGAAGAAGGGAGAAGTGGCCCAAGAATTTGGCATACGGCCGTCAACGTTATCCACCATTCTAGCCCAGCGGTCGGATATCGTGAAATCGTCAATGCAGGGACCAGATAGAAAAAGAATAAGGACCAACGTGAATGAGGACCTAGATCAAGCCATCTTCAACTGGCTTACTCGGTCACCGGCCAAGCTTATACCGATTTCAGGTCGGATCTTACAGGAGCAGGCGAGAGTGGAAGCTCGAAAACTTGGAATCGATAACTTCGTGGCATCCAATGGATGGCTGCAAAAGTTCAAAAAACGATGGAACCTCACCACTTTATAAATATCGGGAGAAGAGGCTGCTGTCAGTCCTGATGTGGTGGAGAGCTGGAAGGAAAAGCTACATTTGTTAATCGGTGAGGACTACAACCCCGAAGACGTATTTAATGCAGATGAAGCAGGTTTTTTTTATAACCTTCTCCCTGATCGCACACTAAGTGTAAAAGGAGTGGCTTGCCATGGGGGGAAGGTGAGTAAGGAGCGGTTCACGGTGATCTTTTGCGCAAATTCCGATGGTTCGGAGAAGTTGCCACCGTTAGTTGTGGGCAAATATGCCAAGCCCCGCTGTTTTAAAAATGTTAGGCACATGCCTTGCCCGTATGTGAGCAGCAAAAATGCTTGGATGACTACTGCTCTATTCCGGCAGTGGTTAGCGGGAGTGGATGCTTGCATGGGGGGGAAAAATAGGAAAATTGTTCTTTTCTTAGACAAGTGCAGTGCACATAATGTGGAGGGGTTAGTTTTGAGAAACGTTTAAGTGCCTTTCTTCCCCCCAAATTGTACCAGCAAGCTGCAGCCTCTTGACCAAGGGGTTATTTCAACGGTAAAGAGGCATTATCGCAGAATGCTGGTGGAGTTCTTGGTAAGCAGGGTGGACAGTGTGTGTGATACTAAACTCCTGAAGTGGAATGTGCTGTGTCTGATGTGTCTGACGAGGTGCAAGTGGCGTCTGTGGAGGAAGATGAGGAGATGGTGTGTCCAACCTCTGCCTCTGTCAGCGCAGCATTGGACACTATTGAAAAATATATTTTATGTTAAGCAGGTTGTCAAGATACAATTATTTCTTTTCGGAAAGTAGAGGCAGCAATAGGAAAGGAGTTGAGGGGGAAGTCGAAGCAAACTTCTTTGCTGTCTTACTTCACTAAAAAATAATGGAAATAAACTTGTCTTTTAAAAGGTTTTTGTTTCTATTATTTTCAAACTGATCCCGGCATTTAAAAAAACTTTGCCGGATGCTCGGCAGTATTTTGCAGTAGTGAGGTAAGTAAAAGGTAGGAACTCTTTACTCAAACGATTTATAATTCGAATATTTGGTTACGGTCGGTTACTTATCGTTATCGTGGTCCATGTTGAGTTTGCGTGGCTTAAAACTGCATGCCATTTAGCAATTTTTCGTTAATTTTTAAACTGTCGTAATTATTGCAATGATTTTGCGTGTGCCTTCTTAATTAGTACATTTCTCATGACTTAAAATGTTTGCTTAACCGGGTTCATTTATAACGACATAATTGATACGTTACATTTCATCAATGAAATAAACATAATATAGAAAAAGAAATACTTTGTTATCAGCACGTTTCATTTTTTAAGTTAGAGTCTATCCTAAGGGCTAACCCCTTCTCAACCCTAAATATGCTTCATCCTACCCTGAATTTTCCGTTTCTTAACTACTTTCATCTTAATATTATTTCTGCAGGGTTTTCCCTGCATTGCCTCCTCTCCCCCAACCCACCCACTGTCTTTCCAACAAATTTTTCCACTTTCTTCTTTCCGACAAAATTTCCAACCCTTCCTCTTGTCCCTTTTATCACATGCCTTCTTCCACACTCTGATCCGCCGCAAACAAACCCCAACCCTTCCTCCACCGCTGAACCTCGCTAATCCCTCAATGGGACACCAATACCCAACCGGGTAAGAACCGGAGCGAACGCTAGACAAAGACGTCTTTGAGAACGCCTTGAGCAAACCATTGAAATGTAGGGTCGTTGGTCTTGGCAACCCCTAAAGAGAAAGAGGGAAACCAGTTTGGGTTAATAAGATCATAAAGATGTGTAGGGGCTGAGGGAGCAGATATGAAGAGCGGCTCAAGCGTAGAAGGACGCATTTCCAGGGGTTGCACGTGTTCATGTGTTTCTCCCGCAGTAAAAGAATTAAGGCTCGCTTTAAAATCCGAGAAAATATAAATAAATGGTCTGGAGTTTGTAGAACGGATGTCTCCGAGCAGATGCAAATGTTCTGGCAACAGAAAACAAATTGGCTTGGTTCAGAAATATTCTTTGCTTTATATTTTTTCATGATGAATATCATCCGAAAGTTAACAATTCCACGCCATGAATAAAAAGTTGAATTCCTTCAATTGAAATAAACATGAGGTGGGAAAAGAAATAGTGTTATCATTGCGTGATATTTTTTGAGCTGGAATCTTATATCTTCCTCTCCCCCACGATACAGGCTTCCTACAGGCAGGCTGATTGAAAATCCAGAAAATGGGTAGAAAATTAAAAAATATTGTTGTTACTGCCATAAATGTATGGGAATGGGTAATATACAGTGACTCCGTAAAATATTCGAAAGAAAAAAAAATTGACCAAACCAGGATTCGAACCCTCGCCACAGACCGGATTGCTGGTCCAACGCCTCTAACCACTCCGCCATGGCTTCTGTTGTCTAACACTCACATTTAAAAGGATTTATACGGAGGGAAATTCATTAGTTGCGTTTTTCTCTGTAATTAGAGTTCAAATGGAAAAAAGCCGTGACACTTTTCCCACATCCTCTCTCTAGTTTCAGAAAATAATTGCGTCATTTGGGTCCCTAACATCACTCACGCGATGTCTCCTTGTGAGTAAACATACGCATTTCTAATTTTTCCCAAGCAGAAATAAACATTTTACTGATTATGTCCACTATCACTATAAAGATTCAAAACAAGAAGCATTACGACAGTTAATTTTTGGAACCTTAAACTCGATGTCATCTATTTCAATTAAAGAAACAACAATATTTCACTATTTACTAAACTGGACAAAAGATAAACGAAAATAGAATAATGTTTCCTAGGTACATGCCATACACAACTTCGTGAATTTCGCATTGCACTTCCCAGCATTTCGTACATGGTCTATAATTTTATCTTTCCCCTTTACTATTGCACACTCAGTTGAACGGCATAAGTTCAATGATTGTCTTGCAGCAAAAGATCCTCCCAGTTCAGCACTTCTAATAATTCCCAACTTTTGCTCGACAGTATTATGTTTATGCGCCCTACGCGTATTTTGTTGGTCTCAGTCACATCATATTTACGTTTTCTACTCATTCTTATCATACGAAATTAATTAAATTCAGTAAATAAACAAGTTATACCTTGCTCTAAGTATACACTGCCCATAGTCGCGTATACTAGAAAGCGAGAACGCCAGATGAAACAGTTGAATTCCGGGATGCGCCATGCACTATCGTGGGAAATTGAAAAATATTGTTCGACAAATGTCTGAATTTGGTGTCCGAAAGTCAAGTAAAAGATATCAATTTGGAGCGTACGAAAGTGCGAATTGTACGAAAGTCGAGTGTACGAAAGTCGAGGACCGCCTGTTTATGTATGAGATTGTTTGTTATGATTCCGAAAAGTCACTTTCTAATGTATGAAATTACTGTTTTGGTAATAGAAGTTTTATTATTTAATTTTTTAAGAATGTTAAGACCATTCAAATTTGAAAATCTCGTACCTATTATGGTCACTCTTCATTTAGTAATCACCTTTCCGAGACAGATGTAATTATGAAAATTGAATAACCATACTTCTTTCTGTTAAAAGTAGTCATTTTGACCTATAATTGAAACTTATTTTCCAAAGTTTGGAAAAAATTGGAAAAAAACTTTCTTAAAATTTGTTTCTTCCCTCCATGAGCCCTTACATCTCTAGTCCTAACAGCTTAACACCCCTGTGTCATATTCACATGTGGTGTTGGATGCTGTGCCATGTATGTTGGGTGGTCCAGCCCACTGTGCAAATGATACTGTAAACTCTTCTCCCATCTTATGATATACGGACAGTGAAGAGCACGTTATTCACTTGGACCCTTCATCCTTGCAGGATCCAGATGGCCTACTGCCTGCAGGCACAGGGGCGTGGCAAGGAGGCACAGGCACTGTACAACTCGGTGCTGCAGAATACTCGTCAGCCTAGGCGTGAGGGGGAGGTAGAGGGTGGTGGCGTCAGCGGGCTGGACCCGAGCCTTGTTGCCGTGGCATCCAACAACCTGGTGGCATTCAACCGTGATGGCAATGTGTTTGACTCTAAGAAGAGGATGCGTGCGGCTACAGCTGATGGTGTTGAACATCGCTTGACTTCTCGCCAACGAGCATGCATTGCCCTCAACAATTGCCTCCTGAATTTCTATACAAATCAGGTGATGGCTTGATATTTAAGTTTTTTTTATTTCTTCTTCTTCATTATCCATTTTCTGATTTTGGGATATTTTTACAAGATCCATCTCTAGCCGGCTCTAGCATTACATCTTCACTAGCTTGGAGATCGTGACCTAGCGATATAAACTTTCTGGGGGTTACAGCCAATGAATTTACAGCCAGCCAATTTAGGAAAACTTCCGATAAGCGAAATGAAAGATTAGCCTGTCTTGTAATATGTCTCTTCATAATGTATTTTTTTTTAATGTTAATTTTGAATATTTTGCGAGGTTTTTGTGGTTTTGAAAGTGAAAAGGACCAATCAGAAAGCCTTCTTGATTGTTTATCCAGTTAACCGCATTTCGGTAATTTCCATCAGTGATTTGAGTGATTTGTTAGCGGTGTGGTTAGTGATTTGGTCGGCATTCTGGAGTTTAACTGCGGTTCATCATCGTGAGTGTATAATTTCAATCTTTGTGAGTGAAACCTGGTTGCTCTCGAGTGTTACTGCGGTTCATTTTCGTGAGATTGGGATGCAGAATTGGTACTGTCCAAGAACCTACTACTAAATGAATAATTTCAATCTTGGCGAGTGAAACCTGGTTTTGCCTTAAGTGGCAATTATTACGTCTGGTAATTAATCTACTTATTTGCAAGGTAAGTTTGTAATTAATTCCCCTTGCTTTTGTAAAAATTGATATCCATGCTTGATTTATAAAATGTCAAATGTTGACTTCTGTATCCCAGGCTCGAACATTTCTTTAGCATACTTGAAATCCACCTATTGGTGGGTTTCAAGTATTTCTTTCGGAATGGAGAATGGAATTTCATTGCACTATAATATTATAATGCAATGAAATTCCATTCTAGTCATATACATTGTGTGCACTCCTATATATTTTTTATTACTGTATTAACATTATTTTTTGGAATTCGAACGTCTAAAATCTCAGAATTGCTTTATTGCTCGCCGCCATCTTGAAAAAATTTCTCGAAAAAATGTGTAAGCTGGTGGGACGAAAGCCAACATATATCATGCTGTATTTACGAAGCAGTTCTCTAAAATCTTAACTGCATCGCGGATGTGACCGTACTGAGTTGGAGCTCTTGAAAGTGGCGGCATGAAAAACTACTATTGCCAATTCTAGCATATTTGTGATGCAATTGGGGGGAAGTTAAGGCCGGTTTATGATTGGCGTCAACATGTACTTCATCTTCAAGCGGAATACACAGGTTCTTACCTAGAGATGGGTCACTTTGAAAATTACCGCGGTAATTTTCGTAAATTACCGTGGTATTTATCGTAATTTACCGCACCCCTTGAAAATTACCGTAATTTTCGGTAATTTTCTAGATAAGTCACCTATGTTTGAGACAATTTTTCATACAGATAAATTCCCAATATGTTCTTTTAAGCCAAGTCCACATTTCCTACGGGTTTAATTTTAAATTGAGGCATGTACAACTCTTTTTTGGCATATTTTACTTTATTAAATAATTAAATTAAATTATAACATTATTCAGTAATTATTAGTAGAATATTCTTCTTGAAAATTTCTCATACTTTGACAAAAGAAAGCCAGATTGCGTGTTGGTGCTGTATTTCTTTTTACAATTTTTAAAATATATAACAGATTAATGTTACATTAGGTATGGTTTAAACATCGTATCCCTTTCCTTTTGCTATTGGCATTCTTATTTAACCATACATTTTCTGTTTAATGCTTAAAACTGAAAATTACTGGAAAATTACGGTTATTTTCAAGAATTACTGTAATTTACCACGTGGTAATTTACCTCAGGTGAAAATTACGGTAATTTTCCCATCTCTATTCTTACCCACTAATACAATTACCACAGCAATTACAAGCTGATAATACCAAAATATATATTGCCAAAATATGTTACTGATTCACAAAATCTTTAATTTTTCCCATTTCTTGTATTAAATTAATTATCCAAGGGTTTCTCAAAACATTTTACCAAAACTTGGGTAGTTCTCCATTCTCGCCTACGTTTTCTCTTGCCTGAGTTAACCATGAAATGATGAAATAGTTAAAATACCTTATTTAATTCCAATAGTAATATTTATTGCCGAATCCCGGGTCGTGGGAACAAATATTACAAGTGGAATTTAGTAAGGAATTTTAATTCTTCCACAATGAATAACTTCCACAAAAGCAAGCCTACAACCGTTGTCATGAAATAAATTTGTTGTCGTCGATTTAAGTATTCTTGAACAATCATCATTGACAGGCCGTCTCAAATGAACTTCAAACGTTCAAAATGTCTTGTTCAAGACTTCGCTCAGAAATACGACACAAATTGTTGAAACTCGGGTTGTGACAGTAAATATTACAAGTGAAATTAACTAAGGTACTTTAATTCTTCTGTAATGGATAACTTCTACAAAGTCAAGCCTACAACCGTTGCCATGAAATAAATTCGTCACCCCTCTTTAACTATTTCCATGTCTTCACAATATGAGTCCCTACAGAATGTGAAATGTCAACGATATATGAGGTGAACCGTGAGATAACTTATTAAAAGACTCACATTTCTTTAAATATACTTCAAACTGCCGTTATTCACAACAGGCTTGGATCGCTACTAGATCCTTAGTCTCTTATCTTCTGTTTTCAAATATCTCTGTATGAAAGCACGACACCAGCAAAAAGTAAGGGTTTACAATAACATATTGCCTTTCGAAATCCATGCTGAACTGCACACGCTTGATCGGACGACTAAATGTTCAAATATCTTGTGGTTACGATGTGGTTACTGAGCTCTTCTTTATTGCAGCTGTTTTTAATGAGTGAGTAGTTAGCTACTCTCCAGTTCTTCGGAAAAATGCGATCAGCAAGCGATTTATCATACAATCTAGATATGGTGTAACTTAAAATTTATTTTTCAATTCAAGATTTCGTGTAAATTTCACAACATCTCTTTTGAGTCCCATTATTCAGTTTATATTAGCATAAGAGGGTCAACAGTATATTGTTGAATTTTTCCATTTACATCTGCTGCAGTATGTGACATAAATGCGTATACCTGAAAAATAATTAAGCTCTTGTAGTGCCAACACTGCGAAGATTCATAGTGCATTTTCAGGGATACGGTTGAACGACGGTTGTGCATAATATGTAACAGCATTATTCGAATATAAGTGTAGTAAACACATTATTTGCAGAGGGTGTAGTCCGCCTCTACCATACTGTGGTGGATTCTGGAAAATATGGATAGATCCCTTTCGTTCAAATAGCTTTAAGAAAGAAGAGGCCTCGGTGACAACTTCACAGACCTTTCTCACTTTGTCGCTCACGCATAAGCAAAATAAACCCCAAAACCCTACCCCACGAATTTCACACAATTGGGCCTACCCCTCCCCTCGTAAATAACCCCTCAGCAGGTCAATTTGTGCCTCCGTCCCTCGCACGTTTTTTCCCGGTCCCTCGCCATCTGCGAGGAGGAAGGGTTAACGTTCCGGTCCGAGCGTTCATTGCTCTTCCGTGCAGGGGTGTGGTTCGACCACGTTGCAACATCAACGCCAACTCGGGACTTAGAAAAATTTCAAGCCTGAGGTGATAAGAATTTTTTGTCCGGGACTGTATATGCACATATCTGCCGAAAAAACACAAAACAATATTGCTTGGCGTCCAGCAGATGCCACGTGATTAGCGGAGGGTTAAAAGACAAACTTTTACTTCCAAGCCACTTAGAACGTGCCATTTTGCTCATAGTTTGTTACAAATTTCCAGTACAAGACCCACGAACCTCCCTTTTCCTGGGGGGTATTCCATACCCCAAGAGCCGCTGGTTCCTACCACTCCCCCCGGAACCTCTGGTCTGGAGCCGCCTCTGGTATAAAGCGGACTCAATCTCAATAATGGGTTTAAAAAGTTAATGTTACTATCCGTGTAGCTAACCTCCGACTCCCCTACTGTGTGTGTTACAAGCCGTGTGAGTCAGTGTGAGGCTGCGTGCCTGCTCTAGCCTACTTTTGTACTATTTTATTTATTTATTTAACCGCTTCCCTGACGGGTTTTTTTTACAAAACCGGTCAAAAAACATCATATTTTTTTATTTCAGATTCAGAAGCAGAAAAGGGAGGCAAATCGGAAAATGTTTTCCTTTATTTTTTATTCCAAATAAATAATTATTTATTCAATAATTTCGGAATGTTGCCCCTTAACTTAAGAGAATTAGGCCACCTGCATATCAGTATAACTTTCCTTCCCATAAACCTTAGTTAGACATCTTATGATGAATACATTTAGTTTATATTGCAAATGCATATACTTTGCCGACAACGTTATGTTAACTATTAATTTTAGTTCATAGTACATCAAGAAACAACGCACAAACATTCATGGAAGTTAGGCAACCCGCATGACGACTTTCGCTCTGAAAATGTTATAACAAAATTCATTCTATGACAAAAACAAGAAACTTCATTTCTTTTACTTGATTATCTTTGATTATTATGTATTTTTTTAATTATGTATTGTTTGATGTCAAATGTCAACAAATGTCAATAAATGAACAATTTTAATTACGAAAAAAAAAAAAGTGCTGGAATCCCTTTCCTCAGTGTTCCATACAAGTCAGTGGAGTGTGAAGCGAGCAAGTCGGCTAGATCTGGAGACGTATAAAAGTTATCCATCGTCAGGCAATATCATAAGCCAAAGAATTGAATTTTAAAAAGTGCGTTGTTATGAATTTTTGGAAAAAGAATAACTCGGTTATCGATACGTACACAATTAATCACACAGACTTATCAAATGTAGAGTCAGTTAAATACTTAGGTGTGACCCTTACTCAGGACCTGTCTTGGGGGAAACACGTTCGGGAAATCTGCGGTCAGGCTAGTCGCAAATTGGGATTTATCAAAAGAATATTAGGAAAATGCGACGAGAAAGTTAAAGAGCGATGTTATTTTTCACTCGTGAGACCTCACCTGGAGTACGCCGCTAGCATATGGGACCCTTACGAAGTAGGACTAATCTCTGAAATAGATAGAATACAACGGAGAGCAGGAAGATTTGTGAAAAGTTGTTACGATAAACTTAGCAGTGTTACCGAATTGTTGAAGGAATTAGGGTGGGAATCTGTTACTTATCGAAGGGAGAAATACAGGTTAAATCTTTTGCGCAAACTCGGAGCAGACAGTTTTTTGCCGTACGTTCAACATATACTGCTAGAGCCAAGGTACTATGGTAGAAGTGATCACAGGAATAAAAGAAAGGAAATTGACTGCCGAACCGATAGATTCAAAATGTCATTTTTCCCACGCACAATAAGGGATCATAATAGTTGCGATAGAGCAATCACATGAAACTTCCACCCTCAATAGGTAGAGTAGAATTTTCACTTGTGCTTATTAACACTACATTGTTACTAACTCTTCACACCGGTCGATTACTCCGGCATTATTTTATTTTGTTCTTTGCATGAAGTAGCATCTCGTAGTATTCATAAATTAACAGTATCAGTAATATTAACCACTAGATGTGTCTATAGCATTTCTCTGCATGTTTGCATGTTCATTTACGTATCACTCTCCCAGTTTCTGGTTTGACTGCGCACTGTTCTCCCGACAGCTTTTTGGCCTGCGCCTAGCGCCAGGGGGAGCGTGCGAGGTTCTGATTTGTTCTGGGACGAGTGCTGCATGCCTGGTGTGGAATCACCCCGTGCCACACACCCTAGTGGTGGCTTGCACGGTACATCGTAGATGTAGACATCGTAGATAGAACATGGCATCATTAGAGTCATCATCACTTTTGAGGTCATGGGTAAATGGGTCTTTATCCAACACAGTCCCCTTTCATGTGTAAATTGTCGTTGACCACACGTATCCAGTTCTCGATTCACAAGGAAAAAATACTTGCCAAATGAAGCTCTTTTCATGGGCATGAACTGCCGCCACCCCAATCTTCCCTTGTTCGAGAGTAGGCTCTTTTCGATGGTAACGTCCGTCTCTGGTGTATGGAGTGCCTTGAACTTTTCCTCCAGCCTCTGGAAAATCGGCCATATTTTATTTAGTTTGTCATTGGGGTGTGTTTGGGGATCAAAATCGTTATTATAGGCAAAATTTAAATATTGCCTTATTTTTACGAATCATCGGTAAGACATTGTGTGTCCAAAAAAAGAGAGGAGAGTATAGGTCTCGTTGACCAATAAAACTCAGTATCTGGCTTCCGCACACTGCTCTGTAGCATTACAAGGGCAAAAAACACGAATTTCTGAGTTTGTCACAGCTCGCCACTGATTTACGCTACCACTGCTCGGCCCCGCTTTTTCACGCAAAGTGTTACTGGCGCAGTGATTAGTTTCCCAAGTTATAAATTCAACATTTTCATCGTTGAAAAAAGTATTTTAGGAAACCTCATTTGGGAACCAGGTCGAAGTTCATCGAAGAATTACCTTCAAAAAGAAACGTAGGTGGTGCCGGAGGAGGATTCGTTGAAAGCATTTCCTCCCACTCCGCTTCCCGCGAATGTTCCGCTGCGCCTTCTGATTCGGAGCTTGTTTCTCCGGAGAGAGTCGACAAGGAGCCAGGAACTTATATGTCCATAACCTCGGAATCACTGCTGGTCAACACTGATTCCTCTCCGGAATCCATTTCTGATTGCCAAATGTTACCAAGCAAAAACAAAGAATTTGCCGTAGAATTCACTCCTACTACACCGCTCGTATTTGAACAAAAATATTCGAACTAAAAATGGAAAGTTAGTATCAGTGGAATTTCAGCGAAAAAGTGTATGCGCTCTGAAAATCAAGGATGCGTATGCTCTGTAACTCAACGAAATAATGTCACAATCGTCCTTCAGACAACGCACTTGTGGAAACAATCACGATATGCAAAGTACCTCGCCCCTAATGTGAAAAGCCCATGCTCATCATAAAATTTTTCTTTTCCGTTCCTACCATTTCTTTGAAAATAAACACGTGCGTGTACCACAACAGCATGGATTTTACAACTAACGGTAAATTCATATTGGGAAAAACCCATTAGTAAAGGGTTGGCTGGTGAGAAAATAGCCCGGGGAGCAAAGGGTAGCAGATTAGCACGACATGAAACCAGGCGCCAGGTTGCTTAGCGGGCCATTGGCTCTCGAGCGGGCGTTTTCTGATCTCAGGAAAGCGTCAAACATGAAAAAAAAGGCATTACACATGTTTGGGATTTATTTCTATCTCTCCTTTTTTCTCGTACTTATGTGGGCTAGGGTAGCACATACACAGGGCACTTGTGATGGTTTCTATTGAGAATGTACGACCTTTAGACGTCGTAGAGCTGTTTTCGTAAATATGTTTCGCCACTTCCGCCAGTATTCTAAGTAGAAAAGTGAAAGGAGCTGATGAAATAACATTCCCAATACAACTAAACATTTACGCTTACGCCATTTTATCTAAAGAGAACAGTTCAATAGACATTTCCAACAGAAATAAAAATTACCGGAAGAAAAATATGCGGATGAATAATATAGAATTAGATAGTATATATAGTAACAAATATATATATATATATATATATTTGACCACGTGACCATTCCCGTCCCTCTTATAATCCCCCACCCCCTCCCAACTTAGCAACTTTGTTGCAGTCTTTTAGACAGCCAGGTGCAATTCTCAACTCATCCCAGTTCACTCACACCCACGCCCCTCCCTACTTGGTTGCACTCCCCCCTAGACATATAGGTGCGACACCAGTGCCCATCCCCGTCCCCCCTCCCCTCCCAGACAGCACAGCCGCTGGTATACAAATGGTAAATCTCTTGTATAGTTACGAATTGTATAATTTTTGGAAAAAAAATTGTAATACAAATGTATTCCAGCATCTTTCGAACAAATCGTTGGTAATACTATTGTAATACGGCATCAAAATACCAGGAATATACAATTTGTAAACCAATTGTATTACAATTGTAAGGCCGAAAATAATACAAGGCTTCGTGCACATTAGGTGTTTGTGTACTTCTTTTGTCCAGCATAATGCGTACTGCGTATGATACGTATGTATTACCTTTGTTATGTGTAATCCAAGAATACTAGGTATAGTCTTTGCTGTGGACGCTTAATCACGAGCTACTATCGCCAAATCATGGTAAAATCAAGATATTTTGCAATTAATTGCCATTCAACTTCTAAACATTCATCACATGCTAGCCTGTGGATCATCCTTCGACCGAAAATTTGGCATAAATGGGAAGCTTGCAAACAATTCGGAGATCGAGTAAACACTACATTGATAGCTTAGATATACCACGCAGGTAATACAAAAGAGATTCTGTTTTGTAAAACTATTGTAATTTGGCTCTGTATTACCACCATATATCAGTTTGTAAAACGATTGTAATTAGGCTCTGTAATACAAAGTTATTACCAGAAATTTTACGATTGTAATACAATTGGATAACTTTCGTCTTCATTCAAATGTAAACAAATGTATGTTTTATGGAAATAATCTAGTTTGTTCTCATTAATATTGACTTTGTAGTCATCCTATGTGGCAACATAGGTTTCAAGTAATTAAAGCCTTGTAACGGTTATCGTATAATTGGATGGTATTTCCTCGAAATATATAACGGCATTGACATTTAAAAATTAGTTTTCGAAGTCACTTTGACGCACGGAAATGGCCACATATATAAGACTTTCTAGGAACGCAACTTTCAATTGCGAGTAAACATCGATAGGCGTTATATATGTCGAGACATGCGAAGTTAGTTAGGTAGGCACCATAGGTAGACGTAATGCACATCGCATATTGTCAGTGAAATTCTGATAGTGCGGAAATATTAATTTAACTATATGATATTTTTATTTTGGTATCCAGGAAAGAAAATTATTTCGATGGTTACAATTTAGCCTCCATAAATAAAAATTTCATTGCCAAAGACACAGGAATTTTCTAGATTGATGATCAACGTTTTGAAGTAGGGCCAAATTTTAACATACGGACCAGTTCCATTCCAGTTACAGAGCAAGAAATTTCCACGTGGGTAGTTATGAAAGAAATTCGTCATTTTGTAAAACTATTGTAATTTGGCTTTGTAATACCATCGTTATACAATTTGTAAAACAATTGTAATTTGGCTCTGTAATACTCCTAGTAATACAATTGTATTAGCGGACATTTGACACAGTATTACGATTGTAATACAATAGGAATACGAATACCCCATTTTTGTAATACGATTGTAAAATGACTGTAATACAGTAATATTTCCAAGTTTGTGCTGTCTGGGCTATACCACAACTTCCCCTCACTTCCCTTCTTTCCCCCCTTCCCTTCCCCTACCTTGGAGCGGTACTTCTCAATTTTCTACGGCTGAAGAAGGGCCTACAAGCCCGAAACGTCCCAGTAAGTCCTCTCTCTCTCTTTTTACTTTTCTTTCCCCACCCCCTGTCAAGTATTTTTATTGTTGTGGCCTATTGGCGAAATTTTCGTTTTGTGTATTTTGCGGCTTTGCTGCTTTCCTATTCATCTTCGTGCATCCATCGGAGAACTTCTCGCCGATTTGCTGCTCGTGTGAGTGTACTGCTCTGTTCCTTTACCACCTGTCATCCTTATTCCTTTCTCCCTCTCGCATTTTCCTCTCTCTACCTCTCTGTACCTAATTCCATTGTTTCTCATAACCCACCTCCCCATCATCAATATGACTCCATATGTTAAAACCTGGTTGAAAAAAATCCGTTTTTACGCCGGAAAAACCACCCAATTCACAGCTCACGTTGAATTCCTAACCAAATGCCTGGCTGTGAGAGTCTTGCCCAATGGCCTCACCATTAATCTTCCCTTGTTTGCCATTCCTCCTTCACTTCATCAGCCCTTCCACAATCTTCGTCAAAATTTTTCCTTTCAATTTACTTGCCTTGTTCTGTGTCAGTACGCCAACTTACTGAACTCTCACCAACAGAACCTCGCATTTTTCATTCAAATGATCCTTTTGTACTCCCCCGGTAAATTTCCCTTGGTTAACGATATACTCTCAGATTCCTACAAAAAGTTGTGTTTTCGTCGCCAGCGACTGTTGAGAAAGCTGTCGTACTTATTCAGGAGCCATCTCTCGTCCGGCCTTAGCTTGCCCCTCAACATCCCTCCGCCTCCTCCCAAAATTCCTCTTATTTCTGATAAACCCGATCTCGCCAACCTTTTCAACCTCCCACCGCCCTCGAAGACAATACCAACTCTTCCTAAGCGCCAACCTCAACCAGATCCGCCCCCATCCTCCCCTTCACATGAAGTAATTAACCTTTCTTCTTCCATTCTAAACCGAGACCAAATAGCTTTGCTGTCTAAAGGTCTTTCTTTTTCACCAACCCCTAAATTCAATCCTGTGTCCTTCCTGGCCGATTCGCTCAATTTTTGCAGGAACTTAAGATGGCGCGCTTTCTGGAAAACCCACGGTCCTTCCCAATCCTCCATTCATCCTGCCCTTCATAAATTCCGACCACCTTCTGGTTACGAACCCAAATCCCTCCACAAAAACAACCCTGTTGAAATCTTTATCAAACAATTCCTTCACAAAATTTCCGACCACCATTTCCTAAACTCCATTAAACCCAAAATTAACCTATCCCGATCTGAACTCGCCGCCCTTCGGTCACTCCGGTCAGATCCCAGCCTTATAATTTCCCCTGCTGACAAAGGCTCATGCGTGGTGGTCATGGACCTGGAGGACTACAATGCGGAAGCCTACCGTCAATTCCTTGACACCAACTTCTACAAACCTCTCCTCCATACCCAAACCCCAATTTTCAGAAAATTATTTCGTCCTTCCTTAAATCCCATGGCCCCAAGGAAGGACTATCCCAATCTGACATTGCTATTCTTTCTCCCCCCAACCCCACCACGCCCCGATTTTATCTCCTCCCCAAAGTTCATAAAAACAACAACCCCGGCCGTCCCATAGTCAGTAATGTCAAGTCCCCCACCGAAAGAATATCCGCTTTCATCGACTCCTTCCTCCAACCTATTGTGTCTTCTCTCCCCTCTTTCATCCGCGATACCTACCACTTCCTAGAGCGTCTTCGCAGCCTCCAAATCTCCCCCCATTGCAACATATTAATGGCCACAATTGACGTAACCTCCCTTTATACCTCCATTCCCCACAGCGAAGGCCTCAATGCTCTTAAACACTTTCTTTCCCTCCGCCCCACCCCCCACGTCCTTTCCTCTGGCTTCCTCCTAAATCTTTCCCAACATGTCCTAGAAAAAAATGCCTTCTCCTTCAGAGACCAAATCTTCCTGCAAACGAAGGGCACAGCAATGGGTACGAGAATGGCTCCTTCGTACGCTAATCTTTTTATGGGTCTGCTGGAGGACAATTTTCTATCTTCCCGGTCCCTCAAACCCCTATTTTGGGTTCGTTTTATCGATGACATCTTTCTCATCTGGACGCACGGTCCTCAAACCTTGTCCACCTTCCTTTCCGATCTCAATTCCTCTTTTTCTGTCTCATTCACCTTTACCACTTCCAGCACCCACATTACCTTCCTAGATACCGATATTTCTCTATGTGAAAACAAATTCCTAACCTCCCTACATACCAAACCCACTAACCGTCAACAATATCTTCATTTTGACAGCTGCCACCCTTACCATACCAAACGTTCCATTCCTTTCTCCCTTTCTATTCGCACGCACCGTATCTGCAACTCTCAAAATGCTCTCGACCACCACCTTAGTAACTTAAAAACCGCTCTCCTTAAACGTGGCTACCCCTCCCCTCTCCTTGATCGCCGCATCCTACCCTCCACCACCCCTTATACTTCTCGCCCTAGATCATCCACCACCAAATCTCCCTTGAACCTTTGCACCACATTCCTTCCGGGGCTTCACCAAGTTAACCTCATCCTCAAGTCACTTTTCCCCATTTTGAGCGACAGCCCACTCACCTCCGACTTAATCCCCAAATGTCCTACCATTACTTACAAAAGACCGGCCAACCTCAACAATATTCTACGCCCCCACCAATCCCGTCCCACTTTGATCCCTCCTGAAATCCCCGGTACCTTTCCCTGCCATAGACCTCGTTGCAAAACCTGCCCTTTAATATGTAATCTCTCTTCTTTCCACAGTCGCAACAACCCCACCCCATTTCCTATATCTTCCCACGGCAGCTGCACTACCTTTAACGTGGTATACCTACTTCAGTGTAAGGTCTGCCCTTCTTTTTACATCGGCGAGACCTGCAATCCCCTGTCCATCAGGATAAACGGACACCGAGCCGCCCCGCCCAACTTCCCAGTCCCAAAACACGCCTCCACTCATAACCTCAAATTCGACTCTTGCTTCCGTCTCACCATCCTCCACGCCCTCCCCGCCGACACTTCGAACACACAACTTAGGAACACTGAACTTTCTATTATTTGGTATTGTCGCGCCTTTTCCCCTCCCGGTCTTAACATTATGCACTGAATTCTTGTCCATTTACTTTCTCCCTCCTCCTCCGACGCCTTTTATTCCCCTCCCCCACCCCCTCCCAACTTAGCAACTTTGTTGCACTCCTCCAGACAGCCAGGCGCAATTCCCTACTTTGTTCCATTCCCCCCCCCCCCCCCCTCTAAACATCCAGCTGCGACACCACGTGACCATTCCCGTCCCTCTTATACTCCCCCACCCCCTCCCAACTTAGCAACTTTGTTGCAGTCTTTTAGACAGCCAGGTGTAATTCTCAACTCATCCCAGTTCACCCACACCCACGCCCCTCCCTACTTTGTTGCACTCCCCCCTAGACATATAGGTGCGACACCAGTGCCCATCCCCGTCCCCCCTCCCCTTTACCACAACTTCCCCTCACTTCCCTTCTTTCCCCCCTTCCCTTCCCCTACCTTGGAGCGGTACTTCTCAATTTTCTACGGCTGAAGAAGGGCCTACAAGCCCGAAACGTCCCAGTAAGTCCTCTCTCTCTTTTTACTTTTCTTTCCCCACCCCCTGTCAAGTATTTTTATTATATATATATATAGTAACAAATATATGTAGTAACAAATATATATAGTAACAAACATACATATATTGTAACAAATAAGGCAAGGAAAGATTCATGTTCTGTTGCTAGAGAAATATGTTATTCTAATTACTGTGGAACTCATCGTAGAAGTGAAAATTAGCGTAAAATTGAAATTGCAATTTTTATAATTACCACTAAACTGTTGAAGAAAAATGTAATTGGATGCTCACGAAGAGTGAATGAGGAAATATAAATGAAAATAACAAATTTAAAAATTATTTACATTTTAGAAAGTTTTTCGTCATGCAAAAACGGAAGTTTTACGTCATAAATTTGCAAAAACTATCGATAAATGACAAAACTTGAAGTTGTGAATTTCGTAAAAAGATCGCAAAAGAAACTCCATGCATGGAGTTAATAAATCGATGGTTACCAATGACAATAAAGGTGAATGCAATTCCATAAGAGGATAACTTTTCAGTGAGAAAAAAAATTATGACCCTCGAATTGCTAGAATTATTAAAAAAAAAATGACCATTGTTTTAGCATCAGAAATCAACAATTGAAGAGAGCGCCGCTCGGCTAGTGAGAGCTACGGCCCTAACCTGTTCCTCTGACGGCAGAAAAACGAACTACTAGCAGCTGGCGAGAATATTCGGGCATGAGAAGAAAGGGACAAAATTTTCGGACTTGCCCGAGTATACTCGGGCGCGTCAGAATTTGCACGTCTTCGGTGCCCGAGTATACTCGATTGCGTCAGGGAAGCGGTTAATTGCTCACATACAGCATTTCTGCCAATTTAAAGTGACACAGTAACAGACTTTAAATAAAAACAAAAACAATCAATGAAAACAATTGGTATGCGGTGAAAATAATAGAAAATACAAGTAAAACATTGGTAGGAAGGGAGGTAAATGGGAGAGGTATTATTTATTCATGGGAAAATGGGGCATAGCGAGATTGATAAATGAGTCCGAGAGAGAAAAAATGGATCTATATTATTAGGCAAAGAATTCAGTAGGGAGGAGAGGCGGTGGTGAAATGAGCGCTTGACAAGGGATAGTCTGGGGATAGGAATATGGAGTAAGGAATGCATACATGTGGATCGACAATGGACTCTGAAGTTTATGGAGGAAAGCAATTCAGGACAATCAATGAATGAGGTTAGATTATTGTAAGTAAATTTTAAATCGGTTTTAATTCTTTGATGGGAGAGATCAGGGATTGACAGAGAAGATAGGATTGAACAAGTAGGCATGTTGCGGCAGTCTGCAACCCTGTGTTTTACAATTCTGGCGAAGAAGCTGTGTTGTTGAAGAAGTGATACTGTTAAGACAGGCGAGATTAGTTGGAGCTGCGACGGACCATATAGGAGAGCAATATCCAGTGATTGGAAGGACAAATGCTGTGAAGTATGATTTCAGAGCTTGGGGATCAGTTATTTCCGTGTAGCGGTAGAGGAGGCCTAATAGAGACATGGCTTTGCTCTTGACTGAATTAATGTGGTCCAAGAAGTTAAGTTTACTGTCTGTTAAGACACCTAAATCCCTCACACCCAAAACATGTCGAAGAGGCTCAGAATTAATGAAATAGTCAAATTTGATGGGGGATTTTTTGAGAGAGATGGAAATAGAATTGCATTTTCTGGAGTTCAAGTTGAGCTTCCAGGTATTGCACCATTTAGCAGTCAAATCTAGGGCATTCTGAAGGTCTTGGCAGTCCGAGGTTGCGTGAATTTGCTTAAAATTTTTGCAGTCATCAGCATAAAGTAGAGTATTAGCTTGAGAGGGAGAAACAAGGGAGGAAAGGTTGTCAATGAAGAGGTTAAATAGATATGGCCCCAAGACACTACCCTGAGGAACACCAGATGTTACCAGGGACCATTGAGAAGAGGTGCCTGAAAGTATAACCCGCTGAGTTCTATCGGTAAGAAAGGATTTGATGAGATTAAGAAAACTTCCGTGCACGTTGAATCGTTGACTAAGCTTGTGAAAGAGGAGGGTATGGTCGAGAGAATCAAAAGCTTTAGAGAAATCTAGAAAGATGGCATCAAGTTGCGTACTTTTTGCTATTGAGTTGACAGCGTGGTGCTGAAAGACAGCTAGGTTAGTCAGACATGAGCGTCTTGGAAGGAAGCCGTGTTGATTATTCGACAGGAGAGGAGATGTAAAGTAATATAATCTGTGGAGGATAATCCTCTCGGAGACAGAGGATAGGATTGGTAGCAATGAAATCAGGCGATAGTTAGCAACTTCACATTTAGGTCCAGTTTTATGAATAGGAATAATGTTTACCATTTTCCATTGGAGCGGAAAGATGCCAAGTCCTTCTGGTCACGACGGATGAGAGTCTTTGAGTATCGCCGTAGCTCTGTGAAGGCGCGCCGAGTGTGTTCGTTCGGAGTGGTCTTGTAGAGATACCACACTTGATTTTTGTTTTTGAGAGCTAGCAGGGTGCCGGAGTTAAACCAAGAGGGGAATTTCTTTGTTCTGGGTTTCACAACAGGGACAAAATCTTTAATGGCACTCGCAATGACGGCGTACAGGAAGTCCACTCCTTCTTCGGGGGTGAGCGAGGACAGCACGGAGCATGGGATGAGGCCAAGGGAGCGGTTAACGTTTTCCCAAGGAACCTTTGACCAAGCAAGGAAGGGTTTTGGAGGGGTGGGGGGAACGCCGCGGCGATTCTTAGAGCTCGGAAAGCTGTAAATTACATCAAAGGACTCATGGTCTGATTCAAAGATGTTTTGGCTAGGGGTGACTGCCTTGGGGGGAATGGTGGATAGCAGGAAGTCCAGCGTTGCCGCGTTTCGCGTCCCTTTGGTGCAGAACTGGGATAGATGAAGGGCGTTTATAAAATTTTGTATGAAATACTCATCATGGGCGTCGGACAGACACCCACTCATTGGAGACTCAAATGAATTGTGAGGTTGAAGTCGCCAAATAGGATGATAGGGCCAAGACTTATGGCTCTCATCACAGAATCAAGACAGTTTTACAAGACAGTAAGATCACTGGCAGGGGGACGATAGAAACAGCCGATAAAAGTTTTTATAGACTTAGAAAGTTTACCGGAGGGTAAAGAGACCTCAGTCCACACGACTTCACAGTCAGTCTCTAGGTCTATGCGACGGTTAGAGGGATATTTATTATTTATGGCAAGTAGTACTCCACCACCTCTGGAGAGCCGATCTCTGCGATATATGCTGTGAGTAACTGAGAAGGTAATTTCTCCATCACGAACGGTTGGGTTCAGCCAAGTTTCAGCGAGCGCGATGATGTCTAGTTTGGAGAGCTCATGGGCGTGGGAATCACAAGTGGAGAGCTTGTTCTTAATGCTTCTAACATTTTGGTAGCACTTGAAGGTCAGAGGGAGGGCCAGGGTTGAGTTGCACGTCACCCGAGAGAAGAATAAGAAGAAAGATAACGGCATCACGCCGAGGGTACGGTCTAGCGGTTGAGGGTGTCGCCGGAACCTGTGTGATGGAGCAGTGGGGCAATGGAGACCAGAGAGGGATAGACCACACGATGCAAACGCAGAAAAATAATATCTTCTTTCACTTCAGGAGAAACTGGGAGCACAAATAATGTGATAGGTTCACATGGTGGAACTGCATAAACACGGAAGGTTAAATTCACTATCACCAGCACAGAAACAACAAAAAAAGCAAACATGAAAGGAGCACGATGTGCTGGTGTCCTCTCGCTAGCGGCCATCTTGACATGACATATTTGACATGTTCCTATAAAAAATTACAAGATTTCCTTTGAAAATGCAGTTTTTTTACTTATTTCTTCTTGGAAATTTGTTTTTCTTTGAAGTTAGTATTTATTTTGACAGAAATGCCACAAAAGTGTCCTTGGTTCATTGCATAACACCCATAAAATAATGCAAGTTGTTGTTTGAAATACTCAGGGAAAACAGAAAATTTTGGTCTGGAAATCAGGGAAAACTCTGGGAATTTCAGACTCAAATCTTTGTGACAACCCTGATTTTGCATATTTACTACAGTAAAACTTTAATTTTACGCAGTTGGAGGGACCAAAGTATGGGCACAGTGTAAAATCAAAGTGTGTAAAATCAAGAGTTGGTGTTGAGGAAGAGTATAATTTTAAGGATAAAACTTGCACTTCATTTTTAGCAAACTTAGTCATATACTTTATTTAAGCTCTGATTTACAGGGATTTATAAAAAAAACAATTTCTTTTTTTATGAAATCACTCATTTTTGGTGAAAAAAATCTTTGATATTACTTTGTTGCAAACCCTTCTCAAATATTTTTTCACAACTGCCTCTAATGCATTAATGTTTTCAATATGGCCTTCACTAATCTCTGAATGTGCATAACAAAAATTGTGCAAATGCCTAAAGGCTTCCTTAATATCACTACGGGAAGGATGAACAAGCACTGCATCACTGTCATCCATTACATCACTCTCTTCCTCGAGCTCCAAAGCTGGTGTGTTGTTCAACTTCGTGTTCGACAAGTTCGATCCCCACTCACGGATACTTTTTTTACTTTTTATTCAAGGTTTTTATTGTTTAAATTTTCATATATTGTTCTCTTATCATCAATACTTCAATGAAAAATATTTTTAAGGCAATTATTTTAAATATTAATGAGTCGCTTACAGGGTAGGGAATGGAGCAATGGCTAAAATAACCTTTTCAAGGGTGGTAATATATATTTATTTGTTATATTTAAAAGTATATTAAGATATTGCGATTATAAATCGTCATATATAGAGGTGGGGACATAATAATGGCATTGGAATAAGTAATTGGGGGTGAAATCCACCCTAAAGACTGATTATGCTTCCATTGGGAATTGGGAATGGAAATGGAACAGAAGATGGAGGATGGATAGAAACCCGGCGTCGGCATTAGCCTACTCTTTACGAATGGCGCCAAGGGGACAACGGTTTAACGTCCCATCCAACGGACGGTGTACTGAACCATCGGTGTAATCCACATTACACCCAAGGATGGGATTTCAGAATGCTCTGGAAATTCGTACCCGAGAATAGGATGTGGAAGGCCAGTACACTACCCAACCACTCCAGTTGCTTCCCTATTTATCATTTTCACGATTTATAATAGTAATATCCTAATATACCTTTAAATATAACAAATAAATATAAATTACCACCCATGAAAAGGTTATTTTAGCCATTGCTCCATTCCCTACCCTGTAAGCGACTCATTCATATATTTAAAATAATTGCCTTAAAAATATTTTTCATTGAATTAATGATGATAAGAGAACAATATATGAAAATTTAAACAGTAAAAACCTTGAAAAAAATGTAAAAAAAGTGTCCGTGAGTGGGAATCGAACTTGGGACCTTCACTTTCGCAGTCGAGCGCCTTATCTGATGGGTTCCGCCGCCATTTTAAATAGGTTATATACTGAGCTTACATACCACAACATGCTTTTTTACAATTTTTAAATGCTTTTTTCTCAAAAAGTTACGAGAGGTGCATCGTCTTGCCTCGGCATATTGAATTAACCATGGACTACCAAATCAGAAAATTTGAGCTCGATTCGCCACCCGACGGTCGTGTATTCCCCTTGTTAATCAAAAGTAGGTATCTACACATGGACGGCGATTGCCATATCTTGGTGGTTTCGATATCCTGCTACGGCTAATTTGAACCAAAAGGGATATTTGCTTATGTAAAGGAAGCTGAATAAATACTGAGAGGCCTCAGGGGGAAGTAATAATTAGATTCGCGATGTTTTCAGTTTCACACTCAACAGCACGACATCGTGTCAACCATTTCTGTATTCATTTTTGCAACTCAGTGAGATGAATGAAGAACATAACTTCATAATACTCCTGTAGGAATTTTCCAACCCTGAACATGAGCACTATATAGAGCATCATTCCCTAGGCGCTCCAGGCGAAAGATAAAATTCGAGCTTGGATTGCCTCGAAAGGTTCTTACGTCATTACCATCTAGCGGAGACTATATGAACTGTTGCCGGGCTCCGATTACTCTGGAGGCCCGACTACCCCAGACTACGCAATCATACGCGGTTACTACACGGAGCATGTGAAGTAGTTACGTGGGAACATGATTTGGAAGTTTGTGAATGGAAAGCACCAACGCTGTTATCAATCTAGCTTTGTTCGATATCATGCATTATACCTATATTTTGATTCGATCGATTAAACACGACTGTAGTCATGCGTAATTCCTTGAGAAACTGACGATATGTAGATGAAATTGAGATCAGAATTGTCTTCAATACTGAGGTTATTCTGCGCGAAGTCAAAAGATAACTGCGTAAAATCAAAATTAGCTGTCTCTTTGGGGCTGAGGTTATGCTGCGCAAAATCAAAAAACTGCGTAAAATCAAGAAAAGATGTAAAATCGTAGTTTCACCATTGTAATTCCCTATGCTTTCTGGCCGCACTTGTAAAAACAAGACGATGTTAAATCAAAGTGCGCAAAATCGAAGTTTTACTGTACATACTTTTCCGACTACCAAATAGCTTGGAATTCATTTCTATACCTTCTTTGTTGATCAGACTCAAACCAAAATACTGACAATACTTGACCAGCTCCATAAGTCTCACGAGTCTCATCTGCTTTTGTTCCAGGTAACGTCATGCGCAGAACGCTCATTTTGGTCATGGGTATGACCTACCTTGTATTCGTAGTACCATGACCAAAAACTGTCTAGAGGGGATTACAATTGCAATTTCTTTTTTTTGTCTATAAGTGATTTTGCTTTTACTGGGAAGTTAAAATATTTTGGAATGAATCCTTATTGTGGTTTTATTTGACAAAGAGCATATTTTGAACCTCATTCAAGGCTGACCAGTGCAAGCAACTTTGTGAGAAACTCAAGCAGGAGTGTCCAGAGTTGGCAGTAGATGCTGTGCTGGTCCAGGCCTCTGCGTTGGCACGGGAAGGCAAGGCTGATGAAGGAGTGAGGCTGCTCAGCAACCAGAGCTCTATGGGTGACGATGACAATGTCAAGTTGGTCATGAAGCTGGCGATGGCTCAGCTCTTGCTATCAGAGGTGAGTGTTGATGTAGCATTTCCCCTCGCTGTTTTCCCTGCCGTAGATGTCGTCACGCCACCACTCCTCATTGTCTCTCCCTTTCATCTTCCTCTTCGGGTAATGTCTAGCCACCTGGCTTTTTCTGACCAGCCAGAGTTTTATTAAAACTTTCAATACTGAGCCATAATTTATTAAGTCTTCCCTTGACTGAATGTAATTTTTTGGGTTTTCCTCAATTAAGAAGCATAAACCCTTCATTAATTTGTACAAATCTGAAAAAGATGTGAAAATTTTTTTTTTTTCAGTGATGTGAATTCACGCCATCAGCCTATCATTAGAGCTCATATTGTGTAATAATAATAATATTATTATTATTATATGTAATTCCACCTTGGCTGACTGAGGGGCACACGGTTCTGATACCTAAGAAGGGAGACTTGTCCAATCCAAGGAACTACCGCCCTATAACCTGCCTCAAACAATATATATTTATTCACCTTAAAAAATGGTATGTACTGTGACGGATCCATCCTCCTAACCCGCAATTACTAGGGGAACAGCCGCACACATAGAGATCCACATTTTAGCCCAACGAGGGGCGTACTCCGCGGAATCCAAAATAAAATTAAGGATCTCCCCGAGGCGTTCAATATTCAAATGTCTAATAAGGGACTGATGGGGACACACCTTCCGAGAAACTGGGACGAACCACAAACAACTCTTTTTTACACCAATTTATTGGGGCTCTTGGCTTAACATGAACAACACGTGTAATATATTCATAGGACACTAAACAAAATTTGATAAATTCCATATAAATGGGCATCAGATGAAAATGTTGATGATTATTACAAATGACATGGATGAAGGCGAAACCCTACAATGACATAATAATAAAGAAAATAAACAGGTACAATCAATGGATCGCACGGCATAGGCCGCATAAGGTAGCGATTCCTCTGGTGAAATGAACACTTTAACCCCCAAAGGCCAAATACACTGCACAAAATAGATTAATTTAAGATGAAGGATCTTAGGGTTGCGATCAAGAGTCTCACAACACCTAGAACTCCTTTACGTGAAGCGGTTGTCCCACGCTGAAGGGGGTATGGCGGTTCGTTGACGGCTTACGTGGAGATCCCGGGATGAAGTGATGACAGGGATGAGCTGCGACCATCGATGCACCGACTTCTCGTGTTGGACAGATGCACGGCCACCAAAAGTGGCTTCGCTGCTCTCGTGTCCCGGGAAGAAATGATGCTGTTGTGCGTCGATCGGAAGATCCGGCTGCTCGCAAACGTACTTCCACGCTTATGCCATTTACCAGCGGGTGGAAGTGTAGCGGCTCTCACTCGGACCTTGCCTCCAACTCAATGTCACTCCAGTATCTCCACACGCATAGCCTCCCGCCACCAGTCACTAGTATAATCTCCCTGGAGGCATAGCCTCCCGCCACCAATTACAAATGTTTTCTCCCCCGGTGCAGAGCGCTCACCGCCCTTAAATACCCACAAAGGGTGGGGAGGGGCATCCGTGGACACTCCACACGAGAAACGGGGGTGGGGAAACTGGGGAATCCCCACACATTGGGGTAAAACGCGACTTGCCCCTTGGGCCACTTGACACTGGTGACGACGTGGGAGGGAGGGGGAAACATACCCTCCCGTCGCCGGTGATATCACTGACCTCGCCCGTAGGAGCATCGTGCGTAGTCCGTCTCCCAGGAAAAAGGGGGTGGGGAATGAAAAGGAAAAAAAAACAAACGGAAGACAAGCGCAAAACGCAAAAGGATGCAAGGGGACCCAAAACTAATGCGTGACGGTAAAACCATTACTGTCTCAGTACTATATTGGGTTTCGTCACTTAATACATCCATGCATACAACATACATATAGCAATAACAATCATAAATACATACATATTTCAGTCTTAAATTTCACTGAGATTACAATTATACATATCTTCAATTGAATACAAAGGGTACCTTATCAACCAATCTCTTAGCCTCTTCCTAAATTGAATAGGACCTTCTGCTCTAATGTGGGTTGGTAACAAGTTGTACAGGCACTTCCAATGAAAAGTTACCACTGCAGAGCCGAAATTTCTAAGTCCAGAGTTTTTTGTAAATTTGGCATCGCTGCGTCACGGCTTCCCTCTTGCGGAGCCTGAGGAAGCTCTAACCGTAAACAAACCCCCTTCCCTCCTCCGCCCTCCTTTCCTTTCTTAGCGGAAGGGACCAAGGGATTACTGACGGTCGGTTTTCTTTCAATGCTTCTTCTCACGACGGTCGCAAAATACCCCCGACTCTCGCTCTACCCTTGTGCCCAAACGTGGCATTGAGCCGCGTGTCCTCCTACCCCTGCCGAAGCGTCACCACACACTATTCTCCTCCTCCTGTAGGGGAGGGGCGGCGAGGAAGCATGTCTAGCTAGGAATTTCCCGTTAAGAGGGGTTCGCACACCCAGGCACGGGCACCCGGCCGCCTCCCGATATATACGACCGTGCTCCCGGCGATCTCGGCGGCCAATTGCTCCAATTGCGGAAAGTGTGGACGGCAGTTAGTAAATTTGCTTACGAACATAAATCGCAACTGAGAATATTAATTGTAATATTCTGTTCCTCTATTTCCCTTCTGATGGACAGGTGTTCTATTATTCGACCATATTGCACACCAAATATTACCACAAAAATGTTTGGATATATTTCTTAAATGGACGGAATCGATTCATTTTTGTGGGTGAATGGTTACTTCCTTCAAACCACGTATGAAATTAATAAGAGACCAGCACACCTAAATCGAGAAATCATTTTGATAAATGTGTTCACTCGTGGATATTTAAATGTTTTGAAATATTTGCCTGGTAATGTGACTAGAAAAAAACTTATAATCACTCAGGTGTAAGAGTTGATGGGCAGACGTCTCTAATGTTTTACCTGCTTCCGGATCAACCCTTCTGCATGGGCACTGGCTTGCAAGGGCATAAACTCGGAGGATGTTGACCCGAGGTATACCGTGTGGAAGGGGTCGCGGATGCAATAAAACGAATGGAGTAAGGTTTTTGGGCAGTGGAAAATTATTCTTCGCGGAGACCGGTCCTCCCCATCCCCATTGTCTCAACACATGGACTCAACAATGTGGTCAGAGGGAACATGCCGCCCTCCATCTGGCATTCACTTCTCCCTTGTCCCTTTCCACTAGAGCACTAGATTGCGATTGCGTATATCATAGATATGGCCAAATACTGCTACTTAAAAGCGCAGGATACCCGAAAGGTAAAATAATCACTGATAATACATGCGAAGTAAATCAACTACCCATACTGAATCACAATGCGCCAAGAATCCTAGCTGGTGTCCACTGTTCAACCACTCGGTGATTAAATAAATTTCTATTTAATTTGAAAGTGTGTATGAACAACATGAAAAAGATTCCTAACTTGTGTATTTCTGGAATGTTTCATGGACCCTAAAAAGACTCCACTCTTTTCAAGGGCTGAAGGGTGTGAATAACAAGTATGTTCCTGGAGCGTACGCAAAGAAAAATAATTTAACGTGATTCCGCGTAAACTTATCCGGTCGCACGGTTAAATATTCTCGCGATTTCATCAAAACAGAGTCATTGGAGTTTAGTGATAATGAGTACAGCTGAAAAACAAAAGTTCACCATTTCACAATACAATTTCGATGTAGAACAATGTTAGACCAAAAAAGGATTCCAATTATAACATTTCAAAAAACATTACGACATTTATATGAAAAACAATACAACATTGAGGTGTCGATAATACAAATATTTTTGAAAACTAAAAATACAAAAATATTCCGCCCACATTGTAAAAGAATGGACCACAAAATAAATAAAAACCGCTGCTGATCGATGAACAGAAAGCGCTACCAAAGGCTTGAAAAACTAAAAACATAAGTCCAAAAAATATTTTAAAATCCTGAAAAGTCACTTAGGCACAATTTCTTCTTCAATATTTCTTCACTGCTACCTAGCTAGAACCGAATTTCAAAAATCCATTACTCCAATGAAAAGAAAACTGATCACTAAAATGTTCCGACGTTCCGAGGCTCAGAATTTATAAGATTGCTTTTAATGGATTATAGGAATATGCGCATAGTGGCCGTAGTTTATGACCGCAGAATTTCATGGGTGAAGAATAGAATCGTAAATCGGAGGAATTACGACTAAAGATATATATGCCGACGACTTGGGTGAAACTAGTCGCATGAGAAAGGTCTCCTGCCTGAGGTCTTTTCTCTCTTCTCCTCTCAACCTAGGTCTTTAATCTCGCGCAGCTCCCCATATTGCATCATTGTCGCAGGGAGGCCCTCGTCTCTTATCGCAGCAGATATTAGACCAGGTTTTAGGGAAACGGCTGCGTGGTCAATAACAGATTGGTACTTATTGGTATTATACAAGCAGTAATCTAATGGTATTGTTATTATTCAAATTACGAGTCTCTACCATAAATCCTACGGTAAACTCGTGGAAATTATGACAATACGGAACGTTATTTTCTTCTTCTGAGACTATTCATAGTCTTAAAACATTGAGATCGCATATTTATAAAACTTCTGACCACATCGATGTGAGAATAAAACATGTTAATGAACTCACACTGAAATAGTACGAACGTGAAACAACACCAATAGACCAAGGAATTAATTATTCAATTATTCATCCATTATTCAAGGGACACATACAAATTGGGGGTGATAATGAACAATGATGATTTGTGATTTCCTCTTCTAAGTGAACGTCGATTTTTTATGTTATGCCAATGCGTGATGGTGGTGGCGAGCGTAGAGGTATGTTCGGGACCTCAGACGTCTGGCTGCGCGACTCGGAGAAACGTCCACCTTTAGGGCATGATAAAAAGACCGACCGTCAGTAATCCCTTGGTCCCTTCCGCTAAGAAAGGAAAGGAGGGCGGAGGAGGGAAGGGGGTTTGTTTACGGTTAGAGCTTCCTCAGGCTCCGCTAGAGGGAAGCCGTGACGCAGCGATGCTAAAGCGCTTGATTGGAAAGTACGGTCAACTTTGCGCATCTAGCCATCGTTGGCCTTTCATTACATGGGAGAGATAGGGACTAAACATGTTTTCACGAGATAAAAATTAATTAACTATGTTTCATCGAATTTGAGCCATGATAATTTGTGAATGATTAAATTGCCTATAATACCACATCATTTTCATATCAAGTTTATCCTCCAAAATGCGGGAGTCCAGTATAATACGAGCCCAGCAGACGCCTCAAACGGCAGCAGACGACGTCGTCTGCAATATAAGTGGAACGTCGCGATATTTTCCTCGCTCGTAAATTGACTTCTCGTTGATAACTGGCGGAATGGCATTTTTAAATATTATAATACTACCTAAATATTAGCTTACTTGTCAATTAGGTATCAAAATCGACTAGGTATAGAATATTTCTCTGCAATAGGAGTAAAACGTCAAGTCAATTCCTCAACCATGAAGTGAATCCCCATAGAGAGCAGACGGTGACCAACCTTGTATTGTCACTGGAATCTTAATCATTGTGCATAATGGTCAGTGCCTCAGTTAAACATGGAGTGCTGATCGTGGAAATCCTGTCAAAATGCTCACTTGACTTGACAATGACACTGCAGAACATAAATTAGATAGTAGATCGTATTAATACGATCGTATTAAAATACCATTCCGCCAGTTATCAACGAGAAGTCACTTTACGAGCGGGGAAAATATCGCGACGTTCCACTTATATTGCAGACGACGTCGTCTGCTGCCGTTTGAGGCGTCTGCTGGGCTCGTATTATACTGGACTCCCGCATTTTGGAGGATTAACTTGATATTAAAATGATGTGGTATTATAGGCAATTTAATCATTCACAAGTTATCATGGCTCAAATTCGATGAAACATAGTTAATTAATTTTTATCTCGTGAAAACATGTTTAGTCCCTATCTCTCCCATGTAAAGAAAGGCCTACGATGGCTAGATGCGCAAGGAACATGTAGGGAACCAATCAGAAGCCTCGATTGTCGGCATTTGCCGAGATCAAACGTTGACCGTACTTTCCTATCAAGAGCTTTAAGCGATGCCAAATTCACAAAAAACTCCGGACTTAGAAATTTTGGCTCTGCAGTGGTAACTTTTCATTGGAAGTTCCTGTACATTCTGACATTTACCTTATGAAAGGATTTATAATTTAATGTGTCTACAATAATCAGCATTCAAATTATCTCTATGCCTCGTGTGTTATAATTGTGTGTAGTAGATCTGGAGGCAAATGTCTCCAGATTGTCCTTCACATAGAGAAGTGCTCTAAATACATATAAGATATGCACGGTCATAATTCCAAGTTGGGAAAAAAGAGGCTTACAGTGCTCAAGTGGGTGGGCATTAGCAATTATTCTGATTGCTCTTTTTTGTAGCAATAAAATTTACTCAACGGAAGTTGCATGCCCCCAAAGTTCAACCCCATAGTTTATATGGCTATGAAAAGAAGCAAAGTAGAGTGTCCTGAGACACTGAGTAGAAATCAGTGATTTTAGCTTTCTTAGCATGTATATTGCCTAGCTTAACTTGTCACAGATCCAACTGATATGCTTATCCCATTTTAATTTAGAATCAATCAGTATTATTTATATTGAGACTGCACATTATTTTTTTAGTTTTGTTAATATTTAGCACTAGACCATTACTGTTGAACCAATCCAGAGTCTGCCTTTGAATAGTCTTACATTTCACCACTACATCACTTAAGTTATTGCACTTTTGTACCAGGGTTGTGTCATTAGCATAGAGAACACATTGTGATGCCATATTGAATGGTAAATCATTAATCATTATAATAATTAAAATAGGTCCAAGGACAGAGCCCTGTGGCACTCCACATTTTATTGTGCGAGCCACAGACTTGTTACCATTAAATTCCACCAATTGTTTCCTATCAGTTAATTATGACTGCATTTGCTTTAATTCTACATCTTCAAACCCATAATACTCTAGCTTCCTGAGCAAGGTGGAATGCTCAACACAGTCAAATTCTTTACTGAGGTCGCATAAAGTCATTGAGACTGAATGCCTATCCTCAAAGGCATTGGCAATATAATTAATGATATTTTCTACAGCCATAATTGTGGATTTTCCAGAACGGAAACCAAATTGGAATATTGAAAATAAGTTATTAGCTTCAAAAAATTCACAGATTTGATTCTTAATCACAGTTTCAAAAATTTTGCCCAATATTGGTACAATGGAGATGGGTCTATAGTTTGTGAGGTTATCTTTATCTCCTTTTTTATGAATAGGAACTGTTTTAAAGTATTTTAAAGGATTTGGAAACTCACACCTTTGAAAGCAACAGTTAAAGAGTGCAGTCATGGGCTCTGCAATGGATTCAATGACTTCTCTTATAAGCGAATTAGAGAGGTCGTCGATATCTCTACAATAAGATTTTTTCATATTCTTTCCTGTTATAATAATATCACCTTGAGTAATTGATATCCATTTAAAACTCAAGTTATGAGGGGGAAGATTGTTGATGAAAGTTTCAATCCTATCAGGATTCATGATTACAGTAGACAAAGTTTTCTTTACAGATTCAACAAGGTAATCATTTGCCTCATCAGAAGTAAACGGGAAAGTTGAATTACATTTAGTATGGCCCACTTCACGATGAATTACCTTCCACATTGCCTTGTTTTTGTTGGTGGAATTGGGTATATAGCCCTGGTATGCCTTACTTTTAGCAATCCTGATTGAGTTATAATAATTCTTCCTTAACCCCTTCCCTGACACATTTTTTTGAGGAAATGGTTCCAAAAAGGATCATATTTTTTTATTGCATTTTTTAATTATTTATGTTATAACGATGGGGAAAAAAGTTCATTTTGAGCATTGAGCTTTTATTTATTAATAATTTCAATTTAAACCCTTATTGTTATCAATTGTCTAAAGTGAGAGAGATTCACTTCTACCTCAGCTAGAACAAGTATTTAAGCCAAAATATCTATATTTTTATTGAAAATTCTACAACCATAACATATATCCAAATCGATTAGTACAAATTTTAATTATTTTCAGTTTTTTTTGTGTGGTATGTCCTAAAAAATGGTGAGAGACAGCGTTACAACCACAGAGTTACATCGCAATCTGGGCAAAAATATCTGCTTTCCCTTCGAATAATTTTCCCGTGCACATCTCGATTTCTAGTACATAAAAAGCACTTGCGTGTTGGCCTTACCTTCTTATTAGTGGCTAGGATCAGCTCAGGAAAGTGCATTTCTAAGGGGCGGAGAGGGTGAGGTGTTGCAGGTGGCCTACCCTCTTCAGGAGCCAAAAATTGGGGATGTACTCCTCAATAATTTTTTTCGATGAGGTCAAGTCTATTATTCAAATATGACTTCCTTCCACCTGTTCAACATTTGGTAGATTTTTCAAATCTTATTCAGTTTTGGATTAGTACGTATTTCTGCGACATATTCCTCATTTTTGTGAAGTGTAAATTTTTCCAGATTTTTTTGCAAATTGGCGAATGACATCGTTTCCCAAAAAACGGCGTACACAGAATCCACCGTGTGGTCCAAAAATGCTCTTTGTCAGGCTTTTATACAATGCTCTGCAGCATTATTTGCGCCAAGAAAACTCGTATTTCGGGAGCACTCCACGCCATTGTTCTCTGGAACCAGAGCATTTTTCACGAAGACACTGATTAGCATACCAATTTGTCTCGTCAGTAATTAGTTATATAAATTCATTGCCGAAGAACAGTTGAAAAAACTGGAGTACACCACCATCTTCTTGAACTTCAAAATTGAGTGATGAAGCACTTTCAAAATTGAACCTTGTGGGTGCAGAAGGGGGAGCTTTGCTACTTTTCATTTCTCTCCATTGGTCGTCTTCAATAGGCTCACCTTCGCACTCGACATCTAATATGGTGTACTCGGAGGAGCTCGATTCAGATCCCGAAGTTTCTAAATTTTCTTTTTCCACCTCAACACCCTTTCACTCTCACTTTCTGTTGCAGAATGAATAAAGCAAAACAGTAAAAAAACACTGAGGTAACAAAAAATTGCTCTCAACCTCTAATCGCATAAACACGGATTTCTGTGAAACGCTGATGGAGAAGGGAAACTTGACATGAATGCTTAGGAGGAGAGTGAAGTACTAACGTATGTCTCCGTTGAAAATTTAGGATAAATTGAAATGATTTTATGTCGACATCTTTTGATAAAGGTAAAACAATTTCAGGGGTACATTAGGAATATCCACGGAGATATTGACATAAGCTTGTATACAGTACCTTCCCGAAGAGGATAAGGCAAATCGGTGAGATTTAGAGAGAAGGGAGGGGTACCAAGAAAGATGGAAATCAGGGGAAATAATAACAAAGGCGGAGTATTCCTGCTCAAAGTCTTGCTAAATGCACGTCTGAGGGAAAATATGCATTTTCCTTATGTGCTTATTCTTCGCTTTCTAAGATTACCGCAAACAAGCACATAAGGTCGTAAAGTAATGAGGATGAAGGCATTCTTTTCCACAGAAGATCTTTCCCATTCATAAGGGTCCGCTGTCCCACTTGAGTGAAGAAATTATGGCTCTATTATGACAGGCACCAAGCAGGGTCGGAAAGCGACCGCACGCCCAACCATTTTCCTGGGGCTTCCCAGACGGACAATGCACTCTTGGCGGTGCCCCTTATCTATTGTCCCTTTTTTCTCGGGTGACCTTGGAAGAAAGAGGGCTGCAGCGTAATACATGAGCGCAAGAAGAAACCTGAACGCAATGTAATGAACGGGAGAACAAGCCACTGCCACTTTCCTTAACAGTTTTTGAACTACCAGTAATGCTGTCGAGAGATTTCTTCCGATTTTTCCCGAAAAATGACATTTACGGGGGTTGGATATAAGATGACTATCATCGTCTAAATCTCAACCTCTAAAAGCCGTTTGTTGCATAAGTGGAAGCCACTAGAGACTGAAAGGTTACTTACGAGTCTGAGAAATCACGAGTTTCACGTCAACACGGCAGATTTTATTTTACTACAACACCGCATTCGAAGGACAGGAAAGGAAGGCTAAGTATTTGAGAAATTTGCTATAATAGGTATGCATAATTTCAACAATTCTTTCTACTCCCACACAATGTATTACTAGAGCATGAATATATCTAGACTAATCATGCAAAAACACGCTTCACTAGTCATAGCTTTTTCCGAATATTCCTTTATCCTGTATTCGCTTTTTATATGGCTGGTTGCATAACACCCCCTGCCACACGTCCGTGGTGAAGTTTACGGGTAGGTAGGTACGTAATGTATTGTTTAGAAGCGATTGTAAGGGATTATTTTTATTTTTCCTAATACATAGTATCACCGTTACGAGTGTATATCGCGCGACTGTTATTTTTGCATCCGGCCAGTCGCCATGAATGTCGGAATCAATTATATTTAGCGTTTTGAACCCAAAAATAAGAAACAAATGCAATATATTGGTAAATGTAATAACATTTGAATGCGGTATACATGGATTGATATTACGCCTAAATGTATGAATTCGATACCAGATAAATTTATCTAAAACAAGAGCAGATAATGCTCTAAATCTCACGTGTAATTGTCCCAATACCAAGGTAAAAATTACGAAAATTATGACGCAATTCCATACGCTAATGCAACGAAATAAGTCTCAATAACTGGCTAAAAATGAGCCAGTGTGTCCGCAAACGCCATCTGCTGCCTAGATATAGAATTTCTACGAAGGGGACGAGATTATTCGTCTTCGGAAGCTAGGAAGTCGAAAGAGCGGCCTTGGACGAGTTAACTCGTCCCTGACGCGATTTGACACACCTGGTTAGGACGAGTTAACTCGTCCTTGTCAGGGAAGGGGTTAATTTTGAATGTCTCCTTTGTTAGTGTGTTATGCTTTTAGGAGTATTCGTGATGCATAAGGTGGCTTAATAAGGATATCACTTCACCCAGAATTTGATGAATTTTACCTCATTTTAGAGGAAAAAAACTTTTATTTCCAATGTATCATAATATTAACTCCTTCGCCTTATGTACTGCATAATAAACGCATGTAAGAGGCATCCTCTTTTAATGCGTCGAAGTTGAATAAAAAAATTTTGTGGCTTTTATTCTCCTAATACGAGGTTTAGAGAGCTTAAATTTGAACTTTCAGCCATTATCAAAGCCTTCCACTTGCAATATTCTCTTATAATTTACGTGACATTTTTCATTGGTATTAATGGACCTCGGAGGTAAGTATTCACTTGAAGCCTTAGCGTTACAATGCTTACATTGTTTATTGCCCTTTGGAATGAGTGGAGTAATTGATATTCATTAAAACAAAACAAATCCAACCTTGCTAAAATTCGTGTTTAATTGGAAAGTGCAGACATTCGCACCGAGCTCTTGATTTTTAATGCCGTTTTCCCCCACTATTTTCCTAATGCACAAGTCATAGTCGCTGTGATTTGGGGTCTATTAAACTGTGTTTAACTTTTACAAATTATATTTTGCTGTACACGAGGACAAGCGGGAATGCAAACACATAAAATGCAAAATACCCAAGCGTCAACTGCAAAAAAAATGAATGATAAGGCGTCATCGACAGGCGACAAGGCGATATGACATCAAAACCTGAAAAAAATCAAACTTTGAAAGAAATCATAACTGTCTATGGAATTTAAAGTATTTATTTTTTCAATATGGTCCAACAAAAATCTTCAATTTATGACAAAATAAAAAAAGTGCATGATTTACATAAAAATGGCTGACTTATAAGTGAGACAGGTGTCGCAGTACGGTGGCATGCGGGCACATGTCCTGTCACATCCATTGTGAATTAACCCTGTGGCAGAAGAAATAATGCATGATTTAGAAGGCAAGTATATAGAGAAACGCATTATAGCACTTATCAATGAATATTTATCTCTTTTACTGACCTTTATTCTTCGTCACTGGTGTTATCGCTCTCTCCAGCAGAACTTAAACTTTCTCCGTACTGGTATCCCATGTCGTATCGTCTTCGGTCCCATCCAGATTATTGGTAATGTAGCACTTTTTGAAACTTTTTACAACCAGGTCTTCTGGAATCAGTTTCCATGAATTTATAATCCACTGGTATATCTGGGTCAGTCCTGGTTTTTTCATCCTTCCTGTCGGTGTGGTTTCATGCACTGTTCCCGCCATCCACTTTGTGTATTGCCTCTTCACGTTAGCCTTGGGACAATTTATGCAGACATCTAGAGGCTGCAGCATTGACGTCATCCCCCATGGATAAATGTCCGTTTTGTGACTCTTTAAGTATTTTTTCACTTCTTCTGTCAGATGACCACGAAAAATGTCTAGGACAAGCATATTTGGTAGATTTAGCAGAGCTCCTGGGCGACGTTCCCACACACACTTTATCCAGTCCAACGCTAAACTCTTGTCCATCCACCCCTTCTCTTGCACCCAAACAATGATGCCTGCAGGTAGTTTTTCTTTAGGTAGATTTTTTCTTTTCAAAATTACATACGGTGGAAGTTTCTTCCCGTCTGCCAAAATTGCAAGCATGACAGTGCACCATGGTTTTTCTCCTCCTCCAGTTGTCAGCTTTACGAATTTTGCTCCTTTTTCATCAACTGTGCAGTCAATGGGCATTTCATAATAAACTGGTGTTTGATCTGCGTTCCCAATTTGGCCTATTAAATACAAATTTTTTTCTCTAAGGCCAATAACATAATGCGTATATGGCATATTGTGCTGAGACCATGATTGGTTGATAAAAAAGATTATGGAAGTGTACCAGTGTTTTTTTTTTACTTTTTCCTGTCGAAGATGGATATGTATTATGATTTGATAAAATATACAATTATGTATAAGTTTCTTTTTAATCTTGAAAACGTGTTTATTATGATTGATATGTAAATTGACTGGGCATTAAATGATAGGAGGTAATCTATTGGTCTTCATCTTGTCCGAATAAAGATGAGTTACCATTTTTATATGAGAGAGGTTTTTGGCTGCAATGTTGGTTCTAAGCAAATGGCTGCAAGCTCAGTCATCCCATTGCCTATGGGAGATATGTTGTGAAATTCAGTGCTTTCCTGAAAAATGTGTGAATCCACTCTCTTCTCTCTCATGTTTCAAATATCCCCTCTCACTTGCAGGGGAAACTGGCTGAAACTTGCAATGTTTTGCTCAGCTTAGGGGACACTACTTTCAAGCCAGGCGTTGTCAGCGCTCTAGTTGCACTTTATTTGGCATCTGGGGACCGGAAAGGTGCCTCAGAAGTGTTGAAGCAAGCCGTGGAATGGTACAGAAAAAACAAGGTACATATTGGGTGTTTGTGTTTAACTTAATGATTCATTTATGTTTTATTCTTGGATATGGCAAATAATTATTTCTTTGGCACGAATCCAAAGTGATATCTTTGATTTTCTGTTCAACTTCGCCTTGGCTCTGATGTCACAGTTCTTAGCTTCAGTTCTTGGTTGTCTCCTCATTTCCAGTGTTGAGCAAAATACATGTGCTTTTTGGTTGGCTTTACTCACTGTCCTTAAAGGAAAGACTACTATATGAATAGAAGTCTGGAAAATTATTAGCTTGTAATTATTAAATATGAATGATGGGGCAAGTTAAATATCTGAGTTTAATGCAAAATGGTTAGAGATGGGCCACTCTGAAAATTACCTCAGTAATTTTCGTAAATTACCGTGGTATTTTTCGTAATTTACCACACCCCTTGAAAATTACCATAATTTTCCAGATAATTCACCTATGTTTGAGATAATTTTTCATACAGATAAATTCCCAACATGTTCTTTTAAGCCAAGTTCATATTTCGTACGTGTTTAATAATAAATTGAGGCATGTCAGACTCATAATTTGATGTACTTCATTTTAAAATCGATTGAGCCATCTCTGAGATATTTGCCTTCAAACTTGAGTGACAGAATTTTGCAACTGACAGATTCGTGTAAGAGGCGCAACCTCATTTTTGGCTGCAATTTCTGGGAAAAAAGGTACGCCTCTTACACGAGTTTATACGGTATGTATGGTCACCCATCCAACCTCAGTCTGGGCCCAACATTGCTTAACTTCGGTGATCTTACAGGAACCAGTGTGTCAATGCAGCTGGGCCCTTGCCCTGCCACCTGCACAACTGAAATTTGAATATTTTTTGGAAGGATCAAATCTCTAATCAATAGATCGTATAGGTTTCCTGACTACTTAAGATGATAGATTTCTTTGTACAATTGCTCACGGGATCACATGGCTGTTATCAGTTAAACTCCATAAATACATAGAACAAAAAAGGTGCTGAGAATTGTTTATTCTGTGTAAAGATTTGATGAAGTGTTAGATTCATGTATGATGGTGATGAAAAATCAAGGCACCTCCTATCCATCGTTGGCCCTCACTGGAATGTATCTTGGCGAGAGATGCCAGCTGATTCATTGCAGCTTCCCTTTACTCTGAGCACCAACCATGGATCGTGCACTCTGAATGCTTGGTGTCTATGTGAACTGATCGTTTGTTGTTTTGGTGCAGGCTGAGGGAGGTGACTTAAGGATGCTTTGGCGACACGCAGCAGACTTCCACTTGCGTGGGGGAGATGCAGCTGTGGCTGCACGCAGCTTGGAGGAGCTGTTGCGCCTTGACTCTAAGGATACAAAGACAATGGCACAGCTGGTCATTGCCTTCTCCCAGGTTGGTATGCTGATCTGACGTTGGTGCGTCATATTTTACTGTGTGTATTTATTTTATTGCATGCATTCATTTATTAAACTGCCTTATTCTGAGTATTTGTTGTGCCACTAACAAACTCAGCTGGTAGTTGTTTATAGGTCGCTCATTAATTTTTATCCGCACTTCACCATCACTTACTACCACTTTCCCTGAATAATTTTTGAATGAGGGTCATAAAAGGTGAGCATATTCTTTTAAATGGAGCCTTGATGGGTTGTTTAACCCTGAACTACGCGTGCCCTGGAACTCCCCCGTGTGCCACCGTGTTTCGTCAATCTATGTATAGCTTCTTGTTAAAATGGGACCCAGGTTTTATTTGATATCATCATGTTTCGGGTTGCGTCCACATATGTTGATTGAAACGCACTATGTGCATTTGCAACAACATACATGGCCAAAACCCGAAAAGTTCTGATATCATCTGATCAACGCTGGGGAAACCCGAGAATAAACACCTAGGTTTTACTTTCCCCATCATCAAACATTCTCTGGTCAATAAATTCTTGGGTCAGTAAGATTGCCTTGGATTATTTTGCACAAGAAATTTGTATTTCATCTTCTCCTATTTTGTAGTGCTTTGTACACAACATGCAGAACTGTTAAATGTGATTTCTAGGAATGATGCAATGCGCATGGGAGTGGCCAACTCCTCCTTTGAGCAATCTCTTCTGGACCTGGGGATGTGTTACATTTAATCGAGCACATTTGTTTAACTATCGCACATCGCATTGTATAACTGTCACCCATTGGTTCACGAATGACAGGGATCATGCAGGGTGTCTTCCTTTGTGTATACAGTTTCTAAAAATTTAAATGTTTTTGCTGCGAATATACTGTTAGTGACTACTTAGCCACTTTTGTCGGTCATAGAATTTACAGTTGAGCATTTACCCTGAAACTATCTTGTGTAAGACCAAAATTATCAGATCGGGTTTTCATCTAATAATTCATCAATAGTTCTTTTCTCTTAAACTTTCATAGAACAGTGTGCATAATTTTCTTTGTATTTTTGTTTCTTTGAGTAATGTAGTTTTCTCTAAATTAAAGATCAATCCAAATTGTCAGTATAACACCTATTTTGGTCATCCAGGTGACCATAGACTGAGGTCGACCATCGACAACCCGTGCGTGTTCACAAGATTAGAAACTTCTCCCCGGGGATGGTCACCTGGATGACCAAAATTCATGCACAGGAGTGTCTATTGACAATTTGGACAAGTTTATTTAATTTTCACCTCTTATTTGGCTCTTCGTGTATTTTGGATGAATGTAAGCTCAAAGAGTTATGTGCTCCTCGCATTTCTCTGTCCTTAATTTCTTTGCCATTGCAATCATCTCAAAGTATTCCAGCATCTTTCCACTGATCTATCTGACAGTGACAGAGGGTACTCCAAAAAAACTATTAGTGTTTCTTTTAAAAAACCCTTGGATAATCCTGGCTTTGATTAATCTGGACAACCCATTGCCCGCTTAATCTGGATTGGTGAGGGTCTACTGTGTTTGTTTATGCATGCATTATAGGAATAGGAATCAAGGAAATTTAAATCCAAAATGTTATATGAATGTTTTCTGAAAACCAATGAAACGTAATATTAGAAAGTACCCAAACTTCAAAAATCACTATTGTAATGGTTGGCCCTATTACACCATGCTCCCTTGCTTAATCGTATTCCTACCTTCCATCGACCCGACCATACCCTTACCCCACCCCCTCTAAACTCGACCCGTGGAGGAAGGTGAGACAGTGTGCGAGCGTGTGTGTATGAGTACGGCGTCAAATGATAAGGAAGTGAAGTGCTATGGGCCTTTGACCAGACCCACACCCCCTAATCCCCCCCCCACATTGAGAACCCCACCCCGTCAACATTCGGGGGTATAAAGGCAGGCGGCAGCAATGCCAGCGAGAGGGAATTGACTAAGAAAACGGTATGCGAGCGGAGCTTCTGCCCATCGCCAGGCCCAAGGAGTGATTGACATTAGTTTGCAGACATTCGAGAAAGACGTTCAGGAAGGAGAAGAGGCTACGCTGACAGCAATATGTGGTCGCTGAATCGCCACGTACGGTCCATGACAAGGGACCCCCATTTTTGAAGAAAAGCACGGCCAGAAGGAGAGTCCAGAGCATCACGTGCCAGACGCGATGCTCTTGAGTGACGAGGAGGAGCCTGCAGTTGGAAGAGACGAGGCTTTGATATCTCCAGGCTGTGGCTGTCACGGTGTGTTCACATAAGATTGTCACTGCCCGACAGGTTTTCACCACAAAACCCCCCCTCCCTGTATTTAGCTACAGCACTCGCCTTTCTACGACTACCCCTTGCTCCTGTGTCATTAATCTTGCTGATGTGGGCCGAGTGTTTAAAGAGGATAGGGAAGGACTTGTAATTACCTCCTGCCAATTGGTGTAATAATTTAACTTGTGCCGCTTGCTCGCCGCCTACAACGGTGTTATTTCCTTTTGTATTGTTATTTTGCATTCTCTTTTGCCATTAATGTTCACGAATTCATTTCATCCATTCATCCTTCATTAGTTTTAAAAAAGGTTTATCATCTATTGTAAAAACGTGCCGATTTATGCAATAATAATATCTGGTTAAATGAATGGGACAGTGTGTGTTTCATCCTTATCTACGGGTCGGGAGACGAGGCTCCCTCTCACCCCCTAGAACATCCTTTTACTACCCTCAGTACGCTCTGCCCTGGCGGTAAAGCCAGGGAGCATTTAAAATTACACAAGATCAGGGACCCCCCACCCACTTATCCTCTCTTAAAGAGGCCTCTATTTTTTTTTGTTCATTATCAGGTGACGCAGGTTTGCCCCACGGATCTCGTGCGGGGAAGGTTAGCGAGGGTTTTTTTATTGTACGTGTTTCCGTCGGCCCAAAGTTTTAATCGGGCGGGCCGTGGACCACTACATTATTGAAACCCAAAAAGGCCCGTGAAACCCAATTAAATCCTAAATAAAAGCTGGTTGTTGGGATTGGTGTTGGAATGTTTTTCAACCTGCGATTTCCTTGACCTTTCTGAAGTGAGTCATTAAGAATGAATATCTAGGTAGGTAATAAGAATTAACTTAGCGCATGGGTCCAAGATAATAGAGGACAGTTCATGGAAATTGTGAACACACGTCCAATGCCAATCGCGTGACTGAAGGTGGCCTTGGTTGAGATCACACGAGCGTGAAAAAATTCTCCACTTTTCATTTCTTTCTAAGCCAAATCAGTGTATTTCAACTGTGCATGATTGATCTATTATCACATAAAACAAGATGTGTGTGACTGCATTACTGTTTTTGTCGTTTGATGTTTCAGTTTGATCCAAAGAAGGCCCAGTCGCTAAGCCGAAAGCTGCCACCAGTGAAAGGTGATTCTTCAATCGATGTAGATGCATTGGAGACCTCAAACTGGACAATGGGATCCAAGGCCATCAAGAAGACAGCTGCTGCTGGCGGTAAAGACATTCCATCTCCTGGGAGCAAACCCACGTGAGTACTCAGCATCTTTATTGTCCTCAAAGACTTTTGATGAACCTCTATAGTGAAATGAATAAGAAAGAATCCTAGTTTGTATTCATTCAGTCTGATCTGACAAAGATATTAAGTAAAGTGTGTATTAGTTTCACAACAAATGCAATCCATGTCATAGTGTCAAAAAATTCTTATGAACACTCCTCTCTGTTGTTTGTGGCCCTCAGATTGTTGCCACTAAAGAAGACATTGTGTTGAGGTGAGTCCGTCGTCCGCGTGAGTGCGGCGTCAATACATTGCACCTACGACACACACACGGGCCAAGATAATATGCACACTGGTTTCTTCGAAGCTGGTGTCTGCCTTATATAGGAGTCCCCAGTCCAAACGGGCGACCTTGGCGCCACTCAACTGCTTCCGTGCATCATTGCCTGCTGACCGCCTCCAGGGTCTTCGCGAATGCTTTGGGGCTCGCGAATGTTCCTTCACGCGAACCTACCACATCTCCCCTTCTGAAAATAAACAAAACGAAAGAAGGCAAAGGGACGGACACACAGTAAAGGTTAGGGGGTAAATCTCTGCGGTGGACGAACGAGTCGTCCATATCTCGTCCTGTGTAGTCCTCCTCCTGCGGGTGGGTCTACCCCCTCCGGTGTGTTCTCCTTTTCGCGAGAGTCTGGGAACAATGGTGCAAACTCCAGATCGTATTGTTCCTCCGTTGTCCTTGGTAACCATCTTGCCAGGGTCAATGCCGCCAGATTCCTCCGGATGACTCCATTTCGTGTTTTGACGAAATAGGACCGTGGGCGACCCGAATCCCCCACAACTGTTCCATATAATCCTGGCAATCTCCGGCATTCGATCGGGACAGCTCTTTGGCATGTTGTCTTCGGTCGTAGTTCCTCTTGGCTCGCTCTCCGATGAGGTCATTCCTGTCCCGTACGGCTTTGAGATTGTGCCATTTTGGAACTATCCCCCTGGGGATTGATGGCACGTTTGTTCGGAGCTTGCGACCCATGAGTAACTCAGATGGTGAATACCCTGACTCCAAGGTAGAGGAACGGTATGCTAGAAGTCCCAAATATGGATCAGCTTCTTTAGCGAATATGTTTTGGACCACTTTTACCGCCGCTTCTGCTTGGCCATTGCTCTTCGGATAGTAAGGGCTGCTAGTTATGAACTCAAAACTGTACTCTCACACGAACTCACGAAATTCTCTCGACCCAAAAGGTCGATGACTCGTAAGGTTTATTTGTCCAGTGTCTGCTCGGACGATTTCTGGGATTTCGTGTTGCACGAACATAGATTTCACCTTTCCGATCACATATGTTGCCCTTGCGTTTTCTAAGTACGCGACTTGGGATATTTTGAAAAATAGTGGACTACAACTAAGTACTCTTGACCCCTGCTATGGAAAATGTCCATTCCTACCATTTTCCAGGGCCGCGCTGGCGTTTCCGTTGGTTTCAATGGCAGGACAGGTTGGCAATGGCAGGTTGGTCTCGCAGGACGGCATTCGAGGCACTCAGGGCACTTACTTATCAATTCCTTTATTTGTTGGGAGGCTCCTGGCCACCACACGGACTGTCGCATCCGGTTCCTACACTTCTAAATCCCAAGATGCCCAGCATGAAGTCTCCCCAACATTTTCTTTCTCAACAACTCTGGGATGTAAATTCTCGTTCCCCTGACTAGAAGACCGTCAAGGAGGGAGAGATTTGGCAGTAGCACCACGATAGGATTGTGATCTATACAAAGAACAAATTTCTTCCCCACTACAGTAGAAACTCGAAATTACATAGGTAGTTGATGGGACCGGAAAAATCGGCACTTGGCAATAACAAATTTCATATGAACGAGTATCTTTCAAATTCATCGCAATGAAGCTCTTGTTTTCTTTCCTTTGATTAAGATGCACTCTCGCGACATACTTGCATGATTTACGAAGTTATAATTCATGAAAGTATATTTAAATGTGTATTCATGCCCACAGGGTGCACTCATTGTCAGTTGAACACAACTTATTTGTCGGAGTTTGATTCTTCCTATTTTTGGGATTTCCACTGTGTCGTTCCAGCTTTTCGTGGCGGAAATCCCAAACATTGAAAGAATCAACCTCCTTCCAAGCCCCGCCGAAATTTACATCACGACATCTAACCTGTCATTCTTTTTTCCAATGAATGATTAGACAATAAAGCGTCTTCGCACAATTTTCGTGCAGTATGGACTAAGCCTATGAAGCTTCTTAGCTCATTTTTCTACATTATTTCCTAACTAGAGAACTCAAAACTTTAGCGTGAGCAAAGTATAATCATCAATAATATTGATTAATGCATACACTAAGGAAGTAAGCGACTTGTGCGATCATTTGCACCGGATATTGAAGACAGTGAAAATAAGATTCTCTCGCGGATGTTATGCGATGGATGCATGTTATGTATTTTGTACAAATACTGATAAGCCTGTTAATCTCGCGAAATAACAATCTTTATTCTCCGTTGGATTCATCTTATTTGTGCGTGGTTATTTCCGATACGATGGAGCTTATAGAGGAGTCCTACTAAATGTATACCTCCTTTCAAAAGTAGATTGTACATACACTTCAACGGCGAAGGCAATGTAACTCCTTTTACACTTCATCGCCTTCTAACGATGCTATTACTACAAATCAATAATTTTCGTTTTCCACTCTACTCTGCGAAAGCTTCATTTGTGGCTCTATTCAGATTAGGTCGCCTGCTCTTCATTCATTAAATCTCAGGATCCATATAAAGATTCGATATTGAACTAAAATTTGGGATATTTTTTGTTATTGTTTTCCCTCTGCTTTCGATCAAGCAAGGAGATTTCGTCCGAGCATTGCAGCTCCAGGTTAGGCCACGCACCAGGCCGGAATCAGCTGTCTGTTCCTTCTTTCCCCGTCATTACGGGGGTTACTCACCCTCCACCATTCACCCTCTCACGAAAACAGCTACGGAACCCATGGTCTAGGAGTACCGTGTGTCACTTGAGACGTTGATCTACCTAGGAGTCAAGGCCAAGGGATGCGCACGAGGAATAAACATCGAATGAATCATCGGCTTTACGCGGAAAAGTCACATCTTATCTTCCTCCTCCCTTACCTCAACTGGCTGCATCCGCGGAGAGGGAGGACATGCTTTTGGAGAGTGGCGGACTTTTACTTAGAGGGGCCATTGGGGGCCGGCAGAGTCAGCTTGGGACATCGCATCCTGACCTAGTGTTGAGTTGAGTGGGACGTAGGGGGTACTAGAAGGGGCCTGATCTCCTGGAGGGCCGAAACGGGGGCTTCGGTGTGAAGGTGATGGCTCGTGCCAACCTTGAAGAGCAGGGAGGGGGGGACACAGAGACTTGAGGGGAAATATGACCAGTATGGGAGAGAAGGGCAGCATTTGATAGGTTTGCCGGAAGTGAGAAAGGTGATGGAGAAGAGTAAGCCGCGGTTTTGGAGCAACAGAGATGGAAAGCAGGGTGAATTTTCCTGGTGGGGATTGCCGGGTGGGGGAAATACAATATGGGAATGTGCAGGCATTTCTATTTCGCATTTTCTTAATTTCCGGTCCATTCGGGCAGCCTCATAAAAGGTAATCAGTGAATAAGAATTGAAGAAGAAATATGACAAACGAATGAATGTATATTATAAAAAATACTTCAGCTCTTTTGTCGAGAGAATCACTCATTTAACAAAAAAAAAGTTATTTATTTTTGCGCTTTGCTTCGCTCCATCGTCGCTCCCACCATGGCCTCTCATTTAGATAAATGCAAACTGAACTGGTAGTTGACGTCATAAACAATTTGGAATCGATGTAATGTATCCCGAGTTAGAAAAACTTCATTCTTATTAGTAGAAATCAGGACTCGGTCATTTTCATTACAAGCTTGGAGATCATGATCTATCGTTTTAAATTGCTGTGGGTTCCAGCCAATAAAATCGCCAACTTGTGACAAATAATGCCTCAACGCACCTACCCTAAGATGCTGGCCAATTCTGTTGTCCTGCTTCCGCACTGGTAGGTAACTCTCACCCCCGATGTCCTCCCGAGGGTAGATGCAAGTGCTTCCAATTGGGCTACGATGCTGACGAGGTTTTATACTCCCTCTCCAACAGCGTGACTTTCGGCATCTCATTGGATGGGTCCACTTATCCTCTTCTTGTTTATATCTCTAATAAGGATTAAGCTACAAAACCCTTATTTAATTCTCAATCAATCTGCAGGAACGCAGCTGAGCTCTCGTTTAGGATATTTTTTCAATCACTGGGTTGAAGCGAAAGGGGAGAAAGGTACCTACACCATTTTCCGATACAAATATGTATGGGTACTTGAGCATTTTTTCCCTTTGATTATGCATGCGCCCAGCACTGGTCATACTTTAGAATTAATGTGCGTAAAAGTAATTGTTCGCACGAACCAAGCGAACTCATATTTTCTCTGGTTTTCTTGGCTGTTGGCGACAGAAGAAGGGAAGGGCAATGCCTTGCTCGAAGTCTACATCAAAATGCTCAATTAGGGCGGGAAATTAAACCTGATTCTTTCGATGATAGCTATTGCCAGCCAGAATAATTATTCCGGCTCCAAGGAATAATTATTCTGTGGAGCAAGGTTGAGTGTAATCTGTCTAAAATGGTGCGAAAAAAAGCTTCCTTGGGTTATATTCATGACTGAATCTACCGCTCGAACAATATAGCACCATCTCCGATACATGTCATAGTTTTTGAGGACATGCGCAGCAAACGAATGCTGTACCAGGAATATTCATCATGGATTAATGCTTGGGAAAACCGGTAGTAAAAAATGCCAGGGATCATGAGAGGAAAATGCTGATAGTAGCAATTAGTCTCTCGCGGGCGAGTTTATCTGTACACGACTAATTTACATTTTTTTACTCAATGGCAACTCTGTGGACTCGTGGTAACAAAGCCGAACGCATTTTTTGTCCGATTGGTTCCATATTTTATGTGCTACGATGTCTGCGATTCAAAGTCATCCTTAAGGTCTTGTTTCACAGGAGCGTTCAGCGGCCACATCCAGCGGCCACGTCCAGCCGCCGTGTCTGGACGTCGTGGCTGGACGACGCGGCCGAGTGGTTTCATTCAGGCAACTACATCCCGTTTCCGCGGCTGGGCGATGTGGGAGAATGTGGATTTAGTTTAATTACAAATTTGTTATCACTTTGTGTTTCTAGAGAGTGAGTTGATTTTAAGCTGAAATGGATGGTGACGATTTAGTATTGTTGGAAGAGGAAGAAGAGGACGACCAATGTTGCAAGTAGTTCTACAAAAAAGAGCTGAAAAGGATGCGTAATATAAAATGCGGAGAGCAGAAAAATCACTGGAAATTAAGACTGCTCAACTAGGCGTCCGCGTCTCGACTGCTCTCGAAGCAGTCGAGACGCGGATAACTTGACCGCAATAACTTGACTGGTGCGTGATCTAAATTGGCACCTCTTGGTGCAGTTCAGTTGATGTTGTGAGGTTTCAGTGTGGGGGCTCTAATACGCAAAAAGGGAAAAGGCCACAGTGTAATTTGTGTAAATTATGCAAAGGAGGTGATGTCACAATTTCAACTCAATCGAGCGAAACTTATTAAATGTGTACGATTTTTATTTCAAACGCTAATCAAAAATTAATTAATCTAAATGAGATCTCAAGAACATGGAGGATTCTTCGGGATAATATATTACAATTGTAGCAAAACATTGGTGATTGGTCGTTTCACAGCACTGTTAACATGAGCAAAGGTTGAATTCGCTGTGTTTTTTTATTTGATTTAGGTTAACTAATCCAACTTGCCTGACCAAACGGGTGCATAGTATCAACCCAAAGTGTATGGTGCAATTTTTTTTTTCAAAAATACAACACTTGTTTTGCTCTAATTTACAGCTATTTTTGGGGTAAAATCTTAAGTCGAGGTTGATACTATTTTTTAAGGCAAGAGAACAATCATCGATTGGTGCATGTTGATTCCACGGAGATATTACGTTTTTACTATCAACTTCAATGCATCGAAATTATGTGGATGTTAAATCTCACACAAACAATTGATATAAATTTGTCAACGTTACATTGACATAGATATTATGTCGATCAATGTTGATCTCCAATAATTACGTCAATTCAATGTTGATTTGACGTTGATGTTCCACTGTGGAAGGAAGCCTACGGGCATTTCCATTATGGGAATATCTTCATACTCGATCCAAGAAAGAATGCCGTTGAATTCAATATAGATATTCCACTTTAGACAGAATTTTATAGAAAAAGGTTTCCTAAGAACCTAACCCAGTCGTTAATGCAGAGTTAACCGTTCAGTTTCCATTTTCTGTCCTGTGTCAAATATGTATTAACCATGTCAATAGTCTTAATTGACTCATTAGCATGGTTGATTTTTAAATAATGGGGGATATCTTTGGTTGAGGTTTTCACATATTGAATTGAAAGCACGTTGGTGCATGCAGAGTGCAAAGTTGCTTTCATCATAATGCGGCATGTCCTCAATTCTGTGATGATTGAGGTTAGATATCTTTGGTTTATACTGTGCCTGCCTAAAAAATAAATGACAAGCCATCAAAATACAATCCCTTCTCACCGGTGAGTTTGGCGTTCGCTCTTCAAGAGGGAATTGGTGAATGGGACACTAGTAGGGATAGCCGATTTGATGAGGCCACAGTGACATGGATGAGGAGGATCACATCTGTGCTGCTCATCCACGCCCACCGCGCTCTCTTCCACGCCCCTTCATCCCCTCACTGGAAGCCACCACCACAATGGCACTGACTCACGTCACCAAACAGTTATGCAAGCCGGTGAGCAGTGGCTACTCCCTGGCTAAAGCGTGTCATCCAACTTGAATGTTAACTTGTAGCTAATGTAAAACTTTTAATGATTAAGGGCGACTTACATTCACATGAGTTACCTTCTATCAAATGGTCATGCAAAACAGGAGTTCCTTCGACAGTGTACCCACTCAGGGCCGGTTATTGCCGCACCACAAAATTCTAGAATGCAGGCCTATACGAGCTGGATACTACTAAAATAAAACACCGGGAAGAATGGGATTGCGGGAGAGCAAAATTATAAAATAAGGGAGGAAATGGGAATAGGACAGGGAATAAGGCGCTCACCTGGTCTACTTGTGCCCAAAAATGACGAGTGATCGCCACTCCTGCTCGGGATTAGGTCAACCCACGAGGTCTATCCAAGACGAAATGCCTCCTCCTTCACGTTGTCTTGAACCACGAAAACTTCTCCTGGTGGCAGGTTTCGCAACAACTAACAAATCCGACCCAAAATGCACCCAAGGTTGAAAAGGAGGGAATTTTAAAAGAGGGAAGGTAGGGAAACTCAAAAAGGCCTCCCGAGTTGCGCGAACAGTCAGTGTCAAGGAAAATATCCTGAGATTACCCTTTTGTCATGGTTTTGTTCTTTTTCCAAAATTCTCCAAGCTTTGATTTCCTTTAAACATTATAATCTCTATCTTTTAACACCTATCTTTTTTTTCTTTATTGCATGAATGATTTGACTATCTTCCTTATTGCATTGGTATGTATTTAATGTGAGAGCTACCTTAGTGTTCTGACTCTGTGAGTATGGTAATGAGCGCTTGCAAATGCTGATTACTAGGTTTTGCTTTTGTGTGAGTTTCACCTTCAAGTACCTGTGGTTGCTGAGTGGGCATTGATTATTGCAGGACACCTGGAGAGGAGCTGCTGTTGAAGACGAGGACAAAGAAGCCTCGCCGGAGGAAAGGCAAGCTGCCCAAGAGCTATGACCCTGAGTCGACTCCGGACCCAGAGCGGTGGCTGCCTCGTCACGAGCGCACAGGTTTCCGAAAGAAGAAGGACCGAAGGGCCAAGGACGTGGGCAAGGGCACGCAAGGCGCAGCATCGGGGGCCAGTGACCTCTAGTAAGTGTACAAAACTCTTCTTCTTCACTTTCATGCATTTGGCACCAAGTGCTGCCACCCAGAGTGTAGTCGTGGGATATCCTGTCGTAGTCCCTTGGGAGACTGAAATTTACTGAGAGAAAATTCATTGGAAAATGAGAAGAGTAAGTACTAGTAAAGAGAATCAGTATTAGCACGAGCTTCAACCTTTTTATGCACAACAATGATGCAAAAGCACAGCACAAATCTGCTGTGTAAATAAGACTAGTCGAATGTGTGACTTTAGATATCCAATGAAGAAAGCACACAGCGCACGGACACCGAGAGTGAAACTAATTGCATCCTCAGGGAACAAGCAAAACAAAATCTAAGGCCATGGGCATGTTATACAGATCATCACAAACATCACTAACCCCAAAGTTCCGTACAGAGTAGGGTACTTCCGGCAAACGGGTCAATAAAAAAATCAGATAAGATCCTGGTAGACTAAGAATTAGGGGTTGACGGGGACCCGAAATTTTCGGGTCGGGCCTTTTCAAATTTTGGGTCAAAAATCGCGAGAATTTAAAGTATTGAGAAAAATATTTTACTTTTCTTTCTTCTAACTTCTATTGTCTTTGGAAAAGTTTTAAAGCTTTTTGGTAATTATTTGAGACATCACTCTCTAAATATAACTTATGTCATAAAAGGTCGTAAAATATAAGCCAGCGAATATTTCCTATGTAAATGACGATCCTTAGTCTGCGATTTCCCATGTCTGCAATCATAGATTTCACGAAATTTCCACCCAGCTAAGAAAAGGCTAAGAGCTATTTTGGAAGTGAAATTTCCTAACAACCCCCGAGTTAATTAATTATGTTCTTGTACACATAGCCAATGCAGAGGAACCGAGGATAAAACTACAGTTCGTAAAACCTCAAAATCTGGAATTCTAATTAACGGAAGGTTATCCAGAATGTTGTGAATTTTTGATTTTTTAAGTTGTGCCACTGTAAAAATGTCTTTGTAAGCGGTTAAAGTGTCGCAATATTGTCGCAATATATAGTACACATAGTCCGCTATTTTAGATTGTTTCATGGACTCATTAAAAGTTTTCTTCACCCGACCGCATATATTTTTAGAAGCGATAATGCCAATGTAGTCGCATTCCCACTGCTCCATATATCGTGGCAAACCATCGACAAAGTTGATCGCCTGGCTGCTGTGACTCATGCATTCACTGCTCTCCTCGCATCTTCATCCCCTCAGCTTTCCCCACTCCCTCTCTCTCCGCCTGGCAAGGGCCTAGCCACGTTGACACACCGGTTCCCGTCAGATCACCGAAGTTAAGCAACGTTGGACCCGGACGGCGGTTGGATGGGTGGCCCTCCTCCATGCCTCTACCAGGGCGGATGGAGGGGTGACACTCCTTCCAGACCTATACTATAAGGCCAGAGAGAGATATACCCAGACCGTGAAGGTTGGAGGGAGGACTTCCTCCATACCTGTACCAGGAAGGTTAGGGAAGGCCCCTCCTCCATACCTCTACCATGGTGCTCTTGTCTGCAAGTGGCAGGCAGGTTAAACGTGGGATGGCACAATAGACCAAGAGGTCTGAGTGCCAGGAGGGCCCCAGAAGGCTCTTGCCCACCCATACAATCTACAATCTACCAATTTTCTCTCCCCCTTGTCCGATTGCGGCGTAAACTATATCAATATCAGTCACATGATGGAAGCCCGGGACACTTTCGTCTCTGGTTAACCATTCTTCTAACTTCTGCGCATCAACATTTTTGAATCCTTTCATGGTTTTCACTAAACTTGGAATCAATCACTACAGGTTCTGAAAATCCCTTGAAAAAACCTTCGAGGTTAAACAAAAGTTGCCTCCAAGAACGAAGTCGTCGGGAGGAACGACTGTGCCAGAAAGGTTTCCTCCTACTCCTGAAGACTCAGATGGTTTTGCTGATGATGAGGAGACAGAGATTCCCTCACTTGGGTCACTGATGATTTGATTATCCACCTTTTGCTTTGATAACACACTGCCATTGACGCTGCGTTCCAATTTTTGGGCGGGCTCCAGAGTATTCGTGGTCACAGGAACAGAAGAATTCTCAGAGCTGTTTTTAAGAGCTTCTGAGAATTGAGGAGATGATTCTAGGACCGCGTTAGTTTGTTTTAATTTTAAAGCGTTCACTTCAGTTTTCAAAACTTCGATATCGGCTGCCATCTTGTCGACAAGAGTCCTGCCAGAGCGGCAGGAAAAACACCGCCAGAAAATTTCCCGGGATTCATTAAGTGCTTTTAGAGCGATTTCACTTAAACTGGAGCACTTAAAATGTAGTATAAACATACAGGAATGGCAAGTGATAGCCTTTTCTTGAGATTCTTTCGGATTATTGCACGACGAACAAGCCATTGCATAGGAATGCGACGCCATCTTTCGACGAACCCTGAATGAAGTTCATTGTGATTTTGGTATTACTGCTCAGTATTATTTCTATTGAAACTAAACAATTATATTTGGCTTGGGCATAAATCTAGCACTTATTGGTTCATAAATTTATGAGAAAATGTGAAATTGGCTTTGGATTTGCTATAGGATTCAACCCATTACTAATTGTTTTCTCGTCAGAGAAGCTGGGGCTAGTAATTTGGAAGCTGGTGAACTGTGAAGCCGACTTCTTTGTCTGTTTATTTGCACATTCATTGGTAATGTTTCATTATAGTTTGAGAGGAATTTGAAACTGAGTATGTTTTTTTGATAAAGCATTCATTGTCGTGTTGGTGCTTCAGTCGTCCTCCCTGCAACTGCACATTTGAACCCTTTTCTAATGCCCTCTCATCTCAACAGTGACATCACAAAGATGCAGCCGACGGGAGCCGGGCTGTCCCCTAGTGTCCGCCACGGGAGCCCTGGCGAGGGACCACGGCAGCAGCAACGCAAGGGGCAGCAGCAGAAGAAGAAGCGCAAGGGGGGTGCCAAGTGGTGAAGGGCGCAAAGGCTCTTGTACTCCTTTGCAATTGATTCCAAGTGTGATTCCTATTTTGTTGACTGAGGTGTCCTGTCTCTTTCGTGCAATAAAATGGTTTGGCCAATGGAAGCGCATATGCTGAATCCTTTCCCACCACTCAAGCGACCAATCAAAAGGTATTCCCATCATTTGCATTCAATGCTGGGAATTGGAAGGGAATCACTTGAAAGTGATGGGGGGTAGTATTTCTGTTCTGTTGGTTTGTTTACAAGCGGCGGGAGATAGATTCACATTGGGGTGGTGTTTGTTCACCCTGACGTGTTTGATTTTGTGTGACTGCCCTAAGAAACAATGCTTGCTACTTCCACGATGAAATGCTAACGGGAGAAGGAAATTACAGTAGAAGTCCATCATTACGAGTGTGGTATATAGTGAGAATCTGGCTGTAGGTATGGATTTTTTACCTTTGGTTGGTTGGTCTATTGGTGATAACATAAGAAATTGGACGGTTGTTGCGAGGGGTTATTTCTCTCGTATCGCCATAACGAGTAGGATTTTTCATTTATGTAATCAAGGTTATATAATTTACAGGCACCTTCTGCTACGAGTGACAAAGTTATTCAAGTAGAAATTACTTTGCGGCAATGTATCAATCATCCTGAAAAGAAATTTAAGTAATTTGAGATCAGATATCAGATTCTCTCTTCGCATGCGCCGATGCTCTAGGTACGTTACTTGTCCAATTGACGTGACGATGTGTTTCAAAGTTCTCTCTCTTGGGTGCTATACAATATAATTTCAGATTGTGGAAAAATCACTAGGAAGTGAGAAATCTACCTCACTGCTACTACCGGGGTTTAGGTCATAAATTGTATCGACAGAAATAACGGCTCCCCTCGAGCATCGGCCGCATCAACCGAGTGTTGGTAGCGGAGGCCCCCGAAAGGAGGCCCTGCCCCACTAGTGAAAGTTACCCTGGTAAAAGCGAAGCTGGGAGAGGGTAGATAATTACAGATAAGGTGAAGGAGTGATCATCCTGGATTACTCCATTCTCTTTTTCGCCAAATGAGTTCCTCTTAGATAAATTTCGTCACGGCCAGGAATAAGGCACGAAGGACTTTTTTCTCAAGGGGTCTTCTGGGGAAAACCGGTTTAGGCGCGTCCATTGTTCAGACCCAACTTAGGGATCAACCCAAAATCTGAAAGCTTTATTGTTTCCGGCTGATACACTTAATGGTTGAGGCCTTTACATTGTAGAAATCTATTCTAAAGAAGGAAATTAAAATACTTTGCTTTTCTACAAATTTACTTTAATCGTCGACTAGTTTCAATACACTGTATCATCTTCAAAGACTAGTGGTACAAAAAACATAGGTGCTTAGTTATATATTGAATGGGTTGGGAGGGGGTGGCTTTGTTTCCGGCTGTGTGATTGAGAGTGATAGCTGTACGGTAGAATTGCCTGATAGGCAATATCCAGATATTCTGATAAGGATATTTCACAATTCATCACGATATCCATTTGTAATCACAAAACGAATGAGTGAATGGAATAATGCCTGTATTTGATGCGAAGGCATCTTGACACATGGAAGTCTATTTCCATTTATATCTCGAGAGTAGCAATATCTCCAAATGTATCACTACTTGCAGGGCTCCTTTTGGCTTTCGCCGTACTTCTGAATCATCTGTAAAAATTATGACGCAAGAAAACAATGAACATTGCAAATTGATAATGGCAACATTAATTGTTTACGTAAGGCGAAGGAGCGATCTTCTAGGTTGACTCCCATATCTTTCTCGCAGAATGTGTCCCGTGCTCATAAATTTCGTCTTGTCCAAAAAATAACAGTGATGTTTTCTCATCCTAAGGGAGAGGGCGGCCTTGGGAGGTGCTAGAGGGGCAGCAGGGGGAATTAGCTGTCAATGCTTTTTGAGTCAGCGAGCCTCGGAACAGCAGAATACAAAGGTCCCAACCCCCAGATGATCCCGGGTGGTGTCATCGAATCATCCTAGACGAAATACAATCCGAGGGGGGGATAGATAGATTGTTTGTAGGGGGCCTTCGACAGGAGCCCAGGCACTTAGACCTTATTGGTCCATTGTCCAACCCCATGCCTGTCTGCCACATGCAGACAGGGGACAAGAGTGCCACGGTGTAGGTATGTATGGTCCAACTGCCGTCCGGGCCCCACATTGCTTAACTTCGGTGATCTTACGGGAGCCGGTGTGTCAATGTGGATTGCCCATCCGAGGGGGAGAAGAAACTTTCAGCCTTTGCTCATCACGGAATGATTTACCACCGTCCTCCCAAAGCGAACCCAATAAGGCGCTAGGTACCATTTCAGCAAACTGCCAATGAAGAAGTGCGACATGCTTCATGCCTTGAGGGGTGTGGATACCATTCAAATCGTCCTAAATGACGGTCATCCTGTGTTGCGGTCGATCATGGAACTAGTTGGAACCATGGAAGTTGGCTGCTGGGGCTCCCGAAAGGACGCCCTCCTCCCCCCTACTGGTGGAAGCCACCTGAGAAGTTAGGGCATGGGAAAACGATGAGTGAAATGTGATACCTTTGATGAAATGTGATGCTGACTTGAAAAAAAATATCGCTTCACTCTGACCCTCCGATGAGTGCTGAGGTGAGGGTGGGAGGGGGAGAGAGGGAGAGGTAGGCCAAGGACGCATAGCCGTTCGCTGGACTACCAAAAGAACTCAGGGCAAAGGCCTGAGGGAAAAAGTGCTAGACATTCTCTTTGCTCTACACGACTACAGTACTTATATCAAACTTACGCACTTGAGAAGCATCCATATTGAAAGATAAAGGATGCAGCTAGAACTTAGATCAAAGCTCATTTTCGTATCACTTCTCATAGCCGAGGAACATTTCCGAGAAATGATCGATTTTAGGCAAGTTTACTATGATGGCGCTTCCTGTCGGCAGATTTCTGAACCTCTTGGCCTTGGCAGCTCCGTCGACTCGACTTTCGTAAAAATACTCAAAGTACTCAAGTCGAGTACCAACTAATCACCTCGAATTTTCGAGTACTCACTCATCCCTACTTTTGGGAGATTTATTCATGCCGTGGAGTGTCTGAGCACGGCCATCTTGTCTGAGTCATGAGTTTGGGTTAACAATTACAATGAAAGCTCTTTCAGTGACGGGAAAAGTGGAGGATGCCATAGAAAGCAGTTGCATTTCGGAGAGAGCAAGAGACTCATGCTAACTAGGTTGCTTATTTCTTACCTCCATTTGCCTGTGATACGAATGAAGTTTATTATTTACGACGTCATTTTTTTCTCTATGATGAGTGAAGTGCGGTACAGAAAGAAAAATATCAACAAATATTGGTAAAGGTGAGCTCTCGTCTCGCCAGCGAAAACACGATTTTCACCCACTTTCAACAGATGCATCGACACCAAAATCACCTCACTTATAATGCTCTTACCTCTTACATTTTAAATCACCTTAATTTTACCTCACCTTTCACCTCTTAAATCACCTCTTACATTTTACAAATTCGCATTCTTTCCCCTACCATTAGATATCATAGTCAATTTTTCCTTATATGTAGCTTTTTCATAAAATATATTTCAATGGCAAGACGAAACCTCACCTTTATCGTTTCTTATTTCCTTATGATATGAGCTAAAGTTTTTTTTATTTACAACATAAGTTTTTTTTTCTCTATGATGAGTCAAGTGTGGAAAAAAAGAAAAATATTCACGATTTGATCAGTGACAGTGATTTCCAAATAAGTGAATCAGTGGAGGAAAAAGACACTTATACTATAATGATGCTGAAATTTCGTCATCGAAAACCGACGAGAGTGAAGACGACTGGAGTGAAAGAGAAGTAGATGGGGAAGACCACACCGCGTCAGCTTTATGCCAAAGTTCAAGGTTCGAAGCACGCTCCACTCCATGATTCTGCGCCCATAGTGTACTTTTGCCTTTTTTCACCTATACTCCCCTGAAGATAATGGTCGCTGAAATAAATGGATCTGTAGAGCACAAGTATCTCCACTCACACAAGAACCTCTCCCCGAATTGAAGAGCAAGACTTTGGAAGCCGGCAACTGTGGCAAGACATGAAAGCATTTCTTGCTTGCATTTTGAATATGGGGATAGTTACTAAGCCCAGATTTTATAGTTACTGGTCTAACAGTAAATGCTTGGAGACACCCATGTTCAGAAACATGTTTTCTCGTAAGCTATTTCAAATTTTGCTAAAATGTTTCCATCCTGTTGATAATTTGAAAGTTCCCCATAGTGTGACCCATGCTGGCCATTTTAAAACCCTCTGACCCCACCTCCTTTAGCTCACCATCCGGAGTTCTCAAGGAAAGGAGGCCTCCATCACCACCCAGGCCCAACCCCTGCGTCCGTTTGTCTTTCCGCCCTCTGTACACTCAAACCCTTAGTTCTCCCTCCCCACCGCCGCTTCTCTCTCCTTCCCACCCCCACCTACTCTCCCCTCCTCCCTTAGCCTTCCCCCTCCTCCCCCCACTCCCTAACGCCTTGGTCAAAACCTATATATCCAAGAGGAAACGGAAGAGTCTTTGCACATGATTATGCCACAGTGTGATGAAACACGTCGTGCCAAAGAAATAAATCTGTGGAAGACTACCAAGTGTTTTTTATTCATTATGAATATCAACAACTTCCACCAGGTCCAGGCTGAAACAGTTATATTTGTATCTTCTTTGTTCCAGTTTGGGCCATTTTCATATTGGCTACAGTCATATTTCAGTACAAAATATTCTCTACATTCCTTCTGAGGATCTTATTTGTACACAAAAACTATTATTATTTAAACATATCCAGTCAAGCCTCATATGTTGCGAGAAAACTAGTACAGAAATTGTAAATTATCATAAATTCTTCGACGGTGTCCCCTTCATGACTGGAAATTCTCTGAGCAAAATTTGTTCATTAACCCATTCAATGCGGATGCCTTGAATTCAAGGCATCCCGTGGAAGCCAGAGGTGCGGATGCCTTGAATTCAAGGCATCGGACCCGTTACTTTTCTCGGTTTTCCCTAGTTCCCAAGCGTCGGTGCTGACACTTGCAACTTCCTTCAGCGTCTTAGTCTTGCTCTAGGCGCACGTGGATGACTTTCGTTCTTTACTGGATGTATTTTCGTTTTATATAAATAAAACCCTTCAGCGTGGGAATGTCATGTCAACAGGTCAGCATTGAATGGGTTAAGTTTTTATTGTGCCAAAAGTTGACGTTTCATAAATATTAAACATGATAGCAATGATTAATAAAAATACAGAGATCATTATTATATGCCTTAATATGCTAATGTAAGTTCTTTCAAAATACGAGGTGAGAGATTGTCCTTGCTTTCCTTCGGTCACAAGAAATATTTTATCGTCAATTTAGACCATCATATACCTCTTATAGCTTACATACATCTTTCATAATTTGAAGCACAATGGCACTTGCATGTTAAAAAGCCTATATGTTATATTGAACAATTATTTTATTATAACGTAATAGCATAATATATGAGGTGATTCCGTATGAAACTTTCTCCATGTCGGCCATCTTACGTCGGTGTTCTAAAATCCAACCCTATTGGTCGGGACACTTCAAGACCATTCAAGATTCAAGAAAAATTAGAACCGTTCAAGACGAGAGGAATTTGATGGCGAGGAAGCCTTTCAAGAGCTTTCAAGACAACATATCCGCTGCCATGATGTTTCAATGACATCATGTCCATTCGAGAAACCTTGATCAATGATTCTTGAATGGAATTTGATGCAGAATTTGATCATGTGAAATGGGCTTTAGGTACCTGACAAATATAAGATCATGTTCCGACAGAAATGGCACGGGATGCTGCCCAGACTCTTTTAATTTTATTTTCATCATCAACGATGACAAGGTCTAGTAAAGTGTTACTCTTAGCGAGTGTATGTGTTGACTTAAAGGGAGTTATAAATAAATTGCAACAATAGATCATATCTTTTAGGTAATTACTGTCGATAGAATTTTTTAACATATCAGTATGAAAGTCTCCGCACACTATGATATTTTAGTCGATTTAAAAGAGTAGGTACAAAATTTACAGATTAATGGCCTGCTTTTGGTGGTCGATATACTCTACAGAAAATAAGTTTGCCACCAATGCAGGCTATTACAAGAAACATCTATACGTGTTTGTACTGAGTCCCATTAGACTTTAAGCATTTTGAAGTGGAGAGACTAATGCACATAAACATACACTCCCCCACAATATCGACCAGTTCTGTCATGACGTATGAGAGGGAGTACTCATTCAGTTTGATTGACTCACAGATAATGTTTACGTGAAGCCAAGTTTCAGTTACTCTGATGACATGATAAGACTGGCGAGTAAAGAATTCATCAAAATGGCCAAACAGTTAAGAACCGGAAATAAGGTAATATGAAACCCGATACCCATAAAGGGAACACAAAATTGATAATGGCGTGATACTACTGTTTGATAAGCAGAGAAGAGTTTCATTTTTATTTGAAATCATTCCGAATATTGAAAATTGTATAATTTTGTGTGAAATTAACTGCTTGCTTTTCACTCGTTTGCTCCAATTCCTGGAGAGTGTATCTCTGTCCATTTATGAATTCGCAATTCCAACTTGTCTCAAGTGTAAATATATACATCCCTCATGTATATTTATCTAGCACGTCGCTCAGTGGAATGAGATCATACCGCATTCATCAGAGCGATTTGGGATCACAACACAAACTCCTGAAACCTTATGAAGTTATGTCAATTTTCTTATCACGCATGAACTTCGGAGAATAAACGAAGTGAGTTAGTATATGGGTGAGTTTGTCGAAATGATTTTCAAAAGGTAAAAACCTTAATATTTACAGTACTTTTTAAAGGTTATCATTAACTAATTTTTCAAAGGAGGGTATCTATATTATTAGTTTTTCCTGATGCAGAAAAATGTGAATTAACGAAGTGGAACAACTTCATTATAATTTTTCTAATATAAAAGCTCCTTTAATACCATTCAAGGCTACCCAGTATCATAAAACATTGCAGCCGCTGGCGTGGAGCCGGGCCGCAATCGAAAAATCGAATTTATTCTCGGTGTTGCAAATATTTTTCATAGTTTTTTTGCTCTCAGAATAACCTTAAGATGTCTTCAATCTCTGTATTAATAACTCCTCGCACATATTAGTAAAATTAATTCAAAATTACTACATTTTGCCTGAAAATAGTGTCCGCCATTTTGTAACGTAATAGCACATAAATATCGACAATAATGTCTTTAAATTATGAATAGGACAGAAAAATCACCATTATGACATATGGTAATGTTTTTTATTTCTTTAAAATCCTCCCAAAACTCCAGTGTCTGTTGAACTTCTAAGATTTTAGAAGAAAGATTCAAACGGGTGCTTCTGTGAAATGTTGGTGAAGTTTGAGCCTCCGAATATAAGTAATGGGTAAGACCTATGGCAAGTGACTTACCTTTTCATAAAAATATACGTTTGTGAGTATATGTGCCAAGTGTCAACTCTTTATCGAAATAAAAGCAATTTTGGACTTTTTCTGGCTTTTTTCGATTTTTGACCACTGTGCGCCAGCGTGGAAAGGTTAAGGGCAATATGACCGTTTCTAACGACAATCTCTACGCTTAATGTTGTATCAATTACAAAAGTTGCAAATACCACTTTCCCTTAATTATTATGGAAACGTTTTTTGTCTGTAATCACCCTCCATCCCAAATCTTTCTAGTTTCTTTTCTGAAATTCTTAAGGTATCCTAGAGAGTATGCAATTCCTTATTCGCCCATGTAGTGTGTGTTGTGTATCGTCTTGAGCCGAGGCGCTCTTTTTCCCGTGGGCGGAGGGGGGTGTTAATGATGCGAAGAGGATAGCAGAGGACAGAGAAATGGGAAGTTGAGAGACGATTCAAAGATATGAAGAGGAGTGGCAAAGCTCTTGCCTATGATAAGATTCCATCAGAAGCATTGAAAAATTTAGAAGCAGAAGCGCTTGATAGAGTTACGGGCATAATGAACACTGGTGGAGGAGGTATTCGCCCCACCACCTTGCTCCCCCCTGGCTAGGCTTCTGAATATATCCAAAACACAACAATCGTCAGAAGACTACGGTAAGTAAATAACAATACTTTTTTCGGCCCTAGCTGTATGATTTACTTTCGCTCATACACCCACTTGCTGAGAAACTCTCTTTCTATAGCATCAATACTGTTTTTCACAGCATATTATTTCTTTGAGAACTAAGATTTTGGATAAGAGACCTATCTAAGAAATTTCAATGATATGTATCACTCGCAGATCACCAAGAGTATCATACCTAGAATGCGACTTGATGTTTAGGTGGTAAAAAGAGAGATTGGTTTCGAGCATAGGGATCTTACCTCTCGGGAGATTTTGCCATACTCAGTGTCAGACCAAAAAATATTCAGCTAGTTCAAGTATTTTTTCACTGCGAATAGATTGACTTAAGGAGAAATAAGGATTCAAGGAGTCTTCTTTCATATTGGTGTCCTGCATCCTTGTTGAATTACTGTAATATAATAAACAGTACCGGGTGCGTTGATGTAATGTATTTGAGGTTCATTTTCACAGTCATATTGAAATTACTTGAGTGCAAAAAAGACAAGGACTGAGTATCGAGCTGGGGAATGTTTCAAATTTGCCTTTCGAGGCAGTCTTAACCACGTAGCTACCACGCCGCTTTTACAGAGTGGGTCACTCGTGAGCACAAATGTGAATTTCGAGAGCAAAAATCACACAAGTCGGAGGCTTCCATCGTCGCAACTGTATGAGCGTGAATAACCTTCGGTGCATTCCGATGGGGCGTTTCCTCTCTCGTGTTTTACTCCGTCCCCGTTGATCCTTTCGTCGGTAACTCATTCCCCACCGTCGTCTCACGACAAGTGAAGCTAGCCCAGCGAATGACGCAGTCCGCAAGTAGTGCCAAATCTCAAACTTTTTCCCACCATGCCCCATTCTACAAACTGTAGCATGGGGCAAAGTGGGAGCTATCTGACTTTTGGTACGAGCATCGCATTTAAATGCCAACTTCATCAAACATGTAACGACCTTCAGAAAAGAATGCCACTTGTGGGAGAAAATTTAATGTCATCGGTAAATGACAATTGCTGAACCATGTAATTTGTTGATACACTATTTGAAATACAGTAGAGAGCCCATTATCCATGCTAATGGAAGGGGAAGCCTAAATGGATAATCGGAGGTGACGTAATCCATTCATGTACAATGTCATAGCACTTGTGGTCTTGCTTTCAGCCCCATGTTTTCTCAGTCTTCCGGGCATACATATTATGATGAAATACTTGTCTACCTTAATTAATAGTACTTAGTTTATCAGGCGATTGTTATTTTCTTTTACTCCTACAATTTATTTTGTCAACTAAAATTGATGTTTGTTGTTTACGCACAATAAATACGCTCCATCAATTCGTGGAACTTTTGGTGGTGAATCTTCTTTTATCTTTAACCTTTTACCTTTTACCTTTAAATCTTTTAGACATTCATTACGTTCCATTTTTATATACCAACTTGTGAGATATACCCATCAGTAAGAATTTAAATTAATGATCGCATTGCATTACTTTATTGTGTAGAATCTGAGATCGGCCAAATCACGTACAATTTAACTTCTGAGACTCACGTCAAGATAGCTGACACACACTTGTTCAACGACAGCAGGCACGGATACAAAGGGGGAAGTCACATGGGGATCATGAACCCCCCCCCAAAACATTAAACGATTTTTTGTCACGGAAAAACGATTGTGAATTTGTCATAAAGTTGATCGCATTTGGTCTTATAGGGGAAAAGGGCGATTTGGTTGTACATGAGGAAAACCAATACCACATTGATGCTGTTGTAGCTGGGAAAAGATTTCTCTTGGCATACCAAAATCCTGCATTAGAAATAGCAAATCAAATTCATTCGCAGCGCATGGCATAAATTGAGGAAGATAAGCAGCGCTTGGTTCCTATTTTCTAAATAGAGATGAAAAATACAGCATAGTAAACTATGATGGAAATTTCAGAGAGTTGCTTCAGTTTGAGATGTATGCTGGTGACAACAATCTGCACAGACACTTGGAGAGTGCTCCATTGAATGCTACATGCATTAGCAAGCACAATCAAAATGAACTTATTGATTATTCTAAGGAAGATATTCCAAGTATTATCTTAAGAAGAGTTAAGGAAGCACAGTTTTTCTCTGTAATATTCGATGAGACAACAGAAATGATTAGTATATTTGCCAATTGAGTATTTCTTTGCGATAACTTCATGAAAGTGTCCTGAGTAGGGTTACCATACGTGTCCTCATTTATGCGGACATGTCCGTATTTTCGACTTCTAATGTTGCGTCTGCGGGCATTGTCATGATCTCTCCTAATGTCCCCATTTTTTTATTTTGGAAAGTAATATCTTTTGATTTTTGCTTTCACCTCGTATCACCAAATAGTTAAATATATTTTTACATAGATTATTGAATTATACCGTCAGCGATCTGTTAAGGTGCTTTCGATTTAGGGCTATAGACGGCGGTGGTTGGGGTGATGGTGGCTGGGGGGAGGCAGAGGGGTGCGCCGTGGAATATATAGCTATTTGAAAGTATATAATTGAACGAATAATGTTTCATTTGGCAGTACTAAGATCATGTTGATCAATTCCGTTGAGGGTGTCCGCATTTTGAGGTTTCAAAATATGGTCACCCTAGTACTGAGGGAAGATTTCATTACATTTGTTAATGCCTACAATATGATTTGGGAGGAAGATTTTGAATCAGAGGGAGGGGAACGTCGCTTGACTGGAGTTCCATATCGTCAAGGACATCGCCAAGAACTTTGATTTAGACTTGAAGTTTTTCGTATAGGTTTTTGGGTCGACAATTGTTCAGTAACGGCATTTGAAACAAAAAGTGCTAATTAACTAAAGAAAATAGTCACACACGCTCGGTGCTGTCTGTGCAACAACCACATTTTGAATGTTTCGTTGGCAAACTCCTCAAAAGTAGTTTCATGCAGAAATGCCTCTGGAACTATGAAGAAAATAGTATCTTTTGCAAACGCCTCTCCAAGGAGACATGATGTTTTGAAAAAGGTAATGGGTGCTTCTGTTCAAGGTATTTGCGAAACCCGTCAAGTCGAGAGACACCTTCTGTTCCAAGGGGAATCGATTATTAAGATTCACAACACTCTAGCAGAAAATTCTATCTGGAAGGACAGAAAGGCTTCATCTAATGCGTTTTCTCTTAAGCAAGCTATCCGAAGCCCAGAATTTCTCCTCTCAGTTTTGTGTCTTATAGTGATATTTTAGGAGTAACTGTATCACTTAGTCGCCTTCTTCAAGCACCAATACTTGATTTAAGAAAAGGGTAGTGATGCAATAGAAGACACTTATAGCGTACTTGAAGCAAAGCCTCTTTCGTGGCTTCCATTCTTAGTGGCCTCTATTATGAAGTATGGGAAAGAGCTGAAAATTTAGATGTTGATTTAAGGATACCACGGCTCGTTTCCCTCCAAACCAGCCATCAAAACCTCCCTGCCAAGTTGTGTGAGGAATACTTCAGAAGATCTGTTTATATACCACTTTTGGACAGCGTCATCACAGATTTAAAAGACAGACTTTCAACGGAAGTTATGAATTTATTATAATCTTTGAACCATCTTGCCCAAAACAGAAGTAAAATCAGAAAATGAAGCTGCTTTTAGAGAAATTGTAAATATTTATCAGGATATTATTTACTCTTATAACTGTAAATCAAGAGTTCTCATTGAGAGTTCAAAAGTTGAAGAGGGTCGCGAAGAACAGAGAAAAAATCACACAATCTGTTTTGGAAATATTGGAAAACTGCAGTATTGACATGTATACCACCATCTACAAACTTCTGCGGATTCTGGCTATACACTTCCAGTCAGTGCAGCGACCACGGTTTTTCTACTCTGCATTGGCTGAAGACTTTGTCTTCGGGCTAATATCGGTGAGGAAACACTCACTGGGCTTGTCGGTTCATCGAGAAATTCCATTGGACACAGAAGCCATTATTCTAAGATTCGCCGAGACAGAGAGGCACCAGGACTTTGTATTGTAAATTATTATACAAAATATTATCCTTAATGAGTTTATACTGCTTGTTTTGTTCCTTGTTGCTGTTTGCTTTCTTAAACAGAGAAGTACACTAACGTATGGTTTTAATTTAAATCCCTTACATTATTGATCGTAGATCACTTTTCAAGCTTATTATGTTTTTGTTTGGAGATATGTTTAATGAAGGAAATTGGAGTATTTTAAAAATCTATAACCTTTTATGGTAAATTTGTGTAAAAGCCTCTTTAGTTATAATTTCCCCAATTAATTATTTGCATGCTTAATTTAAATGAATGATAAATTGAAAATCAAATGTGTAAAATTCTGCAACAAATATTTTATATGAATTTAAAAAAGTTACCCCCCACCCCACCGGAGGGGGCGGGAGGAGTGGGGAAGCGGATATATAACTATAGTTATGAACCCCCCTTAAAACGTTAGTCTGTATCCGCCCCTGAACGACAGCTCCTGGGATTCAGTAGAGACCTACAGGCGGTTGGCAAATGCAAACTACCCTCGCCGGGCTGTGTACGAGAGATCTTCCCTCTCCCCCTTCCAATCGGTGGAAAGGGCAAAAGGGAAAGGGGCATGTAATTCGCTCTTGAGCCGATCCTTCAGTGGGTGGACAAGTGACCGTCTTCCAAATTGCAGAAACCATTGTTTTCCTGAAGCCAACTACGCGGACCTTTTTCTGAAGGATAATCTTCTCTCGTAAGTTCAGCGTGCGAGGAGGCAGGTGGTGCCCGGCTGGAGGACCCCCTCGTGAACAGGGACATCTACGCCACTCTGGCGGGCACGAACATGGGCATGGGCACTGAGTTTGCGGGCTCCACGCGCAGGTCCACCTCCTCACCCGGCATCTAGCTTCCGCTTATTACCATTGGTATTAGAAGAGGCCTGCGCACAGCGAGTGCCATGGGTGCCGTGGCACCCCCAAAAAATGAGTAAGGAGGGGCGCCAAAATTTGGATGGAACAGAAAAATTGGGAGAGGGCAAGACAAGAGGCTGAAAATAACTGAAAAACCAATCAATCTGAGAATATTTAGAGGTCTGATTTTATTTTTTTATCTGTAATAACACTACTCGAACTGTCATTGCATGTGCTTCTTTGAAATAGCGCGGAAATCGTACCAGAGCACGCTTGTGGGCTAGAAATAACGAGAAGTAGTATAGTATTAGTGTATTAAAAATACTATTCCGATCAAGCCGATCACAAAAAGTTTGTGTAAATTTTTAGTCAAATTTTCTTCACTATAATTATTCTGCTTTTATTTGATAAAAAGTAAGTAACTGGCTAGTTAAGATATTTTATGCAAGTACATATTATCAAAGCTTTATTTAATTGCAGTTTTAAAAAGTATTTTAAGAAATCTTATCCTAGCATCGAAACTTAAAGCAGAAATGTAACAAATAGATTTTTGTTTTACACAAATATTGGGCCTTATAATTTTGTTCCTTTCTTGAACTACGACCTTGACGTGGTGGAAGGGCTTGTGCATTCCAATGACCCCTAGAGCTGGACTGGCAGGAGCAAGTACCATTGCTCCTGGTAGGGCCACTCATGCCAGATAGGTCGAAGGTTAGGAGCCAGACGAAAGGTAGTTCCATGATGATGTCACATTAATAACACCATTGAGTGGTGTGGGAATACCTCTCACCTAGCACTTCCTAGAATGTGAGTCATTAACAGATAATAGATTCCTGGTAACTACGGGACGCCGTCCTCTAAAGGGGGTATCGTGCCCGGCAGTGGGGGAGGCAAGGCCTCCGCGGTCGTCATCACACAAAGTCCTTGCATAGCATCATCATCAGCGAATACAAGGGATAGGAGGGAGAAGAAGAAGAAAGAGGAAGAGGAAAACAGTGGTAAAAATAGGAACTTGGAACGTAAGGACCATGATGAGGGCCGGTAAGCTTTAAAATACTAAACGAAATGGAAAAAGGAAAAATAGATGCTTTGGGATTGTGCGAGGTGAGATGGAAGAATAACGGGGACTATTGGAGTGATAGTTACAGGGTAATCTATAGTGGGGGAGATGAGAGTCAACATGGGGTAGGTATGGTACTGAATACAAAATTGGGGCTGAGGGTGGTAAACATTGAACAAGTGAGCGACAAGATACTAGTGGTAGAAATAAAATCACGCCCGACGAATTTCGTACTGGTCCAGGTATACATTCCTCCAAGCAACCATAGGGAGGAAGAGGTGTACGAGCAAGTAGAAGAAATAATTAGAGAAGTGCCGGGAAAGAAAAACCTGATAGTGATGGGAGACTGGAATGCAGTGGTGGGGGAAGGGAGGGACGGATTAGAAGTGGGAGGGTTTGGGCTAGGAAGAAGAAATGACCGCGGTGAAAAGGCAGTTGAATTTTGTAGAAGAAATAAATAAGTAGTGACAAACACTTGGTTTAAGCATCAACCCAGGCGTAGGTACACATGAAAATGCCAGGTAATACTACGAGATACCAAATTGATTACATAATGGTAAGGCAGGGATTTAGAAATAGTGTACAAAACTTGCATAGCTATCCAAGGACGGATGCGGACTCAGATCATAACTTGGTGACGATGAAGTGTGAAGTTAGATTCAAAAGGCTTTGTAAAGGTAGAAAGATAAAGAGGTGGAACCTTCAAGCATTGAAAGGGTTGAAAAGGAGGAAATACCAAGAGCTGGTAGAAAATAACATAGGTGAAGAGAAGCGGATGGGAACAATAGAGAGAAGATGAGTGCTTCTAAAAACAGGCATCGCAGGAGCGGCAGAGAAAACAATAGGAACGGTGGAAAAGAAGAGGGTTAAGAAGCAGCGGGTTACGGAAGAAATGATAAAGAAAATGGAGGTGATAAGTATTTGGAAAAACGTCAGCAGCGACGTAGGAAAGAGGAAGTACAAGGAATTGAATAATAAACTACGGTGAGTGACCAATCGGGCAAAAGAAAACTGGTAGAAGGGACAATGCAAGGTAATGGAAAAGCTGCAGGAGGAGGGGGAAGTGGGCACTTTGTACGCCAAGGTGAAAATGATATCGGGTGGTAAGAGAGGGCAAAGACACCAAAGGTTAAGGATAAAACAGGGAAGATATTAATCGAACAGGAAGATATCCAGGAAAGGTGGAGAGAATACGTAGAGGAGCTATATGACAGCGAGAATAGACCCTTGATGCTAGATCTAGAGGATGAAGGAACAATAGATAAGGATAACTTTGGACCAGAGTTACATGACAGCGAAATAGAGATGGCATTAAGGGAGATGAAGGGTAGAAAAGCTGTGGGAACCGATAATCTACCTTCGGAGCTACTGAAGAATCTAGGTAGTAAGGGGAGAGAATCCTTTTTCAAACTTATTCGCAGGATCTACGAGGAAGGAGTATGGCCAGATGATTTTGTGAAAACAGTATTAATACCTATCCAAAAGAAGGAAAAAGGGTCAGAATGCGAATAGTATAGAACAATCAGTTTAATTTCGCATGCGGCAAAAGTTTTACTCAGTATAGAAGGTTGGAGAGCTGAGCAAGCTACTATATAGGTGATGACCAATTTGGGTTCAGGAAGGGGAGGGCCACCAGGGATGTGATTGCAGTAATGAGGACACTTATAGAAAGAGACAGAGTATAATCAGGATGTTTTCGCTTGCTTTGTGGATTTCGAAAAGGCGTTTGACAGTAAACTGGGAGAAGCTAATGCAGATACTGGGGAAAATAGGAATAGATTGGCATGACAGATATGGGTCTATAATTACTGTTTGAGCTCTTATCTCCTTTGCTTTTATATACTGGAATTACCTTTGAGATTTTCAAAATGTCGGGAAATTCACCCAGAAGGAGTGACTGGTTAATAAGGTACAGAAGTGGTTCTTTTATTGCATCCCCACAATCTTTAAGAAGTGAGCCATTTCCTACTTTACGTAAGTGTTTGGATAGTTCGGATGGACAGCAGGGTCAAAGGAACATTGAGTGAGGAACTGCTGTAATATTATCTCTTGTAGTAGTGTGGGGTTGGATAACAGGGGCAGGAACTGGCAGTTCAATGAAAAAGTTATTAAGCGTATTAGCCAACTGCTTTAGACCTAGAGTGCCTGAATCATTTTCAACGAAAGGCAAGATTTTAATTTTCTTGACATTTACACCTTTTTTAATTAGATTCCATGCTTCCTTGGTTTTATTAGTAGCATTAATGATGAGGGAATCATTGAATATTTTTTTCTTATAGCTGATAACATTTCTATAGGCTCTTTTGAGGTTACAGTATTGTTTAATTTTATCAGCATCCCTGTGGCATTTATTTGCATCATACAGTCTTTTAACTTCCCTGGACATACTGATGATTTCAGGAGAAATCCAATGCTTAGGCTGTTTTATTTTGGCCTTTACTGTGACAACAGGGAAGGTGCATTCAAAAAGAAAACAAAACTTTTCATAAAAGAGGTTAAAGCTCTCTTTAAATGTGGCTGCAGAATAAATTTTAGTCCAATCTCCAAGGAGCAACAAAGATGTAAACAATTGAGAATTAGATTTACTAAAGATTCTAGTTTCATGAAAAGTGGAGTCTGCTTTAGGCAGATATGCTATGTTGCCAAAAGTCACTTTCACTGCACAATGATCGGATGATAAAGGATTGAAGACCGAGACAGAAGCATTCTGGTCACTAAAATTTGTGAAGATGTTATCAATGAGCATTGCAGAATTGCTGGTAATTCTAGTTGGAGTTTTAACCAAAGGGATAACATTATGTGAGCTAAACACTGAGCTAAGCTTCTTCTGGTTAGGACCATTTACCAAAAGATCAACATTGAAGTCACCAGTCATAATAACAATATTTCTGGGGAACGATTAAGAAGAGAAAAAAGAATATAATCCAGTTTGTCACAGAAGGAATCAAAACAAGCTAGCGGAGATCGATACAGAACAATGACATGAAAATAATGCTCAGCATATTTGAATCTGATACCAGCAGATTCGTAAATGAGATCCTCATTCACACTCATAAAGTCAAATGAAAAATTTTCCAGTTTGATGCCTTCCTTAACAAAAATAGCTACTCCACCATTCTTGTGGGTTGAGCGACAGTAGACACCAACACATTCATATCCAGCGATGGATACACTCACACTAGAATGTAGCCAATGCTCACAAAGACAGAATATCGATATCCTCTTCATGTAACAGCACTTCCAACGCAGGTATTTTGTTGCTAATGCACTGAATGTTAATTAATCATATGCGAATTCCACTAACAGTTTCTTCTATGTCTGACTGCTGAGAGCATAGTCAAGAGATGACATCCTCTTTTTTCGGCTTAGGGTTGCCAGTAGTAGCACGGGTATTCATCCGATTTGTCACAGTAAGATTTGGATTGACGGTCAATATGCTGTCTGTCTTCACCAATACAGGTTCGGAAGTATCAACGCTAGCACAGGTACTAAGGCTGTTGTCCTTAGCCGTAGACATATTCGTTTCCCTGGCGTAATGGGGGAAAAAGAACTGCCACATCATCAGGCCAAAAAGATTCACTCAATAGTTTTTCTTTATAGGACTCTGAAATGGACACCCTGAAGGATGCATATTCTCCTTTAGCATGAAGTTTCATTACTTCAAAATCAACACTCACACAATTCTTCAAGAAGGTACATATATCCTCCTCCGATGTGGACTTCGGCTGGATTTTCCAAACGTGTATATGACACTTTTTAGCTGTGCCTTTAAAGGAACAACTATATAATAATATTTTATTTACTTGGAAACCACAGCATAGGCATGAAATAGAAACTCATTACATTACTAATTCCTGTGTAGGTACGAGGAATTCATTGGACTAGGTTTCAGATTCGTTAGGGACCGATTTTGAACCCAGAAAAGATTTGTGGGCCAAGCCATAAGAAGTATGGAAGTCAATGGGGACTTCAAGATAGAATATTTAATTTTGCAAATACACAAAAAATCATTGTCCTTCATTTATTTTGTACATGTCGGCTCTGTATATGTTTGCCTACTTAGAAAGAAAAAGAGGCAATACAACGCATGCCGGGCACTGATAGTACACAATAAATACCAACATTGAAATTTGTACTTGCATTTCTTGGAACAGAGTATTTTATATGTATTCGGTGTATGTGTATTACAGTTTGTGTTTAACTAGTCACCCTGCTGTGCCTTTAGAAGTGTCTTATGCAATTCCTTTTTGAAATAAGACAGTGATGGTGCATTTCGTAAAGTAATGCCAAGATTATTCCACTTGCAGCAAGTGGTTACAGTAAATGATTTATTGAATATGACGGTGAGGTATTAAAAGTTTTTGATTCCCTCGTGTGTTTGTTCCATGCACTTTGCCAAGTTTTTGAAAATCGTCTCTAAGGTACTTTGGCATTTTTGTGTTAAGGACTTGATAAGAGTGGACATAGTGTATGAAACAGACGTCTGGAACTAGGTTTTAACCAGGAGAGATTATTTAGGAAACAAGTAGTGTGATCAGATATTTGCAGATTGAATATGAATCTAATGCAGGCGTTGAATGACCGTTGAAGTTTTACTAAAAGTTCCCGAGATATATCTTGATAAGCTACATCAGCGTAGTCAAAGTGGGGTAATATTAATGTGGAAATTAGCTGTTTCTTAAGGGAGGCAGGAATGACGTGTCTCAGTCTGAGGAGAGGAAATAATGACTTATTAACTGCTTTGCATATCTTAGTTACATGAGATGACTAGGAAAATACTCCTAGGTTTATTCATAATTACTCCTAGGTTTTTAACTGCTTCACAGTAAGGTATTGAGTCATTAGCTATACGCAATGGGGGTAACTGATTATTTTTAATTATTTTCAGTATTCTCAGATATCCAACTATGATTGCATGCGACTTGCCGGGATTTATGTTTAAAAAATTAGTTTTACTCCAACTGTTGATGTGTTCTAGGTCATTATTTATGAGTCTCAGGTTATTACATAAGTTATCAACATTTGAGTGTAGATATATTTGGAGATCAACCGCGTATAGATGATTCTTGCAATTTCTGAGCACTAATGGGCAGTCATTAACTTAAAGAGAAAATAACTAAGGTCTTAGAATAGAGCCTTGAGGGGCACCTCTTGTTGTTTCGTCCCACGAGGAGCATGAGACATGAGTAATCACTTTTTGTTGTTGATCAGAGAGGTATGAAGTAATCCAGTGAATCGCTGAGGGAGAGAAACCCATGCAATTCATTTTTGCTGCAAGGGTATCTCTGCCTAATGAAACGAAAGCTTAAATGAAATCTAGCAGAACGAGTATTGATACCTTCTTCCTGTCCATTGATCTCCTTAAATCATCAGTTATTTTAACTAAGGCAGTAGTGGTACTGTGTCCATGGTGGAAACCAGATTGAAACTGGTCAAGTATGCTATTGCATTTTATAAAATCAGTTATCTATTCACACACGAGTTTATCAAGAACTTTGGAGAGACTCGGGAGAAAGGAAATAAGATGGAAATCTTTATCATAGGAAGAATTAGTCTTTTTTCGGGATTGGTCTGATTAGAGCATACTTCCATTGACTTGAAAGTGTTTTGAAATCGTGATGAATTGTTGGTGATATATGGGAGGATTAGAGGAAATAGCTTCTTTATGAAATCAAGAGGTATACCATCTGACTGTGAGCCTTGTGCTTTAGATTTTAGTTGCTTGAAAGAGTGTACTTGCATTTGGGTGACTGGGATGAATTTGAATCTTTTTTCACAACAAAGAACACTGGAATTGTTTGAGTACATTTTTAAAGCTTTTTCTTTTATTTCTTTTGTAATGCGATTTGGAGGCTGAGAAAATTTTTCCTTCAATGAGTCAAGAGATTGGTCAAGAGACGGAAGGATGGAGATGCAGTCTTTAGTTTTGCTTAATGGACTTGAGTTCATTCCGTAGAGTCGCTGGTGAGTTTTTAATTGCTGTTGCTGAGTGAAAGAAACTGAGTTTAGCATTTCTTAACAGCTGTTTTGTTTTATTTCGGGGATGTTTATATTTTTGGAATGCTTCAACAGCCTGTGTTTTCTTAAATGACCTAAAGGCTGAGTCTTGTTTAGCCATGGATTGTTTGATTTCTGTATTAAGCCACGGTGCATTTGGTTTGGACATTAGAATTTTTTTTTCCGGAGCAAATTTTTCTAACAGATACATCACCTGTGAATTTAAGATTTCAACTTTATCATCTACTGTTTCTGTGAATTCAATGGTAGACCGTGGAAATGAATACGCTACGTCAAATAATTCTTCGTCATTAATTTTATCAATATTTCTTCAATAAATGTACCTTTGCTTGTGTTTTGGAGCTCTTACTGAATAAACAAGGTATATTAGATCGTGAGAAGAGATGCCGGGAGTTGGGAGCTGTCCATGCATAATAACTTTTTCTTGTTTTGCCGGTATGATTAGATCTATCAACGGTTGTGTTAGTGGAACATAGTGGGAGGATTCAGTTGAATATTCGGATATTACTGCATCCAAATCGGAGAGATGGCCCAATTTAGTTGGTCTGTATATTGCACCAATGAGAATCTTGAGGAATTTATTTTAACTTCAACAATAGATATTCTGGCCTTTTTTATAATTAGAATCACTTTTAGTTACTATTTTACATTTCAAGTCATTCCTCAAGTACACGCCTATGCCACCGCCACCTTTTCCAATATGATCATTTCGGTATAGAGTGTAACCTGGTAGTTCAACGGCTTTAGATGGTGTAACACACTTTAGCCTAGTTTCAGCTAGGGATATGATGTGAAAATCATCACTCGAGAGGAAAGAGCAGAACTCATTATAATGGGCTGGTAAGCTCTGAACATTTTAGTGAATCATATTAAGTGAGCCTTTGTAGGGATTTAATTTGCTAGTGAGGAGCTGCCCTGTGGTATACACACGCAGGGAGTGAGAGATCTCGGAGGGTGGGTATTTAAATGTTTGGTTGGGTGTGCTGGGGAACACTCAGGTGCATCCGGGTTAAGGCTAATGGTGTGCAACTCCGCGGGGGTCGGGATAAGAGAAGGAGAAGAAGTTTGGTCGAGTGTATTGGGTGGTGCGTAAAGGGATAGATGGAGCGATTTCGAGGCTGATCCCCACTGAGGGATGTCCCTGCACGGGTTGGATAAGGGACAAAAGGTCGGGCGAGGGGGTTTAGTGATGAGTCACGAGCAGGGGAGGAATTTCGAGACTGACCTGAACTACATAAGGAGGGCCGGCACATGAGGTGTTGAGAAACATTGGAATGTGGCATTGGAAGATGGTGTGCTGAAGTTTGTGTCACGTGTGAAAGTAGATGCTTCGCGAGAGTAGTGGCTAGTGATGGGGGAAAACGAGTGAGATTGCGTAAAAGTGTGACCATAAAATAAATGTTGCATTGGAAGAGAATGACTATTTGTAGGGATGGTAGTGTATGACAAAATTTACAGCACAGATACATGTATGCACCAGCAAATAAAGCAACATCAAAGCACGGTCAATCACAGAGAGTCCTATACCACTTTAAAAAAAAATAAATAAGTAAATAAAATTGGGGCAAATGAGGGAGGAAACCAAGAAGGAACCAAACCAAGGAATACATTTTGAAACACTAGGGAGTACTTATACTTACCAACCACTTATATGCACTTGGAGAGCACTTCATGCTTTAATAACACGAAGCACTAATTAAGCAAACTATTTCTCTGCTATTAACACATTCAATGCGGAGCACGTCAATAGACGTGCTCCTCGCTACACCGACTGACGGAGCACGTCAATTGACGTGGTCGTTCCATTCCGAAGCCCTTTAAATTTTTTAAAGCCGATTTTGACGACTTTCATGAAAATCGGGACCGCATTGAATGTGTTAACTAATGGGCACTTATTACACTTGAGGAACACTTCTTTATTAGCTGGGAAAGCACTACACTATAGGGGATATTCCATGGGAAAGGAGTTGAACGGGAAAACGGTGATGTACAGGAACAGGGTTGAACTGGCGACAAGGAAGGAGGCAAATGTTGACCAAGAACGGAGGTGATCGGAAACAGTGGTGATCAGGAACGGGGTGATCAGGAACGGGGTGATCGGGAACAGGGATGATCAGGAACAGGAATGACTCAGGAACAATAGCCAAATGCACCAAAACACCAAGCTGCACATCAAATTACTTACTCTTGCTCTTTCACTCGAAGGCTGCGTCATGAAGCGAAAAAATCCGTCTCGTGCTGTTGGTTGCTATGTTAAGCCTCCCTCTTCCTCTGAAGGTCCCTCATAGTAGAAATGAATGCTTTCGTGCCATTTTGACGAAGGAAGATAATTTTCCCATCTTGAGTCCACACATTGCGAGGTCCTGACATATCTTTCACTGCTTGGAGAATTTTCTTTCTGGCGAGGGTGAGGGACTCTGTTATCAGGAAGCCTGAAGCATATTCTTTGTGTGTGTTCCACTTGTTCAAAAACTTTACTCTCGTGGAACCTGTTTAACTGGTACTGTGAGGAAAAATAGGAAATTTCTTCCAGAAAATGTCAAAAAGAAATTTTTAGTACAGGAGAAGTTATACTGTCAGTCGGGACCAGTTCTTGCCTGTGGATTCTGGGAAAAACGATCTCAAAGAGGGCCTGTTCTTCTTTTATCAAGTCGAGCAAGTACATTAGATGAGGAAATATAGCCTTACACATGTGGGAACGAGAAAATTATGAGGAAACCACAAATAATTTGCCATTATAATAAATTTATGGGGGAAACTGACACGTCTGATATGATGCTATATACTTACATGGATGAAAGAAAGAGCGTAAAATATTAGAAGAAAGTAGTATTCAATATAATATCTAGGATGGTTTTGAATAGTTATCATCTGTATTGGGAAATTACAAAGGACCTGGGAAACCTCAGTCAAGGCTAGCTTTTGTAATCAATATCACTGATCGTATGAGTAATGAGTGGGTTTCAATGAGGGAAAGTACATCAATAGTAGGAGTACAAAAACTGGATGCAAAAAAATAGGCTAATTCTTGCGTGTGCAGCTCTAAAAATAAAAGAAAAAGATCCAGAACTGTCTCTGCATTATTATAGATGAAAGAAAGGCGTGCATGGGAAGTGTTTGGCCAAGCACAAATTCTGATGGGGGGACAAGTGCTTTTTGATATATCATTTTGATATTGCATTGTATATCATTAATTAACAAATAGGAATATTAGTGTCAAATTTGGAAATGATAGAGTTAAATATGTAACATTTTGTAATATATCCACCAATAGTTGAAAAATGTATAGGTTATAAAATTTATATCATTTGTTACAAAAATTTTCTGTTTCACTAAACATTTTTTTGTACCAAATATTTTTTAGAAAGTTACTTTTTATTTTTACACATTCAAACTTTTTTAAAAATAGAAACTAAAATATATTTTCCATTTTCAGTTAAAATTTCAATCTCCTAGACCTAAAAAAAAACTAACAAAAATTATTTTAAAAAAAAGCTTGAAATTTGCAGAAATAAGGTGTGAGCTTTCTAGGCTCAAAAACAAAAAATGGCGTGAGAGCGGAAGGGTTAAATAAATCCAAGTCAAGTCAATTAAAAAGTTTCTTGTATTCAACAAAGTCCTTCAAAATGTTTATGGGGAAAAGGCAATACCCAGATACATCCACTATGATAAACATATTCTTACTATAGGCAGAGATAGGGAAGACGCCATTTCAAGTAGTTGCACCGAGTAGGAGTTGATGATGGAGGGGAATCTTCATATCAGTGAGATGTTCCTTGTCATCGATCAATTCTGAGGGTCTGACCACAAGAAACACTGATTTCTGTAACATGAGGATGCACCCACATTCAAAGCTCCACAATCAGCATTGAGAGGATTGTTTTGGGGCTGATAGGTGGGCCGAGAGGTTCAAACTAAAGATGGGATCACTTTCCAGAATAATACAACATCTCAGCCTTTGCACATTGTCTCCAAAAAGCCAGATAATATTAATAAAAGGCACAGGATATCACACGTCACACACTTGATAAATTAAAGCAATCCTGGACACAAACTATTAAACTCTCTAAGTTGAGGAACAAGGGGTCTGCACCGACCAGCTCGCAGCTTCAGCAGTGGGAAGGTGGATCCCACTCGGGAAAACACTTTCCCAGTGCAATCTCGTGACCCGAGAAGAGAGACGTGGGCAGAAGGGGAGAACATTCGCCAACAGCATTAAGATGCTCAACATGGCTGCACTGGATTGCCCGGCACATCCAGAATGAGTCTCCTGTCGTGCATCACTGCAGAGTGCCAACAATGGTGCCTTCCCATGCAGCGTCACGCTCCCTTGCCGCACTCCGCCTCTTCTCTGAAAGCACAAGAAGGGAAAGTGAGGGAAGGCCAGCATGGCTCGGGTAGTGCAATCGGCACAAATGGGTACATTTTATTAAAAACAATTTAACATGGCACACCCTTGCCACTGTGGATATGTGTGCAGTTAATCTGCAGTGTGGACACTGGCCCCCATGTGGCATCTTTTTTGACTGGCTCGTCGTGTGGTCAGGATGCCATCCATTGCAACATACCCATTTATTTAGCGACTTTTTTTAAATGATTGCTAAAATAGAATTTAAACAACTTAATTTTCCTACTCTTAACCCTTTAGCTGTGGTAAACGTAATGTACGTATTCATGGGCAACTGGAGGAGAAAATTTCTTGTACGTTTTTAGCATGTCCTGTTTTGGGGGAGTGAGGAGAGAGGGGGAGAAAAGTAAAGAAGGGATCAGAAGGGTCTTCTATCGGCTCGGCCTCACCCTATTGACAGAGAGACAGGCTCCAGCCCCTTTGTACAGAGTGGCAGGCAAAAAATCTATCTGCCGCAGCTGAAGGGTCAAGTCTCCCACTTTGTAACAGGAAAGGCAAACAAAGGCGCATGATGCAAAAGGGGGATGAGAAGGGTAATCCCAGCGAGAGCATATAATGATGAAAGGATGTTGTGGCATCCTATCCTGTTGGAATGCATATACAGCGGACTCTCGTTAGCACGTTCTTAAAAGGACCTGGGATTCTGAACGTGGTAACCAGGAAAACGTGCAAAACAGGGTAGGCATTCCAAGGAAAGTCAAATAAGTTTTAGTTGGTTGCATAACTTTCAGGGGAATGTTATCCTGCCACTCATTTTAGCTCATGCCGTAGATAACTGGTGATCATTTATTGTAAAAATAGTTTATTTTCCACCAATTCCACCTCCCAAAAAAATACATACGATACCATAGATTAAGTATATATAGAGGGCTAACGGCATAGATGGAAATGGTATCGAGAGTTATAATTCTCAAAGGGGAGATAGATGGCCCCGGAGTTGCGAGCATGAGACGCCTCTCTTCAAGGTCGTCTCTTCCTCTCTCCTTCCCGCCCTTCCCTCCCAGCCCTCTTCGTAACTCTCCGTCAGGCTTTTAAATTTCAGTTCTCTGGGTCTGGCTCTGGGTTCTCTTTCGGCTACGGAAGCAGGCAGGCAGTTTCACTGCGCACTTTTCTTTGCACACGTTCGCATTATGTGGAGTTTGAAGGACCGGATTGCGAGTAGGATATGATATTGGTTCAGGAGTGTGTTTATTTGTGGTTATCTACTGCAAATTTTGTTCTATTGTACTTGAAGTGGGGTTTTTCTCGTATTGCCATATAGTGTCTATGTTTTGGTTTCCAAAGTTGCCGATTGATTTGGAGAAAGATGTAGCTATGGAGTGGAGGTATGACGCGATGGTGGGAATATTAAGGTAATTGCGGATGTATTTGTTACTTGCATACCAGGGGGCATTTGTGATGGTTCTTATTATTTTATTCTCTAGGATTTGTACAATTTTTAGTTGTGTTTTTGTTGCCGTGGCCCAGGCAGGATATCCATAGCACAGGAGGAGGCGGATCATGGATTTGTAAATGATAAGTTTTATTTCTATTGCAAGGAGACTATAGCATTTATTGAGTGGGTAGACTGATCCGTACCCATAGTGGACTTTTTTCTGGCAATATCGGTATGGGCCTTCCAAGCGAGTCTTGTGTCAAGGTGAACTCCAAGTAATTTAACTGTTTCTTTCTTGGTTATTGCATGGTTGTTGCCCTGCAGTAGGCGCGTGACTTGTGGTAACACGGATAGGCGCGTGGGCTACCATTGTGGCCCAAGAAATAGTTTGTTTCTATAATAAAACTATTTCAATAATTTCATTTTTTTGTAACAGTTGTGTGTTCCTCAGCTATCCAACACCATGCTTATTCCTTTTCTGCTCTTTTCAAACAAAATATGCTGGTAAATAAAAAAATAACTAACATCCGTTTTTTGACAATTTTAAGTCTATATATTTTCCGTGACTTTAGGGCAATGTAACTTAAATATATTCCAGGGTAATTAGTAAATTAGAAAACACCATTGAAAAGAAAATTATATTGCCAGCGCAAAAATATAAACATAAAATGAAATAATTGTTCGTGGTGCAGATAAACCAAGTAGAAAAGATTTTGTTAAACATTTTGAAATAAGCTGCGTTTTATGGCATTCTAGTGAAATTGTCTTGAAAGCAATTTCATCTCCTAAAACATGGAATGAAGGGTGAAACAAGGTTGAACTGCACAAAATATGAACATATTCTTTTTTACCTCTTACTCCCCCCTCTAACTCCCCTTCCCACTCCCTATTGTCCTTTCAAATGTTTGCTATAATTCGAAGCACATTATCGTCTTTCATGCATCTCGCTTGGTATACTCACTATAGAAATGACGAAAATTCCACACAAAAATGTTTCTGTTCCCACAATACTACATTGTAAGGTAAATTGATGCCCAGGTTGAGCAAAATAGTATTAATTTCACATTGTAATCAAACTACTTGTGGTGGATAATTGATTGATTTTGACAAGAACATTTACTCTACACAAGACTCAAAACATGTCGAAAAATGACTGAAGAATGCTCAACACATACTTTGTGGCCACACTTTTCACAGTTTTTCCTTGTTGATTTATCTTTTGCCCTCATACACAAAAAGCAGCTGCCTACACTGCTTTCCTGAGGATGATTAGGGTTTCCGTTTATATTGTCCTGAATTCCAAGAAGCCCCTTTCCCCTGTTCTTCACCTGCACTGAAATGGCAGAATTCTTCATTCTGACGAAGATATGTGGTTTGATAAGCTCAATTGTGTACGCATCGGCTTTACTTCAGTGTTATTGAACTTAAAAATACACAAAGCATTAACTCCTGAGATGCTGAGCAGGTCAAAAAATACGACCAATGGCCAGCGTCTCGTGTTACGAGCAACATTGTACTTGGCACACATTTGGTCGAGGACTTCTACGCCAATTTTCGTTCTATTATAAAATGTTACAATTTCTGGTTTTTACTCAGGCCCAGTTGACTCATTTATTGTGTTGTCATGATGCATTATCGACAAAAAATAAAATCGTGCAGTAAGACATAAGGGTTTTATTTCTCTGAAAGACAAAAAGAGATGACCGAGGTTTTCATTGGCTATTTGGTTTTAGTTCATGTGGAACACCAATACGTGTGGAATTCATTGTTCCAACAAGCATGAGTTTCTTCTCTTTATAGCCAGTTTTTCGGCCAATTGTATGGAGGTGAACCTTTTCTCACTCACAGCAAGGTAGCAAGCTTCTACTCAAGACCCTGTGGAATTATCCCATGTATGTTTAGTTTTTTCCTGGTTCTTCCGAGTACTCCAGAAAGTAGTAAAATACCTAGGAAGGCACGAATCTCAATCTAATCGGTATTTCTCGAGAGAATCTTTCTATTACAAGCTCACTGTATGTGTTGGTGGATGAAACGATAGCTCGAATTATTGTATCTTCCATAAATAAATTAAAACACTCAATTTCAGATTTTTTTGTCTCCAGCGGTTCCTTCGCCCTCCGGGAGGCGTGAAACCAACACTCTCATTTATCAGGAAAAATATTTTTTGTGCTCATGTTTGCAAGTGCGCACCATGACTTAATCTGACATTACTTGTTCTCTCTTTAGCTTCAGAAAGGTGAGACAGCAAGAAAACTACAGCGACAGGTATGTCCGGATGAAAAATGATGATCGCATGGCCTTGGAAAATTCAGGCACTGAGCTAACAAGTGACTACATAAGCTGTTGCAATAAGAGAAACTTTTCTACTCGCATTCAAGAACATAAAAAGTGCTACTTAGCTGGAAATACCACTTCTATTTTTGCCCAACACCTGTTAGATTTTAATCACACCTGTAATTTTCAGTTTAAAGTTTTGCACTCACTCAACAAAGGCCGTAAACTAGACACAGTGGAGCAGCTAGAAATTATCCAACGGAGAAAAAAGAAGTTCCCCCTCATGAATGATATACAGTTTTACTATTCCCCCTCCCCCCTCCTGTCAATCACCTTCCCTTAGTGCGTGAGTGTGCACCCTGCAACTAAGTGTGTAAAATTCCCCTGTACTCTGACTCCCCCCTCCCCATTTCCTGCTTTTGTATGGGAGCATATTGGTCAGGCTCCAGGCATCACGAAGACTGACCACATGCCGTGGGACACTCCACAAAGAACCCTTTTGGTTTTTACAGTGTCTTCTACTGATGTGTACCCCACAAAAATTCCCCAATAAACAGTGACAAAGTGTCTAATTTTCCAATGCTTGTCCCTTTCCCCCTTCCCCTCCCCCTCGATGCGCCGCGGGATCATCACCTCAACGAACTTATGTTTTTTCAAAATTCAAATGTTAACGTTTTTCTTGTGTAAATAAAACTCCCTCCCCCCCTTGAAATTTTTCCCCTTCCCCACTCCCTCCCTCCACTTTCCTAACCTCCCCCACCCACCAAAATTACATCATCTTCTCTTGTATATACACCTTGATTTCCAAATTTATGTACCTGATGATGATGCAGTGCATCGAAACCCAGGTCGAATAAAAATTTTTATCTGTGGAAAATTACATCATCTTAGTTCTTAGTAATTCTGTAAATGAAATTTCTTCATTTTAATTTTTCCCAGGCAGTTTATTAGTTTGCTATGCAATGTTATTAGACTTTCATTGTGTGGTATACTTTTCTAATTAATATCTTGGATAACTTTTTAAAAATGTCTTACTTTCAAATTTTATCTCTCTGTACAATTCACACTCTCCCACAGGCATGATTGTCTAATTATCACTTGATTTAGCCACATGTTTAAATACATTACCTGTACTTTAGCCTGATCAGCCAAAAAACTATGATTATGTTCTGAAATTCTGTTTTACATTTTGGTTTAAAATATAATTACCGTATAAACGCGTGTAAGAGGCGCACCCCTCTTTTTATGCGTCGAAATTGAAGAAAATTTTTGAGTTTTTTTTTCTTCTATTACGAAGTTTTGCGGGCCTAACTGCGAACTTTCGGCCATTTTCAAAGCCTTCCGCTTGCGATATTCTCTTATAATTTACGCGGCATTTTTCATAGGCAGATATAGACCCCGGAGGTAAGTATTCACTTGGATCTGAGGTTTCCGCGGCGTTTCTCCATATTGGTAACGGCTTTCGGGCGTTCCTCTACAAGACAACGCGGAGGAACGCCCGCGTGCCCGAACGCCGCGTCACCTTTATGCCACTATTTACAGAGTCCAAATGACTCATGTACAGAGAAAAGACAACTGGTTTTCCCCTGCAGGTAATGCTTGTAGTAGACTCCCTCGCGCGCCTTACGGATAGCCCTCTGACTGGGCAACAGCGCGCGCCTCTCCCTTTCTCTTCCGTGCATGCTCCTGGCAGTTGAACGCGCTCTTTTTCCAAAATATATGTTAATCGATATTGATTAACCAACGAATTCCTTTAAGATTTTATAAGTGGATTCATGATGATGAACTCGAGAGCTTGGAGAAGGTCTAAATGGCGGTTTTCAGGCTATGCGCGGAACGGAAAATAACGGATCCGTGCATTTGCATCTATAACTAAAATACTAATGCATTAAATAATATGAAACTTCGTATAGCTGTTAGGAAAGATCTTTGCTACAATATTTGTAAAGGAAATTTCAATATCTTGTTCCGTGTTGTTATTACGAAGCCGTAAATGCGATGCATCCGCCCGGTACCCGGGAAAATGCACTAACATTCTGTTTTGAAGCACACACTGAAATCGATATAAACGGTAAAATGTTTTGTATACCATCAATAAACGCAGAAATAAACAAGCTTTAATTTGATGTACTTCATTTTAAAATCGATTGAGCCATCTCTGAGATATTAGCCTTCAAACTCGGGTGTCGGAATTTTGCAACGGACAGATTCGTGTAAGAGGCGCACCCTCATTTTCGGCTGCGATTTCTGGGAAAAAAGGTGCGCCTCTTAAACGAGTTTATACGGTATATCTCCAACACAATTAAAAGTTTTGTTTTCTACAGCGGAATATAATATATAATGATCTCTTTGTAGTGAAAATAGTTTCAACATCATTGTGTTCTCATATGTTGTGAAATCTCAGCACATTTTTCAAAATCTGCTAATATCTTGTTTTTACATAATTTGATTTACATAACACCCCAATTTTGGGTCCGAAGGTGTTACGTAAAATCAAGACTCTACTGTATTCCATTTTTTTATGAGATCCCTAAGTTTCAAAAACATCACCACAAGAATAGACCGTCAAGTGACTGACAGATTAGCTGCTATCTGCAAATTCCATTCCAAATTCATTGCAAACTGTCAAAGAAGTTACGTGGTTGGAGAGTTCATCACCATTGACAAAATGCTGGTTGCTTTTCGAGGTCGTTGTGGGTTTGTACAATACATGCCACTAAAACTAGTTAGATATGGGATAAAATTTTATGCATTGTGTGATAGTAAGATATTTCATACTTTTAATTTGGAAATATATTGTGGAAAGAATCGTGATGGTCCTTACTGTAATTCCAATAAGCCGACTGATGTTGTGAAACGGTTGTTCCTCTTAGAAATTCTCACCAGAACCTCACAATGGACAATTATTACATCACTGTGTGAATACTACCTAAAGGAAGGGTTAACTTTCCTAGGTACACTTAAAAACAAAAAGAGATACCACCAGAATTTATAACAAATAAATCACGTCAAGTGGGATCAAGCATCTACGGGTTTGAGGATAATTAGACTCTGGTGTCTTAAGTTACCAAGAGGAAAAAAACTGTAATCCTACTGTCTTCAATTCACAACACAAATGAAATCAATCCAGAAACAAAAAAACCTTTAGTAATTCTATATTACAACATAACTTAAGGTGGGGTAGACACTGTTGACCAACTATGTTCAACATACCTATACGACAGCGAGAAAAACAATAAGGTGCCCTCTAGTGGAGTTCTTCTGGGAACTTGATGTAGCTGGAATAAATTCATACAAAATATTCCTCGCCAACAATCCAGCAAAAGAGTATAAGAGAATGAAGTACCTCACTGATTTGGCGTTTAGTCAAATGGAAGAAGACTTGCAGATTAGATCTAAACTATGGTGTCTTCCCAAAGATATATTGTGTTCCTAGTCCAAATTTCGTGAAACCCCAGGATCTGTAAAGTATGTTCCTCAAAAGAAGATCTGCTTCCTTTATGGAACACATGAAAACACAAATACCGGTGTTACATGTTATTTACGTAACCGAAACGTATGCAGAAATCATAGCCAGCACAAAATTACCTGAGGTGTGCAATGTAGATGTTCATGAAGAAGATGCTTAGTACCTATTTCATTGTGCATTTATAATGCTAAAATTTGTGCATATCTGTCTGTAAATTTAAGAATATATTTAGATAGATTTATTTCAAGTCCTAAGCTAAAATTTAAAAGTTTGGTGTTCTTAAGAAAAAACATTGAATGGATAATTTTGTCGTTTATTGGATAATATATTATTATGAGCTATGATAATGATAATAAATAATTAATTAACTGATTTTTGTTTATAAAAACGTATCCATTAGTCAATAAAAATTGTTATAACTAGTAGAAGTGAAAATATGGGGTGAGCGGTCCAAAAGCCATCACGCGAACAGTAACAGGAGTTTAAGAGGCACACCTGCTAGAGGGTTAAGACCCTTTGTAATAAAAAATCTAATTGAAGGACTACAGTTTTGGATTGATTGTAGGGGGAGCCTTTGACAGGAGCCCGGGCACTTAGACCTTCTTGGTCCATTGTGCCAACCCCATGCCTGTCTGCCACATACATACAGGGGACAAGAGCGCCACGGTGTAGCTATGTATGGTCACCCATCCAACCACCGTCCGGGCCCAATATTGATTAACTTCGGTGATCTTACGGGAACCGGTGTGTCAATGTGACAGGGCCCTTGCAAGGACTACAGTACTGAGGAATTATCACACCAAGGCTTAATGCAGGTGCTTTCAGTCCTGGTAATTGCATGTTTCATTGAGGCGATCTGATGACTCTCTTTGGTTCTTTTCTATAAAAATCAAAGCCGTTAAAAGAAGTTACCACTCATATTTGTTCAATAAGAACTTCATCGCTAATCTCTCAAAGACACTCTGATTTTTTTCAGCCAAGCTGGGATCAGAGAGTTTTCCTACTTCAGTAAATGAAACTCTTAATGATCCAGGGCCTTTTTTACATTAACATATTCATAATACATTACATGGACAAAGTAACACGATGGTGGTTTCTGAAGACTATTTTGGTTTACATGCTGCATAATTACATCATTGCTAAGAATAAAAAGTTGTCTTACCTATCAAAGAATTTCTTTACCTTGAAATAATTATGCAAACCACAAAGTTGGTCTATGACTGGGAATTCCAAAAAAATATAAAAAAAGTGTAAAGGGGAAGGGGAAAAACATAATGGTTTACGAGGCACAGCGGTCCATTGTAATGTGGTTTGAGGTTAAAGGCTAATTAAATTTTTTGCTCAGAGCCACTAAATGTGTCATGCGGGTTGCCCACACAGTTGTAAAATTCTTCTGGCCAAGGTGGGGATGGCGGCGATGACAACAAAGAGTGCTTCTCATATAGAAACACTTGTGCACATCAATATTGTTTGTTTTCAAAGCACAACTCTCTCTCTTCGTGCAAATCATCATGCAATCATGGAAACACAGACGATGAAAACCCAAGGGACAAAGTGCACTGATGAGTCACCAGGAGATCTCGTGACCACCCACCAACTCACCCCTGGCCTCGCGCAGCAAACGGCGCTCCTCCTCACGCTCGGCCTTGCTCTGCCGGTGCTGCATGCCCAGCGCCCCCGTTATGAGCCTCAGCGCAGGTGCCGCACACGTCTCGGGCCGTGGGCGGTAGGGGACCCTCAGCGACTCGCACAGCTTCCTCGCTTTCGCTCTCGAAACAGCACTCGCCTCCTCCAAAGCACGCATCTTGAGCATCGGGTGGCGGAGATTCAAAACATCGGCAGCTTCAATTGCACAAGAGAGACATAGACATCAGCAACCACGGTGTGCAGCACACACGCAAGGACTGACATGAGATGCCACATGGTTCTTGTGCCAGGCAGAATTGGCATAACTTAGAAACTTACCGCAGTATTCACAAGGAATTTTATATAGGTAAACACAAGACAATTAAGAGTAATAGTATTTAAGTAGAATGTTGTAAAAATATAAATAATATTGGATAAAGTTTACTGCTTTAGAATATGCTATTTTCGTTATTTGAAGTCATACGAGATATTTTAAGGTATTGTTGGCAGCGGATGAAAGCCCATATGGTGAATATATGAACAAAACCATTCGTGTATTACCTTTCTATTTTATTTCGATTTTTATTTATCCTTCATTTTAACGCTCCGAGATAGCTTCACCCAGCGCTGATGCCTACGGGGGGAAGAAGGAGAAAGTTACACAGTGTTGCCACGGTACCTCATATGAGTCATGAATTCCCGTGGGGTCCTACTCCTAATTACTCATTTCCTGGAGAGGCAAGAACCTGATGAATAGTAAATTAGCAAAGAGACCCTCAAGAGGTGCACAATGTGCCCGAGAACACGTTTTTCTGAGGCCAAGGTCCGTATAGTTTTCAGTATAATTTTTTTCTTTCACTGCGAAGTCAGGAAGAGGGGAGACAGTCGGTTTCCCATCTACCAAAAAGTTGCGGATTGCTTGAGAATTAGTTTCGTATCCGTGAAAAGGATTGCATCCACGGATAAAAGGAGTGATAAAGAAAATAGTGTTGTGAATAACCCCACACCAGAGAAAAAATTGAAGTTAGGACGATCAAAAATATACATAGACGACTTCACTTTGAGGGTAGTAAGGAGAACAATCCACGAGTTTTATTTAAAGAGTATGTATCCGACCCTGGAGAGTTTAAAAGATAAGTTGGTTAGCTCCATGCCAGATTTCCCACTAATATCTATCAATAAATTGAGATCTATCCTCATTGATCTCGTTTTTCGGGACAAAAAGTTGGACAGGAAGCCAGTTATGATGGAGTTATGATAAATAAAAAATTCATTTATGTTTATTATGTGTAGATAATAAATGGCAGTGTGTGCTCACCGTTGAACACAACTAATTTGCCGAAGTTTGATTCTTCCGATTTACGGGATTACGGCAGTTCCAGCTTTTCGCAGTGGAAATCCCGAAAATTGGAAGATTCAACCTCCATCCAAGCCCCGCGGAAATTTATATTACGACAACTAACTTGTCCTTTTTCCAATGAATGAGTAGGCAATGAAGCGTCTTGGCACATTTTTCGTGCAGTTTGGACAAAGCCTATGAAGCTTCTTAGCACATTTTTCTATATTATATCCAAACTGGAGAACTCGCAACTTTAGCGTGAGCGATGTTTAATCATCAATAATATGATTTATGCACACACTAAGGAAGTGTGCGAGTTTTGCATTATTTGCACCAGATATTGAAGACAGTGAAAATAAGATTCTCTCGTGGATGCTATGCGATGGATGCATGTTATGTATTTTGTAGAAATACTGATATGTCCGTTAATCTCGCGAAATAACAATCGTTATTTTCCCTTGGATTCATCTTATTTGTGTGTGGTTATTTCTGATACAATGGAGCTGATAGAAGAGCTTATAGAAGAGTCTAGCAAAATAGATACCTCCTTTCATAAGTAGATTGTACATACAAGCCTTGCACTTCAACAGTGAAGGTGATTAACTCCTTTTACACTTCATCGGCTACTAACGATGCTATCACTACAAATCAATAATTTTCATTTTCCACTCAACTACGCAAAAGCTACATTTGTGGCTCTATTCAGATTAGATCACCTGCTCTTCATTCAATAAATCTCAGGCTTCATTTAAAGATTCGATATTTAACTAAAATTTGGGATATTTTTTTTATTTTTTTTTCTCTGCTTTCCATCAGGCAAGGAGATTTTCGTCCGAGCATTGCAGCTCCAGGTCAGGCTGCACACCCGGTCGGAATCAGCTGTCTTTTCCTCCTTTCCCCATCATTGCGGAGATTACTCCATTCACCCTCTCACAAAAACAGCAACGTGACCCATGGTCTCAAGAGTATCGTGCGTCACTTATGAGGTTGATCTACCTGGGAGTCAAGACCAAGGGATGCGCGTGAGGAATAAACATTGAATGAATCATCGACTTTACGCCGAATAGTCACATCTTATCTTCCTCCTCCCTTACCTCAACTGGCAGCGTCAGCAGAGAGGGAGGACATGCCTTTGGAGAATGGGGGGCTTTTCCTTAAAGGACACAAGTGTTGGCATGGGGGGCCGGCAGTGTCAGTGTGGGACATCGCATCCTGACCTAGTCTCCTAGTGTTGAGTTGAGTGGGACGTAGGGGGTACTAGAAGGGGCCTGATCTCCTGGAGGGCCGGAACGGGGGCTTCGGTGTAAAGGTGATGGCATGTGCCAACCTTGAAGAGCGGGGAGGGGGGGACACAGAGACTTGAGGGGAAATATGACCAGTATGGGAGAGAAGAGCAGCGTTTGATAGGTTCACCGGAAGTGAGAAAGGTGATGGAGAAGAATAAGCCGCAGTTTTGGAGCAACAGAGATGGAAAGTAGGGTGAATTTTCCTGGTGGGGATTGCCGGGTGAGGGAAATACAATATGGGAATGTGCGGGCATTTCTATTTCGCATTTCCTTAATTTCCGGTCCATTCAGGCAGCCTTATAAAAGGGAATCATTTAATAAGAATTGAAGAATAAATACGACAAACGAATGAATGTATATTATAAAAAATACTTCAGCTCTTCTGTTGAGAGAATCACTCATTTAATAAAAAAAGTTATTTATTTTTGCACTTTGCTTTGCTCCATCGTCGCTCCCATCATGGCCTCTCATTTGGATAAATGCAAACTGAACTGGGAGACTATGTCATTAACAATTTGGAATTGATGTAATGTCTCCCGAGTGAGCAAAACTTCATTCTTATTAGGAGAAATCAGGACTTGGTCATTTTCATTACAAGCTTGGAGATCATGATCTATCGATTTAAATTGCTGTGGGTTCCAGCCAATAAAATCGCCAACTTGTGACAAGTAATGCCTCAACGCCCCTACCCTAAGATCCTGGCCAATACGGTGTCCTGCTTCCACACTGGTAGGTAACAACTAACTGCCACCCCCGATGTCCTCCGAGGGGTATCGTCTGATAACCCAAGGAAGAGATGCAAGTGCTTCCAATTGGGCTATGGTGCTGACGAGGTTTTATGCTCCCTCTCCAACAGCGTGAATTTTGGCATCTCATAGGATGGTTCCACTTATCCTCTTCTTTTTTATATCTCTAATAAGGATTAAGCTACAAAAACCTTATCTAATTCTTAATCAATCTGCAGGAACGCAGCTGAGCTCTCATATTTTTTCAATCACTGGGTTGAAAAGAAATGGGAGAAAGTTACCTACACCATTTTCCGATACAAATATGTATGAGCGTTTTTCCTTTTGATTATGCATGCGCCCAGCGCTGGTACAGTAGAAACTCGAAAATACGAACTTCGAAATTACGAAATTTTGATTTTACAAAGCAAAATCTTCGGTCCCGACCGAAAGGGTATCTAAATGTATGTAACACTACGCGATATTACGAAATAACGAAGTTTTAAAATTACGAACCTCGGATCTTGGTCCCAACGTGAAAAAGTTACTCGTTTATACGAATAGTGATGGATCACAGTAAAGTTTCGGCGCTCCTTTTCAGAGTTAAACATCTAATTAATGATCGTCGCCGAATACATTATGCACTGAATGTATTACCTGAACGATATCTCATTTTTCAGTGCTTCAATAGTAAAGGTGTGGTTTCGCTGGGGCGTCTGGCGTCCGTCCAGCAGTCGGAAGTCACTGACGTACTCATCCAATGTACAGTAAGTCTTCGACATACGAACGGGATGCGTTCCGAGAACTTGTTCGTAAGTTGAAAAACGTTAGCCAGGCATCGAAACTTTTAGTTACTGTATTTCCTGGCTCATACGACGCACTTTGTTTGCTCCAAAATGTGCTCTTAAATTGTTCGTTCGTCTTCTAAGACACAAGCTGATTTGCCGGGAAAATACTATTTAGCGATGGTCAGATCGGATCTAAAGATCCGCGGCTATTACGTTTCTCCGGATACTGAAATCGGATCCTAATTCATTTTAAAAAATCGGATCTGGATCAAATAAAAAAACTCACACTGGGGAGTGGATACCTTTAAAATCTCACTAAATAACAGTCATCCTGTGTTGCAGCTGATGTAGGAACTAGTTGGAACCATGGAAGTTGGCTGCTGATGCTCTCGAAAGGATGTCTATTGGATGTCCTCGAAAGGATATCCCAACTAGTGGAAACCACCTGAGAAGTTAGGGCGGGTATGCGATGAGTGAAATGTGATACGTTTGGTTCGCCGTCATAGCTAATAAGGGACTCCCAACGGGCAACACCCCCCCCCCCCACCCAACTTTTGGAAGCCACTTGTGAAGTTAGGGCGTGGGAAAGCAATGAGTGAAATGTGATACTTAAGATGAAATGTGATGCGGACTCGAGAAAAAATATCACTTTACTCCGACCCCCTAACTATGAGCGCCGATCCTAGGGTGGGGGAGAGAGAAAAAAATGTGGAGGGGAGAGCAAGAGGCAGGCCAAGGACCCGTAGCCGTTCGCTGGACTGCCGGAAGCACCAATGCTCGGCACGAATGCCTCTGGAAAAAAGTGCTAGACATCTTTGCTTTACACGACTACAGTAATTGTATTACACTTGCGTACCAACTTGAGGAGTATCCGCATTGCAAGATGAACGATGCAGCTAGAACTTATATCAAAGCTCATTTTCGTATCACTTCTCATAGCATTTCTGCAAAATGATCGATTTTAGGCAAGTTAACTAATTTTTTCTCCGATTTGGTTGATATAAAGTAAGCACAAGTATGTATCAAGCCCTATTAAATAAGTTCTAGCAACATCCTTCCTGCGCGAAATGGTGAAAACAGAATTTCTTTATCTATTAGCATGGCGATGTAAAAGTCAACGGTCTGAAAATGGATTTCCTGGCGTGGTATCCACTTCCAAAAGTGAATGATGCTTCCTATAAAAGGAAGTAAAAACAGATAAGAGTTCCGATTCTCTCTTCGCATGCGCCGATGCACTGCGTTATTTATCCCATTGATGTGACGATGCATTTCAAAGCTCTCTCGGGCGCTACGCAACATAATTTCAGGTTGTGGAAAAATCATGAAGGAGCGTGAAGTCAACCTCACAGCTACCACCGGGGTAAGGTTACAATTTGAATCGACCGAAATAACTGATCACTCGTTCGATCATCGGCCGTATCAACCTTGTGTTGGCTGCCGAAGCCGTTGAAAGGAGGCCCAACTCCTCCCCCACTAGTGAAAGCCACCTGGGTAAAAGCGAAACTGGGTGAGGGTAGATAATAACAGATAAGGTGAAGGAGTGATCCTCTCGGGTTACCCCCTTCTCTTTCTCGCTGAATGAGTCCCTCGCAGATGAATGTCGTCGCGCCTAGGAATAAGGAACGAAGAACTTTTTTCTTTAAGGGTCTTCTGGGAAAAACCGGTTTAGACGCGCCAATTGTTCAGATCCGACTGAGGTATCACCCTAAAATCTGACAGCTTTAATGTTTCCGGCTGAGTGATTGAGAGGGATAGCTGGATGGAAGGACTGCTCGTCAGGCAATTTCCAAATACCCTGGAAAGGATATTTTACCATTCATCACGATAACCCGAATCGAGCCTCGTATTGCCGGTAATAATAATTGTCATCACAAAATGAATTAGTGATCGGAATAATGCATCGACTTGACACACGGAAGTCGATTTCCATTGAAACGCGGCTTTCGTCTTACTTCCGAACCATCCGTAAAAATTTATGACGCAAGTAAACAATAAACATTGCCAATTGATATATCCAGATAATATTGTTAAACTTCGTCACAGCAAAGAGGGGTAGTACCAATCCGCGAGTTGCTGTACGCCGCACCGCCAGCTGCAACGGCAAAATAACTTATCCGGTGGCGCCAAATTTGAAATTCCCAAAAATAGGAATAATAAAACTCTGACAAAAAAGTTGTGTTCAACTGACAATGAGTGCACCCTGTGGGCATGAATACACATTTAAAATATCCTTTCATGAATTATAACTTCGTAAATCATGCTAGTACATCGCGAGAGTACATCTTAATTTAAGGAAACAAAAAAGAGCTTCATCGCGATGTTTTTGAAAGATACTCGTTCATACGAAATTTGATATTACGAAGTGCCGATTTTTCCGGTCCCGTCAACTTTGTAATTTCGAGTTTCTACTGTAATACTTTAGAAATAATGTGCGTAAAAATATTTGGTCGCACAAACCAATCAAACTCGTATTTTCTCTGGTTTTCTTGGCTGTTGGCGACGGAAGAAGGGAAGGGCAATACCTTGCTAGAAGTCTATATCAAAACGCTCAATCAAGGCAGTACATTAAACCTGATTCTTTCGATGATAGCTATTGCCAGCCGGAATAATTATGCCGTGGAGCAAGGTTAAGTGTAATCAGTCTGAAATAGTGCGAAAAAAAGCTTCCTTGGGTTATATTCACGACTGAATCGATATACAATATAGCACCATCTCCGATACATATCATAGTTTTTGAGCGCACACGCACAGCAAACTAATACTGTGCAAGAAATATTCATTATGGATTTATGTTTAGGAAAACCGGTAGCAAAAAATGCCAGGGATCATGAGAGGAAAATGCTAGTTGTAGCAATTAGTCTCTTCCAGGCGACTATATCCGTACACAACTAATTTGCATTTTTTACTCGGCAACTCTCTGGACTTGTGGCAACAACTCGTGAATGCATTTTTTGTCCAATTGGCACTATATTTTATGTGCTACAATACCTACGATTCAAAGTTGTCCTTAAGTTCCAGTTTCACTGGGGCGTCTAGCGGCCACGTCTAAGAGTGCCGCGTCAGGACATTGCGGCTGGACGACGCAGCCAGGTAGTTTCATTCAGGCGACTACATCCCATTTCTGCGGCTGGGCGATGTGGGAGAATGTGTATTTAGTTTAATTACGAATTTGTTATCACTTTGTGTTTCCTGAGAGTGAGTTGATTTTAAGCTGAAATGGATAGTGATGATTTAGTTTTGTTGCTTTTGTCGGAACACTAAGGAGAGGACGACCAATGTTGCAAGTAGTTTTACAAAAAAGAGCTGGAAAGGACGCATAATATTATACAAGGAGAGAGGAGAGCAGAGAAATCACTGAAATTTGGGACTGTACAACTAGGCGTCTGCGTCTCGACTGCTCTCGAAGCAGTCGAGATATAGACGTCAGGCATCAGCCGTCGAACTCGATGGCCGAGACATATCAGTGAAACCGAACACATTTTATATACATTGGATGAGTACGGCAGTGACTTCCGACTGCTGGACGCCCCAGCGAAACCACACCTTTATTATTGTAGCATTGAAAAATGAGATATCGTTCAGCTAATACATTCAGTGCATACTGTATTCAGAGACAATGATTAATTAGATGTTTAACTCTGACATGGAGTGCCTTAAAGAGTTACTGTGATTCGTCACTATTCATATAAACGAGTAACTTTTTCACGTTGGGACTAAGATCCGAGGTTCGTAATTTTAAAACTTCGTTATTTCGTAATATCACGTACTTTCATATACACTAAGATACCCTTTTGGTCGGGACCGAAGATTTTGCTTTGTAAAATCAAAATTTCGTAATTTAGAATTTTGTATTTTCGAGTTTCTACTGTAATTAGAAGACCACACATTGAAGAAGGTTGATTAAGAGATTGGACGTGATCATCAAACACATAAGGACTTCTCTCCGCTAGTACTCACCTACAAAAGAGCTTCCAAAGACAGCCAAGGCATGCGTGTCGTCCACCCACTTGATCTCAAAGCCAGGGCCGCCCCCGTACGCAGACAGGATGGAGACAAGGTCGTGTGTCTTGAACTCAGCCGGAAATCCAAACACCTCCACAACATGCGATAGCTCAGCGAGGGACAGCACAGTATCGTCAGTGCGATACTGCCCGTAATCCAACCGTGGCTTCTCCACGACACTCACCCTCCCCACCGCGGCCACCACTTCATCCACCAGTGTTTCCCCCATCCCTCCATCCCCCTCGACCAGATTCTCCTCCAAGTGCCCCACTCCCTCCTCCCCACCCCCCACCTCACCACCCCCTCGGGACAACCCCCCCCTACGTGACTTGGTGTCGCCATCACCCTCCTGCACATCCCCACGTGCTGGCATTCGCTCGAGAACACGCTCCCTACACACAGCACCATCTCGGGGAGCACCAACACCCGACAATAAAGGCGAGCAGTCTCTCCGAGGGGACCCCTCCACACCACTGGACACCGATTGCTCCTCACCCCTGGCCACCACCACCAACGGAGGCAGCACCACAGCGTCATCGAGCTCTGACTCGTGCTGCTGAGGAGGGAGGGTTGTCGGCAATGTTCGTGGTGAAGGTGGCAAGGGAGGGGTAGGGGGATGCCGGCCATGCGTGTCCGGTGGGAACGGCATGCTTCCTTCAGACTCCTCCTCTCGGCTGTAGCCCTGGCACACCCTTTCGGCATGCAACTCCCTCGGGGCAGTCGTTGGCACATTCTTTTGAGGGCAGGCTGAACCACGTAGAGCCCTTGGTACATATACCGCTAGGTCTGGACGGCGCTGCTTGCTGAGGGACAAAGTTTCATGTGGCATCATTTGATCTCCTACCATAGACACAGCACATACATTTCAAGTCTCATGTGGATGCACGGATTAAAACTGACTTATAATGCGAACACAAATATTTTACTTTCTTTCATTACTTGACTTGTACTTATCAGAAGCCACAAAGTCACTCCAATGTGATCCTCTGACCTATTGGCATCATGAGACTAGATTTAGAAATCTAAGACACCTTGCTTTGTGCTATTTGGGTATACCTGCAGGTTGTGTTTTCTGAACAAATATTTTCAGTTTTATGGTTACTAATAGAAGAACTCACTTAACTGATTAACATGTTCAGCAGCTCATATTTCTAAAAAAGGAATTTCCAGTATTTAAAAACAATGGAAAGGGCTTAGAGGAAGAAATCTGATCCCAATGATTAAATGTAATAGTAGTAAAACAAAAAAACAATTATCAGAATAAAATTATGCATTTCTATAGTTAACTGATCTTGCACTATGCTTCTTCTGACTCTTCAGTTTACTTCACAAGAATAAAAGCACTCAATGATACAATATAGGAAATGCAAGTAAGGTATTGGCAAATAATACTATTGATATTGGACCCTGGTATCAAAGGGTCGGTATTGGTATCTGCCCAAGTCTAGTAAAATTTTATCATAGGAGGGCAGCTTGAGATAAGTTTACTTGAAGGTGGACGTTTAAGTCTTGTGTTATTTGCAGCACCATTTGACAAGCATCAGTAATTTCTATAGAAAATAGAGAAAGCTTGAATGAATGCTTATTAATTACGCTGGGTGGTTTAGGCAACAAATGTTGAAGAACCCATCAGACTACTGTCTATAAAATAAGTAGTCCATCAAGTTTAAGAAGCTATACCCTCAAGTTGAGTCTACAGTCAGTTTTTGTATGGATTTACCTAATAATAAAAAATATAAGGTCATAATTCAAATGGTCATGATGTAATCCATGATTGAAAGTAAAAAACTTGTCAATTGATGAGCACCCTCCAAGGGTCAGAGCACAATAGATGCACTGAAGAGAGAGAGAGAGAGATAGAGTTCCTTTCCTTCACTTGCACAATGCACTTCCATTCATGAGCTGAAACAAAAGACTTGTTATCATTTCATGTCTTTGAGTACACTACCAATTCATGTACCTCTGCTTTGGATTCTTGTCCAATGGCATCTCGCCTGAAGTTCCTTTACTGGCTCTCCGCAGGGCTGGCGGTTGGTAAATGGCCACATCAGGCAACATCCTGGCTAAAAACAAAGAACAAAAGCCCACCCTCAGTCTCCCCGATAAGTAATCAGGAACTAAATTAAGACAAAAGGCAAGGTCGTCATGTACAAGGAAATAAATGACCTGCTCTCTCATTTTCCAGCAGGATTCAATTCACCTGCATGAGCATTCAAATCAATCAATGCCACTCAATAACTACTCCTAAGTGTACCTTTCTTCCTTCCTGAGTGGACCGAGGTGACATTGACCTCGTGGCACTCACTCCCACGCTGTTCAATTCCCATGCATTCGCTTCTATCGCCGTTTGCACACCTGCAGGAGGTGAAAGCCAAGCATTACACCAAACAGTTCTGACCCCAGAGTACACACATCAAAAGTGCAAAGAGACGTCCATTGGTGGTCACCTGTTCTGTGTCAAGCGCTCCTTGTGGCACACGACCGTCCTTCTGTTAAGCGACTGGCCGACAGAAAACGTTCCCAATTCTTTAAAGTTTTCCTCAACAAGATTGTGTATCAAAAAACGATGGAAATTCTTGAATGGAGGAAAAACGAGGACACTAAAAGGTACAAGGAACTATAAATAGAATTTTTTTTTTAATATCTAAAATCACTCTAATCAATTTTTGGAAGACAACTTATGAATTGTATTTGAAAATGGAGTTAGTTTTTCTGCTGCTACTGAATCAAATAGAAAAACTCTACCGAAAGGTATTGAATTCCACTGAACTCCAATTGAAGAGGTTTCAGCAGCCCACTGAAATGAACTTGACTCCACTGAAGTCCAACAGGAGAGGGTTCAGTGGCCTTCAGAAATGAAATAAACTATTTGATTCTGCTATTGTAATGGTTAGCTTACAAAATTATTCCCATATGGTAGAGTTAGATTGTTAGATTCTTTTTGGGGGGGCCTTCGTCAGGAGCCCGGGCACTTAGACCTTTCTTGGTCCATTGTGCCAACCCCATGCCTGTCTGCCACTTGCAGACAGGGGACAAGAGCACCTCAGTAGAGGTATGGAGGATTGGCCTCCCCCTGCCTCACCCCAGTACCAAGTATAGAGGATGCCCTTCCTCCAACCGGCTCGGTCTGGGTCTCCCTCCGGCCTCCCGGTATAGGTCTGGAGGGAGTATCACCTCTCCATCCATGCCTGGTCGAGGTATGGAGGAGGGTCACCCATCCAAACACCGTCCGGGCCCAACGTTGCTTAACTTAGGTGTTCTGACAGGAACCGGTGTTTCAACGTGGCTAGGCCCTTGCCCTTCCCATATGGTATGTACCACACATCCAAAGAACCCATAGGACATTTTCTGCACAGCCAGAGGACATCTAACAGTCACCAGTCTGTCAACTAGTTGTCCAATTTTGTACATCCCCTGGATGTCCAATTGTTGTCCCACCCATCCGATATGGAGTGAGTTAATTAGAAAGTAACGAGAAACAATGCTGCTGTCACACCAAAAGGTGGCACATTCACTGTCAATCATATGAGAAACCTTGTCTGTCATATTCAGCTGATCAGCTATCACCAGACTACCAACAGCTAACTATAAAGGGCTTTTATGTGGAATGACCCATATGAGACATTTAACAGAGATAATTGTGGGCTAAAGGTACGAATGAAACCCTGGTTTCAAGTGAAGTTTCTGGGAACCAATGAGGAGAAGTTTCCACCACCTCTCCTCACCACTCTTTCACAAAAATAATTAAAGAGAAATACAAGAAGTACTCGCACACCGTGTATGGGTCTCAAAAACACACCAACCACGAAAACTTTTTCAAAACAACATTGACTTCAACAGTCCCATCATGGGTTTCGGAAGAGATCATAATCACCTAAAGATGATTGGTGAGCCATTGTATCCTGCTGCTTAGTTGATAGTACATATGTATTTGGAAATTGGTAGTGAAGGCGAAGGCTATTACATCCCAACATTCTAGAACACGAACTTGCTTTATGCATCTACACAGTGCTCATGTGATGCATTTGCTCAGTGAGCAAGGCTAATCAATTAATTAAAATGTGGCCCCAATTAAATAAAATTTGGCCCAGTGGCGCAGTCAATTAATTAAAATATATACAGTAAAGATATCATTAGGAAGTTTATGGTATGATATTTCTATTTTTGGTTGACCAGGATTCTATCGTTTTTTTCATTCAAGTATTCTACCAGATGATTGGTAGGTTCTTGGACAGTCCCCATTCTGCATCCCAATTTCTTAAGACTTTCTCACTTTCCCTCCTAAGGATGTCCTGCCATTAGATCCCTCTTCAATTCTTTATATCTTCTACCTCCTCTTATTTCGTCCAGAATTCAGATCCTCTTCCTTCCTCTTCCACACTTCCCCAGTGTTCTCCCCTCTATCACTCTCTTCAACATGCCATCTCCTCTCAAAACCTCCTCCATCCATCTCTTCTACCTTCTCCGAACCTCTGCCACAAGCTTCCTCTCCTCTCCGACCATATCCAATACCTCCTCGTTCGTCTTTCTCGCCATCCAGCTAACCTTCTCCAAACCCACATCGCAAACGCCTCAAGTCTACGCACATCCTCCCTTCGCAATGACCAAGTTGATTCTATTGTAACAAAGAAAAAATGACCAATGACCAGTGACTTCATTTTCAAATTAGATATTTTGTTGAGCTGTTATTACTGTAATTTGCTTTGCTGGTAAGAAGTTGAGAAATCAGTACAGAATCTGACGATAACTGTTTTAGCGTCATGAAATGAGTAATTTCATCCGAATATTGCAAGAGAAACCAATCTTGTAATCTATGGAATCACACCAGAATCTATCCATGTAACCAACAAAAAAGTAGAGAGATAACAGAAGAACATCCCCAATTTTGGGTAAGGTCCAATCATCAATACTACTTCATTAATATAATTTATCTGTTGAGATGGCAAGGCCTGTTAAATGCCTATAATTCGTTTGAGAAACTAAGAATCACATTAGAATTCATTACAAATTAACTACTTGCCAGCAGAGCCTCAACTCTTCAATGTATGGCTTCAAATGTGAATCCACATTGTGCACACACGATTAGTCTGAATTGAGCAAGAATGAAACAAGAAGGGGGCAACAACAACAGCTCAGCAGCAACTGCATTTTTTGGACTTAAAAAGGATAAGCAAATTATCGTTTAAGGTGGTTGGAGCAATTTTTGTCTAGGAACAGAGTTGCATGCAACGTTGCAAATGTGTTCTTACCAATGATACTCATTCTATAGATTCAGATGGAAAAAATTGCATCAAAACGATTTGGTTTTTTGGCAATTCAATACCATTTGCACACACATAGCCCATTACATATATTCAAGGCTGTAGCCAGGGGAAGGGGGTGCACCCAAACCTTCATGCTGGTGCGAGCTACCTTTCATACCTCATGTCTCATATAAGCTATGTAAACTAATCCATTATGCCGAAGTGTCATTTTACAATCCTGTGTCAGTGGGTAAAATGCTTTTCAATACAAAAGACAAGTATGACAATTTACAGAAAAGTGGGGTATACCAGTTGAAGTGTGATACCTGTAATATTAAATATATTGGACAAACTGGGAGAAATTTGAACATTAGAATGAAAGAACATAGACGATGTTTTTTTAAATAATGACAAATCCTCTGGAATAGCCAAACATTTCTGTGGCGAAAACCATTGGTGTGGTTTTGAATCTCGAATTTTACATTGTATTAACAAGGGGCATAAAATGGACTTCTTAGAACAGTTTGAAATTGTGAATTGCCCCACTAAACTTTGTAATGACCATATGTTCCCCTCCCAGTCACCTTTCCTTTACGTCACACTACCATCCCTCCACAACTCTCAACCTTAATTTGCTCATGCTTTTAAACCTTTTTGGGAGTCAATTTCTTCAACCCTCCCCCCCCCCCTTGCTTTTGCTGTTTTTAGTTTTCTGACGCAAGCAATCCCAAGGCCACCCCCCCCCCCCATCACAAACAGCCTTGCCTGTTACTCTTATGCTCCCCATCCCCCCCTTGTTTTCATATCCCACCCCTCCACCCACGAATACCAATTTAAGTGTAAGCCACCGAACTGTGTGTACCTTATGATGGCATGATATGCTGAAACCCGGGTCGTGTTCTTTAAAATAAAGTGTGGTATAATAACCAAGTGCTTTTTTTTATTATTAAAATGAAGGAGTTCCACCGAGTTACGCTGGAGACAGTGTCTAATATAATAATAAATTTAATTTTATTACCTACAATGGTTGCTATCAACATAGAAAGGTGCCATGCCAAGTAAAAGATATGAAGAAGCCTAAACTAATATTTTAGCCTAAATTTTGAATACCAAGCCAAAAACCTTGTCAAAACTTGATTTGATTAAGGCAGAAATGTTGAATATAATCCTGCACAATTTCCCTTGCTGCATGTACGGTGAGTAACATAGCTTTGACAGATGTACTTAGTTAGATGCAATATGGTCCCAGAATTTTTCTTTAACTTACTTGAAAAATTATTTAAATATGCACTCAATGAACCAAGATTATCACTCCCGTCACCTTAACACATAATCAACAGTGACATGATCAAAAACACTTTACTGCTCTCACCCTTAAGGTATCATCTGTATGTACTACCAGTGTACTTCAGGTGGTAAAGAATAGTCTGAAGTTATTTTCAGTTGACCCTCACTGTCCATGCATACAAAGATGAAATGCTCATGACATGCTACATAGTGAAAATAGTACTATTTCTTTCTTAGTAAGACAAGAATCATTAGAAGTGTGTCTAAGTTCTGAGAAGAAATGGCATCCATATCTGATTTAAAAGTATAAAACCCTTTTAAATAACATTAAGAATGTGTAGAGCATACAGAGAAGTAACTCATGTCTTTAAGCACATTACATGAGACATAATTTTTTTTAAATTTAAGGCGCCGGACTATTTAACTTAGCCTACTATTGCTGCCACTCTTCTTTTGTACTTATTCAACCATTTACCCCCAGACAATGTCCTGCTCTTCTGCCATTACATTATACATATTTCTTCATTGGAGGAGCAATGCAAGAGGGCACACGGTACCTACACTTGAAAATAAGAATGAGGCAGAAGCTTGTGATTTAGGAATTGGCTCTGGCACTCCCAAAAGAATGCTCATGTGGGAGGAAGCAAAAGCTCCAAGTTCAAGTGATGAAGCTGATCATGGGTTTCACTCCCTCATTAATTTGTAAACCGTAGTCAAGTTTCAATTTTGTCAACATATTTTGAGTAAAAGCCTGGTTAAATACTCATTGACCCATTCCATCGAATAGTGATTGATAATAATTATATGGATTTCACGTGTTGAATATGTGAGTTAATAGTTTGGTTGAACGTTCAACTGGCTAATTCCTTACGTGCTCATTCTCCTAGGCTTGTGAATTCAGTAGGTTTTAGTAATGTTCATTTTCATTTGTTATAACTTACATACGTACTAACTGAAATAAGGAGTTTGGCATATACTCAGTATGTTACCGAATTTAGTAAACAATTCATTGGGCTACTGCATTGAGTGGGAGTTCAGTTACATGTTTCAAAAAGCAGGATGGCTACAGAGCACAGTAGAATAAATTTCCAGCAGAATATCTAATAAATAAAAAACAACAGAAATGATGCACTTTCGCCAAGCAAAACAGCTGTACACAGGGAATGCACATACATTACAGCAGGCCCAAAGGGCGAGGTGTGGAGCCATAGTAAACTTTCACAACGCCTAGCCGATGACCTTCATACAATTCGACGTACGTAATCATTCCCAATTTAGTACACACCTGTCAAGTACTCCTTTCCCTTTGAAACTTTGAAGATCTTCCAATATTCTTTCAATGAAATCACTATCTCTGCCGCTAAGGTAGCGACCATCACTGAGCTGCCAGCAGATTCCAACTTTCACTTTTGATCCCCCCCCGTCGCAACCTTCCATAGGCTTTGCAATTGAAGTACAAAGGACCTTGTAAGATTCCCCACAACCTGAAATAAAAGGTAAATAATCAGCATATATGAATTACTTATCATTCAAGGTCAGAAATTTTTCGAGAATGCTATTCCGCATGTCACTCAAATGCCTACTTTAAATAATAAATGGTGAACCAGCTTTCATTAACGGTTGAAAACGCTCGATTCATTGTCCGAATACCACGGGATTATGCTGCCTAGTGTTAACTCCACATAACGAATACTTCACTAATTAACGACCTAATAACACTCAGTCGGAAACATTTTATAGCGCAACTGCGATAGGTATTCTAGTCACAGCTATTTTCGCTGGAGTTAAAACATGGCATGCATTGTGTAAAACCATTAAAATCCCACTGAAGATGTGTATGGCCTTCGTTCTTTGGTTTACGAAAGTGACGCAATGACACAAAATATTCGTAAATATTTCGAAACACGAAAGACTACAAATGTCTAACGAAAAAGCACACGTTTGTCACAATTCACGAGGCTGAGATCGACAGTTAAACAGACAACTCACTCTTTTTTTAATGAGTGCAACCAAACAGTCCTCCTCGACACTTGGCATGAGCAAGCCGAATTCTTACAAATTCTTTATAACAGGGAATACAACATATAATTTTTATTCCGTTCTTGGCCTGATGAGCAGAATTCCCCGATTGGTAAATGGACGGGCAAGGGTGAACAAAAAGGGTGAACCAGAGATTATAATACACAGGAATAACCAAAATAACTCTTGCGTGATTACCACGGTGATTCAACTGAGTGGAATGAGAGTGAGGGGGGGTAGGACACGGCGGTGAGGGGGCATTTAACTTTTATCGGCACCACCTCGCCGCTACAACAGCATGACGTAATTAAATATGAATAACGTTAAATGGGCGAATCAAAATTGACTTTGAATAGCCGCATAGCAGAGAACTTCCTTTGAATCGCTCGGCTATATATTATTCCTTTATTCGTCGCTTACAATCCCTGATTCATTTTATGCATGAAACTAATTGAGGTATGGTATCAATTTCTAAGTGATAGTTTGGGATCGAGGAAAATATAAGAAAAGCAATAATACTTGAAACATTTATTTTAGCCACTTTTCAGATACAAATATGCGAAAGATAAATTAAAAAGTATTAAATCCCAATCACTTGCACCAATAGCATAAGAGGCAACAAACCTATCAACAGAATCAAGAACAGTAGGTTAAAAAAATTAAACTTGTTTTCGATATCTCGCAAAAGATTTATAGGTTAGCGCAGACTTCATAAAACTTTTACGGCCAGTCTTAACTTTAGCCGACTCAAGACTTACGCCCAAGGTCCCTATTTTATTTTATAGGGACCTTGCTTACGCCATACGTTGTAGAACGGCCATTATAGAACGGCCTTAACCTCCTTGTTTATATTGGTTTCTAAAAGGAGTTTCCTGCGTTCGGGTGCGGGGTGCATGTTCGGGTATTCAAAGACGATTTTGATTGGCCCCTATTAACGTTATTCATATTTCATTACGTCATGCGAATGTGGCGGCGAGGTGGTGCCGATTTAAGTTACTGTCCACCTCGTCATTCCCGCCAATTCCCCTGAAAACACAACATCCACAAAATGAATCAAGACACAGTCGAATCTGGGAAGAAGGCTGCGGCTTGCAGAGCCGTTCTTGACTTCGTTGAGGTATTTATTTATTATGGTACATCTTAATTGTTTGTACAATGTCATGCTTACCAATGTGAAACTTTTCTCAGGACGGGAAGGTTATCGGCATTGGAAGTGGATCCACCATTGTGTATGCAGTGGAAAGATTAGGTGACTATTCTTTTATTATTGTCATCAGTTTTCACCTCCGTAGGAAGTGTACTAACAGCCTTTTCCTTGACAGCTGAAAGAGTACGTGACGAAAATTTGAAGGTGATATGTATTCCTACGTCTTTCCAAGCCAAACAGTTGATACTGCAGAATGAATTGACTTTGGGTGATCTGGAGGCAAATCCATCGGTATGATGACCTGCCGGCAAAGAAAATCTTTCGCCGTGAGAAATTATAAATCGCTCTTGGTCAAGACTATTATTGGTTTCTGTAATTTGTAAATGTTTTAATGTCCTGCCATGTTCCCTTAGCTTGACCTGGCAATCGACGGGGCTGACGAAGTAGACGATAGGCTTACATTGATCAAGGGTGGAGGAGGATGCCTCACGCAGGAAAAAATTGTAGCATCATGTGCCAAAAGGTTCATCGTTATTTGCGACCAAGGGTAAGTTTGGCTGTTGGCCTGTTACTTTACCCTCAAGGTGACTGAACCGCTGTAATAACTTTAAAAAATTTCATAATTGACTCATTGTCTTTTCCATCGCAAAGGTAACACGACCATACCTTTGCAGTGAAACCGGTGTACAATAAATATATCAATTGAGGAAATAGCTATGTTATTACAGAGATTCCATCATCACCAATTTTCACTTAGCCCTATTATTTAACGTTTTAGATCAACAATCTTTTTCTTCCACCCACACACACCAAAGCTAAAAAAGTTTTCCTTCCAACGTTTCACAAATGAACTGGTCAAATTACTCCAAAATAAATGTTGACCATTATCTTACGAGGTTTTTCTCCTGCCGTATATCTAGACTACCGAGGTTTTTTTTAAACTTTCTGACACTAAAACGTACTGTTTTAGAAAAAAAATATTACAAGAAAAGTATTTGTTGTATCACAATAAAATAAAAAGTGGTTTCTAGAGTTTTTACAGAGCTTTCATGTGACATGATTTTATAAGGAATATATAAAATTATTTTCAATCTAAGTTTAATTATTGTTTATGTAAAAAAAATTAAATTATTTTCGAGGGCGAAGTTTTTTGCCAAAGAACGAGCGATTCCTCTACAAAAATGGTGTAACACAACGCCATTAGTTCAATTTAAAGTTTTTTAACTAATGGAATGGTAAATAACCATAAAAAATGGAAAATATCCAAAGTTTGACAACTGCCTTTTTCCGAGTCTCGCCGTTTTTCTCTTCCATACACTAAAAGACAAATTTTTCACCATAATACTTATATGTTTTTTGACTAATAAAGTAATTTATTTGAATTGATTAATTAATTTTCCATCTGCTGTGCTTGTTTCATTCCTTCCTTTTAGACAATATTTTACCGGATATTCGATGTAATTACGTTCAAACTCATGTTGGGTAGTAATGTTATTTTCGTGTTCTGGAAGTCTAAGAAAATTTCAACTTAGAAAAAAAATGTTTGTATCCACATTATTGATATAAATTCTAAACACAGTAACCGAGCAATAGATGCGACATAAATTGATTGTTTTTAGCCACTGATGAACCACTTCTAGCTCACTTTAGCGGACCGTTCCAATTGCGTCTTTAGTGAAAAATCGCAGTCTGTGTTGTGTGCTGAGCGGTGCTGTAGTAGCTTATGCTGTAGTAACTCACTCTAACCCTTTCTTTTTAGAGAAAATGTCTCCAAAAAGAAAGGGTTAGAGTGAGGTAAAATATACTTCATAAAGAAGGGGGAAGAGATATGTGGAGGATGGGAAGGGGAGGTAGGGGTAATTAAGAGATATGAAGAAGTGAGATGGAGGGGGAGAGATGGAGGCTTAAGGTACTGCTGGGGGTTGATGATAAAACCTAGTACGTACGACAGATGCAATATTTTTTATATTTCTGATATGAAAACATGAGTGCACCTTGCATACGGAAAATTACTGTAGTTCGAAAACTTAAATAGCAGCTTTGGCAATAAAATCACCCAGATTTATTTTATTTTATATTTATTTTTTTTTCAATAACCACCGAAAACAGCACTCATTGGCCTTTACATCGGGGTATTAACAATGGACGAACACACAACCATGCCCTGGGAAGTGAAAAATCCTCCCCAGGCGGGATTCGAACCCTCGACCTTTGGGTTAGCAGGCGAGGACGTTACCCCGCCGCCACCGAGGCCGGCAAATAAGAAGTCATGCTCACAAAAGTGTTTTAGTGACTCTTTCCACCAACTGAAAGCAGAAGGATTGAGGCTTTCAAAACAGTTGTGTACACCAGGTGGAAATTTTTTTTTTGTCCATTTCCAAGTTTTTCTTCCGATAGTGTAGATATTTATCATCCGGTCACCTTTGTCCACAAAGCCCATGTTTTTATTATAACTCAATATAATTGCCAGTTTTAGCGGATTGTTGAAATATTTTGTGAAAACTCCTACAAAAGGAGCTTTGTGCATATTAGTCAAGATAAAGACCTCTATTTTATCTATTCAGCGTAGTATGCCTAACGCTCCTTTCACTCTCACCTCAGGGCTGGAAGTCGGTCATTATTTCTGATCTTGGTCATTAAAAGTCATTATTATGCTAAAAAGTTGCTGAAAGTCATTATTATACCGTATTTACTTGCATACTGCAGACTACGGCCAAAGGTGTTTATGTTATAAAAAGCTCAAAATTCTCTGTTAGCTCAAACAAGCCTTTAATCGATTGTATCTTAATGCTTTGTTTTTACTTCACATGTCAAACCATGGGTTATTTACTAAATTATCCAGCACCAATGATAGCATCTATGTGATTGTAGTTGCAACACACTTATTCTATGTTTTTGTCTTTGTATTTCATCTGTGATGGTCGAGTCGGTGACCCCAAAACGGAGATACTGTCCAATGGGGCACCTATATTCCAGACAAATCATTGTATAAATAATAATTGTATTTATCTAATCTGGAATAAAAACCATTATTATTATTATATAGGACGAGATTTTTTGTCGCTTTTATCCGCTTAAAAATAAGGGTCATCGTCCTATGTACGCAAGTGAAGGATTCTTTGCTGTTTTTTTTTTGGGTTCATGTGTTGATCGAAATCAAAGTTACCTTTGTTGGATGGTGCGATAATAACATTGTATGACGGGTGACTTGTCGCTATTTTTGACTCTGTGGTGGCAGACGACGCCACACTACATGTGCTTCGGAAGCGAACGTATAGATGAGCCCGGCGCGGCGGTCGTGTCATCTGATATCCAGGTGCAAATCGACAATTTCTGACTAGCATATTTGTTACATCTTTCACAACAATGTAGTGGAGTCGATCGTTGGAAGGAACCAATGCCTCCTGCATACAGCCTGCTTTGGTTGACCATGAAGGTAATGTAGCCAGGCAGTCAGGCGACAAAAGAGTAGCATTGTTTGTAGGGGTGAGATTACAGAATGTACGAAAGTAATGAGCGAATGCTCCACCGCCACTATTAAATTTCATTCAGGAACGATACAATTTTACAATACAGACGAGAATCTTACGTTAAATGGTTCCAGACCCTCGTACGTAAGACAATGTAAGATAATCCTTCCTTTCCCCTTGAATATTCTGGGCCTTGAATATTCTCGATTTTAATCAGCATGCACTCGGTTTTCGTAGGGTTCCTGCTGAGAATGGGGAAGTGCTGTTTCAAGCCGACTTGGCTAGAAAAGGATGCCAACGGTTATTTTATTAAGGAGTGGTGCCGTGCCGGAGATTCGGAGGAAAGGGCGTTCTGCACTGTATGTATGAGTCAGATTGCTGTCACGGCAGGTTTTCAAGCACTTGAACAACATTACAAATCGGACAAATGCAAAGATGCCTGTCGCGTCAAGCTATCAATTGGTCAGCTTCGGCTTGAAATTGAGCACCCTGGTTTAACCTCAGCAGGAGAGGTGCCGACAACCAGTATAGCTCCAGTTTGCATTACGTACCCAGCTGACAGTGGAAACGTTGCCGCTGGGTACTGGCTTTTGAAATGCTGTCTCTCCAACTTCCCTGCAAATTCAGGCGATGGGATCGAAGCTACTTCCCAAGCTATATTCCCAAAAACTGTCAGTCACATGTTCACTTTTTAAGAATTGTGTTGTTGTGGTACTCTGCTTTTTAAATCTGCCACGAGTTCCTGTGCATCACGGGATGCCAAAGAGCCTCGTGCGGGAGACTCGTGTGAGAATCCGTGCGGCTGCAGAGAAGGCAGTGAGATGCACGCTGCAGATTTAAAAAGCTGGAATACAGTACGCATAAGGAAGTCAGCGCGCTCACACATTTATTGTCAATTGTTTTGTTCAGGTGCATGAGATGGATCGATTAGAGTTCCTCAAAGAAGCCAGAGACCACTACGTCGCTGTCTGTTCACATATCTTTAAGAAATCGGCACTGAAGACGAAAGCACTTGCGAAGCATTGCTGGTGTATTCACCCCATTGAAAGGACGTCCAAGCGAAGCAGCAGTGACATAGCGGCAATCGCTCGGGAGCTCCCTCTTTCAGATGAGGTAAAAATTGACGTCCTCTTGGATGTGCGGAGGATGCTTCAAATGGAAAAGGATGATCCAGGTAGTCAGGAAATGCGCATTGATGAGTATTGGGCACAATTTTTCCGTATCAAGAGATCCAATGGGGAACCGAAGTACCCTACAGTGGCCACAGTTGTTAAGTGTGTGTTGTGCCTTTCACATGGGCAGGCGGACATTGAACAGAACTTCTCCTCATCTGGCCGAACCCTCACTTCCGATAGAGCCTCAATTTTGGAGCTGACACTTGACTCATGCATGGTGGTGTATGGAAGTGTGGAGGAAGTATGGCAACAAACCGGAGAATGTTCTAATGACAAGGGCATTGCTAGCTTCTGCCCTTAGTGCTCACGCGAAGTATTGTGAGCACATGGAGAATGAGAAGAAGAAAAGGGAAGAGGAAAGTCATATGGCTGAAGAGGAGTTGGCAAGAAGAGCAAAAGAACAGGAAAAATTAAAACAAATGGAAGAGGAGCGAGAGAAATTGTGTGATCAGCAGGAAAGGCTTAAAGCTATGAGGAAGACTGAAGAAGAGAAAAGAAGAGCATCAGATAAGCTGGTTGAGGTAGCCACCAAAAGGCTTAAAGCTGCTGTAGAAAAGAAAGCCATGGAGGGAGTTGCTTGAAGGAGCGGAGACAGTCCGAAAAGAAGCTACAGAAAAGAGGAAGGAGGCTGAGAAAACTCAGCAAAAGGTGGAGCAGTGCACCTCTAAACTTATATCGGACTTCTTCTCCCGCAAGCCCAAGGACACATAAATACGTATTTACTAATGCTTTGCATTTTTCCCCTCGTTTTGTTCTTCTAGTCTGGAAAATGTGTCCGATGTAATCACATTATATTTATCACTCAATGAAGTAAATATTTTATTTTACTATTTTGTTACGGTACGTTTCTAGTTAGGAAGTACGTGTAAGTTATTTTTTTGGAAAGTAAGCATTTTTTTTATTTTGCATTACTTTCATGTGAATAAAGTTTTATTTGAAACATTTTTTAATACGTTGTTCAATTACTTTCCCTCTTCAAAGGCACGATATGTACCAGGAAACATCAGAGCCCTGCATTCTCTGCCAACTCCCCAACTGTCGGCCGACTGGACCCTAAAAATCCCTTGCAATGCACGAATTGAAGACGCACAAGTACAAGATATTTGTTCGAATCGCGCATTTTTTAGATTTTCATTGTTCAGTTGGCCACCAGTGTGCGAGTTGGCGGAGAATGCTGGACTCCAGGAAACATATACTCAAGTATGTTGGCCGATTTCAGTAAGGTTTAGGTTGTATTTGGTCAATTTTTGGTCATTATTGGTCATTATTTGGGCAAAAATAAGTCAATTTTCCATTAAAACCAACCAGTAGGACCGCTTGCAGCCCTGCTCTCACCTTGAGCTCCCATCTTTTCATTTTCAAATACTTCGGACCCCAGTGTGGTGGCATTCCCCTTCCTATTCGCTTTCACTGTCCCACAAACATTGAACCCCTTCTGGTGAAGTTCCTCAAACAGACCTGGAAATGTAAATTTATAGTCCATAAATATCTTGTGCCCCTTATTCTCTAACTTCTTTATCAAGTTGATCACTGTGCCGTGTGCTGCTGACCTGTCACTCGTTTGAGCCTTCTTCTGCTTCCTAAGATACTCATCCATATCGTATCCAGACGAGTCTCAAATATTGTAACTTTTAATCTCAAATCTTTTGTGTTTCTTAGAAATATACTGACAAAAAATGACTCGTTCTTTGAACGGCACAATCACCTCGTTCCTAAATAACTTCGTTTCCAGAAAATGATTTGACAAAATTGAGGACTATTCTCTATCGTGAGTGGTGCTTGATTTTAATCTAATCTATACGATGGTCCGGTGAGCGCATGCACTCTTTGCTTGAAATTCCGCAACGGTAAAAACCAGGAGAGCTCAACATCCATGTCACTGTCTCCATCACAACTGCTCTCTGTCAGAATTTCTATACCTTCCTCTTCTTCCAGAAGCCATATTGCTAGAACTACGATATTAGTAATAATATTGTCACAAAATACTCATGCCACAGCAGATAACACTCATGAACGATCAGTTTCAGGAGAGAGTGTCTCACCGAGCCAGTCCGCGATGATATGAAAATGTTAGTCACAACAAATTTGCAGACGGGAAGGACTTCGAAGTGTATGTATGCAGAAATGCTCTCATGCTATCAAAGGCATCATTCAGCATCCTGTTATCTTGATTTGTGCTCACGTAAAGATTCCCTTGCCTCCTTACCAGCGAGTTAAGCAAACTCGAACAAAGTGAATGAGTCATTCAGCGGACAGATGGTCCAGCGGAACCTATTGCGTGTATGGTGATAAGGAAAAAAAATCTCTCATGAAAGTAAGATGCTCCTATCGTTGAGTGCCTTTTGAGAAGATAAGGATCTAAATGGGCTGTATATCCTCCTCTGTCATGACAAAAGGATGAAGTTTCCTGGTCTCACACCAAGTAAAGAAACCTAGAGTAAGGAGATGCATCATTTAGGCGAAAGATGGTCGAACAAAATCTCATTATCTTGACATAACCAAGAAAAATTTCTGATGATAGGAAGACCTTCTATATTCTGAATGCTTCTCTTATAGAAATATATATCTTTGTGCAGTCTATAACTTCATTTGTACTGAGGAAAGTATTCGGTTCCCTCCTCATACAAACGGCAAGCAAACCTTGTTGATGGGAGTTGGATTCTTCATGTAATATTATGTCAAACAGCATATAATACCGTGAGATATCCACAGAAAAAAATTCAGATAGAAGAAAGATGTATTCTTAGTCGAATGCCCCTTCAAAAATATGACTATCATTTGACAGTCCAAGGGGCCTTGAAAGTTAAAGGACTCAGTATGCCATATGAACACGCTAGGTAGTCTAGGGATATTATTTTTGTGCCGGAGAGACACGCTCGGCAGATAAAGGTTAATCTGCCTTGGGCAACACTCCCTCATGAACTGATGCACCTTGTTGTGACATATGACTCTGCCTTGGAGTGATTTTGTGTGATAAACTCACAGGGTATGAGCCCAGATTACAAAAAGGAATTAATTTATTCAGGATTTATTCCAGTAAATTACAAAAATCTTCAGTTCCACCACTGACTTCATTCATTTTGTCATAGGTATATGAGGGAAGTGGTAGGTGGCATTAATATCATTTATCACAATTACAAATATAAGCAATGCTATCAAAATGAAAACATTGAAAAATGTAATAAGCACTCTCTGACGCGTTAAAGTAAGTACATTGTAAATAGTATAGTAAATACATACAAGTATTACGAACTCCCCTGGGAACATATTTCATGGCACTTTTAATTATAGCTGAACGAAGTTGAGAATTTGAAGTAAATTACTCACGTACACTTTCGTTGTATGTACATATAATGAAACTGAATTCCAAATTGTACCAAGTGAAGAACACAGCAGGAACCTGGCATACAAGTTGTCAGGAACCAAGAGAGCCAGATTTGGGCTTCTCTGTAGATGTAATGGATACAGGAGCGATAGAACATCATGAACAGGAAGATAATTAGGCATTCTTTGTTTGACCTGGAAAAAATAGAAAGGTTCAGTGAATACCTGATAACAGAAACAGACTATTATTAGTTTCAGAAAATAAAGCCTACTTACATATTTCACTTTGAATGTTCACAGCAGCAGTCAACATCCGTTGGCAAGTATTGTCCACAATCACAACATAATAGAACATGAAGCACATGCTTTAAAACATTCATAATTTCCTAGGCTTAGTCCTTCGCATGTGAAGCTATTTCTATTTACCATGCATTTAGTGTGATCACAATTTTTAATAATTACCCTCAGAGTGGCCTGAGCAACTCCTGGGGGCTTATTCTCTAACTCGAAGCATCGGAGCTTTCTGGCGAAAAGATGCTTCAATAAGCTACTTGCTCCCATCGGTATTCTCTATCATGGAAGCTAACGGAGAAAGAGCAAGCAGAAGCTACCCCTAGCATATTAGGCTCCCACCCATATTCTGTAAATGTCACGAAGCTACTTCCGTAGCCCCAATAAGCTCCCATGGTAGCCTTACGAAGCGTGGCCTCCGTATACCCTGCTTAAATAATGGTCATTTTCTAACGCTTATCTATCTATAATTGTCCAACTCACGGGTATGATTCTTACATTTATTAAATGCACATTCTTTGCACTTTCACTGGGTTACTTTGTCATTTTCGCCATTAGCGGGATTTTTCACAAAAAATATATTAACCGGATTGACGGAAAGCCATATTTACCTTGGGTGAGTTACGTGATTCCAGCCCATAATGGGATACTTTTCGGGCCGTGGTAGCGAGTATCACCTTCGCATTTCTTTTGAAAGTTTCATCTTCGTATATTATTTAAATTATTTGAAGCAACGAGTAATCGACGAAAGCAAATAGCACGAATCATATTGAACCATATCATCGACATGAACCCTAATTCCCGAATATATTTACGAACAATCTTATTTCAAGTGATCAAAACAGCCAAGATGGACGTTGTGCGTTCCTATTCACGACATTGTTCACGAGATTATGTAAGCAAAAATAGAACATTTTTAGGATTTTGCTCGCATGATTTTTAATGCGTGGCATTTTTTGCTAAACACGATACAAGAGTATATTCACCGTCTAAAACTGCCTTAAAACATGTTTCACCAGTTTTATCCACGGAAAAACATTGAGACGAGTTTTCCCATTGGTTCTAAGAATGACGTCACCAGTAATGAAGTTTACGCAGATTTGGTTTAAAAAGATTCTCATACCCGCCTTTCGTCAAACTTCTCTCCACTTCCTTTTACGTTCTTGAGAAAGCTCCCGCGAGTTAGAGAATATGGTTGGTAGCCAATTCTGGTAGCTTATTCAAAGCAACCGCATCGGTAGCTTCGAGATAGAGAATAAGCCCCCTGAATACATAATGCAATGATAAATCAATGATAAAACATGATATTGATATTTATGCAGCATGTAGAGATGTAACAACCAATACCTTTACAGGGTGTCCGGCGACCTGGAAAACCTTGAAAACCGGGAAAACTCAGGGAAATATTTTGTTCTGGAAAACTCAGGGAATACTCAGGGAATTTTTGTATTTTTCCGAAAAACCCTGGAAAATGCATGGCAGCCGATTTCCATTAAGGCAGAGAGAGAGGTTTAACCTGCGCCTTTGCTTGCATTATACTCGGCTCAGCGTAGCCTTGCGCTCCCTGTTCATCTAATACTCTTTTCATAGCTGTGCGCCCGCTCGCAGCTTGTGCTTCGTCATCCCACACCACTCTCCCTATGAGCAGTCTAGGGGGCCGATTGCATAACAAGGCAAATTCCACACGGAATAATTCCCATGTAAAATGGCCGCTTCGAATGGAATCGGAATTGATGCCGAAATCTGTCACCGGAAACAGAATTTCACGCGGAAATCAAGATTCTGTTCGAAGAGCCGTACGAATGGAATTCTTGGTGTGGCCAAATTTACGAGAAATCTAAACGTCTGAGCATGCGCAGTGGCATTTCCCGCATTATACGAAAACCATTCGGCCGGCAACCTAAATGGATAATTGGGTATTTTTATATATGTAATTGATAATCCTTTCCAAATAATCTCCACCCTCCTCGTTATAATGTTTGCAGAAATGTTTTTGAAGGAGCGGAAATACATTTTGCGATCACTGCGTATGGAAATCACGGTCCTCGGGTTCGTAGTCGACAGGGCCACTGTACAGGGGCAATCCAACCTAATTTAAATTCGTGTATTGTCCAAAAAATACAATTTTGTTTTACATAATTAAATGCTTTTGGGCGTTAGATCCGTACCTAGCACAAAGCAATTAATTCACAGTTTCCGAAATTTTCATGTAAAGTACAGTGAAGCCTTTTTAGGAGAAGAGGAAAGGTACCAAGGTCTCAAGAGAAAAAGAATAAGAAAGAGGTACATTCTGCAAAAGTTTCAAGAGCTGCAAACCAAAATAACGTAATTTCTTGAAAAGCCGAGAAATTTGTTGCTGAAATTGAATCGGAAATGCATTCATTGAAAAATGTCACACCAGTTTCTTTTTTTTCCATGTTCTTTATCAAACTAGTCTGAATCTACTTTATTGTGTTCAAATTGCACCTGACTCAGAATTTTGTTGTCAGTTAACCGTTTTTGTTTATTTGTTGGTTGAAATAAAACCCGTAATACTCCACATTCCTTGTATACTCTTACGTTTTTAACTCAAGTAGGGACCGAAATTTTTCGTTTTTTCATGTTTGCAAAATTATGCCGATTTTATCAGAAATTCATTAAAAATATGTTAGAAACAAAGTGCAGCAAGACCCTGGAAAATGCAAAACATTTGCCTGGAAAACCTGGAAAACTCAGGGAAAAAAGAAATTGAGATTCACCGGACACCCTGCTTTAGCAGATTGAGAGTCATTCAAGGATATTTATTCATAAAATGGTCGAGCAATAAATTGCCAGCCTAAAAAATTTAAATCAGTGAAAATGAAAAGGACAAATTACACCTGTGACACCATCTGGGAATTTTGCAAAAAAAATCATCCTCCCTGCCTCGCCACACTATGGTAATGATATTATTCCAGGATGGGTTGTCATCATATCCAATCCTAGAATTAAAAAACTGGAAGAAAAAAAGAGTAAAAAATGAATTACAAGCCGAAAAAGAACTACCTCAAATATTCAGCAGAAAACTCATCCAAAAGCTTTCAAATGATAAATATCCAAAAAACCCAGATAAATATCCAAAGAGAGAAGCAAATCCAATTTAGGCTGATTCCGTGGAATTCACCAACACTTCCAGGAGAAATGCAATTGTGATGTTATAATTAAAGCCAATGTTAAATATAATTATGGCCCACTTCTGAGATGTCAAGGAGAACATATATTTCAAATGCAATCTGTGTATTAACAGCAGAAAAGTGCTTACACAATAAACTCCAGCGCATGAAAAACTTCCTTCATCAATCAAGAGATACAATAACAGGTTCATCACTACATACTGCCGCATGGTTCTGCACGAAAAATAATAATAAAATAATATGGGTACGAAAGCCGGACCACCAGCCAGTACGGATTGTATACCTGGTAACGGCTTTTGCCGGCTAATGGTGGACGCCTGCGAGTGGGGCTTACCACCCCAAATTAGATCAATGGTAGATGACCTTACTAAGTTCTCTTTATTTTTACTATCCACCCCACATGCAGTTCTAACTGGATCCATAAAAGATGACCAGGAAAGCCACCCACAACCAGCCCCTCTCGGATGGGGGCCCTACTGGAGTTGGGTGTGACAATACAAATACCACCATTCCGGTTGCTCATATGCAGTGGACGGAAGCCCTAAGGGTTGACCTTATCTTGTGCCATGCTGCCAGCGAGCCCGATGGCAGGGGTTATATGGCAAGGATGCACTCTTTGTGGTGTGAGTTGCATCCGGAACACCACCGTCTATCGCAGCAGAATCTGCATGATTATGCCAACCACCTGCAAAAAAAAGGAAACTGCACACCATCCACCAGTTCAGAGGAACACACCAGCGGCCAGATCACTTCCTGACACAGGCAGCCTCTCCAATGCCTGAGGTGAGAATGGCATTCGTGTCAGTCTCTGCCAAATGGGGAGGAAGGTGGACAGGCCATCTCTGAACTAAGATCGCGGTTGTTTGGCACTGTAAACTATATTGTCGGACAAACTAGGCAGAGAGACATCCACCACAAGATCTCTCTGCGGGGTGACCACCTGCCCCAGTTGAATGTTCTTATTGGCGAAATCCTGACGGAGATGTCAGACCTTTGGATGGTCAATTGCGTGTTCTACGCTGCTGCCAAAATCATGTCTCACCCCCAAAAGAATATCAATTGGGAGGACAAAGCAGCCAAAAGGCTGGAACAGCTGGAGGCCAAGATCACGCAGGCGAGACAACAGGCGTCTAGATATTTAAAAAGGTAGCCGGGAATTGTTGGGCGGAGCCAAAGGGAGGAAGAAAGAACTGGCAATGATTGGCCTGGCATACATTGGATGGCGGCGGAGACGAAAGAAGTACATGGAACATTGGCCGAGCCACTTGTAGAGGTGCACTATGATTTTCCCGGACAAGACTTTAAAATCCCCCTGACATTTCCCTGACAGCTAACCTCTTTTACCTGACATGTGACCACCCAGACTAATAATAATAAATTTATCACAAAACAGAACATGACCATCTATCACAGTAGAATCTGCGCGGTTATGCCAACCACCCGCGAAAAAAAGAAACTCCCCACCAACTGCCAGGTCAGAGGAATACACCATCGGCCAGACCACCCTCTCTGACGCAGGCAGCCTCTCCAACGCCTGAGGCGAGAATGGCATTCGTGTCAAGAGTCTCTGCCAAATGGGGAGGAAGGTGGACAGTCTCTGAACTTGTGTTGTTGGGCACAGTGAACTATGATGTAGGACAAACTAGGCAGAGAGACATCCACCAAATATATAAAGCATTTCTGTGATGTTGTGGTTGGGTACTTCTTACGTCCACATCCCTGAATGTAGACTTCTTGTTTGGTGTCTCAATTTAAATTTGACACCATATTTTGACTTTCATTTGACTGTAATTAAATTTACAAGTTCCTGTTTTTTTACTGTAATTAAGTTTATAAAGTTACTGTTTCTTATGTGTTTATTTTAAATACAGTGTGTCCTCGTTTAACGTTGCCCCGATTAACGTTGTTTCGCGATAACGTTGTCCAACAATTAAAACCCTAAATCGTTCAACGTCGTCAGTGCTTCGCGATAACGTTGTTCAAATTTTGCGCAACCAAAAAAAATGAATAACGAATAGGAATTTGGCGCATCTGATGCGCAATTTCCATTCGTCGGAAAAGTTTGACGTTAACTCCTCATAGCGTGTGTCAAAAGTTCACCTGAGTGAATAATTATTACGTTATTTTGTTTCATAACTATATGTTTGCTTATTATTTACTACGCTGTTATTGGGGGGCAATGCATCGGGTGATTTAAAACTCAAACCAACGTTAGTGTGCCATCTTCAATCGCATGGTATTAATAATACCATGTCCGAATGGTAGATCCAGGGGCAGATATCTACGGGAAAAAATACCTTAAAATCCCATGCCGCCATAAGGTAGATTTACTGCTGTTTGAGGTGTATCGAAAACGTCTTTTTCGTGTTGAAATAGTGTGTATTCTAAACCCTCCATGATACAGTACATCGTCGAGGGTGATACTTTTCCTAAAACTTTGTTACGAAATAACAAAAAATTTGTACACAGCACCGAGTTTCCCTAGTTCACTCACTATTTTAATTGATATCCTACGTCTTCGCGATCGCAGCGAGCGAAATCTTTGCCCTTCGGGATCGTGCGGGAGCGTGCGCATTCGCATGCGCACGCTCCCGCAGTGAAGGACAAAAATTTCTATTTACTCCGAGGGAAGCCGGTGCTAACAGCACTAAATATCAGAAATATAGGAGGGAAACCTGGTGCTTATTCTTTTAAAAATGCCTTTTCAGTTTGTTTCATCTAAGATATGAAGATCTCTGACTAGTGAAATCATCTGTTCGACTGTCCGCGTAATTAAAATACGCCGTGGTATTTGTATCATAGCATCCAGTCTGTGAGAAAATTAATTTCACCTGCTTCCCGATCACCTTATACCACCTATTTCACTTACATTGTTACGCTACATATGCGCATTTACCTTTCGTTTGCTTCTTAAATCCTTTTTCTTTCGTAAACTATTCACTTAAACCTGTGATGTAAATCTACTTCTGGACGCCATATTGGAAATACTGACCTTTTACTCCTAGTTCCCCCAGATGGTGCAGCGGTCAAGCAGTGTCTTCATTTTCTATACCCACCGCCCATGACTTTTCCCGCCTTCAACTTAAAAGTATTCCCGCTCTTCGACGGCTTTATTACACTCAGGAGGGACGGGTAACCTCTCGGAGCTACCCTATAATCTTTGGAGGTACTTCATTCCACTGCCTCCATACAGAACTTCCATCACCAACTCGCCTCTCGCCGTAATTTTACGCAAACCAATCACCATTGGGGTGGGTTGGTTTAAAAGGGTATTAGTGAAAATAAATCGTAACTATCCGCCAAATAACCTATTTCCGTTCAGAAATGGCCTTCTCGACGCCGCGTACTGTCCCACCTTAGCACCCCTGTTTCATTCCACAGACACGCAACGTAGTTGGGGAAGGGTAAGGCCATATTTCAGACGTGATATTAGTCCGTAACCCTCTACCGGGATTTCCAAAAATCTCGCAATATGGCGTCAAAATATCACAAAAAATACGCGAATTTGGTCATTTTCAAACTTTATTTTCACCAAAACTAAGAATATCACGCCTTTTTTTCTTACATTTAATAAATGCGCATTCCTTTCACTTTCCTTTACCATTCATCTAATACCCCTTACTTTTCTACTATTCTCACACAAGAAATCGTTATTGTTATGAAATGAAGAATTGGTGAGTTTGGAACCGATTTTAAATTTTTACATTGTTTCTTATGGAAAATACTGCTTCGTTTAACGTTGTTTCGCTTAACGTCTACTTTTTCAGGAACGAGTTAACAACGTTAAACGAGGACACACTGTACCTACTTTTTGTTTGATGTGGCAATTTAAATTTGACGCCATATTTTGACTTTTATTTCATTTTAATTAAGTGTACAAGTTACTGTCTATTCTATGTGTTTATTGTTGAGAATTACATTTTAAAAAGAATTAAAATATATTTTTAAAAGAATTTAGTATTTTATTGACTCTTTAATCTTCAAAAATGTTATGTGATGAACAAAAGTAGTGTGTGAAAAAGTAAGGGGAAATGAAGGTTTTTGTCAGGGAATTTGAATTTGGGAATCTTGTAACAATCCTGATACGAGGCATGTCAAAGAATTAAAGACCGTTTGAATTTTGCCGCCGCCTGGGCGAACTATTCTGCCAGAGGGCAGCACTAGCTTGAAGCGTGGACAGGTGATGAGACCTGGGCGCACCACTTTACACCAAATTGCAATCCATGACATGGCGTCACCCCGGATCACCTCACGTCCGAAAATTTTGTCAAGCAATCTCTGCAACAAAAGTCATGTCAATCATGTTTTGGGATCTTCAAGGAGTCCTCCTCGTTGAATTTTTGCCAAACGGAACCACGATCAATGCAGATCAGTATTGTGAGACTCTGACAAGACTTTGAAGAGCGATCCAAAACAAGCGCCGAGGCAGGTTGAGCAAGGGAGTGTGTTTGTTGCACGACAATGCTCGGCCCCATACTGCAGCCGTCACCACAGCGCTTCTGGCTTATTTCAAATGGGAAGTTCTTAGCCATCCGGCTTACAGTCCTGACCTGGTGCCAAGCGATTTTCATCTTTTTCTTCACCTTAAGGAACATTTAGCTGGAAAACACTTCAAAACTGAGGAGGAAGACCAGGAAGAGGTGAAGAGCTGGTTGCGGTCACAGGTGGGCGACTTATACGACAAAGGCATCAAGAAGCTCGTTCCCTGTCTCATCAAGTGCATCGAAGTTGAAGGAGACTATGTAGAAAAAAAGTTTATACATGTACAAACAATTCCATGTAGTTATATTGTAAAAACACAATTTTCCTGATTTTTAAAACGAAAACTGTCTTTAATTTTTGGACATGCCTCGTATCTATCAAATGTCGAAGCCATTCAATGGAGAAACTCCGGCCCTAGGCCTCTTTAAAGAGTTCAGTGACCACCACCAATATGATGTGGATGGACCTCTTTCAGTCACAGAAAGTGACGTGATGAAGGCTTTCTCTGGCAAGAAGAACTTCTCGGCTCCAGGAATGGATGTCGTGAATAACTTCTGGGGGAAGAAATTTTCTTCTACCCACCAACACCTTGCCAGAATCTTCACAGGCGTACTCAGTGGAGTTAAGGGCTCGCTGCTAAACGACATCAAGTGCATTCCATCCTGCGTGGCACAGGCGAAATCAGTAGTTGCACGCATGCAGAAGGCCATCATCCTGGGGTCACTCTGTCTACTGCAGATTCATGAGCCAACCGCAGCGTAGCCATTCATGCGTTGGGTATCAGACGTGGCTGCTGCCCAACCCCTCTCGAGTCTATGGCCATTATTATAGCAATGAAACCTGATGATTGCCGGGGACTCTGAGGGGAATGTTACAACTGTATTAATTAAAAATAATAATAATATCTTTATTCATCCTTGGCACATTTACATGTGATGAATGTTGTCATTGCGTGCAACAAAAGCATAAAATATACCTACAAACAAGCACACAAACATACATTAGACCTTAGAATTTTAAGCAAGAGAAATCAAGGTCATAATACTCTAGTGAGTATAAGGGACTGGAGATAAGCCAATCACGGAGAACCCTGCAGAACACCACACATTGGAGACCAACTTTGCAGGAATTGGCAGCATGTTAAAGAATTTAATGGGTAAGCCCTCAACTTTGAAAGTTCTGTCAAGCCTACTAAGTGGTAGATCCAAAGAGTTTTTCGCTCTTGTTTTATGACTGGACATCCGCCCTTGTAGAGTACATGCTAACACAGTCAAACCTCTTTTGAACGAACCTCCAAACAAGACAACCCCTCTGTTCAAAGAAGAAAATTTCAAGTCCCGATTTTTCTCCCGTATGTTACACATTTTCTCACTCTCTTTTGAACGAACCTCCGCTCAATGAATTTAGAGGGTTCTAAGTAACTGGGGTTTACTGTAGCATTTTTTATTCTTAAAGTTCTCTTCTTAGAGTTCTTATTCTTATTGCTCTTAGAGCATCATTTTTAAAACATTTTTATATCTACAATTATGGTATTATGGTACAATTATTTATAAATTCCACAAAGTATCGCCTGCCGCCATTGACATTACAATTATGGTGTCGTAAGCACCAAGAAGTGATGCACAATTATGTAATAACTCATTAAAAGTATGCACAAATTGGTAACAATCAAAAGACCTCTAGAACCTTAGCGTCCTCGGTTGCAACGGGGTAAAGTCCTCGCCCGCCAAACCAAAGGTTGCGGGTTCGAATCCTGCCTGGGTAGGAAATTTACACCTTCCAGGGCACGGTTGTGTGTGCTCGTCCATATAATAAATACCAAGTAATTGGCTTCGGCTGTTAGGTGTATAGAGATTATTATTATTAGCGTGCTTGCCACATGTTGGAGGATACAGGGCTGATGGTTTCTTCAGGTAGTCAGTGATGTAGCAGTGCCTCTGCTGGTGACTGCGCAGTGATGCATGAGACAACTTATGTTCAAGGATCTTTTGTGTAAACAATGTGTTATTTTTCTTATCACCATAACTTCCGCTGCACCGGGTCTCGCTGACCGTCTGGCCCAAAGTGAGTAACACTAACCGGCAATGACTCTCCATCCCCCAGTTCACAACCGCAAGGGTCGGAGTGTTGGCGGTACAAAAACTCTGCCTGGTGGGATGATGCCGTCATCCCTTTCTTAATAGCCTCCCAGAGTATCTTCACCAAGTTTTCTTTACGTATGCTGCATCATGTTTTTCTTCTGTATTAATGAGAGTCAAAGATTTTTAGTTTAGTTTTTTTCTTTATGTTCAAGGGATGTGTAGACATTTTTTTGCTAAGCCCGAGGAAATGGCTACAAAATTATGAGTTCACGTATTTCTACAATCAAAAGTTCAAGTAATAACATTAATCCACAAATGTTGTAATGCTGAACTAATAAAGATGCCCAAATATGCAACTTGGACAAAATTAAATCATTTTACCAAAATTATGCTAATGTTAGCTTTTGCATGAGAAGTACACCTGTGTGAATGCTGGGGGATTCACGACTGCTCCGTTGTGCAGTGAAGAGCATGATGAAAATAGCAAACAAACATATGAACGTGAGGTAAAAAGACTTAGTATTCTGAGACTCGATTTGTTAATTCTTTTAAAGATAAGGACGGCATTATGATGCTTTCAAAAGAGTTAAGCTTTCCAAAAGCTCCCCTAAGTTTTGGCATTATCAACCTGTAACTCATTTGCTTGCCATCAAGTTTGTGCACTTAGAATTCTCCCTCCAGAGTTAAGTTAGCGTGACCGAGGATTTTAGACAAATTTATTCTTCAGGCTTAATTGGAAAACTGATGAGGCAAAGCCTCATGAACGAATGTCAATCGAACGAAGTATTTGAGGGATTCACAGTCACATTTTGGTTTTTTTCATACAAATGTAAGGAATTTAAAGTTGCTGATTTATATCAGGAAAGAGAGCTGCTCAATCTTGCGTAGAATAACACACAAGGTGCAATGGCTGATTTTGAATTACTCCTTGTTAAATTTGAACATGGAAGTAGATTACATTTTTCAAAGCATCGAGGTAAAGACAACATGATGGCACTGTCAAAATTACTTGGGAGTAATTTTGAAATTCTCAGCTCATGAAATATTTTCACGGATGAAATTTAAATTCATTACTGTGTGACACAGATACCAGCATTGTTGATATCTGGGTTAATTAAAAAATTGTTGGTCGCTGCAGAAAAATTATCCTGTTCGAAGCTCCGGCTCCAAAGTGTGTGCCTACTGTCTGTTAAAAAATGTAGAGATATGTACCAGGGTATGAGATGCTATCCTATCTTCTATTTAACCCTTTTGCTGCGAACGACGTTTTACCACGGTGTAAATTTTTCTACGCAGACGAACGAACGACATGTTAAAAAGGCGTTGCCGCTAAGCTAGCCTTAAGCAGGCCTAAAAGGTGTGTGTCATTAAGGACTTCTTCTCGGGACGCTGTAGGTACCCTTTCTCGGTCCGTAGGAGAGGATAATCTCGACCCGTTGTCGCAGTGCGAGCCCCACTCACAGCAGGTGTCCTCCTCGCATTTAGGGGCCACGAGCTTTCAAACGAGCAGTACAGAGACATGAGACCTTCTATTTCCTCAAATAACCCCCGCCTCTCAGGGTAAGAATCCCCAAGGTTGTAGGAAGCGGCTGCAAACTGACCATTTTCACTCCAGGAAAACACTTGTTTTGCAAAGGACCCGGCGGTACGACCGCCTAATTCCATAACAAAGACCTACCGCCGAGGACAACTGTTTCCGGATGAGTGTGCAACCCAAACAACGTGGTGACTGATCTCCAATGAGGATAAGTGGTGAAGGCATTTTTACTATGGTGAGGAAAAAGCACGTGCACTCACCTTTTTATGAAGCTGCCTATGATGGAAAATCCAGTAATTTCGAAGTTATGTCCAGTAAGCTCCAACTTCACGCATATATCATTCACATACACACTCACACTCATGCAAATAAATTGACACAAACAGTAAAGTTTTCAAATAATTTCAGCAGAATTTATTATTTTTCGTGAAACTTTCGAAAACATCCTTCCAAACAAAGCCCCGGCTCTTTGTCACACTCCTTACAAAAGTACAATGATTCCGTTCTTCTCCCTTCATCAGCACACATCCTACACCTACGGCGTAAAAATCTCTGCTTGTCATTTTTTGGAACCTTGCAAGGCAGATGCACAATTTTTGCAATTTTTTTAGGTGCTTGCAGAGGGAGATTTCTAGAACTAAGTAGAGATCTAATTACGTTTAACCTAAAATCATAAAGACTAATATTTATACAGTATTTTTCATATAAAACAAATGAATTTGTCAACATAATCTGAAAAATATGAATCCCCACTTTCTTATACCATCTGAGGGTTTTTCTTTCGCAGGAATAATAAGAGAGCAATTGGTCTTGCCTGTCGACCCCTGCCATGAATTCATTGTACTTCGCCAAGGGTAGGCGTAATCTTTTTTTAAATCCTCTCCTATTTGTTACTTCCACCATTTCACATTGGAACTCACTCGAAATGAAAAGTACTTCTCTCTTGTCTTTCCATTTTGCGACACAAACACCATTTCCACTGTATCTAGAAACAACCTGCTGCGTTCACGAACTAGGAATCTCACTGAATTTATAACCAACCTTAGTGCGCACTCGTTGCAAGCAAACTGAGGAGCTGCTGTCCCTTGAAAGTTTACCGGCGCTCGGTAGCCTCCGTCGACCCGTAGTCGACGGTGGCACTGAATGTGTTAAGTAACGTGAAAAGTATATGTCGGTGGTCAGACAAAGTGACTTCGCCCGATACTCTCCATTCTTTGATGCAATCCACCATCGAGTTGGTGCAAAGCATTAGATCTAGCACTTCTTCCCTTATGCTGTTAGAAAATGTGGGTCGAGCACCCCTATTGAGTATGTGCATATCTGTTGACATTAAATACTCCATCATGGCCTCCCCTCTGTTATTTGTGTTGCTGCTACCCCACACAGTATGGTGTGAGTTGGCATCACATCCAACGTGGAGATCCCAATTTTTGGCTCTACAATAGCTTACCAATCTCTCCAGATCAGCTGAAGGTAGTGGGTCTGGGGAGTCATACGGTAGGTAGGAGGAGCAGACGACTACTCTCCTCTCGTTTTCACCGTCTCCAAGGCTGAGTACAGCAGCTGCCTGGTCCCTGGTGATAAATTCTGGTAAATGCATAGCACTTAGCCCAATAACATAGATACAAGCTCTAGGCCTATCGACTGTGGTACAAAAGAATAATTTACCCGTGGTCATGTTTAAGCCTCTGACTCGACCCTGGAAAGCCCAGGGTTCCTGAATCAGTGCAATTTTGACCTTACCTTCTGAAAGGATCCTTTGCAGGACCCCTGAGGCTGCCTTACTGTGCTGCAGGTTCGCTTGAAGACAGTGAATACCTGCCATCTTTAGATTGCCTTCCTGTCCTCCTCGACCCCCTCAGCTCCTGGGGTCATTGGAGGCTTCTCAGGTTCCCCCGAATTGCCGAGGAAAGTCACCTCCACCCTTTGCATTCCTACATTGGGCCTGAAGGTGGGGCCCGACATGAAAGCGACCGATGCCTCGTCTATCCCCAGGAAAAATCTCGTCCCACGATCTACCACACATCGCTCGTAGTGTCTCCACAGGATGGTCTGTAGTCCTGGGTTTGCCCTCTTTAATCTTTCTAGAAGGGTCTTGGTATCGGGTCTACTCGGTCCCGGGACCCACACCATAGTCCTTCTTCTTTTAATCAGGCTGTCGGCGTCAACAGACTTGACTTTTATGTCTTCGAATGGTCCAATAAGGTTCACTGCTCTTTTGAGCCAAGAAGCGTAGTAGTCGTTGGCGCAGGCAAATTCAACCGCGCCGTTAATGTACCTGTTGGCCTCAAAAAGTGGGACCTCCTGGTCTGCAGGGGCTGTGTCCCAAAGCTCCTCTAGCCTTGACACAGCTAACTGATGCCAGTCCTCCATCATCACCTCAGGATAGTTCTCTGGCACTATCGCTATCCTCTTCAGGTTTTTGGTAACCTGGGCATATGTGGGCACAGTTCTGGCCCTTTTAGCATCCTGGGAGTGTCCCCAGGCGTCCTATCCCTTTTTTGAGAGGAGCTGCTCGAGGCCTCAGCAGTATCCTCACCCCGCCCATGGGTTCTGCTAGTGGACTTGCCACCAGCAGTTCCAACCAGGACAGGGGGGTGTGCAAGGCCCCTTGCAGCTCTCTCGGTGCGCGCCCTCATCCTCGGACCCCTTCTCTTGGCCGCACCGCTTGGTTTTGGTTCTGTAGACAGTCCCTTTAGTCTCCCTGTGATGTTCTTCAGGGTTGTGTTGGAGGCTCCTGAATCCGACTCCAACTCCCTGTTGGATTCTGGTGCTTCCTTGATTGTGGACTCGGATGAGTCCGATGAAGTATTGCCATCCTTAGTGGATACATGAGGAAGGCTTAAGGGTGTGGGGATCCCCCAAGGAACCACCAAGGTTATAGGAAGGGTAGAGGAGGGGCGACCGCTGGGAACCCCCTCAGGGCTCACCAACAGCGCCTCCTCCATGGTTAGAGACATTGGACTACAAGAGTCCTTAGGTGGAGTCCGCTTTCCCGCAGCCTCCGAAGTTTTATATTTTGAAGATTCCATAAAGATCCCACGAGTAGCTAGGGAAATAAAGGGTCCACCCATGCAGAGCCCCGCATACATGGGTAAGGCTAAATAAAACCGGAGGTCGCCCTGTATCCGGAGTCTCACCTGTTAATGCCTTCTTACCCTCCGCCCCGTGGATGCGGTCATCATTGGCACAGGGACGCACCGTGATGATGGGAGTAGTTTATCGACCGCCAGGTCTAGATCCGTCATGTTCTGTAAAAACCAGGGGCACCTTGTGGAGGATGTGGCTCTTCACCACGCATGACGGTCTTGGTGTGCGATGATCACCACCACACACCCTGGGATCACACATCCCTCACCCCCCCAAGCAGGGCTTAATTAATGGTGCCAGATTAGTTGTAACTCACTTGGGCAACTACACTATTACAGCAAAATTGATTGGCTCCAGTCAAACTGTCGTCATACCACGCATTAAACTCATCCCTTCTGATCCTACCGTGCCTTTCAAACTGACTAGGAAGCAATTTTCCATAAAAGTTGCCTTTGCCATCACTATAAATAAGGCACAGGGACAGGCGCTAACAAAGGCAGGATTGTACTTGCCTGACCCTGTTTTTTCACACGGTCAGTAGTATGTGGCGTTTTCCAGGGTGCGCTCTTTCAGTGACATCTATGTCTGTGTAAAGCAGACCCACCAACAAACAATGTGTCCTGTAAACATGTTATAAATATGTAAATACCTTAACCTTATGTTTCAAAAAATATATAATCTAAAATTTAAATGCACATCTATTCCTTACTTCAACCCACTCCTACATCAATGACGCACTAACTACACGGTACTAACTATGCGATGTGCACTTCAATTAAGTGGGATTTGAGGAGGATACAGTGCGAATACTTCGCACGGGTCGACTAGTAATGTATAAAAATAAATAATTTAAGTAAAATATGCCAAAAATGAGTTGTACATGCCTCAATTTATAATTAAACACGTCGGAAATGTGGACTTGGGTTAAAAGAATATGTTAGAAATTTCTCTGTATGAAAAACTATCTCAAATATAGGAGAGTTATCTAGAAAATTACGGTAATTTTCAAGGGGTGCCGTAAATTACGAAAAATACCACGGTAATTTACGAAAATTACCACGGTTATTTTAAAAGTGGCCCATCTCTAATCCTAGTGTAGTGAAAGCTCCGTACTGGCAAAGCAAATAAATTTTCCCCGTCTCGAAAGGGTTAAGGGAAAAAAGAATTGAATGCAGTGAAAGGCATTCAAAAGCTTATTTTTTTCCACGTTTATTGATGGACAGTCAAACTTTTTGTCACCTTGGATGTACTTTTCTCTTAATTTTATTTGCAAAAAGTTACAATTTTTAGTGCGTAAAAATTGTTTGCACATGTTCGAGTGCTTGGCTTCGTGATTGGGACTAATGTTTTCGTGAATAATGTTTTGTATTCATAAAAATTATAATTTCCTGCTTCATTATAATCCCATGGATACTGGTATATCCCAATTTAACTCCATCTCTCCTTAGTGGTGTCTAAAAAAGCCCCTAAATCATTGAAAAAGCACTGATGAGAGCTGAGAGGTACCTCTAACTAATCGGGAAAAAATTGGAAAAACTATTACTTGAGTGCCTGTCTTATTAACAGTATGAGGTGCTTTGTTGAAAATTGTCTGATAGTATTTCTATATCTAACGTTATTAAGGTGAGAGTTCATTTACTGCTGACTGGTGAATAAAGTTAAGTCTGAGAATTTCAAACGTTTTGCAGGTTTTTGATTGCATATTCTTTCAACAATATGTACTTACATACCGCATGTAGGGTGAACGACCAGGCTAGCAGAAGAACTTTGCTCTGGTCGGAACAAGTGACCTTCTTGAGTGAGATGATAGCTCAAGCTTCAGAGGGATTTGTGTTTGGACCCCCTGAACACTCTTGTGCTTTACCATATGACTTTGTGTTGCAATTTATTCTCTATTTCTATTCTAGGAAGGATTCTCACCTGCTGGGAGACAAGTACAAAAAAGGCATTCCAATTGAGGTCATCCCCTTTGCTTACCGACCGATTGCAAACAAGGTCCATGCAAGATTTGGTGGAAATGTGGAGCTGAGGATGGCCAAAGCAAAGGCGGTCAGTTGAGATGTCATGTTCATAATTTTACTTTCTCCATTAGCCCCTCTTGAAAATGAAAAAAGAACCATATCAACTTGTCAGGATTGATTTTGCAGTATCTGTCACTGCTTGCTTTCTATACTATCATCATCTGAGTAATCTACCGGTTAAAGGTAGGTTATGATGAAAGTCAGAGAATATCCAACAGACTCTTACTCGTGCCGTGCCTTATCTACCCTATCTAGTATTTCTTTCTTAATCTCAGCATAAGTCCTACCTTTTGTCATCCCGTCCATAAAACCTATTCTCTTTCTTCCCCTTCCCCGCTTACCCAACATCCTTCCCTCTATCATGGACTTCAGCAAACCATTGTCCCTCATTACCCCTTCCAGCCACCTAACCTGTCTTCCCCTAATCTCATCCATAAGTTTCCTCTCCTCGTCCACCATGTCAAGCACTTCCTCATTTGTCTTCCTTTCCATCCAGCGCACCTTCTCCATCCTCCTCCACACCCACATCTCAAAAGTGTTCAGCCTATTTTCGTCTTCCTTTCTCAAGGTCCACATTTCTGCCCCATACAATGCCACACTCCATATCAAACTCTTCACCAGCCTCATTTTTACATCCTTACTTAAGGTCCCCGTCATCAGCTCCCTTCTATTACTGAACGCTTCCTTCGCTAGCGCTATTCTCCTCCTAATGTCGTTGCTACTATGTCCTGTTACTTCTAGCATATACCCAAGTAATTAAATTGTTCCACTTCCTCCAGTTTGTGTCCTACTTTTTTGACCTGCCTTGCATTCTTTGCCCTAGAGAATCTCATTACTTTTGTTTTCTTATGATTAATCCTCATTCCATATTTCTCATACTGCTATTCCAGTGCATCTACTAAAGCTTGCAATCCTTTCGATGACTGACTGACCAATGCCTGGTGGTCCGCAAATCTAAACGACTTTATCAGCTGCCCTCCTGCTTTGATTCCCACATCTAGCTCATCCCATGCCCCTCTTACCATTTCCTCTGCATAGATGTTAAAAAGCAAAGACAACAATGGGCACCCTTTCCGCAACCTATAACTGCCAACCCTGATTCACAGTCTGCTACCCTCACCTGGGCCCTCTGACTCATATATAAGTTTCGGATGAGTCTCCTATCACGCCAATCTATTCCTTTTTCCCCAGTAACTGCGTTAGTTTATCCCAGTTAACTGTCAAATGCCTTTTCGAAATCCACAAAGCAAGCAAAAACATTCTGATTATACTCTTATGTTTCTATCTATAAGTGTCCTCATTACCACAATCCCGTCTCTGGTTGTCCTCCCCTTCCTGAACCCATACTGGTCATCCTCTAAATAGTAATTTTTTCTACTCTCTAAACCTTCTATTTAATATTCTAAGCAAAACTTTTGCCGTTTGCAAAATTAAACTAATTGTTCTGTACTCCTCGCATTCTGATGCCTTCTTCTCTGGGATAGGTATTAGTACTGTTTTTACTAAATTCTCTGGCCATATTCCATCCTCGTAGATCCTATGAATAAGTTCGAAAGACGATCGTCACCCCTTCCTACCTAGATTCTTCAGTAGCTCCGAAGGTAGATTATCGGTTACCACGGCTTTTCTACCCTTCATCTCCCTTAATGCCGTCTCTATTTCGCTGTCACGCAACTCTGGTCCGAAGTTATCCTTTTCTATTGTTACTTCATCCTCTATATCTAGGTTCAATGGTTTATTCTTGCTGTCATATAGCTCCTCTACGTATTCTCTCCACCTTTCCTGGATATCTTCCTGTTCGATTAATATCTTCCCTGCTTTATCCTTAACCTTTGTTATCGTTTGCCCTCTCTTACCACCCGATGACATTTCCACCTTGGCGTACAAAGCGCCCACTTCCCCCTCCTCCTGCAGCTTTTCCATTTCCTCACATTGTCCCTTCCACCAGTTTTCCTTTGCCCGATTGGTCACTTGCCACAGTTTATTATTCAATTCCTTGTACTTCCTCTTGCCTACGTCGGTGTTCATGTTTTTCCATATCCTTCTCTCCTCCATTTTCTTATCATTTCTTCCGTAACCTACTGCTTCTTAACCCTCTTCTTTTCCACCGTTCCTCTTATTTTCTCTACCGCTCCTACAATGCCTGTTTTAAAATCACCCATCTTCTCTCTATTTTTCCCTTCCGCTTTGTTGTCTATGTTCTTTCCCACCAGCTCTTGGTATTCCGTTCTTTTCAACCCTTTCAATGCTTCAAGGTTCCACCCCTTTATCTTCCTACCTTTACAAAGCCTTTCAAATCTTACTTCACACTTCATCATCATCAAGTTATGATCTGAGTCTGCATCCGCCCCAGGATAGCTACGTGAGTTTTTTACACTGTTCCTAAATCTCTACCTTATCATTATGTAATCAATTAGGTATCTCCCACTATCACCTGCCATTTTCCATATCTACCTACGCCTGGGGTGATGTTTGTCACTACTAATTTATTTATTTCTACAAAATTCAATTGCCTTCTCACCGCGATCATTTCTTGTTCCAGTCCATACCCTCCCACTTCTATTCATTTTGAATAAAATGATAAAAATTTTGTCTTTTCCACATTAGGTTTTAATTTTGATGACCATGGTTTCGACGGTTAACATCATCATCTGGTGGTGATGACATTAACCGTCAAAACCATGGTCATCAAAATTAAAACGTTATGTGGAAAAGACAAAGTTTTTTATTTTTTTATTCAAAATGAATGGCAAATTCCATAAAGTTACGCCGGAAACCATCAACTACTACTTCTAATCCATCCCTCCCTTCCCCCACCACTGCATTCCAGTTGCCCATCACCAGCTAATGTCGAGTCCCACGTTAAATCGCTTCCCTTCATTCCGAGAGGGAGGGAGTGGAGCGGAACCGATTGCTACTGAGCACGTAGTGTCAATTGGTGCCACAAGGGGCCGCTGTGCGCTGAGTATGCTTGAGAGTACCGTTACGCCTCGCTAGATGGCACTGGCATCGCTACCTACGGCGACCGCGCAGGCCCGCCTAGTTCAAATTTGAATCTTTATACTTTATTATATTTAAGTGTAGAGAATAGTTACTTCTACGGATATTTTTTAGATAATTATACTTACATACATACATACCCATCCCGCCGATCCCTGTCGGAGTAGGCGCAGTGCAGAAAAACGATTGTTATTGGTAATAGGCATATAAAACTGACTCTGTTTTAACAATTTCCTCAATATTGCCCTATCCTTGCATATCTTTCGCTTAAATTAATTTTCGTAAGAGTTTCTTCCCTGTCATATGCCTCCTCTAAATGCATAAATACCCTATGCACTTCCTTTTGTGCACATTCAAATAATGATGTTATTAATATTTTACACAGAGAAAATTCAATATAAATTTGTGACTACCATTTTTAGGATTTTATTAAAACCCAGGTTTCGACACTTTGCAGTGTCAAAACCTGGGTCGAGTAAATAAAATCCTTAAAGTTGTATTAAAAAAGTTCTTCCATTTTATCCGTGATGGATAAATGCCACCTAATCAAGCCTGAAACAGTTTCTTCTAAAATACTTGTTATGTGAGCATTATTTGGTGCATAGTGAACTGAAAATAATGACAAGAAATACAACAAAGGCCACCAGTGGCTTCAGAAATAATGAATCCCAAAATAGGTATTCACTATGTTAACTGATTACCCAATAAATAACTTTTGAGGAAGAATGTGAGAGAAGGTACTCAATGGTTCCAACATAGACTAGCAACCATTTAGGAAATGAAAGGCATTACATACAAAGAAACCACATGTAATGCAAATATAAAAACATTGATTATTGTACACTATAACAATTATGGATATGATCAGCTTTCTACAATTCATGATACCTTATAAGTAAACACATCAAACAGTATCAATACAGATTTAGAAATAGAGTTTCCCACGAAAATTTAAACAGCAGAAGTAGGCATATTTGAAAAAGAAATTTAATATAAATATACAATAGAGAGGTGCAATTTTTTATCCAATATCAAGGAAAACTTAATGGATGGCATTGACGATAATGGCATCAACTTAGTGGAATAATTTCATAATGAAAGACTTATTCACCTGGTTTAACTAATTTATTTATTAGGTTTCATCATGATCATAGCATCATGCACTCATGGCAAGCCAAAGTCAATATTATAGTCATAAGGAAGGGCGTTGTCCATTGCCCAAGCTTGCATAAGGTGAAGTACATGTTAATTTCAGATATTTTAGCTATTACTGGTTTTGGAACAGCACAGCTGAAAGTCTCTTTGTAGTACATAGTAGAATTTTAATCTAACAAGCTTCGATGGCTATGGTCATTTCATCCTTACTATCTACCACTCGCAGACAGGGGCAACAGCCCTTGGACAATTAGAAGGATCACCCCCCCAAACTCGAGCAGAGCCCAACGATGCCTAACTCCGGTGACTGAATGGGAACTGGTGTTTCCTTCGTGGTAGCCATTGCTCAAGTCTATTTTAAGGACCCTAAGTACCCTGGGTCATATTCCTTGCAAATTTATCATAAAGTCATAAATAGTGTCGAAAAAAATGGTTTAAAAATTTAAAATGTACCCTTCATCACAAGATGGGTGGATTGCCACAATATAGGGGTATTATAGGTATATTATATAGGTATATTATAGAGTGAATTGCACAAAAAAAGGGGTCTAGTGGATTAAAACAAAAAAAAGATAATCAAGACCGATAGAATTTTAAAAAATAGGTAATCAGAGAGACCTATGGTGCAAATGTGCAAGTATGTATATAAAACAGAACAAGTATGGCACACACCTTGTGGCTAAGATTTTGTTAGCTGTGGTGAAAAATATCTTGCTGATAAATGTGATGATGTATACATCCAAATGCAATATGCCTCGCACTCTGGAGTCCTTCCTCGCCTCTCTTCCAGAGTCCTCGAACGTAAGTTACCAGCAGACAGCCAACCGGTGTAACCTAACAGATGCTTGGGCAATGTACATCCTCTTCCCTCTATTAGAGATGTGATACTATGAAAATGACCGAAGTAATTTTGGCAAAGTTACCGTGGTATTTTTCGTAATTTACAACCACCTGAACATTACAGTAATTTTCGGTAACATTCAGGAAAATTAAGGCAAGATAATTTATAATAATAATCAATCCAAACATATTCTTTTTAGCCAAGTCCATTCACATTTCCTTCATGTTTAATTATACATTGAGGCATGTAGAACTTATTTTTGGAATATTTTACTTAATTTATTACACTATAGAGTACTGAATGAGAATATTAGAACATTCTTCTAGAAAGTTCTCATACGATGACAAAAGAAATCCAGATTGCGTGTTGCTGCCATATTTATTTTTACAATTTTTAAAATTCTAATTTATTAATGTTGTATTAGATGTGGTTAAAACATCATTATTCCCTTCCTTTTGCTATTGGATTTCTTATTTTTCATCCTATGTTACTTTTTACATGCTTAAGACTTAAGATAACTGGAAAACAATGGTAATTTCCAAAAAGCAGCACATACCTCAAATGATTATTACTGTAATTTACCCATCTCTATCTAATATCCTACCATAACCTCTTCTCCCTCACTATCTGAAGACCACTTGTCCCTACCTCTTGTGACTATTAAAGCCATCTTCTGTTTACTTTGTGAACACGATGATGTCACTATGCAATGGAACTCGGGTCGTGTGTCAATTAAATGTGAAAAACCAAGTGAGTAAGACTTATTTTATGGATGACAAGAGAAATCACCCTCTTTGGTGCGGTAGAGTACATTATTTTTAGGAAAAATTCAACCATGTTTAGTTTAATCTCACTTATCTTGAAGGAAATGAATTTACCCTAGTTTTCAACAGTGCTCATTCCAAATGTTGACCATGCCTTCAGCAGGATGGTTGGTGGCCCTCCAATGATAGAATTCTGGAACAGAGAGAAAGGAAGATTTAATAATGACTTTAGTATGAAAAGCAATCAATACAGTAACACTTCATCTGACATCACTTTTCGGCTTCACCACCATTGCACATGCAATAAATATTCATCTCATTGAAACACATCAAATTTTGTCATATGTTATCGTCATATTGCATCAACAGCCTGAATCATGCATGATGAGCAGAATAATTGTTAATGGATTGATAGTAGAAATAGTAAGGATTGATAATGTTATTTTAATAAAAAAAACACAAAATGTATCAATAGTAGCAAAGCAGCATGCCACAACTACATCTGAAATACATTATGTTAACACCAAACCCATAGCCCAAGGATAACCTATACAATTTGTTACTTGAGGTAAAAAATTATCCCAAGTAAGTGACAGATACTAAAAACACTTAGGAAGTATTTGTATGAAGTTTATCCACTGACTTAGGACATGCAGCAGATTTATAACGGCCTTTAGTCGTAAGCTGTCTTTCACCACAGCTGACAAAACTTCGCCAGATTGCGTTGTGTAATATCTGTGCATCAAACGTGTCACTACATTGAATGCGGAACTTAAATTCTTATACTTTTCACAGTAAGGCAAATGAAAGGATAAAAATTAAACACATACCAATTACATCTCCCAACAATCACTTACCACAATGTATTACAAGAGTACAACTTTGTACATTAGTCTCTCAGCGAAATCGCTCTAAAGTAACATCACCCCACAACAGCACAAAGAAATCTTTGCATATGGTTCGAGTAACAATTAAATTAATAATGTATTACACTTTTAATTTCTGTGATGATTTTACTAGCTACTAAATACAGTAACTGCGTAGAAATTTGGGACTCAGGGGAGACTTAAGGCTAGCAACAACGAAATTCAACATTCTACCACTAATTCGCATTTTATGACGAACTCAAATGCTAATCATAAAACATGGACATATATTAACGTGAACATAACACACAGTGGGACATGATTAAGTTGCTTCGTTTTGGACACTACTACACCTACACTAATTATTTAAACCTCTTCCTGAAGAATCGATCATTCGAGACAAGGAAATGTTAGGTAATAATTAACAGAGGCACAAGATAAACTGAAATATAATAATAAGAATACATTTATGCTGAAATTTTGTCACTTATGAAAACCACCACCAAATTACACATCCCACTCCAAAATGATTTATCCATACCTCAACCAAGCCATACTGTGTAGGTAGCTAAATACGAGCTAAGTAAAACGCTACATAAGAAGAGCATAAATCCCGGAATTTACTAACAAGGAACACTTAAGAAGTGTAACGTGCCGATTTCATTCACACTTGGCATGTTCGTAGATTTAAGTGAAAAAATGAATTCTGTGAAATTTTACGTGCCCTCGTGGCCTACAAGATATTAGCAATCAAAAATCCCCGAAACGGCAACCCGGGCCCCACGCTGTGACGTTACATTTACCGACTCTGTGATCCAGCCGCCCCCGGGGAGCGAGCCCCTCCGTCGCGATCTCGGCCGCTCGGTGGACGGCGCGCGGTTTTGTCTCCACGAAAAGCATTGGAGTGTCGGCCATCTGGTTAAGGTCACTGTCAGTTATTTTCATGTCTATTTACCTGATGACACCTCCAGGAAGAGAGGCGAAACATAAAAGCAACCAAATGCGATGATACCAGGGAATAATATAAAGCAAATTAATAAAAATCGTGGAAACCAGAAGAATAATCATAATTAGTATTTATTTGACTTGCAACACAGTCTGAAATATGGCATTAATTAGCAGTACATGAATTTGTGCTTAAGTTATGTGAGTTTAATTTAAAGGTTGGTGGATGGAAAACATGCCATTTAAATATTACGTTTTATCATTTAAAAAAATATTTATACACAAATGGTAATTGTACGCACATTGGGCCACTAGTCCCAAACTTGCAACTTCTAAATTTAAATGACTGGGATGGACCTTACACACACGTACGTAATGAAATTAAAGAATAGACAGGAAAGGGGGAAATCAATAAAGGAAAGAAAATTATAACAATTGTGAAGAACGGGGGAAGAAAGGAGGTAAGGAAAGGAATAAACACTAACTCCCGTCCGTTACTTGAGGGTCTCCGTCAGCTGACACGCACTGGCATGAATTAGACCAATCTCCAGTTACTCCCAGATGAGTTCTCTCCGACCACTCCACCTTGACCGAAGCACTTCGAAGAACTGTCAGACTACGGCAATATCTCGCTGTAGACACACAAAACAAAAAAGAAGCGAAAAAAAGGTAAGCAGACGGGAGTAGAATAGGGAGGGAGGTTTAAACAGAAAAGATAAGAATCTGGGGGAAAACAAGGAATAGAAGAATGAAATAAAACAAGTCCATCCCAGCCTAAACAGTAATTTTGAAAAAAATGATTGAAACACAGGTGAAACTCACAATGGGCACATTTTTTTAAATACCTACGGAGTCCCCACATACGCTATCGTCTTTATTTTCACAGTACATATTTGTCAAATATGTTTTTATCGAAGCAATATTGCTCTGGAGTAATGTGACTGTATGGCCTTTTCCCTACATACCCTCCCTTAAACCACGCAAACATTATAAAATATTTTAACCTTGGAGCAGAGAACTGGAAATGCATGAGCAATTGCATTTTTAAAATAATGTTTCTTTGGAAAAGGTTCACATTTAACTGATAATACCACTCGACCAGAAACTTTGCGCACGAAATCTTTCCAAATACGTAAAAAGTACACGTCTAGTGGCTCGTATATGTCCCGTCGTTTTTGGGGGTATAATCTTCACACGAATTATATTATTCTTCGGCATCACTTCAGTCATGGCATCTTGATCGTTGTAAGGTCTCCTGGAATCCACCAAAAGAACGCAATCATCTATTTTTGGGGAAAGAACACGTCTGAAATATTCCTGCTTGAGAATGATTTTCGTCAGCAGCACAGAGGTTGATGCAACGCTATGAATATTAGAGGATTGAAAAATGTTTGCATTTCTGGGAAATTTTTCATCCTTTTCCTGCAAGCAGAGGAGGAGAGGGGAGAGGAGCTCACCTTCGATTGAACTTGTCGGCTGGATCGTATAAGAATGGGTGGTTGCATGTACACTCTGGTCGACTTCCTCAACTATTTTCACTCCGCGAAATTCCAGTGTGCGACCGGAATGAATTTCTTTTTTTGAAACCACTCTGATTAATATTTAACACTTGTGATACACCTCCTTCAATCACATGTCTCACTTCCTGGACGAATTCCTTGTCCTTTACCGTGATGGATCGTACTTCAGTGGAATGTTTCTTGGAAACAACTTTTATCGCCTTTCACGATACTATATTGTGATGTTTTTTCCATTTCCATAGCCAGGCCGGAGTTGCTCTAAAGTTAGATATTCCCTGCTTCAGTTTTTTATTCTCTTCAAGAGCCCACCTTTGCAAATCCATGTCATGAACCACTAGACGACCCTCTTTCGCTGTTTTGAAGTGGGAGAGAAGAGTTGCACGGATTAACCTATACTTTTCCCTTAAAGCACCAGCTTCCATTACCTGCTTTTCGTAGTGATGCAGTTGTGTCTGACTTGCGATTAAGCGGAAGTTATGCCGAATCGTCTCCAGTCAAATATTTCCCTTCTTTCCTGACTTCCAAAAATCAACTGCCATTCTTTTCTGAACCATTGATGCCTCTGGTCTTGGTTTTTTCATCGGTGAGGCGTCGTACGGTGTCGGAGAGGAAGGGGAAGTAGGAGAAACATCTTCATCTCTTTTGGATTCACTGCTGCTCTCTTCATTATCCTCAACAGCTTCTTCATTCCTCTCATTTTCACAGTCAAATATGAGATTGTCTTCGGTCTCACAGAGGTAGTCGTCATCTTCCACACAGGATTTCAGCATCGCTGCAACACGTACATCAAAACACACTATATTCATAATTCTTTGATATGATGCAAAGAGAAAAACATACTGTTATAAAAATACTTTTGTATTTTAAAACTCACGAAGCACTTGCATTCAAGCTTATCCGCCAGTTCGGTTTCTTCCACAATGGTTTCCGAAAAAAGAAGAGTATCTGTAAATTTGCTCTTCATCAGCTTCAACATGTTTAGAGAATTTATTACCTGGGCCATAATAGTCACCTAAACAATGTTTGAAGCGACGAGACACTAATTATTTACAGAAAATACGGCATAATAGCTCAATCCAAAAGTCATTAGCAGCGGGTGTGTAGGAGGTAAGTGAATGCATCAGAACAATCCGAAAGGCAAAGCGTAAATGACCAAATTCTACATATTCTTCCTTGCTATTCTGTCTGCGCTGGTATCTTTCGTTCAATAGGATACCGTTCACAAAAGAGGTTCAGGTGATTTTATGACAGTACCTGCAGATTGTTTGTGGTTGCAGACTTCTCAGAAGGCACCAGTCTGAGTACATTCTTGTGAAATGCACAAGTTCTGCCGACCTCCCACCAAAGGACAATGAATTAATTCCCTATTCACTCACAGCAACATGGTTATCCCGGCAGCGGGAGGCCGAGGGCGGACCAGTCGTTCCTTTCATTGGTCCACACAGGTTGCGGCACGTTTCCCTTGCTCACTATGGGGCGAAAAGATATGTTTTCATTGCTAGAGGGAAGGCAATGAACAGCAAGAGAATTTTCTTCTTGTCGATAAAGAAGCTACTTGTTGTTACGTTTCCAATGTGTAAGAGTCTTAAACAGCTACAGTAGTTCAGAGTATATTTGTTCAGGTGTGCCGCAAAGTTTGGTGTCGGGCCCTATTTTTTTCTAAATTATGTAAATGATCTATGTGAGCTAAATCTTATAGGTCAATTAACTGTGTTTGCAGATGAACTAACTCTGACGTATTCAGGTATGAACTGGGAGGAGGTAGAAAAATACATGCTATCTGGTGTAAATAAAATTAGTAAATGGTTTGCAAGCAACAAACTGAAATTAAGTGACAAAACCAAATTCTTATATTTCAATGTTTGTAATCATTTTCTAATTAACCTGAATATAGTATACCATTTTCCAATGTGTTCTAATTTAGGTTGCAGTGACTGTTTTACCCTGGAACGTATCAAAGAATATAAATACATGGGCATGATAATTGATGAGCACTTAAAATGGGATAAACATATTAAAAATGTAACAAATAGTTTAAAAAATTGTAAAATTAAATTTTATTTCATTGGAAATAAGTGTTCCTCAAGTGTAATGTGCAACGTATATTATGCCCTTGTCAATTCAAAGTTAAACTATGGTCTCTTAAGCTGGGGTGGTGCTTACAAAAAATCATTTAAAAGAGTAGAAACTACCCAAAAATCAATTATCAGAATCATGGCCAGAGAAGGCTAACTTTCACCATCTCTTCCCTTATTTGTTAAGGTGCAGATATTACCTGTGATGCAAATATATGTTTATAAGGTCTTACGGTCGTTTTACCTCAGTAGTGGCAATAGCCCAAAGGTACTTGAAGAACCTCATGCCTACAACCTACGGTCCAACCTACTATGTATATGTTTTGCCAAAGCCAAACCTAGCATTGTACAAACGATGTTTTATTTATATGGGGCCCAAACTTTTTCATTGTTTGCCTCAAACAATCAAATCCATAAAGCTGGTAAAATATTTTTTGAAGCAGGTTTAACTTTGGGTTTTGGCTGCAACAAATTTGGTATTTTATAATTTCTAGAAACTGTTTTAACAACCTTTGGGAATCTTTGTTTTATAAATAAAAATATAGTAATAATTTAAATTTTTTATACCTCTAGTTTGTTTAAATTCTTTGCCACTACAAATTCAATAGACCAATAATATTAAATCTTGTCTTAAGCTGGTAAAAAATCTGATTGTTGAATTTTTTTTCTTTTCTGTATTAACTTTTACACTCATTTCTGTAATGATCATTTTGCTGTGTGCATTGCATCTATTCTGAAGGTGTCCCCGACAACAGGCAATGCCTAAGGGGTCACCGAAAGCTCCTGTAAGTTATTTTTGCAAATTTATTTGCAAAATTAATTTATAAAAAATTATTACTATATTTTGTAAATTATAAAGTTATCATGTAATCTTGGATCATGTATAAAGGGGCAATAAAATTATTATTTTTATTATTAAATCGATATGTAATGCTTTTAGTGTGACTGTCTACTGCACTGAAACAATTTGGTTCTGTTTAGTAGATTCTTTTCATAGATGTTGTATCTTTTTGTGCACTGTGTGAATGAAATTCCCCGTGAAAACTGCCACAATTGATGCCTGGAAAGTGTGGAAGAACACACCCTCTCTGGAATTGGAACCTCATGGAGCTTCTGCTGCCATCTTGTTTGTTGTGATTCCTCTTCAATGCCTATTTCTTTTATCTCCCTGCTAGGGACCAGTTGTGACTGACAACGGGAATTTCATTTTGGATTGGAAGTTCAGTTCTCCGACTGGCAGTTGGGATGCAATCAATAAGGAACTGAAGATGATACCAGGTATTTATAGAGGAGATCACTTATCCATGCTATGTAGAAAAGAATAGATTCCAGACTTCCAGGTCACCGATTGAGATCAAATATGCTGTGTTGGTCGGTTAGAGTCAGCAGTTTAATCTGCTGAAGGGAGGTGATCCACCTTGCATAAATGTTAAGGGAAAAAATTTGAAACAGCATTCAAGGATTTTGAAACCCCTTGAATACATTTTGAGGTCAGTGCTGTGTTAACCTAGTGGTTACCATATGCAGACATCATTTTGCATAGTTCGATTCCCACTACCTGGAAATGTTTTTTATTTTGTTCATAGAAAGTCATCATTTCACTTTTTCTTGTGGTTCATATCATGGTTATTATTTCTCAATACAAATTAGAAATGTCTATTTTTACAAATTGTTGTTAAAAGACCTTCCAGGGTGTTTGGTGTTTTGTTTTTACATGGAATGTTTTTTTATAATGATGGTGTAATGCCCTTAAAATATCATTCATGTAATGTAAACGAGGATCAGAGTGTTGGATTACAGTAAACCCCCGAGAGTTTTAACCCTCTTAATTGTAAATATCGATTAATTCGAAGTTGTGAGCAGTCCCCGGCAAATGGAGTAGGAAATGGTGTACTTTATGGTACGGATAATTCGAAATACGCTTTATACATAACTCGTGGTCAAATTTCGTCCCATGACGCCCTAACGTATCGTTTATTTCGAAACGATTCACCGGGGCAGCGCACTTCGATGGTTAGTTACTATCGGCACTATCAGTGCAAAAAAGGTAGAACGTTGAGCATTTGTATGAAATTCCACTGGAGCTCTATAGAGTCGTGTTATATGCTTTTCCTCCTTGTTTATTTGACTACAAAATACATTCATTGAAAAGTGATTAAATGTAAACGTTTAGCTTCTGCGGTCGGAAGAGTGAAGAAAATCACGCGAAAAACTAGGTGAACAGCGAAATTGTCATCTTCTTCATCTCGTCATGGCCAAAATATTTGATTGGTGCACTTCATTATTTTTTTATGAAGAGAACGACATCTCCGCATTATAAATATTATTTTAAAATTAAATTTTACCCATTCTTTGATTTTTAAGTAAGAGAAAGAATATAAGTATTTCCTTACATGAAAAGTTTTGCAATATTTTTTCCATAAAGCACATGAAAATTTGAAATTAATAGACTTTTCTATATCTCGGAAATTTAAATCTAGATTTCGGCCATTTTAAAAATCAAAGAATGGGTAAAATTTAATGTTAAAATAATATTTGTAATGCGGAGATGTTTTTCTCTTCTCAAAAAAATAATGAAGTGCACCAATCAAATATTTTTGCTGTGACAAAATGAAGATGATGACTGTTTTGCCGTTCTCCTAGTTCTTTGCGTGTTTTTCTTCACTCTTTCGACCGTGGACGCTAAACGTTTACATTTAAACACTTTTCAATGAATACATTTTGTAGTCAAATAAACAAGGAGTAAAAATGTATATATTGCACGACTCAATGGAGCTCTGGCAGAATTTCATACAAATGCTTCAAGTTCAGCGTCCTACATTTTTTGCGCCGATAGTAGTGCTTATTTCAAAGTCATTGTGATTTTGGTATCGCTATTTTGAGCATTTGCTTATGGTGCACCACGCACCAGCAGCTGTTAACCCCCATTCAAATATCCCTCGAGTACGTACACATCTTGGCCGCTTCGTCCCATAGATTTTTTTCGGGGATTTCGCACCTTAACCTCTTCATTGACAACCTTTCCTCCCTTGTTTCTCCCTCTCAAGCTAATACTCTACTTTATGCTGATAACTGCAAAATTTTTAAGCAAATTCACGTTACCTTGGACTGCCAAGACCTTCAGTATGCCCTAGATTTGACTGCTAAATGGTGCAATACCTGGAAGCTCAACTTGAATTCCAGGAAATGCAATTCTATTTCCATCTCTCTTAAAAAATCCCACTTAAAATTTGACTATTCTATTAATTCTGAGCCTCTTCGACATGTTTCGGCTGTGAAGGATTTGGTGTCTTAACAGACAGTAAACTAAACTTCTCGGACCACATTAATTCAGTCAAGAACAAAGCCATGTCTCTATTAGGCCTCCTCTACCGCTGCACGGAAATAATTGATCCCCAAGCTCTTAAATCATACTTCACAGCCTTTGTCCTTCCAATCACTGGATATTGTTCTCCCATATGGTCCGTCGCAGCTCCAACTAATCTTGCATGTCTTAACAGTATCACTAGCTTTTTCGCCAGAATTGTTAAACACAGGGTTGCAGACTGCCGCAACATGCCTACTTGTTCAATCCTATCTTCTCTGTCAATCCCTGATCTCTCCCATCAAAGAATTAAAACCGATTTAAAATTTATTTCCAATATTCTAAACTCATTCATTGATTGCCCTGGATTGCTTTCCTCAATTAATTTCATAAGTCCCTTGTCAATCCACACGTACACATTCCTTACTCCATAAGCCTATAGCCAGACTATCCCTTGTCAAGCGCTCACTTCACTACCGCCTCTCCTCCCTACTGAATTCTTTGCCTAATAATATAGATCCGTTTTTTTTCTCTTCAGACTCATTTATCAATCTCGCCATGTCCCATTTTTCCATGAATAAATAATACCTCTCCCATTTACCTCCCTTCCTACCTACGTTTTATTTGTATTTTTTATTATTTTCACCGCATACCAATTGTTTTCATTGATTGTTTTTATTTAAAGTCTGTTACTGCATCACTTTAAATTGGCAGAAATGCTGTATGTGAGCAATTAAATAAATAAATAAATGACTAATGCCTTCCCCTCTCTTCCTTCCTTGAGTCATGACTGTAGAATTGCCACGCGTGGTGGAGTAGTGTTTTTCGGATGGTGCGATATCCTTTAACCATTTTCCCTGCATGAGCACTTTCATCGTTTGGTAGCCGCTCCTCCTATATCGCTTTCCGTGCTTCCCCGGATTCCTTTGATTGCCCCGAATCACTGACGAGTTATGGTTCTCAGCTTTGTTTACGCTTTTCCCATCTATTCTTGTCCCATCTCCCCAAAGTCGAATGTTAACCACAAGGTAAGGGAGGCAGAAGCTATAGGGACTATCCATTTTGGATATAAAACTTAGTACTTTTCCACACTTTCAAGTGTGGAAAAGTAAAGTTTTTAAATTCAAAATGGATTCTATCACTTCAGGTTAAGTTAAACCTGAAAAAATAAAACTTATATAGGGACTACTTCTGGGTGGTGTCTGTCCGACACTGCATAAGCGATTTTTTTCTTGGGTTCTCTCGAGCGTCTTTTGAAGGGCTAAGGGATTCTGGGTTCGTTGCCGACCTTGACATGATGCTTCACCCCTACCCTTCTCTCCCCTCTCCCAAGCCCCTCCCCTATTGACCTCCGCATTGACTTTTACCCTTTCTTTGGCCACCTTAGGATTGGCCGACTTGGGCTTTGTTTTTCACTCCTGAGCGACGGGCTCGGCAAAGCAGTCTGTCGCTTGCCCCCTCCCCTTCAACCTCTGTTATGCATTGTAACAATTCGCAGTTACATTTTGTATTGTCGCTCCCTTCGAACTTTTACGTTTTCTTTGGGCCACCTAGGGATTGGCCGACTTGGACTTGTTTTTCACCCCCGAGCGACGGGCTCGACAAAGCCTCCCCTACATTATTACACCTTTAGACTCATTCTTTCATGAAACGACAAATTCTGCGGCAGCGAAAAACTAAAGGCGAGGAATGGCGAAGTCTGGCAATGTGACGCAATAGGTGATGAGCATGTAAAGAGATGTGGGTGTGGCAATCTCGCCTTAAGTGGGGCACCGCGCCTCGTGCTGTTCAATTGATTCAGATTGCGGAGAAGAAGTGTGTTGATCACTGAAATTTTCTTACCTTTACAAGAAATCTGAGCTTCTGCAAATGGACATAGCAATCACATTTTGGAGCAAAGATTCAAATGATGTGCAGACACATTATTATTCCTTCCCACATTCCCGGGCGGTAGATCTACCCGAGGACTTTCAACAAGAGCTGAAAGAGCTCTCACTTACCAAAATGCTTCAAGCTTCAATAGACGGCCCTAATGTCAACTTGGCTTTTCTCGTCAGGCTTATCTACTTGAACAAAACAGACCCAATAGCCCTGTTTTTCTTGACATGGGATCCAGTGGCCTCCATACTGCCAATAATAGTTTCAAGGATGGATTTAAGGCTGTTGATTGGAAACTGGTTGAATTCTTGCATGGAATTTACTGTGTTCAAAGATGTACCTGCTAGAAGAAGTGATTATATCAGGTTCAGTGAAGAAAGTGACCCTGTTTTTCCAGCAAAATTCTGCGCAGTAAGATGGCTAGAAAATGAGGAAGTAGCAGTAACTGCTCTTAAATCACTTTCAAACTTAACCAAATTTGTAGAAGGATGTGAGGAAGAAAAAATTAAGATTGACTCAAAGAGCTACTTGAACATGACATCAGGTTTGAAGGAAAAGCTATTGCCTGCCAGGTTAGCCTTCTTTGCATATGTTTCTCAGCAATTAAAACCCTTTCTGAAGGCCTGTCAATGTAAGGAACCAATGATTCCATTCTTGTATACAGACCTATCTTCTCTGATTAGAGACCTTACGTCTCTCTTCATCAAAGGTGATATCTTAGATAAGGCTAAGTCAGTAGTTGATGTCGATCTCAAGAAAACAGAAAACTTCTTACCTGACAAGCATTTGAAGTTAAGAACTGCTGTTAAAGCTGAGCTGCGGAAACTTAAGTTGAGTGCAGAGAAGTTGAAGAAATTCAAAACTGATTGCAAAGATGTGTTGCTTAAATTATGTCAAACGTTAATCTCCAAGTCACCTGTTAAGTACAAATCATGTGAGAGCGTCACATTTTGTGACTCAGCCCTAATTGCTAGTCAACCTACGTTACGCTGGGGTTACAGTTTACAAGATGTCAGCAAGCAAATCGAGGCAAGAAACGTGTCGAATCATAGGTTTGAAAGGGTGCCCAAGTTGATGGTAAGGTCTCTCCTAGCATTCTCTGACCATCAAAGGTTATACGGGGGTCAAAGGTCATGGGGTGTAGCCAATCAAATTGTGGCAACAAACGCATTGAATAATAGGATTAAAAGGGTGTCAAATTCGATGGTGAAGAACCCCAGATCCCTCTTGTCATCCCTTGACCTCCATGGGTTTCACTGGGGTCAAAGGTCTCGATGTGTAGGAAAGCAAACCATGGCAACAAAGGTGTTGCATCATAGGTTTAAATGGTTCACAAGTCAATTGCTAATATTCCCAGATCTCTCTAGTCATCCCTTTAATGGGGAAGGTATATGACGAGGAAAGGATGCCCGAGACTTGGAGAGAGAGCATGATTATTATTATTATGATGGTGCCTATGTATAAAGGGAAGGGTGATATTCAGGACTACAGGAATTATATAAGGATAAAGTCAATACCACACATGGGCAAGGGCCCAGCCACATTGACACATCGGTTCCCATAAGATCACCAAAGTTAAGCAATGTTGGACCGGATGGAGTTTGGGTGGGTGACCATACATACCTTCACCGTGGTGCTCTTGTCCCCTGTCTGCATGTGGCATACAGGCATGGGGTTGCCACAATGGACCAAGAAGGTCTAAGTGCCCAGGCTCTTGTCGAAGGCCCCCCCCCCCCCTACAAACAATCTATCTAATACCGCACACAATGAAGGTTTGGGAACGGATCATAGACAGGAGAATCAGAGAGGAAATGACAATCTCAAGAAACTAGTATGGGTTTATGCCTGGCTAGGGAACGGGAGACACTCTGTTTGTCTTAAGGCAACTGATTGAAAAGTAAAGTGAGAAGCAAAGAGACTGTATTGTGTTCATAGACCTGGAGAAAGCATACGACTCAGTGCCGAGTGATGAGGTATAGAGAAGTATGAAAGTGAAGGGAGTACCCGAGAAATATGTCAGATTGGTAAAGAATATGTATGATGGAGTGTACACCAAGGTGTTGGTGTGACAGAAAGTTTCCCAGTGACAGTCGAACTGCATCAGGGGTCGGCCTTGGTGCAAGTCCCTACTTGTTCAACTTGGTGATGGACGTACTGACGGAAAAGGTCCAGAATTTGGCTTTGTGGTCTGGAATTTATGCAGACGATATTGTAATTGGGGAAGAAGGAAAAGATTAGGTGGAATAAAATTTGGAAGAGGCGGTGGAGGATGGAGGCCTCAAGATTATTTGACAGAAGACTGCGGCTGGGTGGAGATGGCCGAGTAGGGGGGATCGAATTGTTAGGTGAAGGGTTGGGGAGGGTGAGGGAGTTCAAACAGTATCTTGGCTCCTACGTCACTGAAAGTGGAGGTTTGGAAAGGGAGCTTAACCACTGAATTCAAGCGGGATGGATGAACTGGAAAAGTGTCAGGTGTGCTTTGTGACAGGAGAATAAAGAAAAGGTTAAAAGGAAAGGTCTTTAAGACAGTGGTGAGACCAGCCCTGATATATAGCAGGGAAGCGTGGCCGGTGAAGAATGTATTAGAGAAGAAACTAGATGTGGCAGAAATGAGGATATGCTGAGATGGCCTATGGGTAAGACAAGGAAGGATAGAATGAGAAATGACAGAATCCAGGAGATGGCTGGAGTGGCGGAGGCATCAAAGAAGGCTCAGGAAAGTCGGCTACGCTGATATGGGGGCATTTGGTGAGAAGGGAGGAGGGTGCGAAATGGATGCTCGACCTGGAGATGGAGGGCAGGAGGCCCAGAGGAAGACCAAGGAGAAGGTGGAAGGATTGTATAGCTGAAGACGTGAGGGAGAAGAGACTTGAGTGCAGAGGATACGAGGAACAGAAAGGAGTGGAAAAAGAAAATAAGGAACAACGACCCCTGAAAAAGGGAAAAGCTAAAGAGAAAGAAGAATGATCTCGAGGTCACATCATGAGAAGAATTCATTTTTATATGAGTTAGTTTCTTTTATTTAATTAAGAGTATTTAATTATTTGTTGGTTCAATAAAATTACATTGAATAGCCATTTCTTTAAATTTACTTAAGGTAAAAATTAAAAAACAAAAATTTAGTTACAATTACAATGAAAAATTAAGTAAGAAATAAGTTGGTCATTCACTCTAACTGCCCTGTTTTCCTTGCCAGGCAGAATTGAATACGCTTGACAAAAGCATGTGTGAAGGTGCTTCTAGCATAGTTGGGGAGATGAAATCTGCACACCTTGTTATTTCTCTCTTCAGTTCTTCTATTTTTGGATACGTACAGTACGCCAATCGTGGGATGTGACTCCCACAGGGTGTCTCGAATTCACTTTAGTGAAGAGGTTGTCTCGTGTGGCGACTGGGTGGCCTCCTGTCCCCTGTGCCCATATTCCCAATTGGCACTTGCCAGTGATGATGCATGGGATATATTCAACCCAAGTCTCTAGCTTTATGCAGGTGCCGTGTCTGTTTTCCTCTGGGTTGAGGGCTCAGTGCCCTTGCCCGGTGATGGTGGGGTCAGCCTTTGCAATGTCAGTAAGCAAAACACACGCATGGTAGGAAACCGATGAAGACATGACCCGAATCATTCTCTGAGAAAATGCCAAATCCTATGACTGGAATGCCAGTCCTTAGTGTTGTAATTTTAGTTGGTTCTCTGTATGGAAAACATTATTATGTATGGGAAAAAATATTGTGATCGTCATATTTTTGTTTTATCTTCTATGAGTAATTGTTCTTGTTTTTAGTTACAATGATGTTTGATGATAGTTGATTTTTTGGTTGTTGAAAGTTGTGATGTACTCAAATTAACTGAGTTATAAAGAAATTGTTTAAAACTACACTCAGTCTCTAAGCTTGTTTCTATTTCTTGCAGGTGTGGTGGAGACTGGTCTGTTTGTCGACATGGCATCGTGTGTGCTCGTTGGCATGAGTGATGGATCAGTCAAGGAGAAAGTCAAAGAGAGCCGTGAATAATTGATTGAGGATTGCGAGTGCCCCCCCCCCCCCATCTCCACCTCAGTCTCGGGAGTGGAGGGCCAATTGGGACTGTGTGCGAGTGGCCTCCGTGATGTTTTCTGGCATGAATTGTCCAAGTGTTGATTTGAATTGTACTCTGTGCAACACCTCATCAAATATATCACCAATACTGTCTCAAAAGCCCCTATACATTACACAACATTTTATAACAGATGCATATTGACATGAAAGGCTCAACATGATTTTGGCATTGTATTCATGGAAAAATAACCCTGTGAAGTACTACCAGTACTGCTGTAAGGTTGAAAGTAATCCTTGAGTGGTTCACAAGTATAGAAAAATTGAATGAACTGTAACCTTTGTTGATGTTTAATGAAATATGCATGATTGAAATCCTGTGTTATTTAATTAATTACATATATTACAGTGGACTGAAATTATTTCTATTGTCTCACTATCACAAAAAGCATTCATATTTGTACATACTGGCTGTCTTTCAAATACTGAGCATATTTTTTTCATTGAAGCTTTGGCAATTCATAGTTATAAATTAATAAACTTATTGATCCTGTTGTCTATCAGGCAGAGACTCATCAGTTTTTGCATGGGATTTTAAAATTTTATCTGACGTCTCAGTTTCTAAAAAAAAAATAACATCATGTTTGTTGTGTACCCTTTTCTTGGTTTTTCATGATCAGGAAGTCTATACCCTTTTGAACTTTGTACTCTTTAGATTTTACATTCACTTTTTTCTAAGTTCATCATGATTGCAAGCATGTCTTACATCCAAATGCTCGTAAATGACTTGCATCAACGGGAGCGCCTGACCACATTCCTTCAGGTACATTATAACCCTTTACGACCTGAAATTTTTCTCATTACATTTATTTTTATTTTAGCTAATTTTGTTGAACAGACATCTTTTGTTGTGAAATAAAAACAATTTAAAAAGTTTCATGTGCCTAATTAGTTTATATTATAATAATCACACCCTCATGCTTGTGAGGGTCAGGCTTTTACAGAGTTTTCACCATGAGTAATAACCATCACGACTGTGATGGTTAGGCTTTTATTGGGCCCAGAATCACATCGTAAAAGGACCATAGATAATGCCTAAAATTGAAAATAATAATATTTATTAAAGGTAAACTTCTATGCAGAATAGTTATGGTGTCCAATTACATGACTGAGACATGAAAATCTTCTACGTTAGGAATTCAAATCTACTTTTTGATGAAATAACTTGAAACATTTTTTTTTTGATAAGCAGATGTACTTAATTCTTACATTTTTCACACATTGTGACGGAACTCAATAGGAATTCATTGTTGTGATTGGATTGACAGTGGCAGGTAGACAGAGTCGAAACAAAATGAAATAACAACAGCCTTAAAATGAGTTTGACTTCCAACAAGAACAATTATATTTCAAAGATATAATACAAATCGAGTAAATTCATACACTAGGTACAGTGAATTCTTTGTATAGTTTACCTCTCCTCAGTAGAATCTCCGCAATGCGTTCTTCTCGCCACCCGGAAGGAAAAAAAGAGCTTGTCTTCTCACGGCGAATTTGGTCAGCCTTGGAGGGGAAACAGCTGTCCAGGGGAGGTGCAGTTGAAACGTGGATTGGTGAGAAGGTTCACAACTCAACTTGAAAGAGTGGAAAAGATGGTAGCACTAGGGTGGACCATATAAAAGTCGAGTAATCACAGTAACCGCGTTGACATGATCGATCGACATGACATGAGCAAGGTCGCGGCAGTTGTCTCATCCACTCTCTGGAGTGTCTGAGGATTCAGAGTCTCGGAGGTGTAGAGTATGCCAAAATCGGCACAACATGATTCTACTTTTGCAATCCTCCGTACGACAAGCCCTGGTTGCCGCAATGTCATCAACCATTGCCCATATCCATCATATCTCTTCTTCTGAGTCACAACAGCACATCCTGGCTCTAGAGTCCAACGAACAAGCCATTCGTAAAATGCAAGTCGAAAACTCAGTAAATGATTCATAATGAATAAAAACACTAGGTAATCTTCCACAAATTTATTTCTTTACCACGATGCATTTCACCACACTGGCATAATCATGTGGCACATATGATTATGCCACAGTGTGGTGAAATGCATCATGCCAAGGTAATAAATATGTGGAAGATTACCAAGTGTTTTTATTCACTAAGATTATCGAGAACTTCCACCATATCTAGCCTGAAACAGTTATATTTACTTTATCAGTATATCATGTTGATGAAGATACTCATGCCTGCCGCAAATATGTCGATGAAAAAACGTAAAAATGGCCACAAAAAAAATTTTTCCTGGAGCAATTTGTAAATCAAATTGATGTTTTCGTGGTACTTTATTTGGTTTTGCATCTCTTACGTATAACATATGGGAATTTACAATTGAAAAGTCTAAAATGTGAAGAATGGCCTTCTAGATCAATTTTCTTGACTTGAAAAAGTGAGATAGCATTGCTAAACCAGAAGAAGTCATAGTTACAAATACCTTGAGGTCAACAGGACGTGGCTTGATTACTTTTTCTAAGTTGCAGTCACTATCATCTGACTCTCTGTAAATATCACTTATTTCTTGCAACATCTAAAGAAGCCTTTCAAGGTTATATGAGTCATAGCGAAGAAGCAATTATAAATGGCTTGGTACGGAATTGGTCCATGGTAAAAAAAATCGGTCCTCAGCATAGTATATAGGGACCTTGGTCCTAACATTCCATGTGCCTATTATGATTGTTTCGTTCCTCTTCTTTTCCTCTGCTCTTCCTTTCCGGTGCTCTTTGCAACGGTCATGCTTTATGTTGTTTTATCTGCTTGTGTTACCTTTTTTGTATTAGCCGTCACCTTTGTGATTTTTCTTATATGCCAATGATAACTTACGCATCCTGAGTATTATAACTCCATGTGGATATATAATCTAAAAACTCAATCCGGCACTTGAATTAATTTTTGGATTTACTTTATTCACAATGAGGTGAAATGCAAGAGTTTATATTCTCTAAAAGCAGTAATTTAATCCCATACAAACTTAATTGGTAGAAAGTTATGCCTCGCATTTTTATTTTGCAAGATTATTTTTAAGCGTTGAAGTAGCGATGACATTATGCGTTAAAATGCAGCTCCTAAAATACCTCAACATGCAGAATATAAATAAAGATAGCAAAAATCAAAATGTAAAAAAGAGTATACTAGAGTTATAACCTTATGATTGGGAACTTGAAACACGCTCCCATTCTCTCAGCAGCACAGTATAAGTTTCAGAAAGGTCTCCGTTGCTCTCGACCCTGTAACAAGGAGCATCACGTGACCTATGTTGAGGGCTAGGCTATAACGACACAATAATTTTCTGAAACTATAGAGAGAGAGTGAAGAAAAAGTGTCACAGCTTTCTATTCCATAAATGCCCGTGTTCGAGAAAATTGCTAATATAGAATTTCATTCCGAACACAATTTTTGCATTACTCTCCATCATTTAATTATCACATTGGTCGAGTTGGTTAAGGTGCTAGGAGAGAAATACATGTCGGTTTGTAGAGTTCGCGGCAGTCCTAGCTGCGACTTTTTTTCGGTCGAATATGTTTCGGAAACAACGTAAGATTCCCGTACTTGTACAACGGCATTTTTATTTTTCAAAATATTTCCTGGAATTACAACTATACCGTCAGGGAGAGTAGAGAAGCCAACTGCGTGATTCTATTCTTTGCCCAAAAAGAGACTCAACAGGCGGAAAGTGTGCCATTGGATCAAGGTGTTCAATCACCCGCGTGTACAAGGCGCATGTGCGTACGCTGTTGTTTTTAAATTCTTACTTCTGCTGCAGATGTCGTCCATGTCCCTTCTTGGATGCGGCGGATGCGGCTGACAACTGACGGTGTTGTTTGGTACAGGAATTTGTGTAATCATCAGACATGGGAACCTCTCGATACGATAGAGCAATCACCGTCTTTTCCCCAGATGGGCATCTATTACAAGTGGAATATGCCCAAGAGGCGGTGAGAAAAGGATCTACTGCCGTGAGTTGCTTTTAGTATTTATTACTTTTGACAGTCGTTTTGAGCCGGAAATGTTGCTATGTCATGCACCACATCACTAATTTTTCTTGGAAAATACCATTTAGGTTGGCGTTAGGGGAAGTGATGTGGTGGTGTTAGGCGTTGAGAAGAAGTCGGTAGCTAAGTTACAGGAGGAGAGAACTGTCCGCAAAATATGCCTCCTTGATGACCATGTTGTAATGGCTTTCGCCGGTAAGTAACGTTGAAATGCTCTAGACATATATCCTGTTCTGACCCGTTGGTGAAATACAACTTCCTCATTTTAGGATTAACTGCTGACGCTCGCATTCTGATAAATAGAGCTCAAATAGAATGTCAGTCTCATAAGTTGACCGTTGAAGATCCCGTAACGCTTGAATACATAACGAGGTACATGGCAAGCTTGAAGCAGAAGTATACACAAAGTAACGGTCGGAGGCCTTTTGGAATATCTTGTCTTTTAGCTGGATTCGATTATGATGGAGAGCCACATCTTTATCAAACAGAGCCCTCGGGAATATATTACGAGTGGAAAGTAAGTATTGTGTGTGCGATTGATAACTAGGATCCCTAATGAATGTCGAATGCTCTAATGTTTATTGCTTTAATTTATGATTCAGGCCAATGCTACTGGGCGGAGTGCGAAGACTGTTAGAGAATTTTTGGAGAAATTTTACACTCCTGAAGAAGTATCTACTGAAAAGGGTGCGGTGAAACTGGCAATACGGGCGCTGTTGGAGGTCGTACAGTCTGGACGTAAAAACTTGGAAATCGCAGTCATGCGCCGCGGTGAACCATTGCAGGTAACTAATAATAATAATAATAATTTTATTTGTTCTGTGGGATTTCTACAAATCATAGAACACGTCATAAATACATGTAATTTAAACATATTTTACATGTGCTTCAAACTCAGTCAAGGAATAATATCTCTTCTTTACTAGAAATGTACATAATTCTTTCTTAAATTTTATAACATTATCAATTTTCTTTATTTTGATAGGAAGATTATTGTAGACGGTTGAGAGCCTGTATGTGGGACTTTTCTTATGCTGAGCACTATTATTGGGAAATATATGCATATCACAATTTCTTCTTGTTCCATAGGAATGCACATTAACATTCTTTACAAAACATTCAGAGTGTGTTTTTACAAATAAGGCACAATACAATACATAAATACATGGAAGAGTCAGAAAGCCATTTTCAGCAAAGACAGGCTTGCAACTAACTCTAGGTTTTAAATTGAAAATAACTCTCAGAGCACTTTTTTGTAAGGCAAAAATCTGTTTAGAGAGGGTGGAATGACCCCAGAAGATAACATTGTTGCACAAATGAGTATATATATAACTAAAATACACCATTTTTAATGTATTAAATGAGACAGTGTTTCTCAAGGATCTGAGAATGTATATACCACGAGACAATTTGTGCGAGATAAAGTTAATATGATCCCTCCAATCAAGAGTTTCATTTAATTTTAAGCCTAAGAAAGAGATGTAGTCAGGATGTCTGATAGTGGAGTTGTTAATATAGAGGAGAGGTAACTGGTCATGTTTAGTATATGCTGAATGAAATAGTAGAAAATTTGATTTGGTCTCATTGATTAGGAATCCATTACTGTAGGTCCATTCAGCCATAGATTGAACGGCTTCACGACTCAGGTTAATAAGCCCTTCTAGGGTTTTGTTTGAAAGTGTGTGACTTGTGTCATCTGCAAACAGAGTGACAAAACCCTCTTTCAAGTGACAAGGTAGATCATTGATTGCGACAAGGAACAGAATGGGTCCCAGTAAGGAGCCCTGTGGTACACCTCGGTTCCAGATTTTCATATCCGACATGTGTGCTCTACTAAACCCATCATCATCAATATACTTCAATTCCACACACAATTTCCTATTTGAAAGGTAAGATTTGATGAAGTTCAGGGGAGTGCCTATCACTCCAAGATCCGACAGCTTCTTTAATAATATTGAATGGTCAAGTAGATCGAAAGCTTTGGTAAAATCATAAAATATTCCTATTGTACTTTCCGATCGATCTAAAGAATCATAGACATAATTTAAAAAATTGAATATTGCTAGCTGAACTGATCTACCTTTTATATAAGCACATTGATTTTCATAGAGCAATTTTTGAGTGATTAGGAACTGAATTAGCCTCTTAACAAATATTTTTTCAATTATTTTTGAGAAAGACGATACTAAAGTGATTGGTCTGTAGTTTTTTGGATCATTTTTTGGTCCTTTTTTGTGTACTGGTATAATTTTCCCAATTTTTAAGGATTCGGGAAAGACACCTGAAGAAAAGGAATCATTTATGATATCACAAAGTGGTACACAAATCATATGTGCCACAGATTTGAGTACTCCTGCTGGTATTTCATCAAAACCTACTGACCTGCTGTGGGATAGAGATTTTATTGTTGATTTGACTTCTTCACTATCAGTGGGATGTAGAAACATGTTATGCATATGAAGGTTATGTGGAGAAGTGTTTGAATTCATTTCTTGCCTGCCTCTGGCATTCATTAAAGACGACTCATCTAGGAATGTATTAAGGAACACTTCAGAGACATCTTTAGGATTAGTTATTGTTATTTTGTTTATACACAACTCAATATTTGAATATTTGTTTATGAATCCCGTGTCTTTTAACAAGATCCCAGGAACATTTGATCTTGTTATTAGAGTTCAGAATTATTTCATCATTTCGCATGATTCTGTCTTTTGTCACACATTTGTTGAAGTGTCTTTTTAATGCTTTGTACTCAGGAGGAAGTTGTACATTGTTTCTTTTGCAATCATTGTGCCAGTGCCTAAGGTGCTGGCTCATATCATAAAGATGGGGTGAAAATTGATTACAAGTTCCTTGTCTTACACGAACTAACTGTTTTGGGAAACAGTTATTGAACTGAGCTGAGAAATTTTCTAGGAAACTTTTTACCCTGCTATTGGTGTTATGTTCCTTCGAATCGGAGGACCAGTCTACAGACATTATGGCGAACATAAAGTCATCCTAAGGCTTTTTTATCGAAAGAATAAAGGCAGCGAGTGCGTCACTGGAGATCATATCCACATCACACCTTCCGCATGTGACCTTAAGCTGGGCCTGTGTGCATACGTCAGTGTTTGAAACAAAATTACCGCCTCCTCAATTTGTTTCTCACGTTTTCTGATATATGCATTTGGTTTGGTTTCCACTTGCAATATTTTGCTTAAATTATTCATTCTTGAAGTTATCGAATGAAGTACTGTATTAGTGGAACACTGACAAAAATGTTATGGAAAGGGATGTATAACTAAGGGATTCCTAATTCATTGTAAAATTTAATAAAGAATGATGACTTCACTTACTTTTGCCCCACGTTAGAAGCCAACAATGTAAACTTCGTCTGCGTGGTTACAGTTTTGAACTGGTTATCTTCCTCCTTTCTCGACGCTGACCCTTACCCTGTCCAAAGAAATTACTTTATGTCGACTTATATTTACCTTGTTTCGTTCCGATTATTTCCTGGGTAATTGTAGGGAAACAGAGAATGCACAGCAAAACATAAAGGAAATACATGCACTAATTGCAGTATTAAATTTAGAAATTTATATTTAACTCAAAAGGATTATTGGGCCCAATTTACATACACACACATACAAATATAAATATAGTTTTTAAAACACAGGCACACGGAAATAAATATGTAGAAGGAAACTCACAAAATATTTTATGGGACGTTTCGACGGTCAAGCCGTCATCGTCGGGAACAAGAGACTAACTAGTGATCTGTTACCTCGAGGGAGGGGGGGAAGGCGGAAAGGGAGAAGGGAAGGGGACTGGTGGGGAGTGGGAGCGAGGGGTGGCTATTGGTCAGAGGGTCAAATTTAGCCCGAGCGATTCAAATACTGTTAAGTTCCAAATGAATGCCATCTCGCAAGTCATCAATTCGATATATGTTGCTGATACGGGGAGGGCTTCTTATATAGAGAGAGAGAGAGAGAGAAACATTTATTGCAGGTTCTGCGATGGGAAGCAGTATGTTTAGGAATGGGATCAATGGAGGGAGGGCATGTGGTGGAGTGGCGGTGTCCATTCATTCATATGGAAAGTGGGGTAGTACACTCGCCAATGTAAAATGCCGGGCAGAAATTGCACGAGAGACAGTAGACGATATTTGCGGAAGTACAGTTGGCTGCTGAGGAAGATTTATTTGGAGAGGGCGTAGCAGAAGAGCTTAGGAGGGAGCAAAATTTGCACCTAGGACGGTTGCAAGTTGAGGAGAGTGGTGGAGAGGGGGCGGTTGGTTGAAGGGTGGGTTTCGTAGATTTTAAGATATCTCGCAGGTTTGCGGGACGCTTAAAAGATATTTTAAAGTCAGCAGAGTTATTTCAAAAACAGACTAAACACTTGATAACGAAATACAATAAGGATTTTGTTATAAGTTATAAATATTGGAATTTATCTCCTTCTTGAATGTCTTCCTGCTCATTAATTTTTGAGAACTGACCGTCAAAATCCTATCCAATTTTTGACACTGCCATGGAATCTTTTAATTTCTAATTTTGGTAGTTTCAAATTCATCTTTGGTGCGTGGTTTAAGCTATTTTCGCATCCTGGTTCTTCCAGCAGTTGTCGCTGAGCAGCCTCAGTAATTATATCTCTAAATGTTAAATACCGTAACTCATATTCTCCCGCCTTATGCTTTTCTGCCTCTAACCCTCCTCACCAATATTTTCTTGAGTAAGAAGTTCTTTCAGGTACGATTCATCTAGTGATCTCAATTTATTGTATTTAATCTTTAACGACACTAACTTTGCTCTTACACCCGTTCTACATGCCTCGAGCTAGGCATTTCCTCAAATTGATTTGCTTCCTTAGTGAAGAGAGCTGTAAGAGCCCTTCGTTCCATGACTTATCCAAACCCTGTTTCTCACTATTATTATATAGCAAAGCACAAAATAATGCTCAACTTACCCGATAATGGCACTCTATAATGTGAGGCACTCACTATTATTTGCATCCTGTCACGGTCGCCACTAACTTTCCACGAGAGAATCTTGTTAATAAATTTTCCATGCCTTTTTCTTATGACTCGTCACAACACAACATTTTATTTCCCCCATTTCATTAACAATAACACACAAAAAATCAATAGCAACCAAAATAACAGCATTTTTATGCAGATTAACATTCTTTTCATAAATATGAATTACATTATGTAACACATTCAACAATTACAAATCAAACTGGGTGTTCTTATAGTGTAGATGTAAAGCACATGCTAGCTTTCAAAGGGCAGAAAACAGTGCAAGCTTCAGTTTGGAATATGCATAAATTAACACGCACATACACGTCTCAGTATGCAATAACTGCCTTGGGGAAGCTACTTCCAAAGGTTTTTTTTGTGCATGCAGGAGCCAGCTGGAGAATTAGGTCGGTGTGTGAGGGAGATGTATGGAGCATGAATGAGAGCGATGCGACCGTAGTGTGTTCAAAATTAGGGAAGCTTACCACTGGGTCATTCCTTGTCAGTTCATCCAGGCATGACACCCACCGACTCGGATTTTGATAAAACTTGGCAATTTTCATCCTTCCGTGTAGGAATGAAACAGTGTAAAATATTTCTTGGCTATCTCTACTAGTTTTTTTTTCACGACCATTTGAAGTTTGGGTGAAACTGCAGGTTTTTCAATGATTGCGGTCTCCAGAGGCACTTGTACCTCCAGAGGGAAATAATTTGTCTCAGCCATACTTTTCATCCAATTCTTATGAAAATTTGCAGGTTTACTATAGAAGTCATGAGGATTCCAAATACTAATTGAAAAATATCCTAAGGGATATTGAAAATTCTCTAAACTCATATGTTTCATAAGATTTATGAAAATTTTGCGTCAAAAACATGGTTCTATAAAACATCAAATTTTGACCTGAGGCAATATGTGAATCAAGCTGAATTATTTTTTCTAATATTCCTTAAGGTATGACCCACCACCTGTAAAAATAAAATTCATGGCTTTTTGCTTGCTTTGTTGTTAAAAAAAATTTTATGTGCAAAAAAATGTCTTTTCACCACTCTGGTAGTCAGTGTTGGGTCTTCCTCCAAGTGTGATGAAATGCTTGTGTTAACTGTTTTCTATGTCTAAGCAAATGTTTATGACATGAATCTAGAACATAATAAGTGCAAAAATTAAAACATTTTTTATGTGCAGGTTGTTTCTCTCTCGATAAGAAAAATATATATATTTTTAAATAGAATATTTTAAGAAATTCTTAGCACTTACCCATCATTGCTGAGGATAACTTGATTGTTGCTAACATAGAATTTACAAGGATTGAAATTCTATGTTAGCAATTTTCTCATCAACCCGGGCATATATGAGAGAGAAAGCCGTTCGGGCACTTGGGTCTGCACTCTCTCACTAATTTCAGAAAAACATTGTGTAATTTGCGACCTCAACGTGAGGGTGTCACAATGTCTCCTTGTTAGTAGAATTCTGTCAAGTGGACCCAACAATTCACTTATGCATATCGTGAGGTGACAAAATGAGGGTCGTAGCAATTAACATCCATGTGGATAACAATTTTTTTTCTTTCAATCACGTGAAAATGAATGATATATGTATATCCATTGTTTTTCCAGCTGGAAACTATGTCCTGTTGTATGGATAACTAAGCCATGCATTTCTCCACCCTTGAGGCATAGTCCCGAAGAAAGGTCCAAGTGGGGACATTTATGTTTGAATGCATGTATGAACAAAATTAGAACAGGGTCTACATATTTTATGGACTTGAATTTATCCATTTGCAGATGTTTAAAACTTTATTTATAAAAAAAATAAATAAAAATTTTAAAAAATTAAATAAGAAAGAATTTCAGGTTTACTACCACAAATATCCAAACTTCATGGGAAGATATTTTGCCGGTGTTGCATTCGGCTTCTTTAGATTGAAGTGCGCATAAGTGGTTTTTTACTGTTATTATTTATTATTCTAATGTTGAGTTGTCACCCTCCAATTGGTTCTTGTTTTCAAATTTGGAAAAAAATGTTTCCAAGAATTCGTGGGGTATAGCTGTCTTCCCGATTGATGTTATTCGACTTCGGAACAGATTTTTCCCATCCCAATGCCTCTCGAATTTTGAAAAATAAGCTCTGTGCTATTGCCTTAGCTTTGTGGGGTGGTAAATGTTAATGTATATTTAGTTGATTATCATTTTGGATTGTTAGGAGTTTTTTTGTTATATCATCTGCAGCTTGAATATTCTTTTTAAGGCTGTTAAACAGTATTGACTTAAAGCCTATACGTATATAACATAAAATACATGTATATAATATAAAAATATCCTGTAATTATGTTGTTCTCATTGGTTGAACATTAAACAAATACATAAATAAAATTTAAAATGTTCATTATTAATTTCCTCTCAGATGCTGGATGCAGAGAAGATTGATGATTATGTTGCTGAAATTGAGAAGGAAAAGGAGGAGGAAGCAGAGAAGAAGAAGCAGAAGAAGTGAGAACCAAGAATTAGTTAACTGGATATTTTTTTGGTGAAATAAAAATGTTCCCTGCTGTTCTTTTTTGTATTAAGTAAAAGATTGTTATGATTCAATCTATGTTCTGCATTTTTTTTTCACCTGATTGATATGCACCCTTTAAGGCTTGGTTTTTATAATCTCTGGTTAAATATTTTCTTGCAATGAAAACTGATCCTAATACTTTCTTTCATTGATAATGCTCTTGTCAACTGACTGAGAGTCTGATGTATCTTCTCCAGTTGTCCATCCATCAGGATTGGTTGGCGACAGCCTCCCACCTACCTCTATCCTCTGCCATCCTCTTCATTTCCAAAATCTATCTGCATTCCATGTCCTCCATTGCCTACTTCCAATATTCCAATCTACGTTTTCCTCAATACCTTTTGCCTTCTATCACATCAAATTATCTTCACCAATCCATAATTCCGCAGTAGATGACCTCTCCATCCATTCATCCTGTCTTCTTTTTACTGTTTTCCAAAAGTTCTGATCTTCTTTCACTTTTCCCAATACCTCTTGATTCGTCACTCAATCTGTCCAGCTTAGCTTGCACATCCTCGCATAACACCGCATATCAGATGCCTCTAGTGGTTTCTCTCCGCTAATCCCACAATCCATGGCTCCTCACTGCCATACAGCAACTCACTCCACACAAAGGTCCTTTTCCTTAGCAATATGTTGGAGTTGGAAGTGAAGAGTCTTCTTTTATTGTGAAATGCTATCTTTGCTCCAATTATTTATTCTGTATTTCTTTTGTGCTCCTTCCATCTGAAGTTATGTTTAACCCTAAGTAGTCAAACACTTTTTTTAAACGATTCCCCATCCAACATAATCCTTGCATCGTTATCTCTTCCTCTGTTAGCAACTAGGACTTTTGTGTAATGATGATTCAGCCAAAGATTGTATTGGCTGTTTAGAATATATTGCATTTCATGTATTAGCTCTTCTTCACTTTTTGCCAGAACCCAGATATCATCAGTGAATCAAAGCATTGGGCTCCTTCTTTCTTGCACTACTATTCCCCATTGTATCAGTTTGAAGAGTTAGTCCATTTCTCTCTATATACATATATGCATTGAAGAGTTTTGGTGATGGTGAGCACCCTTGTCTAACTCCCTTCACTATCCTCCACATATTTTCCGCGCATAATCACAGCCTTGTCAGCTCTGTATCAAGTCCATATCACCCTTATTTCCTTAAACTTCGCACCAATTTCCTTTATTACTTCAAACAGCTTATTCCATGCTCCATTATCAAAGGCTTTCTCTACATCAACAAAGGCTATGTTGCCTTTTCCTTAGTGAATATTATCTCCACAATCAAACAATGTTAGAATAGCTTTGCATGAATGTACATACCTCTACCTCTCTTGAACCCAAGTGGGTCATTTGATCGTACTCCTTCAATCATATCTACCCTCAATTCTCCTTAACCAAGTGGAGGTTTAAATTTTAGATGAAGGATCTAAGTCCCGAGAACTATTCATCCTAAATTTTAAATGCTTGCATTTCGGAGGAGCCACTTATTGGGGATAGGGACTATGACCCTAGTGAAAGACAACTTTCGTGAAGTCATCTGTCATTTTTCCAGGCTCACACATCTGAAAGATCATCTTGTTGATGGACTGCAGGAGACCTTTGCCAGCTGCTTTGATCATTTCTCCTGGGATAACATCAATTCCAGATGTCTTCTTTTCCTTGAGTTTTTGTATTGCCGTATAAAACTCATCTTTTAGGATGGAATCACCCCTCTCTTCTCAGTGTTAAATTGTTCTTCTGGTTTGGTCTCGTGCTCTAGCAGTCCTTTCACATTGTATGGTGTCTCTATGTATTCCTTCCACTCTTTTACTATGGCCTCTTCATCAGACACAAACTCTCCTCTGTTGTTCTTCAACCCACTCCCCCTCTTATAGGTATAGCGAAACTTGGTGTCACTCGCCAGTGTAGAGTTTTAATCCACTGAGGACGAATTAAGCTTTGATGAGTGGGCAAAGTTACTGAAGGGCTCAGTTGGGGACTTCTGGAGAGAACTTAAAGATCTTGATCCCTCCTCTCTTGTATGCTCTCCTCTCCCTGACTTCATTTTCTGTATGGTTGAGTGCCATCAAGTTTTGCAACACCTATACCGTAGGAGGATTGTATGAAAATGTAAAGCCTGATTCACACGATCATTTTTTCCGTCCCTCGGCAGGAATCACTTTAGGGACGCTTTCCGCGATCGCTCAAATGATAGGGAGAGTGTTCACTCAAGGTATCATTTTCTAATTCACGTGATCACTTGCGTCCTCCCTGAGAACATCATTTTAGCACCTGAGATTTTCAGTGCAAATCTAGTTTACGAGATGAAAAAATGGGCGATTTGCTTTGCCGTGCACTCTTGCTAAAGGATGGAAAAAGTGACTGGGATCCCTATCACTGCAGCTATCCCCAAAAGTGATCGGGAAAACCTTCATTTTGAGCCATCATTGGAGCTATCCCTGCAAAGGGATGGAAAAAATGATCATGTGAATCAGGCTTAACACTGACTGACGTCAATAGATGCCAAAGGGGTGCGACCTGCTGACTGCAGACGTCGATCGACGTCAGAGCTTGCTTTTGGCTCCCCAGACCATTCTCGTGAGACGCCAAAAGCTAGAGCTTCCGTTTCAATGCTCAGTCGTCCGACAGCCCTGGAAGTGAGCGCAGTGGTCATAGCCAGAGTTGTACCCACACCCAGGAGTGGCATTATAGATGGAGTTGTACACACACCCAGGAGTGATGTTGCATCCCACGTTTTTAAAAGGTAATTGTGTTTTTTTTTTGTATATTTATTATGTTTATTTTGTACTTTCAACGAGTTCGTAAACGTAAATTAACATTTATAACATTTAGGGAAATCTTGATGTACTTAATATATTATTACGGATGTTGGAGGCTGAATTAGATTGCACTGCAGTTTTGCCCCTCCCCTTCCTTAAAAAGTGTATTGGAATATATTTTTTTATTTTTACCTTTTTCTGAGTTGCATTTTGTTTCTTTTGCAATATTCATGAATATTTAATTGTTTATAAAAATTCATTAAGATATTAAAAATATGCATTCCTTTTTCTTCTATAGCTTGTTAGTCCCCCCCCCCCCCCCTCAATTTTTAAAGTGGTTGCTTATTTCTTTTTCTTAATTCCCATTTTTATATTGTGACAAGAGTTTTCATTTTAATACATAACCATGCATGACTTGAAAAATGTTACGTACTTCGGTTGTTATCAGTAGATTACAATTATTCCTTATAATAATGGTTTATGTTTATTATATATATGTATTCCACAAATAATGTCCTTGGTATTTATCGTCATCGGCAATTTATTTCCATACTAAGTAGTACGGTAAAGTATGTCATTACTTTCTGTGAATATGCATTTAATAATTTATTTTAATTTCTTATATTGTTGCAAGAAAAAAGCAATTTTCATCTTGACCAGCAGGTGATGAAGAGTGTGCATTCTGTCCGGTACGTACTTTGTCCAGTTAGAGTATTACTTATCGATTTCTTTTTTCTCCATTGACGTATAAATGTGCCTTGTAGCTGATAAAAATATTTATATTTTTTGACTAGATTCACGGTCATCATGGAGAAAAATCAGGCAGGCAGCAATAAGGAGTGCGGTGGAAAAGGAAAGGAACTTCCAGGGGAAGGAGTTCCCAGAAAGGGAAGAGGGTTGGTAATCCTCTGTTTATTGTCCCTCCTTCCCCGTCTCCCCAACCTCCCATGCCACCTACCGCACTGAAAGACCACGATCCCTCAATTTCAGGTGGCAGCCCCCACCCCCCCTTACTCCCTCCCCAAGTCCTCAGCCATCGACCTCCTGGCCAAACCTTCTGCCCTGAAAGAGGACAAGGATAGAAGAAAAAAGAACTGTTTCGCCGAGGAATATTTCTTTGGAGGAATTACCGGAGCTTCTGCTGGTTCAGGAGGACAGTGAAGATTTGTCCTTCGGGGAGACGGAGTGAGGCTCTTCTTCCGACGAAGAGGTAAGCAGAGGGGTGGGCAATCCATCAGTGGATGGGCAAGTTACTCATCCCTCTCCTAGCCCTCTAGAGTGCCCATATGTTTCCCACTCCCCTCCACTTATGACAAGGACTGCAACTAAGATGTATACATGGACGGACAAAAGACTGACCGCCTCTAAGTTTCCGTTTACTGACACCCCAGGCCTGAATGCACCAAAAGCCAGGGGAAGGACCCAGAAAATATTTTGATCTGTTACTGACTGTTGACCTAGTAGAATTGATAGTGACGGAGACTAATAGACAAGCAGACTTTTTACTCTCAGCTAACGTATTGCCTAAAGGAAGAATTACTAAATGGAAGCCGCTAATATCGGTGGAATTTTTAACGCTTTTAGGAGTTCTATATCATGTGAGGGCGCATGCCCAATGAGTCGAGTGGTAGATTTTGGAGTGTAGACCCTTTATTTAATTTTCCTTGCTTTAGGAAATGCATTAGTTGGGATAGGTTGGCCGCGATAATGCAAGCTCTGCATTTTGCAAGAAATCCGGATCGTGGTGAACCGCAACCCTCAGATCGACTGTACATGTAAGACCCCTTATTGACATTTTCCATCGCACAATAGACTGCATTGTGATCCCGACACAAAGACCGTGCATAGATGAATCCATGGTTCTCTGGAGGGGTCGTCTTATCTTTCTTATTTATATGAAAGATAAGCGGTATGGAATCAAATTGTATATGCTGACCGAACCTTCTGGATTAGTTTTAAGATTTCTTGTTTACACTGGGTCCTCTGACTCTGATGTAGGTGGGCTGGGACATGTCGACAATGTTGTATGGAAATGGATGGAAGGAAGGTTGGACACAGGATGATCTTGTTTCATGGATAATTATAACAATAGTGTTGACTTGGCCCACCGTTTACTTGAGCGGAGAACCTATAGTACATGAACTCTAAGAGCTAATCGGAAGGGAACTCCACCTGACATCGTAGCTAAAAAACTGAAACGGGGTGAGGTAGTGGATTTATTCAGTACTGACGGAGTATGCGTTATGAAGTGGAGGGATAAGTGGTACGTACTGATGATCAGCTCTGAATTCGGTGGCAATTTGGTCAATGTCCGTCGTCGGCGAGGAGGTGGTGTCACTTCCAAACCGGAGGCCATTGCTCGGTACAAAGAGTCAATGAGCGGCATCAATCACTATGATCAAATGATGTCGTATTACCCGATTGAGCGTAAGACTCTGAAATAGTACATACAAGAGGCTTGGAATCCACATACTTCACCTTGTTTTGGTTAATAGCTATTTCCTTTACTGTAAAACCCATCCCAAAGTCTCTATTCACGATTTCCGCCTGTCTGTTATAAAAAAACTCTCCTCATTCTTCTATACTCAGAACCAATCCCTCGTTCCTCTCCCAGCCTGCCATCCAGGTCCCTTGGATTATCTAAGCACTACCCTGAGACACATGACGTTGACGAAGGCCGGAAACGTCGACGACGACGACGGTCCCCCCCAACAACGGTGCACACTTTGCACATCTAGAGGGTTCAGGAGGGATACCACATTTTTTTGTCCTGCCTGTGAGGGTTGCCCACCCCTTTGCTTCAAACCCTGTTTCGTGGAATACCATAAGGAGGACATCTTGTGCTGACGGGATTAGTGATATTTAATGTTTTCAAAAATAGTGCTTATGGAAATCCAGACAAGTGTAAAAAATTATTTGTATACTTTGTATTTATTTTGAATATAACTTATGTATGTACCAAGTAAATAGTAAAATTTATATTTTCTGCGCCTAGTTCTGACAGGAATAGAGATGTTCAATTTCATCAAAAATATTGATAATGGAATTCCAGATGGGTGTAAAAAATTATTTGTATAATTTGAATAATTTTTAATATAACTTATGTACTAGTTGAATAGTAAAATATACATTTTCTGCAAGTTAACTTCCATGTATGTCTATTATCATTACTTACATTTGTGTTAGGACAGTATGGTATTCCCGTGGGTGTATGGTTGCAATGCTCGGGGCCCGGGGCTCATATTTGGATGTAGGCTTTTTGGTAACTTATGCATCCAAAGAAGGTGGGTGAGATTTTCTCATTTAGGATCATCAAGTATTATCACAGGTGCCCCAGAGAAGGGTATTCGCCCCATGCCCCCTCATCAGTCTACATTCAATTCTAAGATTAGTTGACTGCAGTCCTCCATCCTTCCCTATCTTAGGCAAGTTCTCGTACTCCTTGTGTGAAATTCATGTGCATTTGGGATCATTGTGGGGTGAGCTCTAGTATCGTGGATTATACGGACCTCCAGGTTGACCAATGACTGCAATAAATTTGTTTTTCTATAATATGAGCATTTTTTTCGTATTTCGCAGAGGTAAGCTGTGACATACCGGTAAAAATTGGCCCATATTTTTTCAATTTTTTTCTCTTCCATGTGAGAGGAATATAATATTTCTGATCATTTTTAAAATGTTTCTCAGGGTTAGCGTATTTCTCTACCTTCATTCTGCATTACTTGCTCCTCTTAGTTGGCCTTAAAATGATAAGCACAAAAAGCAGAAGCAAATGGGTTACAAATAAGATAACGTCACGACATAAAACAAAAGAAATTATATTTTTTGTATACAATTACAATGATTTGGGGAATATTTACTGAGTGTATGACTTTGTATTTACTCACTCAGTATTTTCAACCCGGAGGTAGGTAGGTTTGGTGAATGAATGAATTTGTATGGAAAGTACAAATATTTCATAATGTTCAACATAAACGACAGCCAAAGAGAGAAATAGGAGAGCTGTCCCAATAGAAATACGCGTGTATGCAACCACGCATGTCACAACGGAGTCGCAATCCAGTGGCTGCAGACGTCAATCAACGTCAAAATTTAAAATTGCGATTTTGCATTAAATAATTTTTTCCCGATTTTTTTAAACAATCAATTATTGAATGTGGCTATGAATTAAATGAATAACATAAAAAAAAGAAATCAGCCACTGGCAAAAATAAAAAAAATTATCGCCGTGTTGAAAGTGTTAAGCACTGGAAGCACAGTTAAGAAACTGAATCAGTAATTGATTTCGTGATTGATTTGCCTAACGTGGACTCCGGAAGTTGCTTGATCATTAACGAGATGTAGGCAGTGAAGTTGTGTAAAAACAATCGTGACTGATTTTTCTACGTGAGCGTGATAGCTTGTTCATAACTTCTCGTCGAGTGAATGTAGTGAGAAAGGAGAGACAACAGCAGTCACGACTGATTTGACAGTTCTGAAAGAACCTTTGATGTTGGCAGTGTTGTTACAGCAAAGTCTATCACAAATTATCCCGTGTTTTTTTTACGGCAGTTTAGTTATGATGTCAAGAGTGAATTTTTCACTGAAATGGAAGATTTCATTTTGTTTGATTGCGATTAATGGCAACTGTAGTATCCTCACCTTCCTGTTATGCTGTCCCTGTCTACGTTTTAAAAATTATTAATGGTTACCAAAGGTTTTCATCCTCAGTGCCAAGCAAATGCTTTCCTTCATACCTACTCTGATGCATGAAATAAGTATTGCACCTAAAAGGTTATTTGGGAATAGGGTTTAGTATTTAAAATTAGTTTTGAGTATTCCCTTAGCAATATACATGAGTCATCAAGTGAATTTGATTGGTTGAAATTTTATCCTTTGTCAGAAGGAATCCAGATAGATGTCTTTCTAAGAAAGGGTGGCCATGTCTAAGGCAGTAAATTTATTTTCAATTTTGATTATCGTGTAAAATATTTGGTCTCAGCTTCACAAAGTGTCTCTCATGGCATGTCTCACTTCCCTATTTTCATCCATACTTGGTGCGTGTATCCCTGCCAAAAATTTCACTTAATATTTTCAGTAGCCTATTTGCTTTTTGGAACACACTACTGTTTTACTGCAAAAATGTTTCTTTAAATGTGTGTACGCATGTTCTACTACACATTTCATTACATCAGTACCCTAGGTGGAAATCTTCAGAAGCCATATTTCACCTTAAACCGTGGGTACAAAAAAATTTGGCACAGATGATCCAATCAATTCTACGCAGAATATCCACATTTAAGTAGGAAAAAAAGTTGAAGTCAGGAGACTATTGCATCCAAAACAGTAGAAATGGTTGCTATCCAGTGGAGTTCAGTGGGAGCCAGTCAAAAAATCCAACTGAAATCAGTCAGCATTTTTAGTCGGTTGAGCAGGTTTTTTTACTGTCTGGGTATTGTTAATTGCCCTAAAAATGACTTAAATAGCTTAATTAGGCAAATCGTAATATACTTACTTACTAAAGCCGAGGCATATCCTTCCCCATGATTAAAAAAACATTTTCTATAGTTTAGGGCCGTATCATCAGTCGCTCCCTCAAGGCATCTTCGGCTCCTAGAGGAGAGGTTTCTGGGGGTTTATTTTGCAATCTCACCTTTTTAATGAGTCTTTGTGGGATGGCAGGAGACCCGTTTCACTTTACTAATGATCAACCCAGGTCCGAGGTAATGATGGTGGCTCCATTTCACGTTCCTTGTGGCACGTGGGATGGAACTAGTGAAAGACAGAGGAAAATGAAACTTATCAAGAGCCGGTGAGTCACGGGAAAGAGATGGTGAGTCGAGGAAAAGACCAGGAGGTCACCACTTGAGAGCCAAAGATGGTCATGCCGCCTGGGTGGCAGAGTGGAACAACGAAAAATGATGTAGTTTTCTGTATTTTATGACATAATTCTTGCATAAGTGAGACAACAAAATAACCCCCCTGTAGAGATGAGCTGAGGTTTACATCACCCCCAAATAGTGGTGAAGGTTACCATGGTCTAGCTATCAAGCGAGGAAGTCTCCTCCGAAATGGCAGAAGAGTAGAATTACACGAAGACCACCTCAAAGATTGATTGAATTATATTTGCAACAACTCCCATGATTCTATACTTCTGAAATACCTGATATATGGCAAAATGTGGTGGAATTATTCTCAGATAGGTATTTTGTGACAGATCAGGTTTTTCAAGAGACATATATGGATACTCTTTGGATCATTCAAGAGGCATATATGGATCACCAACGTTATCGTTGGCAAACAGCAGTAGCCATGGGATGTTGTCACCACCGTCGGTTCTTCTTCGGTTCACCTTGTCGCCACTAGTTTTCCTAGTCGCCACTATTATTATTACTGTACTGGTCAATGCACAGATGTAACGTGACTTGCTGTACTTCCATATTTATAATGTCACTCTCACATGATACAAAGGTGCCACACTACAGTAGGCATACATTGCCAACATAAACATTTCACTCTTGATATCAAACCTTACAATGCAGTGGCTGCTGATTCTGTGGGATCAAACTGCCTGGAGGGTGTCTGTGAAGTACTTGATAACGGCCTTAGGAGTTATCTAACGCCACCAGGGTCATCAAGTTGCTTCCCCCTCTGATGGCATTTCTGAGACATTTGGAGGAAAATTTCTCCATAAGTGTCGAATCGACCTCCTCAGGGACGGTGACATAGCCGCAGTCCCACCAAAAGCTTCTACGTATACCTTACTCGTTTTAATTTCTGACTCCAAACCCATTTCTTTAACTAGCTTAAAAGGGATGGAGTTAACTGCTGAACCTATATGTCAAGCTTGAAATTCACTAATTTATTGTGAACAAAGATTTCCTCTCTCAACTATTCGTAACTGAATATACTTCCACGGTAGGATTTGCTTTAAACTCATATAGAGAAGTTATATCACTTTCATCACTTATAATCATCGCAGATTTCTGGTAAGATAAAGCATCAATTTTCTCCTGTTCTTTTAAGCATCGTTAATTGAACTTGTAAGCATTGTTTGGTATAGAAAATTCATGCAGGATTCTATGTATATGAAATCGTTACACCTTTATCACTCATACTTTTCAGAAGTGTTGAAGCAAGGCTCACGGCTATGAGGATGGAACTGCAGTAGGAACCCTTTTTATAATTTGGGAGAGAATTCGCAGTGCCATAAAAACCTATTACTATTTATATAAGTAATGGTAGTGGGCGTGACTTTGTGGAAATCCTTCATAGTAGGAGCGTCTGAAGAAATTAAAACTTGGCTGTTTCCACATGAGGTTTTATTGTTACCGACCATGGTTTCGTTACAGAGTAACCTTGATAATGTTACTCTGTAACGAAACAATGGTCGGTAACAATAAAACCTCATGTGGAAACAGCCAAGTTATAATTTATTCAGATGCTCCTACCATTACTATTTCATTTCAAGAGGTATTAGTGTTTACAAATTACCCTTGAATATGCTGTGAAGTCAGCAAAATGAACTGTTCTAATTCGCATGGTGTTTGTACTCCTATATTTCTGGACTTATAAGTCCTATAGGACTTTGGTGATGCAGTCTATTGATCGTTATTTATTTCCAGCAAAAAACCTAATATGTACTGGACTATCAAGGAATTAGGCCATGGTAGTTCCTCAGATAGTGACTGGCAGCACTTTAAGGAAAGAATTATATGATTCAACTTTTATTTAATTTTTAATTGTTTTACATTTGTGATTTTTATGTATATCATTCTAGCGATAAGAGAAATAAAAGTTGTAAATTTCGAATTAAGGTTTGCAATTCTTTCAAGTTCACCAATGCAGTCTCTGCATTCTTAAGGATAGGCATTGCCTCAGCAGCAGGACCGATTTTGCGTTTTGGTACTCATTTTCAACTGATTTTCCCATGCTTCAATTTACCAAGCAGTTACAAATGAATTCAAAATGAGTGAAGAAAATGAGTTGAAAATCAGTTTAAAAATAGTTAAGAACGAGATGTTTCTACCTAAGTTGTCTTGTCGTGACAAGATTCAGTAAGATTCACCCAAACTTGTCATGGCAAGGTTATGGCAGGTTTCTGTGTTGTCATGACAAGGTGCTGCAAGGTTATGGCAGGTTTCAGTCTTGTCATGACAAGATGCTGCAAGATTCCAGCAGAGTTAACTCTTGTCATAACAAGTTTCTGCAAGATTCCAGCAAAGTTCAATCTTGTCATGACAAGGTGCTGCAAGATTGCTGCAACTTGAAGTGCAACCTTGCATGCAGGAGTTGACGAAAGTGCCATAGCAACCTTGCTGCAAGCTTGCAGCAGTATTAAACCTTGCAATTGTAAGCTTGCTGCAAGCTTTCAATCTGACAAGCCTGCAGCAGGTTTGCTTTGTTATGTGGGTACTTATAATTTATTTCTTGTGTTTGTCCATGGCCCACTTCATATGTAATGAATTCGGCCATGGTTTATCAGATTGAATTGTGTGATTTAGGTACTATATAGTATACTATATATATACCTATAGGTACTATATAAGTTCGTACCCATAGGCGTATCTATAAGCGTCTGATGGCGGGGGGGCAATGATCAGGGGTATGCGAATACCCCCATGTAAAATGGGGGGTCTGGGAATTTTGAAAAATATACATCTTAAAATGACATTTTGAAGGTGTTATGTTATGCTATTGAAGGTGATCTATAGGTGTACTATTAGCAAGTCCAAAGATTATATACACGGGAGTATAAGTATACCTGTCTATTTATAAGTATGCCTATTTATTTAATTGTTTGCTGGTTCGTTAATATTGTTCCAATGCTTGTGAATTCCAACTTGGAGATGATATTCATCTGGTTTATGTTACATAGTTGTGTACTTTCCGGTATTTGATGTAATAAAAATAAAAGTGAAAACCACCGATTTCACCATTCGAAATACACGAATCTCCATATTATATCCTACGAATCAGGCATCACGGCGTACAAAAGGGGGCGGGGCCAAACGATCTGGCATTCTAGTTCTGCATCTAAGCACTCCAGGCGACACACTCGGTGGGGCCACCACGGGGATCCTTGAGGTTGAGTTTCACGATTATATATAATGAATAAGCCCCGGTTAACAAAGGAACAGCGTGTGCGCAATAAGTTTACTCTGAGGTTAATATGGTCAATATTTTAGACATGACTATAGAAACGATTTTAGATATTGTTTTGGGCAAGAACACTGGTTTTGGGGATGGGTACAAGTTGATGTTTGTGAAAAGAAATACTATTTTAGCCGGCAAGTAACTGATGACATTCCTTCATCGATGTCGATATGGAGAAGCAGAGGTTTGTAACTTTCGCGAGTTCACTTTCGGTTGTGTTTTAGTGTAAATGTACTAATTGGGCTATATTTTAGGTTTTCACTTCTTTTGCTGGATCCTGGAGAATACTTTTTCGAAGATTTCAGCGCGGTGTTGATCCAGGTGGGAAATCAGAACGATGATAAGGAAGCACCGGACCAGTTGGGTCGAGTTAAAATGTGCTCCAAGTCTATTATTTTCGATCCCAAAGACTTTTCAAAACCACTTCTCAAAATGCCATTGAAGGATTGCACAAAAATCAGTGAATGGGATGGATGTCATCCGAAAACGTAAATGTTACCCTTCTTGAAATTAACGGAAGAGTTCAGTCAACGTTGATCAATGATGCAGTTAATGTAATATTGTAATGACTGTTGTTTTCCTATAGGTTATCCCGGGGAAGTAACGCCATTGTCGTCGTAGTCAGACAACACATCCAAATGCTGGAAGGAAATGTGATAGCTCCATACAAATTTATATCCTCTGAAACAATGTTTTTATTTATACTAAACTACGCTAAAGTGAGTGACTGCTTGCCTCATTTTTGTCAACTGCATCGGGCTTCTGGGCTGCCTGTAGTGGAGCAAAACAGCATGGTAAGGACGCTCCCGACAAGTCAATGACAGATTTTATAGCATAACGGTAGAAGCCTGCCAGTAATTGGTATTGGAAGAATGTTTTATTGTTGTGATGAAGGCAATGTCGGGTACCGGGTTGGTACGTTGGATAAAGTACTAGCTTTCCATTCCTATAGGATTATGATTTTAAACGTGGCAGTGGTGGAGAGAGATTTTCTGCTGACGCCACAATACCATCATAGCTGGCTATGATGGTATTGTGGCACCTACGTGCTTCATCCTGAGAGCACGTCAGTTTCAGTGCTTCCATCAGTGAAATGAAAGGGAAATAGATTTGAGGTTAGAGGAAAGCAGGTGTAAACGAGGAATCTGCAGACTGTTCTTCGGAAGTATTACCGGGAAAAGATTTGATACGGAAGTATTGGAGTTGCCATGCTGGGGAAGAGATGGAAAGTAATCATGGTTGCTACAGACCTGGAAAAGTTAGGGAAATATAAAATGGCTCTGGAAAAGTCAGGGAAAATGAGAACTTACATGGAAATTTGCTTTCCCAAGTCAAAATGTGTTTTTTCTAAGTGAGCAGTACCATTTTAGGCACTTTCTTTGTGTGTTCTGGCCTTAGTGCTTTTAGTACCTTGCCTAAATGAGGCACTGGAGCTCTTATTTGGTCTTTATCAATTAATTATATGCACCTAAAATTAAATTTCAGGTCCTATTTTGTGCAATCATTCTGTTGGTGACGGAATATTTGTTTCTCCTCATATTGTGCATGTGCAGGTAATTCCTTGCTAGCCACTCCCAAGTCATAATAACCTCCAGCATGAGTCAGTAAAATCAAAAGGAATGAGCTACTGAATCTCTGGCCCATTGAGTGCCCTTATTTCCCTTTTTGTGGGAGCATTAGGTCTCGAATGTCTGATGACACATGATTTTACCTTTGAAATCATTACTTTATGTAGTGAAGTGACCAACACGGTCTGAAAATATTGGTGTTTAACTATCAAATTCAGAAGTATGAATTATCTTGAGATTTCTTGCTTATTTCAGGTGCACACTTCCCTTCTTAAAACAAGCCATGCCGTGAATGATATCAATTGTATTTTCTTTTCCATCGGCAACTGAAAGAAAAACAAAGAACACCACAGACTGAAATTAGGGAACGCGAGCTCTACGGCCCCTTAAAGTTACAAGGTATAAAAGTCTCAGGAGTTTTCTGGTCGAGAGGTTGTGGTTGGTCACTGGCGTGGATTTACCTCCATTTTTTCCCGCAAACCAACAGCAATTGTGGCGTATTTTTGATGAGTGGTGCCAATTTATTACAGCCATTGGAGAATTTCATACCTCACCTCAGACTGGTGGTTCAGATCGTTCTGAAATCTCAGACCGGTTAGGGAAAGCGGGCTGACTCTGCTAGCTTCTCAGATCGATCTGGGCAGCCCGTTCCGTTTACCATATCGAGGTGAGCCGGTCAGATTGATCTGCGATCGATTAGTAAGCGTCGTGATTGAGAGGTCAAGGTACACAGCAGGAATTCAGGAATTGTAAACGATTAAAATGGAAGGTTCTTCCAGAAGGAACGTTTCTTACTGAAAAAAGTTCAAATTAAGAGAGGCAGTAGGACTTAAGTTGTTTCTGTACTTACCTCACAGTATGTTTCATTCTTTGTGAAATGTTTATTCTGAATGTACTCTTATACAAACTGACCGACTTCCTCACAACCATGCCTTCACTTTGACATATTTCTTTGTTTCCTCATCATTCATTATTTGCTCCATGTTTCTCCCCCAAGGTGTTACTTTTTGCCTGGGTGTGATTGGGCACTTGTATCTCAAAATATGCCAAATTAGGTTGTCCCTCCTTTTCTTTTGAGTTATTAGGAGAATTCAATCATGTCCTACTCTTCTCAGTTCCTCTTCGTTAATTGATTCAATCCACTTGTAAGTCCCATTGTATACCCTTTCCATTTATGAATTCCTCTGGGATGATTTTTTAAGCAGTTACTCTTAATTTGTTTGAAATTCTAAGAGCAGTTCTCCTCATTAATTCTATTTCATAATCCATATTTACCCTTAGTTTTTCCTTCTTGGCTTACAGTGACAATTGCATCTCAGTGTCCAAGCATTATTCAGTTATCTTCTTCTTTCACCTTTTTTTTTTAATTCCAAGATATTTTTCACCAACTACTTCGATTTCTTCATACCTACTCCATCATAGGCATGTAGACTAGTACAGCTTTGTGTCTGTCAGCTGAGTTGCTATCTTAACAATACATATACTTTTTTCATGCTGAAGGAAGCTTTTCACATGCATTCTAGTGGTCTTCTTAAGCATAATTCTTAATTTAATAAGTAAACAAGTAAAAAAAAATAAAATTCCTACCCCTGCATGGGCGTACCCAGGATTTGAAATAGGGGGGGGGGAGAAAGTCGCCGTAGTGGGTGGAATTGCGATTAAAATTGAGTGTGCTTGCCTCAGAGGGTGGTAAAAACATTGCTATTGTTTAAAAGGTCAACAACTTCATAATTGTTTAACTTGTCCTTGGTTACATTTTTCTTCTTCCACAAGTATAATACCATTGGTCCAGCTCTCCGGTCATATCTTCTAATTTATAAAAGCCTCTAAAGATTTCTGCATTATTTTGAGAGTCCCTGACACTAATGTTGAGCATATAAAAAGGATGTAGTTTTGTAAAGGCAAAAGCTGGGGTATTTTCTTGGGAAAATCTATTTCTTAATGATGATGCAAGGGAATAAAGAAATGATTTAAATAGTGAACGCCTCAAGTAGTCATGACCACAGTGAGATGGAGGATTACTTTGATGTTTTTGCTTATGAGCAAGATATGGAACAGAAATTTCTATTTCCGATTCCATTGCAATGTCTTGAGCTTTTTGAAGTATTTCTTCAGATACCCTGTCTGTGTCATCACGGTCTTTTTCGATTACTTCAAGCATTCCAGTTACGTGTACTCCTACCTTTATCCTATCCATGCTCGTTGCTTGCAGGACATTAGCCACTGGTTCTAATACTGCCAAGTATTTTGCAATGGTGACAAGGGCAACGATGAACGAAGGTTTTGTTCCTGCTGAATGCAGCAGGTACGCCGCTTTTCTTGTAGCATAGTTTCCCTTGATTGATAGTGTTTCCAGGGCTTTGACTTTCCAGGGTTCGGGGTAATTTTGGGAGAATGCTCTAATGCTTTTGTGTTTTTCAGACCATCTAGTCTTGCACATTTGCGATAGATTGGAGCCAATTCCTAAGAGCAGCCGATTCCCTGAAAAACTTTATAGTATCCTTTACAGTGGCAATAGTGTTTCTGATTTCCGGTACATTATTTGTGTCATTCACCACAAGATTGAGTTTGTGGTTTGAGCAATGAAAAATAATGCTCGCTAATATTTTTTCCATAAAATCGCCTGTGCACCACCTGCCATTGCAGAACAGCCGTCAAAACCAAATCCGATACAATATTCTCATAGAAGATTATTGGTAACCAAAAAATTGTTGATTGCTCTGGCGATTGATGGGGCAACTTGTGCTTTCATTCCACAAAACAAGCAAATTCTTCTTGAATTTTTCCTTGGATGTCATCATAGAAACGCAAGCAGATTGATAGCTATTCTCTCCCTGCTATGTCCGCTGTTTCATCAGCTAAGACTGCATAAGCAATAGCTTTCGATCATCACTTATCACCTTCTCCTTAATTACTTCACCACGTAAACCAATTAATGTGTTTTATATTTTTACATACAAAGTGCCATTGGTATGCTTCTTCTTAGTGTTTCTAAGTATAGAAATCAAAGATGTTGTCTCTCTATCTGTAACAACAAGAAACATGATTTGTCGCAAATTTTTATAAAATCGTTTTGTCCTCTTTCAAGGTTCTATTTTGGAGCTTCTAGGGGGAGGCAGTTTCCCCCTGCCCCTCGCTGGTTACACCCATGCCCCTGCATATTTAATGATCCAAGGGTGTATGATCCTGTTGTTTCCTTTCCAAAACTCTTATTCTTTAGACCATTTAATCTCACTGACTTCCAAATGTCAAGGTCCACTCTACACTTTTCTGTTTTTAGAATTTTCAGTCTTCCACAGGTTTGAAGTGGTGTTACATGCCATGCTCCAATCCTGAATTCATCATCAGGCTTGGTTGATCACAAAGTTAGCTGCAGGCAAGGTAACATTTACTTTAACTTTGTTGAGGTAAATGTTACCACTCTGTTGTCCACAATCATAACTATGAGGAAAGGTCACTATCCTTTTTTCTACTGATTCCCACATGACTTCCCGAGCTTAAGACAAAATGTTCACCCAGGAGAGAGTATATGACCTCCTCCTCAGCACCTCCCCCCCACCCCTTGCTTATCGAAACTACTCACCAGTTAAACGTTGTAGTAAAAATAATTATTTATTCAGAAAGAAATGGAGTGAGTAAAAGAAGGGTAACATGATTCACAATAAGTATATCAGCACTCTAGTATATTTATATAAAATATATTTATTGTCATTTTACAAAAATTAAGGAACAAAATAAAGATTAATTACACCTTTCGTTTACAAATCAGAAAGATACTTTTCAACTTTTATTTTCAGCACAGTCATTGATGACTGAATCTATGTCAATTTCTTGCAAAACATGAAATTCAATTGACATAAGGGAAAGATCAAGACGTCCTTGTGACATGGTAGACCTTAACACTTTGAACGCAGCACCATTTTTTGATTAACCTATCTGACTTTGACTGACTGACTCTTATATTTGACTGAAATTTTATTTACTAGTTTACCGAAAAATTTTAACTTTAAAAATCGTTATTCAATGTTTAAAACTTAAAAAAAAAAGTTGTAATTTATGTAATTTTTTAAATAAATGACGGCATTCCCCGTCACCAGCTAGAACTTGTACTGCATGTTGCCTAGATGTCTTCCGTTCCATTCTCTCTTCTTTCTGGCTTAGTTTTTGCATTAGGTCTCTGAAATAATAATAATAAGGGTACGAAAGCCGGACAACCAGCCTCCGCGTGGCATACGTGGTAATGCCTTTTGCCGGCTAATGGTGGACGTCTGCATGTGGGGCTAACCACCCCAAACGCAGCTCTTCTGGTTCCAAAAAGGAAAACAGAAAAAGCCACCCACAACCGGCCCCTCTCGGGTGGGGGCCCTAGTGTAGTTGGGAGTGGCAACAGAAATACCACTATAACGGGAGCTCGAATGCAGTGGATGGAAGCCCTAAGGGGCGACCTCCTCACATGCCATGCTGCCAGCGAGCCGGAACGCAGGGGGTATATGGCAAGGATGCATTCTTTGTGGTGTGAGATGCATCCAGAACATGACCACCTATCGCAGCAGAATCTGCATGATTATGCCAACCACCTGCAGAAATAGGAAACTCTCCACCAACCGCCAGTTCAGAGGAACAAATCACTGGCCAGACCACCCTCTCCGACACAGGCAGCCTCTCCACCGCCTGAGGCGAGAATGGCACTAATGCACTGGCAGATACAGAAAAATTTCAAGGGGGGCGCAAGTTATCGTGATGATGGTAGCTTTCAAACTGACTGCCTGGCAGTGACTATGCTTCCCTTATATATATGTAGCTCGGTTGTCGAGAACATTCGGTGCCAGATGTTCGCTTCCAGACTTTTAAGGAGTGTGAACAAATACAAACAGTAGAATATTCGCGACTTTTCTCGAACAAATGCCAGACAGAATAACGTATCGAGATCACTAGAATGGCCATGACTTTTCTCGTAGGTTAACTATCTATGTGCCAGACAGAAACGTATAAAATACGATGACGCGGACGCGCGCGCATGCTACATAAGTAAGTACAACTACTCGATAACTCGACTCACAGTCGACTGACGAAAGACACGAACGAATAGCGTGCGGGCTGACTGGCAGGGGTGGCACGGGCGGCAATGCGGGCGGCCCGGCAAGGGGGGGGCACGCGCCCTCCGCGCCCCCTATATGTCTGCCACTGCACTCATGTCACAGTCTCTGCCAAATGGGGAGGAAGCTAGTCAGGCCATCTCTAAATGATGATCGTGGTTATTAAGCACAGTACCTTTGATGAAGGAGAAAAAAGGCAGAGATATCCACCGAAAAATCTCTCTGTGGGGTAACCACCTTTCTTTCCTGGTTGAATGGCCTCATCGACAAAATCCTGACAGAGACGTCGGACCTATGGATGGTCAATTGCGTGGTCTACGCTGCTGCCAAAATCATGGCTCACTCCCAAAAGAATGCCTCTTGGGAGGATAAAGCAGAAAAAAGGCTGGAACAGTTGGAGGCCAAGATCACCCAGGTGAGATGACAGGCGTCGAGAATTCAGTGTGTGATGGAATACATCGCATCTGGGCAAGCTTTCACTCCTAAAGTTCGGCACATAGCATGCAGCCTTAGATACAACCATCACACACTGAATAAAAGCGTGCTGCTCAGTACTAAGCAGCACCCGGTCGATAGAGTACGCTCGCTCACTACGGCCTGGAAAAACTCCTCAAGAGGAGTAAGGCTGTGAGAGAGAACTCTACCTTTCTCCTTCACCCGTTCCGTCTCTTTTGGCCACTTCCGACTGTTGTTGAATCTCCGCCACCTGTCCAAGAGGTTGAATGTTTCTGGAAAGAAATCTATGACAGCTGAAGCCATTCAGTGGAGACACTCCGACCCTTGGCCACTTTAAAGAGTTCTGTGACCACCACCTACATGATGTGGATGGACCTCTTTCAGTCACAGAAAGTGACGTGAAGAAGGCTTTCTCTGACAAGAAGAACTTCTCGGCTCCAGGAATAGATGCCATGAATAACTTCTGGTGGAAGAAATTTACTTCCACCCACCAACACCTCCCCAGAATCCTCACCTCTTTTCTAATGGGTAGAGAACCAATTCCACCTTGGCTGACTGAGGGACGCACAGTTCTAATACCTAAGAAGGGAGACTTGATCAATCCAAAGAACTACTGCCCTATAACCTGCCTCAACACCGTATGCAAGGCATTCACCTCTATCTTGAGCGACCTTATCCTCCACCACGTACAGCCTGTGTGGGAGGAGGTGTACGAGCAGAGGGGCTCAAAGCGGGGAATCGCGGGATGCAAGGACAACCTGCTCATTGATAGGTGCATATGTCAGGGTGCCATATGGCATAATCGAAGCCTATCAATGGTCTGGGTGGACTACAAGAAGGCCTTTGACACCACGTCGCATGAGCTTTTGATTGCTTTGCTGAAGTTGATGAAAGTCCACCCAGAGGTAGTGTTCTGCATCCAACGCCTGTTACCACTCTGGAAAACGCACTTCGTTCTGAATTCAGGCAAGCGGTCAGTTTTTACAGAGTTTGTAACATACCACCGTGGTGTTTTTCAAGGCGACAGCTTGAGCCCCTTACTGTTCTGTATATCCCTCCTACTCGTATCCTTTTGGCTGTGACAAGGTAGACGATACATGTGCGGTGTTCCAGGTGACAGGAAGCATAAGGTCACCCATTTATTTTACATGGATGACCTGAAGCTTTATGCTTCTAATGACAAAAAAGACCTTCGCACTGCCCTGGACACCGTACTGGAATACAGTGAGGCTATAGGGATGGAGTTTGGATTGGACAAGTGTGCATTCATCCACCTGGCAAGAGGAAGATTTTCGGAGATCAAGGAAGACGTGCAACTTGTTGACGGGAGCGTCATTCGTCACCTTGAGGACAATGATAGCTATGAATACCTCAGCGTCCCCCAGTGCCGAATACAGGAGGTTGCAGCAGTGAAGGAAAGGCTCACTGCCAAATACAGACAGACTCTCAGGAACATCTGGAGTTCTGAGCTGTCTAGCAAGAACAAGGTTCTTGCCATGAACATGTTGGCTGTTCCTACACTGCTGTATACCTTCGGATGCATGAAGTGGAACATCAATGAGTTGCAGAACCTCCAAAGGGGAACGAGGAAGATGCTGACCATCTATAGAAGTCTTCATCCGAAATCTTCCGTCGCCAGATTGTATCTCCCTCGCAATGTAGGTGGTAGAGGACAATTGAGTCTGGAGTGTCTCCACAACAGAGTTGTCTTGGGTACAGCATGCCGAGTGTTAAAAAGCAATCTCAAAGCCTGCTCAATCTCATGAGAGTGCGGGAGTAGTTTCTCTTCCAGGTGGCAAAGAGGGCAGCTGACAAAACAGGTCTCGACTTCGACCCGTAATCCGACGGAAGCGACAGTGACAAGACCATCTCGTCATTGAAGTGAGCCATTCACTTCATGGATGAGTGCACTAAAGGCCTTCCCCTTTGCAAGGTCGCGGGTGAACCGGCATAGAATGGGACCCTTTCCGTGAGTACATTGACCGAATGGGGGTATATATAAGTTTATATAAGTCAGTTCACAGGTGGGATCGGGGAGACTTCCTGTTTTCCGTGCTGGTGACACGGCCATCCACGCCACGACGTCGCTGTCCATCCACAGCTGCTGACTCCAGGGGTATCGTTGCTTCCACCTTTCCTCTCCCCCTCCCCCCCCCCCTCCCCCCCCTTACCAATCATAGTTTCCTTTTGCCCGTGCCTTGGCATTGCCAGTTATTCCTTGTATATTGTAAATTAAATTTATCGTAACCGATCGGAGGAACTTATATTAACTTTACCCCCACTACGGCGCAGAAGGCAGTCGTCCTCAAGCTCGAAATAAAAAAAAGCCGAGCAAAAGACCTTGCTCAAGGCACATACCTCACAAGGCTTGCTCATGGAGGTTTCTATCGAAACATCGAAAAGCATGGGTTATCGAAGGACCTGACGTTTGCCTTCCTATGCTCCGCAGGTCTGAAGTCCGAGACTGAGGGTTTTGTCCTCACGTGCCAGGATGGTGTCATAAACACACTTGTGTCATAAACACACTTTTCATAAACCATTATGGCATCGACGAAACACCTCTTCTGCCCTATGCCCCTGCAGATATTGAGTCCGTCGTGGAGAACGATAAATGGAAAATCTGGTGGAATTACTCCTTTTCCACCACCAGGCAGTTGGAGGCGACCAAGCCTGATAATGTTCTCCTCGACCACCTTACATGCTCCATGTTCGTGATCGAGTTTTCGGCTCTGACTGAAACTAACATGGATGCGAAGGAGGTGGAAAAACTGACGAAATATCAAGACCTGCTTTCCGAACTTCGACAGATGTGCCCTGGACACTCTGTGAAACTAGTGGTCCTCATCATAGGTGTGCTCGGTGGAATCAAGGGCTCGCTGCTTAATAACATCAAGTGCATTCCGTCCTGCGTGGTGCAGGCGGAATCACTAGTTGCACGCATGCAGAAGGCCATGATCCTGGCGTCACTCCGTCTACTGCGGACCCATGGCCCGACTGCAGCATAACCACGCATCCGATGGGCGTCAGAAGTGGCTGCGATCACTGCACAACCCCTCTCGAATCTCCGGCTTTTATGATGGTAATGAAACCTGATGCTTGCCGGGGACTCGGAGGGGCATGTTGCAACTGTAACAAATAAATAAATAATAAATTATTCATCCAATGGACACAATACACAGTAATAATACTGGCAAGTGCATAGGACATGTCAAATATAATTAATAATTATAGAGTTTTAAAAAAAGAAATCATTTCAAGTTCAAGAATTCTTTGACGCTATAAAAACACTTGAGAGTCAGGTATTCACGTACCATTTTCTTAAATATTGGTACTCTCTCTTCTTTTTTAATACATTCAGGTAGGTTATTGTATAGTTTGATACACATAGACCTTGGACCATTTGATGCCATGGTTAAATTGCTTGGCTTTACATGTAAGTCATTACATTGTCTGGTATTATACGAGTGGATACCATTGTTCATTTCAAAATCATCACTATTATGTTTTACAAGTAAAACAGCATGATAAATATATACACAAGGAGCAGATAAAATTTTTAATTTTTTGAAAAGAGGTCGACAGTGGGCCGAATAATTTTGTTTACTTATCATTCTTACCATTTTTTTTTGAATCTTCAATACACTGAGAAGGTGAGACGGCAGTCCCCACAATACTATACCATAAGAAATTCTTGAGTAAAATAATCCATAGTATGTATAACATTATCAAAATGTTTTGACTTTGTGTATGTCTTACAATGGATGGCAAGTAGAACATAGAATTTAGCTTTTTAATTAAGAACATGACATGGAAATTTCATTTTAGGTTATTATCAATATGGAGTTCTAAGAACTTGAAATAATTAACAGTATTGAAATGGTTACCATTTGTCTGAGTAGAGAGAATGTCAAATATGCAATGCGATGTAGAAAATATCATTGCTTGTGTTTTTTCAATGTTTAGGACCAAATTGCCTTCACACCATTCAGTCATACATTTCAACAACAGTTCACCAGATACCACCAAGTCACGTGTATGTTTACTAGATGTCATAATAATCACATCATCTGCATACATAACACATTTATTAGTGCCTTTAATCTGCAGCTGCCCTTTTCCATAAGGTCAATGCTTCCCCCAAAGCGAATTCACGCAACTTGGCATAGTCATGGAACGTTACTCCCGCGTTCGAGTTAGTTTCACTGTATATGATGTAGGATATTTGTAATAACTATTTATAATTACTATCTTGGAAATTCATATTTTATACACATCTTTTATCCATTTGTGATATTCCACAAAACATGGAATGAGAGTCACGGGAGGGCAGCCATCGCATGCTGGACAGTAAATACTTGTCTCCTTCCTTTGTCCCTTTTTATTGAACTCGCGGCACCTTTTTCGGAGAGTCCTTTTCCTCTTCTTTTGTTCATTTGAACTAAGTATGGCAAAGAAATGTTTTGATAAGCCCATGATCCTTGAAGTGGGCGAAGGAGAAGGCCGTGGAATAAGTTTGTAAGAAGAGGGATGAGTAGGAATTTTACTACGGAGAACCAGAAGGAATAGAGAGTAGGCTGAAATTTCCTTAAGTGAGTGCGTCGCTTTTATCCTCTCTTGTTGCGTTACATGATATTTTATTAGTTCTCCATTCCAAGGTTTTCTGCATCTATAGCAGAATTTTTTGAGCATTCTTTTACGTAGTCTAGGAAACTGGGATAGTGTTTGTGGGGCACTAATATTGATGGTTGCTAAATATGTTTCTTCTCAAGCGTTAGGCGTGATAGCAAGTTATCTATTCTATATCTATGTGTCAATGTGTAGGCGGCAGTTAAAAAGGTTTTGGGAACATGTGGAATGGAATGTGTGAAGCATCTTCTCAGTGATAGAGAGCAGAGTAGGATAGTTGGAGCGGAGCATGCGAGAGTAGGATACTTGTTTCTGGGATACCCACAGTATTTGCTCCGTGGCAATAGAAAATCTGATGGATTGGAATGAGTAGGAGGGGGGTGACACGATTTCCTGGGAAGATATCCCTTTGTGAGTTACTCTGGAAAGTGAGATATATAAGATGATGCGTAAGTTTAACTTGATATTCTGTATTCCGAAAAATGCACCGGCTCAACCACAATGAGTCGAAGCTAAGACGGTGTCGGACTTCGCGGTGAAAAGCGTGAAAAGGGAAGAGGAGTGGAAGACAATAGGAAGGGGAGGAGTGTTCTATGTGTCATCGTAGTTCCCTTTGGAGGTGCGCTCGTGACTCATGACTGATTTCCCATCTTGCGTGGAAGATTCACACCATATTTTGCCTTAAAGAAAATTGTTAAGGGGAGAAAAGAGATATCCTGGGGAATGAAAGCCAGCAAGTAAACCAAAGTCAAATCTTTCTGAATGAAGGTAACATCTTTAAATGCGTATAATGATAACTCTCATGGCATTTAAAAACTTCTCAAAGTTCATGAATATATGACTAGTAAGTGTAGCAATGATAATTGAAAAAGCTAGGGAAGTCACAGGCATACTTGGTAAGTGGACCAATGAAAACAATTTAATCATAAACACTGAAAAAAGCAAATTGTTTAATTTCTCCACCACTAAAAATCCCACATCAAGCCTACTTATTAAGAACAATCAAAAATCAAATGAGCAAGTGTCTTCTCTTCAGTTTCTGGGTGTATGTTTGAGCTCAAATTTTTCTTGGTCCCAACATACTTATCTACTAGGTCATAAACTAAGTTCCACATGTTACTTACTGAGACAACTTAGTGGTACAGTAAGAAAGGATGCACTCCTTAGTCTGTACTACGGGGAATTTTATTCCCATATTCTAAACAGCATCATTTTTTGGGGTTCCTCTCATCTTAACTCATTGCGCATTTCCAGACTTCAAAAAAAGGCTGTCAGAATCATAGCCCAAAAATCCTACAGACATTCATGCAGACCCTTATTCAAGGAGCTGAGCCTTCTACCACTTCCTTGCATTTACATAATGATCACAGTGTTGAACATCAAATCGAATATTGGCGGCTTCCTCCTTAATAGTGACCATCACTCCCACCACACAAGATGCAAACACGATATACACTACACAAATATAAGAACAAACCTCAACAAATTTGGCCCCAGGGAAATGGGGATGCGACTGTACAACAAACTTCCTCCTAAAATAAAAAAATATTAAAAAATATAATACCTTTTAAGTACAACATTGAAGCGTACATTACACATAAGTCGAACAATTCTTTTCTGTATTTTAAATATAACACTAGCCTTTGGTGAAGAACCCCAGAAAAGAATACTATAGATTACATGGGAGTAAAATTCTCCAAAATAGACTGACAATAATACATCAATGTTAACCGTATGCTGAATAGATCTTATAAGGTAACAGACAGAACTCAATTTCTTCTGTAAGTTGTGAATATGACTGTCCCAGGATAATCTGCTGTCAATGTTGATTCCTAAGAAACGAGAAATGGTATTCTGTGGTATTGGTTTACCATCAATTTTAATAATAATGTTTGCCTGAGGCTTGTTTTTGTTTGCAAAGTAAATTAGATTAGATTTATCACCGTTCAAACTAAGGGAATTGTGATCACACCACCCATGCAGAAGAGTAGCAGCACTAGTCGACTTTGATATTAGGTTGTCAATGGAGGTAGCAGATACTAAAACATTCGTATCATCAGCATACAGCACTGGAAGAGTGCCAGTCAAAGAGCTTAAAGTGAGTGGGAGATCATTAATATATAGGAGAAATAACACTGGACCCAAAACTGAACCCTGGGGGACACCGAGGTTAACATCTTTTACAGGTGAAACAAATCTAATCCCATTTCTATATAGGGAAACACATTGCTGCCTTCCACTCAAGTATGATTTGATCCAATCAAAGGACGTTCCTCTAATGCCAAAGCTGGCAAGTTTAAAAAGTAGATTTTGATGGTTCACTAAGTCGAAGGCCTTGGAAAAATCAAAGAATAAGGCCAGGGATTCTAATCTATTGTCCAGATCAGTCAATATTTTATTTATTACATGGTAAGTGGCGGTGGAGGTCGATCTAGAATTCCTGAATCCATGCTGAAAAGCTGATAATAGATTATATTTTTCCAAGTATAATATAAGACGATCATAAAAAATAATTTCAAAAATTTTGCTGAATTGATTTAGCAAAGCAATAGGTCGATAAGAACTCATTTTTTGTTTGTCGCCTTTGCCCTTATACAGAAGTAGGACTTTGGCTATTTTGAGTGGAGAAGGGAACTCATCAAGTCTGAGAGATTCATTAATTAAAAAGAGTAAAGGGGACTTAATTGCATTAAAAGATTTTTTATTACAAAAATTGGAATACCATCCAAACCTGAGGTGAATTTGTTACCTACTTTTTGGAAGATGTTCTTTAATTCTTGATCACTGCAGGGATACAAATATAATGAATGACTGAATTGAGAGATTTGTGGATATTTATTAGAGCTAGAATTGCCAGTTGCTTGTTGAGAAAGATAAAATTCATTCAAGACAGAAGTCATGCGTAAGCTATCAGTGATAGTATTACCATTTGCATCTGTTAGATTGAGATCAGATTTAAGATTCTTGGGATATTTTGACTCATTTATTATCTTCCATATTTCTTTAGTTTTGTTGTCTGCATTCAAAATTCTCTGATTGTTAAAAGATTTTTTTGCATTCAACAGGGTACGCCTGTCTACTGGCAGGGTCTTGCTTTATTCTATAGTATGCCGCTGCATCTTTCATCAGCCTTGATAAATTGCGAATTTCGTCAGTGACCCAACGTCTATGGTCTCCTGATTTAGGCGTTTTTTAACTTTCCTGAGTACATAGGGAAAGCAAACATCAAAATAATGTTGGTAGGTACAATAAAAGTAATTGAAACTATCTACAAAAGAGCATAAGCCACATAAGGTGGACCAGTCATGGGAGTTCAGAAATTCACAGAAATTAGTAATGTTTTCATTGGAGAAGAATCTCCTATGTTCATACGAATGACATTTTTAAGTGGGTTCATCATAATAGAAGACAGCAGTGAGAAATGATCTGAGATATGAGAAGTAATTACGTCTGTTTTCACTTTACTTAAGTCAATATTGGTCAAAATGTTATCTAAGAGAGTTGCAGAGCAAGAGCAAACTCTTGTAGGTTCGTCAGTGGTGATATAAAGACGAAATGAAGTTAACAGATCAACCAAATCATGTTTTGCTCTGGGCAATATTATGTATTGTTAATGTAACTTGATTGAGGTGACTTATATCATCGGACAAATGTACCTTGGTCTTTGGGTGAATAAAAACCATTATTATTATTATTTAAACATGGTAAATCAAACAAACTTTGTACATTCCACACAGCTTTATGTTTTCCCTGATCGATTTCAATGACTATGCGTCATTTTCAAGGGGAGGCTAACTCTTACCATGTTTAATGTCCGGAAGTTCCAGAAAGTATCGCCTTTGTCCTTTAATTTAATAGTAATGACTTATTTCAAGAAGTGTGTATTCTAATTGGTGGTTCTGATTAGTGATGTGCCAAGTCGGTCTTTTGAGAGATCTCGGTCACGTCAATCTTTCACATTTGTGAGTCAATTGAGATTGACAGATCATCATTGAATGTTGTTTGGAACTCGCGATATGTTTCAGTTGGACAGTCCATCACGATTGACATCTCATGAATGAATGTTGTTCCAGCTAGCGATGTGTATAAGTCACCAGCAATCATAGATCTCTCTGGAGAGAACTTCTGATTGACTCTGGCCATCGTTGCACCCTATAAATAAACTACTAATACTATAAACGTAAATAGGTTGTTGTGACTTCAGAATGTTGTATGTAGTCATTCATGGATTGCCCACCGCCTTGCCTCATATTCACCTAATCATGTTCCAGATTGCTGCGATAGTGTTCTCTCGCCAGGCAAGAGTTCCCTTCGACCATCTGTGGCTGGAGGACCTGTACGAGGAGGTGGTGACGGAGGTGCAGGGGAGCCGCATCACTCCACTCGTGAGCAACCCCGGACGCATCTTGCTCACCAATGCCTGCCTCTACTTCCAGCCGTTCAGCAACATTGAGCAGGTGAGCAGTGTGTGGCCCATACGCAGGTTGTGTTTTGCATTTCTTGATGCCCCTGTCACTCTCCCTTGCTGCCAACAGATCGGGAGGGATCAGCTTCCTCTGAAAAGCGCAATGTATGCACTTCCACCTGTTGCGGATGTATTTCATCCCACCAGTGTTGAAACTAAATATTTTCTTCTTCTTCCACAGCTGTACAGCCCGGTGTGGGCCTTGGCTTCCTCAGCTATATGCCCCCATTCGGCTCTCCTTCTTGCTTTCTCTCTCCATCTTCTAATCCCAATTGTCTTCAGGTCCTCTTCAACATCCTGTAGCCATCTTTTGCGTGGTCTTTCTCTTCTCCTACTCCCTTCCATCTTGCTATGAATTAAATATTTGGGCATTCTGTACTCTTCCATCCTTTCAACATGGCCCAACCATGACAGTTGCAATGATTTGGAAAACATAGCTACATATATCCTTCTCTTCCAGTATTTCATTTATTTTAAAGTTCATTCTTATTCTCCACATTTCTCCTTCTTTAACCGGGCCTTCTCCTTAATAGATTCTCCTTATTATTTTCCTGTCAAATATTCTTAGTGTTTCTTCATCTTGTTTGGATGGGACCCGTGTCTGAGCTCCATAGGTAACTACTGGTCTTATCAATGTTTTATAAATTTTCAATTTTGTTTTCCTGGACAGAAGAGTTGATTTGAGGAGGGGTAACTTTGAAAAATAAGCCTTGTTACCTTGCATTACCCTTTGATTAATCTCCTCAGAAATCTTATTTTAATAACATATTTACTATTACTCCAAGGTAAGTACATTTTCTGGCACCCTCAAAATTGTAATTCCTATTAACCTTTAAATGCCGAAAAGGAGACCTTCACTGCCCGATTTAATTTGGGTTCTTTAACTTTTTCTTGCACTAACTGTGATAATCTTTCATATTTTGTGAACCATGTGAGATAAATTAACCAAATAAAAAGTATTATTCGTAAAAGGGGTTGCTTAATCTTATTACAGTTATCTGATCACATTGGTAGGTGAAATCCGAATGAAAATCGTCGTTGCTTTGGGATAAGGAATGGAAATAATTTGCTCTAAGTATCATGTTTTTTACTTTATTTTTTTATAAATGCTAACATAGACAATATTACTTCTCACTTTTGCATAATTTACACTTCTCACTTCTTTGTATGGTATTCTTGAAAACAATTATATGTGCATAGACCCACATCACATAATATACAAGTTGTCACAGTCCGAGTAAATTTCCCCCTCCCAGAGTAAATGCGGCTTCTTCGCTGATTGCTCTTGACCGGCCAGTGTTTATTGTCTTTTGCCTCATAGCGCCTTAGCTTCATCCTACTTGTACTGCTATGGGTCTTCCTCTCTGGGAGCTGTGGGGGGGAGGGAGGGGCGAGGGGGGGGGGAGGGGAGAGCTGACGCGCCAGCCTCGATAAGATCTCGCACCAAGGCTAGCCGAAAATGCTGATGTGTCATTTTCCTACGCAAGGAGCTGAGGAGAACTCAACTGTTGACGACTGTCACACTGATTAGATGGGCGAATGTCTTTTTTGTCCACTTCCAGCTAAGGCGCGAGTTGTGCTATAACCCTGTGTTGTGCCCATTCTATCCCCAAAAGCAGCATAACCCATATACCTCTTGTAGTCCTCCACAGTCACCGGTCTCACTGCATTTCCCCGATCATCGCAGAAAATACCCTCTCCCGGTGGATCATGTATATTTGAGAGCCTACCATACCTCTCTCCATACCAGGGCTGTCAAGTCATGTCTTAGCCAAACCCGCAAGTCACCTCATTTCATTTTATTTCTTTGCAGTCAAAATCCAATGACATTCCTTTGTGATTTGGTCTTACAGTATCACAACAGAAAATATTTTCGTCTTTAGGTTGTCGAAAAGAGCGGGGGAGGAGAAAAAGTTATCCATATATAGTTTGTGGCGAACCCCTTCTTGTCAATGCTCTCACTATCACGTGCGTAGCTGACATGTCTTCTGTCGCAGTCAGTCTGTCTTTTCCTCAAAGTAAACCCTCATGTAGTATGCATAACCAGTCTTATCACACAGTAGTATTGATTTGTTTCTATCACCAGGAGATCAATAATTTCCGCAAAAATAGCAGGAAAACTCACCGTAGAAGAATCAGATGTGATTCCGGATGCATCATCTGCCTTCAATACTAATGATATATCGGTGAATGAATGATCATCAAAGACTGCACCAAGAGCAACTCTACCACGTTGCTGAAGTTTCCTCCTTTTCTGCAGTGATATTGTGGCTTTTTGTGAATTATCTTCTTCTCCAGATGGATCTTCATCCTCAGACAAAGTCTCTGAATACAACGCTTCATAATTGGAATCGAGGAAAACTTCCTCCTCAATTTCAACTTCCGATAGCTTCCGCTTCAATTTCATAGCTATAAATAGTGACGTTTCTTGACATTTTGTAGGATGAAATAGACGTGATTCCATTCCCTTGCAGCAAAGTATGGCAGGGAGCTGTGGGGATGAATACTTTTGTATGATGATAGTGGACACATTCGTATTCTGTGTTTGCTTTGAGTCACCTCTGTTCATATATATGCACTTGTCACAGTCAAGTGAGGTGTTATGACTATGTTAAGAATGTGAATGTGTGTTAGGTTATGGTCGAATAGGGCAGGGAAGCATGAGTGAGTGAATCTTACTCTTGTTTGCTCTTCCACTGTGTGTGTGCGTGTGTGTGGATGAAGCCCCCTCTATACTTGTTCCTCCCCTATTTTGCAGTGCCCAGTCCTCAAAGTGCACCTGCGAGACATCAAAACAATAATCAAGAGACGTTTTCTGCTAAGGCGAGTGGTAAGTGTCTGCCTTATTTGCTTGTGCCAGTGTAAATGGCCTCTCTTGTATCCAGCAAAAATTAATGGGAAGGAATAAAGTTTCGGGGACGTCTAGTCGCCAGCACCTTCTTCCTTCCATTCTCTTTGACCCTACTGTGACATACATATATACTGTCTTCATTCTTAATTTCATAAACTTAACTGTTCTGTTCTATTCTATGTCTCAATGTGCAATGCTTACGTAACAAAATTGCTGTTTTAGAAACTATTATTGGAAGTGCTAGTTATAATGTTTTATGTTTTAATGAACACTGGTTGAGGAAAAATGAAATTGATTTGTACAATATTGCTGGTTTTAACTTAGCATCTTGCTACACTCGATCAGTATCTAAAAATGGAGGAACATGTATTTTTACCTCTAATGACTTAGCCTTTAAGGTGATAGATATGGAACCCTTCTGCAAGGAGATTCATTTTGAAATATCTGCTATCTTATTGAAAGAACATAAGGTTATTGTTGCCTCTGTCTATCGTTCACCTAATGGTAATATTGAGCATTTCTTTGAACAGTTGGAACAAGTTTTGTCATATTTTGCTGTCTTACAGGTGAATATTATTATATGTGGCGATTTTAATATTGACATTTTGTGTAAAGTGGGAAACTCAGTTTCCTTGGATAACCTTCTTTTGTCTTTTAACTTGCATTGTGCTAATACAAAGCCCACAAGACTATCATCCTGTTTAGATAATGTCATTACAAATTATGACCAGTCATTTTATTGTATTGAAACAGTTGACTACATGGTTTCTGATCACGTGGCTTTAGAATTTAAGGTTAAATGTACAACCAAACTCAAGAAGAATGCAAATAGAACGATTACTTTGATGGTCAGACCTATAACTCTGCATGGGCTTGAGAATTTCAAAAGGCATTTCAGGGTTATATACAGAGTTCAACTAATAAAAACAAGGCTTTGTGGAAGGTAATTAATTCTGTAGTAAGCAAAACTAAAGGTGACAAAACTTTCGTATTTACTTCAGAAGAGGCAAAGGATTACTTTATTGAATCTGTGGAAAAAATCATACCTACTGTAACCATTGACACGAATAGAATTGATACTTTAATAAGCAATCTTCCCCTTAACCCTTAGGCTGCGGCAAACGTACATGTACGTGTGTATCGGGAACTGCGGAGAGAACGTTCTTGTACGTTTGACCCTTTCTGTCTACCTGCTCCCTCAGTCCTTTCATATTTTTATGACCCAAACTCTTTCTTTCCAGCGGTGGACATCTGGGAATCCACCCTTTTTACCCAAACCACTCCCTTCCCACGCTCTTTAGGGATCGCATACCACCGAAATGAGGTGCGACCCTTTCTTCCGATTGTTCACTCAAGAGGCTACGGTTGTCTCAAAAATGAGTTGTCTTATGCTCGCGCCCGGCTCAATTATCAACGGATTTTTTTGGTGTTTGGTATCAAATTGAACAGAAAGGTGCCAGAAAATATATTGTCATATTTGTTTTCAACAATTATGCCTAAAACAAATTTTCAGTATTAGTTCCATGTTCCACTAATCCCTCGACAAGTTCCGGTGCCCACTCCCTGGGATCCCGAGAAAAGAGTTGGGAGGGGATTACATGGGTCATATAACTGCCCGGCCTCGGCCCGTGGGAAGGAGTGACAGGCTCCGTCCGAAGAGATATTTGCCGCACAGGGTGGACGAAATGCGCTCTAGCTGCCGCAGCTTAAGGGTTAATAACCGGAATTTTAAATGGAAATCCATCACTCCTCGTGATATTATAAATACAGCTAAGAATATGAAAAGATCACATAGTAGGGATATCTATGATCTATCTAATTCACTTGTAATAGACACTATTGAATTCATTGCTGAGCCTTTGACTGCTCTCTTCAATTGTGGTCTTCTAAGGGGTGAGTTCCTCAATCAATTAAAATTATCTAAAACAGTTCCTATATTTAAAAAAGGTGACAAAGATAATATCTCCAATTACAGACCAATATCTATTGTTCCAATACTGGGAAAGGTATTTGAAACTTTGATAAAGAATCAAATATATGAATTTTTCGATGCTAATAACTTGTTTTCAAGTTCGCAATTTGGCTTTCGTACTGGAAAATCCACCATTATGGCTGTTGAAAATGTTGTAAATTATATTGTAAATGCATTTGAGGATAAGAATACAGTCTCAGTAACACTTTGTGATCTCAGCAAAGCTTTTGACTGTGTGGACCATTCCACCCTATTAAGAAAGCTCGAGTTGTATGGCTTTCAAGGTGTTGAATTAAAATTAATGCAGTCTTATTTAACAGATAGGAAACAATTGGTGGAAGTAAATGGGAACAGATCTGCAACTCATTCAATAAAATATGGAGTGCCGCAAGGCTCAGTCCTTGGCCCTCTATTATTTATCATCTTGATTAATGACTTACCAGCTAACGTGGTGTCACAGTGTGTTCTTTATGCTGATGACAAAACTCTTGTACAAAAGGGCAATAATTTAAGTGATGCAATTGTGCAAAGGGAGAGTGTCCTAATGCAGGCTCTTGACTGGTTTAACAGTAATGGTCTTGTCTTAAACATGGACAAAACTCAAAAACTGATGTGCAGTCTCAATGTAAAAAATACCAATGGTGTACATTTACTAGGGCTCGAGATTGACTCACAACTAAAATGGGATAACCATATTAATTGTATTTGTAAAAAGTTAAGTAAGGCAATTCACATGTTAAGAAAATTGAAATCCCTGATTCCTATTGAGTATCTAAGGTCTCTGTACTTCTCATTCTTTCAGAGTCATATAAATTATGGCATTGAAATTTGGGGGCATGCTTCTTCTGTCAAACAAGTTTTACTGCTCCAAAAAAGAGCAATAAGGATTATTGGTAATGCTAACCCACGTGATCATTGTAAGCCACTTTTTTCACAGCTGGGCATCATGTCTGTTTACAGCTTGTATGTTTTCAGAGCACTCTGCTTTGTCAAAGACAATCTAGACAGTTATACGCACAGATCTAATGTTCACAACTATAGCACGAGGAACAGAACCAAATTGAACATTGAATATTGCAGGTTGTCTTTAAATTATAACTCCTTCCATAAAGTCAATATCAGGTTATTCAACAGGCTACCAACCCTTATTAGAGCTGAAAATGTTGCTATCTTTAAAAGGAAATTAAGGGTTTGGCTTGTGCGATATCCCCTTTACTCTATAGATGAGTACTTTGAATGTAATTTTAATGATATATGATTGTGAAACGTGTTTGTACACAGAATGTATTTTTATATGCTTGTAATCGATATTGGACGACACCTAATATGGTTTACACCATTTCTCAAGGTGAATAAAATTATTATTATTATTATGTTATTGACATGGTCATTTACGTATTAAGTCTACTATCACTAAAGTTTATGTAATATGCATTGATTATACATAGCATCATGCATCATTAATACTATTTTTACAAAAATGTGGAATCTTTGCACCAAAGCAATTAAAGAGAACTATATATCACTCTGCATGTGTGATTTTATTACAATATTTCAGTAAACAGCGTGTCTCTTTTCTGTCTCTCCGCACGTAGCTAACACTTTTTTTAACATTCACAATATAAAACAAGTATTTACTTACAACTTCTTTCAATCCTTTTCCATTATATTTATGTTATGAGTGGTTTTTTATAGGTATCGTAATAATATTATGTCAATATTACCGAAGTGACTTTGAACCGGAGATTCTGCACCTAGAAAAGAAAGGGCCACTGAGGCTAAATGCGTTGGAGCTAATGGAAATTTTGAGAAGTGTCCATTGCATCGAAATGATAGTTAACTAATTTTTGTTCACCTCCCACTCCCCCCTTCTTGACCTCCCTCCCTTCCACACTTAAGCTCCATGTGGGGGGCATCTCCGCACCTAATCTTATCTCTCCCACCTGCGCTGGAGTCGAGTGTGATCACGGAGTTGAGTTATCTCTGGAGCTCCCGTACGCATGAAAAACCCTCCCCCCCATCCCCACACATTCTAGATATCTTGGTCATCTCCAAGACCACCTGTCTCCCTCTCCCTAAACGTCACAGTAAAAACCATTGCCTCCCACCCCACACCTACCGCCTCCCCCCTACCTCCCAATCCCCCTGCTCCCCTCCCCAACGTTTAAACGACCTATTCCAAACTCCTCCCTCTGCGCCATAACCTCCCCCAACTTTGAGTGACTGTAATTATAGTATTGGACCTATTCTTCTTATGTATGTAATGATGACGAGATTCGTCGAAACCTACATCTACAAAGTACCGTGCAAGCCACCACTAGGGTATGTGGCACGGGGTGATTGCACACCAGGCATGCAGCATTTGTCCCAGCACAAGTCAGAACCTCGCACACTCCCCCTGGCACTAGGCGCAGGCCAAAGCAGTCAGGAGAACAGTGCGCAGTCCAACCGGAAACTGGGAGAGTTTTACATAAATGAACATGCAAACATGCAGAACAATGCTATACACACATCTATTGGTTAATATTACTGATACTGTTAATGTGTGAATGCTATATGAGATGCTATTTCATGCAGAGAACAAAATAAAATAATGCCGGACAAATCGACCAGTGTGAAGTGTTAGTAATGATGTCGTGTTATTAAGCACAAGTGAAGATTCTACTCTACCTATTGAGGGTGGGAGTTTCATATGTTTGATCTATCGCAACTTTTATGATCCCTTGTTGTACGTGAGAAAAAAATGACATTTTAAATCTATCGGTTTGGCAGTCAATTTCCTTTATTTTATTCCTGTGATCGCTTCTGCCGTAGTACGTTGGCTCTAGCAGTATATGTTGAACGTCCGGCAAAAAATTGTCTGCTCTGAACTTGCGCAAAAGATATAACCTGTATTTCTCCCTCAGCCATCTAATTTTTGCCTAAGTCGTCTAATTTTAACCTAAGTCGTCTTGTTTTAATAAATCAACGTGGAAAAACTAAGTTATACTTTTCATTCACTTAGTGAGGGATATTGTTTGGTAATTCGATGGCTGATGGATGGCTTCTTGAACAGTGATAAGTAGCCTCATTTGATTGACTAATATTTGTCGTGTGCTAGAGAGTGCTTTCATTTATCTGGGTGTTGTGTCTAACATTATGCCTGATGTGACTTAGTCGAATCAGTGTTCTAGGTATTGCGTAGTATTGTTAACTCCTAGTCTTGTTTAAATTTTAGTTTTATTGACTAGTACACAGTTTTAAGTGAGAGTAAAGATTGTAAACCCCAGTTTTTGTTAAATTATCGTTTAAATAGTGATACAATTTGCGTTCTGCTGCTGGGTGAGCGGACCTAAGTCACCATTTAACTTATCTCTCTCTCCATCAATCTATTCTGCTAAGTACAGGAATAGTGTATTTCAACCGAGTTCTTGAGCCTTTATTTCATCATTGTATAGGCAAGGTTAGCCGTTTATTGGGACCTTGATTGCGAAAGTGTTAGGATGGCTTTGAATAGGTCTCTCCGGCGAGGGTGCGACTCATTTTGCTGTGCCCTATGGGCTTCACGGGTTTGCCCGATTGCAAACAGCTGCTGGACGATCAAGAGTTTGCCTGGAGGTCCATCTTCCGATGAAGGGGCAGTGCCGCTTCGTAAACTGGAGGTTTGGAGGGTCGTCTCTTGGAGGTGAGATTACTCTGAAACGCAGTGTTTGTTCGAAATGTTTTGCCACTTCTAGGTGTCATGAGCTGATTTCAGAAAAAATGCCAAACGTTTGTTTAAGTAAATTGTGTTAACTTATTTATTTATTTGTATTATTTTCAGTGACTCCCTTAAGAAAAGCACATACAGCTGATCTTTAGTTTCGTTCATCTGAAAATTTTAATTAGATTTTAAAGTCGTGCGAAATCGGGAGAGGTACCAATAGAAAGAAAATTGATTAGAAATTCTTCTTTTTATAACCGAATATTGTTTTCTAGTCGAAATTGTGAAACATTTAATGAAATATGTCGATATTTAGCAGACATTTTGCATTTTGAGTAATCGTCCCTGTAACGACCATGCTAATTGTTGAAGCCGAGATTCCGTATATTTATTTTCACTCTGAACCATGGATACTAGAATTTAAGGATAGCAAACTCCCAACTTCGGCATGATACCTTTGTTGAAGCTGCCAACCGCGGCGCCACTGTCATGAATGAGTCACTTGAATCAAATGATCCCTATGTATCACACGTATTTTCGATTCTTTCAATTTCGAATTTTGGAAAATTACGGCTGGTTAGGAAGAAACTAATGGTTTTATTCGTCAGATAATCATGTTAGAAGGGAGCTTTTTTGCTAGAGTTAAATATCATTTTGTTTATTTTTCTTTAAGAATGAAATCCCATTGAATTAATAAATAGGAGTTAGTTTACCGGAAGACAACCTTTCATCGCATTATAAAAGAAAAGGGAAATTACGATGATACCGCGACAGCAAAGAGAAACCAGTTTTTACATTCAATAATTTGTGGGCATTCAGGGGGAATGGGAGATCCAGGGGATGACAGCAGCGCTAACTAAGAGCCTAAATCATTACTGACTTGCCTCATGCACCTCAACACAGTTGCTTCATGAACCGCTATATTATCTCCCAAAACCTTGTAAACATTTCTGGTCGTGTAAACTCTTAATGCAAAAAATAAAAGAAAAACGGGAAATTTAAATCCGCTGCGATATCTTGCTTCTAAGATATGATCACCAATTTTTGTGATCAGATCAAGAGTAGTCTCCTTGGAAAACCATTTAAACCAATTCAAACTCTCTACCATTATAAGTAGCAAAAGGATAACTCCTGTCTATAATTATTCAATGTATTCTCATTCCCTGGGCTTCCAAAGCCTCCATATGGGCTTTTTCATAAATATCTCCTACATCGCCGACGTCTGCTATCTCCATTTCGGCCATGTTTGTTTATTTTCAACAAGTGAGGCGACAGAGGCCTGAGTTTAAATCAACCCAAAAGCAGGTTTGAGAATTGGCTGTGTTTGAACCGCGGTTTAGACCACGTTGGGGCGGAAACCTCGTTCTTGTGAGCCAAAACCCTGCAGTTTTCGATGTTTTCGGCAGGAGTGGTTCAAACTTCGCTCTTGCAATCCGTTCTCTCTGTTGGTGTGAAGGAATCGGGTTATAAGTACCTCGCCTAAATGAGGCAGCGGAGCTCATATTACGTGTTTTTCAATTAATTATGCCTCTAATAACGGCAAAAACGAGAGAGGTTGGTACTGAGAAGAACATTTTGAATTCATACAAGATTATCTAATGTGCCTGCATTTGGTGGCTAGCGCAAATAACACCCAGGGCTGGCAAGCAGCTGGTAATCTGTCACAGACTTGGACAATGAGTCTGCAGCCTTACTGCCAATTACATAGAATAATAGGCCATCAGGAAGGTTTCCTCCCGAGCGATAGAGGTGGCACCGCTCCGTTTGTATGGAAACTTAATTATTCCTCCTCATAGTAAATACGTGCGGAAATGTGCTATGCTCTTATTTTGCACATTCTTTAAAGTACACACATATCTACTAAACGACAGAAATTTTCTCTAGAGAAATGAAAATGTATGCCTGGAAAAGTCCTGTAGCAACCATGAGCCTTCCTCACTAATAAATATACCCTCTTGCAGTCTCCAACCCTTTGTCCCATTTTTTATGGGGGCCTGACCCTATCAGTACATTTGCGCCAGTCCTGTTGTTAAGGGAACATGCCGGTCGTTCCCGTGTTGGGATGTGCCGAGAAGGGCAGCTATTGCATTCAAGTTTTCTTAAAACGTTGAAGAGCACTTTCATTGTGCCCTAATTGTGTCGTTTTAACTTCGTGCTCATGCTAGTGCAATGTCTACAATGATTTCAGGGACTGGAGTTGTACTGCAAGGGCAACAGCCGAGTGGAGCACCTTCTGCTCTGCCTGTCTAGTGAGAGTGAGCGAGACCATCTTCACAAGAGCATTCGGGAGCAAGAGAATACCAGGCTGGAAGAAACAGACCAGGAGGTGATGACTTTGCAGTGGCAGAATGGTGTCATATCAAACTATGAATACTTGCAGTACCTCAACAGGTAATCCCAACAAAATGCTTAATTTCAAGCCTCAATTGCTGTCTGTGAGTTGCATGCCAAGAGCTCTGCCGTATTTATAAAGAGTTGTATTTTATGTTTGGTTTTTTTGTGTCTGTCTTCTCGACGTTGATGAAAATATGAATTCATATGTGTCAGTTGCCTCAAGCACACTCATACCGCATTACGCACACATGCATCTTTCTATATAAAGTAAGTTTGTAAGTTTGTGCGTCTGTCGTGCGAAGGATCGCCACTTTCAGCCACGCTGCATCCTCTGCGAATGTTGTCGTCAACCCTGAAATCAACAGGCAGTAGACCAATTTTTACAGGTTTTATGGAAAAGAAATTTTAGAGCAAATGTTTTTGACTTTCCTTTCGAACTAAGGAGCCAAACCGATGTGTATGTTAGAAAATACAGATTTTTTGAATTTTTTTAATTTTTGTATTTATTTCATCAACCTGATTACAGCCTCGAGGACATTTAACACATCAGGCGTTGTAAAAGTAACAAAGGACAACACACACAACCATGTTCTGGGAGGAGAAAAATCCTTCCCAGGCGGGACTCGAACCCGCGACCTTTGGGTTGGCAGGCAAGGACGTTGCCCCACCGCCACCGAGGCCAACAAATTTAGTGTGTTTTACAATAACTGCTACGGTTATCAACATTTTGGAGTTTTTGTTATAAACGCCATTTAAGATGTAAATGCCGCTATTGAAAGGCTTAAATTTAATAGAATTTAAGACTGACAGTGTGGCCCATTTAACCAGGGAATGCGCACAATAGTTGGAAAGTCCGATTTGGCTGGACAAGAGTCAAAAATCAAATTGGAAATTTCCAAACAAAAATGGTGTGACTAAAAAGAATATACTTCAGGCTATATAAATTCATAAAATTTTTTTCGGATAGAACATTATGCAGCCATTCACAGGGCTTGAAAACAACAACTTCGACTCTGCTCCATGTTTTTTTGTTTTAGCAGGCATTTAATTTCACAGGAAGTATGTTTTAGGAAATCAGGTTTTTCGTTATGTAATTTTCTAACTTTTTGCACTCACATATTCGGGAAACGAACCAATCTCAATGCTGTATTCTTTTTGGTGAGAGTAGTGCACAAATGACTCATTAACTAATACGAAATTAAGGGTAATTAGAATATTTTTTTGGAAATTTATAAATGGAGGCCTACAAAAAATGCCCTACAGTGCCCCGTCGTGATATTTCCACTAAAACATAGCATGGAGTTATAAGAAGCGTTCCGCGTAAACTTTTTCTGCTCCTACTAGCTCCTTTTTAATTATGCTTCAATTACTGAGGTAACCACCAGCAGTGCGAACCTGGTTCCGCGGGAGACGCATTGGATCCTCAAGAGTCCGCATTCATTGTTCGATGCGATGTACAGAAATTAATTCACTGTAAATTAATCTTCTCCTTTGCCTCATTCTCTCCTAATTTTGCCATTGGAGTCACAGCTTGTTACTTTGCTGGCTTTGGGTCTAAGCATAATGGCACTTACAATCAGTTACGAGGAAACGATAAGGATTAATGAAATGTAAATAGGAAAAAGATTCATCTGCACGAATTTTACCGACCAACGTTTTTCGTCGGCAATAATCGCATTACCGCTGACATTTCAAAGGACCCGTTGAAGACGAACCTGGATGAAACCTCGTTCTTCGGAACGTCGGCAGAAAAGCATAGTTTATATCCCGTGGTGAACCCGAACAGATTTCACTATCAGCACATGTATGAAGAGCATCAGAGATCTTTTTGGTAGCCGTTTACTTTTCATTTATACTGGCACCTGAGTTAAAAGGCCATTTTATTGGTTTTCTGCATCTGTTGCTGAATAGGTTGAAATTTCCTTAAGTGAGTGCCCCGCTTTTATCCTCTCTTGTTGCCTTATTTGATATTTTATTAGTTCTCCATTCCAAGGTTTTCTGCGTCTGTAGCGGAATTTTTTGAGCTTTCTTTTACGTAGTCTAGGAAACTGGGATAGTGTTTGTGGGGCACTAATATTGATGGTTGCTAAATATGTTTCTTCTCATGCGTTAGGCACGATAACAAGTTATCTATTCTATATCTATTCGTCAATGTGTAGGCGGCAGTTAAAAAGGTTTTGGGAACATGTGGAATGGAATGTGTGAAGCATCTTTTCAGTGATAGAGAGCAGAGTAGGATAGTTGGAGCGGAGCATGCGAGAGTAGGATACTTGTTTCTGGGATACCTACGGTATTTGCACCGTGGCAACAGAAAATCTGATGGATTGGAATGAGTAGGAGGGGGGTGACACGATTTCCTGGGAAGATATCCCTTTGTGAGTGACTCTGGAAAGTGTTTAAGTTTAACTTGATATTCTGTATTCGGAAAAATGCACAGGCTCAACCACAATGAGTCGAAGCTAAGACGGTGTCGGATTTCACGGTGAAAAGCGTGGAAAGGGAAGAGTGGGCGACAATTGGAAGGGGTTGGGACCTTCGTGTTCCATGTGTCGTCGTTTTAGTTCCCGATATATGCTAAGGAGGTCGCGGTCTACGACTGTCGTCCCATCTTGCGATAATGCACCCTGTATATATTTACCAAATGATAAAACAATATTATTGACGAAAATCAACATTTACTCATTCATTTCCTGCTCTCGCAGGAAGTAGAGTGCAGCTTTTGGGATGATAATCGTAATAAAAATAGTAGAAACAGAGAAAAATGTCACAGCAAGGACCGGACAAACTACTGCGTATTCAGGAAAAACAGCGTCACAATATCTTAGCAGTTGTATCTTTGTGCAACAGTCAAAAATGACGTCTTTAAAAATGGCTGATCAACGTACGCAGTCTCCCCTTGTGATTACCTTCAAGGCTGAATATTTCATGGTGATCATTTGTCATTTTATTAAGGAAACTTATGCTCTGCATTATTACCTCTCTAGGTGTAATAAAGTGATAAGTATATTGTTAAATAGGAATAAATAATACCAGTAAACTCATGCAAACATTTCACATGTTCAACCTTCCCTCCTCCTCAGCATCATTTATTCTTTGTCAAATGAGATCACTTATAAATGGCACGATTAAAAGCAACATGCATGTATCCTGTCGGCAAAAATATTTCTTCTTCCTTGTTTATTTACAAAGTCTCATTGGCCATGTTCTTGTTTCGTTGTTCTCTAGTCTAAAAGATTTTTCTTTTAACTTAATTTATAAACAGACAATGTGTTTCACGTAAATTGAGCCTGTACAGGTTTTCACGTGAATGAAGAGGACGTTCAAAGTCGAAACTCAGGTCGTGTTTCCCATCAAAAAAACCTTGCGGCTACACCATATAAGTGTTTCATTTGAAGAACTTAAACAAATATGTAGATATTCCAACAAGTATGCCTTAGTACAATTTCATTTTTATTTTGTGGTAAACGGCAGCAAAACTGATCACTGTATAATTATTGATGAATTTTTTTTCCAGTGTTGCTGACAGAACTTACAATGATTTAACGCAGTACCCTGTTTTTCCATGGGTTCTCAACGATCATTCTTCTGCAGACCTGAATTTTGATGATCCAGCAAATTACAGAGATCTTTCCAAGCCTGTTGGCGCCCTCAATCCGGTGAGACTTCAAAGGCTTAAGGTAAATGTGAAAATGTGGTTTTTCTCACTTCTTTTGAATCCTCCTCTATAATAAACTTATGAAATACGCGAATGTGGATGTCAGCAAATGTTAAATGTACCTTTTGAGTTCCCTCGATGTTCGTTTCTATCAAGTAAAAGTTTTGTACCAGAAGTAGAAATTGAGAGATGCAGATGAAATCCATATGCTGGAATTTGATTCGGGAGAGAGAGAGAAAGTGATTTTGAGGCTAGATTAGAAATCCCAGTCAGCCAATAGTCCATATGTCAGCATATGCTGCAGCGCGTGCTGAGAATGTACTGCTGAGAACATGCTGTGAGAAAATTCTGAGCATGTGCTGAAAATATTTTGCCCAGCACATGTGCTACTTGAGTATTCGGAGAAAGTTCTTCGGAGCACATGTTATGAGAGTACTCTGATTATGTGATTATGTGAATGAGAAAGTTTGCTGTAAAGTCATTCAGAGTTTATACTTAGCAAATTTAAAAAAATCAAGAAGTGCGGTTTTTTAATACTTAAGACATTTTAGTTTTCCCTATAATATATTTGACTTATCTGAGCAGGACTCTTATAAGATTGCTATCTTATTATAAGTTCACTACTTAGCAATGTGATGATACGACTCATTGTGTCTGTTTGTTAGCAGCGAAAAACACTGAATGCAACATTCCCAGTAGTGTTCCACTCAGTATAAGGGTTATGCCTAGAGTTGATATTTCACTTAAAACAATCTTATAATTTTAAGAGGTTCTCTCCCGAGCATTAACAAAGAGAACATTATGAGAATCTGCCGAGAACATTATGCCGAACATGTGTTATGGAAACATTCGGAGCATATCGTAAATTTTTCCCGGGAATTCCGCCGTGTTAAATTGGCAAAAAGAACCGACGTTTCAGCGGACGACTGGTCCATCATCTTCAATACACAGATCGAATGGTAGAATAAAGAAAAATCCATTTGCGGTGAATATTTTTTGTAATATCATGTTTTAAGATGATCATGTCGATAGTGCACTTTATTATTCCATATTATATTTTTTTTAAACAGACATGTAAATTAACATTACATTTTTCACAACATTTTGTTGAATTTTCTTTGCACAGAGCAGTTTGTTTTGTTTTGTGGTGTTAAAAATCCAGTGATCTCTGTGTTCATACTTTATTTATATAAGTATTCATAGAAGTCAGTCTGTTGATGTCTTTGGCCTCCCTTCTCCAGCTGATGGCCTGCCATGTTTCTTCAAATAAACACCCGAACAACATGCCATGTCAATTCAACATATAATCTACATCTTTGTTACTTTTCCTGAACAACTGCCATGCATTGTGAACACAGGTATTCAAACAAAAGCAGAGGGCCACCACCACTTTTTTGATCAAATTGATATCCTATAATTTTTGATTTTTTCGTCCATCCTATACTCTCCTCCCATGAAATGATTGCATTTTGACGTGTGTGGCTGAGAGAAATTAACATTTTTTTCTTTTCGGCGGGAACCCATCTGTTGGCAGTATGAATCGGAAATACTGATTCACTCGAACTTTTCAAAATAACCATTATATTGCCATTCCACGAAGTTATGGTACAATTTGATGAAGCATCGGATGGACATAGATTCCTGTACTGGATTTAACTTTTTTTCTACTTCAGATATTGGACAGCTTTCCAAGTGATATTTCATAACTGTTCCTATGTACCCATAACCTAATTATATCATTCTTTCTACCAGCTTTAGTGTGGAGAGAACCTATCTGCATATAATTTAAATGGAATATTTTTTTTAGCAAACTATTGACTAAATCTCTTCCTTGAATTACGACATTGACGTGGTGGAATGGCTTGTGCGTTCCAATGACCCCTAGAGCTGGACTGGCAGGATAAAGTACGATTGCTCCTGGTAGGGCCACCCATGAGAGATAGGTCGAAGGGTAGTAGCCAGACGAAAGGTAGTTCCGTGATGGAGTCACGTTAAAACCACCGTTGAGTGGCGTGGGAATGCCTCTCAACTATCACTTCCTAGAATATGAGTCATTCACAGATAATAGATTCCTGGTAACTATGGGACACCGCCCACTAGGGCAGGTGTCGTGCCCGGCAGCGGGGGAAGCAAGGCCCCTGCGGTAGTTATCACATGAAATCCTTGCTCAGTATCATCATCGGTGGATACAAGGGATAGGAGGGAGAAGAAGAAGAAATAGAGGAAGAGTAATACAGCGGTAAAAATAGGAACTTGGAACGTGATAGACCAGGATGAGGGCCGGGAAGCTTGAAAATATTAAACAGGAAATGGAAAAAGGAAAAATAGATGCTTCGGGATTGCGAGGTAAGGTGGAAGGATAGTGGGGACTATTGGAGTGATAGCTACAGGGTAATCTATAGTGGGGGAGACGATAGTCAACGTTACTAGGCATGGTACTGAACACAAAGCTGGGGCTGACGGTAGTAAACATTTAACAGGTGAGCGACAGGATATAAAAGCAGATCCGACGAATTTCGAACTGGTCCAGGTATACATGCCTACGAGCAACCATAGGGTGGAAGAGGTGTACGAGCAAGTAGAAGTAATAATTAGGGAAGTGCCGACAAAGAGAAACCTGATAGTGATGGGTGACTGGAATGCAGTGTTGGGGGAAGGGAGGGACGGATTAGAAGTAGGAGGGTTTGAGCTAGGAAGAAGAAATGATCACGGTGAAAAGGCAGTTGAATTTTGTAGAAGAAATAAATTAGTGACAAACACTTGAAATCAATGGTGTCAGGCGAGATGTGGTGGAACATCGTAATTTAGAAAGTAATTGATGTTATGTTTATTTAAAAAAAAATACACTACACGTGTTTCGGCATTTCACTAAGCTATCTTCAGTTATGATTCATAACCATATCTTTCCTGAAGATGGCTTAGTGAAAAGCCGAAACACGTGTAGTGTATTTTTTAAATAAAGTGGACGTACTACATCGATTACTTTCTATTCGACAAACACTTGGTTTAAACATCACCCTAGGTGTAGGTACACATTGAAAATGCCGGGTGATACTGGGAGATATAAAATTGATTATATACTGGTTCTGCAGAGATTTAGAAACAGTGTAAAAAACTCGCGTTGCTATCCAGGGGCGGATGCAGACTCAGATTCTAACTTGGTGATGATGAAGTGTGAAGTAAGATTCAAAAGGATTTGTAAAGGTAGGAAGATAAAGAGGTGGAACCTTGAACCATTGAAAGAGTTGAAAAGGAGGGAATACCAAGAGCTGGTAGAAAAGAACATAGGTGAAGAGAAACGGATGGGAACCATAGAGAAAAGATGGGAAGTTATAAAAACAGGCATCGCAGGAGCGGCAGAGAAAACAATTGGAACGGTGGAAAAGAAGAGGGTTAAGAAGCAGTGGGTTACAGAAGAAATGATAAAGAAAATGGAGGAGAGAAGGATATGGAAAATGTGAACACCAACGTAGGCAAGAGGAAGTACAAGGAATTGAATAATAAACTCAGTCGAGTGACCAATCGGGCAAAAGAAAACTGGTGGAAGGGACAATGCGAGGAAATGAAAAAGATGCAGGAGGAGGAGGAAGTGAGCGCTTTGTACACCAAGGTGAAAATGTTATTGAGTGGTAAGAGAGGGCAAACGATACCAAAGGTTAAGGATAAAACAGGGAAGATATTAATCAAACAGGAAGATATCCAGGAAAGGTGGAGAGAATACGTAGATGAGCTATATGACAGCGAGAATAGACCCTTGAGGCTAGATCTAGAGGATGAAGGAACTATAGGTAAGGATAACCTCGGACCAGTGTTACTTGGTAGCGAAATAGAGACAGCATTATGGGAGATGAAGGGTAGAAAAGCCGTGGGAACCGATAATCTACCTTTGTAGCTACTGAAGAATGTAGGTAGTTAGGGGAGAGAATCTTTTTTAAAACTTATTCATAGGATCTACGAGGAAGGAATATGGCCAGAGGATTTCGTGAAAACAGTATTAATACATATCCTGAAGAAGAAGAAAGCGTCAGAATGCGAAGAGTATAGAACAATCAGGTTAATTTCGCAAGCGGCAAAAGTCTTGCTTAGAATACGAAATAGAAGGTTGGAGAGCAGAGCAAAGTGCTATTTAGGCGATGACCAATTTGTGTTCAGGAAGGGGAGAGCAACCAGAGACGCGATCGCGGTAATGAGGACACTTATGGATAGACACATAGAGCTTTATTAGGATGTTTTCGCTTGCTTATTGTTAGTGGATTTCAAAAAGACGTTTGACAGAGTAAACTGTGAGAAACAAATGCAGATTTTGGGGAAAATAGGACTAGATTTGCGTGATAGGAGACTCATCCAAAACTTATATATGCGGCAGAGGGCTCAGGTGTGGGTAGCTGACGGGGAATCAGGGTAGGCAATTATATGCCGCGAGGCAAGACAAAGTGCTTGTTTTGGTGATAGAGAAGAGGTCCCTCTTACAATTAAGGAAATGAGAGCAAAGCTAGTGGGACATATATTACGGCACAACAGTTTTCTGAGGAAGACATATCTGGAGGAATTCTGAGGAAGACATATTTGGAGGAATTCTGAGGAAGGCATATTTGGAGGAATATACCAAATAAAGTGCAGCTGTGGTAACTCCTACATCGGCCAGACTTCAAGAGCACTAAAATGCCGGCTCCAAGAGCATAAGAGGGCCATGAAAAACTGACAACTCCGCCAGTCGGCGGTCGCGGAACATCAGTGGAGTGAGCCGACGTAGGACATAAATTTTGACACCACAGTATTATTGAAAAAAGAAGCCCGCTATTTCCCTAGAATCATACGGGAGTCAATATAAAAAACACCGCAATATTCCAACCGAGAGGACGGCTAAACGGCTCTTCAATAGTACCGACCAATCACGACACACCTCCACCCGAAGGCACGAAACCAGTATAACATAAAAGGACGGACCAAACCCTGCAATCCAACGGACCTGAGGAAGCTAGCTGAAACGCTGGCGAAATATTGTCCACCAAAAATGGATAAACGCGGATGGAAACCCAAAAAAAACCATTCTCTTCATCAACAAAACTCCACGGAAGCCTTCACGAAAACAACAGTTTTCTGACCAATATTATTTAGGGAAAAGTACTCAGGAAAAAACCAAGAGGGCTTAACAGAACTTCTTACCTTAAGACGATTGTCACGGAATTGGATCTTCAGTCAATTGGAAATTTGAAGAATACAGCAATTAAGAGAGAGACATGGCAACAGCGAAATGGCATCGCCTTTATAGAAAGATGATGATGAGGTAAGCCAAAGGTTCCCGTTTTCTCCTTTATTTTTTAATATCTATGCTGAAGAATTGGTAAGAGAGGCATGGGATGAGCTAAGATGTGGGAATGAAAGTAGGAGGCCAGCGGATAATGTCGGTTAGATTCGCGGACGACCAGGCGTTGGTAAGTCGGTCATTGAAAGGATTGCAAGCTTTAGTGGATGCATTGGAAAAGCAATGTGAGAAATTCCGAATGAAAAATAATCATAAGAAAACAAAAGTGATGAGATTCTGTTGGACAAAGAAAACGAGGCTGGTCATAAGAGTAGGATATCACAAACTGGAGCAAGTAGAACAATTTATTTACTTGGGTAGTACGCTAGAAGAAACAGGACATAGTAGCAAAGACATTAGGAGGAGAATAGCGCTAGCGAAGGAAGCGTTCAATAATAGAAGTTGATGACGGGAACTTTGAGTAAGGATGTAAAAAAGAGGCTGGTGAAGAGCTTGATATGGCGTGTGGCGTTGTATGGGGTAATAACGTGGACCTTAAGAAAGGAAGATGAAAATAGGCTGAAGGCTTTCGAGATGTGGGTGTGGAGGAGGATGGAGAAGGTGCGTTTGACGGAACAGAAGACAAATGAGGAAGTGCTTGACATGGTGGGCGAGGAGAGGAAACTTATAGATGAGATTAGGGAAAGACAGGGTAGGTGGCTGGAAGGGGTAATGAGGGACGATGGTTTGCTGAAGGCCGAGATAGAGGGTAGGATGTTGGGCAAGCAGGGAAGGGGAAGATAGAGAATAGGTTTTATGGATGGGATGAAGAAAGGTGGGACAAAGACAAGCCACGGACAAAACTTTGTTGTCGTACATACCTGCAACGAGTAAAAATACCTCTGACTCTATCACAAAATTGTCAAAAACAAAATATAAATAATATTGGCAATGTAGCAGAATGTGGAGTCACTTGCTGATTCCGTCCAGTCTCCATGACGCTGGGATACCACGGCCAATTACGGTCGACTTTCCGAAACGAACATCTCGTGAAAACCTTAGTGGATAGCACCTTCCTAAATTGTGACGTCATACCGAGAACCAACCACGAATTCCCTTAGTGGATAGGGCCCCTATCGAGACTTTGACTAATGCGCACAGTGGCAACACTTAGGTACATATAATTAGTTATCTTTTTCGCTTGAAAGCGTGGCTTCTCGTATTTGTGAGATTTTATCATTCACTCACTTGTGAAAGTTTCGCAAGCGTTTGGTTTACTCGTGTTTGGAAAGATTTTCGGTTCTTAGTCTGTTATCGGCGAGAAAACAAAATACCTTCTCCCGTATAGACAGTTGAACATCTATGGCAATGCATGTTATGAACGCCAAATTGTATTAAGGAGGTTCGGTGGTTTCACTCAACTTAAAATAATTCAATTGAAACACCCAGAAAGCATTAATAATATTGATCTTAAGCTACCTGCAAATTTTCAGAATCATTTGCCCCAAATTTCTTAAGATAGTTGATCGAGAATTGGGGATAAAATTACAGACGTTTTCTTCTGCATTCCGCAAGCTATGAAATACGTTCAATTGCCAATTTCACATCGTCCGCAAGGCGCCATAGAGGGATTTCTTCAAGCGCCCGGAGAATAAAAATCTGTTATACCTTTAATTCTATAGGCGATATTAATTATTGTACATTGAATAATTAGAAATGTTTTTTTCTGACGAATAAAGCCTTGCGTTTCCACCAAAACCTGTGTAATTTCATGCCCACTTCCCGTTCAAATATCTTAAGAAATTTAGGGCAAATTATTCTGAAAAAAATCAGGGAGCTTCAAGACAACAAAAGTAATGTTTACAACAAGTTTCATCGAATTCTCTTAAAGCCACCCAACCTCCTTAAAAATGATGAGTATAGTCTATTCGCGTTAACCATGTCCGATGACAACTCGCGAGAGAGGGGAAATAAGTGGAGGAGTAGAGGGGGGGGGACATTATTGGAGGGGTAGTATCTTCCCGCCACACATCATGCGCAGTAAGCGATTTTTGTTCCGACTAGTCCAAGTTCTTTCAGCAAGGGGTAGGGTTTTGAAGCCTCACGTGGTTTACCTCTTCTCTGAAAGTGTTCTTGCATTGGCTGACCTGGACAACATGCGGGCGTAAACAAGTCAGCCCATTTGACTTCAGATTTGAAGGTGAACCGTCCTCCCCTACTTTCCCCCTCCCTTTCCACTGCGGGAAAACTGCTCGCGCATGGCTCCCCTCTCATTAAGCGCTGCTTCCCCTATTTTCTGAGTTGGAATAGGCCCACCTGCGCAGTAGACTACTGAGTGTCGGCCAAGTTATTGCGAATGGACTGTACCAGTTTACAATTACCAAAAACCAAAACACTACACGATCAAAACTTGAGATCAAACAACAGGACTAACTATCCAACACTATTTCAACACTTGCTGAAAGAAAACAACCAATACCTTCTTAGTTACCAAGACTAAATAAAAATATTTGAGAGAGCCTAATATTACAAAAATAAATCTAATAAAAAGTCTCATGTGATAAAGGCCTTATCAATTCCAAATTCTGCAGAAAGTTGAATAAATAGACCATATAGTGTTGATTTCATACAATCATAAAAGTGTACAAAGAATATGAATTCCCAGCATTAATTTGATTTCATGAAAAAGGGTACATTTTATATATTTAGTAAAAATTCACAACAATCCTCCTTTCTGTTTCAAAACCAACCTTTTCATTCCATTTGAATGGGCACATATCACAGATTTTTATTATCACAGCCAAGTTATCGCGAATGACCTGTAGCTGTGGAATGACATTTCTGTAGCTACATTTACATGCTTGGTAATTTCACTTGATTCATCTTATTGATGTGAATTCCTAATTTTTTGATTTGTAAATTTATGTAGTTGATTTATTTTGTCTCTTGCCTCCATGTCATTTCCGTGGCAGCGGCATCTGGGTTGGGTGGCGGCGCTTGAAGTGGCTGTTTTTTTTTAGAAACCTCTCTCTTATATAATTTTCCAGGAACGCTACGAGGAGATGCCACCTCCCAAATTCTTGTACGGCTCCCACTACTCGGCCCCTGGGTTCGTTCTCTTCTACCTGGTGCGCAAGTATCCGCATTACATGCTGTGCTTGCAAAATGGACGCTTTGACCACCCTGACCGTATGTTTAACAGGTCAGTTTTGATGCCAAATTTCATGTAATTCATTTTTAACAGTGGGAATATTTTGTGCATACATTCTCTAGCGTCGGTGAAGTAAAAAATGGATGCTATTGGATGCATTGAGATTGCCTTCTCGCTCCAGCTCCAGGGGAATCTACTTCGGGGTGGCCACTTGGTGACCAGGAAAGTTTAGAGAAACGGAAATCAGAGGCTACCGGAAAAAAACGAGAATAGCCGGGACTTTGTTGAGGAAAATTGGGGAAAAATGAAGACTCCGTAAAGCTTGAATGGAATCGAGGCAGTCTATATTGGTTATTGTATAATGTTCAAGGTAGCAGTCATGTACGTAAACTTTGGTGTAATCCTTAAATGTAATGGACAAACCTTCTACAAACATAAAACAATTGACTTGTGGATAAAAATTGAACGTACGAATAAGGGTTTTGAGTGACGAGGAGAAATCAGGTCACCACAGCTTTGACTTTCAATCATACTGACCTAACTTTACGACGCACGGCAGCTCCTTATTCCTACTCGTGTGTCCATTATCGAAGCGAATCCATTCCCACGCACCCTCCCGTAACCCTATCTACATCTACAAAATACCCTGCAAGTCACCTCAAGGGTGTGTGGCAGGGGGTGACTAGTCTCGAACATGCATTACACTATACCCTGAAGTTAGTGTAACTACAACTATTGATGTGTTAGCATAAATCGCTAATGCTTGTCACGAGGCGAAGCTTCACAAGTTAGAGGGACCATTAGCATTTTTGTATTTTTCATCTAAATAAACGGACAGAGATTCAAGATTTATGCTGAAAACTTACACATCATCCTCTAAGTACCAGGTAGCAATTACGGATTCAAGTATTAGGGAGTACTACTACTACTAAGAGTTACACTACCTTGAGACAAACCTAGTTAAAAGTCTCATTGGCAGTTTTCATGGTCTCTTATCGTTCGCGGGAAAAATGATATTTTAAATCTGTCCGTTCTGCAATGTACTTCCCTTATTTTATTCTCATTTTCAATTTCTAAAAATTTCAAATCTAAATTTAAAATAAAATGTTTTTTCGATGTACCCTAGTCCTAGAAGGGTATTTACATCTACAAAATACCCTGCAATCCACCTCAGGGGTGTGTGGCAGGGGGTGAGTAATCACCAACATGCATTATACTATACCCTAAAGTTAATGTAACTACTTATGCATTAGCATAAATCGCTAATGGTTGTCACAAGCATGCACTACTACACTACAGATATTATCACAATGTAAAGGGACCGTTAATATATATGTATTTTACAACTACACAAATGGACAGACACTCAAGACTTATGTATGACTTCTATTTTTTATTTGTCTCATGGTGTACAATGAATACTGCTCTCTTTTGCGACAATGTGCAAAGCATCACGGCAAATATCGTGGCAGATGAATACAGTCAATGCCTTTGATATATGCTTTCTGATTAACAGCATGTCATTAAATGGAATGATATATCTTGTAGTTTGCCATTACATGCAAAGCAACAGTAATTTCTTATTAATATTAGGTTATCTACCGGTCAAAGTAGATTGTACATGTAAGAAAAAAGCATTCATTATCTCTCCTCAGCCATAATTAGCTCCTGAGATATTTAGGATTGAGTAAACATCAAAATGCTCAAAAATTAGCATGAGCAATCTTCAAAAAATGGCTACCCCGAGAAAACGAGGAAGGATACAATTTTTAAAGTCGTTGTATGAAACTGCCAATGTGCACGAACGTGCAGAAAATGATTTTTACAAATATGGTCATGACACCGTCATCTGTTCAAACCTCGAGAAAGGTGGATACTACACTCAATCGAAATATTGAAAGTTTTAATTTGTCTTTCGTTTGTTTCTATATTTTTATCGGCCACCCTCTTGGCATATTTTATATTTATCACACGAGTGATATAAAAGGGTGTGTGAAAGACACAAGTAAAAACTTCCAATATTTTGATGGAGCGTATCCATCTTTCTCGAGGTAGAGAGTACGAATGAGGAAAGGGACAGAGATTGAGGTAGGGAAAAAGGGGAAGAGGATGGCGGAAGAGGGGAAGGAAGGGAAAGAGGAAGAGCGGGGAGAGGACGGCAGGAGTGGAAAGAGGAAGAAAGGGGAGAAAATTGGACAAAAACATGGACTCCAATTCGACAATGCTTTTCTCTTTCCATCCTCAATGCCCTTCCCGCCAATACTTCAAACACACAGCTGAGAAATACTGAGATGTCCGTGATCTGGTTTTGTAAAGCTTTTCTCCGACCCAGAATCAATGTATTGCATTAATCCCATGCAGTACCTCTGCCCCCTATTGTCACAATTATAATTTTCCTCTGCCTTGCAACAATGTTGCATTTCTCACTCTTCAAGAACTCCTCCCTACTTCAAAATTTTCCCATCCATTCATAACCTGACGCAACATTGTCACACTGAATACCCCTTCCAGTTCCCTTCCCCACACTCCATTTCTCCCCTCCCTTCGTCACTGACCCTCAATATTTAGTGCCCTCAGTATTGCAACATTGTTAGAATTCTCCCTGCTTGAAACTTCTCCCATCTGAAAACAGCCAGGTGCAACATTGTTCCCTCTTAGTTCCCCTCCCCTCCTAGTTTTTTTAGGGTAGAGAGTAGGGCAGAGAGTAGATCATGTAGTGGGTTATTAAGTAAAGGGGTCACCGTAAATATTGGTAGGAATGAGAGCATTTTTCAAATTCAGAATGACTTAATATCCGAAAGAAATAGAAACCGTGGCTCAGGTATATCAAAAACATGTATCATTAATGATATAAAATACTCGATAGACAGGACTTGTAAGTCGTATCCCAGGGATTCCATTTCCATTGAGGTTGTTAATTGCCGTAGTATAAAAACAAAGTCGCTGATTTTCACCATCTCATTGGGAGCACGGAAGCTGATGTAGTAATAGGAACAGAAAGTTGGCTATTGAATGAAATTGCGGATACCGAGATCTTCCCAAAATCATATGCAATATAAAGAAAAGACCGAACAGCGAGAACAGGAGGAGGAGTATTTATCGCAGTCAAAGATGAGTTCGTCAGCAGAGCCGAAATATTTCCAGATAATGATTTAGAAAGTGTGTGGTGTTCCATTAAATGCACAACAAAAAGAATTTTTATTTGCTCATATTATAGACCACCTGATGCAGACTTAAATTCAGTTCTAGAGTTGGATAGACAGGTGAAATGTCTCACACGTCAAAATAACGAAAATAATATAATTATCGGTGGTGATTTCAACGTTCCCTCAATTGACTGGAAGACGTATAGTTTCAAAAATGGCGGCAAAGAAAAAGAGTTGTGCGACACTCTACACCATACATTCACTTCTAATTCCTTGCATCAATTAGCCACAACACCGACCAGAGGAAACAACATTCTAGATCTTTTGGCGACCAACATACCTGAAAGCGTCCTTAACGTAGTAACAGTGAACGGAATTAGCGATCACAGAGCAGTAAAAGCTAGATTCCATATTAGTACTGATAAAAAGGCACCCATAAAGAGGAGGGTATATTTATTTCACAAGGCGGATTTCGAAGGCTTAAAACAAGGACTATTGACCACGTATAAAAAATTTAGTGATATTAGTGAAAACCGTTGTACTGATTATACATGGAATATTTTTCGTAACATCACACAACTAGCCATAACTAGTGCAATACCAAGTAAACTTAAAAAGGTCAATACTGAACCTAGGTGGTATAATGCGGACGTCCGGAAGTCTCTCAAGCGACAACGAATACGGCACGCAAAAATGAGGAACACACGTCAGGATCTCCCGGAAGAGGAGTATAAGAAGTTATGCGAAAAATACAAGAAAGCGAAAACAGCAGCAAAGGCGGCCTTTCAAAATGCATTAACGGAATTCAAAAATAAAATATTGGGCGAACATTTATAGGATAACCCAAAGGCATTTAGTTCATACGTGAGGGAGGTTCAAGGCTGCAAATCAACAGTAACGTCACTAAAGAACAATCTAGGAGAAAGAGGAAACGACAAATTAGATAAAGCAAATATCCTCAATGCCTTTTTTCAAAGTGTCTATACAAAATGCTCTCCAAACGACACCACTACAATGCCTAGGCTATATGAGCACCCAATGCAGTCTATTAATATCACTTGTTGTGGAATAGAAAGTCATCTGAAATCCATTAATTCCAAGAAATCACCCGGTCCCGATCAAATTCCCACCCGAGTTTATAAAAAATTAGCATCAGAAATAGCACCATACCTAATATTTGAAAAATCTATAACACAACACGTGTTCCTTACGATTGGAAAATTGTGAACGTTACACCAATATTTAAAAGTGGCAATAAGGAAGAGCCCAGTAACTATAGACCGATTTACCTTACGTCTATCTCGTGCAAAATATTGGAACATATAATCGTCAGTTCGATTATGGGGTACTTGTATAGTCAAAATTTGTTAACGCCAAATCAGCACGGATTCCGTAAAGGCAGGTCTTGCAAAACCCAGTTGGCCCTCTTTCTTCACGATATTCTTTCCTTGGGAGAAAAGCTTGTCCAAGTAGACGCAATATTTCTAGATTTTAAAAAAGCTTTCAATAAGGTCCCTCATTCATAGTTACTCGTTAAGTTGGAAGCATACGGAATACACCACGACGTAATATGTTGGATAAGAGAGTTCTTAGCCGACCGCGAACAGAGGGTAGTTCTAGATGGCGTTAGTTCAGATGTAGTGAAAGTTACATCAGGTGTACCTCAGGGAAGTGTCATCGGTCCCTTATTGTTCCTTTTGTATATTAATGACATCACTACCATTGTTACTAGCAAAATTCGCCTCTTCGCAGACGACGCAGTGTTGTACAGGGATCTAGACAATGAGTCCGACAAGATTGCGTTACAAAAAGACCTAGATGCTATAAATGAATGGTGCAATACTTGGCAGTTAGAATGATCGAGGAGATCGAGATCGAAGTCACAGATCGTGACAGATCGAGGAACCACTCATCAGAGAATAAAATGGATGTTTATTGTCAAATAAAAGCATTTCTATGATATTAAAGAATATCTCCGACCTTTGAATCCTCTCCTGGAACCTCAACCACTCCATTGGACCTGCTTCCCTGGATCTCCTGCCTTCAGACCAAACCGACCAATCACAGCCTTCCCCACCTTCAAGTCTTCCTGAACCAGTTCCTGCTTGCCTGCTGTCCGTCTCCTGCGTGGTTTTTCCACTGCAGCGTATCTACGTAAATTATATCAAAGATTTAATCAAATTACACCGTGCCACAGCAAAATAGAGTGCTCTAAGGGGGTGGCTAACTAGCTCCACCTTTTCACCTGCGTCTGATCTTGCTTTTCCCCTCCCAGGTTTTCTTCGTCGGTTACCCTGAGCAGAGGGCTTGCACCTCCACTGCACGCTCGGGGGACCCGGCAGGGTCCACTCATTAGGGTGTTAGGCTCTCCTCCCCTGTTCCTCCCTACATCACGAACCGTTCATGATCAAGAAATCCTCTACCGTCATGCCTCGGACCGATCCCGCTCGTCAAACCTATGAAAACCCGCCTTCGCCTCCTACCCTGAACGCTGCCGACATTCCCGAAGGGTATTCAGAAGCTATTATAACGGAGTTATTCTCCAAGATGCCAGCTGCATAAAAAAATCAGTTATAAATGAGTAATGAACAGTCTGCTTCTCAATTTACCACTCACCTCAACCAGTCTGCCACCATTACCGACTTTCCAACTCCTGTTTCACCTATGTCAACCGACCTCGCTCCTACCCACAATGCCTCGCCTGTCATCCCGGTTCCTGCTTCAACTGCTATGCCGCCACCACTACCAATCCAAAGTCCCTGCCCTTCCGGCTCTCAGAAGATCGTCCATACTCACTCATCCGACGACGAATTCATCCAGCCAAGCAAAAAACACGTAATAAAAGTACGACCCATAACAGATTCCAAAAATATCACTTTACAAACCTCAAACCGTTATTCCCTCTTATCAGAGGTCTCATCTACCTTCGCCTCGGAAGCCATTCAAGCTTCCGCACCATCTACTTCCACCAATAATTCTTCCACAGAGCCGCCCTCATCCGAAACGAAAGGTAAAATCCTGCCAATCCTTCTTGATAACACCGAAAATTGGTCGGTCATTTGGGCCCGCCTTCTGCGGGTCTGTAAGACTCTTCCATTCGCTCGCTCCACCGGTTCAAAGTCCGCAATAATTAAATGTTCTTCCCTTTCCGTCCATCATGCGTGTATTGCATCCCTCACTGAAATTAATGCTGAATTTAACTCGTTCTCCACCCCTGATTCGCGTAGAAAAGAATTCTGCCTGCGCGGCACGTTCCCCTCCGATCGCACCGCTCCTCCCAAATGCTTCTTTTGCGGAGGCAGTCATCCGGCTAATTACCGAGGCTGCCCCTTCCACAAGAAAAAGAAAAGCAAAATTCTTATTAAAATTCACGGCCCGCCTTCAGCTACTCCTTTCAACCCTGCTCCTGCTCCTCCTCCTCAAACCCAGTCTTACTCCGCAATCGCTTCGTCTTCCTCTTACTCCCCCGACCCCTCATCCTCCTCAAATTCTCATTCAAACCCTTCCATTATTCCAAACCCCGTGATCACCAGTAAATTACACTCGTGGTTCCTCGGTGTCATGTCTAAAGTCAATTCTCTCACCACCATAGCTGCATAAAAGTTGTTCCTCCTAGAACAGTTAATATTAATTCACTGTTCACCTTAACCAGCTTTCACCGTCTCTTCATACGTGCCCGCAGACTACTCAAATTTCATAAATTCATTCCGATTAGGGTGGCTCTTAGTACCCCGTGCATTCTACACACACAAAATTACACTGTCGTACTGCTCTCTCCTATGAGTCTTTCCTATATCTATCAATTAACCTCTTCTTAAATCTACACTGCCTATGTGGTGCACGTGAAATCATAAAAAAATAAAATAAAAAAAATAATTATTCAAATAAATAAAACTCCAACCTGTTTATCACGTGCAAAAGATGAGTTAAAAATAAAAAATATATCCAAAAACACTACAAAAAATGATATAAGTGAAAAATAAAAAGAAAACAAATATAAAAACCAATAAATCCACTACGGCAACAAAAAATTACAAAATATTTAATATTTAGTATTGTTTAATTCAATTTTTAAAAATTATGAAAAGGACCTTTAGTTTCCAATGTTATTAGGTTTTAATTTTATTAATCTTGTGTTCAAAATAGAATTAAGTTTCTTTTTCTCATAAACCATCACTACACAGCCAATAGACTCCCGCTATTTTTTTAAATGCGTCTAACCACACACCGGTAATGGAGATTAAATTCTCCGGTACGGTTTTCATACTCGCGCCTTCGGCGCGGCGATAAATACGTGTCGGTTGACAGTTAGAATAGAATTTTATAAAGTGCGTTGTTATGAATTTTTGGAAAAAGAATAACTTGGTCAATGATACCTACACAATTAATCAAACATAATTATCAAATGTAGAGTCAGTTAAATACTTAGGTGTGACCCTTACTCAGGACCTGTCTTGGGGAAACACGTCCGGGAAATCTGCGGACCGGCTAGTCGCAAATTGGGATTTATCAAAAGAATATTAGGAAAATGCAACGAGAAAGTTAAAGAGCGATGTTATTTTTCACTCGTGAGACCTCACTTGGAGTATGCCGCTAGCGTATGGGACCCTTACGAAGTAGGACTAATCTCTGAAATAGATAGAATACAATGGAGAGCAGCAAGATTTGTGAAAAGTTGTTACGATAAACTTAGCAGTGTTACCAAATTGTTGAAGGAATTAGGGTGGGAATCTCTAACTGATCGAAGGGAGAAATACAGGTTAAATCTTTTGCGCAAACTCGGAGCAGACAATTTTTTGCCGGACGTTCAACATATACTGCTAGAGCCAACGTACTATGGTAGAAGTGATCACAGAAATAAAATAAAGAAATTGACTGCCAAACCGATAGATTCAAAATGTCATTTTTCCCACGTACAATAAGGGATCATAATAGTTGCGATAGATCAATCACATGAAACTCCCACCCTCAATAGGTAGAGTAGAATTTTCATTTGTGCTTAATAACACCACATCATTACTAACTCTTCACACCGGTCGATTAGTCCGGCATTACTTTATTTTGTTCTTTGCATGAAGTAGCATCTCGTAGTATTTATAAATTAACAGTATCAGTAGTATTAACCCCTAGATGTGTGTATAGCATTGTCCTGCATGTTTGTACGTTTGTTCTTTTACGTATCACTCTCCCAGTTTCTGGTTGGACTGTGCACTGTTCTCCTGACTGCTTTTGGTCTGTGCCTAGTGCCAGGGGGAGCGTGTGACGTTCTGATTTGTTCTGGGATGAGTGCTGCATGCCTGGTGTGGAATCACCCCGTGCCACACACCCTAGTGGTGGCTTGCACGGTACATCATAGATGTAGATGTAGATTAATTTCGTCCATTCCACCCGATCAAACGCCTTCTCAAAGTCTACGAAGCATGCAAAAATATTCTGCCCATACTCTAGGTTTCTTTCTACTACCGTCACTGCTATAGCGGCTCGCGTTCCCGTCCCTCTCCTAAACCCGAAATGGTCGTCACCCAGGTATTCATTTGCCTTCTTCTCTAGCCTTCTGTTTATAATACCGTAGAATGGGATGACATCGGCCATATTGGGTGACTTCGGCCACGCGCGCACCGCTTCACAAATTGAAACTTTGTTACACAATGCATTAATATGTACGAACCAGCATTTCATTCTCGACTTGTCTAACTGTGTTGGAGGAGATTACAAGCAGTCCACGCTTACTTTACTCAGTTCTTACGATACCATCGTACTCGGAGGGTCAGACGAAATTCGTGTGTTCTATTGAGAAGCCGTAAAAACCTCAGCCTAGGATTGTCATCGCTAACATCAGGTAAATGAAAATTGCCTTATTATTTCATTATGTTGTTGACTATCAGAATGTAAGTCTAGTTACTTTTTTCAGATTTAACTTGGAATAATATTACTTTCTAGGGTAATAATCAAAATACTGTGGGGTGACATTGGCCATGCCCAGGAACTACCAGAAAGCCCGCGGTGGGTGTCAATACCTGCATTATGACGAAAATAGTCTTCAGCACGAATTGGATGATGATACGTCTTAATGATACGTTAAGAATAAAGCAAAATTTTCTTTGCAAAATAGGTGAAATACTATGAAACAAACATTGGAAACTTATACACGGAATTATTTAAAATAATGAATCTTTATAACTTAATTATTTTAATTTTTTATTTTTATAAATTCAAGGTGAATAAAACTTATATCTGCGAGAGGTAAGTTAAGAAACTAAGAATAAATTTGATAAAAATACGATGTAATTGACAATTCATGAGGAAAATTTGTAATTATTTTTTTTATAAGTTATGTTTGCTTTGTTACAAAAATTTAAACATGATTTGAAATCCTAAGGTTTCCATGTTACCAATTTAATTTTAGTCAGAAGAAGGAGCCAGTACAGTCGAAGAAATAACATAAAAACTGTCAAAAATGGCCGAAGTCACCCCATTTTACGGTACTCAGAACTACTTTGGCTGCGTGGGATATTAAGCTTAGTGTCCTGTAGTCTTCGCACGTTTTTGCCTTACTCTTCTTTGGTATAGGAATTATTACAGTCTTTGCAAAGTCTTACGGCCACACTCCATCCTCATAAATCCTACAAATAAGCACAAAATGTTTTCCTCTTCTGTTCTTCCCCATGCTCTTTAAAAACTCTGCAGGTATGTCATCTATTCCCACCGCCTTATTCCTTTTCATGTCTCGTAGAGCTCTTTCGATTTCGCTATCTAGGATACTTGGTCCGATGCCATCTCTGTCGATATTGTCTTCCCTTTCTATATCTAACATCTAACCTATTGGGCCTTATTTCTTTACCATACAGCTCTTCAACATACTCCGTCCACCTGTCCTGGATCTCTTTCGGTTCTAGGAGTACCTTTCCCGTCTCGTCTGCTATCGTTGTAATTCCCCTTCGCTTATTACCCCCTGTCAGTTCCTTTACTTTCCTATATAATGCATCTTCTCTTCCCTCTTTTTGGTATTTCTCTAACGAGTCGATCTTTTCTCTCCACCATGTCTCTCTTACTTTCTTTGTTTCTCTTCTAAGCCTGTTATTTAATTCTCGGTATTTTCTCTTACCTAGGTCTTGAGTTTACGCTCTTCAATTTCCTTCTCACCTCCATCTCCCTGATCATCTCCTTCGAAATCCACGGTTTTCTAATTTTAGTTGCACTCACTACGCCTACCGTTGCTTTAGCCACCTCTACAATTCCATTTTTCAAACTTCCCCATCCATCTTCCACTGATCTAACTCTATTATCCTCACCCATTATCTCATCCACCTTATCTCAATACTTCTTCTTCATTGCCCCAGTTAACGCCTTTGTATTCCACTTTCGTACACACCTTCTCATTCTTATCTTTTTCAGTTTTACCCGACATTTCATGACTAATAAGTTATGATCTGTGTCTGCATCAGCTCCTGGATAAGCATGCGAGTTTTTAACACTATTCCTGGTTCTGTGACGTACCATTATATAATCTATCTGGAACCTATCTTTGTCTTCCGTCTTCTTCCAAGTTTACCTACGTCGAGGATGATGTCTGAACCATGTATTTGTAATTACTAGGTTATTTCTACGGCAAAACTCCACTACTTTCTCACCGCGGTCGTTTCTCCTTCCTAGCCCGTAATCGCCCACCTCCCTCCCATCTCTTCCTTCGCCCACCACCGCGTTCCAATCCCCCATTACTATCAAGTGCTTACTCCCAGGTATCCTACCAATTATTTCCTCTAGCTGAGCGTATACCCCATCTATCTCCTCCTCTTTATGATAAGAGGTAGGCAGATAAACCTGGATTACAACTGAATTCGTTGGATCGGCCTTTAGTTCCACGACTATAATCCTATCACTCACCTGTTCTGCATCCACTACTTTTCTACCAAATTTCCTATTCATTACGAATGCAACCCTGCGCTGACTTTCATTCCCTCCACTATAAATTACTCTATAATCTAGAAATAAGAAGGCGGGGCGGAATATAAGGGTGGGAGGGCAGCAGATATAGCAGGTCGAGCAGTTTACGTATCTGGGTAGTATTTTGGAGGAGAATGGGATTAGTGGTAAGGACATCAGATGCAGAATTGCACTTGCTAAAGAAGCTCTTTCGAAGAGAAGGGAATTGATGAGGGGGGGTCTGAGAAGAGACGTAAAGAAGATGCTGGCGAAAACTTTAATATGGAGCGTGTCGCTATATGGGTCGGAAACTTGGTCATTGCCAAGGGAGGATGTGTGTAGACTTTAGGCATTTGAGATGTGGGTTTGGAGAAGGATGGAGAAGGTTAGCTGGATGGCGAGAAAGACGACCGAGGAGGTATTACATATGATCGGAGAGTAGAGGAAGCTTGTGGTAGAAGTTCGGAAAAGGCAGAAGAGATGGATGGAGGAGGTTTTGAGAGGAGAGGGTGAAGTGAGTGATAGAGGACATGTTGAAGAGAGTGATAGAGGGGAGAACACTGGGGAAGCGTGGAAGAGGAAGGAAGAGGATAGGAATTCTGGACAAAATAAGAGGAGGTAGAAGATATGAAGAATTGAAGAGGGATCTAGTAGCGGGCCATCATTAGGAGGGAAAGCGAGACAATGTCTGTGAGGTTGGGATGCAGAATGGGGACTGTCCAAGAACCTACCAATCAGTTGGTAGAATACTTGAATGAATGAAAGCTTCCACGCCCTCAGCATCGTCCTAACATTCCACTTGCCTATTCTGATTGTTTCGTTTCTTTTCCTTATATTCTTTTCCTCTGCTGCTATTACGTCTGAGCAAGGATTTCGTGTGATGACGACCGCAGGGGCCTTGCTCCCACCGCTGCCGGGCACGACACCGCTCTCTGGGCCGGCTCCCGTTGTTGCCAGGATTCATTATCATTTGAGAACTGTCCATAATTTCAAGGTTTTTGTTTAATTGAGATAGTATTCCGTGGCCTTACTCAATAGTGTTTTTTACGTGACATCATCACTTCAGAGGCCGCCCCACTGGGGTCAGATGCCTTTTGCAGCCGCCTCATTGAGGTACAGATGCTGCGCGGACTGCCCTTCGTCTGTCTCCTAACCTTCGTCCAATCTGGCATGGGTGACCCTACCAGGAGCATTGCTTCCGCCAGTGCAGCTCTAGGGGTCATCGAAGCACGCAAGCCCTTACACCACTACAAGGTTGTTGTCCAAGGGAAGAGCGTGACGCAATTAGCGCTCTGAAATTAAAAGGTTCTCAGTCAGTTACTTGGACTCCGGAATTAAAGGATGCATTTCAATCTTGTAAATTTAGCCTTTCTTCTGTCACATTACTAGTTCATCCGCACAACGATGTACCTCTGGGACTCTTCACTAATGCCTCCAGTCAGTCAGTTGGCGCATGTTTACAGCAGTATGTTGACCAGTCTTGGCAAACGTTAGCTTTCTTTTCGAAAAAGATGTCGGAGAAGGAGAGAAAATGGCCAGCTTTCTCCAGAGAGCTTCCTGCAATATACCTGTCAGTGCAGTATTTTCGACATTTGATGGTTGCCAATTTACTATTTACACAGATCATAAACCTTTAATTTATACCTTTCATAAACGTAGAGAAAAATTACCCCCATCCAACTGAATCATATTTCGTTTATTTCACAGTTTTCGACTGACATTCAGCACATAAAGGGCGCTGATAACATTGTTGCCGACACTATTTCATGCTTTGAATCATTCTCTTCAATCCCCGTCTACTACGCCCTCACTGAGTCACAGAATGACGACGAAGAGCTTTCGGATCGAATTGCAAGCAGGTCCTCCCTTTGGTTAAAGAAGGTTTCAGTCCCTGGAATTGAGGTACCTATATACTGCGATGAATCTATGGGGAAACTTCGACCTTATGTCACACCTCCATTTCGTCGTCATTTTTTCGATCACATTCACTCTTTAAGTCATCCTAGTGCAAGAGTCACGACAAAACTAGTTACTGATCGTTTTGTTTGGCCTTCTGTTTGTAAAGATTGTCACCTTTGGTGTTGACCGTGTGTGTCTTGTCAGCGCTCAAAAGTTCACCGACATGTGAGTTCATGTTGCGACATGTCAAATTGCCGATCAGAAATTTCTTGCCTCCTTCCATTAGGTTTTCTCACATACACGTTGATATAATTGAACTGCCAATTGTCAATTCCTACCGCTACTGCCTGACTGTGATTGATTGGTACACTCGTTGGAGTGAAGTTCAACCCATGCAATCCATCATTGCAGAGGCAACTACCGCGGCTTTGTTAACATGTTGGATTTCTCGCTTTGTGTTCCCACAAAAGATCACTGCTGATCGGGGGACACAATTCACTTCGTATCTTTTTAGTAATTGGACAAGACAATTCGGCATCGAGATTTAGCATACGACTAGTCTTCATCCTCAGGCAAACGGTATGGTGGAGAGATTTCACCGCCAGTTAAAAGCCACGTTAATGGCTCACGGAATAAATTGAATAGAAGACCTTCCGCTTGCTTTACTATCCATTGCTCGTTCAGAGATGATATCAATACTTCTCCAGCAGAATTGGTTTATGGCGAACCCCTCCGACTTCCTGGTGATTTAATTAGTTCTACTTCTGGCATAATAGAGGATTCAAGTAGCTTCTTATCACGACTTAAAAAGGTAATGTCTCAGTTGAGTCCAGCTCCTGCTTCTTGACACTCAAAATCAGAGGAATTTATTTTCAAAGATTTGTTGAGTTGCAGCCATGCATTTCTACGTGAGGGCAGTATTCGTAAATCGTTGCAGCCACCCTATTCGGGTCCACATGAAATTACTGCACGGGACACGAAGACGGTTACACTAAAGATCAAGGGAGAAGACTCCGTTGTCTCAGGCGTAACTTAAAGGAATTTGCTTAGCATATTGAATGAGAAACAGTAACTTTGTAATTCCACATGTATTTATTGGAAACGACCTAGGTTTCGATGTAGCACGTCATCATCAGGTACAAATATCCCAGAACACTCGGAATATATATAGTCTCACAAACATAAGGAGAGAAAGAACCAAAGGGGATTCGCGGGATTACTGATCTCATTATTCTCAATGCTCATCGCACAACCTTCTTGGTTACAGCTAGTGCAAGAAGCAGAAGCCACAAAGGGCAAGTGATAAAATGTTTTGGACACCATCCAATAATAGGAAATGTTCTATCACTTTCAATAGTCGGTCCACGCGGTGAGCACGGCCAACTTCAAATTTTTCTAATAAAATTGTCCTATTTTTATAGTAAATCGTCCCATTTAAATTTATTCATAGTATTAGTATTCGTTATCGTGTAACCTGTGGTCACGTTATGTTTCGGCATGAAGTGTATTCTTTTTGTAAGAACGAAGGTTTTCTCGGTGGTTTATGATGAACTTCTTCATATTTTTGGGTTCTACCGCGTTGGTTGCTACAGTTTCGCTGGCACTACTGCCAGCGTCTTCAGGACAAAGCCAAGGTGATAGTGAGAGAGGGCAGATATTACCCTAGATTAATTAGGGAATCAATTGAGATAGCCCAGACTGACAATTTTAACCGAGACGAGGGATACCACCTGGACTACACTTGGAGGAGAATTCTGAAACAAACCAATGGGAGGGCAGCAGCAAGAATTGTCGGGAATGAAGCACCATATAATGAGGACCAAAATTGTGAACCGGAATCTTCGACCTGAAGACGCTGGCAGTAGTGCCAGGGAAACTGTTGTCATCACTACAGCAACCAACGCGGTAGAACCAAAAAATATGAGGAAGTTCATCCGTCTATTCTTTTTCTCTGCTTTACAAATGATGACATTCCCGATGGGGAGTTGCTCCTGATGACTATTTCATCTGTAAGAACTATAAAATGTTGGACACTAACCATCGGCTTATGTATCCGGAAACCTAAACAGTTATGAAGCAACTTTGTTTATTACATCCACCGTTTCGTCGTAAAGCATCGAGTGTAGGGCAATTGTCAACGGTAGGGGTTTCAAATTGCAGTTTATTTCCTGCAAATTGTTCTGGACTAATCACATGCCCTGGATTAAATTTTACATTAAAATCGAAACTTTCCCTCCGATTTCTAAACTCCTCCTCATCACTTTTTCTAAGATAACGCTTCCCAAACAAATGAGTGTTACTGGTCATCAATACTGGAGTTCGCATTGATTTTTGCCTTGAACAATATTTTTTCCCTATTTCAAATGGAGCACCCACCAAAATGCATTTCATATCCTCACACGTTCTCTCTACAGAAAAAGGTTCCTCAATTACTATTAATGATTTATTTAAAAAGTTTTCATATGCAAATTCATTCAATGAATGGGAACTTGATGCATAAACAGGCATAAAATGACGTGCACTATGAAACTCTTTCCGCTGTTACTCCTTCCAAAGAGAAACGAACTTGCAATTGACATTTCTGTCCTCTTCAAGTATTGTCTTAAGGCAGTTAGCAAAAAGACTAGGAGAAATAGAATTTCTAAGAATCAGTTCAGATATCGAACTTCTGCTGTCGCTACATCCATTCTCAGTACGTCATGATAATAATTATTCATATCTGTTTTTTTCTTTCTGTTACAAGTCTATATTTCACATACAATTGAATAGCTGGATTACATTCCCGCATCAAATTGGAACAGTGCTAAATTAATAAATTTGTCCATTTGTCAGTATCCATATGATCATATAACTCACTCCAAGATGTAGCCTTGTATTTCCTCATCAGGTCACTTAAACGTCTTCAAGTGTTTGAAGGGTCCTTCTTCGCAGTCCACAGGTTTCAACGATGCACTGCTCACAGCCCTCTTCCGCGTCAGCTCCAAAAATCGGCTTCTCTGCTACTCGCTGTGATAAGTCCAAGAATCATAAAAAATAGTGATTTTATGGATAAAATATAACTTTTACAGAATAAAATCCATTTTGAATACACCCGAAGGTTGGCAAACAAAAAAGTTATGGCTTTCAACAGCGTCTTGGGATAAACGAATTAACACATCTCAGAAACAAATTAATCGATTGACCTTTACAAACTCTCGATCGGTTTGGCATTGGAAAAGCTTCCTTTTAAAATGCTCAGAATGTTGAAAAATTGCTTTTGTGATAAATTCTTCAAAAATAATTTTTTTCTGAATAATTTTGTGGACTGAATTTGGATTGTAGTCGTTTTAAGCGGCTATAGAAATTATTGTCAACAGTTCAGTGATGTAGTGTGTGGATTTGAGGGTTATTTGTTGGAGGTAACGAACCACAGAATTAAAAGTAGGATGTTTGTGCGAAAAATAGTCAACAGAATCACTAGGTATTATGTGATCGCTGATATGTTTTCCGTGTATATTAAAATTCATGTCTTTACCTTGTATTTGAGATTTACAGATCTAGGAATTTCAGAGTGCCGTTGATATCTTTTTACATCGTGACGGAAATGTTCTAGTAGATGGAGTTCAGAAAGTTGAGGAAGGAGTTCAAATGGCGGTCAGTTCCCGTCCACAGGAATAGGATGTTGTCCATTTGTCGAAACCAATATTTAACAAATCTATTGTAGTGGTTGCTGGCATTGTTCGGCTTTTCCTCCTGAGAGTGAAGGAAAACTTCTGATGAATGGGAGGAGGAAGGAGAGAACCCATTGCTAGACCATCTTCTTGTTTATACATAGCTATTTTTTTAAATAAATAAATTGAATTTTACTGTCATTTAAATTGGAGCACCAAGTTTTGTGGAAATATTTTTGGGAATGGTGGAGCAACTGATGCCCAAGGCCTTTTAATGTAAGGCTGTTAATGTAGGGACACAAGTAAATAGGTTATTTATATCGAGGGAACCATTTTAATTTTCCACGTACGAATCATATTAAATGACGTGGTATTAACTAAAAAAATATTCGCAGCGTGCCAGATGTGTGGAAGAATGTGCAGAGCAACATGGCGGATTTTAAGGAGTTGGTGCCCGAGTTCTTCGATTTGGATGGAGATGGTGATTTTTGCAACAACTTCTATGGAATCGACTTAGGTCGAAGGCATGATGGCTCCCGAGTGGGTGATGTCGAGCTGCCAGGCTGGGCAAGAGGTGAGTTGGAAAAAAGTCAGTCTTCAATTGTTGCTCTAGGGTGGGAAGCGCTCAGTTTTAAACCCAACCATGTTCCCTTTTTCATAATTCCAGTAACATTTATCCTTTTTTCTGTGATATTCCCGATGACCATTCTAGTTCAATTGACTCTGCAGAGTGATCACTTAACCCAGGTATTATCTCAAAGTTATGGACACCCTCAAATATTGTTGTTTATTGAGGTTCGATTCTTTAAGTAAACGGCTGTATTTACAGTTTCGGCCCATAGGAATTGTGGAAGATTTCTATATGGAAAAAAACGAAAAGTGGTAATAACTTAACGGTTATTTGCGTAGCAACTTAACATGACAAACTACTGAAGACAATAAATACTGAACGTCATTGCCAGCCGAACTCCGATTCGTAGCTGCCGTGACTGCTTGGCATATCAACTGATGCGCTGACATAGTCGATCATAGGCAATCGATAATCCATAGTTTTCTCAATCGATACACATATTATTACAAATACCAAGAACAACCAATACATAACAAAATAACCAATTGGAACTCAAATATTTTCTAACAAATAGATATTCTTACCCTTGTAGTGGAATATCACTTACTATTCAAAACCACGTAAAACTTTATTAAATATTCATAAGATGCTCAAAATTGGGCATTTGTGGTGGTGAGCATTGACGATTGGTAGCATGGCTCAAGTCGGCATTCATATAAAGGAAATAAAAGTCCATTTGTAATCACAATGGAATCAATATTTCTTTTATCCGAATGTCAAGTTTGCTAATTTATTTTCCTTTTACTAACCCCATTAGTTCCAAAGTTCGGTCGGAAAATGCTCGAAAGATCCATCCATCGCAATATTATTATATCCCTCACACGATAGTTGCAGACTGATTCCCTCCAAAAGTTTATAATTGCTTAGGTGTAAAAACTCACATCTTCCAATGGAAAATCGAAGACAGAGATGACGTACGGTCCTGTTATAGGCTGGCACGCCTCCAACGTCTCTCTCTCTCTCTTCCAATTCCTGAGGCATGATAACTCCGACAGAGATGACACTGCCTATCTTTCCACAGGTTTGACCGCTCCATCGATTTCGGAGGTGACGAGTGCTTGAAAATCGGGGACAACTGCTTAGTCGTCCAAGTTCTGAATTGTCTCACGTAGCACCTACAGCAGCAGGCTCTGATATAATAAGGCGACTGCACTACTACTACTGACAATGGGAGGAGTTTCAACGGCATATTGGAATAGCATAGGACTCCCCCATCGGAGGCGCTGTGAAAATGAATCGCTTCTTTCGACATCTCAAAGCACCTCTATTTTATAGACAAGTGGCCTCGTGGCATTAAAATGTGAGTAAGGGATTTTATAAATCTCAACACCACGAAATAATCTCGTTGGTATTATTATTATTATGAGCGCCCCTTATGAACAGGGGACCGGGTGAAGAAGAACCTGGCGTTCTTAACACCTGTGTTTGGCATTGAAATCTCTATTTTCATCTTTCCCACGATGCCTCCTTGCGTTCCGAATTGAAATTCCATTCATAATATATGCATTAGCCACCCAGAGCATTGGAAAAACCCCCTCGAGATTCAAAGGTCAGACCTCGCAGAAGGCTGTAAAGTCCAATTGCGACACAAGTGACACGATCGGGGTGAAGAACCTCACGTTCCCAACACCTTGTATGCATCGTATTCAAATCTGTATTTCCATCTTTCTCACGATACCTCCTTAGGTTTCTTAATAACCAAATGAGGGTACAACTCTCGAAGCACGATTCGGATATCCCTCTCCGGAACCCACTGTCGTGAAATACCAATTACCTTTTTTTTAAATTTAGATTTGAAATTTTGGGAAAAGGTGCGATTCTAGCCACAGATACACCGATTAAAATATTTTCGAAAAATATTAATATTTAGGGGGTCTCACCCTTCCCCCCTCCTTAAGTTTTAGCTGACCAAAAATTGCCGTTTTGGGTCAATTCTAGTGATTTTCTCCCTGATTTTTTAAATCGTGAGATTGAATTATCAGGGAACTCAATACTGCTCCGACAGTTGTTTGTAGATTGTAGATTAGATTGTTGTTGGGGGGGCCTTCGTCAGGAGCACAGGCACTTATACCTTTCTTGGTCCATTGTGCCAACCCCATGCCTGTCTGCCACTTGCAGACAGTGGACAAGAGCTCCTCGGTAGAGGTATGGAGGATTGTCTTCCCCCTGCCTCACCCCAGTACCAGGTATAGAGTATGTCCTCCCTCCAACCGGCCCGGTCTGGGTCTCCCTCCGGCCTCCCGGTATAGGTATGGAGGGAGTATCATCTCTCCATCCATACAGATTTTAAAGTATCAGGCGAAAGTTTGTGGAAAATTGTCACAGATTGCATTGTAACAGAAAACACTTTGTAAATATTTCCACACCAATTTTTTTTTATTCAACCGACCTAGGTTTCGGCAAACATTGCCATTATCAAGGTGAAGTCACAAATACACGAGCGATATATATATAGGTATGGGATGGAGGAGGGGAGTGGTGGGAGAGTAAAGGCGACTGAATTGGGGAAGGAGGGGGGGGGAAGTCGTGACGCAACGGGAGTAAGAGGGGGGGGGGGTTTGTTTACAGGGAGGTTGACGGTTAGGATTTTAGTGGTAGTGACGCAATCGTCAGGAAGGTGACGGATTCAAATTTCGTTCAAGGAGAATGGAGAGTAATGGGGAGGAGTGGGATGGGTACAATTGGTCATTTACAACTGAGACATTTTTGTTTTTACATGACAAGCTTATTTGAAATTGTTCCAAAAAGTCAAGTTTTTTCCCTTTACATTGGGTATGGAGAACCAGAGTTTTAAAATCACTATGATGGTTGTGGTCAAGTAAATGTTTAGCAAAATTCGACTTAGGATCATCATTGTGCCAGCATTTTACATGCTCTCTTACTCGAGTGTTTATTGCACGCCCACTTTGCCCAATATATACGGCATTACAATTAGGCGTGTCACAACATAATTTATATACACCGCTTTGGTCCCTATTATCGAATTTATTTTTAGAGTTAAATAATAGTTTACCAATAGTTGCACTATTATAAAAAGAGATTTCGACGATTGCGTCACTACCACTAAAATCCTAACCGTCAACCTCCCTGTAAACAAACCCCCCCCCCCTCTTACTCCCGTTGCGTCACGACTTCCCCCCCCCCTCCTTCCCCAATTCAGTCGCCTTTACTCTCCCACCACTTCCCTCCTCCATCCCATACCTATATATATATCGCTCGTGTATTTGTGACTTCACCTTGATAATGGCAATGTTTGCCGAAACCTAGGTCGGTTGAATAAAAAAAAATTGGTGTGGAAATATTTACAAAGTGTTTTCTGTTACAATGCAATCTCCATCCATGCCTGGTCGAGGTATGGAGGAGGGTCACGCACCCAACCACCGTCCGGGCCCAACGTTGCTTACCTTCGGTGTTCTGTTGGGAACCGGTGTTTCAATGTGGCTAGGCCCTTGCCCGACAGTTGTTTGTAACTATTTTGCTTTATTTTTTCAGATAACTAAAATAATTTTTTATGAAAATAAAGGGTTTTTTGCTGAATTATCAGGTTTTAGGGTGAAAGCCAGTCGTTCCTCTTGCTCATGGAGGCGTGGGGGGTCACAACACATTCTGCATAGGAAAATATTCATTACCGCATAGCTAAAGGCAATACATTGTTAATGTGCACTCTAGTTTACACTTAAGTACCCAAGGTTTGGTTGGAAAGACGTGTACTTGGAAGTCCTTTTTTGACCTGGAAGCTAGCACAGCACGTCATGACTCTTTCACTTGATCAGTCAGCTTCCTAACCCTTTTCCTCTAATCAAAAAGCATTGCTAGAAGTACATTTTCTGGATTCCCAAAGTAAGCATTTTTCTGAATGACTGGTAAAACTACGTCTTTGCCATGCTTTGGCAGTAATTTGACCCGGTTAATGTGGAGCCGCAGATGATTTGCACCTTCAACGCTAGTAGGATGAGTCTTCACAGCGAACCATGTTGGAACGTAGGTATTCAAAATATATTTCACTAGCAATGCTTCACTAGCACTTGATGAAGTCGTGGCCAAAGGAGTGGCCACAGGCGTGTAGAGCCAGAGAGTTCAAGCCGCTATAGTTATCCATCTTGGAGTGCATACAGGACCAGGCTTTGTGTGTGCCAGGTTAGCAGGGCATTCGCCAGAACTAATCGCCATGGCCATTCGGAGCAAATAACTTTGATCCTTAGATAACACTTCCATATCTACCTCTGGGGCGATGAAAAGCACTTTCTCGAATTTCACCACGGGTATGGCAGATATCTAGCTTCTGGGCGATTGGACCTGAGTAGGCCGTAAGACTTTACGTTGATCCGTCAAGCCCCATGAAAAGATGTCGGAAGGGCAACTAATTAAAAGTGCAGTATACAAATAAGCCATTGCAATGGTCTACCTAGAGTAACTTCCATAAGGCGTATCACACCTCCCACGTGGCTAGTGTTCCCCACACAGCCGTCTGACCCTGTTGCATTCATTTCACTCAAATCAAGCTGCTTCTTCGTTAGATACCCCATTATGTTTTGGTGAATGTTTTTAATCACCTTGAGGTTTTTAACCTATGTAACGGTTACCTGGCTCCTCGAGTTGCACTATACGCTCTTCTGTCTTCGTAGTTTTAGCCCTTTTACTTCCCACCCTTTACTTCATATGTGCAAGTGACATCCTTCCTACCGTCAAAATAAAGTGCCTTTAGTTTGTTATCCTAAAGCTCCGTGTCCAAGTTGTCTGACAAGACTCATCTGTGATGCATCACTTCCCTTATTACTTTTTTAGAGTCGACGACTTTTTTGGTGTCATCTGGGGTAACTAAACCATAGTCAGCAAGGGCAGCATTTGCAATAAGGGCAACAGAGGGGATAGGAACTCCGGTGCGGTCAGCTACTGAGGCAACGTTCGACAGTTTCAATCTATTCTGGTCCATAGGGTGCTTCAGTTTTACATCCATTCATGGATACATGCTGGCCAAAATTGAATCACGACGTGCTGTGCCAGCTTTCAGGTCAAAAGAGGACTTCCAAGTACACGTCTTTCCAACCAAACCTTGTGTACTTAAGTGTAAACTAGAGTGCACATTTACAATGTATTGCCTTTAGCTATGCGGTAATGAATATTTTCCCATGCAGAATGTGTTCGTGACCCCCCACTTCTCCATGTACAAGAGGAACGACTGGCTTTCACCCTAAAACCCAATAATTCAGCAAAAATCCCTTTATTAAATTAGTGTAGTTATCTGAAAAAATAAAGCAAAATAGTTACTAACAACTGTCGGAGCAGTATTAATTCCCTGTTAATTCAATCTCACGATTTAAAAAAAAACGGGAGAAAATCACTAGAATTGACCCCAAAACGGCGATTTGTGGTCAGCTATAACGTCAAGGGGGGGCGGGGGGTGAGACCCCCTAAATATTAATATTTTCGAAAATATTTTATTCGGTGTATCTGTGGCTATAATCGCACCTTTTCCCAAAATTTCAAATCTAAATTTTTAAAAATGTAATCTTTAACATCTGCCGCCAATGATTACTGGGAGGAAGATTTTTCTCCTGAATTGCCCGCCAATCGAGACACTTCCTATATTCATTCAGGTCGCCAAGACCATAAACCCACTAAAGACTGCGGTGTAATGGCAGAGGAAGGGGTGGAGGAGGATGTGAACAGCTCTGCGGATACTGCAAAGGTCGGTGAGGGCGACCTCCGATGCTGCCCTGGGTCAAAGCGAAGAAGAAGATGAGGTTTAAACACTGCAGCCTCCTCTTCTCCTTCGAGTTGCCAACTAGCGTGCAAATTCCATATCGAATGCTCTTGGTGCGAGGTTGCTCAGACATGTTTCACGGCGTGCTACAGAAACTCGAATGTGTTCAAGCATAGGCCCCCTAATGTCAATTTATAGTACTGACTTTTGTTTTTATTTATTTAAAAATAGACCACATACAGCATGATGCCATTTTATAGTGATACAAGTGACAATGTACACAAAAACATTAACAAGAAGAAGATAAACAAATAATATAACAACATGGCAAGCCAGAAAAGATCATTTTATTTGGGAATGAGACATTGCTTGGTTAGCGAAGGCGTTGGAAGATAAGGAGAGAGAGGGTCAATGTTGACAGGAAGGGAATTCAGGAGAGACGAAAGGCGAACAATAAGGGGGGAGCACTTGGTGAGTGATAATCTGGGAGTAGGGATATGGAGCAATGAGTGGGTCCTCCTTGTTGGTCGGGTTTGAATGCTGAAATTAATGATGGAAATAAGGTCAGGGCAGTCAATGGTCGAGTTCAGAGTGCTGTGTATGAGTTTTAAATCAGTTTTAAGGAAGTTATTATTAAGATTAGTCAGAAAGTGAGCGCAAGACAGCATAAGAGGATAAGTTGTGGAGTTGAGGGACTCTGTTTTTAACAATATTAGTGAAAAAGTGAGTTATGTGTTCCAGAGATTTAAGATTTGTTGGGGCAGACATCGACCATATATGGGAGCAATAGGAGATAATGGGAAGGACAATAGATGTGAAGTAATATTGTAATGCTCTTGGATCTTTAATTTCAGTGAACCGGTTAAGTAGGCCTAACAGGGACATAGATTTCCTTTTAATAGTCTGAATGTGTTCTGAATAAATGAGTTTCTGGTCAGCTATTATGCCAAGATCTTCTATTGATCCTACTCTGTTCAATGGGGTAGAGTTGATAGAGTATTTTAAATGAATTGGGAATTTTTTTAAAGGGAAATATGCATAATATTTGACTTACGTGGATTTAAATTTAGCCTCCAGGCATTGCACCAAGATGAGGTCTTATTAAATGCATCTTGAAGGTCATGGCAGTCAGAGGAGTTATTTATTTGCTTAAAAATCTTGCAGTCATCGTTGTAAAGGAGGGCATGAGTTTTGGAAGAAAGAAGTTGAGATGGAAGGTCATTAATGAATAAATTAAAAAGATATGGTCCAAGGACACTGCCTTGGGGTACTCCAGATGTTACCGTAGACCAAGATGAAGAGGAACCGGAGAGTAATACGCGTTGGGTTCTGTTTGAAAGGAAGCTGGATATCAGATTGAGACAGTTGCCGTGGATGCCAAAATGGTGATTAAGTTTGTGAAGAAGTAGGGAATGGTTGATGGAGTCGAAAGCTTTAGAAAAGTCTAGGAAAACAGCATCAACCTGAGACGACTTTTTGGTGGCATTGATGGCATGGTGCTGAAAGACGGCGAGGATGGTCAAGCAAGATCGGCCCGGGAGGAAACCATGTTGATGTGGGGATAGAAAAGGGGATGTGAAGTAATATATTCGGTTGAGAATAATTCTCTCACAAACGGAAGAAAGGACAGGAAATAAAGGGATAGGACGGTAATTGGAGACATCACTTTTAGGACCAGCTTTGTGTATTGGGATAATGTTAGCTGCTTTCCAATGGGGGGGAAAAGTTCCCATGGAAAAGCAGCGATTTAATTAGATGGTCAGAGGTAATGAGAGAGAGGAGGCACAGTTACGAATGAATTTGGGGCTAAGACCATCGGGGCCAGGAGAGCGATGGAGAGGGATTCTAGTTAGGTATTCATAAACCTCGCGTATATCTGTCTGCACAGAGGTTAGACAAAGGTTTGTGTTAGCTGAGGGGGAAAGGTCAGGCGGAATGGGAGGGTTTGATGAAGGCTGCAGGCAATCGGAAAAAAAATATGAAAGAGTTTGGGCCTTTCTGATCCTTGAGCATCACTATTACCATATGAAACTGTATCTGGGATATTGAAACGATTTCGGTGTTGGTTCACAAAGGACCAAATTTTTTTAGGACTGGAGGAAATGGAGTTGGAAAGGCTCAGCGTATTCTCCTCATAATCACGACGAATGAGAATTTTAGAGTAACGGCTCAGGTCTGAAAAGGATCGAAGGGTGTTTACATTTGGAAAGGTCTTGTGAAGGAGCCAAGCACGTTTCTTGTCACCAAGAATGTGCCTTAAACCAGATGGGGAATTTTTTTCCTTTGGGTTTCACGAAGGGAACAAAGTCTGCAATGACACTCTCCAGAATGGAACAAAGAAAATCCACTCGCTCCTCCGGAGACAATGAGTTTAAGACTCACCATGGGATAAGGTCGAGGCAGCAGGGCACGTCCTCCGAGGGAACCTTCGACCAAACTGGGCAAGGCTTAGTTGGTGGGGGAGGTAACCCGCAGTGTTTCCGTGAGCCAAGAAAGTGGAAGAGGGCATCAAGGGACTGGTGGTCCGAGTCGAAAATGTTTCACCCAGGGGTGATCTCTTTTTTGGGAAACGGTCGAGAGGGGAAAGTCCAACTTTGCCACGTCTCGGTGGGTTGGAGATTATGCTGAGACATGTGGAGTCCATTTATGAAATGTTCAAGGAGAAGGTGATCATGGGCATTGAGTGGACGGCCAATCATAGGAGAATCCCAGCGGATGGACAAATTAAAGTCACCCACCAGAATCACCGATCCAAGATTTACAGCCCGCAGCACATAATCTAGGCAGCTTTCCAGAACGGAGACATCACTGGAGGGGAGAGGATAAAAACAGCCAACTAGAATTTTTTTTTATTTGGAGTTGAGAGAATTTGATAATGAAATCTCACACCGCACTATTTCACAATTTGATTCCAGATCCTTTCGGCATTTCGAAGGGAGCACCGATTTAATGGCAAGAAGCACACCGCCTCCTCCTCCCTTTTCTTTCGAAATGCACTGATAGCACCTGCATCTCAAATATAGCAATGCATTTTACTACGCATTGTGCCATCATTAAAACAAAAGAATTAAAAAATCGCTGTACACTTTGGTTCATGGAGACTTTTGTCAGAGAGTTTCGTTTAAATGTGAGGGAATTTAAAAATTAAAACTTTGTGGCCACCCTGTTATTACTATTTCGACTCCGAATGTTACTTAACGTATTTGAGTGGAGAAGTCTGTGTGGAACATTCTCTCATCTGGGCTCCTCGTTACCTCTAGTTTTTTATTGTTTTATTAGTTATTTTAGATGCGTTGACGGCACTTTCATCATATGAATCCATGGGATGAACACCCTCATTCCTTTATGGAGCACATGAACAGCGGTCATCCCAACCTCCGTTTTGCAGTTGAGGCGGAAACCAATGGACAGCTTCCCACCTTGAATATTCTTCTCAGCAGAAAAGAAGACGAGAGACTTGGCCATAAGGTCACTCACCTCTATCTTAATAGTCGCTACCACCTCTCCCGATGGAACGCGGTTTCCTCGTCTCTAACTTTTTGCGGACAGGGAAAGTCTATCCGAACATCTAAAGACCTTCATATGGGAAGGACGTTGCCATCATGAAATCTTTCTAGTCCTGAAAAGCTTCTTCAGCCTTGGCAAGAACATTGGAACAGAAGTCGCTCGCCCGCGACTGTTTTTTCTGTTACTGTTATTGTGCGAATGTAATTATTATTATAATGATATAAAAAGTACTCTTGAAAATTTAATCAGTTCATTTCTCACCAAACACTGCCTTGCAATAGCTCAACAATCTAATTTCGACTTTTGGTGGTCTAAAGCCGCCTCCTGACCTACCGTGGGTCGGTTGCCAAGGCCTGCTTACCATTCACCTCAACACTATCTGGTAACATGGTATTGGTATAACGAAACTTGGTGGCACTCACCAAAGGAGGATATTAGGACAATGACCGTAAACCAAGCGTTGATGAGCGGGCACAATTATCGAAGGACTCCCACAGGGTCCTTTGAAAAAAGGCTCGGCCGCTTCATCCCACATCTCATGCATGGTTTCCTCTCCTTTGCTTCATGCTCTTCACAGGCGAGTGCCACCTAGTTTTGCTACAGATATACTACTAATACATTTATTATCTCGTCAGGTATATTCTGATGAAACACGATATTCAGACAATTCACCTTTCTCCCACCAAACTATGGTGCTAGCTAGTTCAAACCAAGGATGCCATTGGTCTCAAGGTGCCAGAAGTCCTCCGAACCCCATACGAGTGTGGAAACGTCTACATTGGTGAAACTTGGTGAACCGGTGGGAAGCCCAAAAAAAATTCACCAAATAATTCAACGCTAAGGCTTTCTAGTCTTTCATGTAAAATTTTCTTGTGAATTTTGGATTGGGATGTAGAAAGAAACTTTTGATGTATTTGCCTTTGATATTTGGCACTTCTTTTAGGTGATGCTATTTACTTATGGTTGAAAACCTGTTTTACCATCACCTCCTCCGAATGATTTTTTTTTCAGATTCCAAGGACTTCGTGAGGAAGATGAGAACTGCCCTTGAGAGTGACCATGTATCTATCAACCTCCATCATTGGATCGACTTGATATTTGGATACAAGCAGCATGGAGAAGAAGCCGTCAAAGCTGATAATGGTGAGAGAAGGGAATGTATTTTGTTCCCTCCCTTGTTCACTCTATTTACCCTCTTACTCTTGGAATCGGCTGTTCTTAATTATGAAAATAAACTTCGTAATTCCACGCAGACTTTGTTTTCCAAAAGTTCACAAACCATACGTTTCATTGGGCACTTATTGTCAGCGCTCTACCATCTGATAGCCTGAGCACTCAACGTCATCTTCAAGCAATATTCAAAATGTTCTCCAAGATTCAGAGTGATAAATTCTTTTGACTTAGTTGCCTGTGCTCGAAACCGGTTGACTTACGGTCAAGTTAAAGGACGATTGCTTGGAAAGCGGAATGCTCGAGTTCTATAAACTGTTGGGTGTAAAATTCCCTGGTCGAGTGAGGAGATAGTTTTGATGCAACGTACCATTTGACAGCGAAAGTGCCACCGATTATAAACATCGTCATGCGCTACATACATATAGTGATACAATGCAATCTCACGAGTAGGTAAACAAACAACATTATCCACGACCTCCAGCCCCCATATGGCCTAACTCTTCAACTCCTTCCCTCACACCTACTTATACCTAATTCAGTGTTTTGCTTGGCATTTACATTTTTACGATGCCAAAATTGCTTTGACCGAATGGCACTCCCATTTATATCAATGATGAGTCTCTATTTTGTTTATTAATAAGTTCCGTGCTTTTCCTACATTAACAACTACTACATATTCAATTCTTTCGTTGACAATAAAACTTTTCTGTCTGTAAACATATTCAATACTTCCTAATTTTTTAGCATCAAACTACTTGTAATTTTACAAGAAGACTTGAATCATGCAGAAATTACCACAAGGAAAAATCGGCGTGGACCAGGAATGGAACCCCGGACCTTTGGCTTGAAGGGCCATTGCCAGAGTTAAAAGCTATGGGTACGGATATCGTAATGCATAGAACGTGGTAGATTGGTGCTAGATGGCATTGGTATTAAGGGGCACACAAGATCGGTAGGTCATGACGGCATTAGCGATTCTTGGGTGCATGACGCAGTCACGTGATTAATAATAATTGTATTTAATCCAACCTGTGAGGTTGTAAACATTTTGAACCCTGGAAGTCGGAAATGAATAAGACGAATTTTATCATACGTGTTTACGCAAGTCAATACAAAACCTAAAAATTTCAATTTTTTCGCAAATAAATGAACGAAAGGTTACAAATTTTTAAATTTTGTGAAAAATACTGTCAAAAAAGTAACGTTTCGTAATAAAATCGTATTTACAAAATTTCGCAACGTTAATATAGCAAATTACAACTTATAAATTTCAAAATTAGTTCTTATTTACTGTTTAAAAAATTAAAACAAAATTCCAGGGTCCCTATTGATGAGTGATTCAATTCCTATGAATTATGGCTTGCCAGGCCAATGGAAGGAGTAGAAAAGATTCCATTATTCAACATGTAAAGGACAGAAGCAAACACATCAGTCCAAAATTATAAAATAATCGCAGGAAGCAGCAATAACAATCAGCGGCATTTGCTGCATCATAAAAAAGGGGGGGGAGAGCGCTGGCGGTCACAGAACGCCTATGCCTTCACGCCTCAGTATCTCCATGTGTCACATTTCACGCTAGTGCGTTCCAATTGTCACCCTTTTCCTGGCCAACATCTAATTAGATGGATTGGGCAAGGACCCTACTAGTGTGAGGGTTTTTCACTTGTTTACCCCTCTTCATTCAAACTTATATGCATACATTAGGCATATAGCTTATACATTGTTTTAGCTGTAACTTACTTTTATGTTTTCAGGACTTTGTTTAACATTCATTATTATGTACAATTAATATATAATGCGGATGTGTCACATTCGGCCTTCGCATTCTCTTCTTCTTTCTTCTTCCTTGCCGTTCTTTTTTCTGTCCATTTTCGTTTTACATCCTACATTTGTACTGTCGTAAATTTTCTTCAGGTAGCGGTTGTGTAATCTTAGTTAGTTCTCTAATTTTTTTTGGAAATGAGAGTGATTTTTCGATCGCGCGTCAAGGCTGCGCTACACGACGCAGGACCCTGAGGCTCGGTAACCGCGGTCGATTTTTCAAGTTTTTTAAACTTTATTCTTGAAAATCGTCATTTAAAGTATGGCATGTAGTCAGTGTTGACCTAAAACACTATACTGAGGATATTACCAGGATTATAGATCGATCGACTAACCATTTAACGCATTACTCTAGTGAAGATGCTAGGGATTGGATATTTGTCGGAACCATCCCACGTATAGGAAATATGCTTCGGGTATGAAGTAGGGTTAAGAGATTAAGTCGGCATGCTAAAGAGAGAGAAATAAACTTTCTGGGAAAGGCAACAACCGATACTCTTTTTCCCTTTCCACCCTCGCCGAGGTGGGTCGCGCGGAAAGGGGCGTTTTATGATGACGCACAGCCTTTGACGGTATTTAACAGGTTCTTCCACAAGGGTTTTTTCCTTTCCCCAGCAGAAATGCATGTCAACTTGCAGTTTTAGTTTGGAATCGGTGAAGAAGTGTCGAGCTTGTTGTGCTAGTGTTGTGTCGTGCTCTGGTGCAATTCTCAAGTTCGTGTTGCCCAGTGTTTTGGTGCGGGCTTTATTGAATTCCCACTAGCTCTTCCCGGAGTTGGACAGCGCAGTGATTTTCCTGCTTGAATTTTTGCAAGGTGTGTGTTTTTTAATTTTTCCATTTCAAAGATGCGTGTGTTTGCGTACTACTTCAATGAAAGTGTTAAATTACTTATCGATTTTTATTGTTGTTTTCGCCTCTTATAAATCATGGCAATTATGAATTTGATGCGTGTTCTCTTTACATATTTCTAATTTTCAAATCACCGCACAGGGTTTTGAGCATTTTCTAACGTAGGAATGGATTCAAACCAAATTACTCATTTTGAGTTACATAATATAATATTAGAAATGATGGGAAAGACATCAGACGAGAAAACAAATGGCCACTCTATGTAGACCGATGTTGATTTACATAAATTTCAAATAAACTAACATTTCTGCGTAATTGATAAGACATTACAGATTGCAGAAGGGAATATGAAAAAGAAACAGCAAGATGTCACTTTGTTATGCGCAAGGTTTTAGTTCCAGCCTAACCATAACTTTGATAAAAATAGTTGAGGCAGAACATATTTCCTATGCCACACCATCTTCATCTTCACCTCGAATTAGATACCTTTTTGAAGCATCGTCTTTCCTTGCATAAATATTTCCGCCACGGACCCATGGGTAATTATTTTTTTAATTTCTCGAGTATGGGCATAAAGTTTCCGGTTCAATTGAGTGAGTCTCTCCTCAACATAAATAGGTTGATGAACAGGGTCCTGCCATCCAATATCACTGGTGTATAGAACATGTTTGACTCTTCGAGAGGTTAATTCTGTTGCTACGGAGTGTCTTAGAAACCGGGAAAGGTAATGAGAATGGTAAGGTCTTTAGGACTCTCTGCCTGGTTCAAGTTAACTCGGTGAGCATATTCTAAGTCATCAATCGTTATATTCAAGCCTGGAGTCATAGCTGTTTAGCGTATGAGAGCCTTAACTATCTCACTGCCCTTGTAAGCAATCCCTTGGATTCTAATGAATTTCTAAGCAAATATTGTTCGAAATGGGAATTGTTCTAACGTGTGAGTCAAGTTCAGATATTCGTTTCTTTAGTGGTGAATTTCCATATGAAACCTTATCGGGCCTTTCTGTATTATGTAGTTCAAAGAAGTGGGAATCATACTCATCACCTCTTGAGTATACTCTTTCAGGAGATCCTCCCAGGAAAAGATCCCTTTCCTTATTTCCGTCTGCTCGTCCTGAAACTGGTGCTCGCAGGAAAGTAACTTCTTCATTAGATCCTGAAGATTGCCTTCAATATTTGGACTACGGTCCATAACAGCTCCAGGGTTTATGGGAGTTTCGTCACCTCTTGAAGAACGCTTGCTTATCTCACAGATTAAACAAATCCATGGCTACTGCAGGTCCTCGAAGGCCTTAGCCTCACTTTCTGTGACGCATTTTAAGTGAAAAATTTCTCTACACCGACCATAGGCTATCAATTTTTCCTACGATTAATAAAAGTAGCCTCGCATTTTACAACCCAGCATAACTACTTCGAGTGGCACTTGGATCAGAGAAATAGGTCTGCCCACTACGAGAGCTCAACTGCGACTGTAGTTAATGACTATGGAAGTAACTGCATTTATATATGTATAAATTCTGCCTATTTTTTTAGGTGTCAAATTAACATAAACCCGTTTTTTACTCATTGTCAGATTTTATGGGTATATTCCAGCAGATCGTTGGCTCATGACGTTGATTCATGAGTAATTTCTGCAAAGCATCTAAAGTGAAAATTGCTGGATTTCTGCGGTGATTTTTCTTGTGTTTTGCCTAGTCTGATGAATCAGTGGGGTGTGTGATCATGTATCACCACGTGTGCCCATCGTACTTACATCGCACACATACTATTCATATTCATACCTTCCCTTCATCAATCCCCGCTCTCTCCCCCATGAATCTCCTACGCCTCGCCTCCTCTCCTTCCAGTGTTCTACTACCTCTGCTACGAGGGTGCTGTGGATTTGGACTCGATCAAGGACCCAAATGAGCGCCACGCCTTGGAGGTCCAAATAATGGAATTTGGCCAGATTCCCAAGCAGATGTTTGCTCTGCCACATCCCAGCAGGGTCCTCAGGGGTCCCAAGTCCTTTCGATTCCTGCCTTCCCTTGTTGGGTCGTCTGATGTGGAGTTGTGCGGTGGCGACACCAGTGTGCTCGGGGAGGTCTCTTCCGATGGCGGTAGGTGGCTACTTTGGATTTGGTCAGAAGTTGTTTGACCCTGGATTCACTCTGATTAACGAATATATGTTCCCTGCCTCTTCGATTATCCTTCATGTAGTTGCTTCCCTCCTCCATTCTCCTTCCCTTAATCCTCCGTCAGCTCCCACCCACATCTCCACTCATTGGCAATACCCAGTGCCCTTAAAAATGTTTGCTATGACTTCCTTCCACCTCCCAACCACCATCGCTCTTCCCGTATTACTAGGGTTATATCATATTTATAAATCTGTTGTGAGTGCCAGAAGAAGACATTACAGAGCATTCAGTGGCAGCTAGTGACCAAGAAAAAAGGGTTTTACAAACTAATTCACTTCCAACAATACCATCTACATCTACAAAATACCCTGCAAGCCGCCTCAGGGGTGTGTGGCAAGAGGACGTGTGTAGTCTAGTGATGGGTCAGTCGTGAGTGATCGAATCCTGAGATCGAGTTCCCTTAAAAGATAGATCGATGAACTGGATCTCTCCAATGACCGAGGAGCTCATCTTTACGGATCATGATAAGAATGATTGTATGACATCAAGTATCGATGACACAAATATCTTGAATGATCTTGCATTGAGAAAGTTTTGTCAGTTTTGCTGGCTCTCATTTTAGTTTAGAATAATTACATAATTAAAAATGAAGACCGAATCCGTTACACTGTCAGCAAAGGGACTGCTGGGTAAAGGTACAAGACAAATACAATGGAAACTAAACGTGATCCAGGGAATTATCCGTTTTATTCGTCAAGCGATGCATAATTTGTGACTGCGTTAGGTATTAGTGCCGTTATTTATTACGTGAAATAGGTTAATCGTCACCTAAGTAGTACAATACAACACTATTTCACATGAATTGTTTTCCTTTGCTGCGACGAGTCGTCAATTGTGTGATGTATAAATATATATGAGTCTATGACATGATCGCTTATAAATCAAACCTGATACCCTTGCCGCGATATTATTATACATACCGGCCGTTTATATAAACAACTGTGCTTCATATAGCTAATGCATTTTTAAAATTCAACTCCGCTCCTCTCTCTTCAATCACTTTTTCCAGACTGATGGTGGTGCTGTCAATGAAGAATGTTTCCAGTGTTTCATTGGATGTCCATTGGTTTTCCTTTCGTCTGAATTTCCTTCCTATATGTCTTCCGAAGTACCGTCGTGTTAAAATCACCGGTGTATTCATCCAGCATTGTATTTTCGCCGAATTGTTTTGGAATACAGTCAGAGTTGGGTAGTATCGGAAATATATGTATTTTAAATAGGTACGTATTTTCGATACATTTGTATTTTGTATCAAAAATACAAAGAAGGTGATGTAATATGTATTTGATCGAAAATACATTTTATGAGTATTTTGTATTTTCCCCTTTCCCTTGGACTACAACCTTGTCGTGGTGGATGGGATTGCGTGCTCCGATGACCCCTAGAGCTGAACTCGCGGTAGCAATGCTCCTGGTAGGGTCACCCATGGTCTAAGGTTAGGAGACAGACGATTGGTAGTCGGCGCAGCGTCTGTACCTCAGTGAGGCGGCTGCAAAAGGCGTCTGACCCCAGTGGGGCGGTGTCACGGTGGGGCTGAGTGATGTTGTCACGTAAAAAACACCATTGAGTAAGGCCACGGAATACCTTCTCAATTAAAACAAAAACCTTGAAATTATGGGCAGTTCACAAATGATAATGAATCCTGGCAACTATGGGACTCGGACCAGTCGGCCGGGTGTCGTGCTCGGCAGCGGTGGGAGCAAGGCCACTGCGGTCGTCATCACACGAAATCCTTGCTCAAACGTAGTAGCAGCAGATGAAAAGAAGATAAAGAAGAGGAACAATGAGAATAGGCACATGGAATGTTAGGAGTATGCTGAGGGCGGGTAAGCTAGAAAATATAAAACAAGAAATGGAGAGGGTGGGTGTAGACATAATGGGTCTGGGTGAGGTAAGATGGAAGTATGACGGGGACTACTGGAGCGATGGCTATAGAGTAATATAAAGTGGAGGGAATGAAAGTCAGCTTGGGGTTGCATTCGTAATGAAAGGGAAACTAGGTAGAAAAGTAGTGTATGCAGAATAGGTGAGTGATAGGATTATAGTCGTGGAACTAAAGGCAGATCCAAGGATATAAGGTATAATCCAGGTTTATATGCCTACCTCTAATCATAAAGAGAAGGAGGTAGATGGGGTATATGCTCAGCTAGAGGAAATAATTAGTAGGATACCTGGGAGTAAGCACTTGATAGTAATGGGGGATTGGAACGCAGTGGTGGGCAAAGGAAGAGTTGGGCGGGAGGTGGGTGATTACGGGCTAGGAAGGAGAAACGACCGTGGTGAGAAAGCTGTGGAGTTTTGCCGTAGAAATAACCTAGTAATTACAAATACATGGTTCAGACATCATCCTTGACGTATGTACACTTGGAAGAAGCCGGAAAAAAATGACATTTTAAATCTGCCCTTTCTGCTGTCTAGTTTCCTAATTTTATTCTCATTATCTGTTCGACCATAGTATGTCGGATTTCATAAAATATTATTGACGTCGTTCTTTTACTGTGTTAACTACTCTCTGTATTGTAACGTCACAACCTATATCACTTATGCCTTCGTATGTTTCAGGATGCAAGGGGGGAATGTCTCCCTGCCTAGCAATGGACGGCACGCAGTTGCAATCGCATCGTGAGGCTGTGACGGCCGTGGAACTGTTCCGTCCTCATGACTGTGACCAGCCCTCGAGCAGCGCTGAGTGGCAGGTGCTCTCCGTGGGGCAAGATTCTCTGCTGAAGATCCACAGGTTGCCGAGTGGTTGGCAGGTGCGGAGTGCTGTGTTGCCAAGTGGCCCCCTCTCGGCATGTCTGCACCTGACTCTCCACATACCACGGCCACGGGAAAAGGCTGAACTTTCAACCTCTCACCTGGTCGTGGCTGCATCCTGGGATAACACAGTGTAGGCTCTAGCTTTCACTTACTCTTTGATTGCATTCCAATGCCTTATATGAATTTTTACTTTCCAAAACTTATTCTCGCATGATCGCAAGTTCCACTACGAGAAGATTAATCAAACTGTGTAATTCACTTATAAATTCACTAAGTCATCAATTATGTTATTACGCCGTAATGCTTCTGCTTGCCATTTCTCTATCCATCCTTCCTTCCTCCCCCCAACTGTGTAAAACAAACCATTCTTCTGAATTTTTGATACAGGACATGCGAATGCTTGCCATTGATCCTTGATTGTGACAGCCCATCCAAAAATTGTATACAAAATGTATACATTGTATAAATTTTTTATACAATCGTTTGTATATAATATGTGCACAAAAATATATATTGTATACAATATATACAATTTGTATACAATATATACCTGTGTAAACCAGGTGTATACAATTTATATGTTTAATATTTATATACAATGTATACAAATTTGGTTTCATACAAAATATATACAAATTGTGTACAAAATGTGTACCTTTTATACAATTTGTATACAAAAGTATACATTCTATGCGATTTGTATACAAAATGCATAATTCTATACACATGTATAAATTATGCATACATTTTGCATGCTTTTTCAAAAATTTTATCATTAATCCAGAAAATGTTTGTATCATTACATATGTATGTACGAGAGCAAATTGAAATCATTGAGATAATTTTCTCTTGGATACCAAAAGAAATGTTTTTATTAATGCCACTATTACAGCATCAAATTGTCGATATATAATACATTTAATCATTCTGTCGGCCCTCAATATCAGTATATGAAACCATTCTAATATTAGATACCTACGCAAACGCATTATTGGATTGCATCTCACACCTACCTACTTCATGGCAAACTCGGTAAGTGACCTTTTTATGTCTCAAATATTATAACTCAAACGTAATCTGAAGTAGTGTGATCCCTCCTATTAGGATTACGTTACGTTTGAGTTAATAATATCTGAGATGTAAAAAGGTCACTTACTGAGTTTTACCCTCGTAGACCAAATAAATACGCTCCTAGAGCTGTTTCAAATTTCAATTTGAAATCCGTGCCGAAAACGTATTTCTTGGCCGATGCCATGTTGATGACGTGGAAAGTATATGATATCCCTCCTCCTATCCCATGGACTACATTGCTGGTGTCAGTCACAAACAGTTATAAAAGTTTAAAGTGGTTAGCGTGGCTGTGTGTGTTAAATATGAGTGAGAAAAAATCAGCGTATGTGTACTGTTGTGTGCCGAGTTGTAAATCTATGTCACTGAAAACACCCGAGAAATATTTATTTTTGGTTTCTAACATCCCAGAACGAAGAAGAAGTTGCACAGTGATCTGAGAGCCCAGTTTTTCTGGTCAAAAATTGATTTTTTTTCAATTCTCTGAAATGTCATCATAATTGTTCTTATAATGAAGGTAAATCATTACCTATTACACGAATTTTCACTGTCGGATGACCCAAATCTAATTAATACTGGCAGTTGCTAGATGGCACCAGATTACCACGATAACATCGTAAATTCACACCAGAATAGTGAATCGGATTACTACTAGCCATGACATTATTACTTGTGATTGTTGCATAATTTATCAATTTCGCACCCTAAAAATATTAATCCATTACTAAATAATTACTTTTTCGTATATTTAGTGACAGCGATAGGGTTTTCTTAAACGATGCAACACCACTCAACTTACCCGTTTCAGTTAGGTGTTAAAAAAATCGTGTAATATCGGGTGATCTGGAATAGTTTCGCTAATTAAAGGCTTCCTCTATAAGAGAAAACAACTTTGAGGTGCTTCTAGGTGCCATTTTTACAGCAATTTGCATTTTTATCTTGAAGTGCACGCAGTGGTCTGGCTATCTGTCACTTCGTTTACGAGGCGGCGACGAGTCATTCGCACTCAGGATGAGAATTCTGATACAGTTGTTCTGGAAAATTGTACCAACTTACAATGAATTTACTTCCGTTTCCACATGTCTAATTAATAATGTCACATTGTCAGTATGCTGCTTTGTGGCAGTAGTGGTTTTGGGTAAGGTAACCGACAGATTAGGTCATTTGCATCAGGTTAGGAAGGCTGGGTATTTTGGTTTTAGGTGGGCTATTTAGGGAATGGAGGAAAGATGGAGAGGAACCCAGCATTGGCATTAGCCTACTCTTAAATAAAGGTGACAAGAGGACAACAGCTTAATGTCCCATCCGACGGACGAAGTACTGAACTTGAAGTGCTCTCCACATGGCACACAACCCGTACCTTTTGGGTGGGAGGTCAGTACTCTTACCATTCCACCAGCCTAATTCCTCTGGCTGAATTTTATCTCTGTCATGAAAGTCATGTTTTTGCCATATATGATTTTTTACACGCACGCTATTTATGGACAAAGTTAAAAGTTCTTTTAGCATGTAAACTGATATACAATTTCGTCGTGATGCTCCTTGTCACTTGAAATTTATTCAATTGCAGGTGCAATTAGTGGAGGATGTAGTAGTGCAAGAACATCCGGTGGGAATGGGATCTTTCGCTTTCTTCGGGAGTTCTTGTAAAGAGAATATTAGAGGATCTGATGACTGAAGGAGGATATGTAGGAGATCTTCATTGGTTATCTGACTTTTAATTTTTTGCGTGTGGTGCTCTCTGAATCTTATACAGTTCTTGTTCCTTGATTCTTACGGTTCCTCAGAAAAATATCCTATTGTAGAGACAAGGTATTAATGATATCAGCTCCGTGCATCAGGATCTTGAGGATGGTTACAGGCATAGGGTACCATGGATAGAGTGTAACAAAATGTTTAGCAGTTTCTAGACAATAATTCTGGAAAGCATCTGTATTCAGGGCGTAATTTGACGACAAAGCTCTAAGTATTACTCCTATATGATGAATCAGTTGCGGATCCACGCCAGTAATTTGGGAAGATTTTTTCGCCTCTTGAAAGAATTGACGAGCTGTGTTGCCATCGTTGGAGTTTCCTAATCGTTGCTTTGGGCAGTCAACATATAATCCCATATTATCTTTGAACAACTTTTTTATTTTATGGGTGCGCTCTTTCAATTCATTCTCCTGGGAAGAAGCAACGTGCCACTTGCCTAATTTCTAGCTTGTATCCAATATGGATCATGCATTCAAACAAATGGATCCAGCCATGAAGGGGAGGTATATACCAAACGAGAAACTTTCATGTTTGATGCCCTTTTCTATTATTTCCTCAATTTTATTCATTTGATGAGGCTTGCTCCCCAAAAATATAGCATGATTGGGATGATGCGGTATCAGTCGGGGAGTTTATTTATTTACTATATGCCATTGATAAATGAAGTTCATATGTTACGGATGCATAAATGCTGGACATTGTATGCCATTTACTTACCTGGCATGTTTTTTCTCCTGTTTTCACAATATTTAAATAATTCATTTTGACGTACAAAATGATACAAAGTACCTGTAGAGACAGACGGTAAGTTCCTAGAATCGGCCTGAACAAAGTCTCCGTGTTTCTCACCCATTGTTTGATTCAGTAGACGACACAGCGTTGAGCAGCCTTCTCAAGCCCGTTCCTTCACTACCTCTCCATCATGGAAATATATCTCAAGTCAGTTTTGATGGTACCTTCATTCCCTACTCTGACTCAGTTAGAAATCTTGGGATAACTATCAGCTCAAGTCTGTCTTGGAGTAATCACGTTAATAATATTTCTCATAAAATCAACACCATCCTATACCAACTTAAAGTGCATTCTAAATTTCTTCCTCAAGACACTAGGAAAATGCTCATTTCATTGTTTGTTTTCCCTGTTATTGATTACTGTTGTCTAGTTTACAACGACTTAAATGAAGAAGATAACACCACACTACATCGTGCTTTAAATTCATGCATTAGGTTTATTTTTAAACTTCGCAGAGATGTCCACATGACCCCGTACCAGGGGGAGGAATGAGCGTGTTAAAATCGTTGTAGGCTGTTCTCCACGTTTTCAGAAATACCGTTCAGCACCGTCGGATGGCGCCACTAATACTCAACTAGTTCGTATTTACGTCACAGAGGTGGCTCTGCATGCGGGGGAGCGGTAATTTTGAATCGTTATCTCGCATATATGCAAAACAACCTTGGCATATATGGATATGTCTTCTTTTTTATTTCCTGTATTTAACCTTCCGGTAGCATGTGTAACGGGAAATCGTTGTGGTCTCTTCCCCACTGTCGAAGAAGTACCATTCAGCAGCGTTGGATAGCGCCAGCAGCTCATCTGCATCTACATACTACCCCGCAAGCTGCCTCAATAGGCGTGTGGCGGGGGTGTTAGGACACCAGCGGTTTACATATAAAAAGGAAACGCTCTAATGAAATTACGCCTTGCATTTATTATAGTCCCTTATTGTTCGGGGGAAAAACGAATTCCCATACCTATCCGTTCGGCAAAATATCTCTCTTAATTTATCGTTTATGTCGGACCTGGAAATATAGTGGGGTTCTAATATGATGTTCTCCGTGTCGCTCTGAAAGATATCTAATCTCATTTGTTCTAGCAATCTAAGCCTAGCGCGCAGCCTCCGAGTCTCTAGCGGCTCCCAGCCTAATTCGTTTAACATCTGTGTAACGCTGTATGTACGCCCGTAGCAGTTTTTGACGAATCGCGCAGCTTTCCTTTGTATTTTATTAAGTTCCCGAATGAAGTCTTTCTGCACCGGATCCCATATGCTCGCTGCATATCCAAGGTGTAGCCGGACGAGTGCGAAATAGCACCTCTCTTTTACTTTTTCATCCGATAATCTTCCCACAATACGCTTGACGAATCCTAGCTTCTTCAGAGCTCTGCCACAAATATTTCTTATATGTGTTCCTCACGATAGGTTCGAGGTTATCGTAACTCCCAGATACTTCACTTCATCTGTCGCCTTTATGTTAACACCATCCACAGCATATACATGGGGGTAGTTGGTCGACCTCCGTAAGAAATGTATTTAACCCTTTAATGCCGAGGAAATGTTTTTGTCCGATCTTCTTGATTTTACATATGAGTAGTAAGAGCAAATGAACACTATTATCACACAGTTTTAGCTACATCGGATTCAAAACGACAGAGTTATGGGGCGTGACCATATGGTCACGCTAGGTGGTTGTGGGGTCAATTTTTTCCAAATGAAAAAGTTTTGTTTTATTGTCTTCAGGTTGATTCATCTTACGTAAAAACATCTAGAGTAATATAATGAAAAATTAAAAGTGATAAATTAATTTTTATTTATTTGTTTTTAAACAAATTTACAAATTTTTTAATTTTTAATTCAATTAGAACATATCGAAATGCAAGGGAATACTCAATAAAACTTAGTGTGCGTTACGAAGCAACAGAATTTGGAAAACACTTCGGGACATGGTGAAATTATAAAAGTAATTAAGCACAATACAAGTTTTAAAATAGCATAGGAAAAAAATTGAAAAAGTTTCTAAATTTCTAACCATCTCTTATCGTGGTGTTATTTTGTGTGAAATTCGATAAAGCACTCAATGCACAATCCAACGTTTCACTTAACACATTCCGTGCGGATGGAGGAACCACAACGCAGACCTTCGTCTTATTCCACTCCCTCATGGATGGACTTAATGGTTTAGACCATCCAATCGCAGGCTGACTACAACATGGCTTTGGAGTCAACTGTTAGTAACTGGCTGTCCTCCACTTCTCTGAGGAGCGTTTTGGTATCTTGAAAGGGGGGGGGAGATGGGGTGGATCTGCACACTTCGAAGCTTCTATTCAGCTGGTCACCTCCCGCTGCTCACGTGACGTAACTCACTTGGGGGAGGAGGTGTAAGGTCACTGCCACTGATATCCCGTCTTCCGCACGCAAAAGAAAGAGATGGGGGAGGGGAGGGAACAGGAGGGGATGGGAATACTCTCACTCAGAGAATCACATTCATCCTACAAAATGCACACCTAAATTTAACATGAAAAACAAGAACGATCTCCCTTGACTTGTCACTGCGTCCAAACGGGAACTACTACTATATATATATATCTACTAATGTGTATATAAGGGGGATTGGATCAAGGCCAGTATTTTTTTCACCTTCTATATGTGTGCATGGATACTTTCCGTAGGGTCATCTATGATGTGGAGTTTGGTCGTGTCGTCGAGCGAGTCCAACTGCATGAGGATGCGGTGTCATGCCTCGCGTGGATCGAGGGTCCGCCGGGGAGTGTCCCCCTCCTCGCCACGGGGTCCTGGGATGGCAGCGTTCGTCTGTGGCGACTAACAACGAGTGATACTGGCACTCCGAGCAGTGGGCCCTTGTCGCCCCCTCACCTCCTACTCAGCCATCCGCCTCGAGCTCTGGTTGCACGCCTCGACCACGAAGCGCGCATTACGTGCATCCATAACTCACAGTAAGTAACTCACAGTTGGGTCCTCTGCTCTCTCTCTCCTTCCATTGTCCAGGGTAAGACTCTGTAGAAGAATCTTTGGAAAAAAGGGAGCCCTTTAATTTTATGTGCAGAATGTGAAACTTTTTCACTATGCTGCTGCATCAAATGCCATCTAGTGAAATTCATGCAGTTATCCTGTGGTTTTTAACGTACGATTTATCTCCTTTCGTGATTTTTGATACAAATTAAGGAATAATACCTTAAGGAAAACATCACTGCTATATTAAAGTAGGGCAATGTGGAATTGGTTTCCGCTGCCACTGCTTCATAGGATTGCTGTTGTCAATTACTCCTCCAAATATGTCTCGTACCGTCATTTGTAGTCAGAGCAGTTGCATACGGTGACAAAGCTTATAATAATAATAATAATAATCATTTATTTGCCCGAAGATCATGTTACATTAGATATGTAGGAGATATAAGGCACGTCACAGGATTATACATAGACAGCACATTACACATGCACTCAGTGTTATACAATATGCATTCAGATATTTAAAACTTTGAGTTCAAAAATTATTTTACAGAATAAAATATTTTGGAGCGAAAAAACTTTGATACATTTTTTCTGAATACTTTGTAACCTCACCCGGTCACGTTTATTTTCCTATCAAACTTCGATAAACAACCGCAACTACTAAAACACTTAAACCATACCTCCTTGATGAAGGGATTAATGATTAACATTAATCAACATATTAAATAAAAATCAACATATTAAATAAAACACTTCGCTCAATCAATTACATAGTATAATACTTTGTTTTAATAAAATATTTGACTTGGTTATGACAGCATCAGTACTTAGAGCCTTTAAAAATATTGGATCCAATTCACACTGTTACTCTTATATGCTCCAATTCCTTTTTACACATTTACGTTATTTAGATAGCAGTACTTTTATACATGGAGGTAATTGTTCTTTTTGTGACTTTGTTATTCTTATAGTTAGACTTATCGGACGCTGGGGCTTCTCGTCTCTCTTATGTGGCGGCGGATATGCTTTCACGTTTCCAGAATTCTGGGCTGTCCGGTTTCTATCTTGGGTTTCTTTCCCGATTCCTTCCTGGCCTCTTTAGTTATTTCTCTTGTTTCTCTTTCGTCACCTCTACGCCGCTTGATATCCGCTCCCTGCCGTTTTTATTCTCCGACTTTCGAACTTTTTCCCCACTTCGCGTCCTTAAGGTCTTTACTCTCCCAATTATCCCCGCTGATCTTTTTTTTTTTGACTGCCAACTCCTAGCTCTCGCGTCACTAGTTACGATCCCTCTGTTGCCTTGTTTGTTTTACTTACGCCATAACTACGCATTCTTGCATTATTTATTTATTTAATGAACGTTATGTTATAACTTTAACCTTAGTTTCAGATTTAAGCTCAGATGGTAGATGGTTATAAATCATTAAGCCCATGGACATTGGTCCATGCATGGCAGTGGTGGTCCTTACAAAATTTTGATGAAGGTCCATGTGCCTTCTGGTATTATGACCTTGAATACTGTTATTAGTTGTATTATTAATCATCATCATCTGAGTAATCTACCAGTTAAAGATAGGTTTTGATGAAAGTCAGAGAATATCCAAAAGACTCTTACACATGCCGTGCCCTATCTACCTCTAATATTTCTTTCTTCATCTCAGCATAAGTCCTACCTTTCTTCATCCCATCCATAAAACCTATTCTCTTTCTTCCCCTTCCCCGCTTGCCCAACATCCTTCCCTCTATCACGGCCTTCAGCAAACCGTCGCCCCTCATTACCCCTTACAGCTACCTACCCTGCATTCTCCTAATCTCATCCACAAGTTTCCTCTACTCACCCACCAAGTCAAGCACTTCTGCATTTGTCTTCCTTTCTGTCCACCACACCTTATCCATCCTCCTCCACACCCACATCTCAAACGGCTTAAGCCTATTTTCGTCTTCCTTTCTCAGAGACCAGGTTTCTGCCCCATACAACGCCACACTCCATATCAAGCTCTTCACCAGCCTCTTTTTTACATCCTTACTTAAAGTTCTCGTCATCAGCGCCCTTCTATTACTGAACGCTTCCTTCGCTAGCGCTATTCTCCTCCTAATGTCATTGCAACTATGTCCTGTTTCTTCTAGCGTACTACCCAAGTAATTAAATTGTTCTACCTGCTTGAGTTTGTGACTTCCTACTCTTATGACCAGCTTCGCTTTCTTTATCCTTGAGAATCTCATTACTTTTGTTTTCTTATGTTTATTTTTCATTCCGTATTTCTTACCCTGCTTTTCCAATGCACCAACTAAAACTTGCAATTTTCCAACGATATACTGACCAACGCCTGGTCGTCCACGAATCTTACTGACTTTATGAGCTGGCCTCCTACTTTGATTCCCACATCTAGCTCTTCCCATGCCTCTCTTACCATTTTTTTCACGTAGATGTTAAAAAGCAAAGGCGGCAATGGGCACCCTTGCCACACTCCACGACCTATAACTGCCCACCCTGATTCACCGTCAGCTACCCTTCCCTGGGCCCTCTGACGTTTTATGAGTTTCGGATGAGTCTCCTATGAAGCCAATCTATTCCTATTTTCCCCAGTATCTGCATTATTTTCTCCCAGTTTACTCTGTCAAACGCCTTTTCGAAATCTACAAGGCAAGCACAAACATCCTGATTATGCTCTATGTTTCTATCTATAAGTGTCCTCATTACAGCAATCATATCTCGTTGCTCTCCCCTTCCTGAACCGAAACTGCTCATCCCCTAAATAGTAATTTGCTCTACTCTCTAACCTTCTTTTGAATATTCTTAGCAAAATTTTAGCCGCATGCAAAATTAAACTAATTGTTCTATACTCCTCGCATTCTGATGCTTTCTTCTTCTTCGTGATATATATTAATGCTGTTTTCACGAAATCCTCTGGCCATATTCTTTCCTTGTAGAGCCTACGAATAAGTTCGAAAACCGATCGGCTCCCCTTACTTCTTAGACTCTTCAGCTTATTAATATTGACTGTTAAATGGTGTGAATCGAGCGTATCCAAGTTGTACTCAGAAATGTGAACATTCTTCTAGAGTGCTTGTATTATCATATTATAGTCTCCTGGTTTTAAGCATTTTTGCTGAATTTTGCTTGTTCAGACTGTTACTTAAAGAGGGTATAAATAATAAAAGGTATTCAAAATCATTGGAATAGGTTTTTAAAAACATGTCTGTCGACCAATTGATGGCCTCCATATTTTATGGGGGTACATAACCTGGACATGTCCAGGTAGTGTATTCACGTTGTCGCATAAAATTAGCTAGTGTGGTCTGTATGGTTCTGATTAGTGGTGGAACACAAAGTTGCAGATGTGAAATGACTGCTGCTGCTACTGTTTTTGTCGGTCAACGGTTTTCAATATCTGTTGCTAGCAACAGGTTATAGCTTCATGATCGCACCGTTACGCTGCTATGCTGTGCAGCAGCAAGTGCTAGCTGAAGCTGCCTGTTGCATTGTACTTATATTCAGTTGCACTTATGTGTGACTGTATTGCGTTATAAGCTACATGTTGTTGGATGTCAATCTGTTGCAGGTGGATGATGGTTTATTTAGAAAACATCTGTCTATCCGTTAATGCGCATAAAATTTTAAACGTAATGTATCTTCCGTGGATACTGGTAACATAGTTACATTTTGTTAACTGGACTACCGGCAATGTTTTAAGCCTCGCTCTGCCGACCTGTAAATCTAAATTCTATGTCACATGAACAATTTTAGCTGAAATATGTCACTTTTTACCATAAAAGAATAAAAACTTAATGAGTTTAAGCTCCTGAAGGAGAGAGGTTGCCAGGTCTTCATGCCAAGACATCCGACGCTCAATTCGCTCGTACATTTTATCTCTTGATAACTGTCGCCAAATAGTAAGATAGGTGTCCACGTTTGTTTGTAGTCATGGATTATGTATTATGGAAAGTGGAAACCTCTTTCCCGGGAAAGTGTATGTCCAAGGGGACAGTCTCTTCGCCAGGTGGTTGACTGAAGATCTTATGTGACAAATACAAGCTGCAAACAAATGGCCTTAATAACGAATGAAAAGCAAATGCTTGGTTATGATATTCCACACTTTATTTAAAGCAACACGACCTAGATTTTGGCATATCATACCACCATCAGGTACAAGCTGTTGGCGAACATGTTTGATGCCATGTCCTGGGATATGGACCCCATTATAGGCTTGCACCTCTTCAGGTGAGGCTAGCACGTCGCCATTACCATCATCAGAAACCTCAACCGACCAATGCCCGAACGTGGCAAGTGATGGACCAAGGAAGAACGGAACCAAGCCTACTGCAGGGACAACACCAGGAAACCACCAAACCGGCCACAAGGCGACCAGCCCGACAAAGAGGAGCCGAGCGCACCCCTGCCCCCCCCCCCCCCTGGGGCGACGCACCCTGGGCGCTGACCCCCACACCCACACCACAGGAAGACGGCCACCCTCTCGGGGTGCCCAGTCTGAAGCCACAGGGCCCACTGATCAGATCGCATGACCACCATTAACATAAATTGGCAGAGAATCATCGCGAGAGACAAATGCCCGAGTTTTGTGGCTTACACTTAATTATTAACACACAGCTCATAGCTAATAACACGTATCATTAAATATGTAAATTCTGTTGTATCACGCGTGACTTGATGGAATTTGCTTAACATTGTAAATGAAAAGTATAACTTAGTTATTCTACATAGATTTATTAACACAATACGACCTAGGTTTTGACAAAACTCGTCATCATCAGGTGAATCGGCTCGGTTATTGACAGGTGACCTCGCACATCATTTCGCCGACTCCCCGGCTAGGTTATCTCAAGGTGACCGGCGATGAGCGTGCCTTCGGGACGGTTAAGCTAGATGTGACCACGCTCATCGTTTCACCTTTCCTAGTCACCCGGAATCCACCTCTACCTTGCACAAGTTCCTTCTCACGTCAGAGTTGTCACAGGCATTTCTAAGTTCAATAAATCTATCCATATTAATACCAGGCAAGTCATAATGTAAAAGAAATGAATTTATCAATTAAATTGAAATTTCTTATTTCTGACTCGGTCTTCTCATTTATTGCATAGAAAATCATACCCACTATGTCGTCGACCCCTGCGACATATCGAAGCCGATTCGCCTGATGATGACAAGCCACGTCGAAACCTAGATCGTATTGTATTACTTAATATATGTGGAATGACTATGTTATACTTTTCATTTACAAAATATGTAAATGTTGCTATGCTAAAAAAGCAGTCCGTTAACAATTAAGGCTTAGAATACTGAATGAATGACAAATTATGGGTGCAAAAAATCGACAAAATGGGAAATTTTAAAGGGCAAGTGCAAAATCATCGTGCTTTGAAATTCCTAGCATGGAGATCGTGAAGTGAATCCATCGTAAAGTGAACCCATCGTAAAGCGGGGGTCTCCACTGTACTTGGTTATGATATTCCACACTTTATTTAAAGCAATACGACCTAGGTTTCAGCATATCATACTATCATCAGGCACAAGCAGTTGGGTAGCTTACGCTTATACATGTACCCGTAAGGGAAAGGGGGGGGATTTGAAAACAAGGAGGATGGGGAGTATAGGAGTAATGGACTAGGCTGTTTGTGGAGGGAAGAGTTGGGGTGGCCTTGGGAGTGTTTGTGTCAGAAAAGTAAAAACAAAAGCATGTGGGGGGGGAAGGTGAAGAAATAGACCACCGTTTAGCTAACGGACAGGGAAAGCCGACAATGGTAACATTGTAGTGAATTTAAACTCAGACGACTACGTGAATAAATGTGACGCTTTCTTAAATAATGATGACTTTGAGGTGATGAGTAAAGACCTGACTAAAAAATTTCAAAAACCAACTTAAAGACATGGCGTCAAAGTGTGAAAGTGTTTTAACTGCTAAAGACAAGTGGAAAATATTCTAAATGAACCCCTTAGTACACCAACTGCTTTCAATTTCACTGTCGTCTAATGTGTGTATGGTGCAATTGAAGAGTGATTTATCTGCTGAGAATACTCTGCCGCTAGTCCTATCCGGTCAATCTCGTCTATAGATTTTATATGCTGCTGGAAAAATTGTACTATCGCTTTTATACTCTGCAAGCCAACCCTCTGTTCTAATTACTGTATCTGAAATTTAAAAAAAAAATAATTTGAAATATGTGCTCAATGTCGGCACGTTTGTTTTTTACGCTACCACAGATTACTACTACCAAGTTGACGTCGTATTTGGCTTGGTGTTATTCGGTTCGTTCTTTTCTTTGTTTCTCTGTGTTATTGGTTTCTATTTCTCTAGGGCTGCTAAGGTACGAGATTTTTGTTCTATATGTACAGGGGAACAGGGTGAAATACTCATGGTACTCGTGATTGGGGAATAATTATCCATTGCAGGGGTCTAACGCAAAAAGGTTCCATATCTTTCCATAGGGTACTTTGAATATTACTGCCTGCTTGGCTCACTCTTGGCTCTGTCATTGGCACCAAGTGCACATGTATGTAGTATGCACATTTTAACCCTCTGAATGAGAAACTTAAGAAATGTTGGTAATCCTCAGCTTTATTTCTTTTAGAAGCTTCTTAATATTTTACCCCTGGTTTGTTCCCTGGTCTTAGGTGTGCCAGAGTCTTAGCATCCGGAACAGAAGATGGTGACATCATGCTGTGGTGCATGCATACTTACACCATGAAATACAGGCTGGAAGGTAGGACTTGTACCCTGTTGCTATCCTCCTGATGCCAGCTTGTCCTGGGGGTTTGTGGATAGTAGGGTTGTTTTAATTTAACCCGACTTGAAAAAACCAAACCCAATTGGTTTTTTTGGCTAGGTTTAAAAAAAAACAGTCATATAAGCCCAGCAAAGGCATTTTTTTGTTTCACTGAGCTTTCTGTGTTTTATTTGTTATACCTGTATTTTAGGTAGGTTTTAGTAGGCATTTTATATTTTGTACATGCTGGCTTTTGGTGCTCTCATAAGGAAACTCAAATATGAACCTTTACCTCGAGAGATAACAAATGCTTGATAATTATTGGTGGATATTTCAACCACCAGTCAATAAACTGGGAAACCTGTAGCGTAGAGGCAAGTTCAAAAAAACGTGATGCTATTTTCTGAAACTATAGGGAGAATGCGGGAAAAAGTTTCACGGCTTTCTTCCACATAGGCCCGGGTTCGAGAGAAAAATGCTATTAAAGAATCTTCCTCTGTATAAATCCTTTACAGTTCACGCCTCTCTCAACAGAGGTCGTAGCCCAGTAGGGGTTAAGGCACTGAGCCGGTTATCCTCATATGGTGGCTGGGGTTCGATTCCAGGTTGCGGCATTTTTTTTTCTTTCGAATATTTTACGGAATTAGGTACTGTAAATTGCCCACTCCCATACATTTATGGCAGTAGCAACATTTTTTTTAAATTTTCAGTCTATTTACTGGATTTTCAATCAACCTCCTTGGGAGAATTTCGAAGCTAATTTCGGTATTCTTGTTCAGCGGAGAAGAGGCTTCACATGCTGACAGACCTAGTATGTTTAGATTTTGAAAATACAAGGATACTTCCGTGAATAGGATGGGCTTCGATTGGTCGTGGGTCTTTCTCAAGGCCTTAAACAATGAACGGATTATTACTTTTTAATTAGCAACGATATACTCAAAATTTCCCAGGAGCCACGTTTGAGTAATGACTTCTGTATCTCTATTTCTTGTTCAATAGTGAACATGATATAGTTAAAAAAGAGATGGTCACTGTTTCCGTGGCTATGTAAAAAAAATTTGCTTTGACCTTTTTGCGGAGAAACAAATTATATTGAAGCAAAGCCTGTATCGTGGGGTGGAGGAAGATATTCCTGCACAAAAAATTATCACGTAATGATAACACTATTTCTTTTCCCACCTCATGTTTATTTCAATAGAAGGAATTCTTTTCATTCATGTGGTGGAATTGCATACTTTAGGATGACAAATGTCATTATTTGAGCGTGGCTCCTGGGTAATTTTAAGTGAGTATATCATTGCTAATTAAAAATTAATAATCCGTTCATTGTTTAAGGCCTTGAGAAAGACCCATGGCCAATCGAAGCCCATCCTATTCACGGAAGTATCCTTGTATTTTCAAAATCTAAACCTATTAGGTCTATCAGCATGTGTAGCCTCTTTTCGGCCAAACAGGAATCCCGAAATTAGCTTCGAAAGTCTCCCAAGGAGGTTGATTGATAATCCAGCAAATAGGCTGAAAATTTTAAAAAATGTTGCTACTGCCATAAATGTATGGGAGTTGGCAATTTACAGTAATTCTGTAAAATATTCGAATGAAAAAAAAGTGCCGCATCCTGGGATCGAACTCCAACCACCATATGAGGATAACCGGCTCAAGGCCTTAACCCCTACTGGGCTACGACTTCTGTCGAGCAAGTCGTGCACTTGCAAAGGATTTATACGGAGGAAGATTCTTTAATAACGTTTTTTCTTGAACCCGGGCCTATGTGGAAGAAAGCCGTGACACTTTTCCCACATTCTCTCTATAGTTTCAGAAAATAAATGCCTCGTTTGGATCCCGAACATAAGTTACGCGATGTCTCCTTGTTAAATGAATGTTCTCATCTCCACAGCTGCCTTCACAAGGTCCCAGTAACCCCTTGTTTTGCGCAGAACTCTGATGTTGGCAAAGTCAATTTTTTGGCCATTTGCCAGGCATCCACCATTGCAGTGAAAGGTGCATCAGGCTTTCCCTCTTGGAAAGTCTCGTCTGTGTGGCCAGTATTAGTGTCTCCTTGAGATCAATCATCCTGATTTGTTTTATAAAATCCAATCACTTTGGAATCCATGTGTTATAATTAGGGATAGGAAAATTTCGCGATCGCGAATTTCACGAAATTAGGCAAAAATGTCCTAGGAGTGGTAATTAGTTACAACATACTCCATACTGACTGGGGAAATGACTTTTGAACTCGCGAATTGTGCCCCAAAACGCGAATTTTCATTTTTTATGAGAAAATAGTTGGAAGTACATTTCAAATGCAAGAAAAACATTAAAATTGCAAGCCAATGTTCTCAATTCGATTTAAACGAACTCGCGTGCAAATATTCCTGAGGTATGCGGAAGTTTGCAGTTCATCGTAGCATAACCGGTGTTACGATAACAATCGCGGGAGGATTACATCGGGTGCTTGCGATTTACGGCACTAACCGACAATACACAGCTCGTCACGCCGCGGTGCTTTCTATTTACAATTAGTGGAATAACCATCTAACGGCATCCATGATTGGTGGCTCTCCGCTCTGAGGTGAGTCGAACAAAGGAAAAGCAATATGTGCATTTATTTTAAGTAATCTGCTACAGCAGGGTTTCCCAAACTTTTCCTGTGATGGAAAACTTCGTAAATCCTGAAATTTTAACGGCACACCTTGTGGACTTCACATATATTAAACCATTGCGTTTATGTAGCAGCATATAAAGCCATTATAGGTTACTCTGAACACCCATTAGCCTTCCGCGGAACATAGTTTGGGAATCCCTGTGCTACAGATTTGAAGACGAGATGGACTGCGCATGTATGAATAGCCGCTTTGAGTTGTTTCATTTCAATGGGATCATTCACAAAGAGATTTTTAATGCCAATTATAGTTTGAAAACTAAAGAGACACGTATTTTTCCGATTTTTTATTTTGGGTCTGCTTTGTTCATAACAGTCTACTACGGATTTTAAGATGAGACGGACTGCTCATGCGTGAATAGCCGCTTTGAGTTGTTTCATTTCAATCGGATCGTTCACTAAGAGATTTTAAATGCCAATTATAGTTTTGAAACTAAAGAGACAAGTATTTTTCTGATTTTTTTATTTTGTTCTGATTTGTTCATTAGACTCTACTACGGATTTGAAGACGAGAGGGACTGTGCATGCGTGAATAGCCACTTTGAGTTGTTTCATTTCAATGGGCTTGTTCGCCAAGAGTTTTTTAAATGCCAATTCTGATAGAGTTTGAAAAATAAAGAGAGACGTATTTTTCCGTTTTTTGATCCGTCACCTGCTTTTTGAATTATCGGCGGTAAAAAATTGGGGTTCTTAACCCTTTCACGTAAAAGAACCAACATGAAAAGTTTTGAAGTCACTCGCTGCTCCATCCAATCATGATGGGCGCTATGCAGCATTCCCCTTCCCTCGCTTTCCAGCGAGCGAATTACAAACTGGGGGGGGGGGGCGTAACCCCGAATCCACTGACTCTCCTTCGTTCTCTTTCCATGCGCATCGTGTGACATCATCGGGACGCTGCTCTGATCCAGGACACTCATGCGGCGGCAGTGTGAGCGCAGTCAAGTTCAGCCCAGACGGATTGCGCTTGGCGTCCTGCGGAATGGATTCTCACTTTCGAGTGTATGATTTGAAGACCAGAATGCAGGTCTACTGCAAAGCCATGGGTGAAACTCTGAGGTACGTTCTCTTGGTGTGTCTTTGCATTGATTGTGACACGCTATCAATGAAAGATCTGCCTTTTATAAGACGAGATAAAATTTATTTGCCCTGTGGAGCACCCTTGGAGCAGGAAAATAGAATAGAATATGTATTTGTGTAAAGATTCTGACTATGGGAGATACATATTATAATATATGGCTCATCATTATCATATTAAAAAAGAAAGACAACACATAATAATAAGTGAAATGTGATGGAATCCACAAATCATAAAGACAGGGTAGTACATTAAGAACTATTACTCTCCAAAAATTCATGGATCGAGTAATATAGTGAGTTCTGTAAAAATTCCTGCACCTTTCTTTTAAAGAAGTGCACCTTATCATGAATGTCTTTACCTAGCCTGTGTGTTCAGCACCAACCCCATGCCATTTGGTCCCCCTGCTGTAGAGTGTAAGTACATACATAAGTCCTATACAAATTGTGTCTGTATGTAGTTTGATAAGCATGAATATCAGAGTTTTTCAGTTTTAGACACATATTGCTTTTAAGATATACACATGGCACATGGAAGGAGATTGTCTTTTAAAAATGGTTAGACTGAGTGAATTGATACGCTCATTAGTAGTGATCAGGCAAATATATCGCCCTTTTTGAAGATGCTGTCGGCATGAGTGCAGAGAATAAAATGCTGTATAAGATGTGAGAGTAGAATTCTGCATATAGTAAATAGAGTAAGACATCCAAGGATGCAGTTGCTCTAATATTCCTTATTAGAAAGCAGGTGGCATTGAGGCGTGTGCACTTATATGCACTTTTATGATCTTCCCATAATAGAGGAGGAGGTGGTTGATTACCATTCCGAGGAACTTATTGTTGAGGGAATCTGGATCTGTTTTCCTCCAAGATCAATGTAAAAGTCAGCATTCCTTTGAAAAAGTACAGGCTACTGTTGTATTAAGTATTGAATCATTGAGCAGTTTGTTCATAAGAATAAGAAAAACAAAGATTACGAGACGTTATTTACATGATATATGACAGGAATTATGTATAAAAAATATACCATGTAAACATACAACAAGTGAAGCTAAATTACATTCAAAATGAGTTTTCAAACAGGAATATACCATAGCTGAACAATAAATAATGAAGTGTCACCAATAAATTTGAAAACTATTGACGTAAATGATGATGTAAACTATTATTCAATTTGGACATTCAGGAGGTATCTGAAGTATTTGTTTTCGAAAGATAATAAACATTTGCTGTTTTTTAGATCATGTGGTAAAGCATTCCATTGATTGGATTGGGATATAAGAAAAGAATTTGCGAAGACTTTGGATTGCGGAGTTGAAGGAATTAGGGCATCATCAATAGACCTAGAAGGTCGGGTAGTGCGCCAGGATCTAAAATTAAAGAGGCCTGTAGAGTTCCTAAGAGTAGGAGACAAATTTACGAATTTCAAAAATGAAAGGTATACGTGAATTAAAGAGTCGTTGCAATTCCAGGGATTAATCCTGTTTAAGGTCATAGTATACTGGCAAACAATAGTCCAAAATCGGTAGTATTAGGGTAGAGACAAGATGTTTTCGGATTGCTAAGGGCAGAAATTTTCTTTGATACTTGGAAGACCTGGAAAAAGCTTTCGTGAGTTGGGGTTATCCCCCCTCCTTGGTGAGAGAACAACTCGTTAAGGCGATTGAACCCTCTCCGAGACCGCGCTGCGTTTCTCAACCGGAGGATAATATATCCATTGTCGATTCGATTATCTTCATGACTACCTTTCATCCAGGTCTTGATGCTTCACTGAAAAGCCTTATTAAGTCAGCACACTCCATTCTCTCCTCTTCCCCCTCAACTTCCTCCCTTATACAAATACCTCCCGTGATCTCCTTCCGTCGCCCTCCCATTCTACAAAATAGTCTCTGGATCTGCGAGATCCGTCAAACTTCACTTGCAAGTAGTGTTACTAATCTCTCTCCAATTGGTTCTCACCCTTGCTACAAGCCCCGTTACCTCACAAGCCCAATCAACACCTCTTCCCGTTTCTTCACTCCTCCGGTGACGAATGTCACATACATATCAAATACTTACTCGGGGAACCTGCTCTTCTAGTGTCTTATAACCGGCAAGCACTGCCGGGCCTTCTATGTTGGCCTCACCAGCACACCTTTAAATATGCGGGTAAATAATCACAGGAGCAGCGTGATGCAACCGTTGCAGTTGCCTGTAGCCGAGCACGCCAACTCGCACAACCTCTCTGTCAACAACTCCTTTCATATAAAAATAATTCGCACCCTCCCACCTGACACACCAATAATAGAGCTCCGCCACTGGGACCTGTCTTATATTTCCATTTTAAAGTCAACTTACCCGCCCGTCAATAATTTCGGGGGGAGGGGGGGGTCAAGACCGGCTAGCTGTGCAACACAAAATTATGTGCACTCAGTTTTGAAGCTCAATAACAAAATAACCAATGATTGCACATAAAAACCAATTACATTATATTTTTAATTGGTTTATCCTGCGTTTAACGGTTATAAATAATATTTTATTACATTTATAATGATATTTTTATTGAGGTGAGAACGTAAAAAGTGCCCATTTTAGGCGTATTTCAAGAAGGAGTCACGTTTAAAATTTGTTTTCTGAAAAACATGTTATATTATGGATACCATATTTTACAATCTGATAGATAATATTGTTGTTTATTTAAGTAATAAATTATAGAATTATATCTCATAAGAAAACGTTTTTGTGGTGAGTTTAATAAACAAACGTTTTCTCCGGAGTGGGACGTCATAGAACAGCGTTCTTGGCTGCACTGTCATAAGAAGAGCATGAGCAATTAATTTTTTATGTCAAGATAAGGAAAATTATAGTAGTTGATTTTATATTACTTGATATTTATATCATTTTAGTGCAGCTGCGCTTGGCGGCGATCTGCCTCGACTACCCTTTTCGGCGGCGTTGCCGCAACCGTGCGTTGGTTGGCTGTACCGAGCATCACGCTCGGCTTAGCATGGCTCCATTGGCTTTTATTAGTAGTATTTTAAATGTTTTCCATCAGCGTTTCAGATGAGGGCTTTGGACCTCCAACGGACGCTTTAAAAATGTTTTTTATACATTTTTCAACTTTTTGGGTTTCTATTTTTAATGATTTTTACATATTTTTCTGGGCATAAAACTACTTTTATACATAGAAATAATATGAAAATCCATCATTTACATCAAAGTCTTCTGGCTAGCTTTCAGAATCAGAGCTCTCTAAATTGAAAGCAACTGGCTGCTCTTCTGTAAGTAGCTTACTCAAGGTGATCATTTTTCCAATAGTTGTCTCCAATTTTTCTACTGCGTTTAATAAAGCTTTTCCACAACTCAGGCGTGAAATTGACTCTAAGACTGATTGACATAAGGTCCTTAATCACTCCTTTGACATTTCCTTTTTCCTCCTAATTTGCTCTATTTAATTTTGCAATATTATTTTTCACATATGCCCAAAGAAGGTTAATGGCATTCAATTCTCAGTGTGAAACTGGCAGCCAAATTAGTTCCACGTCTTCTCTCAGGTCTTTGGTAATTAAATCGAGTGTCCTCTTGTGGGTTCCAAAGTAAGGTCAAGCTAGGTTAATTAAGGATTTCTTTGTCATAAGGATTGAAAATTAGATGTGTATGGTGGAAGGGAGATGTCCTTTTTATTAATCCAATCCATGATTTCTTCTTTTTTCCAAGGCAATGTTGGATTATTTGTGTCAGAGTCTAACATATAATATGGTATGGGGCCTGATCAATGACAACTGCAGAATTTGGTGGGAGAATTGTCAGAATATGTCAAAACCATTCCTCAAAATGGTGGGCATTCATTTCCTTGAGGTAATCTCCTGTTCCTTTCTTCCCCACTAAACACAGCTCAGCGCCCTCCAAAACTCCATCATCACTTCCTATGTGCACAATTATTACACGCTTTCCAGCACCTGATGGCATCTTAAATCCACCTCTCTGACCGAAAAGTTCTTGAAGATGGCCACGGTATTGGTCAAAATTTGTGTAGCCACAGTTTAATGCTTCAGTTAGGCAATACTGCCAAGCATAAGGCATAGTGTGATTTTGTCCATACCAAGTTTCATCAGTTTAAAAAAATTTGAAATCCTTTTCTCTGAAATACCTAATTTTCCTTAAAAACTTGTGTCGCGAGGCTTCTATAGAAACTCCATTAAACTGGTTGTTTATTGAGTTCCTTAAAACGAAATCCAATGCTGATCAAAAATCTGCGGAGAGGTTTACGTGACATTGCCGGAAGGTCTCGCATGCTTTCATCGATTTTTTTCTTAAGCTTTTCAATTCAACAATACCTTCGAAATGCACACCAATTTTCATGACAAAATCTGTAATACTTTATCCGTAAATAGACATTGTAGAAAAATGACAATCTGAAAATATTCACCACATCTACTCTTCCTTCAATTTCACCAATAATCTTCCCTCCGTGGTATATATCTCTATTCCTACATGTAAAACTACATCATATACACATTATGAGATGGTTTCTTTCCATTTCAATCGACTTTTAGCATTTTTCAAATTTTACGCTCATTTCCAAATTTTTGACTGAAAACGTCCATCTCCAATAATACGAAAGTAATGCTGATATTGTCTCCATTTTTTCACCGAAGGGGAAGAACATAACTTTCGTAATGCACGCTGCAATGCGATGTATTCAGACTGCGATGGCAAAAAGAGTTCAGATGAAATTATTTCCTACATGAACTGGTAAATGATGCACTTTCCCCTGTGATACCACTGAACTTGCTCTTAATTCATAAAACTGTGTGTCGCAAAACAAAAATACGATAGCACGATAAATACAGTCCAAAAGTAATATGGCGGTACAATAAATACAGCCCAACACATTCAAAGTGATTTCAGAAATTTAGACACGATTTTCCTGAATGAGAGCACTCATTTTTTTCCAGTGACAGGGTTACTTTAACTCGCCAACAGATGTCACAACCATCTCTATGATGGTTCTGAGAAGGTGATGTAAATGCAGGTTAGTTTTAGACACCATATTAGCTTTATCATTTAACCCTATAGTAATGTAAATGGGGCATGAGTACGACCGTGGCCAGGGTCAGAGAGTACTCGAACGGAAGTGAATTGTGGAGGACGTAGAGAGAGACAAGTGGGTAGGTGTGTGTGGCCTCAAACGGTGCCCCAACACGCAGACCACCACCAATATAGACCCAGGAAAATATGCACGCGGTGGAGCTGCCAGTCACTTCCTTCCCATTTGTGCTTTTTGTATTCACTTGATTTAGTTTACCCATTACTTAATCCCTCCATTATTTATTTTTTGTGTTCCTGGTTTAAGGCTAGCCCCTTTTAAGTTACGTTTTTCTTATTTTTGGGTTATTCCCCACGTAAGGGGCAGACGAGACTACCGGGGCACAAACAGTCATGCTGGAAGTATGTGGAAGTCAACACATGGCGAAATAAGATCAGTCTTGGCGACGAATTTCTTTTCCAGGAGGCTTAACGTAACGGTCAGCGGTACTTGTGTGAATAAAGACACAACGTTGAGGCTTACCAAGAGGTCGCTATTGTTAAGACGGATGCCTTTTTAATGTTTCCACAATTCCGTCACCTTCGCCTGGGTCAAGCTGAGATATCGGCCATTGCAGGGCACAGCATCACGATGGACCATACTCCATCCATTTCCAAAAGACCAAAGTGATTACCCGGTCTTGGGACCGGCTCATCAAGGAGGCCACTGAGCTCAGGATGGAATGAAACAACTTCAACGGGGAATCCGGTTATAACCTGAGTAACACGTGGAAACACCTGCTCAGGGTAATGAGAGAATCGAGACCTCCGAATGGCTTCAAAACTTTCCCGCCTAAATTTAGGTCCTGACCGACCCGCACAGTATATTAGCCTCAACCTCTTATTAGTCGAGGCACTCGCCTCAGCCCTGAGGACGATGCTCGATTCTAGCTTCGAAACTTCGGCCATCATGGACCTGAGTAGCAACCCAAAGTGTCAAACCGGAGAGATCCCTGACATAGTTTTAGCCAGCCTAGATATAAGTACAAACTGAGAAATGTGAGCGTTCCTTTGTAGTTCAAATGCAAATAAGTCCAAGAATTAACTGAAAAAAAGTGGGAGATAAACATTTTACATATTTATGATTGGTGAAAGAAGTGACAATGATGAGGAATCACTTTCTTATGTTAATGGAATACTGGCTGAGGTTGGTGCCACTGGTTGTAGACAGTTAAAGGTGATGTTCATTGAGTGCGTCATTGATGTGGTTGAAGCTTAATCATCATTACCTCTCTTGTCTTGTCGCTAGGTGCATGGTGTGGGATGGGCGCTTTGTGCTGCTCGGAGGAAGCCAAGGATCTCTGTATGTGTGGGATGTGGTTCGGGTGGCGCTCGTGCAGCGAATTGGAGCTCATGTCGGTAAGAACCCATCGTAAGGAGGGTGGGATCTCAAGTTGGAATGGGAATAATGTCAATTTGATAGAATCAATAAAAAACTTTGTGAATTTTACAATGGGTTTTATTCAATACGACCGGTGTCATCGCATAGGCGTATTCTTCCCTTGAAGATGTCGCTTATGTGATGAAACCGGTCGTATTGAATAAAACCCATTGTAAAATTTACTAAGTTTGTATTGATTCTGTCAATATGGAATTTTACAAAGTAACACCTGAGAATATCAAGTTCATAATCTCAATTTGGCTATTCCATGCATTTTCCTCTGGAAAACCTATAATAAAACTCAAATATTTTTTAAACATTGTTTCTAAATATGGAAGCAACCTGAGAAGTTGAAGCGTGAGAGTCCATAGCATGAGTGGAAAGGATGAGGGATTTTTTAAAAGAATGTTATGGATGATGAAATTTATGGATTATGAAACTAGTGGAATTTATTCAGTAACAGACGTGGAATGCCTAAACACTTCTGCAGTTGTAAATACGCAATCAATAGTGCATCATACCGACCCTAATCCTATATTGTATGCCATGCCAACTCTTTAGTTTGACCACATTGTGTTGAGTTCTCAACAAGCCTAGTCACATAACTTATCTTTTGAATCACAAGGATACTCACTGTTTGATGTGTGTATAAACATAGGTACATACTATGACTCCTAATGCTTTCCCGCAAGATATAAGGTTTTTTTTCCTAAGCAAATATTTCACTTCTATTTAGCAGAGTTCACATGTAAATTTTGCTAATTTTCAAGTAAAACGATTGTATGCTTACTGATGATATCAGTCACTTATCATTGCCTCGCTTCATTCTTACACAATTCATCTCCTATTCCCATTTGTTTACGCATATGCAACCCTGAGCGCATATGTTGGCCATAAGTTTTCCTCTGAAATCCTTGTACTTGTAGTGCAATTGTAATCCTAAATTCCAATTTATTTTGGTTGTACAATTTTTGTGTTTTATTTTTTTAATATGTACTTGTTCAGAAAAAATTCCTCCCCTGAAAAATAACTAAAACTTAACCGAAACTCCGCTAAATATCACTATGCGGCAGCTGAAACTCCCTTGAAATTGAAACATAACCTATAGGGAGTAGGGCTGAGATATCACTTCATCTAGAATTTCATGAAAAAAAGACTCATCTTTCCAGTGATATCAAAATATTAACCACTTGCCAAACTACTTTTCATTCAATTTGCCTGAGCTAATATAAGCGGTTTTACATGGAATGGATTGCGGCTACGTGCGCTCCAGATGGAGACTCTACGAAGTTCTAACGCCTATATTTCGTTAATTAACTATCGGTGTGTAGTTTGTATGTTTTCTCAACTATTTTTTTAAAAATGTACCAATAACTTACCGCAGTAATTATATACTTTACTCAGAATCTATGAAAAAGTACAAATATTTAGTTTGGACCAAGTTAGAGACTTATGTAGAAATATTTATTCAATTACTAAGAACTTATGTTTTATTTAACTATATTTCTGCTCCATTTATAATACCATGTTTTCTTTGTTTTTCTTACAGACGCTGAAGTTTAAAAAATTAATTTGAATCTCGTCTCCATTTTGACTACAGGGAAACATGTCGCTCAGACTGCCTTAAGGTGGCTGGAGCGATTTTTGTTTATGTACATATTTGCATGAGAATTTGCATACGTGTCCTTATTAGTAATATCTATCGATAAAAGTGAAAAAAACTGCATGCAACCAATTTGATTTCCTGGCAAGTTAATGATATCTTAAGAAGTACCCGTGTGCCATAAGCTTATGGCACACGGCATATATTTTTAAACAATTCGATTACTTGTGTACAGATTTTCTCCTAAATGCGAAATAATAAGTTTCATATTATTATAATGGCTGCTAACAAATATAAAGGTATCATGCCGAGTAAGAAAAGCATATATAGATATGATTCTCTCGTAAAGTTCGAATTTCGTGCCGTCGATCCAAGTAAAAACAATGCTTTAATTTAGGCGAAAATTTGAAATATAACTCTTGCATCATATACATTACTGCATGTGTGGTGATTTCCAACGTATAAACAGGTGTACTTGAGTGAAATGTGGTCCAAGAATACTTTTTTCGACTTGCTTGAAAAGTTATTAGAATTTGCCTTCAATGACTCACGATTACCGCTCCAGCCACCTTAAGAATGAATGCAATAAAATGCCTCTTGCAACTGCGCTGGCGTTAGGATTACCATTCACCCTTTCTCCATAATGAGCTCTGGATTTGGTGACCTTTGTCACCCAGCCCATATATATACACACAGCTCTACCTATGGAGGCTGGGAGTGCGCCACTTGCCACGACTTTGTTTCAGCCAGTAAACCCTTCATTGACAGCTTAGAGTAATTAATTTCCATTTCCCATTAGATTATTGTTTTGCATTTATCGGTACATTCAGCAGGTTTCTTCTTTCCACATTCGTAACATTTCCGTGAGTAAATAATGTCTTGATTAAAATTTGAACAAACGTGTGGGAAATGGAAATTTATCTAGTTCATTCCGAGTAAAAATGACTTTATAATCATCCTATTTGGCACTGTAGATTTCAATTAGTTTCTTTACAATATGTAGATACAGTTAGAAAATACGCATTTTTTAGTGTTGAACAATATGTGTAAGAGAAGTTTCAAAACAGAGGAGGCATAATCACTAATTATAAAACCTTTCTCAAGAATTAATTCACTGAACTATGTAAAGATCATCGCTGTAATTAGTCATTTCTGCATTTTTTTTATCCGCACATCACTCACTCCTTGACCTTGATGAATCTCTCGTGTGCTTCTAGGCGCTGTGACGTGCCTGGCCATTTCGAGTGACGGCGGCTCGACGGTGGCGGCGAGTGGCGGAGAGGATCGGAGGGTGCTTGCTTGGAGCCTCGGGCCTCAAGAGGGCCTAAGCGAGTCAGAGGTGGAGAAAGAAGATGGCTGAAAGTGTGCCTATTAAGTTTATGCACATTTATTTATTTTACCATGAATAGGAAAATACACAGTGATTTGAACAAGTTTATTTACATATTTCTAGTTGAGACATCAACTCTCCCATCCAGAACATTATATATGACCAGTTTTTACACGTTATTTATTGAGAACTTCTGTGTAATCCTGTGACAATATATTTTGTACTTTTGAAGTTAGTTCCTTGAAATTATTTGTTATTATTTTATGATATTAATGATGAGGTGATGATAAATTATTTTTTTCAGAATACCTGCTGATCATATTGATGCTAAATATACTATATTTATATTTCAATAATTGATATGCGATGGAAAAAGGGCATATATGCCCTTAAATATGTTATAATATGATGAAAGGTGAATGTGAACTCTTTATCTTTGCCTTTGTAGGTATTCACCTTTAATGAGAAGCAATTGTTCAAAAAGTTGGGACTGGCCATTGGAAATGGGAAGAAAATTTGAATGAATGAGGGAATAGCAAAAGCGAACACTGATCACAGCAATCAAAGATAAGAGATGGGCTACGATTTAGATCCAAGAAACTTGTGGACCAGTCTAACCGCAGGTCGTGTTACGTATCACTCATGGTAGATGTGAGCATGAAATGAAGGGTAGATATCAACGTAATGCATCGACGGGAGGAGTGCACCCTCTTCAAGCACTTCTAAGAACTACTCATTCATGCATTGCAATCAATTCAAATTTGGGACGAGGGAGAAGTTCAAACGAGCAAAAGGTGAAAAATTAAAATTTTATGGCCAGCCCGTGCTATTGTTTCACCGAAGCATACTGCCTGCCTAAAACTGATGACGTATTCCCCAAATGAAATTTCAAAACTTAATATTCTCAGGCATAGCTTGGTGAAAATTCATTATTTCTGAATCAGTAATTTCCATGTACAAAATACCCTCGCTAAACAGGACTATATGGGGCGAGGAGTTGTCTGGAGATTATCTGGGGATTTCTCAAAACGATCATTGGTGGACGTTATTTAAGTAAATTTTTGGTCACCGCTGACAATTAATGATTTTCACGAGGTATGACGCCCTTTCGAGTAAAAACTATCATGCGCGAAGAAAATATATTGCGTGGTATTCTCGAATAGTATACACAAATATTAATTTTGTTATTATCTTGTAACAAAACAGTGGTTGAGAACTCACAGCTACGTTGATATATTATTAACATAATTGTTAGCATTAAATATAAATTTATCGGGAAGACGTAATAATTGCACTGGATGTTGAACTTGTTTTCTCCCAGATGACGGACTTAGATATAATCGTATGGATGTAGATTCAATGACACAAAACAATCGACAGTCGATTGTCGTGTCAATAGCGTATCAATGCCGTAAGCGTGGCACTGTATGCCCAGCTGCCGAAGGACAGACCCAGACTCGTCGCGCAATCAAAAATTCGAGTACACTTGCGGCGTCCCCTACAGTCACTAATTTTCTCTTTGGATTCACAATCTTAAGCCTTTGTAGAGTCTCGTGGCATTGGCAACTTCTAGGCCATTTAACATGGTGAATGTCGCAAATGATCATGCGCATGACGTTCATGCATCGTGTAAAACGGAATACTCCACGCATGAAAAATCATGCACATGATCATTCGATAAAATTTACAACTTTCTATTTTTGATCGCATGATCCCGTGAACGATCACGTGATACAAGTGCACAACATCCATCTTGGTTTTCATGGTTAATTGATTCACCGAAATTCAATAGGCATAAGATTGTTTTGTAATTAGATGTTGGTTTAAACTTGGTGGTATTGGCATCCACCTTTCTCAAGGTAAAGTGTAGGAATGAGGAAAGGGATAGAGATTGAGGTATGTAAGGGCAAAGAGGGAGAGATGAAGGTCTAAGAGGGGGAGACGAAGGTGTAAGAGGGGAAGGAGGGGAAAGAGGGGACAGGAAGGTGTAAGAGGAGGAGGGGAAAGCGGAAGAGCGGGTAGAGGAAGGCATAATAAGGGAAGGAGGGGAAAGAGATAGAGCAGGGTGAGCGGAGGGGAGAGAGGAATAAAGGGGAGAAAAAGGAAGTAGAGAGTGGAGGAAGAAGGGAGGGAGGAGATAAAGGGGAGGGGGAAACTAGTGCGATTTATTAAGTCCAGGGTGCGAGGAGGCCTGGTGGATCAAAATACATGAAGATTCAAGATCCTTGAGCTGAACGGGAGAGAAAGAAGTAGGAAGGGAAGCAAGTAAACCAACTTCAAAAGTATTATTAAAGGTGGAGTTGTGTGAGGAGACGTGAATGGCGATAGGGAGAGAAACAGAGAGGGAAGGGGGATTGTTACAAGAAGAGCGGTGCCCATTCATACGAATGTTGAGTGGAGTGGTGGATAGGCCAATATAAAAAGAGGGGCAGTATTGAGAGATATATGGTGGCCGGTTAGTAGTGAGATTTATCAGAACATATAGTGTGAGTGTCCTTTTTATGTGTCTATATTTAATTCCGCCCCAATTGTGGCAAATTTTATCTAGATTATCATGTGTGTGATTATTCCACAAACTTGTGCAAACACAAAGGGCATTGTTTTTCATACAGCAGGAATTATTATTTTGCGTAGTTCATCGCAATAGAGCGGATGAATCAGTTTGTGTTAAATTATTACTGAACATTTTCACCTACTACTCTCCTTTTACTCTTATGTCATTCACAATTATACTCAACTGTTGTTTGTTATCACAACTTCCATTTAGTGCAAAAACTAATGCAATTGACACATATCAAACCTTTAAATAATCCGCTTTCATATTCCAACGGATACTTTACATACTTTGGGAATAATTAGGCTGATAGTGCTATCGTGAATTCTTGTTCGTAGTGTCTGATATTTCATAGTCATGCGTGGTGAGAATTAACGTAGCATTAAATTGTTCCTCCGTCAACCTCAACAAATTTTTGTAGGCCTCAAGGTCATAAGTTCATCTTGAACCAGGCTTAGTACCGACCTCTGTTCCTCATCTCTATATCCAGGGTCTTGTCCAGAAATTCTTTCTCCTAGCTTTCTGCGACAAGATACTGGCTGCCACCATAATAATGGGCACTGTGGCAGTGGTCGCTAAAATTACATCTTCCCGGTCCATCACGAGTAGCTTGAATTCCCTCGGATTAAGACGAAATTACGACGCTACAAACTTCGTTCTCGCAAAAATGCAGAGTATCAGAAAATCAAAGGCCTTAAGGCAACACGCTCGGGTGGGCGACTCATCGCCTCCGTTATCCACTTTTGTTGATAAATTTGGCCTCCACGGAGGATGGCCTCCATTGGAGAAATATGAGTTCCAAAATAAAAAGAAATATATTTCAAAGAAACGGAAAAACATCTAAATCTCCAGAGTTCCTCAATCAGAATTATCAGCCAGATACAAAACGGCATCTATGCATTTAAGAAGTGACATTCAAGCAACTAGAGGTCGCGTTGCCCAACTTTAACAATCTCAAAAAAAAGAAACATAAGGAAAAGAAGCCTCCAATGTAAAACATAACTCGTGCATAGTAAGTGGAGGGGGCCGCACCGGAGAGCACCTAGAGCCTCTAGAGTCACTTAATGACCTTAAGCTCCAAGTGTGGTCAGCTGAGGAACGGAGAATTAAAAAAGGTGGTGGAGGAGGGGTGGCCAACCCCTCCACCAAGCAACCGTGCGTGGATTGGTCTCAGGAGTAGCTAACACCGAATCCTCTTCGTCCCACATAAATACAGCCGTCAGGTATGTGGCTAAGAATAACTGACAAAGGAAACACAAAAACATGCAAAACTGCAGAGGGGGGTGGAACTGGTGGACATAAACCTGGAACCACATGATGAAATTATTTAACATCCCTTGCATCACCATCAATAATTCAGTTTTTGAACATAATATAGGTAGAACAAGAATACAATGCAAAGCAAAAATGGTCGTTGTGCTCCGCAAACGTATCACTTGCAGGGTTCTCATTGTAGGGCTCTCCTACGAGTAAAATGTATCGGGTTACAATTATTTTCGTGGTCTCACTCATTTAAGTAACATTCAGTCTACTCTCCTCGGTACCGTCACACCCCAGCTACCACAGGGCGAACCACCTCCCCCGGATTCGCAGAGACTCTCCGCAGTAAGGAAAGACATCGTCTCCGGGAAGTGGTTAGCATCTCCCCAAAGATAAGAAGATGACGGGGAGACGCGATGATGACCCCGGAGACATACGGTGAAGATGTCCATAATACCAAGGAGACCGTCTCTAACTATGAAAAGACGGACCACATAGGCTCGCCAGGAACCAATGAGAAGGGTCAGTGGAAATAAATATGACGGCACGCCACTACGCGGCAACCCCGCAAACTACGTGAACTGGGGAACGTTAGCGCCATCTACTGGACTTTGAACGTACTAGGAGCGGCAAGCTATGGACAACCGCATGAATTAGTATATTAAAGCAAAGCGTAACCAGACCACTTATAAAACCGTGGCTCATGCGAACTAGACTGTACCACACATGACATTTAAGCATATTACTTACGAACCTGGTAACACGGGACAGCTACAAACATTGTCGACAATTGAATAACTAAAAATCACACCGTGCAACTAGCAGAGGGGAAGGCGAAAAAAATTTAGTTATTTTCAAATATTGGTTTATTTAACAAGAAATTAGAACTAGCCATATCAGATAATTAAGTCAGTGAAGCTGCAAATATCTCCTCCCTTAGGGTAGAAGCTGCATTTCGCCGGTACACTTAAAATCAAGGAACTGCATCAAAGCCTGAAAAGTAAAAGAATAATACTTGGAGCAAGAAAACTCAAACGACTGCATTAACACAATGCATTTCACAATAATGGTTCGAGACAGTATAACATGCATTCACTCATGTCAGTAAAAGAAAATTTTGCAATGCTCATTTAATATAGCTAATACATTTTGAAAAAAAACCATGTTTGATAGAAGATGACCAGTCTAGGAGTTATGGAGATAAGAGGAATCAAATGAAAAGGAAATTTAATAACCCACTTCCACTACTCATATTCAGCAATAACCTTCAACAATTACATACACTATCCCACACTCACCTTGTACTCTAAATGGAAACATGTTGGCTGCTATAAATCATTTGGCACCGAGCCTCTTAACCCTCCCAAGAAAGAAAATACAATTGGGTATCCCGTCAAAAAATAATGAACCACTAGCCAGGTACTACAGACAAACAAGAAACTTTGACAACTCTGTTAAAATGCTGAAGAACTCCTCCTGTACCATTAAACAGGAGAATTTCAATTGCATAATGAACTACAAAATACAATCTTAAACCACCTAGCAATAGCTAACATCCTCAAGTCTGACAACCTGCTGATAAACTTTGAATAAAAACATTTTAAATTAGAATGTCCTTATAAAAACCCTGGGTGTCAAACTTGGGAATATGAGTAACTTTTGTTTAATCCATATTGAAGAGTACATTACTGCTAGTACTTACAATTAATTTTAATAGGATATCTGGATGGATAACTCCGTAATAAGTCGATATATGGGCGCTTGCTTCGTGTGGGGCTCGCGCGGTAACGTGGTTAGCCGGCCCTGCGTCACAAACTTGGGAATATGATTAACTTTTCTTTATTGCATCATGAAGAGTACATTACTATCAGTATATACAATAAATTTAATTAGGATCTCTGGACGGATAACTCCGTAATAAGTCGATATATGGGCCCTTGCTTCGTGTGTGGCTCGCGCGGTAATGTGGTTAGCCAAGTATTACCAAGTGACCCTGTCTTAAACTTTATCAATAATAACATGACTTTTTAAAACCTCGTGAATTGAATCGCAATTAAACATCGAGTGCTTCGTGTAGTTCCTGTTAAAATGCTCACTTGACTATTTGCCCAGCACTCCGCGTGGCTTTCAACCGACTGACGCCATGCGCAGAACTTAAATTAGTGGTAGCATGTCAAATTCAGCTGCCGTTAACAGTCTCGTTGTGCGGACATAAGAGTTCGATTCGTAACGAAGCCACTTAATTGGTATCTCAAAATTTATTTTTCTCTTAATTCTTCACAATTATTGTCTTCCGTGTGATAAGTATGTCGACTCGCAGTAGCTGAAGTTCCCGGGAATATAAGGGAGTTGTGGTCATGAAATTAACATCAATAGAGAATTATTGAAATTCCATCCGCACTGCGGTCTTTCGATGTGAGATATCAATAACATATCCCTTTGCTATTCAAGCATTTAAGGGCTTTTTATGCGGAAATTGTATGCGAATCTCCTCTCCAGTCAACGTGCTTTATGAATGAAGATTAATGAGATGCGCGCGCGCCGAAACATGTTGGCAACAAAAAGAGACCCTTATGGCACGTCTATTTAATTACATGGTCGAAGTCTTATAATCTTTGGTCGAAGCGGTCGAAGCCCACCACCCATGACTATTCCCGCCTTCAACTTAAACTAGCCGCGCTTTACGGCGCATTTCACACACGCCCTTCCCCTAACATTTTACACGTATCACCGAATTTTATTACAAATAATTCTCTAACGCAGTTTCTTCCGCACTTCCCAATACAATGATCAACACTATCGGGATATATTTTTATTTTCAAAAACACGCTACAACTTTGAAGTTACCACAACTACACCCTCCTACAATCATCAACCCTCTCGTGGGATATTTTTCTTTAAAAAAATACGCTACAACTTTGATGAGAGTACAACTACATCCCTCTACAATCGTCAACACTCTCGTGGGATATTTTTTTTTAATACGCTACAACTTTGATGAGACTACAACTACACCCCTCTATAATCATCAACCCTCTCGGGGGATATTTTTATTTAAAAAAATAAGCTACAGCTTTCAAGTTATACAACTACACCCCCCTACAATCATCAATCCTCTCGTGGGATAATTTTCTTTAAAAAAAATACGCTAAAAATTTGAAGAGGAAAAAAAGAAAGAAAAAGATAAGCAATATTAATTAAATACACAAACGCTCATATTCATTAAGAAAAGAAGTTAAAAGAGAACGTAAAGCCTTCCAAAGAAGACTATAAACGAAGCGGAATCATCATCACCGATCAGTGACCGATCATCACTTCGACCTGAAGACGCCTGCTGGAACGCAGGCGAAACTGTTGTCACAAAAACAACGACGCGGTGAAATACCCGAAAGAGTGCAGCCAGATGTATCCCTGAGTGCATCAATGGTCCTTATTTTATTTTACTCCTTGGCACTCGGCAAGGTCCAGGGACCTTGCCGAGTGATAAGGAGTCTACGTAGTGTATTATTCGTGCCGAGTGTGCATCCTTCAAATTCTACGCACACTGCGAAAGCCTTCGCACGCTTCGCACCGACTGAGTAGTAAGCATTTCGTCCGCCAAGATCGCGCCAGCATTGGCGCATTGGGCTAGCGATCATGCGACATGTGTGAACAAAGAACTAAAGCTCGGGAGCAGCAGCAGCCGGGTCAGGCGCCAAACGTGCGTTAATTTAATGCCAATCGTTAACGTGTGAATAATATTTGTTCCCTTAAGAGTTGTTCTCCCAGTCACGCTTTATCTATGTTTTCCCTGACAGTAATAAGAAACGCTGGTTCGTGCTACTCTCGGTTAGAGAATTTTCCGTAAATTATTGCGGCGGCATAGTTTTGTTGCTTAAATCTTTACACCATAGTACTTGGTTCGTTTACATATTGCTATTTATCAGATGTGTTCAGAGCCAAATTCCGAAGACTTTTTGTGTACCCATCATCAAAACATCCGTATTCACGGATTAGGTTACATCCATATTTCATAGTGTATTTGCTGTGAATTGCTTATCTCGCTGATTATGGCTCTCATTGACGGCTTGAGCATGGCCAGTAAATTTAGAGGATGCCTTCTTGGATCTGTTTTGGGAGATTGCTTGGGTAATCCTTTTGAAGGTCAAGGGCGGACATCTCCTGTTGTGGTTCAGAAATTTTTCGACACGTTAGAATGTTCAACCCACAAAGGTATTTCTAACAAATAAATTCCATCATTTCATTTTGTTAAGAGTCTACCTTCATTTTAATATTGCCCTTTTATGACTCCAGCTCCACTGCTTCAGTATACCGATGACACTGCAATGACTACCTGCACCGCGAAGTCACTAATTGTGAAAGAAAACTTGGATGTTCGTGACTTAGCGAAAAGGTATGCTTAGATGTGTGCAAATGGGGGCATAGTTGCGGATTGGAATTTGTCATTTCAGAGCTTGCATGTACTGGAAGAGACTTGTGGGAACATCATCATATAGTTACCATAATTTCCTCATTATTTAGAAGTGTGATACAGGAATGTCATGATTATGAAGTCACTCTTCGGGGTTTACACTTCACTGGTCATATTTATGAGATATTGGCTGGAATACTTATAATACGTTTGTTGACTCGTTACTGAATGTCTTTTGCATTTACGCGTCAATTACCTCTAAACAATGACTACTTGTAGGGACCTAATGATAGGCAAACATGCAGGCGGCCATGTTCTTTATTTCTCCCTTGTTCCATACATTGCTGCAAACAGTTGAACCCCACAACCATAGGCGTATCCAGGGGGGGTTTTGGGGGTTTTAACCCCCCTTCCCCATTGATAAAAAACGTAAAACTGATGTGTTTAACACACGCTAATAGTACACCTATAGATCACCTTCCATAACATTATAGAACACCTTCAAAACGTCATTTTAAAATGCATATTTTTGAAAAGTCATGGACCCCCCATTTTACATGGGGGTATTTCATAACCCCCTGTGGTGACGCTTCTAGAAGCCTACAACTACCCTCTTTTTTAAAAATAAACTTTGAACCGTAGAACATTGCTAACACTTTGCCACAATAAACAATAAGATAAATTTAGAACATTGAAAACACGTATCAATAGCTACAATAAAATAAGATAAATGTAGAATATTGAAAACACTTATAGATGGCTACAATAAAGTAAGATGAATTTAGAACATTGAAGGCACTAATCAATGGATACAATAAAGTAACTGAAAATTATTATCACTTCAACAAACAATCATAATATTTTATTTGGAACAATCTTAGTCCTCTAAGAAGGCTGGCGTGTACTTATGCTGTACAGAGACACGTTGAATAGGAGATCCTGCACAGGTCTGTTCCATGGTCTTACAACAAGTATTTGTCGTTGGTGTGGAACTAACAGCAGATTCATTCCTTTCAGGCACTCTATAGTTCCTGCTGACTCTTTATCAGGTTGCGAACTTGTTACAATGGGAGATTGGCTAGACACACCAGGGGATTTCAAGACATGATTATCAAAATTATTATTACATGTTACGTTTTACATATGGATGGAAGAATAATGAGTTATGTTCAGTTGTAACACTGTCAGGTGTGTTCACAGTAACAGACGAATTATTCTTCCTAATCACAGCTACAGGACGTGGATTGAAGGGAGTTGGCAATTTGTTTGACTTCTCCCTGCAATGTTTTGCGATGTTATGTTGGCAACAAGACTGTTGTTGGCCGTCACTTGTTATAACGGTGTCCGGCATGGTATGAGAGAGAATAAAGATGGAGACGAAAGAACATGTTGAGTTTTATTGAATGAATTCCTGAGTCTTCCAGTGAATGAGCAATTGAGGTTATCGAGAAGACACAACACTCCCCTCTCATTAACAATTTTTCTCCAACACTAATCTCACAAGGAATGCTGGCTGTCTCTTGGCATCTGAAAACAATTTTCCAGCTAACTTGCGAACAGCATCTCTCACTTGAACGCTTCCGTCATGTCTTTCACCAATAAACTCTGGTTTCAGTTCAGGGAACAAAGTTCTTATGAGTCTTCCTGAAAACAATTCTGCTGGGAGTTTGCCTGTAACAGAATGTGGGGTGGCATGATCATCATCAATCATCATCTGAGTAGTCTACCGGTTCAAGGTAGGTTATGATGTGTAAGTCAGAGATATTCCAACAGACTCTTACACGTGTTGTGCCCTATCTACCTCTAGTATTTATTTTGTCATCTCGGCATTAGTCCTACCTTTCTTCATCTTGTCTATAAAACCTATTCTCTTTCTTCCCTTTCCCAGGTTGGCTTCCTTCCCTCTATCACGGCCTTCAGCAAACCCCCGAACAATAAGGGACTTTAATAAATGCAAGGCGTAATTTCATAGAGCGTTTCCTTTTTATATGTAAACGGCTGGTGTCCTAACACCCCCCGCCACACGCCTATTGAGGCGGCTTGCGGGGTAGTATGTAGATGTAGATGAAACCATCGCCCCTCATTACCGCTTCCAGCCACCTACCCTGCCTTCCCCTAATCTCATCCATAAGTTTCCTTTCCGTCCAACGCACCTTCTCCATCCTCCTCCACACCCACATCTCAAAAGCCTTCAGCCTATTTTCATCTTCCTTTCTCAAGGTCCACGTTTCTGCCCCATACAACGCCACACTCCGTACCAAGCTCTTCATCAGCCTCTTTTTTACATCCTTATACATAAGGGCCCCGTCATCAGCTCCCTTCTATTATTGAACGCTTCCTTCGCTAATGCTACTCTCCTCATAAAGTCTTTGCTACTATGCCCTGTTTCTGCCAGTGTACTACCAAAGTAATTAAATTGTTCCACTTGCTCCAGTCTGTGTCCTCCTGCTTTTATGACCAGCCTTGCTTTATTTGCCTTTGTGAATCTCATTACTTTTGTAGGGTTTGATTTTGGTAGAGGAGAAGATGGAGCCAGTTACGAGGATGGAAGCCGGTGAAGAATTTACTAATTACTTTTGTTTTCTTATGATTAATATTCATTCCATACTTCTCACACTGCTTATCCAATGCATCTACTAAAACTTGCAATCCTTTTGATGATCTACTGAGCAACGCATGGTCGTCTGCGAATCTAAGTGACTTTATCAGCTGCCCTCCTACTTTGATTCCTGCATCTAGCCCATGCCTCTATACCATTTCCTCAGCATAGATTTTAAAAAGCAAAGGCGACAACGGGCACCCTTGCCGCACCCCGCGACCTATAACTACCCACCCTGATTCACAGTCGGCTACCCTCACCTGGACCCTGTGACCAAGGCGGTACCCAGGAAAACATTTCGGGGGGGTTTGCTACCTACCTTTCCGGGGGAGGGGGGGTTTGCTCAATAATTAGTGGTTATATATTTTTTCCATAAAATTATGAGTAAACTGTTAAAATGTAACTGTGAGGGAATGTGAATGAATAAATTACAAAGTTTTCTCAGATGTATGATTATATTTACATTAAAAAGAAAAAACAGCAATAGTTATTTGAACTCTACGTTACAAGGTCTAATCTTTCTTCAATGCAAAACATTGTACATAATCACTTCTTCAGTCGGAACATTAATGGCTCATTAATGAACTGACCACAAGAGAGAGAGTTAGTCCAGTGTAAGCCTCTTCTGCTCGCACAAGTTTCTCAAATAGTTTTTTAATCTTCTTAGATTCGTCCCCCTCAGGTGTGGCAGTATAGTGACGGGCAGGGCACTATGGTCATCAACATGAATATATATTAGGGAAAATTTCCTTGTTGCACTCACCTAAGACCTCAATGGCGCAAGAGAGTCAATCTTGCTCAGATTTTTTCTTCCATTAAATCTTCCACAATTGGCTGAAGTAATTCCAGGTCTACCTTATCTTCGTACAGTTTTTAGGCATCTTTTTCTATTGCCTTATCAGAGCATAGTGGAGGGATTAGGTAGTTTAGAGTGCAAAGAACATCTTTGTGGTCACTGAACCTGCATTTAAGCTGACTTATCAAGTCATCAAGAATAGGAATGGTCAAAGCTATTTTTAAATACTCTTCTGGGTCTTTTTCTGAGTAGTTTCCTCTGTGGAGTTGGATAGATGTCAATCTTGGTGTGCATATTTCTTCTCCGACATCATTCAGCAAGGTCTTGACCATTGCAAAATTTTAGAAAATTCTTGATCGATTGTGCTTCGAATGTTCTCAAAGTGTTCAACAATGTTTCCCACGTGATCAACTGCTGACTTAAGATAACAGAGGGGGGACTGAAGCACCTTGAATACTGTTATTGTGGCCGAAAATACACTTACCAGGACACATGGCATACTATAACAAACTCACTTGCAAGTATGGAGCTCATAAACGAAGATGCTGTGTCTATGTCAGTGCTTTGGCTTGGGCTCTCTAAGGTTTGAACAATAGCCTTATAGATTTCTTTGAACTTAAGGAGGCTATTGTGGTTTTCCACCCATCTTGTTTCACACATGGATGTCAATGTTTTCCATTTAGATTCGGGAAAATTTGATTTTATAAAAGACTAGAAGCGGGATTCGGCTTCGCATGGGAAGCTGTGAATTAATTGCACCGTTAATCCATAAAAGAACCAGGTTAATGCTGAGCATTTTACATTTTCTCGGCTAAGTAGATGTTTATACTTGACATGAAATTTGACGTTTAATTTAGAGAATATTTTAAATAGTGTATTTTATAGATATTTCAGAAGAAGAGAAACAATTGTTACAAAAACCACATATTTGGTAATTTTATTACACAATCTTGGTCCAGAAATAGTTCTAATTAATATTAATAAGAGCAAGATGATCATGCCCGTTGAATTTCAGTGGGAAATGTCCTTTAACATTATCATTGAAAATCAATGCATGACGCGAGCTATATTCAGGTACTTTCTATCTGCCATTAACCGCAATTTGGAACTTAGGAGTGAATTCTCATTGAAATTCGGTTTTTTAATGATAATCTTTTAAATAATGTACAAAGTATGCATGCTTGTGTAAAACTCAAAAACGAAATGTAGTACAATTTTCAAATTTCAAGGATTATAAAATGTCTTCTATGCACAAATAACTGACTACTTTTCATTTAACTCATGATCTCCAGTTCGATCTCTTATCTTTTGTTTTTCTTGGAAAAATAAATGTTCCTACGCATCATGATTTTAAGTTTTAATTCTCAGAATATTTTTGATGGTATACATATTCTATATCAATTCCAGAAGCAGAAAAATACCAAGTATACTACTTGGTAATGCGATTTCATACTGCGGCCATAAATAATGCTAATAAAGGCAAGATGAGGGTGCCCGTTAAAATTCAGTGCGAGAGAGAAAACATGAAAAACGTTGTATGTGACTGTAAGAATCAATGTGACGTATTCAAAGAACTGCGGAACTGGCCGCGGAGTAACTTTAATGGAGTCACCCGCTGATGGACACACAATTGTGTGAAATTCACAGTGAAAAAAAAACCGTTCAAGTTACTGCGCGGCCAGTTCCGCAGTTCTTTGAATTTGTCAAAGTGAACACCTTTGTGTTTTACTGTCCACATCATGGACAGCAGCGCTATACAGTCCTGCTATATCTGCTGTTTCATCAACAAGAATTGAATATGCCTTAGCATCATTCACGTTTTTTGCAATTTGTTTTTGGATTATCCCTCCACAAATTTCTATCAGTTCATTTTGTATTATGGGACTCAAGTAGTTGGCATTCAATGCGATATTATTAGAACGCCAAAAGTAAAATGTTTTCTCCACACCTAAGGCGTATTCTCAAAAGAGTCCGTAAATTTCCATAATTTATAACAGTTTCTTCATCTTTGACTAATATTGGTCCATATGGTCATTTGAGTGGCCCCTTAGTGCTCCACTACTGCTGACCACACAGTTTTATAGTACAATCCATAATAGAATCAAGCTTAAGTCGATTATCTTCCACTTGTTTTTTTCTTGCTGAACTGTTTCTTATATCCATGTTTTGGTCATTTTTTGTTTTTAGTAAATCACGAACCAATAATAATAAATTGCATCCAGCTTATGGCAGCTGTGAGAGTCATAATTTTTAAATGTCTCCAAGGCATTTTTCCATTTGTTGAATGGTTCCTTTACTAGAGATTTTAATGATTGGCTACATCCTTTTCCTCGCAGTCTTAAGAAAATAATACACAGTACTTACCAAGAGCTCCGTAAATGTGTGTGTAGGTCAACCATGGAAATCGAGTTAACAACTGACTTTGAAAGCGATGATTTCTTTTTCCCCTTATAGGAAATTTAAAATTGTACTGTGTAACCCAAGGAGAAGTCAAGAGTTTGAATTTCAATTCATCATCTGAAGTCAACCCGAGAAATTTCCCAATATCGTTAGGGTGAAATAATTCATTATTCTCGACCTCAAATGTTTGTTTCCTTATTTATTGCCTCTGTTGGAACAGGAATACTAGACTCAGAGCTAGTGAGTGGCTGAGCTAGTAATTGAGTTTTTGGAAATATTTAAAAAGTTAACCCTGACTACTGGTAGCTTGTCGTTTCGCCCTAGCTTTCTTCCATCCCACTTAAAAGGAAAAAAGTTATAATAATAAAGGTTAAGTTCCAAATTATTATGTCATAGGCCTAACACTCATTATATGGCTTTACTCTATGGCCTTATATCATCGGACAAATGTACCTTGGTCTTTGGGCAAATAAAAAACATTATTATTATTATTATTATTATCACTGTGTTTACAAATGAAAAATGAGTAAGCATAGGCCAATATGTTTAATTAATTCAACCAATAAGTCGTAATAATAAAGGTCAAGTTCAAAGTTATTATGTCATAGGCCTAACACTGTGTTACAAACGCTAAATAAGTAGACCTAGGACAGAGACAGCTGTCATGAATAAAACGTTCCCAAGGCAACGGATGAAGAATGAAAAATGATGATAAAAGCTTTTTTTACTTTCAATGGTCGAAAAAGCAAAGTACTACAATTTTATGATACACTAAAACTCATATAACTAAAGTAGTCTAATAAACCAAAGCAAACTTTAAATCATAATTAACCACACTCTGTTTATAAAATGTTAGTGACTAACCTAAACTCAAACTCTTGCTAGGTGATAGCTGTCTGGACAATGGACATTTCACAATATATGATTGATGATTTTACCTTAAATTATATTTTGTATATATATATAGTATATTATTATAATTATTATATATATATTTGATTTGAACAGAAGGTGAAAGAAAGAGATAGGAAACATGTAACTAAAATTGGACGAAGACACTGGTGATGTGGAAGATGGTAGAGCCGAGAAATCAGAGGGTAAAAATGTGCCGTGGCCGGGACTCGAACCCGGAACCTCCCGATTTCGCGCCGAGTGCTCTACCAGTTGAGCTACGAGGACACTTAGGTTTACCATGATTTCGGCTGGGGCTTATAACAGAGAATGCCCCTTCAAGCTTGAGCCCGTAGCCGTGGCCTCTGGATGGCACACAAGGGCAGCTATTCCATCACCAAGAGAGAAGAATTAGACAAGGACACAAGAAGAAAGCAAAGATGAGTTCATTCACACAGAGATAGGAACATGAACTGAAGAGGAAAAGAGCCGGTTCGGCCATACATTTCGTTCACTCACACACCGCCATAAGGCGAATGAATATATAATAATTTGAACAGAAGGTGAAAGAAAGAGATAGGAAACATATAATTGAAATTGGACGAAGACACTGGTGATCTGGAAGATGGTACAGCCGAGAAACCAGAGGGTAAAAATGTCCTGGTAGCTCAACTGGTAGAGCACTCGGCGCGAAATCGGGAGGTTCCGGGTTCAAGTCCCGGCCACGGCACATTTTTACCCTCTGATTTCTCGGCTCTACCATCTTCCACATCACCAGTGTCTTCGTCCAATTTTAGTTACATGTTTCCTATCTCTTTCTTTCACCTTCTGTTCAAATTATTATATATTTATTCGCCTTATGGCGGTGTGTGAGTGAGTGAACGAAATATATATATATATATATATATATATATATATATATATATAATATATATATATATATATATACACACACTAGTTCGTGGAAAATCACACACGCGATAATATAAATAAACTATGCCACAGGTGGGGCGGAATTAAATATAAACACATAAAAAAAGAACACACACACTGTGGCGGAATTAAATATAAACACATAAAAAAAGAACACAGTGTGAGTGTTCTTTTTTTATGTGTTTATATTTAATTCCGCCCCACCTGTGGCATATTTTATATATATATATATATATATATATATATATATATATATATATATATATATATATATATATATATATATATACACGTAACGAAAATTTCGCCAATAGGCCACAATATAATAAAAACACTTGACAGGGGGTGGGGAAAGAAAAGTAAAAAGAGAGAGAGGACTTACTAGACGTTTCGGGCATGTAGGCCCTTCTTCAGCTGTAGAAGCTTCACTACTCCATTTTCTACAGCTGAAGAAGGGCCTACATGCCCGAAACGTCTAGTAAGTCCTCTCTCTCTTTTTACTTTTCTTTCCCCACCCCCTGTCAAGTGTTTTTATTATATATATATATATATATATATATATATATATATATATATATATATATATTATTTGACCTAAACTCATGACATTTGCACCATATATAAAAAGAGGTCGAGAATAAATACCATTTGAATTGTGCTCAAAGTCTTCAGTCGACGTGTTTCAATGGCTTTTTTTCCCCATCAGTCAAGCATACGGCAGAAAAGGTGGCAGACGTATCATGTGGTGCAGCTCACGCTCAACATGGATATACGCTTCATGTAAGTAGAAGTCTTCTTTTTATTCCTTGCATTTTCCGGCTCATAAATTGCATGATTTTATTGACATATACTATAATGTAACTAACTACATCAATTTTTAGTAAATGTATTCCTTTATTATTATGATAATTGGTCTTGATACCTGTGGTTGCGTAATACGCAACCATGGGCAGTAATGTTAGCAATAGGACTTTCTCTCAAAGCTTGGCGATTTCTTGGAATTCTCATTTCATGCTGCAGTTTTTAGTATAAATTGTGCAGTGATGATATGTATTGGTTTACATCTTTCACTCTGCAAAGAAATATTTTCGTGTACATATTTGGAAGAAAATTATTGATCGGTACACTCAAATTGTTGATGCGTTATTTACTTCATGCATTCCTTTAGATCTTTTTAAAAAATGAGTCTTCTTAATTTGCGTTATTGTAGGCGATAACAAGTATTAATATGCATAAATTACAATTTTCAGTGATATTACGTTGAAAGAAGTGCTGGATATTCTTGATGCTGATGATATTGATGGTGATTTAGATGCCTTTTACATAGAACTTCCGGAATGCAATGTCGCTTCTCATGAAGATTCCGCAGAAGAAGATGACGCCGGCAAAGTTGAATATTTATATGGTAGGCAACTTAGTGAAGGTGCCGAAGTTGTTGTCTGCAGTATACCTGGCAAAATTTCAGCTGATATTGGGATTATGCCTGCTGTCATTCCTGGACAGCAGACTTACACATCCGCAACGCCAAGTGAGTCAGCTGCTGTACACACTTTATCTTTGAATGAGAGTAGAGATATTGACAAAAGGAAAAGAAAAGGTGTTCATATTGAAAAGGACCTTGTTTGGGAGGAAAAAGATATCAGTGGTTTCTTGCCCCCTTTTTCGGAACCTAATTACTCTTGAGTATAGGAATAAGTCATGCGTGGAAATTATCTATTCATTTTTTGATGATGACATTGTTGACCATTTAGTGACCGAGAGCAATAAACACGGGCTCTTCCTGAACTTGCCAAACCCAAATATTGAGAGAGATGAGGTCAAAATTTTTCTTGGTATTCTTTAGCGCTGTTTCCGCTTTCTCCTTGAGAAAGTAGACCATGCGCAGCCTGGAGTAATCACACGTAAAGCACACGAAGTACCGCGCTCCACCCAGTGATTCACACTCCATCGGCCCACAGACGTCAGCTTGTATCAATTCACCCGGCTCTTTTGCACGCTGGCTTCTTGAATAGGAGCTACTCCTGTGTTGTTTCCCCTGAATGCATGCCCCACAAAAGTCGTCATCTACAGCAACATCAATACCTCGTTGTTTGAGAAACTTTTGAACATGTCGTTTATTTTGATGACCTAGCCGCTCGTGCCAAATTTGTAGTGTATCCTTCGATGCTACATTCATCTCTTTGGGATCTAGTACTTCAGGTTTCTGTGCACGGATTAGCATTCTGAACAACTGCCCATAGTGCACACCACAAGCTTTTACTACGTTGTCTTTAAGAAATTCACATTTACATTTTGACGAATTAAATGAGTCCTTTATCAAGGGCGGAAACAACGGAAAACAAATTTCTACAGGCTGTGGGTGCATACAGTACATTCTCCATATGGCACGTTAGCCATTTATCATCAACGGAGTATTCGAAATAGATTGTCTCTTTCCCAAGTGCATCCATAGTGGATTTGTCACAAATAAATATTTTCAATGGTGCAGCAAATAGTTCAAATGAGGAAAACCATTCTCTTTGGTTTGTTATGTGATTGGTGGCTCCAGTATCAAAAACCCACACATCACTAATGGTTTCAGCATTCAAAATTTCACTTATGAAGGCCTGATCAGTCCCATCATTATGGTACGATGCACTGAATTTACTCTGCATTCTATTTTGTTTTGGATTAGGGAAATCTCGTTTCATGTGTCCTACTCCACCACAACCATAGCACTTGAATTTCCTCTTATCTTTCTCACACGAGGATTCCCCTTTTTGTTTATTTGATTCACCTCTTTCACGCACGGCAGTGGCACGATCGTTTTTCCCTTGAATTTTGGCTTTCACTGTCATCAGTGCTACTACCTCTTCTTTTCTTTCAGCTTGTTTCAAACGACGCATTTCGTCTGAAGTCAGCACTGCCACCAAATTTGCGAACGTCTGATGATCTTCAGGTCTTGCCCACCATGCCTGTCATAGACTTTTGTACTCGTCTGGTAACGTGTCTATTAACTTCACCATCAGCGATGACTCATCCGGCTTAACATTTAACTGCTGCATTCGCAAAACTAACCCTTCAAACTGCTCAATATGCATCCCCATATCGTCACCGGGGCTCATGTTAAAGCCAAAAAATTCCACCTGAACAGTGTGAGCGGCTTGTTTAGTCTGTTGCTGAAACACTGCGTGTAGTTTACACCACATGTCTCTGGCAGAATCACATGCGACAAGCAGAGCTGCCACTTTAGATTCAATTGTTCTAACCAAGACATGGTGCTCGATCCGCCTTGTCCCAAACTTTATATTCTGCATTGTACGAGGCACGCTGATCCGAGGAGGCACCTTCCACAAGCAATGGTTTAATGACCTCACCAACGCAAACCTCGTATGCATTGTCGAGTCCACATAGTAGATTTTTCACGGAGAATTTCCAAATGTTCCAGTTCTCAGCACCCCGCATAGTTTCTCGATTCCATGGAGCTCCATGCTTCATTCGTTGCACTTATCAGCAAACAGTCCAGTTCACAAGTGCAGCAAAAGCAAAATCCACACGAGAACACGCCGCGAAATGAAAACCGCCAACTGTGAAGTAAAATAATTCGAAACAAGAACAACTTCGCGAAAACTAGTTAAAAGCAACTGGGAACCACGCTCTGCTACCATATTGAGGTTCCGTACACTTGAATTAAGATCCACATATGGTTAACTCAATGTTCTTTCATTAGATGTTGACTCTCAAACGATACAGACAAGACTGAAGCATGCATAAAAGAGAAGGCACTCATGCACACGCAAAAACAAAAGAGCAACGGAATTCACCAACAATGAAACTTTTCTGTTAACTCTAACAATAAGCAATTGCCAAATTGCTATCAGGGGGGAAAAAATGGTACTGGTAAAATCTAACTTGGATCACTGATGCTGTGGTACAGAATGCATGGAATGTACAGCTGCTACGGAAGATCTACGATTTGATTTGATTGGCCATTTTATAATTGTGAAATGTGATAATAGAAGGCATAAATGTGCGGGAGAGTTTTGTAAGACAATTTATCAAACATCATGCAGGAAGTGCAATTTTGGTTTGTCTGTATATTGTTTTGAAAAGTACCACATCTTTGTGGACAGTTCTTGGAAATACTTCATTTTCTGTGACATCACAACAGTGGCGGATACATAAGGGGGGCCCGGGGGGCACGTGCCCCCCCCTTGCGCCACCCGCGCCGCCCCCGCCAGTCATCCCGCATGCTATTCGTTCGTGTCTTTCGTCAGTCGACTCTGAGTCGAGTTATCGGTAGTTGTACTTTATTATGTAGCACACGCGTGCGTCATCGTATTTTGTACGTTTCTGTCTGGCACATAGATAGCTAACCTACGAGAAAAGTCGTGGCCATTTTAGTGATCTCGATACGTTATTCTGCCTGGCATTTGTTCGAGAAAAGTCACGAATATTCTACTGTTTGTATTTATTCACACTCCATACAAGTCTGGAAGCGAACATTCTGGCACCGAATGTTCTCGAAACAACCGAGCTACATATATAAGGGAAGCAGAGCCCTTGAGTTTTTTTTGTATCCGCCACTGCATCACAACTCATTATTTGTCTATTTTATGAAAATTTCAAAGATTTGCAGCAAAAAATAAATAAATATTGTATTTTATATGTATGTTTAAAATTTATTTGATGAAAAATAAATATTTACAACAAGTAATATCTTACCTTAATTTTATGGTATGACGTTTAACGCTCACTGACCTGAACCTGCATGGAGAATGCCCACGGTTGCATATACGCAACAACTGTTTATAACAAAAAAATGTTATGAGTCGTTAAAAATTATATTTATTCAATCGCACTAATTCAATAAAAACAGAAATAACTCAAAATTAATACATTTATACGAAAAAAAATCTCTGGGCGTTTGAGGGTTAACCTTTAGTATCGTTTGCCCTCTCCTACTAACTGATAACATTTTTACTTTGGCGTACAAAGTGCCCGCTTCCCCCTCCTCCTGCTGCTTTTCCAATTCCTCGCATTGTCCCTTCCACCAGTTTTCCTTTGCCTTATTGGTCACTCGTCAGAGTTTATTATTCAATTCCTTGTACTTCCTCTTTCCTGCATCGGTGTTAACGTTTCTCCACATCCTTCTCCATTTTCTTTATCATTTCTTCTGTAACCCACTGCTTCTTAACCCTCTTCTTTTCCACCGTTCCTATTGTATTCTCTGCCGCTCCTACGATGCCTGTATTAACCACTTCCCTGACGGTTTTTTTTACAAAAATAGTAAAAAAAAGTCATATTTTTTTATTTCAGATAAATAAGTAAAAAAGGGAGGCAAATCCGAAAATGATTTCCTTAATTTTTTATTCCAAATAACTAATGATTTATTCAATAATTTCTGAATGTTGCCCCTTAACTTAAGAGAATTAGGCCACCTGCATAACTTTCCTTCCCGTAAACATTAGTTAGACATCTTTTGAGGAATACATTTAGTTTATATTACAATAGTATACACTTTGCCGACAACGTGAATGTTAACAATTAATTTTAGTCCATAGTAGTACATCAAGAAACAATGTACAAACATTCTTGGGTGTTGGGCAACCCGCGCATGAAAAACGACTTTCGCCCTGAAAATGTTATAATTCATTTTTTGGCAAAGATCAAGAAACTTCAATTCTTTTACTTGATTCTCTTTGAAGAGAGCTTGAATCCCTTTCCTCAGTGTTCCATACGAGTCAGTGGAGTGTGATGCGGGCAAGTCGGCTAGATCTGGAGACGTATAAAAGCTATCCGTCGTCAGGCAATATCATAGGCCAAATAATGGCTTCATTAGAGTCATCATCACTTTTGAGGCCATGGGTAAATGGGCAAAGTCTTTATCCAACACAGTCCCCTTTCCCGTGTAAATGGTCGTTGACCACACGTATCCAGTTCTTGATTCACAAAGAACAAATATTTGCCATATGAAGCTCTTTTCATGGGCATGAACTTCCGCCACCCCAATCTTGCCTTGTACAAGAGCAGACTCTCGTCAATGGTACGTCCATCTCTGGTGCATGGAGTGCCTTGAACTTTTCCTCCAGCCTCTGGTAAATCGGCCATATTTTATTTAGTTTGGCATTGGGGTGTGTTTGGGGATCAAAATCGTTATTATAGGCAAAATTTAAATATTGCCTTATTTTTACGAATCATCGGTAAGACATTGTGTCCTAAAAAGGGAGAGGAGAGTATAGGTCTCGTCTTCCAATAAAACTCAGTATCTGGCTACCGCACTGTGCTCTGTAGCATTTCAAGGGCAAAATATACGAATTTCTGAGCTTTTCACAGCTCGCCACTGTGATTTACGCTAATACTGCTCGGCCCTGCTTTTTCACACAAAGTGTTACTGGCGCAGTGATTAGTTTCCCAAGTTATAAAGTCAACATTTCATTGTTGAAAAAAATATTTTAGGGAACCACAGTCGGGAACCATGTCGAAATTCATCGAAGAATTACCTTCAAAAAGAAACCTAGGTGGTGTCAGAGGAGGATTCGTTGAAAGCATTTTCTCCCACTCCGCTTCCCGCGAATGTTCCGCTGTGCCTTCTGATTCGGAGCTTGTTTCTCTGGAGAGAATCGACTAGTAGCCACGAACTTCAATGTCCATAACCTCGGAATTACCGCTGGTCAACACTGATTCCTCTCCGGAATCAATTGCTGATTGCCAAATGTTACCGAGCAAAAACAAAGAATTTACCATAGAATTCACTCCTACTTCACCGCTCGTATTAGAACGAAAATGTTCTAACTAAAAATGGAATGTTTGCATCGGTGGAATATCAGCGAAAAAGTGCGTGCGCTCTGAAAATCAAGGATGCTTATGCTCTGAAAGACTGTCACCATTGTCCTTCCGACAAAGTACTCATGGAAACAATCAAGATATGCAAAGGACCTCGCCCCTAAGTGTGAAAAGCCCATCCCATGCTCATCATAAAATTTTTCTTTTCCGTTCCTACCATTTCTTGGAAAATAAACACACATGTGCGTACCGCAACAGCATGGATTTTCCAACTAACGGTAAATTGATATCGGGAAAAGCCCATTAGTAAAGGGTTGGCTGGTGGGAAAGTAGCCCGGGGAGCAAAGGGTGGCAGATTAGCATGACATGAAACCGGGTGCCAGGTTACTTAGCGGGCCATCAGCTTTCGAGCAGGTGTTTTCTGACCTCAGGAAAGTGTCAAACATGACAATAGAAGGCATTACACATGTTTGGGATTTATCTCTATCTCTCCTTTTTTCTCGTACTCATGTGAGCTAGGGTAGCACATACACAGGGCACTTGTGTTGGTTTCTATTGAGAACGTACGACCTTGAGACGTCTTCATCGTATAGCTGTTTTCGTAAATATGTTTCACCACTTCTGCCAGTATTCGAAGTAGAAAAATGATAGGGGCTGATGAAATAACATTAGCAACATATCTAAACATTTACGCTTACGCCATTTTATCTAAAGAGAACGGTTCAATAGGCATTTCCAACATATATAAAAATTACCGGAAGAAAAATGTACGGACGAATAATATAAAATTAGATAAAATATATAGCAATATGTTGTAACAATAATATATAGTAACAAATATACATATATAGTAACTAATAAGGCAAGGAAAGATTCATGTTACGTTGCTAGAGAAATATTTTATTCGAATTACTGTGGAACTCATTGTAGCAGTGAAAATTAGTGCAAAATTGAAATAGCAATTTTTATAATGACCGCTAAAATGTTGAAGAAAAATGTAATTGAAAGCTCATGAAGAGTGAATGACGAAAAATAAATGAAAATAACTAATTTAAAAATTATTTATTTATTTAGAAAGTTTTTTGTCATGCAAAAACGGAAGTTTTACATCATAAATTTGCAATAATTATCTATAAATGAAAAAAATTGAAGTTGTAAATTTCTTAAAAAGTAACTCCATGCATGAAGTAAACAGACAGATGGTTACGAATGACAATGTAGGTGAATGAAATTCCGTATGGGGATAACTTTTCAGTGCGTAAAAAATTATAACCCTCGAATTGCGAGAAATATTACCAAAAAATGACCATTGTTTTAACATTCGAAATCACTATTTGAAAAGCCGCTTGCCGCATCGCTGGACCTTCAACAGCACGGGAGGTGGCAGGAACGTAAACTACTAGCTTCGACCGACTAAATGCAGGGGAAAGAAAAAGATACGGACATCGTGGACTTGCCCGACTATATTCGGGCTTGTCAGATTTTGCACCACCTCGGTGCCCGAATATATGCGGGCTTGTCAGGGAAGTGGTTAATATCCTCTCATCTTCTCTCTATTGTTCGCATATGCTTTCTTCACCTATTTTCTTTTCCACCAGCTCTTGGCATTCCCTCCTTTTCAACCCTTTCAATGCTTCAAGGTTCCACCTCTTTATCTTCCTACCTTTAAAAAGCCTTTTGAATCTAACTTCACACTTCATCATCACCAAGTTATGATCTGAGTCAGCTCCCGCACTTAGATAGCTACGCAAGTTTTTTAAACTTCATAAATCTCTGTTTTACCGTTATGTAATCAATTTGGTATCTCCCAGTATCACCTGTCATGTTCCATGTGTACCTACGCATGGGGTGATGTTTACACCAAGTGTTTGTCACTACTTATGTATTTCTTCTACAAAATTCAATGGCCTTCTCACCGCGATCATTTCTTCTTCCCAGCCCAAGCCCTCCCACTTCTAATGTAGTGTAGTGTAATGTATTGGCCTGAGGGGAAAGGACCTATGAAATCAGCTGCCATGGTCTTGATGGGAGCTCACAGTCCTAGTCATAGGTTCAGGTGGACCTGGGGTAGGGTGTCCCTTATATGGCCGAAGATTTATTTTTTTGGAATTTCATTTTGCACCACTTTTCATTTTTTTCCTTTGTAATAGAAAAGAAACAGTGCAAAATTTCAGCTCGATCGCATTAGTTTTTTATGTGCCACAAGACCGGAGAAATTTTGAAATTTAGTGAAAAAAACAGGGAAACAAACTTAAGTGTTGATGGAAATTTTTTATTTATTTTTACGAAATGATAAGTAACTGAAAAGCTATGAATACATATCTACACTAAATAATATCTTGAAAAATCCTAACTACAGAGAGGGAAAATGAGGGTTAGCATGAAATACTGGCTAAAACATGATTTGAGACAAATTGTCCTTGGTACATTCTCTATACTTTCGACTTGTTGCTTGCATCACAATAAGCATATTTTGCAAATTATCTTCACTTCTTACACTATGGAGGTAGTCTTGAGTAATTGCAACACCTCTCTCTGCTGTATCATTAGTCACACACATATCAGAGAAAAACATGCAGGCTTCTTGAAAATCCTGACATTGATCCCATTTACTTGGATGCTCATGAACAAATGGATGAGATAACCCAAATCTTTTGAATAAATATAGAGTATAAGGGCCAACAAAATCGTACAAATTGTTATTAACCAACGTATTCAGCTCATTTAAATAATTTTTGGACGGTACTCTTGCATAGGAACAGAGCATTTACAAGACTTTATCTTTTCTAACATCTTTTCTTTACAGTCTAACGTTACAGCTGGACAAATGCCTGGAGAATGTTTTTGTTTGGGACACTCGTTTGTTTACATTTTCACACATAATCAAATTTTTTAGGAAATTTAAATCATTGTGTGGGGCAGAAATAGCGTTGGGAGCAGATAACCAATACTTAACATATAGAAGCACAATGAACAAAGAAACGTCTCTTAAACCATTTTCTTCTCTTTTCGTCATTTGGAATTGACCTTTGAACAGTATGATTTTCAACGAGTAAATTGCATTTGCCATAAATATAGCTTCACGTACGGCACCGGGCTTCGCGAACTTAATTCCGCATGGAGGTGTGCCTCTCAGGTATATGCAGACGAGCTTCAAAAATTCCTGGTAATCATCACGGCTGTGTCCTTCCTGAGCAGAAAAAATTAAAGCCTTCACCCTTCCTTTCGCTGGTTTATCAAGAAAGCTTTATCTTCCTCATTCGTCATCACCTGCAGTGCATCAACCGTGGCGATGTCAAAAAGATCTTCAGAAGAATTCTTGAAGGAGATCTCTTTCGTAATTTGGGTCTTGTCGCGGTGAGTGCGGATTTTCTGGAGTCATCTCCATTCCATGTATAAAAAATTCACTAGTTTCACAATGCGTGGCAGATGTTTAGTGGGTATGTTAACTTTTTCCCAAAAGCATATCACTTCCATTGCGGTGCTATTGCATGCTTTGGAAAGGGAAGATTTGTGAATGCATCCGAAAAAGAAACCTAATACCTGTATGCACGAAGGTAACTTGGCACCCGTTATCTCATCTGAAGAATTTCATATAAGAAATACATGCTTCTGAAGAGTCATCTTGGGGTTGGTACTAACACGTAACATAATAAACTAAGAGTCCTGTAGCATTCAGTCCACGTTCTGTTGTGCAACGCAAGCGACACAATACTGTCACTGGTCCTCCTATTCATAGCCAATTTTTCCCTCACGGACCGATATTTATAGAAAACACATACTTTGTATATTTTTCCTGCTATTACAAGCAATGGGCTTCCGCTGCCTATCAGCAGCGGCCGCCCTTGGCTTGTATTAACATAATGTGTTATTTTGTTCCGAAAGTCGTAGTGGCAGTGTGGACCGAGGAGGTGGGGCAAGGGAAGGAGGGAGCGGCGGGAGGGAGGGGGGGACAGTAATAAGAAAAACTGGAACCTTACAAGCTTCAGAAAGTGACACTACAGTGTATAACATTGATTTGATGGCTTCATTCCTCTCTTATGATAATTCTTGTATTTTTCAATTAAAATTGCGAACCTTCAAACACCTTGTGGCACGGGAAAAATTTCTCTGATCATGTTTAAATTTTGCATAGTAGCTACTTTTAACAAAAGGAAAAGAATAGAAAGTGGTGCGAATAAAAATATTGAAGTTCATTTTTAAGGGGCACCCTAACCTAGGGCCTGAGTAATTTGACAGTCATGGCAGCTTTTCACAAAATTTTTAACGTCTGAATCAATTCCTTTCCACCACACTATAGTGCGCAGAGTATGCTTCATAGGGTCTGGAGACATATGACCCTTATGGACTAAGGAGAATGCCCGAGAATGAAGAGCATTTGGCAACACAAGTCTAGTGCCTCAAAGGATAATTCCATCTACAACACTAAGTTCAGGTTCTATGGACTGGTACAGGCATTGGTGTTTCTGCGAATGATTGAAGCCTAAGCTAAGAATAAGTTATTTAAGTTCCTGGTCGAAAATAGTTGCTTGCCAAACTTTAGTCAGGGTCATCGCTGAGGGCATGAGACTTTCTACAAATTGAGCAGAGAAACATAATGGTTCAAAATCATCCAAGGGTTTCTTGCTCACATCTTGCAATCTAGAGAATGAATCGGTAATATTAGTTTTACCTCTCTTGCATTTCACATCAAGGGTAAAGCATTGTAGTCTTATGTGCCCATTGCTCAACTTTAGCACAACTACGAGCTCCTGAGCTGAAAATAGACTCTAAGGGTTTATGGTCAGTAATCAACTCTTTAACTGTTTTCCAAACAAGTACATTTAGTACCGCTCACATGCCCACACTAGAGCAAGAGCCTCTTTCTCAGAGTGTGAATATCTAGTTTCAACATCAGATAAAGCTCTGCTAGCATATTGTACAATACGATATTCACCCTTTTGCAATGAAGTACACATCCTATACCATTGGGACTTGCATCTGCTATTACTTGAGTGGGTGCATCTTTATCATAGTATGCTAATGTAGGTGGTGAAGCTATTAGCGTTTTGAGCTTACAAAAAGCCTTCTACTGGTCTGGCCCCCAAACATATTAGCTTGAATTTAAAATTTTACAAAGTGCCCTTAAAGGGGCAGTTATGTTAGAGAAATCATGAATGAACTTGGAACAGAATGTCAACAATCCAAGAAAGCTTTTGAGTTCAGTTACATTTGCTGGTGCCCTAGAATCTGCTATCGTGGCCATTTTATTTGAATCAGGGTGATACCCTTCCCCTGATATGACATTGCCCAAGAAGTTTGCTTCAGAAAGACCAAAAGCACATTTCTTATTCAAGGTATGTCCTAACTCTCAGTCTATGAAGCATTCCCAGCGATTTTCATCATGTTCTGGTTGATTTGTTACCAAAAAAATCATCGAAGTGCACAGTAACACCTGGTAAATCCTGAAAAGCTTGTATCATACATTTTTGTAACATTTCAGCTGCACAGCTGATACCTAACATAAGCCTTTTGTACTGGTATAAACCACGATGAGTAATAAAAGTAGTGATACCTCGGCTATCTGGATGCAGCTTGATTTGATGAAAATCAAGTTTTGAGAATACTTTAGCACTATTCAGTTTTCAGAGAGCTTCATCAATGGTGGGGATTTGAAATCTTTCCCTCAGTACCACTTTGTTAACCTACCTCATATCAATTGACATCCTCCACGTTCCGTTGGATTTGGGCACAAGGTGAACAGGGGATACCCATTCAGAAAATGATTGCTGTGCAGTCGAAACCTGGGTCGGTAATAAACCAATTTTTTAGTGGAATATACTATGTAAGTTATATTTTTTCATCATGTTGGTGAGCATTTTCCACAAAGATGCACCTTCAACCATTAATATTATTCATCCCATACCTTTTGCACTGCACCTCTAACGCATTCACCATTGACTGTAACCGCTTGGCAGACTGACTAACCAATGATTGATCATCTGCAAATCTAACTGATTTTATCATCTCCCCTCCTACCTTTATTCCTACCACCTCCTCCCCCATGCCTCCCTTACCATTTCTTCTGAATACACGTTCAAAATCGACGGCGGTAGTGGGCACCCTTGCCACACTCCACGTCTTATAGTTGCCCATCCCGATTCTCCATTGGCTATTCTCTCTACAAAATCTCTCTCGAATATCCCCATCCCGATTCTCTCTCGAAATATATGAAGCAAGCTAAAACATCCTGCCCATAATCCAGATTTCTTTCTACTAGCCTAGCGTTCTATCATGTATTTGTGATCACTAGGTTATTTCTCCGGCAAAACTCCACAGCTTTCTTGCCGCAGTCGTTTCGTCCCAGTAGTCCCCGTCATCCTTCCATCTTACTTCACCCAGACCCATGATGTCTACACCCACCCTCTCCATTTCTTGCTTTATATTCTCTAGCTTCCCTGCCCTCATGCCTATTCTGAATATTTTATTCCTCTTCTCTATCTTCTTTTCCTCTGCTGCTGTATTTTCTGAGCAAGGATTTTGTGTGATGATGACTGCAGGGGCCTTGCTCCCACCACTTACAGGCACGACACCCGGCCCACTGGGCCGAGTCCTGTGGTTTCCAGGATTCATTTTCATTTGAGAACTGTCCATAATTTCAAGTTTTTAAAAATTGAAATAGCATTCCATGGCCTTACTCAATAATGTTATTTATGAGACACTATCACTTGGGATGGCCCTACCAGGAGCATGGTAGGGGCCACCTATGCCAGATAAGTCAAAGATTAGGAGACAGAGGAATGGTAGTCTGTGCAAAGTCTGTACCTCAGTGAGGTGGCTGCAAAAGGCATCTGACCCATGTGGGTTGGCCTCTGAAGTGATGGTGTCATCACCACACCACCTATAACCACAGGATATAATGAGAAATTACTGACAGAAAAGGCTGATTACAGAAATTACTGAAAATCATAATCACTATTTGTTGACAGGTTCTCCAATGTCATCTCAATCTGAGGAACTGCTATTATTTGCAACCTAAGCTTTACTCTTTACTGTATTACCTTGTTTACCCTTTTTCTGTTATACTGATCGGGCTTTCTGCTTGATTTGCACACTTCTGTCAGGTGATTTTTTAGCCCACATTTAACACACGTTTTCCCCCAAGCAGGGCAATTCAGGTCTGTACGTAGATGTCCCTTGTAGCTACACTGATAGCATCTCACTCCCGAATTCCCAGATGGACTGCGGCATTGACTTTGCTGTCAGAGTTGCACCTTCTTCACAAATGCCTCGTCGTGAGTCGTATCCTCTGACAGGTTGAGCTGAGAGCGAAGAGCTTCATGCAGCTAGGCTAACTACTTCTTCTTCTTCAGGGTCAGGGTTGCCTCGGCCTTGATGGTCTCCAGGAACAGTTCTCGCTTCAAGTCTGGCCACGGCCGGAACTCCAAAAACTGGTTGCGCACAGCTTTGTCCGGTTCATCGCCCACAGTACCCACAAAATGAAGCTTGATGAAGACGGGAGAAATAGGCATCTACGGTTTCCCCTTTGAACGGCTTTATCGCTCTCAACTGGTGATATGCTCGTAGGTCTCATTTGGTTGCGATGCAAATGATTGGTTAGGACTTCCTCAGCTTCAAGGTAGGAGTCCATGGGCTTCTCCTTCCCCAACCATTCGAGTAGAGACATACATTCGAGTTCCAATGCTGCGTCCACCACTACCTGGACTTGGATTTTCCTCAAATTTGGCCCCGCCAAATGTCGCTGCTTGCCTCATTTCTGGTTTGTTCCCTTGATGTTGTTAGATATCAGAGACACCTTGAAGTCGATCAGCATACAGTTACGTGACGGAAGACTGATCACCTCAATGTTAGCGGTCAGGGTACATTTCATGGTGAACAATGTGTCTGTTAGTATAAAACAGTTAGTTTATAAAATATATACTGGTATACTTTTATTACCTTGACCATGTTCTATGTCATACGAGTGAGTTTTTTCATCTTGTTCGCACTGTTGTTGTCTTAGCGATTTTCTCATTTCTGCACAGGGTTGATAAAAATTATGATTTTTATTTTAAAAATCAAAAATGTTGTTTTTTTATTTAAATCAAATTTTATTGATTTTATTTAACTCCATCAGTGAAAACGGTTCATTAATGTGACATTTAATTGTTCTGTGCTCCATTTATGATTATGATGAACACTTTTTATGTGAGCAGTGATTGTTTTTCCTGAAATTTTGATGTAGTTGTAGGCAGTTCAAACACGTGTAAATTTTTTGAATTTACTTCATTATTGCATTCATCAGTGTGTCTACACCCTGGTTCAATTGGATCCCTTTACAGTTAAGTGACTAACAAGCACAGGTAATCTCCAATCTAATTTTTATCACTGTTTCACTGAGGACATCAAGTGTTTGTTCTAAGGTAGTTAACATATTCTTAACTTTAAGTACCGCATTCAATAAATTAGCATAAAACTCTATGGCATTGGGAGTTACATAAAATTAAAAAATTATGCTCACGAAATCCAAGAATATACATGGAAGATTACCATTTGAAGTATTTATTACGCTCCCTTACCTGGTTGCCAAGTATATGACACTAAGCATAGCACAACTTTGTGTGATATGCCTGCATATTACAAGTTAATCAGAAAAAATCATTTTCAGTGGATGTAGATGCACTGGAAAAGCAGTGTGAGAAATACGGAATGAAGATAAATAATAGGAAAACAAAAGTAATGAGATTCTCTAGGACAAAGAAAGCGAAGCTGGTGATAAGAGTAGGAAGTCACAAACTGGAGCAAGTAGAACAATTTAATTACTTGGGTATTACGCTAGAAGAAAGAGGACATAGTAGCAAAGACATTAGGAGGAGAATAGCGCTAGCGAAGGAAGCGTTCAATAATAGAAGGGAGCTGATGACGGGGACCTTAAGTAAGGATGTAAAAAAGAGGCTAGTAAAGAGCTTGATATGGAGTGTGGCGTTGTATGGGGCGGAAATGTGGACCTTGAGAAAGGAAGACGAAAATAGGCTGAAGGCTTTTGAGATGTGGGTGTGGAGGAGGATGGAGAAGGTGCGTTGGACGGAAAGGAAGACAAATGAGGATGTGCTTTACATGGTGGACGAGGAGAGGAAACTTATAGATGAGATTAGGGAAAGACAGGGTAGGTGGCTGGAAGGGGTAATGAGGGACGATGGTTTGCTGAAGGTCGTGATAGAGGGAAGGATGTTGGGTAAGCGGGGAAGGGGAAGGAAGAGAATCGGTTTTATGGACGGGATGAAGAAAGGTAGGACTTATGCTGAGATGAAGAAAGAAATACAAGAGGTAGAAAGGGCACAGCACGTGTAAGAGTTTGTTGGATATTCTCTGACTTTCATCACAACCTACCTCTAACCGGTAGATTACTGTAATGAATGAATGTAACTAATACAGACATTCTTCATACAAACTGTGAGTCCATTGCGGTGAGCACTGAAAGCAGGAGTGAGGGTTGGAATGGCAGAAGTGATACAATGTGTCTCACAAGGAGACATGGCGTGACAGATGTTCGGGATCCAAACGAGGCAATTATTTTCTGAAACTTTAGAGAGAATGCAGGAAAAAGTGTCACGGCTTTCTTCCACTTAGGCCCGGGTTCGAGAGAAAAACACTATTAAAGAATCTTCCTCCGTATAAATCCTTGGCAAGTACACTGGCAAGTTCAATGACGTCGTAGCTCAGTGGGTTGAGGCACTGAGCCAGTCATCCTCCTACGGTGGTTGAAGTTCGATCCCAGGTGGTGGCACTTTTTTTCTTTCGAATATTTGACGAAATTACTGTATATTGCCCACTCCCATACATTTACGGCAGTAGCAACAATTTTTTTTAATTTTTAGCCTATTTGCTGGATTTTCAATCTCTTACTCACTTAAAATTTACCTGGAGCCACGCTCAAGTTATGAGATTTGTCATCAGAAAGTATGCAATTCCACCACATTAATGAAAAGTTAAATTCCTTCAATTGAAATAAACATGAGGTGGGAAATGAAATAGTGAAACCATAACGTGATATTTTTTTGTGCTGGAATATCTTCCTCTCCCCCAAGATACAGGCTTTGCTTCAATATAATATGTTGCTCCACAAAAAGGCCATTGCAAATATTTTTTACATAACCTCGGAAACAGTTACCATCTCTTTTTTACCTGTATCATGTTCACTATTGAACATGAAATAGAGTTACAGAAGTCATTCCTCGAACGCAGCTCCTATGAAATTTTAAGTGAGTACATCGTTGCTAATTAAAAAGTAATAATTCGTTCATTGTTTACGGCCTTGAGAAAGACCCACGACCAATCAAAGCCCATCCTATTCATGGAAGTATCTTTGTATTTTGAAAATCCAGCAAATAGGCTGAAAATTTTAAAAAATGTTGCTACTGCCATAAATGTATGGGAGTGGGCAATTTACAGTAATTCCGTAAAATATTCGAATGAAAAAAAAGTGCCGCATCCTGGGATCGAACCCCAGCCACCATATGTGGATAATGGGCTCAGTGCCTTAACCCCTACTGGGCTACGACGTCTGTCGAGCAAGTCGTGCACTTGCAAAGGATTTATACGGAGGAAGATTCTTTAATAACGTTTTTCTCTCGAACCCGGGCCTATGTGGAAGAAAGCCGTGACACTTTTGCCGCATTCTCTCTATAGTTTCAGAAAATCATTGCCTCGTTTGGATCCCGGACATCAGTCACGCGATGTCTCCTTGTCAGTTATAAATAAAGTTTTGTGTGGGTTATTCAAATGGGTTATCTCTGGCCACCACTTCCCTATGAAAAACAATATAATGAGAGTCCATATCTCCAATACCCCCAAAACATTTTACGTAATGCCACAGCATGTACATATGTGCTAATCACACGAAAGGCAAGTCAGGAATATATCAAAAATACAATTATCACTCTCTTCCCTCTCTCCCTCTTGAAAAAAAAACTCAATCATTTTAATAATTTTCTTCACCCTACACACAAATGATGAACCCGAACAATGTTGCATTGCAGAGAACTCCTATAGAGTGGAAACTTAACAACGCGAGCTTAATTCTGCTACAAGCCTCAAAGGAGTGTATAACATTGTTAAATGTTTTAAACTCTGCTATTTTCGTTATTTATGAGCTCATCAGAAATTTGAAAGACCTGTAGTCACCAGAATGAAGGAGTTACAGTGAATGTGTGAAGGAAAATATTCTTCTATTTCTCATTGATTTCTTTTCCATTTGTAGAAAATGGGAAGTATTGTTTTCGTGAAAAAAAATAGACTTCGAGTTTTCAACAGATAAAGAAGTTTTGAGGGCCCCTGAACACGTTTAGACTATCTTCAGCATGATGTCTGTCTGTGTGTGTATACGTGATAGATTGTTTGTCGGCACAATAACTCAAAATCAATCAACTCAATCATCGCGATGTTCCACATTTAGATTTCTTATTATGAGTAGATGAACAGATTAGATTTTGATCAAAATCAGTGAAATGGAAAGTGACCATTTGAACAGTTTTTCTCCTGCGATGGTGACTCTGCCTCAAAAAAGACATTGAAAAAAAGAGTGGCAGGTCACAGAACTAATTATACATATATATGTACATGCATGTACGGATTTCCGTGTGGGACTATTTTATTGATAAAAAAATTTGCAAAACTGCATGTCTTAGCCAGTACATTATAACATTAGTTTAAAAATGCAATCTTTACATAATTTCACAGAGTTAGCCCATCAATCAAATTACTTTCGAATTAAAAGCGCTAATGTATTTTGAATAAATTGGATATTTTTATTGGATATTTGATTGGATTTTTATTTATTGGATTCCCACTGGAGTTCCATTCAATGGAACACTGCAGCTGATACTTTGGAGTGATATGTAAAACACTGGGCAAGTTTGATGAAAATTTGTGAAGAAAAGAAGAATAAAATAAATAAGCTGGTTCAACAAAAGGTATCAAACGTTGGTGCAAAACGCAGTGTAGAAGACTTACTTTTAATAATGAAGCCCATTGCCATAGCATTTGACAAAGTGCAACAAAATATGTAGCTGCACAATAGGTGTATATATGTGTCATAATTTGGGAAGATCTTCAAGATAATCTGCTCAGGCAGTACATCATTCCAAATGCATTATTGAGACTGAATGAAAGATATTGCCAGGCTATGACTCCTGCACACTACTTGGCTTATATTTTGGATCCACAGCAGAAGCACTTCAACTTGACGTATGAGGAAAAGAATTCTGCCATGGTTTTTGCTGAAGAGGTACTCATTCAAGTATTCTACCAGCTGATTGGTAGGTTCTTGGTCAGTCCCCATTCTGCATCCCAATCTCATAGACATTGTCTCGCTTTCCCTCCTAAGGATGCCGTGCTATTAGATCCCTCTTCAATTCTTCATATCTTCTACCTCCTCTTATTTCGTCCAGAATTCCTATCCTCTTCCTTCCTCTTCCACGCTTCCCCAGTATTCTCCTTCCCTCTATCACTCTCTTCAACATTCTCTCTCCTCTCAAAACCTCCTCCATATGGCTTTATGTTTATTATAAGTTAAGGGCAACGGTATGCCACGATGGAAACACCGGTTCCCGATCAGTCACTGAAGTTGAGCATCGTTGGGCTCGGCTCGAGTTAGGAAGGGTGATCCTTTTGTTCATCCGAGAGCTGTTGCCCCTGTCTGCACGTGGCAGACAGTATCTGTAAAATGGCCTAAGCCATCGAAGCACATTAAAAACAAAATTACACAATATAAGATTAAAAACCAATCAGTTTTTCATCTATTTCACTATAATGCATATTGGTAGGTATGTATGGCGTGTGCATGAGTTAATGTATTTTTCTCTTTTCCTTGCACTTTCTTTATAATACCCACTCATGATAGAATGGATATTTTAACCTGGAAAAATGAAACTTTTGGCCTGGAAAACCTGGAAAAGTACTGGAATTTCATGATTTCAGTTCTGTAGCAACCCTGATTATACCTTGAGTAATGGATTAGTGGGTTTCCCTATGCTGCTCCCAACAGTATATTATATGTGGCATCACATGGATATTCTTTTGTCTGCGTCTCCTACCCTTTGACCTGTGTGGCTTGTTGGCCCAACCGGGAGCAAGAGCACCTTTAAGAGTTCTGCTTTGGGGATGATTGGAATGCACGAGTCCTTCCATTGGGTCAAGGGGTTGTAGTCCACGAGGAGGAAGGCTGCTGGAGAAGTTGGCAGGCTATGTGGTTGCAATGGGTAATGAGGGGTGGGGAGAAAGCATAATAGGGTGTAGTGAACGGAAAGAATGGATTGAATAAGAAGAGGGTAGGATGTATGCTTAGGTGAAGTGAAATTGTGTTGGGAGATAAGGGCCTGAGTATATAAAAGGTTATTAGTGGTGATAGAGGTTACACTTTTTCCATATAAGTGTATCTTAAGAAGTAAATAATCTATAACAAATAATAAAGAAATACTTGTGCACATTTTCATCTACAAGGACTTTTCATTATACGTTTTTGTGATTTTGAGCAGTACCTAATTTTTCCATTTTTAAAGACCTTCCTTTTCTATGTAGTGAACGCTTAATTCAACTTATGGCCTGGGGATGGTCATAATGTGTTCAACAGCAATTGGAGTTCCAAGTATGTCATGTAGAGAAGACTAACTTAATGCATTTTTTACACCAAGAAAAATGATTTTTTCTTTTAATAGTGTCAACCTTTAAAATTACTCAGAAAAGTATGTGTAATGATATTAAAGTTAGTTAAATATGAGTATGTCTACTAATGGCAGGAAATGCAGTCAAGATGCCTTCATGGCAGCAGCATCTTCCTGAAGTTTGATTTCATGTAGTACAGGAACTGCTGCAAAATGTTTATTGAAACGGCTTCAATGAAAAATTAGCTGAACCTGGATATTTTACTTTTCAATCAACCTTAGCATAGCAATAAGTTCTGTGAATTTAACAGCTTGAATAAAGTGCTGGAATGACAGAATTGTGCTGTCAACCTGTTTCTAATTCTCTGTAATTATTTGAGAGGCTTTACAAGTGAGATTCATAGCAATGTCATCTCTTTCATAGGTTTGTCAAGGAGTTCTTCAACAATCCACGAAGGGGCTACGGTGGACATGTTGTTGAAGTGTTCTGGAAGCTGCGTGCCAACAAGTGTCAGGACACAATTGGACCGGCTGGAGACCAGTTCAACGGGGCTGGCTCGTATGGCAATGGGGGTGCAATGCGCATTGCACCCGTTGCTCTCTTCTTCCGAGGGCAAGGCACGCAGGCTCTGGGAAGCATGGCACGGAGAGTAACAGAAATCACACACACTCACATCAATGGGATCAACGGTGCCATTTTGCAGGTGAGCTGCTCTTCTCTTGTTTACTCTGATGAGCTGGGTGTCCGCTGACCTTGAAAAACCAGAGAAAGCAGATCATGAAGGGATGGATGGTGTCGCGCCGTCCTGATGCCAACATCACTGGGTGGGAGCGTTCGTTAAATTAAAGGCTCAGTGGTTTCATTTCCGAGTGGTTTTATTGCTAAATACGTTAAAAACAATGGCATGGTGGTCCCAGTCCCATGGAGAGGCCGTTTGGGGAGTGAAGGTGGAGCCGAACTGAGGTCAGAGTTTGCGAGGGGGTATGGGGTAATTGGCGGGATAGGGGAATCTCGGTTTCAGGTCGGATTGACGGCCCGGCTATCCAAGAGGTAGTCTGCTACATGGGATAGGTAAGATTTGGATTCAGGTCTGTCCAAGAGGTAGGTGGGAATTCCTCGTCATCGTCAGTATCTCGTTCGCCTCCGTCTCCACCTCCATCGCTCCCTCCGTCTCTCCCTTTGGTCCAGAAACGCGCACCTTATATACGGTTTCTAGGGGCCCGAGTGGGGGAAGCTTCCGGGGGAAAGGAACATTCTAGAGAGTCTCCTCCCAACCTTCCGGGGGGAAAAGATGCTTCGAGAAGCATCCTCATCCCCCAGCTTCCGGGGCGTAGAAGGCTCTAGAAGATCCTTACCCAACGGTCATTTTGCCGGAACCCCCACTCCTTTGCCGCCTCTGGACTTCAGAGAGAGATAGGTGGGGGACTGCAGCAAGTGCAAGTGCACCCACACCACAATGGGATTGGCTGGCTGACCCCAGCCTCGTTAACCCTTTCAGGGCAGCAGTTTCCCCTCTAATTGTCCAAGTCCAGCTGAATAATGAGTTTTTGTCCCAGTGCCACTTTCATCCATCCCATTCGTTCCCATTACACTTGCACTTGCAGTGCCATTGCATACAAATTATCCTGCATTCCATACTGGCACGTAGCCACCTGTGCTCAATCCAAGGAGTAAATTATCACCACTTTTCCACCATCTACCATATCAAGAATCTCGTTCTCTCTCTCGCCATGTCTCGAGGCCCACAGCTAAAGGCCCGATGGAGATTTGGCGTGAATCTCCCACGCAAGATGGGATGACGGTTGCAGACCACGAGCTTGGTCTTCTAAGCATATATGAACTACAATGGAGCATGGAACATGAATTTCCCTCCCAAATCTTCTGTTCCCTTTCCACTGTGCAACCTGACACCGTCGCAGCTGTGACTCTCGGTAGTTGAGCTGGGGCATTTTTTTTAAAGCTGAGTATCAAGTTACACTTGTGAGTGTGATCTTATAAATCTCACTTTTCAGTCACTGACTAAGGATATCATGTCACCCCCTCCTCCCCATTCGGATTCTTCAGCTTCCCTATTGCTCCAGGGAGCAATTACCGTGGGAATCCAGATGGAATTGACACATTGAAACCCGAGATCCTACTGCTCTCAATCACAAAGGTGCGTTGGTGAATCTGTTGAACATACGGAAATATTTACTAACCCAAAAAAAAGGCTAAAAACAGCTCACTCAGAGGCCTGCAGGAATGCAAAGTAATAGGCTGCTTGAATTATGTAGGTAATGCTTTCCCGGCATATGCTGGTAGTGAAGTCGAACCACCATATGTCGGGAAAGCATTACATATTTTGAGTAGCCTATTACTTTGCATTCCTGTAGGCCTCTGAGTGACTTGTTTTTAGCCTCTTTTTTGGTTTAGCCATATTTTTCTAAAACTTCTTTTTAAATTTTCTCAGCCCTATACTTCTTTGTTTGGGTTCTACACTGGGTGAAAATTTGCATTTCTGCGTTTCAAAGGATGAGTCATCCATCATCTTCAGGGCTGAAAATGATGGACGACTCATCCTTCGAAACGTTGGCAGAAATAGAGTGTGACCTGATGGAGAGCCTGATCGACTTCAATCTAAAGCTACCATTTATGAATGCAGAAAAAGTAGAGTGCTTTAGTTTAATCAAAGAGATTTTTAATAATCTTGCATCAATTTTTAAAAAAGTCAAGAAGTAATTAATAGTATCATAAGGTAAGTGTATATGGAGAGAGGCCACGAGATAGGGAGAACCGGTTATGAATTTTTAAATGACTTTTCAGCCACTTTGATAGAAAACGGGTGTTTCTTGTCTGGCCCAGATGGTCACCTGGCCCGAAACATGACATTCCTCCCTTCAGACGACCGTCTAGATGTTCCTCACTGATGGGAAGGGAGGCGAATGACTCGAGGCCACGAAGAAACACCCGTTGCTCGCACTGGGTTGGAAGTTTCTCGTCTGTTGTTAACTTGCTTTTGTTGCTCTTTGCATTATGGGTACACTGCTGGGCCTATGAAGCATCCAAACAAAACCCATGGAAAAGAAATGGAGAATTTCAATTCTCTATTTCTTTATTTAATTCTATTAATGTTTGACAAGGAATTCTTCTTTACAGTGCCTTGCTGTAGAGCAGTCTCTGTGGCTGAACCCCAAGCAGCCAGTGGACGCAAGTGCTTTCCTAGAGGAGCTGATCACCAAGATGCAGCTGTTTGAGGATGAGAGCAATGATGAGTAAGGCGTTTTTCTTCTGCATGGCACACACATTATATTTGCTTCATTCAAGTGTTCTACCAGCTGATTGGTAGGTTCTTGGACAGTCCCCATTCTGCATCCTAATTACATAGACATTGTCTTGCTTTCCCTCCTAAAAATGTCCCGCCATTAGATCCTTCTTAAAATTCTTCATATCTTCTACCTCCTCTTATTTCGTCCAGAATTCCTATCCTCTTCCTTCCTCTCCCATGCTTCCCCAGTGTTCTTCCCTCTATCACTCTCTTCAACATGCCCTCTCCTCTCAAAACCTCCTCCATCCATCTCTTCTGCCTTCTCCGAACCTCAAGCCACAAGCTTCCTCTCCTCTCCGACCATATCCAATAACTCCTCATTCGTCTTCCTCTCCACCCAGCTCACCCTCTCCATCCTTCTCCAAACTCATATCTCAAACGCCTCAATTCTACGTACATCCTCCCTTCGCAATGACCAAGTTTCCCATCCATACAGCTCCATGCTCCATATTAATGTTTTCACCAGCCTCTTCTTTATATCTCTCCTCAGAACTCCCCTCATCAATTCTCTTCTCCTTGAAAATGCTTATTTAACCATGGCAATTCTGCATCTGATGTCCCTACAACTAAACCCATTCTCCTCCAGAATACTACACATATATGTAAACTGCTCGTCCTGCTCTATCTTCTGCCCTCCCACCCGTATATTCAGCCCCGCCTTCTTACTTCTAGAGAATCTCATCACTTTCGTTTTCTTGTGGTTTATCGTCATCCCGTACCTTTCACACTGCACCTCTAATGCATTCACCATTGACTGTAAACCCTTTGCAGACTGACTAAGCAATGCTTGATCATCTGCAAATCTCACTGATTTTATCAGCTCCCCTCCCACCTTTATTCCTACCTCCTTATTCCCCCATGCTTCCCTTACCATTTCTTCTGAATACACGTTAAAAAGCAACGGCGATAGCGGGCACCCTTGCCACACTCCCCGTCCTATCATGGCACATCCCGATTCTCCATCGGCTACTCTAACCTGAGCCGTCTGGTTCATGTACAAATTTCGAATCAGACGCCAAAAATATGCCAATCGCTAATGATGGTCAATGGTGGTGAGTATATCTGCTTCTTTTCCGGAACAGGTTTTTAGTGAGTAGCGAAGAAGCCCAGCCGTTCACAAACCGCCTACTCTGGGTACGTGAACTCCTGGAAAAGGAGAAGTCTGGGTTGAAGAAAATCAGCGAGGAGCAGGATGTTCACGCTCGCCTCGGCTCTGGCGTCACAGCGCTCACTTCTGTCCCCACAGCAATCTTTTGCTTCCTTCGCGCTCACCAAGGAGACATCCCTCTCATCAAGGTGAGTGTGTTCAGTTGGTCATCATATGCACACCTGTCCACCCGTCTGCTCATTGGCATCAATACCCGCCCGACCCACCGTCACACAGTGGTGGGAAATTGAAAAAGGGCAGACTTAAGTCCAAAATATTTTTTTTGAGATAGAGACATGAAAAACATGGTACATATACTCACAAATAGTTAGTCATTTCCATTTGTCTTGCCCGTTACTTACAATTAGAAACGGAGGCTCAAACATGACCAACATTCCGAAAAATACACGTTTTGAATTTTTTTCGAAAATGTAAATCGTTTACCAGATAGGTACTGGAGTTGTGAAAGGATTTTATTGAAATAAAAAACATTACCATCTGTCATAATGGTGCTTTTTCTGAACTTTAAAAAAAACTGTTGATTTTTTTGGGTGCTATTACATCACAAAATGGTGGATGCTTTTTTCAGGCCAAATTTCACATTAAGTAGTCATTTTGAATTAGTTTTACGAACATTTCTGCAAAGTTATTTATGCAGAGTATTACTTGCAGACATAATGAGGTTTTTCTAAAAAAATCTTTGAAAAACGTTGACAATGCTGACAATAAATTTGATTTTTCAATCGCGTCGCAGCCTGGCTCCTCTCTGTGGCTGCAGACGTTTTATGACACCGTGCAGCCTTAAATGTGCAATCATGTGCTCACTCGTTCATGATTCCTTAAATGCTCTGATGAACGCCGTATGATCTCATTCTACAGAGCGACATGCTAGATGAATATATGTGAGGGATGCATTTAGGGAGCGTTCAAGTATTACGTAAGCACATTTTTGGCCATTTTTACCCCCCCCCCCCCCTGCCTTGTAAGCAAAAATAAGCATTTGCCGAACCCCTCCCCCCCCACTTGCTTATGTAAGATTTTATATGTGCTTTATATAAAGAAAACCAAATATTTTATACTATTTTTGAAGTGTTTCTTTAGCAATGTCGCATGAGTACTATAGAAATGCATACTATTAATGTTGTTTAGTAGTATTAATTAGTATATTAAATTACAATGCCTTACGTAAGCAATGCTATCTATGACCCCCCCCCCCCCTCCCACTTGTCAGCAAAAGTAAGCAAACTCGTGACCCCGCCCCTCCCCTAGGGGTGCTTACGTAATACTTGATTTTCATTTTTACTTCGCGATTCTGATGTCACCGTGTAATAATCTCACATGAAAATTCTCGTGACGAAGAGAAAATACAAATAAATGGCTTGGTAATTCAAGTCATCTATAATAAGCTCAACAGAAATTAGTCCAGTCAATGAAGGGGGTTGTAGAGGACATGGAAAGATGACAGGACTTAAGGGATGTTTCAATTGGAGTCGATAGATGAGGTAAACATACTCCCCAGACTTACAAGGTGTGCCGGGGGTTTGTAAATATGGTCCTTTTTTTGTTTTTCGCTCATATCTTGAAAACGGTGCGGAGTAACTAGGAGCTTGTAAAAATTTTCCAATATACTAAAAGCAATCTCCAGTGGTCTATCACTCAACGACGAGGTATTTTCCTAGTACTGCCTGTGAACTGTCGCATTATACGTGGAGATGAATCCCTGGTATTACATGCCAACCACGGTGCATAAGATACTCATGTATGGAGGCGAGATTTCGCAGATTCTTCCCTTACGTCAACTGTCCTACGAGGCGATGGAGGCTCGAAATGAAAGACACCAGAAAATTACGCGGACGATTTACGAGGAAACGAAACAAGGGTGGCCACCAAACGATGACTTATTTAAAAGACTCTTGATCTCAGATCCATTGCTTTCCTGTGCCATGCATTGAACTCCAAAGAGACGTAGAAGGCTGTCAAAGGAATTAAGAAAACTTTAACTTAAAGACGACGAAGAAGAATTAATAGAATCAGACGGTGATGATGACCACGATTTGTCGGAGGACTAAGAATTTTGATTTTCTTAATATTGATGGCATCATGTTATAAGGAATACAGGCAGGCCCGAATTTAGGACCTCTGACGCCCCTGGGAAAAAAAACATTTGCCGCCCCCCCAACTTGCAATACATATACATATTATTTAAATTTTCACAACATAGAGAATGGTTTCACTAGTATGGATACTTAAGTATGAGTGGCAAACACCATAAGTGAGTTTATTAAAATTTAAGTAGAAACATCTTAATAGAAAGAACTTACACTAAAGAGACATCACCCCATATTATATGTCAAAACATATACTGTTTAAATAACAAGAGGCTTCCTCCTTGCCCTGGCATTTGCAAACAAGTTTATGAGTTCGTCATAGTCCATTTTCACTGTTAAGTCAGATTCAATTGCAAGAACACCAAGATGACTAAGACGATCCTTCACTTGTGATGTTCTTAAATAATTAATAATTATTTATGCGTCTTAGAGCAGTAAATGATCTCTCAGTTGAGCAGTTGGAAGCAGGAGTGCTCAAGTATATTTGTAGACTGATGTTTAAGTTTGGGTAAACACTCTCTAGACAGTTACCTTTTAACATCTTGCACAGCTGTTTAAGAGAGTGCGACGCATTTTCATTCTTTTCTATGTAGCTTAAGGAATACAGGGAACTTATTTTGGTCATCTCTTGCCAAATATATTTACATAGAAAGGATAAGTATAATAGGAGGTAAACATAGTAAAAGTCCCCGGAGGTGTGCGGGGGGGAGGGGAGGGGGGCGCAGAAAAGTCCTTTTTTTGTTTTGTTACAAATAAATGTTAGCTACATGTTATAAAATTTAATAATTAATTTACGATTAATTAATCAACAAATCTTCTGATGTGCTTGGAGTTGCTCAAATCTTTAACCGTGGCTCGGAACTGAATGCCAATGCATCATTTGCTATATGTTACAATAATTAATTGAATAATTAATTAACGATCAATTAATTAACAAATTTCCTGATTTTCTAGTAGAGCCTTGAAACTTTAACCATAGCTCCGCACTCTCGGACGACCCATGCTGAATGTATTTGTCTCGGACAAAATCATGTGCCATATCAGCCAATGTGCATAAATAACTGTTTCATCACAGTCATATGAATTGAGGGTATTACTCACCCAGTTCTCAGTGTGGTATAACATCTGAATATGTGATAATCTCTCGCTCGACAGATAATCATACTCAGTCAATGAAGAAGTTCTTCTGGACATAATAAGGACGGTGTATAGAGCTGTATACGCCACGCTTTTACTAGAACGTATAGAGATCTAACAGTTGATACTTTCTCATGTGCATGACTCATGGTAATAAGACTAAAAAGCAAAAATAATTAATTAAATAAAAATATTTTTTAATAAACCATGTTTTTAAAACGGACTAAAAAGTATAAAATAATTTTCCATGGGCCTTTCAAAATTTTTTAGGGTGAATTTTTAGTGGCTATGGAGATATTTGTAAGACTTGAAGAGAAAAACGTGGGGCGCTGGCAGTAGATAATAGAAGTAGATAATCCGGATAAATTCACAACCAATTTCAATGCATTGCTAATGGTGTTAATTGTGGGAGTTTGCTCAACGACACCTGGTCCCTTTACTCCTTAATTATCATGGGTTGCCTGCGCCCCACGTTTTTCTCTTTATGTCTTACCAATATCTCCATAGCTACTAAAAATTCACCCTCAAAAATTTAGAAGGGCCCAGGGAAAATTATTTTATGCTTTTTAGTCTGTTTTAAAAACGTGGTATATTAACACGTTCAATGCTGCAGACGTCAATTGACATCCTACGCCATGCTATTGACTGACTGAGGACGTCAATTGAAGTCTTGCTCAGCTTCTTTTTCAATGGCCTTGGGTTACGCTGAGCCATCTCTCAGTGCCTCCGTCTTGCCTTTCAGACATAAAATATCACCTGATCTTTTTAGTCCTTTTTGCTGTTTTGAGATAGCTATCATACGTTTTTTTCTGTAAAATTTTTCTGATTTTTTTTCTCTTGAAGTATGTGATAAATGTGATCTGTGCATAAATTTCCAAAAACAGAGAGTTCTGTAGACAGTACATCTCATGAATTAACACCCTGAAAATTTTTATGTACCGATTCTTTGATTCGCACACTGATGATGCCAATATCCTGGATAAGACAAGTTAAATTTATAATACTTTTTTACGTTAATACTCATCAAAATCATTTCTGAGTGCGAAATACAATGACTAAATTATTTATTTAACCATTGATACGATTTTGTTGCTAGAGAGCTTAATATTAACGATAGAATTTTGTTTAAAAGCTGTAAAGGCATTTTAAAACCAAAATAATTCATTTCAATATAAATAAATATCGAGGCTGTAGCAACAATGTTTTTAGCAAAACCATCGCATAAAAAAATAGTTGACCGCGACCGCATGCCGTAATGGGCACACCAAGCGGAAAAGAGAGGAGATTATCTCTGCCTGGTGGCTGAGAAAAAGGTCCAACACCCCTCTCGCCCCAACCCAAGTTAGGGAGATAGGTACCTGAGAAGATCCTAGTGTAGTGAAAGCTCCGTACTGGCAAAGCAAAGAAATTTTCCTCGTCTCCTTCGCAAAAGGGTTAAATATGTATTTCCATTTTTCTACCAAAGATTCCAAAATTCACAATTTTCTTCCCTCCGAAGTTTCCACACCCCGTCCTTCTTTGTAACTGTAAATCGGAGGGGGTACCCTAAGGGTAGGGGTAGGGTGTGCTACCCTTGCCTATCCCAAATCCCAAAACAGCCCGGACAGAAACGGGCTAGCCAGAGAAAGTGTAGAGAATATGCTTCCAGGGAATATGAAAGGACACAACATATTTTTGCCCTGCCTACGATGGAACTCCTTATCTTTGCCTATCAAAATGTTTTAGAGCATATCATGTAAATAAATAAATAGTATGTATGAGAATGTTAAATTAGGCTAATGAAGAAGGATAAATTACGCTAATATAGTCAGGGTAGAGTGAATACTTGAAATTAAATCAAAGGGTTCTTTGCCATTTTTTTTAAACTAGGGTCTAATTTATGATATAATATTATTTAACTTTATTGTACGTTAATTGTGATGTAATTTATGTAAATCTTATGTCACGGTCATCATTATTGTTCATATAAATGAATTTTAATGTAATTTATGTAACTTTCACTTGCTTTTATTGTGTCTAAAATTTCAAATCTGTGAAATTCATAGGAAAAGTCTACAATATATGTTCTGCAGAATATAAATATGTTCTCTTGAAAGTAAATATCATTTTCCAAAAAATAGCGAAATTTCAATTTGGTAGAAATTATGCATCCTTATCCTAGCCTTCTCATTTTTGGAAGGCGTTAATTTACGCCTCAAAAATTTTAAATATCGTTTTATGACAAATGTTATCTCTTAGTAAACATAAATAACTCAATCGTATTCATTTACTTATTACATTAGTGAAAATCAAAATGAAAGTATTAATTACTGATTTTTTTTATTGTTTCATTGCGAGTTCAATTTAATTTAACTTAAAAAAGAATCCGAAATATGATCTAATAGAAATGAAAGCATGAATTCGGAAGTATGATATAATTCCACGGTAATTTTGGGCTGGGGGAGGGGGGTTAAGGAATATATTCATTTCCATTTGTTTAGTTTCAATGATTGGGAAAATTAAAAGATTCTTTTCATTACGGATGGCTTAAGTTGCAGCGTTTCAGGTATCAGTATATTTTTCAATAAATACTAGATCTTTGAAACAGTGGTAAGTTTCGGTTGCCGCAGGTTGGAAGTGGGGTAGGCAAGAGAAAGAAAGTATCGTGCATGGGATTAACGGGGCAAGGGAGAATGAAAGAAAGTTCCTCAGATTTAGGGACAGAGATATGGAGTGTGTGTTGAGGTCAGTGAAGAAAGACATAACAGAACACTATTGATAGTAAAGCGTGGAGAAAGACAAAGAATAGAGAAACCTGTTGTACATTTCGCATTATACTATTTCCAACTCTACTGAAAATAGATTTCCTCCACAATTTTCTAAAGAACAAAATATAAACGCACACATTCGTAATGAATACATATATCAGACTTTCTAGACTCACTCCAATAAAGTGCTCCACGTTTCGTACCCGTATTTTGTTATTTTCGGTCAAGTTTTTAAGATTCAAAACACTTCATCATATGACTTTTATGTGAAAGTTTGTTTATGACCGTGATACAAGGAGTACTGAGATATTAATCCGTACGCGAAAGAGATGCGAGAAGAAATGTCACTACGATGAACGATAATCATATTAGTGTATATGAAGTTTTTCGCATGCAGTAACTTGAACCGCGAACGTTGATAAATTTCTTCAGCATGTAGTAGATGTTTATAGGTATATTCCCCAAGAAATAACAAGGATTCATCGTTAAAATTTAAATAAAATAGTTTTTAACCTTGACAAGAAAAAAAATTAAATGCTTGCAGTTTCAAGAGGCTGCAACGCAACCCGCAACATAATTTTAAAGTTCTACCCAATGACGGCGGACGTCAAATGAAGTCCTTCATAAAATCCTTTTTTGCACAATATTTTGAATGAAATAAACGAAAAATATTAACTGTTAGTTAAAAATGTTAACTTAGTGTTTTACACAAGAGTTAGCGAAAAAAAAAAATTAGTCACCGGCAAGAGTTTGCAAAATATATTAAGTTGAGCGTGTTAAAAAAGTTATTTTTATTTAATTAATTATTTGTGGCTTAGTTATAGTGATGTGGTAGGCGTTGCTTCGTTTTACATATCGGACTCGTATATATGATAAATTATTCTCTCTTCTCGTGCCCTAGAGATTCTCCAGTTAGTCTAGCTCTGGCTCGACTAAAATACTTTCAGTGAGGCTCAATGTTCATCAGTAAAATTCAGAGCTGCAACGTTAGCGAATGGACGTGATAGTGGAACATGTATGCTGTGCAATGAGTTCTTAATTTTTCCTGAATTGTTAAGTTCCTTTAATAGCCAGGCCACCATTTTTACAACAAAGCAGCCTGCTCAAAGGCCTCTCATAGTATAGCTACCTATTCGCAAATACAAGGGAAATTGATACCAAAAAGGGCAGCGCCATGCTGCAGTTTTATTGCCATCTAACAAGAACAACCCAACCACGTATCTCAATGTGTGAGGGATGAATTGTACTCTGGCCACCGGGAGCGAATATTGTCACTTAATGCATGCAACATTCTTTGAAAAAATACGAGTGAATGCATTGCATACCTAAAAAAGATGTTTTTTATAAGTTTGTTAAGTATTACATCCACATATTATTCCATCATCTTAAAAATGAGCATAAACCTTACTTTTCCGTTTATCATTGCTGGTGGCAAACTGAAGGTGACTGAATAACTTCCCAAATTCCATTTTTGAAGCCATAAATCTGTCTTTCTCTGCAAACTCTTTCCGCCTTAGCGATTTCCTTTGTTTCTTTGAGCCACTGAAGGCGAATGAGCCGGCAAAATCTGGTTTACGACAGCCGAGGATTTTCCCAGATAATCTCATCTAAAAAGTGTTAGTGTTAATGTTGCCTGTTTGTATTTCAATTAGATTAGTCGAAGATAAATCAAGATGCACTTTAATCTCTAACCTATAGCATCACTTAGCAAATAAAGTGGCACTAGGGAGCTCATTACTGAACGTTCATCTGATGAATCTGCTCGTGCCTACGATTATTTATATAGGGCTTCCATCAAATCCGTTCTTCCATACAGGTACTTCATTGTTGGATGTTCGAGCGCTGAAAATGCATATATGCCAGCATGCCACACAATACCGCAATGTGATTAAGGAGAACTTGAAGATTCACTTCTCACATTTTCTTGGGGCATGCCGCCCATTTTGCTTTTATTACTCTGCCATTGCTGGAATACAGTTCACATCTGCTTTCTGTTAATGGTTTTTCCTTCTCCTCCATTATTTTTTACGGAACTCCAGACATGTGACTTGATTGGAAGGCATTTCAAGAGGGGTGAGGTGTTAGTAATGATGTTATGTTATTAAACACAAGTATGAAGTCTACTCTACCTAGTGAGGGTGGGAGTTTCATATGATTGTCTATCACAACTTTTATGATCCCTTATTGTGCGTGGAAAAAGTGACATTTAAATCTATCGTTTTTGCGATCTATTTCCTTCATCTTATTCCTGTGATCTCTTCTACTGTAGTACTTTGGCTCTAGCAAAATATGTTGAACGTCCGGCAAGAAATTGTCTGCTTCGAACTTATGCAAAAGATTTTACTCTACCCAGTGTGTTTAGCACGTGGTCCCTCCTTCACCTGAAATTTTGGCAAAAACGGGAAGCCTGCAAACAAATCGGAGAGATAGTTCAGCCAGTAAACACTTCACTGAGAGCTTTGCGTTATTAATTTCCGTTATACATTATGTTATTTCTATGTGTTTATTGGTACATTCAGCAATTTTCTCCTTTCAACATTTCTGCAAGTTAGGGGTCGTACATAGACTACGTTACCGTTTTCAGTGATTTTTCACCCCCTCCGTTGACAACTGTAGTATTCTCCCCAAACCCCCATCCCCCGAAATGTAACGTTGTCTCGACAAATGAAACTTTCAATTCAAAAATATTTTCTCAAGTATTGAATGAGTTTATTTGTAGGGAAGTTTATGAGTTTATTTGTTGGTGGAAGATTTTTGTCACGAGGTCACTTTTTAAGGTGGTTTGAGCGACATAGTTCCCTAGTCATAATGGAGACCATATTCAAATTATATTTTTTTATTTCCATGTCTGAAAGAAGTATGAAATAAATATTGTTACAATAATGGCGCTAAGATTTTGTTATGTAAGACCAAATTTTCAGTAATTACATAAATAAAGCTACATAAGTGACTTGACTCATTTTCTCATGCCGTATGGCTGAAAACCCTTCAAAACAACAGGTATTTTGCGATTCTGTAAAAATTACTTCGGGGAGTAGTAGATTCATTTTTATAAATAGTTGAGAAAACATGTAAACTATAGATTGTTAGTTTTTTGACGAAATCTAGGTGCTAGAAGTTCCTATTTTTTTATATCTCCCTCTGAAGTTCACAGCCGTAATCTATCCCATGTAAAACAGCTTGCATTTTCAGGCAAATTGCTCGAGGAGTAGTTTGGCAAGGGGTTCATATTTTGATATCATTGGAAAGATGTGTTTATTTTCCTTTAAAATGAGGCCAAATTCATCAAATTCTAGGTTAGGTGAATTTTCGCTCAAACTACCTTTACCCGCGAGAAGGTTAAAATGTTATCAATTTGATGGTATGAAGACTTTCAACATTGTAGAAGCAATAGTTCAGTTACATTGAGTTATCGTAGAAGCTTGGGGTGCATGAAACACCCCGCGCGCCCTTCCTCATATTAAACTCTGTAGTATTGTCAACGCGATGTTGACGAGTAAGAAACGTAAACATGAACTAAAGTACCAACTTAGGGGGGGGAGGGGGTCGCCTTAAAACCTGCGGCAGGTAACAAGGGAGAGGGGAGGGAATCAATAATCTAGAAGTAACGTAGCTGTCACAATGTGCCATTGTGACAGCTACGTTACTTCGAGATTATTAATTCCCTCCCCTCTCACTTGTTACCTGCCGCAGGTTTTAAGGCGACCCCCTCCCCCCTAAGTTGGTACTTTAGTTCATACACATCCCCTTGGTTACGTCTTGATTTAAACATGAGGGAATTGGAAAAAATCTTGTTTATTCTCAGTAATATTGCATTAATAGTCATAATATGTGGCAATATAGGTTTCAATTAATTACTGCCACATTACTGTCATCATGTAATGGTATTTCCTCAGATTATCACGGAATTGCCATTTAAAAGTTAGTTCTCGAAGTTACGTCATTCCTCGGAAGCAGCCACATATAAGGCTTTCTTGACGCTTGCAGGCTTATTAGTCTCAGGCTTTCTTGAGGCAGAAGTTTCTGTGGTGGGTGCAAGAAAATGCGTGTTGAGCCGTAGGATAGTAGGACATGCGAAAAAAAAATATTATAATTAGGTAGGTATAACGTTGGATGATTAAATACATTTAAGCATGCCATCACGTAGTATTGACATTCATAGTCTTTAAAATGCAAATTTCCTTTTTTTTATTTTGTTAGGGAGAGGCCAAGGGAGTTTCAGTGTTGTAGGGGTTGTAGGCAAGGGAGGTTCACGGGAGTGGGCAAGGGAGTTTCAGTGTTGTAGGCAAGGGAGTTTCAGTGAAGAGAGCCAGGTCATTAGGCAGCAAGGGTGTGCCAGCCCATTATATTTACAAGGGTCTGTGGCCTTTGTGCCAGTGCAGTTGCAAGGCCTTTTAATTGCACAGCTTACCTGCTGCCACCCCACTTCCAAACTCCCTTGGTTTTGTTTCAATTTCAAGGCAGTTTCAGCGGAGAAGCAAGGCAGTGTGATTCAAGGAAGTATCAGCCCTGTTTCAGTTGAGTTTCAAGGGAGAAATCTTTACTTGAGAAGTGTTAATGGAACTGATTTTATATCAGCTTCCACCATAACCTTCGCATGACCAAAAACTTTTAAAAAGTCACCATATAACCCTTTCAGACACAAGTGCACATGTTTAAGGCTAAGGTTAGGGAATAAATTATTAAAGGAATGGATTGATATCAATGATACACCTGAATCTGTATCAACCTCCATTTCAACAGGTTTACCTTCAATTATCATAGTAACCGAATGAGGTTGACTCGTCCCTGACTTGACTGAGGAATCTGAGTCAAGGAATTCATCATTACCACTTCTGATTGACCTAGACTGGTTGGTACCTCATCTAACTTGTCAAACACTTTTACAATGGGATTTTTGTTACCTCATACACATTCTTAATTCCACACTGGAATTATCTCCAATTTCACACACATTTACCACATTATAAATTATTATTTCAGATGTCTCTTGCTCTAAATCAACTGGATCTTAAGACTTTTCTGAGACATTTTCCGCTGCTCGGACTGTAGATGAACACATTTTGGACGTATGGTCACACTTATGATACACATAGCACTCCCACTGTAGTTTCAGCACCAGACAGCTGTTTGAGACAAGGGTAAATCTTCCACAACGTCCACATCCTCTGCAGTTGCACCTTAGGCTGGAATGTGGGGCTGGACCATGTCCCCGAGCTGGAGAAGATACCATTGTGTCTCGTCTACCAACCTTGAACTGGAGAGCGCAGTAGGCGACAGGGGGATGTGCGTAGTTCGCTGTTGATTGGTGCAGAGAGTGCTTCTTCTTCCATCGTCTCGTATTCCAGAGCCTCAATGACTGCAGCAGCAAATGTGTAACCGTCACTTGCCTTCACTCACGACTACAGTTTCCGTTTCAGACGTTCAAAGTTTAAAAGGAGAAAGTTTTACTTGAGAAGTGAGAACACGAATTACTGATGTTCATTTGGAAAACTGTTTGCGTGTCGCGACAACATCAGTCGAGATCAGTTTTGATGCACTTAGTTCTGCAAAACAAAGTCAGATGTATCTTTTTATGTATTTTTAAATTTTGTAATAAATATTTTTGATTCTCAGTTATGTTTTATTTCCTTAAAAAAAATAAATATTGTAAGTGGCGGTTAGACACCGTTAACCCATTCAATGCGGATGCCTTGAATTCAAGGCATCCAGTGCAAGCCAGAGGCGCGGATGCCTTGAATTCAAGGCATCGGTCCCTTACTTTTCTCGGTTTTCCCTAGTTCCCAAGCGTCGCTGACACTTGCAACTTCCTTCAGCATCTTAGGCTTGCTCTAGGCACACGTGGATTGGTTTCGTTCTTTGCTGGATGTGTTTTCGTTTTATATAAATAAAAGAAAAAAACCATTCAGTGTGGGAATAAATGTCATGTCAACAGGTCAGCATTGAATGGGTTAAGCGGTATCCTTTCCCATGTCCTGCCT